>JBAMCD010000014.1:0-2857754 GCA_037075365.1 Drosophila emarginata | reverse complement strand
TCAAAAAAAAATCAAAAAAAAAAATAAAAAAATTAAAATTTCTTTTTTTGATTTCTAAATTTTTTTTTCAAATTTAAAATTTTTTTTTTCAAATTAAATTTTTTTTTTTTTTTTGAATTTAAAAATTTTTTTAAATTTTTTACAAAAATTTTGCAATTTTTTTTTTGATCGCACCTCAACTTTGCAAATCTCTAATTAAGTCAAATTAGAGCCGATTTCTGTAAACTATATCTTTTTTTGTTTCTTAGAATAGCAATTTTTAGCTGGCATTAAAATCGTGCCTTTAAATGGCATTAAAACCTTAAAAAATTGAAAAAACGAGTTTCGACCCGATTTTTGAAAATTATGAAAGGGGTAGCATCGTCAAAAAATTAAAAAATCGGATAGAATTTTTTTCTCTCGAATTTCGAATGTTTTAATGCAGTTTTTCCCTACGCTAAGTTGTGATTCCAACGGCGTAATTGCTTTTGAATTCGGCAAAAAGATGACCAAATTATTGCCATTTGAAAAATAAAATTTCAAAAAAAAAATCAAAAAAAAAAAATAAAAAAATTAAAATTTCTTTTTTTGATTTCTAAATTTTTTTTCAAATTTAAAATTTTTTTTTCAAATTAAATTTTTTTTTTTTGAATTTAAAAATTTTTCAAATTTTTTTACAAAAATTTTGCAATTTTTTTTTGATCGCACCTCAACTTTGCAAATCTCTAATTAAGTCAAATTAAAGCCGATTTTTATAAACTATATCTTTTTTTGTTTCTTAGAATAGCAATTTTTAGCTGGCATTAAAATCGTGCCTTTAAATGGCATTAAAACCTTAAAAAATTGAAAAAACGAGTTTCGACCCGATTTTTGAAAATTATGAAAGGGGTAGCATCGTCAAAAAATTAAAAAATCGGATAGAATTTTTTTTCTCTCGAATTTCGAATGTTTTAATGCAGTTTTTCCCTACGCTAAGTTGTGATTCCAACGGCGTAATTGCTTTTGAATTCGGCAAAAAGATGACCAAATTATTGCCATTTGAAAAATAAAATTTCAAAAAAAAATCAAAAAAAAAAAATAAAAAAATTAAAATTTCTTTTTTTGATTTCTAAATTTTTTTCAAATTTAAAATTTTTTTTTTCAAATTAAATTTTTTTTTTTTTTGAATTTAAAAATTTTTTTAAATTTTTTACAAAAATTTTGCAATTTTTTTTTTGATCGCACCTCAACTTTGCAAATCTCTAATTAAGTCAAATTAGAGCCGATTTCTGTAAACTATATCTTTTTTTGTTTCTTAGAATAGCAATTTTTAGCTGGCATTAAAATCGTGCCTTTAAATGGCATTAAAACCTTAAAAAATTGAAAAAACGAGTTTCGACCCGATTTTTGAAAATTATGAAAGGGGTAGCATCGTCAAAAAATTAAAAAATCGGATAGAATTTTTTTCTCTCGAATTTCGAATGTTTTAATGCAGTTTTTCCCTACGCTAAGTTGTGATTCCAACGGCGTAATTGCTTTTGAATTCGGCAAAAAGATGACCAAATTATTGCCATTTGAAAAATAAAATTTCAAAAAAAAATCAAAAAAAAAAAAATAAAAAAATTAAAATTTCTTTTTTTGATTTCTAAATTTTTTTTCAAATTTAAAATTTTTTTTTTCAAATTAAATTTTTTTTTTTTTGAATTTAAAAATTTTTTTAAATTTTTTACAAAAATTTTGCAATTTTTTTTTTGATCGCACCTCAACTTTGCAAATCTCTAATTAAGTCAAATTAAAGCCGATTTTTATAAACTATATCTTTTTTTGTTTCTTAGAATAGCAATTTTTAGCTGGCATTAAAATCGTGCCTTTAAATGGCATTAAAACCTTAAAAAATTGAAAAAATGAGTTTCTACCCGATTTTTGAAAATTATGAAAGGGGTAGCATCGTCAAAAAATTAAAAAATCGGATAGAATTTTTTTCTCTCGAATTTCGAATGTTTTAATGCAGTTTTTCCCTACGCTAAGTTGTGATTCCAACGGCGTAATTGCTTTTGAATTCGGCAAAAAGATGACCAAATTATTGCCATTTGAAAAATAAAATTTCAAAAAAAAATCAAAAAAAAAAAATAAAAAAATTAAAATTTCTTTTTTTGATTTCTAAATTTTTTTTCAAATTTAAAATTTTTTTTTTCAAATTAAATTTTTTTTTTTTTTGAATTTAAAAATTTTTTTAAATTTTTTACAAAAATTTTGCAATTTTTTTTTTGATCGCACCTCAACTTTGCAAATCTCTAATTAAGTCAAATTAGAGACGATTTCTGTAAACTATATCTTTTTTTGTTTCTTAGAATAGCAATTTTTAGCTGGCATTAAAATCGTGCCTTTAAATGGCATTAAAACCTTAAAAAATTGAAAAAACGAGTTTCGACCCGATTTTTGAAAATTATGAAAGGGGTAGCATCGTCAAAAAATTAAAAAATCGGATAGAATTTTTTTCTCTCGAATTTCGAATGTTTTAATGCAGTTTTTCCCTACGCTAAGTTGCGATTACAACGGCGTAATTGCTTTTGAATTCGGCAAAAAGATGACCAAATTATTGCCATTTGAAAAATAAAATTTCCAAAAAAAATTCCAAAAAAAAAAATAAAAAAATTAAAATTTCTTTTTTCGGTTTTTAATTTTTTTCGATATTAAAAATTTTTTTTTCCAAATTAAAATTTTTTTTTTTTGAATTTGAAAATTTTTTTAAATTTTTTACAAAAATTTTGCAATTTTTTTTTTGATCGCACCTCAACTTTGCAAATCTCTAATTAAGTCAAATTAAAGCCGATTTCTATAAACTATATCTTTTTTTGTTTCTTAGAATAGCAATTTTTAACTGGCATTAAAATCGTGCCTTTAAATGGCATTAAAACCTTAAAAAACCTTTTTTTCTCTCGAATTTCGAATGTTTTAATGCAGTTTTTCCCTACGCTAAGTTGTGATTCCAACGGCGTAGCATCGTCAAAAAATTAAAAAATCGGATAGAATTTTTTTCTCTCGAATTTCGAATGTTTTAATGCAGTTTTTCCCTACGCTAAGTTGTGATTCCAACGGCGTAATTGCTTTTGAATTCGGCAAAAAGATGACCAAATTATTGCCATTTGAAAAATAAAATTTCAAAAAAAAATCAAAAAAAAAAAATAAAAAAATTAAAATTTCTTTTTTTGATTTCTAAATTTTTTTTCAAATTTAAAATTTTTTTTTTCAAATTAAATTTTTTTTTTTTTGAATTTAAAAATTTTTCAAATTTTTTTACAAAAATTTTGCAATTTTTTTTTGATCGCACCTCAACTTTGCAAATCTCTAATTAAGTCAAATTAAAGCCGATTTTTATAAACTATATCTTTTTTTGTTTCTTAGAATAGCAATTTTTAGCTGGCATTAAAATCGTGCCTTTAAATGGCATTAAAACCTTAAAAAATTGAAAAAATGAGTTTCTACCCGATTTTTGAAAATTATGAAAGGGGTAGCATCGTCAAAAAATTAAAAAATCGGATAGAATTTTTTTCTCTCGAATTTCGAATGTTTTAATGCAGTTTTTCCCTACGCTAAGTTGTGATTCCAACGGCGTAATTGCTTTTGAATTCGGCAAAAAGATGACCAAATTATTGCCATTTGAAAAAAAAAATTTCAAAAAAAAAATCAAAAAAAAAAAATAAAAAAATTAAAATTTCTTTTTTTGATTTCTAAATTTTTTTTCAAATTTAAAATTTTTTTTTTCAAATTAAATTTTTTTTTTTTTTTGAATTTAAAAATTTTTTTAAATTTTTTACAAAAATTTTGCAATTTTTTTTTTGATCGCACCTCAACTTTGCAAATCTCTAATTAAGTCAAATTAGAGCCGATTTCTGTAAACTATATCTTTTTTTGTTTCTTAGAATAGCAATTTTTAGCTGGCATTAAAATCGTGCCTTTAAATGGCATTAAAACCTTAAAAAATTGAAAAAACGAGTTTCGACCCGATTTTTGAAAATTATGAAAGGGGTAGCATCGTCAAAAAATTAAAAAATCGGATAGAATTTTTTTCTCTCGAATTTCGAATGTTTTAATGCAGTTTTTCCCTACGCTAAGTTGCGATTACAACGGCGTAATTGCTTTTGAATTCGGCAAAAAGATGACCAAATTATTGCCATTTGAAAAATAAAATTTCAAAAAAAAATCAAAAAAAAAAAAAATCAAAAAAATTAAAATTTCTTTTTTTGATTTCTAAATTTTTTTTCAAATTTAAAATTTTTTTTTTCAAATTAAATTTTTTTTTTTTTGAATTTAAAAATTTTTCAAATTTTTTTTTTGAAAATTATGAAAGGGGTAGCATCGTCAAAAAATTAAAAAATCGGATAGAATTTTTTTCTCTCGAATTTCGAATGTTTTAATGCAGTTTTTCCCTACGCTAAGTTGCGATTACAACGGCGTAATTGCTTTTGAATTCGGCAAAAAGATGACCAAATTATTGCCATTTGAAAATCAAAATTTCAAAAAAAATTCCAAAAAAAAAAAAATAAAAAAATTAAAATTTTTTTTTGGATTTTTAAATTTTTTTTTCAAATTTAAAATTTTTTTTTTTTTTGAATTTAAAAATTTTTGAAATTTTTTACAAAAATTTTGCAATTTTTTTTTTGATCGCACCTCAACTTTGCAAATCTCTAATTAAGTCAAATTAAAGCCGATTTTTATAAACTATATCTTTTTTTGTTTCTTAGAATAGCAATTTTTAGCTGGCATTAAAATCGTGCCTTTAAATGGCATTAAAACCTTAAAAAATTGAAAAAATGAGTTTCTACCCGATTTTTGAAAATTATGAAAGGGGTAGCATCGTCAAAAAATTAAAAAATCGGATAGAATTTTTTTCTCTCGAATTTCGAATGTTTTAATGCAGTTTTTCCCTACGCTAAGTTGTGATTCCAACGGCGTAATTGCTTTTGAATTCGGCAAAAAGATGACCAAATTATTGCCATTTGAAAAATAAAATTTCAAAAAAAAATCAAAAAAAAAAAAAATAAAAAAATTAAAATTTCTTTTTTTGATTTCTAAATTTTTTTCAAATTTAAAATTTTTTTTTTCAAATTAAATTTTTTTTTTTTTTTGAATTTAAAAATTTTTTTAAATTTTTTACAAAAATTTTGCAATTTTTTTTTTGATCGCACCTCAACTTTGCAAATCTCTAATTAAGTCAAATTAGAGCCGATTTTTATAAACTATATCTTTTTTTGTTTCTTAGAATAGCAATTTTTAGCTGGCATTAAAATCGTGCCTTTAAATGGCATTAAAACCTTAAAAAATTGAAAAAATGAGTTTCTACCCGATTTTTGAAAATTATGAAAGGGGTAGCATCGTCAAAAAATTAAAAAATCGGATAGAATTTTTTTCTCTCGAATTTCGAATGTTTTAATGCAGTTTTTCCCTACGCTAAGTTGTGATTCCAACGGCGTAGCATCGTCAAAAAATTAAAAAATCGGATAGAATTTTTTTCTCTCGAATTTCGAATGTTTTAATGCAGTTTTTCCCTACGCTAAGTTGTGATTCCAACGGCGTAATTGCTTTTGAATTCGGCAAAAAGATGACCAAATTATTGCCATTTGAAAAATAAAATTTCAAAAAAAAATCAAAAAAAAAAATAAAAAAATTAAAATTTCTTTTTTTGATTTCTAAATTTTTTTTTCAAATTTAAAATTTTTTTTTTCAAATTAAATTTTTTTTTTTTTTTGAATTTAAAAATTTTTTTAAATTTTTTACAAAAATTTTGCAATTTTTTTTTTGATCGCACCTCAACTTTGCAAATCTCTAATTAAGTCAAATTAGAGCCGATTTTTATAAACTATATCTTTTTTTGTTTCTTAGAATAGCAATTTTTAGCTGGCATTAAAATCGTGCCTTTAAATGGCATTAAAACCTTAAAAAATTGAAAAAATGAGTTTCTACCCGATTTTTGAAAATTATGAAAGGGGTAGCATCGTCAAAAAATTAAAAAATCGGATAGAATTTTTTTCTCTCGAATTTCGAATGTTTTAATGCAGTTTTTCCCTACGCTAAGTTGTGATTCCAACGGCGTAATTGCTTTTGAATTCGGCAAAAAGATGACCAAATTATTGCCATTTGAAAAATAAAATTTCAAAAAAAAATCAAAAAAAAAAAAATAAAAAAATTAAAATTTCTTTTTTTGATTTCTAAATTTTTTTTCAAATTTAAAATTTTTTTTTTCAAATTAAATTTTTTTTTTTTTTTGAATTTAAAAATTTTTTTAAATTTTTTACAAAAATTTTGCAATTTTTTTTTTGATCGCACCTCAACTTTGCAAATCTCTAATTAAGTCAAATTAGAGCCGATTTCTGTAAACTATATCTTTTTTTGTTTCTTAGAATAGCAATTTTTAGCTGGCATTAAAATCGTGCCTTTAAATGGCATTAAAACCTTAAAAAATTGAAAAAATGAGTTTCTACCCGATTTTTGAAAATTATGAAAGGGGTAGCATCGTCAAAAAATTAAAAAATCGGATAGAATTTTTTTCTCTCGAATTTCGAATGTTTTAATGCAGTTTTTCCCTACGCTAAGTTGTGATTCCAACGGCGTAATTGCTTTTGAATTCGGCAAAAAGATGACCAAATTATTGCCATTTGAAAAATAAAATTTCAAAAAAAAATCAAAAAAAAAAAAATCAAAAAAATTAAAATTTCTTTTTTTGATTTCTAAATTTTTTTTCAAATTTAAAATTTTTTTTTTCAAATTAAATTTTTTTTTTTTTGAATTTAAAAATTTTTCAAATTTTTTTACAAAAATTTTGCAATTTTTTTTTGATCGCACCTCAACTTTGCAAATCTCTAATTAAGTCAAATTAAAGCCGATTTTTATAAACTATATCTTTTTTTGTTTCTTAGAATAGCAATTTTTAGCTGGCATTAAAATCGTGCCTTTAAATGGCATTAAAACCTTAAAAAATTGAAAAAACGAGTTTCGACCCGATTTTTGAAAATTATGAAAGGGGTAGCATCGTCAAAAAATTAAAAAATCGGATAGAATTTTTTTCTCTCGAATTTCGAATGTTTTAATGCAGTTTTTCCCTACGCTAAGTTGCGATTACAACGGCGTAATTGCTTTTGAATTCGGCAAAAAGATGACCAAATTATTGCCATTTGAAAAATAAAATTTCAAAAAAAAATCAAAAAAAAAAAATAAAAAAATTAAAATTTCTTTTTTTGATTTCTAAATTTTTTTTCAAATTTAAAATTTTTTTTTTCAAATTAAATTTTTTTTTTTTTTGAATTTAAAAATTTTTCAAATTTTTTTACAAAAATTTTGCAATTTTTTTTTGATTGCACCTCAACTTTGCAAATCTCTAATTAAGTCAAATTAAAGCCGATTTTTATAAACTATATCTTTTTTTGTTTCTTAGAATAGCAATTTTTAGCTGGCATTAAAATCGTGCCTTTAAATGGCATTAAAACCTTAAAAAATTGAAAAAACGAGTTTCGACCCGATTTTTGAAAATTATGAAAGGGGTAGCATCGTCAAAAAATTAAAAAATCGGATAGAATTTTTTTCTCTCGAATTTCGAATGTTTTAATGCAGTTTTTCCCTACGCTAAGTTGTGATTACAACGGCGTAATTGCTTTTGAATTCGGCAAAAAGATGACCAAATTATTGCCATTTGAAAAATAAAATTTCAAAAAAAAATCAAAAAAAAAAAATAAAAAAATTAAAATTTCTTTTTTTGATTTCTAAATTTTTTTTCAAATTTAAAATTTTTTTTTTCAAATTAAATTTTTTTTTTTTTTGAATTTAAAAATTTTTTTAAATTTTTTACAAAAATTTTGCAATTTTTTTTTGATCGCACCTCAACTTTGCAAATCTCTAATTAAGTCAAATTAGAGCCGATTTCTGTAAACTATATCTTTTTTTGTTTCTTAGAATAGCAATTTTTAGCTGGCATTAAAATCGTGCCTTTAAATGGCATTAAAACCTTAAAAAATTGAAAAAATGAGTTTCTACCCGATTTTTGAAAATTATGAAAGGGGTAGCATCGTCAAAAAATTAAAAAATCGGATAGAATTTTTTTCTCTCGAATTTCGAATGTTTTAATGCAGTTTTTCCCTACGCTAAGTTGCGATTACAACGGCGTAATTGCTTTTGAATTCGGCAAAAAGATGACCAAATTATTGCCATTTGAAAAATAAAATTTCAAAAAAAAATCAAAAAAAAAAATAAAAAAATTAAAATTTCTTTTTTTGATTTCTAAATTTTTTTTCAAATTTAAAATTTTTTTTTTCAAATTAAATTTTTTTTTTTTTTGAATTTAAAAATTTTTCAAATTTTTTTACAAAAATTTTGCAATTTTTTTTTGATCGCACCTCAACTTTGCAAATCTCTAATTAAGTCAAATTAAAGCCGATTTTTATAAACTATATCTTTTTTTGTTTCTTAGAATAGCAATTTTTAGCTGGCATTAAAATCGTGCCTTTAAATGGCATTAAAACCTTAAAAAATTGAAAAAACGAGTTTCGACCCGATTTTTGAAAATTATGAAAGGGGTAGCATCGTCAAAAAATTAAAAAATCGGATAGAATTTTTTTCTCTCGAATTTCGAATGTTTTAATGCAGTTTTTCCCTACGCTAAGTTGTGATTACAACGGCGTAATTGCTTTTGAATTCGGCAAAAAGATGACCAAATTATTGCCATTTGAAAAATAAAATTTCAAAAAAAAATCAAAAAAAAAAATAAAAAAATTAAAATTTCTTTTAAATTAAAATTTTTTTTTTCAAATTAAATTTTTTTTTTTTTTGAATTTAAAAATTTTTTTAAATTTTTTACAAAAATTTTGCAATTTTTTTTTTGATCGCACCTCAACTTTGCAAATCTCTAATTAAGTCAAATTAGAGCCGATTTCTGTAAACTATATCTTTTTTTGTTTCTTAGAATAGCAATTTTTAGCTGGCATTAAAATCGTGCCTTTAAATGGCATTAAAACCTTAAAAAATTGAAAAAATGAGTTTCTACCCGATTTTTGAAAATTATGAAAGGGGTAGCATCGTCAAAAAATTAAAAAATCGGATAGAATTTTTTTCTCTCGAATTTCGAATGTTTTAATGCAGTTTTTCCCTACGCTAAGTTGCGATTACAACGGCGTAATTGCTTTTGAATTCGGCAAAAAGATGACCAAATTATTGCCATTTGAAAAATAAAATTTCAAAAAAAAATCAAAAAAAAAAAAATCAAAAAAATTAAAATTTCTTTTTTTGATTTCTAAATTTTTTTTCAAATTTAAAATTTTTTTTTTCAAATTAAATTTTTTTTTTTTTTGAATTTAAAAATTTTTCAAATTTTTTTACAAAAATTTTGCAATTTTTTTTTGATCGCACCTCAACTTTGCAAATCTCTAATTAAGTCAAATTAAAGCCGATTTTTATAAACTATATCTTTTTTTGTTTCTTAGAATAGCAATTTTTAGCTGGCATTAAAATCGTGCCTTTAAATGGCATTAAAACCTTAAAAAATTGAAAAAATGAGTTTCTACCCGATTTTTGAAAATTATGAAAGGGGTAGCATCGTCAAAAAATTAAAAAATCGGATAGAATTTTTTTCTCTCGAATTTCGAATGTTTTAATGCAGTTTTTCCCTACGCTAAGTTGCGATTACAACGGCGTAATTGCTTTTGAATTCGGCAAAAAGATGACAAAATTATTGCCATTTGAAAAATAAAATTTCAAAAAAAAAATCAAAAAAAAAAATAAAAAAATTAAAATTTCTTTTTTTGATTTCTAAATTTTTTTTCAAATTTAAAATTTTTTTTTTCAAATTAAATTTTTTTTTTTTTTTGAATTTAAAAATTTTTCAAATTTTTTTATAAAAATTTTGCAATTTTTTTTTGATTGCACCTCAACTTTGCAAATCTCTAATTAAGTCAAATTAAAGCCGATTTTTATAAACTATATCTTTTTTTGTTTCTTAGAATAGCAATTTTTAGCTGGCATTAAAATCGTGCCTTTAAATGGCATTAAAACCTTAAAAAATTGAAAAAACGAGTTTCGACCCGATTTTTGAAAATTATGAAAGGGGTAGCATCGTAAAAAAATTAAAAAATCGGATAGAATTTTTTTCTCTCGAATTTCGAATGTTTTAATGCAGTTTTTCCCTACGCTAAGTTGTGATTACAACGGCGTAATTGCTTTTGAATTCGGCAAAAAGATGACCAAATTATTGCCATTTGAAAAATAAAATTTCAAAAAAAAATCAAAAAAAAAAATAAAAAAATTAAAATTTCTTTTTTTGATTTCTAAATTTTTTTTCAAATTTAAAATTTTTTTTTCAAATTAAATTTTTTTTTTTTTTTTGAATTTAAAAATTTTTGTAAATTTTTTACAAAAATTTTGCAATTTTTTTTTGATCGCACCTCAACTTTGCAAATCTCTAATTAAGTCAAATTAAAGCCGATTTCTGTAAACTATATCTTTTTTTGTTTCTTAGAATAGCAATTTTTAGCTGGCATTAAAATCGTGCCTTTAAATGGCATTAAAACCTTAAAAAATTGAAAAAATGAGTTTCGACCCGATTTTTGAAAATTATGAAAGGGGTAGCATCGTCAAAAAATTAAAAAATCGGATAGAATTTTTTTCTCTCGAATTTCGAATGTTTTAATGCAGTTTTTCCCTACGCTAAGTTGCGATTACAACGGCGTAATTGCTTTTGAATTCGGCAAAAAGATGACCAAATTATTGCCATTTGAAAAATAAAATTTCAAAAAAAAATCAAAAAAATAAAAAAATTAAAATTTCTTTTTTTGATTTCTAAATTTTTTTTCAAATTTAAAATTTTTTTTTTCAAATTAAATTTTTTTTTTTTTGAATTTAAAAATTTTTCAAATTTTTTTACAAAAATTTTGCAATTTTTTTTTGATCGCACCTCAACTTTGCAAATCTCTAATTAAGTCAAATTAAAGCCGATTTTTATAAACTATATCTTTTTTTGTTTCTTAGAATAGCAATTTTTAGCTGGCATTAAAATCGTGCCTTTAAATGGCATTAAAACCTTAAAAAATTGAAAAAACGAGTTTCGACCCGATTTTTGAAAATTATGAAAGGGGTAGCATCGTCAAAAAATTAAAAAATCGGATAGAATTTTTTTCTCTCGAATTTCGAATGTTTTAATGCAGTTTTTCCCTACGCTAAGTTGTGATTACAACGGCGTAATTGCTTTTGAATTCGGCAAAAAGATGACCAAATTATTGCCATTTGAAAAATAAAATTTCAAAAAAAAAATCAAAAAAAAAAATAAAAAAATTAAAATTTCTTTTTTTGATTTCTAAATTTTTTTTCAAATTTAAAATTTTTTTTTTCAAATTAAATTTTTTTTTTTTTTGAATTTAAAAATTTTCTAAAATTTTTTACAAAAATTTTGCAATTTTTTTTTGATCGCACCTCAACTTTGCAAATCTCTAATTAAGTCAAATTAAAGCCGATTTTTATAAACTATATCTTTTTTTGTTTCTTAGAATAGCAATTTTTAGCTGGCATTAAAATCGTGCCTTTAAATGGCATTAAAACCTTAAAAAATTGAAAAAATGAGTTTCTACCCGATTTTTGAAAATTATGAAAGGGGTAGCATCGTCAAAAAATTAAAAAATCGGATAGAATTTTTTTCTCTCGAATTTCGAATGTTTTAATGCAGTTTTTCCCTACGCTAAGTTGCGATTACAACGGCGTAATTGCTTTTGAATTCGGCAAAAAGATGACCAAATTATTGCCATTTGAAAAATAAAATTTCAAAAAAAAATCAAAAAAATAAAAAAATTAAAATTTCTTTTTTTGATTTCTAAATTTTTTTTCAAATTTAAAATTTTTTTTTTCAAATTAAATTTTTTTTTTTTTGAATTTAAAAATTTTTCAAATTTTTTTACAAAAATTTTGCAATTTTTTTTTGATCGCACCTCAACTTTGCAAATCTCTAATTAAGTCAAATTAAAGCCGATTTTTATAAACTATATCTTTTTTTGTTTCTTAGAATAGCAATTTTTAGCTGGCATTAAAATCGTGCCTTTAAATGGCATTAAAACCTTAAAAAATTGAAAAAATGAGTTTCGACCCGATTTTTGAAAATTATGAAAGGGGTAGCATCGTCAAAAAATTAAAAAATCGGATAGAATTTTTTTCTCTCGAATTTCGAATGTTTTAATGCAGTTTTTCCCTACGCTAAGTTGCGATTACAACGGCGTAATTGCTTTTGAATTCGGCAAAAAGATGACCAAATTATTGCCATTTGAAAAATAAAATTTCAAAAAAAAAATCAAAAAAAAAAATAAAAAAATTAAAATTTCTTTTTTTGATTTCTAAATTTTTTTTCAAATTTAAAATTTTTTTTTTCAAATTAAATTTTTTTTTTTTTTGAATTTAAAAATTTTTTTAAATTTTTTACAAAAATTTTGCAATTTTTTTTTGATCGCACCTCAACTTTGCAAATCTCTAATTAAGTCAAATTAAAGCCGATTTTTATAAACTATATCTTTTTTTGTTTCTTAGAATAGCAATTTTTAGCTGGCATTAAAATCGTGGCTTTAAATGGCATTAAAACCTTAAAAAATTGAAAAAACGAGTTTCGACCCGATTTTTGAAAATTATGAAAGGGGTAGCATCGTCAAAAAATTAAAAAATCGGATAGAATTTTTTTCTCTCGAATTTCGAATGTTTTAATGCAGTTTTTCCCTACGCTAAGTTGCGATTACAACGGCGTAATTGCTTTTGAATTCGGCAAAAAGATGACCAAATTATTGCCATTTGAAAAATAAAATTTCAAAAAAAAAATCAAAAAAAAAAAAATCAAAAAAATTAAAATTTCTTTTTTTGATTTCTAAATTTTTTTTCAAATTTAAAATTTTTTTTTTCAAATTAAATTTTTTTTTTTTTTGAATTTAAAAATTTTTCAAATTTTTTTACAAAAATTTTGCAATTTTTTTTTTGATCGCACCTCAACTTTGCAAATCTCTAATTAAGTCAAATTAAAGCCGATTTTTATAAACTATATCTTTTTTTGTTTCTTAGAATAGCAATTTTTAGCTGGCATTAAAATCGTGCCTTTAAATGGCATTAAAACCTTAAAAAATTGAAAAAATGAGTTTCGACCCGATTTTTGAAAATTATGAAAGGGGTAGCATTGTCAAAAAATTAAAAAATCGGATAGAATTTTTTCTCTCGAATTTCGAATGTTTTAATGCAGTTTTTCCCTACGCTAAGTTGCGATTACAACGGCGTAATTGCTTTTGAATTCGGCAAAAAGATGACCAAATTATTGCCATTTGAAAAATAAAATTTCAAAAAAAAATCAAAAAAAAAAAATCAAAAAAATTAAAATTTCTTTTTTTGATTTCTAAATTTTTTTTCAAATTTAAAATTTTTTTTTCAAATTAAATTTTTTTTTTTTCGAATTTAAAAATTTTTCAAATTTTTTTACAAAAATTTTGCAATATTTTATCCATGGCACCTCAACTTTGCAAATCTCTAATTAAGTCAAATTAAAGCCGATTTTTATAAACTATATCTTTTTTTGTTTCTTAGAATAGCAATTTTTAGCTGGCATTAAAATCGTGGCTTTAAATGGCATTAAAACCTTAAAAAATTGAAAAAACGAGTTTCGACCCGATTTTTGAAAATTATGAAAGGGGTAGCATCGTCAAAAAATTAAAAAATCGGATAGAATTTTTTTCTCTCGAATTTCGAATGTTTTAATGCAGTTTTTCCCTACGCTAAGTTGCGATTACAACGGCGTAATTGCTTTTGAATTCGGCAAAAAGATGACCAAATTATTGCCATTTAAAAAATAAAATTTCAAAAAAAAATCAAAAATAAAAAAATAAAAATTTCTTTTTTTGATTTCTAAATTTTTTTTCAAATTTAAAATTTTTTTTTTCAAATTAAATTTTTTTTTTTTTTTGAATTTAAAAATTTTTTAAAATTTTTTACAAAAATTTTGCAATTTTTTTTTGATCGCACCTCAACTTTGCAAATCTCTAATTAAGTCAAATTAAAGCCGATTTTTATAAACTATATCTTTTTTTGTTTCTTAGAATAGCAATTTTTAGCTGGCATTAAAATCGTGGCTTTAAATGGCATTAAAACCTTAAAAAATTGAAAAAACGAGTTTCGACCCGATTTTTGAAAATTATGAAAGGGGTAGCATCGTCAAAAAATTAAAAAATCGGATAGAATTTTTTTCTCTCGAATTTCGAATGTTTTAATGCAGTTTTTCCCTACGCTAAGTTGCGATTACAACGGCGTAATTGCTTTTGAATTCGGCAAAAAGATGACCAAATTATTGCCATTTGAAAAATAAAATTTCAAAAAAAAATCAAAAAAAAAAATAAAAAAATTAAAATTTCTTTTTTTGATTTCTAAATTTTTTTTCAAATTTAAAATTTTTTTTTCAAATTAAATTTTTTTTTTTTTTGAATTTAAAAATTTTTCAAATTTTTTTACAAAAATTTTGCAATTTTTTTTTGATCGCACCTCAACTTTGCAAATCTCTAATTAAGTCAAATTAAAGCCGATTTTTATAAACTATATCTTTTTTTGTTTCTTAGAATAGCAATTTTTAGCTGGCATTAAAATCGTGGCTTTAAATGGCATTAAAACCTTAAAAAATTGAAAAAACGAGTTTCGACCCGATTTTTGAAAATTATGAAAGGGGTAGCATCGTCAAAAAATTAAAAAATCGGATAGAATTTTTTTCTCTCGAATTTCGAATGTTTTAATGCAGTTTTTCCCTACGCTAAGTTGTGATTACAACGGCGTAATTGCTTTTGAATTCGGCAAAAAGATGACCAAATTATTGCCATTTGAAAAATAAAATTTCAAAAAAAAAAATTAAAAAAAAAAATAAAAAAAAAATAAAAAATATTAAAATTTCTTTTTTTGATTTCTAAATTTTTTTTCAAATTTAAAATTTTTTTTTTCAAATTAAATTTTTTTTTTTTTTGAATTTAAAAATTTTTCAAATTTTTTTACAAAAATTTTGCAATTTTTTTTTGATCGCACCTCAACTTTGCAAATCTCTAATTAAGTCAAATTAAAGCCGATTTTTATAAACTATATCTTTTTTTGTTTCTTAGAATAGCAATTTTTAGCTGGCATTAAAATCGTGGCTTTAAATGGCATTAAAACCTTAAAAAATTGAAAAAACGAGTTTCGACCCGATTTTTGAAAATTATGAAAGGGGTAGCATCGTCAAAAAATTAAAAAATCGGATAGAATTTTTTTCTCTCGAATTTCGAATGTTTTAATGCAGTTTTTCCCTACGCTAAGTTGCGATTACAACGGCGTAATTGCTTTTGAATTCGGCAAAAAGATGACCAAATTATTGCCATTTGAAAAATAAAATTTCAAAAAAAAATCAAAAAAAAAAATCAAAAAAATTAAAATTTCTTTTTTTGATTTCTAAATTTTTTTTCAAATTTAAAATTTTTTTTTTCAAATTAAATTTTTTTTTTTTTTGAATTTAAAAATTTTTCAAATTTTTTTACAAAAATTTTGCAATTTTTTTTTGATCGCACCTCAACTTTGCAAATCTCTAATTAAGTCAAATTAAAGCCGATTTTTATAAACTATATCTTTTTTTGTTTCTTAGAATAGCAATTTTTAGCTGGCATTAAAATCGTGGCTTTAAATGGCATTAAAACCTTAAAAAATTGAAAAAACGAGTTTCGACCCGATTTTTGAAAATTATGAAAGGGGTAGCATCGTCAAAAAATTAAAAAATCGGATAGAATTTTTTTCTCTCGAATTTCGAATGTTTTAATGCAGTTTTTCCCTACGCTAAGTTGCGATTACAACGGCGTAATTGCTTTTGAATTCGGCAAAAAGATGACCAAATTATTGCCATTTGAAAAATAAAATTTCAAAAAAAAAATCAAAAAAAAAAATAAAAAAATTAAAATTTCTTTTTTTGATTTCTAAATTTTTTTTCAAATTTAAAATTTTTTTTTTCAAATTAAATTTTTTTTTTTTTTGAATTTAAAAATTTTTCAAATTTTTTTACAAAAATTTTGCAATTTTTTTTTGATCGCACCTCAACTTTGCAAATCTCTAATTAAGTCAAATTAAAGCCGATTTTTATAAACTATATCTTTTTTTGTTTCTTAGAATAGCAATTTTTAGCTGGCATTAAAATCGTGGCTTTAAATGGCATTAAAACCTTAAAAAATTGAAAAAACGAGTTTCGACCCGATTTTTGAAAATTATGAAAGGGGTAGCATCGTCAAAAAATTAAAAAATCGGATAGAATTTTTTTCTCTCGAATTTCGAATGTTTTAATGCAGTTTTTCCCTACGCTAAGTTGCGATTACAACGGCGTAATTGCTTTTGAATTCGGCAAAAAGATGACCAAATTATTGCCATTTGAAAAATAAAATTTCAAAAAAAAATCAAAAAAAAAAAAATCAAAAAAATTAAAATTTCTTTTTTTGATTTCTAAATTTTTTTTTTCAAATTTAAAATTTTTTTTTTCAAATTTAAAATTTTTTTTTTTTTGAATTTAAAAATTTTTGAAATTTTTTACAAAAATTTTGCAATTTTTTTTTGATCGCACCTCAACTTTGCAAATCTCTAATTAAGTCAAATTAAAGCCGATTTTTATAAACTATATCTTTTTTTGTTTCTTAGAATAGCAATTTTTAGCTGGCATTAAAATCGTGACTTTAAATTGGCATTAAAACCTTAAAAAATTGAAAAAACGAGTTTCGACCCGATTTTTGAAAATTATGAAAGGGGTAGCATCGTCAAAAAATTAAAAAATCGGATAGAATTTTTTTCTCTCGAATTTCGAATGTTTTAATGCAGTTTTTCCCTACGCTAAGTTGCGATTACAACGGCGTAATTGCTTTTGAATTCGGCAAAAAGATGACCAAATTATTGCCATTTGAAAAATAAAATTTCAAAAAAAAATCAAAAAAAAAAAATCAAAAAAATTAAAATTTCTTTTTTTGATTTCTAAATTTTTTTTCAAATTTAAAATTTTTTTTTTCAAATTAAATTTTTTTTTTTTTTGAATTTAAAAATTTTTCAAATTTTTTTACAAAAATTTTGCAATTTTTTTTTGATCGCACCTCAACTTTGCAAATCTCTAATTAAGTCAAATTAAAGCCGATTTTTATAAACTATATCTTTTTTTGTTTCTTAGAATAGCAATTTTTAGCTGGCATTAAAATCGTGCCTTTAAATGGCATTAAAACCTTAAAAAATTGAAAAAACGAGTTTCGACCCGATTTTTGAAAATTATGAAAGGGGTAGCATCGTCAAAAAATTAAAAAATCGGATAGAATTTTTTTCTCTCGAATTTCGAATGTTTTAATGCAGTTTTTCCCTACGCTAAGTTGCGATTACAACGGCGTAATTGCTTTTGAATTCGGCAAAAAGATGACCAAATTATTGCCATTTGAAAAATAAAATTTCAAAAAAAAATCAAAAAAAAAAAATTAAAAAAATTAAAATTTCTTTTTTTGATTTCTAAATTTTTTTTCAAATTTAAAATTTTTTTTTTCAAATTAAATTTTTTTTTTTTTGAATTTAAAAATTTTTCAAATTTTTTTACAAAAATTTTGCAATTTTTTTTTGATCGCACCTCAACTTTGCAAATCTCTAATTAAGTCAAATTAAAGCCGATTTTTATAAACTATATCTTTTTTTGTTTCTTAGAATAGCAATTTTTAGCTGGCATTAAAATCGTGCCTTTAAATGGCATTAAAACCTTAAAAAATTGAAAAAACGAGTTTCGACCCGATTTTTGAAAATTATGAAAGGGGTAGCATCGTCAAAAAATTAAAAAATCGGATAGAATTTTTTTCTCTCGAATTTCGAATGTTTTAATGCAGTTTTTCCCTACGCTAAGTTGCGATTACAACGGCGTAATTGCTTTTGAATTCGGCAAAAAGATGACCAAATTATTGCCATTTGAAAAATAAAATTTCAAAAAAAAATCAAAAAAAAAATAAAAAAATTAAAATTTCTTTTTTTGATTTCTAAATTTTTTTTCAAATTTAAAATTTTTTTTTTCAAATTAAATTTTTTTTTTTTTTTGAATTTAAAAATTTTTTTAAATTTTTTACAAAAATTTTGCAATTTTTTTTTGATCGCACCTCAACTTTGCAAATCTCTAATTAAGTCAAATTAAAGCCGATTTTTATAAACTATATCTTTTTTTGTTTCTTAGAATAGCAATTTTTAGCTGGCATTAAAATCGTGCCTTTAAATGGCATTAAAACCTTAAAAAATTGAAAAAACGAGTTTCGACCCGATTTTTGAAAATTATGAAAGGGGTAGCATCGTCAAAAAATTAAAAAATCGGATAGAATTTTTTTCTCTCGAATTTCGAATGTTTTAATGCAGTTTTTCCCTACGCTAAGTTGCGATTACAACGGCGTAATTGCTTTTGAATTCGGCAAAAAGATGACCAAATTATTGCCATTTGAAAAATAAAATTTCAAAAAAAAAATAAAAAAAAAAAATAAAAAAATTAAAATTTCTTTTTTTGATTTCTAAATTTTTTTTCAAATTTAAAATTTTTTTTTTCAAATTAAATTTTTTTTTTTTTTGAATTTAAAAATTTTTCAAATTTTTTTACAAAAATTTTGCAATTTTTTTTTGATCGCACCTCAACTTTGCAAATCTCTAATTAAGTCAAATTAAAGCCGATTTTTATAAACTATATCTTTTTTTGTTTCTTAGAATAGCAATTTTTAGCTGGCATTAAAATCGTGCCTTTAAATGGCATTAAAACCTTAAAAAATTGAAAAAATGAGTTTCGACCCGATTTTTGAAAATTATGAAAGGGGTAGCATCGTCAAAAAATTAAAAAATCGGATAGAATTTTTTTCTCTCGAATTTCAAATGTTTTAATGCAGTTTTTCCCTACGCTAAGTTGCGATTACAACGGCGTAATTGCTTTTGAATTCGGCAAAAAGATGACCAAATTATTGCCATTTGAAAAATAAAATTTCAAAAAAAAATTCCAAAAAAAAAAAAATAAAAAAATTAAAATTTCTTTTTTTGATTTCTACTTTTTTTTCAAATTTAAATTTTTTTTTTTTTTTGAATTTAAAAATTTTCCAAATTTTTTACAAAAATTTTGCAATTTTTTTTTTGATCGCACCTCAACTTTGCAAATCTCTAATTAAGTCAAATTAAAGCCGATTTTTATAAACTATATCTTTTTTTGTTTCTTAGAATAGCAATTTTTAGCTGGCATTAAAATCGTGCCTTTAAATGGCATTAAAACCTTAAAAAATTGAAAAAATGAGTTTC
Source organism: Drosophila emarginata (assembly GCA_037075365.1). Classification (NCBI taxonomy): domain Eukaryota; kingdom Metazoa; phylum Arthropoda; class Insecta; order Diptera; family Drosophilidae; genus Drosophila; species Drosophila emarginata. The sequence goes on along the minus strand of JBAMCD010000014.1, from coordinate 2,838,479 downwards.
GACCCGATTTTTGAAAATTATGAAAGGGGTAGCATCGTCAAAAAATTAAAAAATCGGATAGAATTTTTTTCTCTCGAATTTCGAATGTTTTAATGCAGTTTTTCCCTACGCTAAGTTGCGATTACAACGGCGTAATTGCTTTTGAATTCGGCAAAAAGATGACCAAATTATTGCCATTTAAAAAATAAAATTTCAAAAAAAAATCAAAAAAAAAAATAAAAAAATAAAAATTTCTTTTTTTGATTTCTAAATTTTTTTTCAAATTTAAAATTTTTTTTTTCAAATTAAATTTTTTTTTTTTTTGAATTTAAAAATTTTCTAAAATTTTTTACAAAAATTTTGCAATTTTTTTTTGATCGCACCTCAACTTTGCAAATCTCTAATTAAGTCAAATTAAAGCCGATTTTTATAAACTATATCTTTTTTTGTTTCTTAGAATAGCAATTTTTAGCTGGCATTAAAATCGTGCCTTTAAATGGCATTAAAACCTTAAAAAATTGAAAAAACGAGTTTCGACCCGATTTTTGAAAATTATGAAAGGGGTAGCATCGTCAAAAAATTAAAAAATCGGATAGAATTTTTTTCTCTCGAATTTCGAATGTTTTAATGCAGTTTTTCCCTACGCTAAGTTGCGATTACAACGGCGTAATTGCTTTTGAATTCGGCAAAAAGATGACCAAATTATTGCCATTTGAAAAATAAAATTTCAAAAAAAAATCAAAAAAAAAAAAATCAAAAAAATTAAAATTTCTTTTTTTGATTTCTAAATTTTTTTTCAAATTTAAAATTTTTTTTTTCAAATTAAATTTTTTTTTTTTTGAATTTAAAAATTTTTCAAATTTTTTTACAAAAATTTTGCAATTTTTTTTTGATCGCACCTCAACTTTGCAAATCTCTAATTAAGTCAAATTAAAGCCGATTTTTATAAACTATATCTTTTTTTGTTTCTTAGAATAGCAATTTTTAGCTGGCATTAAAATCGTGCCTTTAAATGGCATTAAAACCTTAAAAAATTGAAAAAACGAGTTTCGACCCGATTTTTGAAAATTATGAAAGGTCGTCAAAAAATTAAAAAATCGGATAGAATTTTTTTCTCTCGAATTTCGAATGTTTTAATGCAGTTTTTCCCTACGCTAAGTTGCGATTACAACGGCGTAATTGCTTTTGAATTCGGCAAAAAGATGACCAAATTATTGCCATTTGAAAAATAAAATTTCAAAAAAAAATCAAAAAAAAAAAAAATCAAAAAAATTAAAATTTCTTTTTTTGATTTCTAAATTTTTTTTCAAATTTAAAATTTTTTTTTTCAAATTAAATTTTTTTTTTTTTGAATTTAAAAATTTTTCAAATTTTTTTACAAAAATTTTGCAATTTTTTTTTGATCGCACCTCAACTTTGCAAATCTCTAATTAAGTCAAATTAAAGCCGATTTTTATAAACTATATCTTTTTTTGTTTCTTAGAATAGCAATTTTTAGCTGGCATTAAAATCGTGCCTTTAAATGGCATTAAAACCTTAAAAAATTGAAAAAACGAGTTTCGACCCGATTTTTGAAAATTATGAAAGGGGTAGCATCGTCAAAAAATTAAAAAATCGGATAGAATTTTTTTCTCTCGAATTTCGAATGTTTTAATGCAGTTTTTCCCTACGCTAAGTTGCGATTACAACGGCGTAATTGCTTTTGAATTCGGCAAAAAGATGACCAAATTATTGCCATTTAAAAAATAAAATTTCAAAAAAAAATCAAAAAAAAAAATAAAAAAATAAAAATTTCTTTTTTTGATTTCTAAATTTTTTTTCAAATTTAAAATTTTTTTTTTCAAATTAAATTTTTTTTTTTTTTGAATTTAAAAATTTTTTTAAATTTTTTACAAAAATTTTGCAATTTTTTTTTGATCGCACCTCAACTTTGCAAATCTCTAATTAAGTCAAATTAAAGCCGATTTTTGTAAACTATATCTTTTTTTGTTTCTTAGAATAGCAATTTTTAGCTGGCATTAAAATCGTGCCTTTAAATGGCATTAAAACCTTAAAAAATTGAAAAAACGAGTTTCGACCCGATTTTTGAAAATTATGAAAGGGGTAGCATCGTCAAAAAATTAAAAAATCGGATAGAATTTTTTTCTCTCGAATTTCGAATGTTTTAATGCAGTTTTTCCCTACGCTAAGTTGTGATTACAACGGCGTAATTGCTTTTGAATTCGGCAAAAAGATGACCAAATTATTGCCATTTGAAAAATAAAATTTCAAAAAAAAATCAAAAAAAAAAAATCAAAAAAATTAAAATTTCTTTTTTTGATTTCTAAATTTTTTTTCAAATTTAAAATTTTTTTTTTCAAATTAAATTTTTTTTTTTTTGAATTTAAAAATTTTTCAAATTTTTTACAAAAATTTTGCAATTTTTTTTTTGATCGCACCTCAACTTTGCAAATCTCTAATTAAGTCAAATTAAAGCCGATTTTTATAAACTATATCTTTTTTTGTTTCTTAGAATAGCAATTTTTAGCTGGCATTAAAATCGTGCCTTTAAATGGCATTAAAACCTTAAAAAATTGAAAAAACGAGTTTCGACCCGATTTTTGAAAATTATGAAAGGGGTAGCATCGTCAAAAAATTAAAAAATCGGATAGAATTTTTTTCTCTCGAATTTCGAATGTTTTAATGCAGTTTTTCCCTACGCTAAGTTGTGATTCCAACGGCGTAATTGCTTTTGAATTCGGCAAAAAGATGACCAAATTATTGCCATTTGAAAAATAAAATTTCAAAAAAAAATCAAAAAAAAAAATAAAAAAATTAAAATTTCTTTTTTTGATTTCTAAATTTTTTTTCAAATTTAAAATTTTTTTTTTCAAATTAAATTTTTTTTTTTTTTTGAATTTAAAAATTTTCCAAATTTTTTTACAAAAATTTTGCAATTTTTTTTTGATTGCACCTCAACTTTGCAAATCTCTAATTAAGTCAAATTAAAGCCGATTTTTATAAACTATATCTTTTTTTGTTTCTTAGAATAGCAATTTTTAGCTGGCATTAAAATCGTGCCTTTAAATGGCATTAAAACCTTAAAAAATTGAAAAAACGAGTTTCGACCCGATTTTTGAAAATTATGAAAGGGGTAGCATCGTCAAAAAATTAAAAAATCGGATAGAATTTTTTTCTCTCGAATTTCGAATGTTTTAATGCAGTTTTTCCCTACGCTAAGTTGTGATTCCAACGGCGTAATTGCTTTTGAATTCGGCAAAAAGATGACCAAATTATTGCCATTTGAAAAATAAAATTTCAAAAAAAAATCAAAAAAAAAAATAAAAAAATTAAAATTTCTTTTTTTGATTTCTAAATTTTTTTTCAAATTTAAAATTTTTTTTTTCAAATTAAATTTTTTTTTTTTTTTGAATTTAAAAATTTTTTTAAATTTTTTACAAAAATTTTGCAATTTTTTTTTTGATCGCACCTCAACTTTGCAAATCTCTAATTAAGTCAAATTAGAGCCGATTTCTGTAAACTATATCTTTTTTTGTTTCTTAGAATAGCAATTTTTAGCTGGCATTAAAATCGTGCCTTTAAATGGCATTAAAACCTTAAAAAATTGAAAAAACGAGTTTCGACCCGATTTTTGAAAATTATGAAAGGGGTAGCATCGTCAAAAAATTAAAAAATCGGATAGAATTTTTTTCTCTCGAATTTCGAATGTTTTAATGCAGTTTTTCCCTACGCTAAGTTGCGATTACAACGGCGTAATTGCTTTTGAATTCGGCAAAAAGATGACCAAATTATTGCCATTTGAAAAATAAAATTTCAAAAAAAAATCAAAAAAAAAAAATAAAAAAATTAAAATTTCTTTTTTTGATTTCTAAATTTTTTTTCAAATTTAAAATTTTTTTTTCAAATTAAATTTTTTTTTTTTTTGAATTTAAAAATTTTTTTAAATTTTTTACAAAAATTTTGCAATTTTTTTTTTGATCGCACCTCAACTTTGCAAATCTCTAATTAAGTCAAATTAAAGCCGATTTCTATAAACTATATCTTTTTTTGTTTCTTAGAATAGCAATTTTTAGCTGGCATTAAAATCGTGCCTTTAAATGGCATTAAAACCTTAAAAAATTGAAAAAACGAGTTTCGACCCGATTTTTGAAAATTATGAAAGGGGTAGCATCGTCAAAAAATTAAAAAATCGGATAGAATTTTTTTCTCTCGAATTTCGAATGTTTTAATGCAGTTTTTCCCTACGCTAAGTTGCGATTACAACGGCGTAATTGCTTTTGAATTCGGCAAAAAGATGACCAAATTATTGCCATTTGAAAAATAAAATTTCAAAAAAAAATCAAAAAAAAAAATAAAAAAATTAAAATTTCTTTTTTTGATTTCTAAATTTTTTTTCAAATTTAAAATTTTTTTTTTCAAATTAAATTTTTTTTTTTTTTGAATTTAAAAATTTTTTTAAATTTTTTACAAAAATTTTGCAATTTTTTTTTTGATCGCACCTCAACTTTGCAAATCTCTAATTAAGTCAAATTAGAGCCGATTTCTGTAAACTATATCTTTTTTTGTTTCTTAGAATAGCAATTTTTAGCTGGCATTAAAATCGTGCCTTTAAATGGCATTAAAACCTTAAAAAATTGAAAAAACGAGTTTCGACCCGATTTTTGAAAATTATGAAAGGGGTAGCATCGTCAAAAAATTAAAAAATCGGATAGAATTTTTTTCTCTCGAATTTCGAATGTTTTAATGCAGTTTTTCCCTACGCTAAGTTGTGATTCCAACGGCGTAATTGCTTTTGAATTCGGCAAAAAGATGACCAAATTATTGCCATTTGAAAAATAAAATTTCAAAAAAAAATCAAAAAAAAAAATAAAAAAATTAAAATTTCTTTTTTTGATTTCTAAATTTTTTTTCAAATTTAAAATTTTTTTTTCAAATTAAATTTTTTTTTTTTTTGAATTTAAAAATTTTTTTAAATTTTTTACAAAAATTTTGCAATTTTTTTTTTGATCGCACCTCAACTTTGCAAATCTCTAATTAAGTCAAATTAGAGCCGATTTCTGTAAACTATATCTTTTTTTGTTTCTTAGAATAGCAATTTTTAGCTGGCATTAAAATCGTGCCTTTAAATGGCATTAAAACCTTAAAAAATTGAAAAAACGAGTTTCGACCCGATTTTTGAAAATTATGAAAGGGGTAGCATCGTCAAAAAATTAAAAAATCGGATAGAATTTTTTTCTCTCGAATTTCGAATGTTTTAATGCAGTTTTTCCCTACGCTAAGTTGCGATTACAACGGCGTAATTGCTTTTGAATTCGGCAAAAAGATGACCAAATTATTGCCATTTAAAAAATAAAATTTCAAAAAAAAATCAAAAAAAAAAATAAAAAAATAAAAATTTCTTTTTTTGATTTCTAAATTTTTTTTCAAATTTAAAATTTTTTTTTTCAAATTAAATTTTTTTTTTTTTTTGAATTTAAAAATTTTTTTAAATTTTTTACAAAAATTTTGCAATTTTTTTTTTGATCGCACCTCAACTTTGCAAATCTCTAATTAAGTCAAATTAGAGCCGATTTCTGTAAACTATATCTTTTTTGTTTCTTAGAATAGCAATTTTTAGCTGGCATTAAAATCGTGCCTTTAAATGGCATTAAAACCTTAAAAAATTGAAAAAACGAGTTTCGACCCGATTTTTGAAAATTATGAAAGGGGTAGCATCGTCAAAAAATTAAAAAATCGGATAGAATTTTTTTCTCTCGAATTTCGAATGTTTTAATGCAGTTTTTCCCTACGCTAAGTTGTGATTCCAACGGCGTAATTGCTTTTGAATTCGGCAAAAAGATGACCAAATTATTGCCATTTGAAAAATAAAATTTCAAAAAAAAATCAAAAAAAAAAAATAAAAAAATTAAAATTTCTTTTTTTGATTTCTAAATTTTTTTTCAAATTTAAAATTTTTTTTTTCAAATTAAATTTTTTTTTTTTTTGAATTTAAAAATTTTTTTAAATTTTTTACAAAAATTTTGCAATTTTTTTTTTGATCGCACCTCAACTTTGCAAATCTCTAATTAAGTCAAATTAGAGCCGATTTCTGTAAACTATATCTTTTTTTGTTTCTTAGAATAGCAATTTTTAGCTGGCATTAAAATCGTGCCTTTAAATGGCATTAAAACCTTAAAAAATTGAAAAAACGAGTTTCGACCCGATTTTTGAAAATTATGAAAGGGGTAGCATCGTCAAAAAATTAAAAAATCGGATAGAATTTTTTTCTCTCGAATTTCGAATGTTTTAATGCAGTTTTTCCCTACGCTAAGTTGTGATTCCAACGGCGTAATTGCTTTTGAATTCGGCAAAAAGATGACCAAATTATTGCCATTTGAAAAATAAAATTTCAAAAAAAAATCAAAAAAAAAAATAAAAAAATTAAAATTTCTTTTTTTGATTTCTAAATTTTTTTTCAAATTTAAAATTTTTTTTTCAAATTAAATTTTTTTTTTTTTGAATTTAAAAATTTTTCAAATTTTTTACAAAAATTTTGCAATTTTTTTTTTGATCGCACCTCAACTTTGCAAATCTCTAATTAAGTCAAATTAGAGCCGATTTCTGTAAACTATATCTTTTTTTGTTTCTTAGAATAGCAATTTTTAGCTGGCATTAAAATCGTGCCTTTAAATGGCATTAAAACCTTAAAAAATTGAAAAAACGAGTTTCGACCCGATTTTTGAAAATTATGAAAGGGGTAGCATCGTCAAAAAATTAAAAAATCGGATAGAATTTTTTTCTCTCGAATTTCGAATGTTTTAATGCAGTTTTTCCCTACGCTAAGTTGTGATTCCAACGGCGTAATTGCTTTTGAATTCGGCAAAAAGATGACCAAATTATTGCCATTTGAAAAATAAAATTTCAAAAAAAAATCAAAAAAAAAAAAATAAAAAAATTAAAATTTCTTTTTTTGATTTCTAAATTTTTTTTCAAATTTAAAATTTTTTTTTTCAAATTAAATTTTTTTTTTTTTTGAATTTAAAAATTTTTTTAAATTTTTTACAAAAATTTTGCAATTTTTTTTTTGATCGCACCTCAACTTTGCAAATCTCTAATTAAGTCAAATTAGAGCCGATTTCTGTAAACTATATCTTTTTTTGTTTCTTAGAATAGCAATTTTTAGCTGGCATTAAAATCGTGCCTTTAAATGGCATTAAAACCTTAAAAAATTGAAAAAACGAGTTTCGACCCGATTTTTGAAAATTATGAAAGGGGTAGCATCGTCAAAAAATTAAAAAATCGGATAGAATTTTTTTCTCTCGAATTTCGAATGTTTTAATGCAGTTTTTCCCTACGCTAAGTTGTGATTCCAACGGCGTAATTGCTTTTGAATTCGGCAAAAAGATGACCAAATTATTGCCATTTGAAAAATAAAATTTCAAAAAAAAATAAAAAAAAAAAATAAAAAAATTAAAATTTCTTTTTTTGATTTCTAAATTTTTTTTCAAATTTAAAATTTTTTTTTTCAAATTAAATTTTTTTTTTTTTTGAATTTAAAAATTTTTTTAAATTTTTTACAAAAATTTTGCAATTTTTTTTTTGATCGCACCTCAACTTTGCAAATCTCTAATTAAGTCAAATTAGAGCCGATTTCTGTAAACTATATCTTTTTTTGTTTCTTAGAATAGCAATTTTTAGCTGGCATTAAAATCGTGCCTTTAAATGGCATTAAAACCTTAAAAAATTGAAAAAACGAGTTTCGACCCGATTTTTGAAAATTATGAAAGGGGTAGCATCGTCAAAAAATTAAAAAATCGGATAGAATTTTTTTCTCTCGAATTTCGAATGTTTTAATGCAGTTTTTCCCTACGCTAAGTTGTGATTCCAACGGCGTAATTGCTTTTGAATTCGGCAAAAAGATGACCAAATTATTGCCATTTGAAAAATAAAATTTCAAAAAAAAATCAAAAAAAAAAAATAAAAAAATTAAAATTTCTTTTTTTGATTTCTAAATTTTTTTTCAAATTTAAAATTTTTTTTTTCAAATTAAATTTTTTTTTTTTTGAATTTAAAAATTTTTTTAAATTTTTTACAAAAATTTTGCAATTTTTTTTTTGATCGCACCTCAACTTTGCAAATCTCTAATTAAGTCAAATTAGAGCCGATTTCTGTAAACTATATCTTTTTTTGTTTCTTAGAATAGCAATTTTTAGCTGGCATTAAAATCGTGCCTTTAAATGGCATTAAAACCTTAAAAAATTGAAAAAACGAGTTTCGACCCGATTTTTGAAAATTATGAAAGGGGTAGCATCGTCAAAAAATTAAAAAATCGGATAGAATTTTTTTTTCTCGAATTTCGAATGTTTTAATGCAGTTTTTCCCTACGCTAAGTTGTGATTCCAACGGCGTAATTGCTTTTGAATTCGGCAAAAAGATGACCAAATTATTGCCATTTGAAAAATAAAATTTCAAAAAAAAATCAAAAAAAAAAAAATAAAAAAATTAAAATTTCTTTTTTTGATTTCTAAATTTTTTTTCAAATTTAAAATTTTTTTTTTCAAATTAAATTTTTTTTTTTTTTGAATTTAAAAATTTTTTTAAATTTTTTACAAAAATTTTGCAATTTTTTTTTGATCGCACCTCAACTTTGCAAATCTCTAATTAAGTCAAATCAAAGCCGATTTTTATAAACTATATCTTTTTTTGTTTCTTATAATAGCAATTTTTAATTGGCATTAAAATCGTGACTTTAAATTGGCATAAAACCTTAAAAAATTGAAAAATCGAGTTTCGACCCGATTTTTGAAAATTATGAAAGGGGTAGCATCGTCAAAAAATTAAAAAATCGGATAGAATTTTTTTCTCTCGAATTTCGAATGTTTTAATGCAGTTTTTCCCTACGCTAAGTTGCGATTACAACGGCGTAATTGCTTTTGAATTCGGCAAAAAGAAGACCAAATTATTGCCATTTGAAAATTAAAATTTCAAAAAAAATTCCAAAAAAAAAAAAATAAAAAAATAAAATTTTTTTTTTGATTTTTAAATTTTTTTTTCAAATTAAATTTTTTTTTTTCAAATTTAAATTTTTTTTTTTTTTGAATTTAAAAATTTTTGAAATTTTTTACAAAAATTTTGCAATTTTTTTTTGATCGCACCTCAACTTTGCAAATCTCTAATTAAGTCAAATTAGAGCCGATTTCTGTAAACTATATCTTTTTTTGTTTCTTAGAATAGCAATTCGTGCCTTTAAATGGCATTAAAATCTTAAAAAATTGAAAAAACGAGTTTCGACCCGATTTTTGAAAATTATGAAAGGGGTAGCATCGTCAAAAAATTAAAAAATCGGATAGAATTTTTTTCTCTCGAATTTCGAATGTTTTAATGCAGTTTTTCCCTACGCTAAGTTGTGATTCCAACGGCGTAATTGCTTTTGAATTCGGCAAAAAGATGACCAAATTATTGCCATTTGAAAAATAAAATTTCAAAAAAAAATCAAAAAAAAAAAATAAAAAAATTAATATTTCTTTTTTTGATTTCTAAATTTTTTTCAAATTTAAAATTTTTTTTTTCAAATTAAATTTTTTTTTTTTTTTGAATTTAAAAATTTTTTTAAATTTTTTACAAAAATTTTGCAATTTTTTTTTTGATCGCACCTCAACTTTGCAAATCTCTAATTAAGTCAAATTAGAGCCGATTTCTGTAAACTATATCTTTTTTTGTTTCTTAGAATAGCAATTTTTAGCTGGCATTAAAATCGTGCCTTTAAATTGGCATTAAAACCTTAAAAATTGAAAAAACTAGTTTCGACCCGATTTTTGAAAATTATGAAAGGGGTAGCATCGTCAAAAAATTAAAAAATCGGATAGAATTTTTTTCTCTCGAATTTCGAATGTTTTAATGCAGTTTTTCCCTACGCTAAGTTGCGATTACAACGGCGTAATTGCTTTTGAATTCGGCAAAAAGATGACCAAATTATTGCCATTTGAAAAATAAAATTTCCAAAAAAAATTCCAAAAAAAAAAAAATAAAAAAATTAAAATTTCTTTTTTCGGTTTTTAATTTTTTTCGATATTAAAAATTTTTTTTTTCAAATTAAAATTTTTTTTTTTTTGAATTTGAAAATTTTTTTAAATTTTTTACAAAAATTTTGCAATTTTTTTTTTGATCGCACCTCAACTTTGCAAATCTCTAATTAAGTCAAATTAGAGCCGATTTCTGTAAACTATATCTTTTTTTGTTTCTTAGAATAGCAATTTTTAGCTGGCATTAAAATCGTGCCTTTAAATGGCATTAAAACCTTAAAAAATTGAAAAAACGAGTTTCGACCCGATTTTTGAAAATTATGAAAGGGGTAGCATCGTCAAAAAATTAAAAAATCGGATAGAATTTTTTTCTCTCGAATTTCGAATGTTTTAATGCAGTTTTTCCCTACGCTAAGTTGCGATTACAACGGCGTAATTGCTTTTGAATTCGGCAAAAAGATGACCAAATTATTGCCATTTGAAAAATAAAATTTCCAAAAAAAATTCCAAAAAAAAAAATAAAAAAATTAAAATTTCTTTTTTCGGTTTTTAATTTTTTTCGATATTAAAAATTTTTTTTTTCCAAATTAAAATTTTTTTTTTTGAATTTGAAAATTTTTTTAAATTTTTTACAAAAATTTTGCAATTTTTTTTTGATCGCACCTCAACTTTGCAAATCTCTAATTAAGTCAAATTAAAGCCGATTTCTATAAACTATATCTTTTTTTGTTTCTTAGAATAGCAATTTTTAACTGGCATTAAAATCGTGCCTTTAAATGGCATTAAAACCTTAAAAAACCTTTTTTTCTCTCGAATTTCAAATGTTTTAATGCAGTTTTTCCCTACGCTAAGTTGCGATTACAACCGCGTAATTGCTTTTGAATTCGGCAAAAAGATGACCAAATTATTGCCATTTGAAAAATAAAATTTCCAAAAAAAATTCCAAAAAAAAAAATAAAAAAATTAAAATTTCTTTTTTCGGTTTTTAATTTTTTTCGATATTAAAAATTTTTTTTTTTCAAATTAAAATTTTTTTTTTTGAATTTGAAAATTTTTTTAAATTTTTTACAAAAATTTTGCAATTTTTTTTTTGATCGCACCTCAACTTTGCAAATCTCTAATTAAGTCAAATTAGAGCCGATTTCTGTAAACTATATCTTTTTTTGTTTCTTAGAATAGCAATTTTTAGCTGGCATTAAAATCGTGCCTTTAAATTGGCATTAAAACCTTAAAAAATTGAAAAAACTAGTTTCGACCCGATTTTTGAAAATTATGAAAGGGCATCGTCAAAAAATTAAAAAATCGGATAGAATTTTTTTCTCTCGAATTTCGAATGTTTTAATGCAGTTTTTCCCTACGCTAAGTTGTGATTTCAACGGCGTAATTGCTTTTGAATTCGGCAAAAAGATGACCAAATTATTGCCATTTGAAAAATAAAATTTCAAAAAAAAATCAAAAAAAAAAAATAAAAAAATTAAAATTTCTTTTTTCGGTTTATAATTTTTTTCGATATTAAAATTTTTTTTTTTTCAAATTAAAATTTTTTTTTTTTTTTGAATTTAAAAATTTTCAGAAATTTTTTACAAAAATTTTGCAATTTTTTTTTGATCGCACCTCAACTTTGCAAATCTCTAATTAAGTCAAATTAAAGCCGATTTCTATAAACTATATCTTTTTTTGTTTCTTAGAATAGCAATTTTTAACTGGCATTAAAATCGTGCCTTTAAATGGCATTAAAACCTTAAAAAACCTTTTTTCTCTCGAATTTCAAATGTTTTAATGCAGTTTTTCCCTACGCTAAGTTGCGATTACAACGGCGTAATTGCTTTTGAATTCGGCAAAAAGATGACCAAATTATTGCCATTTGAAAAATAAAATTTCAAAAAAAATTCCAAAAAAAAAAAAAATAAAAAAATTAAAATTTCTTTTTTTGATTTCTACTTTTTTTTCAAATTTAAATTTTTTTTTTTTTTGAATTTAAAAATTTTCCAAATTTTTTACAAAAATTTTGCAATTTTTTTTTTGATCGCACCTCAACTTTGCAAATCTCTAATTAAGTCAAATTAAAGCCGATTTCTATAAACTATATCTTTTTTTGTTTCTTAGAATAGCAATTTTTAACTGGCATTAAAATCGTGCCTTTAAATTGGCATTAAAACCTTAAAAAATTGAAAAAACTAGTTTCGACCCGATTTTTGAAAATTATGAAAGGGGTATCATCGTCAAAAAATTAAAAAATCGGATAGAATTTTTTTCTCTCGAATTTCAAATGTTTTAATGCAGTTTTTCCCTACGCTAAGTTGCGATTACAACGGCGTAATTGCTTTTGAATTCGGCAAAAAGATGACCAAATTATTGCCATTTGAAAAATAAAATTTCAAAAAAAAATCAAAAAAAAAAAAATAAAAAAATTAAAATTTCTTTTTTTGATTTCTAAATTTTTTTCAAATTTAAAATTTTTTTTTTCAAATTAAATTTTTTTTTTTTTTGAATTTAAAAATTTTCCAAATTTTTTTACAAAAATTTTGCAATTTTTTTTTGATCGCATCGTCAAAAAATTAAAAAATCGGATAGAATTTTTTTCTCTCGAATTTCGAATGTTTTAATGCAGTTTTTCCCTACGCTAAGTTGTGATTCCAACGGCGTAATTGCTTTTGAATTCGGCAAAAAGATGACCAAATTATTGCCATTTGAAAAATAAAATTTAAAAAAAAATACCAAAAAAAAAAAAAAATAAAAAAATTAAAATTTCTTTTTTCGGTTTTTAATTTTTTTCGATATTAAAAATTTTTTTTTTTTCGAATTTAAAAATTTTCCAAATTTTTTTTTTGATCGCACCTCAACTTTGCAAATCTCTAATTAAGTCAAATTAAAGCCGATTTTTATAAACTATATCTTTTTGTTTCTTAGAATAGCAATTTTTAGCTGGCATTAAAATCGTGCCTTTAAATTGGCATTAAAACCTTAAAAAATTTAAAAAACGAGTTTCGACCCGATTTTTGAAAATTATGAAAGGGGTAGCATCGTCAAAAAATTAAAAAATCGGATAGAATTTTTTTCTCTCGAATTTCGAATGTTTTAATGCAGTTTTTCCCTACGCTAAGTTGCGATTACAACGGCGTAATTGCTTTTGAATTCGGCAAAAAGATGACCAAATTATTGCCATTTGAAAAATAAAATTTCAAAAAAAGAAATAAAGAAAAATAAAAATTTGAAGAAAAATGAATGTTAATTTTTTTAATATAATTTTTATTTTGAAATTTTTTTTTCTAAATTTTTAATTAGAAACAAAAAATTTTAATTTTTAAATTTTTTTTTGATTTTTAAATTTAACAATTTTTTTTTAAGAAAAAAAATTTTTTTTAACATTTGAAAGATAAAAAATTTTCATTTTTGTTTAATAAAAAAACAAAAAATTTTCAATTTAATTTTTATCTTAAATAAAAGTTTCTTAAATTTAAAAATTGTTTTTATTTTTGAAAAGAATAAAAAAAATTTTAAAATTTTTTTCTGATTGTTAAATTTTTATTTTGTTGTAATCGTTCTTTATTAATACTCAAAAGAGATGTAAGGAGTTTTTTAGTTACCACTAGCTAACAAATTTTGGAATTTTTTAAATTATTTTTAAGCATTGGTAATCTTTTAAACGACTTTAATTCAAGATTTTTATATTCTAAATTAAAATGTACCACCAGTCAGAATAGTCTGCCCCATACATACATATATTCATTATATACATAAATCAGATAGCAGTGATTTTCGGCTCTATTTAAGTAGAATCAAACAACAATTGTTAAAATAATGTGCCAATTTTCCAAATATCTCGATAACCCAACATACTTAAAGATCAAACAGCTTTATTCTCCAGATAACTTGCCAAAACAACACACCTCGCGAATGCCAATAACGCTAATGGAATCCAGCTCTGAAGCAAGCGGAGCGTTCATCATCCGTTCATCCGTGCTATGTCTGAATCGATTGTAAAATAATTAAGGATTTACCTACCATATGAATAATTTAGTTAGATTTTCCATTTTCTTTAGAAAATAAAAACAACATTACTTTCGTTTTCTTGGGTTTTTTTTCTTTAATTTTTAAACATTTGAATGCATTTTCTTTTTAATCGTTTTGATTTTTTTCTTTTTTGTTTCCTGGTTTTTGCTACATTTTGAAATAGTTTTCTGCGCTTAAATTTTAATGATATTGCTGCATATGCCACAAAATTGTATGTTGGCCTTGGTTGGTTTTTTTTGTGTTCTTTTTTCAATTTTACATTTTAAATTTATTAATTTGATAAGCTTTTAAATCTTGCACACAAATCGAAAAAAATATATATATATATGGCAAATCAAATGAAAATTAAAGTGTTTTGCATTTGCATTTACATAATGTGCACTTTTTGCATGTCTTTGTTTTTGTTGGTGTGTGTGTGTGGGTGTGTTTGTTGTAGTTGGTGTTGTTGTGTATATAATTCTACTATTATTAAATGTTTAACATTGTTGTTCTCCTCATCTTACAATTCTGTTCTCCATCTTCAGTTGGTTGTTGTTGTTTCTTGTTGCACTTTAAACATGTCAAATTGCTCTTGGTTGTTGTTGTTGATCGTCCTACTGTCCTTCAAACCTGCGTCCTGAACCCACGTCCTGCTAAGCTAACTACTACTGTATTAGATGTTCATTCTTAATGCAATGATGGTCAATTTGTTTTTCGTTCTTTTCCCCCTTTCTTTGTTATTATTAATTTCCTTCTTTTTTTTTTGTAAATTATTTTTTTTTTTTTTTTGTCAAAAGTTGTTGGTAACCTCTTTTTGTTGTTTGAAGTTTTTGATGTTGTTGGTCGCACATATTTTGCATTGGCTTGTTGTTGTTAGATGTTTCAGTGTTGTTGTTCTTGTTTTTGTGGTGTGTTTTTGTTGTTCTTGTTGTTACTGTCGTTTGCCTTTTTAATCCGTGTTGTTTAGTTTGTTGTTTTTATTCTTTTTATTTCTTTTTTTTTTTTTTGCATTTTATCACAGCTTTCACTTCATTTGTTGCTCCTTCTTGTTTGTTTCATAACTTTTTAAGCATAACTTGCATATACATATGGTGTATAGATCGATATATATATATATAACGTTTTCAACGATTGATGTTGACATTGACAATTGGTTTAACTCATTTCTTATATATATTAACATGCTTCTCTCTTTTGTTGCTTGCAGACATACGATAATTAAGTAGTACATATGTGGAATGATTTACATAAATTGTTATTTGATTTGCTCAATTTTCTTGCTTTTCAAATTTAAATACAATAAATGGCATATATATATATATATATATATATATATATATATATATACGTATTTTGTTGATTTTTTTTTGTTGTAAGTTGGAAGTTGCAAATAAACTAAAGGGATAAATTAATACTTTTTCGCATTTGATTTTAACTCATATAAATGATTAGTTATCATTGATTGATCGATCAGTTGGCTTAGCAAAATATAGAAAATAAAAGTTAATTACAATACTATGCGACCATATTCTTTTTTATAACACTATGCAACATATTCAACATTCAGTTAATAATAAAAGTTCTTTAAAATTTTTTGCCGATTTCTTAACATATAACAAGTTTTTTTTTGTTAAGGCAGTATCTTCAGCTGCATACATTAATATACATATATTCCTAATCCCACAATTTATCTGTTTGAATGTTGTAATTTGTATGTAATGTTGTAATTTGTAAATCGCATCGGATCCTAATAGAAATAGAAAATATTAACAATCAATCAAAAACAAAACATATTTATCTCGATTTAATTCAGTATTATTCATCACAAAGTTTCTACTTTAAATAAATCAGATCAAACAACTATATCACATAAAACTGACGGGAATTTATATTCTTTAGTGTTCTCCTCTTTATGAAATTTTGAGGATTCATAATGTAAGATATGAAAAATTCTGTATCTGATGATTTTGCAAACCTAAAAAGATTTTATAGAAAAATATTTAAATGATTTGACCTACTATAATTACTACTGAAAAATCTATTATAATATTCTATGCCATTAAATATTAATCAAGAATGAGAAATTTTTAAATATATGCCATATAGAACCATAGAAGTACGTATGTATATATATATATGTATTTACTGAAGTCTCGGTGCTATCAAAATTAACATATTGAATTTCTTTTATTTAAAGAAAAATTATTGCAATTAAAATTTGAAAACCTTACCATCAAGTCTAGTCTAAGATGATACATTTTGTTCTCTAATAATGCCATTCAGTTTTTTAAGTGACTTTGTACAAATTTTAACCAGGTACTTTATATAAATTTGCCGATTTATATACATATATTGTGAAGCTATTATTCATATTCAATTTGGAATATACATATAACGATACAGACCCAATATTGGGTTTAACAGTTTATCTCTGATTCTAAAAATCTTTACTCAATCTTTCTTGAAGAAGTCGGCATATAGTTGGAATAAATCTTTTAATATTTGCTACAGAAGATTGAATTATTATTATTTTTTTTTGGAATACTTTCGTTGCATAGTGTAATTAAAGAGCAGCGCCTTATTCGATTTCCCGTTTGCTTTTACAAATCAATTCAATTGAACTTTTTGTTTTGTTTTTGTGTGATTTCTTGGAAGCAGCATGACACTTTTATCACAATTTGTTGTTGCTGTTGTTTGTTTGTTGTTGTTTTGTATGTGCTAGACTTATATTAATTACACAATTGCTGGTTGCTTTTGTTGTTGTTGCTGCTATTTACTATATATTAGCTGCATTTTACATTCTATATCATATTACATTTAGATTGCTTCATTTTCCATTCGTGATTTGCATATAGTTTACAAATTAATATTCGCCTATTGTGAAATTTGTAACAAAAAAAAAAGTTATTAAAAAAAAGAAAATATTACATACACACAAACACAATATACACATACATATGTATGTATATACATACACACATATATACATATGTATATACATTTGTGGTAAATTGATTGGATAGTTGTAACAGTTGTTATTGTTTGTTTGTTTATTGTTTGAGATCGATCGCATTTCCATTTTAGCCAAAGAACTTGTCGGGTGTGTGTGTGTATGGGAAGCTCTCGTCGCTTTTGCTCTGCTATTCGTTTTGATGGCTCTCTCTCTCTCGTTCTTTCTTTGGACACACAACATAGCAAAACTTTTGTTATCATTCAGTCTTTTGTTTAAATAGAATTCTAAATTTGAGCAATATATAACATACATACATACATATACATATTTGTGTTTCTTGTTGTTGTTTCATTGGTGTTATACTTTTCCAACATGTTCTTCTTTAAATGCTCAAATTGCGTGTTTGTGTGTATGTGTGTGATGTTCAGGTACCATTGTTGTTAATGTTGTTGTCGTCCGGCATTGCATAATGAGAGCCTTCAAACGATGGGGCAGTGTCAGCAAAAGGATCCGATCATCGGCGGTGACTTGTGGGCAAATTCTTTGGCAAATACATACATACATATATTTTTTCTGCTGCGCTTTGTGCAAACATACATAAATTGAATATATATATATATACACACACACATATGTACATATATATACATTTATATTGTACATAGTTGTATAAATTAATAATGCCTGTGCTACAAAATACTCAAAAAATGTTTTTTTTTTTGTTTGGCTTGTGCCTCGTTTTTTTCTTTTCATTTTGATGTCCATTACTGGCTAACGCATCGCTAACACACATCAGATCCACACACACACATATGCTCAACGAACGACACCAATTTTATATACAACTTTGCGAGATATATTATTTTTTTAACTTCGACCCTGAATCGATGTCTCTATATCTAATTTATGACTTTTTTTAATTTATTACATAACCAAACTTGCTCCCCCGCCATCCTCTATACTCTATGGTCGAGAAAGCATAGATTTGAAAATAAATTGCTCTGTTGCGTTCAGTTGAACAAAAAACTATAACTAATGATTGCGAATTTTGGCATACAAGTTTTTTTAAGGTATTCAATTAAACTATTATGTCGGAAACGATAAATTCAAAAGTTAATTGTTGGGTTTTTTTTTCCTTTTTACAGAGGTTCACTGCAAACTATTTTAAAAAAGGTTTATCCTAAGTTACGAAACGGAAAAGTAAATATTTGTTGTTTCTTGTAACAAACAAAATAAAATATCTGTTTCGATTTATGATTTTCATCTAGATTGGCCTACTATATTATGGGTATCTCAATGGAAGATAAAACAAGCACACAAGCTTCGACAAGATTTTCAAATGTAAGCAATCTAGGTCATGGAATAATTCCTTTAAGAGAATCATTTCTTTTTTCTTTTTGTTTTTGGGGTTCGTAGTGTGTCTAAATTTGTTTACATTTTGTCAGGCTATCTTAACTAAATTCAGTAATTATAGAGTAAACGATCGATCGATCTGATATTGGATAGATTTGTGGTATGTTGGAAGTAATAGCTATTGTTAACTGTTTTGAACACTACAAAAACTGCAAAGATATAAAAAGTGGCAACAATTGAGCTCTTTTTCTAGTGGATTTACAAGTCTTACAATGTGTGTGTGTGTTTGTGGTTAGGTGTGTGTGTATGTGCTACAATTTGTTGGTATTGTTGTTGTTGGTTTTTGTTAATATCACTTTAAACTTTACAAATGGCGGCGCTTACATTTGCTTTTGTTATTTGTTTGTTTGTTGGTTGTTATCACAATTTAGCGCCAAGCTTCTACTTTTCCTCTTTCTTCATCATCTTCTCTTATGAACCTCTTTCTCTCTCTCTCTCCCTTTTCATTATACACATTATTACAAAAAGTTTAACAATTTGTGCCAATTGATTTTTGAGCAAACAATTTGACATTGGTCGTAGTGTTACATTTGTATCTTTCATTTTTTTTTTTTTAGTTTCGTTTTGTTTTTTCATTCTTTCTTTTTTGGTTTACAAAACATTTTTGTTTTCAACATTGTTTTTTTGTAAGTTTCTTTTTTTGTTTTGTTTTGTTTAACTTAGCTAACTAGACAATTTGCTTAACAATTTGTTTTTCATTCTTCTTGACATTTGTGTGAGTTACTTTGTTGTTGTTGTTGCCATTGTTGCTTGTTGTCATTGTTGTTGTTGTCACACACTTAAATCACAGTTGTTGTTGCTTATAAAATGATGTTTTTCTCTAGCAGGTCAACACATTTTTGCACACATTTTCTTATATTGTTTCGTTTTTTTTTTTTTCTTTTAAATTTTTGTTTTCATTTTTTACATTCTCATAATAGATTTTAAATGTGAAGTGCTCAAGTCTTTCATTCTATACCTATTCTTGTTCCTGTTCACGTATTTTTTATATATAATTTTCCCCCTAATTAACCAAAAACACAACAAAACAAATTGGAAAAAAGAAACAACATTTTGTATAAGACATCAAATTAATAGCAAATTCTGATAACAAATATAAAAGTGAGAATAATGAAACATTAATTCAATATTGTTGTTTTCCTTTTCTGTTTTGTTTTGCTTCTTTGTTTTTGATTTTTTTTTTTTGGTTTTAAAATCGATAAATTGTTTTCATTCAAACTGAATAGAAATAAATTTAAATTTTCATATAGGCTTTTTGTTTAAATCTTGTAAGAGTTTCGCATTATCTTTTTGTGTGTGTGTTTTTTTGTTTTCATCTTTTTGTTTATCTTTAGCTACGTAGTTAATTAATTTTCTATTATTATGCGTCATGATAATTGCTGTGTTTATTTTAATGGCTCCTTAAGTCCTGGCGCAGCAACTCGTACACAAACTGATCGCAAACCTCATAGTCGACGGGACCATAGTCAAGTGATGGAGGCAGCTTGTCCGTGCTAATCGGTGCCCACTGCTGATCCAACAATGTGCAGATTTCCTGTCAGGCAAATGGAATCAAATTGATTAACTCTTAATATAAAAAAGAAGTACGTTTTGTGGTATATTTATAAAGAAAACCGTGCTAACTTTGACCCTGACAAAGGTTGTATAGAGAGAGAACTAAAATGAATCTTATGAATATTTCAAAGTTATTAAAGAATTCAAAATTAACATTGAATCCAAAGTATTAGGAAACTAGATCGGAATACATGGACATATTTGCAATTAACTCCTCTGCGAAATGGTTAAATAATCTACAATTTTGACTTAATACAAAGATTAATTAAATGCAATGTAATTGAAATTTTAATATTAATTTTAAGAATTGATACTTACCTCATTGAAAGCATTTAGGGCACCCGCACTTGACCAATCGATCATTGAGACCTCGAGACGTTTTAATTGTCTGCCTCTGAGTCGTGCAATGCCCACCAAATTGTGGGGATCCATTACATAGCCATGAACGACAATTTCCTCGAGCTGTTTGCAACGCCAGGCCATCATAACGAATGGATCCTGTCGCATGAAACTGTGACGTGTAAAGTCCATACGATTATTGGAATGCTTATAGGCCGAATCGATATAATAGATGCTCCGCAGTGTGTCACTATTATGCACTGACATCCAGTCCAAAGCCTCAGCATTCATGTATTCACAAAAAAGAAGCCGGACATCTGTAACTGGCATATTACGTCGCAATATTCGCATCTGGAGCAGCTCAATTGCCTCATAGGCATACACCAAAGTTAGCACCAGCCTAATGCCGGTAAAATGGGCAGCAAAATTCTCCCAGGCTGCCTCTGATACAACGGCCTGCTCCTCATTACTATCTAGGCCATGTACAACAATTAAAAGTTTACTCAAGGGTAGCACTTGAATGGTGTGCAATAGATCATCGGTTAGGGTATCATAGTCCAGAGAGAGCACTTGCAGGGCAGCACATTTCTGCATTAAAGTGGTATCCAGGGTTAAAATGGGATAGTGACTAGGATCATATTTAATGCTGGCTAGTGTCAATTGTCGCAACTCCTGAGGCTTGCCCATGGCTTTAAGAAAATCATGACCATAATATGTTAGAGCTTCGATGGCACCCAAATCCAGTACCTGGCATGATTGACGCTTCCGTCCCAAAAATAATTTTAAGGGCTCAACAAAGCATCTGAAAATAAAAACAAAATGTATTTAGGAATACACATACTCACAATATTAAAATCTAAATTATAACTTACTGTTCTATGGCCACCAAATGTTCACTATGCGTACTTCCTGCCGCCACTAGGCCAACATTATGGGTTTGGAAACGCAAGGCCTGAATGTTATCACAGCGTGCCACTCTAAAAAAGATTGAAGATACATTTACATAGTATAAATCAAATGAATTTCAATTAACTTACTTGTAAAGTAGCCGTCGCATTTTCTGTATATGAAAAGCATTATGAAAATCGAAGACTATGACCAACTCTTTGGCCAAATTAGCCATGCTGCGGTGGAAGAACGCCAATTGATCATCGTGTGCCGCATCAAGTTGAAAGCGAAAGTTCTTAAAGTATCTAAAAGATGCAAAAATACAAAAATTCAATTGCAATTCACCCTCTCTCTGTCCTCTGTGTGTGTATATTTAAGGTGAAAAGTGCCAACAGGGCAAACATTTGCCATCTCTTGCTTCATTTTATTTTAATTTGGTTTCCTTTGTTGTGTTTTGTCTTTGCCTACTATGATTTTTACTTGCGAATTTTAATAAAATGATTTGTTGCCAAAAGCAGCAGAATATATGTATGCATATATGTATGTATGTACATACATATAAGTATAGGAAAATTAGTCTAACTGGACTAACTTATACTCTTGAAATGAAATAAATCTATCAAATTTCAAAGCAAACAATTGGTAAATTACATTCTTTCTAAGAAATTTTCCGATTAATACGAAATATGTACATACATATGTACTCAATTTCTCATGCTAATACATTGTAAATAATATCCTCTCCTGATGTTTGTAAATGCTAGAATACCGTTAGATGGAAGGGTATAAATATATCTATTATACCGATTTCAATGGAATCTTTAATAATATGTACATATATAAAACATAAATTTCGTTGAAAAAAAGAAGTTTGTTGCAATTATTTGAATATTATTGGTTAATTTTAACTGATCGTGTCTGCTATGTATATCGTATAAATATAGCATGCACAAGTTAAATAACAATAGCTATTCCCTTAAAACTAACATTTTAAACAATTATATATATGGGAATTACATCGTATACTAAAAACTAATTGCTTTCAAAAATAATTGCAAAACAAAAGGGGAACTATTTTGCTACAGACACGTTTTAACAATTTGTTTTAATTTGAGCATGGCAAATTAAAAAAAAGATATAACTAATATTTGGTAAGTTTAAATTAGTTTTTTCTATATCCATATTTTTTAGAATAAAACTTTAAATACATACTTTATAAAGTATGTAAAGTATAAAGCTTTTGATTTTGTATTTAGGAATTGTAAACATTTGGACATAATGTATATAGGATTTTATGTAAGGGTATGATAAGCAAGCAAAACAAACGCCCCCGCCCCTTCGAATATTGTATCAGCTCTCGAACAGCTGTGCGTCACCCAACAGCAGCAGGAGGTCCCCTCTCCAACTTAGCAATCTTTCGCAATTTTCTCCACCTCCACCGCTTCCCTTCGTTGTCAATGCCAACAATGTTTTTGTTTTTGCTTTTCTTTTTTATTGTTTCTTGCTATTGGACAGACAATCAAGACGCAAAAGCAAAACACACGCACACACACACTGTCTAGAGGATATATACATACATACATATGTAATTTACTATTACTTACCGTTTTTGAAAAAGACATTGCCGCCAGAAAAAGCAGACACTTGAAGCTGATCTTCGGGAAACTGGGTCCAGATAGTCAAAAATTTGAGTTAATGCCACCGCAGGTAGGGAATACCATTGTGGTTGGCTCAAATTCATAACTGTTAACGACTGGTCAACGTATTGTATTCGCGGGAGTTGCCTAATACACAATGAATTACAACTTCACCAGCACCGAAAATTCCTTAACTGGGGGGGGGGGAAAAAACTGGAAATTATATTGAATTTGTTTCACTTCGACTTTAACAGCAAAAATTCGTCGTCATTTAGATGTTCGTCAAGATAACGTTATATATTATATATATTATATGCCACCGTACCACTTATGACAAGATAGCAGGAAAAATCGTGCGGGGTTTGAAACGCTGGAATACGAATAATTATGCAAAGATAACATAATGAGTTTTTAGCTTTGAATACTTGTCCATATATAAAACAATTATGTATTATATTACTTTCATTTGTCATTTTTTTTTAGAAATGTAAAAGCAACCATACGCAAACTTGTCAACTTACTGGAAATTTGACGATATCATTTTATAAGGACAAATTTATGATCATTGTACGTAATTTGCATTTGCTCCAATTAAGCACAAACTAAACAAATCAAAGTTTCATTTTTCGAATGTTCAACATTTAATACATATAATACATAAAGGATAATTTTGATAGAAAATATATTACAAAATAAAGACTAAGTTCGATTTGTGTATTATGCTTTGATCACACGTAGGAAGATACATCAACTGCTTTCCAAATTATAAGTCAAATATTAGGTGCCTCCTTTGTTTATATATATTTTCAATTTTGATGGAAAAGAATATCTACAACAAAATAAGGTGGTTTCAATACTTCGTTATTAAATAAGGAATGTAAGTTTATTTTTCAGATGTCAATTCCGCTGTTTCAAATGCGATGGTAATGTTAACCGAACACTGTTGCGTTTAACAGCACACTGTTATTGTCAGCAGCAGCACCCACATTCACTCACAGACACACGCACGCAAAGAACAACAACAAACCATAAATTGGTGACTTTTGTTCAATATAATTTTTTTTTCTTCCGTGTTTACAATTTGCGCCCGTTACAGCAACCCCCTAAAAAATCTCTCTCTATGAAAATTTCCTGTACTGGAATCAGATGTAAGTTTAATCGAGCCCTTTGACAGATTGAAGCAATTTGCTTTGTCTTTGTTGTTATTGCTCCTGCTGCTGGTGTCACCGTCATCACTGGACAAATATTAGAACGCATACATATATACGATGTCTTGGTTTAGTCCATGGGACGGGTTAAAGACATGCCGATATTTGCTACAGCGATATTTTGGCCATTTCTTTGAAAATAATTTAAATTTGGAACAATTAAAGGTGGACCTATCATTAAAGGTAAATGCCTATAACGACCTGTTTGAGGATCAAGGCTAGGCCTTTGAAGTAGTATCGGGGCATACATATTGGTGCCTCAGTGTAGTCGTGCTATGGAATGCTCTAATGACGAACGACAGCTCGGTGGAGATATCAAATCTAACGATAACGTTAACAACAATGCTGGAATCGATGTGGTCATCGGTAAGCAGTTCCATGCAAATGACCGAGGAATGCATGAAACAGGTGAACGATGATGTACTATATTTTAATCACCATAATGCGTTGATTGAATATGTGTATATGTGTGAATATTGATTATGTGTTGTCAAATTCGTCCAGAAAATTGGTGGTATCATTCAAGGCCAATCATTTGGACTATAAACTGGTTACGAACAGACAAATGCCAGTGATAATCCAGGCCATGGCCAAAGCGATGATGATGAAGTTGGCGATCCAGACGAATCTATGACCAATTTCAACCCATGATTGCCAAGCACAATTTAGTTATAAACCATAAACACATCAGAGACAATTGTCTACGATGACTGCTGTCCCACCCAATATGAACAATTGTGTTAAATTGTCGACTTCAATGGATCGCGGAATATTCAGATTAGCATAAAGCAAACGGAGAATATTATTGGACCGATAATACTAGATGATACATATGTATGTATGTATTGAGTTCTCATAGGGATTTAACAAAGAGCGACCCAAAGATTAGTTAATCAAGAAATGTAAGAGTATCAAGACGCTACTCACAAATAAGTACCAGAATAGTAAATTCGCACCAGTGTTGTTTGTCGTTAGTTGTATGTATTACAGTGCTTGAAAGCGCTTTTGGAAACAACTTTTTCATACTTCACACAACATTTCGATAGGGGCGCTGTCAAAGTTCATGAAAATTACGCTTGAGCAATTAAATTCGCAATTTTAATAACATTAAATACGATATTCAAATAAATTAAATCCCAATCGTTAAGTATTTTGATTCTTTTAGGAAAGTAAACATTTGTGTTTGTGTTATTTGTAATCATTTAAAATGTTTGATTGAATATTTCACATCTTTAAATTTAAAATTTATTTATTGGTATTACTGGTATTTTTATCCATTGACATTTGAAAGCGTTTTCTGTGGGATAATTGTATTGAATAGAGAAGTTCCTAACCAAATTGGCCAAAGTTAACTCCAATTCCATTTCAACTATACGCTTGCCGGCACACATACGGGGACCAAAATCAAATGGTAAATAAATGAAAGGACTTTAATTATTTGCCTTTGCACTGTCATTTTGCTGGTGGCGCAGCAAACGTTCCGGTAATCATTCTTTAGCCCAAGGATTGAGCTGTTCCTCGCTCAAATGTAAATGGGAGTTCATCATAATTCGTGTGCCTTTTGGTACACGATAACCATCGAGAACCACATCGGCTCCAGCCACGTAATTTCTGTTGTTGTGATCCGAAAATGGCAGAACTGGTTGTATCTATGCCACCTATCAACATATCCATGGCCAAAACAATGGCAAATTTACGATCAGTATTACTCAATTGTTTTAACATGCTTGATCTATGCCCATTCTCTTCATCCTTGGTGGATTTCTCTATGCGGTCAAAAGCCTCATTCACATATGTAGAACAGACATCAAACATTTCATCCATAGCACGGCTAAAGTGACGATGCGTAGGCGTTGGTATATATTTGTATAATGATGTCTTTATTCCCAGTTCGTAAAATTATTGCATGAAGTTTCTATATTTGCGAAAAGAAAAAAGAAAAAAAAGATCAGCATTCCGTATGAGTCCCATTTGTCGATCTAAATTGTCGATAGTTGCCACAGATGATTGATATTAATAAGAAAATTTCCAGGGACATCAAGTGTTTTGGAATCTCTTAAATCCCGAATATTATCAATAAAATGTTGATTCACTTCTTGCAGTGGTTCCAGAAATAACGCAGTATTACGTTGTTGCATAAGAACCGGAGTTGTTTAATTTTTTTAAACTGAACAACCTACTTGTTCCTTAAAGAATCCATCTTTACGCTTTAAACAAGTATGTAAGACAGCATCCGCCCCTGTTCTTACCGGCCATGGTCCTTCGGTACGATAAACTTTCTCAAAATTATCCAAACTAAATGTTACCACATTGAAGGGCATACCAAATAAACTCGGTAAAAGAAATGTATTACCATATATTTGACGAATTTATCTAGACCCAAATTCTAGTACTCTCCATTCTATTGGAAACCGCGCCAACTCGGTCCGATTCCAGTTGTTTTGCATAATTACCGATTTTATCAGTGACATCTCGACTATTGGTGTCATTGGAATTGGTATTAATCACAGCTATAGTGGAGAGATACCGTGCCTGAGTGCATTGTTTTAGAGAACGCAGTAACATTTTAAACAATCTTTCTTTCCCGACAAACTAAGTCTATTTCTTTCTTTAGATGCGCTTTAAAGATTATTGTTTTTGGAAAAATATATATGTATGTACATATTTATGTACAATAATATACTGAATTATCCGTTAGCATTTCAAAGCTTTCCCGTTATCATCACTTCAAGCGTTTGGATTTAATTGACTCGAAAGCTCATATTTGAAATATATGCATAAAATATTTAATTACGTTGCTTTGTCACGGATAAAAAATATTATGTGAAAATTAAGGTAAATTTTCATAAGTTTAATCATGCATAATGGATGATGAAAAGAGAATTAGGCTTCTTTAGCTCTAAACTATTGGATTCTGCTTTCTTCTGTAAACAGTTCTCGCACATTGCTTAGAGAATATTACTTAAACTGGATGAAGTTAAGGTAGTTAAATATGATTTGACAATAATATATATGTATGTATAAATAGTTTTTGATATAATTTCATATTTAAATACTAAAGTATTAATTTAGGTAGGTAAAAAATGATGTTGACTTGAACAAGCACAGTAAGTTTTTTATTTTTTGGTACTTTATTTACATTTTATGAGTTCCTCTATATGCAAAGTACGATGCTATCCATTCACCGGCTATTCATTGCTGGCCTATCAATAATATATGAGTCTCAAAACGATTGCATCTCGCCTAGTGGAGCACAAAGGACTGGGTCAAAGAGTGCGGCCGAAATGTGCATTTTATGTGCATTTCAAAAACAATAAAGCAAAACAAAAGGCCAAATTGGTCAAATTTACATACATACATAAGTGCACAAACAACCCAACCAACAAACAAACAAACAAACAAACGAAAGAACGAACACACTCAGAATGGTCGAGAAGCGAATTGAAAGCTAAAACAATAGAAGGGCCTAGACCATTGTTTTGACTAACTTTCTCTCTATGTTCCCATATCTGTTTCACTATGCTCTGACCATCAGAATGTATTATGTATTAAGGATGATAAAACAGAGCTTCGCATTTAAATTATGACTCTCAATTAAGCATAATGCATTCAGAAGTGGCCAAATTTGGTAAATTTCAACTGTGTCCTTGCCCACAACAATTCAAGTTTGCTCTCCTATAAATTGCCCACAAATTACACAATTGACCGCCAAAACTTTTGCCCAAATTAACTTGAACTCCGGAATCTTCTGTGCATGCTTTTTGCTCTTCTCTGTTTTCTTTTTTTTTTTTAAAACTTTTTCACATAAATTTCATAAATTATTATAAATATTGTTTGGCCTAAGTTTTTCTTGAATAATAAAAAAAAAAAAGTGAAAAATGGAAAGAGGAGAAAAACACAAATTATTCTCATCGTTATGTGACAAAGGGAAAAATAGCTATATAATAATTTGCTAGAAATCCACAGGAACAAGGTTTTGGAACAAAAATTTAAATTCTTATGAATATCAGATGCTAACTCAAATTTCATTGACATTATCAGAGAAATTGCATTTCCTTCATTTTTGGAATCGTCGCATCATGGTTTCTTTTTTTTTTTGGTTCTTACATTTACGCACTTAATACAAAAGTTGAGTAGAGAATGAATGAATGCTAGAAACCGAACAGAAACAGTAGTTCATGTTCATTTTTATGCTCTTTATCACGCGCCAAAGTTAACGCCACGTAACATTTGTTGCCTTTCAGCCCACAATTTGTCCTAGACTACAGACCGAACCGAAGCAACACACCCAACACGAGTCAAACCCAACCCAACCCAACTAAATTCCGGCAGCAGGCAATCCAGACGACAGTCAGCCAAAGGCAACGAAAAGATTAAATCAGCGTAAAGTGCAAACACTGTGTCAAGTGTAGGTAGCCGACCGCCAAACGCCTCAGACACGGCTAAAGACACACGCCACCACGGCCATTGATATACCCGAGAAGAAGAGTACTTTATATGACAAGAGAGTTGGAGGGAGATTTCAGTTTGGACAACGATAGCGACACTAAAGATGGGGGACAAAAAATGAAAAAGAAAAAGTAAAATGTAGATAGAAAAAAACAAAAAAAGTGGATAAATGTCAATCAATTTAACTGGCAATGTGATATGGAGTGATAGTGGAAAAGGTATAGTAAAGTAAACTTGTTAGTTATTTTTCGTTCTTTCTTTTTTTCTTCTTCTGCTCCTGCAGTTGTGTAGTTGATATGGGGAAAGGTATTAAGATTAATAAACAGTTTATAGATAAGGGATAGTAATTCGATTAACAAGAGAACAACTATGAACCCACTCATGCTAGTCAATATTTAGAAAGGTGTGTGTTTTATTAGATTTGTAATAATGTATAGTGGTTCGATATATATCCATCTATACATACATATTAATGCGTTATGGTCTATTCTATCTAATCGTCATTTAATATATAGTAGCTTAGCTACGTCATCAGTTTAGTTCGATTCTGGCCAAACTTACAAAGCAAAAGTTTTAAATATTTTTCACTTTTATATGCATATTTCAATTTTTATACCCTGTACCCATAGGGTACATATATTAAAGTCGCTAAAATGTATGTAACAGGCAGAAGGAAAATTTTCCGACCCTATAAAGTATATACATATATTCTTGATCAGTATCAATAGCCGAGTCGATTGAGCTATGTCCGTCTGTCCGTCCGTCTGTCCGTCCGTCCGTATGAACACCTAGATCTCAGAGACTATAAGAGCTAGAGGTTAAGTTTGTTTCAAATTTTTGCCACGCCCACTTCCGCCCCCGCAATTTGGGAAAAACCTATAACTACGGCAATATTAAACATATCGTATTCTTATTTGGCATGCACATTAATATAGCCGAAATGCACCAGCTGACCGAATTTGACCGAAATCGGACAATAATTATCGGAGATATACGTATTTCCGTTTTCTACTGAAACGCCCCATGCAAAATGGGCTGTTAAGTGTGAGCGAGATAGCATGCGTTCGCTGTTGCTGCATGGCAAGCAGTGCAGTGTTGCTGCATGGCAAGCAGTGCATGCTAAGAGAATTTTTTTTTTGTAAATTGATGGCGATTTTGATTGTTTTTGACTTTATAGAGTACTTTTATTTGGTACAGGGTATACTCAATGTCGGCAGGGACGACTTGCTTGCTTCATTATATTTAATTTTTGGAAAATAAATAGTTTCCAACAATGTAGAAAACATGCCTATATTATATCCATTCGTAATAATATAAGGGTTAAGTCCATTAAGATTGTATTTCAAAAAACCTGAGAAGTTAAAAAGACAGTCAAATATTTGATTAAGGTTATCTGTAATCCCAGAATTGGATTATTTGACGAATCGCAGCATAATTAGTACATTGGTTAATATTGATTAAGATAGCATATAGTAGTTTTTTCATTGCTTACCTAAATTTTTAGTGTGTTAAAGAAGAAATATTAGTTAATTGGCAGTAGAATTGCCTAATTTTAGTTTAAGATACTCACCTATTTTAAATAAAAGTCGATGTTAGATAAAATACATTGATTTTGTATTTCATTTGAGTCCTCGTAGAGTGGAGTGGAATGGGGGTAGTTTCCTTCAGATCTGCGAAAATAAATGAAAAACTATAATTAGTAAGAGAAAATATTTTGTTAGAGTTAATTCACAAAAAAAAGCACTAAAACTTGTTTCATACGAACATTAGTTTGTTTACAAAAAAAAAGTTTATTTAAAAATAAAATACTTAGAATTTTTCCCCCCAAAAAACACTTAAAATTCACTTTGTTGATGACTTAGCACTTTTTTGATCTCTTTACTTTGACACCAGAAATATAACTTCTTCAAGCGCTCTTTATATGGGTGGTTTACGCGGCTCAAGCCGCGAGAGTTACTAGATAAATTTTGCAGCCATTTTCCATCCTCTGTGAATCCAAATTTCACTATTAGGTTCAAGCCTCTGTTATGTTAACAGAATCAAATTTAAAAAATTTAAAATAACAGCCGCTTAGCTTAGCATGAGATTTCTGATCAAAGTTTGGTATTTCGTTTGCAAAATGAAATAAAGGGCGTGACCTGATTTTGGGTGATGTCAACAAATGACAGAGGATTTTACTTCCCTTTCTCTCGTTTTCTGTTTGTAATTACCAAACAGAATGTCTGGCAAACTTCCTCTCGGCCGGATTTCTTCCTGCTCTTGGCCGGGCTGTTGTTAATGTGTCTTAAATTGTTGCCTCGTACAAAATGTTGTAGCAAATTTTTGTTAATTTTCTTTACATCAGTTGTGCATTGCATTCGGTTTTGTCTTAATTCCCTATCTTTCTCTTTCTCTCTCTCTAGAGTTTTCCTGCCTGTTTGCAGATATTTAGCAAGTTTCTGTTGCTGTTTCTGTTTCTGATATGCAACTTAATTACAGTTTATTTGCTTTTGCACGCTGTTGCATTGTATAAATAAAAACTGTAATAATTAATGTTTGTATATGTTGTTTTTTTTTTATGTTTTTCTTTTATTTTGTTTTGATATATTATTTATTTATTTAGTTTTGCATAGTCCTCTTAGTGGTGCTTTTACCGGTTGGCAATTCAATATTCATGAACAGTCGGAATACCTAATTTAGTTACCACTGAGAGGCATTTGGATATTCATTTTGATTTGTTGTGAGAATTTTTTAACGTATATGTATACATACATATATCTTATGTTATCTTTGATCTATTTATAGAAAAACCATGGTTAAGATATTTAAAAAAAAACTTTTGCCATATAAATAATTCAAATGTTTTGAAGAGAATATTATTTGATAAAACAATATCTATAAAGATAATTAGTTGTGGTTCCTCTTTAACATAGAGTATTAAGAATTCATAATTCACAGAAAGTTGAAATTTAGCTTAGTTTAATTTTATAAAGACGTTTAATTAAGCACTATAATTATTATTCAATGTAATATATCTCTCATTAATGATTAATCAATAATCAAAGTAAATAAATATAATTTTATTTTTAAAAAAATTTAACTATGATTTTTCTATTGATTATTATTAGACACATTCCATTCAAATTTATAAACTGTGATTGAAAATTTGTTAGTCAGCTTCGGTATGATCATATTTTTCCTTAATAAAAAAGAAGAAAATATAATATAATAAGACTATAGATGGAAACTGATTAGAGGTAATTGTTAAGAGTTTCGTTTCTACCATTATGCTTTATGGCATACTTGATCATCTGTATCATTGACTTATCCTTCTTAATGATCATCATACGTCTCTCGAGCAGATCGAATGGCGAGGTAACAAACTGAGTAACAGCACCTGCCACACCACCGCACCACCAATGTAGTTTGGATTCTAAGTAAGAGACTAAGCCGCTAGTTGCTCAGCATTTTGAATCTATCCACCTTTGCTCTTTATGCGATATATTGTGATATGCATGTAAGTTGTTCCGCCTGTTTGTGGCCGTCTAATGTTCTCTCTCTTTGGCATATGAATTAGTCAAAGAAGCATTTTGAAATGTTAAAAAAAATTTATATATACATATAAGTATATTTTATTTTACTCGATCAAACATAACTATAACTCAATACTCTTAGTTCCCTTCGTTTCCTAGAGACAGTCTCCGACTGTCATTTAACCTGCTTCCGGCCATTAGTACGCGCACTCAAGTGGCGCTGTCTACTGGTTATGGTGACGCTTTTGGTCCGGCTTCTGTTCCTGCTCCTGGTCCAAATTCGAACTAATTGAGCTGCATCTCTCTCTCTTTCTGCCTCTGTGGGTGTGTGTGTGTGAGTGTGTATTGGTCTCTTTCACGTTACAAGTTGGTAACCTGTAGTTTTGGTAACTTTTCCCTTTTACAGTTGGGGTTCCAGGTGTTGCAATTGCAATTACAAAACCCTTTCGAGTAATTTGGCATAGTTTTTGGTGGCTTTACAAGTGTAGACAGCATACACCAGACGGCAGATAGCCAGAAGTCTGTTGAAGTTTTAAGTGCGCTTGCTAACACAGTTGTCAAAGAATTATCTCCAGCCATTAGGCATCCGAAATGTGGATGCAATTGAAATTTGAAAGTTCCAACTGGTTCTCCTCTCTTGTTTTGCGTTATCCCTTTGTATACTTAAACTTATTTCGAATATATTTTTTAAATTAGATCCAAGGATTTAGTTTATGACAAGATATTGAAGTTTTACTAGTTAAACAATAACACAAAATAGTTGAAAAGAAAATTAAAAGTACACAAAAATTTTACAAATATATTTTAATATTATTTATTCTTTATTAAATAATTCAATTTTTACTTGTTGTATTGTATAAATAGTTCTTAAAATTTCCTCGTGCTCTATTTATTTGTCATAAAGTACGTAAAAAAAGTAACAAATAATAATTTCAAAAATAGATTTGAATATTTAAAATACATATCTAAGCTTTAAACAAAATAGTATCATGTAGAAAAGTTGAGTTCACTAAAATATGCATTGGGAAATTATTTATAGGCTAGTTTGCAATATAACGACTAGTTCAGCTCATAAAAAAGAGATTTTTGAGGGCTTACACATACTTTTTTACCACTTTATCCAGCACAATCAATCAAGAAGTCAATCAATCAATTTGGCATTCCGAATAAGTTATTTGTTAGTTTTTTTTTTTTAAACACTTGCAAGCAAAATGGGTATATTAATTTGAATCGAAAGTTTGCATTGCATAGAAAATGGATTTTCGACTATATAAGTTATATATATTCTTGATCAGCGACTACGAGAGCAAAGTTTCATATTCTTAAAACGTTTTTAATCTATAGTCTATATAGGTTTTTTTTATGGGATCGAATCGAATCTAATTGACTATATAAAATTCTGTATTCTTTATTATAAAGTATATATTCACAAAATTTGGAATGTATGTATATGCTTAGAAGAAACTAATCGATTGACTCCGTTAAGTATTTTTGAAACTAAATTTTCAAATGAAAAATTCACAAGGGTATACAAACTTCGTCATGGTCGAAATTAAACCAAACTTCTACTTTTTTATTGCCTTCAATTTCAACGCGCTTGCAATTTGCGCAAACAATTTATGAGGACTAAAAAAAAGCAAGGAAAGAAAAGAAATGGATTCATAAATTTCTACATGTAGTCATACTCGTCCCTATAGTACATATAGTTATACATATATATGTATAAGTATTGGGTATGAAAAACTGTACAAACTAAACTATCCCATTTACTACTTGGACTTTTACAGTATCTTTCCAGTTGCCATTTTTACCGCTTTCCATCAATGCATTGGCAAATGCGTAAGCAGTTAAATTTTTCTTATCCTATTTCGCACTATCACTTTGCAGCCCATTTTTTATAGGGTAACAGGATCAAAGGGTATACAAACTAAAAGAGGATTTCTGGATCAACATAATAAGATCTTTGGCGTAAATGAGTAAAACTATAGATAGATATATAAATGAGAATTAATTCGTATATATTTACAACAATGATAATTAACAAAGAAATATCTGAATGAAATATAGTTCGAATGAAATATTGGTTTAATAAAAAAAAAATATGCAGATTTCTTTAGATATAGTATACCTATAAAATCTGATTAACGCCTAAAGGTATCTAAAATTCCAGTCTTTGACTTTATGTGTACACTGGCATTTATTTATTTATTTATATACTTGTATTTACTTTTCGTACACGTTCCTGTTGGTTGCTTTATATATGTATATGTACATATAAATTTTTTTATTTTTTGTTATTTTCATATTTTCATTTTGGCTCTTGCGTTGAGTTTTTCAATTTGCCTGTAAAATGTAAAATAATATATCACGTTTGCAGCTTAAAAACATTCACAGAGCCATCTTTTACTCTGTCTTTGCTGTTGCTCGGCCCTCACATCTTGGCATTTCTCTCTCTATGGCAAATTTACTTTTGAAAATTTAATGCTCAGTGGGTTGAAGATGGCTGAAAAGTTTTTCACTTTTTTCTTTCCCTTTCTTTCATTCCAAATAACACGTCAATTTGATATGCCTGTGTATCGACAACATCTTTATTTGCTGTTGTTGGTTGGTTTTCTTTTCCGATTTTATTTTTATGTATTTGTCATATAGCAATATCTTTATTCAAACAATACAGTTAGACTTTATCTTAGTAAGCTTTGTAATCGCATTGCTTTTTTAACACTCCAAACTTTGAAGGACTAATTTACAAAAATAATTACAAAAACATTATCGAAATCCCGTTTAAGCATACAATAAAAAGTGAAGTTCAAATTTGAAATAAGATTATCAATTTCAAACTATTTATATAAGTTTTGCATTTTGAAAATTTGTATTTTTCTTTATTAACTATTCTATAATCTAAGAAATAGTTTCATTCGTAATTACATACATTTATTATATGTATATTAATTCTTGATTAGAAATTCATCCAGTATCAGATAGATAAGTCCTGGACTGACCATGGATCGGTCCTTATTTGCATGAAAATCATTAGGAATTACCCGGGACATTTTAATGTGGTTCCCAAGGAAGTCCTGAGGACATTTTATTGCAGTTTCTTAAGAATTTTAAGGGGACAATGAAATGTTGCAGGAATCTTCCAATCGACATTATATTGGAATTCCTCAGGTGATGTCAGATGAATCGAAACTAACTTGTTTTGGAATCATTAATTTGTAACCCAATTATTATCCATCACTAATTTTTAAGTCAATTATAATACAACGATTTAATTAAAGTGCATGCAATAGTCTTTGTGAATTAATTGCAGACTTCGTCTGTTTGTAGTATCATTTTTTTAAGTCTTTTGGCTGGGAAACTTTCATCAAACTACAACAAACTTTCAAACACGGACTTTTGCCAGCCAGAAAAAAAAACAAAACATCAACAACAATAAGAGGAGCAAAAACAACAATTATATTTACAACAGCAATAAGAACAACACGGTCACGACCCATGAATGCAACGGCTGCTTGTCGATGCCTGGGCAAAGTAACCACATGTAATGCAGCAGGAGCAGCAGCGAGAGGAGCAGCAGCAGCAAGCAGCCATCCGACAAACTTGGAAAACTTAACCAGCAACCGACCAGAATCAGGCATAACAACAAAGAAAAAAAAAAAAAAACTTGAGTGAAGAAATGGACGAGCTGAAAGAGGAACAGATGGAGAAACAGAATGAGGAGGAAGAGTAGTACTTCTCTAGCAGAAGAAGTACATAGATTCTTTGCAAGTTTTTCTTGCACATTGTGGCTTCTTGCCTATCCCACACCCCTCCTCAATTCTCCTGCTTACCCACCGCCACTCCATCACTATCTTTACCGCTCTCCATTTGGCCAATTTTGTGTTAAACTTTTTGTTGAAAAATGTTTTTGGTGAAAATATCAACATTTGCAGACAAGCATATCAAGAATCAGGTGCAAGAGGTTGAACAACAGTCAGAAGCCAAATGGTCAAACCTGTCACAAAAGTCATTTAGTTATATGTATGTATGTACAATATGTAAAAAAGAAAAAAGAAAGAGTACAACAAAATGTTGCACAACATGATAATGCAAGTTGGCATTAAGCCAATGGCCAAATGCGAGTGTGTGCTCGTCTCGTATATATATAAAGCCAAAATAGGTAAAAGATTGATAGTCCTTAAAAAAAAAAGAAAGAAAAAAACAAGCAAAACAAAATGCGAACTTGGCCTGACTCTTGGGAAACATGTGCCTCTATAATAATAATAAAAATAATAGCAACAACAATAATCGTTATAATAATAGTCATAATCATAGTCATAAACAAATGCAATACAAACAGCTCTTAAATTGCATAAAGGCCAAAAAGGCTTCTGACATATGACGTATGCGAAATGAGAGTACCCTTCATGAAATCTCTAGATCGGTGTCAATTTACTATATTTTTGTCATTAAAATTTTGACTTAAAATTTGAGCAATTTTTTAGCAAATTACAACTTGAAACCTATTATTATTTATTTCGAGCTAAATTCAAAGTTTTATAAATTTTTCAACTCAACTTAACAACTTTTATTAATTGATTTAATTTAAGTTACTTTGAATTTAGTAAGGGTATTATTCAGACTGGCACCATGTCGTATACTCAATTATATGGTAACCGCATCGTGGCGAGCTCTATGCATTTTAGTTTCTGGCTCCTGACTTTAGTTTTTGTTGGGTTATTTAAAGTTCGCATCACCATCGCGTTATTAATAAATGCCTCGATGGGGAGCCAAACCCGTACCCGAACTTCGGGCTCTAGACTCCGGACTATGGATCCAGACTCGGCCTGGTCTGGTATGCAACGCTTGATTAGTGCAGCGCCTAAGTTATGGCCAGACTTCTGGGGGGTGGGTCCAAAACGACAACGAACGAGTACGAGAATGAGAATGAGAACGAGGCTTCCTGTAAATTGCTATGAGTTTTGCTTGGCGCAAAGTTTGGCGCGTTATCGTCAAACTTTAATGGAACTATGTCGTGTCGTGCAGTGTATAGAGAAAGGCGTCATGGCTGTAGTAGTGAGATGGGCGTAACAAGAATTGGTATTGGGTTCAACTTCCGTATAGGGTTAAATGGGGTGAGAAAAGGGTGCATTTTTTTGGACCCACAGGCTAATTGTTGAGAACCGCACACTTGACAGATTTGTGGACTATGCAACTGGGCGAGGTGGAAATTAAAACAATATGAAATAGTTATAGAAGTAGTGCAACAACGAACGGAGAGGAAAGTTTAGAAAAGCACCCAAAAGGAAAACTTGATAAATTGTGATTAATAGAGCAAACAAATTAAATGGCTTACCCACATATATACAGAAAAAGCCTTTAAGAACAAAAAAAAAAAAATGATGCTACTAGAGAATTTATAATTTCTATTAAATCCTATTCTATAATTTCAATTCAAAATTTAATAAGTAAGGTAGCATAATTTCTTTGTAATTATATTTTTTACTGAACTTTATCTATAATATGATTATTTTTAACAATTAAAGCTTGTTGTTTTAGCCTCATTTATTAAACGTTGCTTAATTGTATTTGTTTTGTGCTTAGCCGTAAGTAAACTTTCTCAACCAATCTCAATTAACCTTATTTAATACAAAACTAACTAATTCTAACCCAAATAGTCATGACTTTATCGCTTTATATAAACCTTAATTGCATTTATCCATAAAACAGTCTTATCTAATATAATTTCACCAAACCTAACCTCAAAATAAATACAAACTTCACATAAAGCATTGCATAAGCTAACCGAACCGAACAGAACCTAACCTAACCTAACTTAAAAGCGGGTCAACAGTGCGTATGCGTAACATTTAATAATGCAAATCAATGTGGGCTTCCATTGTTGTTGTTGTTGCTGTTGCTGCTGCTGTTGTTATTGGTGTTGTTAGTTGCAGCAGCGGCAGCAGCAACAAACCGCCTGCATAAACAAACTATGCAAATTATTTTAATGGCAAACAAAATGCAAGCCAAGCGACTAATAACCTGCCAACTCTTGTACGTACATATCAGATATACATACACACACACACACACACACAGGTTTATATGCACACGTATGTATGTACATACATGTATGTAGTGCATCAGGAATAGCAACAGCAACCACAAGTCAGTCATAAAGTTGGCTCTAAGCATTTATGCAAATATTAATGCGAGAGAGGCGCCTAAGTGTTGACTATCATTCTCTCTCTCTCCTTCTCTCTAACTCGTTCACTTATTCACTTATTCGCCATCTCTATCGCTCACACTCAGCAGTATATCTATCTACATGCAAACGTCATTCCACTAATTTAGTTTCATTGCGTAGCATTATTCTTATTTTTCCACGACTGGTCCTAAAATTGCCTACTTACAAATTCAATTTCCACAATGATTGCAATCACGATTATGGTGAGAGAGTAAGAACAACTGAGCTCAAACATGACAGGGACAGGAACAGGGAGAGGGACTGGAACTGGGACAGAGCATCGGACAAAAAGCGGCAATGTGGTGAAAAAGAGTAGGGTGCTGTGGCACAATGATCCATGTATGGAGATAACAATGGCGTCCATACGTGCAACATTTACCGTCGTTTACGTGACACCAAATCAAGTGAGAGGCGCGCAAACAGTAGTTCCTAGCTTTAGCTCTCTAGCCCAGACTAAAACCCGATACCACCATAGCACACCACACATCGCCCCGCTGCGACCCACCGCAACACAACGTAACGCAAACGCAACGCAACACAGTCTCGTTACATACACAAATAGTTGGGATTCGGATTCGAATGATGTGGACCTTCTCACGTCCCAGCATTTAGCGCACAACTTTCGCTTAAACATGGCAGCAACTGCGTCCTTTTCGTTCATCAAGTTTGCCCTAAATTAATGTTCATTAGTCACGTTGCGAGTGTAATCAATTTATAATGTGCTGCTCCAAGTCTTGTACCAGTTCCTGCTCCAGCTCCATCTCCATCTTTAGCTCTAGCATTTCTGTTCCTTGTCCTGTGCCTGCTGTCCAGCTAAGTGAAAGAAGAAGCGGCTGCGGTTGATGTGTGCTAAATATGGGAGTGGGAGGGAATGGGTCACGATGGATAAATGGGAAGGGAGTGCCCAAACCAATAGCCATAACAGCAGATGGAGAGGACTAATAATGAAATTGGTCAACAAACATATTAAACCAATTTAAAAAGAAAAAAAAAAGGCAACAAAATGAAAACTCAACTCAAATTGTAACTATAAATTATTGATAAGTTTTGTTCAATTGAAGTCCGTTTTTATACTACATAAAACAACAAATGAAATTTAGTTATTAAATAACTTTAATTGTTCGATTTTTCAATGACTCTTACTCAAAAGAAATTAAAATAATATACTCATTATATTGATCGAATACAATTAGGCTCTTTATATTAAAAGTTTTTTATTTGATGGGCTAATTAATAGTAATGTTGGAAAAGAATTCAATTTTTGTGATAGAGATATTAGTTTATAAATATATATCAAATACCTTTTAATAATAAATAAAGTAGATAATACAATAAATCTCCTGCGAAAAGTTTTAGAGTTTCTTATTCAATGTAAGTTTTATATAAATTCAATGGATTGTGAAAGAGTCCTCTTCTAAACTGTTGGACTTGAATGAAAAGAGCAAAAGAATTTTTTGCACGTTGGCTATTGACAAAAGTTTTTGCTAGTCTTTCTAGGGTATTTTCTATTTGTTAAAGGTTTTCCATTTTACTTGCATCAATTCCCTTCAATTTAGTGACCTCGTCCCCAAATGGCCATCTGCTTCTGGTGCTGTTGCTGGCTGATAAGAAAACACAAAAAGTTTTCACTACTTCCGCATCGTACATTCATATATATATATATATATATATATATATATAGCGGGGGCTTATAAATCTAAACAAGCTCAGTTGCCCAGTTGCATAATTTCTATAACAGCCTGGCCCAGTCCAAGTCCTTCCTTGCACAATGCATTCCCATCAAAAAAAAAAAAAAAAAACCAAAAAGTTTTTTTTTGTTGTTTTCCCCCCTTTTTTTGCACCCACTCTTTCGCGGTTTGGTCGTGCATCGTCCTGGCCACGTAATAGAAGTTGCAGTTGCAGAGGCTCCTCCACATCAACTTCTACTTTTACTTCCTTCACCACCTTACTCCATCTAGCCAGGTAGCTCCATTTC
Organism: Drosophila emarginata; assembly: GCA_037075365.1. Lineage (NCBI taxonomy): Eukaryota > Metazoa > Arthropoda > Insecta > Diptera > Drosophilidae > Drosophila > Drosophila emarginata. Next base: position 2,798,352 of record JBAMCD010000014.1, on the reverse strand, counting down.
CTACTCACTACCTTTACTGCGTTTGGCGGACATGCACGAAATGGTTTCGTCGTTTGCCATTCGCTTTTCCCTGTTCACTGTGCGCTGTTTGCCATCACCGTTGGGCGTCCAGATGACGATGACATAATAAACGAGGTTACCAACAGCGAACTTCTTCCTTCTCTACTTTGCGCTTCTCTGGAGTTTTCTTTTTCAATACCCTAATAAAGTTTATATGAATTTCACAAGACAATGATAGATATATCATTCGGATATATGAATGTATGATATTTATATCTATCATTGTCTTTTCAAATTCGTATAAACTTTATATATATATGTATATATACTATATGTAAATATTTTATTACGATCAAGAAAAATTTTAATAGAAATAATTCATATATTTATAAATTGGTTTAATTGACTACATTCAATTGCACATTAGTTTGCGTTTATTTTTTGAAAGAATATCAAGAAAAGATTTTAAGGTATAGACATATTCGTTGCGTTAAAATCAACTTCCTTGATCATTTTTTTCGTCTTCTATTTTTTTTGTTATTTTTTCTTTTTTTTGTTTAATGTTGAACATTTGTCGCTGTCCTGGTCTCTATTTTGCATACTCGACACGCTTCGTTGGCTCCGTACATTGACAAGTTTTTGTCACGTTTTGGGCGTTGAAAATTTTCAGTAACTTTTTCAACACGCACTTATCACAAAGTGGCTTCGACTTTCGGACCTCGGCAGTGACTACAACTACAACTACAAGTACAGATATGTACAAATACTATGTACTTTTACTACTACAAATACAACTACAACTAGTACAGCTGTATACTTCGTTTTGGGCAAAAATAAATGAGGCTTCTTTTTGTGAACCTGACCAGGGTTGGCAAGTAACTTTTCTAATTAAATTTTAAGCATACACACACACATACATACATTTAAGAGTATATAAAAGTATAAGAGGAGTTGTGCATTAGAGGAAAGGGAGGAAATGGCGGGTGAAGCATTAAAAACAGTTGGCACAACTGTTGGCAAGTTGACACTCGCTTATCATTTCCGGTTTCCGGCAGGCAGAGAACTGTGTGTGGACAACCGCATGACATTGTCCAACAGTTTGCGGAATGAAAGAACTTTCATTTAATGAGAGGGGTTGAGTTAACATTTTAATTGTGAACTCCCACACGTTTTTTCTTCACTCCCACACACACACACACACACACATACACTCTCCAAGAGTGTGGGTTACGTTGTTGCGATGTAATCATTAATTGGCCAAAACTCTTTTTTTTCACACCCACACACACACATACTTGACGGATCCCGCTTAATTGAAATTCATTTGATATTGACACTTTCGAGTGGTTCGCCTTCTCAATTTCACTTTGTGTATGTGTGTGTGTGTGAGTGTGGGTGTGTATGTGTGTGTTAATGTCCTGCCAGGTCATGCCAAAATTGTCATTGATTAATGTCAAACAGAAAGTTGTAGAGAATACAACCGAACAGAACTTTCGAGTGCAAAGCAATTAATTTTCTATATACACTCGAATGGAAATTGAAGTGCCGCCTGCATATGTACCATGTAAAAGTACTTCAACTAAATGATGGCGAGTTAAGTGATTACCCATTCTACATATACGCAAAGATATAATATACAAATAGCAAGTATATATGTTTATATAATCATCATTTGGCATGCCAGCCGCACATATAATCCACAAAAAATGAAAGAATTACAAAGCAAATGAAGAACTACAAAAGCAATGCTTTTATAGCGTGCCGAAATATTTACTAACAAAAATGTTATTAAACATTTGAATTGCCCCAAAAGGCTGATCATCTTACAAATGCTATACAATATTAGTTAGAGAATTATAATGATTTAAATTGAGTTTTTTAAACTATTTAAAAGTTTTTATTGTGTACTACGAATATTCTTATTTGTCACTATAATGGTCTATTTTTTACAATATATATCTATATATTTAAACTAATTTAAATATATTTGCTATAGCAATAATATATATGTTTTTATAATTAATAATTTCATATCACTATAAAATCTTTATTTTCATTTATAATGTACTCTAAATTGAGGTAATTATACTGAGCTGTTACCACAGAATAAAAAATAGAGAAATATAAATGTTATCAGTAAGAAGTTACTTTGTTAAGATATGTACATATATAGCTATATAGATTCCTGATTAGCCACTCAACGAGTGTCACACATAGTTTATTTTGTTATCCGATTGGGTATACATTGGTTTATCTACTTAAAGAGTTCTTAAAATTAAGATTGATCATTTGGTGAAAGTTCATTGTCCCAGCACCTGCCTGCGGGTTCTTTTTATGTCTGTCTGTCTTTCTTACTCTCTTTCTATGTCCATTCCTTGCTCTTTCTCCCATTCTCTGCGTTCCAAATGTCAGTTAACTTGCAATTCCGGAGACCATAGCCCGCAGCATTTCAGAAGTTTTTTTTTTCTTGTTCCGTTCCATTCCGTTGCAACAACAGTTTGAAAACGTGGAAACGGATGATGAGTTTTTAATGCCGCTTTGTATTTTCCGCAACTGTCGTCGGTTCGTGTTTAGGAATACTATATATGTGTGGGTGTATGCATATGCATTTGTATTGGTGTGCCTAGATGTACATATGTATGTATATATGTATGTATGCACAAAGCTGAGACTGGCACGCAGCTTTTGCCGGCTGTAGCTGTTTTGTGTGTTGTCAGCCTGTCAGGGCAATGGCGGCCCAATTTCCAAACTGAAACTTGTGTTTCCCATCATCTCATCCGATCCCCCATTTACCATTCACCACTTACCCTCACTCTCCATAACCCACTCTCTCTACTCCTTTAAGGCAAATGCGTGTCAAACTGTTCTTGCTGCTGCTGCCAATGTATGTCTGTCTGACTGTTTGTATGTTTATGACGAGTGTTTGTATGCGTGTGTCTGTGTGTGTGACTGTATGTGTTGTATGGAAAACATTTCCGTCTTGCCAGTTTCCGCTAAATCAATTTAACTCCATTCAACCACCCATCCAAGCACTCAGTCAAACATTCATTCAACCCACCCATTTAGCTCTAACTGTTTAAATATGCAATGCGCATTTTTTCCAAACTTTTACATTGAGTTAATTTACATTGTAATTTTCACAAAAATTGATGTCCTCGAAAAGCTCAAGGATGGGTTAACAAAAAAAAATCACAAAAAGAAACAAGAAATCAAAAATAAAAGTGGGAATGACTTAAAAATACCCTACACAAAGTTGTCTCAAGAGAATGAGCAATCAAGGGTTTAAGATTTTAGAAAAAAAGGAAATATTTTAGTTATCAAAATATAGAAATATAAAATCTATGCAAATATTATGTATTAAATTTGACAGATAGATAAATGAATCACTTGAAATTAAATCAATTGCTGAAATCTTATATGTAGAAATAATTTCTTTCATTGTTTACATAGATTTTCTCAATTTCAATATACTCTTTATCAACTTTAGATGGATGAAGGGTGTTAACAAAAATGAAATCACAACAACCAACTGCAATTTGCATTTTTAATTATGCAACATTATGCGGGCATTTTTATTTGCTTTTCTTACTTCTACTCTTCCACTTACCCCGTATATGCTCTCTCTATCTCTCTCTCTTTTTCTCTTTCTCTTTTTCTCTCTAACTTAATACCGCCTTTACCGCCCTTTTACCGTTTATACTGTTGCTCCTTCGATATTTATAAATTTTTATGGCTCGTTAAATGTTTACCCATTCCTTTCTCTGATTGGTGAGTTTAGCCTCCTTAAGCCCTATTTATTCCGGCTCTTTTGTGTGATTATTCAACTGAAAATTATGCAAAACTTCAAGTCGACAAAACTTTAGACCAATGCTTTGTTAATAAAAAGTTTCCCTCTTCACCAATGCAATACATATATACTAGATATACACACATATATATATATATATATATATATATATATATATATCTTTTCTGTTTGCATTGTTCCTTCCTTTGTTCCTTATGGCTTGTAGAGTTAATATGGCTTTAGTTAAATGGTTATGCTATTAAATTAGTTAGAGAACATTACTTTCTCTCTTAATTAGAGGTGTAAGACTGTTATTCAAGTGTTGGAAAAGTTCATGCAGAATAAAATGAAAGGCTCATCAAATTATATAGGTATTTAATCCTTGTTTTGACTATAGAATTGGGAATGGTAATGGAATGCTAAATGCACATAAATCCTTTGTGAGATTATATATGTATATATTAAAGGAAAAGGTCCAGAAATAATTTAAAAATTTCGCCATTAGTGTTTGAGCCACATTTGCTAATACATACTTATTTTTTGTTTAAACATTTACCAACACTGACTTGCTTTCAAAGTAAAAAATAAGGGAAGCACTCAATGTACCCATGTCTAAGCTATCCTTGTTGATTGTACTTTAGTGTCACTTTATCCAGGAGATTTTCTCTCTTTGATGTCATTATGTCAAGTTGTTGCAAGAAAACTGGGCCGCTGATTAAAGTAATTTCCTGTGTGCTACATTTCTAAAAACACATATACATTTTGACTCAGCTGTGGCAAAGCAGAAAAATAAATAAAAACGAGTTAGAAATATGCCACTGGCCCCCGGACAAAACCAGCTGACGCATACCTTCCTATTCCTATACCTAGAGTCGTTCACTTCCTTTTCACTTCTCTCATGCAACAGCAACCAGCAACAACAACAACAAGATGAAGTATGAAATATGATGTAAAATGATGTGATTACAGTTGAAAATGTACAAAAAAAAATAACACAAGAACAACAACAACAAAAGCAATGTTCGAAAAAGAAAGCAAGTATAAAAGAAGAAAAACACAAGACACATGGCGTTATGCCATAGGAAAGGGCAAAAGAAGGTGGCATGCCTCTAGTAGCACAACAAAATAAGAAAAAAAAAATACAAACATGTCGAGCCATCACCAAAACAGGGCGGACATTGCCATAGTATGGGCGGTACAAAAAGTGAACGCCAAGGGCAAAGGAATGGATAGCAGAGATTGACAGTTTTGTGAAATGGTTTGAGTAATTCATATGATGAATTATCCCTAACTTGCAACTTGTATAGGAGATAGAAAAAAAGAAGGAATAATTCTCAACGAAAGTTAAATGCTCTTTCCCAAATCATTGAATTAAAGAGTGATAAAGTTTTATCTTCTAAAAAACAAAAATATTTATCCCTATTAGATGAACTTCATCAAAAAGGTATAGATTTCATTGAGTTTTGGTAGCAAAACTTATATCGAAATATGATATAATAAATAAAAAAATAAAAAGGCAGTTAATTTAGGTAGCTATACAACTTGGTATTGGTATAGAGTACTTTAGAGATTTTTATTTTTGTTTATGATACGATGCTCTTATGCCAAACATTTTAAGTAATATAAAAAAAGATAAGAGTTATTCTCTTATTATATATTATTTTATTTTATATAATAAAATTTTACTGAAATGGTAAACTGTTTCCAATATTAAACATAAAACTTGAGTTTAATATCTTAAGTATCTTTTGCAATATTTTATTTCATTTATTTAATTGTATTTAATTTAACTGTGTTTAATTTTAATCTGGCAACTGATTTAATAAGTAAAACATTGCAAAACTGAAAATGATTTATATAAATAAAAATATATATATACATATATATTTTTTTTTTCATTTTCTCACTGCTTGTGAAAGCTTTGAAACGTCACACATGACTAATGAAGTAATTTTAAAGTATTGCATGGGATTTTTTATAATTAATTTTTTCTTTAAGTCCAAAACCCACATATTTGAACATGTTGCTGTTGGTGGAGTTGCTGCTAATTAATTGCCCAACATTTTGGTCGATTGGTCAGGCTGATTACATGGATACAAAAAAGGATCCCAACACGAACAAGACAAAAAAAAAAAGAGAAAAAAAGAATAGGGAATGTAGGGAAGGTGAGAACTGCTGCTGTGGCCTTTGGGTTTTGTGTCAAATGAAAAATTACCGATTTAAATGGGGGTCGCGCCCTTTCTCTCTATCTCCTTTCATCTGTTTTTGTGTGTTCTCTCTCATTCTTAACTCTAACTGCCAGTCGTTTGTCTGCTTAACTGACTTGGTCTGGGAATCCCCGTTTTACTGGGCTGCGACGGACTACTGTGACTGGGACTGGGCCATGATGCTGATGAACACGTCTTGTCAGCGGCTAACGAGCGCCACTTATACGCTCAACAATCACTTAACCTCAATTGTTGCTTCTGAATGAATAAAAAAATAAAATGGGAAAAAAAATGAAACCAGCAACAACAGCAAGAACCAAAATGAAAAAAAGGGAAAAGTGTAAAAGGCAATGCCAATGGCTCATGTTTGTTTTTTCCTCCCAAAACACTTGCCGTCTGCCACTTTGTCCTTCGTCCTTCCACACTTCTTGCTGGTTCTGCTTCTGCCTTTACCTCTGCTTGTGATTCTGCCTCTGCCTCTGCCTCTGCATTCTGAGTCCGTTTCACTTTGTATGTTGTGTGTAAATACTTAATTAATTAACTGTGTTTTTTTTTTGTTTATTGTTGATTTTTTTTTTGTAAATTTTTATTTTTTATTTTCTTTTTACTTGGTTATTCTGTTTATACTTATATTTTATATGTACATATTTACTCTTCAACATGGCGTATGCGCAATATTTTTAAAGAGAGTTTTTAAGTTGTCGATATGAAATGAAATTGAGGGTAAGGTCATGGGTAGCCAACGATTAACTGAAATTGCATTACAATCAGAGTAATTTCTCTTACTACCGGATCAAAGTAATCATCAAAAATGCCATTTAACATTGGTAAATAAAAATTGATGTGAGAAACTGTGAATTTATTTCCTTTCCATAATTGATTTAATTTATTGATAAAACCAAAACGAATCAAATTGGTTGGGGTAAGCCTAATTGATAGATCTCTTTCTAATTAACAGAGCTTTACTTAATTTTTTAATCCATCATTAAATTAAAAGAAATCAATTATTTTTGCTCAAATTTATAAGCCTACTTTAATTATATTGAGCATTTGCAAATATTACACATACATCATGTAGTACAGCGAACATAGTTAATTTGATGATTTCAAAGTAAATAGAATTTTTTGTTAAATATATAAAAATATATACAATTTTCCCCAATAATTGGATAAATTATCTTTAATAAATATATCTACAACAATTTAGATATTGTTTTCGTTGGTTAATTCTGCATTTGTACGCCATGTTTTGAAAATAATGTACATATTATATAAAATAATATGTATATAAAATAAATATATATATATATTTATACATATATATATTTTTTGAATTAAATGACCTAACATTATATATGTAGTTGGTTAATTTACGTCAATTTCTATAACTGGTTTCAAATCATTGCACGTTTGTTGCAGTAAATTGTTAATCAGATTTAATATATATATATGTTTCCATAGAGTATGACCACTTCACTGTGATAATGGGCGGCATACTCATGGTGTGTCATGGCGTTCTGTTCATTTTTCTTCTACAATTTTTTTTTTCCTTTTCGCCTAATGCAATCAAACTGCCACTGAAAGAGTGCTGTTGGTTGCCACTGATGTTGCTGCTGGTACTGGACTGAATTGGACAGCCAGTTGCAGTTAGTTTACTGCTGCTGCCAATGGCCATGCCCGTGCCCAGTAAATTGACAATGAAGGGTAAAAGCAAACGAAAGCGAACGAAACCAAAGCGATGATAGAGAAAGAGAGAGAGAGAGAGAGAGAGAGAAAAAAGGGAGAGTAAAAGAGTGATAGGGAAAAGTGGTTATGGGTTTGGGTCACGTTTAAACCTTCACCATTGGATTGTGAGTTAGTTTGCCATGTAATAAGCAATTATAGAGCTCAAGCAAAGCTTGGCAATTAAGTTAAATTTGTGCCAAGTTGAGCCTAATCGAGTGCAACTGCAACAGGAACTAACTAACTAACTTGCACTAGGCCAGCTAAACATATATACAGGTGGGAGCGAAAGAGAGAGGGAGAGAAAAAAAGAAAAAAAAAAAAGAAAACAACTTGAGTAAAGTGGCAAAGCCTTCAAGGCTATATAGAACTTGCCTCCACCTCATAAAGTCAAGTCTAATGCAAATTGAATTTATATATACACGCGCAACTTTCCCCCCTTAATGGAATTTAAAAATATGCAAGTACTCCGCTACCGCACCTCCCCCGTTCCAGTCTTTTTTTCTTCTTTTTTTTACAACCAACCATCCAATCCTTATTCCCTGCCAGCCCCTTGAAAACAAACACAGCAATCAAGCTAGGCTCAAGGTGAACTCAGAGCAAAAGAGGGAGCAGTTAGAAGAGAGAAAGAGAGAAAAAACGAAGAAAAATTAGCAATTAAATTGTAAGGGCAACCTGAAAAACAGTTTCCCCCATCCGTTGGAGATTCAGAGCCAAGAGACGGTGACGGAGCCGTAGCTGGAGCTGGAGCCAGCCCTTCTGACTGCGTTATGATTTCATTAATTTAAAGCAGTAGCTGCTACAACAGAGGCAAAAGAAGGGCGCAAAAGTTGTCGTGTCCTTGTCAAAGTTGCCATACCTGTTCAACTCCTGCTACTACATATACTTCTGCTCCTTCTATTCCTGTTCCTACTTAGGCAATTAGCAAAATGTGACGCGGCTGTTGAACAACCAAAGTGAGTTTGGTTTAGTTTAAGAAGGTAGCTATGGCTTATGGTTCAACTTCTGCTTCAGGTTCAGTTTCATCTTAAGAATTTCTAACCGGAAATATTGATTGTGCAACAGAACTGATAATTAGCACTTGATATAAAAGGCACTTAAGTGTACAAATTTAAATTTTTAATTGGAAATTTAATATCTGCGACTAGAAATCAATCAGTTAAGGTTACAAAATGAAACAATCTCTTTCTTCACTTGGGCAAAGTAAAAGTTTTCTTTAGACAAATTAAACAATTAGAAGCATAGATATAAGATACATAATTAAATCGGTATCCTTGGTAAAGATTATTCAATTGTTATGCACCTCTGTGAAATAAGAGCTTTAATTAAAGTGCTTTTAAATCAAGGGCAATTGACTATATAATTGACTATAAGCTGACCTGTCATATTTAATTGCTGGCTCTCTCAATCATCAAAAGGTTGACATTGAAAGATGAGGATCTAGTTATCAAGAGCTTAATACATACAATTGATTTCCATATAACGAAATCAATGTCAAAGACAAAGCTTTCTCAATCCATTTCTTAGTGTATATATATCTTAATTTCTATATAATGAAGTTTCTTTCTGGTACCATATGAATTAATTATTGGAAATTTCGACAATATATTTTAACACACATAACAATAATTTATCATTTTTTTTTTGTTAAAAAAATTTCAAAGTTCCAATTTAAAATTTTATGTTTCTTATCTTTGTTTTATAATAATTCAAATTATTTAACTATCTTATAACTTTCTACTTTAAATTATATATGGCTTTAAGAGTTCTATGTAAGAAATGGTTAACTAACTCATCCGCTGCTATTCCCTGCACTAATTGCTTTAAGCACATAATTATACAGGCGGCATCCTACACGGCGTATGCGTAATATGCTAATATATCATACTTTTTCTTGTTGTTGCTGCTCCTGCTCTGTTGTTGTGATGTTTGTTGTTGTTGCTACTATTAAGGCCCAAAAACCTTTCTCCCCTTGTTCGCCTCTTTCTCTCTCTGGCTCTCATAGGGCGGTGGGGGGCGGGGTGCTGCCCTTCCACGAAACGTCATGGCAGGGCAAACATGAAAAATGCAAAAAAATGTAAAAACCAGTCACCAACCCCGCCACCTATGCGTGGCAATAAATTTAACTTGTTGTCCTGGTGCTGGTACTGGTCTTGGTTCTGGTCCTGGTCCTTTAGTTCTTCCCCACCTACAAACCTCGTTCGTCTCACTTTGTTACACTGAAACAAAAGGCAAATGCATTAAAGAAAAAACGAGAAAAAAAATACATATATACCAACACACACACAGGCATACACATATACACACCATAATAAAGGAAAACCTCGTTTTGGACTCTTGAGTTGAAAATTTGAAAATTAAATGAAGTCAGTGACTGTGTCAGTGACGGAAATGAGTTTGCCATTTTGGGCCACCTTACCCCTAGTCCTGTCCCTTAACACATACACACACCCACACATATATATACACGCACGCATATACTATACATCTACACACACACACACACACACACACACATATAACAGTTAACGTTGCATGAAGTCAGGGCACTTGGAGTATTTATGACTTTTGAAGTTGTATGTTGAATGAATTCATTAGCATTTGACATTTGCATGGCCCATTCAGATAGCTATAGAATATGAAGGGATAGAAGCTAGAGAGAGAGAGAGAGAGAGATATGGAGGGGAGAGAGAGAAAGAGAGAAATAGAGTGTGTGGAATAGAGACTTGGCTAAGGAAGCTCGCATCAATCATAAACTAAAATGTTAAACGATAAATTCGTCCTGTTCAATAGGCAGAGACAGACAGTCAGACAGTTCAGATGATGCGATGAGCAACAGTAACTGTAACTGTAACAGCAAGTTACTGTTATTGCTCAAGTGTTGCAGTTGATTGACCAAATTGAATTATGCCTTTGCGGGCGAAAAAGTTCTGGACTTTGCTATAAATGGATTAGTCACAGACGTTAAACAGCGACTCTTCTGGGATAAATGATAAGAAAAACACAAGAAGCAGAATGGGAGAAAAGTACAAATTCCAAAAATCAATTTCATCAATTTTATTTTGTTGTTATGTTTCCAAAGTTTTTTTTTTATAACTAAACTCAGAACTAACTTTGAAGCAAATTTAAGTAATATATTTATATACTTATAATACATTTTGTTCTCCTATTTTAGTTTGATTCTCATCAAAAATCAAATTCGAACAAAATCCGTTTTAAGACCATCTTTAGAAATGCGGAAGTCACTTAAAAAACTTTTGTCTAACAAAAAAAAAAAAGAAAAGAAAAGAAAGTACATCAAGTTTTAGGCAAACAAAATAAGCATTCTAAGCGCTTGAATGCTTAGCTAATAAATAGAACGAATAGAATTTGTCAAGTCAAGAAATACTTTCTTAACAAAATGCTTAGAATTTTGCAATTATTTGGTGGGGAAAAACTTTTTACAAATTCATCATTATCAGCATCATGAATACCTTCATTATCATCAATATGATTAACATCAACCAACCAACCAACCAGCCATCTGTCTCTTTGTCTGTCTGTCTATCTGTCCATCTCACTGTCTGTTTCAATGGCGACTTTATACTTTTCTTTATTTGCTTTCATACCAAACGCAATTTGCTTTTATTGAGTGTAAATATTTGTTTAATATTTTGCAATTTAATTTACAGCCCATTCAGAGAGGGACACAGAATTCGGTTGATGGATGAATGTACACACAGATTTTTTAATGTATTTATTTTAAAGGTTCAATGACGATCAAGGGGACAAGAATTTTGATGTATTTTTAATCAGCTCAAATTGTCGTATCGTAGAGAAATTCAGATACCTTTTCATTTTATTCCATTTTTGAAACGTTAGTATTAAATTAATTAAGTTGGTACAATTTTTTTCTTGTTTTTAATTGCAATTAAATTTGACTTATAGCAAAATTCAAATTGTAACTGTAACTGCTTTTATTTTTGTCTTTATTCAATTGCTGTTTAACGCCAGACATGCATCTACATATATACTTCACATTTATTCAATGACCATTAACTCGAGTTAATTGAAAAACAAAAGGCCAAACGGAATGAAAGCATTTCCGCATTTTCCACCACAAACATTTAATTCAACTTGAAATTGTTTACGCATCATTTTCCACCAAAAGAAAATTGACTATTAGCTCCAATGGACCATGGCAGAACGAACCAAAAACAAAAAAGACAATAACAACAGAAAATAAAAAATAAAAATAAGAAAACTGAAAAGTTTTGCATAATGTTTTCTGCACGTTTTGAATTCATTTATCAAGTAAAATTGCCTCATTCTATCGCCAATTAATCAATTTGATAACCAAAAAACGAAAATGCAAAAATAAAAAATATAGAAGAAAAATCAAATGCAAATGCTTTGCCATTATGTCAACGCGATTTTTTCCCCCACATATACAGACACCTACTCTTTGATCATATTTGTCAATGTTGCACCAGGTATACACACAAGCACACACACACACCTATATTTGTGTGTGTGTGTACCTATGGGGGAAAGGAAAAACACACGCTTTTCACATTTGTCTAAGCTGCCAGTTTACGCTTATTGTCAATCAATCAGTTTGCATCAGTTCAATATATATTTGAACATTTTGCCCAAAAAAAAAATTCTATTGGGAACGCATTTTGGTTAAGTCGCCCATTGAAAAGGTCTTTGCCAAATCAAAATCACAGAGACAGAACGCCATGTTGTCTCGTTGAAATGTTCATTCCCCTAAAGCATAAACCGTTACAACATACATATATAGAACCTATCATTCTCCTACCCCTCGATCTCCCACTATCTTCTCTCGTGTTACCTCTTTTTGCCTGAAGCTTGACAAAATTTGCCTCGTTATTTGCATTGAAAAATGGCAAGCGCGTGCTACAAGTGCCTCTCATGTGGCACCACTAACACAACACAAACATAAAAAAAAAAATAAAAAATAAAAGAAGAGAATAATAAAAAAAAGAACGAAATTCAAACCAAAATAAACAACTATACATTCTACCAAACAAGAAGTATGACTGGGCACCATTTACCTCGACTAAACTGCTGGCAAATCATCAGCATCTAAGGCATCTAATTTCTGATAAAAAAAATAAAAAAAAGTAACCATTGACAATGGGCTAAACATCTCACCTTAAGAATTAAAAATTAAATTAATTATCATCAGTTTTTTAATATAACGAAATCAACAAAATGACAATAAGATAATTGTAAAGTTTTTGAATTTTTTAAGTAAATCTAATATATGTATAGTGATAAATTTATTGTAATATTTTTGACTTATTTAGAAAATGTGAAACATATCATTGTCCATTTGTATTTATCTTTCAGAATTACTTAAATATTTTAGATGTAATTTCATTTTTAAATAATTGTACTGGTCTTTGTCTACTGTAAATTAATTTTATAATAGTTCGATATATATTATATATTACAAAGATTTTCATGCATATGCATACTTTTCAAAGCTATTAAATTATTATATATTTTTATGATAATTTAGTTTAAATTTTATTATAACATTTAATCAGCTTAATTTAAGTTAATCTCTAACAAATTATTTAATCATTTTGCTAAAAACTTTCCATAGTAAACGTGAAAAAGGCCCACAAAATTCTCTCACATTTAATGAACTAAAAATTTTAAACGCCTTTTGAGAAATGCATAGACCCAAACATATTTCCCATCCAAAAGTGAAAAACGAAAGAAAAATGAAGAAGCCAAGTCAATGCTAACGAGCTTGCCTTTTGGGTTTGGTTTTGGTCTTGGGTTTGGGTTTGGTTTGCTTCCTTCTTCTTTTCGTATTTTTTCTTTTTTACTTTTTTTTTAGGTTTTGGTCGAGACGACGACGCACAAGTGCACTTTAGTTTTCAATTTTTGTCGTCTCATAATGCGACTCTCTTCGAGTTTTTGGGTTTTATTTTTTTCACTTTTTCACTTTTTTTTTTTTTGCTATTGAGCAAATATCATCAAATGGATTTTAAAAATCCCAGGCTAGCTGGCACAGGACACCAGGACACAGGAAATATGAGGCAAAGGTTACCTTGGGGATGCATTCAACAAAATTTGTGTGCACTAATGGAAAAGTAAGAGCTGCTGTTGCTGCAGAAATGTTTATACTTTTTGTATACATATATTTTTAAATATGAGTATGTAATATTTTCTGGCTAAAATCACTTAAGCAACTTTGGGGAATCCCCACCCAAAAGAAAAAAAAAACATGCCATCAACCCACTAGAAAAATGAAAAAAAAAACAAAAAGTGAAATGGCAAATGGCTTTGCTGTGTGTTGACTTAGGATTCAAAAAAAAAAAAAAAAAAAAAAAAACAAAACCAAAACAAAAGCAGGAAAAAGAAAAGCTTTACCACTGATTATTAGCCCAAGCCACAAAACAACTAAGCGACTGACTAACTCACTGACTGACTAACTGACTGAGTTGTTCTGTCATCAGGGAGTTTCTCTATCTACCAATCTTTAGAAAGGCAAAAAAAAAAAATAAGGAAGAAGGAAGAAGAGTTCTCCTAGCTTTTCAGCAAGGAAAATAAGAAAGTAGTACATGGATAGGTTACTTGGTCTGGCTTTTCAAGTGCTTGTAACTATTTTAAAATTTTACACTCGTTTTCAACCCAAAAAGGCACGTGCTTGGTCCCACTTTGTCACTTGGCCATGGAGGCCAACTAAAGTTGAAAATTTGTTGGCGGTATGGTTGACTTACTAATGAGCTGAGCCCCTACCCTTCCCTAACCCTCCATCTTTCGATCACAGAATTTGGGATGCATCAAAACTGATTAGAAACAATTGCAAAATCTTTTTTCAAGTTTCTTAGCGAAAATAAACAGGAATAATATATGTATATATAGAGATATAAACATTGATATTTTGCTATTTGATTTTTCACATTTTCATTGTATTTCTTAGGTTGCTTTTATTGAAATTAAAGTATCTACGAAAGGTATAATTGTATTAACCAATAGTCTTATTAGATTAATGTTAAGGAGAAAGCCTAAATGAAAATGAAAAGAAACTGTTTAAAATTTATATTTAAATAAATAATAAATATTATTATTTTGGTTGAACTTTCTTTTAAAATTAATTTCAAACCAATTTATTAACTTATTTTTAAAATATTTAAGTTCAAAAATGATCAGATTTTAAATTAAAATTACATTTTCATAAAGAAATCAAATATTGGTAAAACTAAAAATCATACATTCATATATCGTATCTATATCAATATACGATTTAGTTTAAGTTAGTCTTGTATTTCAACCATTGTCATGTCACTCTAATTCATTTACATTATTTTGGAAAATGCCATGCTAACCAAATTTGTGGTTAAAATCTTCAACATGGCGTAAAATCAACTCTTTATTAATTCGATTTGAAGTAGACCACTAAGAGAACCGCAAATGGGCAACGGAAAATTGTAGCGCACTTTTTCGTTCTGAACAAAAACTACGTTGAAATGGCATCTTTTGCCGCCCGCATCATCAAAGCGGAATGTGAATGAAAGTGAATTTGAAGCAAGCAAAGCGTTAAATGGGAAACTTTTGCTCTACAACCAGCTGTGGATTTGAAGTTTGTTATTTCTCTTTCGTTTTAGCCCCTTTTTACCACTTTAACCCCATCGTTGTTGTTGACCCGACTTCCTTTTCTTTTCTTCTTTTCTCCTTCTTTCTTGTGTTATGTTCTTTTTGTTAGGACAAAAGTTGGTCTAAAGAATACTTCTACTACTACTCACAATTCTAAAGCTGCAATAAATTTAACATGGCGACCATGAAAACACTTGAGGAATATTAAAACAAATGAAGCGAACTGAAAAAGTATATTTTGTTCATTTCTTAAGCCTGTTTTCGGCCATGGGCTAATAAAAAATAAAAATGTATTTCAATGGAATGGCAAAAATGGGTAACTGAAGATGCTGAATAGAACAGTGTAATGTGGTTGATGTTTGGGCATATTATATAATAAGTATGTACGAGTCTTTTATCAATATGTACTACTAATACTACTACTACTACTCCAACTCGAAATAACGTTTTTCCTTTATGCAAACACGTACGACCCATTTAATTTGGCGAAAAGCGACCGCGTATATGTATGGCCTGCCAGAAAAATACGTGATAAGCAAATTCATAAACCATTAAGAAGGTTTCGCCTTGGCGCAAACGTCAGCGGAAAAGAAATCAACAAAAACGAGCAAAGAAAAACAGGAGGCAAAAAAAAAAGAAAGTGTTCGCCTTTTTTCTAAAGTGCAAAATATGTTGGTGAAAGTGAGATACCCTTATACCTATGATTATATTGATTATAGAGCTTTTTTGTTCCAAATTAAAAAAATCATTCAAAAATTTAAATGTTTCACATATTAAAGCCATCTTTAGAACCCATATAAGCGACTTAAATTCAAAAGTCTAAGCTCTATTGATGATCAAACTGTTTTTGATTAGATTATCGACTCTATCCAGCAATAGGAGTATCTGCCAGATATAGACTGATTATCTTATATGTCCTAGAAGCCAATAGCTATCAAATTGAATGCTGCATTTGGCAGGATTTGAACATACAATGTGATTATATCTAACCTGGATATGGTCAACTCTTTCATATAACGTTCGATCATTATTATTTATATTTAAATGCATTAACCAAGTAGAATTTGACATCGAATGAAGTCCTTTAAAAGTAAAGTAGAATATAAAAATGTATCTTGAAATCGATTACGAATGCCACTGAATATTATTTCTTCTAATTTTACAATCAGTTTATTAGTTTCTGAAACTATTTAAATTTCAACTACTTCAAAAGAGAAATAAACAATTTAAGCTTATAGAAACTAAAACTATTTCCTATTACATGCTCTGTGCAAATTACATATGTATGTATATATATATTTAAGAAATATATTTTTCCTATATTTATATCAATTTCAAGTCATTAAATATTAGTTCGAATGAATTGCGTCATATTATTAGTTATACACCTCAATTGTAGAGTATAAACAGTCAAAAAATGTGCGTTGCTCGCATCGTGTGCGGTTTCATTAAATTTTATAACAAGCATTTTATATAAGTATATATTTTTTTTGCATTCCTAGACAGAGTTTGTTGGTTGGTTGACTGTTCATACACACTCGCACACATCCATATGAGTGTGTGTGTGGTGGGCCACCTAATTGACGCGGTTGAAAATTGAAAAAAAAAAAAAAATAAATAAAAACGAAAAAAATGAGTTGGAAAAGAGAGAGAGAGAGGGAGAGAGAGAAACGGCAAACGTGGAAAAGAAAAACGGGAAACGGCAAACGGCAGCACCCACTTCATGAAACCACACAAAGTGGTTCGCAGTTGAGGGTTTGAGGTTTTTGGGGTCTTTTAAGTTGCCAACCATGTATGTAATTCATTCAGAGTTCCCTTTTTAGCATGGCAAAGCAGTCAATGCATTTAAAGCGACATCGTCTCCACACATAAATACACACACGACGCACACACACACACACACACACACATATACACAATGTTGATGAAGGAGTATCTTTTGGAACACTTTCCAATTATCATATTAAATCAGTTGTAAGTCAATGTGCGCTATTTGTGTGTGTGTGTGTGTGTGAGTGTGTGTGTCTGTATGTATAGTATATATTTACACAATTTATGTGAGGGCCACAGACAGGTAATCCTTTCACCAAATGCAGTGAAATGTAAGGGACAACAAGCCAACGTGGAAAAAGGTGAACAAGAAAAAGCAACAGCAGCAGCAAAAGAAAAAGGTAAACTTTCCGTTGACATTTAACTGAAATGCAGTTAATGGGAATGAAATGAAATTGGAAAATGAAAGGATACGCTTCTGCAAAATATGGCTTGAATGACAGGACACATAATAAAAATAATGAGAGCTTCCAACTAAGGTTCCGTCACAAGAACAGAAAAAGAGATAGAAATAGAGAACCAGAGGGGGCGAAAGAAATGTCAAATAGAAACATTTTTTCAATTATATTTCTTAAGAAAAATAGCCAACGGTATCATGTCCATTAGAACTACAAATAAACATTAGCTCAATCCATTTAAAATGACAAATACATATTGAATAAAACGCATATTAAGTTCAATAAATATAGCTAATAAAAAAAGGAATTAAAACCAACATTAAAATATTTATGAAGCGATTGTTCAAACAGTTTGCTGATTTAGATCAAATATAAACACACATACATATAATATGTATGTATGTATATATATATGTATATAGATAAAGTTCTTTGTAAGCGTATAATGGGATAATAAATCCAACTAAATACCATCTTTGGGCACACTTAAATAACACATTTCCAAATTGATTTTAATTCTTGAATAAAAAAAATGTTTATTCATTTAGAATTCAATTTAATACTGGTTTTTTAACTACAATGTTAATAAATGACCAATCCTCAGCTCTTAAAAACTTTAAAATTATATTTACCTAATGAGAAACAAACTTGAGCTTAGAGTCATTTTATTATGTTGAAAACTAATGCAATCAACTAACTAAATTCCCTAGTAACGTAATTCCCCTCAGTATTTGAACTCTTCATTTCGACATTAATAATATTTATTTAAGAAATAAAATATGTAAGCAAATATAAGAGAAATGTCACTTACCGACTAAGATATGAATGAAGCAAGGAGGCTGTAATAAAAATGAAAAAGAAAGAAAACAAAGAAAGGAAATTGAATTAGGAATTTGTTGGCAAATTTTTTTAAATTAATATTATGAAGGAAACTTCAACTCTTTCCACTGGCTTAAATATTGTCTGAATGAATGTCTGATATTTTGTAATTTTATTTTTAATTTATGCTAATATCATTTCCTTTTTTATTGTCTTTTATTGTCTGTGTCGCTGTTCTAAGACAATTTATTGAAGCAGACACAACTCCGCATATGTATATGAAAATGACTCACAAATTGTAGTCCAAAATCCTCGCACACACATACACACACACACATACACCCACTCATATAGAGAAAATGCATTTCCTTTCCATTTAGTAGAGTTGGCTTCGTTAGCTTTGACCACAAACAGGCAACAAATCAACTTAATTGTGTGTAGAAACGTCAGAAACCAACCATGTGACACTTCCTCTCTACACAAAGTTCGGTCTTCCATTTGCATCTACAGAGACAGCGAGAGACAGAGAAAGTAGAATGGATACGAAAAGGGTAAATGTGAGTTAAAGAATGAGAGAGAGAGAGAGAGAGAGAGAGACAAAGATGGCTTATATTTTCTATCAAATTGCAATATGTTTTTTCTTCTTCCTATTTTGCTTTCGACCCGCATATACAAATAAACATCCGCTGCATGGGCTTTTAATTAGTGTCACTTCTACTTCAGACATTCAGAGTCTTTGCCACAGTGCCAGCTAGTGGGAAGCATGTGAGAAAGAGTTTCTTCTTGCTCAGCAACAAGTAAATTTAATTACACACACAAAAAGTTTTTATTTATATATATTTATTTATTTTTTTTTTTTGCTCACTCTTCTTCTTCTGTTTGCCCTTTCTCTCTTTCTTTTTCTGACGCTAAGTTAACTTTTATATTTCTTTTCGTGCTTCTAAAAATTTTATTTACCAATTTGCTTGGCTGCCTTGTTTTATTTGCACTTTCACACACACACACCCGCACTCACACCCACGCCCAAACCCACTCACACACATATGACCCAGGGCAAATTTAATTTGACTGAAGCACATTACGCATACGCAGCATGGCCCGAGAGGATGTTCTTACCAAAAAAAAAAAAAAAAACAAGGAACCAACCAACGAAAAAACACTCACTCAGTCAGTCAGTTTTTTTTGGGCGGCACAGCTGCTGGCAGCTGTTACCGAGTCAACCAGCAGTAGGGCAATACAGGAGCTGGAATTGAGGACTGGTGGTGGGAAGGGGGGGGGGGAAATCAGGGGCAGGAAGATGTTGAAGCGCGCATACAACAAAAACCCCAAAAA
This sequence comes from Drosophila emarginata, assembly GCA_037075365.1. NCBI lineage: Eukaryota > Metazoa > Arthropoda > Insecta > Diptera > Drosophilidae > Drosophila > Drosophila emarginata. The sequence goes on along the minus strand of JBAMCD010000014.1, from coordinate 2,778,640 downwards.
ACAAATAATAATAACAATATTATATATCTGAGTCGCGCCTCTTGAAATTTTAATGACAAAATGTCACATTAACAGTCGGAATGGATTTCCATGTACTTGTATTTCTTCCAAAATGATCTGAAAAGGGGATGGGAAGAGAGTGGAGAGGGGGAGGGGAAAGAAATTTAACTGTCATTATTGTTGTTGTTGTTATAGTAGCGCTTCTGTTACAAGTTGGCTTAAAAATACCTGAATACACTGTAAGAAACAATTATAACATTACGATTAAACTATAATATTTTCAAGAAATAAACATTTTTAACTTTAGATCTCTTTCTCTTTGTAACTTTTTCTCATATATTTTTAACTTGAAATAACCTAACCTTACCTAACACTTATGGAACTATATAGAATTGACCTTACCTATAATAAATTCGCAATGGATCTGAAGAATATATAGAAACTTCAATTTATAGAAATTATAAAATTTACACTATAAGGAGAGAAGAAAGAGAAAGCTGTGTCTTTAAAATTAATTCATTACACGGATACTTCATAAATAATATAGAAGTTCACTATAGGGAAGTTCGACTGTTTAAGCTAATCTTATTAAATTTTATCTAACTAACCTGTTGAAAATTTTACGTTAAAAAACTCTTACAATAACTAAATAATTAGTGGCTAATTCTTTAATTTCTTGCTAATATTTTTGTTTGAATAAATTTTTTTTTTTTGAGTGTAGAGAAGCTACCTGTTGTTGCTATTATTATTTTGTTTGACTGGTGGTTGGCTGGATGGCTGCTCATCTCCATGTCATGTGGCAACCAGCCATCATCTCCAGCTGGCACTGCTCCAGTTGATACATACGTATGGCCCACCTGTGACTCTTCTCGTCTTCCCATATACTACACTCTACATTCCTTTGCTCTCCTCTGTTCTTTTCTGTTATGTTATGTTCTGTTCTGTTCATTTACCTTTAGTCCATCAGGCAAGCTTATTTCGCGCTCGAGTGCCTGTGGACTGACTGGCAGTCAGCTATACTGCTGCTCGTGCTCCACCTACGACTGTTTTACCTGTTTCACCTGCTATTCCTCTACCTTCATTTGGGCAATCAAATTGGCATAGCACGTAGTGAGAAAATCTGTAACATAAATGTGTCTGCATATGTGTGTGTGTGTGTGTGTGTGAGTGTGAGTATATATGATGTGTAGGTAACATGCGGCATTTGATTTTATTTTGATTGATATTGTTTTGTTTGCTGATATTTTAAGCTGATTATATGAAAATATAAACACATAGATATATACTTATATATAGTACTCTATATATATCTAACATATTCGTATTGTTAAATTGTCACTAGCACAATAGCATAATGTACAAATATGTACATATGTTTATATATTTGCCAGCACAAAACAATCTGATTCAATTACTTCACTATCACAGATGTAAAAATTTGTTGACCATTACAAAAGGAAATATAGTTATATTGATTTAAAAATTTATGCGTAAAAAATATATTGATTCCTTGGGTCCAATGTATCATAGAAAATTGGAATAAGATTTAATTTGTATTAAAGTTTCTTTTACAATTTAAATTTATTACATAATATTGATTTCATATGAACAATATCTTACAATTTGTAGGCAAAGAAAAGTTCTTGTTCTTTTTTTTTACAGATTTACCCACATTTTCTTTAATAGTTTGTCATAAATCAAAGTCGTATAACTTATATGGCACTGCTCCCTTAGGATTGTGTATGCCAAAGGTAGAAAAAGTACGATACAACTAAATTTAGTTCGACCCTCTGGTTATATGTACATATAGTGTACACTATACATACACATATATGTACATACTATACATATATATACATATATACAAACTATATATGTATATATATGTATAGTATGCAATGCCATAACAAAGCAAAGCAAAGTGCGACAAAAACTTATGGCAATCATATAATAAAATAAAATATCCAGAAAAATAAAGGAAAACAAAAATACGAACAAGAAAAAACAAAAAAAAATAGAGAGAAAAAGAAAAGAATATGGTGGAAAAGTTTTTCTCTTCAGCCATGTGTCTCAAGTTGATTCAAGTGCGTTTTGGTCTACTATAGAAACGTGTCTGCCCCTGCAAAACAAACAATAAAAATTCAACGAAATGGGCATGTTGAAGGTTGGGAATTCTGGTACTGAGTTTGGTTTCGCGAGAGTCCGGGTTTCGGGTACCGGGTTCCGGGTACTGGGTTCCGGGTTACGGAGATGTGAAGACAGACATCTTTAAACTGCAGCAAATTGCATTTAGAATTTTTCTTTCTTTTTTTTTTTGGTTTTGTGTAATATTTTGTACTTTGCTGGCACTTAAGTTAAACAAGGCAACAACTGCTGTTGCAGCAAACAATTTGAAAAAGCAACATGAACAACAACTGCAACGGTTAAGCATCTAACAATGAAATGGAAACTTAACTCATGAAATATTCAAAGAGATTTTCCATTATGGCTTTTTATACCCTGTACCCATAGGGTAAAAGGGTATATTAAAGTCGCTAAAATGTATGTAACAGGCAGAAGGAAAATTTTCCGACCCTATAAAGTATATATATTCTTGATCAGTATCAATAGCGAAGTCGATTGAGACATGTCCGTCTGTCCGTATGAACACCGAGATCTCAGAGACTATAAGAGCTAGAGCAACCAAATTTGGTGTCAACATCCGTCTATTGTATAAGCAACTCAAGTTTATTTTAAATTTTTGCCACGCCCACTTCCGCCCCCGCAATTCGGGAAAAACCTATAACTAGAGCAATATTAAAGATATCGTATTCTTATTTGGCATGCACATTAATATAGCCAATATGCACCAGCTGACCAAATTTTGTCGAAATCGGACAATAATTATCGGAGTTATACGTATTTCCGTTTTGTACTGAAACGTCCCATGCAAAATGGGCTGTTAAGTGTGAGCGAGATAGCATGCGTTCGCTGTTGCTGCATGTAAAGAGAATTTTTTTTGTAAATTGATGGCGATTTTGATCGTTTTTGACTTTATGGAGTTCTTTTACTTGGTACAGGGTATACTCAATGTCGGCAGGGACGACTTGCTTGCTTCATTTTTTTGTTTTGTTTGGTATTTTTTTTTTTTGCTCCCCGCAGTTTCTTTTGCGTTTAATACATGTATATACATATATGTATATGTGTGTGTGTGCGCGGAAAAAAGAACCTAAGATACTTAACTTAAAGATAGTTTTTAATGAGATGTTTTTATACCCTGTACCCATAGGGTAAAAGGGTATATTAAAGTCGCTAAAATGTATGTAACAGGCAGAAGGAAAATTTTCCGACCCCATAAAGTATATATATTCTTGATCAGTATCAATAGCGAAGTCGATTGAGACATGTCCGTCTGTCCGTCTGTCCGTCCGTCCGTCCGTATGAACACCGAGATCTCAGAGACTATAAGAGCTAGAGCCACCAAATTTGGTGTCAACATCCGTCTATTGTATAAGCAACTCAAGTTTATTTTAAATTTTTGCCACGCCCACTTCCGCCCCCGTAATTTAGAAAAAACTATAACTTGAGCTGTATTAAAGATATCGCATTCTTATTTGGCACACTTAATAATATAGCCAATATGCACCAGCTGACTAAATTTTGTGGAAATCGGACAATAATTATCGGAGATATACGCATTTCCGTTTTGTACTAAAACGCCCCATGCAAAATGGGCTGTTAAGTGTGAGCGAGATAGCATGCGTTCGCTGTTGCTGCATGCTAAGAGAATTTTTATTGTAAATGATGGCGATTTTGATCGTTTTTGACTTTATGGATTACTTTTACTTGGTACAGGGTATAATCAATGTCGGCAGGGACGACTTGCTTGCTTCATTTGAACTGAAACTTCAATTTAATCGAAGAGAGCTTAGAGCTTTGTAATAATATATTTTCTATACAGCAGATATGGCTTGAACTCGAGAGTTCAGATCAAAATAATATATCTTTAATTGCTTTTTACACAACAAATAAACAATAACAATAACATAATATTAAAGCAAAAATAGTAAGCTATTTAAAATGAAAATATTATATTGAAGGGGAAGGCCCTTCTGTATTCGGTACTCCGGCAAACTAAAACACAAATCAATAAAATAAAACTACTACACAAAATCATTTTTTAATCAATTCCTGTTAATGAATATTCTACTTTTTAACGAAGAATAATCAATATTAATCAAATTAACAGACAATTAAGATTATGCATATATTATTCGGTCACTCGGGCTAGCTTTTTCTCTTGATTTTCAATCAATTGTGTGTGTGTGTGTGTGTGTGTGTGTGTTTGTGTGTCATTTTGACAATCGTAAAAGAGATGCACATTAATTTCAAGGGCCACCTCAGCAATTAAATGGACATTAAAAATTGTGGTACAAAGTGGTATATAAACCAGTATTTCGTCACTAATCCCAGCTATTTTGAGCTTTGATTGAATACAACGACTAAGAGCTAACAAAAGGACAATTCTGTTGATGATTACGTTGATGACTGGATGCTGGCTGGATGCTTGGATGAATTGTTGTATGGGTTGGGTGACTGGTTTGATGGCTTGAAGGGTGATGACTCTATGGGTGATGGCATAACAATAAACATGAAAAACGAGCATAAAAACCAGTAGCATTCCCAAAGACTAAGTATTTTATGGCACATTCAAGCATCAAAAAGAGAAACTTTGTCACACACATCAACACAAAATACACATACATACATTTAGAGGAAGAGCAATTACAAAACACAAAAAGAAAAAAAAATAGTGGAGAACCGAATTCGACTATGACTACAACAACAACAACAACCACTGCTCAGAGAAGGGAGAAAGGTTCAGGGGTGGTAATGGGGATTCCCCACAAAAGCTATTAAAACTTATGCGTAGGATTTTTTTTCATACACACATAAATACATATATACAAACATATATAAGATTTTTAATGCCAATCAAAGTCGGTTACTCTTTCTCTTCTTATTGTATCTATCTATGCATGTATCTATCTGTCTCCGTTTGCTTTTGTGGCCTCCATATCAAAATGAAACTGTATAAAACTTTTACCTTTTGTTTTAACAAAAAAGAAAAAAAAAAATAAATATCGCAAAACAAAAATGTTACAAGTCACAAAGTCAAACAAAAGCTCATTGAAAATGACGGGGAAAGAAAAGTACAAGTATAAGTGTAATCGAAAGAAGAGGAAAAAATAAAACAAAAAATAGAAACAAAAAAAAAAATTACCTACAAGAAGAACAAAAAACAACAGCAATAACAAAAGGCAAAAGAAAAACCAAAAGTACAAGTAAAAGAAAAGCAATAAAGCCAAGGAAACTGAGGAAACTGCTGTGGAAAAGCGAAAAGAAATTGTCAAAATACAAATAGGAAATTGACGCGCAAAGAAAAATATGAACACAGTCAAAGTTTTACGGCCTACAGGGGGCGTAACATGGCCTAGCCTTGTGCGTGTGTGTGTATCTTTTGTATATGTGTTTACTCATTTTTTGGTATAACGAATTTAATCTTTTGCGTTAACGCTAGAAATGAGTTCGGTAGGTAGGTGGGGCCAAGGGGCGTAAATCTGTTTGACTAAGACCATTGTGGGATTTATTTATAGACTTCAAATGGTTACCAGGGGGCATGTGGTATGATGATGGCGTTGACAGTGGCAGTGGCAGTAGCAGCATATGTAATGCATAAACATGACATACTTACACACACACATACACACACAGATTACTAAAAGAGGTAACGTTAGGGGGCAGGGGCAGGGGCAGGCAATTGGTTGGTTGTTTAGTTGGTTAGAAACCTAAGTAAACAAAAGAGTTAGACACAAGAGTTCCATGAGGTGAGTTGATAAAAAGAAGGGTTTTGGTTTCGAAAAGCTTTTAGCTGAGTGAAAAATACAATGGCAACCTCAGTGGTAAATGGTTGTGGTAATGTAAGAGATAATAAAAGGGGAAATATATATTGTTGCCATTGGCCAACAACATTTTTTCTTAAGAAAATTCTTATATAATTTCAAATAGAGATCAAGTGGAGAATCAATCAATTGATAGTTCATTAATTAATTTTATATTATTGTATTATTATAGAGATAAAGAATCTGCATAAAAATAAGTAATAAAAATATTAATTATAATATATTTTTATATAGAAAAACAATTTGTTAAAAAAAAATGTTAAAATGGCCTAAATTGTATAAGAAGTAAATATGCAAATGAATAACAAATTTCTTGTAAATTTCTAATGCCATCTAGCATCTAGTATAAGTGTTATTCTCTGTTTAATAGAAATGTATAGAAGGTAAAACAACATTTGTTTAAAGGCAACAACTTGGCTTAATCTGAAGTTGGCACAAATAAGTTCTTCATCATATCAATTCGGCCTTAAGTTCTTGCTGTAAATAATTCACTTCAAACTGCCAATTAATCACAAATCTCAGCCACTTTCCAAGAATAGCCCAACCCAAAACAGAATTTGACCCAAAAGCTTATGCAAATATCGCACATACGCCACGTTGTTGGCCAATTGGTTGTTAGGCCAACTCAAAGGCAGAGCATTCAACCATAACCAAAACTACCTACATCACATTTTCAACCCACCGAATTACTCCACCTTCTATATCTTTCCTTTGCTCTCGCTTTCTCTCTGTCTCTATCGGTCTTTATGTTTCACTCTCTCGCTCTTTTGAGATTGTCATTTTCGGGATGACTTATGGAGCACTTTGGAGTTGGGGTTTTTTGCTCGGGGACAACCCAGGGTCCCTTTTTTGTATCTGGTTTGAGTTGGGATCTCTTTAAAGCCACCTTAATCATGGCTAAAAACTTTTACCCATGACACAGATGTGCGGGCGATGGCGATGCCAATGCGGGAGTAGCATAAGATGTATGTCGTTTTCGCGAGCCTTTTAGCTTTTGTTTGTAATGAAAATTGACATGTCCTTCGCCGAATTGCTGCACTGACAGCCGTTTCAGGAGCAGTCCTACAATCTTCCATCCGCCTCATACCCTTCTCTGGCACCTACCGACCCCTAGCCTCATATCCTGTTATTGTAGTTTGCTTTTGTTTGCGGCCCCAGCGCTTTGTCTCGTGATGTTCATTTGTCCCGGGGTCTAGGCACAAAATGAAAGAAAAAACAACAACATAAAAAAAAAATAGAATGAAGAAAACCAAAGCGAACAAGAAGATGGCTGGATGGCAGGTAGGTTCGTTGGCTGCTTGGTTGGTAGGTGCTTTTGTGACGAAGATGTATCGGCTTGTTTTTCGTCCTACCCAAACTCGTGTTCTGTAAATGTTGATGAATTAAAAATCAGCAAAGTGGCGGCGTAAAGGGATATGCGGCAACTAAAGAACGTTGCTCACTCTTCCCCTTTCTACTACTTTCCATACAGTTCTTATCCAAAAGAAAAAAAAAACCCCCCAAACACGACACACACCTACAAGGTTTGATTATATTCATAGATATCAAACAGCAAATATACAAAATCCTTTAATCCTTTTCTATAAACTGTTCAGATTATATGACTATGAGAAAGGTTTATCGATTGTAGGTGAATGAATTTATGGTCGAAGCTTAATTTCTTTACAGAGAAAATTTATTTTAATCACTTTTTAAAACTAAAATTTCTTTAATACTCAAAGTCTAAGTGGGGTTTCTTTTTTCGACAATTTTGCTTTACAGTGTAAACTTTTCCCTTATGCATTTTAGCCTTCCATTTGCCCAACTACTCTTACTAGTACTTTTTTTTTTTTTCTATTCCCCATGCTCAAGTCTTTCATTGTGCTGGCTCTTAGCACTATTATCTTCATGTAAAGTTATCTTATAGTGGCATCTCCCTTTTCGTTCATTCTTTTTCCTTTCATGCTTTTGATTCTTTGCTTGGCCACTGCCTGGGACAGTTTTCTTAATTGCTTGGCCGCGTAATTAATTTAATTTAGGAAACTTAAATCTGGACCCCAGCTACGAGCCATCACTACTCTCCTTCTGTCCTTGTCGCTGCATAATTAAAACAAAGCGTTCCATTGCCTCTTCCACTCTTCAGTCTCTAATGAACTTTTATTAAAGAAGTAAAGCAACCAAAAGACACAAAAAAAAATAATAATTTAAATAAAAATAATGGAATAAAAGAAATTAATATGCCAATTTTTCTGTTGTTGCGGGTGGCAGGGAACAGGGCATAAAAAAAGGCATTAAAAATAAAAAAAAATTAAAAAAAAAGAGAAGAAAAGTTTTATTACACGCTTCAGTTAACAAAGTCTGCTATTGATTTCCTCTCCTGGCTAGGTACGTACAGCAGAAAAAAAATACGAGAAAAGGTTTTTAATAAAAATTAATTGAAAAGGAAATGTGTACTTGCTTGATGGAAGGGAGGCAGGTAGGGGTGAGGTGTTACCAGCTCCGGAAATGTCTGCAAAGTTTGATTTTGGGTCAAATGACGATGATGCCGATAATGAAGATAATAATGATGATGAAATCAAAGCGCAACTGGAAGTGGAATTGAGCGTACGGAAGCTATTAAACTGATTAATTAGATATTTTTCTTAATGAAAATATTGCATAATGACAAGGAAATCAAAGATAAGTTAATATATTTGTGGTATTAAAACAGACAATTCATGTCAAATGATTAAACGATAAGACTGAATGAGTTAACACAAAACAATTAAATTTTAAATAATTATACAACACTTGTAAGGAACATTTTTGAAAATTGTTTATATCCTTTTAAATTATCTAGATTTAGTTGACAGCTGCTGTCACAGAATTACCATCTTTTTTTTTAATACAATAAAATACAATATAATTAATTTATAGTTAATCTACCAAAATTTTGATATTGGGATCTAATGTAGATAAAACTTGGAACAATCTTTAGATTCTCTTTTCTTTTTGAGGCAGGATCCTTTTCTTTGAAGTTAGTTATTAAGTTATTTTGAAAAACAAAAACAAATGTTGTAGCTAAAATTGATTTTAAAAAAATGTACACCTATTGGAAATATATATTAAATCCTGCAAATTGAAGATTTGATAGAGAACTCAGATAAAACAAATGTATTAATTAATTTTAATTCCAAAAAGCAAACGATGACTGACAAAGGCTTTTATTGGCAAGATTTTTCCTGTTAAGTACCTAAAAGAATAATATTTTCTGGATAATTCTTTAAAAAATATTTCACAATTAAAAAAAATACTGTTCCAAATAATTAAGTGCACATTTTCTAGCCAAATAAATAAATTAATTATATTATTTAATGAAACACAAATAGAATGCGACTTAGTAATTAGTAGAGAGAACTCATAAAATATATAAATATTTTGCAATGGAATCTTTTTGATGAAGCACAGCTCATAAATTCCACACTTCTTAAGCGCATAACTAGAAAAGTGCTGACAAGTCTTTTACTTTTAGCTAGTCCCATTTCACCTGAGTACACCGGCAAGCTACCTTTTGCTGATTTGTGTTCTTGTTGTTGTTGTTGTTGCTATTGCTGTTGTTGTTGTCAATCCTCCGCTAAATCCTTTGCCACCATTTGTCGCAGCACTCAGATCAAATTGTCTTGCCATTTTTCCCTTTTGTGGCCCCTACCCTATCTTTTTTCGTCTGTCCCTCGTTGTGAGCCTCTTTCCCTCTCTCTCTTCTTCTCTCTCTTAGCTCTTTTATCAAAAATTAATATGACGAACTACTCAGACAGAGCTGTGTCTGTGTTTTATGCTTTATGGAAAAGCACTACAAAGAGCATAAGGATTTTGCTGTCGCCATATTTTTGTATACCCTTTGCAGAAAAGCCTATTTAATATCTTTCAGCATTGGAAACCATGAAAGTATTATATATTGGAGCTGAGTTGTGCCTCAATTTTGAAGATCCATATTTATTATTATTAAAAAAAAAAACTATAGGATTTTAAGGCTAATTAACTATATTGAATATTTAATAAATATAAAAAAAAGTAGTTTAAATAGTGCAAGTTTGGTTTATATATTATATCTACATATTTCCAGCTTTCAATACAACCAATTAAATATATTTTATAGCTACCATAAAAACGATCGGTTTAAAGATAATTTTAAGAAAGAAAAACATATTTTTGGTTGCTTTATTTTTATATACTTCTGAATAACTTTGATAAATTACATCAAAATTGGTTGTCTATATCATATAGCTACCATATAAGCATCCAATAAAATTATATAATGAGATTCACATTGAGAGACACGAGCGAACTTTAGTGTGATATATTATAGAAAAGTAATTGGTAAGAGTATTGAAAGTTCATCAATTAAATTTTTAAAGTTATCATGTCCCTTTGGTTTTGGTTTTTTGCTTGCTTGCGCATAAAGATAAATATGACCGAAGGAAGAGAAGAGTAGAGAACAAAAAAATAAAGAAGAAGAAGAAAGAAAGGGGTGGAATGTTTGCAATTCATATTCACATATTCATTTATGCATTGGCCCATAGACAATGGCAATGCATTTGCCATTCTCACTCAAACACAGACACACAGACAATGAGACAGAGAGAGAGACAGAGAGAGAGAGAGAGGGGCACAGACACACTCACACCCCCATACAGTTCTCATTAAGTCAGAGAACTTGTAGCACTCAGAGAGAAGCCTTGTCAAGTCAGCGTAATGAAGCGATAAGCTGCTGACATATTGCCAAGTGCAACCTCAATCCATACAAACCGATCCAAAAGCAAACTTCCCTCTAGCAAATCCCATCGCGTCACCTCCCTCACACTCCCCATTACACTTTGCCAGCATTCACTCCCGGCAATTACCACGCAAACAACAATAACACTTTTGCCATGCAAAAATCAACGTCAAAGTTCAACTGTTTGCAAATAATTTGGCAAAAATCGTTTGTTCTCTTTTGTATGTGACTGTGTGAGTGTGTGTGTGTGTGTGTGTATGTGTGTGTGTGTAAATGTATGTGTCTATGTGTGTGCATAGTTCATCTGCAGTTGCATTGTTTGACATACAAACACATAGATACTCCCACACATACACACATCCCCTCTCTATATACAGAGTCTTATCGTTGACTTCAAAAATACCATTCGCGTTTTGCCTTCTTGTCAGAGCTTCACTTCCTTTTTTTTTGTTACCCCACCCTCTTCCCACCTCCTTCCTCAGCCCATTCAGCTCCCTGTACCTCCACGGTACGCTAAGCATTTTGACTATGGCATATTTTACAATCGTACCAAAAAAAAGAAAAAGAAAAAAGGAAAACTACATATAGCCAAAGCAAAAGGCTGTGTCAGTGGCATAGAAATATGAATGGAGGAGTAAACTGTATGGGCGGCTATAGGAGAAGGTATACATTCTATTAATATCTTATAAATACTGACTAGTATATACTCTAACATTTGGATATATAACGAGGAAATGAATAAAGTATTTTAACTGTTTAATCATTAGCAGGATTGTAAAACGATTAAAATATTTAACAAAACTAAATGTAACGTACCATAGAAATATTTACCAACACTGACATTATAAATAACAGTAGCTGAAAATTTACCATCAACAGAGTATGAAACACAAAAAGAAAGTAAACAAAATGGAATAAAAATAAAGGGAACTATGTCAACAAATTGTTTAAACTAACTGTTTTAAAATTTATAAATTACAATACTAAATTTATAATATTAAAACGACAACCACACACTTAATCAACTAAATATCAGTTCATTTAATTGACACGATTTAAAGAATAATATACACTATATGGCTTGGATAATGGATTAAATATTTTATAAGGTTTCTTTTTATAGAGAACTCTTTCTATTTGGCTCGTTTATCGTGATGCAATCACTCGTTATTTTTCAAGCTTACATATTTATATCTGTAGTTTTATTTCTCGTCTCTGTTCAATATGCTTTACTTTTGGATTAGTGTATATCAAAGCGAAAAAAATGTTGTTCAGTTCAACATCGTTGCGTTCCGATGTGACTCGACTTGGCATTTTTGCATGAAATTTGTGCCGCGTTCTGTGAGAGGCTGCTACCAGTTTCAGTATGCCGTACATACCTCTTCCCTCCCGAGCCATTGCAACCAGCTATCTCGACCTGCGCCGCTTGATCCTTGCGCTACTGCAGCTTGTTTATGGCATTGGCATGTATGACAGTTGCATTGCATTCAATCAATATGCATGCACACACGCACGCACACACCCATACACATACTCATCATATGTCAGGAGTCAGAATCAGAAATCAGAAGGAGATGCAACTGGAGCTAAGGCTGGTGTACTGTCAGTGCTGGAGCTGGAGCTGGATCTGATGCTACTGCTACTACTAGGGCGATTTCGCAGTCACAGTCAATGGCGTTTCCTTTTCCTTTTTTACTCCTTTCTATGCATTTTGTACACAAATTGATATTGGATGTATTTGGATGGGCATTGCATTGCATTGGCATGCACATTTTCAATGTATTGTTCGGACTCGTTTCGTCATATTTCGTTTCGTTTCGTTTCATCTCATCTCGTCTCATCTGTTCTTGTTTCGTCTTCCTGTTACGTCTCGTACCGTTATTCTGGCAAGAATTTATTAATATGCATTGCGTATGCCGTGCGATTTTGCATTCCTATAACGGTGGGGTAAAGGAAGGGAAAGGGAAGGGGATGTGAGGGCAGGTTAGCTACGTATGAATGTGGCCCGGTTTTTTACTCAACATTTTTGCTTCAGCTTGTTATTAATATTTTTTTTCTTTAGGTGTTTTTTGTTGTGTTGTTGGCCTCCCATTTCGTGTTTAAGAACGTTTAAAAAATGCTCCGCCACAAACTTGTTTTTTTTTTTCTTTCTTTGGCCTTTTCCTATGGCTCCTTAGAAACAACTCGTGGGGTCCTTGTCCATTCTTATTGTGGTAGGACTAACACTTGACGAAGTTTTTTCGGTATTTGTATGTGTGTGTGCGTGTGTGTATGTGTCTCGCATTACTTTGGCTTACATTTTGTCGCCGTCTCTCTTTCTCTCACCCCTAACAAAGAATCTTTGTAATAAAAATAATACTCGAAATGCCAAGCCCCTATCCACCCACCCACTCAAGGTCAAGGTGAAGTGTGAAAAATTCCGTTTGCAACAGTTGGATTCTCAAGAAAAAGACAACACAACGAAAATGAAATGAAACCGTGGGAATAGGAATTTAATTTGAAATGGGATTATCAAGAATAAAGAAAAAAAAAATGGCATTCAAGACACAAAAGCAAAAATAAATAATACAAAAAACGATTTACGATTAAAAAAAAAAAAAACTAAATTAATGTTTATGGATTAAAAAAATGTTTAAATTAAACAACAAAAGCCTAAATACGACAATGCCAGATTACTGTTATTTTAAAGTTATCTAAACGGTATTCCTTTAGCTTTTGTTACAGTTATTAATGGAATATTTAAACAAAAATTGAAGAAAGAATTTAATTTTGAAATATATATAAATTTATACTGATTGATAAAGATGATATTTTAAAGAATTTATCAAGTACAGATATTTGGCACACATAAACTTGCCACTGTCACACTCTGTGTGCCTCCAATCACATTTGCCACACAATATTTTATCAATCCATCTCTCGCGCACACAGTGTTTGTCTTTCTTATACCCCTCTTGACGTACTTACATTGTATATATGTATATATGGGAAATCTCTTCCAAATCATAAATGTACAATACTGCGGCATCTTCTTATAACCCATTGAAATGGCTTCCCTTGGAGGGTTATCTATTGCGAGGCATGCTGCAACCAAGTCCTGCTGCAACACTTGGTAAATGCAATCAATCTTTGATGATAAAAGCATGCAGCAAAGGCGAAATGTAATAATTTAAGCATATCCAAACATCTACCTAAAACCCCCCATTCCACCCTCTCATCTCCTTCTCAACAAGCTCACTCTAATCTCCAGCTACAGCTACAGCTTCGTCTGGTCTAGTCTAACTTGGCTACAAAATGGCATACTGATGTATTCTGGCGATATAGAACGATAAGTGCTGTAGCAGCCGTTGGAAGACCCAAGAACAATACTTTTATGCCTTTTGAATCTTTGGACCAGAAGCCGTAATAAATTGTTTTTGCATAAAAATTTTCTACAGAGAAAAATGGGTTGACAGGTGAGAGAGAAAGAGAGATAGAGACATAGAGAGAGAGAGAGAGAGAAAGAGTAGGTAGAGAAGCAATGTAAAAGAAATGCATATAAAAATTCTGCACCTTTGCCACGATTGCATATTTATCATTTCAAGCTGCCATAGAGATGGGTTGGATATGGGATATGGGCGGAACAGTAACTGGAGCTGGAGCTCTTCAGCTTAGGATGGGGTTTGCACAACATCTATGCAAAGGTTTTCAAACAAAAGCCACGCATGAATTGTCAACACTCCTTGGCATCCCAGCATCGCCTACTATATTCTTTCTCTCCCCATCCCTCCCTTTAATTCCATCCTCACACATTCCTAAGCAAAATGCCAATGCATTCAACAGCTACACCATCAAGTGGGCTGTCATTTACATATATATATACATACTACACATCTCTATATATATAAATATATGTGTATATATATATATATACATACATCTATAGATGTATCTTTATAACTATATGTCTGTATGCATGTCTGCATACAATCAAATGTATAGTATTTTCTATTCTACAAAATATACGTGTGTAGGATATTGATATATACATACATATATGTATATATTTATGGTGACTCTATGACATATATAGTAAAATCAATTCTATATAATATGCTGCGCTTGCTGTTATAATTTTGCACACATTTCCCATTTTCCAAAGGTTATTGTTAATATGCTTATTGGATCAAAAGGCATCAACAATATTCTAAAGCGTTTGATAATAGTATTACCGAAGTCAATTAAGCACTTTTATACTTAATTAAGATGTTAGCAGGAATTTCTAACTACATTTTTTAATATAAGAAATTTCTGATATTAATGAATACAAGAAACGCCTTAGCTAAAACGTTATAAAATATATAATGATTAAATTAAGAAACCTACGTTGAATGAAAGAGAGAATATTTAGATAAACTGTATATTAATTATTAAGTTTTGTGTATTTAGAATGAAAATTTTAACTTTACTAAAATGATCTTAACAATTAAAAACTTCAAAAATAAGAATTCATTATATAAACTATATATAAATTACTCAGGCGAAAAGAAATGACAATAAAAGATATATCTAGCTTTGGTAATTTAATGTATTGGTATTTTAAAAAACTACATATATACATATGATAGATTCGTTGTGTTTTAGAAAAATTTAATTTCTTAAAGCTTCTTCTTTTCAAAACATTCAAATTTTTTTACAAATGTAATAATAGTCTCGTCTTTTAGAAAAATTTCAAAAAAGTTCAAGGAGAAGTTTTGAAACAATTCTTACCGGTTCTATAATTTAGAAAATATTTATTTATAGTTTATTATTTATTATATTATTTCCTTGTGAAATATTTTTTTTATTTATAGAGTAGTTGCATTTTCACTATGACTTTCGGAGTTTAGATGCCAATTTTCCAAACTAGTTGCCATAACAAGGGACAAAAGCACGCCTGATAAAACAATTTCAATTTGTTTGCACATGCATTTTGCACTGTTAATAGTTTATTATGTGATATTATTATTTTTATTTTGTATTATTATTTTGTTACACATGTACAAAACATACATATGTACATATATGTATATGTATGTATGTATATACATACATATGTGGCAAATGTGTATTTGCGTTTCCTATATACTACAAGCATTGTCCCCATTGTTGCTCCATAAAATTTTCTTTAATTATAATTATGATGATTTAACAATGAATATAGACAAAGAGCATTACTCAACCACTGAATCCGTTTGAGTGACAATCGAAACTGTCTGCAGCTCTGTAAGAATATAATAATTTGTGTGTGTATATGTATTGCAGATAACAATTGCAATTCAGTTTGCATGTGTGTGTGTGTGTGTGTGCTCATTGGGATAAAATTATAAGTTGCTTTAAGCACATTGAGATTGTAATTTAAATTCAAATATACATATATAGAGTAATAACTCGTTGGCAGTTAAGTCAAATGGAATATCTATCTGTAAGCCAAAGGGGAAGAGGTTAAATGGATTTATAATTTGCTTACTAATTCAATTTGTGAATTAAATAGAAAAGAGAAATTGTACAAATGATTATGTATACATATATCTGATTAATTTCATAATATTGAGATATATTGATGTATTTGTGACCCAAATTATTCTTTTCTATATAAACAGCATTTGCTTATTGATTTTTAGATGCACCAAAATGCAGTCCAACTTCCCTATAAGGTAGTAGAAAAAACTTAAATATATTGAAATTATTATATATATATATATACATATAACCTGACAATAGCTGAAGCAAGCTGTGTTTTTGTAATTAATTTATTAAACCGAGAACGTCATTATATAGCAATTCACTAAAGGGGACTGTAATTCATAAATTTTCTCCGTTTGGGAATCAATTTTTGTAACTTTTTCTTCAAGTATGATTTATCAGAAATATGGTTTATTAGATCATATATCGCAATATAATATTAAAAAATTTTTTTAAATAAAATATATCAAATCGTACATATCTTTGGATATTTGTAGATTTTTATAGCATACTTTTTTGATTTCAAATATTTAACATTTTTTAATAACTACAGTAGTAAATGTACATAGTTTAAAATGTAAAGTTATTAAAATAAAGAGTATTTTTAGAGTGTGGCAAAACACATTTGATTGCTGTGTTTTAAATTCCCAGAGAGTCAAGGCTAAGGCTAAAGAAAATGCCTATATAATCTGAGATTCAAAATTCGTTCACAGGCATTTTATGCATTTTTAGATGATACGTAAGCATTTTACATGTTGAAGGGTGAATACCAATCAAATTGTTCAAATCAAAAGTATACACTCTTACTGGCTTAAATCACCATCGGCTTACATTTTGATTTTTCTTCCTACATTCAAATTCCCATTAAAGTCTTAACGTTGGCCATATTTTGGCACGAAGCACGTACTGTACGTTACAATACAACGGGAATTTCGAATGGCTTCCTAATATAAGCTCAATGCCAAAATTTGTGCCATACAAGTGAGTGTGTGTGTGTGTGTGTGTGTGTGTGTGTGTGTGTTGGTGTGCGTGTGTGTGTAAGCTTTACCTGAACTAGCAGCACGCCTTTTTCCGCTTGCAATTTTCTGTACGTCATGCAATTTTACGGGCATCTAAGCAAACGGCAACAAATTTTCCGACCTTCCGTTTGGGAGCGGGCTGACTTCTCTTGTCCCCCTCCCCACTCCTTCTTTTTTCACATTTTCATTTTTTTTTTTTTTTTTGCTTTTCTTGGTAAAATTTTCATTTTGCAATACGAAATTGATTTGGTCAGCAGTTTGTTAGTGTTGTTTTTGTTGCATTTCCAATGAATATATATATTTGCCCTACGGGTTAAAGGGAGACTGAAAGAGAATGATAGAGAGCGAGAGAGAGCGATGTAGCAAGCGATGAGACAGAGAGAGAGACTGAGTTTGGGCTGTGGCTTATCTCTGGCCATGATTTTAATTACAATTGGGCCCTAAACTCTCTAACACACGCACACACACACACACAAACATGCACACATATGTAGCTATATACATACATATGTAGGCTGCACATATATCATAAGGTAATGGTGCGGTGGGCGTGGCTGACCAAGTTCTGTGGCAATTATTTACATTTCGCTTGATCCATTGTTCAACCAAAAGTTCCCTTTAAATAATTGACAAATGTGCAAACGAGTTGAAAGAATGCAATAAGTCTAAGAGAAACAGAGAGGGAATGAGATGGATAGAGAAATGGAGAATTCAATATTCGTTTTGCTGGCGTTTGCCATTTTATTATTTATTATTTGAAAATGTTGCAATTTCAAGTCTCCAAAATTGTTGACTCGCCTCAAATATTTAAATTTGCTTCAAGTTGTCTGCATCTTTTCTATGCCCATAGCCTTCTACCTACATACATACCATCCCCTTTACCGCATTTACCTCAACACTCAACCTCTTCAATTCTCTAACCCCATACCTCTTACTCTATATCGTTTCCTGTGGCGCTTCTTGAAAATTGAAGAATGTGGCAAATGGAATAAAATTGCTTCCTGCTAACCAAAACCGAAAAAAACATGGCAATAATTTAGTGCAGATGCTTGGCCTTTTGCTTTTACCTCTTATTGCCAGTGGTTGGCATTGAGTTTTGGGTGAAGAAATTGTTAAAGTTATAACATCTTTATATATCTATGTATATATATATATATATATAACAATTATTTGAAACAATAATAGAACACTGTAAGAAATTTATAAAGAGCCTAACTAACCATAAAATAATTGCATTGTGTCATTTCTCTTTTTTGTCTTTATTAGAATTTAACTAAAATTGTTGCTTTATTATTTGTTGTTGCTCAATTATTTGACTTTAATCAACATTACAAGATCTTAATAAAATAAAAGCCTGAAGTAATTGAAATAAATGTAAAAAGTTAATTTTTGCTTTGTGAATGAAAGCTTTATTAAATGAACATTTCAAACAGATTTATATATGTATATTTATTTTTCTTGTATGAATTGCCACAGTTTAAAATGATTCCTGCAGCCAATTTGAAACAGACTTATATGTATATATAGACACAATCTAAATAACTATATAACCAAACTTATATTTTCTACATAAATAAAGTTTGATAACTTTTAATATTTTTCTCTTCGCTATTTCACTATTTAATTTCTGCCTACTAAGTATATATCTACTTTAATATAAAATATATTTAAATTTCCAACTTTGATTAATTATTTGTGCGCTCTGCACAGTCCTTCAAGGATCCTCATATATATGAGGATTATATACTTATTCACTTTATATTCGGCTTTTTGAAGCTGAACGACCCAATAATTAGTTATAATATGTTAATCTGCAGAGTTTCTTTTTGTTATTTTTAAACAATTCAAGAAAGTTTTTACTTAAATTCTTGCAATGCTATTTGTACTATAAAAATTTCCTCTACTTTTCTTCTTGATTTTTGATCTAATTTAATCTATAAAAAAAGCGTACTGTGAGATACCAAAATAAGTTAAAAAATTCATCTTATTTGGCTTGCATTAATATATAGAATGATATAGAGAGTTAGCCTTCTTATTATAATCGAAAATATTACAATTTTTCTTTAACTGCAAAATGGTATTCATGCATATAGATGAACATATTTGTCTAATACCATAACTCAATTTCTATTGGTACCTTCGTTGCATTATTTCAGTTAATACTATTGCTTTGAATGGAATTTGTATTTTCTTTTCTTTTCTATTTTTTTTAGAATTTTCAGTAACGCATTTCATTTGTGCAGCATGTGTTTTGGCATTAAGTTTGTTTTCCCTATTTCTCTCTCTCTCTTTTATGCCAACTTTTTTGTTGCTTTAGTTGTTGTCTAACCCAGTTTTTGCAATTGCTATTGCTGTTCCTGTTGCTGGGCAATTGTGCAATATAAATGGATATATCGATCATATAAACAATTTCCATGCTTTCGATTTAAATCCCGCCTATGCATATTTTTTATTTGCCCCACTGATGTCGACAGTTTTTCCCCATGTTACAATTGTTAGTGGTGGTTCTAGGTGATGATGGTAGTGGTGGTGGTGTTGTTGTTTTAGCATTGTCCTTATGCTAGGACTCTGAAGTTCCACTCACTCTCTATTTTTATTTGTTGGCCCTCCATCCCACCTCAATCAATAAACAAACAAATCTGCATATTGCCCATCTATAAATCGAGATATCAGACAGTGAATAATGCCTAAAAAATTAAACTTTCCATTTGTAATTGATATGCAAAATTTTGAGAAATACTTTTAATCAATTTGATCTTACAAATTAGAACTTTAAAGTATTATATATTAAATATCTTTTGCTATTCATTTTAAAATAAAAAAAAAAGAGGCCAAAACTCTTCATTAATCATTATACTTCTAATTATTAATCCATTTGTTATACATATGTAATTCCAAGTAAATTCTTTTCCCTTTGGCTTTGATTGCTGACCAAATCCTAAGTGTCTAACCACAGCATACTACAAGTTTAGGATACTAGATAAATCAATTCATCTTTTTGAGGCTTCACTGTTGAAGAATTGGAATTGAGCTTCCAGTTCGGCCCCTTGTTTGCATTTTTACCTTGCCGTTTTGTCGCATTAGATAAACAAAAAAAGAAAAGAAAAAAAGGAAGAGTAAAATAGAACGAAACTAACCAGAGAGGTGGAATAATTTTCATTGTGTATTTGATTCTATACCCTAACAATTTTGCCATAATATAATAAATATTACAAAACTATAGTAAGAAGATTTCAACAAAAAATATTCGATCAGTAAGAAAAAAAATGCAAAGAAATTAAGAAAACCTAAAATCCTTTTTCTGTTTTAATCATTTAAACTTAAAAAATAATGCCTGCTTAAAGATATTTAATTCGCGCTTACAAAAATATAATATCTATAGATATAAATTAGCAATGGCAATATACTCTTTTTTTCTGCAAGCGTATACAAAAATAAAAAAAAAAAATTTTTGTTTTCCATACTGGGAGGCAGGCACCACTCGGCTTTATGTTCAGTTTAGTTCAGTTTTGGTTTTGTGTATATTTTACTTTTGTTTTTTTTTCCCCTTTTTTTGTTTTTTGGTCATTTTGTTTTGTTGATTTTCTATTTTTCTATTGCAATGCATAAAATCTGAAACGCTTACCTACAATTTTCATTTTCCTTTTTTTGTAATTTTTGTTTTGCTTTTGCTTTTCATAGCTTTCGGTTCTTTTTGGTCACTTTGTCTACTCTGTCTCTTTGTGGGGTGTATTTGCTTGAGGCGTGGCTGAATGGAGGTGAATGGAAAGAGGGAAGGGAAGGGGTTTGTAATTTTGCTAGTCATACGAAAAGTTTTTTGCCAATTTGTTGCATTTTGTTGACAATTTTTGTGACATGGGAACGACGACGACGACAACGGCGACCCGCATATATATGTATATATATACGTTTACGTATAGTACGGATATATGTTGGTATATATATGTATATATATATATATATTTTAGGTATCTAACTCTCTCTTTTATTTGTTAGGGTTAGTTTCACTTTTGTTGCCATTTTCTTATTTTTTTTTTTTTGTTTTGTTTCTGATGGCGAGGGAAGGGCAAATCATTGCCTGCAGTTGTTGACTTTGAGTAGCCGTAAAAGTTCAGTTCAGTTTAGTTTTTGTGCTCCTAAACAGTTGGGCGTAGGTAGGATAACCATATCTATATAAATATATACTCTAAATAAATATATATATATATATATATATATGGATGGGATAGTTGGGGTTTTTTGGATTTTTAAGGACACAACAATTTCAACTTTTTTTTCTCCGAGTCTGTGTGTGTGTGTAGCTAGTCAAATTGCAGGTCAGTTAGTCAGGTAGTAGGATCAAGGTGAAAAGAGCATTTTGTCAAAGTTTTTGATTAAGACACAACAATTTTTTGTTTTTTTGTTTTTTGTTGCCTTTTAGAATTTATAAAAGAAAAGTTACAAGTTTTTACTAGACTAAGCACAGAGGGTATTTTTTCTTGGTGTTTCATTAGAATGCAACAGGAGAAAAAATTGACAAATTGTGTAAATAGTGCTGCCAATAAATTGAAATACTTATTGGCCATACTTTTATGCAGTGTTGACAATATTGAACAAATTTAAATAAGCATAAACCACTTTATTAAGTGGCCAATAAAAGTTTAAATTGTTTTGGCAAGCTTTAATGAAATTCAAAGAAAATATTTACTGAAAATCAATTAAATTAATTAATTGTGATTTCCATTTTTTATTATTCACTAGAAATTGATTATTTTTAATTATTTAATATTCCATCTATTCCAACTAGAAATAATTATTATTAAAAAAACGGAAGCTGTGTACAGATTGTTCCGATTTCAAAGGGCTTGAAAATACTTTCCATAGAAAATTCATAGAAAATTTCAACTCTTATCGATAACTTTTGATTGCCTGCACTTTAATGAGACATTAAAAGGCCAATTTTCCGCCACCATTCATTTGCTCCTCAATTCATTTTTAATCTAAGGCTTTAGGTCGTTGGGCATAATACTATATATCTATATATATATATATATATATATATCAAATCACTTGATCTGCTTGCTTTGGTTGTTTTTCACCAAAATCCTTGTCAAGCCCCAACTGACAATATTGTAAGCCATGTAAGCTTCTTCATGTTCAATAAAAAACAAAAAGCAAAGCAAAAACGAACGGAAAAACTTTACACAAACTTTCAAATTTAGCCTAAAGGGGACCCAGACCAGGACCAAGCTACACTTATGTACATATACATATATATACATATATATATAGTATGAAGAAACTTGTTGTCGGCTTTGCACGCAGTTTAGGCCAAGTCAATGGCAATGGAATGCTGCACAATGAAAAGGACATGCATGACAATGTCCTGCTCTCGTCCCCCATTTCTCTTTTTATATATGTATGTATGTATATGTGTGTGTGTTTCCGTGTGTGCGTGTGTGTACAGTTGGCATTAACATAATTCATATTTTGTATGTATTTGCATAATAATAAAGCTGCTGATGTGCCAGAATCAGCCAGAAGCAGTAGCAGTAGCAGCCAAAGCGTCTCATCTACTTATATGGCCTTTTGGCTGTCTCGACCAGCTTCACCAACGAGCTTCTAAAATCTGCTGCGGCTGCTTCAGCTTCAGCTTTTGCTTTTGCTTTTCCTGCTCCTGCTACCAGTCGGTTATCCTCATCTGCTGTTGACAAATGGAACACATTTGGTCTACACCCAGAAAAACATTGAAGCAAACGAAAACCAAACCAAACTAAACCAAAGCGCAGAGATTTATACAAGAAAAGAATGGACACACACACAGACACAGAAACATGAAGGAAATGGAGGATAGGAACTCCGCCCTCATAAATGCATGAATACTTATGGATATTTCCCAGTGCATCACAAACTGTGTTCTATTCGGTGTTGAGCGTGTATATATGTGTGTGTGTGTGTGTGTGTATAGTGGAGCATTGTCATGTTTCTCGCTTGTATTTGGTATTGCACTGACATCTGGGGGACATAATTCGTTGACGTACACACACATAAACACACACACACACGCACATCCCACATATACATACATACATAGAATATAACAAGCTTTCTACAGTTATATATCTTGTTTTGTGGATTCCCAGGCAGAGCATTTTACTTCCCCTCTATATTCCGCATTCTCCCCCTCTCCCTCTCTTTATCTCTTCTACATTATCCCTCTTTCTGGCTTTGGTTTGTTTATGTCAAATCTGCATTAAGTTTTTATACTAAAAGATATTAAAAAAAAAAGAAAAAAAAACGAAAACAGAAAGTAGAAAATAAAACGACTAACGAAAAACATGAACTACTATAAATACGGCTAAAAATTTTCAAATTTCATTTCTTTGACAGAATTTATAGATATACATATACGAAAATATATGTACACATATATGTACATACACATATGTAGGATTATAGGGATGGATTAAATAATAAGAACTTATAACACTCACATAACTAAAGCAAACTGGGTTTTAATCATCAAAAGTTGAGTTTTTTAATTATCCCCCCTTACAATTGGCTATCTTTAGTTCTTTTAGACAAACAATTTATACTTAAAAAATAATAATAATATACACTTGTTCGTAAGGAATTTTTTTGGAAGATATCTTCAAGATATCTTGAACTGAAAAAATCAAGTATCTTTATTATTTCTTCTTGCTAAAAATTTTATAAACTAGAAATTCAAATTCTATAAATTGGTTTTATAACCCAATAATAAAGTATTAACATCTTAAAACAACGCTAAAACTGAATTTGAAATGGTTTAAGGGTTTAGAGGTCTTGGGGATAATACATATATTAAAAAAATTGTCTGAGAATGTAAAGTGAATCCGATAAATATTTTCGGAGATATACCTAAATTTTTAAGGCCACGCCAACTATGACTTTTTCCACTGTAACTTGAGAACCACTTTCTAGATTGGAATGAAATTTATTCAGATTGTGGTAAAACAAAAATAATAAAAACAAAAAAGAAAAATTCTTAAACCGCCATTTAGTTATTCAAAAAAAAAGATCAAGCACAAATTATCTACTGATACATCATTTTTTTTTTTTTGGCGATTAATATTGGATAAATCTCCAAGGATCTGTAGTGGTCACCGCAAGATAATTCTTTTGGAACTTGGTTAACACAAACATCTATGGCTCTTAAAATTATTATTTTCTTTTTTAAATTTTTGATGATGTCCAGTTGAAATGCAATGAAGTTAATGATGCTATAAATAAAATTATATAATATAAATATATAATAAAGGAACTGACTACCTTTAACGTCCTTAATAAATCTCAATTTATAAAAGTTGGTTAAATATTTTTTTAACCTTTATGAAACTAAATTAAAGAGTTTTCTTTCAATTGCTAGGAAATGTAAACAGAATGTTAATGAAGCATGTAAAAAACGTCAAAGAACAGTGTAAATAGTAAATATAATATACATATATTAAGAAAATAATAAAAATATCTATAAATTTGTGAATGTCCTTTTGTGCATACCTACATAAATTATATATGTCATTTTATAATTTCATTGGTTGCATTTAACTGAACAACGACATTATTGACATTAAGCAGCTCATTAATAAAAATCATGAAAATAATGTTAATCAAAAATAGAAATAAAAAATGAATAAACTTTTATTTAAGCTAAATGATCTATCCGAATAGCAGTTTAAAAACAGGTTAAAAATTTGATTCCTAAAATATTTCGGTTCGTTTTCTTAAAGTTTTTCCCTTCAAGTGTTTAAGCTTGTTTCAAAGTGTCTAAGTTATCAACAACTAATCAATATTAAAGATAATTTTTGGCCGTTCGATTCACTCCAACCCACTTGCCCCTCGCTTTTCCTTCATAACAAATTTGTTTTTTTTTTTCCCGAAAAACAAAAAAAAATTAATCACGTTCATCCACATCCCCGAAAAAAAAACACACACAAAAATGAAGCAAAGTTCACTTCACCTGACAATTTGCACGTATCCCGAAGAGAATTTGTCTGTCTGGGTTGTTTGCTCGCTGAAGCGTTAAAATGCCATCATTAAAAATCAATGTTTAAAGATTTATGAGCTCAACAAAGTGTTAATTACTAAAGGAAGAAGCAAAAAAAAAAAAAAAGAAAACAGAGAAGAGAAAACAACAACACAAAAACAAGAAACAGGACAGAGCGAAAGACAAGTTCACTAAAAGGTTAAAGGGTTCGTTGGTCTTCTTCCTGTTATTATAGTTATTGTTGTTGCTGCTGTTGTTGTTGTTGTTATTGTCGGTGACACAAATAGCTTTGAAATAAGCTAAAGCCACCTCTCACAAAACCCATTGACCTTTATCAATTGTGCTTCCGTTTCCGGTTTCAATCGAAATAAGTGTAAACTAAATTAAACATTTTGTTAAAATATTTAAATATCTTTCGATTGTAAATGGCTAATATCTAATAAATATTTCTATTAATTAAAATTTACTCTTTAATGAAATAATAAAATAATTCAATTTAGCTAACTAATTTAAGAAAATTTTCACTTTACGCTGCATGTCATAAAAAAAGCAGATGGCAAACTAATTTCAATTAGGAATTTTCATTTTCCAAAATATAATTTAGAAAATGGTTATTATGAAATCGAAATATTTAAACAAAAATCTATATTTTATATTTTCTTATTGATAGGGCATAAAAACAACTTTTTATTATTTTTATCGATTATCTGTAAACAAAAGCTTTTTAGTTTAAAAATTTAAATTCTTTAGACCTATTAATGTTTTCCCAACAAACTGTAAATAGTTTCTAATAAATAATAGTTAAATTTATTAAGAAGATTAAATAAATCAATTGCCATTCAAAACCACAAAGTACATAGAAACCAAATTGATATGACAATAGATTAGAATGACAATATAAATACATATAATAGAAAAATATGCAAACAGACATATTCCATATGTATTTCCCATAGGATCGATCGAAAATTGTTTCGCTAAATATCCTATTAAGGTTTCGCGAATATAACAACAGAATCAGACTTTGCATAAAGCCAACCAATTTAATAGAATGACATTTTCACACTCGTTTTGTGTTTCATGAAAATGTAAGGTTAGCATGCCCTTGAGAATTTTTCGACTTTAAATTAAACTAGAATAATGCTAACAAAAATCAACAACAACGAAATAGCAGGAGAAAAAAAAATAACATTTACAAAAAACTCTTCTGAAAATGTAACTTTTAATCAGACCACAACAAAAGGCGCAAAAAAAAAGAAGAGGTAAATGGAACAAAATATGACGAAAAGAAATAGACGTCGAAATGTAAGACACGAAAACCATTACAACAATTACATTATTGCCTCGACCTTTGGATACTCTAGGCAACGCTCGCCAAAGGGTATAGAATTAAGATTTATTTCTAGAGTTTTATCTTAAAGGAAATATTTGTGCCATTTAAATGAAATTTTAATAATAAATAGATGCCGATTCTGGTATACCCCTTTTTGGCAGGGTAGTGAAAAACACGCACACACACTGTTGCAAGTGGAAAACACAACGTCAAGGCGTTATAAAACAACAACAAGAGAACAAAAAATTTTCACATACATATATATTACACAAAATGCCTTTCGTTTTTGGTCTTCGCTATGTATATTTCTTTTTTTTTTTTTTTTTTTTTGTTGTTTTCCAAAGGGAAAATGGAGGTGAAGACGAAGGGGAAAACTCTCTCTGTGTGTGTGTGTAACTTTGCCGACAACGTTTTCATAATTCGGAGCAAGAAGCGAAAAGTAAAAAGAAAAGCAAGAAAATGGCAACAAAAAGAAAAAAAAAAAAAAAGAATAAGGAAAATCAACAACATCAACCGAAAAAAAAAACACACGTTTAAAAGATGGCAGGCTGAGCAATTTTTGTCGTTGCCTCGTTTTTTGGTCTATAAGCTGGGTGGGAGACCAGTGACACACACGTGAGGTTTCAGCAGGGACAAAAATACAATATATAGTTTCCTTTTTGGCTACATAAATACATACATATACATATGTATGTATAAATATATGTGTGTGAAGGACAAGTCACACACACACACACACACACGCACGCACATATGTATATGTATGTATATATGTATATAAACAGACGCACGCAAAAGCCTTAAATATGCTACAAATGCTAAAGAAGCCATAAAGCAATAACAACAACAACAACAGCAACTACAATAACGCAAAGGTGACGACGACTACAACAACGAGGACGATGATGAGAACGAGAACGAGAACAAGAACGATGAGGAGCAACATTTACCGTCTTTCGTTGGCAAAAAGCGTTGAAAAGAAATTATTCGTTTTCCTTTTAGCCCAACAATATGATTGAACGTTCTTTGTTCTAGCTTGATGTCCTGTCACAGCACTTTTGTGTTGCAGGGGAAGTACTTTCACTTAACAGTTATGTTAAAATACTGGTTAATAGGGATATATATTTGACTCCCCTTATCAATTATCATTTGGGCTTGCTCCTTCCGCTGAATATGGGTTTGTGTCTTGGCTAAAGTTTTAGTAATTTGCCTTGTAAGGACAATTTGAATAACAGGGGTACACAGAAATGTTAAAATACTTATTTTTCCCCAAGCAAAGTTACATCTATAGTCATAGCGTAAATTTTAAAAATAAGTAAAACAGGATTTAATTCACAAAATTCTTAGAAAATTCTGATAGAAGTAAATAAACAAATATATAAACTCACCATATTTTTCTCTCATAGAAAAGCTGAACTGAAAGATAGGGAAAACAAAATCTATATAAAATTTAAGCATATCAATACTTAGGGATATAGCATTATTATATAGTATAGTATTATTATTATTTAATAGACAAAAAAATATATGAATTATAAAATGTTTTATAATGTAATGTTTTAAAAACAAATATCTGAATCTAAATACAATTACTGCAATAACTATAATATATGTAAATTTGGATTTGTTGATATATATAATTTTATTTATATTAATACCAAAAAATATTTAATTTTTAAATATAAAAAGAAAAATTTAGATTAATTGTAAACCTAATTTCATCTGCCAATTCAATGCTTTATTAAGGGAAAATACACAATCGGAAAGTAAAGAAAAAAGATATAAAGAGCGTACGATATTAAAATGGGGAAAACAAAAGTTGGGATATCAAGGAATCAAACCAACAAAGGGTATAAATTAGTTACGATATTCACGGTTTCACGTAACATTTGCCATAAATTTAACCA
The DNA here is from genome assembly GCA_037075365.1 of Drosophila emarginata. Taxonomy (NCBI): domain Eukaryota; kingdom Metazoa; phylum Arthropoda; class Insecta; order Diptera; family Drosophilidae; genus Drosophila; species Drosophila emarginata. Next base: position 2,750,218 of record JBAMCD010000014.1, on the reverse strand, counting down.
CTGAAAAGGACATTCTAAGCTAGTTGTATATTTTTTATAATTTTATATCAGAATAACGGTTAATTTTACATATGTAAAATAAATGATGTAATTTTTTTATAGATTGACTATTTTTTCTTGATTATATCACAATATTTTATAAATTTAACAACAAATTTTAGTGATTTAAAAAATCCAACATCTGTGACTTAGCTTCCAAAATCAGATTATTTAGGAACATTAGTTTTTATTTTTGCTTACCTGAACTTATATGTAATAATATGTAGATTACACTACCCCAATAATCCCATGACAAAAATAGGAATACTACTGAAGTAAAAATATATGGTATACCTTTAAAAAGTCAGGTAAAGAAAAGGACTAACAGTCAACAGATGTTTATTGCTACCTGCAGTAAAAATAAAAATCCCCTTTATAACCTGGGGTTATTATATTTTAATGGAAGGGCATACATATATAAGATGTTCAATCAGTTTGTAAACCAATCAGTTGGAAATCGTTCATGATGCCACGTCGTTCGTATTCTCGTTTTATTTTTGAGACAACGGATAATACCCGAACATTTCGCCATCAGCGTTTCATCAACAATCTTTGTGTGGACTGTGAGACCTGTGTGAATGCTGTTCATGCACATGAACCCTACAGTCATCACTGGCTAAATGACACAAATATCATCAATTTAAGCCTTGAGGAAAAAATACTATTGAAACGAATTGAACGGGAACGCGTTGAAACATTTTTACTCTGCGATGAGAGTGCTGTGGGAAGAACAAATGATTTTTTACTGGAAGCTGGCATGGATGCAATGCCTCAACTGTTGCGTTTCCTCAACTATGAAGCCTCCAGGCTAGAAGTTAACATCGGTTTCTATGTGAATGTTATTAAGCAAAACATGTACTATGAAAGTAGCCCAATTAATATTGATCATCATTTGGATATCGAGGAGACAGTGGATATGCTATTCTCCATGTTGCTTGAGAAGATTAGCAATTATGTAATCCTCCATCATCGTGTACCCCTTGAGGCTTGTGTCATTAAGAGAATGAAAGTAACAGTGAAACGACATTCGAACGAACATTTAACCAGCGAAGCATCTTTACCACTTCAATATCTTGTTAAAAAAGATAATGGCGGATTGTCTCTTAGCAATAAACAACAATCAACAATAATGGATATAGATAACACACTATTAATTGATAGCTATTTAAGTTATCGCAATCAAAGATTTGGACATTTTCCAGACTCTTTGAAAGTGAATTTATATTGCTTTCGTATCTGTGCCAGTTCCAAGGAACTCTATGCAGTCCCCTATCTGCTGCGTGGCGATAATATTAATAAAACGCCAACATTTCTAATTCAAACTGATGTAGCTGGTGAATTTCGTGGACTGCATCATATTAAAAATGTACGAAAATTCCTAAAAACCGATTTACAGGATCGCGTTGTTGAGTGTCGAAAATGTAAAGCTCATTTCGCCGATCCTGTTCAATATGCGTTACATAAGAAAATAGATTGTGGGCGTAACTTTATGGTCTGGAATTTGGGTGTTGTTGATGGGATAGCCCGATCAGCAGATATAGAGCTACATGAGAATTGCCTGCCATTACCAAAGAAATATTTTAAATACGGTTGGTTTGGTCTAATCAATGGAAACTAAACAAATGTATATATGTAGAAATTAAAATGTTCTTAAATAAAATCTATGAGAAAAAAATAAAAATAAAAAAAACTCTTTGTAATTCTTTATACATATGTAGCTTAAACTCCAAAAAGGTAACAAACTGTAGAGAATTTACTTCTATGTAACCTGCCTAGGATCAAAGGTTTTTTTATGGGTTTCCCAATGATCACAGGTTTTTTTTGTTGGTTTTCGCAATTCTCTTGTCGCAAAATCCATTTAAATTTTGTAATTTTTAAACTTGTGGTGATACTGACAGCCGCCCCAATTTAACAGCTGAACCAAAACGGTCACTTTATTAAATCATTTACGAGCAGTGGTAAATGTAAGAACATCATTTGCGAGTTCTGTTAGTTAACATTAAACAATACAATTTTACACCGGCTAAGAACCAAAAGAAAAAATAAAGTCGGAAAACTCCAAGTACAACATGAATCCCTTGGACAAAATACACGCCCTGGACGAGATTGAGAAGGAGATTATACTGTGCATGCAAAGTGCAGGTAATTATAACAAATAACAAAAACAATTAAAGCGGTAACAACAGTAATAAAGAATAGTGTTCCGTCCACAGGCCAAGCGCTGCAAGAATTGGGCAAGGAGAAGTCTTCACAAAAGAATGCCGAAACGCAATCGCAACAATTTCTAAAAAGTCTATCTAGCGTAGAGTCGAAATTGTCAGAACAAATCAACTACCTCACCCAAGTGTCCACGGGCCAACCGCATGAGGGCTCCGGCTATGCCTCAGCTAAGGTATTACAAATGGCCTGGCATCGTATCCAACATGCTAGATCCCGTGTACGTGAGCTGGAGGAGACCAAAGCCAAACATTCGCATGCAGCCAGGCAGCAGCAGAAACGTCAGCAGGAGCATGCTGCTGCCCAGCAACAACAACAGCAGCAGCAACAACAACAGGCTGCAGCATCCGCCGCACAGCAGCAGCAACAACAACAATCTGGTAATGGATCTGGTGGCGGTGTGAGTGGAACGACTGTTGATACTGGAGGAGCCGTGGGTAATGTCAGTGGCAGTGATGCGGGGAATAGTATGACAAACAATTAAATTTAGTTTAAATAATAAGTATTCTTAAACTTTCATACGATAATAAACAATCGGAGCACAGTGAAACAAGTGTTAGGGTAAAACTGTTGGAAATTGTTTTTTTTTTAAACAAAATTAAATAATGCAACATATACTCAAAGGTTGTTCCGCACGAAAATAAACAAGTCAGGGAGCACATAAGCCATGTCCATAATCGGACAGATCAGACATTATTTATACGATAATATATATTATAGGACACAGATCCTTGGTTGAAGTGATAAATATACTTTTCTGTCTATTCAGGAAGAACTTTCTAAAATTTGCTATACTTTTCTTGTTCAAGGGAAATCAATAATATATTTAGATTTTGATCGGTTCAGTTGACCATATTAATTAATACCTGTAAAAAAGAGATGCTCGCTCGCAATAGAAAGAGAAAGAGCGAAAACATTTTATACCAAATGATAAAATGTTTTCATCTTAATAAATTCAGCTTAGATATATGAAAATATGCATTTATGTACATTAATGTGGTTATTAATAAAATAAGGACATATGGAAGGAAAATTAGGTAAGTTGGATGTGGAAATCAAAATGAGTGAGATGGAAAATGAAATTGGATGGTTTCATAAATAAAGAAATAATTTAAAATTTTACATACTTTCATTTAAATCAGACCACTTCAACAATGTATTCAAAGAAAGTTTATTAATAGACACATCTTTATTATCACAATTATCAACTCGGATCAGTACTATCACCATCAACTCGATGACTGGTGGCTTCTATACCAAAGAAGTCTCTTTCACACACATAGCGTACACATTGTAATAAAACATTACGCTCATGTCGTATATCTGAAGCTAATAATTTTGATAGCATTGTACTATTTTTATAAAGCTGTTTGGCTCGTTTAAAATTTAAACCATTTTGACGCTTTCTGTTTGGTATCATAATTTGTTTAACTGTTGGCTTACCAGTCGACAAAGTTTTGTCCGGTTCGATGTGAGATTTTTTTAATATTTCTGTATTTACATCTAGATGCTGCTCATCTTGATCTGTTAAGCGTTCAATTGGCAATTCATCTGGTGCCTCATCGTCATCCGAAGTAGGCAAAGTACTCTCTATCAATTGTGGTTGATCATTTAAAGTGGCAGCAACTTGTTCAACTTTAGCTTCCACTTTTGCATCCGTCAATGGTGCCAAATCCATAGAGCATGTATTCGAAACCTTTTCATCTTCACATTCATATTCATCGTCCTCACTATCTGAGCCATACATGCCCAATAGGTTGGTTAAAACGTTTCCCACTGCTTTCTTATCTTTAAAATGCTTATAATCTAACATTTCGGAAGTTCCACGAAATCTTTCTACAATTTCTGTGGGCGAATTCTCCTCTTTCTTACTTTCCATGATGGATTTATCCTTTTCAATTTTTGTTCTCTTTTGTTGCGGATTTGGCCTTCGCGAATTGTGTTTTGTTTTTCTCTTATTTGATGGCATTGCACCGTTGGCACCATCGCCTTGATGATGCTGGGGCCGCATTCTTGTTCGCTTCCGATCTTTGACTTGACCAAAACGGGATTTCGAGGCCTCCAAACGTTCGCCCCGTTTCTGGCGCTGCTCTTTAGCCCGCTTGGCCAATTCCACATTTGCAGTTGTGGGAAATCTGGTAAAACAAATTTCAACAATCATATTATAGAAATTTATTCCTATAGGATGGGATTACCTTTTTCGCCTTTCTGCTCGCCAATTGGCTATATCCTCTGGTGTCCATACTTTTTTCACTTTTTGATACAATCCCGTTATATGGTTAGCTTCTATATGTCGATCCAATATTCCCGACAAGGCAAAGAAATCACAATCATCGGCTGGGCAAATCTCATGTTGCTGCACATGTCGCTTCATATCCTGACTGCTGGCCAATTCCATGGCACAATTTGCGCAATACTCGGGACGAGGAGGCGATTTATAAATTGGTGGGGTGGTTTCTACCATTTTCTAGAGAATGAGAGATAATTTGTAATGGTTTATGGACAAGGCATGGTTCAGGCACCCACCTGTGGCTGTGGTGTGTCTTCTTTCAAATACTTTGCTGGAACTGTACTGCCTCGTGCTCCATACATTGGTGGCGGTTGCTTGCCACGGGGCAGCAACGTCATCCCACATGGCGTCAAATAGTGCAAGGATGTTTTATTTGGTCCATTTTGGAGTTTATTAAAATTAGGCGAAGGTAATGCAAATTCCGGAACACTTTTATCTGCCATAATCGCGGCAACACAACAAAACACTAATCTAGCATGTGCGCAAACTTTGAGCCCTCTGCACTATTAAAAACTAGTTCTTTATCTGCAGATTGCGGAATTAGTTAAACCGATAATTATTTATTTACTTACTAATAATCCAAATTACCTGCGACGAGTACGATAAATTAAAAAGCACATATTAATTATGTATTGCAATATAGGGACAATCTTAACTGCAGTTATCACTCTTACTGCTGTAGACAGTAACTAACTAGTTCATAGCTGAAAACCAATTCGCAAATATCATCATTGCATGATTTGGAATTTTTTCTGAAAAAACATACGGTCATATTGGAACTTAGTTAAACAAAAAACGATTAAATTTCAACGCTTTAAAACAAAGTTAGACGAAAACAAATACTCAATTAGGACTAAAAAATGCAAAGCGTATTAAATACGGTTAAAGGCACAGCTTTAAATGTAGCCGAATATTTGACGCCTGTGTTAAAGGTGAGTTATTATTTTTTGTTGTTATTCTTGTTGTTGCTTTTGTCTGCTGAAGTGTTTGAGATGACCAACCGAAAAGAAACAATAAACAGTCACAGCGAATGTGAAGTGATGTACGCTATAATTATATAGCAGGCCATGTGTCATTCATAAAATGTTGTGACTAGTCACAGATATTTGTTGCTCATATCTCTCTTGTTAATTGGTGGGTAGGTAGGGGGTTCGCCATCAAATGGCGCCTGTCTGACGCGACAATTTCACTTCAACTAATCAATTTTCTTTGTTCCATAGGAATCGAAATTCCGTGAAACTGGCGTCCTTACACCCGAAGAGTTTGTAGCCGCCGGAGATCATTTAGTCCATCATTGCCCCACATGGCAGTGGGCAGCGGGCGATGAAACTAAAACAAAACCTTACTTGCCAAAGGGTAATTTATAAGCGCCACAAACACTATCTGTCACATCTATCACAACTAAACTTAATTAAATTATGTATAGATAAACAATTTCTAATAACTCGCAATGTGCCATGCTATCGGCGATGCAAACAAATGGAATATGTGGGCGAGGAGACTCTTGTGGAGGAGGAATCTGGTGATGGTGGCTGGGTGGAGACACATCAACTGAACGATGATGGCACCACACAAGTGGATGAGAAAATCTGTGAACTGACTTTGGAAGAGTCAAAGGTTGCATTAGACTTAACTAAAATTGGATTTAAATTAATGTTCAATTTTTATATCTAGGATGAAATGAATACCCCGGATAGCGACAAGATTGATAACATGGAAGATGTAGATGCTGATGGAAATGATAATGATGACGATGATGACGACGAAGCCATTGATATGGATGAATTTGTTGAGAGTGGCATGATCGATCGTGTTGATCCCTCTGTCGCAACCACCACTCGTAAAGTAGATGCCATTGAGACCAACTCAAATTCCAATCCGGCAACTTTAAATGAAGCCAGCGGCGTTGGAGGGGGAAATGGTATCGATTCAGTTTTACATACGCGTACCTATGATTTGCATATTACCTACGATAAATATTATCAAACGCCACGACTTTGGGTTGTCGGCTATGATGAGCAACGCAAACCATTAACGGTTGAGCAAATGTATGAAGATGTATCCCAGGATCATGCAAAGAAGACTGTTACCATGGAATCGCATCCACATTTACCTGGCCCAAATATGGCCTCAGTGCATCCATGCCGGCATGCTGATATTATGAAGAAAATTATACAAACTGTCGAAGAGGGCGGCGGTGAATTGGGCGTGCATTTATATTTAATAATATTTTTGAAATTCGTTCAAACAGTTATACCAACCATCGAATACGATTTTACGCAAAATTTTAATATGTCATAGAACGAATAGAGCAAACAAAACAAAAATACAGCCCCCCAAAAAGATGCAATATTTAAAATTATTCAAGAATAAAGTTTTGAATCAAGCAAAAAAAAAAAACAAAGACTTTATCTACTTATCGGATTTCTAAGCAGAAAAATCAATATGTACTCTAAAAAATATATTTATAGTTAATTTAAAGGGCAAATATGGTTAAGAATAATCTCGAATCTGTAAATTGTGGAGGAGAAACTAAGGGATTTGAACCGTTTGTGGAAAGAAGTGGAAATATTTAAAGATTTAAGAAACGAGAGTTTATCATCACATAAAAAATTAACCAGATCCACTCAATACCAATCAACGGTCGAATTGATTCGAGGGCATATTTAAATATCGTTGTGTTTTTTTTTCGTTTTATAATTACTTTTTATTTCACGGTTGTTGGTTGGTTGGTTGCATCTCTGAGATGAAATTTATATGTTAACATAATAATAATAAACATAATAAATCAATTAATTCATTAATTATGCATGTAGTTGTTGTTTTTGTTTTGTTTTTGTTGTTTTAGGTAGTTTTGTTTCTAGTTAAATGATGTTTTGTTTTACTTATTTTTTTTCTTCTTTGTTTTTAACAATTTATCAAACTTAAAGTGTGTGTGTGTGTATATATGTTGTGTGTGTGTGTGTTGCTTGCTTAGGTTAATTTATAACTGTTAATCCTTCATTTCATTCATTCATACATATATATGTATATATATATATATATATATTGTGTGGATATATATATTGTATATATATATATATATATATAGATTTAGCTTAAGAATTAAAATCACTTTTCATTTGCAATAACAGGTTCACATCGTAATCAATTTTACAATAAACATACCTAACGCCTTGCTCTATCGCTCATATAGAGATATACATATATATTTATATATATATATACATATGTGCATGTATATATATATTAATGTCTGAGACCAAAATATATATAGTCACATATATATATAAATATACATATATAGATATATTTATATGGGTATAACCTTTTTTTAAACATCTTAAACCTTTTGCCTAAATCTAAAATCATTCTCATCTTCTTTTCCCACACTCGTTTTTTGTTTTGTTTAAATCATTTTTAACAATCTTGCTTGTTGTTGCATTTTTGTGTACTTTTTTTTTGTTGTTTTCTTTCATTTTTTGTTTTATAAATTTTACAATACATACAGAATTAGTTATAGATTTATACAAACTAGAAACCTAAATACATATTATATATATACCTAGGCCGATCCTACACACACGCTTCCATTTACATATACATATATATATATATATATATACATCTAATTATATATATATATATGTATATACATATATACATACATATTAAACTCGATTTGTTGGGTTGGTTTTCTGTACTCTACTTTACCTCTTTTCCATTCCTTTTTCTATTCGTTTCGTTTCGTTACTTTTCTTGTTTGGTTTTTGGAAATAACATTCATTAAAATTTAATTTTGCTGCTGACTTTTGAATTTAAATTTACTTTTGTTTGTTTGTTTGTTGTTATTGTTTAAATATGCTTTTGAATGTGTGAATTTCTTTATATATTATATTCTTTTTCTTTCGTTTTCATCTTTTTTTTTTCTTTTTGTTGCTTTATTGCATTTTGGAAATAATTTGTTGTTAATTTTATAAGGTACGTTTTGTTTCAAGCGCAATGCCCAGGCAACAATTGAGGCAAACTTGATGACGAAAGTTTTCTCTCTATGTTTTCTGTTTTTTAATTTTCTTTATATATGGTTTTAATACATATATATATATATATACATATATGTATATATATAATTATCATATCATTTTTGTTTTATGCCATATTCGATTGATTTACTTTCCATTTCTCAAACTTTCGTTCTGTTCTGTTCTGCTTTAAACGCTGCCCCAATTCTCGACTTGACATCCAAAAAAAAAACAAAAAAAATGTTATTCATTCATGTTTTCTTTTTTTTTAGATTAAAATTTGTTGCGATTTTTGTTTAATATATATATATACATATATACATACATATATATATCATATATATCCATATATATATATATATACATACATATATATATATATATATGTATATTTGTTGTAATATTCAATTAATGTGTACATATATTCGGTTTCGGTTCTGTTCTGGTTTTTCTTACTTTTTTTCTTTAGTTGTTTTTACACTTGAAATTTACAAACAATTTTTATTTAAACTTTGCAGCTAAATATAATTAAATGTATATATATATACATATATATATATATATATGCATGTATAGGCTATAATATAATTATTTAATCATTTCTTGGTTTTTTTTTTCGTTTTAATAAATTTTTTGCTCTGCTTGTTGTTGTAGGTAGTTGTTTGCATTGTTTTTTAAACATTTACTTAAAATAACAAACAAATTATGATTATTGAATTAATTATTTTATAATGAACACCTAAAAATTTGCTTCGCTTTCTTTTGTTTTTTTTTTTTCACTATAAACTGTGTTTTACAAAGATATACATATATCTATATTTATATACGTATAGATAAGAGTTGAGGCAATACCAAAAAAAAAAAGAAATTGTCACACAGTTAAAAAATAAAATTTAAATTTAAAATAAACAAACGAATTAACTTTACATACAAGTTTAGAAATGTTGCTTAGAAATTACACCAATTTACATAAAGAACACATATATATATTGTATATATTTATATCTATATATATATATATGTATATAAAAATAAAATTTGTTATAATTCTTATTATGATCCGTTTGTTTATATTTATATATATATGTATATATTTAATTTTACTTGTTTAGTGCTAAAAATAGAAAAAAAATTGCTTTATCATCAGAGAAAAGGACGACTAAAATTAAACACGAATTTAACTTAGGACAAAAAAATTGTTTTAAAACTAATTAGTAAACATAATAATAATAATTAACATTGAATCAACAAATGTGTGTGTATGTGTGTGTGTGTGATAGTTGGTGGTGTATTGGTTGGTTGTGGTGGTGTTGGTAGTGATGATGCATTTCTCATATACATTTATATTATATAGAACTCCTTCTCCTTCTTTCTATCCGATCCGTTGATTTTTCTCCATCGTTCTTTTGATCCTATCTTTCGCATAGCAATTAAATTTTGGTTTGCCTTTTGCTTCCTTTCGTTTCTTACATTCTTTTGTTTTTGTTATTTACATTTGCATAAATTGTTTAAGTATTTGCATTATATATTATATATTGTTGAATTGCTGCTGGTTGGTTGGTTGGTTGGCTCCTTAATTGCCTCTCCTTCTTTACACCTTGCGCTTGGCATGCAACATTTCCATGAGCAGCGTCTGTGTGGGCGCACTGCCAGCACAATGCTTCGAGTAAAGGTGCTCCTCGCCGCGTGCGGCCATGGCATGGATTTCCGGTAGTATATTCACTAGCCTACTGAATTTGTCCTGCAAAAGAAAAAAAATATATACAGAAATTTAAAACGAATATTAAAATCCATTCAAATATAAACACAAATATTGTTAATTATATTTAACTAACTAACATAACTTATCAACTAAGTAAATAAATTATTGTAGATAAGTCTGTTGTGGAATCTACTTATCTTAATTCAGACTGTATGCTAGAAATTCTTTAAAATTCAAACGAACACAGTTGAACTTCACTATAATTAATGCTAGATAATTAATCCAAAAACAATAAGCTATATACTATATAAATCCTAGCAAAGGGAATATGAATAATGAATTTTAAGATAAACATTCTTCTTGAATCATGTGAAATCGTAAAGTTTTGAGACACTTTAACGAGACAAGACTTAACTGGGCTTTAACCCAACTCCTATTATATACCATATATATTCTTATTCTAAAATTGTTCCTCTTCTCTGATACTTACATTAACTGAAGGATAACATGTTAGCGTATAGTCCAAGAGGGCCGCCTGGACATTATCGTGTCCCTCTGAAACGGTCTTCTTATTCACAATACCTCGCACATCTAAATGAAATAAAATGTAATTATTATAATCATATTTTTATATATTAGATAATTATTGTATGGATAACTCACTTGGATTCAATAGAATTAGGAATTTCATGCATACATAATCGCCCATATCGAATTTCAAATCTTGCAATTTAATTTGCAGCTCATTGAAATAATCACCCAATTGTGGTACACCCAAAAGTCCAAGACTTAATAGATTGAACACTTGACCATTATTCAATTGCGTCTCATCGGGCAGGCCATTATGGATGCGATGATGCAGATGATCGAGCACTAGCATATCCGACCAGGAGTGTTGTAAAAGCTTCATTTGATCATCAACCTGATGGACAAGATATTGACAAACATATAAATTTAAAGAATGTTAATTATATTAAATAAACTATTAAGCTAACTATTAATTAAATGTAATGTTTATTATTTGATTTTCATTGATATTAGTATATTTTGGTAATAGATACATTTTCTTGGCTGCAGATACACAATATCTCAATGCATGTATTAATGGTCTGAGTGGGTATGGGTAAAGGCCTAGCTTGGATGGGATGGCGGCGATGGCGATGGCTTGTCTTGACTTGACTTGGATTACAACATATGCTCTCTTGTAAGTCTTTGTGTATTGCTCTCTGCCTCCGCCATTTGGTTTGTCTCTTTATGGCACTCTTTTGTTCCACTGTAGATGGGTGTATGGGTGAGACTCGTTGTTGCTCAGTTGCGTCATTTGAATGAGAGTGAATACACCACTACTACGCTGACTATGACCGACGACGACGACGACGACGACGACGACGACGACGACGGTGACAGCGACAGCGACAGCAACGACGACTATGGCGAATGATGATGATGACGATGACGGCGTCTGACTGGTTCAGCTTTGCTAGCTAAGTAGGTCAGACACACACCAAATGAAATCGAAATTCAATGCAGATTTGAACACAAACACACACACGCACACACTGCTGCGCTCGGCTGCTGTTACTGTTGGCGTCGCTGTTTACTGCGCTGCTTGCTAGAGGTTTACATAACCATTCATGGCGGCGCAGACTTGGCCCCTAGCTTAAAAACTGGTTTTTCGTTTGGTTTTTGAACGCTATGATTTTTTTTTGGGTTGCTATTTCGTTTTGTTTTGTTATTTTTGGCTATTGATGTACGTATGTACGTATGTATGTATATATATGAATATATATATGTATATATATAGGCATATAGATGTATACCTTCAAATCCTTAAAGAAAACTGTGTTTCTTGCCCAATCGACTTGCGAGAACAAATTCTGATCGAGCACTTTACACATTAGCTCAAAGAGATCCACTTCAACTTGATTGTAGGTTTGCTTTTGCAAAAGTGCAAACAATTGCGTTTGCCATTCCCGATCATCGATCGATTGCACAAATTCACGTATCATGGGTGAGACTCTGCAAAATAGTTTCAAATACAAATAATTAAATAAACAATTTCTTTCATATTAAATAAATGGCATTAAACTTACCTCAGTGGCTCAATAAGCGCATCGGCTGTACTCGATGGATGTGTACCGGAATCGAAACTTTTTGTCGGCAAATGAAAGAATAAAAAGAAAGAAGGTCATCAAATCTGTTTCAATTGCTTTAAAATATATGTAAATAATTTGTTAGACTAGGCAACAAGTTGAGTATCACAATTTGGCAAAAGAAGTTTGGTATTTTTTTTTACAATTTAAATTGTTAACCTATAAATTAGATTGAACAGTTTTAGATTCTATATATATCTATTTACTTGATTCTTTGCTAAAGCTAATAAAAATCTTTATCATCATATTAATACTATTTTCTCTTTAACAATTTATTATAAATTTTCCAAAATTTCTAACAATCATTTTTGTTTTATCACTTCAATATTTATTCAAGTAAAATTCAAAATATTTGCTCTATATTTAAGCCAAATGATATGTTTGAGCAATCCTTTTTAAAACCTATCTCTATCATTCCAAGTTTTAAACGATTTAATTAAATTGAGAATTAATTGAAATTACTTTAATTTTGAATAATAAAAAGATTCAATATAAAACTGATTCAGTGCTGAATAGAAAAATCTTTAACATTAATTTAAGCTTTTGAATAACTAAAAACAAATCCTTTAGAAAACTTGACCGAATATTTTTTTAATTTTTTATGACCTTTCAGAAATTTGTAATTTAAGTGTCCTACAAATTCAAAGACTTGTTAAATTCGATTTCATATATTTTGCTAACCGATTTGGTATCATCAACTTGCGCCAGAATATCCTTCAAATCAATACAAGTGGGAGAAAAAAAAAATAACTTAAATCATATTTGTCATAGGTGAATGAATAATTTTTAGTTCGTTTTGATTTTCGAATTAGTTGCAGTTCACTTTGGTTTGGTCTTTTCATTTGGTTTTGTTGGATGGGTAAATACCACAATTTCGATTCGGCTGTATTCTGCAGAGATCCTATTCCAGCTTCGTGGCAATTGGAACCGTTGCCACCACCATTGCTGCCATTGCCGCCGCCGTTACGATGCAGGCCATCGCCAGAATTGTTGCCGCCGCCTGCATTGTTACCGCCACTGCCGCCGCCACCGGCTCCACCGTTGCCGTTGCCGCCTCCTGTGCCACTACCCGTGCTGCTGCTATTCTGGTTGTTGTTGCTGTTACCATTGCCATTGCCCAGAGAGTTGCCGCCGTTGCCATTGATGCCGCCGTTGCCGTTACCCCCACCATTGCCAGCATTCATGGGCGTGGCTATCACACCGCCGCCTGTACTCGCATTCACTTGTCCCAATGCAATGGCAATGGGGCTGGGTGATGAGTCGGGCGATTGTGTAAGTGAGGATACCTTACAAAAAAAAAAAACAAAAAAACAAAAATATTAATTTACAGATGGAACTCTATGTCATTGAACGTTTCAATTCAAATGGATGATCAGTTCTTCTTATTCTTCTCTATCTTCTTACCTGAGGTATTTGTATTTCCTGCTTAATGTTCATATTTGGATATGCTTGCTGATAGCCTGGCGAGAGTGGTGACTGTTTGATATCGGTACCCATGGAACTGCGCAGAGCTTGCAATGCCAATTGCCTTTGTCGCATCACCTGCAATTTTCGCGCCCGATCTCTCTTGTACATGGGTCCAAATTTATTCCGACCGCCACGCATACGATCGGCACGTACAGCTAAAACGATATAACAATAAAGAAAAATATAAAAAAAATGAGTGAAAAAAGAAAAACATTTTTTTTTTAGTTTTTTATATGATAAGGCGGCCAGCAGCAGTCTCACTTCATTTATTTTATAATATATCCGTAATTTAGAAATTCTCTCTATATGTATATACATACATACATATGTATGTATATAGTCAAAGATTTTTGCTAATTTTAGTGTAATTCTATTCCATTTCTAATTAGCTATAAGTCAATCATATAAATTGGGTCAGTTTAAATATGATTTAAAAACGCTTCAACAGTAGTTGAAAAGTCTACATATATCATTCAAGATTGATAAATATTTTTGAGAGGAATAATTGTTGCATTACCTAAACCAGTGTTGACAAATTCACATTAAAAGAGTAAATAAATACTAACTCATTATCTCATCTCACTTTGTTGTCTCTACATGTGGCAGAAAATAGATCTCTAAGTTGTATTTGTATATACATAAATCGATTAATTAGGATCAACACAAAGCTAATTCAAAATAAATGTATGCATTTCCACTACAAAAGTGAAATTATAGAATTTTGCAAATTTAAAAAGAAATACACTTTAAATGATCACAAAAGAAAATTATATATAACAAATGGGAATTCGATTTAATACAAAATTATTGGAAAAGCACAATGAAAAATTCATGCTGTGGCTTTGTGTGTGGGTTGCATTTGTGTGTTCAACTGACCCATAATTTTTCAAATATGGTGGGGAGGGGGGTTAAGGGAAAAGTACAAAAACAAAACAAAAAAAAAAAAGTAATAACCATTATAGTTACTCATAACAATCCAGAATGACAAAAACAAAGAAAAAAAAAAATAATAAGGAAAAACAACACACAAAAACACACACACAAAGAAATATATTGCGCATACGCCGCATCAAAATAAAAACTATATTACATACATACACATAAGGATGTCTGTGTGTGGCACCCACTAACACACACACACATATATACACACGGACAGCGGAACACAACACACAACTAACTGAAACGCAATAAAAATGCGCTTCTTATGGCGCAGCACAAAAATGGCAAAAAAACAAAAATAAAAAAAAAATGAACAAGAAGAGCAACAGTGACGGGAGATAGAAAGGAAAAGAGTGAGAGAGAGATATATATACAAGGAAAAAGACAGAGAGATAGAAAGGAGAGGGTTTAGGGTTAGCCAATCTTAGGGATGCAGGAATATTAAATTGATATCCATTTTGGCGAATTATATGTTACAATATTTTTCATATTCAAAGAAAAACTCTATATAAAGTATCTTTATTTTTAACATTTACTAACATTTTGATTTCACTCAGCATAGAATAGGATAATACATTAAGAAATGATACTTTCAATATAGGACATTGCCTCTACAAAATCAGATATGGCAGAAAACTATTGCTAATATAATGCTAAATATGCTCTACTTTTGTATATATTTCAACATCAAACAATTATTTGAACTGAATTTCAAAAATGTTTAATATTAATTACTTGCATTTTCAACAGTTTGAAATGTTTAATTATAAAGATAAAACTTTGCCTGATTAGATATACATACATACATACATACATAGATTCGAATCGTGTTTGTTATTAATTGAAACGTTTTGTTAGCTTTAATCTAAATAAGATTTTAACAATTTTAATAATTCTTTTTTCATTTTTTTTTTGCAACGGATTTGAGCACCTTTTATAAAATGCATCCCTGGTTAGATAGAGAGAAGCTTAGGGTTAGATTTGATTTAGCTAAGGGCAACAACAGAACCGAAACGAAATGACGATAATGCGATGCAGTTGATTGGAAAAAGGGGAATGCGGGCGGGGGTTAAAAATGTGAGAATTTTATGGTACAAGGTTTGCGCGTTGCTGGCTAAACTGGGGGGGGGGGGAGGGCAATGGGGTAGGAGGTCGGAAAAGAGCACGATAAGGATTGAAATGGGGTATGGGTGGTGGTAAGAAAGGAGTGCAACCGGCAGGTAGCGACCATAAAATGTGCATTTGAAATGCAATTTTTGTTTTTGGCTTTGCGGCGGCTGCTGCTGCAATTCGTTGAACAAGTAACTGTAATTTAGGTCAAGCGTATTGTTTACAAATAATCAACATGCCACTCTGTGTGTGTGCGTTTATGTGTGTGTGCCGCTTTGTTAGTGTTTGTGTGTGTGCTCTCAAATGTTTGCTCTCTTTCACTTACTCTCATACAGCACACACACACACAGAGACAGACTCTCTCTTTTGGTGTGCCTGCTCATTATGCTGCTTCTGCTGCTTGGCAACTTCGAAAGAGCTTTCTATTACGACATTTCTTTGGCGCTCTCTCAAACGCTATCTCTCCCACTTGCTCTCGCTCTCTCCATCTCTGTCTTTCTCTTGGAAAAGAGGCGCTATTAGACAACTTTGCTGAGTGGAGTAGGTCAAGGACAGTGTGTGCGATGAAAACTGGGACAACATGGGCATTGTTGTTGCCAGCCAACCAGCCAGCAGGCAGTAAGTCGACCAACTCTCCCAAAATAAGAAAAAAAAAAACTCTCTTTTACTCACTCTCTATGGGAAAGTTGTTTGTATTTGTGTGTGGTAAATTTACTTACAACACATTTGGGTTTTTTTTTTTAATCGTTTTGCTTTTTTCTTTCCTTCTTTCCGGCTTAAGGCAATTTATGTTAGGCAAGTTAAAGGCAATGGCAAAGTCAAATAATATTAGGTTATTATCGATCTATTTGGATATGTAGATAGGAAATTAATTTCCATAAAGTGCCTACTTTTAATACCCTGTACCTGAATATGAAACGTGTATATTAATAACTATAAAATATAATATATGTATGAATAGAGTATATATTCCTAATACCCTGTAATAGGATAAAGAGTATGCTAACATTAACTAAAGTAATCACCATCAATTATCAAACAAAAAATAATTTCTCTTTCTATGTATTTATAATTAATACCCTGTATACAGTACGGGAAAAAAGTATACTAACAAACTACAAAAGTTTACTCAATAATTAAAATTAAGATAAAAGCGTTAGCCTATCCTGTTCATACCTATTAAAGGGTATTTTAACGTTCTCATAACCAATTAAAATTTATTAAATTTTCTAACAGATTATTCGCTTAATATTGCTTAGCAGGATTCAAACAGTATGTCTTAAGCATCACCTTTTCTCTTGAAGTAGGTCAACAATCACTTAAGAGTCGATTACTTTAACTAATTAAATTAGCATATCCTTCCATGGTTCGCGTTGGTATCCTTATTCTAGATAGAGGTTCAATAAATATTATTTTACAATTTAATTCGGATAGAGGGTACCCGAAAATCGACCTATCACAGCGCTTTGCCAAAGCTCACATTTAACCCTACACAAAAAGCCGCTTACATAATTTCCCTGGTTGACATTTTTTGTTGCGTTTTTTTTTAACTTATTTATTTTTTGTTCACTTTCAAAATGTGTTAGTTTTTTTTCTGCTTTTTAGATTTTCACTTTTTATTTTTTTTTTTTTTGGTAGTTTGCGGGGTTAAGTGGTTCACAATGAAACGAAAAGTGAAGAGTTTCATTTCTCACACCTAAAACGCCGGGAAATCAATAAATGTATGGGAGTGACTTGACTTGAATTGGACGCGCTGTTATTTTTAAGCATTTGCATATAAATTTAGGTCAATGGTGCGTATGAGTAATTTTTTTTTCTTTCTTCCTTTTGTATTTTAAGTTTCATATTTGTTTTTTTTTTTAGTAGATAATAAACTTGCTTGTCAAGCGATGAAGGAAAATTGAATCAATAAAGTAGAACCGAATAAAAGGAATTGAGTGAGCATTGCGACAAAAGTTTAAATGAGACAGCATGTTAGAGAGTGAGGGAAGGAGGTTAAAGAGAGAGAGAGAAAGACATAAAATCAATTTTTTTGTTATACATATTTAAAGGGGTTTTTTTACCATTTGAAAAATTATTTCCAAAATTAAACGTTTGTCAAAGTCTGTTAACAATGGATTTGTGTGAGTGACTAACTAATTTACTGACTAATTGTACCCTCAATTTAAAATCGAAATATATCGATGGATGATTACATATAAATCATGTGATCAATAATTCAATAATTGATCAATATTGTGAACTCTTTTCACATCCAAATAGAATGTATAAAATAATAAAATCGATGGCCATGGTGGTTGGTACATTAAATATTTGTTAAATCAGAAAGTTAAGATTTGCATATTACGTATACGTCAAGTGGTCAATATAAAATTTAAATGAACGATGCAAGACTTTATAAAAGTTGAATGGAATTCGTTAAATTAATGGTAATTAAATATGTATATATGTATGTATGTATGGAAAAAACATTAAAAATTAAAAACTTTAAGATATGTTAAAAAAATGTAGGAAAATCCTTTATAGTTTTTTTATTTGTTGCTTTGATAAATTGATAAATGTTAATTTAATTGTATGTACCACTATTTATATAATATGAAATTAAAGATCGATATTCAATTCAATTCTCTTTTATAATTCTAATAGATTAAAATATTCATTATTATTTTTCGATATCCCACAATTTAATTCATTTAATAATAAGTCTTTATGTATTTTTCGTTATATTTGCTTGATTCCAGCATCAGAATATAGAATCTGTGTTTAAAAGGATTGGTAAACGAATAAGTCTACACTAAAAATGCTAATAAGGATTATCTATGAGAGACTAATATATATATTTATGATCGTCTTAGACAATTCATCTGGTAAAATTGTTAAACTTCTCACAAATAAACAGCCGATACAACATTCATTTCTAAACGCGATTCACAACAGTTTTCGAGTTTTATTCAATCCTGACTCACTTCCACTTTTAAGCCAGCCAGCCAGTTAGCCAGATTTCCCAATACCTCTCAAAGAGAGACATTACCACATTTTTCGTTGCTGCTGTTGCCGTGTGCCCCAAATAATCTACCAATTTCAATTTGTAATACGCTTAAGTGTAATTTAAAATCCCTATTGTTAAGTCCGTCCACAAGCTGCACAGCAGTCGTAATCCAAAACCAACCAAACTATGGTAACAACATATGGTCATACACACACATATAAATATATATCTATATATAGATATAAATATATATATAGATATAAATATATATATATATATATATATATATATATATATATGTATATATATTTACGTACATATAACAGAGAGTGTGAGTCATTGGAGGGTTTAAGCCCAAAATTTTTTAAACTGACAAAAACTTAAACTAAAATAAAGCTTGGGAGAGTCAAAATAAAAGAAAAAATACAAAAAATCCACTAGACGAACTGACGAAAGCGTTAAGAGATTTCAACACACACACACACACAGATACAGTCACACAGATGTTTGAGAGAGGGAAAGAGAGATGGAAAAACGGAAGAAGGAGACGGAATGCAAACGGAACGACGAAACGAGGCGAAAATGTTCGTAATAATTCAGTGAGTATTAAAAATACAAAAAAAAAAAAACAACAAAAAAAAATACCAAAAACACAAAAATAAAGCCAAATGGCGACAAGCAACTTCTCTACATGTTGCATTGATTACACATACTCACACACATACAAAACACAGACACATTCGCACTCGCACTGGCACTGGGCACATGTATTTCTCCCGCTTCTCTGTGTATATCACGTGCACTTATACACAGATACTTTTGGAATCTAGGTCATGAGCGCAAGAGATGGCACTATAGGCCAAGTACACAAAAGCGGAAATGAGATGGCAATACATTAATATATACATAGACATGCCGTACAGTTTTTATTCTGCTCAAGTGTGCGATGCATGACAGACAGAGAGAGGAAGCCACAGAGAGCGAGAGTGAGAGAAGCGCGTTTGTGTGTGTTTGTTGTGTATATGTAAGGCGCTATAAAACCAAACCAAAGCAAACCAAAAAAGAAAAACCGTACACCGATATTTTTTTTTTTCTCCTCGTTTCCAAATACTCTCGTCGTAAATTTGATGGAAATTGGTATTCGGTCATGTGCTTCGGGGATATAGCGGAAGCATTATAATCAAATATCGAATTGCAAAAAAAAAAAAGAAAAAAATACACAAAAGAACCAAAAATAACAAGCTAAAGAATGAAATTGACTTTTGGCATGTAACTGTTACATTTAAGTATCGCGTAAAATATATAACTAACTAAAACCGGTAGTTAATTAACAATTTTTGAACGAAATTTTTAAGAACAAGCCAAATATATTTATAAGATGACCTTTACGTTTATTAGTTTTGAATTTGTTAAATTTTTTTTTACATTTTTCCAAATATTGAAATTGTTCCGCGATTGATTTTAATTTACAGATTAATTGTTAGCAATCATCATAATCATAATCAAAAGCAACTAAATAAAAACTTAAACATAATCTTTGTTTCATACGAATATATGCCAAATTTATACTCTGTCATATGTACAGGGTATTAAATCATATGAAACACTTACTTGGCCCCATTATAAAGTATGTTATCACTATTTTAAAAAAATTTCACATTTTTTTCTATTTTGTTGACATATTTAGAAATGTGCATTTAAATATTATATACATATCTGTAGATTACAAAAATAAATGTTTATACATCATTTTCACACTTTGCATAATAATTTTGACAAGTTGGTTTAAGTCAGTTCAAAAAAAAAAAACAAATAAGGAAAAAAGGAGAAGCAAAATAACATATTACAAAATTTAAACAATGTTCAAAAAGAGCGCGTCAAACATGGGCATACACACACGCACACACACAGCATACACAGAGAAGCACACATACAAAGTTAAGCTAAGCTCAAGTCAGTTCAACTCGCTCTTCTCTTGCTCTCTGTAATTCTCTCTATTTTTTTATGCGTGTATGTGTGTGTGTGTGTGTGTGTGTGTGTGTGTGAATGACGTTTGCCATGCGGCCGCATTTTGTATTTTTGTTTTTCTATTTTTTGTTATTTGTTGTTGTTTTTGCGGCCCGCCAACTGTCAGCGCCATACGCAATATACCCGTCCCCCACTTGCATACATTGGCCCTCCTCACCTCTAACGACAGTCCACCAACCCCCAGGCAAAGCCAAGCCAACTTGCACTCGCTTTTCCGTTGTCTTTCCTTCCCTTTTTCCTCTCTCTCTCTATCGCTCACTGCTCTGAATTCATTTTTAGAGCGCGACTTGTGGGTGAAACGGCAACAGCAACGGCAACAGCAGCAGCAGAAGCAGCGACAGAGGCAAAAGGCGAGGGTGTGCGGAATTCATTTGGGGCCGCCGGTGCATACTGCACTGACTCTGACACATACACATAGATGCATATATATATAAATATATATACCTATATATGTATGTATGTATATATAGGAGGGTATACACACAATATGCACGATTATGTAGCTTGTCGACTTGTCTATATGTAGTACGTTTGTTTGTGGGGCAACCGAGAGCCCCCCCCCCCCCCCCCTCTCTTTCTCTCTCTGTGACTCCCTCGTCATCTACCAACCCATCACTCACTCTCTCTCTCTTCCTCTTTCTCTCTCTCCCCCACATCAGACACACACACACATATATACACAAACAGTTTGGCAAGCGCGAAAGCAAAAGTTGGTTTATTACACAAAAATAAAACAGCAACAACAAAAAAAGCGAGAGTTGAATACAAGTATGAGGTAAAAACGTTTTTCAAGATGAAAATTAATTATGCAAGTTATAAGGTTAAGGCAAAATATAAATAAAAAAAAAAAAAACAAGAGCAGAACACCCAAATATGAATAAAAGATAATACTCAAAAGAATAAGGGTCTTATCAAACGCAGCACGTTCATAAGGCTCAAAAGAAAAAGTGCAAGTAGAAGAAGATAATGAAAAGAATGAGAACTAATTGGCAGTTGAGCAAAAATATGTTGTAATTGAAGAATAATTATTTTAGTTAAACGTTTTAACAAAAACGCAACACCATGAATTGTATAACAATCTCCTATTTGTTGTATATATATATATATATATATATATATACATATATATTCCTGATCAGCATCACAACTTGACACAAATACTATACAATATTTTTTGTAATTTCTTCTTTGAAGAAAATTTCCAGAATTTGTATGGAAATTTACAATTTTATCTATAATTCATAAAGATGATAAGAAAATCACAACAGATTATAGTTTGATATATATATCCAAATATTTGTTTAAATCTTGCCTCTTGCAGTTTC
Organism: Drosophila emarginata; assembly: GCA_037075365.1. Lineage (NCBI taxonomy): Eukaryota > Metazoa > Arthropoda > Insecta > Diptera > Drosophilidae > Drosophila > Drosophila emarginata. The sequence goes on along the minus strand of JBAMCD010000014.1, from coordinate 2,727,934 downwards.
AATCGTTATCAAATGTTTAAAAAATATTATTATGGCCTATTTTAAAAATTCCAGCAAAATAATGTTTAAGTCAGCCAAAAAACTGTCTGAGATATATTTTTAACGATTTAACTTTTATCAATGAACTCATTGGATTATATATTTATCAAAATTTGGAATAAAAAAAATTAGCTTTCAATAATTAAAGTGTTTTACTATATTACTTATCACGTAATACCAATTGATATATATTTTTCTTAATTTTTAATACGAAAAAGAATTTAATATGCATAAGAGTTAAACTTGAAAGTTTTTCGTATGGAAAAAGTATTCTCTTCCATTATCTATGCGATAGAGCTATCGTTTTATATACAACTTAATTTTTCAAATAACAAAACTCTAGTTTCCCTTTTAATATTAGTTTCATTATAATTTCTTAATTAGGTTTCGGTACATTTTACGTCCACAAGAATCGATTTTGTAGTATTTTTATATATTTAAAAAATTAAATTAGGCCAATCGAAGGAAAATATTATGGGAAATCCTTTTAACTAACTTGTCTTATTAAAAGTTTCCCTTGCTTAATCCTTTATTAAAATTGTTTTCAAATTGATAATTAGAATCTGTAACTATAAATAATTTGTTCAATAGTGTCCTTTTGTTGTCGTTTTATTATTTAGGGCTTAGTCCTTGATCTTTTATAGCAAATTGTAACTCTACACATACATATATATATATACAAATATATATATACTAAGAACTGTAAGTAAAAGATACTTATATAAATAGCATGTCATGCTGTTTTTTTTTTTATTTTAACTTGACCCACTTTTTTGGCCATGTCAATTTAACGATATTGTTGAATAAATGTTATATGAAAAGAATATCTGATTGAAACAGAAACCTAAACAACTCGCACACACTCACACATACAAACATCAACAGGAAGAGACAAGAGAGAAACAGAAGAACGACCGAACGAATATTGCAAAAAGCGCAAACAAAGAAAGAAGAAGCAATGTGAATAAAATATAAGAAACCTTGTCCCGTATAAAAAAAAAAATAAAATTGTTGACACAACACGAGAAAAGCAGCAGCAACAAAAACAAAAAAAAAAAAAAACAACCTGACAACGTCAATAAAATAATAAAAGTAATAAAAACAAAAAAACCAAAAGAAGGCAAAATAAACGCAAACTCCAACAATTATTTTTTGAGCTGTGTCTGTGTGTATGTGTATGTATGTAGGTAGGTATTTCAGATTGGGCTAGGTCGGGAATGAACATTTTGTTTAATAAAAATAATTGAGGTCAAGAGAAATGAGAACCTGATATAAAATTTTTATATAAATTTACATAATCTTTTGCTTAATTATTGCACACACACACACACACACAAACACACACTAAACAAGCTATACACATACAAGAAATCACTTGAGGGCGCTCCACACACACATAAATATGTATATATGTACATATGTTTATTATATATATATGTATGTACATGCACAGATTCATATTTCCCTAAAGCATTTTGAAAGGTTTTTGTTAGTTTGAGTTTCGAGTTGCTTTTGTTGTTGTTGCTGCGCATTTATAAATAATAAGGAATATCGATTTAATTTCTTCTTTTCTGTTTATTTTTTTTTACAAGAGAATATATATATGTATGTATACATATGTATATATATATATATACATATATATACTATATATTTGTAAATCAAAAAAAGGGGTCATGGTTGAGGCTGCCAAACAAAGTTGGCACAAAATGTCAACCATGAAATGATGGAACGAGGTGGTAAATAAATCTATTATATGTATAAAATCAAGTCAAAAGAATACATTAGAGAAATATCAAATCAAATTGACTTTTGTATACTTTACAATCACATTTAGAAATGTAAAAAAAAAAAAATTTATACCTTTGTGTGAAAAAAGATCATTTTTATCCATTATCTTTGGGGTTCTATAATTTTAAAACTTATATGGAAATATGTCTAAAATATATATAGTACAAATTTGATATCATCTGGTATCTATATACATACATACATATGCTTGATTCAATATAAAAACTGTATTATTTGATATTGATCTTAACTAAATGAAATCTATAAATACATATAAAATTAAATATTTTGGTTTTTCAGTCGCCTTACCAGAAAAGAATTAGTTTTCTATATACTTATACATAATATATGTATATATGTATACTTAGTTGGCAGAAGGGTATTTAAATTATAATTTCAATGTATAAATGTATCAAAACTATCAAAAACTAAACTTGGATTTAATTTGTTATTTCAAATCAACTTCTATTACATAATACAAAAAAAGATGTTACTCATACGCACCGTATACGAAACCTTTTTTTTTTAAACCATTTAAAAATCTAGAATAATCAAGCAACCAGAAACATACTATATATCAGTATAACTTGGTGTCGAATCTTGAAACCATTGACCCAAATCCCAATGACTTCACATTGACAAATTATTACTCATACGCAATGTAGTACGTGAATTTATACTATAGAAAAAAGTATATATGTATAATAATAAAGAATTGAATTGGCTATAAATTTAGATGATAAGTGGCAAATAATTGATAAAGCAAATCGAATTAAAAATGGATTAGAATATATATTAATTGAGTAAATGTATATTCATAGTCTACTTATTGGTATAATTAGAAATAATGGAAAATGTCTAGAAATTTTCAATGTTGCGTGTAAGTCAATCAATAGGAAAGAAAAAAGAAAAAAAACAACGGTGACATAAACAATTTTTTATTTAATGCTTCTGCTTGCTGCGCATTGCATTGCATATTAAGAAGTCTACGTCTATATCTTTTCCCCTTTTGCCACCATCTATCTGCGGTCTACTGCTCCTCTGTAGCCCCACAATTATCAGGGTCAACGAACATCATCATAAACACTTGTTCACAATGTTGTAAACAACACATTTGAGGGTCAATGAGGGAACGTGATGAATTGAGAGGTTTTCTTTTTTTATTTTTTTGCAAAGCAATCGAATATGGCAGGAAGAGGTTGAAAATTATAATAATGATAAAAACACAAAGACGAGAAATTTCTATATAAAATATTCGAGATTTTCTACTGTTTAAACCACAAAAGTGTTAGCAAGATCAAAATAGGATAAGATAGAAGAAAAAAATGTTATCCTAACCTAAATCGAAACTTGCATTGTTGGCAATAATAAAAAGAAAAAGGGAAACAATTGAAGAAACGTTTTGTTTTCCACCATTTAAAAGACAATTTTTCTCGATTTTGGAATAACTATGTATATATGTATGTACATATATTCATTAAATAGGAAACAACAAATTTTTATGGGTAAACAATTGCTTCCATTCCATTCTAATGGTTCAATAAATAAATTATTTGGATCAAAAAGAACTTTTCTATATAGAAACTATAATTTCTATCCATTCAACTAAATATATATATGTCTATATATATTGTATATAAGGAATTTGCTTATTTTTAATAGAATAAAATATTTTACTCACCCTCCAGTTTCATGCCCACTTCGAGACATTTTTGGAAACGACAATATGGACATCGTTTCCTTTGCGTTTTATCGATGTGACACGATCGTTCGGCCACACAGGTGTAAACCTTTTTATTTTGTACCGTTCGCTTAAAGAAACCTTTGCAGGACTCACAGGTGAGCAGGCCATAATGATAGCCACTGACTTTATCGCCGCATACAGGGCATAGTTCTTCAAAGAGATGCTTGAAATCGATGGCTTCACCAGATGCATTATGTCCATGGCCACCGGATGCCGATGCTGAAGTGCCGCCATGTGGATGATGGCTGCCATTGCCGCCACCAACACCACCACCGTTGCCACCGCCGGCCGATGGATTTGAGGAGGAGTTACCACCCGCTGTGGAATTTTGTGGTCCACCCATATGTGAGGAATTATTTGCTGGCGGCAATACCAAATAGCCGCCAGTTGAACTGCCTGAACCGGAGCTGCCATTCAAGAGATTGGCACCACCGCCACCACCACCACCACCACTTTGTTGTGAATGTGATGATGTGGTATCCTGATAGCCTGTTGGAAATATATACTGTGAATCAAAATTGTATATATACGAATAGGATGAGGATGTGAATTGATTGTTGTTGTTGTTGTTGCTATTATTGTTGGCATTATTTGATAAATTTTGTTGTTGTTGTTGCTGTTGTTGTTGCTGGTAATGTTGTTGCTGCTGCTGCTGCTGTTGCTGATGATGACTATGTCCACCACTGCCGCTATTACCGGAATTACCACCATTTCCACCTCCTCCACCGTTACCTCCTCCTCCTCCACCACCACCGCCACCAGTCAACTGCAACGTATAGGCACTATAATCATCATCATTATTATCATTATTGTTGCCCTGTTGCTGTTGCTGCTGCTGTTGCTGTTGCTGCTGCTGTTGAGTTGCGGCCAATGCCGGACTGGAGGGCTGTTGATGCTCCAGTTGCATGCTAAATGGCGACATATTCAACGACGAGATGAACTGAACTGTCGCCTGTTGCTGTTGGGGATCCATTTCTAATAACATTTCATGGATTTTCAAAATGGAATTCGTTTTGCAGTTTTCCTTTTTTTTTTCTTCTGTTTATTGTTGTGTTGGGTTGTATTTGTTGGTTTTTCGTTTCTCTTGGACGGCGGCAATTAAACCAAACAAAAAAACAAAAACAAAAAATATAATAATAATTTCTTTACAAGTTCTTTTTACTTGTTTTATTTTTTTTTTTTTTTTTGTTTGTTCCTCAAGTTGTTATTAATTTTTTCAATTGGTTTTATAGTTTGTATGTTTTGTTTTTATTTGTTGGATTTAAATTTGCTCATAAAATAGGTTTAGTTGATAATTTTGATTTTGGTTTGGATTGAGTTTATACGGTGGTCTGGCCTTTGCACTTAATTGTTGTTGCTGTTGTTGTTGCTGTTGTTGTTGTTGATGATATTGCTGCTGTTGATGTTGTTGTTGTTGTTGATGTTGCTGTTGTATCAACATTTTTAAGGCAAATTACAGGCAAATGATCGACATTTGCTAAGCTTTTGTTTAATTATCTCTTGGATTATTTATTTTAATTTATATTTTTAATTTTCACACAAATTTAGTTTTTTTCTTTACTATTTTATTGTACATAAAAATATTGAATTTTTATTAGCAACAAATTGATTTAAGATCTTTTTCTTTTCAACATTCTCTTTGGGAAAATGTCTTTCATATTGGAATTTTCTTATAAAATTGATTGTATTTTTTGTGACTTTTTATTATTATTTAATTGTTTATAACAAAATTTTCTTAAAGAAAGTGCGAATAATTTTTTTTTACCGTTGCTGATTTTGTAAACTTTAGAAGTTATCTTACATATATGAAAAAAAAAACAAGTTTTCTTTAAGAAAACGCTTTTCTTTACTTTAGAAGTTTTCCCCTTTGAATTGGGTGATTTTGTTTTTTTCTTTTGTTTCTTTTAGAAATTGTTGTTTGTTCTTTAGAAGAAATTATTACTTTTATATTAAGATTTTAGTTTATAAAATATTTTGTTGGGGTTTAATTTTTATATTTATATATATATATATATATATGTATATTTATATATGTAGATATATAACACACTTTTTGTTTATAACGAACAAGAAAAAAATTTTGGAAACTTTTCTTGATTTTGGTTTGGTTTGGTTCACAATATCTTGTTTGTTTTTTTTTAGATCTTTATAAGATTTGTGTATTATAATGCCAGTTTATTTTTTATATTTTGTGTTCAATTTTAGAAATTTGATGTGAATTTGAAGATATATATATGTATATCCATTATTATGTGTATATCTGTGGTTGACACTTTATTTTGTAATTTCGTAATTCGATTTTCTTGTATTTTGCAGGTACTTTGACGAGGTGAGTGAAGATATAATATACATATATAGAGATGTAGATAAGATGTAGATATAGACAGCAAAAAGGATGTTTTGTTTCTTTGTTTGTTTTTTTTTTTTTGTTTTATTTTGTTTTGTTTTGTTTATAGCCTGGTCAGAGGTAGGGCTTTTTCCTATATAGAGAGGGAGAGATATATAATTATATATCAATTTGATTGTGTGCGTTTGTTTTTGTTGAAAACGGATTTTTTGTGTAACACGTATATAGATTTGCAATATATCTTTTTATAACTTATTTTTTTTGTTTTATTTCTTTTTATTTTATTTTTACTCTTGTTTGGTTTTGTTAATTTACACAGTAAATTGGGTCACAACAACATCATTTATTGCATTTATTTGTTGTTTCTTTAAAAAAAAAAAAACAAAAAAAAAAATGTGAGGCAAAGAATAAAGAACGAGGAATAACCAAAACGAAGAGAATCTCATTTACACATTTATAGATCTAGATCGAGATATATATAAGTATGGTAATGGTATGGTATGGTATGGTATGGTATGGTATGTATCATCGTATATATAACACACATCTAACACAGCAAGAGAACATAATCCTTGGGCTGTTCTGCTGGTTAATTTACTGATATGTGATATATGTATATGGGAGCAGGCGAACGAAACGATACGACGATTCTTGCCAGTTGCAAAGTGCAAGTGCAATTCTTACTTCAATTCTTCTTTCTTTATTATTATTATTTTTTTGTATTCTTTTTTTTTTTTCGTTACAACAAACAAAAATATATAAAAAAAACACACGCACAATTGATGATTCGTTGTTGTTGTATGATATATAGATAGATAGATAAATAGATATATGTATATATCTATAGATGTATGTTTGTAGGTGTAACTACTTCTTTTGCTTTTGCTTTTGGTGTTAAACTTTTTAGATATATAGATTTTAATTTGCTATGCGAAAAACACGACCAACATCAACCACGTATCTCGATTGACTAAAAACGCCAAGTAAAACGCCGAGGATACCGCAATACACTAAAAGTCGCTGCCAACGACAACTGCGATGCCAACTGAGCAGCAGGCAGCAATAAACGTCAGCAGCAGCGCCAGCAGCAGAACTCTCGCTCTCAATTGCATGGGCCCCACCAAACTCACTCTCACTCTTTGTTAGCTTCTCTGGCGCGCTCAGCAAGCAGCACTGGCACCAGTTTCACTTTCAATAATAACAAGAGAGCGAGCGCGGCCGACAGAGCAGAGCAAGAGAGCGAGGGAGCTGCGCGTCTGAAGCTCTCTTTTGGCTTGACTTAGTGGCCCCTTTTTTTTTTTTTTTCTTCTGTTGTTGTTGTTATTGTTGCTACCGCTGCTTTTGTTTCGCTTTTGTTGAAAGCGAAAGTGAAACTTTTTTGCTTAGCTTTGAGCCACTGTTCGTACTATGTGTTGCTGCCACAAGTCAATTCTTTCAGAGGAAATAAATATTATGAAAAACCTTTTGTAACTGGGAATTTTTAGGTTGTTGTGTTTCTTTTTTCTTTTTTTTTTTTTTTACTTTTTTGCTGCTTGTTGTCTGTTGTCTTCTTCTTTAGTTTGCCAAGTTGGCGGCTCTGCGCCGATGACTGACGCTGTTTCTGCTGCTGCTGCTGCAGCTGCTTGGTTTAGTTTTTGTTTCTTCTTGTTGGTGTTGTTTTTTTTTATATTTTTGTTGCTTGGTCTCAATTAGTTGTTGTTATTTTTGTTGTTATTGTCGTTGTTGCATTTGTTCATGACACGGTTTTCATGTGGCGTGTTTTCGTTTCCTATTTCTTTGGTGTCTTTGTTGTTATTGGTTTCTGTTTGTCTCAGTGTATGTGTGTGTGTGTGTGCGTGCATATTGCATCTTCTTCTTTTTGCCATATACCCTATAACCCCAAAGGGCAACAGGAAGAGTATATTAAGTGACCCGTGTAACAGGATAGACAGCCTATCTATTTATATCTCACCATTTTACCATTAGATACCTTCAACTGTCTATCTATATGGTATATCCTTTAGTTTCTACATTTATTCTCTACTCTCTGCTCTCTCTCTACACTCTATTCTTTCACCTGTCTATATCTCCCTCTGTCTATCCATTTTAAATCCACTTGCCCACAAAAAATAACTATTTTATGTCAATTTTCATAATATCCTTATAGATACTTTTCTATATCTATATAAATATATATATACATACATACATACATCATTAATTACCAACTATTGCAATTGTCAATAACGAATTCGAACCTATTTAAGGAGCTATATCTATAATAATGAAATAACAGTGAGTCAAGTATCTATAAATAAATAAAAATCAAAATGAATACTTTGGATTTCTGCCCACCTGTTAGCCTATTTTAGTATAAGTTTTTATTTGGGATCTATTTAGAAAGTATTTTTCAATCAAAAGATACAAAATTGCTGCTGCTGGACATCATGAAGTCGATCAAATTCATTAAATTATTATAACTACTATCATATTATAAAAAATGAAGTAAAATAAAAACTAAACGAAAAGCAAAAAAAAAATTAACAATTTATTAAAATTCTTTAATGTAATTTCATTGTTTAGATTTAACCTTTATTAACGTATACTTAATATTTCTGTTTTTTTGTTTGTTTACGTATACTTAATATTTCTCTGAATTAAAATTCTACAAAAAAAAAAAACATAAATTGGTCTTGAAAATGTCATTTATATTAGTAAAATTTATTGGTTTCTATTTAATATTTGCATTTCTTTTAATTAAATTTAAATTGTATTTCAAATAAAAGCTATTTATTCGTTTAAGTTTCTATTATTTTATTACTAAATTAACTCTTATTTAAAGATATTTATTTTCATTTTCTTCCTCTTTTGGCCTATTTATTTCCCTTTTTATTTCTTTTAAATTCATATTCTGTGAGTCAGTTTCCTTTATTATGACGTTTAAGATCCGATTTAAAATTAATATTTTGCCCTGTATATTAAAGTCATATTTTTTTTTCGCTTGGTCCAATCAATTTCTACAACGTATGTGTAATATATTATTGTTAATTACATGCAAAAAAAATGCAAAAGCAAAAAAAAAAAAATAAAAATGGCCATTAAAAAGCTTTAACATGCAGGCAAAAGCAATCAGTTAGCCGCCATAAAGCAGCAGCAATTCAAGCCAAATAAGGATACCCCAAAAAAGAATATATACATACATATATATGTATATATAAAACAAAAACCGAAAAAGAAAGAAAAAAAAATGAATGGACCCTAAAAACACAAAGCGGACAAAATCGAAATTACATAAGATCGAGATCCCCCACAGAAAGGAGTATAAAATAATATTAAATCGGTGCCCAACAACGATGAAAAACTTTCACTCAGTCGTCGCCTCCTTAACTAACCAAAAAACGGAACTAAAGAAGCGAAAACCAAACGATGACACCCATTAAAATGCAACGTATTTCGTTTTTTTTTTTTATCTTTGGTGGGCAGTTCATGAATTACAAAAATGCCGCAAAATATTGCTACATTTTCATTGGGGCAGAAGAAGGGAAAACCCGAAATAAAAATAAAACCAGAAATGCAGTTACAACAAATGGAAATCACATTAAGATGCACGTGAAAGAGTGAGTTTGTTGGAAGTTTTATTTTCTACATATTGCAGAAGGAAAAAGTTAAAACACGTTTTGTGCCCACCTTCGTCATCATTTTGGTAGATTGGATACGGATTACAACATTTCAACGCTCAATTACCCTGAAAAGAAAAGATGACTCTCTGTTTAGTGGTGGCGTCTCTTAATCTCACTAGTACCATAATATATTCGCACTCTCTCACTCGCACGCTCTCTTTCTCTCCCTCTCTATCCTTCTCTCATTGTCTCTTTCTGTGTGTGTGTCTTTCTTAGTATTGAAGAAGCACTCTTATGAAATCTATAGCCAACGCACTTCCCATTGTTTCTCATTTCCTGCGCTCCCCCACCAAACCAACGTAAATATTATTTTATACAAGCACCGAATGACAAATACCCTGTAATTATAAATGAAATAAAGAGAACTCTATTGGAAATAATAGAACTTTAGTTTTCTCCAGCAGCAATAGTTGCTAATGTATCTAAATGTATGTATGTATACTTTTAATATATTCCTTAAAATTGACTACCAATACACCCTACTTTCATATTATGTATGCAGAGGGTAAAGAAAATGTTCGTGACCGTAGCCAACAAGACTTTGGGATCTCTGGTCAGGTAATGACAAAACACCCAAGAGTTACTCATGCACACACACACACACACACACACGTACACACACATCTATAATTTCACTCTCACTCTCAGTTGGCCAAAATATAAAACGAAAAACAGGTTTCAATGAGACCTACTTCTGCATCAGCGCCACAGCTTCAGATTCAGCTTCCACTTCGCTACTCCATTTAAATGCCTGTGTGTAACTGTTGCCCAAAAGATCTGTTAACTTTTTGGGTTCCCTTTCGTTGTTGCTTTTTTTGGGGTCTCTGGTTTGGTTTTTCTTTTTGTTTTTTTTTTTTTTTTTTTGTTTGGTTCTCGTTTTTTGGTTTGGTTTCGCTTTTGCGTTTACCTTTTTGACTTGTGCGCATGCGCAATGACTTTTTCGACAGTTGTTTGTCAATCGGTTGGCAGGCAGTCAGCAACAGCAACAGCAACGGCTACAACAACAACTACCACAAAAGTTAACTGGCAAAAATAAAAATAAAAAACTAACCTATAGAGACACTGGTACAGGTCACAAAAGTTAACAAAAAAAAAAAAAGAAAACATAACATGTATGTATTACAAAATACTTATTTCATTATTTAATTAAATGAATCACTGTATTTTTAAATAAAAATTAAAACTCAATGAAATAATATAGTTTAGATAGTTTAATCCTTATTATAATATACTTAAAAATTACTCTAAGAACTTGGGTGCGTATGCGTAATTTCTGAAACTAAATCTGTAAAAATGATATATTCCTATATTCACAATATAAATCTATTTGGGATATATTAGAACTTTAAACACAATTGTTTTGCATTTCAAAACTTTTTGACGAGAACTTTTTCTAATTTGGTTATCCTTACGTATTCTTTCTATCAATCAACCAAGTTAAATGAATATCTCCCAACGTTTTTAAAAAAGTTCCTGGGACTATAAACGATCTTTGAGTCATATCTAATTAGATTTGTCTTAAAAACGATTTTGACAATTTTGTCTGGCGAAACAGTGAAAAAAAAAAATGTGTGACGTGCCTTCATTGCCGACGCCGATCGTCATTCGTCCCTATGTACCCCCGCACTATGTTTCCTTCAACGATCTACCTACCAACTGGTTAGTTGGTTCGTTTTGGCTGGTTGCTGGCACAAATGTTAAGCCAAAGACGATGGAGAAGAAGCAGAAAAAAAAGAGCAAAATCAACTTTGGACTGTATCTGGTATTCTGTTTTTGGGGACTTGGCACAACACAGAAACAGAAAAAAAAAATAAGAAAAAACAAAAAAAAAAAAAAAAACAGCACACGGCGGCAACGGCAGCGGCACACACAGTGTCCAAATTGTTGTTGTTGATGGACATTTGATTTGCCGCTTGGCCCAGGCTTAATTTCATAATAAAACATTAAAACGTATAAAATTTACTTGGAACGTGCAGAGAATAAATGCAACAACAATAATAATAACAACAGCAATAACAACAATTGCAACAAGTCTCTGTCTCCAATACCAATTGTTAGTTGTTGTTGTTGCTGTTGTTGTCTGGTCACTGGTTGGTCACTCGTCACTGGGAATCAGATTTGGTTTCAGTTTTCAGCTTGCTTTTTTTTTTGTTTTCAGGTCATTCGAAGGTTTTGTTTATTTATTTTTGTTCAAAATTGTTGCTTTTGGTATGTTTTTTGTTTTTGTATTTCTTATTTTTTTTTGTATTTTTTACGCAATCCACAGTTAATTTTTATGTTTTGTGTGCCACAGCTTAATTCTGGAAGTTTTGGCTTTTGTTTTGTTTTTTTTTTTTATTTGAAGTATTTTAATTTATGTGGCGATTGCCAAATGTTACTTGACTTTAAGTACACACACACACACACAGAGTAAGAGTATATAATATATTTAAGCATTTCGTAAGTTGCCTTTTTTTTTTTGGTCATATGTTAGAGGTTGACTGTTTGTCAGGTCAACAGTTGAATGAGTGAGTACAAGAAAAAAAAAAAAAAATACTGTGTGGTAACAGAGAAGGGCTCTCACAACCATATTCATCATGATAATATCGAGGTGAGGGGAAGTGATTGGAATTAACATCAAATATGACAATAAAATTGACTGTTTTGCCAATTTATTATCTTTGGAAAGCTCGAGAATTTTATGATAATAACTATAATTAGTTAAAAAGATTTAAATGAAACTAAAATTTAAAGATTCAACTTCTCTCCTAATGAATATGGTAAAACTTTAAGAATTGGAAAACAGTTTATAATTCAGTCTGTTTATATATAATTAATATCTCATATTTATGTCAGAGTGTTTCAAAGATTATTTTTTGGTTTAAATTAACATTCAATTAAATTTGAATATTATATTAACTATTATATTTGAATAACTATTTAGTCAAGTTATTTTATTTTATTTAAACCGTATTAAACCTTATTGAAAATGTATACCAAAATTGAAAATTGTACAAAAATTGTATTTTAAACAATTTAAAGAAACATTAAAAGTTAATTTAAGTTGATTCAAAGAAAATAGTATAATCTTATTCAGAAATAGGGAGATTTCTAGGATTCCTGTTTTTCAATTCGTAAACCCTTTTTAAACACACAAAAAAGTTAAAAATTAGTTCCTGAATTTTATATTTAAACTAAAATAGTTTTCATCTTTTATATAAGCTTTCAATCATACTTTATCAAAAAGGACATCTTTAAAGTGAAATATTCAGATAATAATATGGGACAATTCTTATCGTCCTGTTTCTTTCCATTGGTTATTTATAATCTGGTAATATCAAAGGATCCTTTATTTTTTCTTCGACATTTTAAAAGTTTTCCCAAGGACGAAACTATTTTCACAGTTTTTTTAAAATCGGAAGTCATTCTTAAAATGATTGAAAAGATTATTTCTTATTGATAGTCCTTTTAGTCCTTTAAGTCTTTAAGAAAATAAAATATTGTATTCTCTTTCCTAAGTTATCATTGGAAGTGCTAGGATCCCATTGTTGCTTGTCTCTGCTGGCTCAGGTGAGAGAGGAGATGATCTCATCTTTGCATTATTCCCCTGCGGTGTATGCGTCTGTGTCTGTGTGTATGTGCATCGTCGAAATTGGCCACCCGCAAACAGTTTTCAAATGAGGCAGGTCACTTATTTTTTTTTTTTTTTTTGACGAAACGCACAAAGCACACACACACACACATTAATACAGATACAGACATGGAGACACAGAAAACGCGTCTTGATTGGCAGCGCTGCCGCTGCTGTCAGTTGTCGTCATCGAAGCAAAACAAAAACAAAAAATACATACAAAACAGAAGCTAAATTTAGAAAATACAACAACAATTTTTTTTCTCATTTTTTTTGTTGTATTTTATTTTTTTCTTCTTATTTCAACCGCAAAAAGAAACCTAAAAACATACAAAAAAAAACCGAAAAAAAAACTGAAAAACTCGTCTTAACCTGAAACGAAACCTTGTAACATTTTTCCCCAGCTTGGCGACGACAGCGGCGCTGCTTTTAATTGACAAGCCGGCAAAGGCAACGCGTTCGTGGGGGGCGAGGAAACAAGCAGCAAAAGAAGAGAGAGAGAGAGAGACAGTCTCTCTCTCTTTCAGGTTGCTTTTTTTTTTTTTTTTTGGTGATCACTTTTGCTTTCAATATGAAATAATCGAGACAACGTAACAAACACCGCTGCCGTCGCTATTGCTGCTGCCCGCCTGCTATGAACAAGTTTCGCCCACAAGTTCTCTCTCACAGACGCACACACACACACAAAACTCTCTCGCAGTCATTCAGAGTGTTTGTTGTACGTTGCTCTCTTGCTGTGGCTCTCTCTCATCATTGAATAATGTAATAAGTGAAAGTGTCTTGTTGTGTGTGTGTGACTACGACGACGACGATGATGATGACGACGACGACGACGTCGCTGCTACTGCCGTGCCGTTGCTGCTGCTGTTGACGTTGCGCTGTTTCAGTTGACCTACTTTTTTGTTGTACAGATTCAGGTCTATGTTAGAGAGATTAATTTCGATTTCGTTTCTACAGTTTTTATATTCGTGAGCCTATATGCTGCTGCTGCTGCTACTAGGCATGGTCGATGTCGTTGCCTATGCCTATGCCTATGCCTCTGCGTGTGCCTTCTCTTGTGCGTGTGCTAATAAAATCGTGTGTATGTGTGTTTGTGTGGGTGTTTATGCAGATATAGGATAAGGGAATGGTGATGGTGGGTTAAGAAGAGAAGCAGGGAATTGTGAATTGGGTGGGTTACTATCGGGTTGGGGGTCCCATGTTCATTGTAATGGAAAACTGTTGCCATGTTGGTGTAGGTTGGTCACATTGTGTGTTATATCTTATTGGTATTAGTGTTGGTGTAACTCTGCGTTCTTATTAATGTTGTTGTTGTTGAGACTCCCAACTGTGTTAGTCTTAGGATAGGTTCCGCACTCTATTTCTTTATTTCTCTACATTTCTCTCTATATTTATACATTTCTGCTTGCCTCTGCGCCGCTTGTTTTCATGTTAATAGGTCAATGGGAAATTTAGTGGGGCGTGTGATGATGATGATGATGTTGGTCGATGTTGGGCCTATAAAAGTGTGCGCGTTTGTATGTATAACCTACATGCATACATACAAACATACACACACACACACATACATACATATATATATATATTCATACATTTGTATAGGTTTGTATCTTGATATTAATTATATGTTGGATTTAAGGCTTAAGTTCACTTCGACCCATAAATATACGACTTTTGTATATATGAATGTGAATATTACATCTGGCATTTTGCTGCTTTAAGCTGGATAAGACTTAAGTTATCACAATAAAATTAATGAATCATATACATATGTATGTACATACATATATGCAGATTTACCATTAACACATATCATTTATGAGACTATTTATTATTACATAAAATACCTATGTAAAAATAAAGTATAAAAACTATAATGATTGTTTTAAAGTCAGATCCAAGACATTTTAAAATCAGAGTTAAAAATTTTACAAAAATAATATTATTAGAATAATATTTAAGAATATATAAATATATGTACATATATACATATGTACAACATATTGTACACCTTTCGTATAACATGTCGTATAAGTGATACATATTTAGCATCATATTAATATTCAATCACATCCTTCTAAATTACACCATATTTAAATAAACAATATCAGATTTTAGTAAAACATTGTAAGCCCAATTTTTATTAGGCCAATGAATGAACGGTTAAATGGGGATGCCAGATAGTCAAATGCTGTAAAAACCATCAGTGGAACCATCTTTTTGACTGTGATGAAATCGAAATGAGTGAGTAAGTAACTTTAATGTGAAACCTACCTCACCATTTCAAATGCAAATTCAAATTCCACGATCCATGGATCGTACGACCGCAATGACACCCACTCCCACACCATCCTATCTTTTATGCATACATATAAATGTATGTATGTATATACATATGTATGCACATACATGTATGTATATATATTTTTTTATTACATTATCATTGTTATCAGTTTTCTCGTTTTTTTTTTTTTCATTTTGCGCCATCTTTTAATGAGCACATAAAAAGAGAAGGAGAAAGAATGAACGGTTGATTGACAAATGAAGTCCGCCCGCTCGTCATAAACCCCAATCTCAATTAAATTAAATTAACTAAAGACGAATGTATGTATATATGTACATATATTTATACATATATACATACATATGTCTATATATATACAAAAGTGTGACAAAAATATCGCCAACAATGCACAATTAAATAAAAATATATTATAAATAAATAAAGAGAAAAAACTGAAAGAAAATAAAAAAAAAACACTCAACGAAACGATGACAACGTAAAATGAGCAAACAATGTACAAAAGAGAAAAAGAGACGAGCGACAGAGAAAGAGAGAGAAAGATAGTGAGGAGTGAGGAGAAGAGAATCAAACAACGGCGATTACAACAAAAACGTGAAACGAAAATGCTACAAAATGATGAGTGGATGAGAAGAAGAAGAAGAAAAGGGTAGGCACAAGGGTAAGGAAAGGGGGGCCGGCCTTACTTGGGTCTGCCAGTGGGGGTGTACGGGCAGGAGTATTAGCGTCAACGGCTAAGGGGGAAGCATCGGTGGTGGTGGTGGTAGCGTAGTCGGCAGCGGCAGCAGCATCGGCAACGTTTTCTCTGCGCTGACGTCGCACACACGTTAACGCTGCACAAAATATTATTCAAAAAACCTTGACACACTTTTGTATGCCGCACACACAGAAACTCATATACATATATACAGAGAGAAGCACACACATACGAACACACAAATACAAACATACATGCACAGCTACACAATTCGCCCAGGGACGGTTTCGACCGCAATTCGCCGTCGCTTGCCCGCCCCGTCACACCGCTTACGCCTGCCTGCCTTCGCCTAGCCGCCCGAGGAGGTCAGCTTAATGTAGATTTGTATAATTGTCTATATATGTATGCATGTATATACATACACACATATAGATTTGTGTATGTAAGCATGTATTTATGCATGTACATACATATATGTAGTATATACATATGTATGTATGTATGTAGGTAAGTGTTTGTTTGTATGCGCCTTATTTTGTATACATTGAGTGCACTGTAAATGCAGTCGACGTCGGCGATGCGCAATAAATTTGATTTCAAACTAAATTATATTAATTAACGCATTTTTTATACACGTTTTGTATTTAATTTTATTTCTGTTTTTTGTTTTTTTTTTTTTAATTTTTTTGTTGTTTTTGTGTGCGTAATGAGGTCAGGCCACATGTTTGTAGATCGCTTGACGGTTGTATCTGTCAAGCCAATATCATATCAATATGAAGCACAGGTGTGGCCTTCTCAAGTATCCCCCTCCACCCCTTCCTATCAACTGAAGTTACGTCGCCGATTTGCGGTTTCTTAACATTCATAATATCCAATATAATTGAATACAAAGTGTGAAAGGAAGAGTATGCTAAAATTACCAAAATTTTAGTTCTTGTCAACGAAAATGTAACAAAAAAATTTATCTTAATACATATGTACATATGTATGTATAATTTCAAACGATATCATTAAAAATTGGCTTAAAAACTTATAGAGTTGAAGGGTTAAAACAGTGTTATAAAGGGCTCTAGGACAGCTGAATTTAACATATGTTTTTTATTTTGCAATACTGTTTATATTTACAAAAGAACATATTTCTATAACTATTTTTGTATTGTTTTTATTTTTGTTTTTGTATTCACCTGATCATAAAAAATAAAAAAAACTAGTTAGTCATTTTAAAGGTTATAATAAAACCAGAAATATTCCATTGTAAGATTTCGTAATGGATTAGAGCATTATATCAAAATAGCTACCTAATAAAACGATTATGTGGTAAGATTGATAAGAGTTAGATGATTATGTTCATTTGCTATACAATTTGATAATTATTCCGGTTAATTTGATCAAAATCAGTCATCTATAATCATAATCATCATCATATGATTACATATTAGGTTGAAATGCTAAATTACCTCAGCGCCAGTTGGTTTTTCCCCATAAAACTCTTCTCATGCTGACTAATCCACCCATTCCTATACAGCATTGCACCCGTTTTGTTCCGTCCCGTCCCGTGCCGTTTCGTTCCGTCCCTTTTTCAACACTTTGTTTCCTCACCCAATAGTTACTACTGAATGCAGGCATTGAAATGTCACTTTTCTCTTAATTTCTTTGTTGACTGTTTGATTATCGGCTGTCTATAATGTTATTCCAGTTTTTCTTCTTCTTCGTATTTTGTTTTTGTAAACTTTGTTGTATTTCTTTTTATTTTTTTATTTTTTTTTTGCAATATATACAAAATACTTGTACACACACAGAGAGAACTGCAATTCACTTAACTGAAACAACAACGTCTCACGCGCGCTTTAACGTTGTTGCTGCTGCTGCTGTGCGGTTGCTGCGCTGCTACTGCGCTGCTTCGACATCGGTTGCAGTTGACGAAGACGAAGCTTAAAACTAGGTCACGAGGCCACAAAAACAATTGCAGTTGGCATAGAGTGAGAATGGAGGGAGGCAGGGAGGATGGAAGTGGAATTGGGGCTTGGGGTTTGGATTGGCGTTGGGGTGGTGAAGATGAGGGAGGCAGGCAGGTGGGGCTGCATGAGGTTGGAAGGGGGGGTGGGGGTGGGCTGTTTCGTTTTCTGGCTGCTTAAAATGCATTGCAGCGCGTTTTTAGCTGCGTATTTTGGGTAGCGGTGCGGGAGGGGGCTGACCATGTTGCAGGGAAGTATAGCGGGTTGCTGCACTGAGTGGGTGGTTGTCAGTGTGTTGTTTGCTTGTTTTCGTTGGGTGGGTCAGGGTGGATATTTCTATAGAGACAGAGATGAAGAACGAGAGAAGCAGAAAGAGAGAGAGAGAGCAAGAGAGTTCCTTATGCGTAGAAACAAATGAGTTGCCGGGGCACATGATGGAAAGAGAGAGAGAGAGAAAGAGGGGCATACAAGGAGAAGCCAAGGAATTGAGCGAGAGGCAGAATGGATTCTGCTCTAAAGGATTTAGGTCGACCAAACAACGCAACTTGCCTAATTACAATATAAAGAGAGAAAAAACAACAATAGAATAAATAAAAATAGTTTTTGTTTATTTTCATAATGAATATTTTAATAAACTTTCATGAATTCCTAGTTTGCATTTTGTTTTCTTTAATAAAAATAAAAGAAAAGAGATAAGTATACTCTTTGGACAAAATTGTGTTAGGTTAGGTTAGGTCAGGTCAGGTAAAGTTAGGTTAGGTTATGTTGGATTTTACCTTCCCTTTTAAGAAAGATGAAACATGCGCACAAATGGCACAAATAAATAATAAAAAAAATAAAGGATAATTCAAAGTTAAAACACAGAAAGAAGCGCAAAACGATGCGGATACAAATGCCGAGAAAAAATGACACAGCCAAATAGATGCTAAATGAAACAATAAGGGATAAAGATGAAAAGAAAAAACAAACAAACTAAAAACAGATATAATGACACAAAATAAACAAGAGAAATGCAAAAGCAAAGAATAAAAAAAATAGCTAATTTCAAAGATGGATTTTTGGGTCGTTCCTTTAAGTTCAAATATACACAATGACCAGAATATCCTAATGCTTAAAGCAGGTCTCAATATACATATATATATATATATATATATATACACTTATATTTTTAAGCACCTTTCTCTAAGTAAGTCACCTCAATAATATGCTCTACTTCTTATTAAATTTTATTTTCAAACCGAAACAGAGTGATTTCTTTTACCGTTAAACCGGTTTACTCTTTACCGGTAATGAACTAAAATAATTTCAATATTTTATAATAAATTCAAATTTGATTTATTTCTTCAATTTGCATATTAAAAAGCCAACACTATAATTAATGAATGTAAAAAAAAGCAAAAACTAAATCAAGCAAAGAAAATATCATAATTTTGTTTTAGTTTTGATTTTTTGGCTTGCTCAGCATTGGAATTTCAACGATTTGTTGTGCCAAAAACCTCAAAAACAAAAAAGCAAAAAAATATTCAAAAAGAAGAAAAAATATTATTAAAACCGCAGCAAAAAGCAAATCAGAGTCTCACACACACACACACGCACACACATACATACACAGAGAGCCACTACTATTCAAAATGTTAAAATACTTTTTTTTTCTCTTTATAAACTCTGTAATTTATGGATTAAAAGGGTATATTAGAGCCAACAAATGGCAAAGGAAAAAAATAATGTTTTTAATTATTAAAATTTAAAGTAAAAATACATATGTATGTATAATATATAAAATAATGATAATATAATAGTATAATCCTCTCGATCCTCTCTAATCCGATAAACTTAGTAAATTTCTGTTTAAAGTCTTCAAAATTGGATAACAATTAAATCAAAGAAAATTTCAAAAGGGTATTTTCAAAGTCGGCTATTTTTTTTTTTTATTAATATAAGCACTTATATTTTTGTTAAGTTTTTTATTTTGTTTCTTTAATTATGGTTTGAAGTCCCAAGGTGGCTGCAATCCAAATTCAACAGCCAACTCATGTCTGCCTAATTGGTTAGATTTTTCCTTTTTGTTATTGTTGTTGTTGCTGCTGACTGACTAACAACAATTAACATTAAACATATAAATAAATTTAGTGTTGGACCAAAATGTGAAGACAATGTACAATACAAGAGACAAGCTAACAAAAACCGCAACAAAAATGAATAAAATATAAATAAATAATAGATAAATTCATACATGCATAATGTTGATGCAAAGATAAAAATATAATGTCCACGTAAGGGGGACGGTTAGGGGAATTAGTGTGGTGGGGGGGTCAAAGAGGGACCATAGTAATGCTTAGTTATGTTTGTCTAGTTTCCATCTATCTATTTGTTTAATATGCGGGCCCCCAAATGGCAAATCAAACTTAACTTGTTATGCACAGAAATAAAATTATTAACAAATAAAAATTTATACAATAAAAGAAAAAAATATAAAATAAAAAAACACATAACAAACCGGAGTAATAAAAGTTTCAATAGCTTAATAGCAATCGATTTGAATCAGAACTTGAACAGATAGATAAATACTTAATGTTGCTTTTTTTTTTATTTTTTTGCTACTTAAGAACATTAGCGGTTTTTTGGTAATTAAAATAAACTTACTTAACCCGATTAGTATATGTATATTTTATTATTATAATGTATATACTATAAAATAATTGATCAATTTTAAGTTCAAGAATATTTATTAAAAATAAGTTGCAACTGAAAGACTACTAAAAATGCATATCAAGTATCCGCCGAGTTGTCCCTTTCTTTTTGTTAAATTCCGAAATTCCCTACAATTTTAAATACAATAAGTAAGAAAGAATTTCAAATTAAAATAAATTTGGTAAAATTGTGGTCAAAACCAATGCAAATTATATTCTCTTTGATATTTTGTTTGAAATTCCTTAACATTATCCATGCCACACAACCAAAAATGAATAAACAAATCAAAAAACCAAAATTAAACGACTCAAAACCGATTAATATGCCAAAGACTAAAAAAAAAAAAAAGATAAACAAAAAAAAAACTATTTTAAACCAACAACAAAAATTTTGCACTAAAAGTTTCAAAAAAGAACCAGAGACAGAAAAAGGAAAAAAAAAAAGAAACCAGACCAGACAACAACAACCAAAAAAAGAAGAAAAACTGAAAAAAAAAAAAAATTAAATGGAAGCAAAATCTCAAGAAACGCAGTCAACAACAATAGCAACAACAAGAGCAAAATTTGCGACGTCTGGCAGCCACAGCTGGCGTCGCTGTTGACGCTAGCGTCAGCGTTGGCGTTGACAGCGGCCCGTTGTTAGATATGGTGACCCACTAACCTACTTTTCGCTTTGAAAACGCTCAAGCTTTTTACGTACAAACATACATACATACACTTTATATATACGTATAAAAATATATATTTATAAATGAAAAAAACTATGTATATATGTATATTTATGTACAATATACATACATGTATGTATGTATGTACGTTTTTTCTTTACTGCTTCTTTTTTTTTTTTTTTTTGATTAAAATTATATAAACAAAGTGGAAATATTCAACAACGCAATCGACACAGAAACAAAAAAAAAATAATGAAAATGAAGACAAAAAAATAAAGAGGCAAGAGAGCATGCTACGGCACAGTTACAAAAAGAGAGAGACAGGGAGAGGAAGAGAGAGGCAGTTTTTTTTTTTTGCTTTGTTGGACTGCCTCAATGAGAGGGAGATTCCCACACACGCACTAAAACTGTGACTTCCCCGCCCCACCCTTCATTTCACCATAAGCTCCAACCAAAAACTATTCAATATTGAACCTAACCCAACAAAAAATGCTGAAAAAGAAACAAAACCGAAAAAGCAGACAAAGAAAAAAAGCTCACGCACATTGTATACTTTTTTTTTTGTGTTTTTCTTTTTCTTTTTTTTTGGATACCCTCTGCATACCATGGGGAATAAAGAGGTATAAGGGATTTAGATATAATCATATATCTCTTAATGTTATTCTCTTTATTTCTTTTACATAACTCTCTTCTTTTTTATATTATCAAGGAGTTGAAGAACTTTCTTTTTATTAAATTACAAACTATAAGAAAATTATAGAATTAAATTTAACTTGTAATAAGAGAGGGTATTTTTTAGTCAACACTTTAATCAATTTTCGTTAGCTAATTGTGCGCAGTAGTACAGTAACAACAAATACTACAATGGGCCCAAAAAGTCTCTCAATTTCGTTTCGTTTAGCTTATTCACGATCGTTTGCGCAATTTTGCTCATTCATCGCACGCACTTTCGGTTTTGTTTTTTTATTGCTATCTCTTTTTTTTTTAACTTTTTGGGTTGGTTTTTTTTTTTCGTTTTAGGTCTTTGTTTCTGTTAATTTTGAAATAAATTTTGGTTTTATTTTGCTTTTGTTGTTGTGCGTTTGTACGTTTTTCCAATCAATTTTTTCATCAATTTACGTTAAGTTTTTATGTTTATTTCATGTGGTTTCCTTTTTTGGGGGAAAGTCAACACAAAAAAAAAACAATATCGAGTAAAGAGACAAAAAAAATGGGTTCGATTTGGCCATATGGTTGACTGCTTTCAAGTATGATCTCATTTTGGGAGTTTCTTTTTACCAAATGTTCATATTAAGATCATTCCATTATCCTTAAAAATTTAATTTGAAAACAATATCCTGGGATATTCTAAATCTAAGTAAAAATTAGAGTTCTACAATATGATCTATTTATTCATTCTTCAGGTTTGATCTTGATCTATTGACAACTATTCTGCATAGTTTTTTTTATATATAAATATAAAGTTTTAAACTAAATAACAGAAAACTAGAAGGATGGGCTAACTTCGGCCGTGCCGAAGTTCGTATACCCTTGCAAACTATCTTTTTGATTTATATATAATTTTCCGGAATCATAAGGAAGTATATAAAACCCATCAAATATAAATTTGATGTCCGTGTCATAAAAAAAAAAAACAAATTTTTTTTTCCCCGATTGTTCCTATGACAGCTATAGCATATAGTCGACCGATTCTGATAAAACTTAAAAGATATATTTCTTTTTATATAAAATTGTCAAATAACAAATTTCGTGACGATTGCTTCAAAAACATCGAAGTTATTGATCAAAAACTAAATTTTTGACTGATCGTTCCTATGGGAGCTGTATGATATAGTCGACCGATTCTGATGAAATTTGGTATATGTGTTGAGGATTATATAAAACTCATAAATACCAAATTTAGTGACATTCGATTGAAAAACAACAGAGTTATTGATGTTAAACCCTATTCTTGGCCGATCGTTCCTATGGGAGCTATATGATATAGTCGACCGATTCTGATGAAACTTGGTATATATGTTGGGTATTATATAAAACTCACAAACACCAAATTTAGTGACATTCGATTAAGAAACAACTGAGTTATTGATGTTAAACCTTATTCCTGACCGATCGTTCCTATGGCAGCTATATGATATAGTCATCCGATCGGGATGATTCCGAGATATACAATGCCTGCAGCAAAAAGAAGCCTAGGTGCAAAATTTCAGCTCTGTAGCTCTAAGGGTCTCGGAGGAGATTGCGTTGATCCAGACAGACGGACAGACGGACAAGGCTATATCAACTCAGCTCATCTTGCTGATCAAGAATATATATAGTCGGAGATGCTTCCTTCTATGCGTTGCAAACTTCTGACCAAAATTAATATACACTTTGCAAGTGTATAAATATAGAATTTGACGATAGTTGGCGCCAGTGTGTCAGAAATTGTAAATAAGTGTAGTTTAACATAGCCTTCATGTGTACGTGAATTTTCCATATGGTTTTGTAAATATATGTACATATGTAAATGATATATCCGATTACATCAATTCTGTTATTGTCCTTTTATCTCCACTTAAATTGAATGCTAACTGACGCACAAGTACAACAAAAGACAAGCTAGTACACATGCAAACATAATTGAATATATGTATATGTATTGTATATGCAAACTATATATGTATATATACATATATATATATATCTCTTTATAACATCGTCAAACCACCAACAACAACGCCCCATGGCCCCCATAGAGCCGAGTAGTAACTTGGTTTGACTCGACTCAACTCGACTCGACTTGACTCACACACTGACTTCACTGACTTGACTGACTTGGCTCTGACTGTTTGGTAATCAAATCTAGGTGACCCAAATTGCATTGACCTAGTTTAGCAAGGCGGTCATCAGACCAACAGAGATCCCCCCACCCCACTCCCATCTTCGACACACACAACATCAACAAGAAATTTCCTCTTCGTCCTTTCAGATCAAATGTGAAATAAAAAGCAATACCAAAAAAAAGATACAAAACTTGAAAAAAAAAAAACAAAAAACTGTTAAGCATACATAAATTCAGTTGACAGTCAGAAAAGATTTTAATCATTTAAGTTAAGCAAGTCATAAAACGTAGTAGCAACAATTGAGAAAAACAATGTTTTTCCAAGTGAAGGACAAACCAGCGATCATAATGATGTTGATAATAATAATGATAATGATGATGACAATAATAATTAATTAGTATAGGATGGATGCGTTCATGATGAAATGGCATTAAAAATTTATTTTAACTTATTTTTGTTTAACAAAAAGTGAAGGGTTTAAACAAAACAACAAAAAACAAAAAAAAAGAAAATTAATAAATCAATAAGCGAATATATGCATAAAATAAAAAAGATTATATATAAAAATTTATATTCTTATAGATTTTACTACTTGAAATTGTGTTGTTTTTTTTTTCTTTTTTCATTCTTTATAAAACATTTTAATTGATTATAAAATTGAAATTACTAAGACTTAAATATAATAATAATCTTGACCCATTGTTTATACAATTTACATAAAAGATATAAGAAAGAGTTGACCCAATTTCAAAACAAGTTTATCAATGAAAAATCACATAGACATTTCAATAGAAGAATTAACAATCATGATAAACTCAATTAGAATGTAAACTGAAAGTTAAGTGAGTCTTTGTCATCAAATCACAAATTGCAAAGATTTTTTTTGATTAATAGATTAAAGATATAATAGTTGAAAGATGCATTAAATATTAAAATGATTTATAACAATGGCAATGACATCTTGATCAGTTTATAAATATTATAATACAACAATAAAAGATCATAAAACTGTTAATCAAAATAGTAATTCCTTTAATAAATGGATATATGTATCTAGGGGGAAAAGAAAACATTTTTTAGATTATAGTGATTCTAATAACAGATTTTATTTATTACATATAATAATTTAAACTAAAAGCAATAAAATCGTTTAGATTTAAGATTTGTTAATAAAATCTTTTAAAGATGTCTGGAGAATAAGAATTAATTTAATAATCATCATTTTTAAAAATTTATGAAATATATGACCAATCAAGATCTTTTAAATTAAAAGATAATATCAAAGATAAAAGCACAGATACAGTATCATTATTTAAAGATCATTATCTGATGGTCTTCTTGTCATATGAAAATGCAAAAGTATTCCATATTTGATTTCATTTTGTTACACAAGTTTTTGAGGAACAAAACCTTCTCATATGGTATATAGCCCCAGAGGCATAGATAGGCAATTGTTAAACAATCAAAAGGCAAACGCAAATTATTTCATAATTATTTAAATGTTAAGCTACTGAAAGACCTTTAGGCAAACATCAAAATGATTACAGCAAATAACAAAATAAATATAAAAGCAAAAAAAAAAAAAGAAAAAAAACTTTAAATTAATTTACACCCCAAAAAAACTCAAGTCAAGTTGACTCGACGACGCGACTCTCGAAATGTACCTCCAAATATTATGAGGCTGTGTGTATGTTGAAGTGATGCAACATTTGGTTATTTCTTCTTTTTGTTGTTGTCTCATATATTTAAATAATTTTTTATTTTATATATATATATATATATTTATAATATTGCTTACAATTTTTATTTGCTGGGAGAGCGACAGAGAGAGAGAGAGAAAGAGCGAGGGAGCAGGCAAATGACGAACGAACGCACGAACGACGAAAAAACGAAGTTAAAACTTTTGCCGTGCGAAGCGCGTGTCTCACACACACACACACTCATACCAAGCGCCTAGAGAGGGCGGCAAGAGAGAGAGCGAGCGAGAGAGAGAGAGAGAAGCGGCCATGTTGTTGGGGCCAAAGCTGACCCACTTTGGGCCTCTACTATATTTGCATGGCCTACTGCACTTGGCCAAGTTTTTGTCTCTCTTCCACGCACAGCCGAAAATTCAACGAGCAAGCGTGAGAGATAACACAGAAAATACTAAAAAAGAAAAAGAAGAAAAAACCAACAATACATATTTCTTTTTCATTTCTCGTGTTTTGTTTTTGCTTTTGTTAATAATACGTATTAAAAAACAACAAAAAAAAAAGCGATTAGTTGTACTAGGGGTTTTTTTTTGTCTTTTATTTTTGCTTTTGATAAGCGACACATGAAAAGGTGAGCAAAGGAACCAAACACGAAAAACGAATTGCCTATACTCTTGGTGATGGTGTACATACATATATATGTAGGATATACATATACAATCAATGTTGATTAAATTTAAAGAATAAACTAAAATATTTATATAAGTATATATTTTACGAAATATGGCAAGTTAATACTATTTCTGTTTGGAATCACTTCCAAATCCTTAACATTCCAACAGAAACTGACATCAATATATAAGTAAAAAGTATCAGATAGATCTACCTTATTCATTCTAGAAGGATTCTTTGTAAATCGTATAAAAATTCTATTTAGAAAACAAAATCCTTTAAATTACTTTTAAAATATAAAATAGAAGACAACAGAATTCGATTTCTAAAGGATTTCTGGCCGAATAATAAAGCATGTTGTTTCCTATATACAAAATGTTTCTATTTTATTTTATTTTCCCCAAACTGATTTATTTGATAAATTTAATTAAGAATTTTTATATTTAATAGTTAATGCAAACTCTTAATTAGCATTTATATATGTATATACACCCATTTGTAAGAGTATAATTATATTTATATACATATATGTATGTATATTATACATATATGACAAAAAATTACTCATACGCAGCATTGTACACATTTTGCATGGGGTTTAGGTTAGCTAGTTGGCTGCCGTTGCTCTTGTCGCAATAATTAGTTGGGAAATTTAGATCATGGCAGCCATATAACATTGTAATAATTGCCAGCCAGCCAACTAGACACAAAAACAACAAAAGCAACAACATCAACAACAACAGCTACAACAAAATATATAGAAGCAGAAACAGACATTGAAACCATCTTTCCACCCCCTTCTCCCTCTCCTTCCGTCACTTCTCCTTCTGCTCCTCTTAAATCTCCTCTGCCGCCACCGTCACGTTATATATGTATGTATAATATATATATATACATATACATATGTATATTGTTGCTTTTCACGTGCACTTACATAATCATTTTGAATGTATGTTTGTGTCTGTGTACGTATCGCACACAAATTGCGTAAATTTTTTTTCGTTTTTTTTTTTCTGGTGCGTTCATTTTCGAAATCAATTTTTATTTTATTTTTCGTGGGGGGGTAGAAAAAAAATGGACAGAGAGGATGAGGGGTGGAAAAGGGGCATATAGTGTCTATGTTGTAAATGATTTTTGGCACTCAATTTGTTTATTGTGCAAATGCGTTTTGTGTGTGTGTGTGTGTGTGTGTGTATGTGAGTGTGTGTGATTTAAATTGTATGTGGATAATAATGTGGGCTGGGATCTTTCCACTTTATAATTTTGTTACGGATTTCAACTGGAAAATTGAAAGTTGCAATTGGTTACAAGAAAAGTGGAAGGATTGAAAATTGTACAATGATGCTAATAAGATAATATTAATGATCATAATGATATATTGAGAATTTTGCAAGAAAATCACATTAATATGACGAGTTAATTTTGAAATAACCTTTGAATTTGCCTTGAACTTGACACTGATTTTCAATTCTCTATATTTTCAATATCAACAATTTGGCATCTATTTGAATGCATTTATTTATGTCTTTTTTCCGGTCTAAATTATTATTGCAGTATTAAGAAAGGTATAAAGATACTTTTACCACCAAGTGTTCAATCTTTGCTCTCTCTTGTTGTTCCTTCTTCTTCTATTCAATAAAGGATTTTAGAGGAAATAGAACAATTATTTTAATGCTATCTACATTGTTTAAAATCCAGTTTAAATCTACATTTTTGATATATCAAGTGAAAATTTGGTTTTGACCGACTGAAGTCAATTTATCAAGCTGTAAAAGAATCTATATGTATGTATGTATCTATATATAGTACTCATTTCTTCTTCATCTTTTTCTTCGTGTTGCCCTTTTGCGAGACGAATGTAAACAAAGTCGTAAATTATATTATAAATAAACTCTCCCTCCCATTTTTACCCGAAACTTGGACCTGCCTTAACAATTTAAAAAAATACAACAACAACGAAATGCATATAAAATAGAATAAAAAGATATAAATGAAACATAAATGAAATTTCAGCAATATTTTCTTTTGTTTCTTCTGCTGTTAACTTTTCTCTGTAATTTAATAAAAAAATTTGTGAAAAAATTAAAATCAGTAGGCGGATAAGGTGGGCAATAAAATGAGACCCGTCACCCGCTATCCATACCGCTCCCTCATTCCCACTCCTTTTAGGGGCAAACTCTCATTGAAAAGTTATCAGAAAAGCATCAGCATGCGTGACGCAGCAGCGCGGTTGCGTTGCTGTCAGCGTCGTTCCATTTACCTAAACTGCACACAAGTTGTTCTTGTTTCTTGTTTTGGGCGAAAACGAAGCTTTGTATAGCCGCAGAAAAAGCTCACATTAGGCTATTCTTTTTGTTGTTGTTGTTATTGTTGCTGTGGCTGGTTCCTTGTAGTTTGCATTTACGCTTGCACAAAGAGCTTTTTTTTCTGTATCTTTTATTTACTTTGCGCTATTATCTTGTAGCCAAGAGAGAGAGAGAGAGAGAGAGAGAGAGAGGGTGAGCGAGAGGATCACTTCAAGTTGCTGCTGTTGTTTGCTTTTGCAGCGCAACGGCGGCAATGTGGCGCCTCAGCCTCAACTATGCACGCGCAAAACTCTTATAGAGACACACATAAACACACACACACATGCATAAGCTGCAAAAGCTTTCACATAAAATGAAAAAGCTCTAAATGCGTGAGGGTTCTCTAGTTAGTTGTGTGCTCAAGTGTGTGTTTTTGTGTGTGTTGATGGGTGCAAAGCATTTTTAACTTTTTATAGGCACACACACACACACTAATTTGTGTTTGTGTGTGTGAATAGAAGGCAAACAAATTCTAGTTAAACTTTGACGAATTTTAAATGAGCTACAACAAATGGTAAAAAAATTTAATATTTAAAAGCGTAGAGATAAAAAAAAAGTATATACATACATAGTAGAAAAGCTTTTTTTCAAATTGATGGCTCAGAGTTTTATTGATCCCAAAAATTGATTGATTCTATTTAACTATGTAGTTGCATTTATTTCGGTTAAATCCACTGATATTAATTGTGGGGAACTGGTGAATTGAAAACGTTTTTATTAAGCAAAAGCTTAATTCATATAAGAATTCAAATAAGAATTTAAATTAAATAATATAAACATATTATACTTTTAAATATTTCCTATATCATTGTGTTTACATTTTTCGCTTATTATTCCAAATATTCCAGACATACCATTTTGTATAACACAAACAATGGCACCAAGTAAACTTCTTCAATTTTATGTATCTATTGCAAGGTGGTAATCTGTTTTTTCTCTCAGGATAAATAGATAGATAATATTTATAAACTTTCTTAACTTTAATGTGATTCTACTTTTCATAGGGTCTAAAATCGATGCAATTTATACTGACTCAGATTGTATGCCAATGGCAAATCAGTAATTTATAATTGATATAGAATATATACATACATATGTACATAGATACATATATTGGAATTTCCCACTTAAGGATAATTCAGGTTAAGTATTCAATATTGTTATACCCTTTAATTTAGTGTTGTTAACTTCTATTTTGTAGTTTGCTTCGTTCTATGCCATCTGATAGCGGCATTTATTTTGTTGTTATATGTACACATGACGTATACGTAATATATATAAAAACCGTTCTGACATTACGTATACGCCAAGAGTGATAAGTGAAAACACAACCTTATTAACAGATAAGATGTAGCGAAGCGAAACGAAGTGAGTTTTGACAATTTGTTACAGCGCAAAAAATTGAGCAAAAGAATATACAGCAAGAGAGGAACAATAACAACAACAACAAAAACTGGACACAAAACAATATAGAAATAGAAATAAAAACACAAATAAAACTTGTTACGTATTTAGCAATTACAAGTTGTATAGAAAAATACCGTAAGCCAGTTAATACATCGACTTTAGAATACCCTCCTCCATTTGCCTAATTGAATATAATTTTTAAAAATTTGTCTTTTAATCTATATGTATGAGTGACTAATACTTTAATCTCTAAGTAAAGCTGATATAGATTATGCAACGATCCTGGTGAAAATGAATGCTGCTATACGACTATGTTATACGCTTTAATGGGGTAGCAATCAGGACTATGTATCCATACACTTGTTGCATGCATTTTCAAAATATCAATATACCCTGCTTAGTACAGGGTATAAAAACAACAGCTTACATAAAGGGGTAAACAGACAAAGATAAAAAAAAAAAGAGAAACAGAGAGCGGAGTGAGGGGGTTAAAATGGAAAAGTGTAGAGGATGGAAAACCAAATTGTTACTAAATTAATTAAATTGAATTAAATTAAATTAAATGACGCACCAGTTGCTGAGTTTTAACTGTCAATAAATCAGACAAAAAACAAACAAAATGCAAAAAAATTTTATATATATAAGTATATATGCATATATATATATATATATATAATGCATAAATGTAACTAGGTCAGGGTACACAAATACACACACACGCACACATACAGACAGCCACCAAACCCATACAGAAGAAGAAAATCAATGTGCTCTCTCTTTTAGTCGCCCTCTCTTTCCACCCCCCCTCACTCTCTGTCTCTCTCTTTCCCATTCTCATCAATTGCAAGGCAGTCGCTATCTCTTTTCCATCCATTGGCTAAAATTGCAATTGTAAATGCAAATGCATAAACAGAACAAAAACAAAAAGCGCAAAAAGGAAAAAATACAAAATTAGTATAAAAGCAACTCTGCCCAGAAAATACATATGTGGCACAGGGTCAACTGGCGACCCATTAGCACAGTTTTTCCACTCAGAAACTCAAACGGAGACACTAAAATAGGGGGAGGTAGAGAGAGAAAGAGGGAGATAGATAGACGTTGGAGACGCCCGCCCCAGACACTGAGACTCATTTTCAATGCCATTTTCAATTCGCTTTTGATTTAACTTTAAGGTTAACAGCAATCAAAATGCAATAATAACGCATAACTAACATTAAGAGTAAACTAAACATAAAACAAAAAGCTAAACTAAAATGCAAATTGTAAATTTAGTTCAAGTTGAATTGAATAGATTAAACCAAAGACAATGCAATCGAAAGTTATAACGGTTGATATATAGAGATGATTACAGTGGATGCCGGTTATAACGATACTCAAGGTACTAGCAAATCTTCGAATGTTTAGCATTAAAAGCGGTCAAATCGTTTTAACCGGCATCTACTGTAGTTTTAATTTAAATATCTTCATAGTATTTACGTTATTTATATAGTTAAAAATTAAGTTTTTTAAATAATCGATAACAAAAGATTAATGCAAGTGAATGATTCTAAAAACCTATAGGGAATATCGATTAAAGTATTTATCTGTTAATAAAAGTATATCTATAAAGGTATAAATATATAGATAACAATGGCTAGAAATTCATTCAAAAATGATGATTCAAATAACGTATGAATTTGTATCCATAAGATAATGATTCACAGTTTCGGTAAGCCAACGTTGAATCTTATCGGTAATGGTTAGTTTCGGTAGGTAATTGTTAAGTTAGTGATAAGGCCACAGAGCTGATTTTGATATCAAAAGAAATATTGAAAGGCAATCAAGAGTAAAGATATCGGTTTAAAAGTATAAAAACGATAAAGATAAAGGTTAATCGAATTTATAACATAATAATTAACAATTAAGTAATCAAAGTAATCGATACGATAAATTTAAAACATTTCAATTACATTACCAATTACCAATGGTTAAAAGTCATTAAACCAAAAATTTGCATTGCACCTTCCCATTGCAAATTCCTGGTCGTCTGATTGATTGATTTAAAAATTTTTGTTACTTTTTATTGAATTCTCATTGAAAACGATTTGGTATTTTTGTTTTAAACTAAAAGTTAAACAAATCCAATTAGCCAACAATTAGCAATTAATTGAAATTGTAAAAAGAAAAACAATAACAACAACAACAACAACAGAATTTAAAATGTTTTAAACTCGAACAAAAAAAATAAAAATCCCTCACATTCTATTTATCCTCCAGTTTGGTCATTCACTTTGCTACACTTTTAAGTTCTTTTGTTTCAATTCTCAGCAATTTTTACTACAATGGCAAACCGCAAATTTGTAATTGAACACACACACAGACACACACACATAATTTTCGGTTTAGTCAAGCGATCAGAAATCTTGTAAATGCAATCAAGAATGGAACATTGAATATCAAGTTGGTTTAATCCGACCGCCCTTCGCCTTTAAAAAAAGCGTTGAAACGAAACAAATGAACAATAATACTTAGTTCTAATGAAATCAATTACTCTCACAAGGGAGGAGTATGGCGGGCGGGCGAGGTGGTTGCTTAGTTAGGCATTGTCCAGATGAAGGGCAATATGACGTAGTTTTAGTTAGAGGGGCGGTTCTAGCATTTTGTTTGTTTGCAAATTGTTTAACTAAGTGGCATAGTAATTGGGTTATTAGCTGTTTCAACATCAATGACTATAGAGCGAAAACCTTCCCATTTTCCTCTCCCTTTTCCCCTTTCATGCACTCATACATATATGTATATTTATATGTATATAGGGTAATTTTGCTAATTTCTTTTAAGTATATACAGTTTGATCAAGTAGAAATCTGTAAATGAAACACGCTTATAAGTTTCTATAAATAATAGACCTATTTAGTACGAAAAATCTCACAAAATCGGTTAAGTGTATTAATTATATATGGAATAATATCGTTAATAAATAATAGATATATGTATGTACATATATATATATATATATATATATATATTATAATTTAATAATTTCATATTTCTAACCATATTGAATACTGAATCTTTAAAAAAAAAAAACAAATTAAAGCATTCCTTGATCATCATCTTAAAGATTATTGAGGTTTAAAACATTTTCAATGCATACTTTTGGGGGCCGTTAAGAGAACAAAGTAAGCCATGTAAAGAATTTTCCAGCCATTGCTTTTACCATAAAATTTAAATACCTTGCCAATGGCAAACGGTTAAAGGGAAAACAAAAAATCCCATTTCAAAGTCAAATCAAAGCTGTGAAAATCTATAGAAGAAAATAAAGGAGACGAAATGCAAATTTTACCTTGTAAGCTATTACCTACCCCAACATTTGCCAACACACTGAAGGTCGTGGTAATAAAAATGGCATGGGCCAGACATAATTTGAATATTTCTGACGACCTTTAGTTGCAGACCGCAGCAAGGACAGATACAGGATAATGCAATATATATATATATATATAT
Source organism: Drosophila emarginata (assembly GCA_037075365.1). Taxonomy (NCBI): domain Eukaryota; kingdom Metazoa; phylum Arthropoda; class Insecta; order Diptera; family Drosophilidae; genus Drosophila; species Drosophila emarginata. The sequence continues at coordinate 2,694,009 of JBAMCD010000014.1, read as the reverse complement.
ATATATATATGTATATGTGTGTGTGTGCATCCTTGAAATTGTTGTAACCTTCGCATATAAATTAGAAAACCTTGCAACACACTCACACACACACACACACACATAAATAAGAGAAGAAAAAAAATCTATAGTCGACCAATGTCATGTCCCAATTTGCGTCGTTATTGACCTCGTTTGCTATATAAAAATGCAACAAGCTGGCTGACTTTGACCCATTTTAAATCCTTTGAGGTGCACATAGACGACGTCGACGTCGACGACGACAACAGAGTAGCAACAACAACAACTACAACAATAAAAGCAACGGCAGCAATAGCAGCGACGCTACGTTGCAATCTATGTCAATGTCAGCCGGCAAAGCGCGACGTTGCTGCAAGTGGGCGGCGGCGGCAAATAAAATCAACTGAGGCAGAACATACACACACACACACACACACACACACAGAGAGACTGATAGAGAGAGAGAGAGAGAGGCGAGAGAGAGTGAGCAAATGAGAAAGAGAACTTGTCTCGCTTGCGCTGATGCATACAATGACCTTCAAATTTCTATGCAATTTCGCTTTTTTTTTTTTTTGTTCGCTTTTTCGTTTTTGTATTCGCGCGCCATCCTTGTGCCCAATCTCCAATATTAGAAAATGAGCAACAGCAGCAACAAAAACAATAACAGCAACTGCAGCAACAGCAAACGACAACAACTGCGGCAACATGAGCTCTTGACCCAAATTCTAACGCCTAAACGCCAAGACCTTGCTCCATATTTATGCCTCTTTCGAAGGATAAATGTAACTAACTAAGCTGCACTTTTAGGTGTGCAACACACACATAAACATGCCACATAATTGAAATGCATTGAAGGTTGCATAAAAAACAACAAAATAATATACATATATGTGTATATAATACTTAAAAAGTGGCCAACCAAAGGCTATTATGGCAAAGGGAATGCAGCGGGGATAGGGAGACACAACAGCTAACTGACATTGCTGAATGTCAGCAACAAATTGTGTGTGTGTGTTGTGTGTGCGTTTTTTTTTTATGTTTTTTTTTTTAATTTTTTTATTTTTACATATGACTCAGCAATATGAACTGCAACTGCAACTACATCATCAACATCATCTGTTGTGTATCTGTCTGTCCGTTTGTCTGCTCTGTTGATTGTTGCATGGCCCGATGCCTTCCACTAGCTGTTTTTGCATTGACAGACAAGCAAATTGACTGAAGGACAGACGGATAAACAACCAGACATATATGTATTTGTAAATACTCTATAAAATAGATAATTAAGTTTTATATCATATTCTAGAAGGAATTCCAATAAATATAATTGACATTTGGTAAACTATAAGCTACAAACTTGATCTTTTATAACCAATAAACCATAATTTATTGCCACTCATGTAACATTAAAATTATAATGTTAAGACAATATTTTTTTACATTTATTTATTCAATGTCCTAGCACTAACATAACAAATTGATAACCATATCTTAACCATAAATCAATCAGTAAAAAGATTATTTGCCGATTTTGCAGATCTAACTCCATTATTCAATGATCTGTAAGAGTTTAGCGAGTTTTTTATATTTTACAAGCTAATTTTATAAAACTTTTTATCAAATTAAAAACACTTTTTTTTCTATATCAATATGAGATATTGTATATTATATTTAATGTTTTTATTTAGATTGGAATAAAAAATCATAGTTACATATGTATATTGAAATGACTTGTAAGACTTCCTATAAACTTATATTTAGTAAACTCTTTAACGAGATTTTCCATCTAACTAACATTAACAATTAGTCCTATCAAAATTGATAATATTAGATAATTTGTTTTTAAAGTTGTTTGAATTGTTAGCAACTTTGAAAAGGAAATCTACAAAATCTTTGAATATATAGATAACAAAAGATTTAAGCGTTAAAATATTCAAAAAAAAAAAAACGATAAGAAAATTGTCTAAATTAGGTTATTAAGCAATTAAAATTGCTTTGTTTCGAGAAAACAGAAAATTTGGCCAAAAAATAAACTTTTATCATAGATGATGAAACCGAAAATGTAGAGCACATAAATTAGAATAAAATAAATTTATCTTTATCCGTATATAGAGTCATAATTAAAGTTTTTTAAAATACTCTCAATTTTAATTGTTTTGATTGAGAGTTATTTGGTTATTTAAAAGAGATCCCCCAAAAATACAATTTATAATCTGATTATCCAATGAAAACTTTTATTTAATAAGTGCTACATTATTCCTAGTTGCATTTTAGTTAATCAAATCGTATTTGTATATTCTTTGCGAATAAAAGTGTATATATTTTTTGATTTACTTTATTCACTATGTTTACATATAGTTTCTTGTTCATTTTGCATGCCAAAAGAGACAAAAAGAACCTCCCCGAAAGTAGGTTATTTGATTTTTGTTTTCTTTCTTTTTCTTTGTTTCGTTTTTCTTCTCTTCTTCTTTTATTCGGTTTTTATTTTTATGTTTTTTTATTTTTTGTTTTTATAGACATTTCAGGCACACATACATACATATGTACAAAAAGAGGAATATACCATGTTATATAGGGGTTAGGGGGGGCAGGATCAAAGATGTGTTGATTTTTATATCATATAATTGTATATGAGTTAGCAGAGAGGGGAGATGGGAAACGGTTGGAATGCTGTTGCTGACATGTGTAAGATGCACTTAGCACTGCACTTGGCACTCGCAAATGATGAGAGACGATCGAAAAATCATAAGAAGGTACAGCAAAAAATGATGCACAACAATTTAATGTCTGTTAAATGTAAACACAATGCTTAATTATAGAGCAAATATTTATTTAAATGAGAAATTTATAATCATTCAAATTGTAAATTAAACAATATGCAAATCGAATGACATGAAAATTGAGGTAAAAAATGCTTCAAGTTTCTGCTAAAAAAAAGTCTTCTGTTTATTTATCTATTTTTAACCAAAATCGAATATGTATGTATGTATGTATAAATACATGTATATAGTTTTTTCTAGGTTTTTCCCCACTTGATCTGAAATAAAACGAGGGTGCTCTATTCTATTTCTTCATTTCGAAATTAACTTTAAATTTCACTGGAAATTTACTGAGATTTTCCGAGTTCGAAAAACGATTATTCGTCGTTATACAACTAAATATATATTGGTTTATTATAATATTTCGGTTTTATAATTACAAAGGGAATCTAGAATCTACATCTCCAAAATATTGATAAATATGTATCACCGATAAAGTATTTTGTCCATTTTAATATTCAATTATTTTTAGAATTTCATTTTTGCGATATTGAAATTCTTTAATATTTTCACTTGTATATTTTTAAATTTTATATAGAATTTGATATTTTTAAATTTTTTGGTATTTGAAAGATAATTATATTTATTATTATTATTATTATTTATATATTTTATATCATAATAATTATGTTTTATATTTTTTAATATCGAAAATTTGTGTGGCGATTTAGTTGTAGATATATTATACGGAAGCATCATTTGAGCTTTTAATTAAATTAATTTCTCTTTTTGGTTGTTCTAATTATTTTATTAAATTTCTCGTAAAAATGATTAATTATTTTTCTTTTAGTTGCATTTCACTTTTAACATTTTTCATGTTGGTTTTTTTTTTTTGTTTAATTTTCAGGAACAACAACATTATCAATTCTCCTCACAAAAAATAGATGTGTAGAATATATAGAATGTTTAACACTTACCTCCCTGATCATCAATTTCCAAATCAAATTCATCTTCTGACATTGATTCCTCATCGGAGCTGAGATTGGAGCCAGAACCGGCACCGGAACCACCGCCAATGCTGTGTGTTCCAGTTGTTGGAAGATGTTGTTGTTGCTGTTGTTGTTGTTGTGATGTTGTTGTTGTTGCTGCTGTTATCGCTGTTGTTGTTATTGTTGCACTTGCAGTTATATTATTATTATTGTTGCTGTTGGATGATATAGTTGTTGCTCTACCTTTAACCGGAGCAGGACATGAACTTGCTGCCAATTCTTCAATGCTATGCAATGAGCAACGCATTTGTGTTTGATTTCTATTGTTGTTATTGTTGGCAGTGTTTGTTGTTGTTGTTGGAAGAGATGTTGCTGATGTTGCTGGCGCTGATGTTGCAATTGTTGTTGTTGTTGTTATATGATTATCATCTTTTTGCGTTTCAAAATCCAAAATATGCGCTGTAGTTGATGTTAAAAAATTTTCATTATTTACTTCCAATGGTTTCAATTGATGATATTCTATTGATGATGATGGACCTGCTATTGCAATCGATGGTATTGCCAAAGCAGAAGGAACTTGTTGTTGTTGCTGTTCTAATTGTTGTTGATGCTGCTTTTGTAACAATGCTGGATCAATGCCAGTTAAAGTCTCATTCGATTGTGTTTGACGTGTTTGATTGAATAATAGATTTACGAATGAAGGCATTGGAACGGATTCCAAGATTATGGGACCACCACCACTACCATTACCAACATTGCCAGTTGCACCAACAACCACTGACGAGGTGGCAATTACTTTATTATTAACATTATTATTATTATTGTTATTATTATTATTATTATTATTGTTGTTGTTGTTGGTATTATTATTATTATTGTTATTTAATGATATATTATTATTACTATTACTATGAGGATTTGGACTGGCAAACATTCTTTCGCATAGGCCACTCAAGGAGATGCCACCATCCTCCAATTGACTTCCATCCAATGTGTTGGAGAAATTTTCTGATGTTGCATTTTGATTATCCTTTTGTTGTTGTTGTTGCTGCTGTTGTTGTTGTTGTTGATGTTGATGTTGATGTTGTTGTTGTTGGTGCTGGTGTTGTTGTTGGTGATGTTGGTGTTGATAAAATGGCGTTAAAGTGGGTGCATTGCCAGCAGCCAACATTTGATCTTTATGATGGTGTGGCATTAATTGTTGTTGTTGTTGGTGTTGCTGCTGTTGATGAACCTGCTGCTGGGCATAACTAGTGGGATTACTGTTGCTGCTGCTACTACTTTCCGCCAGCAAGGGCACATTAAAGCTTTCCATTTCTATATTTCTTTTTTTTTTCTTTTTCTTTTTGTACAATTCGTTGTGATGCGTTTTTTTTTTCTTTTTTTTTTCTTACGTTACTACGTAGTAGTTCTCCTAGTAGTTAACGTAGTGGGCAGGTAACTGTAGTAGTTATTTATTTCTTTTGTTAAACTCTGTAAATAAAATTGGATAAGATAGAAAAGACAAGAGAGATTTATTAGCCAAGAGTTGTCATTGAAGTTAGTTGTCGTCATGGGCTCAAGGTCAAGTTCTATGCCATTCAAAGTCAATTGTTGGTAAATGCATACATACATATATATGTACGTATACATACATATGTATATGCATTAGGTTGCCATGTAGAGCAGTAGGTCAAGGTCAAATGTCTGAAATTATGTATACAGGAAACTAACTACACTGTTAACTGGGTCAGGGTCAAGGTCATTCCATTTATAAGCCAACTAATTTATATATTCTAACTTTGCAAGAACTTTTACCAATCGAAAAAAAGCACAAAACACTTCAAACAAAAATCTTTATACATACAGATGTTAGTGTATTTCCATTTCTTACTCGCCAGCACCCTGCTATAACGGTTTTCGACGCCATGCACATACATACATACGTATGTATGTACAAATACTAACAACTTTTACTCCTAAACTTATGCAATGTGGTAAAATTCTATTGGAGAGTCATTTATTACGAGACATTCTTAATTTTTCATTTATAAATTATCATTTATTGACAAAATAATACATTGAATAAAATCATTTTATGTTCAAAAAATTCAGTTATTTTCAAAACTTTACAACTTTGCATTTCGTAACATCCTATTATGCTATTATTTTCACCGCAGCTGTATGTATGTATATAAATACAGCATATACATATGTAGATACCCATTAAAAAAGGTACAAACATATTAAAAGTGTATTTCGTGTTTCAGGTAAAAAGAAAACCCTTTAATTCTTCACCAGTTAGCAAAAAATGATTTAATTTCGATATAAAACTATAGACTTAATACCGTTAACCGATATACTGGAATTTAACTCAAATTATTTATACCGAAATTCGTTTCTATTGTATTTCATGATCATCAGAACAAAATTTTTATTTATATCTGTATCGTTCTAGAATTAATAAAAATGCTTAATTAAATTATGCACAGTGAATTTAACTAAACGAATTACTAATTAAATTCACATACTCTGTGAAGAAAATCTCTCTCAAATCTCTCTCTCTCTTCTTTTTAAAGTGATTGCCAATTTTTGATCATAGAACTGATAATATCCTGTTCTGGTCCTTTTTCTTTATACGGCATACCAATGTTAATTTTTCCGCCCTGCAAAACTTTTATATTTATACATTTAAGTATACAAATGTGTGTATGTGCGTGTGTATACATGTGTATGTGTCTCACGATATTCCAGATGGAAGGGCTGCCTGACTGACTGGGCCTGGCGGGTCATCATTAAATTTACTTCTCTGAAAACTTTAATTAACTTCATTCAACTTCAATTCCAACCCCAAGAGAGAACTCAACGCAAAAGCTCAACCAACTAGACAAAAGACTTGGATGACAGGAGAAGAACAGAGAACAGTGTGCTTGGAATTGGAGGGAGAAGAGGAATTGAGGGATTGGGGTTGTGGGTAGACGAATGGCATGAGAGGGGGAACAGGCAAGAGGTTTACCTACCTTTCATGCAGTAAGCAGCAGCCAGACGATGTTGTAGTTGTTGCGCATGCGTAGCCGGTGGCGGAATTCCAAGACGAACTGGAAGTTAATTCTCTGCACAACTCCCCTCTCTTTCCCTCTCTCACGATCACTCTTACTCTTTCGCACACACACATGCACAATGGTGTACGAAAAACCAGTTGGAAGCGAAAGCAAAAGTGCTATTATGTTATAGTTGTTGCTCTTTTGTTGTTGTTGTTGTATTGTTGCTGATTCTCTTGTATTTTTGTTGTCTGTCAGTTGTCTCTCCTTATTTTGTTGTGCTTTGGGCTTTGCTTAGAATTCGCAAAAACAACAAGAATTTTGCGTGTTGTGTTGTGTGATTCATAATGTTGAGATGATCTTGTAGCCGCCGCTCTCTCTCCGTCTTGCTCTATCAACGACAAGAACGACGCTTGCAGCAACAGTTTCCGCCTGTGCTAGCAGCTGCGGCGACGAAAGCTTTTTCAGCATAATATATTGTTTTTTTTATTTTTTGTTTTTTTCTTTTGCTTATTTCCTCTCACTGTATCGCGCGCGCTGCCTGTCTCTCCGCACTCTACACAAACACAGGCGCACACATACACACAGATATAAACGTTGATGCCGAACGCATTTGCGATTTTTTTTGTCGTTGTGTTGTTGTATTTATTATTATTTGTGAATTCGCTTTTGTGGTGTTCTTTCGCGCAAATACATATACGTTTGTATGTTTATATATATATATATACATACATATAAGGGGAGAGAGAAGAAACAGAAGAGAACTTAAAAAAAAATTGATTGCAAATTGTATTTTTTGTACTTTTATTTTCTGTGCTTCTACTTCTTCTTTTTCACCGACTTCTGCTGCTGCTGATTCTTCTTCTTCTTCCTTTTTAGCACTCACGTCGCACGCGCGCAACAAGCGAAAAGCTCTTCCTATAAAATATAAATTGCAATTCCTCTATTACACACACACATATGCGCGGGCGCACACATATATGCACATAACATGACACACACACACACACAAATTTACTTTACAAACGTTGAGATACGGTGCGTTGTAGGATAGCGGGGCAACAGATGGGGATTGCGGGGGGGACTTGCGAACTTAACTTGTTGTTGCTGCTGCTCTAATTCTCTATGACACAACAACAAGGCGCAGCAGCGGCACTAGCACCAACAGCAGCAGCGGTAACGGCAGCAATAGCTATGATGACTGTGGCAATGGCAAAGCCCACAGCAATTTTTTGTATTAATTTCATCAAGAGGAAAAATTGCACATTTTTGATTTTAGATTTGCAGCATTCGCCGTTATAATGCGATATAAACGACATATACACATACGCACACACCCACACACGGCGAAATTGTTATTGGATTTCTTAGTTCTTTCGTGTTTCACTCTCGCTTTTTGTTGAAGTATTTGTTGTTCTTCCTGCAATTTCACTTTTCTTTTCCCTTGGTTTTATTACTATTTTTTTTTCATTCTTTTTGTTGATTTGATTTGTAGGGAAAAACTATGCACGGGAGCCGCTCTACACAAACGCACGGCGGAAAAAAATTAGGTCTGTAGGCCAACACAAACGGGAACACAGTAAAGAGTAGCAAAAGTTGTTGGCGTAGGTAGAAGAAGACGAGAAAAGCCCGCACATACACACAAACATACCATACACACACACACACTGTTATACACGCCGCAATGGGATAGTGGGATAGGGCAACACAGGCATTGCGGGGCCAAGGACAGGGCAAGCAAATTATTCTTGGCCTTTAAACGTATTTGATGAACAAGGACGGCAATCATATGGCCAAGCAGCAGAGCAGCGACGAAAGCTCTTTTAGCTAAAAGCACACTCTCTGGCACAAACACGCTCCCAACCCCGTACACGTGAAATGCAAAAGCTTATATCAATCAAAAGCTTTCTTCAAATTGAAAATATTGCGCTCGATATATTGATATGCATATGCCTATCGATACATTTTTAGCGCTTTATTTAAAAGTGGATTTTTGCATCTATTGATACTTAATGTTATAAATCAGTTTGCTATACCATCGTGTTAGATTAATATAAACGTATTTTACATATTAATCAATTCGAAGAACCTGCGATAGAAAAACTTTATGCAGAACTATACAACTTAATTACTAACGGGATATCTGGCCTAGTCTGAATGAAATTCTTCTTCCTAAATAGCTTCAATTAAAATCACACCTGATCGGTGTTTATTTTATATGAATCTATATAATCATTTAAACATAATTATTTTACAAATCTAAATTTGCCTTTCTCGGTGACTAATATTTTAATTGAATTAAAAATCGTCATTTAAATTGCCAAAAAGTAATTTTTCCTTTATTTTTTTTTGTTGTTGTTTCAATCATTTCTCTTGTTTTTTTTTTTTTTTTGTTGGATTTCTTGTTTTGTTGTTTTTAGTTTTGCACAAAAACTTACATACGAATATTATATAGAAAATTACAAACCTATCTGAAAATTGATTTACATAATAATATTTTATATATTGTATACATATATAAGTATATATAGATAGACATATGTATATATAATCTACTACTTTATGTTAAATGTTAATAATTTCATTTAAAAATACATAATACATAAATACGCCTTTCTTTTTTTTAATATATAATATTACAAATATTGAATTATTATTATTTTTTTTTGTTTTGTTTCTTTACTGTTTTTGCTAAGTTTTTTCGTTTTTTTGTTTGTTGCTTTTAAAAACCATAGATTACACATTATCCCTAGATATATAGACTTCTTCTTTTTAGTTTAGTATAGTTGTTTTATTTTATTTGTTTTTTTTTATTAGCTGCTTGTGGCTGGCATTAAAATTGTTGTTTGTTTTTCTTCGTCGTTTGTTCTAAATTGCAGCCGTTCCCTTAATTGTTTAAATGTTTTTATTCCGTTTATCCATTTCTTGATGGATCGGGTGCTTACTCCTTCCGGATACCAATACGTACATATATAATTCGTTCCTCAATTCTCTAGATTTTTCTCACTTTTCTTTACAATTTTCGTTCTTTTCTTTTTTTGAGTGTGTATAGCACCTTTTTATCACTTTGCATTAGCTCTAATTTTATTTAAATTTTCCATTTTCGGTTTTCATAAAAAGGACTTTGCCTTCCAAAGACAAAGACGTTTAACTAGCTTTACTGTTAGTTATACATATATTGTTGTGTATGTATTCATGTATATATATTCTACTTATGTTTTATATTCGTACTAATAGTTAATTTAGTTTTAGAGTTACATATATATATATATTTCTCTGTATCTCATTTTCCATTTTGCTTGCCGTTTTGTTTTTTTTTTTCATGTCCTTTCGCTTGCGCTTTGAAGTTGCTTTAAAATTTCATTAAAATGGTTTTAACGCCTAATAAATTTTTAACACTGTCGTTGTATTTAATTAACACAACCTTGGAGGAGCTAAACATATTCAGCTTCTCGCCGGCGCAGAGCAATTGCAGGCAGGTGGCCTTCTCAAGAAAATCATCGATCTTGAATTCCCGCAGTAGTTGCTTCTGTGTGTTGCTGTTGCTATTGTTGTTATTGTTGTTGGTATGGCCCGGAGCATTATTATTATTGTTGTTGTTATTGTTGGTCGGACAGAGCTATAGTGATCACGATAATGAAAGAGAAAGATATATATATGTATTAAATAATTGATCAATTATTATTTATAAAAAACTATTAAGTATAGTACATACATAAACTATTCAATATTTTTTTTATAGTATTACCTATTTCTAAAACTGGCTTAGCTCTAAACCTGAACCTAAAAGCAACAATTGATGGTATTAATAGAATTTTTACTAAACAAATAGGTGCAAATGCGGATTAGCTCAATCCATTTATTTATTTAGATCGAATTTTTTAAACTATTTAACTATATCTTTTTTTCCTATTTTCTCTATTTTTCTTTTAGTTTTAAAACTATTTTTCTATCTATCTTTATTTTTAAAATTTGAATTGTTATTTTATGTTGTCCTCACATTCTAATTCAATAATAATTATAATTGTTGTCCCTTTCTTTTCTGTTGCTTACTTGATTGTATGTATAAATATACATATATATATATATTTTTTATCTTATTCACACTAATTTCTAATTTAATTTAAATTCCTTAATCTTTCTTTTAAACATTTATCGTATTCTTAATTATGTGTTATTTCTTTATAGTACCACTCTTGGTCTTACCTTATTTAGCAGCGTATCCTTTGATTTCACTTTAAGTAAATTGCACAAATCATTTAAAAGTACCCATTTATCACTGCCCTCATCTTTGAGCAAGTACAGCGGTGGCAAGGGCACATCTGCCTCTTCAAATTCAAAAATATCACCATTCAATTCATCATTATCGTTATCATTATCATCCATTTTGTCGCCATCCTCATTTGCATGATGATCATTCTGATTTCGCTGATGTTGATGTTGCTGCTGCGTCTCCGTTTCCATCTGATCATGATGATCAACATTGCCGTTATCATCATTGTCGTCATTTTCATTCGTTTCCATTTCCATTTTAACCTCATTCTTGACATTCACAACGCTTGTTACAACTACATTATTTTCAACATTTGAATCATTGTTCTTATTATTATTGCTATCTTCTTCGGTACCCGGCTCCAATTTAACCATCATCGTTGTCATAGTCGTTGTTGTTGTTGTTGTCATTGTCGTCATCGTTGTCGTGGTCAACATTGTCGTTCCTGTTCCTGTTCCCGTTCCAGTTCCAGTTGTTGCTATTGCAGTCTTTGTTGCACTTGTTTCGCCATTTTCTTTTAACATTTTTGTCAATTCTTTACTCTCTTTCATATTCTTGGTAGTCATTATTCCATTACCCACTTTAACTTTCCTTTCTCTACGTAGAGCTCTGCTCATATCACAAGCTATTTTCGGTACATTATCGAATATATCATAACCATATTTCTTAGCATCTATATAATAAATAAATAAACAATAAATTACTATATGTTATGAATATTGTTTGTAAATATTATTTACACATACCAAATATCTCCCAAGGTCCTTGAAAACGCATGGGCTTGATGTCAGCGGCCGCACTTTGTGCATCGCTGAGATGAGCGCGTAAAATGCCACGCATCAACTTGCTTGAAGCTAACATTAGCGGGGTTTGACCTAAAATAAAAAATGAACAAAAAAAAACATTGGCAAACAGAAAGCAATTAGTTAAAAATCAATAAAAGATTCTCTCTCATGCAGAAACCGAAACCAAAACCGAAATGTTAACTGTCGAGAATTTAATTTACCGAATCATTTGATATTAGTTAACCGTCACTTTATTATTAACCGATTTTATGTAACGTAGCCGTAACGAAATCTCAAATTAAGCGAATATAAAATCATTTAAAAATATATGGTGAACCCATATTTTTTTTATCGAATTTTAAAACGGTACAGTCTCGTGTATGACATATCGGTTACGGTTGCACTAGTGAGCCATAAAGCAATCATTTGGTTTAATCTGTTTGATTCTACACCCAACTATACCTCACCTGAATACGTTGCCAGCAACGGATCAGCGCCATAGGACAATAATAGACGTACAACCTCTTCGTGATCATTTTCGATAGCGCCATGCAATGGCCTAATACCCGATTGAGCGGCCTCCGAATGATTGGCACCAAATTGTAATAAAATTCGTGCAATTTCCAACCAACCCTGTGTGCAGGCCTCATGCAATGGCGTATAACCGGCATTATCCTTTTGATCGGGATTCATACTCCCACGATCCAGACAATAAACAACAACATCGATAAGTCCTTGCCGGGCAGCCTTATGCATTGTACTTTGTCCCACACCCTTATTTAGGACCCATTTTTGAATCTCTCGACATACATCCTCTTCAGTCTTAACCTTAAGAGGCAAATGTGAACTGCCAGCAATAGTGCTATCCGTATCATCCAGTCGTTCATCGGCGGCACTTTGAGATTGTTGGTGTTGTTCCGAGGTATTTAAATTTAATTGCATATGGTTAATGTTATTCGACTGTGATGGAGTATGTTGTTGTTGATGTTGTTGTTGGTGTTGCTGAAGTTGTTGCAATTGCTGATGGTGTTGTTGTTGCTGGGATTGAATTTGTTGGGACTGTGTGGTTTGTGGACGTTTCTTTTTACGTATATAATCAAAACCAGAGCTACCTTTACGTCGCAAATATTTACGTTTATTATGTGGTGCTATTGTTGATGAAGAGGTTCCACCACTAGTGCCACCTAATGCTGTCGGGATTTCAGTAATTGTTCGACGAGCCAATTTATTATTATAGCCACTAGCCATGCGATTCATTTGATCGAGAAACTCTTCATATTTCTGATAACTAATCGTTGTATCATCATCCTTATCATCCTGATCCTGAGCACATTCAGGTGGAGCAGAAGCTGGCCGTTCGGGTCCCACAAATATCTCACGTATAATCTCACGACGCTGTTGAAGTTTCGATTCTGTACGAGTTTTACTCGACAAAACCTTTGTTTCAAATATACTAAAGTGACGACGACTTAAATCATCCACATTATTGGTAGCAGCAGAAGCAGAAGCAGGAACTGGAGGAGCAGCAGCAAAAGTTGGTGGGATTATCTGGGCATCCTGCTGTGGATGCTCATACAATGAATTTGAGGCAGATGTTTGCGATGTTTCACTATGCACTTGCAGATGATTATGCGAGGATGCTGGTGCTGAAAATGATGTTTTTGTAGTGGCCGTTGTTGTTGCTGTTGTTGTAGTTATTTTCTTTTGACTACCGTTCGTTACACGCAAATGAAGGACATCAATTATTGATTTTGGTATTGAGTTCTCTTGCTGTTTGTTTGCTGCTTTCGTTTTGGGTCTACCACCACGATTCTTAAAGCATGTAAACTCTTGACCAAGATCACGTTGATCCAAATCGGGCAGCGATGATGCCACCTTATTTAGCTTATTGATGGAGATCAAACTATGGGGTATTTTAAGTGCTAACTTATAACGATATTCTTCGAGAAATAATTGCTGCTGTGGTGAGGTTTTGGTGGCATTCGTTTGCTTCCCTTGTTGCTGTTGTTGGGCTCCAGTTGAAGATGCACCTTTGCCCTTCAATTTTTGACGTCCATTTAATTGCTGGCCAATATCTTGTTGCTTATTACGCAATCGTGTGACCATCATTTCCTTTTTACTATCCACTACTTTGCGTACATATTTTCGTTTAATTTTTGTCGTTGAATTACGTATGATTTTATCATTACGCAACACTTTACTATTGGCCAATTGAAGTTCTAGCTCCTTTTTGCGTTTCGAACGTGTCATGGTATTGAGATTATGGGCAATACGATTTTTAATCGAATTGGTTGTACGCTGTTGTTTATTTGTGGATGATGATTTCTTTTCCTTTTCCTGATCTAGATCATCGTCATCATCATCGTCTTCGGAACTGGATTCATCACTTTTAGGTTTTGTTAAAGCTTTATTCAAGGACTTTGGAGTGCTGGTAACTTTAATTGATGGTGCTAACGTTATGGATGGTTTTATTATTGTGGTAGTAGTAGTACTGTTAGTAGTAGTCGTTGTCACCGCATTTTTTGTATTCTTCTCTCCACTGGACGTATTACTACTTTTAGTTTCTTTATTCTGATCAATATCATCATCATCATCATCATCCTCCTCCTCCTCCTCTTCTTCATCGCTACTTTGAGTTTGTTCTTCGGTTCGCTTTTCATTAACAATTGGATGTTTTCTGGGTCTACCCTTACGCATCAATGGTTTCTTTTGACGGGCTGTTTTACGTTTATGCAACTCTGTGGTATCACTCTCCGAGCTACTTGAGTGTCCTGCCGTTGATCCCAATCGTGCGGCAATACGTCGCTCTTGCTGTAAACGTTTCTTCTCCCTTTCCATTTTACTGAGTTTCTTTTGTGCACCCACCGATGATGATATGCCATTGGTTGTGGTCGTCAATTGTGTAGTTGTTGTCGCCGCTGATTCTGGATCCGCTGGTAATGTTGGCAATATTGGTTGACGTTTTAAAATTCTTGCCACTGGCAAATCATCTTCACTTAATTCCAATTTAATAGTTGGATTTAAAGTGGGGGGTATAACAATAACAGCTGGTGGTGTTGTTACCACTGCCACTGATACAGATACTGTTGTTGCTGCCACAGATGCTGGTGCAGATACTGTTGTTGGTGGTGGTAGTGGTAGTGGTTGTGGTGGATTTGCTGGTGGAACTGGTGATTTATTCAAACAGCTACTTAACTGTTCCACGAGATTATTACAGGTGCTACCCCAGTCCAAGAGGCTACTGCTATTAAAGCTAGATGATGGTATATCCTCAAGACCTAATTCACTGATAGCAACCACTGGCAATGAATGTTGTAGTGGTAGCGGTGGAGGTGGTGGTGGTGTTGGTGTTGCTATTGGTATTGGTGGTATAGATAATAGTGGTGCAGGTAATGTTACAATTGGTGGAGCTGGTTCCAATTTAATTTGTATATTATTGGTTATTTGATTTGGCGGCGTTGCTGCATTTGTATTTGATGTGGTTGAGCTAACCAAAACTGGGGGATTAAAGGTGAAACCCTTAAGCTCTGCCTTGGTACGTATACGCTGTTCGACCTTTATCGGTTGACTTGAGGTTGGCATTAATGGTGGTGGTGGTGGTGTTATTGTCGGTATAATATCAACTTCACGTTTAAGCATTTCACGTTCCCGTTTGGCGGCCATCGCCTGCTCATTAACGGCTATCACTGGTACAGAGGCAACCACAATTGGTAGCGATGGTACCACAGGTGGATTAACAACAACAACTGTTGATGGTGGTGTCATCGATGTGGCATTATGTTCTTGTGCTTCCAGTTTTGCCAATTTAGCTGCTGCTTGATTATATTCCTGTAGATGTCGTTTTCTACCCAAATAATTGGGATTACTGCTATTATGTAGACCAGGACTGGGTGTTGTCGATAAAGACGATGAGGATGTTGATGGTAAGGAAATGGGTAAGGTTATTGGTAATGGTGAGGCTGATTTTGATGGCTTGCCTATTGTTGATTCAACAACCACTGGTGCAGATACTGATGTTGCAACTCCTCCTGCTGCTGATACACCCGCTACTATTGATGCTGGCATTGGCCTTTTGGCATAGGGATTCGTTTCCAATACACTGGGACGCATCTGTTGTACGGTTTTGATAACCAATGCGGGTGCTCCTGTTGGTAATGCTGGATTTTGTCTTATAACATGTGTTGTATGACTTGTTGGTCCTGGATTATTTGTTGTTGTTGTTGTTGTTGAGTTTGCTGTTGTTATTGGTGTACCCCTTGTCGCAGCCGAGAAATTTGGCGTTATATCAAAACGAGGTAAACCCAATCCACCACCCAAACTAGATGAATGCACCGGTGCAACTGTTCCAGATGGTCTCTGATATTTATATTCCGTTGAATCTGCCGTCTGTTTAACAGTTCGCATTGATAGATCCAATGGTGAATGAAGTGCGGGCAATGTTGGTATTGTTACCGGTACGGTTACAGGTATCGGTATCGGTACTGGTGGCAATGCCGCTGTTGCTTCTACTCCTACTGCTACTGCTCCTGATCCCGATCCCGATCCCGATCCTAGTGGCTGTGGTGCATTCAATTGCTGTATAACAGGCATATTAGCTGATCTTGAGGCAACACCTTGTGATGGATTCCTTATAGCTGTCTCCATATTTAACGTCTTCTTAATTATTTGTAAATTTAACTCTTGCTCACTGGCCGTATTCCTTTTCAGCATATCATTGATTAATGCACGATAATTCGGTTTCGTTGCCGAAGTTGTTTTCTTCATGGCATTCGGTGGAACAGCAGATGGCAATGCAGTGGCACCCGGTTGACAGCATATATCTGGTCCATGTGGATACACCTGCAGCATCGAATAGTTGGCACTTGTCGGCGCTGGTGATCGGGATGGGGGGACACCTTGCTGTGGTGTTGGCGAGGCAATTGCACCAGCTGCTGGCGATGGTGTACCATGATGATAATAGGATAATGCCGTTGTTGTACCAGTATCATGCTGTTGCACCAATTTACCATATTTGGTTGGATAACCGTGCGGTGTAACCGACGAGGATGAGGCAGGCGCAGTGATAGACGAAATGGAGGAGGAATTAATATCATGCTGATGTACCGTCATTTCCTTATTACTATTGTTACCATTATCAGAATTTGGCGGGTTATTGTACGGATTATGATAGAGCGAGGATCGAGTTGTTAATTGGGGCAATGTTGGTGTATGATCTGGCTCCAATTTCACATAGGCAGCTGTTGGTGGACCCGATGATAGCGGCTTAAGTTTTGAATAATAATGCGAATTAATTGATGATCTTCCCGGATATGGACCACTGGCGGCACGTCCATATTCTAAACTTGGACCAGGCTCTCTAACATATTTCTCAATTGCCTGATTTACTGCCGTTTTGAACATTGGCATATATAGGCTTTGATGTTGTTGTGTGGGTGTGGCAGCTCTTGCACTTCTCTGATCTGTTGGTGTCTCATAATGTGATGGACATTTTCTTGCATAATTTGGACTTGGCTGCTGTTGTTCATGGGGTTGACTGGGATTCACCACATGATCAATTGTTGAATGATCATAGTTACTACTACGTGAAACAGAAGATGCCGTTATTGACGGCTGCGAGGCTGATGGCGGTAATTGTGGTGCCGGCGCTGTTGCTGATGGCGGTGCATAGCTGAGCACTTTGGCTGCAGCAGGTACTGAGTATTTAATATCCTCATAATAACGATGATTGTTATTACTATTGTTTGGACGTGGCGGTGGTGGTAATCCTGATTGTGGGTGATTGCCACTGGCTTTGCCATAACCATAACGTTGCTCATCCGCTGGTGGCCAATAGGCTGTACTATGTGGCGGTTGCGGTTGTTGTTGTTGTTGTTGTTGTTGTTGTTGCTGCTGCTGCTGTTGTTGTGTGGGTGGTGGCGGATACATGGCAGCGCCATGATATTGATGTTGCCTCGGCGCTGGTGCCGGTGGCGGCGTTTTATAGGATGACCAATGTGTTGAATGTCCATCTAGTTTCTTACTGATCGCCGCTAAATCTCGATTGGAGGTATAATATTGTAAATGCGGATCAGCACCACCAGCTGGATTGCTTGGAGGAGCATTGGCCACCATTGTGCTTGTACTGGTAGCAGCACCTGTCGGTGGCTGAACAGATGCTGCTACTGATCCTCCTGCTGACATTATATTACGATGAGTTGACATATACATGGCCTGACCCGATGTATGAGAATGTGTATTATAATTGGCGGAGGAACTGGAATTGGAGCTGCTTGCATGTTGCTGCTGATGATGATGCAATTGCTGATAGTGTTGTTGTTGTTGTTGCGGTGGTTGTGGAGGTGGATGATGTTGCTGCTGCTGCTGGTAATGTTGTTGCTGTTGTTGCTGCTGCTGCTGGTGATGATGATGCGGATGATGTGGATGTGTTTGGTGGTGCTGATGATGTGACAATTGCTGCTGATGCTGCGACTGCGGACCAGGCGGCGCCTGATGATGATGTGTCTGATATTCGTGATGTCTGTTGGGATCCATGTTGATCTAGAAAAAAAAAAAACAAAATTAAATTATTGTTTAAAACAATTTTTATATTGCCTTTACATTTATTAAAAATATATGTATGTATATTCAAAGCATTACATACATATATCCGGTCTTATTTACAATATTCGTAACAAATTTTTCTTGGGAATCATAAAGTTACTTTAGCTTCCATATATGTACATATGTACATATGTATGTAGCCTTGATTGAGTATTTTCTAAATAAGTTTTATATAAATACATATATATATACATACATATGTACATATGTATATATTTATACAGATTGAAATCAAGAGCACGATTCGCATGAATTTGTTAGAGTTGACTTTTGTTCAAAATATGCACCCACAAAAATAGCTAATAAATTTCGTGGAATTTTTTATTTATTTTGATAAAGATATAAAAAAAAAAGGAGCAAGGAAGTGGAAATTTTATATGTATGTATGTATATACATATGTACGTACATATGTATGTACATACATACATATGTATAAAAAGTTTTTAAATGAATTTCTTTACATTTATTACTTAAAAATCAAATATGTACATATGTATGTATGTATGTACATATATAAACAAAGTCAGAAATTATAATAAAATGTCTATATGGATGTACGTATGTATGTATAGAGATGAAAACTATTTGTAATACAACAATTTTTGTTGCCTTTTCTAAATTTAGAATCTATGCTAGTTTTGCCTCTCCCTCCCCTTGGCCATCATAGCAAACTATTCATTCGAATCGAACTTTTAAACAAATTAACATATATGTACATATGTATGTATGTATACATCTCTCACTCGCTCATTCACTCTCCCTCTCTCTAACAAAATGACAATTAACAATGTCGAAACACGCCTACAAAAAATGCTAAAAATACCTAAACATACATATGTACATATGTATGTATCTCGGAATGAATAACGAATGATAGATAGATGGTTGGACAGACGGATGGACGAACGGACGGACAGTCTAAGCAATTTGTGCGCAAAATGAAAAGTTTTCACAAAAATAAAAATACTATTTTTTTCAAGTTTTTTTTTCTTTTGTTGTCTAACGTTTTCATTTTGATTTGTTTATATTAGAAATTAGATTGCCGAGGCCTTGCCTTGAGCGTTTTGCTAATGTTTTTTATCTGCTGATTATTTATAAATGTTTTGCTTTTGTTTTTATCAGCAAACACGTGAGTATAGTTTCTATTTTTTTTTTTTTGTGTTTGAAAACGTTTTTATTAATAGTTGCAAAAACTGGCAACAAAAATATAACAAAATAAAACGGAGGGCCGGGCCCATTTTGGGGTAGGATAGATTCTACATATACATACATACATACATATGTATGTATGTAAAGCCATTTGATATTTTTAATGGCAATTCGACATATGTATGTACATACATACATACATACATACATATGTATGTGTTAATAATAATTGTTTTTATTTGAATTTGAATTATTGAAACTACATTTAAAGAAAGATCAAATTTAGAATATTTTCAATATTATAGAATGAGATTGAATCTTACAATGATTCATGTTTACTATAAAATAAATTTAATAAAGTAGTTGTTTAAAAGTTAATATTTTATTTACATATTTAAATTATAATTATTAGTCATATCTAAGAGTATCAGAAATCTTTTTTAGTACAAGAATATAATGAAATAAATATATGTACATACATACATAAGTATTTTTTATGTAACATTCTAAATTAAAGTAAAATTTCTCTAATCTCAAATTCTTTGTGACTCTCACTGATTCAAATCCTGAATTTAATAAAGAAATTCTGCTAAATTTGTGATTAATGCAAAAAAATTATTCATCATATTATATGATTATAGTATATTATAGTATACATATGTACATATGTATGTCTGTAATTGTTATTACCTACTAAATATACCCTTTGCACGCATAGGGTATTAAATAGAAAATACAAACAATATTAGTCTTGTTGTTGCTGAGCGCTTAGATACATACATACATACATACATACCTATATCTTCTTGCGATTTTGTTAAAATTTAAATACAACATTAACAAAAAGAATATATATGTACATATATAAATGTGTGAACACGCGCCTTGACTTTCATGGCTTATCTCATTTAGTCATTCCCTCTCTCTCTCTCTCTCGCCCCCACTCTCACCCACAGTGTTTGTGTCTCTTTCTTTCTGAATAACATATGGTTGAAATTTCAAACTGAACACGAGCTCCGGCTAAAAAACCGCAATGGAAAATGTTAAGAATTTGAGAATATTATTTTGTCTCTTATCTTTCTCTCTTTCTCTTTTTATAAACGTGGGACAATTTGCAGTTACTATGCATGTAAATATACACACACATACATATGTACATATATATTATACATATATGTACATACATACATATGTACATACACATATGCACTTTTAGGCATTATAAATGAAGTTTTTCTTATACAAAATTATAATATTCGAATAAAATTTTTTCTTAATTTTTGCTACACATTTAGTTTATTTTTTTTTCTTTGATTCATGATTCATTCTGTTGAGTGTGTGTGTGTGTATATTATTTCTTTATTGTGGTTCATTGGAAAGTCGGTTTATTTTTATTCATGTTCTGTCTTTAGAAAGTCGTTGAACTGTTTGAATTTTGTTGTTTTCTGTTAATATTGCTAAGTGTTCCCCTTTATTTCTTTTTGTGTTTTAACAATTTCATCAGTTTTTGCAAAACGAATAGACATTGAAAGCGATAACATTGACCCAGAAATAGAAATCAATGAATGAATATTGCTACCCCACACACCTCTCTCCAACTTCTCCTTTTGTTAAGTTTCTTATTTTTTTGGTTTATTTGTTATCTTCTTATTGATTAAGATAGGGAACTAAAACCAATATATTTAATTTACTTGAATTTTCTATTCTTTTTTCACTAATAACTTAATTTGTTCTTAAGTTCTTTTATTCCATGTATAATACATATGTACATAAATATGTTAAGTCGAATTGGTTTTGATTACAATTTGCCTTTCATTCCTTCTCAATAGGAGAATGTCAAAATGAAAGATGAATAAATAGAAAACGTTCATGAAATTTGCAGTAAAATGAGAAGATTTAGCTTTATGTTTCAATTTATGCTAAATAGAACACGAAACATGAGTCAAAGGAATATAAAAATGAAAAACCTTAAAACAGCGCATGAAATTTTAGATTAGACCAAATGAAATAACCCAAAAACAAATAAAAATGAAAAAGAAGCAAAGTAACCAAAAGAATTTTGAAGAGAAAGTTAAAAGAAAAGTCTTGGAAAAATACTGAAACAAGGAAGAAAGTTAAGAAAAAAACTAGTTTCATATTTACGTATATAAGAATACAATTTAAAAGGGAATAAGTAAAAAGAGTTAAGAAAGAGAAGTAGTTAATGTTAAAACAATTAATTTGCTTTATTTGCTCTCTCTCTCTTTCTCTCAATCTCTCTATTTTTGTACTTAATGACAATAAATAAAGAAATTCGTTCCAAATTTTGGATAAGTAGTCTACTCTACTGAATGAGTCATTATCTCTCTTTTTGTTGGACCTTCAAGCAAACAAGTTAACTTGTCTAGCACAAGTTGGTAAAAACGTTCCACCAAAACTAATTAATGGCCCATACAATCAATCTTTCCAAGTTTCGTTTTAGTAGATGAAAGAATTAGTGCAAAACTAAAAGAAAAATTTAATTGCTAGATGAATTAACAGGTTAATAATTTTATGGTTTTTTGTGTATGTTATTTAATCAACATCTCTCGCTAATCTTTTATATATGTACATATGTATTGTATATGAGAAGTTGTGAATAATTTAACAATTTATTTTCTTTTGAGGTGAATAAACTTAAATAAACAGATTATTTTTTTGCAACATTACTCATAAAATTTTTCATGTGAAATAAAACTGTTTTCCTTTGCGTGTTTCGTTAACGTGTATTCAACTATTTTCTATTTTCTTTGTGTCTTTCATTTAGAAAAGGGGTTATATAAACTAAGGGAAGAGATTTGTAAGATAAGAAATACATACACATGTAAATTTATATAAAAATAAAATATTATCGTTTATTTTAATTATCAACTTTTTAGTTTTATGGATATATCAGAGAAAATGCCTAAAGTCTGTATACTGTAAAACTAAATTTAAGGTAATAATATAAATTTAATTCAAATCGGTTGGTTTTATAATAGATATATTTACATATACATGCATATGTACATATGTATGTATGTATTCAACAATTATGGGAATATTTTTTGATTTATTTTAGCCATCTTCTTTGCTATAGAAAACCTAATAAACGTTAAGACAATGAAATAATGTGTGATAAAATGCCCAATAGTTGGGTAAACATGACCAGAATATCAAAATAACTAATAAAGATAAAATAAATAAGTTTAAAACACTGATGACAAATAATGATAAAGCTATGAAAAATAAAGTAAAAAAGGGGTAAGATAAAAGAAGTAAAAAAGGGGTAAAAGGCTACAAAAGATGTGAAGAATATGTGATATATGTACACTTGCCAGAAAAACTATCCGTACACCATGAAAATATAACAATTTGTTAAAAAATTTGTACTTTATTAAACTTAAAAGTATGAAATTTCTATCCATATGTTTAACATAGTA
The DNA here is from genome assembly GCA_037075365.1 of Drosophila emarginata. Taxonomy (NCBI): domain Eukaryota; kingdom Metazoa; phylum Arthropoda; class Insecta; order Diptera; family Drosophilidae; genus Drosophila; species Drosophila emarginata. The sequence continues at coordinate 2,670,996 of JBAMCD010000014.1, read as the reverse complement.
ATTTTCTAATATATTTAATTCATTTTTACATGATTCCATCATTTTAAATTAAAGAAAAATGCTTCTTGGGTAACAAGAATTATGAAATATCGTGAGAATTCCAAAAAAATATGAAATTAATAGAATAATGAAACAAACCTATCAAATTACGCCAATATCGCCTTAATTAAAAATAAAAATATAAAGAAAAGAAAACTAACAAAGAACTGTAAAGTGTAAAAAACAATAAATATTGAGACTAAGATAAAACTATAGCAACATTAAGAAATAATAAATGACAATTGAAAGAATTTCGGTTTATAAATCATAACAAATAAATGTTTATTTTTAAGATACATATACCGATATACCGAAACTTTTAGCCAAATCCAAAATCATACAATTGTCGCATTTAATTACTGAATGCATTTTATTTTTCATTTCAAGAAATTCGACCTTGGTTTTTTTATGACAAGATTTTGAGTTTTGAGTGAAGTGAAAAATAAAAAAAGAGAGAAATAAAGAAATGATCGGCAAATCATATATGTACATACATATGTACACATCTATGTATGTATGTATGCATCTATGCATATAGAAATAACAAACAAATAATCAACTCTCAATGATTGCTGTTTATATTGTAGTTGTTGCTGATATTATTGTTGCTGCTGTTGTTGTTGTTATTATTGGGTTGCTTTAGCGCTTATTTAGCATTTTAATTTGGCATTTGTTGTTTTATAATTTCTCATTTGGCAAAAGTTCGTTGTGCTCTTACATACTCGACGACGTCAACGTCAACGGCAACAATGGCGAACGGATGGCGGTGTATTCCATTCGCCTTCACATTTGCTTTTGCTTTTCGTTTCGGTTTAGTTCGCGTTTTTCATTTTCGTTTGTGTATTTATATCATTTGCAATAACAAAAACAGAAGAAAAAAACAAGCAACAAAAAATATCAAATAAAAATGCGTCACAAATTTATTTGCACTTTTTTTTCGCTTTTAGGCATGAACGGAGGGGAATTGGGGGAAAGAGCCATCATTATATTAGCCTTGACCTCCACAATCTATGGAAGAGAGCGATGGGGTCCCCACATACCAAAGGCAATAGCAGCTAAGCAAAAATCTTCTTTAGAAATAAATACACATTGTACATGTACATACATACATACATACATATAAGTATGTATGTATGTATGTATATATAATATACATACATATGTATATTATAAATATGTATGTACATATGCATATTTTGTTTGTTTGCCATGCTAAAGTTAATTGAAATTTAGTAGATACTTTTTGGGGTCATTCCATTCCATTTGATTGTGGATGCACGGGAAGTTTTTTTCTCTTAATTCGCAATTTTATACATACATATGTACATATGTACATACATACATACATATGTACATATATACATACATACATATGTACATACATATATGAAAAGTGGGCTAGGTTAAGTAAATAGATAATAGATTATATTATTTATCTTTGCACTTTAGTTGTTTGCTAATTGATAAGACAACATTCACAAATATGATGTAAAACAATCAGATAAATATACATACATACATACATATATGTATACATTGTATGTATGTATGTATATTTATCTGATTGTTTTACATCATACATACATATATGTATACATTGTATGTATGTATGTATACACAAGTCAAGAACTAGAGCTGATCAAGTAGAAAGCTTTTTCGTCATTAAACTTAATGTCTTAATTTATATAGTATTTATTGTTAGTTGATTGACACATTAATTATTTCCTATTTATTACCGTTTATTGGCAGTTGGCTTAGTTTCTTCTGTTTTAAACACATTTTCATTTTGTTTATTCTTTTTTACACATTTTCCTATACTAATTTTAATTTATTGTGTCATAGTTTTCTACATTCTTTCCTTTAAGATTTCGTTTTCATTATTTATGTTTTCTTTGCACTATTTTTTAGTTTTTATTCTTCTATTTTCAATACCTATTTTTATTATTTAATTTACGTTTATTGCATATTTTTATCCATTTGTTATCGTCATTTTTCTTATTTATGTATGTATTTTTTTTCATTTTTATATTTATTCCTCTTTTTATCTAATTCCTTGTCTTTATTATTTAGCATTCAATTTATCATTGGATCTGTTTTTTACTTTCTTCTTTATCGTTTTTCTTCACAAATTTATCAACTTTTCTTCATTATTAACTTTCTTTGTTCCTTCTTTTTTATCTTCCTACATACATACATACATATGTATGTACATACACATACAAACTTTTTCTTTGTTTCTTCGTGTTTTTGTTTAATCGATTTTCTGGTACTTCCCCCAAAAAAGTTTTCTACTTTTACGTTTTTCAATTCATAATTTATTTTGTGTCTTTTTCATATTTTACCTTTATTGGTGCTCGTGTTATTCTTTAATTTCATTTTCTTTATACATATGTACATGTACATATGTATATACATATGTATATTCTTCTGTTTTTTTTATTTATTTTTCCGTTATATTTTTTATAACAGTTTTTTTTTTAACTTTTTGTGATTATTTATAACATGATCCGCTTAACCTCGATTTAATTTATACTTATGTATGTATGTATGTATGTATACATTTTTTTTTAAATGTTTCTTTATCTGTTTTGTTCCGATATTTCGTCTTTATGGTAACCCGCATTGAAAAATGCGAGCAATGAAAATGTTGTAACGACACAAACTAAACTAAAATCAGGCAAAAACAAAAACAAAATCAACTCAAAATGAGCGCGAAAATATACAAACCAGATGATTATTACCACAATGATCATCGTGATTATCGTGATCATCATGATGAATGAAGCCAACGATCGTTGAATGTATTTGCCCGCCGCCTTTGGGGGCCAACGGCATACGAATTGTGATGTGAATTGCCGCCGTAGCCCCGTAGTCGTCTTGAATCGTTTATATCTGTATTTGTATCTGTATCTTGTGTAGCTGTGTATTTGTATCTGTATCCGTAGAATTTATGTTGTAATACACACAAAAAAAACAAGAAAAAAAACAACAACAAAAAAAGTGCGAGCCAAGACGAAGCGCGTCGAGACGAGACGGACAGATGTTAGTTGTAGTCGTTTTTTCTTTCTTTTTTTTCCCTTAGTTTTTTCTCTTCTTTCTCTCTCCCGCTAAGATGATGACAAAATCAACAATAATAATAATAATAACAAAAACAACAACGGCAAAAAAAAATCCGTATACTTCTTGAAATGGGCAACTGGCTAATACGCTTTGCCAACTATTTTCAAATTTAAATCTTGTCTCAACAATCCTGCAGCCTTTATTGCAATTTATGTACATATTTTATAAAAGAAAACATAAGCACTGGATAAACTGATTTTTAATACACTTTCTGGAAAGTTGTTGGTAAGTTTTTAACTTTTTAAAATTTGAAAATGGCGAGAGCAAAATTTTTGCACTAAGCATTAAAGGTAAATTTTCAACTTTTCAATGTTTTTTAAACAAATTTTTTATAATATTTGTTTCCACATTGAAAATATATTCTTTCGAAATCATTTTCAAAGGAATTTGGCATATGTATTTTGATGTATGTATGTATGTACATATACATACATATCTAAAAATTATTATAAAGCAAAAAATAAAGTTAATTTATTTTCATAAACATACTAAATAATGTCAGAGTAAGTTGTGAGAAAAAATGTAATACAGGGTTGCCATCATATGCCAAAGAAAGTACATCATGAAATAATATACATATGTACTCTGTGGGTTTTGTAGTGTATAAAGACAAGCAAACGAAGCGGGACAATTTAAGATAACAATGTCAACGACTGTGTGTGAGTAACTTCCCCTCTCGACCATCTCCACCACGCAATTCCCCATTACACCCCCTTCGTCTGGTGATCTCCTCTTCTATCACACAATCCTACCACCACACTTCCCGCCTATCATATCATGCATCAGAGAGTAATGTGTACATGTTCAATATCAAACGAAATTTTTTTTTCGATTGTTGTTGTTAATTTTATTACAATTTATTAGCATTTTTTATTTTCTTGTTGTTGTTGTGGTTGGTGTTGATTTTTCATTGCCGCCTTTTTTTCTTCTTGTTGTTTGTAAGTTGTAATTTGTCGTACAAAATGATTTAATTGCCACAAATTATGAAATGTCGCAATAAAAGTAAAAAAAAAAAAAAAACCATTAATGAAGGAGAAGAAGAAGGAAACAACTCAAAAAAAAAGAGCAAGTTAAAGAGAAATGTAGGAGGAAGCAAGTAGAAGAAAGGTAGACAGAGAGAGAAAGGCAGAGATAAGAGGAGTGACCTGAATAGCCAGGCGTTTCAATTGTTCAAGTCTTGGAGAAAGTTTTGCTCGTTGTTCATCTGTGTTATAATACAAGAAGAAGCGGCGAAAGGAGGCAAAATGGTAGAAATACATTCAACAGCAAAAAAGAAAAAAAAAACAGCAACAACTAAATTATGCAAAAAATTAAATAAATAAAACACACAGCACAATTCAAAAACGTGTTTTCTAACATAAATTTTTCATTTTAAATGGCTAAAGCAATCCTACCAAATCAGCTGTTAAATAAAATCATTTTAAATTATTGCATTGAAAGAATCTTGTACAGTTTTCAAATTGCTATAAACCACTATATCAGGTAGTGAATATTGTATTTACATATATAGAGGTATTCTTTAGAGTTGTCCTCCTTTTCATTTGTTCATTTTGTTCTAATTTTGAATTGGTTAAAGCATTGAAAAATTGGTTAAAGAACATTGAGTAAAGGGAATATGAATAAGAGATAACTTGAACCGAATTTTATTTATGTATTTTCTCATTGGAATTACATATAAGCAATAAAAAAACTGTTATATGATCAATCTTTTTATATTTTTATTTTTTCAATTATTATAGTATTAAATTCATTGCTTTCCAGTTTTTTTATATTGTAACACAATACTAAAACTTTTATATAGATCGATAGTCTTCCAAGAACTCAAGATTTTGATTCTACAAAAAATTTGTATTCAACAGTCAAGGGTAATTCCCCCCCCAAGTTAGTTTCCGGTATGTGGTTTTGTAATAATCACGTTTTGCATTTCACTTATAATTTGAAATGAGCGAGGGGGTGGTTGTAGGGTCTTTAACACCAGCACCACTTAATTTTTTTTCAACTACCTCATTTCACCTATCACAGGGGATAAAGCTTTCCTCGCATGGAGAGTCCCCTCCTCCCCCTTTTGTTTTTTTTTTTAAATGGGACTATGAAACTTACTTTGGATTTGGTTTGGGGTGCCCTTTTTGCCAACAATTTGTTTACTTAGTTTATTTTTAGTGTACACACACACACACACACACACACAAAGGCATGTGTAGATGCATAACAAACGCTCACACATATACAGCCCACCACTTTTTTTTTTTTGTTTAAACCATTTGCTGACTAGGCAAAAACAAAAATAAAAAACCTAAAACAAACTTCCTCACATTTCGTTGTCATATTTAAATTATTTTTTGTTTAGTTTTTTAATTCTCATATAAACGCAATCTATGCATTATAATTTATTATTAATTGGTATGACTCATAGTAGAAATAGTGAAAATGGTAAATGGAATCGTTGGGGTGACCAACTAAACTTGTCAATTCTTTAAAATGAGAGAAATGCATTATAGAAAAATTTTGTATATATCGATAATACATATATGTATGTATTTCAAAGGTAAATTAATTTCATTTAGTAATTTTAGAAATAGAGAACAGGAAGTGTTTACACAGTGTTGTTACACATTTTTACATTTCTACCGCTATCGATAACAGGGGCACAAACCATCCATCAAGGCCCTTTCCGATAACTGTAGGCTATTTATGATGATATTGTTGCTATCAACAAATGTGATATGACTTCCCACTTAGAAGCCAATGTACACATGTATGTATGTACATACATACATACATAAATAAATGCCAGAGAAACCACCCAATTGGACCCAACCTATGTACATACATACATCCCGGTAGCCTATTTATGTATACATACATATGTATATGTAAATTGATCTTTATTTAGATAAAACTTTAAAAAGCAGTTCTCTAAGTCTGTTAAATTTAAAGAAATAAAGGACTATTTAGTCATTTAGTTAAATATCAGTTCTAATAAAAACACTTCTATTCTAATCTTATGTAAACTATTTTTAATATTTATTCTAGTCTAATCTAATGTAAACTATTTTGAAAATACATACATATATTATACAATAGAAACTTCTTAAGATGTGTATAAAACATAGTAGTTCTTCATCTGGTTATCAGGAACGACGTCATCAAGTGTTCTCTACTGGTTTCATAATACCAATTTATAGATAATTTTGGTTTAGATTTTTTTGTTATGTTTTTATCATTCCCACTGAATGGGATTTGTCACTTTTATAGACACCATTTATATTTCTATAGGTTTTTATGTACATTTTACACCTCAAACAAATAAAATGACTGCGAAAATAAGCTCATTTCTCATAACTAGATTCCCATTAAAACACAAAAAAAAAAAAAACAAGAATAATTTCCACAACCTTCACTCCTCTTCACAGCAACACAGCAAACAAAATGATAATTCTCACACACACACTATACAAACACACACACATTGACTGGCAAATCTTGCTGCTGCTCTCTGTGTTTGTTTCGAAACAAACCGGTTAAATGCTTCAGCAAAAATAAAATAAAAAGAAAAAAATAAAAGGGGGTCGCCAAGTCGAAATGATGACTTGAAAATACCCTGTAACATACATATATGGTAAAGGGTGTAAGGATAACTTGACGTAACCTATATCTAAATAAATAAAAAAGCTTTGTCTAAACAATCTATAAATCCTTTCTTTTTCAATAAGGACTCTGATTTTATTGCCGATTAAGTGGCACCAAAGTATCAAAAGTCTTCAAAATAATTTAAACTGATCCTATATAGAAAAGTAGAAATCTAGATTGTATCAAAATCTTGATATGTCTTTTTGTAAAATGATTAAATTTATGTAGGGTATAAAAACAGAAACCGTTTAAGCGTACAATGGGGCGTAGAGATACGGGAAAAAAAGGTTATAGGAAACAACAGAGGAGTGAGGGAATGGGCGGGTGGTGATGGCGATGGTGGTTGAGTGAGTGACTACAACTAAATAATTATCAACCTCAACTCAATTTCCACCGATACACATACATACGTATACATATATGTATGTATGTATATATTGATGCTAGTTCCAGTTCTACAAACATTTTGGGTTATCAATTTCACATTCGATTGAATAGATTAGGCGTTGGTTAGTTTTTGTTGTAATTTTTTTTTTTTTTTTTAGTCTGTTAAGTAATTTATACATACAACATACATATACATATATATGTATACATGTACATAAACGATACAATTGGCATTGAAGGCAAACAGAAATTGATAATGGGGGAAATCGTCGTTTTTGTACGACCCCAAACGTGACTTATATAGCCAAGTAATAATATTATGTGTGTGGTATTTACTTCTTTTTTTTTTTTATTCTTTAAGAATTTCAGTCATTTCATTGATATTATAATTCCTAAATGACAATTGTAATTAATTTTTGAAATTCCAATTAAGATAATAATTATTTTGATTTGCATATTAGCATATTTTGTACATTTAATTCTACATTATTAAACAATTTGAGTGTATATAAAAATTGGCGTTTCAATAAGTAATTTTTAAGTAAGTTCCTATTGCATTTTCTTTATATGACTGATACTGATCGGAAAGTTATTTTCATCTCAATAAGATTGGTAATTCAATTCAAATTGGTATAACAGGTAATCTAATTGGTATTTTAAGCCAACGTAACATAATTATCTAATCAGTTATTAGCTTTCAGTAATTACTTTCCTCCATAAATTAGATATTTCAAGTCCGGGCAACAAGTGGGCTATAAATTCGATTACAAAATGAACAGATTTGATAGACTATAGATTGTACAATTAGACAGTTTAATTAATACGAATTTTAACTTGAACTTCTTTTTTCCCAACTCAACATACATATGTATTAAATAGTTAAATTAAAATATGAAACAAATGTTTTAATTTGAATCTGATTGGAATTGCATGGTCAAAAACGATTCACATTTTCATGACATGTCAATGTTTCTTTTATTTTAATTATATTAATTGTTGCTAATTAGTGCAGGATATCTCAGAACAAGAAACATTATTTGTATTTGTATTTAAAGATTCTGGTGATGATTTTATGTAAAAAGTTCTATTTCATTTTTTAGCCATTTTTAAAATAGTTTTATATCACTGATATAATTACAATTCAATTGTATAATTTAATTGCTGTGGGGCAATATGTAAAACAGATATATGTAATTTTAATATACATATGTATGTACATATGTAGTTGACATGATACTAATGATAATCTTTTGAATGTTTATTCCAGTTAGTGATATAGTTTTATTTATACTAACCACAAATTTAATGAACTGTATCATTTGTTTATCGTGTCAATTGTTTCTATGAAATTTATTTAATGCAACTAAACGTGACTAAATTAAGTATGTATTACTGCCAATTATTTCTGACCAACGGTATAACTAAAATGTGCTAAATTCTAGATTGATTAATAAAAATTTATGAGAAAAAAATGGTATAGGGGGGAAAGAAGAGCTAATTTTAAAAAGTCACACACCAGCAGCAGCAGCGACAGAGACTGAAACAGAAGCAGCAGCTGTTATCAATATTTAACAACAGCTGAAAAAATAACTGTAAATAAGCCACCTGTGGCCATTTCACATGCCACCAAAAAAAAAAAAAAAAAAAAAAAAAAAAAAACCAGAACAAAAGACGGTTATTCTATATAGCTCTTTCTCACTCTATCTCCATCACTGTCTCTCACTCTCTTTCACCCACACACACTCACACAGGTTAATTAAAGCTCAAAAACGCAAAACGTGTTTAAAATTTTCGAGTTTTTTGTTTTCTTATTATTTAGTTTTCGTTATTTTTTCATTACATACCTCAAAAAATGTGAATAAAAATTAAACAGCAATGTTGACAACGACGATAATAATGATGATGAGAAAGATTACGGGGGGTTGTTAGGTGGTAGCCCTTGAAATTCAATTGCTGCCGCTCCGTTGTTAAGTAGGGACACCCACGCTGCGACTGCTGATTCTTTTTACTACGTTTTTCTTTCTTCCTTCTTACTTTTTTTTTATTACTTCTCTCACTTTGACGTAGATGAAACTTTTACTGTTAGTCGTGGTGCGTTGTTGCTGTTGTTGTAATTCCTTTTAGCATTGCTTTTCACTTTACTTGACGATTTTTTTATATATTTCATTTCTCACACACTCTCATACATACACACATACGCAAAAAAATGGGGAGACGCTTTGTATGTATGTATTTTTATTAAAAAAAAACCAGTATTTTGCCTTCTTTCACTTATTTGAAAAAAAAAAACAACATAACACAAACACAAAAAAAAAGAAATTGTTGAATAACGGTTTCTTTTTCTTTCTTCTTTTTTCTCTTTTTGAATTTCACTTTGATGGCAGAGCAGCCGCTGCCGCCGCCGCCATGGGAAACCTGTCCAGCAACAAGAGAGTCTCAATGTTGCCGCAACAATGTTGCCAAAACGAACATACAATTTTGTTTTTTTTATTTCGGTTTTTTGTAAATTTTTCTGTTTTTTTATCTTGCTGAGTTTTTTCTGTTGTTGCTGCTACTGCTGCTGTTGTAGTTGTTGCTTTATTATTTTTTACATTTTATTTTTAAATGAAAAGCAAACACAACACAGAGAAGATACAGATATATAGCTAGATATGTATATATACATACATATATATCTGTGTCTGTGTGTGCGTATGTGTGTGTCTGTACGACGCAAAAATTGTTTTAATCCAAAAATGTATAATGTTGTTGCTGTAGTTGGTGTTGTTGCAGTTGTTGCTTTTGAATGTTCATTGCCACACACACAACAACAAAAACGTTGTTGCTGCTGCTGCCACTGCTGACGTCGACGGCGACGCTCATGATTTCGTTTCAAGGCAACTTCATTTCTTTACTTTATTTGACTTTTTTTCAATTTTTTTTTTGTCAGACTTGATGTGCCTCCTCCCCCGCTGACCCTGCCGCCAGCCAGCAAGCGTCCCAATCAAACGAAACAAAGAAAAATTTCACTTGTCTCCTCTTTTAGTGAGTTATGATGGAGGGGGAAGGGGAATTCGGTGAAGTGCAGGGGGGCCACAGCAACAAATTCCCAAGGAGAAAAACGCAAATTATAATTTCAATTTAAATTCATTTTTTGTCGTTTTTGTTCAACTTGTTTGACACAAATCACACTCGACACTTGGACAAAAAAAAGTTTTCTTTTCTTTTTTAGATTTCTTGTTGTTGTTGGCCTACTTTGTGTGTGGGGAATTTTTTGTTGGTTTTGCCTTTGCTTCGTTTCGTTTCTTTTTTTTCTTTCTTTCACACGCGCCGTTGTTGTTTCTCGTTCTCTTCTCGTCTGTCTTTACGTAAATAGAAAATTTCTTATAGCAGTTGATGGATTGCACTTTGTTATATATATATTATATATATATGTATGTGTATGTTGCAATATATTATATTTTTATATACATTAATTTCTTTTTTTTTGTGTTAAATGTAGTTTGTATTTGTATTTTGTTTTTGTGTTTTCTCTTGTAAAAAAAGAGACGAAATGACGACCAGTGTTGATCACCGTTTCATCGCTCTGACTGACCAGTGTTGAGCACCTGTTTTAACAAAGTATCGATAACTGTGTTGTCAAAATAATTGAATTCAACACTTAATCGTATAGCGGCAATGTTGGCAGCTCTGTAATTAAGTGGCCGCTAAAAAAGCTAAATGCAGAAAAAAAAATTATTTCATTCATTCGATTAAGTTATTTATTATATTTAAAACCTCGGATATTCTTCTTCGATTCAGGCCCTGTGCTTTAATAAAAAAAATGAAAAACTGTTTTTGTGCAGCTATCCTAGATCTGGCTGCAAATTCCGATAGATCTGTGACGATACCAAACAAACAACCCAGCTGTTGACGGCGTCTCTTTATCGGGTATCTAATATCATTGGGCGGGTAAAGCAACACCAAAACAACCGCAAATCAAATCTAATTGCTAAAATAAAAGACTATTTAAGGTGAACCATGGCCCCAACTCCAAAAGCAATCAAAGCCCCCTCAAAATCGCTAGGTACAAGATACTGCGGCTTGGGCAATCACCATCTCCAGCAACCACACAAAACCATCGACGATACAGATCTACTCAATTTTGCAAGGAAACTAAATGAAGAACTTCGGGCAAGCACATTGATTTGCGGTAATTGCTTAAATGTATTAAGGCGTGTGTATAAGAGCAAAGTGAAAAATGCCATACATCATCATAAGATGCGACAAGTGTCTAAAGGCACAATATCGGATGTGAGTTCCAGTCAAAAGCCAGATACAACAACATCAGAGTCATCCCAGTCACAGAGTCAATCACTGGCGATTGTCAGAAGGGAAAACAATTTAAGCAAATCACTAACAAATGTAAATATACGAAAACGACGGCTCAACGATGAGCAACCATCTAGTTCCACCAATGTAACATCCACACCCAGTGAAAACTTGGAGCGACCGACAACAAGTGCAGCAGCAGCAGCTTTGGCAGCTCTAAGAACAGCAGCCAAACGACAGCGCACACAATCAAAACCTTCTGCACCGGACCAGTCCACTCAGAATTCTAATAGTACCATAGATGATGATGATGTACCTTTACTTAGTTTAAATGCTGTCAATGGCACCAGATTACCGCACATTCAACCTATACCCAAGCGGCGACAAATTCAGTTAACTGGACCGCAACAGGATATCTATTTGGCTGGCACCACTGGGGGATAACCAATCGCCTTCTTATATTGTTGTTTCTATCTAGTTAGAATTTTTGTTCATTTAAAATATATAAAATTTAACTTAAAACGTAATACGCTAAAATTATGACAATTTACTAGGCTATAAAATTTCATAGTACCTAATTGTAAGATTTCAGGACAAGACTTTTACCTTAACAGTTTAAGGAATTTTTTTTATATCTCTTTATATACACATTTTTAAAATTATGCTGGGAAATAATGTACTATTATGTAAGACGATTTTAATTATTTAATCTCGATGCTCAAATAAATATTATATTTTTACAAGCGATAGTAGAAACTGAACAATTAGACAATTAGTAATACATAGTAATACTAAATAGCAGATTGTACAATTATATATCATATAGCTTCTATATACAAAATCTTTTAAATTAAAACAAGAAGATATTTTTCTTATCAAATTTGTATTCAGATAGCTAATATAGCTACCATAGCATGACGACATTTTATATTCCTCCTATATCGAGTTACGGAATCCAACTGTAGTGCCATATCTAGGAATAATTTGCTAAAAGTGAGTTCTCCAAAAGATTTGTTCAAAGTTTTTTCGACTAGATTAGACACGAATAGTTTGCTATATATATTACACACAACTAAAAAGGAAATACATACATTTAAAGGTATTACTAAGCAAATTGAATTTATTTTAGATAAATATTATTATATTTACATGGAGTAAATGATTTGGGTGAATAATTTTCTTACATTCTTAAAACTGCTCCCATTTTATATGTGTGTATGTATATTTGTAATTTTTTTTCTGTTTTAAATGTCCCTTATACATATATGTACATACATACCTATATATTTTTACCAAAAAGAAAGAGACATCTAGTGTGCGAGTGAGAAAGCAATATACTTGACTTAATTGTATACATATAATAAGTGAAGTTCTACCTATTTATATAAAACTTATAAATATATAATAAAATAAACCATTCTCATCAATAAAAGAAGCTTCAAAAGTTAATTTACGCTTAATTTATGATGCTTAATTAATTGTTGTCAGTTCTACAATTATAATTGAGAAATGATTCTTGGTTTTAGTTATACATATGATTTATTGATAACGAATGGAAATGTTTTCACAGTGGAGGTAATGTTGCGGTTCATTGGCTATAGACCGAATTACATACATACATATGTATATAATGGAATATGAATAAGCGAGCTATTATTTTGTTTAAAATCAAAGTCCAGAATTGTTGAAGGTCTTTTTTTTGGTCTAAAAATTTAAACATACTTTCCGAGTGCTCAGTTTATCCAAGCTTCTCAGTTCATTCATCCTTTTGGTATAAATAGAAGCGAGCATCATCCGGCTAAATGGGAATAAAAGAATTTTTTAATTTAGAATTATAAACATAACCGGTCTACAGATTTTTACATATTCTGCACCATTTGGGAATGCAGATGGAATAAAGAATTATATATATTAAGGCTCTTGGAGATTAAAAGAAAAAAGTATAGGATGGAATATAGACGACTTCCACTTAACATTTGTGATATCCCATTGATACAGAATATGAAAAATTGATGTGTCTAACCGTTCGGAACCATCTGGATGATGGTTTAAATATCCATCTTGATAATAGGCCCATCTCGGAACGTGGTGCTATGGCATGCATATGAAGATGTTTCACTGTGATAAACGGTGGCAAATGGAAACCAAATACAGCTTCATCCAGGTTGATTTCTTTGTTCGTTAGAAGTTTCCGCAGGCCCTCCTCCATTTGAGTGACTTGTGTCGTTATGGGAAGAGAATAAAAATGACAAGATAAGATTAACATTATCTTTGAACTTTGAATGATAGTTATCCAATTTTAAATTGCTTACCCAACTGCTCATCGGATTTATTGAGTGTTTTAAGGCTTTCATAATGGATTTTTGGTACAGCCAGATAGTGGAATTTTGAAGCAGGTTTAATATCCTTAAATATAACATATTCATCAGTTTCAACTTCTAATTTGGTATCTGGCACTTTTCCATTGGCTATTTTACAAAATAGGCACGACTCCTCCATGTCATAAATTTATATTATATTATTTCTTCTATTCTATCCTATTTATTCTATTTGAAATTTTTCTTTTTCAAAATTATTTAATAACTTTCCTATTCACAATGTCAAAATTGAGCTATGGAGCAAATATTCTAAAAGTACAAAGTTTACAATTATTAAATATTCTTCAACATCTGATTAAACAGCTGTCACCAACGTATTCGCAAATGATGCTCCTCGCTAGTGTTAGTTAGAATGCTCCTGTTAAAGCCCCAGTATTTTAACAGTGCTCCTAAAAAATCGCTGTTAACCAACAGTGCTCCATCGCTCCAAATTGAGACTGTTCAGATTAATATAAAAACAACTGCGTTGCAATCGCTTTAGTTGACAAAATTTTTGCCGCTTCAACAGCAAACGCCAAGCAAACACACAACGAAAAGATAAACACAGACAAAATTTCAAGTGCTCTTAAGTCTCTAAATTCTGATTATCCAAAAGCAAAAAATTCTGGTTTTTCGTAACAAGTGAGAAAAAAAAATCAGGAGTTAAAAATGGCTGGACGCGATGCTGCTTCAAATCAACTAATTGACTATAAAAACTCGCAAACGGTAAGTGAGGGGGGAACGATCAAAGGGGCAAAGAGCGCGCCGGGCCCCCCCAAAAACAACACAAACCACAGCAACAAGCCCAAAAGAGAAAGGCAACAAAGAGAGAGAGAAAAATAAAAAACAAATAATTTGTACACACAAAGTTTGCTTTGTTATAATAATTACTACATATATGTATCTATATATATATCTTTCAACTGGATCGAAATTAAATTATATGCAGTTCAAGTTGAAGGCTCAAAGTTCAAGTGGGTTTAGCTACCATTCTCTTTCCTCCTCTCACACACACACAATCAATGTTTGTATTAACCTTTCTTTTAGTTTTGTACTAAAATCTTATCACTAAAAACGTTTAACTGATAAGACGCGAACTTTGTTGCTCAATTTTGGGTTTGAAATTCGAATTTTGGTCCCATTATATAGAGATAGATACTCTTCTTTAAAGTATAGATATTTATTGATTCATGATCAGCATGATGTCATTAGAGCATTTTTAAAGGATATCCTGAAATATTGACACCAAATTGTAGGATTTTAGGATCACATAATGATTTCAAAAATATTAAAAAAAAAATCGGTTGCCATACCAAAATCTAATAAATAAGTTTGGAAAACATTTTGAGTTCTTTAAGTTTTTTTCAAAAAGTTTAAGTTTTTTTTTTTTTTTAGAAAAAAAAAGTGCTTTCGATCTTTGATCTTTTAATTTGAAAGGGTATAGGAACTTTGTTGTGTGCCAAAATCTAAGTTTATTTGCACTTTCGATTTTCTACTCACGATTCGTTTTTGAGAATTGCGTTTTTGTAATTTGCAAATCTATATTATATATGTATGTATGTATATTGGGTAAAAGCAAAATAGGTAAAATGCAAAAAAAAAGAATAAAAACAAATTAGCAATGTTTTATAATTGTTTAAATATATGTACAGACATATGTACATATATACATATATATATATATATATATATATACATACATATGTGTATGTATGTATTTATATTAACGATTCTTTCATAATTTTGTTTTCATATTTTTCTAATAGAAACAAGTTGCAAAATTGTAAAAACTAAAAGGCAATTCGTCAATTGATCTAAAGTGCAATAATTTAAATAAAATTTCTGAAATATTTGCCAAGTGTTGAATATTCACAATAATATTCAACTTAATTATTTTCTATTTAATTTCAAAATATTTGCGAATGGATGATCCTTTATATGAAATTGTAAAATCTATTTCAAAATTTAATAACATATTTAATAATTTGTGCTAATTTTTTAAAATGGAAGTGAATAACTGTTTCGTGATATTTAGTGATTGGTTTTTTAAAATGCTTTTCAAATATTGTAATATTTAATGGTTTAATTTCAATATTTTTTGGTATTCGAAAGAATAAAGTATTTCGTTTTTTTATACTTTACCATCCTTAAAAATATTTAATTTGAATTTATAAAACTTTTGCTAAATTTATAAATATATCTAAGATATATAGTTTGAATTTGTAATAATCAATATTTTGATATGACCTGGATTTTGGTAGGGAATATAACAGTATATCATATATGAAACGGGAAAGCTATTGATAGACATAAATGACTTTCAAAAGTGCAGATTTTTAATTTTCACAGTGTTGCTAAGATATCAGATATCCAGGTGATTAGCACATCGATTCCAAATAAGTAAATGGACATGACTAAATTAGATCCATTGGTTACCTCTTAGATAGAGAGAGAGAGAGAGAGAGAGAGAGGGAGAGAGAGAGCGAGAGATAGAAGGCCACGTAATGGCCTGGCCTATTGTAAGATTATTGTTTTACTCAAGGTATTTCACAAATAATCCATATCAATAAATAACTAGAAAATAACTGATTATAGGGGAGAGCGGGCGAAAGAGATAACGACTCGAACTATATTTAATTATAATTCTAATGTAATGGGGTAAATAAAAAAAAAAACAACTCGAAAGCACTTTGATGAATTGGCAATTTCGATAAATAAAAGGGGACAAAATATATTATCATAACGAAGGGAATTTATTGCTATGACCGTGTCTTATCGCATACATTTTATCTATCCTATATACATATATATAGTACATATGTACATATGTATATATAGTAGGTAGGAGTGTTGGCCTCATGACTTGTCAAAAGGGGTTGGGGAAAACTATGTATATTAATCATTTTTTATACAATTTCACCTTTAATAAAAATACAAAATAAATAAATTTTCGCTTGATTTAATTCTCTACTTCAATAACTCAAACTTGTAATTGTGTGAAAAACTTATTATAAATAGTTAAACCAAGGCTTAAACTTAAGCTTCGACTTCGACTTTAAAGCCTATGTATGGGTGTGCGTGTGTGTGTGTGTTTATGTTTGTGTATGTATGTATGTGCAACATCACATTGAAGTCAATAAACTCAGGTGAACCTTTTAATAGCAACAGGCCTCCGGCTTGTGTGGTGTTGCATAAACTGGTTGCACGTTCTCCAATGTGCATAGTTGTTTTGGTTTTAAACTTGTTCAATAGACGGACGGGCTAACGATTTGCTCGATTATGGTTAGAGGGGCGTGGCACTGTGGCAAACAAAATCAAAGCAATTTCTTTCCTCTCTTATGTCATCCGATTGGTATTTGGTAAATTTATATTATGTGAGAATATGTTTCGAATATATATGTTTCGATAATTCATATCCGCTCATAGACACTAACACCCTCCCCCTCCCCGACACTCTCATACCATTGAGCGGCGTCTCTGGTGGCCCATTGCCGGGTTGTGCAGTTCGTGACCTTGTTTTGGTTAGTTAATAATAATAAAAATAATAAAAAAAAAATGCAAAATTACATTTTGCAATTGCAGGAATTTTTTTTTTATATATGTACATATATATGTTATTAATATTTTGTATTTTTATATATGTATATTTTTTTTGTTAATATTTTCTACGACCTTTGTTTCTGTTTCTTTGTTGCAATTGCACTAAAATAAATTTTATTATTGCCATTAAGTTAATTAAGCTTGAAATCGTTTCATCGTTAAATTATATGTAAATCTCAAAAGTTCTCCATAATTTTTCTTTTTTTTTTATCAAATATGAACTAAAAATATGAAATTAAAATTTTTGAAAGGAAAACTTTTTGTTTTTCTTAGCTTAATTTTATTTTAGAAAATTAATTTTCTTTTCTTATCTTAATCTCATTAATTTTCTCTCTAATGCTCTTCTTTTTTTTTTTTTTGGTACAGTTCTTAAAATAAGCTATAAATTATTATTGTTTACCTGTTGAAAGTGTTTTTTTTTTTTTTTGTTGCTTAATTTAGCTTAATTTCAACCTGTTTTATAAAACAAACCCAAAAATGTTATTTATTTTTTTGGCATTTAGTTAAAATCATGTTTTTAGTAAAATTCTAACAAGTTTTTTTTTTCTTTTTTTTTACATTTTGGAAAAAAAAATGTTTGTAGACTTTGAAACAATTTAAATTTCATTTTTTAGCAAAGTCTCTTAAATTGCATTTCGTTTTTATTTTCATTTCGAACAAAGGTGCTTTTTATTTTTAGAATTTTGTGTTTTTTTTAAGCGAATGGTTTTTGTGTGAGAGATTTCCATAAAAGATTTACTTTTTAATTTTTTTTTAGTATAAAATGTATAATAATAATATATGTATTTATGTAGAATATATAATTTAAAGGCTGATAAACCTATTGAGTACAGGTGCATACTATATATATATATATATATATATATATATATATGCATATGTTTATCATGAAACACCTCATTTTCATCTTCTCCCCCTCCCTGTCTTTGTTTTGTCTCTGATCTCTCCGTCAACATGAATGCAATTAAAAGAATATTCCCCTGAATCGTTGCCATGTTCATTTTGCATGGGTCTTATCAACCGATCCACACACACACACATACATACAAACAACTGGATAGGAGGACAACCGATTTCAAAGTTGACATTATCTAGGCAAAATGTGTGTGTGTGTGTGTGTGTGTTTGCCCTCTGAAGTGCCCCCACATTGTTTTGTTTGTTTGTTGGTGATATTATTTTGATGTCTCAAAGTGCAAACAATTGTGATTGCAAATCACTAGAAACAAGAACAAGAAATTAAAAAAAAATATATAAGCAAATTTTTTTTTATTTCTTGGTCTACAAAATGAAATGAAAGACGAATTTGATACCTAATGAAGGTGTCGGGAAAGAAATAAAAAAGAATGTATAATATAATATAATATAATATAAAAAAATATATATATGGATCAAATTTTATATTTCATAATATCAAACATTTTTGCACATCCATAAATGGTTTTTAAAATCATTCCACTTGAAGAGATCTAGAAATTTCAGATGTACATATTTCTGGAAATCGAAATATTTCATCATAGAAAAATAACATTTGGAATATCTATTATTATTACTACATTTGTTTTAATGCACTGAAAAAAACTTTAGGCATTTTTCTGTGTTCTTTATTTTTTTGGTTAATCTTAACTATTTCACAATCGTTGTAATATACTTTAGACTTTAGATATATTAACACAGAATAATATAATGCTATATAATGATATTATTCACCTCTTAATGCACAAATTAAAATTTCTCGTGAGTTGTTTACTAAATTAGCTATATATCTATATACTATATAGTAGAAACACTCCCAATAAAATGCAATTGCTGATATCAAAAGTGAAATAAAAAGTATAATAATTATTATGCCAACCAGTAAGCAAGAATATACTACATATATATATAAATATATATACATATATATATATATGTATAATCTGTTGTTGTTTATCTGAGAACTAAATGAATCTTTCAAGATAGAATTGAGATATAATGATTAATTCGTTAAATAAAGGGAGAGTCATCCAAAATGCGGAAGAATTTTTATTTTTCCGTCATTAGATTAAGATGGAAGAAATCGATGGAATAAGAATGATTTGAAATGAGAAACTAAATGTTAATAGAACTATTAAAAATAAAATAGCACAAATTACTAGAAATTTTGGTTTGAAATTATAATATAATTATTTTTATATAGTCAAAGATTTTTTTTACTCTTTTTTTAGCAGAATTATGGATTACTAAACAAAGTTGTAGGATTAAGGATATATAAAGATAATACTTATCAAACAGAGATGTTAGATTAAGATAAGATTGATCCTATAAGATTGAGAATTAAATGTTAAAGATAAAGAGGATTTGGGAAATGATATAGATAACTATTCATCTCAATCTTTTTAGATCTATAGAAAATTTAACAAAATTCTATTCAACTTTAATATAATGCAAAAGAAGATCCATAAATAATACAAAAAGAAATAAAAAAAAGCGTTAAGCTAAAATTATTGAAAATGTAATGAAACTGAACTGAAATATTATTGTAAATGAAATGAAACTAAAACGGAATTGAAATATTATTTTTAACTAAATTTAGGAATAATGGAGAGACAAGGATATAAGGATATATGAAGAGATATAGAGGTTTAATATTAACAAAAATATTTCAACTTTAAGAGAATAGATAAAAATGAAGTCTAAAGAAATAAAGAAGAAAAATATTAAGAATGATAAAAAACAGATGATAATGATATAAAAATCATGAATAAGAATATAGCAATATATTTTTAATATAATAATATATCTATATATATATAATAATTATCTCTATATATATTGGTTTTTTAAACACTTGAAACTATCAAGATTACTCACTTCCAACTATGTATATACTTATACATATATAGGTATATATAACTATGAAATTCAAATATATGCCAAACTGAGACGCCCTTCCGAGAAATATGTATAGTGTATATAATAGACCAGATAAGACCTCTACACTATCTTTATGTTTATGTTTTTCGCTATTATAAATAAACTTTTGTGTAAAAAAAAAAAAAACTATAGAAAGTGAGTTTCGATAAGATTAGATGACATTTTGAACTTGAAACGAACTATAAATAAACCTTCTCACATAATTATATAATCAAAATCGATATTTCTTTTTTTTTTTTGAACAGGTGGCACCTGGAGCAATCACCACTGGTCATGGTGCACCCATTGGGATTAAGGATGCATCACAAACGGTTGGTCCACGTGGTCCAATGCTATTGCAGGATGTCAACTTTTTGGACGAGATGTCGCATTTTGATCGCGAAAGGATACCGGAACGTGTGGTCCATGCCAAAGGTGGCGGTGCTTTTGGATATTTTGAAGTTACCCACGATATATCAAAATATTGTGCAGCCAAAATCTTCGATAAGGTGAAGAAACGCACTCCATTGGCGGTACGATTTTCGACGGTGGGCGGTGAAAGTGGTTCAGCTGATACGGCTAGGGATCCACGTGGATTTGCCATTAAATTCTATACGGAAGATGGTGTATGGGATTTGGTTGGAAATAATACACCAATTTTCTTTATACGCGATCCGATACTATTTCCCAGTTTTATTCATACACAGAAACGTAATCCGCAAACTCATTTAAAGGATCCTGATATGTTTTGGGATTTTCTCACTTTGCGTCCGGAATCGACACATCAGGTGTGTTTCCTTTTCTCGGATCGTGGTACACCCGATGGTTTTTGTCATATGAATGGATATGGATCGCATACATTTAAATTGGTTAATGCTAAAGGTGAACCAATCTATGCTAAATTCCATTTAAAAACAGATCAGGGTATTAAGAATCTGGATGTTAAGGCTGCCGATCAATTGGCCTCCAGTGATCCTGATTATAGTATCAGGGATTTGTATAATCGTATCAAGAATTGTAAATTCCCCAGCTGGACTATGTATATCCAAGTGATGACCTTTGATCAGGCAAAGAAATTTAAATATAATCCATTCGATTTAACTAAAGTTTGGTCCCAAAAGGAATATCCATTGATTCCAGTTGGTAAAATGGTTTTAGATCGCAATCCCAAAAATTATTTCGCTGAAGTTGAACAGATCGCATTCAGTCCAGCCCATATGGTGCCCGGAATTGAACCATCTCCGGATAAGATGCTTCAGGGACGTCTCTTCTCCTATTCGGATACACATCGTCATCGTTTGGGTGCAAATTATTTACAAATTCCTGTTAATTGTCCATATCGTGTCAAGGTTAGTAACTTCCAAAGGGATGGACCAATGAATGTGACTGACAATCAGGATGGTGCTCCCAATTATTTCCCCAATTCCTTTAATGGACCAGAAGAATGTCCACGTGCACGTGCCTTATCCACCTGTTGCCCAGTCACTGGTGATGTCTATCGTTTTAGCAGCGGTGATACCGAGGATAATTACGGTCAGGTTACCGATTTCTGGGTCCACACGCTAGACAAGTGCGCCAAAAAGCGTTTGGTCCAAAATATTGCCGGTCATTTGATTAACGCTAGCCAGTTTTTGCAGGAGCGCGCTGTCAAGAATTTCACCCTTGTTCATGCCGATTTTGGACGTATGCTAACCGAGGCACTTAATCTGGCTAAATCATCCAAGTTCTAAACAATTGATGGGAAAGAAACTTTCGACATATTTCTGTGGACATTTTTTTTTTTTAATGGCAATATATATTAAGCTGATCCCGGCTTTTTCTGTGGTTCCATTACCTTCTCCAACACAATCCGCTTTTGACCTTGTATCATCATTCGGCTATTTTGGTTGCGGGCATTGTTTTTTTTTTCTTTTTTGTTTTGTCAAAATTGATTATTTGTTATGAAACAATAAATCCTATATATATATATATATATATATATATATATATATATACATATATATATATACAAATATAAATCATCTATATACATACATATATAATAAATCTTTTGATATACAAATTACAAAAAAAATTTGTGTTTCAATTTTGAAGTTAGAATGCAGCAGATGGCTTTGCGGAAGGGCATCTCAAGATAATGGTGAATCTTTCGAGAAAGGGGGAAAAGAAAACTGCAAGGTAAATGAATAATACAAAGGAACTTGTAGTGCGTCACAACGACGAAAGAACTTTAGTGGAAACATATAACAACGGTCTTTTAAATTCAGAAAACACGCATTATTTAGTGATGTGTATTGGAAAAACTTTAATGGAATTGAAAGTTCATGATCTATGTTTAGAAGCTTTTTAGATTTCAGAAGATGAAGTTGCCTTAATTTAGGAAATCGTCTGTCTTGTAGAAGTTCATATAGCATAAATATTATACATACATATATGTATGTATATATCATAAAATAAAAAAAATATATATATTAAGAGTTGTCCAAACAAAATATTGCTGTACAACCGCCTAAAATCTGTAGAGATATTTTTGGCTTAAGATAACTTTAGAATGCAGATTTCAGAATCCTATTTTTTTATATTGGATATTGAATGAAATTGAATATATAACGAACGACTGTGCTTAAATTTAGCCGTGTTCAAGCCAAAAATAAAATACGGTCGCACTTAATTTTTAGCTATTATCCGTTAATATGGGGCAGCCGTATCCATTAATACTGGGAGTCTTATATACGATGTAAACTGCACGCGATGGGTAAATGTAATTAAATAACAATCTTTTTAACAAATAAACAATAAAAGATCATAAATCTTTTGTTTGTTTTCTTTTCTTTTTTCTTTATTATGATTTTTGGCTTATGAATAAAAGGTGACATGTGGAGCAAATAGGAGCAAAATTTATCTTCAGGCTAAAAAGTAAAACAACAACAAAAAAAGAATTTTAATACATATAACAGGAGGATCACTTAAATGTGTGTGTGCGTCTCACAGAGTAAGTTTGTCTGTGTGTGTGTGTGTGTGTGTGTGTGTGTGTGTATGTAAGTGCGATAAGAAGCTATAAGATTAATGCGCATTATGTTTTTGTGAAGTAACAGCATAATACAATGGACGGAAATTCTATGGAGCAATCAAAAGATTTGGAGATCTTGATGAATCAGCTTAATATGCAAGAGAATCAGAGCCCGAATACCGCCAAATATGCCAACTCAGCCTCTTCGGGTTCTGCAGCAATTAGAATGTGCCCTTCGTTAAATGGCAATAATATTCACCACAATAACAACAACAATAACACCAACAACAACAGCAGCAACAACAACAATAATAAACAATTAAATGCAATTTGTATGAAAACTCAAGCTGGACAAAAAATTATGATAATAATGCGCGGTCCGCCAGGCAGTGGTAAATCCACATTAGCCGAAAATTTACTAAGACAAAGTCATCTTTTGGATCAACAACAGCAACAGAAGCAATTTTTACCCAAGGATTTCATTTACAGTACCGATGATTATTTCTTTAATAGTCGTCAAATATATCAATTCAATCCAAATCAATTACCAGAGGCACATGCCTGGAATCAAAGACGAGTCAGAGAGAAGGCATCATCCGGTTGGAGTCCAATTATAGTGGATAATACAAATACTCAGATATGGGAAATGCAACCATATGTACAAATAGCTGTCCAAAATGGATATCTATTGGAATTGCTTGAGCCACAAACAAATTGGTCAAAATCAGCTAGTAAATTGGCCCAAAAGAATATCCATCAAGTGCCACGTGAGAATATACAACGTATGTTGGAGCGTTATGAGAGAACCACTGTAAACGTATTGCTCAGAGTGAGTTAATTCAAATTGACAATGAAATCTAAGATTTTATATAATATGCATTTTCTTTTGATTTATAATAGCTATTAAAGGATACCAAATATACTGTACCATTGCCACAATTGAGAAGTCAACCACCATTGCCAGCATTGCCAGCAGCACCGCCACCTCCGGGACCACCCACAACTACTCCACCAAACACATCCGCTGCCATTGTTGGCGCCAGAAAAGAATCACAAAATGAGAATATTGATTTAAATTCAAGTAACTATAAATTGAATGCCAATGCATCCAGTTGGGTACCCTATGAGCAGAATGCTTCCAATTATTGGTCACAGAATACGATGAAAGCAGCGCCGCCGTCAGCAACAGCATCAGCAGCAGCAGCAATCCCACCTGAAAAATCTATACTTGATCTCTTGCGGGAAAATAGCAATGATCAAAACAAATTAATAAATAAGAAAAATGAAAATGATGATACAACTGTATCGGTGTTCCAACGACATTCAATCAATTGCCCCAATGAGGCAACTGGTTTCATTAATCTACGCCAAATGTATCCCAATAAACAAGGGGTTGGTCTCTGGGATCTATATGTTAAATGTAATGGTGATGTTGAATGGGCTGTCGATATATTAATCAAAGAATCGGAATTGAATGCTGAAAATTTAAAAGATTTTGAAGATGATCTATTATCAAACGATGAGTGTGAAGAATTTCAATGTAATTGTTCAAAAGTTGGAACACTGGAGATGTCTATTGAAGTATTGCCATCAATGGCATCAAATCAGGAAAATACTCCACCAAAAATGTTGCCAAAACCGCAAAGACAACAGCGTTTTAAACGCAACAATGGATTATCATCAAATAATAACAATAAGGAATTGCAAATGCAAATAGAAAATTGTTTTATTTTAGGTAAGGATAAATGAAATTAAATTAAATTTAAAGTAATCTCTTTTTACTTATAAAAATATTAATTAATTATTTATTATTGTAGCTGATGATCAATACTCGGAACATACACGTAAAATTCGTGATATACGTAATGGTATATTGGATCAATCGTTACCATTGCCAACAGCAATGCCAAGTGCCAGTGGCAGTCTCAGTCTCAGTGTCAGTGCTAATTTACCCATTGAGACTCAAGGACCAACAGATGATGATGATGAAGATCCAGAGGATAATACTCTATTAGAAATTGATTTGGGTGAAACATTAATTAAACAAATGCGAAAACATTGCTCATATGAGGGTGAAATATTGCCACCCGATCAGGATCTAACACCAACAAAAGTTTTTGCTCCTCGCGTTTTAATTAAACAATTATATATGCTATGGCTAGAGTCTGTATATAATCAATTGGAGGAACAACGTCAACAAACTAAACATGATGATGAACAATTTGCCCGTCTATTGTTACATCCAAAATATTCTGAATATACAGAATCGCCAAGTAATGTTATTGAATTGCTTGATAAAGAAATGGCATTATCCTTATATGAAAGTGAAGAGATTGAAGCAAAACAAGCTGTTGAACAACAACGACAACAACAGCGTCCCAATGATATTGCCACACATCTGACCAAAATGAAATTATATGAAAAATTTCCAAACATACCAAAAAATACAATGCTTGATATATTTGATTCAACTGGTTGTAATTATGGTGAAACTGTTGATTTAATCAGTTGTATTGTTAAGACCGATATGAGCGAAGCGGAACAACAGGCTACCCTCGAGAACGAGAAGGTATATATAAAAAACAACAAGAAAATTAATTGTAAACTGTTGGGGTTATAAAAGATCAGGATAAATATTTAGAGAAAGTTTTCATCTACTTTTGTTTTATATTCTAAATTTGTTTTAGAAAATCATTAATAGTTTTTTAAATTTGTTTAATTGATTTATTTTTGTATTAATTGATTACAAATTTATTGCAAAAGTCTTTAAAATATATATTTAGATCTGATGGGCATTTATATGACAGGATTCTATCAATTTGATAAATAACAAATTAATATTAACTATATTATATAGAAATTCACTAAAGGGAAGTTCAACTGTGTATACATTTTTTTTCGCTTTAACTTTTTCCACAATATTTAATCGTTATGAAAATTATTAATAAGTTATTGTTAATCAATGTTTAATTATATACTTTTAGCTTAATGCGGACGACCAACCACAACAGCCTCAACAGCAGCAGCAACAACAACAACTACAAAGATCTAGATCATCATCATCCTCAAATCGTTCATTGCAACTTAATGAGGATGCAAAATGTGCCGCATTACGTGATTTTGAGGAGACACGAAATATGGCCGCCCATTATTCCCAATTGAAAGCAGAATGTTATCTGAAGGCCAAACAGGCAATACAACAGGGTAATGGGAGTGTTGCTCTATATTATTCAGAAATCGCTCAATTGCATAAAACAAAAATTGATGCGTTTAATCATCGGGCAGCCAATTGTATTATGGAAGTACATAAGAATACGCAGAATAATCCCGATTTATTGGATTTACATTATTTACATGCCGTTGAGGCCATCAATTGTCTGGATATATTTTTAGATCGCCATATAACCGTTTTACGTAATCGCACACGTGTCTATAAGCATGTATTTATTATCACGGGACGCGGTTTGCATAGTGCCAATGGTGTATCCACCATAAAGAACAAGGTTAAGACCAGATTGGGTGAAAGACGTTTGCGGTAAGTATAATTCTTGTATTCTACAATCGGATATAATATTTTAATCGATTCACCATTAATTTATTTTTTTTTTTAGCTGGCAGGAAATAAATCCTGGTCTTTTGCGAGTTAAAGTTTTCTCCGCCTCTCGTCATACCAAGAATATTTGATTCTTTTCGACTGGATGAGAGCAACAGTTAGCCATAACAACGAACTACAGGATGGGACACAAACCAAACAATCAAATGGGAATTTTATAATCTAAGCAGAAAAAAAAAGAAAACTATGAAATCATTTTGCGTTTGTTTCTTTCTTTCTTTTTTTCAAGTTACACCTTTTCTTTAATTTTAGTAATTTAGATTTTGTATAAGAAATATTACAAAAATTCTTAGTGGGTAACATCAAAAGCAATCGCAATCCCCCCCCTCCCACAAAAACAAAAAAAAAAAACAAAAGACGCTGTATTATTTGTGTTCTGAAAGTAAAAATGCATTCCCAATAAGTTTTGATATGTACGTCCCCTTTTATTTTTATATATGTATATGTATATATATACATATGTATAATATATAAATAAGAAAATGTGAATAATTTTTATTTGTACAATAAAATTGAAGAATTTGGTGCTGTTTCTTCCAAATAGCTAACAAATTTTAAAATTGAATACAAACTTTAATTATCTTCCAAAGAAGATATATATATATATATATATATATATATATGTACTTTTATAATACTTGTATATGAAATACAAACTATTAGCTTGTTTAAGTAATTAGTTATAAGCTCAAAAATAAATATAGTTTTCTAAGTGAAAAACAAACGGTGTTCATTTTAATTATTTATAATTAGAAACTATACTGCATATAATTTGTATATAGTTTTTAGATTTAGAAAAAAGTTAATTCTTTGTTATGGTCAGAGGAAGCAATTCTATTCTGGCGATAGGCTATCCTGTTCGATCCTGTCAGATCCTCATTTAAATGAGATTGATACAGCAGTTTTTAAATACTCTTTTATAATTCAATATTTGTTTTAGAATTCAGTATGGGAATCCCTTAAATATCACGTGAATATGTCACGGAATAGAGTAGTACCTGAGTCAAAGATGGATTAGAAAGAATGAGATATAAAATGTGGTTAGTGTGTCACGAAGTCTAAGGTCGATGGAATGGTTCATTAGTTTTATAAGATGTTCCAATTTCAGGGATATAGCCAAAACTGACACTCCAAATCTTTACTTCATTTCAAAAGTCATCAAATGATCAAGGATCAAGGGATCAAAGAAAAGTGGGCAATTAGGTGCTTCAAGGTTACTTTTCATTTTCGAGAAACGAAGAAAAATAAAATTCTTAAACTAGGTACGCTTTAGTCTTAAAAGAAAGATCGCGAATGATGGGATTACCTTTTCCCATACTCATGCCAGTTGCTTTTATTGCATTCAACAGCTGCAGGCAAATTAAAGTATAGTCTAATCCAGGTAAAACCAAAAGATTTACCACCTACCTGATGACCCACTCAAAAGAAATAATTTTTGTCAAAAATTTAATGTTTAAAACATGGAAAGACAAATATTCTTTTGTTTTATTTTTCTACGTCCATAAAACATCATAAAATTGGTTTTCATTAAATACACAAACTGTGTGTGTAAATGCATTCAAAAAAAAAATGTTGAGATGTTATTTTAATGAAAAACTTAAGTCTAGACTGAGATGGTATAGAATGTTGAAGTAGGATTGGTTTGGTGGGTTGATTTTTAATTTGTGGGGCAGTCGTTGTATGGCCTTTGGTTCTTAATTCAATATTTATTTTCAATTCTATTAGGTGAAGTCTCTTTGTTATTTTTGCCATTGCCATTTAATGGTGATCTATTCTCCTTGCCATTTTCTATATTCTTTATGACCACTAATTCCATAAGATTGGCACGAACCCGTTTAGGTGTATAGCGCGATGTGGAGGTGATTACCGATCGGGGGCTATTATTTGGCGGCCTTTCACGTGGCGGTGTATGTAGGAAAACGCCCTCGAATATGGTTTCCAAACTGTTGCTGCTGCTGCTTTTATTACTCAATTTGGAATCATTAGCATCGCTGGGAGGACTTATCTGGGCATTAATTTCATGCAGGGCCACAAAATCGGGATTACTTTGAAATTGATGATTTGTGTCTTCTTTATGTTGTTGTTGTTGTTGCTGGTGTTGCTTCGGTGTCTCAATGTCCGAGAGATTTAAATCGTTGATAGGCGAGGGAGTACGTCCGTGGGGCGATAGCGCACGTATCTCAAAGGCAGGCATTTCATCGCATCCACCGTCTTGATCTTCTTGTTCGAAGGCTAGCGAAAGATCACTTTCGCTTTCTAGCGAGGACATTGAACACTGCAGGAGGCGGAAGGAGCCGTTTAATTGTACCTCAATACTGCACATTGTATTTAGATCTGTTTTAAGATTTGTGGTAGTTACCGCATCCGAAGTTGTGTCCATGTCCACTGTCCTTGCATTACTACTCGAATGCTCGAATCTTTGAAATAGAACCTTGCCGGCAGGCAGACGAGTTATTTCCGCGATCCTCAGCTGATTGGGATAATGTGCCCGTCCGCCAAGTAGGTAAATTCTTTCGTTTTTTCTCTTTGGTTCTAATCACAGCGAGGGCGAAGGTTTTTTGACTACAGCTTGGTCTAATGGCTAGCAATTTTTGAAGTAATAAATTCTCACTTGTCAAAATAACAAAATGAGGGAAAATCAGCTGTTGTTCAGTACATGATAAATACTAGGCTAAAATACTAGTTAACACGGCTTTAGTGTGGACGTATTTTGTCAAGCTTGGCTTGTGCTAGCATTTAATTTTCCGGCTAAATTTTGCGGTAAGCGGCATTTTTAAACTTTATCCACTGATATGGAAAGTTGCGGGCCTCTAAATCATTTTATATTATTATATTATTATAATTAATAATTATTATAATAATGTTCTAGTGAAATAAATAATTACCCAATGGTTTAAAATTAAAGATATAGATTGGTTGTGATTGCTCAGCAATTACATGGGCAAATCCATTACTCAATAAATTATCGGACAAAATTTTTATATTTATTTTTCAAAAATTGATTAATGGTTATTAATGTTGAAGCTGTCAGCTAGTGAATTGATCCTTTCGCACACTAGCGGGGAGTATTGCCAACGTTTACGGGTGAAAAAAATGGCACGGCTTAATTTGTTTTCTGGCAATGCTGTAGTTTTTTACTTCTTCTCGCCATATTCGTTTGCCACAATTTGCCGCAAGTTGTATTCGTTTTTTGATTGTGCCAAATTTGTGTAAAAGAATTTGATTGTAATTAAGTTAATCTATTCAATTGCATAATAACTCAATTCGCATTAATTGATTCGTCGTGCTGCAAAATTAAGAAGATAAAAGGAGAAGTAAAAAGACGCAGGCGTAGACTTTGTTGCGCAGTCGCTGCTTAAAAGGGAAAAGATGCTAGAAGTGAAGTGTGAGTGTGTGTGAAAAAAAAATAATAAAATTACCAAAGTGTTTTTTTTTTGTTTTTGTTAAGTGAATGTGAAGTTATGTGTGTAAAAACGAGGAAAAGAGACAAAAAGCAGTTGTAAATGAAAGGTAAAGTTACTTACAGTTACTTTGCCATTTAATAAAATTAAATTGTTGCTATTGCGAAATAAATCTCCTTATGAAAATGAACAAATGCACAGTTACTTTTTACCTGATTATGCTTGTCGTGTTTTCATGCTTTCCTTTGCGTTGATGTTTTCGCTTTAGATCGTGTTTGTCAAAAAGTTTAAAGTTACAAAAGCTGCGAAAACTAGAGCTTTTGAAAAGCTTCTGATTGAAAACGCTATCTATTGCTTTGTAGATGGCGTTGGTATCTCAATTTTTTTAAATTTTGCTTTTGTTGTTATTTTTACTTACATATGTATGTATTTTTTCAATCTGAAAGTGTAATATTTTTAGTATCCCCTCCAAAAAAACACTAATTTTTCATATATATGTATTTGTTTTCATAACTTTTATTTGAATTGTCTTTTTTATGTTTTTAATTTTTATGTTGTGTATTCTTAGGTTTGCATTTCGTTTTAATTAGTGAAAATTTCATACACATATTACACGCATACACACATATACAAATAGACAGTGGTATTGGTGTGATGCATATGTATAAGTAATATTGCATAATAGTTTCATTTATAATTTAATTTATACATCAATTTTTGGTATATCTGTTTGCTTTATACGCTAAAACGTTTATAATTTTTAATTTATAATTTTTTTAAGCTTTTAGCCATTTAAATTAGTTAACCAACAAAAAAAAACAACATTCTTAAAGCGCCTTTCTAAGTATACATACATAAAGTTTAATAATTTTGTTTACCTAGAATTAAATACAAATATTTAAAGTAATATTTTTTTTTATTTTTTCCTGTTTATTTTTTTTGTTGGAAGTTGAGCTCACATCGAATTTTAACTAACATTTAATATTATATTTTTGATTTTATCTTGTAAAACATGAAAATTGCTGTTTTATTATTTTGTTGTTGTTGGGTTTTTATGTTTTTTTTTTTTTTGCAACAATGTTTTGTGCCTAAACATTTAATTAAATTCAATTTGCTTTTTGTTTTATGGTTATATTTTTTGATGCCTTTTTTTTGTAGTTGATAAAAGGGACATTCCCTCCATTTCCCTTTCGCTTACAATTCGTTTTAACCCCCTCTTAATTTTTTGTTTAGCTTTTCTTGTTTTACGAGTATATATGTATGTATGTATAACAGTTTACATTTATCTAAGTGCGTCCAGACATGTCCTTTGGAATGGCTCTTTATGAAGCAGTCCAACGCACACACACACAAAAACAAAAAAAATAACTAAAAATAATGTAGTTCATTTTGATGGGAGTATTTGCTATTGAGACCACCGACAATAGATCAAAATTCTGACTATTAAATAAAAAAAAGTAACGTCGGGAGTTTCGATCAATAAAAAATGCATGATCTACCATTTTTGATGCTGTACTAGGATTTGATTTTTTATAATGAGAGTTTCCAGCTATTAAATAATGCCTTTGCTTTTAAAACTGTCAGTTAGATTTAGAAAACTTTTCTTTATATATGTAATCCTTGCCCAAAAGCCTATGAAATTTCACAACAGTTCCTTTGCTGATTACAAAAAACAAAAAGGATTCCTAAAAGATTTTCGCTAAATGCATACAAATTTACTGTATTTAATATGCACATCATGATGAAAAAGAATTAATCATTCTTCTCTTTTATCATTATTGAATTTTTGTTTGCCGAAAAATACACTTTTGTCGGCTGGACATCAAAAGCAACCAAAGAATAATTAAAATTAAAACAAAGAAAAAAATATTTTACTGTATTTATTATTATTTAACTCTTTTTCCCTTTATCCATTTGTAGATTTTTTCTCTGTTTTTGCCTTGTATTTAACTATCTCTCATTATGTTTGGCACAAACTTTGAGATACACTCTCCCTTTCCCTGTCACGCCATCTCTGTCTTCTGTTCTTCTGTCCTCTTTTAATATCGACAGGACCACCCACTCTCAGCCAATCTCACTTAATGCCCAATAGTCTTTTGAATGCCCGCCTATAATCCAAATTGAATATAGTATATATAACCGGATTTAAACCAGAATTAATATAACCCAGCCAGGTAATGAAATTCTTAAACTTATTTGTGGGGCAGCAGCTTTCACAAAATGGTAGAATAACATACATTAGGAAAAATGGCAGCCAACATATGACAAAAACTCCCATAATAATGCCCAAAGTACGTGCGGCACGTCTCTCCTTTGATAATGAGATCTTTTGTTTCTCCTCGATGAATTGATTAACACCGCTGGGTTTCTTTTGCAACGATGTGGCACCTGATGCAGTTGCTTGGCCCACAGCAATTGAGGCACCACCAGTCGATGACTGGGGCGGGGTTAGCTTCAAAGAAGTTTGTTCATCGGCTTGGGTAACGCACACCTATAATCAATGATAAGAATTTTGAATTAATAAAAAGAAGATACTTAAAGAATTATTATATATACATATATATTTTCTTCAAGATTATGTCAGTGGATTTTATATAATTTGCATATATTTATTAGGAGTAGTTCCAGTTATTTCTTTTGACAGTTTTGAAAAATATGCAACAAAATTCTCCAATAATGAGAATATAGAAATATGATAAAGTAAACACATTGAATTGAAAATTAAATTTCATTATAAATTTTTAATTCTACTAAAATGTCATCCGATTGAAATTGGAATCTAAACATTTTTGGTGTAAAAATGTATATCATTTGGTGATTTCCAGAAAAATATATTTAATTAAATCAAATAATTTGATTTGTATTTGCGGAAGGGACCACATGTTTAAATTTCAATTCCGGAATTCCAAATTTTTTTACGAAACCGGAAACGAGAACACCGTGCCCTTAAAAATATGCTATAATATTTGAAATTTGCTTTAATTCTCACCTGAATGCAACCTTTGGGATCGCTACCACTCTCTGTACTTATTTCAGCATCCGATTTTCCAGCTGAATTGCTTGGCATATTCCGACTACTACCACCCGATGGCAACAATTGTTGTTCGCCATGCGGCTCACATGTGGATGAAGATTGCGATTTGCGTCCACTTTTGGCCTTGCCATGTTTAATGGAATCCTTGATCTTTGAGCGTCGTGATTTCTTAACCAATACGACAACATGTTGGGAATCAGATGCATCTTGTTGCTGTTGCTGCTGCTGTGCATGATGATGATGTGGATGAGTCTCACTACTAATGCTCTCCTGATCATTTTGTATCATCGGTGTGGAGAATTGAAAACGTTCACCGACACGGCCACAGCATAACCAATTGGCCAATTGTCGCGATTTACTTGATCTGGTTGCAACTGGTGATGAATTCTGTATGGTATCCAATTCAGTGGATTTTAATGCAATTGTATTCAATTTATTTGCTTTGGCACGCTCACGCAATCGTCTTCGTGTCGCTATAAATATCTCAATATAGACAATTGTCATAATGGCCAATGGTATGAAAAATGAACCCAATGCCGAATAGATAACATAGCCACGCTGTGATGTCAATTCACATGGTGTGGCACTGGTAAATTCATCGGGCCAATCATTCCAGCCAATCAATGGTGGACTACTTATCAATAAGGATAATATCCATACGCCAGATATTAGCAATAGAACTCTACCAACTGTTCGCTTTTGTGCATAATTAATGGGATCCGTGATGGCCCAGTATCGATCCAATGCGATAGCACATAGATTTAGTATCGAGGATGTGCAGCATAGGACATCGCATGTTAACCAAAGCTTACACAAATGTATACCAAATTCCCAGCGTCCCAGTATTGAATAGGCCACATTAAATGGTTGGACTAAAAGGGCAACTGTTAAATCGGCCACTGCCAATGAGACAATAAAGAAATTCTGGACTATTCTTAATGGTTTGTAGGTGAAGACGCTTAATATAACTAAAATATTTCCTATTATGGTTAAAACTATAATTATGGATAGAACCAAGGCTGTAAGCAGTGCCTCCCATTCGGGTACGGCCAATTGAATCCCCAATATGCTGGAATGAAATTCTTCAAGAGCACCACCATCACCGCCACCGCATTCCCCTCCCCCATTGCTGGTTAAGGTTGCTATTGGTGCGTTTGTGGTTGTTGTTGCTGCTGCTGCCGCCGCCGCCACTGTTGTTGCCAAACTATCGACCAAGGCGATTGTTAAATTCGTTTCCCCTATCCTATGACCAACTCCGTCCTGTTGATGTCCAGTAACCTGATGATGAATGCCTATATCCGTTCTACTCGTTGTACTGGCCAATAAAAAGCCACCAGGTGTTATTACACCACCTACACCACCGCCTCCTACTCCTGTTGCTGTTGTTCCCGGATTGCCGCCGTTGCCGGCTCCAGTTGTGGCACTGCCACTGCTACTGCTGCTGCTGTTGACAGCAACGGCTGCTGTCAATGCCGCTGCTGCCACAGTTGTGGTGACATTTATGAACAGAATTTGATCTGCTGATGGCATTTTGACATTGTAACGAATTTTCCTCTTGTCTTGGATTATTACTTATTTCTGATTACATCGGCAAGATCTGTAATAAAAAACAGAAGTAAACATGAATAAATTTATATAAATTTAATAAAATAGAAAGCTAACCGTTTAAAAATGAATTAAATTGAATAGTTATTAATTGAAAAAACAATTACTTTTATAGTATGACTTCCCTATTAAAGTTTTATTAACGATATAATCTGATAACTATTTAACTCTTAAATACAATATGTTGGCAATGCAGTAAACTTCACTGGGCCGGCTAAAAAAAGTCCTTAATCGTTTTTTTTCAGGTCTTTTTTATAAAAGAAAATCTTTAATCAAAAAAGGAAATTTTCATGTCTTTGAGGGTTTAAAGGTAAAGAATCAGAATACAGCTACATATCGAAATATTGTGAATAATTTTGAAGTCATTTAGATTTATTGGAAATTGAGATTCGGCCGCTCGGTACCCTGTATAAACGGCATTTTCTATTAAACTTCAAACGACATTATATAAATATCTTTTTAGTCAAAAGTTTTGCCGAAATTTCTTTTATATTTCTCACATTTGAACGAAGTGTTTTCTATTTTGATTCCAACTACAATTTATTTCGTAAATCAAATTTTTTGCTATATTTAAAATTTTATTCTGATGCAAAGTTTGTCATGTCTTGAAGTAACTTTATAAAATTCCCAAAGAATTTTGTACATTTGTAAATTTAATTCAAACGCTTGGTATAAAAAAGAAATATACGCACACACATACATATACACAGTTAGAAGAAAATGATTCAATAAACATTAAGTACATTTTGAAAATCAAAGGAAATATTTGAAAAATCAGCTTTGCCGCATTTATTTTGTGTGTTGTTCTTATTTGTTTTTCTTAGGCATTATGAATTTTCATTTGTAATTAAAAGGCGCCACAAGAATTTTCATACAACAAGAGGGTCAAACGTGTGTTCCACGCCCCCCATCGTCCTCCCTCGTTTCGGTTGAAGGTTGAAGGAAGTAAGCAATTTCTATGCCACATTAATCATGCAAATGAAATGAAACAAGGTGGAAAGGTGATGACCAGTCTGTCGTCGCCGATGCCTTTTTCCCCTTCCTCCCTTCCTTAGGCACTATGAAGTGATTCCAATTTTTTGTTTTCTATTCTATTTTGTTCTCATTTCTCACACTCTGGCAACGCTCGTCAATGCCAATTAACAGAAATTGTTCAGATACATGTGTTTGCATCCACATTCTATTGTTTTTCTTCTGTGTGGCAAATTTGATCATCATCAAAGCGAATTCCTGTATGTGTATGAGTGTGTGTACATACATACTTATATGTTGTATATGTTCTTTTTTTTTATATAATGTATATTTTTAGCTGGCCAAGTGCTTAATGTGGGCTATAAATAACAGATAACAAATAATAAAAGAGCAAGTGGTGGGAGCAGGTACGGAAGCAGAGGGAAACGAGATGGCTGTTTAGGTGTAAATTGGATGATGCGTGTATCTTGCAGATACACGTACGTACATGCGAGATACAAATGAATTCTTGCATATTCAATAGGCATGACTAGGCACAACAAGTTAAAGTAGAATTGAAATAAGCATCAAGAAAGTTTTATCACAATTATTTTATTTTATTTCCTTATATGAAATTACGAAAAATAATCAAAATACTATACTCAAATTGTGTTTTTTAATTGGAATATAAATGTTATAACTATGGGAAAATTATTTCAGAATTTAAATATTCTTAAAATCTGAAATTAAACAAAACATTGATCATTTAAATAGTCATTGAATTAAAAGTACATTAATTTTTCTTAAAATCTGTAGTTTGATCTTTAAGAGGTTCCCGAAAAATTGTAAGCTTATGATATCCATCAAGCTTAATTGAAATGTAAATAAATTTTTTCTACGCTAAGAAATAGTGTATGTTTTTTTGCCTTAGCTTAGTTGAGAATTACAACTGAATCCAGCAAAATAAGGGGATAAAGCTAATGAAGCACTAGGGAAAACTCTAAAGGATCAAAAAATTAATTTAATTTACTAAGTTCCTTTGATTATTCTGGCATATTAAATCGATAAATTCAAACGATTTAATGTAACTAAAAATCTAACGAATGGAACAGCTTGATTAGCAAAAAAATTTCCATAATAATTTGATTTTCCTGTGTGAATAACAGAATACTTAAACATTCAATAGGCATAATTTAAATGTTAGCAGAGAAATACCTTCAATTATACTTAAGTAATTGAACATTGGATGAATGCAAAAAGGAGAACTTATTCAATTACGAGTTCTTTAAGTATACTTTGGCTTTAGAAATATATATATATATATGTATATTTTCATATTGCATGCTAATGACAAGTTTACTTAAAAGGCCAACTTGCATGTTGTGTGTGGTAGAAGGGTGGGGGTTGGGGGTAGGTGAAGAATATTTGCATGTACGCGTATGCGTTATCATGTCTAGTCAGCCACAGTCAAGGCAAAGGCTCTGTATGAGAAAAACTTTTTCTAGCCCGAAAGCAAGCAAAATGGAAAACTAAACTCAAAGAAAAAGTCATGGCCAAATATCTAAACGCTGTTCATTTGCACAAGTTTTTCTTCGTTTTATTATAATCATAAGCCTTGTTATAAGTTTATCGCCATAACCAAAAAAACGAGACGAAAGCTAAAACTTTTCAAGTTGAATTATTCAAATTTTCGATTACTCGAAATGTAAGCCGAGATCATAATAAAATGGAATATATAAATTGAATAACTCGTTTCTGTTGATATGTACATATAAGGGATTATAGTTGATAAAGAAATTGAGACAAATGGTCGACTTAACTAAATGGTTCATATAGTATTGGTATTATCTTTACTTATTCTTTTATCCTCCTTTTTCCTTTTTTTTTTCCTTCATTTTCACACCTACAGCTAATTCAATTATTTTTACCTTAAATCCAAAAAAAAAAAAACCAAATCAGCTTATCGGTGGAGAAATAAAATACTTTATTAAACTTTTATCCCCTTATCCCCTTCCTCACACACAAATGCTATTTAAATCTCCATCTTGCTCTCTTTGCCCCTCTTACGCTTTGTATCTCTTTTCTGGTAGTCCCAACTAAAAATCGCTTAAAACTTTTTCGGCGACTATTTGTAAAGCCCTTCCATCCGCTCTGTAGCCACCTCCCCTCCCCTACTTCCAGCATTTTGCACAACTTACATAAAAATAAAAAAAAAGAAGAAAAACCTTTGCATTTGCAGACAGAAATCAAGGTGGGATTCTGCCAGAGGGCCGAGTAAAAGGGCCGAGAGGAAAATGGTAACTATACAGTGGCTACTGGAACGGAACTTTGGTGCGGGGAAAAACCAAACAATTTTTGGTCCGAATGAACTTTTTTTCATTTCGTTTTCTTTTTTTTTTTTTTGTATTTTGAACGACGCTCAGTTTATGAGCGGGTTATTTTGATTAATGTTCTTAAAACTGGCAAAAGGGAGAAACGAGAAGTGCAGTTAACTGTTACAGTTGGCAAGAGCTAAAGTGGGATAAAAAAATAACCAAATCCAAAAGACGAAATTCAAAAAAAAAAAAAAGCAAACAAACGAACTGAGCAACAATTTATAGGAGTTTACTGAGTTTATAATGAGGCATCTTTTATGATAAAGTTGAAAAGGTTTAGAAAAGTAGCAGAGCCAACACATACAAAAAAAGGAAGCACACAAAATGATTGAATATGGAAAGTTTAATTGCAACAAGGGAAAACCACACGATGAAAGGGATAGAGGGAGAAAGAGAAAATGAGAGAATAGGACAGAACTAACTGTGGGTATGCTGCTGCTTTTTCAAAAATTTGTTGGCTAAAGTTCGTTCTAGGGGTCGATAGAGTGGTTTTTCAAACAACATTATACGAAATTCGTATCTAGAAAAGCACACAGTTGAGAGATGTGGTTCGCGTTTCGCGTTTAAAGGCCAACTCAACTATAATAAACAATATTAATCTGATTTTAGTACTAGTTATTGTTCAATTTGAATGGCAAATTAATTTCTTATACAAATTTTTGTCCTTTAATTGGAGAAGTATATCTATATATATTTCATTTATAATGATATTAGATTTTGGTTGTATTTATATTATATATAATATAGATTTATTATATTATTATATACCATTTCTGGTCAAGAGGATCTGCTTAAGCTAAGGTAGACTACCAAAAAGATCATTAATATAAATATATATATGTACGTATGTATATATATTAAGATATACTCCTTTCTATAGGCTTCGTTTTCAGTTGTGACATTTTCTGGGAATGTATTTAGATTACCTTTGGCAACCTTTTTCTGAATAACTGCTGTCGAGTGAGTCCTCAGCATCTTCAATTACAAATTGTTTGTCCGGGAGTCTCATTTTACGACTGGCATTTTTAATTAGTCAGTAAGGAAAGGCTCTCCAACATAAAATATATATGTCTGTCTGTCTGACTGTTTGTTTGTATGTACATATGTCTGTATGTGTAGATATATATTTCGTACAACAATTTGTCATTTAAATTGTTAATGTCATTTGTGCTTCATTCGTTGACATTTTGTACCCAAGTTGACCCCTAATGCCTTAAGCTTAGCTCCATCAACTTGATCGACCTTTTTTTCGTTTCTCTTCATGTTTTTGTGTGCTCTTGTTCTTGGGGTTGGTGCTACTGTTACTGTTACTTTTTGGGCCAAAATATCTTTGGCATTGTAAAGACTTTTTGCATGCTTATTGACAACTTGTAAATAATTTGGACTTGACATGAGAACCTGCCCTGACTGCCTTGGATTTGATGACAAAACTTCGACTGCCTAACTTTGGGTGCCTTTGTTTGGCGGATTTCTTGGATTGATGACTGACTGAGATAAGTTTGACAAGCACTTTAAAAATGGGTGCCAAATTCTGTACATTTGACTTAAAAGCCATGTTGTGTCACATTTAATGTCAATGTCTTTAGTCTAAATGTCTAAAAAGTTTTGAATATATTAAAATATTTTTACTTGCTTTGTTGCCCAAAGAGTTGTCACCTAAAATGCATAAATTTTGACCTTAGATTACTTATTTTAAAATTGTCCCAAGTACTCCAGTTACTTCACTTCTTCTGAACTCTAATTGTAGATGGCGCCCAATGTGTTGCCATTTAAAGCATAACCAAAAATTAAGTTCACTTTTAAAGTGCTAACT
The DNA here is from genome assembly GCA_037075365.1 of Drosophila emarginata. NCBI lineage: Eukaryota > Metazoa > Arthropoda > Insecta > Diptera > Drosophilidae > Drosophila > Drosophila emarginata. The sequence goes on along the minus strand of JBAMCD010000014.1, from coordinate 2,630,879 downwards.
AACTAGAAGCTACCTTAAATGGGGATATCCTGCCCATTAAAGCATAGTTGAGTAAAAACAGCCTTCCGATGCGTGAGAGCTTCGATACGATTTCGAATCCATTAAAAGGTCCATTTATCCTCAAACAACTCTCATTACAAGCCAAAAATTGTCATCTGTTCCATCAACCAGTCCATTTGGCAAAGAATTTCCATTGCACACAGCGCCCCTGCTCTTTGCTTCACTCCTTGACAATCCTTCACTTTGGTTACTTACATATGTGTATATGTTTGTATGTATGTAGGACATACCTGTGAGAGTGGAGAAGTAAAGGGAAGTGGGTGACAGTGGCTAAGAAAATTTTACACATGACAGCATGTAGCTGTTGGTAACAGGGCAGCCAAGGACATCCAAAGGAAACCAAACAAAAACCTGGACAAGGAGCACACGTGTAGATAAACAAATTGTTGGCAAACTTGGTGCTCTTCCCACTCACCCACTCACCCGCTCCCCCATACTCTCTAATGCATTAAATCTGCAAACTCTGTGGCAAAAAGTTAGATAAAGAAACATCAAATATTTAACACCTTTTTGGGAAGACATACTTTTAACCCTCTGTATGGCATCTTCTTTGGTTTTCATATATGTAATATCATATTGGTTCAGCCGGTGTATTTGTATTTTTATACATTTATATAAGATTAAGACGTATTAATTGACTTCCAGAATGAATCCAAATGGCTTAAAATTTTTAAATTGAAAGAAATATAAGTAAAATTTTAGAATAGAATAGATTAAAATATTATGCTCAACGTCGAAATTTATGGTCAAACGAAGGGTTAAACATTGGAAAAAAAAGAAAGTTTGGTATTTTCTTGCTTTTATTTTTTAGCCCTAATATTTTCTTTCTTTTCCCATGCTAATCCAATTTTGTATATTCTACGAAAACCATAGTCGCGCAATAAGAGCGTAAAATTGCAATGCAATATGGATCCGCCTCCTCCATCCCACTCCTCCCTCTTCCCATTGGCATTCCCAGTTGTTCCATAGTCTCATTTCATACAGCTCTCTATAGAGAGACGATTCCTAGTTCAATTCTATACGCATCCTCAAATGAAGTGTGTGGCATACTGAATTGAGGTAGGTCTCAATGCCTGTGCTGGTATGTGTGCCGTCTGTGTGTGTCTGTGTGTGTGTGGATAAGGTCCAATAAGCGTTTTTGCATTTTCATTTCAGTGAACTCATCGACGTCCAGTTAGACTCGTTCGCATATCGGTTTTATTGAATACAGGTTCGACTTTCATTTGGAAAGAGAGAAACAGACTTTACAAAAAAGAGCAATGACAATGGAAAGGCTTCATCCAAAATTGCCTATTGTGAATACACCTATATATGATTGTGTATTGTGCATTGGGTAGTATCGGGTACCGACTATCGAGCCATAGAGAAGTCTTATCAAAAGACTGCATTTCAGTTGTTTCCACATAATTGCATTAGACAGGACAAAAAAAAAAACTAGAAAAAGGTAAAACACTTTGATAAAACTTTAGCCAATTCCTTACCAAGAATCATTAATTTTGTATTGCAACTGAATGGAGACGAAAGATTCCGAAAGTTGTTCAACAGTTTAAACGCTGACTAAACTAAAACTCTGTGGTAATAACTGGCAATGACATCACTATACAAAAAGGAGCCTTAAATTTAAACCATTTTATGTGCAATTTAAACAATTTCTAAACTATTTCGATTACATTTAGGGCATAAACCAAATTTGCCACACAATTAAAGTTAATATTTCTGGGAAATACGTTTTACATGAAATTGCTTACAATTTTCTGTTTTACTCCTTTTCCTCTTTTTTTTTTTTCTTTCTTTCTTTCTTTCATTTTGTTGCTTACGTCAATCATTTTGCACTCATAGTAAAAATGTCAGCAATTTTCTCTACTTCTAGTCTTTACGTCCCCTTGTCGCCTTCGATGGGTCCTTTTCTCTATTTAAGAGCCTTGGACATGTTCTACGGGGCAGTTAATGCGGGGCCAAGTTTTTATTCTTTTTGTCTTCTTTTTTTTTGTGTTAACTGGAAAAAATTGATGCACAATCAGAGCCATTGACAGCAGCAAAAAATGGGAGAAAAGGTAGCAAAAAAAAAAAAAAAAAAAAGAAAAACAAGAAAAAAGGAATGACAGACAGCAGACAGATAGATGGGATATATCTATATATGGAAAGGAAGATGGAATAAGTCCAACGCGGAATACCTGACTGACACATTGACAATGGGTAAGACAGCAAGCGAAACGAAAGTTGGCGCTCTGATAAACATGAAAATCATCGCCTTCACCTTCATTATCATCAATTTTATCCTGGTTGTGATTATCATTATCATATGCTGCCACTCCCCCCACCCCATTTATCCCTACTTCCCTCCTACTTGTCACTCAAAAATTGCACTCGAATGCACATTTTACTTTGGTTTCACCAAATGCCATGAGAAAAGCAGCAAACGGCAGTTTGGCAAAGATTGTTGACACCAACGACGACCAAATGGGCGTCATCCTCGCATCGGCAAATGCATTTTTCTTGGCACATATCCAATTGGGATTTAAGTCAAAGATTTATTATTTTATGTATAAACATTTGGAGAACAAAAGAACAATCAGACGAAAAGACGATTTTTGAATATCAGCGGTTATTGAGGATTTTGTATAAAAATCTTAAATTGTTTACATTGTTCGATTGCCATTGATTTAAAAAACAATATTTTGTTTTTTTTTTTTTAACATGGTTCGATTAAAGGATAGTTCAATAAATATCTGTAAAATTGAATAAACTCTGACTCATATAGAATCAATTCCTTTAGAATTTTATATATGCATCTATTGTGGTTTTCGTTTTACAATTTAATGAAAATCACTTATATTTTGCCCACTGTACAAACAAATTTTATCAATTTATTTTGCTGTTAGAGCAGCATAAGCAAAATTTGTGCGTGTGTGTGTTCAACTGTGCGTATGAGCAATATACATAATTGCATAATTCTTGCAACAACTATGTATTTTGTTTACTATTTTTTTTAATGCATTTTGCCTAACGAGTTGACAATCAAACTTTATGACTACAATTTCAATTGAATTATAAATATTACACCTGCAGAAAAAAACAACTATAATTTGGAAACTGTTATATAATCAAAATCAGTCAATCAATAAGTTTTTAAATTAAAATGAAATCATTAGAATTATTTTTGTGTTTCCGTCATTTTAATTAATCATAAAAAAAGTGTTAAATCAGATGACAGGACGTTGCAATATATTTCTGGTGGATATCCGGTATTAACCTAACCATTAACCTAACCTAACCCAACCCAAATTATAAGACTTTGACTGTCTGGTATATTTTTGTTTTATTATTGTTGCTCCGAAGAAAAAAATCTTTTGAAGTAATGCTCACTCGTTTTTGTATTTTTGACCTTTATCTACCTTCAACCCACCCCTTTTAATCTGGTCAACATATGTGGGAAAAGAACGCGTCGATGGCGTATGTTTGTTTATTTCCTATTTCCCCCTCCCTTTAATCGTTAAAGTTGGATGACCTTGAAAGTTTTGCTTAATTTTGTTCCTTTCGCTTTTATTGTTAACGGCAAACACGAAACGATTTTACTCTCTAGCCATTGTACGTTATGTATTCAAATGTAGGGTACCTTAAAGTCGTATCGCTGCGAGTTTTTTTTTATTGTTTTGGTTTTCTAGTTAATGTTTGTTTTCCATTTGTGCCTCAAACAAAATCAATTTGTACAACTAATTAATGATATCGCATTTTATTTGTATGGAAGTTGGCGCTTCGAATATTCGTTTGTGTCCCATCTAATTTGCTAAAAGCTAAAGTGAGTAAAAAAAAAAAACAAGAAAAACGGACAGGAAAACAAAAACACAGGAAAAAAACGAATCATTGCCAATATTGTCTAAGCCAATTTGGAGAGGATCCACACAATTGTGCTCTTTTTCACTTTAGTGTTTAGATTTCATACATGGTTTGAATTTGATTTGATTTGATTGATTTGCTTCACTTGGTATGTTTTTCTCCCTCACTCTATTTATCGTCATCTCTCCATCTCTTGCGCCTCTGTCTCTTTCGACCATTTGGTACTAGACTTTGAAACAAATCAGAAAGTCGTTTTTTTTTGTTGGTTTTTTTTGTTTGCAAAATTGCTATGCAAGTGTTTTTTTATTTTTTTATTTTTTTTTGTTATTTTTTTGGTTGTTAGAGCCATGGAATTTTAAATTGCTTTCGAGTGGGTTGTTTGAAAAAGTTGTGCAAATTCTTCTATTTTTTATTTGTATTTTTTAATAATCGATTGATTGATATTGGTTGACCACTTGTAAAAAAAATTTCAAAGTTTACATTTTAAATTTTCATCTAACAATAAGCGAATTTTCTATTTGCATATCTAAACCCTTTATCCATATGTCTAAGTGTTGGTTAACAGTAAATTCAATTTATAAATTCAATGTATAAGCTTATATTTATCATATCAGTACATTCGATAGTTAAAATATATTCAATATTTGTTAAAGTCATCTGTATAATGTTCAGTTTTATTGCCATTCTTATCTAATATCTGCCATTTATTTCCATTTCATTCTTAAACTCCATTTGGTCTACCAATCATTTTGCCATTTTTTCTACATTTTTGGCAATTACTGGCTCTGGCTTATGGTGAGCGGAAAAAAAAACCCTCAAAAGAATGACAGAAAAAGAAAAAAAAACTAAGACCATTTTCCCCTTGTGTAAATCCATGAAATTCTCAATCAACATCTAATATAAACTAATGTTCAACTTGCCACTCAGACTTTCTATCTACCATCTATGTATATAGTATATATACATACATATATACCATCTGTTCCTGTTGGAAAACCAACCATTTCCCCATCTGTTTCCATACATCATTTCGCTTTTTGTTTTTGCTGTGGCACTTAATTAAACATTTCCGTTTTCAACTGACTCGTGGGTTTTTTGTTTGCCTTTTTTTCTTGTCTGGCTTATAGTCTGAAGAAATCTTATTGGCCCACAAGATTAGCGTCTCAATATTAGAGAAATAAAAACCTTTTATGCGTCCAACAGAGTGCTTACCAAAAATGTAATAAGGCATTGTTATGGCCTAGAAATTTGGCATTTTTGCCTTTATTCTTTATCTGACCCTGACTCTGAGTTCGTGTGTACGTGTTGAGGGTTTGATTGAAAATCTATTGCCTGCCAATCCACCCATTCGTATCAATGGGAACGACAGGCCCGTCATAAAAACTAAAAGAGGACATCAGCATTGGCATCGGCAACGGCAACGGCATCAGTATCCAAGCTAAGTTCAAACATACATATATATATAATATGTATATATAGTATTCACCCACTAGCCCAAAACCTCATTTGTAGGCAAAAGTGCTTAGTCCATTGGGTCAAAGTGGCGCCCCCAAGTAATGCACTGAGCAAAAAACAAGAAAAAAAAACTATTTTAGCATTTCTTTGTAAAACTGATGACATTATTTGGTTAGCATAATCTAAATCAATATTTGTATAAATTTACAAAATATTAGTTAGTTAATTGTAGGAATATTGTTCTACGATAAGCCTTAAAATATTAATTAGAAAGATTGGTATAGAACATAGTTGGTTTTTAATAGTTATAATAAACGGAAACCGCTTTTTAAAGCTTTTTCATAACTAAAAAGCTATTGTACTTGCAATAGTTCAAGACATAATTTCTCAATATAAAAACTTTTAATTTCATTCAAAAAATTCAAATACATTTGCGTTGTCACAATTTTGAATATATTTTTGTCGCAGTGCGATTTCAATCTCTATCACAAAACGCAACGATTGCAATTGCGAAAAGCACACACACACACAAAACAAACCCGGGAACAGACGTCCATTTGCTGTATATACATATATATATATATATAGATATATATATATATATCTATATGTTTGTATTGTGTGTATTGACTATATAAAAACTTTGCCAGTACTCAATAAAGTTGAACTGTTTATGGACTTTGGCATTGATTGCCGGCAAGGGAGAAGGAGGAGTTAGAATCGAAGATGGGGGCGTGTCTCGACATTCGCCACTTGGCACTCGCCATTCGATTAGATGCGTTTCGATTATACGTATATATATTTATTTTGATTGCCGCAAATGTTGCGTAAAAAAGTAACAAAATTAACGCTTAAGACGTTTTCCATTTAGACTATTTGATTTCCGTTTTCCCCTCCGTAACTTTCATAATTTTGTTTGCTTACATCTTGAATTTCTCTCCCCACATTTTGTTAAACTGGTGAGGGAGAATAGCGAGGGAAGCAGAGATTGTTTTTATGAATAAATTCATCAAAATCAAGTGAAAAGTTTTTGAACGAAACTTGCTTTAAAATTCATTGCATTGCATTGCAATCGAGTCGCTTGCTTGCTCCTTCTTGGCTTGGTAATAGGAAGGGCGTTGCGATGCGATGCTGTGCTATGCGATACGAGTCGATGGTTGATGATGTCTCATCAATATGAAGGGCAAAGGATACTCTATCTCTCTCACTCGGTTTCTACCTCTCTCTCTCTCTCTCTCTCTCGCTCTCCCTGTCTCCCTCTCAGTCTCTGAGCATGGCATCTCCCGCAGTGGCTTCAGCTTTCGACATTGAGGGTATTTGTCAGAGACAGACTTACAATTCCCCAAATGATAGTCATGTGGTGGCAGCAAAAGCGGGAGTGGGATTCAGGGTGTGGCACATGGATTTTGCTTTTGCTACGTGCCTGGATATATAGCAGAGTCTGGACTTTTGTTGCCTTAGCTTTAGCTTTGACTTTGACGTTGGATAACTGCATGCACTGCGGCACAATTTACTTGTTCACATTTATTACATGCAATTTGGTTGGCCCAGTGGTGTTGCTTTATGTTGTTGACTCTATGAACACCCCTCGCTTAAGCCCATTCCACCCCCCCCCTCCACGTTTTTACTAAGAACTATTCACTCACTCTTCCCCTATCTTTCGTCTTCTGCTTCTCCCAAGTGAAAAATACCAGAGAGATGTGATAACTTTGTTGCCCGAAAACTGTGCTGAGTGATGCTAACAACAACAAAAAGGAAACAAAAAAAACAACACATAGAGTAAAAGGAAAATACTAGGGAAAACAGGTTCTCAAATTGTGGTTTACTTAAGCTTAAAGTAAATAAGTTTGCTTTATAGTGAGGTAAACACAAGTTTAAAATAAGTATGGATTACATTTGAATGAGTTTCTTTTTTGATTTGATTTAGTTTGAATGTTTAATGAATAATTTATTTAACAAATCGAATTTGGCATTTAACACATAACTTAATAATAGTTTAACTAGACAGTATATCTTTTCATTGATGTGACCATTTCTGCATTTATAAACAAGCTGCTCACACTGCTTCAAAAATCTATTTTTTACTTTATTTACTTATCTTTAAATAGAGACTAACTATTAATTTCAAATATATATTAGTTTAAGGTCACCTTGCGGTTTAACAACAATTTCCTCCACCCTAATTTTCCGATAGTTTGAATAGGTATATTCTCTATATATGTAAATCTATATTAATATATACTATATATCTATCAGTATATATATATAATCTATTCTTGTTGACTTGACAGCTGTCAATGTACTGTGATGAATGGAACTCAATAAACTATAACCAAAGAAAGAGACACAATGAGAGCGATATCAAAAAAGATAATACCCACTAGAGCTTTGGATTAAATGGAAACTCAAATCAGCATTTCTAGTTAATTTCTCAGCATTATAGGTAATATCTAACATACCTGTATTAACTTATCTAACTATGTAACTATTTTCCGCCTCTTTTACTCTCCTTTTGCTATTTGAGTTCTGGGAATAAATATATATAATATATATATATATGTATATATATATGTATATATATATGTATATATATATATATATATATAATGTATATATATATATATATATATGTATGTATATATATATATATATATATATATATAGTATATATATATATATATATATGTATGTATATATATATATAAATATACATGTCATAGATATGATATATTTAGATAAATCTATTTGTCAGTTCTATTTCATTTGATTCAAATAAATCTCCATGTGTCCGAATCTCTCTTTTGCCACATAAATTTCATTCACCACTGCGCCCCCCTTTTGCCATTTATCTATATTTTAGATATACATATATATGTATGTATATAGTATTTTTTTTTACTGTCATATTTTCTACTTTGCTAGCCATGACATCTGCATATAAATCATATTTGGCAGGCCACTTGACGCGTGAGAAATTCACAAACTGACACAGTGGCGTAGTTATCCCTTCTTGAACGGGGTTTATGTACTTTAAATGCGTTTAGATTTATATTTAACATTTGTATTGACGTCTTTTTATTAAAGATCAATCAAATTTCTGTTTGTTTTTTTTTTTTTTACTTGGTTGACACTTTTCTGCTGCTTTGCTTTTGTTGCTGCTCTATTGTGAAAGATTAATCATTATGCTAAAGGATTTAATATCGTATTTTAATTATCAATATTTCTAATCATTAATTGGAGATTAATAGTTAGGAAGTTATTAAGAGACGCCTTATTTTTTTTATTGGCTCCAATTAAATTATAATAGATAACTTCCGAAGTACGGAATCTCTTAAAAATTAGAGAAGATATTCTTTAGTTTATTAATGTAAAATAACAGAAATCATTACTAATTAATGTTTTGCCTAATGGACGACAAACAAACATCTAGAAATTCAGCCAAAAAGTCATTGATAAAATATTGTTTAATGTGTGGTGTTGTAGTAGATCATACAATTCATCATATAGATCGTATAACATCGTTTTCGGGGAAAGTGTAGCAGATTATTTTCATTTTACATTTAATATTTTAGATGAGGGGTATCATTTAGGCCATGGGTTCAATTTCTTTTTTTTTTTACCCTCACCAGTTATGAATAGTGGAACCAGCTGCATTGCCATGCATTAGCATATATCTATGTATATCAGAGAAATTGTGCAACAAACACCGAGAAAGAGATAGCAAGAGAATTCCAGTCCAGTCACACAATCAGAAATCACATGAAATTTTATCTCAATATGGTAGGAAGGTTTGGGAGGGAATCCCACTCCAAGCTAGGCGCCTCTCCCTCCCCTTGTACACATTGAACAAATTTTGTATGCATCAAATGCAAATAAATATTACACAATCATATACCACACCAATTGTTGTTTATCGTCCCTGCCGCATGCCAAATGCATAAACTATTTTTTTTACTATTTTTTTTTTTGTATTATTGAACAAAGTTTCTCTTAGTCTTTTAGTCTTTCTTCTTCTCGCTGCCCTTTTTCACACTCTTTGGATTAGATTCTGATTCTGATTCTATTATTCAATTGAGCAGCTACAAATGTCATAGCCAGTGGACGGCATTTGTATCTACTACTATATGGAATGGGGTCTAGGATAGATGGTGGCAGAAGGCACAAAATGTACTAAGAACGTGTGCCAAGAAGACTGGTATAAAAAAAATATACAAAAAGAGAAAGAGAAGGAGATATGCTGGATGAAGGTTTCTTTTTTCTACTTTTCTTTTTTTCACTTGATTTTTTATTTTGCTGGGTTTCTTTTAGTTCTTTGGTCACGCTGGCCTTCAATATGCGATGGCGAAAACAAACGCCTGTGTGGTCATCATCAATTGGGAATGGTCGAATATAAATGTGAGCTTCAAAGAAAAAAAAAAAAAAAAAGAACAACAACTCAGGTCCTTAAGTTTAAAAATTCACTTTGATTGTGACATAAAACGCTTCTTATGCTTGATTGGTAGCAATCAGATATAGTTGGCCAGATTTTAATGATTTTTAAAGAAATTTTTCACCTCAAAAATATAAATTTCCTTAAAACAGTTTAAATTCATTTATAAATTTAATAAATTCTTACTCTACATAAAAAAAAATCAGTTTAGTTGCTGCAATTTGTAAATATTAGATCAACTTTGTTATATGTTAATTTTTCATCATTAAGTAATACGTTATATTTAAAATAACATTTCATACTAAAAATATATATGTATACGTATTGTATTTCTTTTCTAAATTCGACTCTTGGGCCTTCATTGGAATTTCTGTTTTTTTTTTCTTTTTTTTTTTGTTATTTTTCTCAGTTCATAAACTAAAATTGTTGGCTTTTATCTTATACGTATGGAACTCAACTAGCCTATTCAATTCAATTTGTGCGCTTCCTTTGGGGCACCTTAAGGTGATATGCCGTCCATTCATAAAACTTTTACTATGTTGTTTGCTACAACAACAATAAAATGAATATAGTGCAAATGTTAAAGAAATAATGTAATGACTTAAAGATACCCTGTTTTCTTTATTTAACATAGAGCAACAACAAAAAAATTGTCTCTATATATAATCAATATCTATATAATCAATATTGGCTTGTCAACCAACAATAAATATAATAAAGCTTTATAGTTATAGTAACTAACGAACACTTCAATTGGGTGGATACCTTAAGCGAATATTTATTTTTTGGAATAATTAACCGTAAAACGGGACACCTCACTCAATCTATCATTTCGTATTATAAATACAGGGTATCAACAAAAAAAAACAAGTGGAAATGAAATGTGGGGGGCTGGCTATTTTTTCATCAAATATTTTCACAAGTTTTTGTATTTTTTTTGTTGCTTTTTGGCGATTGGTGTGTGTTTGTGTGTGTGTATGTTCTTCTCATTTGCTGTGTTCTTTAGTATTTAGTACATCTGTGGGACCCCATACAACATTTATCTGTATATTTAGCGCAATGTTTTTTCTTCCTCTTTTGTTGCTGCTGCTTCTGCTGTTGTTGTTTTTGTTGTTGTTTGCCTTTTGTGCAAAAGAAATATCCATAAATAACTGCTTCGATTTCTTTTCTTTAGGTATTGGGGCAGCTTCAAGTAGTGTCGACAACTTTATGAGCCCAAGAGTCTGACAAGCCAAACGAAACAAAGTGATGGAGGTGCAAAGAGCAAAAGGAGATGGTGACGGGGGAGGTGCATAAGAAGGTAAGCACAAGCATTTCTGCCTCTGAAAATTTTTTGTTGATGAATTCGACAAATATTGACAATGTGCGTGCCAAATACAAAATAAATCATAGTCGTTTTTCTTTTTTGCTTTTCCATTTTCATTCTTTTTGTTTTTTTTTTTCTTTGGGGGTTCTTTTTGTTGCTGTAGTATTTATTTACATGCCGGAAGAACGACAAAACAAAAATGAAACGAAAATGAAAACGATGCACGTCATCAACAGCTCGTTTTTCCTTTTCTTTTCTTTTTTTTTTTTTTTGAGGAGGAGGAAGGCAGGCAGGCAAACAGTCATTTTGTGTAGGCGTTAGATATCGGGGATACTGAGTTCTACTCTAGGGAAATGAAATGAATTTAGATTATATGGCATGGCAACTACTTGGGCAATTGCTTTCTATTAGTCTTAACCTCAGTGGAAATAAAGCCAAAAGAGAAAAAGTTTGAAATATTTGCGTTAAATATTTATTCTTTTGTTTTTATGATATACACATATATTAAGTTTATTTTTGGCTAATGACTTATGGCTTATGATTTTAAAATGGCCCCGAAATTAGCTTGTTTTCCAAAGAAATGGTATATTTTAAATGAAGTCCTTTCAGAAAGTAATCGTTATACTACAAAACAAGGTTTTTGGGATTGTCCGAACTGATGTTATCCAAAATTTCAAAAAACGTGCTGGAAATTGGCTATGAAAAATATCACAAATAATTGTGACTGAAAGATATACGAATAATAAGAAAATTAAATTAAAATTATATATACATATCTCTCACACTTTTTGAATAAGAATTTTCTCTAGTATTCCAATAATCATCAGTTTTTACCTCCTTTTTTATTAACTTCCTTTCTCCCTTGTAGAAGTACTTTATTTTTAAGTGTCTTTGATACACATTAAGACTTGTGTTTTTTTTTTCTTTCTCCTTTTTTTTCACTTTACTAATTATATCGAACCTCCTTTTCTACTATTTTTCTATTTTATTTTATGCCCTTGGCATAAGTTTTATCATAAAATTAACTAAATTGACTTCTCAATTATCGCAACCCAATATTAATTAGTTTTGTTAGGCCACTTTAACTTTGTGTAATCTCAAGTGGCATATTTATGCTGCTTTGGGTTTTCTCATTCTATTCTTACTTTTTCTGCCTTGAGCTTAAGTTTCTTCTCTATGAGTGTTGTTCAAGTCTAATTCAAGTCTCTTACCATCTAACCGTATCGTCATTATAGCCAGCAAAATCAATGAGCCTTGAATGTTGCCAATTTTATTGCGCTTCAAACTCAAAATTCATGTTAGCCCCTCCCACTCTATCTTTCTCTTTCTCTCTCTTTATGCGTCTTACAGACACACCCTCTTGATCTTGTTCCTTCTATCAATTTGAATACAAAGCAAATTAGTTACGCCTAATTTGCAATTCATTTCAGGCAACAATTGACTTTGCTTATGATACAATTTCAATTTGAAGTTGATGTATGCGTCTCTTCATACATACATATGCCTTCACTTAAAAAACAAGGACTACAAGGATCAGTCTCTGGTACAAGCTGATAAAATTAAAGCGTTTAAGAATACAGAAGCAACAAAAACAATTGATAAAAAATTAAATTAAATTAAATTAAAAATGCTGCTGACACCAAAGTCAAGACAAGACAAAGACAATGTGAAACAAGTGGAGTAAAATGCCCAACAAAAGGCGACAAGAAAAGCTAAAATGAAAAGCGCCAAAGTCAGTTTAGCGTTTTGTTAGGAATAAAGTTGAAAGGAGAGTCAAAGCTCTCAGGGTACTTTATATAATCGGACATTCTGACCCCCCACCTAACTCCCAAGTTAGATAAATACATAAAGTCAGGATTTGCCCACGGTTAAGTTTAAAAATTAATAGGTCACACTAAAATTTATCCAGCCAATTTACAAGGCTGGATTTAATCTTTACTTTTATTTGAATCTTATTCAGATTAAATAAAATTAAGAAAGCTATAATATTATTGTTGTTAAAAATGCTTAAAGTTGTAAGTGGATTATTATTACGTTTATTTAAGTACTGTTTGTAAATTGCATAGAGAAATATTGAAATATTTATGAGTAACCTTCTTTTTTTAATTAGATAAATTATTATAAAATGCAACATTTAATTTCAAATATTTTCTATAATAAACTTCAGCTAAATCCGAGTGTATATATGTATGTACATACATATATACTATACCTGTCGACTCTAGTGGGACGAAATAGAAAGAAAAATAAAATGTATATGCCTTTAATTAATCAACAACAGTCCCCAAAAACTTATCACCTGTTAGAGGACAAAGGGCACCATAAAACTGAGATACAATGAAGAAAAAGCCTTGGGGGTCTTGCATTTACTCGATAGTATAACTAAATGTGAATAAATCGTATAGTATATGGTACATTATATATGTATATATGCATACATATATACATACATATATATCCAAGAAAGTGCAATTCTCATTGGTGTAGTTGCAATATTTAGCTAAAATATGCCACACTTTAACATTCTGAGACAGCATCCTCTTTTACGGTAACGTAACAGCCTCTCTCCAGGCACTCCTTTTGTTATGCCGACCTGTGTGTGCAAAGTGTGTGACTGAGTGTGTATGTGTGTTGTATAATTTAATAAGGTCTTCTTGCTGAAATGTATTGGTAAAAGAAGGAAGTTGCACACCAACACAAACACACACACACAGCCTCTTACGCATTGTGCACGTTTCGTACTAGTTTTCGACAGGTGGGCCAAGATGGGTGGAAAAGGATACATAATTTCATTATGCTCTTGCAAATGAAAGGGTAAACCCTTAACTGAAAAGCCGTTTGGGTGAAACCAACACCTATATATATACATATATTTAAGTTATACATATAAGTTCTGTATATATAAATATATACAAAACTAGCTAAATTCATTAACTAATTTACATCCTTTTTTAAAAATATATGTCCCTATTTGAATGCATTTTTTTGGTGTGCAGTATTTTTCCCATTGGAATATACAGCCACACTAATTGTGGTATTAAAGAGTATCGCAATTGTCTATAACTGGTTCAACTTGAAATCTATTTTTTCCTGTTTAAATTTTCAGCACTTAGTACTTTGGGCATACATATTTATATATACATAGATATATACATATCATATACATAAATACAACCATATATTTATGTATCTACATCATTCCCATATGTGGTTAATGCTTTATTTTTGTATGTGTATATTATGTGGGTACATTTGTTTGGGTGTCTGTATGTATTTGGTCTTATAAATTACTTAGTAGCTTTTTAGTGCTGAAATCTTTTGTCGGTTAGTTTGTTGTTATACGTTATACGGTATCTTTTGTAGTTTCTTCTCCTGCTCACTTCCTAGACGGGGCTCATAAATTTCAATTTATCTTTTAGCTCCATTTTCTTCACTTTATTTATTTGCAACTGTTGACAAGTGTTACATTAAGTTTAGCCTTTACTTGGACTAAAGAAGCTAAAAGACGTGTGTCCATTGCAAAATGCCCTTAATAACAAACAGGAGGCGGACGGAAGATGGTTTACTTTACTGAAAGCTGCATAAAAAGCCAAGCCAGACAACAACAACAACAAAAAAAAAAAAGCCAAAGCAAAGTAAACGATACAAGGCACTACGGTGTATCTAAATGGTTTTTCCTCCTTTATGAAATGTTGGTGTAATGCGTTTTGCACAAGCACAAGACAGGAACTGCTCTTAAAGACACTTCTAAGTGACTGGCAAAGGAAACAAGTTTTTTTTTTTTGTGATAGTAGATCTCCTAAATGATGCAATCAAACATAAATGAACACACAATGTACAAACATATAAAATGTTTCAATCTTTAAATTTTCAATAATTTAAAAATAACACAGCAACTGGCCGAAATTCCAGCGAAAATGTGGGAAGAGTGAGAAAGACCTACAGAGACACCAAAGTATAGATTCGATATCAAGGCGAGGTCAATTTTTAGATGATTTTTGCTGTAATTGAACTGTCATTTCACAGTTTCGCTCTTACATCGTCATTAAGATAATTGATTTTATCTAAACTTACCAAAAATACTGTCCAAATTGTTTATTCTGCAATGGAAGTGAAAATTTAAATTATATTAGAAAATTATACATTCATATTTAGAACTTATAAATATTTATGATAAATTTAAGAAAATTGTTTTTATAAAGTTCGGTCATTTAGTTTTAAATTATAATCTTATAGTTTCCACCGAAAAAAAAATTTCCAGAAACTTAATCAATTTTCTACTGACAGGATTACATCATCAATAGTTTCGGTTTTCGTTTACCGCATCCCTCCTACCATCCCAATCCATTAAAGAAGTTTTTCATTAAAGTTAGATCCATCTGGCTAACTGCTTGTGAGTGTGTGTGTTTTTTTTTTTTTTTTTATTTTATGGGCACCTGCTCATCCGATCCAAGCAGCCAAGCATCCATATAGAAAAGTTCAACACTAGACAGACAACAGGCGAGAATACTAAAAAATGCGAAGGTAGAAGGAAAAGTTGTACTCATTAGCATGCGGCTATAGAAGATGGAAGTGAAGGGTGGGAGAAGGAGCAGCAGGAGCGGAAGAAGTGGCTTCATGAAGGAAGAGTAGTGGTGGGTGGGTGGTGGATGAGTAGAATGTGGATGTCAACTTCTGGCTGCTTATGCGTGAGCAACTTTCAACAGCTGACAACAGTTTTGGATAGGAAGGTATGAGATGAGATGCGAATTGTCGCAAGAGGGAGGAAAACCTCTTGGAGTTGGGGGAGGCCTTTAACCCGATACCCAAAGCCAAAAACGAAAAGTTTTTCTAACCTAAAGTCATAGTGGGAGGATATAAAAAGTGAGAGAGAGAAGGAAAGAGAGTTGGAGATGGTGATGAAGGAGGACTCTAGCAGAGTAGACCCTTTACAGATGTCGTTTTGTGGTTGCTTGTTCTCTGTCTGAGTGTGTATGTAGAGTATGTGCTTTGGATGCTCTGTCAAAGCTGTCTGCACCAATGAAACGAAATCTGCTACCATCAGAGGCGTAGTTAAAATACCAATAATAGGGTTAACACAACTTTCATTAATTTCAATTAAGAAATTAAAGTACATTTTTTGAAGACCAAATTGTAAAGCAAAAATTTCTGTGTTTTATACTGTAACTAATTCATTCGTAAGAGGCTTAAAAGGCAGTTTTATGATGAATTAAATATTTAAACAATCATCTTTTAGGATTCCAAAATTTTTTAAAATAGATATTTAAAAAAAATATTTATTTTTTGACATTGTCCAATTGGTTGAAAATTAAACAAGTCCAAGAAAAATAAGTTAAAACTAATTTGATAACAATTTACCCAATGAATGAAAGATTTTTTAAACTTTTTTTTTTACAAGATAATGAAATATCCATTGATATACAATTGATAAGTTTCCATATTTGCTTGCCACACCCATGAATCTGAAGCAACACTGAGAGAAATATTAAACCAAATGTAAAATGGTTGATATTTTTGATGCCATAATGCAATTTATAGTTGTTAAAATTATGTTTCAACTAAGAATTTGGCTGGAAATGTAAAGAAAAGTTTGTTTGTTTGTTTGTTTCTTTCTCTTTTTGGCTCAGTGTCTCTTGGTTGGCAGACAAGTTGAGTGCAATTCACATGCATAGTTTTTCGAGTGCAATTAAGTGAAATTCCTATTAGTTAGTTAGAGGAAGAAGAAAGGAGAAGAAGAGAAACATATGCCAAGCAGCGAAAAGTATTAGCTAAAGGATGCGATGACACACAAAAACCAAACTTGGACATGTATGAAGAAATGAAGAAGATGGCAACGAAGGCAATGCGATGATGATGGGGTTTGATGTGTAGTAGGTCGTGGTGTTTGGGATTAGAAAGTTGTCGTTGGCTCTGGTCCCAGCTTGATATGGTGAGCGAACATGTAACACGCGTTCGCATACAAAGCATGTCATTAAAAGTTCCTTCTCCTATATATATATATATATATATATATATATATATATATATATCTTGCCCTATGATTCCATTGGATGATTGCCCGAAAACAACCGACAACTAATGCTTTGGCAATTTTCTTAGTAGTTAAGAACATAACAAAATAATATAAAATGACAAGCAATCACAATGAGAAATGAAAATTCTCATTTTATATGGAATACTTGTGTATATTTCCCAACTCGTTTAAATAACAAATTTATTATAGAAAATTGTTTGATAGAAATTGGAATTTCTCAAAATGAAAATATGCAGTCATATCAATTTTAAAAAGTTCCATTTAAATGGTTTATTTAAGATCAAATTTGAACAAGATATCCGATTTAAAGGCCACAATGAAACCAAGAAACCAACAAACTGGGCCATCATATAATAAAAAAGTAAACGACCCAAGACAAAATAAAACGAAAATATGTTTGCACAACTGGGACGGGTTGGTACGCTACGGTCTGGGATTGGGACAGGGAATGGAACTGGAACTGGGAATGGGAATGGAGTTTTGGTTCATGTTCATGTCCATTTTAATGGCATGGCTTGGCCTGGCTTGGCTTGGCCTGGCCACATCCGTGGCGGACATTCTCATTCAGTATATCCAATTCCATTAAAATCAATTTGTCTATTTATTTAACCGATAATCTGCTAAAGCTTCTCCCACTTTGTCCCATTTTTACCATCCTTGGTTAGCGTTGTAAAATTTTCCACCATCAAAAACCTTTACGAAAGGACACAGAAACTGAGTCCGACTTTGAGTCCAAGAGGGGGGAGAGAAAGAGAAGTAGAAAATTGTACCTGTGTATGGACAGTCTCCCCTATTTAAGTGTGTGTGTATGGGTATGGGTATGGGTGTATGGGCGTGGTGTTGATGATGGGCAAAACCAGTTGGACACCTTTCGCCGTAGCTTCTAATTTGTCAACATTCTGGCCAGGTGAAATGTTTTAATTTGCTGCTCCAAGTCGATTTATTATGAAAAGTCTGTGGTCAATATTTGATTCTAAATAGAAGACCAAAAGCCTCATCAATATATATATATGTATATATATTCTACAAGATATATATATAGTATGGTCGGAAAGTCAGGTGCTTTGTCGTAGTTTTTATGACACTATTAACATCATTGTATGCGTGTGATTTATGGGTAAGGTGGGCACAGTTTCTTTCCGCCATAAGCTTGTCCTGTGCGTCCTAACATCCGCTTGCCGCGCACTTGAACTTTGATGCCTTTCTTCTGTTCGGTGCCTAGACTAACATTTTTTTTTATGGTCGAGTCATAAAAATTGACTCAAGCGGTGGCAAAGTAGGTCTACATAAAAACCATTACGGCAGTTAACCCAACACACAATACACACACCCACCCCAGATAAAAGGTCCATAGTGCCAGGCAGCTGCGTTGATTTTGACATACGAGAAGCATTTATTTTTATATATTTAAGCATGTGCTCCTTAATTATATTTGGGGGAGGTAACTTTGGACATACGTTTTTGATATTCGATGCCTTTAGTGTCCATTAAATACTTGACTTCAATTCAAAAATTCTCAATTTTCTCCCCTAATAATTTAGCCAAGGATTTTAGTTTTTGGTTTTATGATATTGATATTCTGTTGGGGGAAAATTTGATTTTTATTTAATGAGAATATTTATCATAATTTAAAGATTATACATAATCAAATTAATTGATTATGTTCAGTATTTATGGTAAACTGGTCTTTAATTTTCTTTATTTTTTGTTATGGATGTATCTATATAAATGGTAATTTTAAGCAATTGCATATGATAGTTTAAAGGATTTTATTTGTAGAGAACATTTGTGGCCTGATGTTTGTCATAGTTTAAAAATGATTTTAACAAAAGAGTTTAAAAAATCAGTGACTTAACATCGAGAGTTTTTATAACTATAGTCAATTTTAAATTGACTTTGATAACAAGAAGCTTTTATGGAATGTGCTTGGGTTTTATACCAATTAGCTATAGGACTATTCATTAGTTTTATATCTGCATTATATTTTTGTTAATCTTGGTAAGCAAAACCGCAAATTTTAATGCCTTGAATTGGCTAATCTTTTTCTCTTTTTCTGCTATGGAAGAGTTTGATGGGTAAAACCAATTTTATAGCAAGCAATTGGTAAATTTGTTGCTTTTGGTCTGTCAGTCAAAGAGAAACTCAAAATCGATTTGATCTCCAATCAGCCTATACATATTGCTTTTTGCCACGTTTCTTAATGGCCTAGCAGCGCGTTTGCCTACGTTTGAAGTGTGTTTCTCTTTCTACTTTCTTTCTGGGTCTCTGTCTCTCTCTCTCTCTCTCTGTCTTTCTTTTTCTCCGTGTCTCAACTCTACATCAATCAAATGGGCGTTGGAGGCACTTAACAACCGCAGAAGCAGCAGCAGCAACAACTCGAAAGTGGGCAACCAGTGGACTTTGGCCAGAAGCAAAGTAGTCGGCCGCGCTCTCCTTCTGCTCCAGTGCGTTCGTTTGGCAAAGTTGACAGAATTTTCCCTCATCTTCATCTTGTTCTTCTGCTGTCCAAGACTTGGTCACTTGAAGCGCAAATAATTGAAATTAATAAATTGAATTTAATTGAAAAGCATTTGCGAGCCAACTTCAAGGCACTTAAAGACAGACTCGCCAAGAGTCAATGAGTTGTGAGTTTTCAGTTCAGTTGAGCATTATTCTAGGGTTTTCCTTTTCTTTTTTCTTTATCAATTTCATTTTGTGTCTCTTTAAGGCTTGAGGTCCTGCGATTGGCGCCATTCACGTTGGTCTGACCTGGGCGTCTCGACGTTTTCCTTTCCATTTCAATTTCCGTTGCACTTTGCTTTTTGCATAAATCTTTTATAGCCTGGTATGGATATTTTAAGCAACACTGACGGGTAAATGATTTATTGTTTTGGTTTTTTTTTATTGTATTTTTTTTTTCCTTCTTTTGGAAGGGACAAACAAAACGATGCTAATCGTCAGCTGTGCTTATTCAGTGAGCCATAAGAGCGCTGACTTCTATGCTTTCTTTCATATTGGTTGTTTTTTTGTTGCCTCTACGTCTAGTACCATTCATCCAGCTCCATTCAATTGTGCAATTTACTGTTTATTTTCGTAGAAAAAAAAATACAAAAAATAGAACCAAATATAAAAAAAGAAGGGAGGAGGGAAGAAAGGAGAGCAAGTGAGTGAACTCACAAATGAACTCACAAAAAGTTGACTAACAATTCACACATTTTTCCCTCCTCTCCCACTTGTTAAAACTTGTTTAAGCCCAAAAATTGTTCTGCTAAATTTAATTTATGCACTTGCAACTCGTTCTCACACACATGCACACACGCAGAGAGGGATGCACGCACACACACAAATAATAATAATGAAAACCACAAGCTGCACAACATGGCGTATGCTCAATATGCGTGTGTGGGTGAGTAACTTTATTTTTGGTTTTGCTATGCGAAACAAAGTGAGTTTAGCTTGAACCATTTAATCTGGTGTAAAGAGAATTCATTCTCCTGATTAATCCATCTCCCTAGTTTCGGTTTTTTACAATCTGCTTTATGCTTTAGTCCGTGGATTTTCAATTAGCGGAAAATAGCAAAAGAAATCACACCCAATATTCAATTAGTCGCTGGGCTATCAATCAAAACAAGTTTCATCTATCAAACTAAGTAAGAAAAAAATACAAAAAAAAAAGAAAACAAGTAGAGAAAACTTTTGACTTTTATAAAGTTTCTAAATACCCTTGCTAAATTAGTTCTTATATATTATGTTTTATTAAGTTTTTAAGCTGGACATATTCTCAATACTTTTATATCCGTTTAAAGTTAAAGTAAACAAGATCAGATTCTAATGTTAGCAAAAACCATCTAAAGTCATGATAAGAAAAAAATGTACAAAAATGTCAGAGGATATCCATATTTTAATTTTCATCAAACTTGACAGCTCATAAGCTGTCTGCTTTCAATTCTTTATTCCCCACCCCTTCCTCGCTTCACCGCAGCGCTCTGGGCAACCGGCTGAATCAGTTAAATAAGTTGGGCCATATCAGTCTGTCAGCAGACATGATGTCTTAATTATATGAAATTTTGATAAGGTTCTTCTTCTTTATTTGCCGCCTAAAGCATGTTTTTTTTTATTTATTGTTTTTTATTATATTACGTTAGTATGCAAGAGTCTCTGTACTGTGGGTGTGTGAGTGTGTGTTTAGTTATCTAAAAGCATTTTTGATTAATCGGTTTTAAGGATGTCGGGAGAAAGCAACGGTGATTTATTGGCCAGATTCACCTGAAACTGCAAGGAATTGGTTTTGCTTTCTCAGTTTCTTTCTTCCTTTTATAAGCAATTGATTGCTTGAACTTTATCATAATGCTGCGTATGTCTTTGTGTGCGTGTATGGTGTGTATGTGTGGTGTGGCGGAGTGCGGTTTGGTGTGGGATTGTGTAGGCCATAGAAAAGTTAGCTCCCTTTCATCATCCTCCTACCAAAGAGCGGCGACAAAAAGCGGCTTGCCGGAAATTTTGCAGACAGGCAAAAAGTTTTTCTTGCAACCATCATCGTCTTGGTTATATTCATGGTTAGAGGAGAGTGCGCGATGGTGGCGCGGTTTTTTGAAAACTTTTTGCCAAATTCCAAATTGCCTCTCTCATTCTCTAAGTGTGTGTGTGTTTGAGCATCTTATTTTAGGATAAGACCTTTCTCTCCTTCTCTAAACCAAACTAAAAGAATTAAAATCTATTCGCATGTAGACTTAACAATTTAATTTTTTTTTTTTTTTGGAATCCAAAAATGTTAGCATTAAAATTTTTGAAACAGAATTTCCTTTCAAGTGAAATGTAATTTGCATTCCCTTTCTCAATCATCTTTTTACTGTCATTTTGTTTCCGTTTGTCGTCGCTGTCAAGTCAAATAATTTTGGCTCTTTGGCCAAAGACAAAATGTGACTAAATTAAAATTAAACGTTTGGCAAATGTCATACACATTTACGGGGTAAAAGTTTTTCCCTGTTTCACTCACTTTGATTGCAGTCGAGTTTTCAGCAATTTCCCCCTTCTTCTCACCATTCTGGTTATATATTTTTTTCTTTCTTTCTTTTTTACAAAGTCATCCACACACGCGTACACTCACGCGTACGCAAGCGAATTTTTGATTTGGCTGAAAAAGTGAAAGCCATCAGTTTTATGACACAGTCAAAAATGCATGCAGTCATGTGTGAGTACTTCTTGATCTGACACTTAAATTTTTATAAGGTAGTCGAAAGATACATTTGTACATATAGCAATAGAAAGATACTTTAGTCGGTCGATATGGATTTCAATCAAAGAATGTTCTTTCAGTAACTAGAATATGGTTTTTGGGTAATCGAATACTTTTTCTTTGTAATTCTATTAATTTGCAGTATTATATAATTAATACTCATTCAGTCAGATCCTTAGTTAACAAATTTACAAAAAATTGCTTACTCATATATCAACAAAATAACTGTATAAATAGTATGTATATAACCGATATTTATATACCATTTAAGCCGAATATAGATGAAAATTCTTTTAGAGTTTTTCAGTCGACACAAATAGACAGAAGTAACAGAGACAGAGACAATTGCTTTCTTTCTTATACTTATTTCGCATAGCTTATTTGCATAGCTTGAATAATATTCCTTTGGCTTAAGTGTAAGTTTTACTATCATGCATAAAATTGCTTTAAATAATGAAAATATCTGGCAAATGCTTTGGGTATGGTTGGGTGTGGAATAATTGCCAAAGCAAATAAGAAAATACCAAAGAGTAAATACCGAGAAAAATAAAACCAAAAGGGGGAGAAGAAGACGATGGTGTGCTCCCAGGCAATTCTCATTTCTACTTTGATACTTTTCTCTATTTATTTATTGTATGTTATTGAAGCGAACATTTATCGAATATTTGTCTTGGTTTTTTTCTTTCTCATTTCTACTATATGGGCGAATGTATGCCCTGTATGAAATCTGAATATATGTATGTATTGTGCTTGATCAGGAATATATTTTTGGTTTACTAAAGAAACATTTGAAAATAAAATAAAAAAAATAAGAACATTTGCTTTAATAAGCATATTTCTTTTTCTTTTCTTTTGAATTTAATAACGATTTAAATCGCTAATTATTAAAGGGTGTTTTAAAGTCGGTCATTTTCTTAATTGTACAACATTTCTTGTTTTTGTTTCTGCATTTTGTTTATTTGTTTTCTCTCGTTGTTGTTTTGTCAATTTATTCAGCCGTAATAATTAGGCAATTAGTTAAAATGATTAGGAAAATCAATTTATGGTTAAAGTTTTTGTGTAAAAAAATATTGAATAAGAATTTTAAAGGATTTCTTGTCTAAATTGAAAGTTGGTTTTGTTGTTGTTATTGTCTTTATTTTTTTTTTCTTTTGTTTCAACACTATTGTATTACAAATTCCACTCAGTATTCTTTTAGCCAATTAACTGCTGATTACCACAAATAAACCATGCTCCCTGATTGCCAGCTCTATATTATTTTGTATTTCTCTTATATTCACGTATTCTTCTCACACACACACATACACACACATACACACACACACATACACACACACACATACACACACACATACACACACACACATACACACACACACATACACACACACACAGACACATACACATCCTGGAGATGACTTCAACATCGTGGCTCCTTTCTGCGCGTTCGCCAACTGATGATAATCAGCTCCATTTATATGCAACATCAAGCAGCAGGAGCTGAAGCAAAAGCAATGCCAATGTGGCAAACAACCAAGTTGAAGCAGAAGAAGAAGGTTGGCAACAATTTTAAAATGAACATAAATTAAATCATAAATTGCAACAATTTCCGGTGAAAACATTTACTACTAGAGCAAGCGAAAAAATGCAAGGAAATCGAAAGGGAAATTGATTTTCAATGGCTGGCAAATAATTATTATTATTGTTGTTGTTGTCGTCGTAGTCGGGGCCGAAAGCTTGTTAAAAACAAAAACTGAAATTGGAACTTTACTTTAAAAACGAAAAAAAAAAAAAAAAAAAAAACAAAAAACTGAAACCTTCACCATTTGACAAGAGACAATGCTTTGGTGCCGCTGAAGTTGACAGGAAAGAGGACATATGCTGGCTTATAGATGGACAACAACAACAACGACCAAGCGACCAACCAACCATTCAACAACTGGGTTGACCCATTCTTCACTTTGCTAGGTGTCACTCATTTTGCATGTTGCCCATCGTTGTGAAAAATAACAACAATAGCAATAACAACAACAGCTACAACTACAACAACAACTATTTCCAACAACGAAGAGTCGAAGCAGCCAACCAACATAAATCCCCCACAAACAACATTGTCCTGTTTGCTTGTCTCTTTTATTTTTGTTATATATTTTTTGTATTTTCACATGAATGTGAGTGTGGAGGCTTTTAATGTATCCGTGTATCCTCTCATTCTATCAAGTTATAATGGGTATATATGTGACAACAACAGGAACTTCCATTTAGAACTCTAGAAACACCAAGTTTCTCATTGCCATCAATTAGTAGTCGAAGAACTTTAAAAATTTCACATATAATCCTAA
This sequence comes from Drosophila emarginata, assembly GCA_037075365.1. NCBI lineage: Eukaryota > Metazoa > Arthropoda > Insecta > Diptera > Drosophilidae > Drosophila > Drosophila emarginata. The sequence continues at coordinate 2,606,201 of JBAMCD010000014.1, read as the reverse complement.
AAGTAGATTGCAAAATTTTGGTTATATTGTTTGCATTGCAAAACAAACTTTAAACAATATACGATATTATATACGTATTAGCATTTTTTGAGGTAAAAAAAAACATTTCAACATTGGCGATATATTCTTAGGATCACGACATTTTATTAAATTGTTCCCATATAAATAAATTTTAAAGTTCCTAACCGAAACTAAACTAGATTAATTGAGGAAATAATTTGAAGAATTTGGATTAATTTTTTAATAATGACTGAGTAGTTAAAAAACAAATCGCCTATATATATTATATACAGAGCGTTTTTAGATTTAAAATTAATTGTTACTATTTAAAATTTTGCAATTGATTGAAATTTAAAAAATGTAAGTTAGTGTGAGGTACAAAATACAAAGGTTTAAATATGATTTTCAAATATTTGGAAATATCATTTTCTAATTATTTCGCCAAATTGCTTTTAATAAAAGTAAAACAATTTAAATATTTTTATAATATGCTGAATTTTAACAGCTAATTAAGTTGGAAAAATTTTCCGAAATTAATATTTAGTATATTTGGTTTGTAATTGTTTTCGGCCATATATCCTTTACACACATGACGGGATATTTTTCATTCGTTTTTTTAAATTAGTTTTTTGCTCAAATTGAATATGCATTTTTTGTTAACTGGATTATAAGAAAACTAGGAATTAAAAAGTAGAAATGAAATCCTTTGTGTATATTGGTTTCGTTCAAGCTGTTTTAGAGAATATTATTAGAGTGAAGCAACAAGCTATTCTATTTTGGGATTGTTCAGGAGTTAAAACAGATTGTACAAAAAAATAGTCATTTCTGTTCACCATTACGACATAATCCAGCCTGGAAATGTGCCTACAAAAGATATGGACTACGGCCATATCATAAGTAATGGAATAACAAAATATAAAATATAAGAACGTATATAGAAATTGTTAAAAAAAAAAAGCGTAAAAAGAAAAATAATAATAGATTTAATTTAGCTAAATTAGTTACTAAAGGTTATAAAAGCGTCGACTTCTTTTGACCATCATAAATATTGTATATCATTTAAACTGTGTATTAACAGCAATGATGATTAGCTGTTCTAGTAACTAGTATCATCATTAGGCAAAGGGAAGGTTTTGCTGTTCCCTTGGCTCTGGTCTGATAGTTTCCATTCTCCATTCCCCCCTCCATAGACTATGCATGCTAGTAGTTTGCTTCATTGTTTATGTGCTCTGGTCCGTAAGTGACTTTCTGATTGCGGAAATTAGCTGGTTTTGAGATTTCCAGCTCAGATGTGCTTTTCGTTCTGGCTCAACTTGGTTTGCTTCGCTATATTGGGTATATGTATATATGTATATTTTCTTTTTTCTTTCCCACGTGCCTCTGCTCTTTTTTATTCTTCTTTTTTTTTCTGTATTCTTTTGTTGTTGTTCTTGTTGTATATTTTTCTTTCTTTTAGTTACTCTTAGTTGATGGATATGCATGGAAATTGCTTGCTCAGCTGCAGTTTGTGGTAGATGTTTGTTGTCATCGTTGTTGGTTGCCATTGAGCAGGTTGCAATATTCTCATACTCATCCTATTGCCATACTCAATCCTTCACCTTTCGGTGTTGTGTTGGCATTTAGCGCTCGTTTGCGGTTAGCTGGTGATGGTATTTATGGTTTTGTGGTTATTAAAAGTGTCAAAAGCTTGCAAATAACCAACGATGAGTGGATGGTTTTTGGTTAAGTGTGAGTGATGCCATTGCCATTGCCATTGCTACCGGTGTGCCATCCAAAATATGTCATCAGGTGGCCACGTTCTGTTAGTTGGCATTGTGTTGAAATTTTAGATTTTAATTGCTTTAAACCTGTCAACGTACACCTAAACAAACAAACAAACTCACACACACACACACACACACACACACACACACACACACACACACACACACACACACACACTTATCTAGTTGACTAGATCATGGTTAAATGAATTGGGATTTGCCTGCAGCGATTGAGAGCTTTCAATAAACAAACAAACTGTTGAGGTAACGAAGAGTAACTTAATAGCTGAAGTTTTGTTATTTATCTAAACTTTTCAGATTCAAAAGGAAACAGTTGAGAATATTTTTTTTTTTTATTTATTTGACATTTTCTCTTCACTTTATCTCTCATCTACACTTTCAATTTGCTTAGATTCTGTTTTTTTTTTGGTTATTTCCGTTAATTTAAAATCTGATTTCTATATATAACTTATGTGTCTATATATAGGCTTACCTGTCTTATATCTTATTTATAAATTTATGGTTTAATTTTTTCCTCTCCTCTTGTACTTTTTTTATTTCTATTTTTTTTTTGTCTGTCTGTTTATCTAAATTGGAATTCCATGAAATTGGCTACATCACTATGGATGATTTTAAGAACCAAAGTTAATCAATTTCCATTTAAGCCAAGTCCTTCATCTTCATCATATTGCTACACATTTCTTTTGCCACACAAAAGCAATTAAGTCCTTGACGTACATGTTGACCTTCACTTTCCCTTTTCAATCTTGTTTTTAGAGAAAATTTTTTTCGCCAACGTGCCGATATCACCGCCGTGTGCGTTTTAGTACCCTAAAAATAGGCTGAACGTATATTGTGAATAGAAATGGAGAAGAGTGAGTGAAAAGATGAAGTGAAATTCCTTTCAATGTGTAGCCAAATTTCCTTTTCACATGGAAATTAAAGGTAAAACCCATACATATATACATATATATGTATGTACATATGTATATAAATACATAAATATATATAAAATCGGTTCCAGATGTTGATTTCGTTTAATAAAAAATATATATATATATATGCAAATTTCATAGCTCTGTGCCCAGCAAAAGTATGCAATTAAAATGGAAAACGAAAATTTCTCTCTCCCTTCGATGGCAATCAAAAATCGCTACCTTTTAGCATAATATGTATATTGGGTCCAGGGATAATATAATAAGTCGCCCTTCCTTTATGGCCCCAATGGATGTATCCCCTTCGTTTTAAGCTGCAGCTGAGATGCCTGATGGGATGCCTTTGACTGCAGTTTTTCCATTACCCGTCGTCGACATATTGTAAGTCCCCAACCCCAAAATGCCAAAAAGAAAAGAGTGAAAAGCAGCTGCCATCAACCATGTACTATTGAGTGGTGGTAGAGTAAAAGGGAAAGAGAGAGAAGGAGAGACGGATGTTGGGTGGTACTTGAGAAGCGGCGAAACAGTAGAGAAAAATTGAATGGCTAAAAAATAGGGAACTGAGTGATGCAGCAACAATTTTTTTTATGCGTTTGTCGTAAAAAAGAAGAACTACAGTAAAATGTTATTCAAATTGAACTAAAAATAAACGCTATTTCTTTAATTCTTTTTAAATGCACTTATTAAAATTAAGTGATTAACTTTTTCTTTTTCATTGATACTATGGAATATGTCTCTCCAAGTGGTCGATTTTTTTGAAAAACGATGGAAACAATTTTACAATATTTAATCATAATATTTAATCATATCATAATAAACTAGTTCTCTCTCTGCTTAATAACAAATGCTACATATATACATACATACATTTATCTATTTGGAACTTGATAGAATTGTTCATTATTGATTCGATTGAGCTCCTATTAATAAGATAAATGAAGCAAGCAAGTCGTCCCTGCCGACATTGAGTATACCCTGTACCAAGTAAAAGAACTCCATAAAGTCAAAAACGATCAAAATCGCCATCAATTTACAAAAAAAATTCTCTTAGCACTGCTTGCCATGCAGCAACAGCGAACGCATGCTATCTCGCTCACACTTAACAGCCCATTTTGCATGGGACGTTTCAGTACAAAACGAAAACATGTATATCTCCGATAATTATTGTCCGATTTCAACAAAATTTGGTCAAGTGGTGCATTTTGGCCATATAAATGTGCATGCCAAATAAGAATGCGATATCTTTATTACAGCTCAAGTTATATTTTTTTTCTAAATTACGGGGGCGGAAGTGGGCGTGGCAAAAATTTAAAACAAACTTGATCTGCTTATACAATAGACGGATGTTGACACCAAATTTGGTTGCTCTAGCTCTTATAGTCTCTGAGATCTCGGTGTTCATACGGACGGACGGACAGACGGACATGTCTCAATCGACTTCGCTATTGATACTGATCAAGAATATATATACTTTATGGGGTCGGAAAATTTTCCTTCTGCCTGTTACATACATTTTAGCGACTTTAATATAACCTTTTACCCTATGGGTACAGGGTATAAAAAGTAACTATCTTATGTACAGTTTTTACTTTTAGGCAATTTTTACTGTATCTCTTTGCTGAATAAATTTGTATACATCGTCTCCACTCACCAAAAAAAAGGGGAAGAAAAAAAAAATGTAAAAACGAAAAATTAAAATCTTAGCGCAGCAAATTGTGCGCATTGAGGCGACAGACGACGCCTGAAAAGTTCATGGACTAATTGAAGAGCGGATGTTGAGCGGACGGCTGGCCGGCCGGCCGCTTTTACAGTTTTCTCTCATTTAAGTTAATTTTTTGTATTTTTTCTTCTTCTTCTTTGCTGATAAATGAATGATTTATGTGTAGGCAAAAAGTGTGTCATAATTAGCATATTATGCAGATTAACAAAACCAGCAGAGGGAAAGTGCTGCTGACCCTCCAATGGTCTCCATAGATTCTATCTATCCCTAAACCCCTATCCTTAGGGATAACTTACTATTAAATGCGGGGCCTACCAGGGACAAAAAAGTGTGTGTGTGTGTGTGTGAGAGAGAGAGAGGAAGAGTGAGGGTGAGATTAAGGGTTAACTGTCAGATGAGTTTGTATTTTCAATTAACATGCAGCACGCTCCATTTACTCAAGACTCTGATAAGCAGGAAAATAGAAAACATTTTTTTTTCCGCCTTTCCCCTCCCTTCATAAGTATGCAATGGTTTTTGGCTGTTTGCTCTCCTACAATTTGATTGCTTTGTTGTAATTAAAACTTTTTCCTGTCAATGTTTACAATGAGGATTTCTGTAGACTTATGCAAATTGCTCTGAAAACAAAAACCAAAAGCGAAAAAAAAAACGAAAACAGAAAAAAAAAAAAAAAAATTAAAGACCGAAAGAGTTTACTTAGCTTAAGCTTAAGCCATAAGCTATTTGCCCAAAGCAAAGACGACCACAAACACACAACAAAACAAATACCTCACTTTAGCGGTATATTTACAATATACCACCTATACTCAGTGGGGAAAACATTTATTTTCTGCTAGTAAACTTTAACTAAACTTACTCTTTCTCTTTCTTCATCTCTGTGTCTCCCTCTCTCTCTCTCTGTTATTGCTGCACCATCACGTACTCAAAGTGCTAGAGTGCTAGTTGCAGTACTAAAATGTAATGGTTTTGGTAGTTGCCTTTTGAACCTTTTACTTATTATTATGCATAAGGCAGATTTGTGCACATAGAAACTTTCCATTTGGTTTCTTTTTTATACCAACCATACAAAATAATTTATATCACGTTTACCGCTTCTCGATTGATTGATTGATTGCTACGATTGATTACCCATAAAACAGCGTAACAGATTCCGTTAAGCTGTTTCTGGGCATATTTATCTTCGGTCAAAGCAATATGATTAATCATATTAAAAATGTTTAATTAATCGGTGCCAAGGCTGCTAAATTTATGTTATTTCGTTAGGAATTACAAATTTATAATATAAATTTTTCTTTCTATCTATCAAGTTTTATTTTGTGAAATACTCAGAAACTCATTAGAAATTCATCAATATTTAATTCAGTTACAAAAGCTTTGAAATTAAACAAATTTTTCCTAATGAAAATTGGTTATGACATTGAAACAAATGTATAGAAAAGTGGCAAATGCGGTACTTGGGAAAATTGGCAAAAATATATATATACATAAAGTTGAACTTTTTGTAGTATGAGGCACGACCTTCAAGTGATTGCTGTTAAATGTTTAAAATAATGAATTGCTTTCCAACCAGCTGAGTTGATATTTCTATAGGATTCAATTATAAATGAAATGAAGAGAAGCATCTAATTAGATTTAACGAATGAATTGTGCAGAATTTTTTTTTTTTTTTGCCAATGCTTCAATAATTCCTTACAATTTTGAAAATTTGTAAATCTTTGTGTACCTTAAGACTTCTCCAGTTCTTTTGTTCGTTTCGTCTTGAGCCAAGAACAATGGAATATTTATACCTACGAAGGCGTCATGGAGCGTATGTATATGCTATATAAAAAATAATGTGAATATAATAGGTAATTTTTCTTGTGTTTATTTTATGAATGAGTTACACTCCGCAGGAGATTTGTAGAAAATATAACATCAACAACAGTAACATATAACTGAAATATGAAAATTGTTGGTAAATGTCGAAATGTATAAAATGTATATAAATCTTGAGCGTCGTATACTTAATATGACTGAAAAGTGTTAAATAAATAAATGGCTTAATATACTTTTACTTGTGGAATAAAAAAAAACAATATGGAGAAAATTCTTGTTTCTAGTGGCAATGTCTAATTTTAGGTCAATGAACTTGAACTTTAAGACACATTTACTTTGAAATTTAAACCACATGGGCGTATACTTAATTTAGTAGGGATTGACGAGAATAGTAAAAGTATTTTCTTTATAATGTTAGAATGATTAAATAATAATTTTTATTTTACATATTATTAATCAAACAACTTTAATTGAATTATATTTTGAGTTTTTCAGTTTTTGTGATTTCTTTTTAAAGTTTTCCTGTTGGGTTTTGTTTTGGTATAAACGAATTAAAAGTTTACCGATTTACATCAATTTCCATAATAATAAATATCAACCTACTGCTACCTTGGCATAATTTACTTAAGCAATCCAATTTAATTTCAATCAGTTTCCTCCTTTGAATCGCTCCTCTTCATTCAGTTCATTCACATTTAAACCACAAAGAAAACAATGAGAGTGAGTAAAGTAAAATACAGTAAAGCAATGAATAAACACACATACAAAGAGTATCAGAGTAAAACAGAGAGAGAGAGAGAGTAAGTGAGTAACAGAGAGAAAACATGAGAGGAAGGCTTTGCTTACTTAATTTGTATATTTAATTATGTTGAAATTACCATTTTTTAATTGATTTATCAGTGGGCATTTGGTCAGTGTTGGGTTTCATTAATTTCAGTTGCAACAGCGAAAAGTTGCAACAATTTCTTCATTGCATGATGGCCAGGGTCGGCCAATGTAAATCATAGTCAATTTAATTGAAAAGATTAAATATGAAAAATATCAATATTTAATCGATTACAACGAAGGCAAACAGCATAGCGCAGCAATGCAGATTAACTGCATTAAAGTAACAAAAAAAAAAAAAAACAAATTACATATACTGAAAGTCAATTTTAGGTCAACGAAGTCGATGTACCCTTAGAGAGTTAATCGATTGTATGAATTCTTTTCATTGATTAATGAATTAAAAATTAACAATTAAATTCAAAACTTTTATTCTGATTGAATTGAATTTAAAAGGCATCCTTACATTTTGCTTTACTTATAATCAATAGGAAATGAAGAGTACTAAAAAAAGAAAAAACAAACCGATCGTTCCATTGTAATAAAGGATTAATTCTCCATATTTATCTGGCACAATTTACACCTAATTTTAAGAAACCACTTATATTATTAATGATTAATCAGGAACTTTTTCTACAAGCAAATCGATGCGGCATGCAACTTTATGGCAATAATGTTAGCGTCCATTAGCCGGTTTCCAATGGCTACAATTTTAAAACTTACCTTGCGCTTTCCCAACGGCGAATGGTCATCTGCCAATATTGCTTAATAAGGATGTGAAGGGAATTAACTAAATTTCTGTCATTTTACAACATTTTACACTTAACCTCTGCTAAATATGAACCACTGTAATTTCTTAATTGATCTTCATTGACATAGTCGATAGTTTAACCTTTATGAAAACAGATGTGTACTTACAATATTACACATGCAATATTAATCCACATCACTTAATTTGAATACTTTGTTTTTTATTGGTTATTTTCTTGGACAGTTTATTTTTTTCATATATGTGTGTGCTAACAAGACTTGGAAATCATTTTTTATGTATAAATAATAAGTTTCCGAGAAAGAAATTTTCAAGCAAAAAGATGCTTCAGCAGTTATAAATTAAATTAAAATGTTTTTAATATTCAACTTATTGATTTTTTCCTTCCTATTTTTATTAGTTTTTTTTTTTCTTGGCTTTTGCATTCTTAGTAACTTGGTTAATAAATATTATAAAAATAAAAGAATAAAGAAGAAATAAGAAATAGTGTTTAAATATAAATGCATAATTATGGTTTAAATAAGTTCTGCATTTCAAATTTAATAACTTTTATATGACATTTTGATTGCATTCTCTGCAAGAGAAATAAATGTTAATATATAGACCGATTAAATTGTTCACTGGAAATGTATCATTAAATCATTTTACGAAAAATCGAAATACATATATGCTTAATATATATACATATTATGTATATATATGGTATAGATATATATCATTTTATTCACTTTGCTCTTTTGTTGTGGTCGTTGTGACCATATGCTTTTGTTGTTTATTACAACCACATAAAAAACAACAAAAAAAAAAAGGAAAGGCAAACAAAATGCTTAAAGAGTTGTCAGTCAGTCAATCAGTCCATCAGTCAGTCAGCCTTTGAGTGAGTCAGTTGCCTGATGTGACAGACAGCAACAGCAACAACAACATAAACAAAAAAAGTACACGAAACGAAAATTGTTGTGAATTATTAAAAATGCTTTCAAGCCGGTTAAACTCTCGAGCCAAATAAATTAAGGTTTAAGTGCAACATCTACGACAAGGATAAGGATTGAAATTTTCATGAGTTTCGGTTCAGTTCGGTGGCAGATAATGTGCATGACTTTTGATTAGATTTTATGTAAATACTTTGCGTGCGGGTTATTGTATAGGATGGTATATGATAGGATGGGGTAGGGTATGGTATGGGTATTGTTGGGTAACGTAAAAGACAACCAACCGCATCATAAAACAGCTGGGCAAAACACAAAACAAAAAAAGAAACAAAACACAGAAGGGGGGAAAAAATATCAAATAAATATATAATAATGTGGCCAAAGCAAAAGTATGGCGGTTTTTCTTTTATTGCCCCTACCCCTCCTCTTTGTCTTCTGAATGTTGTTGCTGCTGTTTAAATTGGTATAAATGCGGCACGCGCTGGGACAAACACCACCAAAGTAAAGAAATAACATCAGTGGCAACAGAAAAACTAATCCTCGACTTTGTAATACCCTTTACTTTTAATTCAATAACAATTTTTACAAATTTCTGATGTTCCAGAACAAATTCATGAGAAGTCAGTCTATGAAATTTTAGACCGTTGATATTGATTAAAAATATATATATATATACAATAATGTGTGCATTATATATTATGAGAGCTGTGGTATACCTTTATTCCCTATGGGCACTAGAGGGTATGAAAAGAAAAATCTCCCAGAAGACTCTTCGCTGTCCCCCCACCCCCACTTACACTTTCTCTCATGATTTTTCTGTCTCTTTTGCTTGATTTTGCTGTAAGCAAACCTCAAAAGCTGATGCCCCTCTAACCTCCAACCTATTCTCCATCATGTTTCAACCATCTTGAATGGTTTTGGTGGGTACAGCGTGTGCGTGTGTGTGGGTTGAGAATGGTGGTGTAAAAGGAAGCAAGTTTGCTACCCATGCCCGCACTTCTGGGAGCAGTGCTGTTTAATTAATTAAAGGTGTTAAAATAAAATAAAGAGTCGCACTTAGCAAATGGTTTGCCATTTTTTTCTCCTCTCTCGAAATGTGAAAAGTAGCAAAGAAAAAAACCAATGTGAGTGTATGTGTGTCTCTCCACGTGTGTGCGTGTGTTTGTGTGTGGGAAACCTTAAGTTATTGCTATTCTCTAGTCAAATTTGTTATAGAAATTATGAGAAATTTATATGGTTAGCCAAATGCTTTAACTTATTCAACATGTTGTTAATCGTTTACCATTAATAATGAATCTATGGGTCAAATTCGATCTATTTTTAGAGCAATTTAAAAGCCACAGGCAATGACGGTCTAATTTAGGCCACTTCGAAGTTTCGAATGCCCCAGAGAATTTGCCACAATGTCTATATAACACTTATGTGTATAATTATATATTTTTATACCTATCAATAGAGTCTACATATAGAAGTGTTCTGTCAACTTAATTTCCATAATTATTGATACAACAAGAAAAAAAGGTGTTGATTGTAAACGAATTTACTAAAAGAATGCAGGAATATTAAATTAATTCAACAAACAAATGAAAAATAGGCAAATCTTGAGTTCATATTTTTGGACTTGAATAAACAAAACTATGTAATCCGGCTATATAGACATGACGTAGAATAGACCATATTGTTTAGCATTTAACAATTAATTTTCATATCTTGAATTAAATTTAGGAACTAATTTATGTGTATATAAATAGAATACATATGTACATACATATATCTAAATAAAGTCAAATCTGATATTTATTAATAATTTCTATTTTGTTTGCAAAGGAATTTGTATATCGACTACTCTAGTTAAGTGTATTAGGTTGATAAAACCTCGTTCTGTCAAGGAATAAAAATAAACATTTTACTTTAGTTTAATTTCATTTTTTTTGTTTCTTTTCGTTATATTTCCTATTTTCTATTTTTTTTTTCTTCTTTTGGTATTGTTATGTCTTAACATAACATATATAAACATATAAGAAACTCATTAAAGATTTTTGAATAGTTAAAAGAAAACTCCAATGGATACACTCTTGAAAAATTCTGCAGTTGTTCGAATATAAATAATAGGCTGAAAGTTTCATTTTTTTGTTGTATTAATAACTCTTTTATTATGCATATATTATCATCATCAGTTTAATTTCACTTTCAACAAATTTAATGAAGCAAAATTAAAACTATACTCAAGTATTCACAAACTTTAAGAATTTGTTTTGTTTTCTATTATATTTACAATGATTGTATCATTGAATTTAATATATGTTAAAAACTTGGGCACAATTTGTACTTGTGCAACAATTTGATTTGATAGTTTCACAATTTGATTGCCACAGATGATGCATTTTTCTTACCTGGTTTATTGCCAATTAGTGTTTAAGTATTTGTGGTTTGCCTCTTTTATATAGTTTCTGGTTTTCTTTGAGGTTTTCTTCTTCACCTCATTGCCTGAACGTTCCTCCCAAACTTGATTTATTTACTGTTCGTTTTACTTTGCTATGCAAATTTCATAAACATTTCGCATGACCATTTTATTTATGTATAAACATATATATAAATATATATATATAAATACATATATATAAATAAATTTATTTGATTTTATACTTGGCTGGAAATTGTTTGCAAATTTATTTTTATATTTTTTACACAAGAATAAATCATTTAATTGGTCGAATTCAAATAGAACAAGAAAAAAAATACGTAAAATAATATTAACATGTATGTGCACTTTCCATATCAAACTGAACGATCGTATATGTAAATATAGATTAATTGTTTATTGTAAAATTGAAATTGTCACTTGAAATTGTCTGGCGGCTTTTGTTACAATACGCAAACTGTTGGCTTTGTTCTTCTAGTTCTTTACCATCACAACACATTTGTATTTGGATTTTGAATGATAGAAGTATCAACAGTGAGAGAGTAAGATTATAGAGCTATGTGGCATGCAACACGCCCATTCACATTGACGTTAGAAACAGAACTGAACGTTCATTCTAAAAGCAATCGGCCGTCCTTAAACTTCAGTGAATACAATTTGCTTGCCATACGTTCGGCTAAAACCGAAGTGGCAGACGAACATACTACTAGATATAATCATTCGTTTCTCTTTCGGCGTCGGTTAAGCAGTGCATCAGTACTCTCATTCCCTCTTTCCTTCTCTCCCTGTGTCTCTATCTCTTAAGACATTGTATGGGGATATCCCTCTCTCTCTCTCTCTCTCTCTCTCTCTCTTTAATGCCAAACTGTTGATTCCTTTTGATTGGAGGGAAAAACCAAATATGATGCAGCTTCAATTTGATTTGGTCCAACATCTTAAGGGAATGCAAGAAATTCATGGAAATTTTCGCCTCTGTTTTCTGCCCTGATCCAATTATTGGCATCAACACATTTCATATTCATGGCAATATGATGACTATAGCATTGTATAATGAGAAAAAATCAACTTCCCCTTGACGATGTTTTTCCTATTTTCCTCTGCTGGCAATGAGACAACAGATTTCTATTTTCTTTTTCTTTCAGTCTAGAAAAAGAAAAACAAACCAAACAAGTCCAAGTCCAAAATAGAAATTTGATGCTCAATTTGTATTAGGCAAGTACATATGTATGTATGTATATATATATCTGTATGTAAAATAAACCTATAACAACGACTGAAATATACCCTGAAGCAAGCTGTTAAATAGAGAACAAAACTCTATTTAATTCATTGTCCATTCTTTAAGAAATATATTTTTATTTATTCCAAGTAGATACTGGGATGTTTGAGTTCTTTATAATTCTATAATTATACTTTTCTAAATAAGACGTGAAAACATCTTTAATTATCAATTTCCGGATATTGATTTCATATATATCTGTATGTTTATATTAATGTGAATATCTATTTGTTCGTTACATCATAACTTTTATTTGCAAATATATCATAAATTTTGCAATAACAATTAAAGCGTGTTGGACATTTCAATACCCGCGCTACGCCCTCTTCTCTTACATTGTGTATATTACGTGTGTGTCAGTTAACTTGAAAGCATTCAGAGCAATGAACGCATGAGTATGACATTTTATGTCAAAGTATAATCAATTAGTTGAATGCTCAAAATTTTGCTAGTGCTTTTTTTTTCCATATTATAGTCACGATTTTTTTTGGTTTGAAAATTACGTTCATTTAAATCGAAAAACTATATTCTAAGGTCCTAATGTTTATATCAGAATAAACGATTTCATTCAGTTCAGGGTATACAAATATAGACTTAAAATATTTAATAAGAGATGTCTACAATAAAAGAACTTTAGAATATTGCAATGTCTTACTGTAATGCTAGTTTTCAAATATGTGCACATATTTATGTCTAATTTAAATTATAATCACATATACATAAATATATATTTATATCTGTTTGAATCAGCTTCATAAAGTGCCAAACTTTTCTTGATTCCATTTTCAACAATTGTTGAATTTAAAATTTGAATTCCACTCAACAAATAGAGCCAAGGACTGTTTTTCTCATAATGAAAATTTATAACCAACTTCAACCTGATGGTTTTTCTCTGTCTCTCCCCCTCTTGTTTATTTTTTGTGTTTTTAATGGGTATGCTAGTTTGTGTGCGTGTGTGTGTGTGCCCATTGTCAGCATTCTTCCTGTTGTTTTGTGTCTGACACTCTCTAAAGCCAATTAAAGTTTTCATAGTTGCATGTCATAGCAAATTATCCTTCCTGCACTGGCACAAATACAACCATGCACACACGAACACACACAGACACACATATATATATATATGTATACACATACCACAACACATATGTTGGCAACAACAGCAAATTGACAAGCATTTCGAAAAGAAAAGAACAAAGAAACACAAACCAAATGACAAACTATGGCGGTTACAAGTCAAAAATACAACACAAAATGCACTTGGCTTGCAAGTGGGAAAGTTTACACCAGACACGGAAATAAGCAGGCAGACAGGATGAACAGGGACGATCAGGACATGCATGAAGATATATAGATAGAGATACAGAGTTTGGGTCACAATTCAAATGGACTACAGCTTAGTTAGTTTTTCCCCTCTTTCTTCTTCATAAACATGAATTTGAGTTATGGACACGTCCATAAAGTGTGTGAGATTCATTTCAACTAAGGCATACTATTGCCACAGGGTGTCTAATATTAATTTACATATTTCATTTTTATTCCCATTGCTCCGAATAGCTGGCTAGGCCACATCAAACAAACTCATTGAAGTCTGACAATTTTTGGCTAGTCTCGTAATACATTTTGGTTTTCATTTATTTATTTATTTTTATTTTACGCTTTTTTTTTTTTGTTTGCTCTCAGTTTGTTTTGTGTTGTTTTTGGTTTACCATTTTCAATCTACTATATGTTATTAACAGTTCAGTTGGCGCCAGGAAAAACCAGAAACTAGAAAATAGTTACACATCCAAACAAGGATCTTTGAATAGGTATTGAATACGGTTCAATCCAGAATTACATTTCACAGCTAAGTAAGAAATTTAAGGGAATTGCAATACTTTTCAACAAAACGTGTGTCTTTACAAGCTATTTTATTGATAAAATGCATTAGGCAGAAGTAATAAGTTAAAGATGGTGAATCGTTAACAAAATAACTTTTTAATCAAAGTAAAAGGCTGAGTTCTGAATGTGTAAATAGAAATTTCAATATAGAAATTTTACGGTATGACAAAATCAATTCATGTATTTTTTTTTTAGAACTATTTAAACTATAATAAAATCAGTTTGAAAATTAATTTTAAATATGCCGGTAAAAATGTCTGTGATGAGAATTTACCAACTTACACTCATTAGTCATTTTCTTCTGTTCATTTTACACATAAACACACACAAAAAAATGTATACTCTTAGCAAGCAGAAGCCTTGCATACCAAATGTACAGTCATCAAGTTGGGCTTTAAAACCGCAAAAAAAAAAAAAAAAGAAATCTTTGGCATACTTTTGGGCACAATGCCGGAAGCGGCTGTGGGTGGCGGCGGCATACGGAATGCCATTTAAAAAACAGAGAGAGAAAGAAAAAAACCAACTCATTGGCATATCTACATATTTCTGGTTCAATGCATCAGCAGAAAAACACACACACTGAAAAGCCAAAACATAGCAAACATCTCTGGGCGATTATGCAGTAAAAACAGTGCGAGAAAGAGATACAAAGAGACATACAGACGTACCGAAAACGAGAGAGAGAGAAAAAAATAGAAACGGCAAGTTAAGAGAAAGAGAGAGAGTTAGCGAGAGAGAGAGAGAGAGAAGAAAAGTGAGAAAGATAGATGAATACTCCGCAGGCTAGACACCCAAAAACATTCAAAAGATGCCAATTCATTTGTACCATAAAGTACAGCATCGAATAAAAAACTACATCCAACACCGGCTACAACAATAATAACAGCAACAAAATGTTGGTAGGAATCACAATGTGGCCTAACATACATACATACAACCAAATATGCATATGCATAGTGTATATATTGGCCAAATATCGATCTGTCTGTCCCTTTATCCCTCGGTCGGTCCGTCTGCAATTTGCAAGTTTTCATTTCACATATTTTCTTTTGTTTCCCAAATTTCTTTGTGGTTAAAAAAAAGAAGAGAAAAGTATAGTATGCCTTTAGGGGCTAAATTAAAAATGATTAAAAATACCCTTTTGATATTTGAATGTATTGTTTCATCTTTAGATATCTATATTTATGTCGTAATTATTTGTATTTCAACAGAGATTTTAGATTTTAGTTTGATTATATATTCTTTTTATCTAATTTAAAATGACTTTCCTTTCTCTACTCTTCCACTTGTTTTTGTGCATCACAATCATATCTAGTCCAAAAAAAATAATTATGGAAACTTTACGATTCAGTCAATTGGTAGGGTACAAGAAAAATATTTAAAATATGTGACAATAATACAAAAAGGAAGATTTTCCTTTTTCTAAGAGCGTTATATTTGGAAACGATTCCCAACAGTCTCTGAACACATTAAACATGCATAACATAGACTTGAGAAGATTTTTAAAAAAATTCCAAGCTCATTTTTTGCATATGGTAAACATGCCGCCTCTTATTGAATCGCAGAATTTTCAATAACTTTTTAAAATTTAAATTTATAACTTTCAAACGTATTTAATGTAATGCCACAATTTGTATCAACTAAACTAACATTCATATTTCAATTATTCTTATCGACTTTTCAATCAATATATTTCAATCGTTAACCCTACCATCTTAACTGTCCATCAGTTCAGCTTCGTTCCGCTTTTTACCAATCAATTTTGAAGCTTTTCAGCCTAAGCTAAAGCAATTTAGTTTCCAAGTAGAACTCATTCTTGTTTATCCCTTTTCTTCTCTTTTCCCCACACATACACTTAATATTGCCCTAACCCTGACCTAACTCAACATTATTTGTCATGCTCAAACAACAGTTGTCAGTTGAAGTTGTCAATTAATCGTTAGTCTTAACCCAAAGACCCTATAGTCGGGGTTTTTGTCCTTTATCTCTCACACTCCTTACTTCTCTTACTTTTTCATTCTTAACAGCTTGCTTTGAATTAGTGGGTTATTTAAGCGGCTTTAATAATATTAAACGTGTCTAAACAAAAGCACGCAAAGGTCATCATATTATTATTATTATTATTACATTTTTTTTTTCTCGACTGTCTTAACACAAGTTGAAATATAGAACCCAACTCAGCATAAAAGTTTCAATTTAAGACTTTGTGACGTCACAATGCGTTATTACGATATAAAATAGACCCCCCATGGGTGTTAACCTTGACAACTGACTGACTGGCAATTATTATAACATTGGGCTATTAGTTTGACCAATTTTCCTGTGCTTCAATCTCCACAACAGAAAATTCATTGAATTGCAAAAACTGAACTTTGGCTAATATGAGATGCCTTTACTCTTACATATTTGAAGCACTCTTAAATTTCACTAAGGCAAAATGCTCAGTCGAAGGGAAATGCTTCCAAAATGCTTAAAAAAAAAGAAAAAAGAATGAAAAGGCAAACGACATGACCTCTCGGCAGGCGGCGGCAAAGGAAGCAACAGCCAAACAAACAGTAGACAAACATCAGCGGTGGCAGTGGCAAAATAAGTCCAAAAAGGAAAGTACTATAAGGAAAGTTTTTCACATAAACACATAAGAGATTTGTGCAATGGCCCCTTCTCCCTAGCCCCCACTCTTACTGTCTCTCTCTCTGAGTCCTGTGCCTGCTGCTGCAATTCAAATTCAATCATTACAAATGCCCTAAGCTGCCTTTCAAGTGCATTGGCAACCCAACTTAGAAACCATTCCGGGAGGATGACGACGACGATGATGATGATGATGCTTTTCCTCCTGCTTTGGCATTTTATCCCTTTTTCCTGCTTCTTCTTTTGAGCACATATTGTGAGTGCAGCTAATAGTCAAGGATGATGATGATGATGGGGGGAAATGAAAGTGCTTCATACACACATATGTATATACAAAAGTATATATGTATAAATCTATCTATGTGTCTCCTACTCTCTTGTCTATGGCAATTTGCGTTCAATCATAGCCATTGCCAGCCAGCCGACTCCAACTGGGGTCATATGTATAACACCTAAGAGCTTCCGCATCCTGGTGATAATTCAATTTCCTTTGTCTCTCTTATGCATGTGCGTGGCAAATAAAGCAAAAGCCATTATACTTTTTTATTTCTCATTTTTTTTTTTCTAGTTTGCTTTGTTTTTTATGACGTCTTTTTTTAAAACGCGTTATAAAATAAATATTGTACATTTAAATTGTTATAAAGTGTTGTTAACACATTTGCCACTTACATAAACAAAACGTAGAAAAATTGGCTCTTATAGGTAAAATTTAACTTCAAAATTGCTTTTGAAGTTTTTAAATCAAGTTAAATGGAAAGTAGAAAGAATTTTTTAAAAATCTCTTAGTCTTTATATATGTATGTAAAAAGTACTGCCATGGAATAATTAATTATAGAATGCTATCTTTTGTTTGGGAAGAGTAATTTAAAGAACAGGAGGAGAGAAATAATTGAAAAAAAATACATTAAATATTTAAATATGTATAAGCAAACTATATTCAAGTTTCAATCTTAAACTCTTTTATAAATTAAATATAAATTAGTTCAGTATTTTCCAATAGAGTAGAAAACAATAGAACCAATGTTGCATAATACAATTGTATTCAATTGATAGTGTGCAGTTGTTAGCCATTTACAATTTTGATATAACAATCATGATTAAATTAGTTAATGAACTAGTACATATGCGTCATCATCATTCATTTTATCCATTCTCTGTGTGTTTATTATAATGGAATTTTTATACCTTATTGCCTCTTATATATTAGAGGCCAATTAATCATTATTTGAATTACACTTCAACTGAATATAAATTCAATTCTGGTATTAGCATCAATTAGTTGTGAATACAGAGGAGGACCCTTGACCAGCATAGCTTGACCTGGCCTAAACCGAGTTGAAACGAGCGACTCATGATGCATTCGTTTAAGTATTTCCATCTCCTTATTTAAGTTGCCTAATCCCACTTTGCCAGGTAACTTAGCAGTTGTAGTCAGGAGGTAGTCCTTCAACTTCACAAAACAAAGCCAATTAGCAAAGACAACAACCAATTCAAGTTGATGTCAATGATAATGATGGTAATGATAATGACGATGGCAATGGCAATCTCAATGTTGATGTTGATGCTGATGACGATGACGATGACGTGAAATGTGGAATGTCTCCTGGCAACCAATCTGTCTTTTTTTCTCTCCGCCTTTTCAATCTGTTGAACTTGCTCCTATTAATTGCTGGTGTAGCTAACAAAACCCCCCAACCATAACTCCCCCATAGAATCCCGACATTCTCTTCCTTCTCCCTAACACTCATACACCCACACAATCCACTCACCTGCCTAGTTTGACAGGCACGTTTCCCTTTGGGCTCAGTGAATTAGACGTGATTTTCCTGCCAGCGAGTTTTGCACGTGTTAAAGTTTGTTTTTGTTCCGGCTAGTTAATAAAAAAAAATGAGAATAAAGTACAATAACAACTACGAAAAAAAAGGCAAAACAAAGAAAATGATAAAAAGAAGAAAAGGTCGTGACGTTGCCATCGTCGTCATCGTCTAAGCTGTCAAAGCCTTTTGATATGAGTTTTTCTTTTTCTTTTGTTGTTTGGCCTCCTCGTATTTACTTTTGGGTTACATAATCCTCTTCGTGTCAATCACATCCCTTTCAATAACCCGGACACATAGAGTTAAGTATTTTGAAGTCGGTAAGGTAGCCCACATATATGTATGGATGGATGACCTTAAAAAAAGAAGTCCAGTGACTAGACAAAAATTCTTATTATTAACCTTTTCTCTTCATCTAGACCAAACGTATTACCCATCTATTCCTAGATCCTATAGGCCAATTATGGAACTTATTTCAAAATGATACAGATTGAAACAATATCTCTTAGGAGCTGTCAATGTTTTTGTATTGAATTAATTAAATTTATTAACGTTTGTAATTTTATAAAGGAACGGTTAAAAGAGTTTATTTCTAAAATTCAGACTTAATTATGATTCTGGTTGGTTTTGCTTTTTGATTAATTTTAATGCTACAGGGTATATATCAATCGACGATCAATTACATGAACATGAATCTCAATTACCGTTACTAAGAATTGTTAAACTAAACGTTAACAAATTGAAAAAAAAAAAAAATCCACAAATTGCCTCAACAATTTAAAGTAATTTTGTATTTATCTTGTCCCTCAAGTTTGGCATGTTTTATGGTTCTACCTTGTTTTAAGTGGTTCTCATAGATACTTATACTTCTTGTTGGTCACTTAGCAATGGGCCTGTTGTTTGACCTACTTGAAAGTCAATTTTAATAAACAAACAAATAGCAACAAAATATCTATGGCAAAATGCAAACAAAGACCAAAAACTGACACACACACACACACACACATGCACATAGACATACAAAAGTGGCCAATGAACCCAAAAGAAATGAGAAAAGCTTTTCCTCTTCACAGATATGGAAAAACTTTGGCTCAACAAATTTATATACTGGGCCCAGGCCAACATTCAAAATATATGCATAAATCACTATGTGAGCGGAATGGGCAAAGTGAGATGAGAGGTTGAGTAAGAAGACTTAAAATAAGTGAAAAAAATGTAAACAATTTTTAAAGACAAGCTTTTTGTAAATGGTCCACAAATTGTTAAGAGGGAATGCGACAGTGATGATGGAGGGGAGATACTTGTAAAAATGCGTTACATAAGGTTTGGTTTAGTTTCGCTTTCAACACTAGTAAAGAAGATAATGCTAAAGGATCCTCATAATTGCCTCAACGGAAGAGGGCAAAAGATGTGCCATCTGTTTAGTTGACTTGCCATGGCTTTTGGTTCAGTTCGTCTTTTCTATCGTTTTTTTTCTGTTTTCTTTTTTTTATATTGTGGTTTATTTGTTTTCATTTACTTTGCTCAGAGGCTCACATAAAATTTAATTAAATTGTTTTATTGCATGCAAGCAGCCAAAATGGAATTCCTGGACGTCTGCCAGTATCCCGAAAAATACAACGAAGCACAAACGAAGATGGAGAACTTTTGTCCTGTGTAATTAAAAGGAAAGGCGCGACAGCAGCAATAGCAGCAACCGCGGCAGCAGGCAGCAGCTTCTTGGCATTTTTGTGGCTAATCTTTTATGAGATTTTCTTTTTCGGTTGGTCTTTCATTCATCCATTTTGGTTTTGCTTTTTGGGACACACTTTTATTACCCGAGCCTTGAAGATATTTGATAACATTCATCAACTGTCATCAAGATTTCTTATAATTGGAATGCTTTTCACTGATTTCTGAATGAACGAATTCAAAATGTGATGACAGTAAATGTTTCAATTGGTAACAGTTTCTACTCACTTTTAAAGATATTTGCATAATTTATTAATTTGATGGAATGTGTTCAATAAGCGGTTGCTATATTAACGAAATTTGTGTATGCATAAAGTGTCTATAAATTTTCAATGAGAAGGTGTTTATATCGATATAGGTAATAATATTGATATTGTTTTTATTTTGCAAAAATAATCAAAAGAAGACTTCTTGGTTTGACAGATTGAGGGCGATTTTAAGTCGTATGAAACGATATTAAAAATCATTGAATATAACAACAATTATGTATGATTTGAGCGTCAATCGATTGATTAATTTATATAATATAATTAATATGGTATTCTTTTTATTTTAACTATGGTTAACTTTAATACATACATTAAAATCATATCTATTATTATTATCATCATCTGCTTTGCTTTAATATTCATTCGGTTAAACAAAATTACCTATTAAATTTATAATTGTTCCGATTAGTTTTTCTTTTCTTTTATTTTCTCTTTTGATTCTAATCAAAATTGCATAAAATTTAATCATGACACCGACACCCATAGATCCAAAGAATGAAACGGCCTATTCATTTGTGGT
The DNA here is from genome assembly GCA_037075365.1 of Drosophila emarginata. Classification (NCBI taxonomy): domain Eukaryota; kingdom Metazoa; phylum Arthropoda; class Insecta; order Diptera; family Drosophilidae; genus Drosophila; species Drosophila emarginata. Next base: position 2,584,904 of record JBAMCD010000014.1, on the reverse strand, counting down.
TTTTGGCGCATCTGGTCGTCTTGCCAAAAAGAAAGTTTTTCCTGCTCTTTGGTCACTTTATCGTGACAATCGTTTGCCATATGGCACAAAAATTTTTACCTTTAGCCGTACCAAAATTCATACCTCAACATATCGGCTAGAATGTGTACCATATATGGGCTTAAATAAGGATCGTGATCAAAAGAAATATAATAGTTTTTGGACCAATGTGCATTGTGTGCAGGGTGAATATGATAATATTGGTGATTATGTGAATCTAACCCAAATCATGTGTTTTCAAGAAACGAAACATAAAATGATTTATGCCAATCGTATATTCTATTTAGCCGTTCCGCCAATTATTTTTGATAATATCGTATTGAATGTGTCACGTAAATGCTCTTCAGCTACAGGCTGGAATCGTATTGTAATAGAGAAACCATTTGCTCGAAATGATGTATCATATAAGCAATTTCAAACAACTTTGTGTCAAAGTTTTAAAGAGTCACAAATTTATATGATCGATCATTATTTAAGCCGGCAAGTTATGCAAAATTTAGTTACTTTACGTTTTGCCAATCGCATTTGGTCCGATAGTTTTAATAATAAGCAAATAGCCGCTGTTATGATTACCGTAAAGAATGTAAAGCATGTGAAAGGTGATTATTTCAATATGTATGGCATTATAAGAGATGTAATGACAAATCACATGATGGAAATATTAACAATGGTTGCCATGGATCAGCCATTTAGTAACAGTATCGATGATATGAGAAATGAAAGGTATAAAGTATTGAAAGATATTCTACCACTTGATATGACTGATGTGGTTCTGGGCCAATATCGTAACAATAGTATTGAAATCGATCCAGAAAAAGTGGGCTATGCGGAGCATAGTTATATACCAAAGGATTCGCTTACTCCAACATATGCTTTAGTTGTATTAAAAATAAAAAACAAACGTTGGGCAGACGTACCATTTATTTTAAGAGCTGGTAAAGCCCTGAATGAGACTAAAACCGAAGTGAGAATACAATACAAATCGGTTGATTGCGATTTATATAATCCAAATTCCAGGGACATACGAAATGAATTAGTTTTACGTCTATCACCCTACGAAGAGGTTTTTATGCGCATGCAATTGAAGAAACCTGGCGAACAGCTTTGCCTTCAGGATGGTGAAGTCAATTTATATATTGATAATAAATCTTTGAAATTGCCGTCAAATTATGCTAGTCTTCTAATGGATATATTTAATGGGAATCAAGCTTATTTCATGCGCACAGATGAACAGTGTGAAATTTGGCGAATCTTTTCAGGCGTATTGAATGCCATCGATGTGGAGAGGCCTAAACCGTTTTTATATGATTTCGGTTCAAGGGGGCCAATGTCGGCATATCGGAAGGCAGAGCGAGCCGGTTTTGTCTTCTTTGCCCATACCAATTGGCATGAGAATAAGGATACCTTGACCTTTACCGTAAAGAGCAGCAGACAGGGCACCAACAACAATAGCAAACATGAATCGGCCAAGCCTAGTCGAATGCAAACACCCAAAGAGTCTGATTTCAAATTCGCTTAAATAATATAAATCTGTGTGGTGCTTGGTGGTTCTGGAACAAACAAAATTTAATAAAATTCGCAACAAAAAGTTTTTTAATTAACCAACAATGGGGGCCAGCAGTTGAGTTAACTGCTGCAGCAGTTGCAATTTGAGTTGTTTTTGTTGATGTTGTTCTTAGACTTGCTGTTGCTGGCCTGGCTTACAAACTTATCAACAGTTCTCCGTTTCGTTCACATTTCTCGAGTCTAGAGGCTCAAGGCTCGATTTTTAGCGGGTATATAAATAACACGCATGATTTAGCCATTGTCCTTGCCCGGCATTACCTTTGCCTCTGTTTTACTCGTAAATAAACAAAGTTTGTATAAAGTTATAGTAACGACTCAAAGATGCCCTATAAACAAGCCAAAGAGAAATGTTGAAAAAAGCCTTAATGTTTAAGAGAGCCCAAATAAGGAATTACCCTGCCGATTTCGTATAAAATAATATAACATGTAATAAAAACAGTAGAAAAAACAAAAATTAAAATTATTTTGTTTATTTATGTATTTAACTATGATATTACTCTTAATTAGTGTCTTATTTTAAATTTAGTCTTCTTCATTAAAGTAATTCCATCTTCTGTAAATAATTTTCAACTGCACTACACCAAAGAGGTAATGAAATTTTAAATAAAACATAAAATAAAAACTTAAGTACATATATAGAAAAAAAATAAATAAATATATACATATTTGTGCTAATTAAAGATTATTTAGATTTAAATAGATCAGTAAATTTAGCAATTTCTTGTTTGATTATTATATTTGGATATTAAATTTCGTTATTATTCTAAATCTTGGCCCAACTTTCTCACTATTTTTTTTTATTGACAAAGATATCTTTACATTTCCCGATCAATAAATTTTTCATATGGTGCAATAATAATTCAATTAATTATAATTGGCATTTGCCTTTTATGTATGTTATACAAAATGTATATAATAGTTAAGTGTACCGTTTGGAATACATTTGATTATTTTGCAGAGCATTAACTCTTGGACTGGTCAGAAGAGCAGTTGTTGCCAGAATTGGCAAGTTGCCTTGTCTGGCTTTGGTAAAAAGTTTCCAATAAGTGAATAGCCAGTTGATGAAAAAATCTACGAAAGGGGGGAAAACGCTGAGAGAGAGAATCTGCAATAGCCAAAGAAACTTACTTTGATTTCTTAACGCAACTTTTGCTTGAACTTTAACTTTTTTCTTTCTTACTGGCTCAATCACTGGTCTTTGACTTGTTCTGGTTTTATTTTTTCGATTCCCCCTTATTTTTATTTTCTACGTTTTAGTTTTCTTGTTTACTCGTAAAATAAAGTTTCTTTTTTTATGTGCTGTTTTTTTGTGTGGTCATTTAGTATTTGAATGATTTTGCACTGGATATAAATTGGTTAGCAGAATATGTGTAGCAAAGTAATTGAAGCGAATTATATACTAGTTGAAAATGTAGCATAATTTAAGCTTTGATTTTAAAAAAAGAATGATAAGGTAACTTTAAGTGGCTTTTATACTGATCAAATATTTTTGTATTATGAAACTAGGAATTCTTTTATTTTTTTGATAAGTTTTCATTGCTAACCATCCATTGAGTTATTTTGTATACTCTTTTTTCTATTGGGGTAAAGGTAAAAGAGTATACTTAACTTGTTAAAATGTTTGTCATAAAAACTTTCATCAGTGTCAAATCTCTTAAATCAAATCAAAAAGTCCATGACAAACTTTTTCTACCGATCCAGAAAACATTTGAAATTTGGCTGCATTTGATTGATTGATTAATGATGATGGCAAATTCAACAATTCCCAGTTGGTATAAGGTATCTTTGAAGTCGGCGTAGTAAATTGTTTCTTTTTTGGGGATTTTTCTACAATATTTTCGCCATTCATTCCGTTTTTATTGTTTCCCTTGGAAATACTGGCACGCATATCCTTTGTATTCCGGTTTTTTTTTCTTCTTTCTCCTCCCAAAATTTTTGGCTGCCAAAAAGCCAAGTGAAAAGATTTTCACAACAAGATTCCAGGACTAAAGAATTCGCCTGTGTGTTTGTGGATATCTCTGTGTATGTGTCTCTCTCTCTCTCTCTCTGTGCGTATGTCTGCATTTTTGAATGTGTGTGTGTGTTTGTGCCATGAAAATCATTAAAAACAATATTGTCGCCCGCAATTGAGATTTCGTTCAAGTTTATTTATATTTACCACCGACGTCTGCCTTTTTTCTTTTTCTTTTTTTTTTGGCATTTATTTCATATGGCGTTTCTTTTTGCCCAAGTTTTCTCTTCTTTTTCTTTTCTTTCATTTCTTTGGTTTGCTTTGGTGTTTTCTTTTTTGGTTTACTTGTTTTTTCTGGGCGTTCTTTATTTTTTCTTTCGTGTTGAAAGCCCACTCGAAATGCTTTTTAAATGGGTTTACATGATTGCCTATTCAATTTCTCATAAACATAAAGATTGAATAAAATTTAGATGTTACAGTTGAGGGGGAATTAGAGGAGTCTAGTAGGGAAAACATAAAAGCGATTATGTCATTACGATAAATTGCCTTGGCAATGAGCAAACCATAGGATTATACAAAAATATGAAAGGTATGTGTGGGTTGAGATTACAAATTCATAAAAAGGCCACATATATATGTATATATTTTTATACACTTGCAAAAGTGTATATTAATTTTGGTCAGAAGTTTGCAACGCATAGAAGGAAGCATCTCCGACTATATATATTCTTGATCAGCAAGATGAGCTGAGTTGATATAGTCTTGTCCGTCTGTCCGTCTGTCTGGATCAACGCAATCTCCTCCGAGACCCTTGGAGCTACAGAGCTGAAATTTTGCACCTAGGCTTCTTTTTGCTGCAGGCATTGTATATCTCGGGATCATCCCGATCGGATGACTATATCATATAGCTGCCATAGGAACGATCGGTCATGAATAAGGTTTAAAATCAATAACTCAGTTGTTTTTTAATCGAATGTCACCAAATTTAATGTTTATGACTTTTATATAATCATCAACACATATACCAAGTTTCATCAGAATCGGTCGACTATATCATATAGCTCCCATAGGAACGATCGGACAAGAATAGGGTTTAACATCAATAACTCTGTTGTTTTTCAATCGAATGTCACCAAATTTGGTGTTTATGAGTTTTATATAATCCTCAATACATATACCAAATTTTATCAGAATGGGTCGACTATATCATATAGCTCCCATAGGAACGATCAGTCAAAAATATAGTTTTTGATCAATAACTTCGGTGTTTTTGAAGCAATCGTCACAAAATTTGTTATTTGACAGTTTTATATAAAAAAAAATATATCTTTTAAGTTTTATCAGAATCGGTCGACTATATGCTATAGCTGTCATAGGAACAATCGGGAAAAAAAAATTTGTTTTAATTTTTTTTTTTATGCCACGGACATCAAATTTATATTTGATGGGTTTTATATACTTCCTTATGATTCTGGCAAATTATATATAAATCAAAAAGACAGTTTGCAAGGGTATACGAACTTCGGCACGGCCGAAGTTAGCCCATCCTTCTAGTTTTTGTTTCTTCATCATAGAGGGAAATGGGAAATAAGTTAACTGAAACTTGTTTAATCCACAAACTTGCAAACTTTTTTATAGTCAATACAAATAATGAAAACTAATTTTTATTCCTTAATTAACTATGTGCTAGTTAAGTTAATTCTAAGCATATTTCATAGCCTTTCAGATTTAAACATTTTATTCCAGATTTGTTTAAATCAATATTAACTTAAAGCCCTATTCTCTATCTGTATAAATAATTTTATTTGAATGCATTTTCTCTGTGTCCCTGTCGCATTAGTTTATTTTACATTAATGGCAAAGTTAATGAAAGGAATACTTTTGGCGTTTGCTTGTTATTGTCGTTGTTGGGTGGCAAAGTAAAATCTTTAGTTCAAATTGCGTATTTCATTTCAAAATATTTTTCTGTATCTGTGTCTGTATCTGTATCCTTCGTATTTTTTAGCCTTGCCTTGAAACTGAACTTGAGTTGGAGTTTACCTTTGGCGTTTATTTTCATCTTTTGTATAAATCGTTTTAATTTCTTACACATTTTACACGTTCTACACAAAAGGGAAAAATCTTTTTCCAAAATAAAAAGAAAAACGAAAGAAAGAAATACAACAGGGTGAGGGGTTAAAAAATTTTCGCGATTGCATTTGGGCGATGGTCTGTGACTTCAGGGCAGGCCAAAAGTGCTTGGTGTCCATGTCAACGTAACTTTTATTTCCCCTGACGAAGCGGGTAAGAGAGAGGTAGAGAGAAAGACCATGTGAGAGAAAGTGGTGTGAAAGAGCAGTGTAGAGTGAAGGGCCTCTTACCATTTTATGCCATTGTTGTCGGTTTTTTATGACAAAGAGGCGCTCGAGTACCCATGAAAACTGAAACAGTTAAATGGCGTGGGTTGAAAAGGCGGCGAAAAAAAAATGGTTTACTAAAACGGAACTAGTCGCCAATGTATGTGTGTGTGTGTGAGTGCGGCCTGCCCTTTCTACCCCACCCCTTGGGATAGCTGAGATATGCAAATAAACAAATATACATACATATATATGGTTTGTTTGTATGTCTGCATGTGGTTGTACCCACGTAACCAAATTTATGATGTCGTTATTTACATGGCATAAACTTTTGGTGCCTGCCGCCTGTCTGCCAACCTGACTGCCTGCCTGCCTATCTAGCTACCTACATACCTACTACTCGTACCTGCCTCGTAGCTGCAAATAGATTTTATGCTTTGTTTTATTTTCTACCCCGACACTCTATTCTTTTTCACGCCACTTTTATGTTTAGCCAAAGCAACGGTTAGTGTATATAAATGAGGTTGACTCGATAGTGTGTTAATCTTTGTCATACTTTAGATACACAAATCGCTACATAAATCCGTTACAAAAAATGTATACAGTTTAAAATAATAATATGACATGCATCTAAAGATAGATTATCATTTTTGTAAAGTTTTCTCTTCTATGCTAACATTGAAAGTAGAAAGCAAAGCTCTCTTCCCTTAATTAAAAATAAAAACAAAATTAGAAACCGATTGATTTCCCCTTACGATACGAAATTCAAAACCAAAAACTCTAAATAAGAGTAAATATTTCTATTGAGAACTTTGTATTTGAAACTTTGTGATAAAACATTTAAAAGTATTAAATTATGCAGAGAAAATTTGTAAGGAAACTTAACCCCAAACCATGTCTGGATATGGGATATACATTTTAAAGGTTTTACAAGTTTATTTATTCAGTTAAACGATAATTGCCAATAAACTGAATTTAAAAACAATTTCTGTGTTGAAAGAAAAAGGGCAAATATTATATATTTAATTCAGTCAAAAGAAAATTCAAACCATAATACAATTTTTAGAAAAACATTTCCTAATGTAACATTAGCCTAAAACAAAAAAACCAACTGAATGTTATTTAATCATAACAAAAGCCAATTAAATGAATGTTATTTAATCATAACAAAAACCAGCTCAATTTACACACAACTGCAACAAGTGAGGCCTAAAAACAATTATTTTAAAAATTTAATCTGTAACCAAATTCGATATACACTTTCGATCATATTGATCTGCCGAATTAAAGAGTTTCATATGCTACATAGTAATTTCATTATGCTTGTCAAGGAGAGCATTTTCCAGTCAGTCAACTCTTGGCCAAAACCAATTTTCTCCCACAATATTTACTTTCTGTGTGTATGTGTGTGTGTGTTTTTTTTTTGTGTTTTTTAAAGCTCCTACCGCTGTTTTAATTGGATTTTATCTTTCTGCTGCCATTTTCACTCGCCTCACTTTGTTGTCTACCAGCTTTTATTTTTACTTCCCTTCTTGTTTTTGTTTTGTTTGTGCTTTACAGTATACTCTGTCTCACTCTCTCAGTTACCAGGTTGATTTAAGTTGGCGAATAAAATTGGCAAATGAAATGCTTCGAGTAAATAACTGACAGTGAAAAAGAGCAACCAGGGCCAACAGCAGTTGTAGTTGTAGTGGTAGTAGCAATGGCAGCAGTCGCCGCGGTATACCCCAACTGTTGTACATTGCTTTGACATGTTGAGGCAGGCCGCAGGCAGTTTCAGTAGCCGTACCCCATTTTAGCATCATCATCCCCGCTGACACCCTCTTTATATTACCCAATCTATTCTCATGCCATGTATCTCCCTTTTTTGGCCAAAAAAGAGAATGTGCCAATACGCTGAGGGTCGATTGAATAGCTGGCGTTAAACCGCAAACACGCACGAGCACGCACCGGGGCCCACAATGCCAAAAAAAATAAAGTGAAACAGTAGGTTGAGAGATAAAGGAAAAAGAAGAGGTGGATAAGGGGAGGGATTGAAATACAAATCAATTGGCCAAATTATTCGACTCCTTCGACATTTTAACCCAAACCAAAGAGAGAGAGAGAGACAAAGAAAAAAACTTTTCCCTCTGGCAAGTTCGTGCAACTTTCTTTTCTATGTCATGATTGCCATATGGATCCTAAGCTGTTTTTGCCAATATTATTGACAATTTGGTTAATAAGTTGTGGGCCATATTGCCCATTTAGATATTTCTCCAAATATATTGCATAAAATATGGGTAAAACGTAAAGCTGATTTTAGCCATAAAGTGTTGTATAATTTTATACGAAAATTAATTCAATTTTAGTTAAAGTTAAAGGCGCATCCCATGTCAAAGAGAAACACAAGTTCTTGGAAAATAACCGTTAGCTCCTGGGGCTACTTTATGTAAGGGGGTAAAGCCAACAAGAATATTTACATATAAATACGGTATATATACATATGTATGTATATATATAGATATTGCAAAAGGAATCTGCTCATCTACTGCCTACTACTATTATCCATTGGCCATCAACTTGTCTCATCATGGCCATAAATGTGCTGTCAACCTGTCATGCCGCCTCCTTCTGCCTGGCTTGGCGTACGTTTCTCATAACTTTAGCATATTGACAAATGTCCTTTGTGTCGCAACGCCAAAACCAAAAGGCCAAAGGAAACCACATGTCAAACATTCCGGGGCAATATTATTACTACAAATACATATACAATATACACACTTATATATACATATATAAGTATATAGTATATACGCGAGGGTTTAACTTGGATTTTAATGGCAACCACATGTGTTGTGCAACAACAGCAACAATTTGCTGCAATAGTAGCGATAAAGACATACATATATATATATATATGTATATATATATATACTATCAGCATAAAGCGATAGCAATTAAGTTATATATTAAAACCATCAAGTGTCCAAAATGGGCGTGGCATACGCTAATACCCATCTCTATTTTGTAGAGAGAAAAACCGCAACATGCGCGCAATAAAAACACATTTACTCACATTAAAGTTTCTTCCCCTCGATACGCTTATTCGATTGAGGAACATAATAAATGAGATGATAAGTAAAGTCATTTGCAAAGAAATAGATAGAAATGAAAGAACGAACAAGGGACAGACAGAGAGAGACAGAGACAGAGAGAGAGAGAGAGAAAGAGAAAGTGAGATAGGGACAGACAGATGGAGAGAAAGACGCCGCTTCCAAGTCCACTTAAATTTATACAATTTATTTTATTTCGAAATACCAAAAAAAAAAAAGAAAAAAAAAAAAAAAACAAAACCCTGTAAGAAAAACAACTACAACAACAACAGCAACAGAAAAAGAAATTGTTCAACTCAAGTAGACAAATGTTTCTTTTGTGCGTGGGGCATAAATGAAATGAAAATGGTAATGACGATGAAAATTTCCGTAAAGAAACGATAGAGGGCGATGGCAATGGCGAGGAAAGGGGCTGGGCTGGGGGCAAACTGTGAGAAAATGTGTTCAGTAAACATTTGAACATGCTGTGTCTTAGGCCCACTTCCTCCTTTTCTTAATGGACAAAACAACAAGAATTTTAGAGCTGGGTCAGCAGCAAGCAACAGCAGTAACAGCAACAGCAGCTGACTTGTCAGTCCATCAGTCACACGACCTACACACACACACACACTGTGACACAATAGCAGGTCCTTGCCAACATTTTTGGAAAGTTCCTTGACTTTTGATCGCTTTGCTCTCTCCGTTTTCTCCCCTTTCTCTCTCATTTTCTTACCCACTCTGTCTAAGTTTGTGCTGTTCTTTACGTATTAAGTTAGTGTAAGTGGCTATGTGAGAGTGCTTTGCCTAGATTTAAATATACATATCTAATCGATTTTTAAATGAGAAAACAAGCGGATTACAGTCCAACCCAAATAGTTTCCCAAGTTGTCAAGGACTCTGAATTTAAGAGAGTTTATGTGTCTTGAAAAGCCAAGCCTAGTGGTAACTTATTTAAACGTTAAAAACTGTACTTTTTTGATTTAAACTATTTTGTTTGTCCAGATTTCTGTAGCCTCATTTTATCCTCTGAGCATTTATTTTTGTATAGTTTAAGCCAGATACCAATGATCCAATGATTAAAGAGTTGTATGATAACCATACACAATCTATTTTATTAAAACTGAAAAAAAAAAAACCAATTGCTTTAAAAAATGTTGCTTAACCCTGGTATATTAATTTAACCAACTCAAAGCAATGATGCAACAAGTATAATGTACGTTTATCATTATTTAATTACTTTAACTTATTTAAAATCGATTAAATAATTCTGTTAGCAATTTTCCATTTTGCCAGTTTTTATTAAAGTTTATTTTTCCATATCAAAAAAAATAATAATCAAAAACTGTGCGGGAGTAATAAAAAAAAAGGAGATAGAATAAAAATCACATTCAAACGCGTAACCAATCAACGCATTGCCCACGCCTGACAACAATTTCCAGTGATGTGTACACTAACATCACAGTGGACATATCGCTGAGAACCAGAGTTAACGCCTCTAGCGTCATGGCACGCCCTCAACTCGCCTCGTCCCGCCTTGAATCGCCCCGTCACAACTCATCTCTCATCCGCCCTAGCGCCTACTTTTTGTTTGCCTTGTTGCCACACACTCATTTAGCGCTGAGTTTGTTTTGTAATTGCTTTCCATTGTTGAACTGAAAATTGCAAAATGTTTGCACTACTCACAGAATGAGAATGGCAAACAGAGAGAGAGAAGGAGAGAGAAAAAGGCAGAGAAGTGTGATGATGATGATGATGATGGTAGAGTACTTTTACTCCTCTCACACTCTCATTTTGTCGCACTTCCCTCATTTGCCTAACGGTGCACATAATTGTAGACTTGGCAACGCTAAATGGCAATTGTTGACAGCCAAACGAAGCGTTTTTCGGCAATCAACTCTAATAATAAGCACCTTTTGTGCCAATTTCTATATTAATAAATTCCAAACGACAGCTGTGTAGAACAGGTAAAAAGGAGAAGCATGTCATCCGTAGACCATGCAGATTGAAGTGAGTGAGGTGAGGGGAGGTGTTAAGAGTACAGTGTTGTGGGTGGGTAGTGTCGTGCGAACCAGCAGGCGTCTAAAATTATGCACAAAAGGTGTTTTATAATTAATTTTCGCCTTTTGTTGGTATTGGTGTTGTTGTTTTTATTTGCTTGAAGACAAGAGGAGGTAAATGAAGACTTTGCCACTGTCAACTCTCTGTCAATGGCACTTGACGATTGTTTTGTCATTGAGGTTAAAAGGATATCCCATTAAAGGTTAAGTTCAATACACTGACGAAAGGTTCAAAAAGGTTGACAAAAGAGAGAATCAAGGTATTCACCTTTTCAATAGGATTATATTTAATTTAATGAGTGCTAAGCCCCTCTTTTTGGGCTCATTAATTAATTGTTTTTTGTTGTAGCGACAAGCGACAACAAAAATGAACTTAATGATGTCAGAGTGAAACCAAATATTTGAGGTTAACAGTCATTTTGCCGACCTTGACATCTTAAGACGCTCACTGGGCTAGTATAATTGCGAATAATTTTTTTTTTTTTCGAAATGGAAAGAAAACAGAAGAATAGAAATATTAATGACTATGAATTGTTTTGGCTTCAATTTTGTGAAACGATTTAAGATGCTTGAAAGTTCATTATAATTGAAATGAAATTGTATTCATCTTATATTGGTGAATCACTTTAAGTAAAAGTCTCTTCACCTATTAATATCCACTCTTTTGGTTTAAAATTCTCAACAAGTTTGAAGTAGAATGTAATTTGTTTTTGCCACTTGATGGTTTTTTTTTTGTTCCCCCATCTTTTGTCTTTTAATACTCAACTGTTTTCAGCCACATTGTGTTGGTCTCTTTTAAGAGAAATTCTGCCTCAGGTTGTACTTGGACTTGTGTAAATTCCTTGTTGTTTCCTTTGTGGCCAGAAGCTGGCTTATTAACATTACCTAGACTAATATGCCTTGCCAGCCCTTTTGCATCTCCTTGGTTCTTGTTTGAAGTTCATCCCAGTTAGTTATACACACAAATTGCGTATACGCCCCATGTGTTCGCTTGTTGTTCTATGACCGTTTCACATTCTAATTGCATAGCCAACTCCCCAATCCCCATAGTTGAAGTAGGCAACTAACAATGCATTTTTTTTTATTGTTGCTGGGAGAATTGCAGGTACTGATGCGCTGGTTGGTACTGGAGCTGGTTGTGTCCGTGGTCCGTCCTGGTACTGTTGCCGTTGCAGTTTGCCCTCTGACCCAGCCAGGCAAATTAAAGTCACTGAGCCCGCCAACTAACTAAATATGCCCTGAAATGTTGCCAACGGATGTCGTACTTGTCGTCCATGTCGTAGTCGTAGACAACTTTATACTAAATTCAAGCGTCGTTTATTGTTGACTCGACGGGCTGAAATTTTCGGCAACCGGGATACCGGAGCCAAAGCTGAAACTGGAGCTAAAACAGAAACTGGAATTGCAGTAGCACCTCCACTCTCAGACAGCAGTTTGTTTTATGATTGCGCGTCCGACTAATTCGCCTTGCAATTTTGCAATTAAATTGTAGAAAGCAACGCGCCAAACGTGCCACGTCTACTATAACAAGGCAACTTCTTATACGACTAGCTTTATATTTCCTTTTGTTTTTTTTTTCTCTCTCACTCACTCTCTCTTATTTTCCCATGTTTTTTTTCGGATCTCTAGTTGTTTTTGGTACAGTTTGTTAAGAGTTTCATTTTGTTTGTTAGTGTTTTTATGCAATTAGTAATGAAAACTAGTTAAGAAGTTGAGTTAGAAGTAGTTTATGGCTTTGACATCATCATCAATCATTTCTTAGCCTAATTGACTGCCAATAAACAAAATTGTGTGGGCAATGAAACATGATAAAGCTCTTACCGCATATTAGCATAATATAATTCTTCATATTTAGATTCATCAATCATATATCAAAGTTAAATGACAGGTTTGGTTAATGCTTTAGTTCAAGCTATTATTTAGAAGTTTTATTGTAGGCTTCTAAGAAAATTTAAATTTGAGTTCGTTTTGCCACAAAATTAGAATAATTTCACTTATTCTTTGCAATTGATTAATGTGTTAAATATTTACATTAACACTAAAGTTTTTCCATAGAGTTTTATATTCATATCACTTATACGACATGTTGATATTTGAAATCAAGAAAAACCATAATAATAAGTAAATTATAGACTTTTGTTTTAATACGAGTGGCAGACAGTTTTGTAAAACTTTTTATAATAAATTGTTCATTTTGTTTTAACTTTACTAGGCATATATGTAGTTATTATTCGATTGATGGTATCATTAAATTGAAACTTTCTTAGATTATTTGTCAAGACTTTGAAACGACTTCAACGTACATGCTTAAGCTTCAATTATTTTTATATATGGAATTGTGTGTGGGTGTGTGTGTGAAAAGATGTTTTGCTGCTTCTCCTGCTGCTTCTTTACTTTTGCCTCCATATGTGCTTTGTGTGCATTCCTTTGCAATTTTGTGTTCCAGCAAAAGTATAAAAACTTTTTATTGGACACTTTACATGGCAGGGCACCATGAATTTTCATAGGAATTGTTGCTGTAGTTGTTGTTGTTACTGTTGCTACTTCTGTTATTGCTGCCACAGAAAAATTTGTATTTCCCTACTCTGTATTGCTCTTTCTATTCTACTCTATATTGGTATTTTTTACTTTAGTTGTTTGTCAACTAAGGAAAATAAAAAAGGTTTTCCAAATTAAAATGGAATCTTTTTGTAGTATAAAGAACTTTTTATTACTGATATAATAAAAACACTCTAAATCTAGAATCTAAAGTATCTGCCTTCAATAAATATTAATATATAGTAATGATCTTTACAATTAGAGTATATATGCTTTGTCATAAAAGATGACAACTTTGCCCTATGTCTCGTTTTTTATATCTCTTTTGCATATTTTGCAATACAAAACGTTTACCTTGATATTGGAAAAGAGTGCACAGATAGCAAAGGTAGAGTTGAGCATACATACTGCGAGGCGAGTGTCAGAGAGGGGAGGGAGAAAGAGAGACGGGAGAGAGTAGCTCTTTTCTTCTTGTTGTTGTCGTCTGAATGTTGTCCCTTGCTGTCATATATCATGCACCAGGATTTGCAATTAAAACGTTGTCAATGGCGCTTGGGTTGTAAAAAATATGAATATAAGCTGTTTTTTTTTCATTCCTGCTTTTTTTTTTATTTGCCTGCGTATCTGCATTGCGTCAGGATATAAATTTTGACTTTATTTCCAATATTTATAATAGTTTTTCAATACTGAATACCAGCGCTTTTCGTTGCACTTTCTTTTTTGGCGGGGGACAGGCCATTGTGTGGTATTTTTTTTTCGTTTTTTTTTTTGGCAGGCAATGCTTTTAAAATGCAAAAAATGAACATGTATTTGAGCACTAAGAAGACACTTCTCTTTTGGCTTACCCCTTCTCACTTTTGCCACACTGACTATTTCGTATTTCCCCCCTTTTTCCTATAGCTGAGTTGGCTTCTCCTTCATTTCTGCTGTTTGCATAAATCCACAAGCTCTGTTTGTGTTTGCTGTTGATCTTCAAGCTTGATTTTACTTTAGCTTTATGCTACTTCTCCTTCTGCTGCTGTTGCACTTCCTTGCCAGCAGCAACCAACGAGGGAAAAAGCGAACAAACGAAAGAACGAACCAGCCAGAAAGCAGTCAGCCAACTCAACAAAATCACACACTGCGCTCATTTGTATGCTACACTTTCTGCATATTGCAAGAGAGGAAAGAAGGAGGTGCAAGCACTTCAACAACATGCACTGTGCTGTTTATATTTGTTGATGTTAATGCCAACGCCAGTTGTGGAAACGAAATTTCGTAAATGTATGTGTATATAATGTGTGTTTGTGTGTGCATATACATACGTATGTATGTGTATGTTTGGGGTAAAATACATTTTTATCATAATTGGATGAAATTTACTTTTCATTCGGCCCTCCATACACTTTCCGATTGGGTATATCAATTATTTAATGCATTCAAGAGCCAATAGGATGATTAAGATATAATTGTTGGATTGGTAATTTCTTAACAATTTAAGAACAAATTAAAAAATCAATAAATACAAATAAAATAAATCTTTTGAAATAAGAACTATTAAAGAGAGTATTGTATTTCTATTTTATTCTATATCTGTGAGTCAATCATTTAAAAACATTTTGTTTTTTTCTTGGACGGTATTTTTGTTAAAATAAATTATTAAATTATGTTTTCAAAATGTAAAAATACTTCGTTTTTCAGTTAAGATGATTAGAGAAGTGAAGAAACTTCCTTCAACATATCCTGATAATGCGGCACAGTATATAAAATAAATGCTATTATATGTATGGGATCGTGGTTTCCACTTATTTCTATAAGAGGTGTATGTCCCTTATTTCTGCCGAAGCTTTAACCAAATCAAAATATTAGCTACTAGTTTACGCTACGTTGTCAGATGTGTATATAAAAATGGTCGACTGCCATAGTTAGCCGTTCTGAATTTATCCTTTCACAAAATATTCTTTGAAATAAAACAATTAAATAAGAAACCAGCATTTAAAAGGAAATATCAGTAATGGTAATCATAGATCTATATTAATAAACTTTGATTTTGTAAAAACCAACTAATTAATTATTTAAAATTAATGATCCGTTAATCGGTAAATTATTTGAAATTTTTCTTTTTAAAATATTATTATGACTAGGACATTATCGACCATATCATTTTAGGAAGAGTAATTTGTAAATTTTGAAGAGCATTCAAATAACGTTGCCCGATTATTTGCGTTTCCTAATTCAGATTTTAACTATAGATTTACATTTTGCCATAATTTGGCATGTGCTTTCCAACAAAAAGAAATTCCTTTAAACACTAATAACCCGACAACAACGGTAACAACAACAAGCATAATTCATGGCGACAATTTAATTAACGCCAGTAGCAATAATTGGCTTACAGGGTTTTTGTAGTTTAATTATGTGTTTCTCTACAATATTGTTAGTGTTTTTAGTTTGTTTTGATTTCGTTTCTTGATTTTAAGTTTTGATTGCATGTTTGGTTAAACATTTTAATAGGCAACTAGACCATAAACAAGCACGCAAACGAAAGCTTAAATAATACTTTGTATCAAAGAAAACATGCAATTTGAACATACATACATATGAGTCTCTGCAAATCGGGTCAAACAAATCTAAACATGAGAAACATTAAAATTGAAGGCTAAAAGGAAACTTCTGCCTGCTTGGTCTTGGCACGTGGGCCAAAGGAATAAGAAAACGTGTTTTAATTGAGCTTTTAATTTGGCCAACTGTTGGTGGGCCAGAGGCAATTCCCTATACGCAGTTAACCATTTCCATTTTTTCTTTTTCTGCTCCTTTTTCTCTGGCTTCATGCGGCCATTTCATTTGATCCCATAAGAAATAAATGTGAGAACATCCTGTCAAGCATTAGTTAAGAAGGCTTTAGATTAGGACTTAGAGCTCAGCTACCACAGATTAGATTTAGGGCAAAGGTCAGTTAAATTGTTGAACTTGCGTTTTCTTTTTCCGTATTCAATGTTCACTGCTGTAAGGGTAAGAATTGAATATCCGGGCAGGAAAACAGCATTATAAAAATTTAACATTTTGATCTTTAATTGTTTCATAAAGTTTTTGTTTAAATTAAGAGTGAATGAAATTAAATGAGAATATAATACATATCTAGAAAAGTCACAAACTTATGTATATACATACTAAAATATAAAGGAAATTGAGAAGAATGATATGAATAGATGAATAATATTATTTAAAGTAGATCTAGCTCATATCCATTTATTGGTCCGATTTTTCCTTTAAATAATATTTGCTTGTTATTGAAAAAATCTCCGTGTCTTACTTATTTTTATGTCCAAGCTTACATAATATGAGTTTATTTCAGATACCAATCGTATGATATTTCGCTGTGTATAAATTATTTCTTTTGGAAAAAAGCTGACTTAAGCCTTTTCATATTTATATATACAATATATACATGTACATATATATTTCTTTTTATTGCATATTAAAATGAGTTTTAAATATATTGTAAATTTTTTTTTGATCTTTTGGCACTGTGTACTGTAGAATTTTATCACTCGATGAGATGTATGTGAAAAGGCTACTCGTTGACATTTTTCATTGAAATCCTTTTGCATATCGGTTTATTAATCCAGCGGCAGAAAAACGGCCACCAACAATCAACAATCTCTATACCCCATGTTAATTAATTGCCATTGCATTGAGTGGGGAACAACGGCAACAGCATCACAGAACCAGCAACAGTAGCACCAACATCATTTTTAAAATCCCTCTTAACGAGACCCTAGAACAGCCACATCATCATAATACGAAACCATATTAAGCCCCTCACATGGTTGCAACAAAAAAAAAAAAAATAAATGCAAAATTGCAAAAACAGCGTAAAGGAAAAAGGCAACGTAACATGGTTAAGCTGTAAAAACAAGCAGAGATCATGACCATAAACAAAAAAAAAAAAAGAAAAAGAAAACAAAAATGAAATAACGGCTACAGTTTTTCGCTTTAAGCTTTAATAAACGCTTGGCCCATTATTTACGCTAGCTGATGTTGTTGTTGCTGTTGTTATATGCAACTTAAATATTTTTAATTGCATTTCGCGTAATCACCAAACACCTACAACACCAGCAACAGCTCGAACCAGGCTCAGAATGGCAGGCAGACCAAACGAGGCGAACATTTTTCCAATAGTTAATGGCAATTTGCTGTTTTGCTATTTACGCCAATTATCCAGCATTTTACAGCAACAACAATAACAGAAAAAGAGAAAAGTCAAGCCAGGCCAAGCCGATCCGAGCCGGGCTGGGCCACACCAGGCCAACTCAAGGCAATAACAACAACAAGCAGCTGGAACAACAACATGGCCAAACTCATCTCAACATAAAGTGCAAGTCGCGTCTATAGCTGCGGTTGCATTGCTCTCACCTGTGTTTGTGTGTGTGTGTGTGTGTGTGTGTGTGTGAGCATGGCAGTGGCTTAGTTTTAGGAGGGTCTAAAAGGTTGGCGCAATTTGAAGATTATGTAATTGTAGTAGTTGTAGTTGAGTAGTTTAGTTGTAGACGGCTCTCCACTGCATATACTGAGTAATCAGTAAGATTTCACTTATTTTGAAACGAAATAGAAAATAATTTGAAAGAATAATATAATCATAATATAATAATATAATATAAATTAATTTCTAATAATTTGAATTGGCAAATTAGGCACACGTATTATATATATATATATATACATAAGTGACATATATAGATATATGTATATATATATTTAGATTCTTAAAAAATTAGATAATCTCAGAGATAGAGACAAAATTTGGCTGCCAAATTTGAAAAACTATAAAAGTTAATATAAAAACGTTTAATATCCGTAATATGGAAATTTTCTATTAGAAGTTGGTAATCATTTTAACTCAGTTGTTAATTATTTTTGGTTGAAATTTGTATATTTTACTCGATTTTGTTTTAAAATCTATTTATTTAGTTAATGCTTTATTTTCATAAAATATATTAACCGAATTATTGCTATCGTATAGCTGTTAAAATGAAATCTATTAAAAGTTAGCAAATATTATATTTAAGCTTATTATTCGACTTTGTGATTTTCAACAATTTAGTAAGTAAAATAACAATTATTGTTCTTATGTAGATTTAAATTTATTATTAACCCCTTTTCAAATAATAATACTTGAAACTCTGCGTGTGTGTATATGTGTGTGTGTGTGTGCACGCTGTGTAAACTCATCATAATTGAAGCCTTCAACAAGTTTCACATACAATTACGAACACCTTGGCAAGGTGCAAAGTACACGAACTGCCCTGGTAAAGGTTTGCTAAGGGATTCCCAAAGAGAGAGAGAGAGAGGCGGAGAGGAGAAAAAACACAGGATATAGGGGAAGGTTGGCTCTTGCCGGTAAAGGTAATGGCAACGGCAACAGGCCAGTCCACCAAACTACAATAACAACAACAACAAAAACAGCAACAAGAGAATACCAGTTTCAGATGTTGTTGGGACCCTTTCAGACTTTCCTTTTGTTCCAGTGCGTGACATGGCCAGCTAACCGAGAGAAATTGCCCTTTTGTCATTCACTACTCACTATGTCTCTGGGGTCTCCCTTTGGCTATGTGTAGTTGTATTTGTATATTGTGTTGTTTACCGGCAATTGTATTAAGCATTATAAATGAAAACAAATAAAAAGTTGAGAAATATGTTAAACAAATAATTAAAATAAAATTATTTTTATAATAAGCCGTCAAAGCGTCGTCAGTGTGTAATTCAAAAATTTCATATAAAGGCTCATTTAATTTGCATTTATTATAATAATTTAAATCCTTGATTTATTCTTTATGAGTTGACCTTTAATCTTGTTTCATGTGTGAGCACTTTTGACAACTCCACGCACACACACACACACACACACGGAAACATATACTCACACATATATACATATATATTTATATATATGTGTGTATATATATATATACAGAAACTCGCATTCACATTCATTTTAATCCACTCATAATCCTCTTGCCAGCTCTACTAATTGCCAATTTGCGTCAAGTTGGCAGCTCAGTTGGCACACTCTGCCATGTTTCCAGGGCTGGATCACAATATTCAGTTGCAACAATCCCTGCAAAGTAATCTAATTAAAGCATTTCAAGTTTTTGTCTTAATTTGTTAAGCATAGTTCTTCTCTCCATCCTTGTTTTTCCAAAACGCACAAACACACATCCTCTCTCGCTCTCTCTCTCTCTCTCGCTCACTCTCTTTCTCTGTTTCTCTGTCTTCACTCTCCTCTTTTAACGAGTGATGTTTAGTGATTTTATTAGCATTCAACACAGAATGGCAATTAAGTCCATTAAAGGATGGGTGACAACAACAACAACAACAACAACAACATAAGACTTTGAGCAGAAAGAGCCACAGTAACAGCAATGAAGGATTAAGAATTGAGGATGACAAGCAGCATATTCCCGTATCTTTAAAATTGTGTCACTGGTTAGAAGAGAATGAGGAAACGGTACGGGGGTAGATAGAACGGGAAATTTGATAGCTGCTGCCAGAGTTAAGTTGATCAAATCAGTTGTAACGATTTGCCACACACAAATCATTTTAACTTTTTAATTGCCATAATTATTTGTGCAGCCCTGGCCTATCATTCAAGGGGACAGTTGACGGATACTGGGTGGCGGTTGCCAGTCAGCTAATGTGATTAGCAGCCATGGGCCATAAAAGTTCGAGGTACAAAACCAGGCTAGTAGATAGATGGCCAATGAAACGACCTGAAAGCAAAAGAGAAGGGATAGAGAAAGAGAGAGGGGGGAGACCTAGCTTATGAAAGCAAATAAAATTTTTGTTTTGACTTTTCCTTAACTTTTGGGGTAGCGTATTAAATTGCCTATTTATAAATATGTATATATATGTACAGCGAGGTACTATCAAAGAGTTATTAGAATTCAAACTAATTAGTTAACAACTCTAAGCTTAAGAGTATCAAGCTAAAAAGGAAATTATGGGTGACAACGAATAACCCTAAAGATAAATCTAAGTTAAACCATCTTATGTATTTGTTTTGGCTTATCACAATACGTATAAAATTTAAATTATATAAAGAATAAGCAAAGTTACAGAGAATAAGTAAAATAAAATCCTTAAAAAGAACGGAAGGTTACAATCCTTAATCAATAGTTAAAGGAATGTGGCAGCTTCCCAAGTGAAGAATCAAAAAGGTAACTCTATAGAAAGCCAAGAATCTTGAATACAAATTCAAAATAGTAATATTATGTATACTTCAAAATTAGGGGGGTGAGTAATTTCTACCTAACAAATATCCACCGTAAATTTTAATATAATTATGTTGAAATCTAAAGTCGGTTGGATTTTTTATGATATACATATGTAATATAATTATTTTTTTTTTAAATGTGTTCAAAAATTCTATTAAAATTGTTGAAAGCTAGGATAATTAGTTTCCGTACTTAAAAGTTTTCACGAATCAATGAAAGACACATAGTTAATATATTAAAATAACATTAATTAGAAAACACTTTAAATTTGTTGATTGAGTATTAAATTAAAGGTCTAATGGATTATGTTTTCTTGTTTAAACTTTCTGCTTTACCACCCACCCAATACCCTCTTGAAATTGATCAAGTTCAATTGCACCTTTCGTCTGGTGTTGCATTGAATGTATTATTGCTTGATTGGTGTTATTTATTTATTTGCCCACAAATGACAATTGTTTGGCCTCTGTGTCACAATTACATCATCTGACAGCAGACATCTTGTGGGTGTATGTATGTGTATGTTTATGTGTGGGATGTATGGAGGGCTGGGGGGGGGGAGAGAGAGAGGTTTTGTGTGGGCTGTGACTAAATACTTTTAGTTGCCAACATTGGTCCAACAATGTATTTATTTGCATAAATAATTTATTGCTTTCCGAATCGTATTGTACCTTACTAAATATATAAGCCAATATGTGCGCATAAATATACAGATGTATTTATGTATGTATATATATCAATATACATATTTATATACATGTTGCAATTATTCATAGGGTGGAACTTATGTGTTTTGTACCCCATCTCCCCCCGATTTTGATTGCAGTTCAAATTCAATTTTTGATTATTTCCATTGGCAGCAGACAATTTGGCAATGGTTTTTATTTATTTTATTTTTCTTTTTCCATTTGACAAATGTATTTTGCTCTGACATCAATTTGTGAGTTATATATTGAAAGCAAATGGATGGTACAATAGGCCTGAATAGGACAAATCACATTCCACTCGACAAGAAAGAGACATATACAAGAGTGGTACGTAGAGTTGGGTGCTGTGGGGAGTGTGGGGGGAAAATAGGAAGTTGCTCTGTTTGATTTCTACCATTTATTGAACTGTGTAATTTATGGCATTTGTTGTTAATTTGTCTTGCCAATGTGTGCCTAACTACAACTAGACTTTTGCCAAACAAAAGGACCCATGTATATGCACACACACACATACCAACACACATACAAGCCAGTGCACACAGTGCGTATACTTGATCTATGAGGGCATACAATTGAAGCATTTACAGCTTAGCGTGTGAGTGTGTGCGTGTGTATGTGTGTGTGCCTTAGTTCTATGATATGCTTACGCTTATTTAAACACCCATTGAATTATTGCCATCAAGCGTAAACCACAAAATAAACGAATTATGTGGACCAGTATTTAGTTAACTGAAAGTTTAAGCTAGTTTAACTTTAAACCGAATTTAAGAATTGAATAAAATTTTAGCAAATTGCCACCACACACTATTATATCAAGTATTTGTGCTTTACTATGGATTTGTTGTTTGTTTTTCCTTGGGAAATTGATTTTCAATTGGAGTTGCAATTTTTCTTTGTTTTTGTTTAAGGTAATGCCAAAGGCTGCAACTGACAGGCCAGAGAAAAAGTATAATATTAAAATTATACAAGTGTAAAAAAATATGTAATTAGCGAGTTGAATGTGTATGTGTGAGTGTCTGTGTGTGCTTCAAAAGTTTTCCTTGAGTTTTATTCTGCCTTGCACTTTTCATTTATAGGGTGCCGTTATATCTGTGTTCTTTAGTAGAGAGTAGAACATATGCATAAAAATAATATAAAAGAAAAACTTAAAGAGGGAGTGTGAGTGGCACTAGTGGCATAAGGGGAGAGGGCGGTAGGTGGTGATAACCAACATAGACACGGCGGGGAAAATTGTTGTTTGGCATTTGTTTGTTTGTTGTTGTTGTTGTTGCTGCTGCTTTTGCCTGATGGTTTCTATCCCAGTCATCTCTTCCTCCTCTTTTACTCCTTGTCTCTTGGATGCAACAGTTTTCCATGCAATCCCCACAGAAATGTTGAACAATGTTTTTGATATTGTTCAAGCCATGTATATATGAGTGGCATGCAAATGAGAGGTAGAAAATATATAGGGGAAAAAAAAGAGTTAAACAAAAACCAAAAGCACGAAACTACTAACTTGTTTTACCCATAATTGAGAAGTATGAGTAAATTAATTTTTATTTACCCCATTTTTTAACATAAAGTTTATGGGGAAATAATATTTGTTCGCATCAATGTTCGTTCAGAAAAAAACATTAAACAAAAATAAACAATTTTTTAATTTGGCTTCGTTTACAATTTTAACAGTTTTCAACAATATTTTCAAATATTTATAATATATTCATTTCTTATTAGCATTTTCAATTGGCTTACGGGGTTTTATTCTATCCAAAAATTAATGTGTCATTATTACTCTTTGTTTATAAAGTTGAAGTAAATTATTATTTGATTTTTCTTTGTGTGCACAGTTTTATGTTTTTATTTAATATATTTATTTATTTATCTATCAGAAATTCTGTTTAACTTAAAAAAGCAAAATGAACAAAATAATCAATTTCCAACTAAATTGTTTGAAATGTAACCAATTTTGATCCTTTTTTTTCTAGAGATAAGGGAAGCTGCTTGCTTTTTAGTCTGTTTTTTTTAGTCACTCTCAGGGGGATGAATCTTTTCCGCTTACATTAACTTATGCCACACACCTTGCTTGACTTTTGCATAGTTTAACATAATTTCAATGTAAATATTATTCCAAAATAAATAAAGAATAAGAAAAAAAAAATATACATACATATGTATATATGTACATATATAACAAGAAACATGAGGCAGAGCAAATACATACAACGACGACAACAACAAAACATTGCATAATTTGTGGCGTAACCGTCATAAGCGCATTTTAAAAAGCCTCCTTCAGGGTTGGCAAAAGACATTTTTGCCCATTTGCGTTTTGCCAACTTGAAGCTCAAACACACGATGGTTATTATGTTAATTTACATGTCTGATCCGTGCTATAAGGTTCTACATCGGCGAGGGCGGTAACTTTGCATGTGGAGGCGTGGCAGGTGCGACTAATGCATAAATTCTTGTACTCTCTGTCTCTCTGCATGTGTATATATATATATATACATATTAATATATAGATATACATATATATAGTATACATATTTATATATATAAGTATGGAGATATTGTATGTAGAGAGAGAGAAATAAATATATATGCAAAGCTATGTGAGCCTATGCATTTTACTTCTCGCATGAGCAGCCGCGCGTGTTTTTTATTTTATACCAAAACAAAATGAGTTTCTCGCATGCCTGGCTAACGGGCAACCAAATGCAACTGCATTAGTTGGAGACGATGTTGTTGGATCAAAGTGAAAGACTGGAATGGAATGGTAGAGGTGGAGGTGGAGGGAGAGAAAGAAGAAAAGTGTGGCAGGCAGGCTGGCGGGCAGGGATCAGGTGAATTCCGTACCTTAATTGAGCTAAAATAGTTTTGCATAAAAATGCAAATTGTCACATATCCTGAGCCGCTTTTGTCCCTATTTAGTTTCAAACATTTTGTGTCGCAAATTGTTTGCCGCTTATCCTGGCAATGAATCTAAATCTAGCTTTGAGCCCACTCTGCAGCAAAATAACACACATACACTGTATATGTACATACATACATGCATATACATACATATGTACATATGTGTATGCGTTCATGACATACATATATAAGAGCATTGTTAGGCCAAATGGCAGGTAATTTGTTTTCAGAGCTGCGGGAAATAGCTCGATGGCGATTGCTATTACTAGTTTTTATGCATTTAGCTTGCAAATGTTGCGTTAATTGAAATGCAACCAAGCGTTGAGGGAAGGATTTTCCATATACTCTATACGATTAAATGTATGGGGTATATTAGCTGTTTATTCCACACAGGAACTTACATATGTTTTTGTTATCTGACGATTGCCTATTAAAATTTTGCCTATAAAATTTGCTGTCATTCCAGTGCTTTAGTAATTTATTACTATCAAAAGATAAAATAAAAAACAAAATCTACATATTTCATAGTTGACAAGTATGTATGTATATATTATTTATGCTTTGTTTTCTATTTACTATTTACTAAATAGTAAATAGTATTTAGTCTTCTATTCTACTATTCAATTTATTTAAAATCAAATTCCTTACATTAAACAAAATATATATATATATATATATATATATATATATATATGTATTTGTTATAATTTTAACCGAATCACAATAATAATCAATCATTTTTAATGTACAAATTATTTTTGTTAAAATTCTGCAACCGCACCTACTTCATGTCATTAGTTGGATCTCAAATAATTTAGGTTACATGGTGGTTTTTTAGCCAAGCTTCAATTTCTTATCATAAAAAGTACCAATTGAATCTTTTATTTCATTTCCCACAAATCTTACCATGAATCTCATCACAAACAACTTTAAGTAGCAAAGGCAAAAACAAACTGTGATGGCAATAACTGTATTTTTCTTATTTGGATTTTTTTTTTTTGTGTTTTTTTATACATGTTTATTTTCTTTTCTAATCCTTTACCAAAGAAAATAAACAAGGCTGAGAAAGACAGAGATAAAGAAAATACTAAAATGAAAAAAAAAAAAACAGAAAAGATGATAAGTCAAAGAAAATATTTTCTTATATAAAACAGCTGTCAACTTTGTTAGAAGAAGAAGAAGAACTTTTATGCGAGAATTTAATGAGATAAAATTTTTGATTTAAATATTTTTGCAGTTTTTGCCAACGAGCAACCACACGATGGTAAAACTATTTTCATTTTTATGGGATTTTATCTGATTTAATTTAAGCATACTTTCTTCTACCCACCAAACATCCCCCCGCCTCGTTTTTCTCTTTTTCTTAGTCTGTCTATTTGTATCTCTCTTTCTCTCTCTCTCTCTGTCGCTCTGTGTCTCTAACAATATATCTATTTCTTTCTTTTGGTCTTTGCATTTTGGCTGCAGGCTGTCAACGACAGCAACAACAGCAGCAACAGGAATGCCAGCAACATGCAGCAAGAGCGGCAGCAGCAACAGCAAAAGCATTCGATGTCGTTTCTTTTTAGTTTCCTTTTTTTTCTTCTTTTTTTTTTTTTTTTTGCTCTACTTTGTCTTTTGCTTTTCTATGAACAATTTAAAGACAAAGTTAGCAAAGTATTAAAAACTTTTCTAGTTACTTGTTAGTTAAATAATAATGCGTAAAAGGAATCCGTAGTCCTGCAGCAAATGCAATTAAATTGAAACCGCACCTGCAGCAACAACAACGACAGAATGCAAAACTTGTAAAAGATTTATATGACATCTGCACAAGAGCAACAGCAACAATAACAAAAACATCTAAAACAACTTATTAAAAAATAGAAAGCTAAACATCTTTTTGGTCAAATAAATGGAAATATTCAACTCTTGGTAAATGATACAAATTTAGTAAAAGTTTTTCAGTTTTTATGTTTAGTTTCTTGTATACTTTCAAAGAAATGGTATATGCAATTAATTTAGTTTACAATTTTACATAATTTTATATAGATACCATGAAAATCTTCAAAGAAAAAATACTATTTGTAGCTATAAATTGAATAAAAATAAAAAGTCCCTTAATTAAATAAAACTATGTATATAATTTGCAAATTTTCCAAAAAAAATACCGATCAGTCAGTAATGAGAGTTCCTTTGCGTTTTTTTTTATAAGGTCCTGTTTGAAGTGTAAAGAGGATTCAAATTCTCCTTCTCAAAAGCTTTGATTGAATTCGTTAGATAATTTACAGGGTAGTAGAACCACAATACTTGCCTGGCCTTCAGCTTCTTCATTATTTGCTTTTTGTTGTGTGTTGTCGGAAAAGCTTCTTAAAAGGCGGCCAGAGGATAATAAGTCTGAATGTCTACCAATTTTTCTTTTTTGTAGTCTCTTTACTTTTCTTCTTCTATTCTTCTTTTTTCTTTCCTTTTTTTTGTCTAAGCCACACCCACACATACTTATGTATGCCAGTTTTTTTTTTTTTTTTTTTTTTGTCCACTGTCTAGGTTTTTTTTGTTGTTTAGATGGGTTTTCTTTGAGACCTTTGTCAAAGGGCCCGCGGCCATTGCATGTGTGTCCTTTTCATTATTATTATTTCTTTTTTTTCTTTTTTTTTTCTGTATGTGTATTTGGGGAAATTTATGACTTAAATATGTTAATATGTGAAAGAAAAGGAAATACGAAATAGTTGTAATTTATGTAAACTAATTTGAAAACTAAACAACTGGTCATAAATCTCAAGGACATATGGAAAGAATTCTCATAGTTAATAAAATTCGGTATAGTCTCTTTAACTTAGTATCATTTACGAAACTAATCTCTCACTCCACATCACAGACAACAATTCAACTCAACTACACTCGATCCATCATCAAGCGTTTTGTATCTTCACAAAATATTATAATTTTTAAACAACTTCTATTCACCACAGTTCGTTGCACATTTGCACAATTCATTCGTTTATACGTTTTTGCGCTTCTTTCTTTACTTTTTTTCTATTCTATTCTATTTTTTTTTTTTTTTGGCGCACAAAAATAATGACAATTTTGGGTATATGCAAATGTGCATTCGGCTCCTTAGTTCTAGCAAAAGACTTTAGTTATGTCTGGCATTATAAATTTTAAATGCAAAACCAACCAGCCACTTCTTGGATGGGCTTCTTCTTCATTCATTGTTCCGCGTCCTTCTTTACCGTCAACCACGTTGAAGAGAGGGTCCCATTTGTCAGGGTTATGTGTTATATACGCTTGCATACGTTGCGGTTTATGCACATGGCAATCTCTGCGGCTCTCTGCTCTGACTACTGCTAAGGATTCGCAGTTATCCTTTGCCACTGTATTCCCCGCACCCCACCCTTTATCCATTTACTCGGTGTGACAATCGCCTTGTCTGGTTGGCTGCATTACGCTAATAACCTGAGCCCGGTAAGTTATGCGCGACAAAGCATACAGAAAGCCAAATTTACCAAAATTCATGCATTTCCCCTCTTAGAATTGCAGATAAAGTCAAAGCTTAATAATAATAATATCATTTGAAATAATTTTCTAGGGAAGCGTAGTAAGGTAAATGAGCCATTTAAATTAATGGCAAAGATTTACTCTGATACACTATATAAGCAAACGTTTAGTGAAGATCTTATAAATAAATAAATTATTTCAACTATTTACTATCTATTAATAGTTCCAACTATTACTTCAGTCAAAACCATTTAATCAACATTTTCATATCGAAGGACGATGAAAGAAAATTTAAAAAATGATTTTAGCTTAAATTTGAACCGCTTAAACAATTTTTTAAAGTGTGTTTAATAATACTTTTATTAGCATAAAAATTGCAGTAAAATTTACAAGAATTAATCATATGTACATATATCTATAATTAAATCAATATATGAAAGTAGATCAAAAACATGCATTGTATAGATACGTATAAATAAAATGTTCTGCTCTAATTCTTTCATATTGAATTTTTAGATAATCTACTAATTTTATTCATTCTCCTCTAATTATTTATACGAAACAGTAAAATGATCAAATTAATTGATTTATATATAACGGAAATTCAATTAAAATCATACTAAAGTTTTTCCTTGACTTGAAATTATTTTGTCTATTTTGTATAACGACTTGGAAAAGCTAATTGCAAATTGATGAAAAATAATTCAATTTACCATACAATTAGGTGGAAATTTGTCTGTCTGACTTTGTTTGTTTTTAGGGCAAACTTTTCAGGAGACATTAGTACATCGAGGAATACTCACACCTGGCATTGGCATATATATGTATATATGTACATATATATATTGTAAGTTTTGGCCAGAGTAAATTCAGTCTCACAATGGAACTCACCTAGAGCCGCCTCTTGAGTAGAGTTTGTGTCTGTTGACAGCATTTAACTGCAACTTTTGTGTGTCCTTCCGGGCCAGAAGCACCCAATGGCAGCAGTGCCGTCAGAGTTGCCCCGTCGTATGCCCGCCGCTTTATTCACTCATCCATCTTCACATGGGCCCAAAGCGGAAGTTGACCAAAACGCCTCGAAGGACACACCAAAGTGTGTGTGCCTGCGTGTGTCTTTGTGTGTGTGTGTGAATAGAACTTCCGTGGCATGTCCTGGCCAAAGCATTTCCAACTGTGCCTTTGGTCAACCAAGACCTTTTGACTTGTCATTGTCATATATTCGCCTCCGATCTTGTCTTGCCATTTTCTTTCTCACTATTTTTTCCCCCATCTTGCATTTCACCACTATATATCTCTCTCTCTTTCTCTGTTTCTCTTTCTGCTATACGTTTAGCATATTTGCATTTGACAGTTTGTTTGCATATCAATGACTTTCCAGTTTGGCCAAAAGGTGCGCGCCCTCAACAATTTTTTACTACCATAAAACTATATGACATGGGTTGCTATATACCTAAATATATGTATAAATATATACCTAAATATTTTTATACCCCGTAGTCAAGGGTATATTAAATTTGAATAATTTATTATTAATTCTGAGCAATTTCTACATGTCGGAAATATGTGATCTTAGAGAAACAAAACTAATAATTATAATATAATGAATTCGCACAGGACCAGAAAAATAACTTCATTATAGAGAAAATTTATTGGATAGAAATTATGATTTAAACAATTACAATAGAATGAAAAAACTGTTTCTTTGAAATCAATTTATTATACAAAGAACTTCATTGTACAGAAGATCGCTATAGAGAAGTTTGGCTGTTTATGGATTTGTATTATTTTCTAAAAAATTCTTGAAATTATGGGATTATGATGAAAGTAAAAAAAGTAACTAATAGTGTTAAATTTTATCTGACAAAGAGCTAAGTTTCTAAGAGGCCTATAAATAAATTAAAGGTATCATAAAGTCGTCTACCCCAACTAAAACTAAATTTTGTTTTCGTTCACGAAATAGAAAAAAAGAAAGAGAGAGAGAGGGGGGAAAAAAGGCGAAAATGAAGCTCATAAAAGTTGA
The DNA here is from genome assembly GCA_037075365.1 of Drosophila emarginata. Taxonomy (NCBI): domain Eukaryota; kingdom Metazoa; phylum Arthropoda; class Insecta; order Diptera; family Drosophilidae; genus Drosophila; species Drosophila emarginata. The sequence goes on along the minus strand of JBAMCD010000014.1, from coordinate 2,555,003 downwards.
TGATAACCACATGAATTTTTCGCTTGCCTCCTGATTTTGTATTCTTTTTTTTCCCCATCATCATATGTAGCATCACAACGCCCCCGTCCTCCCGTTAGTCGTAGTTATTTTCATCCACAGTACTTAATTAGTGGTGGAGTTTTGCAATTTTTTTTTTGTTTTTTGTAAAGCAAATTTTTATGCAGCTGAAAGCTTAAAAGTGCACATAATTTTGCATTCTTGCGAATACAGCTGAATAAATTTTTATGAAATTGCAAAATACGGCAATGGCCAAAAGCAAAGTCTTAAATCTAAAACTAAAATACTATGTATATATGTATACGAAAGATTTTGAACCCATCAAATTTGAACTGCTTGCAGAAACAGCTCAATCGAAAATGAAAGAAAAACACATAAAGTTTAAACGATAAGATATATGTATATGTACATACATACATATGTATATATGGAAGTGTGAATCAACACCAGCTGCAAGTGCTTCATAATAATAACACTTTTGTCATTCAACTGTGTAGTTTATGTACAAATATACGAATACATACAAAAACCAAAAGAGCTGAAAAAGACATAAATCATAAAAATATATTTACGATCCCAGTAACAATAAATGACAAATTGGCGCATAATTTTTGTTTACGAATGACACGACAAATAAATGGCAAAGAACACGAAGGGAGTTCAAAATGAAAATGAAGATGACTCTTTCAAAACAAAATTTTACAATATATTTTTGCTCTCCTCGCACTTCCACTCCCTTTCCATTCAATCTCTCTATCCCACTCCTTTTGTCAGTCTAATAAGTCAATTGCAAGCGCCTGGCAGATGACATTAATGTTCTTTTGTTAATAATAAAAAGAAAAGAAAAAAACAACAATGAAAATAAAAGGAAAAAATTAAAACGAAAGCTCAATTAAATGCTTCAATGATAAAAACCAGAAGGATCAACTTTTCAGTGTTCATAAAAATGTTTGCTTTTTCGCCTCAATATCATTTAAAAGCATACAAAACAAATAGAAACATAAAACTGCATCAAGTTAAGTAAATGCGGCATTTGTTTTGTTATGCAATTTAAGAGATGGAAAATGTTAAGTCCATCAAAGGAAAGTATTTGTGATTCTAGAGAACCTAATTTTTTAGATTTTACGAGAATTATATCAGGCTTACGAACAGGTTTGCAAATTTGGATTTGTTGTTGCCAAAAATCGCTTTGGTTTAAAATCGATTGATTGATTGAAATAAAATATTTTTAAAGTGTTCTCAAACGAATCCTTTTGTTAGAGAACTCTGTTGTTTCTAGAGTTTATAAGTTGTTATTGAAGTTAAGTATTTTCAAATAAAAATATTTATGCAAAATAAATGAAGAGAGATGCGCAAAAAAAAAAAAATAGACAATTTGCATATGTATGCATAAAAGGGAAATGCAGGATATTTTTTTTTTCGGGAAGTAAAAGAGTGGAAGCAAATGGTGTGGGGAAGAGGTACAGTGTGAGAAGAGGGTCGAGTGAGTCAGTGGGAAAAGCACCTAGCTCATATTACGACATCTCTACGCATAAAATGACACGTTTTAACACTTGCACAGACACAGAGACCGTAGAAACGATATGCATGCGGCTATTGTGTGTGTGTGTGTGCGTGTGTGTGTGTGTGCACTGGTGTGCAGCACTGATGCTGATGAAAAAGTCTGGCGCCTGAGCTGGGACCCGGGAACAGCACAGTGATGGAAATTTGAGACCGAGGCGCAGACGGAGATGGAGACATGCCGCGAGTGCACATGAACTATAAACCGCATTTTTACGTGCCTGGCCAGAAAGAAAAGGAGGAAATATTCGAGTCCACGACAAGTAGGAAGAAAAAGGACACTGAACGAGAGAGAGAGAAAAAGTGAGAGACCATGCCATCATAAAAAGTGCAGTCAAGTTTTAAATTCATGACTCTAAGCAGCCTTAAAGTAGGCAATGAATTCCTTTCTATCTGCCTTTCTTTTCTCCTCTATCATCTGCAAAAGGATCACACAAAACTGGGCAAGACAAACAAGCAATTATTTTGCTATATCTGGGAAATTAACAAACCTTTTCCTGTTGCCAATTTACTAACCGGATTGAACATGGTAGTGGCAAAAAAAAGGAAGAAAAAAAAATAACCAAAGGACTTGTGGTAAAGGAAGTGACAGCAAACCAAATGTAAAACACAACAGTATAAACTCTAAAAAGAAGTTACGATAACATAGTGAGAGAAAAATCAAGAAAAGAGCGAGAGAAAGAAGGAATAAGACCAACGGAGGGTTGTTTGAAAAGTTCACGATATAGGAGTATATTGATTGAACCAAATACATAATCACTATTTAACCTAACTCCATTTAAGTGTTCTTAATCTTAGCCTAATCTCTTTTCACACAATCTACCCATACCTGGTTTTCTTGAGTGTCAAATTTAAAACCTAACACAAACACGCATCCTGTCACTTTTTCTCTCTCATTCGGTTAAACCATCTCTCTCACACTCATTTCATTGTTTAATACCCACGAAAATCTAGGAAAAAGCACCTGAAACAAAAAGCTTCACTCTTAAAATAGAGAAAGGGTAATAAAAAACCAAGACCTGGTTACACCTACACATGCATAAGTATATATACATATACTGAGATAAGCTTGTGTATGTATCTCTGTGTATGCGTGTGTGTGTGTGTGTGAGTAGTGAGAAAAAGGATTTCGTGTTTGAAAACCGTAAAGTGAAATTAAAATGGTTTGCTATGGGTTGCTTTGCGGGCGACTGACCAAACTCACCTTGCAATCAAAAAAACACCAAGCAAAACATACACACACACACACACAGAAACACACACACGTACATAGAAAAAACAAAAAGGAATACTGGTAGTTAGTTGGCCATCGACTCATCCGCAATCCTTCTGCCTCCAGCCACCTGCTGATGGTCCTTGCCGTGTCTCTTCCGTATGTTGGTTGCTATCTTTACGGTTGCTTCTGTTGTTGCCACTGACCAAAATGAAACATCCACCTACAACTAGCGATTACAACCCGTGACACTCTACACAAGTTTGTGGGCCAACGTTTTGCGGTTCGGTTTTGATGCTGATGCTTATACTAAAGGTTTGAGGCTGTGCGGTGCTATACAACACCGATTTTTCTCTGGCCAACATTTCAAATTGCTTAATTTAAAAGTGACTGGCAAAAAAAAAAGATAAAAAAAGAAGAAGAAAAAAAAATGTTGAACTGCATGTTAGACGACAGAAAACAGTGAAAGACAGACAGAGAGAGGGGAAGAGACTGAAAGAGAGAGAAACTGCGAAGCAAAAAATAGTAAGCTAAATGCTGACCAGCTCAGTAGTTGGGATTGCGGCTTTTAGGAGTATTACAGTTACAGTTGCGGGTAGAAGAGGCTTTAGTTTTCGTTAGCCTTTCTTTTTTCATGTATTCTCTCTATATTTTCTTTCACCCATGTCCTAGGAATATATCTTGTAATCAAAGCAAACGAATTGGGCTGATTTTCAACACTTGTCAGTTGGTATGAAAAATTCGAAAAAGAACGTTAGAAAAATAGGAAAAGAAAGAATGCAAGTATTTATAAAAGCAATTTCAATTGTGTTAAGTGATTTGGAGAAGTAAAAGAAGAAAATATATCTTTCTAATTATAAAGAAGATTGAGTTGGTATTGATAGATTTGCCACTCATCAAAACCGAATAACATTAACGATTTAAATAGAATTAAAAATCGGCTCTGTTCAAAATTAAAACCGAAACATTATGAATATATTGCTAGCAACCATCATTAGGATCTATGGGATCAACTTAACTCAACTGAAAGTTGTTTCAAACTATTTGAGTTTATTAGCAAACAATATCATAAATTAAGTTTAAAACATTAAACAAAAAGATGCCAAATACATTGAAAATATTTGAATAAAAATTTCCAATAAAATTTGGTGTTCTTAAAATTAAGTCTGGCTTGCATTAGGAATAGGCTTGGGTTTATTTTCGGTCGAAAAAAGCTTTACAGTAAACTTCCTTTAAACTAGCTTAAAAAAATTCCTGGGTTCCATTTCATATAAATTTAAGGATAGGGCTAAGTAAAGCCTGATTGCAGGAAAATATCGAAAACATAGCTTGCTGTTAAGTTAGTTGAGTAAGCTGAATAAGCTGCTACAATTTAAGCTTCGTTTAAGCAAATATAAGTTTATATTAATTGAAAATAATTCACCTTGGTTTAATTCACAATATACATATCTGCTTTTATTAAGAAAACTTTCTCAAATTATTAAACTATTAGCTAGGAAAGGATACTCAGTAGACCACTCTTGTATATGTCAAAGAGATAAATTAAACCCAAGATGACACAAAATTAAGTTTAAGTTAAGATTAAATGATAGATAAAGAGAAAAACTAAATTCTTGTTAAATAAGACAATATTGTAGATTGTTAAAGTGGATAAACGTTAACCTTACCATTTGTGTTTACGTTTACGTTTTGCAAGAATTTGAAAAATTCAATTTCGTTTTTGTTTTACTTGTTGTTTTTATACCCTGTACCCATAGGGTAAAAGGGTATATTAAAGTCGCTAAAATGTATGTAACAGGCAGAAGGAAAATTTTCCGACCCCATAAAGTATATATATTCTTGATCAGTATCAATAGCGAAGTCGATTGAGACATGTCCGTCTGTCCGTCCGTCCGTATGAACACCGAGATCTCAGAGACTATAAGAGCTAGAGCAACCAAATTTGGTGTCAACATCCGTCTATTGTATAAGCAGATCAAGTTTGTTTTAAATTTTTGCCACGCCCACTTCCGCCCCCGTAATTCAGAAAAAACTATAACTTGAGCTGTAATAAAGATATCGCATTCTTATTTGGCACACTTAATAATATAGCCAATATGCACCAGCTAACCAAATTTTGTCGAAATCGGACAATAATTATCGGAGATATACGTATTTCCGTTCCTGAAACGCCCCATGCAAAATGGGCAGTTAGGTGTGAGCGAGATGGCATACGTTCGCTGTTGCTGCATGCTAAGAGACTTTTTTTTTTTGTAAATTGATGGCGATTTCGATCGTATTTGACTTTATAGAGTACTTTTACTTGGTACAGGGTATACTCAATGTCGGCAGGGACGACTTGCTTGCTTCATTTTTTTTTTGTTTTCACTCTGGAATCTTTATTGTCCTTTTCCGTTTTGGGCCAAGTTCAGGTAACCTGGTTGATAGCCTTGCCTGCTTCTTGTCGATGCTTATTGTTTGCTTATTTGTTTTAAGCTTTGCGTTTGCCGCTTAGATTTCAATTAGATTGAGTGGCCATCGCATGCCAAACATAGCCAGGGCAAGCGGGCAGACGGGCTATATGGATGGTTTCGCCACTTCAGAGAAAGAACTTTAATTGAGATTTACAATGCAAGTTAAAATGCCAACAACGAAAGTAGAAAATTTGTTCTTGCTTAAGCTTAGCCTTCTTGTTGCTTGCAGCTGTAAGAGGCGCGAACGGGGTATGGCGACTTCTGGGGCTTGGAGGACCAAACAGAGGGTCATAAATTTTCGCTAGTAAATCTTTTTTATAGTCAACGGGGTTGCTGCCTGCTGCAAAATCTGTTCAAAAATAGTACAAGGAGTCTCACTGAAACAGAAAGAAAGACAGAGAGATATGGTAACCTAGACATACACAGAGGATGAGAGAGGGGAAAAGTGAAGAGGGTGGTATGGGTCTGTGTGTGTGTGAATGTGTATGGGTTGATGGCAATGGCAAGACGACTGTGTGTTTATTTGTTCATGTCGGTTTCGTTTTGGCTTGTCGTCCTACCATTTCGGTTCCCCGTTCTCATATTAAAGTTAAATTGCGTTTAAGTAGCTGACTTTTATGGTTTTGCCTGCAGCCTTTTATGTATATTCAACAGTTGTTGTCCTCTTCTCCATTTCCTCATGCCATTCCTACCTCCTTTACGCCCCCAATTCACTTGCCTTGATACTTCTTGTTTTCGTTATTTGCAAATTTCAGCGCAAAAAGACATTGGAGGATGTAGAGGAAGTAGAGTACAGCAACAAAAGTGAATTGGATAGCAAAAATAGCCTGGTAACATTTTAATACCCTTTATAATACAATGTATTAAAGGGGTATACATATTAATGATCCATGGGTTGTATCTCTCAAGTTAAGCTTACACACTAATCTCAGTTGTAGTCTTAAAAATTTACTGGAAAACAGGTAGAACAAGCAAAAGGCTTGTAATAGTATTCGTTAGGTGGCGACAGTGTGTTGATTTGTTACTATGTATAATTTTACCAAATTTTATTTCCTTAAAGATCTAAAGAAAAAACATAATTGCATAAAAACTTTAACTAAATTTTATAAAATCTACCTTAAGATATTTCTTTTAATTTACTATTTTTTGGGTATAGGGTAAAGCCTACGTCTTTTACTTTAACCTCAAGTATAGATTTTTTGTTTTTGTTGTTTTGTTTTATTATTATATATATATGTATATATATTTTTTTTTCGGTTTCTTTTTGGCTCAAGAGCTAACGAGCTGTTATGGTGGGGTAGAAATTCTGGTATGGGAGGTCAGACAGTCATGAGTACTATACATATGTATGTACATATGTATGTATGTGTGTTTGTATATAATGTCAGCTTGTTGTTGGATCTGCTGTTCCTACTGCTGCTGCTGTTGAAATGATAAGCATGTGTGCAATTAAAATGAAAGCGTGCTCCAAACATTTGGTCCATGGCTGTAAATGTCGGCTGTCGTCAAGGGGTGGTCGGGTCGGTATAGGGGTATGAGAATGGACGATGGTGGCTGCTGGTTGCATGGTTGGTTGTTGTTTCGTGGGAGAATATTATGGTTTGGCGAGTTAAAAGGAAACAAGTGGAACAGCAGCCCATGACAATAAAACAAATGTTGCCTATTTTACATAAACGTTGTGTGCAAATTTGTTCCTCTTAGTCATTGTTGTTGTTGCTTCGGTAGGTAACCGAAAAATGTACAAAGAATCAAAAGATACAGAAATAATGTGGAAGAGTAATATGTACGGGAAGGAGTTACTGTTACGGAGAGAGGGACACAGAAAGCAGAGGCGTTCCCCATAACAAAAATAGCAAAATAGAGTTTATCTCGTTCAATTAAAATTATTTCTCAGCTAACCTAAGGTTAAATTAGTTATGGTTTTAAGTACAATTAAACTGTATTATATATTATCTAATTTTCGTGCTTTATTTAAATTACAACAATAATGTTAAATTATCAATTTAAAAAAAAGCATACCTATGGGAGTCAAAGGTACGCTGTACGTACATGAAGTTACATATACACAATTTCACATAACTAAAATTGATTTGATTTTTAAAAAATCTCAGCAAAGTCAAATTCACTAGAAATTTGAATAAATTTTTCAACATTTTATACTTGATTTATTATTAAATGAAACATAAAAAGGACAACCCTTTTATTTGTATTCCTGTCATCACTTGAAATACATTCATACGCCCCTGACCACATGGAAAATGTTTACGGTTTCTCTCTAGTACGTAAACGCGACCTGCACATTAAGTGTTTACAACCAACAAATTCCCGACGATTCAGCATTTTTTTTTTTTTTTTTGGTTCTGTTTTTGGCTTGACTCTTTTCGTTGATATTATACCACAGAGGAGCCATCCCTGAAGTCAAAAAGAGAGTTATAAAAACGTTGCAAATTAAAAACACATTAAATTTTGTTGCCCGGCCATCAGGAGGCAGGCACGTGTAGACCAGTTTCAGATGGTCCAACCCCAAAAGCGAAATTTTGAATGACAGAGAAGGGTATGGTGGGTGGTGGAAGTGTACATAAATCAGCTGCACTTGCAACCAATAATTAGGAAGAGGTAATAACTACAACAACCTCGAGTCATCTGTAAGTGAGCAATTAGTCGCAATACAACAAACACTAAAGGCAACCATAATGGCAATGAGCCGACGACAAACGACGATGTGCACTTAATTCAAATTGCACACAAAAGCAAAAAAAAAAAGACTAGAACAAAAAAGAGTTCTAGCTTCAACATGTGCCCCAGACCTCAAAAACCAGAAAAATACACAGAGTTATTTGCCCCACACCCACACACACACACCCACATCATGGTTGCTTATATACTAACTCACAGACAAATAGGCGTAAAATTAACACACACTTAGTCGAGACAGGACACGGAGTGGTCCGACAGTTAGAGCTACAGCAACAGCCACAGCTTAGACATGCAGCAAATGGCCGAGAAATGTTAATCGAGAGTCCCAAATGAGGATGTTCTCAAAAACGTTGAAAATTTAAATATAAAATTCATCAGATAAGAGTTAGTTATTTCACAGAGTACATATAATAATCTAGAAGATCATATAAAATTACATCAATCAGGACTTAATCGTTGTAAGCAAAAGGAAACAGTTTTAAATTTAAATTTATTTTATAACGATTCTGATTTTTATTGTAAGTGAGCCGGTTTTTATTCGGTTTCGGTTCGACAACCGATATTATGGTGCAATTATAGTAGACATATTTTTTGCAGAAGTCAGAGATAAATTGTCGGCCAGGATATCCCCTTGGAAAAAACGAGAAGGGCGCAAAAAAAAATATTTTTTTTCTTCATTCTCAAAAATGCAGCCTACGCTTCTTGGAAACTTGGTTGTCTGCATTCGGCTGATGTACTACTGCTCTTACCACCAGACAAACAAACAAGCAGGCAGGCAGGCAGGCAAACGGACGGATACATAGTAAGACAGCAAAACACCGAGGCAGCGAGACGGACTGACTGACAGAGAGACAGACAGATAGACAGAGAGACAGGCAGCCAACCAGAAAGATAGACAAGCAAGCAAACAAGCCAAAACAAACCAACTAACACACTGCGAAGACTAAAACAGAACGACGATTGCAAAGGAACAGACGATACCTCTCCTGACTTCGTTTAGACAGGCGTCATGTCAAAAAAAAAAAAAAAAAATCAAAAACAACAAAAAACTATACAAAAAAACACTAAAAAAGAAAAGCGTAACTTTTTCCTGTTGCCTACTTTTGAGCTCAGCTCTTTTTCGGCCAAAGATTTTCATGTTGATTTGCTTATGTTTTGCCATTGTCGCCCATTTCTCTCTCTCTCTCTTTCATTCTTTTTGCATCTCACCTCCTCCGTTTCGCTTTTAGCCGTTCGTCTTGCGTCTTTTTGGATTGCTTGCTTTTTTTTTTTTTGTCTGCCACACCTGCTGCTATTTGTCAGTCTTTTGCACACACATTTGCGTTATTATTATTATTATATTTTGTTGGCCCTGTTGCTGTTGTGTTTTACTGCATAATAAAGGGCACAGTAGGTTGCAAGTAGGTTTATGAGACTCGGTTTTGCTTCGTTTTTTTTTGCGTTTTTTTTTTTGTTTTGAATGGTTTACCCCACTCAGCATGTGAGTGTGTTAGCGTTTGTATGTGTGCGTGTATTGTGTGTGTGAGTGTCAGGTACAGGCAACCGGAGCCAGCATTTCCGGGATCAGCCGCGACGTCACAGACAGCCAACAAACACACATATACATGCACACATCTACGACAATGTCACGTTGTGCCTTTTTACATAAATAAATAAAAGTGAGCAAGCATTGCGAGCATAAAAATTTAGGCTACAAATCATATAAATAAGGTAATACCAAAAGCGAACTCAAATAACTGAAGCATAGATACACTCTAAATATTCAAGTGTTATTTGGTTTCAAATGACTCCAATATCCAATCATCACCAAAATCATTGAAATCATTAATTTATTGGTTATTCCTATATTTATATATATGTTTAATGAAACCAACTTAAATTTAATGTTACTCAGAACTACTGATTAATATTTGGAATGCATATTATAGTCACTAAGAGAAATGGGACAAATGACAGCTTTCAGCCTATGAACATAAATCATGTTTTCTTAACCCAACTCATATATCTGATTGCTAAATAATGGAAAAGTGATTTAGGCATTGATTTACCAAAAAATAAAAATGTTGCAATACCATTTTCCTATTTTTTCCACTAAATTTTACATATTCTACCCTTTTTAGAATATAAAAACAAAAATAAATAATAAAATATGAATATTTCTCTTCCTCTAACCGGAAAGAGACCGCTTGCTGTGTTATGAGGCACATTTTTTTTTTTTTAGTAAATTGACAGATTTTTTTATACCCTTTGATAAGGGTATTATGAATGTGTGTATAGATATTTGTATGCCATGATTATTATATAATAATAGTATAATTAGATTTTGATTGTAAACTATATTTTGTTGTGATCATTAAGATTGCTTGCATTACTAAATAATTGTTTAATTATTAAATAATTCGTTAAGATGAAGTATTTTATCCTTAAACTAATTCCTGATCAGTAGGTTTCTTATTAGTTTGGTCTGAAGGATTATACAATAGTTGAGGGTATGTACTCTTCGGTTGTTTTGGATGTTACCTTTAAGGATATTCTTCTTTTTTTTTTTTGTGTTTTTCTTCGTGTCTGTTTGTATCTTACATACTATTCTTCCATTTTGTTGTTTCGTTTGTTTGTCTGTTGGTTTGTTTGTTTGTGTGGCTCATTTTGATGGCAAACGACAAACGGAAGTTGCTTGTTTGCCTGTGAGCCTTAACCTGAGCCAGTGCCTGTGCCTGAGCCTGTTCCTGAGTCTGGACGGAATTTAAGTGTTTACGTGGCGTATTAGTAATAAATGTAATGTGCATTAAAGTGTCAAAGTTTACTCTGGTGATGGTGCTGTTGTACCCCTGCTGGTTGATTTTGCTTGGTTGTCGTAAAAAGGCAAATGTTTACAATGTGTTAAAGCTTTATAGATTTTTCTTTTAGAACTTTATTCTGTCCATCAAGTGGCCGCGTCAAATGCAGGCACTTAATCAATCAAAGCGTATAAGAGCGAGAGGAAGCGACAGAGAGAGAGAGGGAGAGTCAGGAAGTGGTGATTGGAGAATGGGAAGGGAAATGAGTAGAGCAGTAGATAGATAAAGTGATGGGGTAGGGGTTGACGGTGGTAGATTGTTGGAACTAGCCTTATTAGAGAGATGTCTATGTTTGGGCATAAAGTTGTTTTTGCCTTTTGCTTTTGGCAGCACAAATTATGGCTAACATTGGCCGCCTGTCCATCTTTTTTGCTCATTCCCTTGGCCTTGTTCTCTAACCATTTCAAGGACTTTCATTTGATGGAAAGTTGGGCATTTGCTTTTTCTCATTCCCAAACCCCTCTATCCTACATAGTGTGCGAGTTTGTGTATGTGTGTGTGTGTGTGTGTGTGTGTGTGTGTGTAAGCTAGGCATAAGGGAAATCCTTATTTAATGCATTGCTTGCCTGCCTGCATAAGCTCAGTTGTTGTTATTGTTGTCTGTCCGATAAGCCATTGAGTCTTAGATTTAAGACATGAATATGGATATGAACAGTTTCAACTAACAGAAAATGAAAGTGGTGGGACAAGTGCAAACTGTTAAGCCCCATGGGTAAATAGTAAACTCTTATTTAACACCACAACGATGACTGAGACCAAAATTTATATCGAAATAAGATGGAATAAGATGCTTAATAGCAAGCAAATACCACATAAATAAATGTGATTTCAATCATTCATTCCACTACAGATAGAGTTTACCACTTTACTTTCTTCCGTTGCTCTTGTATTTCAATTTCCTTCACACCGCAAATAGCTAAGCTATAAAAACTAAAAAAAAAAAAGAAAAGAGAAGGGGAAAAAAGAAAAGAAGAAACATTCAAACGTTTTTCCCATATCTGAATTCTTAAATCTCAATTTCCTGGCCAACTCATAAAGTATCATGACCTTTAAGCCCTTCTCTTGTTCCTTTTGCACTGGCTTCACTTATATATATATATTTTTTTTTTTCATTTTTTGCTTCTTCTCGTTTTCTATATTTTTGTTGCTTTTGCTTGCTGCTGCTGCTGCTGTTCCTCGACCAACCAACGAAGCAACCCAATTAAAATACCACAAATTCAGGCAAAGGCCTCAGCTAATATTCCCAACAGACATCCTTGAGCAATATTCTATTATTATTCCGTTGCTTTTTACTTTACTTTTTTCTTTTCATTCTATTTTCCCCCACTCTGTATCTTTGTCTAGCCAGCCCACAATTCACAATTATTCTTCAACATTAACCCCTTCAACTTAAAAAAATAAAATAAAATGAAAATGAAAAAAATTCATTGCAAATACTTTATGCTACTTAGTGAAAAGGGTTTTTTCTTTGTTAATTAATTAAAATATTCTTTGCTGTCTAAAAATACATTTTCTTGTCTTCAGTTATTTGTTCTTTTTTTGTACACACCGGCATAAATCAGGCTATATTCTTTTATCCATTTTTTTTGTTTCTGGTAACACATTTCTCAGTTAAAGTTTTGACCAACTTTTTTATTTTTTTGTATGTGAACCATTTAAATTTTGTGCTTACTTAGTTTATTGGCCAGCCAATTAAGCCCAGTTGAAGCATTCCACTCAAGTGTATAAGAAAAGTGAAGAAAGAATATAGAACGAAGATATAACTAGAGGTCTGGTCTAACTATCATATTGCTCAACTTGTTGTATACCCTGCAAAATAGGTGATTTTAAGCAAAATATTTCTACAAGTCTAAAGAAATGAAATTCTTTTTTTAACTCTAAATTTCATAAATTTGTGTGTCGAAAACACTACGTGGATTGAGCTAAAAAAGTTATATAGATAATGCATATTTTATAAAATAACATTGGCTGAATTTGAGCTAAATTTAGAATTTTTGAGAATCCCTATCTAGCCTCCCCTAATAGCAATTTTGTAGAATTTTAGGTCCACTTCAAAAGAAAAGTTCTCTCTCATTCTTTTCTTGCATACTGCTGGACATGCCCCAATGTTGGACACTCTTTTGGACACACCCATAAAATAAAAATTAAAACTGCAGCCAGGAAATTAAAAGTGTGCGTCCAAGTACTTTGCTGTTGTTGGTTTCAAGTGGCTGCTTAGCTCCTAAAATTAACTTAACCAAGTCAAGATTTCACTTGTGTATATATATTTATACATATGTATGTATATTTGTAAATTTTTTTTTTTTTTTTGGTTTTAAGTCGCCAATTTTATTTACATTCAGGCCCCTGAAAGTTAAGCCGAAGCTTTCATAAATTTCATGCCACAGACAGTTGCCGTTTGAAACGAGCAAAAAAATAAATAAGAGAAGTAGAGGAAAAAAAGGATGGAAAGGTAAAAGCAGCGGAGGAGGCCTTACAGGGCGTATGCGCAATATTGTTGACTTGCAAGCCATGGCAAAGCTTAAATGTTTGTGTTTGCTAAACATTTGCGAATTTGTTGGCATAAAAAGGCTCGAAATGCTGAATGCCTGAAGCAAGAAAGCGAAAAGATTATTTAAGTGCAATGGGGTGTATACATTTTTAAGTGGAATCCTGATGATGGTGAAAAGGTAAAATAAATGAAAAAGTATTTGTAAGATTATAAACACACAAACACACGTTACATATACACAGATTAAAGTATGTGAAAAGAAACGCAGCGATTCATGTCAAGCCATAGATGAATAACTGAGATAAATGATTAATCTGCTATAATCTATTATTATAAAAACAACCCCTCATAAAAAAAAAAAATTATAAGAAAAGAAAGTCAATGAGGCACAAAAGTCGGCAACAGGAGATATATGAGTCCAGCTATATAATAAAAAGCTTAAATTTCGATCCAAAAAAAAAAAAAACTCAAATGTTTAGCATATTAATAAAAATAGTTCAATAAAAGGGACATTAATCTTACCATATTCAACTTTTAGACAAGTTCAATTTAATACCCGAACTTGCAGACATATTTGCCCCTCACTTTCGTACAATTTAAATAGGGGAAAAAATAGAAAAACATATCCGGAAGAAACCAAGTGCCAATGCACCGAATCTAATATACACTTGAAATTTTCATTTACTCATAACAATGCTTTAGCTGTTTAAGCAGGAATATGTAAAATAAATTGTGTTCATACTAAATTTGGTTGCGATATATCTTTTAAGTACCTTGTTGTTTAAGAGATTTTTACTATTATTCCGATCTAAGAGATATACATTTTCAAAGATTTGTTTTGATTTGGCTATAAAAGAAATATAAATAAAATGTATAAAACGTTATAAATGTACAAACATTAAACAAGAACTTTAATTCAAAACGAAAATAAACAAACGTCTAATTGAAGTACATGTACCCGTTTTGTAAACAGTATAGAAAAAGTAAAACTTTTGTTAACTAATTGCCAACACGTGCTGTTCACATTAGTCTCGTAAACTTTTTCTCTGTTTGGTTTTCTTTTTTCTTTTTCTTTTTTTTTTTTTGGCCATATCAAAAGACAACAAACTGTGCTCGTACATGGGCCTATAAATTTCAAAAACGAAAAAAAATAATACAGACATCAAAATACAAAATTATAGAAAACTGTCAGCCATTTAGTCAGTTTATAAATAACACAAATGAAAATGAAATATGCCCGCTTAGTGAAATATTCATAAATATTTATGCAGTAATGCAAAAAAAAAAAAGAAAAAACAGAAAAAGCAAAATAGAACATGAAAAAAAAAATTTGACACAATGTTTACAAATGATTTTGGATTTGTCGACCAAACTTTTTGGTCCAGCCACGCCTCCATTTATCGTTTTTCTTTGGTTTTGCTTTTTTTTTTTTTGTTTTTTTGTCTGTTGACCATTATAAATGAGCAAACAGAGAATGCCGCGCAGCATGCAAATGCAAACGAGCAGAATAAACGCCGGTGAAAGTCAGTGAAAGAGCGAAGATTGATTGCGTCAGGATATGAATTATGAGTTAAATTCAGAACTCGAGCCACGTGGGCGACACCTAAAAAGCACTTAATGAACTCTTATCGGACAAAGAGTTTACTCGAAGAGTTTTGGCCCAACTGAATTAAGACTGTAATTAATTGCCATTGGGTCAAAAGTTAGATACACCACCAACACCACTTGTAAGTTATTTTAGTAAAAGCCACATTAATTGATCCTTGATGGTATATAAATTTCCTAGCTACTTTTGTGCGTCTAGGTGGTAAATCAAATTGTCATTAAATAAATAAAAGTTCTTAGTTAGAAATTTGTCACTCGTTAATTAGAGACGACCCAATCTAGGGTTAATCACCTTGTAACTGTACAATCTTAAAAGATTTTATCTTGATCTGAAAAAAAAAAAAATGAAATTCAATTTGTATTAATTATTGCTATCGATTACAAATTTGTTTTGTGTTTTTCTTTCTTGTTTAATTGTAATTTCAATTCGCAATTTAGAATGCAAAACAAAATTGTTTTTATTGTTTTATTTACTCTCTCACACGTATTGAGTAAATATTTGGAATGTTACCCTTTAAACAAATATTTAACTTTATGCAATTGAAAATTGCATTTGCAGTGTTTTTTTTGTTTCTTTTGTAATTTGTGCATTTGTAGAATCATTTCTCATTCATTGAACAATATCGAAAGGTTATTTGTTGTTGTTTATTTCTAATTGGCTAAGTTGATTATTTATGATTCATGTACATTGTTAACCAAAAAAAGTTAGGAAAAATGTAAAATATGGCAATGGTTGCATTATTTATTTCGCTTTGTCGCCGGTTTATTTATGAATAAATGTAAATGTAATGAAATGAACCGATATGTACATACGTATATACATACGTATATACATTTATATGATATATTTCCGTTTTCATTTTTTGATGTGGTCTAGCCTGAAATATATGTATTATCAAGTGAGTTGCTTTTGTCTATATGAAAATAAATATTTATATTGCGATTATTCATAAATATACATACATACATTTATATACATATACATATATATACATAAACATATATATACATATATATATATATCTGAATGTATGTATATTCATTATTTTGCCTTTTGGCCATACTTCAATTTAATCAAATAAACAGACCATGTCTATTGCCCTATTGCCAGCCATTCATTTGATTGCCTCAAGCTAAAAGAAAAACAAATCAGTGCTTTACGGGTTTTAAGTTCATCGACTTTGTACATGACCTTTAATTTAGCATCAATTCATTTACCTTTTCTCCACACATACAGAACAATAAACAAAAGGCCATTTGTCGGATGGAAATCAAAATCACAGTCATTCAATTATCAATCCTGATCCTTATCCTTGACACGATCGAACGTTTACGTATATTTGAAAGAAAGAAATTCAGTGAATGAGCTGATGACAAATAAATAGAGTTTGTCTCCTTTAGTTTATATACATATATATAAATATATAGTTATACATATTCAATGTCTTAAAGCCACAACAGATGTTTAAGCCATGCTGGGCATGCTCTTTTGCTCTTTGTAGGTCTTAATCATATACATTGCGTATACGTAACGTTTGCATTTCATTAAAAATGATTACAAGCAACACACACACACGTAAAAAAGAAACCAAAAAAAAAAAAAAAATGAACACAAAAGAGGGAGAGCAAAACGAAGTGAGAATGCACATGAGATTTACAGTGAATGGAATTACACCATGTGTCCCACATGGAAATGAAGTGCATGCATTCTGAATGGATAAAAGTAATCAAATAATCCCACACAACACAAAATTAATGCAAATCTCAAACAAAAAAAAGAAAAGAAAAAATTATTAAAGGAAAAAGAAAAGAATAATACCTTTTGGCTTAGATATGAAATTTTAATATAAATTTTTCGTTCATACATCATAATTTGTCATTTGCAAATGAACCCATTTAACATCAGGGCGCCTCTGTTACTTTTTTCATATGAAGATTTCTCTACCATTTCCTGTTCTGTTTTTTTTTTTTTGTCGTTATGTTTTATTTTATTTTATACTGAAACTCATGCAACATTAAGCATTTGTCTTTACCTCACCAATTCCAATTTCAGTTCCAGTTTCCTGCTTTTGTTTAATCTACATGGCAAGCTTTATGAATTTTTCCTTGGCACGGTGAGGCGGCTCAATTCGTCTTTCCTTCTGCCATATGCATGAAATATACACACACATAAATTTTTACGCATTTTCGCGGTATACATAATTAATACTACTATTAATTTATTGTTTCAGTTTGCTCTCTTCTGCTTGTAAACGAACGAGATGTGCCACAAAGTTTCATTTAATTGGAATGCAAATGGCAAGGGTAAGTTTATCAAAATCTTTTTTAAAATATAATATTAAAATTTAAAGATAAATATTTATACATTGTTTATATAAAAATTTAAGAAATTATATAACTGTAATCATAACCGACCCCGACACTTAGTTTATTTTAGCATTAAGTCACCGCATATATATTTTTTTAATTATTTTTTTTATATTTTAAACATCACACATACAGTTTTCATTCCTGTTGACAGAGTTCTCAACAATTCATATAAAATAATATATTTTTAACTTTATGGTGACCCCAACGTTTGCATTACTTAAATAAAAAGTTTTAAATACTTTGCAACTATTTTATTTTCTCTCTAGTTAAATGGTGAAGCAACTTCTCATATAACCCAATGGAGTTACGTAACTTGTATAACACATCTGTGTATAATTCATACACATCCTCAAGTTGAGTGGGAGGTATAGTGTACTGTGTATACAGTGCCATTCCCCATTTTTTGGCTGGCAGTCATGAGGCATGTAATGCAAATGATTAAACTGTTACACCAAACAAAGTACAGCAAAAGACACTGACGAACTGTGCTGGAGTAGCGCAAAAAAGGACGAATCCATTTGTGGGAGGTGTGGGTTGAGAAAAGTCCACAATTCCCCTTAGGTTGTCTTGTTGCATGTTGTATGAGTTAATGTTGAAATTTCTGGCAATTGTATCAGAATACATACACACATTGCACCATACCCGTTTACCACATTAACCCATTCCAATGCATTTCACATTTACAGTGGGTCCTTGAAATATGCAAAGTAACTTTTCATAGGTTTTCAGTGACAGAAAGATGCTACAGATGGGCAAGCAAATAGCTTCAGCTTACACCTACAGATACAGTTACAGATGCAGTTACAAATGCAGTTACATATGCAGTTACAGCTGCATTTACGTTTCATCATCATCCATTTGGCAATGCAAGTGCTATGCGCTGCGGTTTTGTATCAAAAAACGAGACGAAAATGTAAGAAGAATTCCGTTTATTCTCTTACTCACATATTTTTTCTTCAACTTTGTGTGTGTGTGTGTGTGTGTGTGTGTGTGGATGTGGGTGAGGGTAGAAAACGAGCCAATTTCCTCAAACCCAATGGCAAACAAATTCATTTATTCCTAATCGATTTTCTTTTGCCATAGTTTAAGAGCCAGAGCCTTTTCTTATCAGGATTTCTGATCCGTCTCATTGCTCTGATTTACTACTTATTGCAACTGGTGGGCTTTTCTTGCCATGTAGTTTTTGTTTTTCGTAGTTTTTCCTGTCTTTTTGTCTTCATTTCCATCAATTTGAACATGTTTCTTTCCCCACTCCAATTATCATGTAGCTTGGTTCTCTCTTGTGTACCGTTTGTGTGAGTGTGTGTGGCTGTGGGTGTGTAATTTGAAATGGCATGTTGTAATTATCATTTGATGGCCAACTACTCAATGTTAATTGCACGTTTTTTGTTTTTGTCCCCCTTCTTCTTCTATCCACCAACATACTTTATTTCTCCTTTAACTATCCATATGCTGTCAGTGATGTTTGTCTCACTATATAGAAAAAAAAAAATGATGGAAATTTATTTGACTATCGATTAATATTTATTCATTTTTTTTTTTTTTGGGAAAACTTTTCTCTCAATGGAATTCGTTTGCTAATTGCATGCTTTTAGCTTTAATATGAATATATATGTAAAAACATGCATGTATTCACAGATATATATATGTACATATACACAGATATTCATATGAATGTGTGTTTTATGCATTTGATTTTATGCGTCATTTTTTTTTTTGTTTTTGTTTTTTTTTTTTTTGGTCAAGTGACAAGATACAGACAACTGACGGACGTGAAAATTTACAGTTTTTATACCCTGTACCCATAGGGTAAAAGGGTATACTAAAGTCGCTAAAATGTATGTAACAGGCAGAAGGAGAATTTTTTTCAACTCAAGTTTATTTTAAATTTTTGCCACGCCCACTTCCGCCCCCGCAATTCGGGAAAAACCTATAACTAGAGCAATATTAAAGATATCGCATTCTTATTTGGCACATGCACATTTATATAGCCAAAATGCACCAGCTGACCAAATTTGACCAAAATCGGACAATAATTATCGGAGATATACGTATTTCCGTTTTGTACTGAAACGCCCCATGCAAAATGGGCTGTTAAGTGTGAGCGAGATAGCATGCGTTCGCTGTTGCTGCATGGCAAGCAGTGCATGCTAAGAGAATTTTTTTTGTAAATTGATGGCGATTTTGATCGTTTTTGACTTTATGGATTACTTTTACTTGGTACAGGGTATACTCAATGTCGGCAGGGACGACTTGCTTGCTTCATTTGTTTTCGATTGCAACAGAAGCAGCAAAAAACGTTGCAAACAACAACAACAACAGAACACAGAGAAACACAAGAAAGAAACGAAAACAAAAAAACTAAAAGAGAAAGCAAAGTATTGTTTAAAGAATGCGTTGGGGGGAGGGAAAAAAGTATCTGTTATTATGATTGTTTAGTGCTGTCGCCGGAAATTTCATTCAAGTGGAAGGACAAGGCAGACAGACATCGAGACCTAAGGACAGAGAGACATACAAGTCAGTCAGTTAGTCCTTCAGTTCGTCCGTGCATTAGTCCTTCAGTCCATCAACAAAAGACAGTCAGCAAACAAACTGCAAGGCGACAAAACTGCAGCTTTTAGCGAAAAGCGAAAAGAAAAATGCAGCAACAAATGGCATTAAAAAGATAAAAATGAAATAAAAATAAAAAAAAAGAAACGAAACGAACACGAAATAGAGACGAAAATAATAACTTTTGCTTCAGGCAGAAAGTGAAAGGCAAAGCACAACTACAAAATGATAAAGATATCGAAATAAAAAATATATATATACATATATTTAGATATATGTATGTATGTATTTACTTACATATATACACTCAAAGACATTTTATACTCTCCATCGAATAATCGTTGGCGAAATATGTAAATGAATTCCCACCGATCAAATGACAAAATGTTACAAAAGAATTTCATTTGAATATAGTAAGTGTATATCCTTGACAAATGGCATCAGAATGACAGAAGCAAATGCACAAAATATACTGCATAGAACTGGCTGTATCAATGGGAAAAATATTTAAATACATTCTCTTTTCATCTCATTCTTTCATTTAGATTTTGAAGTGCGGTCCCACTGGGTAGACTAACAATTACGAAAATTCTGCAAAACTTCAATTTGACTTGGTTGAACGTAAACCACCAAAGTACTCTATTTCACATTCTTCTGTGAAATGGTGTGGAAAGGTCTCTGATTGTTGCAAAAGTTCCAGAACTATTTATCACTTAGCATATATAAACTCAGTTTAAAGAATGGTTTTTATATATTTTATTTAAATTGTCAATCTATGGTTAAATCTTCAAAAGTTATAATTGGATATATTTTTATTAACTTTAACTTTTAATATATATTTGAAAATCTAATTCAGTTTTTTAGTTACATCTTCTTAAAATTATAACAAATCTTTCCAAAGTTTGAGAAATAATTTTCGAATTTTAGTTCTAAAAAAAAGTATATTGACTGTTTTCAAAATCGACATAAGAATATTTGTTTCATAAATCCTTTGTTTTATTTCCTTTTAGTATTGAAACTTGCAGTTCACTTGGCTTATTTCGATTTATGACTTCATTTTAGCTAAGACACTGCACTATATTTCCTTTTCCCCCCTGTTTGAAACCCCTTCTGCCTAACGCCGTAATTCCTTGACTGCAGCAACAGCAGCAACACAAAAAAATGATAACTTTTTGCTTAGATATTTCACAAAAGCAAATTGAGTTAGTGTCTTGACCTACTCAATGGGGCGATTTTGTTTGTGATTTGTGCCTAGAGGCGCAAACAACACAAAAAGAAAACATTTTCACAGAGGCAGAAATACACACATACATCTATACACACGCACTCATAGATAACGAGGAAAAACGATTGCTAATATAAGAGAGAGAATGAAAAAGACCAAGAGAAACGCTGTGAAAACTAAGAGAATATTGTTAAAGTCGATAAAGCAGTGCATGGAATCAACAGAGTTTCTTCTATTTTTATTTACAATTTTGAAACAAATTTTAGCCTCCAATTAATGTATTTCTATGAAAAGAAAACTTTTTTTTTTTGAAGCTCTTATAAACATCTAAAGCTAATGTCAAATTAGAGTAGTAAAAAATCTTTAATGCAAATCTTTACATCGACTTTGTGGTACTTAACTTATGTAAATTTAACTGGTTAAATATTACTAGCATTTCTATATATAAAATACTAAGAATATGGATGTATCATTGCAAAAGGACACTAAACTTAATCAACAGATAATATATAAATTTAGAGAAAGTCCAAGAAATGCATCGAAGAAATCTTTTATAGTTCTTTAGGGTATATCAATCATACGACTTAAATTCTATATTTTTGCTAATTTAAGTGCATGGACAATTTCTTTTAAAGTTATATCTGGTTCTTTACTATTGAGATCGAAATAAAGAGATCACCTGTTGATACTGACCAGAAACATATTTAATAGATAAATACAAACAAATTCTTTATAACTTTTCTAACAAATAAATAATATTATTTTCAATCCATTCTATGATCATTTATTGTCCATGGTTATAGGGTATTAAAAACACGCGGCAGAGTTGGTCTTCTTTTACTTTTTTTATGGGGGGAGGGACAGTAGTTTCGACCTGGCCCATAAATGTCAGGTTGGTTTGTTTATAAAAGTTAGCCTCACTCCTGTGGAGTGCATTGCACTTGTTGGTACAACTAGGCGTATATGTATTATTATATTGCGCATACGCCGCATGTGTCTGGACACATTCTGTTCGTACCACATGTGCCTTCCTTCGTACGTTCGATGTAACATTTTGAGTTCTGCCTTTTTCTGTTGTTGTTGTTTTTGTTTTTGCAATTTCATAAAACAATTAAAAGCCATTAGGGCTAACAAAAAGTTGATGCAAACAGCTTCAGCATCATCTTTAACACATTTTTCGCACTCCCCCGCTCCATCCTCTCACAATTTGCATTGTTTCATCTGGTTGTTGCATGTTGCAGATTGTTGTTGTTTTAGCGGGATAATGGCGTGTCATTTGCATTTTGCATGGTCAACATAATAGTGACAAGATGTACGTGCCACCAATGTGTTAGTATTTGTGTGTGTGTGTGTGTGTGTGTGTGTGTGTGTGTGTATGTGTATGTGTGTGTGTGTGTGTGTGAGTGTGGATGTGGGAGTAAGTGTGGCAAATGATTGTTGTATTCTGCTGTCTTTCTATTTTTTTACTTCTTTTTTTTCGTTTAGTTCGTTGTTTTTTTTCTCTCTTTGTTTGTCAGTCTCATATATATATTTTTGTTAGATATATAATGTCAAGGCTAGATGACAAAAGGATGACTCTCTGTGGCATGTAGGAACATGTTAGCTCCAGAGAGTTTGTTGCTGAAGTGCAATATGATGCGTTAATGAGGCGAAGAGTTTGCAACTAAATGTTCTTTAACGTTTATCTCTAGTAAGGGCAAATAGAAATATTACCATTTTCGTTTAATGATCCTGTGGAAACGGCTAATTGTGTGTTGTGCTTGGATTAGTTAAAAAAATTGTTTTTTTTTTAGTGCTCTAAAATCCAATTGGTAGCAGCTTATGATTTTGTATACTTTAAATATAATAAATTCTTGAGACACACAAATTAAAATTGTAAATCTCAGGTAGTTGGTTACTGTCAAGTGAAAACTTGAGACGGAAACAAAGAAAAGTAACAACTAACGAATTTATCAATCAATTTTACTTTGTGGAGAACCTTTTTTTTCTAAATGGAATCCCGTGCTAGATAAAAATCCATGTGAAGATCTTCTTTGGCCCCAGCCTGTATTATAAATTTGTATAAATTAAAACCTAATGAATAACAACGATTTCAATCAACAGCAATTCATGTAATTGGCAATTTCATTTTTATTAGTTTAACGGTGCCAGATTTATTCATTCTTTATTTACCATTTTTTTTTATTTTCAAAAAGCCTTGAGGACATGAAATTCATTTAATTTAAATGCAATTTATATGATTTTAACAGAAATATTTTTTATAATAATATCTAAGCACCCTTGAAATTTAATTGCTTAACGAGGATACAATGAAATATACAAAAATTGGAGCACTAATTAAAATATATTTCAGTAAAATCAATAGAAATAAATGAAAATGAAATACAAATGCATATTCAACCAACCTAAAGCAGAACAATTGAAAAATGCCAAAATAATAAATAAATACATTGATATATTTAGTTATCCCTGACATGAATTTGCGGTCATATCAATGGCACTCGCTGGCAAAAATTGAAATTTCCATTGTGGCAAGTAGCAAACAGAAGTGAGGCGGAAAAGCCAAACGAGCTAAAACGCAAATGAACGAAAAAAAAACAAAAGCAACATCAAACCAAATAATAAAAAAATGTGGCACTCCAAACCCCGGTTCCATATTAAAAACGTGCAAAACATGCCAATAATGGCAATGCAAAAAATGAAAGAACGAGAACTCAACTAAAATGGAGACGGAAAAGAGAAAGGGAAAGCATAAAAAGCCGCAATCAATTTTAACAAAAAATTACATCCATGTAATTGATGCCACGACTGCGGCATACCTTTTAACAATTACAATTTAAGGGAAAAAAAGTTTTAATTGTAAATCATATTCGTATCCAATTAATTCCGTATTTCCTTTAATTATACTTTTATTTACTAATTAACACATTAAAATCATAATACAAATTTAATTTATATAATTTTTCGTTTAGATAACTCAAAACCTATCCAACTCTTAAATAGAATATATATATGCACATATAGAAAGATTGGGTAGATCGGAGGGGGTGATCTTAATTAAGTTAGTTATATTTCGTTTGGAAATATTTTAAGACAATTTCTCTCAAATCTAACAGAAAACACAGAAGTTCCCACGTTAAGCGCCAATTTTGGAATGCCATATTGTAGGACCAACATTCTATATCTTTGAGGTGGTCGATATTCTAAAAAAAATAAAATATATATGTCTATTATGTATATTTATAAGTTTTGAACTATCAGAAAGATTAAAGTATCTACATGGCGGCTGGCTACAGGGTAGCTACAAAAAGAAGTCGAAAGTATTGGCATTTGAATTGGATTTGTTGAAAGGGTCGGAAAGCTGTCAGTTTTGTTAACCGCAGCAGGAAACACGCGGATTATGGCCACGTTAAAAACTGTTATTTATGGCCGACTGACTGTCAAACAAATAAACAGAAAAATAAAAATAAAACCAAAAAAGCCAACACAAAAATTGTAAATCAAATTTTATGCTACAAATTAATTGCATTTCTGTGCATTAATGAAAACACAATTCGTTTCTCAGCCACACAATTGCCTCCTCCTCCTGTTAACTAAATCATTATGTCAGTTGTATTAATTATGGACAAAAAGAAAGAAAAAAAAATACCAAAAACCCTACCTACGTTTGAATAAATAAATAAATGAATGTTTATTTGTATGTATGTAGGGGACAAGCGTAATCAGAGGGCACTCAATTTGATTTAC
Source organism: Drosophila emarginata (assembly GCA_037075365.1). Taxonomy (NCBI): domain Eukaryota; kingdom Metazoa; phylum Arthropoda; class Insecta; order Diptera; family Drosophilidae; genus Drosophila; species Drosophila emarginata. The sequence goes on along the minus strand of JBAMCD010000014.1, from coordinate 2,530,237 downwards.
CATCAACCAGTACCTTATAAAGGTCATCTGTGGATGGTTAATAAACCCATAAAGTTGTTGAAAAATATTTAATTGTTTGGCAATCGGTGACATAAATGTAATTTGTTATCCACCCTAATGGGCGTGAGTAATTAATTTTTAATGGCTTTCGCCAATGGGGCGAAGAGTGGCAAAAGAAATTTTTGATTCATGGCATAGATTTTAATTGATATTGTAACTGAACTAAGTGCTGACTCTTAATTTTTAAGTATAGCCATTAGATTGATAATGATTATACTTTATAAATAATTGGTTCATTATTAATAGATCAATTATGGTCTTATGTACCTTCTACAACTTAATTTTTGGATTCTAGAATTAAATAATATAAAACATAAAATACTTTTCTCATTTAATTACGAAACAAAATGAAGTAGCAGTAAGAAACTTAATAGTCTTTCAGTAAGTCTTGTCTTAAAGGTTCTCAAAAATTACAGTTCTCTCAAATGTACGAAATTTAAGACTCTTATAAAAAATTAACACGCTTAAAAGAAAGTGAATCTAGTAGCAAATCCATTCAAATTTGTTTTTCACAATATTTATGAAAATAAATTAAATATATTTGACAGGTTATTAACCATAGATCTTATAAAAAAATATATTTTTTTATTATACATATCCTCTAACTGAAATCCTTTTACTCAAATCAACGTATCTTTCAAATTTCAAATGCATTATTATCTGGAAAAGATTAAGAAAGATTTTTTCGTAAGCTGCTTTAACTTTTCTGTATACTTTTCCAGTAATACAATGAAGTAATCTATCATCAGATTTAATACCAAGCTGAGAAAATAGTTGCAACTGTGTCTTTTTGTTGGTTTGTCTGTCTGTCTGTCTGTCTGTCTGTCTGTTTCCATGATTGTATAGCTTTATCCCTCTCAACCATTTACCTCCACTCTCTCGCATTACAAACTCGTTTGGGGCTAAGCTCAACTCTGTGTTACCTCGTCTCTGCTCTCTTACCCATTTCCTCCTGCAACAAATAAACTGTTAGCCACAAAACAGTTGCCATATTTTTTCTCGACCTTTATATATTCTTTCCCTAGCTCCATCCCATTTCTAACTAGCCCCCCCTTTTACTGCCACACCTTGTGCATATTGTGTGCAATATTAAAAGAACAAAACAACAACAAGAGCAACAAAAAGAAAAATGAAAGTGTAGACGGGAGACCAAGTCTGGTATTTCAATGGCCAAAGCTTTTGTAATATCAGAAAAGAAGAATGAAATATATATGTAGATATTGTATATTATATACTTATATGTATTGAATATTAAATTCTGGCATATTATTAAAAACCAAGTCAAGCCCTGCTGAGCCACAACAATAACAAATAACAAAATATAGAGAGAGAACATGAAATTGTATTAAAAAGCAGAGCTAAGCTAATGCAAATTTATTAAAAAAAAAAAATAAAGTTAAACCAAAACATAACAAAAAAAAACACAAAAAAGAGCAAAGAGCAAAAAATTTTAACGAAGGATTTTCATGCTGAAAACGGGCGGCCCTTTTTAATTCCGTTTGCCTGATTGGATTTTCAGACCGATTTCCGAAACCCAATTTCTCTCGACCAACACCCCCGCACTCGTTCTCTCTCATCCTTTCTCATATTATCGCAATTAGGCGATAAAGCGTAAAAAACACTTCAAAAAGGTTTCCATTTTCAATTATTTTAACTTTATTGTTGCGAAAAAATTTATTTTTAAATAGTTTTCATTTTGTTGCACTTTGCGTTTTCTTCTTTTCCCCTGATTTTGTTTTTGTTGAAGTTCACTTTGCTGGCGCCTTTCAATTCAAATTGAATTTGATTTGGTCAATATTCATAAAATCAGTTGATACCACCCGCAAAACCTCACATCCCATCGAACTAAAAAAAAAAAAAAAAAAAAATAGGGGAAAAGGGGAAAAGGGGGCAAAACTTGTTCAACTTTTCAGCGGTTTTAAGCTGGAAAGTTTTTATTGGCGTTGCCCTTTACCTCCTTGTCGCCCTTGGTCTTTTTTTTTTTTTTTGCAATAGTCTTGGTCGTTGCCTTGTTTGTGGTTTTGTTCGACTTGCAAATGAAAATAGTTTTTCCACCATGGAAATTGAAATTGAGCAGCATTCAAATATTTAGCCAAAATGCGGTTTATGTTGTTCAAGAAAATTAAAGGGGTGAAACCAAAATACAACAATTTTTGCAATTGGTAAACGGATGGAAAGAGCCACATGATGGTTCATAGCTGGCGGCGGAGAAAGGGGACCAACGGCCAGGGCAGGAAGCAAGGTTTCAGTGTACATGGAGCAAAGCAATGGAAAAACTTTAGCATTTTTCCACTTCATGTGGCATATTGAAGAAAATAAATATAACTATATATGGATGCAACAAAATGTGTACGGCAGCAACAGCACAAGCACAAGTACAGAAAGCAAATTGAGCAACGAAAGTCAAATTTTTCGTATAGAATCTAAAATATATTTTTATATAAAGGGAAAAATAGTTTGGGAAAGTGAATAGTAAGTGCTTGGGTCAGAGTAACTTAAACTTGGCCAAGGAGTCAATTTAAAGGCCAGTTTACTGCTAAACTGAGAATGTGAATGGAATGCCAAACAATACAATTTACAGAATTGAAACAAAATGCTTAATTAAAACTATATTTTACGTAAACTAAAAACTCTAAAAAGGTTAAAATGCACTCAACTTCTTTTTTACTTAAGGACGTAATACTAACTATTTTTGTTTCTAAACCGGATGATTGTCTTCTCAGTAGGATATAGTTCTTAGGTCTAATTTAAACTGAATTTAATATTTTATCTCGATTGTTAAGACTCGTTGGCAAATCAATGCAATGCCAATAAGTATAAGCATCTATATTTATGCTCTATTTACACCTACAGAACGAAATGGTTTAAGAATAAAAGAAAAGGCAACAAAAAAATAAAAAAAAAAGGAAATGAAATGAAATAGAAACAAATGTCTGACTCAGTGATGGTAAAATTTATGCACCATGTAAATGGGCAATGCATAGAGAAAATCCCATAAAAATAAAGTGACACATAAGTCAATATGGTTCCAAGTCAGTTAGTCAGTCAGTCAGTCAGTCAGTCAGTCGGTCTATCGGTTGGGCATATAGTCAGTCTTTCGAAAGCTTTAAAGCAGCAAAGACAATTTACATAAGACCTGAGAAGGCTTAACGGTAGTAATAAGGTAAAGTAGAGTATAGAGTACCCACATGTTCAAATATGTGGCAGTTGTTTGTGTCTATATGTATATTGATGTGGAAGGATTGGTTTTAAGTGTATGGCATCACTTAAGCGATTGCAAATTCAGTAGAGTGAAAAAATATCAGCCGTAAACTCAACTATTAAACGAAACTGAATAAGAAAATTAACCATTATTATTCGAATCCATTAAATGAAAGCTCTTTTAATTACCCTCCATCTTGGTCTCCGTCTATCTCTATCTCTCGCTCTTTCGCTCTCTAACTATCTCTCTTATTATTAGATTTAATTGATTTGGCCCAAATTGTTTGCTAGTTACCCATAATGTTTGAGCATCAACAGCCACTTGGAATATGGTAAAACTTATTGCCAATTGCACTCATCATTGCTTCATTGCATCATATTATAATCTACCAACATGGTAGCAAAGGATATTGCTAGCAACAGTAAAAGCAATTGAGTAGCAGAACATTGCAACGCATCATCCAGCAGTATCCTTGATGAGCATTAAAAACCGCTCGCTTTCACATATTCTCCTCATTTCCTATACAGACACATACATACGTACATACATACATACACCCATACCCATATTCATTTTAAATCGTTTCAATGCCCCATTGCTATTGCCAATCCCTTGTGCAATGCCATTCGAGTGTGCAAAGGCAAAAGTGCTGAAGGAGCGTGTATAGGAGAAATGGTGGAGGGGAGGGGGCAATTCTAGCAAACAGGAAAAGTGGCTCCAGGAAATCTCTTGGCAATTTATTGTAATGCCTTTGCTATGCATTTTCTTGTTACTTTTTTTTTTTTGTTCTTTATTTTTTTTTTTTGCAATAATCACTGCACTTAATTACGAGCACGCTATTAATTGAATTAGAAATGCACACACAGGGGTAAGCGGAGACAAGGGGAGTGAGACAGAGAAAGAGATAAAGCGTAATGCATAGAGCAATGTTGTCGATGCTTAAGAGAATAAACGACAGAATAGAGGGGAGGGGTTGGGTGGGTTGGTAAAAGGATGGGTGGAGAGAGTTACCATGGCTGTCTGCTTATCAGGAGCCAAAGCAAAGTTTATGAACCCACGCCTGATATGTGTATAGGTGTGCTTTCCAACCTATGTGACTGTAGGTCTGTATGTGTATGTGTGTTGGTGAGTGTAGGCGTGGCCATCATCTGCCTTTTACCTTTATAAATAAGCAAAGAGTCAAGGCATCAGCATCAGGCAGATGTGTCGTCCTGTTGGGTTTCCCTTTTTTTTTTGTGCGCCCCTTTCTCTACTCTTCTTTTGCTATCCCCTTTATTTATTTTTGTTGTTGTTGTGTTGTTACCTGGCCACACTTCACTGGTTGCTTCTACACTTGCTCCTCCTGCTGCTCTTCCTCATGCTGCTGCTGCTGTTGATGCTCCTGATGCTGACAAAGATGCGATAATCGCTTCATTCATGGGCTTTAAGCCTTAAAGCAGCCCACGCAACAACGGCAACAACAAAAGGAGCATAACAGGTGGAAAAAAGCTGAAAAATGACAAGGAAAATACCTTCTTATTTACTTGTGTGTGTGTCTCTGTGTGTGTGTGTGTGTGTGTTTATATACATATAGTATATATAAACATGAATGAATAAAACTGTGTGTGAGTGTGTGTGTGCGTGTGTGTGGTCTGTATGTGATCACTTGTCGTTTTTCGAAATAACATAGAAATTCTTTTCTTGTCAAAATACTCACTCATTAAATACATGGGCCATTGACCTTTGGCCCTAACGCTAAAGCAATTACCTTCATTAATTATTCCAATTAAACGAATTTTCCATGCAATTAAAAAACCACATTTATAACCTTGGTTATATGTATGTAGTTGTTTTTTTTTTCTTTTTTTTTTTTGGTTTACTACCAATTGTCAGTTGCAGTTAGTTTCAGCCAAAACATTTGGCATATAAATTTAAATTTGATGCTGATGCTGAGGTTGATGTTGATGTATGTTATTTTAGCTGATCCTGATGCTGATGATGATGATGATGATAATAATGGAGATGGAGTTGAGATGAAGTCAAATGTCTGTTGCGGTCAGCTGTTGAGAACGGATTCCGTTTGTTTTGGACTATTTGGAATTGAACCCCCCACCCCATGCCTTCATTTTTCTTTATTAATTTCCTGTCTACATGTGGTGCACCTCAAGCCGGAAAAACAATTTGTTAGCTTGTCAAAAGCATCGACGACCAGGACCCAAACTCAAGGCAAGCCATGGCAGCCCTAGACCAATTTAAGCACACTAGACCAGAGGACCATTCACTTTCATATACATGTCCAAGTCCAAATTTACCCCTTTTTTGGCAAATACATAGCTCGTTAACTTTTTGGGCATTTGGCTTTAATGTCAATATTTGCTTTTGTTTTGCCAAAATTTCCATAATGAAAATGGCAAATATGTTTTCCTATATATGCAAACATATATACATACATATATACATGTGTTTATATACATATATAATTCGTTTGGCAGTCAGTATCTATGGCATTTACTTTAGGCATTAATCAGCAAATTATGTTCTTATGGTGAGTGTATTAAATTAGCATAAAATCAACAATTGCCGGTCACATTTATACATAGTAACCAATTGCAAAACAATTTTCCCTAAAATTAAAACAGCAAACACACACACATATGCAATACATGAATGAATCAATGAATGAGTGGGTATGCGTGTGTGTGTGTCTGTGTGTGTGTATATGGTGAGAGGGATGCAACAACTCTATAGACTGCAATTAAATTCAATTTAATGCACAGACACAAATACCAAAAACTGAAACAGAACAATCAAAATATAAAACAAAAGATTCGATCCAAATGATACCCTAATTTTTATAAATAGATAAATCAATTAAATAAATAATATTCATTCAACATAAAGATAAGAAATTCCCTATTTTCAATTATATATAAAATCATGAAATTTTCATTAAATAATAATACCATGAAACATCCTATGTGATGTTGAATAAATAATATGATATGAATATATACCATATACTCTCCAGTAGCACTCTATAAAACGCTAACGACAAAAAAAAAAATAAAGAGGATTCGCGGATGTAATGTACATTCATTGTGGGGTCTATGTTGTGGGAATTGATATCAGAAAGAGCTTTGCACTTAACTGGCCCATTTTATATTAAATGCCTGCCAATGGCGACCGAAAATGAAATTCGCCATGCAAAAACAAAAACCAGAAGAAGCAAAAAAATACCGACGGACTCGTTATTTCCAGCTGTGCCCTAGTTTCTCTATACCCTTTCACAATGCCTCATTTAGTCATACCGAATTGGTTTTTAATAAAATTTCGAAAATCGATTTATCAAACCATTTGTTTGTTTCGTTAAGAGCTTTGATGAAAAAAATAGAAGATAATCAGGAAAGAAGAAAAACAACTAACGAGTAAAAATGAATTTTAAATTTAATTTGCATATTTTATAGCGACCATTAAAAGTAAATTGTCAGAGTAACTAATGAAATAAACTAGTAAAAGTAAATAGTAAAAGTAGCTAGTAAAAGTAACTCGTAAAAGTTAATAGTAAGTAAGAATAAATAGTAAATAATAGCTAATAGTAAATAAGAATAGCTGGTAAAAGTAAATAGTTAAAATAACTGATGGAAACGATAAGCAACAACAATTATTTACTGCACATTATAATTTAATTCTATATAATATAGTCCACCGATTTTTATGTCATTACAAACTTGTTTAAACTTTTCAAAAATTTATTTCAGTTATATTGTTTGTTTTGTAACAGGAATACTAATAGATTAAATTTATTTTCACTACTCACACTGATCAAGTATGTATGTATATTTGCTTAAGGCCAACTTTTGTCTACTGCTAATGTATCCTTTTTGCAATAGAGTGCAGTAACACGAAAAAACAACAACATAAAAAAGAAAAGGAAAACCAAACGAATGCCTGAAAAGTGGCGATAGTCCTAGTCCTACTTTTTCCTTCCTGCCTTATATTTCTTCTTTTCCTCTCTTTCTCTCTCTTTCGTTCTTTCTCTTTGTCTCTGTCCTGTGTGTGTTGGATATTTTGGCACTGATTGATTGAGTGGCGATTGCTGAAACCCGCCTACGTCTAACGGCCAATTGTTGGCACTAATTTCTGTGTTTCTCTCTGTTTTTAGGGTGTAAATAATGAACCGCACTTGGGGGTTTTCGGGTAAAGTGGCAAAAAGAAAAGGGAGAATGTGTGAGTAAACCATAGAGAGAGAGAGAGAGAGAGAGAAGGAGAAGCAGAGGCAGAGGTAGAGTGGTTAAGTAAATGGAGCGTCACTAACAAAAGAGGACACATGCGGATAGACCAAAATACATATACTACACACATATACATTAAACACACACATACACATACAATTCTGTCATTTTGGTGCGTAATTTGATATCCATACAAATGAAAATGCAATTAACATTCAGTCAAAATCGAAATCGGATGTGTTATACATTTGATTTTGATTGAATATTTCACTTAAAGATCTCGACCACCAGCTAGCAGCTAGGTTCATCCATCCAATTATGTGTGTTTTAACCCATTTGAAGTTTTACTCTTGACTAACTAATTAGAGCTAGAGTTTTTGGCACCTGATTTTACGGACTAGTGTTAAGTGGTAGGAAAAACCTTAAAAGTTTCTAACGAACAACTTGTCAGTTTTTCTCACAAACATTTGCCCAGTTTTCAGTTCGTTGTTAGTTCTTTTTCTTTTCTTTTCCTTTTTTTTTTTTTATTTACTCTGTTTTACTTGAGGCATGTTATTTATAAACTAACTCACGGCCAAAGTTACTAAAGTTGCATGCACAGATATATATATATATATATATATATATATATATATATATATACTTTTTCTCTTCCTTTCTGTATCTTTATATATAGTATATGCATATGTTTTGTGTCTGGAATAACGAGCATTAAGTTCCAATGCTTCTTGCCATATGATACATGACATTGCAAAAGACATCATGAACAAGAAAAATAGAAGAAGACATATGCACGCGGTCATATAGTCAGTTAGTTTTAAGGATAAATCATCAGTTAGACACACTTTAAGACAAACACAAACACAATCTCTCTCTCACACATACACTTTCTCTCTCTCGCTCTGTCCTTTGCTTTTGAAAGTTTGGCTGTAAGTAATCAGGAAAAGCATGTGTATTTTTCACACGTTGGTAAAAGGTAAAGTGATCAGCGCGAATAAAACTTTTTTGGAAAAATTACTTTCACAAGTTAAGACGCAAGACAAGAAGGAAAATGTACTAAAAGTCCAACAATTGGTTTTCTCAACGAAAAATAGTAAAATATAAAATATAAAAAATTTCTAGCATTTCAATTCAAAATTTGACTTTGCTGTCAACAAAAAAACAAAGTAATACCAAATCGACGTACACATTGTAGTATTGCTTTTAACTTCAGTTCGTTCAGTCTTCATAATAACAAAAAGTTATTCAAAAGTCACAAAATCATAAAAGATTCAACATATTTACAACCAAAAATTCAGATCGAATAATTTTTATTTATTTTTTTTTTTGTTTTTTCAATAAGGAGTCTAAAGAAATATGGAGATACCCGCTGAAGTCCAGGAACGTTTGGAGAAGGTTCTGGATGTGGCCCAGACTGTATTCCATTGGGGTTTTGTGCCATTAATACTATATTTGGGACTCTCAAAGGGATGTGAGCCGGGCATGCCACCAATAACTATACGTAGTCTATTTTGGCAATAGAGAAAATATATATATAAAGGAAAAGAAAAAGCAAACAACAGAATTTGGATGAAAGAAAGAAGACGACCTCCACCCATTTTCTAAGCCGCATGAAATATTCAAATGGTATCCGAAATAAAAATAAATTATGCGTTACCTTTGAATTTTTGCTAGTTAGTTATTTAATTTGATGACATATTGTTGATACCCATTCAATCTTGCAGAGTAGTTACAGAGAGTGTCCAAATAATGTTTGACAGGCGATGAGAAGAAATTGCGCAGTTTTTGTTATAGATACTTCAAGTGCCAGTCTAGAGATGTCTGCACAATAAAACTTTTCTCTCACACGCTCTGATTGACATTCCGCAAAAAAAAGAAGAGAAAAAATAGAAGAACAAAAAAAAATAGGAAGATTTCTTTTGCACTGACTTGGTTTTTGCCAAGGCTTAATTAAAAAAGTTTTCCTCAACAAGAATTCTGTTTTACCTTTTTTTTTTTTTTTATTATTTTTTTTTGTTTGCATTTGATGGCATTTCTATGTCCAACTAAAAATTGATTCCCATAGCCAACACCTACACACCCACACGCACACGCACACCCAGACACACACACACCTACAAGATTCATATCAATATCCATATCTCCCTCCCTTATATAGTTTATATTCTATGTATATATTGATATATATATATATCTTTCTTGTATTTCTTGTACAACCGATTGTCTTTTTATTTTTCTTTGGTTCTTGGTATTGATTTGATTTGATTTGATTTGGTCTACTCTGGGTACTGAAATATAAGTTTTGAAAATGATAAAAAACAATAATAATAATAATAAATGGTAAATGATGAATGCTTTGCCTGCTCGTTTCTGGTCTCTTTTGTGTTCTTCTCTATATTTTAAGAACTTCTTCAACTAAATGTAACTTTAAAGATACTTGTTTCTTTTTCTTCTTGTTTTTGCTTTTGTTTCATTTGTATTGAATGGTATTGATCATGCATTTTAGTCTTAATGATATGACTGAAAAATGTATCTTTCATTTAAGATATATAAATGTTGTATATAAATAGTGATGACATATCTGTTGGATTTTAAAGACTTTATGCGTATATCTAAGATGTTGTTGTTGTTTGCTGTCATTGATATTGCTTAGAAGCATTTACGGTGCACAATTCCAGGGCCGGATTCATCATACTCCTGCTTGGAGATCCACATCTGTTGGAAGGTGGATAGAGAAGCCAAGATGGAACCACCAATCCATACAGAGTATTTACGCTCTGGTGGAGCAATAATCTTAATTTTGATGGTAGATGGAGCCAGGGCAGTGATTTCCTTTTGCATACGATCGGCAATACCTGATGGCAAAAAAAAAATGAAAAATTTTTAAATTTCATAAAGTTTCAAGTGTGTATTATTTATAAACTTACCAGGATACATGGTGGTACCGCCAGATAGGACATTGTTGGCATACAAATCCTTACGGATATCAACATCACACTTCATGATCGATTGATAGACAGTCTCATGAATACCGCACGATTCCATGCCCAAGAATGAGGGCTGGAATAGAGCCTCTGGGGTACGGAAACGCTCATTGCCAATGGTGATCACTTGACCATCGGGCAACTCATAGGATTTCTCCAATGAGGTCGATGCAGCAGCTGTGGCCATTTCCTGCTCAAAGTCCAAAGCAACATAGCACAGCTTCTCCTTAATATCACGAACAATTTCACGCTCAGCTGTGGTAGTGAAGGAATAGCCACGTTCGGTGAGAATCTTCATCAGATAGTCAGTTAGATCGCGACCAGCCAAATCCAGACGAAGGATTGCATGGGGTAGAGCATAACCCTCATAGATGGGTACAGTGTGGGAGACACCATCACCAGAATCCAGGACAATGCCAGTGGTACGACCGGAGGCATACAGGGATAATACAGCCTGAATGGCCACATACATAGCTGGTGAATTGAAGGTCTCAAACATAATTTGAGTCATCTTCTCCCGATTGGCCTTAGGATTCAAGGGGGCTTCAGTCAATAGAACTGGATGCTCCTCGGGGGCCACACGCAGCTCATTGTAGAAGGTATGATGCCAGACCTTTTCCATATCATCCCAATTGGTGATGATGCCATGCTCAATTGGATATTTCAGGGATAGAATACCACGTTTGCTCTGGGCCTCATCACCAACATAGCAATCCTTTTGACCCATACCGACCATCACGCCTTGATGACGGGGACGACCCACAATTGATGGGAACACAGCACGTGGAGCATCATCACCGGCAAATCCAGCCTTGCACATACCGGATCCATTGTCCACCACCAAAGCTGATGCTTCTTCGTCACACATGTTTAGATTTTAGATTAAAAAGGCGGAGCAGGAATACTATAACGATAAATGAACAAACAAAACAAAAAAAAAAGATGTTTATGTATCAGGATACGATAAATCCTTTTCAGCAGAATAAAAAAAAAAAAAGAAGCAAACTAATCCACTAAATTGTGGTTAAATAGACGGAACCACTCACGACGTGTAAATCCAACAGCGACAGCAATCAAAGTGATTCCGTTCTATGTCTGAATTCGGCATTTAAATAAGTTGCACTTTCTAGTAACATGTTGATGAATTCATGATCTATGTATGTCTACAAGGGTCTAGGCAATGAGAGGCGTAACCTGGGGGGCAGCGGAGGGTATGGAGTGGGGGCACATACTGGCTTGGATACACATCATTTCGATTGTTAGTATAGTGTATTATACGGTGATTTTACAAATATTATGCAACTTGTCCTTAGGGAATAGAAATTTATTTTCCAAATTATTAATTGATGTATGATAAGCATCTATATAGATATAATTCCTGATAAACTAAAAGCTTGTAAATATAAATCATAATTTTAAATCATTGTGTTCCCTAAAATATATATAAATATACAAAATAAAAATATATTTATTATAATTATCGTTGTTAAATTAAAATTGAAATATATATATATATTTATTTAAAATTAATGGCAAATTATGAATATCATTTTTAAATTGAATTCAAATTACTAAAATATTAAAAAATTTAAATCAACATTTTAAATTAATTTCGATAACTATGTATCTTTATATCTAATCTGAATCAAGCCCAACTTTGCATAAATTAAATAAATCAAATTTATTTTAAGAACTATCGTAATAATATCTAAACCAAATTAAACGTTCGCTTATCTTAATCATATGAAAATTTAAAGGCATTTTTCATCTTTTAGTTGTCATATACATTTTTCAAAATGTTCACTTTTATAGTGTATGCGATCGGTCTTCATTACAAATTGCAATTTATCATTCTCTGTCATTTCATTTTCATTTAAATTATGTCTCTTCTCTTCTGATGTTTCTGCTGATTTTTGTTGTTGAATGTCTTTTGCTTCGCATTGCTTTTGAGTTTCTGCATATCTAAATATGTGTGGCAGGACTTGTATAGGCATCTGTTTTCGGCCGTTTTGTTGTTATATTTTTAAGTTTTTATATAAATAAATTAACCCGCACGATATACAAAACAATGCAAATGCATTTACCCACTACATTTGCCTCACATTGCAAATACAACAAATTTGTGCCAATGATGTGACAAACTTAGAGGGCCGGATGGATGATCTAACAACTAAACAAATTTTAAACTATAATTATTATACACTTTTGTTTTAAATATATTTTAATGAAATCTTTGATATTTCATTGAATCAAAGCATATTACAATAGAAACCATGATTGAGAAAAAAATAAAGATACTAATACAAAAAGTTGAACAAATTTTTATACATATTAAATTGAAATTGTTAAACCAATTTAATTTGATTTAGAACTTAATATTTTAAAGATTTTTATTAAGCTTACAAAAAACAATTGCTTCAATGGGAATAAAATGGTAATCAATAGATATTTATGTATATATGTATTTATGTATTTATATATTACTTTTGATATAAATTCAATTATACCCCTCTGTGACAAGAGTATAAGAATGAAATAATTTTTTGCATCTCTTTTCATCTAAGACATCATCAGTCCATAGATGGTGTGGTGGCCCGAAAAGAATTGCCGCTTGTTGTTGTTTTGCCTAAGAAAACAAAAAGAAATTTCTGCTGTCCAAGTATTTCTCACATGATATAAAAGTTGACGCCGTGTAGATTTCATTGAATTTCAAATAATTTTTATTTAAAATGCTAGACAAAAAGGAGGACAAGAAAAAGGGAAATACATTTGTTTTGTTTTTTTTTTTTTTTGTTTTTTAATTTTCATTCTTTCATTCTTTTTGCCTTGCCATAGCTCATTCTGCACTGCAATTTCTCGGTTGTCTTTTTTTGCTGATATGATCTTAACGTAATATTAGCTATGAGATTTATGTATATTATACTAATTAAATGTGGCGCAAAATGTTCATGCATTAATTCATCCCTAAGTAAAATTATAAATGTTCTAAAAAGGAGGAGAAGACGTGGGGAGGTGGTACCTAAACCGATAGGTGTCATTTTTTTTTTTTTTGTGTCTTTCGTTCTTTTTGTTTTGTTGCTCCTGCTCTGTTCTGCAAACTGTGTAAAGTTTTTTAAGTGCTTTTGGTTAGAAACTACATAGAAATTTACGTGACTGCAGCCAGAAGCAGGTACAGGAAACTTTCACGTATCATTGTCTGTATGCGCCAGAAAGCAGTTGAAAGAGGTAAAAATTATGCTTGGCCTTGTAACTCAGTCGTTTCACGAATAAGTTAAGTGAGTGTGAGTTTAGGTGTGAGTGTGAATGTAACTATTCATCGGGGTTGCTTAGAAAAAGAAGAAACTTACATTTATATATACATATATATACATACATACATTGTTGAATGAATGGGTTGATTGCAAAGTTCATTCTAAGGAAACCTTTTTGTTCATTGAAAACGAAAGAGAAATTTTAAAATTATCAGCAAGAGAGTGCATTTTATTAATAACAATATAAAAATATATTTGAATATAAAATTTCTACATATAGTTAGTTATTTTATATTGCATATTTTTCTAATTATACTTATTTAATTATATTCATCTAAATTGCTTTGTGTGACAACTTGCTAAAATTGTCATTTTATAATTTTTAGTGCCAAATTTCATGAAAATAAATAATCTATATTATAATTAAATATCAATGAAATAGTCAAAGTTCTAATATAAAATTTGCACATCATTTTGGATAATTAATGTTTGAAATTAAAATTAAAACCTTATGATTTTATTTTATTAAAATTTAGAATGCATAGAATTTTAGATTGTAATTTATCAGGTAATAGAGTAGTTAATAGAGGTAGTTATTATAAAGTTTCACTCATATACATATGTACGTATAAATATTTTATGTGTGATTTCAATATTAAAGATTCAAAAATTACAAAGAATAAATAAAAAGTAAATGGCTAGTTTTTATATAGTTTTATTTTGATTTGGCCAAATAGTAAACTAGCTTAAAACCCAAATATTTGTCTTTGTTAAAACTTAAGTGAACAATTGTTTTATTCCAAAAAATAAAAAAGGATAAATATTTTAGATTAAACTAATTAAAATTTATCACTACCCTTAAAGTTTTATTAGTCATTTTGAAAATATGACAAAAATTTAACTTTACATCTCTTTTTACAAAATTTGCTATATTTGTAAAGTAGAAATGTTACCAAAACTTGACCAATCTGCCCACTCTCTTCTGTCATTATTCCCCACCGTAAAATGGCACTAACTGACTTGAGAATGGCAAATGGCGAAAGCTGACCCGAACTTTAAATAGTTTTCCCAACCTCACCGTGCTCTCGTCCACTTGCCAAAAAAAAAAAAAAAAAAAAAATGTTCGTTGACAAGGTAAACCACCGTCCCACCAGAACGACTAGCACAATTCGGCAAGCGGTGGGCAGTGGCGAGCAGAGCGTTGGCGGTAGCACCACCAACCAATGTTCAAGCATGGTGTCTTGGCCTTTTGGCACGCAATGCAGCGTGCGGCACTAAAATAAACTTTTAGCCAAAGTGAGACGAGACAGCGACAAGAAAACTGAAACTGAAACTAAAACTGTGAGCTGTAAACTGAAAACAGAAAACTGAGCTGAACTAAGCTGAGCTGAGCTGCAACTTGGCCCAATGCACATAAAAATTCAAATAGTTGCAACGCGGTTGCATATCAAAGTGCTTCCATTTTACATTTAATGGCTAATTTATGAATTTGCAAAACGAACAAGCGGAACAATAAAGCATTTTTCTTACCCTTCCACTCTTTTACCTTTTCTCTTTTTCAATATACTTTTTTTTTATTGCTTTTCATATTTTTGAAAAAACTTTAAGTTTTAATTTTAATTTAATTTTTAATGTCATTGTGTATATAGGGAAAGAGGAATGGGCGAAGTGAGTAGTAGTAGTGGTAGGTGAACTTTCAAAAAGAAAAGTTCCCAAGACAAGCGCTGACAGTTTACCAGCATCGTCAGTAGCAACCGAGGCAAGGAACACCACCAAACTCTTTTCCGTGTATCCCTTTGCTCTCTTACCCATTTCCCCGCACTTATCCTTAGTTCTTTAGTTTATTAATTACACAAGTTGCCTGGGCAAATATTTTTCACTCAAATTAATTTCTCCCATGTGGCCGCGACGGCAGCTGTCATCCGACCTCGTTTTTCCTTTCCTTTCCTTAACTTAATTACCCTTCACTCAAAATGCAATAACGTGAAGAAAAAGCAGCAAAAACCACGACGACAAAAGACTTAAAAATTAATTCGCTTTTTATTTACAAGAAATAATATATTATAAAATTACACAATTTTTGTTTTTTTTTTTTTTATGAGTTTATTATATCGCTTTTATGTCGTCTTCAATCCAATTGATCTCTTTATCTCTCTCTCTCTGGCTTGGTGAGTCAGTTAATCAATCCAGTGGCAGAGTCTCATGCAACCATGTACGTTCACCACCCTCTGCAAAATCAGCTGCCGCATGATCCTCTCCATTCAATATCCATTTTGTGGTTAACAGACCCTCAACTCCAACTGGGCCACGTGCATGAATGCGTGCCGTTGAGATGCCAACCTCAGCGCCAAGGCCAAAACGGAAGCCGTCCGCAAAACGTGAACTGGCATTATGGAACACACAAGCGCTGTCCACGCTACCAAGGAATTGCTTTGCACTGGCATCTAAATGCAATACATACAC
The DNA here is from genome assembly GCA_037075365.1 of Drosophila emarginata. NCBI lineage: Eukaryota > Metazoa > Arthropoda > Insecta > Diptera > Drosophilidae > Drosophila > Drosophila emarginata. Next base: position 2,514,066 of record JBAMCD010000014.1, on the reverse strand, counting down.
GATGGGAATAAATACAATGTTTATAAACAGAGGGGTGGGTATGGATAAAAGGGTGTTTATAAAAACCATGGAAAATATTTGCGTGGCACCAAACCGAAGAAATGGCAAGAGAGGGATGAGGTGTAACAGTTGAGGTGTAGAGTGCTGAATAAAATTAATTTCCCAAATGATTTCAAATTTCGTTTCGACCAGCCAAAAGGTAAAAACGTAGTCAAGTGACGACACTGCATGCATGCAACACATGCACCACACAAATTGCATGCAACTTTTATACATGATATACAATTTTTGCTTTTGGCTGGCGGTATTTGGTATCGGTTTCAGTTTCGTTGCTTTGAATTGAATTGTTTCGCAGGCGAGAAGCTTTCTCTTATACATAATCACACCGAAACCCGCATCTCCACAGATTTGATCTCTCTTCCACCTTAAATGGGGAAAAAAAAAGAGAGAAAGAAAGAGCTAAGGCAAACTTTTTGTATTGCCCTGCTAATAGCAATACCCAATTTCACATATATATATATATATATATATTTATGGTATAAAAGGGGCACATAAAATTTATGGCCCGCACATTGAATGCTCATTAGCTTTTTCAACTAACCAACCATTTACGTCTTTCTTTCCCCACACCTCATGACCCTCTTTTATCCACTTTGATTTCATTCTGCTTCAATTGCAAGCAATTTGAAATTAATTTTCAATTGAAACATTTCGAAAAACGCCAACCATTATGGCCCCGATCCCCCTTCTTAACTTACCATTTTCCGTAACAATGACATCGGTGTGACCGCTGCCATATGTATGTATATGATTAATGGCATCCTCCAAACTGGGCACAATCTCAATGCAGCATTCAAGGGCACCATATTCATGCTTCAAACTCTTAGCTGCTGGTGGGCCAAAGGTTAATTGCTGATTTAATCTTGGTCCCGAATAGATTTTAACACCCTCGCGTTTAAGCATATTGCAGACATCATTGAAAATATTTCCGCTCATTAGATCCTCATGGATAAGTAATGTTTCCATTGCATTGCAGGCTGTGACAGGTGCCACCAAATTGCATACAGTGGCATTGGTAAGGCAAATGGGCGAAGGGCCACACAAAATTTGAAAAGAGAAAAACACAAACACACAAAATGCAATTAATTTTTGTGCCAAAAACAATAAACATTTGGGGTGGAAAAATTTTGCAATTAAAAATGGTGACCCCGAACACCAAAAGCACAGAATTTTCAATTGAAATGTTACTCTTAATTGAAGTGAATATATGCAGAGGAATTGGAATGATTTAAAAATTGGAATTAAAAATTTAGAAATCAAAAATTTTATAGGAATTTGTTTGCATCTAAAGATTAGAAAAATTAAGAAAATAAGATTTTCTTTTTTAATTTTGGAATAAGGCATAATCAATCTACTAATGGAGAAAACTTAAGATTAAAATATTTCTTAATTTACTTTAATGTTAAATGTAATTAGTAAAATAAAAATGAAAAAAGTTCCAAAAGATTTCGAGAATTTTTAAAAAAAACCTATTGAACCTACTCATCTTTTCGAAATAGAAAAGAGACTTACTTTTCAGTTTGTATCAACCTTTTGTCTGGTTTTTGGAAATCAATTATATAAAAGTCTATATAATTTACAATACATTTACAAGTCAATTACCTGCTGGATAATCGCATTTGGCATCGCGTGCAATATGCAATGCCTTTTTCAAATCGGCATCTTTATCGATATAGACATGACATACACCCTCAGCATGACCCAAAACGGGTATATGCAATGATTGCTGTTGAATGCTTCTAACCAATTCCGATGAGCCACGTGGAATAATTAAATCAATATGATTTTCCATAGACAATAGATCGCTTATTTCTTCGCGAGTTGAGACCTTAAAGAAAAATATAAAATTCTTATATATTAAAAGTATATTAATTTTGTACTTACTAAAGATACTGCATGATCAGCTCCAACGGTTGCCAATGCCTCTTTAACCAATTCCATAAGAGCTTTATTACTATAAGCCGCCTCCTTGCCGCCTTTAAGTAATAGACCATTTGCCGAGGCCATGGCCAATGCAGCCACTTGGGGCAATGAATCTGGACGGGATTCAAATATGACCAAAAGAACACCAATTGGCACGGTAACCTGTTTCAGTTCCAAGTTCTCGGCCAAACGAGTCCGACGCAAAACACGTCCCACATTCTGCAAAAAAGAAAAAGGAAAGAAAAAAAACGCAAAAACCAATTGACAAGTCAGCAAACACAAATCACATTACATGCATTATACGCCATGTGGGTCCAGAACCATAAAATAACTCAATATTTATGCGACAATTTTCTCCATCTACCAGAGAACTCACACCACCCAACCCCGCCCCGTCCCGCCCCCTCCCTTCTTCTTCAAATCCCAAGCGTCCATTTTTAGAGGCATTTGCTTTGCGCAGTTTTACATAAATCAAGTTGCTCATCTTCATCGTAATCTTTATTTATTTTTAATGGGCTGCTGTCCGAACGCCTTCTCTTTTGCCTTCGTTTTTGCCCTTCCAACTGAAAATTGGCTGCAGATAACACGAAGAAGATTGCGGCTGGGCTGCTGACAGCAGTTGACTGCCCTCGTTTTGCATAGAATGGAACCAAAGTATACCACACCCCACCCCATCCCAAACCCTAACTCATATCCCATTCTCTGCATTTCACTTGAAGGAGAGGGAAATAAAAAAAAAAAAGAATCTAAACTCAACTCAACTCAACTTGTGCTCTGAGTAAATTTGGTTATATGGTCATTATTATTGACTTTGGCATTGTGTTGGGGAAGTAAAAAACTTTAAATTATATTTACTGAGGACAATTGGATAAGTCATGGGCCAAAGGAGAGAGCCAAGGGTTTGTTGAAGAATAAAGAATAGAATTCTGTTTCTTATGCCGAGCGCCGTAAAATATGCAAGCGTAATAACTTTCTCTTGTCGAAAAAGTGAAAAGAAAATTAGAAATTGAAGTTTATCAAAAAAAAAAAAATAATAATAATAAGAGACTTCCGCTTAACGATGTCAATTTGTTTATCATTTAAATGTGCTGCCTAATCATTATTCATTCCATTTTTCCATTTTTTTAATATAAATAGTAAAAGTTTTTTCATATCCGAGTACCCTTCATATTGATTAAAAAGGTATATTAGCATTATAATAACATGAATGATAACAAAAGTGAAATAGTGATTATTCCAATTATGCAGAAAGTTTTTATGTAGATTTTTAAACCACCTTTAAGTTTGTTGGAAACATTTTTATACTGGCCTTGTCGCAATACCCTGTCAACCAAAATCATTTCTTCTTTTTTTGGTATTCCCCCACCGCCCGCTGCCGGCGTCTGTCATCGGTGGCATTCAACATTTATTGAGTGCGTTATGGCACTTTCTTGTTTATTTGCCCTCACACACACGCACACACACACACACTCATACACACAGACTAGCACACATTCAAATACAAGTATATATATTTTATGATTTTTTACGCTGTCGCCATTTTGTGTCACAATTTCGCTGCCATTTTTACAATAAACTCCATGTTCTGGTCGTGCTATGAAAAAACTTTTCTTGCCACACCAAAAAAAAAAAAAAAATACAAAATACAAAAAAAAAAGAACAAAAAATACAAAGTGAAAAAAAAGAAAAGAAAAACGAATATACACACACACACACTGACTGGAAAAAAGTTTTGCGTTTCCGCACAATCACATCCAATAAAACGGCTGGTTGAAAGGTCCACCGCCTCCACAACTCTCGTGATGCTCCCACTAGTGTAACCTTCAAATGCTGCTCCCTAACCCATATTCCATCAACTCTGTCTGGCTTTGGCTCTAGGTTAGTGTAGGGTCTTGGGTCTCACTGTGTGCTGGTTAATGTCATTGCCAAGATGCCATGCCATACATGGAAACTGTCTTTTATCTTCCACATGCTTACACTTTTTTTACCCATTAGGGTTTGAGTTACAAAATGAAGGCATGTACAGTTCGATAAAGTTTAACTCACAATATATAACTAAAGTAAATAAGTTAGTTAACAACTAATTTAAAGTGTTTGCAAATCTTTAAAACGACTCTAAATATGGTTGCTATCTAACCAATTTAGTTAAATTTTAAAAGAGTTTGCAAGTTTTATAGACAGTTTAACGATTACTTTTCAATTCAAAATTGGTTGGATTTTATATTTCAGTAAAACTATTCAAATATTTTATTGAACTGTTGTTAAAGAATTTTTGTTTTTTTTTTTTCAATAAAGTTTGCTTTAAATTTTCATTTTGCAGGAGGCAAGTTCAATGAAAGAAAAACAATATTGGGTAGCAGAAAATAACATATAAATTTTCATAACTTTTCCAATTTGAAAGCAAAAAGTTTGCAATTGCATAAAATGTATTTATTTTTACGAGGCATTCCCTAGTCTACAATTTAGCAAGTGCATTATCCTTACATAGCACATACTTTGCTCGTATTCTTTTTAACCTTGCAGTCCCCATTCCACCCCCGCACAATGTTTAGCCATCTCTAAGGGCTGGTTGAGAGGGTGTCAATTTTTGTTGAAGTGTAAAATTGCTTGGAGATTTCATAATGTTGTTAAAGCTTTTCGGAAGCAAAAGAGCAACTGCATATGGCTCATAAAATGACCAATTCTTGTCAAAGAACAATTCCCACACGAAAAGAAATGGAGAGAGAGAGAAAGAGGGAGAGAGAAAGGGAGAGATAGAGAAAGATAGTGTTCTAACTCAATTTCAAGAAAAGGATTTTCACTTTTCGACACCTTAAAACAAATGCAATTTGCCAAAACTTTTTAGACAAAAATGTTCACCCAAAACTTAACGACGCTTTATAAAATTAATTTTATTTCTTTACCTTGTGACTATCCTCGGCAATTTGCTTTAGGCCAATGGACAAGTTCTTCAATTTAGCTGAATTCAATGATAAACGGGATAACAACGGTTTGGCCAGACCATTCTTTTTGGCCTCGGCCAAATCCTTGGCATTGGCATCGAGAATAAATTTCTCACGACTAACCAAAAGATCGGCCAATGTATTAACTGCACTGGCACGCTGGGCCGCTGTCAGAGCCTGCATTTGACGGCTTCCGGTACGAGCTATAAAAAAAGAAATTCAAACAAAATAATAATAATTATAAACAAACAAAAAGGCAGACTAAACTTTAGATAGAATATACAAGTTGCATCTTCTCAATTAAGAGGCAATTTTAAACACCTGCCACTAGGTGGCAGTGGCAGTTGTCTCTAATAACAATTAAATTAAATTTTAGCCAAAACATTGCTAGCCAACTTCAGTTTAGACTGGTTAGCCACTTAAGTTTCGCCGCCCTGGGTTATAAAGCCACTTAGTAGAGGGGCAATCCCCCATCCTTCTCTCTCTCTATCTTTTCCGCAAAAGGATTCAGTCACTTTAAAAACCTGCACAAAACATAGCAAACGGAACAGAGCAGAGCACCGTGACCCACTTTGCTGTGGCAACATTTTCTTCTTTCTCCCTCACTCTCTCTCTCTCTGTCTCTCTCTCTCTCTCTGTTTCTTTCTTTTGCGCTCTTTCTATCTTGGCTTATTTAGCCTGGCTGTGGGAGTGTGAAACTTTAATGGCCATTAGGTTAGTCCAAAACCACTTGTCATTCGCTGTTAAAATGACATAGACTGGAGAGAATCCACTTGGTCTTTGGTGGTGTAACTAAATAACTAGTACAGCTATAAATGAGTTGAAAAAAGGGAACTTAGCCAGCCACTAAGCAAATTAAAGTTCAAAATAAATATTATTAAAATAAATTACTCAAATATATTAAACTAAAGCAAGTAAATAGTAACTATATAGAACTACAATTTAAGTTTACACATTTTCTATTTAAATAAAATAAATAATAACTAAATAATTCTTCATGAATTTACAAAAATCATTTTCAAACTCTAATTTATTTCCATTTTGTACTAGATATTTTATTTGAGTCATTTTGCATTCTCTAAGATATTTTCTTTTATTAAGTTAACCACTGAAATTTTAGTTAAACTATTTTCTATTGTTTTGCTCTATCTCTTTTTATACCACTTACCATTCTCGGCCATTACTTCAACGGGCACTGAATTGGCACTTTCCGTTGCCTCTGTAAAGAATGTGCCAACCTTTCTGCCGCCAATTATTGTCTTAATGGCCTTCTCTTGCATACCATTGCAAATAACAACGCTAACACCACGATCTAAAGCCCAAGTGGCTGCTTTCACTTTGGAGTCCATGCCACCGGTGCCAACCTAAGGAAAAGGATGGGTTTACAACAGTGTCAACACAATTTCATCATCTTGTTAAAAATTCAACAGAGATTTACTTAGCAGCCCAGTCAACTAATTGCACTCTCTATCTCTCTCATTCTTTATATATATATACATATATATAGCTTTACCTTTGACTTCTTTCCAAATTCAATGCTGTTGCTATCGTCACTTGTATAGGTATGCATTAACTTGGCACCATCTTCCCATGGTGGCTTATTGTAAATGCCATCGACATCCGACATGAGGATTAGTAAATCCGCTTGTACTTCAGCGGCCAACATGGCCGACAAACTGTCGTTGTCCTTAATGGGTATACCCTATAACAAAGAGGAGAACAGAGAAATTGTTAGGTAGGGATAAATAGTTGTCTACGGGTCACGTGTCTCTTAGTTAGATAAGAACCACACACCCACAATGTACACTATTACAACAACAACAAACAAGAATTACTTACCCTTCTCGCACCACCGGCTGGCTCATCGTCACGTATAAACATCGGTGGCGAAACGGCATCGTTCGTATTTATGATTGGCACAATATTTAGGCTAATTAATTCGGAGAGCGTGCAGAAGAGATTGTTGCGTGTTTCCTCATTGTAGAAATCCGGTTTTGTAACCAGCACCTAAATAGGAACCAAATCCAAATCCAAACCAGACCATAGAGTAACATAGACAACTCACTCTGTTTTAATTAGTCTGAAGCATGTTGTGGGTTATATGTGTCTGTACTAACCTGTGCAATCTTGACGCCATATTGGGCAAACATAGCATCATAGAGAGACATAAGACCCGACTGACCCACCGCAGCAGCCGCACGTGGTTCCAGTGTGGCGCCATCAAACTAATAAGGGGATTCAGGAAGAGGAGGAGTAGGAGGAGGAGGAAGGATGAAAATGTTGAATTGAAATTATATGATGTGCAATTGCGTGAAAGGTAACCTCTTTGCTGTCCTTGGGATTAAGTGTTTCACGCATGGACAGAGACATCAGAAGCTCCTGTGCTAGTTTCTGTTTGCCAAATGCAACAGCTCCACTGGTCACCATCATAACTTCACGTCCCTCTAAATGACATTCGGCTACCTGATGGATTATCATATAATATAAGGTTACATTTAATAAGAGAATTACGTTTTGATATTACCTGCTCAACAATGGATGCCAAACGACCCAAAGCCAATCCATGATTATCCTCTCGTGTAATCACTGCACTTCCCAATTTCACAACCAATCGTCTGGCATATTTAAGCTGACTACGTTCCGTAAAGGTGGGATGAGATCTCTCCAAGCGTTTCTCAGGCGGCACCAACTGCATCAAAGAATTAATCAATGTGTGTGTTAACTCATAAACATAAGTACTCCAATACACAAAAAGCATTAAAATGGTTTATCAATGACAATCGGCAAACAGGCAAGGTCGTAAATTACGACAACAGAAAAGCACAACACAAATTCCATAAAAACAAATCGAAAGCCAATTAATTAAATAGACCCCCGCATATACTCAACCCTGCCTCCTGTTCCTGTCCCCTGTTTCTGCCACTGCCCCTGCCCCTGCCCGTGTCCCTGCCTGTGCCATCCAATCAACAAACTTAATCAGTTTGTGTTCCGTGTGTAAATCATAATCACTAAATTGACGGCTAAGTCTGATTGTAAATATGTACATTATAAACAGACAACAACGTATAAAATCAACAACGACGACAACAACTAACTAATGCCATAATTCTTGAATAATTATTATGTTTCTCTGTGATTGTGTGTGTGTGTGAGAATAATTGGTTTTTTAGCCAACGGTGCGATCTGCATAATTAATTAGAAATTATGGCTAATCGAATTTAACACTTTGAAATATAAATTGATATAAATACATATACATATATTTACAAATATATAATGTATATGTATTTATATTCATTTAGTAGGAAGCTGTTGAAGTGCTTTTCCTCCCTAACAGCTTAAAACGTTTCCGGGAAACGGAAGTAGTACAAGCAACAACAGCAACGCCATTTTATTTGAATTCCTTTTTTCGTGGAAATATTAGCCAAACTTGTATCAATAGAAAATCAGACATTTCACACTTGAAAAAAAAAATAGAAAAGATTTTTTTACTATGAACTTTTGAGATACTCTTGCAAATCATTCAGCTTTGCTTTTTAAAGTCTAAAATATAGTAAAACAAAATGTAAAAGTAATTCTGAAATATATAAAAACGATCTCGGTCTTTGCTTAAAAAGAAATAATAAATTGTACTAGAAAAAGAAATGGCTTGACCAAGGATCATCATTTGAAGCTATGCCTATTGATGACCGTATTAAATATAAGTTATTCACATAGCATTTAAGCTAAATGGCTTAGTTTACTCTTATTCTAACTAACTCTAAACCGAATCTATTGAAATCCTTTCCTAATAGAACGACTTTTCTGGGCCAATTTAGATAGGTCACCTGTATACGCGTCAATCAATTACGAAATGGTCGTAATTTAAATTGGTGTTTTCTTTTTTCGTTTTTTTTTTTGTTTTTGCTGTTTCTGTTTTTGTATTTGTATAATTTTGATACAGTCAACGATTTTGATTGGCATCGGCATCGATTATAAATTTATAACGAATTCACACTAAATTGCACAGTAAATTCAATTGAGGCGTAAATGTTTATTTTCATTTTTTTTTATTTTCCCTTTAATTTGATGCATTTTAAACTGTCAAAATTGATGGGTACAATTACAATACACAACGGCAATAGCTCAATAAAAATGTATAACAAAATGGAATTTGTTTATTTGTTTGTTTATTTTGGCCTTTACTTAAATTGCCAAGTAACTGGCAATTTGACCGCCTTGTATTGTTGCTGTTGGTTGTTGTTATCACTAAAAGACGGTTTTTTTTTTGTTATCATAATACAAAGGCGAAAACAATAAAAAAATTATATGTATATGTACAAATATATATGTGTTTCTTTTTTTGCTTTTTGTTTGATATACATTTCTGATGACGCGATTTTTTGGTCTTATTGTCTGTCTGTGGCACATGTCGTATGAGTGATATATATTTAATGTTGCGGCACCCCCAACAGTAATTAGTTTTTGAAGGTCAAGGATGAAACTTTTGTTATCGACTGTATTGACAGTCAACTCACTCCTAACAATAATTATATAATGGTCAAGGGGGGCACAAGAGGTTAATATTACATATTGTAAAAGCACCGATAGAGATTGAGATGATAGACATATGTACATATATAATTATCTATAAAACTTGTTCATTATCTCAATCAAAAACTAACTGCGGAACGAAAATTGCTTACATCCATGTATATAGAATTGTTTTTTTTTTATAGTTATTAATCATTTTAAGAGTTTGGGCTTCTTTGGTACACATCCAAGTATCCTTATTTGACCTCTCAATTTTGTTAGTATTAAAACTAGCACCAATAGTTGCCTATAAAAGATAGTTAACTTATGAGATACTTTATTTGTTATTAGACGACAAATGAGTATCTTACAGACAAACTAAATGATGTTGTATAGTATTCAAAGCTCTTCACGAAAAAGTGCTTAGATTAGGTTAAATTTAAACTTGGTGGAAGTTTAGTTACCCTTACTTTATTTTATATTTTTACCTATTGATAAAGAAATTAACTCTTTCAGTTTAAATAAAAATGCAAAATTGTTGAAACTACTTTTTTTATTGGAATAATCAAACAAATTATTGCTATATATATACATATTGTATAAAGAGTTACAACTTCTGGTAAATGTTGATAATCTTTTATGTTTCTTTTTCTTTGAAAGAGTATTAAAAAATTAGAACTACTTTATGGCCAGCTGTTGATCCGCATAAAAAATGACAACAATTTTTTTGTTTTTTATTTTTGCCGCTTTTTGTTTGCTCTTCATTTCACTCTTTCTCTGTTTTGTATTTCTCTTTCACTTTGCCTCTCTCTTTCTATACAATTTTATGATGTGCCGCACACACACACACACACAGAAGCAAGCAGAGTGAAGCTCTACCAAAAATAAAAGAAGAAAAAAAAAAGAGTCAAGACCGAAGGCGCCATAACTGCCAACACGTGTCAAAATGAAAACGGACCATGGGTTGCCAAGGCCTGAAGAAACAAAAAAAAAAAAAAGGGTAGTGTGTATAAAGGAGTGCTGAGTACTATAAGCAGTGTGTAGGCAGGCAACGAGGTTGGCCCTCGCCTCGACCCTGACCTAGGCAAATCGTTTTGAGTGTCAAAGGCAGGCCGCCAGGCCATTGAATGTCAGACATATGCAAATTGTTGGAGTGGCTGGCCTGAGGCAAGCAAAAATGTTGATGCATATAGTATATGTATATACATAGATGGAGGGAAAGAGGCCAGAGGGGGTGGATTGGTTGGTGGGGAGATGAGGATTTCTCAAGTTCCCATTGAATAGAATATTTACACCATTTTCTCATCTTTTATAATTTTTTTCTCTCTCACTCTTCTACTCTTGTAGAATTTATTTTAACACGTTTTTCCATTTGCCTGTTGGCGCCAGCTGTCATGCTGTGACAACATTTTATCAGCTCTTGTCAGGGATAGGAATAGTGTTTGCTTTTCTATTTCTTTTTCTTTTGTCTTTGCTTCTGTTTTGCATGTTGAGAGGGAAATCAAACGATGAAAACTGCAAATGATTTACAACATTAACCCCTCCACCCACCCTGCTTAATATACACCACCCAACAAAATAATATATCATGATTTTGCAAAAGTACATATGTATATATAAATAACATTTCTATCAATTTCAATAATTAATAAATAAGAATAAATGTCTGATTGTCCCAAAGAAATATAACTTTTTTTTTTATTAAATGAAAAAAAAAAACTGATAGGAATTGGCATATAATTTAAATTGTATTTAATAAAAATTAAAAATTTAAATATAGCAATCGATTTTCATGTTGGACAGTTTGACATAATAAATGCCCCTTCAATTAGCTTTAAACCCCAAATACATAGTCCCATTTTTGATGTCCCATTTCTGTTTACTTTATGGTTTTGGGGTCTCTAAAAGCCCAAGCTGTTACCCAAGCCAGGCCGGTTGTGTGTGCCCCCCATTATCGTTACTCATAAAATAAAAAAGGAAATCTTGAACTATATAACAACTTGGAAATGGAATTGGTTGTGTTGTTTTGATTGAGTGTACACTAACATAGAAAGATAGAGAGAGAGAGAGAGAGAGGAGGGAGGGGGAAATAAGACTGAAGCTGATTAAATTTTAGTGCCAAGGAAAAATTTCATAACTAATCTATAAGAGGGTATACCCCTCTCCTCACCCCACACTTGACTTTAGACTGAATTGCATTGAGTATGGTCATCTAAAATATTAAAAAAAAAAAAAAAAACAGCTGAGTTTCACGCTCAAATCTCATGCCGGTAATTTTCCCCCCAAATAAAAAATTGACCATTAATTTTTCCATTTCTTTTTGTTTTGCCTAAATTATCAACCGTGCTTATCGGTCAAAGTAAACATATTTATATAGAGAGAGGAAGAAAGAAAGAGAGTATATGTTTGTGTGTGTGGTGTTGTAGTCTTGTCTGGTCAGTTTTAGACAATTAATTTGAAATCAAAGTCCAAGAAATGAAATCATATAAGCTGAACTTATCTGAACTTATATCTGACAGACATTTAATCTATATTAATGAGCGATGCAAACTGAACCGATAACTATATATATAATTATATATGTATGTATGTCTATTGAAATTTCTATTTAATTTCCATAATAGTAATAAATATAAAACTAAAATTCTTTTCTTCAACAATATAAACCAGTTAAAAGTGGTTCACTTCAGTGGTTCTTTTCAAAGACGATTAGTGTACAAAGTGCATATTAGCCTTAGATTGTTAATCATAAATCACAAGGTACAACAAATCGTCAACAAAGGCAATTAAACTAACTAAATTAACCAATACACTATAAATTTGCTTGAAAAAAAAATATCTTCACTTATTTTCTTCTGATTTATATAAAAATTTTAAAGTATATAAATCTCACTTATTCACTTATTTAAAAAAAAAAAGAACAAAAAACAAAAAGAATGAAGAAAACGAAGAGGAATCTCACTCACTGGCTGTCTGGGACCATGGGAGCTAACAGCACGCCATGCATTGCTGGCGAAACCGTTGCGTAATCCATTCGCCAAATTAAGGCTATTGCGCAGCATATTGTTCAAATAAGGAAATTAAGGATCCAGGACTTTTTTAATTTTACGTTATTTTCCAGCCAAAAGGATAGACTTGACTTGACGATGATGGAAACGGAATGAGAATAATTTGTTAGCTTGAAATAATTCTTTGTTTTTTTTTTTGTGAACCGCACCGTAAAACCCAACGAGTTCTACTGAATATAGAAAAGTAGACGACCAACTGATGGACTTGGTCGTTGTTGTGGACTTGCTGCCTCTCCCTTTCAAACTCCTCCTCCCCACCTATTGCCTTTTGCCTACTTACATATGTATGTATATACATAAATATGTATACACACACACAAACTGAGTCTGAGGCTAAAACTGATAATGGAAGCGCAAACATGTGTAATTGTAAGTGTTCTCATTGCGATTGCGATTAAAATTTTGTATGGCAAACTCAGCTACACCCTAGCCCTACCCCCTTCTACTACCACCTCCTTCACTTCACTTCACTCCACTTCTCTCTCTCTCTCTTCTTTCTATTCCCCTTCCTCTTTATAGTACTCTGCTCGCTTGTTGTGATTCAATTAGAAATGTTATCAATCACAAACACTAACACCAAGTAGATTTTGGCACCAACACCACGAACATGCTATGAATTGAGATTATGGCAAACATTCACAGACAGACACAGAACGAGAGAGGGAGATATATATATATATATATATATATAGAGGGAGAAAGATAGAGAGTACAGTAGAGATTCCGTGAGTGAGCAATCATTATATATGTATTTATGTATGTATGTAGTAACAGCAAAGCGAGAGGGGAACGGTGTTTATTATCATGTACATATTGTTCTGTTTGGTCTTATCAAGTGGGGCTAGCAGGCGGGCTTATCTAACGGTATTCTATATTTGCTTAGCCATCAGTCGAATTATTGTTACTGTTGCACTTTCTGCACTCAAAACTTTTCAATGTAAATTCAAATATTTATTTAGAGATTTGTCAGCAAATATTAATTTAGATTTCAGTTTATCAACTAATTGACCTCAAATCCCAACAATTGTTGACAAAAAGACTTTTAGTCTACGCAGTCTCCGGAAAGTAGGCTTTAAAAAATTTGTTGTTTTTTATACAATTTCACAAATTTACGAGAAGATTGTTGATACGCTCACTTCTTATGTTTAGAAACTTTGGTCGGTGGAAGAAAGGTGTGAAATGTTTTATCTCCACTTATTTTCTTTCTCAGTTTAAATTTGGAGCAGGGTATAAAAAAGTAGATGCAGCTCTCATAAAAATTTGAATATTCTAGAATCAGAAATTCCGCACTTAATTGAAACAAAACCTTCAATTTAAAAATTAATGCAATTGTTCAACTCAATTCAAAATCAGGTACATAATAACAATTTTTCATATTTTGATTAACTTAATAAAATCCTATAGCCTTATCAATGTAATCATTTTTGTTTTAATTTTTAATTTTTTTTTTATTGTCTTAAAAAAAAGCAATCATAATATTTTTATATTTCTGATTTCAATGTTTTCAAGCATTTGACACTTCAATTTTAATTACAATTGGATTTTTTTTCTGTTATTCAACGTTATTAAAACCAATTGTCACACACCTCAGATAGAAAGAGTAGACAGAACGAGAAATAATAAAATAATATGATTATAAAAAGAAATATTTAAAAAGAAAAAAAAAACAGCGACAAAAAAAATTAAAATTGAAATAATTGCAGGAAATGGGAAATTTTTTAATTAACTGACAAAAATTGTAGACGAGTTCATTTAGAATGGCAAAATAGAACGGCAAAGATACAGGTATAGCTGCTGGCATAAGATGAACTGACAAAACTGGAATGGTACTGTGTATAATTAGTGCATATTTAATTATTTTTACGAACAAGCACCGGGAAAATGGCTGAGAACGTTGAAATGTAAAGGTAAAAATAAAATAGCAGACCAAGAAATGCCCAGTCAATCAAGGCAATGTGTAGATATATAAACACAATAAACAAATATGGAATGACAGAATTATATATGAAAATCTATAGTTATAATAAAATATATATTTAATAAAATATATAAAATAGTTTTAATAAAATATATTAAAAAAAGATTATCATTTTTAATGTCAATTTTTTGTTATTATTTAAATATTATTATCATCAATTTATTATTAGGGGCATATCCCCTAAGGATTTGCAATGGGTCATCTTCTTCAGGTATCTTTTAGCTTTTAGCCATTTGTGGCCATTAAACAAGCTATTCTCTAAATGGTCAAAACAATCATAAAAAACAATTGCACTTAGTTTTTAGTTTAGTCAATTTATGGCTTTATTTCGCATAAATCCAATATATTTTTAGCAAAAACTAGAGTTTCGAAACTCTCAAACTACCTTTTGATATCCCCTATTCCGGTTGTTGGCAACCAGAACACTGACCAGAGCGCAGAATAGAACAAATAGAATAAAACAAAAAGCGACATGACAAAAAGCTGTTGTCGTTCCACTGAACTGACACCCGGACATAAAATTATGTTTTATAATTAAATTACATTTACAAAAACAAAACTAAAAAAAAAAAATAAAAGAAAAGAAAAGGGATGAGTAAGCAAACAAGAGTTTTGTTATTGCCACAAAATATAATATAATGTTCCCTGTAAATAATTTCCCATAGTCCATAGTCCTGGACTTGTCCTGTTCTCTTGATTGCAATTGCAATGCATAGAAAAGCCATAAAATACAATAGCAAAAATGGCAAAAGCCTGAACTTCCCTTGGACTGTTCTGGCTGCCTGGGGTCAGATAAGTGCAGAATTATGTACCCAGGCCTTTTGCCTGAATGTAGCGGCAGAACGGCGACAGAACAAAAACAAAACAAATGAAAGGGGAAAAACAGGGTCACAAGTTTTTCAATCGAATTTCGTTGTTTATGTTTCGTTTTTTTTTCCCCCCACCAATCGCTTTGACCCTGCCGCCCATTGCATTTGTGTTTTATGCATTTTAAGCCAGAAAGGAATGCCTCTCTATCATATGAATATGAATTTATTATGGGAGCAAACAAGAAATAGTTGTCAACTCTATGCCTTGGTTTTCTCTTTTGGCCAGAAAGAAGGACACTTGTAATTGAAACTAGCCATAAATTTCTGCATATAGAAAACTTGGATACATTTGTGGCTTTTGTGTGAATTTTTGTTACACTTGGAAAACACATATATGTATGTACATATACACACACACACTTACTCACTTTTCCACATGGATACAAAGGGGCAAAAACGCATTGAAGTCTGAAATTGTTTGCATTTTGCGTATGCAAATTTTTGGGTTTTTGTTATAAATGCCTGAATGGGCATTGGCAAAGATGCAAAAAAATAAAATAACCAAAAAAAATGAAAACGGAAATTCTGATCAAAAGAGTGCCGATGAATTAATTGATTGAATGCAAAAAAAAAAGAAAAAACAGAAAATTGGTTCCATTTTGGTTTGAATTCTCTACAAAAGTTTTGAAGTGGAAAAAGGAATTGGTCTTGGCTTATTAAAAATAAACGGATTTTAATAAATTTGCATAAACTTTGACAGGATTACTAGAGATTACTGCTTGGTTGGTTTTGATTTTTAAAAAATATATTCAATCTATTATATTTGTGTAGCATTTGCATAAAACGATAGTTAAACCAGTAATCAGTTTCCATAAGTGTTTTTAAGTCAGTTTTAGAAGTTCAAATCATAACAGAATGTCTTAACTTAAAATATGTAGCAAAACGTCCAATTAAAAAATAAATTATGGGAGTAATTTTATTAATTTTATTATTATTAAATTATTATTATTATTAAACATTAAAATGAAGAAAAGTAAATCATTAACTTTCAGTTAGTATATTCATAAACAAATCAAAGAGTGTTAAAAGAAGTTGCTTTAAGGACTAAAACTTATATTCAAATCAAAGTAATTTGTCCTTTCAATTACTTGCTTTTGCATACGTACTTGTAGTTCTTTTTTTATATATGTACATTTGTATGTATATATATTTTTTTACACCTACACACAGATTGCATTTGGTTTTAAAGTGTTTGAAGCAAGTAAACCACAAGTTGTGGCCATAAGTTTTTCCTTTCGGTACGGAGTCTCTTCGTTTTAATATATGCGCATTGCCAAAGTAAGTCCTGCTGCATGTTGTCCTTCGTATGCGGTCCTGCTATACTTTAGCCTGTCAGCTAGATTTTCTTCGTTTTTTTTTTATATTCCAACAGTAAAGGCAGTAAAAAATTCACTTACAAAACACTTATGCCGACACCTAGCCACGCCCACACTCACACAAACTCACACACACATAGCCGCAAAGAAACTTGTGCATTGCAGCAGAAACTTCATCAAATCCAAGCTAATCACACTTTGATTTGCATTTTGTAACCAAGAGGAGTGAACTTTTCAAGCAAAAAGCGCATCCCCAAATGTGCATGGAGGTGCAATAAGACAGAAAGAGAGATAAATAGAGAAAGATATGAGGAAGAAAATGAGAGGGAGTGGAAGTGGGAGTGAGACAAAAAGAGAGAGAGAGAGAGAGATAGAAAGTAGAGCACTTAACTCTAAGCGTTGCCTAGACATTGATGAATGAAGTCCGCCCCACCATCAGCAGCCCGCTTGTAATTATGCTAATGAGATGTCTTCAGTGAGAGAAAAGGAAATAAACTTGGCTGCTTTTGCCACTTGAGTTAAATGCAATTAATTATATTTTTTAGCCACTAAGCCCTTTATAGAGTTAATTAATACAATATGGATAGAAAGTATATTATATACAAAAGTTATAAATTAAAATATATACAAAACTAATTACACTTGGATACATAAAAAAATTTTTTAAAAGTGAAAAAAAAATAAATGGGAACATTCTTGAAAGAATATTTATTTTAAAAGAATACTTTATGTTTTAAAATATTTATCCCTTCTACTCCATTATTTTTCGATTAAATTATTCGATAAATAAAGATCGATGGGGTAAAGATTCCTGAATTAATACTACATAATATTCATATATTGCATATTCTAGAACTCAGTATGTTCATAGCCGCCATTATCATAGATTTCCATATTGGCTTGATTATTAAAGCTCACTTTTTTCGCCATTAATGGCGGTCGTTTTCCTGTTTTTGGTGTTGGTGTGCCACCGGGCATGGCAGCTGCATTCATCTTTGCCTCCGATCGACGCATTTGAAACAATTTCACCGATTTTCGATTTAGAGCCAAATTCTTAAGATTTAATTCATCTTCACTAAAAAATCGACGCTCAAAATTCATAACCAAATTGCTATAGTCATTTTGTTGTTTATTTCTTGTCTCATGTAGCCGAAAAATAGTTTGTCGTCTCACTAAGCTCTCACGATTATCACCATCATGGCCATCCATTACTAGTTCATCATAATGGTGTTCATCATCATCATCAAAAAGTCGCTTGGGACGTTGCAATCGTCGAGCAATATTCACGGCACTTCCTTTTAACTCGAGAAGAGCATCTTCATCACTAAATTTTCCACTTGAACGAAACCAATCCACTTGAGTTGTTGCCAATAACTGTGACATGGTGGCAAATCGATGAAAAAACATTGCAACAAACTGTATTATTAATATGAAACCAAAAAATATGACAAATACGAGACCAATTGGATCTAATTCTTTATATTGACGATAGATGCCAACTTGAAGATTATCACGATCAAAAGATACAAAATCTGTAGGATCTATTGGCCATTCCAAATGCAAATATTCTTTTTTCAATTGCAAAAGGAATACAATTAAAACAAATATGGCATTAATCATAACAAAGGCAAAGGCAATCAAATTACGTAAATCCTTTAAACCATCAGCCATTGCTTGTTTTTGTTCTTTACTTAATTCCAATGGTTTCAAATATTGTTTAATTAAATCTCGCCAAAATCGTTGCTCAATTAATGATATTTCGCCCAATTCCGAATTGATAAGTAATGGATCATTTAACCAACCAGGTTGATATAATTCTGGATCATTTTTAGTTTCCGTTCCATCATCTTTAACAACAGGAGCCTCTCTAGTTCCCCATGTTACATCATTCATATTGAAGACGGAGTAAAACATTAGCAACATATACATTGAGGGTATTGTTATATAATAAATAACACCACAAAGTAATGCCCAAAATTCCTGAGGATGCATAAGACCTGCAAGAGAATAATGACAATTATATAATTATATAAATTTCCCCTTAAATATTAAGTAAATAAAACAAAAAAATCTCACCTGCTATTGTTATTTGTACGGCTACTAGTAGAAAAAATAAAGAGGCCGGTGCTAATGGACCATCTTCCAGCATCTGTACTATAATACCAATTAGAACTGCCATCATAACTAGACAATATATCGCACTAATCACAAATGCCAATAGTAATTGATACTTTTGTTTCAAATAAACGCAACTAAGTATAAAAATTAATAAAGGAAAGAAGTTCCAAAGAAATGCTGTCCATATATCTATATTAAAAACTGCCACCAGTGCTCCAACCATCATAAGGAAAATAGTACCAGGTCCCAAAACAGTGCCAACCATTAACATACTTTGATACCACATATACAGTGTCGATATAGAGTTATTCTTTTTCACAACTCTATCAGCATCAGCTAATATATCAAAGATATTCGCAATGGTTGATGGTACCCAACGGCGACGTTGATTATAAAATTCATTAAAATATTCCGGTGAATGGGTGTACGCATCGGAAGCGGCACAATACTCCACACGAGATCCTTGCTTCAACAGGAGTGTGCATAGCCAACGATCTTCACCCTGATCATATTGTACCATATTCATGGGTTCTGCACTCACAATTGTATAACGTTTCATAACACTATTTTCCATTAAGGCACTGGCTCGAAAAAGGCTAAAGCAACCGGGACTGCATAGAACACAGCCGATAACATGTTCCGTTGCCTTTTGTAGCCAATGGCCTATGGCATATTCAAAACGCTGATACCAAACCATAGGACCCCTTCCAACTGGATGTATACGACCACAAGCGGCACCCAATTCCTCTACAGCTTTCATACGATCAATAAGCAATTGTACAGCCCGGGGCTGAAAATCAATATCACCATCTAAAGCCAAAATGAATGTATTTTCGGCAATTACTGCCTTGCGGCGAGGTGAGAAATGTTCCGTTTCCATAATTCGATAGCCAAGAAGATAATACATGTACATCACCTGCGACCAGCGTTTCTTATGACGAATTTTATCCTTATTCTTTAAATGGGCGACCATTTTAGTTCGTCCCGGTAGAGTCCAAACCAAACGACCACCATATGGTGTCTCAATTTTCAATGGTGGTTTAATTTTAATATTCACTCCATAAATCTCAAATGCTGCCTTATCCAGTGTTCGTGTTAGGGTCTTTACATATTCATTAACTGGCGGATTTCGTTTATTTTGGCAATACCGTTCATCCAGTACAAAAGCATCGTCGAAAAAAATGTTTGCTGTAAAACAAAAAATGTCGGATTAATCCAAAATCAAAGTTGACAATTTGCCAACACTTTTGGCCTAATGACGTTTTGGCATACGAATGAAGTTGCAAAAATAAATATTACTGTACAATAAATTTTACATCTGACAGTTTTGGTTTTTTTTTTGTTTTCTTCTTTTTATTCTTTTGCTCAATACATTATTTCTTTAAGTAAAGGAAAATAAAAAAAATTGTTTATGTTTGTTTTGGAGATTTAGTTGAGCGATTTTGAAACAAATAGCGTCCGTGAAAAATAAAATTTTTAGGTTTAAACGAACTGATAGTCAATATAGGCATAACACACAGTAGAAGCTATATGTATATCCATCTTCTTCCCATATTCTGTTTGGTTTATAGATTTAGAAAGCTGTTAATGCATTGCCTGAATTTTCAGAACTGCGAAATACTTGATTTTTACGTTATCTTTTATATTCTTCAAAAAAGCAATGGGGATCCGTGGGTTTTTGTGATAACCTCATAATCTCTCATAACTGTACCATAAAATATTTTTTCATGTTTAAATTGAATATTTGAAATTTAAACAATAAAAAAATGAAATTGTATTTAAATACATTAAATTAAGTCATAATGAATACCAAGAAATACTTTTTGAAAAAACCTTGACCCAACGACATCTATCTACACATGGCAAGAGAAGTACTAAAAAAAAATTTTTTTTGTTTTAAATAAACAGAGCAACATGATGATCTAAACCTGTTGCAAATATATGCTTAATTTATAGATAGCGTTGAAGTTACTTTCGAATAATTTTTGGTTTGCCAAATGGTTTTAAAGTTCTGCCAGAGAGTTTATTTATGCAACCGCTTTCGAAATGTATGCAAAAACTTTGATGCAAACCAACAAAGAAAATAAAATAAAAATAAAGCTAAATAAAATATTGTAAAAATACTCAACAGATTGCTGCTGGCACTTGACATACTTTCCAATTCATAGTATTCATCATCCGCTTTGCCGCCATTTAGATGCGTTTTTGCCATTCGCCGTGCGCATTGGTCCTCATCCAAGCGTATAATTGATTTGATAAATTCCATCATTTCCTCTTCGGTTTCATGCCACATTGTGGCACAGACAATCAATTGGGGAATTTTATCCTCCTCCTGTATGTCTCGGCTGGCATTGATGTCGCCAGCCAAAGCCAATATTGGATCACGGGGTGCGGTTAAATCGCTCTGCAAATGAAAACCAGAAAAACTTTCGTTTAATAAACTAACTAAATATATGAAAAGCATTCAAATTAAAGCCACTTGTTGATTTCCGCAAATTGTTAACAATTAAATTTATTGCCTCACTCTAAAATATAAAAACGCATCGAAGTTCCTATACACTTCACCGAAAGGAGAAGAAAGTAAGCGGCAAAGCGAAGAAAATATATTTTCTCTATCAGACATATGTACATATATAACTGTATAATGGCAGATGTATTGTGTGGGCCTTGAAAAATCATACGCAAAAAAGGTTTAATAAAAAATAAATGAGACAAAAGTCGCGGACATAGAGCCTGAGCCAAAAAAAAAAATGAGAGGGAGAGCAAGAGCCAGGAAACCCATTGAGATCAAATGCACCAGGCTGCTCTTCGCTCGCCTCTCCCACTCCCCTAATTGACATACTAACATTGCACAGATCAAGTTCACCCACTCTCCCACTGTTACGGGCGATGTTGCCAGAAGTAGCGGATTTCCGCTTAAGAATAAAATGGCATATAGGCAGAATGCTAGAATTTACAACTGGCAACGCTGTTACGTTTTCTCTCCTCTCGCCATTTTCGTTTCTCACTCTCCAATGCAAGTCGAATTTTTTCTGAAGTGTGTGTGTCGTAATTATAAAATATTAAAAGCAAACTAGATCAGCATTAAGTTTTCAATTAATATTATTTGCCTTAAAATACATTTGATAGTTGTCAAAATTAAGTATACACAAGATTCTCCCTGGAAAAAAAGGTAAGAACAAACGAAAAAAAAATTAGAGAACGCAGGCGACAGCTCCCATGCAGCCGTAGAAGAAAAAAGGAATAAGAAAATATTAATCGTCTCTTCTTTTGAAATCAAGGTGGAAAAGAAAGAAACAGCAACATTTGAATTGACTTTGGATGAGGCAGAAGAAAGCGAAAAAGCTGACGGCACAGCCGACGTTGCCGCGCAGCCGCAGTCGACACAGAGGTATAGTACGAAGTGAAAAATGGAAGCAAGTAACTGAAAATTTACGAAGTGAAAAGTAAAAGCAAGTCAGTGATTATTAGACATTGTGTCGTTTTTTTTTACTTTTTTTTTTAAGTGAATGTGCACATACAGACAGTACATACATACATACATATGTACATACATATGTATGTATGTATGTATGCATGTATGTATGTGTGTGATTTCTATATTGCTGCGTGAGGGGAAAAATAACAGTAAAAGAAAAAAGCAAAAATGTTGCCGTGCAGTCTTCACGGTGGTAAGAGCAATGGATAAGAAATGGAGAGTGAAAGCAAATTAGCGAAAATTTGTGAAGTGCTGTTGTTTCTTCCCCCCTTTTATTTTAAAAAATCTGCTTTCAGAGATGAGAGAGAGAAAAAGAAACGTAATTGTCTTTTTAAAAAAAGGAGAAAGAAATCGAACGGGATGCTCGAAAAAAAGAGAGTGAAGATGCAGCAAAAAGTGAAGGCAAGTCAGCAAAAGTTTTTTTTTTAAGTGAATGTGAGAATGAAAAAAAAATGTGTTTGTGTGTTCTGCCACGTGAATTGTCTGAGAGAATAAAACAGCTACATACATATGTATGTACATACATATATCCGAATAAAAGAGGAAGGTAAGCACATTGAAAAAAATTTCAAGTTTGTATGAGCATATGTATGTATATAATGTATTAAAGATATGAACATACATATGTATAACCCTTGGGGAATTTCTTCCTAGAATATAATGGAATAAAAGTGAATAGGTAACTCCTGTGGTGTTTTAGTTAATAATTTTCCTTTGCTTTTGTAGTTAAAAAGAGTCAGAGGAAACGAAACAGTAAAACTTTCGTTTTGGGAGACGTTGTATTTGTACAAATTTTTTAGTCATGTTAAAAGGTATATTGAAACCGGAGACCCAAATTTACAAAACATGACTTCTTTATAAATATTTCAATTAACCCAGTAGAACATATGTATGTATGTATTTCTTTATAAATATAATACAAAAACTTTTCAATCTAAAACTGATATACATACATACATATGTACATACATAAATGTTGATTTGGTTTACTTTTTAACTTACATGCTTTAATATTTGAATTCTCCAAGCCGTTTACCTAATGATATTACGACCCTTTCAATGCTCGTAAAGCAATGCCAATGCCATTCTAATTTATTCTTTTAAAAATCAAGCAACATGCATACAAACATATATACAGTGGTTCACAGCTTATTTCAACCAGCACCTTAAAAAATGTTTGGGAGCCTGTAAAATCTAAAGTAAGATATATTTCAAAAAAATTTAAATGGGAGGTTTTAATCTGATGTTTCAATTTATCATATTCACTTAAGTTGTTTCTTTAATAAGTATCCACTATTAAATATAAATTAAAAAATAAAAAAGTGAAGAAAAATAATTCCACAGCTTATTTCAACCACAAACTTTGCAGCTGAGCAAGGGTCCGTTATTGAGAAATCCAACGGTGAATTATTTTTCTATGCTTCATTCATTGTTTTAGGTATATGATAAAATTAATTTGAGCTAAATTTTGAGAGCGAATATTGCAGAAATTTTTTTTAGCGAAATGGGACCACAAACCAGCGAGAGCTTGTCCTTAAACATTTTAAAACAGGACATTCTCGCAGAGAAATTGGTGCGATGGTTGGTGTTCCTGATTCCACTGTCCAGAGCATCATATACAGATTTACCCGCGAAAATAGAACCCATAATAAAGGCAGAGAAGCTCCTAACAAAATTTTTAATCCCACGGACGAGCGCTACATTGTGCGAAAAATTTGGGGTAATACACTGCAATCGGCTCGAAAAGTGGCCAATGATGTTGAGAGACAGTTAGGGAAGACGTGCCACCCCGAAACAATCCGCCGTGTGCTTGGTGAACATGACTTCCATAGCAGAGTACCACGTAAGAAGCCCTTTATTAGTGGAAAATCATGAAGTGTCGCCTAAAATTTGCTCAGGATCACTTGGTCAAGGACAGTTGTTTTTGGAACACTGTTTTATTTTGCGATGAGTCCCAATTTAACTTATTCGGATCGGATGGACCCTAATATGTGTGGCGTAAGCCAATTACTGAGCTTGAGTCAAAAAATTTACGGGCCACAGTTAAGCATGGCGGAGGCAACGTCATGGTATGGGCCTGTATGTCAGCAACCGCCGTTGGAAAATTGGAGTTCATTGAGACAACGATGGACAAATCTAAATATCTCAACATTTTGAAGTCAAATTTAATCGAAAGTGCTGAAAAACTAGGAATAAAAGAAAACTTCCGATTCTACCAATAACACAATGACAATGACCCTAAGCATACGTCGGGCATAGTTCAGCCCTGGCTGATCTGGAACTGCCCTCATGTAATGAAACCACCAGCCCAGTCACCAGATTTAAATGTTATTAAAAATTTGTGGTCAATTTTGGAAATGAACATTCGAAAACGGAAAATTACAACCAAATCAGATTTAAAAACTGCATTAATTGAGGAATGCGCCAAAATGACACCTGAAGTGACTTCAAAATTGGTGGATTCGATGCCAAAAAGGCTTAAGATGGTGGCTGAACAAAAGGGTGGACACACCAAATATTAATTATTGTTATTTAAAAAAAAAACGTATCTTTAATACTTGAATTTTATAAGTGGTTGAAATAAGCTGTGGAATTATTTTTCTTCACTTTTTTATTTTTTAATTTATATTTAATAGTGGATACTTATTAAAGAAACAACTTAAGTGAATGTGATAAATTGAAACATCAGATTAAAACCTCCCATTTAAATTTTTTTGAAATATCTCTTACTTTAGATTTTACAGGCTCCCAAACATTTTTTAAGGTGCTGGTTGAAATAAGCTGTGAACCACTGTACATATACATATATATTTATATATATATATATATGTACATACATATGTATATGCCTAAATTTTAATTACTTTAATGTCTTTATGTTGGCCCTTTTGGGCTTACACACAAACTGTACCACTTTTAATTAAGTTTACACCCACGCATCCAAAATTTCACTACACAAACACTAACCAAACATAGCACACATACATATACATGTATATATGTATGTATGTATATACAGTGTGTGTGAGTGTAAGAGAAACGCAAACATTTCCTGAACTTTGCAGTTTCCCCGTCATTTAACTTAATTACATTGCCTGACATTTGAAGCGCAAACGCACATCATCCAGCAACAGCAGAACCATGTACCGAAAATAGTCAAAAAGTCCTTCAAATAAATAGGAGAGTCGAGTTGACTTCCTCAATGAGAGATACCAAAGCAAATACCAAGAAGGGCAACTCCTTCAACGAAAACTTGTCGCCTATGATTGATGTTAACGCCTGATTACAATAATTCATTAACATGAGCTTAACTCCTTTGGTTACAATCAGATTTACCACCATTTCTGCATAATGAATGTGAAACTTATGGGGAGGGGAGAAGACAAAATGGTGGCAAGATGAGTGAATAATTAACGCCAGTTCATTTATGTATGTACATATGTAAAAAAGAACAATATTTAAAGTACATTAATTTTTTTTTCTTTTTGTCTCATTATTGATTTTCTGTTGAAACAAAAAAAAAATGTGCTTCACTCACCTTAATGGTTAAATACTCATCACTCCAATCGACAATGCGTCGATTCATTATAGAACATTGATCCACCAGCAAGCCACAATACCATGGGCATACGTAAAGCTTTTCGGTTGGGGCATTTTTATCGTTTTTTGGTATCCAAATGTGCAGGCAAGTCCATATCTGGGCTAGCCACCACAAAGGCCACAGCCATAGGGCATAGTCGAGGCATTGTCTACCCAATTCGTCGAGATTTTCACCCAAAGGTCGTAGCGTGAGATAGTCGGGCATTAAACCGTGCAACGAACATGCATTCGCAACACGAAGTTGGGCCAGAAAAGTGGCTAAACCAACTGTCACAGGCATGGCAAGAGTGAGGGGCAGAGCGTAGCTAAACTCTTGTATCTTAATTTTGCAAGCGAACTTGCCAAAAATGTGACACAAATAGGCAGAGCCCACCTGCAGGAGTACGGCATAGACAATGGCATTCGGGTCGGATTGGATTGTATGTTGCGACACTTTGCTGATAAATGAGACGTTGCTGCTACTAATGCTTCCATTTGCTGATGAGGACTGTGTTAAATGTAGCGCATCGTGCTCAGTGTTGGTCTCCTAAACAATTTAAAGCAAAGTATAATTAATTTGAGTATATACGGATGTATACTTTTACTCACTACTATGGTTATCAAATGCGTTTGCCAGGCCTCAAGAAATAAACTAAAATAGTCGGTAAATTTCTGTCCATGCAAAAGAAAAGCCATCATGCCAAAGACAACAATTTTAAGTGGCGCCAAATATAGATAAGTGTGATAACGCGATCGTGTACAACGAATCGTACGAATTATATAGGCTGGAGTATATAGAAAAACAATGATAAATGAATCGATCACTATATAATATAGTGTATATATAATGGCTTAATATTAAAAAATACAAAGAAAATAGCATTTTTAAATAAACAAAGTAAACCTAATTATGTCATTTACTTTATATACATACATATATGTATATAGATATGTAAATTTCTATAGTTTTGTAGCAACGATTATACATAAATCAATTAATTTCAACTTACCTATGGCATCATGGGTATTGGCATAATTCTCCCACCAACGGAATGAGACTAAAATCATTGGAATGACCAATAGTTGCACCTCCAGCTGTGACGACATCGATGGCCAGATTAGAAAGACACTGCCCTGTGAGAGCATGGCCAAAATTGAGATGCCATAGACGAGCATATCCATTGATTTCCATTGCAGACGTGTGCCCGTCAGCAAATCTGTGTGAAATGGCAATCAATTTAATTGCTGTCAAATAAGATGGCGATGGAGGAGGAGATGGCGATGGAGATGGATTGTTGTTGTTGTTGATGTTGTTGTTCATCTTCTACTACAACTAGTAGTACTCACTAAGCAAAGTGGGTACAAAGCACACACAACAGCCAAGCATCGCACCGCGTGTCACATCCAATTGAGGCAAAACAATGAAGGTGAACAGGGCCAGACCCACAACATGCAGTAGTTCAAAGAGTGTGACCTAAGCACAAACAGTAACGAGAGAGAGAGAGAGAGGGAATAATGAAAAGAAAAGGACGGGGCGGCATCAACAGTGCAGGAGCAGCTCATCAATCTTTTGTAGTATGATACCATCTTTTTTTTCTCTTTTTTTTTTGCTACTGTATGGATTGGATGTACGTACCAGGGCCACTTCTAAACCAGTGGGTCGATGCTCTCGCTTAAAAATGCATATGCGCAAGGCACGAAAGAAGGTAAAAGCTTCTGGTGCAGCAAAGGCAAAGATCAAAGCCCAAACCCAGGCAATTTGTTCTTGTTTACTGCTTAATGCTGTCAAATCGCCATAGAGTAAAACTTGACATGTTGGGATTGCAAATTGTGATTGAAAGATTTATAAAGAATATTGCTTTATCTCAAACCTTCAACTTACGGTATTTGCTGCACACTTGTACCTTTTGACTGCTGCCACCGTTGTTTGTATGACCAGCCATATAGAGATAAAGCAACTTGGCCAACACACTTGATACCAGCACAATGGCAAATACCAAAAGATATACAAAGACTTTGAACAATTTCAAAAAAAATTGCAATTTTTTCCAATCGGCATCGCTTCCGCTACGATTTTTCTCCGGTGGATCCTGAAAGGAATCCCATAATGGCGGTTTATCTCGCATTCTTCTACAAAACGAACAAAGTTGATAGTGGACGTGCATTAATATTAAAGATAATCCAATGATATTTAGTGGGTTTAATTAACTTTAATTGGTTTTATACACACCGGTTACGCAGATAATAATCACTCTCATAGTCACCGCTCATGTCTGTCATCGACTAAAGACCACTTACAACTAAAAAAGACAACTAGATGGGAAAAGAAGGCACTCTATTGAATTATTGTGATCGTTTGTACATATACCAATGGTTGATGGGTTGGTAAATGATAACACCTTCTTCTTTTCACCTGTCGACGATATCTCTCATAGCAGTGCGTAAGTTGACAAGCATGTCAACATGTCGTTGCCATCATCGATTCTAAATCAATTGCAATTAAATCAAAGAAGTACACTACCTCCATCCATCACCCCTCCCGACCTTGCATTAATATTTTCCATTTCACTGTCATAAAAATTAATGGCACAAAGACAAACACACTGTAATGGGTGTGTTGTGTACTGCACTATATGCTTATCAAGTCAATTACAAGACCTTGACGTTGTCTTTATTGAATGCAATTTTATCAAATATCCGGCTGTTCTTCTATACTAAGTGTTCCGGACATTATGTACAAGTGTTTCAAATTCGCACAATGCTTCGGTTTGTTTGATTACTTGGAAAATCACTTAACTTGGTTATTTAATTAAATTTCTAAAAGTTCCGACTTAATTCCATTGCCTACTTTTAGGGCTGATGATTTATTATTTCGTTACATTCGATCACACGATAACCAACAGAGAAATTAATTGCCGCAAAATTTCGTTTTAAATACTCGTTTTAATGTTACAATAAAATCATTGTTTAAAATCGACAATAGCTTATCAAAAATTACATTTAAAAATAGAATAAAAAAAAGAACAAAAATGCACTTGCATAAAATCTAAAATTAATTTTCTTTGGCATTTTCAATGGACGTTTATCTAATATAACTTTCCCGGCTCTTCGTCTTGTAACCCCGTCGCAGCCGACGCCGTCGTCACCTCGTCTTCATCATGTCCTCCTGCCTGTCTTTTTCGTTTTAGATCGCGTGCTTCTTCCATAGTGGTGGGCAGAATTTTATCAGCAGTCTCTGGAAAGCCCAATGTTAGAAAACCACTCACCAATGCAAATGTGGCAAATAGAATTTGTGGCGCATAAACATAATATTTTGCCTAAAATATAAACAAAGTTAGAACAAAGAGAAAAGTCAACCATTTTGATTGATTAAATTTACCAACAATGGAGTTTGCGGCGCCAACATTGAGCCAATGCGCCCCACCATAGAGCAGAGTGACAACAAACTGTTTCGTACATTAGTTGGGAAAATTTCCGAAGTGAAAAAATAAAGGATTTGAAAACTACACGTAATGGCCAGTTTTCCAATAAGAAATAGTGTCAAGGCCCCACCATAATTATCTGTGAAAGCGACAGAAAAAAGAAACCTTTTGTTATTTATCAGATAATTGAAACTTCTATAATATATATTACCTTTATCAATACCAGCCGAAGCGCCCATACAAACAGCACACACAAGCATCGAGGCACAGAGTGAGTACCGCCGTCCAAAGCGATCCATTATAATGAGAGGTAGAAGTAAACCAGGTATCTGAATAAATCCATTCAACATGAAATTCGTGTACTTGTTACCACCCAAATTAACCGAATTCAAGCTCAAACCCAGAGCAATAAGTGTATGGGTAAACCAACAGAGGCAACAATTCAAAATGCGTGGCCAAAAGAAAATTATTGCCTTAATGATCGGATACTGACTTTCATTTGCCTGACGCAATTTCTGGCGATTATTGGCCAACAGTTCATCCAATTGCTCTTCGGGCAACAGTCGCTTATTGATGCGAGCGGCACGTTTTAGAACAGAGGCAGCTTTCTGTTCAGCACCCTGACTAAGCAGCCAGCGAACACTTTCCGGTAGAATCCATAAGAATAGAATTTGTAAAATTGCTGGTGCATATAGAGCCCTTAATAGCCAACGCCAATCTTGCAACTGAGAGGCCAAGAAGCCCAAAAATGCCTCACCCAACGCATAGAAGATGGTAATAATTGTGGCAGCTGCCACACGACGTTTCGGACCAACTAGCTCAATGGCCAACAAAAAGGCTGTGGGAAATAGTGTGCTACCCACAGCCATGTCAAGAAATTCAAATGATAAAAACATATAGTAATTTGTCGAAAATGAACGAATAACTCCCATTAAGGCACTCAATGCTCCACCAATGGCCAACATGGTGCGTCGCCCGTAACTGCAAAATAAAGATTCTATATTAAATATTTTCTTTAAATTAAATTAATCGTTACTTTACTAACCGATCTGCAAAATAACCACCAACGGGTATGCCCACAAATTGTCCAACATTGTTAATGGTGCCAACCATGGAAAGCATCCATTCATCTTTGCAAAAGATGCCAAACTAAGAAAGAGGGAAAGGAAAAAAGTATGCTAAATAAAAGATTTGGATTTGGACTATAAATAGCACAAATGATCACATATATATACAAATATTTTAATTATTTCACATTGAATGCAACCATTACGTCATCGATCGCATTAGAAATTGATAAATTTGACCAAGAATCAATACCTCTGTTGATATAGTACGCTCCTCATCACGAAATTTGAAATCTTTGCCACAGCTTTCCGTTTCGTTATTGAAAAAATATTCAGCGGAACAAAAATCGCTTGATGGTTCAGTAAATGTTTCAATATCCGTTATATTGGTCACATAGCGATTACAAGAATCCCAATCGGAATTCTTATAGGGTATTGTGAAATTTAACCAAGGTTCCTCATATGAACTACTTGGACTATCGCATTGTGTTACATTGCATCTAATAATGAAATTTGATAATATAAGAAAGTTTTTTTACATTATTTATCACACATTTTCTCTCACCTTTGCACCACTGTGCTGGCTGTAAATACGTAAGATATTGAGAAGAAAGCATTGAAAACCATTGGAATACACAATAAAATATAGTTAATGATCTGATATCGTCCAAATTGACCAATACGCACTAAAATGCTATCAAGTGAATTATCTTCTCCATCATCATTGACCGCTGTTTCCTGCACCACCGTATGTTCATTCGAGGGGACAGCGTTGCCCTCCTCTGCCGCCACCACCTTGTTAGTAGACATTTGAAAATCTTTTCGAGCACGTGTTAGAATGCACTTTTTATTACTCTATCTCTCTATTTTTGGTTGGGGGTTATGCGGGAGAAAACGTAAACACTTATTTCCCTCTCACTTTAACACTCTCTCACTCTCTATCTGTCTGGCCAAACAAAATATAAAAAAAAAAATAAAACCAAAACGAGACAAGATCACGATATATAACTAAATTTATAATTTTTGTATATATGTAAATACATATGTATATAATATTAATATTTTTTTTTTTTCTTTCGAAAGTATGTTGTTCTAAAGCTATTTTTATTGTGGGCTGCCGGCACTTCTGACTGAATGCTGGAACGTTATGTCTTGCTGTGGGGAAGGCAGCCCATTGACTGACTTGCGCTCAATCAGAAGGAGGTTGAAGAGATTCACACTCATCGTCCGGATCGGTCTATGTAACACGTTAGTCTGATTCTGTTCCCATTCTTTACTCGAATTCACTTCACTTTCACTCACTTACTCACTCACTCGCACGCTCGCTCACACACTCTCTTCCACTCCCTCACTCTACTCTCTGTGTCCCGCTCTCACTATTAGTTTCAAGTTGACTATATTTAGTCTATCTCTTGTACGTTCTATGATATAGTCTGTATGCCCTTATCAATAGTCAAAAAAAGAAAAACCTAAGTAACAATTTGTACTACAGATTAAGTTTTAATCTTATTTATGGTTTGATTACGGTTGTTCGTTTCGTCTCGTTTAGTTTCGTTTCGTTTTATTTTTATACCCTGTACCCATAGGGTAAAAGGGTATATTAAAGTCGCTAAAATGTATGTAACAGGCAGAAGGAAAATTTTCCGACCCCATGAAGTATATATATTCTTGATCAGTATCAATAGCGAAGTCGATTGAGACATGTCCGTCTGTCCGTCCGTATGAACACCGAGATCTCAGAGACTATAAGAGCTAGAGCAACCAAATTTGGTGTCAACATCCGTCTATTGTATAAGCAGCTCAAGTTTATTTTAAATTTTTGCCACGCCCAATTCCGCCCCCGTAATTTAGAAAAAACTATAACTTGAGCTGTAATAAAGATATCGCATTCTCATTTGGCACACTTAATAATATAGCCAATATGCACCAGCCGACCAAATTTGTGGAAATCAGACAATAATTATCGGAGATATACGCATTTCCGTTTTGTACTAAAACGCCCCATGCAAAATGGGCTGTTAAGTGTGAGCGAGATAGCATGCGTTCGCTGTTGCTGCATGTAAAGAGAATTTTTTTTGTAAATTGATGGCGATTTTGATCGTTTTTGACTTTATAGAGTAGTTTTATTTGGTACAGGGTATACTCAATGTCGGCAGGGACGACTTGCTTGCTTCATTTTGTTTTTGTTTTAGTATTAGGTTGTAGTATTGGCTTGTTGAATGACTTTCGGGCATATATTGATTGATATATCTGATGGTATAGCGCGGTGCGGGGACTATTGTTTATCAATTCGATAAATGTATCTCACTTATGTATTAACAAGCCATTATGTCCATAGTAGTAGAGTAGGTTAAACATCTGTTCTTGTCTGTCAGTCTGTCTGCCTGCCTGAATGTTGACTGATTACTGGGTGTGGGTATACGCACTTGAGTACCCACTTTCCTTATCTTGCACTATTTGCACAATGTCATTGACTTTAGCACACGGCTTCTTAAAGTTTACATTACAATAATATGATTACTTGAATAAATTATGTGAAATTGAAACTAAACAACAAACACATGGCTAAGCAATAATCTGAAATTACGGCATTCTTGATTAGCCATATTAATGATTAGTAAAAATGGCAAATCAATAATATCTCATGAAATCAATATAAAGGTTATGAATGGATTCATAAATTATACATATATTCAAATAAGATAATGACATTGGCAATAATTGAATAAAAATAAATCATAAATCATTCATAAAATGCAATAATAATAACAATATTTCTCATTGGTTTAATAATACACAATTTGTTGATACGATTAATATATTGATAAGCATTCTATATAAAAATTCTGATTTATATTAACTATTTACAATAGAAAATGCGGTTTATATATACATACATATATACATCTGTATGTATGTATTCATCTTTATGCTACAAATTTCATGAATAGCATTTCACCTCAACAAAATCGCTTTACTACATGTATAGTTTAGAAATAGTTTTTTTCATTCTTTTTATAAAGAATCATTAATAAATTGTTACTATGCCAATAAAAATAGTATGAAACTGATAACCGAAATGAGAGAGAGAGCAAGACAACGAGAGAACAAGTGTCTTATCTTGTTTAAAAATAATAACTTATTAAAACAAATTTTAAATCTTTTTTTTTTAAGATGTATTTAGGTTATATGAAATTGAATTTAAAGTTTTGTATTTATTTATTTAGTTTTGCTTTGTTCAGTTTTTACAAGATCAATCCAGGAAAATAATAATTTTGGATATTATGTTTTCCTAATTGATTATGGAGAATTGCATTTTAATTTAAAGTATTCTCAATTTGCTATGGGTTTGTATTTCGATCAAGTTATTGAATCATTCACAATGTTTTATTTTAACTTGAATTTCTTGTCTTTTAAATATATTTCTCTGCCTTATATTTCGAGTGTTTTTTTCTCACTCACAACAGTTAAATGTATATCTCTATCGAATAAAGCTTATTTAACAGAAATTGAGGTGTCACTTAACCGCGTTTGAATCATGTAATGAGACCGAAACACAGACAATTGATAGAATTCTGATTACTTTGCAAACTGTTCAACTTGTATTTATATTTCACATAATGCTTATCACATAATATGTGCCGTTGTTGTTATAATTAATATTTACAATTCGATAATGATTCTTCAAATACTGTTTTTCCCCAAAGAAAAAAAACCACTTAATTAGACAGCACTTTTCGTTTCCTTGATTGTGACTTTTGCCACACTTCTGTCCAATTTGCAAGCCTCGTCCAATGTAGTTGGCAATATTTTATTTTTGGTCTCGGGGAATATTAATGTTAAACCGGAGCATATAAATGCAAATATAGCAAATACCAAATGTGGACCATATTTATAATAAACAATCTGCACATAAAATATATCGATATAGAAAAATAAACTGCAAAATTTAAAGTTTACCTACCAAAAGGGGGGTCTGTGGTGCCAACATTGAGCCAAAGCGTCCCACCATTGAACAGAATGAGAGTAAGCTATTTCGGCAATTTGTTGGAAATATTTCTGAAGTAAAGAAATACAAGACCATAAAGCTGCCCGTGGAATTCATTTTGGCCAGAAAATATAAACTAGACGTTATCAATGGATAATCTACAAAAAAAAATAGAGATAAAGATGCAAAATGATGGAAATCAATAAATTAACTCACCATCTTTTAATGTCATAATCATTAGCAAAAATATACCACAACTGGCCATTAATATAGTTAGAGCCCATCGTCTACCAAGTTTATGCATTAATAATGTACCAAATAGAATGCCAGGAATTTGCATGAATCCAGTTATGCTAAAGTTTTCATATTTACTTCCACTTAAGCTGGACGAATTTAAACTTAAACCCAAGGCCAATAGCGTATGGATGAACCAAACGAAACAGCATTGACCTATCCTCCATCCCAAAGCGTTAATAATTTGTCTTACGGTATAATGGCCACCAGGTGCAGCTGATTGTGCCACCAAACGACGATTCGCTCGCATCAATTGACTTAAATGCTGTTCGGGTAAAGATTTCCGATTGACGCGGGCAATTCGACATAAAATATTTTTAGCATCCAATTCATTGGATTGACTCAATAGCCAACGGACACTTTCCGGCAGCATGCAAATGAAAATCAAATGCAACAAAGCCGGAGTATATAATACGCGAAGTAGAACACGCCAATCTCGTATATATGCAGCTAGATAACCTAAAGCGGCCTCGGCTAAGCCATAGGTTAGACTAATTACTGTGGCAGCCACCACACGATGTTTGGGACCAACAAACTCAATGGCCATCAGAAAGGCAGTGGGAAATAGTGTGCTACCCACAGCCATATCGAGAAACTCCAAACACAGAAAGCTATAATAGTCCGGTGCATGAGAACGTGCCAGGCCAGCAAATGAGCTGAGAACTCCAGCAACAACAAGCATACTCTTGCGACCATATCTAAACAAAAAAAAAAAATTAAGAAAAAAAATAGATAGAAAAAAATAAATGAGACATTGTACAAGCGGTTTTTTTCGTCTCCTCCACCCACCCACCTGTCTGCCAAATAGCCACCCAAAGGTATGCCCACAAATTGTCCAATATTGTTAACAGTACCCACCATTGAAAGTTTCCAGCGATCAGAGCAAAAGATGCCAAACTGGACAGAAGAATCATTTTATTTCGAAAATATACTCCATAATTATATATACTCACCTCACTGGCTATGGTCCGTTCATCTTGGCTAACCAAATACCCTGACTCACAGCCCACACGTCGACTCTGATCAAAATTGTTTGCCAAACACAAGGAGTCATTAATAAAGAAAACTGTATTGGTCAATGGAAAATGTGTACACTGATCCCATCCTCCTCCTTTATTCTGTTGAGGTATGGTAAAATTCAAATACGGAGCATTGTCTGAGTAAACGCTATCTATATTATCGCAATGACTAATGTTGCATCTACAGGAAGTTAAAGATACAATATATGTGTATATTTTCTCCATTATGGGGGGGAATCTTTTTATACCTGTGCTCCACACTGCTGGCTGTAAATATATATGAAATGGAATAGAATGCATTGCAAATAATTGGTAGACATAGCAATAAATAATTGCGTATTTGAAATCGGCCAAATTGTCCAATATGAACTATAATGTCATCCAATTGTTTCTCGTCTGTGGTTGGAGTAGAATTAACAGATTTATCCGATTTCTCAGAGATAGCCTTCACTGGCATGATGATAATATTTTAACTAACTAAAATTTAAACGCACAGTTGCGCGTTCAACGTTTCATAATTGACTGAAACGTTCGCTGGTCGTTCAGATTTTGTTTTTTTTTTTTTAAGTTTCTCAGAGACATATCTCATTGAGAAAACGAGAAGTGAGAAAATAGCAAGCCGACGCCTCCAACAAGTTGCCACCTAACAATTTATTTGTTAGATTAAGTAATTGAAATTGAAATATATATTTATATGTTTGGCCGGACTGCAGGTGAATAAACTTTAAATAATTTTAACAATGTTTCCATTTCCATTATAATATAATTATGATTTCCTTGTTATTTTTGTTTATTGTTAAATGGAAAAAATATCACTTTATGTAGAGACAAAAAGATAGAATGTGTGTGAGTGTGAAAGAGAGATAGAGATACATATAGTTGGTATATGCTTAAAATATAAATCGAGTACAAATATTTCTAGGATTACTAAAGCTTAATGTAAAACTGACTGTATACAACAAATGTCTTGTAATTAAGCATATATATATTTATATATACACACATATATATAAATCAAAGAGCAGCAAAAGTCTCACCCGAAATTATTCAATCGTTTTTTTCTGTTTTTAATTTTTAACATTTGAAGACCATTCAATTTGCAATCATCTATTGCCGTTCTCTAATAAATACTATAATGCCTTCAATAACTGGTTCAAAACTGCAAAAACTGCTTTTAAGTGACCATCCAAATAAAAAAAAATGGAAAGGGATAGAATGACAAAGAGAGATGGAGACAGATTCTCTTGCGATTTTTACAACCTAAAGTTAAACAAATAAATCATCAAATGTTGCGTTTGTGTCAAAATACAATAAATAATGTCTTGTTTGGGGACTACTAAAACAGTATATCTCTTAACTACATGCTACAGATATATAGGGTGCTAAATAAATTGATCTTTATATGTATATCCAGTTTACAAACAACACTAAAATATGAATCAATCTTATCAAATTGCAATGTGTGATAATATGTCTGTTGTTGTGTCTATTTGCTTTTGCCTATAATTATTTGGTTGTTTTTAACTAGTTAAAATGTGTCGAATGTTTGATTAGGTTTAAAGATTATACATAGGATTACTGGTGGCATCAAATAATTGAGTGCCTGTCGATTCAATCATTGAACGTAATGCAATGCTTCGCTGTTTCGCCACAGCTTTACGTAAAGTCAATTCAAATACATTCTCCTCATCAATATTATCCATGGGTAAATGTTGCCGGCCACCCGTTGTCGGTTCTTCATCCTCATTGGTAGTGGGGCTAGTGGGACCCTTAAAAACCAACTCCTCATGCTCATAAAGTACACAAGTTTCGGCAAATTCCTTGGCAAAATATTGTGCTGTATTACGATTTTGTATTACTTCGCTGGGAAAGCATTGTAAAAGTTCCTCAAAACTTAATTCAGCAACTAGATGATTAAGAATTTCTAAAAAAAAAAAAACAATAGAAAGATATGTATATATATATAGAATTGTAAATAAATCGTAAATATTTACCTGTTAGATGCGATTTCCAATTGGGCAGAGTCTCTTGCTTACTAAGTATTTTACGTAATAAACTTTCCCAATGTTTGGGTGTAAAACCGCAGGACTAAAATTAAATATATATATAAATTCATTATTTAAGTTATACAATTCAAATATTAAACTTTATATATGTACTGCCTCACCTTGCCGTATTGCCATAGATATGCTGGACAAAAGCTCATCATATAATTAATAGCCAAATTTTTGGGTAATATAATAACCAAAAAGCTATCAATACCCATTAAATTTGGTGTCTTTTGTATGAAGGCCAAGAATTCTGATATAATCTCACGATCCACTTTACACGACGCCAATAGACTTTGTATCTTTAGAGTCAATGTCAATAGCTCATTGTGCCAGCTAAGAAAACGCACTTCGAATTCCCCTTCATCCTTATTGGGATAACTAAAGTCGCCCCGTTCAAATGGTGGCAATCTATTCAAATACTGCGGTCGTTCCAATAGACACGGTATGGGTCTAATATACGATTTAATATGTCGATCGTATTCCTCATTATCGTTTAGCTTATAATCGGGTATATAGGGTACATATATCAATTTATTCAATAATGGATCACTTAAGTTCTTCATTGTCGGTTTGGGGCAATAATTTGGAGCCATTCCCACCATATAGGATACGCATTCCATGCGCAAATTAAGGAAATCCTCACGACTTGATTGCTGTTCAACATCGGCTGATTGTAGATCGGTAATGAGATCAGATAATGATTTTAAACGTCCCATATACATGCGAAATAGTATCTTTAAACCCTTAAGATTGATAACCATTTGATCATCATCCGTTTGTGGTTGCGTTAGCGAGGCATTTGAATTTCGCTTTTGGAATGGAGACAATGATTGATGCTCCTGCAGTTGGTCATATACAATTCTCTGCTGCCTGCCATTCAGTGAAAGGCTTAAGGAACGATCCTCACATGAGCTGGACAATGAATGATTATCCGCTTCACTGTGCAGTGATGGTGCCCGTGAACTGCTGCATTCGTCATCGTAATCATCATCCAATTGTGGTGGCGTCTGTGAGCGGACTTCATGCGTCTGCTGGGATGCACTTACATCAAAGAGATCATAATAATAGACTTGAAGGATATTAACAAAAACCTTTTGTGAGGTCTGATAACCCTTTTGGCCTATATGCGAAGCTATATAATTAAGGAATAACTGCAAGACAACATCTAGCCTGAGTGTATGCTCAATACAAAGGGCATGGATAAAGGCATCGCTTATGGCCTCAATTAGAGCTGCTTGCTCATTGGCCAACAGAATTGTCTCACAGAAATCCGAAAAGGAAACAATGGCATTTAATGTCGTTGTCGATGTGCCATTACCCGATAATTTACTTTTTAAATGATTTCTTCGATTGGTACGTTTTCCCCGCTGTTGTTGACTAATCTCCGATGATTGTTGAATTGTCGTGATATCCTGTTGACGTCTCTGATAAATGACAGTGCTGTCATCAAAGAGAACATTCTTGTGCCGTATCAGAGCAGTGGCTAGAGTACGTCGTGTCGATTTAGCGATCACCTCCTGGGCCAACAAATAATTGGACATGCGACAAGCGGTCACTGCCAGCAAAAGTGTTTCATCGGGCGTTCTATAAGAGAGAAAGAAAGAGAGAGAATAAAATTGATATGATACAAATAATTATGTGTAATTGACTTACAACTTATTAAGGTATTTCAAATAGTTAATTAACTCGCCACTCATTGCATCTGCCACAACTGGAGAACTAAGCATAATCTGTGGTATATCGCTGGGTGCATGTTTAATGAACATATTCAAAAATTCAAGGGAGAGTGGAACCTGTTTATATCCCTGTTGCAGGACTCGTGCTGGTGTAAAATATGGTTGCACTGTCTGATGTAGAAACGAGGATTTTAAACGATCCGTGCCCAGGCCAAGAAGGAATAGTTTCACCGTGTAAATAAGGCCAGTCAATTGTTGTGTTTCAGCTGGCACCGGTTCCTCTCTATCTAAGAACAAATCAATATAATTCTTATATATGTCCACCAATTGCAATTGACACATTTTGTAGAAACCAGTGGCCTGCAGATAGACATCTTGCTTAGTGGACCTTAAAGATGTATAAGAATTAAATTGATTATAGAAAGGTACATATATATATATAATATATTAACTTACCGAATAGAGAAATCGGCCAACTTTCTGCAATTTGTTATAAACATCTTTCTTAGATCTTGCTCCCGTTCCATGGTCAATCGTTCACACTGAAGGGTTAGACTTAATCTAAGCATTACATGCGCCTCCTCCATGAGATCATAGAAATTTGAGCTACTCGCACTACGATAGGATTCAGCAATACCTTCGAGATCTTCAATAATATGCTCCACACGGGGCACTTCCAAATTGTATAGAGTCCATTCGTTGACCACATTTGAGGATTGGGCAGCAGCACTTGAACTTCTCAACAGACTGCTATGTTTGGCCTTTGCTTCGGCCAAAAGTCGAGCAGCTATATTCCTCTTTGTTGTTGTTGTGGTATTAGTAGACGAAGTGGACGCCACTTCGCCCATGCTCCGACGTTTATGCAGATCGAGTGCAGAATTGGTAATCAATACCAATTGCTCTCGATTAACACAGACAAATTGCACATGCATAAATGCAGCCAGACCAATCACAGCAATGGGAGAGCTAATTTCTGGTGAAGATTCCTCTGGAAAAATTCCTCCAATCGATGGATATTCAAAACGATTGTGAAATAACTTATGTCCAAGTCGCGAGGTGTGAGTCTCAACTGATTCAGATGTCACAGCATAGATCACATAGTCATTAATATGCACCTGAAGTACAGGAGCTGTGAAGCTATAACTGGCAATCGGTTTCTCATTCTCACTATACCATTTGCCTTGGGCAGAGAACTGATAAAGGTAGCCATCAAC
This sequence comes from Drosophila emarginata, assembly GCA_037075365.1. Classification (NCBI taxonomy): domain Eukaryota; kingdom Metazoa; phylum Arthropoda; class Insecta; order Diptera; family Drosophilidae; genus Drosophila; species Drosophila emarginata. Next base: position 2,473,492 of record JBAMCD010000014.1, on the reverse strand, counting down.
ACTGCTGGCCAAGAGAAGGCAATGTCCAATGCATCGCTGGTGTTGTGAAGATTTTAAAGTTCTGCGATTCACATGTTTAAATGTGGTCACAGCACTTGGTATCTGTTGATTGCCCATATCATATTCATCCTCTTCTTGATCGGATTGACCAGATCTCTGGTAAATGGCTCTCAGGTCCATGCATCGCAAAATGTCCAGGACACGTGCTTGTGGCTCCGATGTCTTCATGCATATTTGGAGCAATTTTCGTATATCATATTGAACTGAGGCATCCTCCAGATGAGTGGAACCACTTGAACCTATGCCCCGCACATTCATTGCCTTAGCTTCGTTAATAAGCTTAATCTTAATCTCTCCAGCCCTTTGGGGGCTTATGATGATATCTTGATTATCTTCACTTGATTTATTCTCACTCTGATCCCATTGAGAACGCAACTCCGGTTCAAATTCACGTCCATAGGCACTATTGACCAATTTGGCCACATTGAAATCCAATGGAGATCGTCCTGGCAGGGCTCCGCCACCATTCAATGATTTGGGTGTACTCGATTGCAGGGAATCACTGTCACAACTCTGTTGACTATGAGTGGAACTCATTATGCATCCAATACCTCCACCACCAAGTCCACCACCACCTCCACTTGGACCACTAGCCTTGCTGCCCAAACTCAAGGATTCGGATAGTGGCTCGTCTCCCATACCAGTTGTACCGCCTCCAATATAATCATTATCCAAACAGCTATCATCCCTCGCCTTTGTTGCCAGGGCATCTATCACCTTAAAAGCCACACAATAACGATGACTCAGACAGGCTATCACATTCTCCGCCAGACACAGTCGCAATGGCACAAAATTCAATTGTACAAAGAATTTAAATGGCAAAAAGTCAATGAATGCAAATCTCGGCTGTGTATTCTCATGGACACATTGAGTATACTCATACAAGTAGATTCTATCCCTGCTGCTCACAATTATATTTCCCGATGTCTGACAACATTGTACCAATTCGGGTGGACTCCTCAATGGTAACTCAATCACATCAATGCTCTCAATCAGCGGTGTTTTTGGTGTTGTCATCGATGCTATCCGTATGGTGATGGGTAACTCATTAAGTCGACTATCCGGAAATTTCCAAAAATTTGCATATATCCTTACAAACATTTTGGTGTCATCCTCGGAACAAACTGTATTACTATTGCTACTCGATGTACAGCTAATGGTCGATGATGAATGCAATGGACTCCCAGCCTGTTCCTTCTCCAATGTAAGCAGATATTTTCCTTTAAAAATAAATTTGTAGAAAGTAAAATAAACCATAAGCAAATTGGATAATTTTGAATTGAACTCACCTGCCTCACAGTAAATCAATTGCACCACCTCACCGACTGTGGCCAATGTATGTCTTGCCGGCAATCTTTCATCATTTCCACCTATATCCGATGCTCCTCCTAAAGCACCACCAATTCCATTTATATCGCCATCAGGGCCAGCCTCCTCCTGCTCGTCCTTGCCACCAGCACCATTCTTATCCTGATGCTGCTGTTTACCAGCTAAATCATAAATCTCAATGAATTGCTCAGCACTGCTGATGGCAATTCGATTATTGCCGATTAAGGTAGCTGCCAATATTTCGCCATTTAGGGCATAAGTCTGTTGCCTGGCAAAATTGTATGCCTGCAGTATCTTCACCATGATGGTGCGGTGGAGATCCTCACTAGAATATAAAAGACTTTTTTTATTTCCTTTAGATTTTACAAAAATTCCGTTTCGAATACAACGCCCCACAAATGAAGAGAGGAGGTGACTTCATCGTTGGGCGCACTGAGACTGTCTGTGCTGTTGAATCAGTCCAGTCAGTTATCAGTGGTGGTCGTCTAGATATTCTGGTGGGTTGGTTCGGGCTTGTGGAGGCGGAAAGCGGTGAAGCACTCAGTCAAGTGGTTGTTATATGGGCATGTCAACCATTAGCATAATTGTGCGTTTATGCTATCCAAAAGAATGAGAGAGAGAGAGAGAGCACCGAGAGACAGTGACAGCAGTAAAAGAGAGTGGGTGAGAAGAAGAGTCAGGAACGTTAGCGAGAGGGAAGAAAGTCTGAGGTCAGGGCTAGAGTTAGCACTGGTTGCCATTGTCATACCCTAAATAAATAAAAGGTATATACAAGTCATCAAAATTCAAATTGGAAAAATCATTTAACTATACTTTTTCTGATATTGTTGATATATGATGACTACATAACTTTTGACAAAAGGGTATTTTGAAGTCGACTTACCACAATTAACTAATCTTAATTTGATAAAGTTATTGTTAAATTAAAAGCAATTAATTTTAATGACACTTCATGTGAGATGATCATTTGAATTTTTACAACATGCTCATCAAGGGTATTCCCAAATGTCAAGATTTTTCAAACTTTACTATTTACCATGATTATATGATAAGGGGTTTCGAAATAAATTCAAATAATTTTAGATTGAAGCATTTAAATCTTTATAGATACATACATACATATGTCAATATAATTTTGTAGAGCTTCCGCTACAAATATGTATACATATTTAAAAAAATTTTAAATATCTGAATTTTGAATGTAGATTGCTTCAATTTTGACACCTTTTAAACGGATATCGATTTTGATAATACTGATTTTTAACCAGTTAAAATTTTTATTTAACCGATATCAAGGAAGCAATAATATCCACGGTGGAAATATTACAACAGGTCACTGTTAAGCCTTCCCTAACCCATACTCCATTTCCATTATCGTTGACGACCTCCCCGCTAAAATTGTCCATCAAATAAAAAAAAACCCAATAGAAAAGAGAAAATTAGGTCACAACACGCCCTCACAATAAATATCAACTTAAACCCTGCCCCTTTTTGGAGGTGAATTAAGCACTGGATTGCGTTGGGTTAGGTTACTCTTGGCATTCACACTTACGTGCCTTTGGGTAATTAAGTCATATAAACGCAAAGCAACACATCAATCAGGCCTAGAATGCAAATGACGTCACAAGCCGGCACTAAAGCTCAATGTATAGTGGAATACCCCTAACGAGCCGAGCAAAAGAAGGGGGCGGCACAACAGCAGCAAACCGGAAATAGAACGAAAAAATATATTTTTGGTGTTGCTTGACCAACGACCGGGATACTCCCGGACCGGACATAGGCAAATCAATAAAACTCAATAATTCCAACGTAAATAATGCGTCCATTAACCCAAATCACAGGCATATCACCAGCATATAGAATAGATAGAGGGGGTGAGGTTGAGAAGAGAAGGGGTTGCATTTTGGCAACGAGTGTGGGAAATCATTTAAAAAACACACACAACACACTCTTTAAAAAAAATCAATAAATTTACCGTTTGTTAAGAATTTATGTAATAAATAAAACACTTGACACTTAAATCGGTAAATATTTGTCTTGTCTTACAAATAACAATTATTATTATTGAATTTAATTGTTTTTCAAAATTTAATGTACGACAAATCTACATTTGTAGATGTAGATTTTTCGATTTAGAACACTCACATTCCTAAATTGAATTTGTGCAGCGCCTAAATCTTAAATTAAGCGACCCGCACATTGTTTGTATCAAATTTTCATTTGTTTATGTTCTTTGATACTTTGTTTTATATCAATTGAAATTAACAAAAATTAAGTGTGACCGCACACCGGCTAACAGAAATATACATTATGCGAGCGAAACAGCTGTTGAGTCATATCAACGCGTCTGGTGGATATCTGGCAACACCATTTTGCATTTTGGGTATTCTTGCAACGGCAACTTGCTCACAAGGTAATATTAACAAAACAATACAATTAGTGTACAAAAACCCGAACATATATAAACGAGTTTTAAATAGTCCAAAAGAACTGGAGAAAAAATGCTTTTGCGTTAAAGTTGCTCTTTATATTGTTTTTGAACTAAAAACTAAATTTCAGTTGGCAATTATGGTCACACTATATCTGCTGGTGCCATCTCTGTCGCTCTCAAGCAACTTGTTGCGAAATTAAAAGGCGCAAAAATTTTTAACTAGAACGCATAACTTAAACTATGACAACACGCAATTGTATCAACCTGCAAAATAAATACGATCGAGTTGTCCTCCTGGTGGACATGGATTGCTTCTTCTGTCAGGTTGAAGTGAAACAACAGCCCCAATATCGAAATAAACCGCTGGCGGTAGTTCAATACAGCAATTGGAGTAAAAACGGTGGCATTATTGCGGTAAACTATGAAGCCAGGGCCAAGGGCATAACACGACATATGCGTGCCGATGAGGCCAAGGATCTGTTGCCCGAAATTATATTGGTTAAAGTGCCCAATATAAGGGATAAAGCGGATACAACAAAATATCGGGATGCTGGCAAGGAGGTGGCCAATGTCCTTCAGAAATTCACCAAGCAGCTGGAACGTGCCTCTGTGGATGAGGCCTATATGGATATTACAGAGACGATTAATGAACGCCAAAAGCAGCTGCAAATTGTAAGAATTTGATTCCATCTCTATTCATCATTTTCATTCTGATATGATCCTGATGATTATTTATTTTGCTCTGTAGGGTTCCTTTATGTTACAGCCCCAGGAATTGGTCAACACATTTGCCGTGGGCTATGAAAATATGGGCGATTATGTCAATAAGATAACCAAAAGATTCACCAATCCCTATATGGATGATGAACGATTTCAAATGGTTTACGATCAGAATGATATACCCGCTGTGAGGCAGAGCGATATACGTCTTCTAATTGGAGCCTGTGTTGCTGGAGAGGTGCGTGCTGCTGTTAAAAAGGAGACAGGCTATGAATGCTCGGCTGGCATAGCACATAATAAGATATTGGCCAAGTTAGCAGCAGGTTTAAATAAACCCAATAAGCAAACCATTCTACCCCTAGACGAAATTCCTGGTCTATTTGAAACATTGCCAGTGGGTAAAATAAAAGGATTGGGTGGCAAATTTGGTGAAATTGTCTGCGAAACACTGTCCATTAAGTTTCTAGGAGAACTGCTTAAATTTTCGGAAGGAGATCTGCAAAAGAAATTCGATGAGAAGAATGGGTATAAGATGGGTTACCAACTGAAGCTAGAATCATTATAGTATCTATTCTTTTCTCAGCACCTGGCTAAATAACATTTGTCGTGGCATTGATCTAGAGTGCGTAACTCCACGTTTCTACTCCAAAAGTATTGGCTGTTGCAAAAAGTTTCCCGGACGGAATAATATTACAGGACTAAAGACTCTTCAGCACTGGCTGGGCGAATTGGCTACCGAGATTACAGAACGTTTGGACAAGGATTTCATGGAGAATAATCGTCGAGCTAAACAGATGGTTGTGCAATATGTACAGGATTTTGATGGCGAAGAGGTGGCAAGTTCTCGTTCAAATGCCTTACCCAATCAATATGATCAGGAAATATTGGCCAATATTTCGCTCGATTTGATTAAAGCCAACACAAAGATATTCTTGCGGCCGGGCAGTGAGGCAGCTTTAAACAATTCCATTAAATTTCTAGGCATAAGTGTAGGGAAATTTGAAACGATTTCAAATAATCAAAATAAATTACAGGAAATGTTTGCCAATCAGGTGGCAAAAAAGCGACGAATAAGTGCAGAGGAGCAGGCAAAAGAGAAGGAGACAGAGAAAGTAATTCCATTGAAAACGAAAGAAACAGAAGAAGCAAAAATGAAAAATTTCTTTGCCAATTATTTGCAAAAATCAAAAGATCAAGAAGTAGAATGTCAAAAAATAGAACAGAAAAATGAAAAAGTCGAGAAGAAAAGCTTTATTGAAGAGTACAAACAGAAATTGAAAGCACTTAATGCTGTGAAGGAAGGTACAGACTCAACTCCATTGACCTCAACGCCGCCAGAATTAAAAGAAAGCTTCTTTGCTTCATTTTTGAAACAACAAAAGATGGAGCCAAAAGAACAAAAAGAGAATGATGAAAGTGTGCATCAAAAAGTGGCCAATGATTCAACGGAAATGAAGGGATTGGTCGCCGAACTTGATGCAGTTGAAGCAAACAATGGGGAGGGAAATGTATTACTACAACCCTTAACCGAGGAAGAGCTACAACCATCCACGTCCAAGCGCAAATATGAGGAACTGAACATCACAACGACGACGAATATAACAAATTATAAAGAAAGTTATGCTGAATATGCTCAACCAGAAATACTCAATGATCTAATTCCATTAATTAAATGTGAGGAATGTGGTGCCCAATTACCAGATGATCCAAAGACACTACAATCCCATAGGGATCATCATTTTGCTCAAGAGTTGAGTCGTCAATTGAAGGCCGAACAGCGAGAAGAGAGGGAACAAATTCGTCCCAAGCCAAGCCCCACACCAACACAATCCAAACAAAAGGGAAAAAAATCCACTGGAGTAACAGCAGTCAAATCGAATGCTTCAATAACTAAATTTCTGGCACCTGTACAATCAATTGCTGTTGCTCCTCCTGCTAACAGTGAATTTCCCATGCAACAATGTGAGGAATGCAAAACCTATATTAAATGTGTGGATATGCCAGAACATTTGGACTATCATATGGCCAAGAAGCTGCAACGGGAACTCAATCAGCAGGAGATGCGTAATCGTGAGAATCTTTCGCCAGGAATAGCCAAGAAGCCAAACAAACTGAATGCCACCATTTCCAACACGGGTGGCGCCTCAACTAAAGGGAATCGCACAATAGCCCAGTTTTTTACTCAAAGTAATTAGTTTATGTATATATTAAGATGAGCCAGAAACGATGCTTCAATATCATCAAGTATTATAATTGCCATTTAAGGATAATCCTCTTTTTTTTCTATTGCCTAATTTAGAATAAAAAACCTTAAAAAGCGTTTTTGTTTTTCAATTAAAACATTTCTTCCATTATTTTTTGTATTTTCTTTTGTTTTTATATGGAGGAAACCTTATATTCTTATCAATAGAATGTCTTAAAATGTCTTTGATTCAGTAGTGCCTTAAAATCTAAGCTTTAGCTTTAAATTAAAATTGTTTATACTAATTATGCAGACGTTAGATTTAGATCCTTGGCGTTTGAGGGTTTCTTCTTTCCACCAATCTCATGGGCCTCCTGCACCGTGGTAGGCAATATCACATTTGTTGTCTCCGGAAAGAATAATGTTAGACAACCACTAAAAATGGCTGCTATAGCAAAAAGTATAGCTGGTGCATTGGCATAGTATTTGGCCTAATCAATCAAATATAAATACATATGTTAAATATTTAAAAAAAGAAAAAACAAAGAAATCAATTTTTACTTTAACTTACCAGGAGTGGTGTTTGTGGTGCCAACATGGAACCAAATCGACCCATCATGGAACAGAAACTAAGCAAACTGTTTCGCAAATTTGTTGGAAAAATTTCCGATGCGAAAAAGTAAAGAACCTGAAAACTGGCCGTAATGGTCAATTTACCCACCAGGAACAATACCAATTGTAACGCATATTGATCGCCGCCAGTGAATATGGTGCCAATGCAGCATAATCCACTGAATAACATTAAACCGCAAAGGGAATAGCGACGACCAAATCGGTCCATTATCAATAATGGCAAAAAGAAACCAGGAATCTCCACCAGAGCAATATATGCAAAATTATTATACTTATCGCCATCCAAGAGGACGACATTCAGGCTCAGACCATAATAGACCAAAACATGAACAATCCAACATAACGAACAATTGGCAATGCGCCATTTAAAATTTTTGAATGCTTCACGTATTGGAAATTTACTATCCGTCGATTCTTGTAATTTATCCCGATTCGCCATGATCAGTTTATCCAGCGAACTCTCTGATAATTTTCGCTTATTAGTTTTAGCTGCCCGACGTAAAATACCCTTTGCCCTCTCCTCCTTACCCTGGCTAAGTAGCCAGCGTACACTCTCCGGTAATATCCAGAAATAAGCCAATAAAATAAGTGATGGCATATACGTGATTCTCAGTAAAATACGCCAATCGGGAAAAGCCTTGGCGAACATGGCCAATGCAACTTCACCCACAGCATAAAATATGGTAATGACACTGCAGGCAAGAACCCGCCTCCTTGGACCCACTAATTCAATGCCAATCACAAAGCAAGTGGAATATAATGTGCTGCTCGTTGCATTGTCCAGAAATTCAAAGATCAAAAACCAAATATAATTTGGAGAATACGAACGTACAATGCCCAATAGGGCACCCAAAATACCACCCAAGGCAATGGAGAAACTGCGTCCATAACTGAAAGTAAACAATTTATAAATGTGAACACAATTGCTTATATATATATATAGGACTTACCGATCTGCAACAAATCCACCAATTGGTATACCAAAGAATTGTCCCAGATTATTTACTGTGCCAACTAGCGATAATTTCCATTCATCATCGCAATAAATCCCAAACTATATAAATATATATAGAAGATTCCATTAAAACCTCGCATCATTTTAAGTGTGGAAAAATTTTCTCAAGCAACAATAGATTGAAATTTCACAGTCTTCCATCACCCACTCAAAGTTTTTAGTTTGGTTTATGTCTTATTTACATACTATTTACTAGTAGCTACTATTACTATTATTACTCTTCTTTCCACTAATTCTTTATAGTTGTTGGGTTATCTCTTAAAGCCTCACATTGCTGTTGTCCGATGTTTGGCAATCTTTATATCATCTGTCTGTCTATCTGCCTGTTTGTCAGTTTTGCCCAATTAAGTGATAAAGCACCACTTGAGCAATTTTCCTGACGAAAGGCGACTCGACTACCTTATGCTAAACAACATAAATATTTACCTCAACTGATTAAGATAATAAACTATATATATTTTAGATATACATACGTACATACATACATAAGGTAGAAATCATAAAATCAATAAACTTATATTTATAAAGAATATATGTATGTACATACATATGTATGTATACAAATAGTTATATAGTTTAATTCAAGGCCATGATAAATGTACATTGCTTTTATGGTCTCGACGAGACTGTGATTTATTTTTTACTACCCCAATAACAATTTTTGCAGCAAAACTATTGATAAGCCAAGTATGTTAAAATATTTAGAACTTCTCAAAGGAATTAGAGAACTACCAAATGCCTCCTAAATGTTGTCAAATTGATTTCCCTTTCCAGTTAAGTAAGTCTTAGAAGTGTTCTTTAAAAAATTACATTTAAAATTTCATGGAATTTTCTTCATTACAATTCGAATGGCGATTAAATGAAACCAAAAAATTTCAATTATAGACGAAATGAATACTATATAAACTAAATGACTTTAGATGTTTTGTACCCCTTTGCTGATGTTTGTATACCCTTTCAAATTTTCCATTTGCCAACTCAGTTTTATACTTCTAAAGTGTCTGAAAGTTGCTCCACATATATACTACTCAATTTTGTTAAATACAATAGTTTAGGAAATAAAAAGTTATTTTAGATAGATATAGTCAAGCGATTCTGAGAAAACTTGATGGAGGTATTTATATATACATATGTTACAAATATGTAAATTGTTACCATAAATTTTAATTTTCGTTCGTTCGTTTCTATGTGAGCTATATGATATAGTCTTCCAATCGGTATAATGTCTGCAGTAAAAAAAATAGGAAAATTCAGACAGATGCAAACGATGCAAACTTGTAATAAAAATTAATATAACCCTTTTTGCAAGGGTATACAAAAAATGGAGCTTTATTATGGTTCAGATGTTTTGTTGAATGGTCCCGCAAGTATTTAAATGATGTTACATTTTTAGAAAGTATTTTAGAAATAACAACAAATGGGCAGACTGACTATATGTGAAGTGTGGAAAACAAAGTCGTTAATTAGTTACTTTATTATTGTAAAAAAAATGCGATGTCTCAATGTCAGGCAATTTCTTATTTTCTTTCGTCTAAATAATTCATTTTACTGGCTTTGTAAATGGATTGTTTTTTACACCATATCGTCTCCGATCAAATAATAATAATTTTTAGTTTGATTACGCTTGCTTAAAGTCGATACGTGTATTAATGCCTAGTCAGTGAATTCGACAAATGGGTAATATTAGTCTACTGATTAGAATGTGTTTTTTGATGTCACCCCCCTCGGAAGCTAAATTCTGCTAGAATTATCTCCTAACGATGCCGCCACATGGTCCAGGAGAAACATATAGCACAGCATGTGCTGTAAATCGACTGACTTATTATCAAAGTCCACACGGAGCAATATGTCTGTGAAATTCTTGAGTGATGGTGTTGGTGTCGTTTGTGGTCTGATAACTCGCACTTTGATACTCACGTCATTCGAAATGGTTAATTCGTTATCGCGAAATATGAAATTGTTGTCGGGACATGACTGAACATCTTGCCTATGGTAATAATCTGCCAGGCAAATGTGCTCATCCACAGCGGTTGCATTCTGATTGGCATATCGATTACATTTATCCAATTCCTTACCATTTTTCGGTATAGTAAAATCGGTCCAATCTTCATTATATTTACTCGCCGATGAATCGCATTCTGTAATGTTACATCTGTTGATGGTTCACAACAAAAAAAAAAAAAGCAAAATCCAATGACCCAAAATGTCGTCAAAAAGCAGGCAACTTCTTTATTTACCTGTGCATCAGAGTGCCAGCGGTAAAGACATATGTTACCGAGAACATGGCATGAAACATCATTGGTAAACAGATTAATAGAAATATCATTAATTGAAATCGTCCAAATTGTCCAATATGCTTTAATATGGCATCTAGGGTAACATCCTCTGAATTCGTTTGGTTTTGGCTTTGATTTTGATTTTGGGCGGGTGGTATTACGGATGGTACTTCAACCATTTCCGTTGCCGGTGGTGGCGGCGGTGTTTCATTTGCAGTCATTGCTTTCAAATATATTTTACACGATTTCCTTGGATAATTAACATCAACTTCTATTGCACATTTAAAAACAGAAAGTATATTTTCGCTTTATTGCTTTCTTTTTAAATTGTTTTGTTTTTGTACGTATTTTCGTATATTGCATATATAGAATTTATTTTTACATACATCCGAAACCACCGAACAAGTTTTACGTTGTGTAGCGTACAAAATCACTTGACCAACTGCGTACACGTTTCACACGATCTCCGATCCGTCGACGTTCGCCCACCGGCGCCGTCACCGACGCAGCGGATTGAATGAATGCCTAAGTATATACATATATATTAATGTGTATATATATATATACCAACACACACACACACGTGTTTATGTGTGTGTGTGTGTGTGTAAATTTATAAGTACAAGTCTATCTAATGTTAATGGGGGGATGAGGACATCAGCTGCCGGCTATCAGCCATGATAAGCGCCTATAGGAATTCGATCGATCGCCTACCTTTTGGCTAAAAGGGTAGATTAAGAACACATCAAAATGTATTCCATTTATAATTAAATTTAAAAAAATATATGTATATATTTTTTATAATGCATATGAAATCATTTTCTTATCACATTTTATTAAAGTCGCTTAACTTTAAGAAACACTAACCGCTAGACTGCGCCATATTGCTAATCTTTAATACAGGGTATACCAAAGTCGTCCCTTTAGAAATTGGTTTTATTTTCTGATTATGTCTCAACTTGATTTAGATTGGAATTATTTTTGCTATTACTTGGTTTATGATCAAAAGCGTCTAACTAGTACAATAAGTAAGCGAAATTATAAAATTAGTTGATAGTGGTTCTGGCTGTCAGTTCTCATTAAGGTAACTTCGTAGACATAGTAAAATGGTAACCGATTTTAATTGGGAATGCAGTTTAACCTGAGCACCTTAATTTAATAGCTTTAAAACATAAATTTAAGATGCGGTTATAAGCTAGTTTAATAATACTAATACAGTTATATCGTTATTTAAGAAGTTCCCGGTATATTTGAAATATTTTGAAAAATCATTAAAAAAATATAAAACATTTGGGCGACTTGAATAGTAAATAAATAGTAATGAAAAATATTTTAAATTGTCATTAAATCTTTCGCTCAAATCTTTGATACAGGCTGTTAAATATTTGGTAATAGAAAATTAGAGCACTTTAAATTTATCCATAATTATTTTTTGTTATTTAAAGTTCACTTTTACCCTTTTCGTTTGAATTAAAAATCGCGTCATCTTTTTTATATCAAGCCGCCAATTGCCTAGAGCGAGGCAATTAACCTGCTTTTTATTTTTTGTTAACAATAACTTTAAATACATATATATATTTACATGTATTGTTTTGTATGTGTTAAATACTCAAAATGTAAGGTCGTCACATGAGGGGGGGAGTAACAACAAAATAACAATGGGACAAACATATGTGACAACAATATATTGAGTATACGACAAGTGGACCAAGTGTTTATATTTCTCTAGTTATCATCGATAAAATGAATGTCAAAAATTTACGAAAAAAAAGAAACCTTAATTCATTCATAAACTTAACAAATAAAACAACAAAAGAAATAAATACACGTGTTTTTTCATCTCATAAACAACAAAAAAAATAGTGATACAAGAAAAGAAGAGCCGACTTTAAAATACCCAGTATACGAATTGAAATTATATATTTGAGTATATATTCAGACACAGCAGTGGGGGATATAGATTGTGCCAAACTTATATCAAGGGAAAACAACAATTTCCAGAAAACTAATTAAAATTTTATTTCGTTTTCACACGATTTCAGTTAATTATATGTTTATTAACGATTTTATATATTATTAACGAGCGGAAACTATCTACTACCCGTAATCAAGACAAAAAGCACATAATTCCAATAACAGATCTCACAAAACTTTGACAGGTTTCAAATGAAATGTGTACATTGCGGTTAAATCCCTTCATTTCAATTGAACACGTTGAAAATTGGAAATTTAAGCCAATTAAAGCGGCAAAAGTTAGTTGGATAGAAATTTACGATATATGATAAAATAATCTAAGTATTGAAACTAGTTAAATAACTTGAATTCATATATATGTATATATATATATATATATATATATATATATATGTGTATATATTTAGATTATATAAAGTAGATGTTTGTATATACAAGTCGGTAGTGATAGAGATTATAATATATTATATTATTTGCATCTTTAATTATGTGGGGATCGAATTTTCAGATGGTTTTAATTTTCTTCGTAATGTTTGCACTTGTAAATACGTTTAATTTATACTCTCACAATCATGACGTCTAATAATAAAAACATAAAAATGCGAGGGTTGCCTTAATTTTAATAGATAAACGGACAACTGCATTATGGAACTTTTATACAAACCCTCGTATGTTCATATTAAGTTGACGTTCGCTTAGCATGGCAATAAGCCAACTAAATAATTTTAATTTTTTTTTTTTGGTTTGGTGAAAGCATAAAACCAAATATAAAATAAAATGTTTTAAATTCATTATGGAACAATCACGTTTCCGTCACGTGCAATCTGTACTACACTGTTTCTGATCACGCGACAATGGGATGGATTTATTTCTTTGAAAATTTATCATTATTGAAAAGATTTTGCAATAATTCATAAACTAAAAGTAGAAATATGGAGTGCAATGCCAAATAATAAATGATGGAATCAAAATTAATTCTTTCGTTTCTAAAAAACGTTATATGTAGTTTCTTGTTCAGGGTCATGCTATTAAATATTCGTTATGTTTATTTAGCTTGCTTTTCATAATGAAATCGTTATAAAAAGTATTCCTTATATATTAAAAATTAATATTTCCATTTGAAAGAGATAAGATTAAGGGACTAACGATTTAGGGATTATTTGCTGGATTTGCAGCTTCCTCTAAAATCATAACTTTGACGAGTACTCACCAGAAATATAAATGTATATATACATACATATGTATATATTTATATATGTTATTCTATGATCCTCCTTAAATAAAAGTCTCATTGTGTGAACTTTTGTTGTTTTGAATATATCTAAACACATACCTTTATTTAATGAATTCAAAAATTGTGTTAAATTCTTTTTGTTTTTGTTGTTGATTTTTTTTCATTTTCTTTCTGTTTTATTATGTTTCTCCTTTTTTTGTATTTTCTTCTTTGTATGATAACATTTTCATCATTTTCGGTTTCTTTTTTGTTCTCTCCCCTTGATTTTGTGGTACATTTATGTTGACTTTTTTCCCGAATTTTCTCAATTTCCTTTTCCAGCATATTTGGTATACATATATAGATATATATATATATATTTACATATGCATATATGTATATATATATATATATAAAGAGAAAGTATCCACTTAACGGTTATCTTTTCTGTGTTTTGTCATCTATTTTGTAATTATATATTTTGGTTTGACTCTTTCCCCTTTTATCGTCATTGCATTTCCTTTTTTCTTGTTTGTATTTTTTTTTGGTTTTGTTTTTTCTTTTCGACTCTTAAATTTTATATATTTTTTTTGCTGCTTTTGTTGAAGTAAAAAGTTGACTCAAAAAACATTTATGTAGTAAAGAGAGAAACAACGCAACACATCATTGTACAATATGTATGTAACGTATGTATGTATGTTTGTTTGTAAGTATTTATATGTATATCCATAAATACATTGATCGATTTTGGGAATCGGATTTGTTGTTCTTGTTGTTGTTGTTGTGTATTGATTGTTGGTGATATGATGGTTATATAATTATGATCCTTGTCTTATATGTATTGTATGAGAACTGAGAACATTAACTAACGCAATTTGATATAGTGATTTTTTTCCTCTCCCACTCGATTTCATCCTCATAGATCATTTTTAGCGGTATATGCTTGTGTATATATACCTATATATGTATATAATATATTCATATATGTACATATATATATACATATATGAATTATGCATTGGTGATAATTATACTCAGTAATAATAATAATAATAATAATTATAATCAGTTTAATTCACTTTTAAATCTATAAATTCAATCATAATGCACTTAACTTTCTTCATTTAACATATTTTACGATGCGTATGTTGTATGTATGTGTGTATGTATATGTATATGTATATGCATGACATATGTATATGCCTCTGTGTGTGTGTATGTATGTCTGTGAGTTTGTGTTTTGGTTTTTTTGTGAATTCAAGTTCATTTCTTGTTTGTCATCTTGTTACTGCTGCATACACATTGATTTTGTCTTGCTTGTTTGTGTTTTTTTCTTCCTTTTCATATATATGTAAATATTTTTTTTAATATAATTTATATAGAATTGTAAATATGTGTTTTTTTTTGTTTTTTGTTTTTGTTTTGTAAATAATGTTTATTATATTTTTTTGTTTTTTTTTTTGTTTTGTTTTATTTTATTTCAACTTTTTACCATTTGCTTGTACATTGCGAATATTTTTTCTGTTGTTTTTTTTGTTTAATAATTATTGTAATGCAATTGTGTTGTGTTGTGTACGTGTGTGTGTGTATGTATGTATGTATGTCCATGATGGCTTACCCATACTCTGAGCTATTTGAGATACAATTTTAGCAGCAATTTAATTAACGCTTTACGATTAGTGTGTGTGAATATTAAACTTTCCACTGGCGTTTTTTATTTTTTACCGATTTAGTTTGCTCTAGTAATAACTCAAAGATCTGAATAGACCCAAACACTCGGATCGCACAATGCCTGTTCTAGCCGATTATCAAGATACAA
Organism: Drosophila emarginata; assembly: GCA_037075365.1. Classification (NCBI taxonomy): domain Eukaryota; kingdom Metazoa; phylum Arthropoda; class Insecta; order Diptera; family Drosophilidae; genus Drosophila; species Drosophila emarginata. The sequence continues at coordinate 2,457,840 of JBAMCD010000014.1, read as the reverse complement.
AGTTTGTCAATTACGTCATTAAAATGTATCCAAAACAACGTAAAACCTATCCATGAAAAATGTATATACATATGTATTTAGAATTCTCGCTTAATATCTATGTTATTAATCGAAGAAGTTACATGATTTTCTCTTTGATTTCAGATATCGGAGGAGGAATGAGATGATAGCAGGAGATATGTCAACCGAATTGGCATTGTTATCGGTGAGTGCAATAAAACACAAATTTTTATATATCCTATCAATTCTTCTTTGATCAGTTTGAGATATGTTAAAGTTATAGAATGAATTTATTGAAACATTATTTTCTATATGTATATCTAATTATCATATAGAAGAGTGTAATAATGTGATAGCGCATTCCTTTTAAAACCCTGTAATCAATCATAGATAGATATTACAATTTGGACTCGTCTTGTTAATTGGCAGATAAAGTTTCATTATAACTTGTAGCATCTGAAAAATTGCTTCAGTTAGTTAATAGATAGTTGATCGATAGATGGAAGTTAGTTATCATCAGTTATTATGAAGTAATAGTTATAATAATAGTTGTTAATACATTCAAATTGGATCTACTATATAAAAACAGTTATATTTAACTATACCCGGACGATGATCCGCCTGGATCACAAACTTTGTATCATGACAGACTAAAGAAGAGATGTTTGCTTTACGGTGGATCACATAGATCATTCTTTCCCATTTTCTTTCTCTGTTTTCTTACCGAGTGTAAAAGATGCAATTAGTTGTTCTTTTAGTTCATTTAGTTATCGATTCATTTTTTTTTGTCTTCTGTTGATCATTTTCTGTTTTTTTGTTGTAGTATAGAATTGTAATACACATTTAAGAATTAGGTTTGCTTTTTGTTTTAAATATTATTGTTGTACACAGATAAACAAGATTAATTTCACTTATGGTATAGGTTTTTTCCATATTTCTTTTTTTATATTTTCCTTCATATTTCATTTATTTTTTTTTTTTTGTTTACCTTTACTAGCCACATTAAATACCCTTTTGTTTGTATGTATGTTCGAGTGTATATTTATGTATGTGAGAGATTTTTCTTATTTTTCATTTAGTTGCTAAAAGTGTTTCTCATTTATCTTATGTTCAGTGCTTCATTTCTGTTCAGAGTTTTTTGTGTGATTTTCTGTGTGTGTGTCAGTGTTTGTGCAAAAAAAAAATTACAACTACTTTTTCTCAGTGTAATTTGTCGGTTTTTTTTTTTTTTTTTTTTTTTGTTTTCTTCTCATTTTCTTTGCTGCATCTTTCTACACTAGACTACACACTGTGCTAAGCATTTCTGTTATACTTCTCATGGTTTTTGCTTTTTATTTGTTTTTGAAAATTTCCCAAAAATTGGTGGTTTTGAAACCAACTGTTTTTCGTTTTCCTTTTTGTTTTTGTTTTACTTGTGTTTGGTTTTCCTTAATTATTTCTTTAGGCTTTTTAACAAAGAAAATTTGACAACTGAAATTGGATACAAAACAATTAGGCAAACAAAAATTTGCACTAAAAATTGGCACTAACTTTTTTTTTTTTCTTTTTTGGGGTTTTTTTATTTTGTTTTTTTTAATACTTTTTTTTTTTTTTGTTTTTTCAACCACAATTATAACGCAAATATATTTGTCCAAAAACAGTTTTGCTATTAGGCATTTTCTTTCGATTTCTATTCTTCCTCTTCTTTTGCTTTTTATGTTATTCATTTATCATTTAACATATTTTTTGTTCATTTTATTTATTGAAGCTCTAGTTATATGATTGCCTTGCAGTTTTTTTTGTTTTTTTTTTCTCTTTCTTTTTTTTCATTTGTTTTTTATGTGTTGTTCTTTTTGTTTTTTTTTTTTTTGTCTTCAACTTGTAAATATTTCTATTCATTTATTTATATTTTTTGGAATTAATTGTGCAAAATAATAGAAAAAGTAACGGGAATAACGGTGAAAAATGGTGAAAAACTTGTGTGAAAATTAGTGCTAAAGAAGAAACAGGTTTTGCGATTAAATGTGGCATCTTTTAGGCGCACGCCCCCAGATGCATGCAATAAAATATTTCATTCACATTTCAGCAAACAAATGATTTCTGCAATTTTAGGATTCTTAGCCGATATATAGATTGATAATATATGTATATATACATAGTACTATATATTGAACCCATATCAATGCATCTCATTCCATTTTGCACCTCATTTGCCATTTTCCTGTAGATTTTCTTCGTCATCTTTTTCAAATATTTTTGGCACACTTTTCAATCATTTCATTTGTTACTGTTGTCGGTTTTCTCATTAGTTTTTATGTCCTTAATATTGATTTGTATTTTCTGTTTGGTTCTCCTTTGCTCTTTATTTTATTTTGTTTTCTTTTTTTTTTAAATAAGCTCTTTAAAGTGCTGAACTTGTTGTTGCTTTTTGTTTCCATTTTTTTTGTTTTTGTTTTTAGTTGTATTTTCAGAAAAATGAAATTCCATTGAAATTCGTATAATTCCTATGTGTTGTTCCCCCCGAAGGAAAAAAAAGCAAAAACGAAAAACATTTCCATTGTGTGCTTGTGCTTTGCTTTTTTATCTGTATTTTGGTTTTCATTTGTTTGCTTTTTAGATTTTTCTTTTGTTTTTTGGCCAGTTATCTTCATTCTTTACGTTGCATCTTCTGCTCTTCACTGATCATTTTTCTATTTTGGCACAATTTTGTTTGTTCTAAGTATTTATTTGCATTGTTTCTTGCTTGATTTAACTACAAACATTGCTGGGGCTGAGATTCATTCTTTCATTTCGAACATCTTAATTAAGAGTTTTCATTTTTTTTTTAAATCTTTTTTTTTAATTTTACCTTATATTTTAAATATAAGTTGATCCCAATTGTTCAGTTTTATCAATTTAATGCTGCAATATCCATTATCTTCATGATACATTCAAGAGTGAGAGAGTTGTTCATCCATATAGATTGATACATATATAGATATATATATATATATATGTATATACATATGTACACATATATACATATTTGCTTGTATGTATACATTTATAGATAAAGTCTTATAATTAGTTTATCTTTTTTGCAGTTAATAATTTTTCTTCTTCTTTGTTTTGTCATTAATTACACATATACAAACACACACATATACAAATATGTTAAACAGAGAGATTTATTGATATATATTTTTTGTCTTTATTTGTTGTAGTTTTTTTTTTAGTGTAATGCGCCAATTTCTTTTTTTGGTTATGCCAATCTATAGCTATTGTCTGTCTAATGAATTGATGTTTTTGTTTTTTTTGTTTTGTTTTGGTTTATTTTATAGCTTCACATTCTGTTTAAAAATTATCCGTAAATTGCTCACAAATACCAAAATTGAATTATTAAATAGTAAAATACCAGAAGAGGGTAAAAAGCGAAAGTTATCGAATCATGTAAAGGACATTTAGCGTTAGACTTTTTTAAAAAATTTATACTATAAATTATCCAGCTGATTTCATCAGATTGATAATTGTTACTAGACTAGAAAAGTATCCAAATAAAATTATCGAATCCTCTCGGTTCTAGAAATCATCTGAATCGATAACTATATCTTTAGCCATACTATAAATGTTGTCAAATATCGATTTAATTTTCTACCGTCTGTGGGATAAGAATAACGCACACTGACCAGACATTTGAATGATATAATTTTCGTTCCACTATCACAGGAAATAAATTTCAAACTTTTAAATTATTCAATTTTCAGTATTATAAACAAAAACTGTTGAATTCAATTATCGGGATCTTGCCTTTATATTGTAAGTCTCGGAATTAATGTGTTGGCAATTCTATTTAATGTTTAGTTGGCACAACATACGTATATGTACATATACATACATATGTATATAGTAAATTCCAACTTCTCTGAGCAATTTCAGATAATTTCTAAACGGAATATGTGAATTTCTTCTTTGTCTTTTGGTTTGCTAATGTTTTGTATGCATGTATATATATGTAGTTTAACCATTTAGTGAATAATATTTTGTGTTGTTTATACATATATATGTCTGAGAAACCTTTGGCTAGTAGTAAGTCCTCTAGCCTAGCCATGCCTATTTTTGTTGCTTCAATTGCTTTGATGAATTGGAATACACGTAGATATATTTCCTTTCCACTTTGGACATCTTCCATGTCCCGCCTCCCCCTTTCACAAACTGCGAGTAAAGGGGGAGCTGTGGGAAAAGGATGGGAAGTTTAAGAACAAAAGAAAAATGCAATTAAGATGCAATAATGGAAAAAAATATCCATCAATTCGGTTTTTTGTTTTTCTAATTTTTTTCTTCTTTGGCTATTTGATTCGGTTCGTCGGTTTTTTTACTATTGCCTTTTCTAAGCGCAGATTTCGAATTTTTATTTTTTATGGTTTTTATGTTTTGTTTTTTATTTTTGCTTAACAATTTCTAACACCAATATTAAATGAATGTATTTTTGTATTTTCTTTTTCTCCTTATTATTCCTTTTTTTTTTGTTTTGTTTTCCTTCTTGCCTAAATTAAAACTCTTTTTCGTATCGTTTTCGCCTTTAAATTTCTTCTTTTTGTGTTTTTTTTTTTTGTTTCTTTTGGATATTAAATAAGAATATCTAAAATACCTTAAAATTTAGCTTCCTTTTGTTTTGTTTTTACCTTTTATATATGTATATAAATATGTTTTTGTTTTTGCCTACGGTTTTTGTTTTGTTTTTTTTTTTTAACTTTTTTTTTGTCAATTATTTTTCATTCGTCAAGTCAATCCATCAATATGTCAAAGTGCCTTAAATGCTTGTTTATCCTTTTGTTTTTGTTGTTTATTTTTTTTATATCTTATTGTTGTAAAAATGTGTGAGCAAATACATTGAGAGAAACATTTATATGTGTTCTATATAATGATATTTGTTCGGTGTTTCAACTACTTGCAGCTAAATTGATTAGTTCAATTGTTTTTTTATTAATTATATATATATATATATATTTATGTATATATACATTTATATATATATATCTAGATCGTTATTATTAATCTTTTGTTGGTATTTGGTTTCTGGTTTTTCTAAGTGTAACGGGCAACTTCACTACAAACTGGTTCTTCGAATAGCTTTGAGCAAATTTTGTATATCTGTTGTTGTTGTTATTGGGTCGGTCAATCTCTAAAAGGGATAAGTATTATCTTCTATATATATACATATATATATATATGCATACATATAATGAAGAAATAATTGTGTGTGAGAGAAAATGAAATGAGACTAAAATGAGAGTGATTAAGGGGTGACACGATAGATGGAGCGATTGAATGAGTTGTATGGTTAACATATTTAACTAAATATCATATACAATATTAATAACAATATGATTATACACACAAACAATCACAACGGACACATAGTGTGTGTAAAATATGTGTGTGTGTTTTTTTATGCATCTATAGCCCAAATATGAAGCGTTACGGGGAAAAGTTGACAGACTTCATTATGGAAATCGGAAATATGGAAGAAAACTCACTTTTGCCATTTTTCTGAAATAAGATTTGAGTTTCTTGTCTTGATGGTTGTTCTGCTTCCTCTTCTTTTGTTTTGATCTAAATCAATTTTTCTTTCTTATTTTTTTTGTGTTCTTATCTTCTCATCTAATTCTTTTGCTTTGCTCTTTTTTCATCATCGTTTTCATTTGGGGGCAGGGCAAGAGAGAAATTTGCTTGGATTGGTTTGGTTGTTTAAGGCACCATTAAAATTGCTTTTCTTACACGTATTTTTCCTTTGCAAATTTACAAGTTTTCAACAAAAAAAAATTCTCTAATATATTTTTTTTCTTCTTTTTGTTGTGTTTTTTTTTTGTCTTTGTAGCTGTTGTTGTTGAATAATTACACACATTACACATATATATATTTAATAAAAATTGTTTTGTTTTTTTCTTGAGCTATATAATACACAATTTGTATACCCTTGCAGAGCGAATAGAATTGAAATTGGCAAAGAATTTAGAAAATGGTAAGGAATTCCCTAAACAGTTGATTTCAACTGAATCAATCTTAAAGGGATTGATATTTAACCGATTTCTGTCAATCCATGTTTAAAAGGAACGTTGTGAAATGTTCCCAATTAATTTAAGATCCCAAATAACTTTCTAATTTAAATATTCAGTTATTTTATCTTATTTTTTATAATTGGTCGGAAGAAATATTAAAATTTTCTAACAGCATTTACAAATTGGATTGTGTTTAGGATCTTGATTTAAATTAGCATAAGAAATTCTTCCGAAAAAAAATGATTTAAAATTTGAAAAGAAATAGGGAAACAAAGAGACTAACTGATCGGACAACCAAATATGTATATGAACTGCCATCTATATAGCATCAATATTGGTTTTAGTTTTGAAAGTATCCTCTTTGGTTTGGCTTACAAAAAGATTGAATATTCTAAGGATTGCAAGAGTGTAAAATATTCGGTGCACCGAAATCGTCTTTTTTAATAAGTATTAATTATTGAATATTTTTTTTGTTTTTGTTTAATTAATTATTTAACCTTATCCCTTACAAACCCAATTAACCCACCTCTAGTTGACCCGTCTACAATTAGCCGCCGTTGCTCTCATTATGTTTTTGTTTTAAGTTTGGTTTAGTTTCTTTTTTTTTTTTTTTGTTTTGTTTTGTTTTGTTTCATAACTTGCGCAAAAAATTTACTAAATATTTCAAATACAATTACAATACAAGTTTACAATAATAATATATTTAATTTATGTATATTTATATATATATATATATACGGATTCATTTATATATATATATATATATATATATATATATATATATATGATATACGAATTTGCTTCTTGCCATTTACCATTTCTTTTTTTTTTGTCTTTGTATTTTTCAAAAATGATTGCTTCAAATTGTTTTGTCACCAGCGAAATATTTGTCACTAAAATCACGAGATAGTTTTTCTTTTGTTTCGCTTGATATTTTTATTTGCCGCAAATTATTTAGTTTGCTTCTCATCTTTCAAAAAATGTCTCTTGCATTTGTTGTTTGTCCTCTCTTTCATTTTTTGTTCATTTGTATCAATTATTTAATGCACGGCATGTTGTCAATAATAGTTTTTCATTATAACGATTATTGTTGTTCTTGTTGTTTTTCTTTTTCTTTCATTGCTTTCCCTTTCTTTGCATTTGTTAATTAGTTAATATTCTCTCTATTAACAATTGTATTCCTGTAATCATTTTTTATTTCATAAGTTATTTTATATCAATTATCATCAGCAACAATTGAAAAGAAATTGGAATATCGAAGATCTATATATATATATATATACATTTAGATATAGATATATGAAGAAATTTCTCATCAATTCCATTTCATTTGGGGGTACAAAAAAATAAATTAAGAAAGAAAAAAAACAACGATTAATTGTTTGCTGGTTGTGTTTCTCTCCTGGGGGATATGTTTGCCTTATATTTTGATATATTTCTTAGATTCTTTGCTATACTGTGTGTGTGTGTGTGTGTGTGTGTGGTTTAGTTGTATCTGTGTGTGTATGTATTTAGGCATGGGTGTGTTTGTATTGATTGATATAATTACAATATGTGTATGTGTGAGTCTGTGTGTTAGTATTCTTTTAGTGATTGGATATGTATTATTTAATTTGTATAATCAAAAAATTTGACACATTTTGGCCTTGCTTCAGCATGATCATCTCTTCTTGCTTTTTCAACTTTATCGTCACCTTTTTTAGACTACTCCTTTTACTCTCTCTCTCTCGGCCTATTAAAAACGTTCCTTGACGCTTTGCTTTTTACATTCGTTTTAGGCAAGCAAATTTCACCCTTTCTTTTTGACACGTTTATTTTTTTTTTTGCTCGGTTTTTCATTGTTTCTTTTTTCATTTCGTTTTCACTTTATCTTTTTGCATTTTATTATTATTATATGATTTTCATTTTTTTTGTTTTTTTTTCTTTTGGTTTTAACTGCCCAAGCCTACTATAATTTATAACAAAATTTGAATAAAAATTTAAATTAATTGTTTAATTTTAACATTTTGAAAATCAATTTATTTTTTTCTTTCTCTTGGTTTTTCTTTTGTTTCTCTGTGTGTGTGTATGTGTTGTTGGTTGTTTTGTTTTTTTTTTTAATTTTTTTTGTGGTTTTTTGCGTATAAATTTAACAGCTAATAAATTAAAATTATTTCATTAAAATTTAAATCCATTATTTATTCATCATCTTGCTTCTTGTTTCTCTCTCTCTCATTCTCTCTCTCTCTCTTTGCATTAGAAAAGTCTTTTTTAATCGCCGCAAAAAGTGCTTAAAAATTATTATTGTAATTTAAATTTGAAATAAACTATAACAATTTCACTTAATTTGTTTTTTCCTGTTTTAGTTAATAAAAATTTGGCTCAATATTTGAATTTTGTGTGGTTTTCTTTTGTGTGTGTGTGTGTGTGTTTTAGGTATGTTTTATTCACGTAATTTGTCTACATTTTTTGGAAAACTTAAAACAAAATTCAAAAACTAATTGTCGTTTAACTAATTGTGAGTTTTTTGTTTCAATTTGTTTTATTTAATTTCGAAAATTAAAATTAAAAAAAGAATTTATATTCATAACTAATTTTAGATTTAAATGATTGATTTCTCACGTGTGTGTGTGTGTGTTGGGTGTGTGTGAATCAGAATTTTGCACATCAGTCTAAACATATTCAAAAATCACAAATACAATTTCGATAACAATTACAATAATAATATTATAATAATAATAATAATTAATAATCATAATTAAGACGACAAAAAAAGAGAAATAATTAATTAAAAAAAAATAATTATTATTATCATATATGAATATAACGCCATGTCCTACACACACACATACATACATATATATATATAATTATGTATACTATACAGATATTTATATGTATATGTATATATATATGTTGAAGCAAACAAAAGCAAAGAGTTTAATTTATTGCTCCCCTCTTGGCCTGATCTATTTTTTGTTTTATTTTCCTATTTTTTTCTTTTTTGTCCAATAATCTTTTTTTTTTTTGTTTAATTGATGATTCTTGGCTGTAATTTCGATTCTATTCCTTTCTCTCTCCTCCGTACTTTAACTTTTTCTTTTGCCTTTTTGCTGGAGCAACTTTTCTTGGTTTGTTTTTGACTGTCGGTTTTTTGCCTTTTCATTATTTGATCGCTTTGTTTTTTTCTTTTTTTGGTTACGCAAAAATAAGTTTTTGGGCTTTAAATTAATTGCAATTTTAAGTTAAACTTTTCTCCAAATCTCATTTGCTTTTGCTTTTTTTTTGCTCCAGCTTTTTCTTTTATTTGTTGTTCTTGTTGTTGTTGTATGCATGTATTATGTATAAGTATATATATGTATGTATGTATTGTGGTTAATTGTCTTCAATTATTTTTTTTCCACTTTTATTTTATGTTTTATTCGTTTTTGCTTTGACTAAACTTATAATTAATTGCTGTTTTGCTCTTACTCTGAGAGGTCGCCCCGCGTATAAGAGAAACGATCCTCGAAAAACGGTATAACATAAAAGTTCTCTTATATTGGTTTTCTTTTGCTGCTTTTTTAACTTTTTCTTTGTTTTGTTGTCAACATGTGTTAATTTTATTGTTGTTACTATGGTTTTACTTTCTTTTCTCATTCATTCTTTCCTGTAAACTTAATGACCAAAAAAAAAAAAGTATGATATACATATATATATTTATATATAAATATATATATTATATCAGAATTAATAAGAATCAATGAATAAATATAACGCGTATGTATTTTTGTTTGTATGTATGTATGTGTGTGTCGAGTGAATTATTGAATATTATGAATGAAATTGTTGTTGTTTTTATCTTGTCATATGATGTATTCTTTTCTTTTTTCATTTTCTGTTTTGTTTGTTTTTTCTTCTTTCTTTCTTCTGGTTTTGTTGTTTTTGCCTTTGATTTTTTCTTTTTTTTTTGTTTAGTTCATGAATTAATGTATATTATTTGTTGTATTGCTTATAAATTAACATTTCTTTCTTTTTGTTTTTTTTTTATATTGTTTTTTTTTGCTGTTCTTCTCTTAAACGTTTTCTCGCGCTGTCCAGTTAGGTGTTTTTGTTGTATGTTTATGTGTGTGTGTGTGTATATATGTGAGTGTGTGTATATGTGTGTTCATAAGTGTTGGTGTAGATACAGCCCAGTCCCAGTTCCAGTGCCAGTCCCAGTTCCAGTTCGAGAGTCTCTCCCTCCCCACGAATTCTCCAACGTTATTCAGTTCCCATATAGATCTTCAATCCTTGATCCTCCCCAGTCCTTGCGGTGCATTCGAATTTGAAGTTGTTTAGTGTTCTTTTGAGTGTTTCTTGGTGCGGACGACCCATTTTAGTGTATGGGCGTTTTAACAATTGCACTGGGGGCAATATAATGATAGCCAGGTATGGGCAAGCCAGCGGTCTCCATTGATATTCTATAAAGGAGGAATATATAATAAAATTAGTATGATTTTGTGCTTTATATAAAAAGTAATTAAAGTTTTTTCCCTCCCAGGCGACTTCTCCTCTCTCTAGTTGTAGTTCTTTTCGTTGACTTTTTGCGGTTTTTCTCCCCGGATAGTTTTGCATTAATTGAATAAGGAATAAGAATCAAAATGGATAGAAATATTAGGTTTTGCTCGAGGTGATCGAATGAGTATCATAAAATATTTTCGAAAATTTCAAAGTATTAAGATTTGATTTATGGGAATTAAAATTGATAGTGAATCCAAATCGGACAACTGTTGGCTTATATATATAGTTTTCTGATTTAGTTCCTTTTTAGTTATATGAAAAGTTTTTAAAGATAGCTTTTTTTTCTTTATTGTTTATAACAAAACGCATGTGATTTTGTCGTTTTTTGTTTCATTTATTATTCCAATCATTGTTTCATTATAAATTATGTTTGCTTGCTGCTTGTTGTCGCTGCTGCTACTACTGCTGTATTTTATTTATTTTTTTGTTGTTCATGCCATTGTTTATATATTCGTATTTGTAGTTAGAATCGAGGCTACAGGTAAAGCTTTTCCTATATAATTATATTGTATGCTTGTATGTATGTTTGTGTGTATGTATGAGTGTGTGTGTGAGTGTTCACTACAAAGTGTGTGTGTCCCTAGGTATGTTTATTTAAGAATTAATTATTACATTGATCTTGCTTTTGCTTTCATTCATCATTATCTCCTCTCCTTTTTTTTTCATCTTTTGATGTTGATTTAGATCAACTACATTTGTATAATTGTGGCATATATATATAATATAAGTAATTAGATTTCGCATAATTATATATACTTATGTATGTTTTGTATATAGAGTTTTGGTTATAAAATCGTAAGCCCGCTTAAAACTTAATGTGTGTGTTTGTGTGTATGTATGTTGGTGTGTATATGAGTGAATGTATGTATGTTAAGTGTAAAACTATAGCATAAAAAAGAGGGATTTTGGAGAGGGAAAGAAATAGTTAGATAGATATAGGTTAAAGATAGAGAGAAATTTTTGTGAATTTCCAAATACTTTTCAACATTATATAATGCTTATAATAATGTTCTCGACCAATTCAAAAACAGAATTTGGTTTATAATAATATAAAAAAATAATAGTACAATAATAATAATAATAACAAAATTTACACTCGTATATATAATTTTTTCGATATATAAATAATAGTTATATATATATATATATATATATATATATAAATGTATAATAGAAATGTATGTATGTGAATATCGACTTAGACGACAATCAAAGAATTAAAGACTTCAAGTCTAATACATTAATAACTTTTGCTTGCTTTTGTTGTTGTTTCGCTTACTGCTGCTGTTGCATTTTTGTTTTATTTTTTTTCTGTCTGCCTTCAAATGGCTTCAGTTGATTATTCAAATACATATACGCATATATATATATACATATATATATATATACATATATATATATATATATGTATGTACATATGTATGTATGTATAATCATATATATATTGTAAGTAATTTTTACGCTCATTGCGTCGATTGCGTCAATTAGAGCGATTGGTCCATAAATGGTCATTGTACACACTGGGATTGATTTTTCATTTAGATTAAAGAGATATATAGATATATCTCAATGAGTGTGTATGTGTGTGTGTTTCTGTGTTTGTATATCTCTTGTATACTTTATTTTAATTTTTTGGGTTTTTTTTTTTATAAGGGGGGTGTACAATGCATGGGGATTTCTTCTTTTTATAGTAAAGCTTCTTACAGAAACTTTTCTTGACAAATGGCTTACATTTCGGCTTATCAACTAATTTATATAGTTATAGAAGGAAAAGTGTTAGAGAGATAGGAGGGGATTAAAAATACATTTAGTTGAGTGTGCTTAATATTGAATTGGAGAGAGGATACATCGATCGATTTATTGATTAGATGATTTTATATATCTATATATATTCTATGATACAATGAAGGAGTAAAGGATGAGGAAAGATTAGATCGCAAGTGTCTAAATACTATGGGGGGAGGCGGTGATTATATACTAACTATATACTTGGTAATTCTTCATTCCTATCAATATTCGATTTATTCTCTCTGGACTACTACTATATATATATATATATATATATATATTTCAAAAAACAGTTCTAAACGGATGCGCATTGAAAAATTTGGCAAATTCTATAATTGTAAGTAAAAGTTTATCAATATTTAATGTGTGAATAGGAAGAAGGAGAGGGTGAGGAGTAATGGAAAAACGCCTACTTATTGGAGAGATCAGGGAACAGGGTGGGGAGGGGGGAAGGCTTGGTCACTTGGTCAAAAGTTGTTGTTGCTGCTGTTTAATTTAGTTTTTCTTATATATTCGATACACACAGTATTGTTCAAGTGCTTGATTATATTCTATATATATATATATATATATGTATGTATGTATATATGTATATAGCTGCCCTATATTTGGCTAATCCAAAAAAAAAAAAAAATACCCACAAAATAAAAAAAATTTATAACCGAATATTTTGTTAAATATTGCTTAAGTCTAGAGAAAACTACTACAACTTTCGATCGATACTGATGTATGTATTATTATGAACTATATGTAAATCGTATATGTAAAAAAAACTGTCTTGAAAATGTTTTGAATACAAATTTTGGTTATAGAATACGCGAATTATTTATACAATTTATCTTCTTCTTGTTCTCTCTTTGTATTTTTCATTGTTTTTTCTTTTAGTTTCATGTTTTAACATTCATCTTCTTCTTCCCTTTTCTTCTTCATTTTCATTATCGTGTTTCTTCTTCTTCTACATAATAAACTATTTTCTTCAAGAATCTAAACTCTAAAGCTGTCGCAACACTATTTTCTCACAATGATGATTGATTAGAATCTCATGATCGATTGTTACCAATCGAAACAAACATCAAAGTGATTATTATACAGTATATGAATAATAATTACTTCTTGATGTGTGTGTGTGTGTGATTGTATCTTCCTTTTATTCTTTATCATTCTCTCTACTTGCATGTTGTGTAAGGTATATTATTATAGTATACTTTTAGGCATCATCAAGGACATTGGCTTGTATGTCTGCTGTGTTTTCTATGTGAATGGTTGTGGTTGTGGTGGTGTGGGCCTAATCCTAGTAGGGATTAAACTTATTACGCGGCTTCTCCGATTCACCGCCAGTTTCAGTCTGATGCTGACGGAAACGGGAAGTGGCATAATGACCCTTTGCACGATTCACACCGGTTGTTTGTACTGGCGGTCCGCCGGGTGTATTGCCATTATTACTACCCAATGTGGTTAGGCTCAGCAAATCCAAGGCGGTCAAATTTGATAGGGCACTAAGTGCACCCGGTTTGGTTAGCAATTGTAAAGCCGATGCTAATGGGCTGGCTGCCAAAGCCGCTGCTGTGGCTGGATTAATAGCTGAGGTGCCATTTGTGGTACCTGTTGCAGCAGTTGTTCCCGTACCGCCTGTACCATTACCAGAACCTGTTGCATTATTGGTGGTACTGCTGCTGCTATTATTGTTGTTGCTTCCAGTATTTCCATTTGTATAGCTGCCATTGCTACTGGCGGTGCTGCTGCTGCTACTGTTGCTTCCACCGCTGCCACCGCCACTTAGAGCAACTGTAAGGCAATTACTTGCTGTGGCGGTACCATTGGTTCCAGTTCCAGTGGCATCAATGGCCGGTGTTCCACCATTTTGTTGTTGTTGGGCTGCCTGAGCGGCCTGCTCTTGAAGATTGGCCTTCTGCAGCTCAACACTGTGAAAGAGGAGGTTGGGGAATTGTTTTTTTTTTTTTTTTTTTTTTTTTTTTTTTTTGGATAAGGTAGATAGAAAGAGAGAAAGAAAGAAAGAAAAAAGAGGAACAAATTTTTGGGATATTGTTGTGAGGTAAGGTAAGTTTTCAAAAATATTTTTTTTTTGTTTTTTGATTTTGCGGAATTGAGTTGATATATTTTTTTTTTTTTTTTTTTGGTGTTATTAAAAAGGTTAAGGAGGTTTTTGTGTGGAGGAAACGGAACGGTGGTACGGAGTTTACGGAGAGAGTTTTGATTTTTTTTTTCTTTTTTTTTTTTTTGGTTTGGTTTTGGTGGGGCGTTCAATATATAATTTTTTTTTTTTTTTAGGGTGGTAGGATAAGAAAACTTTTGGGTGGCGTTTATCTTTTTTAATTTTTTTTTTTCTCTGGGATGGAGATGGACCGAAAAAGTGGGTAGGATAATTTGTTGTAGTTGTTCATTTGATTTGTGGTTTTTATATTTTTGTTTGGAGGGAGGTTTTAGTTGGATTTGGAGTTGAACTGCAGAATGAGAAGAGCTGCTGCTGGCTCTTTTTTGGTTTCGTGAAGAAGAATACCAATTAAGTTTTTTGTTCTTTTTCTTTTTAATTTTTTCGATTTAAGTTCCAGAGTGTGTTGTGCGTTCGTTGTGGCGCTTGTTGTAGTAGTTGTTGGTAATTGTTGTTGTTGTAGGTAGTAGTAGTAGTAATAGTAGTAGTAGTGGTAGTTATAATAGTAGTACTAGTAATAGTAGTAGAAGTAGTGGTAGTAGTTAGAGGTGCCTGCTTGCTCTCCTGATCCTTGGCCGCTGTTCATTCAATTGCGCCTGCTGAACTTAGATGCTAATTATATATTTTATATAGATTCAGAGTTAAGCTAGTGAAAAGAAAAGTTTGTGTGTTGGTTTGATTTGGGTTGAGAGTTGAGTTGAGTTGAGTTTGAGTTGATTTTGGTTTTATTTTTCATTATATGTTTTTTTTTTTTTCTTTTTTTTTGTTGTGGAAACTATGGAAAATAATAATTTGCATTTGGTGGATTGTTGTTTTTCTTCTTTCTATTGGTTGGGCTTACGACTTATAGACTATAATGTTGCTGGTGGCTTTTTTTTTCTTTTCTTGATTTTTGTGTGTTTGTTGATCTTAACCTAACCCCAAAACCGTTGTTTAAGTTAAATGTTTTGAACGCGCCGCCGCCACAGACTACTGAGAGGAGACCGCGCGCGACCACCTCCTTAGACCTTCTTTTTTTTTTTTATTATTATTTTAGATTTTTTTTTCTTTTTGCTTTGTGAATTGCAATTTTTGCAAATCAATTCGACAAAATGTTTTTGTATTTAATTTTCTTTTTTCTTTTTTTTTTGTGGAAATAAAACAAATCGAATGGATTTTAAATGATTTGAATGAGGCACAAACTTACCTCATATTGATTAAGTATTGAGCCAACGCCACTGAATCCGGATTACCACTGATGGTTATGGTGCGATCAGTGTTGCCACCCTCACGCTCCTCACAATTGGAGATCCTTATCATGGCGCCGGAGATTTGGCGTATTTCGGCAATTTTGGTGCCACCTTTGCCAATGATGCAGCCAATCAAGTCATTCGATACGGTCATCTCGTGCTGCTGTTGTTGGGCACGATTCGCGTTTGCGGTACGCAATTGAGATCCGGCCAGGGCAGCTAATGCTGCTGGGTTAGAGCCTACATTAGATACAGGGATAGGATTTATGTAAATGTGCATGTGGACGACTGGGGGAATGTTTTTGTTGTGGTTGTTGTTTCTATATATATATGTATGTTTGTATATATTTTTTTTCTTTTATTATTATTGGTTGGTTTTCTGTGTGTCTGTGTGTGTGTCATCGATGGGATTGTGATTCCGTTTGTGAGTTTTTAAAATATTTTTTGTAAAACTTACCTGTGTGATTAATGCCACCAGTGCTGGCAGGATTCATTCCGGCTAGACCCAAAGCAGCCAAACTGGCTAAAGGATTCTTGGCAACCTGTGTGCGTGAGCGCGTGTGAGTGTGTGTGTGTGTGTGTGTGTGTGTGTGTTGGTGTATGTGTGTGTGTGTGTGCGTGTGTGCGTGTGAGCGTATATTTGTGGGTGGAAAGGGGAAAAAGAAAACGAAATTAGTCAACTATGATTATATATATATGAATATATATTAATGTAATTATTTATGTAGATAGAGACAGAGATAATTTGATAGAAAAATAGGTGGTATTAAGGTATAAATATATATATATATATATAAATATATATATATATATATAAATATATATATATATATATATATAAATATAGTTATATATATAAATATATATATATATATATATACATATCTGTATATAGACGGTATCATGTTTTTGATGGTTTCTTTTGGGTGTTGTTTTCTAGGTTCTGGAGCTGGAACTGATGGTTCTGGTTAAAGGAATTTACAACACAACGCGCGTTAAAACGAAACAAAACTAAAATACAACAATCAAAGAGAAGCAAAAGCAAAAAAGATATAGAACGAAATGCAAATTATAAAACAGAAGGGTAAAAAGCAACAACAAACAAAAAACGACACAAAAGGATAAAGATGATATATCTTCTCCTTGTAGTATAACATTTGCTTAAAACAAGAAAAAAAAAAACAAATTTTAGAATGTTTTTATACATGAATATTAGAGGATACACATACATATACACGTGTCTATATATACATGTATGTGTGAGTCTGTGCCATATGCATGTGGAAGTTTTTGTATTTCTCTGTGTCTGTGTCTGAGTGTGTGTGTGTCTGTGTCTGAGTGTGTGTGTGTATGCGTGTGTGTGTGTGTGTGAGGGTGTGTGAGTGTGACAGATGTGTTAACTGATTATTGTTGCTGGATTGACAACATTAATAAACGGTAGCGTACGAATTGAAAATATAGTGAGGAGAGGACAGACAGACAGACAACAATTTTTGGTAACAAAGGACAAGAACGAACGGCACGGGAGCAGAACAAGACCCTGAGACTCACAGAAAAATTTACAAATTTCATGAAAGGAATATAGGTATACATATGTGGATACTTTGTAACAAACAATTAGATGCACATAAAAATATCTGTTTATACATCTATCAGATATCTACATATATAATATTTTTTTCTTCCGTTAATAAATTGGGACTTATTGGAAGATGTGTCTTAACTTTCTATATACGGACCTTAACAAATAATTTTTTTTATTTTAACTACTTTTACTTTGTGAATGGCATTCTAACTTGTATATCTTGTAAAGCAATTGTAAATTTAATTAAAACCAACTAAATTGCCGTCCCATTCTCTACTCTTTTCATTATTTAGATTCTATTCTGAAAATTGGAAATTTTTTTTTTTACTATTTTCTATTGTGTTTGATTTCTCTAGTTAAATGTGTATCCACCACTGAAAGGTTCAATTGTTATTGTATATGAAAGATCATTGTATGTATGTGATGTATAAACAATATTCTCATATTCAAGAAATGTAATATTTTGAATTCAGTTTTGTTTTTATGTTGCTGCTGTTGTACTCTCCTCTCTATTCATAATATTTTCAAAGTTTTCCTTTTATATTTCACCAATGACACCTACAGCAAATCACACACATACACGTACGTATACAGACGCACAAATGCTGCTTGCATCCTTGTACATATTTATTTATATATACATATATATCTATATCTATATATATATATATTTATATATATATATATATATATATATATATATATATATGTATATATGTATATATATGTATGTATGTATGTATATATAGGACAGTAAAGGAAAACAGAAAAGAACGAACGGACATAAAACACTCACACACACACATAAGCACCACATTCTCTCTCACACACACACACACACACATGTAGTATATGTACACACACTCACGCGTTTTATAAATTAATCAAATCAAAGGCAACACTTGCAAAATAAGTTTTGAATAAATACATAAAATTGCAAAAGCATGTGGCGGTGATGGGTTAGAGAATGAATGAGCGACGAACGACGAAGGGATACGTTGATGGAGTGGTGGAGTACACGTTTCCGGAGAGGGTGAGTGAGGGGCGGTTAGGGGGTATGATTTGGGGGGATCGTTGCGAATGGTTGGTGGAAAAGCGACCTAAGCGCGCACAATAAATGCAATGGAAAAATCTGGTATAAATCATACAATACATATATATACTATATATATATATATATACATATATATAGACAAATAGGGTAAAATCTAGCTGTGGTGTGGGGATAGCGCAGCAATGCAATTGTAAATGTATATGTACACATATGTGTATGTGTGTGTGTGTCTGAAACTGAAATATTTATTAAATGCGAAAATATGCGAATTTTAAATCAAACAAAATAAAAAACGAAATACAAAAACGAATGAAACATGCGATTTGGTAATATTTTATGATCAAAAAAAAAAAAAAAAAACACACACAAATTGCAATTCAACAACAGAATAAAAAGGAAAGAGGCAGAGACCAACATCTAGAGAAATATGGGAATATAGATGCTAAAGGGGCGTGGCGGAAGTAATTAGCTATATTATAAAAATTGTCAAAATAAAAAATAGAAACACACAAACACATGAAACGAGTGGTAGGGAGGGGGGTTAAAAGGGAAAAGAACTTGAAACAATTTGCAAAACTACAAAATTCTTTAACTGGTGAATACACACAAAGAAATAGCGACAGAGAGAAAGAGAAGTATAGAGAGAAAGAAAGAGATAGGTAAAGGTAGAGGAGCAATGGCAACGATAATAAAAATGCATTTGATGGCTTTTGGAGGTCCCCAAGTTGCCTGATTTTTAGTATTCCCTCCTCCCCCAACACACACAATACACACACTCCCAAAGTGTATGTGTGTGTGTGTGGGTGAGAGACAAAGGTGACGGTGGTCAAAGGAAGGGGAAGAGAAAAAACTAAAAATCAACAACTTTGTATGGTCTACAGAGGGTATATATATATGTATAATATATATATATATATAGGGGAAAATTGCGATGGGTTGGTGGGCTAGGGGAATGTTTGCTGTAGTGCGCTGCTATATATGTATATATGGTGGTTACATTGGATTGTTAATGTTATTGAAATGTGGCCAACAGTTGCGACCACCATACACATACACACAACCAATGGGGGATCGTAAAAGAAATGCCAAAGGTAGTAAAAGGTGGCAACTCTGGTGAATAGATGCTTGACAGTTGTGTGTGTGTGTATGTGTGTGTTGATAGAGGTTGATAGCACTGGATACTACTACAACTACTATAAGAGAATATATAACTAGGAATGAACACTACTGAGAAAACACACATGGGTAGCTAGATAGGTAGGTAAACGATATAAACACACACACACACACACATACAGGTACAAGTAGTTGAGTAAGTAATATTAATACACACACACAAAAGGGACACAAAACAGGACTAAAATGGATGAGAAGTAACTATAACCAACTGTGGCAAGTGTAGAGTAAACGAATTTTGGGAGAAGGGAGGTAGGGGGATGCCAACTAAAGGGACACAATTACAACTAGCTAACAATAGGGGCGTGGTATATATATATATAGCTTGGATTGGATTTTGGATGGAGAGAAAGAGAGAAAGTCCGGGGCGGGGGGAGCAAACATGCCAAATAACCATGCTTCTATCTGGAATTATTCATTTCGGTATTCATTTTATTTTTTTTGCTTTCTTTATTTCGGATAAGAGGGGGGAGGAGTTTCGGTATCGGTTTCTTTGTCATGTTGCGTTTGTTTTGTGGATAAAGAATTTAGCGGGGGTTGTTTTTATTTTATTTTTCGGATTTGTGAATCGTTTTGGGAAATTAAACAGAGAATTGAATTGAATCAAAAACCAAGCCAAATCAATTGTTTTTCACGATGGTATGGGGATTTTTTTTAAATATTTTTTTTCTAATAGTTTTCTTTATTTTATTTTTTTTTCTCCATTGTTTGTCGTACAAAAAACTCACATCGGGCATTTGCTGTAGGTGATGGTGATGTGCTGGTACCGCTCCTGGTAAATGTGCCCCCTTTAATAAAGGATCCGTTAGGCCTGAAATACCAGCATGAAGGCCACCGGTAGCCAAGGCCAGTGGAAATACTGGACAGGTCTAATGATCGTAATTTGTATATTGTGTTGTTGTTTTTGTTATTGCATTATAAAAAGTGTTTATCGTATTCCAGTGGTTTGTGGTATGTGTGTGTGTATGTGAGAGAGTGTGTGGGTGTGTTTGAGTGTATATATTTGTTCGTGTAAAGTTGTACATTTTGTCGGAATAATTGCCAAAGAAGAAAAAAAAAAAAGAGCAGAAGAACAAAAATTGTTTACCACAAATATTTTTTTTTTTTTATTGTTAAAATTTTGTTTTAAGTATATATTTTTTTGTTGGTTGGTTTTTTTCTTTTCTTTTTTTGTTTTGCTATGGAAAGATAAAAAAGCTTATCAAGTCATTCATTCTTTCGCTTGGAAGAGAAGCTTTCGAATATATGGGAGAGAGAGAGTTAGCGAGAGAGAGCGAGAGGGAAGAAAGAGGGGTTTGATTGGTTTTATGCAAAACGATTTCTAGTGTCTGCAAATTTTATAAGTTTTCCTGGGTATATAAAAATAATATAATTATCGTTATGGTATTTTATGATAGAAACAAATTAAACGATATTTGTTGGATACAATATAATAGAGAGAGAGAGAGAGGGGGGGCGGAGGCGACTTTAATTGTGGATGTATTAGGGGAGCAACAAATATGATAACAACTAAGAGAAAACAAAATATATAAAGGACAGACAGAGAGAGAAAGTGAGATAGAGATATAAAAAGAAAGATTGAGCGCGAGAGAATTCTAGCAGGGAATTTGATTGGTTCGATTTCGATGCGAAAGGTACGAGGGGGCTCAAAAGATTTGGATTTTATTAAGGTGACTTTACAGATCGATGCCAAATAACTGTGAAGGGGGGCAGAGGAATAATAGAATAATATGGTCAGGCAAGGCAGGCAGGAGGCGGTCATACACCATGGAGAAGACTACGTTATACTCGAAAAAGGGAAAGGGGGGAAAATCGGAGATTTAAATTTCCACTTTATACAGATAGAAAAGTATACCCACCCATTGAATAATCTTTAAATCAAGATCAAGAAAATATAATTAACTTTTTTGAATGTTTGTTTGAAAAATGGAAAAAAAATATTTACTAGAAATGGGAACACATATGCCAAATAATTTCACAGTTAGTACAGAGTAAAATAAGTGTACCTCAACACATGTCTGACAGGGATTTAAAATCGTACAGTACTGTACATAAATCTCTATTCTTTTAGGTCTTATTAAAATTTGTTCCCAATTTTTAAAAAGGATTATGGTTCATAACACTAGGCTAAATGGAGAGTAACAAATTATATAAATGAAAACAAAAAAGAAGCCAACACCGACAATATAACCAGGCACCAAAACGGGAAAAGGAGATAAAAATCGAGAAGGAGAGGGAGAGTTTAAGAGAGAGAGAGAGAGAGAGATAGAGAGCAAAATGGATGGTGATACGATGATGGTATAACTATATTTTTGATTTATTGTAACATTTCTCGACATTAATTGAATTTGATGTGAACAACAAAAACAAAACAAAACAAAAACTTTTGTTTAGGTTTTTTCCAAAAACTTTGTTTTCATTCTTGTTTTCTTTTTTGTTATTATTATTATTATTCTTGTTGCTGGTTTTGTTTTTTTGTTGCTGTTGTTGGTTTTTGGCTGTTTATTGGAGCAATGGCTGACGCGAGGGGGGTAGGGATGGGTCTCATATTGTTGTTTGTTCTTTGGGGACTCAATTGAATACGAGTAGTTTTTGTTGTTCTATTTTCTATTTGCTTTTGCAACAACAAAATTGCATTTTTTGTTTTCCAGGTTTTTGGGAATAGACATTTGCCACATATATGTATATAGATAGATATATACATATGATTTATATATGTATATATATATATATATTTATGTATATATGAAGAGAAATTGATTTTGAGAGTGATGTGAGGGCTCGGGCAGGACGATATTTGAACAGTATGTTTTGTCGTTGTTGCTGTTATCATTATTTATTCAGTTGTTGTTATTGTTGGAAGTTGTCTAATTGCTTATATATGACAAATGTTTGATTGGTTGGTTGTTGGTTTTCTGTTTGTTTGAATTGGATTATTGTAAAACTCATCTAAAAATGGCTGCTGCTAGACAAATTTTTTCAATGGTAACTACAGACGAAAAAACGATAATTTTAGATTGAATATTAATACTATATATATATATACATATGTATATATGTATATATATTTATTATTAGATATATATATACATATATGTATATATCTGTATGTGTAAAGGCAGGTATACCAACAAAATTTACGCAGGATTTCGGACATTCTTTTTTTTTGGTTGATATTTAATCTATATGCAATAATGGATATATAATTGAATTCAATTTGATATATTTTATAGATAGTTGAATAGTGTTTATTTTGTTGTTGTTTGTTGGCTGGCGCACTCGAAAGGTATTAAGTGTAATTTGATTATGGATTGGTTACAGAGAGGAGAAGGATATATATATATATATATATATATATATATATATATATATATATATAGAGATACAGAGAGAGAGAGAGAGAGACAGTGAGTGAGATAGGTGTAGTAGTTTAAACATACTTCTCCACGCACGCTGCCAGCGAGCCCTCAGAAAGGAGACACACAGAGTGAGGAGTGAGATAGAGACCAGAGAACAGAGGCAAAGAGACAAGGAGAGGAAGAGCAAGATGGGGGAGAGTAAACAGTTATAGATGGAGATTAAATAAGACAGAGAGAAAGAGACCGAGAAAGAGAGAAGGAAAAATTGTAGGCATGTTTCTCATCATCAAATACCGCGAATTCGTCTTCCGCCTCTTCTTCTTTTCTCCACAACATCTTCATCATTCTCCTCTTTTTTCTTATCCTCCTCCTTCTCCTTTTTTCCCCTCTCCATATTCACATCACAAACTCACTCGCCTCGCGCCTTCGAAGGAGAACCCAACAAATTCCCGACAAAAGTTATTCGCGACACACGACAAGAGAGCTAGAGAGACAGAGAGACAGCTCTTAAAACCTGAGAGAAGAGAGTGCAAAAAAGAAACTAAAAAAAAAACACAAAAAATATAAATATATATATGTAATATATATAAAGAGATTTTAAATAATTTATTTTATAAATTAGATGTTTGCTTTTTGGCAACTTCTTGGTTGTTTTTTTTTTCCTTTTTTTTTTTTTGCTGTAAATTTGGTTAGAATTAGTTAAAAAACTTTTTTTTTGTTCACCAACAATGGAGTATGAGAGACAGAGAGAGAGAGATAAAGAGAGTGTGTGTGTGAGAAAGAGAGAATAAAAGATGGAATAGAGGGACGCAAAGAAACGGTAAAGGATCTCAAAAGGTACTATATATGTATATATTTATATACATATATATCTATAGATCGACAGAAATCCAAAATGAGTGTGTAAAATGGGAGGGTGAGGGGTAAAAAAAGGACAACAGAGAGAAAGGTTTGGCTTGGGTCATAGGTTGGTGGTCAATCATCAATGGTCATTGGGTGCAAATCATAACTGGGGATGGAATCTACAATATATATATAATCTTATATATAGATTACGAGCAAATTGAAATTGTGTTAACAATATTTCCAATTTTCAGTTTGAAGTGAACATCGCGCATAGAAGAAGAAGAAGTAGAGAGGACGCAGAAGGTAGAAAGAATATGGTGGATAAAACTAGGTAAAAAAAAGGTGGCAAAACTAAAACATAAAATTGATTAGAAATAAATAAATATATATATATATCAATAGATATAGATATCCCATATATCGTATTATATAAATAGACGACAATAAAATGAAAGGAATAAAAGGAAAGTTTCAAAATAAAAAGGAAGGAATAAATTAGGGACTAAAGCTGGTAGAAAGTAGAAAAATTATAATAAATATATATTGGATAAGTCGGTTAAAGATTATTACGAAACAAGAAAAGATTTTGTTCGTTTAGATCAAGAGAAAGAGACAAAATATAGAGATAGATAGATAAATAGATGGAGACAAAAAGAGAGAGAGAGAGAGAACTAGCTAGCTGCAGTATTTTTAATATACACAACACTTTTCATTTTGGTAATACTCTTGCAACACTGTTTCGCGAATTGTTATTAATTTGCACAACAATGCGTTAGTTTTTTCCATTATTATTATTATTTTTTTTTTGTTTTTTGTAAGACAAAGTGCATAGAAAAGGAAATGACCTACCTCTTGTGTGGGCACTGCATAATTGCCTTGAATGGTAAAGGCCTGTCCATTGGCCAAAATAACTGGTCCAGTTACTTGCGGTTTTGGTCGATATGGTATGGTAGCACCGCGTGGCGGAGACTGAAATCAATTGAATTAAATTTTATGATATCCAGCAAAAAATAATATTTTAATTCGATCTCATACCTCCAACATGACAAGACATATCTGATAGATACATTGAGTGATCTGCTCGGCACTGCCACTCAGGGTAACCGCACGCTCTGTTGAATTTGGCAACATTTCACTGGCCACCTGTATGGAACAGCCTGTGGTCTGGCGTATCTCCTTAATCTTTGAGCCACTCTTGCCTAAGAAAAGTAGAAAAAAAAAACAAATTATTTAGCATTTTTAATAGACAACTTTAGATATCTTTCCATTTCTTTTCTTTTTTTTTACTTACCAATTAACGATCCACATTGACTGGCTGGCACAATCAATCGAATGGGTATTTGAGTTTTACCAACTTTGCCTACATCATTGAACTGCGAGCACCACTGAAACGGGTCAGAAGTTAGTAATGTGAAAAGGGGACAAAGGGTTCTTTTTTTGTTTTTCTCTTTTATTTTAAATAAATATCGATATTTTCAATTTATATTTTATAAAAATACTAGAAGGATGGGCTAACTTCGGCCTTGCCGAAGTTCGTATACCCTTGCAAACTGTCTTTTTGATTTATATATAATTTGCCAGAATCATAAGGAAGTATATAAAACCCATAAAATAAAAATTTGATGTCCGTGGCATAAAAAAAAATTAAAGCAATTTTTTTTTCCCGATTGTTCCTATGACAGCTATAGCATATAAAAAACTCACAAACACCAAATTTAGTGACATTCGATTAAGAAACAACTGAGTTATTGATGTTAAACCTTATTCCTGACCGATCGTTCCTATGGCAGCTATATGATCGGGATGATTCCGAGATATACAATGCCTGCAGCAAAAAGAAGCCTAGGTGCAAAATTTCAGCTCTGTAGCTCCAAGGGTCTCGGAGGAGATTGCGTTGATCCAGACAGACGGACAGACGGACGGACGGACAGACGGACATGGCTATATCAACTCAGCTCATCATGCTGATCAAGAATATATATACTTTATATAGTCGGAGATGCTTCCTTCTATGCGTTGCAAACTTCTGACCAAAATTAATATACACTTTGCAAGTGTATAAAAAAAAAAAAAAAAAAAAAAAAAAAAAAAAAAAAAAAAAAAAAAAAAAAAAAAACCTTTCTATTATATATTTTGATAATGATGCGTCTTAAACTTTGTTAGATTTAGATGGAAAATCACTCAACTTAAAAATGAAAGAACTAATTAAAACTGATAGATAGTTGTCTCTTATTCCTTGAAACCAATATATCTTTACTAAGTTTCATATGAGAAATTTCATTAAATGAATTTGGATTGGAACCAAGATTTATTCTATCTATAAATTGAAAGTCGTAATTTTTACTTGTCTCTGGTGAATAGTAAAATTAAATTCTTTATGACCAAGTGGCTGAAGAACAAATATTTCTTCTATTACAATATTAGAATTCCATTTAATTTTTCAAAATTATTTCTTATTAACCAATTAGAAATATGTCGCCATAAATTATGATTATTGCTGCCAACGTTAGCGCACACATACCTCTTCGAATTTCTTTGTAATTAGCGTAAATGCCGAAAAGATTGCGCTAGTTGTACCAGACACCGTTACAATGCGTTCCGGGCATGAGCCATCCGAAATATTAATTTTGGCACCAGACTGCAATAATGGCAATGGGATTAAATAATGACATTTATTAATATTGAGTTCTTGGTTAAAATTGTATTAACTTACCTCTTCACGAAATCTGTTGACAATTTCACCCTTTTTACCAATAATACTACCAACTTCCTGTAAATATACAAAGGAAAAAAAGATGATGATGATGATAAAGAAGATAAAAAAGACAAAAAAAAATATGCAAAAATTGCACAAGTATTAAAAAAGTTTTAAATGATCTTAAACTGTTTTCTGTTTGACTTGAGGCTGTTTGCCTGCCATCTACCATTTTCCATTCGCCATTTTCTACCCATCATTTCCCACCCACACAACCAAACATTTAAAAGCACTTTATGTTCTTTATATGTACATGTACGTATGTGTGCTTCTGTATATGTTATGCATATATATATATATATATATATATATATATATATATATATATATATATATATATAAATATATATGTATGTATGTATGTATTTATATATATATATATATATATATATATATAAATATATATGTATGTATGTATGTATTTCCCTCTCTCTTTTCCAATTTTCTCTTTCGCTTTTACTGTTTTTTTCCTTTTTTTCATTTTTTTTTTCATTTACGGGCAATGTCAGTGACGATGCTGAAATTTGATTAAATATTAAGTGATATAATACCAGAGGAGAACAAAAATATATATGTGTGTGTGTGTGCATCTTATTCACTCACTCCCTGTCTCTCCATCTCTTTCTCTCCCACCATGTGTGTGTAACTACTTTTGCATATTTAATTGCCACAAAAAGCAATTCACACCCATCCACCTACCCTATACATTACGACCTAGCCCATCCCATGTAGTCAGTATACCCAAAAATCCATTTCCAATTTCTGTCAGGTGACGGGATGTTCGTGTGTGTATTTCTCTCTGTGTGTGTATGTGTGTGTGAGTGTGTGCGGGGGTGTAGGAAAGGTAATGAAATTTGCGGCCAGCGCTTTTACGCGTTTTAATTGATTGTAAATATCTGCACTACCACAGTTCGTAACTTGGTTTAAGGGCAACAACAAAATGCGAAATCAAAAAACCCGAAAAACGACAAAATTGGGAAAATGGCGGCCAACGTGGGTATGAGTGAAAGGTGTCTTTTTCTTATACCTATTCCAATATATATATACAGAATGTTATCATTTAATTACTGATCCTATATAAAATACTATTTTAAAGTATAAATGTAAAAAAATATATAATCAAAGTTAAGAGTAAAAAATAATGATATGAATTGTTTTGAATCTGTTTCCTTATCTGAGAAACATTAGTTTACCCTCGATAATTGCGGAAAAACGAATTAATTTTTACATATCCTTAAAATGAAAGTTGATTTCATAAATTTTCTCCAATAAAATTCATGTCATTTAAGCTTAGTCAAAATGTAAAAAACTATTCAAAACCTTGTTGTTATCCTTTACCTCTGATAGTTCAGTATACTAAATAGAATTAAGTACATTGGACAATTTGATATCAAAAAAAAAAAAAAAAAAATCCAGAAATTTTTAAAACACTTTAGCCGCGTGTGATGTTAACTTTTATTTATTGCCCAGGCGGAAAAACCAATGCCGATAGGTGAAACTAAAGAGTCGACCTCTACATACCCTAGCAGGATCTCAATTGTTTACAAATTTATTAAAAGAGTTTAAATAATTTAAAATATTCTAAAAGTTTCAGAATAGCATTCAAAATTTATTTTGGCCTTTACTAAGCAATCATTTCTCCCAGATCATAGAAACTAATCCAAAAACATTTTTAATCTCAAATGATTTTTATGCTTAAAACTAAGAGCTAATAGAATAAGACACATTTGTCCGATCAACACATGGCTAGTTCAGGGCTTTGTTTTTATATAAAACAGATTTTAGCTGAAATTGCAGGCCTGCAAATGTGAATACCCTTTGTAAGTGTACAAAAAACCTTCCAACTGAATAAAAACATTGACAACCTTCTTGACGCTTTTCTGCGTTGTATTTTGGCCAAAAACCATTTATGAGTGTGTGCGAGTGTGTGTGTGTGTGCGTGTGTGAGCTGGCTCAGAGTATTCCCAAGCATTTTAAATCTGGGCACTTTGCCAGTTTGTCTTCCATCTCTGCAACACAGTATTCCATTTTTGTTTGCAATTTTTATGCGATGTTTGCATTTTCTACTTTATATATATATATATTTATCTATATTTTTTTTTCATTCATTTGTTTCATTCTTTCTTCTTTTTTTTTTGCCTTGTCTTCTTACTGGTTTCGGCCACTCTTTCGATAATATTTATGCCTATCATTGCAACTTGGCAACTAAACGGTTAGGTAAAATATAAAGAGGAAGACAAAAAGAAAATATGTGTGTACATATATATATATATATAGATGATATATATCTGTCGGGCAACATCAACAACTTATTGTCGGAATTGCCATAATTATTGGTATAATTATCATTGAAAGCGACATACATAT
Organism: Drosophila emarginata; assembly: GCA_037075365.1. Classification (NCBI taxonomy): domain Eukaryota; kingdom Metazoa; phylum Arthropoda; class Insecta; order Diptera; family Drosophilidae; genus Drosophila; species Drosophila emarginata. The sequence goes on along the minus strand of JBAMCD010000014.1, from coordinate 2,428,973 downwards.
AGATCCCCTCAATGCCTGCCCCCCCCCCCCCCCCCCTCCACAATCCATTGCAATGCCATTCATTTGTCCGCCAATGGCCCATGCGTTTTTACGCCTGTCTGCACTTTCGAGACAAATTTTGTACAGCAACAACAACAGCAATATACGATATAGCAAAGTCGGTCTATAATTTATAGGCAAACTACAACTACTACACTTCTCTAATGACTCACCCCCCTCCTCTAACTCACTCTCTCTCTGTATTCACGCTAACTTGGCAATGCAACAAACACAACACAATACAGTTTAGGCCTGAAGAAGGACATCAGAGTCCAGAGTCCGCTCTAACCGAGGACATCATCATTAATAATGTGGACAAACGGACCACCACGCGTACTCCATCCCCGTCTCCCAAAACACTTTGTTATTGTGATTTGAGAAGAGAGAGAGAGAGAGAGAGAGACAGAGAGGGAGGTAGATAGAGAAGTATACGTAATTTGCATAAATCCCGGACAAGCCGTCGACATTCCGCCGGATAGCTTAGAAAGAGCCGCTGCTATTGCTACTGCTGCCTGCTCTGCCTCCCTAATTCTCTCTTCATCTGTTCATCATTTTGTGAATAGAGCAAATTCGGCACTTTCACTTGATTGAATTGATTTTGATTCCGATTTTGATTTCTCCTTGAAACCGAGAGAATTTAGTAGTAGTTAGTTTTACTTGTCCGTTTTCAGAGAGCCACCACATTGATTTGCCATTTTGTTTGGCACATATGCACGGATCGGGCAGCAATTAAAGGCCAACAACAATTTGTATTCCAAATTTCTGTAATTCCTTCTTCCCTCACACATACACACACCCACAACAACCTACCTACATATAGTTGTATAGTTCATTCTCATACCAGATCCTGGTTTTCCGCACAATGCAAACGCATTTTGCATTTTGGATTTTACAATTTTACGATTTGTATGCAAAAATCACTTTGTGGTTTTGATGATGGAAAATGTTTTTAGCCAAAAGTCTTCTTTTGTTGTGTTTTTTGGTTTACAACGGGTTTGGGTTCAGTTTTGTATGGTTTTTGTCTAGGTAAAATATGCATAGAAAAAGTTGACATGGTCAAGTGGTGTGGGGAAGGAAGTTAACAGGATGTTGTAAGTATTTTGTTTAGGAACTGGTTTTTACCATCAACCGCCCTCCCACAACCCACCCCCCATTCACCCATCACTCTCTCGTTTATGCAAAATCTATTGTGGAATGGAATTTGTAAAATAGTCTTGTGGTCAGTCACCAGATGGTATGGTAAACACATTCATTTTAACTAAAAGAGCATTTGCCTTAAGGACAATTTGTAGTGCTGGCGCCCAACGTGTGGGAAGTAATAGTACAGTATTTGACTTATGGTTACGTCCTCCTTTTTTTTTTCTCTCTATTATTTTTTGGTAAGAGGAAAGAAATTGTGTAAATATGACACAATTGCATTAGAATATCTTTTGGGGTGATAAAACAAGTTTGTTTCTATATAAATATATAGAGAAATCTCAATCCGTATTTTTCCCCAAAGTGTAGCGCAAAGTCGACAAAATGTCAGTGGTCTCTGTCTAGAGAGTAACCTTGTAAAAAATCTTAAGGTTAACGAAGCTTCTCCACTCCTCTCCATTTAAAAATAATTATGTTACCCTAATTATCACTCTATTAAAAAAAAAAAAAAAAGATACAAATGAAAGAAAACCCATTGTAATGTTTTATACATATATCTACTTATATTACCTACTATTTAATCTAATGTTATTCTCAGCGAAGCGAAAAATTTTGATAGGCCATTTATCGCGTTTTTAGGGCTCGTCAAATATCGCAAAGCAAGTGCCGAAAGATGTTGTTGTTGTTGTTGATGATGATGATGATGAAGACGAAGATGATGAATGATGACAAACAATAAACATAACAGAAAAAGCATTAAAGTAGTCTCAAGAAATGGACAAACAACAAAGCCAATTTGTGACGAGGTTTTTTGATGTTAGTAGAGCAACAGCAGCGACAGCAGTCGTAAAAAAAAAAACCGACATTAAAAAAAATAGACATTTATTTTTAAATAGGGGTATATTCGTTTTTAAGAAATTTTTGTTAGGGTTATTTAAAAAAAAGGTTTTTTTTTTATTTTGAATGGGACATCTATTTTTCTTTATACTTATTCAACATTTATTTTGATTCAAAATTTCGCCCTAACCTATAGTTAAAAATAGTATTTAAGATACAATGATCAGTTAGAGATACTTTGATTCAATTAAATTTTTTATATAGGTATATATGTATATAGTTCGTGTAAGCTTATAAACATGTGTAAGAGTAATGAGATTTTCGCATGGGTCAAAGCTAGTGAATTATTATTTCTTTTTTTTTTTTTTTTTGGTTCGTGTTTTTGTTGTGTTAATGCGGCGGCGGTGGCGGCGTTGAAAATTGTACAAAAATATATAAATTGCAGGCAACAAAAACACCAAACAATCTGACAGCAATTGCAAAACCGTGAGAACCATTTATGGGAGCTGTTGTTGCTGTTGCCGTCGTTGCTGCTGCTGGCAAAAAGAAAAATGCAAGAAAAACTTTGCAACAAATGTTTGGAAAATGGTATGCGAAAGAGTGGTTGTGTGTGTGTGTGGTGTGGTGTGGTAGTGGAGGAGGTCGCCGCCATAGCAGACATATGGCACACATGTGAGTTGTAAGAGGTATCCCTTCCTTTCTGCTCCTCCCACCCATCTCCTCCCTACAATAAATCATGCTGTGCATTTGTCGCCCTGTTCTTGTTTTTTTTGTGTGTACGCTTTTTTGTTTTTCCTTTTCTCTCTCTCTCTCTCTGTTCCTGGCAGTCGAAATTGCAACGAAAACAGCAGCAGCAGCAGGGGGAAACAACAACGAAAAAAAAAAAAATTTACAATTAAATAATTTACAATTTGCCAGGGAGAAGCCAAAACTGCAATTACACACAAACGCAGCAAGTAGCAATTTTTAATTTGATTAAATAACTGAACAGACCAAAGAGAGAGTGGAAGGAAGGGGGAAGACAGAATGGAACCGACATAGAAGACAAACGGTTGAGGAGATTCTTCGACTCTTCGCTTGGTGACAGATGCGAGAACTGAAAGTAATTGGAAAAATCTTGCCATCTGTTAAAACTAAATGTCAACCTTAAGAGAACGACAATATATATATATATATATATATATATATATATATATATATCATATACATATATTCAACATCTGAAGCAAGTTAGTGCTGTAAACACATTTTAATCAAAATATTTGAAACTACTGAGAATAAAATTAAAGGACGACCACTTCAACTACGTTGGTACTTTGTAATGTTAAATATTAAGAGAAACATTAAAATATTCCATTCTGTCATTCCAACTAAATAATTAATTAAGTAATTTTTGTTAATTTTTCAACTTTTTTTTTCCCAAAATTTGTACAAAAGATTAAATTTTCCTGGTCTTCTAAATTTTCACAATAATTGATTTTTTATGACTAATGCATTCAGGGCAAAGGCCATATTTGCAATTGTGTTATAGGACTATTTTTAATTGATTTATTGATTATTTGTTTAGTGAAACTTTCTCAATCTGCAACGGTACAAACATATACCGACATATCTCTTGATCTAGTTAAAAGAGAAAGCTTATTGAACAATGGCATTCCAAGTATTTTTCTTTTTTTGTATTTTTTGCTAGTTGCTAATTGAAGTAGAAATGTATTTGATTTACATTGCCTGCCTTTTTTTCAAAGAGAAATAGAAGGTCTTTAAGCATATTATGCAACCAGAAAAAAAAATCTGTTATATGTATGTATGTATATGTACAATTTATATTCTATGTAATGACAAATGTGTAGAGGGTTAAAAATATAGTTAATTAAATTTAGACAAGTGCTTGAGAAATGTGGCGCACTATTCTGAAAATTTGCAGCAAAATGATGATGATAATAATATTGTTGCTGTTGTTGTTGGCGTGTGTTTGAGTGTATTTGTATATATATATATATATATACCCATACCTGTGTGCCGTGCAATTTCACTAATTAAAAATGCATGATTCAAAAATAAAAGCAACAACAACAAACACCTACAACAAACAAGAAGAAGCAAAAGCAAAAGAAGACCAACTAGCTAGCAATAAATGGCATACATAGATAGATATTGTGTCTCGACTCCGACGGCCATTCAATTCATTCTAGGTGAGAGAGCGCAACCCAGTTTTTCGTCTTTTTTTTTGGGTTTCTTTTCTGCAATGCAATTTACGAATGGCTGCCAAGAAAAAAAAAAAAAGAAAAAAGAACAACAACAATAACAACTAGAAGAAGAAAAGGCGTTTTTCAATTTTCACATTGTCGCCGCCGTTGTTTTGTGTTTTTTGTTTTCTTCATAAATTAATTAACTGCCTCACGACTTGGTTGGCTAGACGACGACTCCGGTATGCCTCTTTTTTTTGAGTCATTTTGCCAGTGACTGTGACTTTCACACAAAACTGCAACAATTGCAAACAAAAAAAAAACGACAAAAAAAAAAAACTAATAAGCTAAAGTTAATTAGAGATGGAAAATGCAGCTCCATGACTAGCCTTGACATGCACCACCAACAGAAAAGTGGCAACACCACATGGTTGCTGGTGGCGGTGGACCACAATAATGGTTCGCCTGGGCTCAGCTCTGCTCAGCATCTCCATCTCCGCTATGGCATTTTCCAGTTACCAACCATTAAAGTATAGTACAGTCTCGTTATTAATATTAGTTGGTCAGTTGACTTTTATGATTGGCATTTTTCTGTTGGTTGGCCCAGTTATATTATTATAGTTTTCCTTATTGTTATTTCTCTAGGACTGAAGCAATAAAGGTTGATTTTCCTATACATTTCTTTCGTAAATTTGGCCATTATTGAAGTATATTCGGGGAATGGAAAGCAGAAATAAAATTTAACTAGTTTTTCTATATATGTATGTATATACATATATATAAGTATTGAGACACGTTTCTCTTCTTAATTAAATGTAAATCCAAGGTTCATCTTACTATATGTAATTACCGCTTTGCATTGAAGATTTATGGCAAGTTTGTGTTAATCAGTTTTAGGCAATACAAAAACAATATCTTTTGTTAGACAACAATAACAAATTGTTCATTTGTTCGCAATCAATGTTAGATCAGACAATTATATCATAAAAACCTAGTGGCCCAGTTTTAAAAACTCTATAGTGGATCAATTTTAAAGATAAATAAAGGTTAAATGCATTCGCAATGTATCTAAACTTTGCAAGACTCAAAATTGTAGTCAAATTTTGAATAACTTTCAAGAGTCATGTCTTCAATTACTTCTACAGATCTTATCTCTGAATTTGCATTTAAATTTGGATAACTATTTTTTAATGATTGTTGCAATTTGTTAAATTTGGATTAAAAAAAAAAGGAAATTAGTGAATAAATCGAGATATTAGTGTGTTGTTGACTTTGGCCAAAATATTGCCAACTTATGAGCCAAATGAGCATTTCTAGGGAATATAAAGTCCTTTCAAAAATCCTATTTGAGTGCGGTTCCAAACACAAATTTCTTTTTTGATCCTTTTTTAAAAGAGGGTTATTAGTTTGAACTAAATTTTATCTTTTGCATAAAACGAAACTATAATATATACTGATATAATTGTGATGTTTGTTTATATAAATTGTGTGTTAGTTTTAATATTTATGGGATAGTAGTAAATCTTAATATTGCAAAGGGATAAGGGACTGTGATCTAAAGCTTTAGATTTATGTTTATTCCACTGCACTCTGTCTTGATTATTTATTGACTGTAAATGTTGTTGCCATTTTATATATTTTCACTTTTTAGCCACTTGAAAACTCCATCAAACATTTACACTAACACTAATCCATCTCATCCATTCAGTGCCTAAAAGCCGCGTTAACAAAAAAAAAAAAAAAAAATCTGAAAAAAAAGTAACAACACGACAAAATGTAAATGAAAAATAAAAACCCTCTAAATAGCAGCTTATTTATTTAATAACAGTCAACAGCCATTAAAAACTATTATTCAACAACATTAGCCACGTCACAACGGTGGCTGTGGATGGTGATGGGTTAAGGGTGGTGGGGGGACAAACGGGTAAAGAGTTGAGAGTGAGAAACAGAACGAGATGGCAAATGTAAGCCGAAGCCGTCACGCAAATCCACAAGAGAACAACAACAATAACAACGCGAGGCAATGTCGTCGCCGTTGTCGTTGAGCTTGAGATGCTTTTGCCACTTGAGTAGATGAGGAGAAGAAGAAGAAGCAGAAGCGTGTAAAAGATGCCTGCTGCCTGCGTCTGCCCCATTATGATGATCATGTTGATGATGATGATGATGTTGGAGGAGGAGCTCAGGAGAAGCTAGCTAGCTGACAGACTGACTGACTAACTGACTGTCTAAATGTACGACGATTGGCTGTCTGAATGGCTAGTATAAATCAAAAGCAAGAAGAGGGGGGGGCTTACAAAAGGTGGTGGCATGTGTGTGTGTGTGTGTGGTAGGTAAGTCAAGCAAAGCTGTCATTTATCTCACTTTAGAGTAAATCACAGTTTTAATATCTAAAACCGATTTCATAGATCTGATCTATACGTTTGGCTATAGATATAAATGCATGCATACATATGTACATACATATATATCTACATACGTATGTATATGTTGTAATTAGAAAAATGAATTTTAATTTTAATCCAATTGAAAGTCAGCGACAGGTGCAAAGATAAGGCGACAGAATGTAAATTGTAATTTCTTTCTACTTAAATGCATAAGAAACACGGACAACAGACGACCCAGACGAAGACATTTACATGATGTGTAGTCGAAAATTGGCAAAAAGGCCAGAAAGGCAAGAGCGGCCAAAAGCGACTAGGACAACAACGATGGCAATAATAACAACAACAAACATACAACGACTATTTATTGCAAAAATAGATGCAGACAAAGGAACCTAGAACGAAACGGAAAAGAATAAGAGTACAACCGAATAAAGACAGGCTAAAAGGGGGGAGTTAGAGAGAGAGAGAGAGAGAGATACATAGATAGATAGGAAGGAGGAGGAGGGGCAGGGGCATGGGCAAAGGCAGACGCGCACTCAGAATAGAAGACAAAAATGTCTAATGAATAATTGCGCACTTTTTGGCTTTTATTCAGCTAGTTACAAAAATAAATACAATATATTTGCTGTAAAAATGTAAAATGCGATTTTAGTTGCATACCCAACCCCAAAACCCTCTCCACCGTCATCAATCCCCTCCTCTCTCTCTGTCTTACAGCCCATTACCATACAACAACCTTCCTCTCGCTCTTTCCCTCTTCCACTATGTTTCCTCTTCTTCTGCTATAAGGATTCGGGCAATAAATTGTGAAAAACACTTTTATACAGACGCCGCCACCGACAACAACAAGTACAACAGCAACAACAACAACGTGGTCTCGGTCTCTTTTGATCGATAGTTATAGATTAGCATGATTTATGCGAATTGCTGACGTTGCCCCGCTGCTGTAGTACACACACAAACAAACACACACACACAGAGAAAGAGACTCAATCTTACAAATATAGTATATATGCATATATGTAAATCAATTTTTGATGCTTAATGCAAATCAAGTGCCTAACACAACAGACAGACAAAGATAGAGCGAGTGTGGTAGGAGGGCAAGGAGAGTTGGGGGGGACAATGAAGTATAATGTCAACTGTGTTCGCCAATTTCGATTGATCGGTTTCCCCGTTGGTTTTTCATATATTTTTTTTCTATTATTTTTTTTTCTCTCCTCTATTTTCTAGTCATATCCGCATCCATCGTGTTCACTTGTTCAATTGGGCATGCAAAAGAAGTGAAGGGATTTTGATTTGACCGAGGTTATGGTTGGTTGTTTGCGTTTTAAAATCCATACAGATATACACTAGTACATATATATACATGTGTGTGTGTGTGTGTTGAGATAGGTTCGGATTTAGTGACCGTAACTCTTTAACTGTTAACACGATTTTACATATATGCATTTACAAATGTATCTTATATGGGATTCAATTTGCTTTGCTTATTAATTTCGATTTCAATTTGATGGAAATAATTAGTAAAAGAGAGTTGGGCAAATTAAAGGGAAGGTGGTTTTTCCCGCCAGAGATCTTGTTGTTTATAATAATAATTTTAGATTCTGTATCATCTTGCAGCATCTTCTCTCAAAAATATAAATTAACTTAAACGGTTTCCCACGGAAACGGTTACCAAAATCCGAAAGTCGGGTTATTGTGGGGTCAATCTATAAATCACGTTTCAAATCAAAATAATGAAGCAATCAAGTTTACTTAATTAATTTAAGTATTTGAGAATGCATTATTTTGCATTTGACTCGTTTTGCAAAATAAGTGAAAATTTGTGTTTTTTTGTATTTTTATATATCTGTCATCGTTATCTCACTAATTGAAAGATAATATATATACCAAAATATTGCCAAATATTTCATTTATATGTATTTAATTTTACTTATTCATTATTGCATTGTTAATTAATTATATATAGAAGATACAAATATTTGAATACAATATTTAATATGAATTTTTCTTTAACTGGTTTAACTTGTTAATGCATTGGCTCACTTTTTGTTCGCCTTTGTTGCTCAATATTTAATACCCTGTAGCAAAAATTGGGTATATTAGAAGTGGCAAAATAAAAATAGCATTTGCTAAAATAATGAATCTAGAAAAAGTTCAAAGTATTTCAAAAATATTCTTCTTCAGGAACTACTAAAACTATCTAACATTTAAGCGTTAATATCAGCTAATTCTACCTATGATAAGACTTTAATTGGTAGAATAGTGGGTTTAATATGGATTTTCCCATACTGATTACAGGGAATTCATTTAGTCGTCGTTGTCGTGTACTTTTATTTTCTCTCATAAACAATTGATGCAATTTTTCTACACATACATATTAATATATATACATGCATATATATATATATTTTTTTTCTTCTGTTTCTCTCCTGGTTTTTGCCCCATTATTATTACTCATATCTGGAAGCCATAATGATTGTTTAATAGCTGATGCCCGCGCGTTCGTTTCGATTCGTTTTTATGACTTTATATTTACTTTTATTTATTCCGATTCTCGTTCAATATATACTACATATATGGTAAATATATATATACATATATATGTATATATATATACATATATACATGTCGTTCCTACTTTAATTTGCCATAATGCGAGTCGATGGCATAATGCGTGACGTGGGGTGTGTTTAATTTTAATTTGCATAAAAAATTGCTCACGTTAATTTATAATTTCATTGTTTGTTTTCTTTCATACTATCCTCCCTTGCCTCTCCTCGACTCACCCCGTCTTGCCACTGGGCCACTCTTTTGCTGTTTTGTTTGTTATTGCATTTCTTTTTATTGATTTTGTTGTATCGGAATATATACACCTATCTCTATATATATATAAACTGAAAATATCTATAAATATTTAAAAATGACAGAATCCAATGGTGTGCATAATAGCGTAGATATTTTAATAGACATGTGGAAGTGGGTTGCCTTTTTTCGGGTTTTGCATTCCAATTTAAAAACGAAATTGAAGTGAGATGTCAATATTATAAATTGGATCTTTCAATAAACGAAATAGGTGGAGCAGGAGAAGGAGGAGGAGGAAATTCAATAATTTCCAATTGAGTTCCGGTATTGGCTGGATTTGCAAAAAGGTTTAATGGAGCAGTCCAATTTAACGATATTAATAGTATAAACAAAAAAAAGAGTAGAACAAAAGCTAACTAAAAACTTTGTCAATATTTTAACATAATTCTCATTAAACTGAATGATTAATTCAAAAAGAGTATACACTAGTTCAACTACATCATTAATATATATCCAATTCCTGGCCCACATTATTCAGATAATATATATCCTTCTGTTGTGCATGTGAAATTGCGCTTGTCATTGGTAGGTCTTGGTAGAGTATTTTCAATTATTTATCAATGATAACAAAGTTGTCATTAAGGGTTGACATCTCATTTTTCAATTGGGTGTTTTTGCCAACAGACAGAGTTGCCAAAATGCCATATCCCATATACATATGTATTTTATAGTGCATCTGGCAAAGGAAATTGGCATCAACCTGCGTTAATGCAATTCATTTTACAGTAAAGTTAATTGAATTTTCCATATAGCTTATTGGCCTGTCCATATGGCATATTATTCAATGTACAGTTATCATATTTTAAATTTAATTTAAATAGGGTTGCCCCCCGCCAAGCTTTGTGCATATGAAAATAATTATAAATTGCATACAAGTTGGCGACAGTTATTTTAAGTTGATTTTAATATTTATTTGAGACGTTTTCCACCCATTGGAATGTTGTTAAGAGTTATCAAAAAAAATATATCTTATATCCTTTTAAAATTGTCATTATATATATTTCTTTGTTGCCTTTTCTTTTCTTGTGTTATAGACAAATATATTTCTTGTTTCTTAAAATGATCTCAATCAAACGTTTTCGTAATACCATTATTTGAGGTTGCCAAGTCTTTGCCATTAATGAATGCTTATAGATGCCTTTCCCCTTTGCCACAAATTAATCTATTAGTTGTTCATGATCAATAACTCATGCAGAGAGAGAGATCTGATTTTTTTTTTTTTTTTTTGCCCTGGCACTACATTAAAATTCTAATATAAATATATTTGAGTTGCAACACTTACCTTTCCTTGCATAATCAGCCTTATTGTGAGTGTCACCGATGGATCCTCGTGTTTGATAGGCGCTCCGCCCGTACTGCTGCTTGTGTTATTGTCTTCCATTTTTATTTTTTTGCTTTTGTTTTTTTGTTTCTCGTTTTTACTGTTTGTTTATGGTTTTCTGTTTGCTGTTATTTTCTATATATATATATATATATATTGATATATATATATATATATATATATATATATGTACTGCTCCTTATAGGTAGAGTAAATGGGGGTGTTGATGTGATTCTATTCAAGTTATATGGACCGAATATTCGGTCTTTTCTAAGTTTTAATTTGCTTTTATTTGGTTGTCTTTTAGTAATTTTCTTTGTTTTCTTTGAGTGTGTGTGTGTGTTTTTGTTTTTTTTGCTTTTTACTAAATTGTTTAGTTAAAGAAAGTTTGTAAATATAATTTGCATTGATTTTACTATATATATATATATTGTTCATACATGCAAATAGATTTTGACTACTTGTAATTAGTTTTTAAAGAGTTTGTTTTGTTTTTTTAAATTTTATTTCTTTTTTTTTTTTTGTTATTTTTATTGAAAATTAAATTGGTGGTGTCTTTTGCTAGTCGTACTACGTTTTGTTGGCTTAAGCTCGCTGCGTTCTTCTTCTTCTTCTATTCCACAAGAAAATGTTTTTATATTTGTTTTTGTTTTAGTTCTTTTGTTTTACAATAAAATGCAACAAACAATCACTGCTTTAGATTAGTATTAGTTAAAGTTGGTTTTTATTATTTTTGTTTCTATTTTTTTTTTTAATAATTTTTCCGTTTCAATGTTGAGCAAAAATACTGTTGCTTAGCTGCTGCTGAACGATATAATTCTGGATGATGCATTCATTCATTTACTGCAAGAGAGAGAGAGAGAGAAGAGAAAAAGAGAGAGAGGGAGGATTAGCATAATTAATTTCGGTTGCGATATTACGGTTCATACATATATACAGACATATATTAAAATTCTTAATAATAAATCATATTTGCGCCTCTCTCCTTTCCTTGGTGGTGTGTACCCATTAAATATTCAATTCATATTTACAATATAAATTTTTAAATTAGCTAATTTATTTTTGTAAAATGCCTGCAATGCATTTAATCAAAATTGTTGCTCTTGTTTTTTTTTTTTTGTGTAGGAGAGGGGTACATATAAGTAGGAGGAGCAGAAGAAAGAGGAGGAGGAGTTAGCGACTTCCGGCACTTTGTTAAACATGAACCAGAGGAAAGTGAGAAAGAGTGAGCAAGGGAGGAGAGGTGTACACAGTACCAGACACTGACGCGCCTCGTAGCAGCCACTACTACTACCCTTCCCCATTCCCCCTTTCCCCTGTTTCGAGCAAACCGCACTCCTCCAATTGATGGCGATGCCTGCCGAATGCCTTGGCCTGTCCTGGGCCTGTTTGTAATTTTGATATGAAAAACAGAATTTTCTGATTTTTTTCATTTTCATTTTTGCGCGCGCGTTTTTCATGCAATACATACACTTGCACACTTACACACAACCAATACACACACCGAATACAACACAACTTTGAAACTGCGCCAAGTTTTTATGCATATTCCAAATGCTGCGACGTTTTACATATAAGTATACATATATATATATATATATATATATATATATATATATATAATATACTTATATATGTACTTATATATATATATATATATATATATTATTGATGTGTTGTTGTATTTGTTGTCGTGGCATTTCTTACGCTCGAAATCACTTCATGTGCAATTTAGTACAGATATACCAACATATAAAGCATTTCATATGCATACACATACATCTTCACCGCCTCCTCCTCCTCCTCACCCTGGCTGTGCTCCTTCTCTAGATACCGTTCCTTGTTGCCATACGTTTATATCACAAATTCCCAGCATAACTTTATATGTACATTTGTTTGCCAGAAGGCAGGAATCATTCCCAGGGGCTACAAAATATTTGCACAGGCCAACGCGATGACTGCCAAAGCTTCTCTCGTGTATTTCTAACCCCCCTCCCCCCCCCCCCCCCCATTTCTTCACCATCCTCCTCATCCCATTCTATCCCTTGGAGTTGTTATGAAATTATGCGCACTAATTCCCCATGTAACAGCACAGAAAGAGATAGATAGATGTAGAAAGACTCAACAAGAGAGGCAGGGAGGGCGGAGGGGAGAGAGGTGTATAGCAGTAGCATTGGCTACCTCCTGGTGGCTCTTGGCTAGCTCTGTCACCAGGAGATGGGGATTTATGCGGGTCCAGTCAGAGCGAGAAAGAGATAGATAGATAAATATATGGAAGAGAGATGCAGTGGTAGAAGGGTAGAGCTGTAGGGGGAAGAGTGGGTGCACAAGCAACGTTAACAAAATGCGCATAATTTTGGTTGCAATTTTTACTTTGACATGGATTCTCGGCTCCTTCCTTCCCCCGCCAACCCATCAACTTGGTAGTTGGCCCAATAGCTTTACCACTGACTATTCCACCGTCGCTGCCGCCGCCCCCTCCACCTCTACACCCAATTATTTTAAGAGTGAATATTGTTGCTGTTATTATTTTTTCTTGTTTCAACTGTATAACATGAATATTTCTGTTGGTTAAAATAGTAGAATGACCATTAAAAACACAAAAAGAAACAAAAACAAATAAAAAAAAAAAAAAAAATACAAGAGATAGCGAGAGAAAAAGAGAGAATTGTCTATGCAAATGGATTCCTCTAGTTCTTTCGCTTCGCTTCATCCTTGTGCCCTGCTCCTGCCCCTACAGCATGTACGACAAATTAAGTGGTTGAGCACAATAAAAAAAAAAAAAAGAAAAAAAAAGAGAAGAATGCCGGAAATGTCAAAAGTGATAATACCAACTAAATACTAAATTGTTACAAATTAAAGTTTAAACCATTTAAATTAGTAAGCGCTTTTAATGAAATGACAATTTTGTGTGACAAGGAGAGAAGTGACCACATAATGGATATATACAAATGAATATTTAAATATGGAAGGACACAATGAGTTAGCATATGGTTTAAACTGTGCGAAATGATTGATCGATTAGTCTAGTCAATGTCTATATTTAGCTAAATGGTTGCATTGAAAGGCATTTGGCTAGTTGATTGTTGATTACTTTTGCAATGGTTTTTGCATTTAGATTATCAAAAGCATTTAACTTATTGTATAGCTTATTTCCTATAGTATAAAGCAACGATTTCTGCTTCATCTAATCTGACATTTGTTGTCCATAAATACAGATATATTCACTATCTATGTATGTATATTGAATATTAATACAAACATATGTATATAGTGCTGACTCCAAATATCGATAAAGATATGAGATATTTTATGATATTTTATTATTGTATATATTTTATATATACATTGAAAAGAGAGATTTAAATAGATTTTTCCCCGATTCTCAATCAACTTCCATCTAACTTAATGAAAGCATGGAATAAAGTTGAAAAATCCCAGAAAAATTTTTTCTTTCTAACATCTTAATTATTCTGTTACTTCAATGAAAATTTATACAATTATTTTGCTGATATTTGTTTGTATTAAAAAATTGGAATTTGATTAATTTTTGTTATATTAAACCGTAAAATTGAATTGAGATATTAATAAATATTTTAGTTAATACAATTAAATTAGAAATTTTGAATTTTGAATTCCATGTTAGCCACATTGAAATGCAAGTTCCAATCAACATAAATAAGACATTTCATAACTATTCAACTGCATATGTTTATACATACATATATAAAAAGGTATATACTTATATACATATGTGCATTTATGTATATATAAATTGCTTGTCTAGGTATGACAATTGTGTCATGTGTAGAGAAAGTCAGTAGAGTCATTCAGTATATGCAATTTAGCTTAATTTGAAAATAATTCCACCTTCCCTTTCTCTTGTCCAGTCAGCCGTAACCCCTTTTGCCTGTTTTCTAAACATGCAGATATACATATAGAGATGTTTATGTATATCTAATATATACGTATATCTGTGTATACCTATCCTTTATATATGTATGTATATGCATATAGCCGTAGGACACTCTCAAACATCGTTTTAATATCCAGTACATACTCCCGCAGCGATATCTTGAGGTTATACACAAGGAGGAACCATAAGGCGATAGAAAAGCAGTAGATGGCCAAGGAAGGAGTAGGATGAGTAGGAGACGGAGACTTAGACAGAGACAGAAGGAGCCTTATGGTGACGGGTCTGCTGGCTATGGCAAGCAAAACCAAGACAGCAAAAGGCCACAACACAGACAAGAGGACAACACAACAATGTAGAAGGGAAATGTGAGAGGGAAGGTAGAAGAAAGAGAATAGATCCAGAGACCAAAGACCAAAAACGAGATGAGAGAGAAAAAGAGCGATAGAGAGATAGGAAAGAGAAGTAGAATAATAAGTTCCGTTACAAGCTCTTGGAATTCTTCGCATTTCTCTGTCCACACAGACATGGAATGAAAATATCTTCTTTAGTCGTTGTGTTGTGTCTGCATTGACATTGAAATTGAGTCCCCAACTTCAAGCTGCAAACTCCGATTCCAATTCCAATTGGAGGCCTAACTCCGACTCTGAATCCCAACACCAACTGATTATCAATCATAGGACATGCAAAGAGAGAGAGGAGAGAAGAGACACGAGACAATGACAATGATGACAAAGATGACAACGATTCCTTCATCAGTTTTTAATGACTTTTCTTTGCTTTCTTTTTGTTTTGTGTTCTTGTGTGCGTATGTATAGGCCATGCATAACTAGTTTTCTTTTAATTAACTTGCCAACATAAGCAAAAACCAGTTTGCTTTCCAATTTCCTTTCAACACAAATAAACGGCTGAGAAGCAGAGAAACTAAAACTTTGTTCTCAGAGTCGTTGTCGTCCGTTGGAGGAGAATTTCAATTTTAATCAAAAGCACGAATTCTGTTGCCTACTTTAAGGCCTATAACTTCAAAATGGAGTTCTTCTTGTTTTTGGTAATATGAGAGAACTCTTAGATTATTGCTTGTGTTATTTTCCTTTTTCCTTTTTGTCTTTTTCTCTTTTTTTTCTCATTTCGGGTGATTTTTTTTTCTGCTTCTTTTATTTTTTTCGACCAAAAGTTTTCAATTGGATTTTTTTCCTTTGCACACACACACAGAAAGAGAGTAATAGAGAGGGGTAAAGAATGTAAGGGAGATAGAAATACAAAGAGTGAACAGAGAATAAATGCTAAATGCTGTACGTGACACACACTGGGAGGTCACATGACGATGCCGATGCCAACGACTCTGACGCCAATGCTGACGACGCCGTCGACAACATCTTTTGGCCTTAAAAATGCTGTCATGCGTTCCAAAGTTAGACAGAGAAAGACTGAATTAGAGAGAGCGTGTGAGTGGTATAGCAAGAGTAGGAAGGAAATAGGGTGTTAAGGAGAGAGGAGAGGATAGGAAAAAAAGAGACTTTGTTGACGGCGTTGACTTTATACGTCAATTTTCATGCAGAGTTTTCGTTTATGGCATCAAAAAAAACAAACATCAACAACAGGCACAGGCACAAGCATAAGGTGGGAGGAAGAGGGAGTAGAGAGGACGGCGGCAAAGAAGAGGCTGGCTGACTGGTTGGTTTGGCAGGCTTTCACCCTGCTGCTGCTGCTGCCTTGTTGAAGTTGCTGTTACTGTTGTTGATGCTGCCTGCCTGCCTGTTGTTGCCGTTGCCCAAAATGCCATTTCTAGTCACCAACACTCTCATGTCAAGATGTCGTCGTCTAGCAAAGTCAACCGCATCATCATTATTATCATCATCATCATGATGGTTGTCGTTGTCATCATCATCAACAAGATTTTTCCCTGCCTTCACCTTTTTGGGTTTACCTACAATTTTAGCCTTTCTACACCCTGTAGCCAAAAATTATCAAATATCGGTCAGGGTACATACATTCAAATTGTCGAAATGAAAAGAACTGAATGTTAAAGCGAAATATGCTTATATTAGACAATATATCTTTGACAATTAATAAATTATTATTTGACAAATTTAAACAGTTTTCGACGGAAATATGTAGACAGAAATAAGTTCCAACATTAGTTACAGGGTAAACTAAAGTCGGCATACTTTTCACTGTAATATAAATTTTTGTGTTTGATTTTTCGTTACGTTTCTTGTATGTGTGTGTGGGGGCATCTATTGCCGCCTTTCCATTAGACTTTTGCTCATTAACACTTTTTAATTGCCCCACAAACAAAAAAAAAATCTAAACATATATAAAGGGAAATAGGTAAACTCTCTACCATTCACTCGCTCCCCCCTTTCTTACTCTCTTTCTATGTGCTCTTCTGCTGCTTAAACAGAACTTTAACTGTAAATTAATTTTTTAACATTTAATTATGCACATGTGTTGTTATAGCCACCCATCTAACCCGAAGGGTCTAACTCTGAAAACTGAAAAACTCATTAAATTGCATAATTATGTGTACACATTGCAGCAGCAGCAGCTACAACGGTAGCAACAACAACAAACGAAACTTTGTTGCGTTTCTTTGCCTTTTATAATAATATTAATATTAATAACATTCAACATTAAATCAAACTTGAACCAAAAGTCAAAGTGAAACGAAATGAAACGACATAACGAGTAACAACACTTCAAAATGGTCAACAAGATGGACGGACGACACGTACAAGGGGGATGGAGAAGGGTGTCCCTTGGTCACACTTAATAATTTTTGGTGAAAGCGGAGGGAGGGGGGGCTCATAATTTGATTTATGTTGCGGTTGATGGCGGGGCACAGCAATAGTAGCAACAACAACAAATGGACTCCAAAGGCAATGATTTCTTTCGAAACTCTGAAAAATATAAATGAGGATGATGAAGGGAGGGGCGGAGAGAGGTAAAAGTGGGGCAGCCGCACTAAAAAGGAAGTGTACGGAAAGAAGCAAAAGAAACAACAAGGATATGCCACTCGCGGCACCTGGCACCAATAAAATTGAGAAGAATATAAATCAAACTTTTAAATAGACAATTTTAACATCCGTTACCGTTACATAATCGTAACCATAACCACCATAACGGTCAACATTAAATTAACCGTTATGCAAAAATATATAAACTGATTTATTTCGTTTAACAACGGTTACAACAACTCCACCAATTGTCATCGTCTCTTGTGTACTGACTTGAAAAATGATTACAGTTAATCGAAGAAAACTCACTATCATATTTCCTCTTCTTCTTCGTTACGATGTACTTGCTTAAATTACAGTAATCAGAGCAAGCGCAACTAAAAGTTATCAGTGAGAAAAAATAAAATGAAAATCCTTTAGAGCCTTCAATACTTCCGTTGAGAAAATTTTCTTAAACCTTTAAGTACAGTAAAAAAGAAAAGATTTTTTTTGCCACAGTTTTGTTTAATAATAAGAAAGTACACATATATATATATATATATATACTTTCACCTTTTACCATTCAACTCGTAAACAACAAAAACAACAATTCGCATCTGCAATTGTTTTGCCTATTCAAAATGCCCACGCCCACAGCAAAAACAAAATGAAAGCAACGCCAATGTGGCAGAAATATTTAATTACCCCTAACACACAAAATGTACAGCAAAATATGTTTCAAGTGTATATGTGTGTGTTTGTGTGTGTGTGTGTGGGAGAGAGAAAGCATTTAATAATTGCCGTTCGTCTAGTGGAAACAATGGACATGCCAAAATTATAGCATACTTATGTGGGCTATACCAGAGAAAATGAATGAACGAAAGGCAGAAAGAGACACACACACACACTGTAAGTGAGTGAGTGAAAGAAAGAGAGAGAGTTAGAGGCAAAATGCCGAGTGCCATATTAATTTGTGTCAAATAAGTAAAACGCAATTAAACGCACATGTCAGCGAGTGGCAAATGGCCAATAAACCAGACACACACACAGAGAGAGAGAGAGAGAATGATGAAGGAGCAATACCAGAGAGTTGGAGAATTATAGAGAAACAGGAGGAGAAAAATGAAGCAGCAGAGCAGTAGAGCAGCAAAAGCTATTTCAGAATTCTATTCTCATCCATATATACACTCACAAAAATCAATACAACAATAACAACAACAGAGGCAACAGCAAAGGAGAGAATGAAAGGGCAAGTTAGTTAGTATGAGAAAAAGAGATGGATGTAAGCGAATGAATGTACCGTTCAGTTAGTTGTAGGTATTGTATAGACAAATTGCACAAAATCCCTTAATATGATGACCTATTAAAATTATGCCACAAGAAAAGGGAGAAACGCACGAACATACACACTTGCACACACACAAACATATGTTTATTGGTATGCGTTGTTTTGTTGTGTGTTATGCAGAAGAAATTGCCTATTACATATTATAGATATAGTTTCCATCTCAGCATGAAATTGTTTTCCTCTCCTGTTTATTTCCTTTCTTTCCAATCTATTAATACAAAGGGTAGGGAGGATGGGGGAATGAAGAAGTAAGATGGAGAAGTCAATGGTAAAATCATTTTGCTTTCTTTTCTTTTCACATGATGATAAAGCAATTATAGTCTATAGAAAGTCGTTGATGACGATGATGGTTATACATTGCTTAAGTCAACAGAGAATCAAACTTAAACCTTTTGGCTAAAATAAACTAAACCTGGCTAAATCTCCATTGTACACTCACACACACATATACACAGACACACTAACACTTACGGAAAACACATAATCTCTGTATACAGATTGTTTAATATTAATGTTTTATATGAAAATCTCACACAAATTCCAATTTAATTTCCAATTACTTATGGCTTAGATATATGTGTGTGTTTTTTGTATGTGTGTGTGTACCTTTTGTCATTTTTGAAAAGTTTTCTCCTTCCATTCTCTCCCCTAAAATATGCTGTAAATATTAGAAAAAGGATTTACATGCCAAAAATGGAACAAAAACGACGACAACAACCAACGAACTGAAACCAAACTAAAACTAAACTAAACCAAACTAAAACTGGTCTATGCTCTGACCTGTGCTCTGTCTTGTGCTTAATAACTAAATTGTTGGATTAATAAATAAAGTTTTTGTGTCCCAAAAGTAGTGGAGAAATATTCATATATATATATATATATATATCTATACATACATATTTCTATATATATGTTTGCATGCAAATATAAATTATAAACGAGCAAATTGCTTACAAAAAGCTTTCCGGCAATAACCTTTCGGGTCAGAGTGTTAAAATTTTAATTTGATAAGCTCTCGCTATAGCTGACCCTCAACCTCAACCTCTCCCACTACTATTCAGCCATCCTTCATGGTTTATCTAACCCAAATTTTACACAGTCATATCTCTATATGTGTGTACCTATTTGTATGCGTGTGTATGTGTTTGCTTTGAGCTTCAATCCTTTCTCCTTGCTTCTCTGTTTTGTCCAATCATCAAGTTTTCTATGCTTTATATATATGTATATAGTATATTCTAATTAAATGTCACTTCATATTTTTTGACATTTAAACATAAAAAAAAAAAGAAAATAGGTAAAAGCAAAGGCTAGTGCAAAGTTCGCTTCTGGCCATGTCATACTAACTATCATCATTCCATCTTCCTTTGACAACACACACATGTCCTCATCATTGTCCTCATCATCACCCCAAAAAAGAAAGCTAAGGATACCAAATAATAATAAAAAGAAAAAAAAAAAAAAAGATGCGAAAAAAACCTGTGCCAACATTTTTTGTCACTTTATTGTTTTTTGTTGTTGCATTGTCCCGGCCATTTGCTGTGTGACACATCTCATTGTTTCTCTGCAACTACATCTGTATCTATATATAAATATATATATATATATATATATATATTTGTACATGTGTTTGTGACATAATCCTTAATCCTTCAACTTTATTGTACATTTTACATTTCAGTTTTCGAGCTGACTTCATTTTTTCATATTTTTTTTTGTTTCTTCTTTTTAATTCAGCTTTGTTGCGGTTTGGTTTCTCTCTTTGTCTTTTCTTTTCTTTCTGTAGTTCATTTTTGGGGTCAGCAAAAAGTATAACAACAAATAGAAATAATCATCTGTTGATGAATCATCACATTTTAGTATATTAAACTATTCAAGTATCGCAAATTAAATATCATGCTAAAGCATAGGATATATATTAACCGATATATCATGAAATATGAGAGAAAACTCTTTTTGATTGATTTAGCAATAATTTAGGGAGTTTTACTAAATTCTCATCTTTTGAAAATTTGAAGGATCCTCTTTCGATTAATGTGAATAGTTTTAGATTAATTTCTAACGAATTTCTAAATTATTAGATAGTATTGGAGTTTGAAAAAGCCAGCAATACTTTCTATAATAAATAAGAAACTTACATCAAAATAACCGAAACAAATGACGGTAAACATTCACTTTATAGTTAAACATTTTAATATTAAGCTTTCTAAAGCACTAAAAAAATTAATTTAAATAGCAATAAAATAAAAATAATCCAATTGTCTAGCGGTGTGTATTAATAATAAAATATTCTAATTAAATTTAATTTTTCCGCAAAATTTTTTTGACTTTGCCACACTTTTCTTTTAATATTGATTGCTTTAGTTTAAATAAAATCTAATAATATATATATAAATTTACCTATATATATATATAAATTTACCTATATATATATATAAATTTACCTATATATATATATAAATTTACCTATATATATATACATATTTCATTCCTATACCAATTTCAATCATAGAATAAAATTCCCCAAAGTGTTTTCACAACAATTGAGACAATTTACTAAAATAAATAAATACCTTTACCTGGGTTATATGTTATTTTGTGTCTGGTTCCCTTTTATCAATTCTCGAACCTAATTTCGCAATTTCATTTCATTTGTCTTGTTATTTTTTTCTTAAAAACTTTATTTTTCTTTTTACACACACTGCGATTTGTCGGCGATCTTCTTGGGGCCTCTATCTGTCTCTCTGTCTGTTTGTCTGTCTGTCCTATAATGCGGTCAATCACATGATGTTGTTGCCGGCTTTTCTCTAATTATTACAATTGTGTGTGTGTGTGTGTGTCTTTGTATGTCTCGACAGTTGCTCTGTAGTTGTCTGTATATTGTAGATATATAGATATATGTATATTCTTTTAGCAGATTTTCTCTATGTACCTGCTACTAATTACAAATTGCGCTATGCTATAGAGTGCAACTGAATTCTTGCGTCTCATAAATTAAGTAGGCCACCCATAGACAACAGCAAACGGCAACGGCGACAACGATGGCGTCTGTTGCAGCAGACGCCAGCCCATCTCTGTTGTCCCTCACCCCCACACCTAACGCTGCCCCTCTCCCACTGTTCTTCTCTCTTGTCTTGTCTTAATCTTGGTTGTTGCTGGTACTAAATAGCAAACTCAGAGATGCATTTGCACAGCGGGAAAGGTTCAACTAGGCGATTGAGGCGCATCTTTATTAACGCCAACGACGTCAACGGGGCGAAACAAACACACAGAAAGAAAGAGAGAGGGGAAATACAAATGCAGAAACATATACACACATACATACATATATATATATAATTACACCTGGTACACCTGTCTTGAGACATCGTCTGCTTGAAGAAATCTTATTAAAAAAATACACACTGAGTTGGAAGAAGTAAGAGAAAAAAGAAAAGAGAGAGAAAAAAAAAAAAAAACAGAACGACTAAAAAAAAAAGCAACACAAGAATTATGGCCCAGGCATGTTTGTTTCTACATTTTGTTTGTTTGTTGTTGTTGTTTTTGTTGTTGCAATAGCGGAAGGCACCGTTGCAAGTCGTTGCATAAATTACGGCCAACTCTTCACGTTCCTTCCCCTCTTTTATCATCATCATACCGCCCCAACCCACTTCAAGCCCATTCCATTTCGTTGCCGCCTCATCACAATCTCTCGCACTTCTTCCTATATCTTCTTCATCATCTTCACTCTAGTAGTAGTCATCGTCGTCTACTCTAGTCTAGTCTGGGGGCATTCGCCTTTTTAGCACCCAAAGATGATTATGCCGAAGCATGAAATGCGATTTGCCGCGGCATCATCATTATCAATCCAAGGCATCAAAGAACACAGAGAAGTCCATAGAGAGAGAGAGATAGAGAGATAGAGAGAGAGAGATAGAGAGATAGATAGAGATGGAGATGATGAAGAGGCCAAGAGAGAGATAGAAAGGAAAAAAGTGCTTAGACAGTGCGTTAATTTGTCAAAGATTTTTACTTTGGCGCAAATTGGAATAAGATTGTAGGAGAGAAAGCATTCAGAAAAAGTATCACAGTAAATAGGTGAAGTATAAATGTTGAGAATTATAAAATGCTCCTAAATGCATGCTATAGAACTATGCTATAAGCAAAACATTTTCTTATACAAATTGAAATTCAAAGGATATTTGATATTTGAAATTTAATTCTAATCATCCATTTGGCTGTCTATATAGTCTGTCTGTCTGTTTGTCTATCTGTTGGTGTACAACATTTCAAATTAATTAACTAATTACCAAAGAGAGCACTCAAACCAGGTTGCAGTTTAGTATGTTTGTCAAAATTGCAATTTACAGTAAAATGTGAAACCTTTGAATGTTATTTTCACATTGCTTATTTGCTGCTACTAAACTGAACCGGATTCTAATTCTGATGCTGGGTCGAATAGTTCGTCCTCCATCTCCACCTCATCCTCCCCCTTCCTGCTCTCTGATATTCCTGGTTCGAGAACCAACAATTTTTGGTCAAATGTCATCGAGTGGTGATTGTGGAATAGAAGGGAGAGTTGAAGAGGTCGGCGGCGGTGGGCATTGCATATACACATTTCACCTTTTTGATGGTCTCAAATTGCATAGAAGCAGCAGCATTTGGATAAGGGTAAAGAGAAAGGTGCCTAGATAGGTAGCAGAGATAGCTAGATTGGTATTGGTTGGGTAAAATGCTTTTCATTCTCGTCTCTCTTTATGCAACAGTGCATTTTGGAAAAGTATCTCTCTGACAGTCAGTCAAGCCAGCCAGCCACTAGCAAATTTTCACTCACTCGTAAGGTTTCACAAGTGACAACCAAGCAAGTCTACCTACCCTACCTATCTACCTATCCATATGATGATGAAAGTCGCTTTAAAGGCATTAAAATTCATTTAGGTTTGTTGAACACCCACGGGGCATAGACTTACACACACACATATACACATACATACATACATACATACATACATACATACATACATACATATATATATATATATATATATATATATATATATCGCATATATAGTGTATATACATAGATAGACAAAACTGAACTGAACAGAACGGAACGACATCGATATTGAAATTTATGCTACAGATTTAACTAATAATTCAGTTAAATCCTGTTCAGGGGACCAGACCAAAGTTATAAGCAGCTGTAAGTAAAGCAATCACACGCTTCATAAGCCAAGCAGACGCGACTTTGTAAGAGAGGGGAGAGAAAATACCAAGAGACATGGCAAGGGAGGAAGCGCGTATGAGGATGGGGGGCAGACCCTGGTAACTAAATGCTTTGGTGACTGGTTGCGTGGTTGTATTAGATGAAGCAGAAGCTAAAGCAGAAAAGTAGAGTAGGACGAGGCACACGAAACGCGTAGGTGGAGTAAAATGAGTGTAAAAGTGGCAGTGCGGAGCAAGTGAGGAGCAAGTGATTGGGGAGGGAAAGAGAGATTGCTGTACAACAACACAATTGAATAAGCGAGGCAATCAATCAAAATACAAAATCTATTAAGGAGCAGAAGCACAAGCCCAGGCATAAGACGAAAACGAAGACGACAAGGAAGACATGGCCTAAAGGAAGTTTGTCTCTGACATCACACTGTGGATTGAGAAATGACATTTGCTGATAAAAAAAAAAACGACAAGAACAGAAAAAGAAGAGCAACGAAAACGAGGAAGAAAGAAAACTAAATGATAATATGAGTTATTTTTAAGAGACGCACACAAATATGGTTTATGGATTAATGTAGTGTCATTTAAATCAATCGCTATCGATGCGTTTAAAGTGGACAATAAACGTCATCGAAAAGGATATAGAGAGCATCCTTCTCCTCTCGCTGATCAGTGACCATAACTTATAACTAGAACGAACAACTACAGTTAGTACCAGCTAGCAGAATTAAATTCTACTTAATTATAACAAAAATATTAAGCTATCTTGTTATCAATATATAGCCTTACTTCTAATCAGAAAATTTAAATGTTATTGATACTGCACAATCGATATTGTATAATTAAAAACAATTTCAAAAGAATTTTGTATCGCAAAGTTTAAATATCCTTTTTGTCGGATAATCACAAGCACAAAGATAGTTAACTTTGGTTCAGAAACTATTTTTTTTTGTAATAAGCATTGCATAAAATTGTAAAAAGTTCACACAATTTTTTTTTTAAATATTATAAGCCTTGTTTTGGGGAATTTCTTTTCTCTATTTATCAAGCATTATGATCTCTTTTTATCAATATACTAATTGATATTCATATAAACGAAAATGAATTGGAAAATAGATTAAAAGTTGAATTTCCAAAACTACCAATTCTAATTCTCTCAATATATTTTTGAATATTTGACTAGACAAATTAAAGAATTGATTAATTAAACAATATTTCAATATTATTGCAAGTTTTAAATTATGAGTTGGTAATAATCGATTCTAAATTGCAATCAATCATCTAGTAATTGGATATTTAAGCGCTATTTGAAGGCTTTTGTTCCATGGTTCGTTCGTTTTTCCAAAGGCCTAAATCTTAACTTGGACTATGCGGCGCCATCAACATCATCATTAAGCCTGTCTGTTCCAATTATAAAGCGTTGGGAAATCATCTTTTCATTTTTTTTTTCTCTCTTTCTCTCTTTCTCTTCTTTAGTATTATTATTTTTTTTTTTTTTTGTTTGCTGTTGCCACACTTTTTATAGAGCAGCGCGCAGCTAATTTTGAAAATGTTCATCATAAGCAAAGTAAACGACATCCTTAAATGACATAAATTAATAATTTTGCAGAGCTCCTCTTTTTCTCCACATTCCATTCTCGTTTTCTCTCTCCTTTGCACTCACACACACACACTCTCTCTTTATGCTTTCTCTGTCACTCGTTCTGTGAGTGCTGAAACAAAGTGCTTTCCATTTTAATTTATTAATTTAATGGGCAAAGAAAAAGAGAAGGAGGAGGAGCAGAATAGAACCAAAGAACGGAGGAACGAATGAACAAACGAGAGCGAGTGAAAAAGAATTGCTTTCGCCTTGGCTGTGGCAAATTTTGAATTTTTAATTCAATAAAGCGTCATAAATGTTTGCCTATTGAACCCCTAGGCCAGCAGCAGCAGCACCAACTCCCCCGACGCCCTTTAAACCTGCAACCTCCACTTCATATCCTTATATTACTGACATTGCCCCTGCCCATGCCACTGCCACTGATGAAGCCTGAAGGCTAAAAAGGAAGCTGACTGAAAGGAAGGATATTTAGCGCGACAGTCGTGCAGGCTATAAAAACTTTAGGGAAACGTTGAGGAGGAGAGTGAGAGAGAGTCCTCTAACAAAGTTTTTTGGCCAGCTATATTTAGAAGAAAATATGGCCAAGTACGTTAAATTTTTCCCATATATTTGTTAGTATGTAGTGTGCAGTGTATGTTTGTATATATATGTGTGTGTGTGCGACAGAAGGGAAGGAAGGTAGTGGAGAGGTAAAGAAGCTCTTGGGGACGACTGACTGCGAAATCACCCAAAATGTCTTGAGGGTCTGGACGACGAAGTGGTGGGAGAGTCAACGAAAAAGCGGCAAGTCATAATACTTATTGGATTTGTGCTTGGGCAGAAATATAATTATGGCTTAGCGCAAAAAAAAACCGAAAAAAAGGAATTTCAATTAAAATGGCAACAAGAATATAATATATATATATAAGTAAATATATATGTATATATATGAAATGGGAGCAAAAATATAAGAATTAGAGATGATACAGGCGAATTCAATTGAAGAATTAAAGAACTTTCAACAATTCTCCATGGAACATGGAACTTAGTTGGGTAATCTCAAGCTCTCTCCAAAAGTTCAGAGAACCAGAAATTGTCTAAACATGCACTTAAAACAGACTTAACAATGTTCCCTAAACTTTGCAAACAATTTTAGTAACTAAAAATCTCACTAAATCAAAAGATTTGGCTGATCAGGAAGGGAAAGGAGGTAAATAACCAAAAGGACAGATGTTTCAAAAGAGAAAAGAATGGATGGATAAGTAGAAATGTTTCACGAGCCGCATTGTATTATATCCAAATATATATTGGGAAACATCATTGCATGACGAAAAAATCATTAACCAATTGACTGAACATTTTTTTCTCAGTTTCTTTTTTTTTTTTCTTTTTCACAGATGAATGAATGCTGCAGCACCTCGCTCAAAAAGGAATAACACAATGCGACACTACGCTATGCCAAGTATTATTACACAACACTACGGTTTAACAAGGCACTAAAGGTAGTTTTGATTGGACTTTAAAATGGATGTACCCAACACACAAAGTTATTATTTAACAATTTGAGGTTCCAGATGAAGAAAAAAACTTTACAAATTAATTTAAAATTATTAAAAAACTCACCAATTTTTTTGTTTTATTTTACTTTTTTGTATGACTTCCTGCAGTAATTGCCTCACGCTGTCATCTCTATAAAACCAAATAAAAAAAAAAGGAAAAGTAAGCATTACAAGAAAGAAGCACACAAAAAAAAAATGAACGGAAACCGAAATAAAATTGTATTGTGTGGCTTATATTTATTTTTTTTCATATTCGTCTTCATATTCGTTTTTTTTTTTTTTTTTTTTTTTTTTGAGGGGGGAATGAGACTAAGAGTGAGAGTGGGGGCGGTCGGGTCGGAGGATGGACAGCCAGCAGAGTGAAATAAATTTTTCAAAATTTAATTAAAAAGGGCAAGCATCGCAGTCGTAGTTAGCTGGCTGCATAAATAAGAAATTAGATTTTAATAAAGCACACTTTTAGGCGCCCCATAATGAAAAGCCCCTTGCACCACCCAAAGGCAATGCGCAGCAGAGCCGACCAGACCAGGGCGGGACACGGCAACCCACACCAAAGTAAGGCTGCAAAAGGGCTTTAAATTCAGTTTAGTTCTCTTCATTTCTTTTTTTTTTTCTCCTTTCCCTCCCCACATATTTGAGCCGAAATACTGGACAAGCCTTTTGGGTCTTCTTCATTTTTTTTTATTTTTTAATTCTCTTTTCTATTTTTTTCGGAGGGGGTTTACCTTCCTTTGGGTTGGACAAAGTTTGCTTTACCTAATGAAACTTGAACGAGAAACGCTTAAGGAAATGCTTGAAAATGCTTTTGTTCGGACAACACACCCCCTAAACACACACATACACACATCAACCCATAAACACTAACACACATACACATAGAAGAGTGAAAAAGTAGAAAAGAGAGTTCTTTTTCTTTTCTTTCTTTTTTTTGTATTTGAACACGCGAAGTTACTTATTTGAAGAGTGTTGTACCCAAAGAAGAAGCCGCTGGAGGCTGTCGAATAAAAGATACTTTTTGAGCCAAATTTTTATGTGTCTTTCACAGTCTGTATGTGTGTTATGGCTATATGTATGTGTGTCTCTGTTTGTGTGATTGATGAATGGCTGTGCGAATTGGTAAACAAATCAACTTTGAAAAAAAAAAAAAAAACACACACACACAACAAGAATTGATGAAGTTGAAAGAAATGGAACAAAATATTCCATCAATTGCCACCACGGCAAAAAAAAAAAAAAATCCCCCTCTCTCTCCATACTACTTCCTCCATCTGTTCTTTTAAGAGAGATAATCTACAAAACGTGAATTTAATAGATGGCAGATGATGACGGGAAAGAAATGTGTCAAAAATTTCACAAAGAAAGCTTAAAAAAGATGACTTAAAGGTTAATTGGTTCTAGGCATAAAATTCCATATGTGGTAAGGAATGCATGTATATATGTATATACATACATACATATATTTAAATTTTTACCAAAAACCTTTTAATCATAACAGTATGCGAGAATTAGGTAAGTAAGTAGAACAATAGAACACATGTGAACACCGCCGAATGAATGGCAAAAACATAAAGAAAAAGTACCGAAATTATAGTTTCGATTCGGTATAAACCTTTATAAATCATCGAAAAAGTTCAGCAAAGGTCATGTAATAAAATTGGATTACTTGAGGAAAAAAAACAGACGTTCGATGCTGACTGATAACTGAACTTTACTCTTAGTTAGGTAAAAAAGGTTTTGGACAAATTAAAAATAATTTGACCAAAAGGCTTTGTTTTGATAATTAAATCTTCTTGTTTATTGGATGGAGTTTTACATCACTCACTATAGGTTCAACTCTCTACACCTCCATTTGCCATTCCCTCTCCTAGTTGGAGGAATATTTACCACACAAAACATTTCTGCACAATTCGTATTAAAAAACAAAACAAAAAAAAATTGGCATAACTGCAGCTCGGTCAGAGGAGACCATACACAGACAGAGATAATGATAAAAGAAAAAAAAATACCCAGAAATATCTAGAGAAACAAAACAAATGCCACATAAAGTTTGGTATTAGGGCCAGTTCACCATAACAGACAAAACACAGAAACATAGGAAAAAATAAATAAAACGTTAGTGAGTAAGAGAAGGGAAAAACAAAAAAAAAATATACGGGGAAACCAGAAAACCGGCTATCTATCTACCCCCGCCCGTAAGCGGAACACAGTTATACAATTATTCGTATGGTAAAAATCAGTTTTTCAAATAATTGCTAGAGACTAACCGGACTCGGACACGGACCCGGACAAGAGCCTGCCCGAGTGAAAGAGAGCCACAGTCAAACTGTTAAATAAAAGGCATAAAAACCATAAAACGTAAATAACTTTAGGTGGAGGAGTGCAAATGTGAAAATATGTGAAGTACTCGGGAATGACGGAAGGGCTAGTAGTTTATTTGTAAAGGGCAAGAGAAATGGAGAGATTGCAGTAAAAATGCACAATATGTTGCAGTGAGTGTATCGCAGGATTACTATAGTTTTATCATCCAATTTGGGCTACACAGTTAAATTGCTTTGTATTGTCAATCAATTAAGATTTTTGGTTAGGAAAAGGAATTTCAGTTTAATATCTGGCCATATAAATATATATATGTATACGTATGTATGTATATTGCTATTTCAATACCTTTTCATTGTATAGAATTTCTTGATATTCCCGATTCCCCGCAATATGCGTCGTCTTGACTTTTATTTTGTGATTAATCAGTTAAATAATGAATCACATTTTAAACAAAGCTTTATAAAATATTCAAATTATGTCCCGAATCAATCTCATTTTAATTATTCATAATTTCCCCACAGCAAAAAAAAAAAAAAAGACAAATTTAACTTTTACATCATCATTCGTATAAGTATAATAATAATAACAACATTTTCTAGAGGTTTTCTTTTTTTTTCAAATATGAATTGTATATACATATATGGTTTAAGAATATAAATTAAATTTGAATTTCAAATGGCATGCTTTTTTATCAGCTAAATTTTTAATAATACTAGTGTAAAAAATACATATTAAGAAACGCAAGTGTAATTGCAGGTATTAAATTCAGCAAGGGTATGTAAAAGCTATACACTACAATTTCTCCCCACACCACCCTCTCTTTCTCCTCTCGCTCTAGTCTTTGCTTGCTTGCTGCGGCTGCCTCTTTTATTTTGGGGCCAAGCCCGGAAAACTTATGCTGCTTCACATCAGAGAAATAAATAGCATTTAGTGCATATTTAGTACAAGCAAACGAAAACCTATATATATAAATATTATATATATATATATATAATTCACTATATACAATATATATATATATATATTTTTTTTTTGTATGCATGTGTATATCTGACATGGTAAAAGTAAAAGAAAGAAAGAAAAAAAAACTCGACTAGACCAGACCAGGCTAACATACCTACACACACACACACACACACACATAGACACACACTTTACTTACTTCTCTCTTTCTCTATTAGTTGTTGCTGTTTGGCAAGTAAGAAAAATGCATCAATGCATGCAGCAAAATACACAGGGAAAATAAAAAGAAAAGCACTAGCAGCAAAGGCAACGGCAACAAAACAGGCCCAGACACAGACACAGGCACTGGTACTGGTAAAAGGAATGAAGAAAATGGCCAAACATGTTCTATGAATAACGACCGACTACTACTTCTACTCTACTAGCACAAAACTTGGCGTGCTTGTTTGCCATTTTACAACAGGGAATTGTGGGAGATGTAATGGAATGGGGGGGGGGCTGGGGGTAAGGGACTAAAAAATCATGAGTTGAGTTTAAGGGGAAGGGGGCGTAGTGAAAGAGGAGTTGCTGCAGCACTAAGAGAGTTGAAGAGAAGTTGGGAGAACCTGCTGCTGCTGGCCGCAACGACGACGGCGGTGGCTGCTACTGCTGCTGCCAACTTCTTCATCTCCATTCTCCTAGTTTCTATTTTTTTTTCTAGTTTTTCACAGCCACAGAAAAATAAAGAGGAGGGGGAAGAAGCCCGAGCAGAACATGTTTGCCAGGTTTCACAATTTTACCTTGCCAGCAACCAAAGCAAACCAAACAGAACCAAACTGAACTGAACCCAACTGAAATCCAAACCAGAAGACACATCCACAATATGTCCGCCTTGTATTCATTTTTTTGTTTTTCCTTTTTTTCTTTTGCCAATGGCTGGACCACACGTCGTCAGGAAGGGGCCGTGAGCTTTATCAAAGTTTTCTGTCAGTCAGTCAGTCATTCATTCACTCATTCAAGACCAACTTTGGCAACTTTTGGTCTTCGTCATTCTGCCGCAAAATCCTTCAAAAGTATTATGATAAACTCTCCTTACCACCCTCCCTCTCTCTATGAAGCTAGCCCAAAAGAGCAAAAGGAAGTTGCTTACATGCAACATGCCCCCAGCATGCAATTAGACACAGCCAGCATAGATGGAGAAATATATACCAGATAGAGAGGAGGGGCAAGGAAAGGCAAGGTATTAGAGCGAGAAGAAGAGATCGAGAGAGGTGACAAGGTACATCATATGTAGTACTAGTGTGGGAGGAGGAAGAGAGGGATGCAGAATAGTGCTGCCGCACGTAGAAAAGTAATTTTTTTTTTACCCACACAACTCACACACACAACTTTGAGGGGGGCGGCAACATGAAAAACTTGTATAAAAAAAATAAAAACAAGTCAGTTTCAATTGAGACAACAGCAAGAGTCAATATTCGATCAACATCATTTTGAAAACTTTTCATACTTTTAACTTTATTTAGTTGCACAAAATAAAACTATACATATATCTATCTGTATATATATGTATACATACATATTTCTCAATTCAGGAAGGGGATAAACTTTAAAACTATTCTTTAAAATTAAAATAGAAAATCCACTTAGGCAGAATAACCGCTTCTTCAGCTACTAATCTCTTGTTTCCTCACTTTTAACAGCTTTTTCTTGGTCCGCAATCCCTACCCCAACCAAATCCTCCTCTCATCCACTTGCACTTGGGGCACCCGCGCACTTTATCAACTTCATGAACTTGGTGGAAATGAGAAGACAAAATAATCCTAGACACCAAGGCAAACCCCCAAAACCAAACTACTTCAAATGCACTTCTTAAACTCTTCTTAAGCAGCAGCAAAACGGAGGAGAAGGAAGTTGAAGCATAAAATATTATATATGTATATAGACTGAGAGGATACCCTACATTTAATAGAAATCTCACTTGAGGGAATTTCATTCAATTATTTTATGCATCGTTCATCGATAATATAATACATAATTTTATACAAACTGAAAAAATAAACATACATTAATCTGATTCAACTCAAAAGAGAAGGTTTAATAGTATATTGTATAGTCAAGGGTATTTTTTTTTTATAGGGTATTAAAATTGATGCTGCTGCGCTCAACCGAAAAACTTTAAAAAGAGGAATTTAATTATGTGGCCCACAAGCAGCTGCCAGCCTTCTTCTCTCTTAGTCTCCCAGTCTGCCGCCCCCTCTCTCTCTCTCTCTCTATCTGTCTTTCTTCTCTATTGCTCTTTCTCTCTAGGGGAAACAACAAAAAAATTAAAAGCAAAGAAGCCTCCAATGATGATGATGATGATGCTAGGAAGCCAAAAGGCCGCCTACGGTCGGGTTTGGTTTGGATTCTGCCATAGTCGAGAGGAGGCGTTGTGTCGGTTGGTCGGTTGCTTTTTCGCTGTTGGGTTTAATGAACGGAAATCTCTTGCAAATATTCAATTGCTATATAACAACAATAACAGCAACAACAACTCTGAAAGCGCAGACAGTCGCAATATATATATACATATACACAATGCATACAAATACATACATATATAGACACAGAAAAGTAATGCACATACAGATGAAACGGACTTACATCCATTCATACATACAAATGCAAGTGGAAGTCAACAAACAGACAGACAAAGCGCATGTCGACGAGATGATGTCGGTTGGGCCATGTGCAATGCCCGAGATTGATAATGATGAGAGGTTGCCCTATACCATACAAGGCAGATATATCTACATATATCTACATATATATATATATATATATCATATGTATATATATTCAGGGTTATATGAACGAACTCTTTTTCTCACATTTCTTTTCTTTTCTTATAGAATGTGGTAAAACGATTCAATAAATACCGTTAATTAGTTGATAGATTCTTTCCACATCTGGTATACATAAAGAAATATATATATAATCTGTGATATATAATAGAATATGCGTACACAATTCGGAGAATATTGTACAAATTATTTTTAGGAATCAATTATGTCAGAGAGAATTCATTGATCGATTTATGGATTATAACAGATCCGTTGGGGAATTAATCTCGGTGTATATCTATCTTGTTCCCTGATCTGATATTGTATAATAGGTAATTCTTCTTCTTACAACTTCATTTGGAAACTTTATATTTCTCTATTGCTGCGCAGTTTGGAAGTAAAATTAAAGATTAACTCTATAATCCTAAGCTCTAGGCCTAATGCCAAAATATATTTATAGGCTCTGATGATTTTCTGTCATCCATACTTCTTTCTCCTCCTCATCGACTCTATCTATCATCTCTCACTCTATCTTTGTCTGTTGCTGTCTCTTGTGCTCTTTCTGCACACACATTTGCAATATTAATAATCTACTTGCCATTGAAAGCCATACAAGGCGCGATGTTGCCTCCGTATATATGTATGCATGTACATTTTATATACATATATACATACATATGTATATGTATATCCCCCATTTGTATGTGTATATGTGCGTGAACGTGTCAACATTCGACGCTGACTGCGAACGTCGACTGTGTTCGACGTCAACAGTAACTGCAACGGCAACAGCAACTGCATGCGCGACGGCGCATATAAATTTTTCGTGGTATTCTTTTTGGAGTGGTCTAGGAACTTTTGCGAGTGGCAGCGGCAGCGGCGGCAGCAGTAGCAACACCATGCAGCGCAGAAAGCAGCAAAAACTCATTTGGCAGGCTATGCACATGCATAGGAGAGAAATTGTGTGAAGAGACGCAGACGAAGATTGAGATTGTAACTGAGAGAGAAAGAGAGAGGGAGTGGGTGAGTGTAAGAGGTAGTGGTGGTGATATGGCGGCCGGCGACACAGTGGAGCAAAGTAAGTAAACCATAAATAATCAAGTGTGTGGGAAACTTTTTGATTTTCTCACTGCACAAGAGTTGAAATGATGAATAAACCATTTTTGATAGATTCCGCAGTACATCAATTAGAAAGCAAACTTTATTTTCAAATAAAGTTGAATGAAACGAAATGGAGCTTAGAAACTGAATTAATTGTTGTTATGGCTCTCTCTCTCTCCCTTTATTCGATAAATGGTAGCCATTATGAAAATGTATATACATGTATACACATATGTAAGTACTAACCATATACAAACATATATCTAAACGATTCATGTACAATATAGTTTAGCAATTTTATGTATTCTTACAACAAGATATTTTTATGCCTTGATAAGATGATTAATCTATTAAAATAAAACGAAAGATCACATTCACTGTAATTTCAAGAACCATTTCTCACAGCTTCCTTTTTGAAATTCGCATATCTAAACTTTATATTAACCAATTCCCACCACTGTGCCAGATACTAGAACAACCGCAAAAATAAAAAGAAAAGAAAAAAAAAAAAGGTAAAGAATGCGCCTAAGCTTTTGTCTCGGGGACCCCGGGACTAGAGGACTGCGACTGCATGTGCTGCCTTCCCATTGCCCTTTGTCTTTGCTCCCTCCCTCCCTCTCACTCACTCATTTCTCGCTCCTTCTCTCTGGCCACCCTCCTCCTTTTGCATGCACCGCTTCTCTCCTTCAAATTCTTTTGCTGTCATTCCTGTATTACTTATTCTCTGCCTGCTGCATTGGCGTAGAGTGCACAACAAATATTGTCGCCGGCTAGGTCGGGAAATCAACGCACTAAGCGCACACAGAACATTGCTCCAACATACCCCCACCCCACCCCACCCAATCTCTACCCTAACTCACTTGCTATACCAACCCATCGTCTAGCCACCCAACGATTGAGAGAGATAGCAACTGAATGTAATAGAGAGAGATAGAGCAGCGGCAGCAACCGACACAACACAAAGTAAATAGTAAACAAAAATAGTTTTGCAAGCCAAAGTAAAAATGCAAAAAAAAAAACACACACACACACAAAAAAAAGAAGGCTAAAACATAGCGCAAGAAACGCATGGGTGAGTAAATAAAAATAGCGTTAAAAATAAAATGCGAAACAGCTTTTAGTTCGTGTTGTGTGTATTGGTGTGTGTTAGTTGTTTTCGTTGAAATAAAATTAAAGCGGCATATAAAAATGCAGTCAGAAGCAAAGAAGGAAGAAAAAGTGACAAGAAAGAAGAGGAGGCTGACTGCATTTAGAGAGGATGGAGGCTATAGAAGTAAAAGTCAGCCCTCCGCGATTTACATATTATGCATATATACAAATCTACCATATATATACATATACATATATACCTACTATATATGTACATATATATACATATGTATATTTGTACTATAGCATTTTATAAACTGATTAAATGTCAGACCCCGCCGTGCGTTCCAACAACTCATTCCGCACCGAAAGCGAATATGCCGCCCATAAAATTGATAAGCAATCTGCTTGAAAAAGATTAACCAGAGCCCCAAGTGTGTGAATGAGATGGCCATATATATATATATGTATATAAACATATATATACATATGAGTGGAAGAGATGAGTGATAGAGAGAGAAAGATTGATTGGTGGGGAAGGGTAGAATTGACTTTTTGTTTCTGATACTACTAAGTATACAATTGTTAAACGGTATAAATAAATATTTAATAGCTTGATTGTTTCAGCGATAAATATGTAGTAATAGTAGTTACCAATACAACCCATCCATTTTCCTCCACTCTATACTCTGCCTACCTTTGGCATGCATGCACACACACACACACATACGCACACAGACAGCTTATACTTATGTATAATTACACTGTCGAGCTGGTAAAGTGATTTATTAATAGATGAGCGCAATTGAATGACTAATGATGAGAATACAATGAGAATTTTCAGATAAGAGCGCTCACCCCATAAATATAATACTATACAATACAACTTGGAATAAAAACATACAGACACACACGCACACACACAAGCGCACACACACACACTCGCAGACAAGCAAGCTAAGGGAGAGAAGAAACTGCAATAAGATGTCTCGAGTATAATACCATTCGCATATGTACATATATCCGATAAATGTTATCAAATTGTTTAAATAATAATGCTTTATTAACAACTCAAGTTCAACATTGAAGTGTATGTATGACAAGGAGTACAGTTCAATTCTGTTCAATTTCAGGGTTAAAAGTGGCTTAAACTCACTCGTATCAAAATAGTTATTCCAATTGAAAATAAATTGGTTATATCAATTACCAAACAATTTAAGTTAAAGGAAATGATTGTGTTATTTACCCATTTTACTACACATTTCCTATAATAAATTATCTAACCCATTTAAAATTTTTAGCAAGATAATTTCAAATTCTTTGGAATTTGGAGAGTATAACAATATATAATATTATCGATTAGCTTTAACAAACCATAGAGAATAAGCTTTTTATTGTGGTCCTTGTTTGATTTTACTTATCATCTAATTTTCCATTTTAATATTCTCCTACCCCATCCCCACCCCTTTTAAGGGAGGCATTCCCCTACCAAAGGTCAATATATAATTTAAGAAACATTACTGAAATTAAATTTAAGGGATAGACAGACACACACAGACACACACAAACACACACATACACATTTTCCGGTTGATACACCCAAAAAAACGGCAAATATTGTGCAATAGAAGGTCAGGTCAATAGCTTGACCTTGAAGAGTTTTCTTCTTTTCTTTTTCTGCCCTTTCATGTGTCCAAACAGAGAAAAAGAGAAGAAGTCAGTCGAAGGGTAATTGCCCTAACAACATAACAATATAGCGGCATATCAACATGAAAAAAAAATGATTAAACAAATTGTATGCGTATATAAATATATATGTATTTTAAAAATACAGCGAAAAAAAAAGAATCAAAATGCAGCAATACAAAAAGGCAAATGAAAAAAAAAAAGGAAAGAAGAGATGAGGGGAGAGGAGTAGAAGAAGAAAGAATGAAACACAGCAAACGCGGGCAATGAACGCTTGATATACGCAAAAAAAAAAAAGAAGAAAAAAAGTAGCCAACGGAACGAGAAACGAAAAGCACACGCAAAAGTCTGACGTTTTCTCTGTTGCACACTCACCAGAGTACAAGAAGTAAGAGAAAGATAGAGAACGAGCGAGAGATAGAGAGAGACATAAAAGTTAAACATTTGATTGAGTTTGCGATAGAATGAACTTTATTTTCATTCTTTTTCTTGCCTCAACGTATCCATCCGATAAAGATACATTTGAAATGCACATAATTTAACCAAAGTCGAAGTGTTAAGCGTTCTTTCCACTACCGGCCCACTTGACGTATGAGTAATCTCTATACCCTATACCCCCATTGTGAAGTTGTATGCCAAATAATGCGTATTTGTTATTGGGGAAAAATGTACAAAATACACAAGGGATTTAACGTATATAAATAAATATTTTAGTACAATTTAGATATTCTCTAGACACAGTATAAAGTAACTAGAGCTAGAGTGTTCTTCACATTATATATCTATAAAAAAGAATCTTACATTCCGTTGACCGGTTACATTATAGACAACTTTTGCGCCATAAGATACATATGTACACATATGTATGTACTAGAGTTGGGCATGGGCTGGGTTTTATCGTGTCACGTCGTGACACGAACGGGCGCCCGCGTGCGCGTGTTGAAAAGTTGAATTTTGTCCATGGGCGTGCGTGTTCGTTCAGAGCAACATGAACACGAAAAAACACGAGCATTTTTTTTTTAATTTAAATTGACAAAAAATACCAAAAATCCCAATCACCGTCCACTGTGGATGTATTAAGTTTCTGGAAAAACTCGAGTAATAAAGGGCTACGGGTACTAGCCCGAAGAGTATTAAGTATTCCAGCTAGCTCAGCTACGAGCGAAAGGGTGTTTTCAACCTCAGGGCAAATTTTAAATGAGCGACGTACTCGACTTTCGAGCTCCAACCTTGACAAACTATTATTTTTGTACAAAAACTTGTAAATTATAATATTTGATTGTTATACATATTGAAAATTGAACGCAAAAACGTGGAAATTTAATAAAATATACAAAAAAAAGTATAAACAAAAATTAAGTAAAAAATTTCGTGTTGGGCCGTGTTGGGTCGTGTTTCCAAAATTTTGGAGCGTGCGTGTGTGTGCGTGTTTGGGATTTTCAATTTTGGACCGTGTTGGGCTGGACCGAAAAATTGCAGTCCATGCCCATCTCTAGTATGTACATACATATATAAAGTACTTCCAAGAAGGCCCATACGCTGGCTGGTGTTCCGGTATCTTTTTATTTGTTATTGTACAATAACAATTATCATCTACTTTGTTTACAGACTTACAACTGACATTATAAATAACATTTATGCATATATTTCATTAGCAGTCCGTCCTATTTCTTAACTTTCAACTATTGTAGTTTATTTGCCCAAATAATTAAGGTTAACTACAATTAAATTGCAAGTTTGCGAGGCCACAATTTATTAACATTTTTGAAAGATTTTCAGAATTTAATTCAATTTTAATATTTACTAAGCATTTAAATTTTGAGAACCAATTATTGATTTTTACAATTCTTTTTAATTGAAAATTTTCTTTAAATAAAATTTAATTTCAAAACGTGTTTAAAAATTCTAAAAAAAATTATGATTAAATTGGTATATAAACTGTTTTTAGAGAAAGTTGAGTATTTAGAAAATATAACAAATTATTAAGGAAATCAAACAAAAATTCAAGAATCAATAATTTCTTACATAATTTAGAATTGAATAATTTATTGTCCTTTATCTTCTTCTAGTCTAAAACTAATCAGTCCCTGAATGTACATTTTCAAGGGTATATAAACTTCGACAGGAAAGAATTTAAGCCGGGCCTTTTTGTTATTATACCCTGTACCCATAGGGTAAAAGGGTATATTAAAGTCGCTAAAATGTATGTAACAGGCAGAAGGAGAATTTTCCGACCCCATAAAGTATATATATTCTTGATCAGTATCAATAGCCGAGTCGATTGAGCCATGTCCGTCTGTCCGTCTGTCCGTCTGTCCGTCTGTCCGTCCGTCTGTCCGTCCGTCTGTCCGTCCGTCCGTATGAACACCTAGATCTCAGAGACTATAAGAGCTAGAGCAACCAAATTTGGTGTCAACATCCGTCTGTTGTGTAGACAGGTTAAGTTTGTTTCAAATTTTTGCCACGCCCACTTCCGCCCCCGCAATTTGGGAAAAACCTATAACTAGGGCAATATTAAACATATCGTATTCTTATTTGGCATGCACATTAATATAGCCAAAATGCACCAGCTGACCGAATTTGACCGAAATCGGACAATAATTATCGGAGATATACGTATTTCCGTTTTGTACTGAAACGCCCCATGCAAAATGGGCTGTTAAGTGTGAGCGAGATAGCATGCGTTCGCTGTTGCTGCATGGCAAGCAGTGCAGTGTTGCTGTATGGCAAGCAGTGCATGCTAAGAGAATTTTTTTCGTCAATTGATAGCGATTTTGATTATTTTTGACTTTATGGGGTACTTTTACTTGGTACAGGGTATACTCAATGTCGGCAGGGACGACTTGCTTGCTTCATTTTTTCTTGTTTTGTTTTGGTTTTTGATAGCGGAAATTGCGTAGAACTGGTTGACTTTTAAAAATGTGAATGCAGGCAGGATGGCAACAGGGAGGCAGGGAGGGGAAATACAGACGGAAGACAGTCAGGCAAATATCACAGTTCAAAGTACCTTACTTCAATTTAAGTTAGCTATCATCATAAAGAAATGCCTATAGCATTACACTTACACATACACACACAATATATACTCTATATCGTAAATGCGTTGTATATCATGGACATTGGATGGCTGGCTGACTGAATGAATGAATGAATGACTGCATATAGGAGAAGACCTTGGTTTGATTGTTGCTTCAGTTTAACTATCCAATTACAGACATTGTTGTAACAGAGTACAATAACAATAATAATAACAACAACAACAACAATCAGCAAATGGACGGACACGTAAAACCAGCCCTTAACTTATGCACATTCTACTTACTCACTCACTTAGTTAGTCTCTGTATCTGTATATATGTATGTATATACATACATATATCTGTTTCTCATTGTCGGACTATCTCTGTCTTTGGTAACTTGTGTAAAAGTCAAACTATCAATTACAATTATGTGTATTGCATATATATATATATCTGCAATATCTGCTTACATACATAGACATAAGTATCTATATATCCACATATATATATATATAATATATTGTATAAAAACAATTAGCTCGAGCAGTAAAGCACAAAAGCCAAACCCAACCATAACAAAAGCCATTTTCAACTTAAAACTAAATCAGAGAGTGAAAGAGGCAGAGAAAAGTAGAATGGCAAGACGGCCGGGCAGGGGGTTGATGAGTGGGTGAGAGATAAAGATAAATGGACAGACAGTCAGACAAATCAGACAGAGAGAAAGAGATAAATAGAGAGAGAGAGAGAGAGAATGTGCCAATTTTGAAAAACGAGATGTACTACAGTTGATACATTTACTATTATTATAGAGGAGCAAAAACGAGGTGAATTCAGTCAATGTAATAGCCAATATTGGCTTGACCCTACAACTAGAAAGAGAAAGAGATAGAGAGAGAGTGTGTGAGAGAGAGAGAGAGAGAGAGAGAGAGAGAGAGAGAGAAAGGAAGCACTCAGCTGATGCTACAACTTAAAGAGCAATAGAGATTATTGGCAGATTGAGCTGAGGGTTTGGGGGTGAGATAAATTGGTTGGTCGGTCATAACATATGCAGGCCAAACCAGAAAAGCAATTTATTACATTCTCTAATCAGATCTGAAAAGTTCTCATTTACCCATATCAGATATGACAACAATTTTAATTTGATTTCAAAGCTCAAGATATATATTGTAGTAGACATATAGTTGAAGCACACACACTACACACACTACACACACAGAGACACACATTCATAAACCAAAATCGTTTATAGAACTTATTAAAAGAATTTAATTTGCTATAAAGGATATTTATAAAATTTAACTATATCTTCATTTTAACTTATCTTTTCCTAAAATTATTTCTTTTAGAAACTTTGATTCCGATTAAATCTTCTTACAGAGGAAAAATGAAAAATTCAGATATTCTAGTTAAAGGATTAAAAGAGTAAGAGCTTAAAAAATAACCTTTTATATTTTTTTTTTTTTTTAGATAATAGAAACATGAAAAATTACGGTAAAACGAGAAGTATCCCTCGACTTAACACTTTGAGTTCAGATTTCATTTTTTTTTATTATTTCTTCCTTTGGCAATTTTAATTATTGCTTTTAAATATTGCTTCTGGGTTAAGTTTCCTTTTATTTTAGGATTTAATCGCCACTTTAGTGACCATCGCCGTGCTCCTTTTCACAGTTCCTTGTTCTTTAGTTTCTATAGAAATTAACCGTAGCCAAAGAGCATTTAACCTGCTTCGATGGCTAAAAGACAACAACTTTTTTAATCCATAATATTAGCAAGTTTTCTCGGATAGGTAAGAAAGAGAGGAAAGAAACAAGAAAAAAGGAAAAAGAGGAAGAACTAGCTTGGTAGGTAAACTATACAATTACGCTTCAATGCAGCTAGAAGATATTGTATCTAGAAAATACATGTAGCTTCTGTTGTTTGTTTCCATCAATGTGTGTGTGTGTGTGTGTGTGTGTGTGTTTATAGGAAAAACTTGTACTATACTACTATACTAGACGGGGTGGAGAGGGGTGTGGGTTAGAGTGATGCTGTGTTGCTGTATATCAGACAAAACCGGACGAAATGCATATCCTCTTCACTTCTATGCAAAAATGTATTTCAGATAAGATAAGAACTCGACGCCAACACGTTCGCTCGTTCCGTCGTTTCGTTGTGTGTTGCCTCCCGTTTTGTTACTTTAACCCTCCCCCTCCCCCAAAATATCCCTCTCTCTATCCCTCTTTCTCGCCCGCATCTACTATTTCGTTTGCTGGAAAACATTGACAACTTTTCTATTAACCAGAGGCCGACAAATGCAGCGAATGTAGAGTTTTGTATCTATACAAAGAAATCTTCTCTTCTAACTCATACTTGTTTGTCGTCTCCTCCGGCCTAACCCCCTCCCCCTCTTAACCCAGCATCGTTCTTCTGCAGCAACTGAAGAGGCTGTGTAAAATGCAATGAGGCGGCACAGGCGACGGGGGTAGAGGCAATAGCAACTACAAGTCTGCAATTGATTGCAGCAAAAGTTAAGTAGATTATGATGGAAAACTTTTAGACAGAGACGAGATGTAGCAGTGAGAGAGAGAGAGAGAGAGAAAGAAGAAAAAAGAAAGACTGTCATGATACGAGTTTTCCTCAATTTTTTTTCCTTTTTTTATTTTTATTTTTGTGCTAGTGGAAAACCACAAGATGTTGGAGAAAACTTTTCACAAGGCATGTGTATGCAGTTTCTAAAACTTGTTTTTCATCTTGCGCAAAAATGAAAGACACAAAAAAAAAATGAAAAAAAGAAATAAGAAAAAACAGTGCAAAAAAAAAAGAAGTAGAAAAAGTGGTAACCAAGGAAAGCCAAAAGAAAGAGGAGAGAATATGAGGATGAAATTTTCTTTTGCCATAATTTGTTTGATGTGATATTTATTTGGCACATATACATAAAAAATGTATATTATGGCCACAAGAGTCAGTGATTGAATGACGGACAGCCAGAAAAGGGTAAGAGAGAAACAGAGTTAGAGAAGTAGATAGAGAGACAGAGAGAGAAATAGAATGAGAAAGGGAGCCAAGTGGAGAAAGAAAATAATCAACTTCCTTTTTGGTCTTAAAAACTTTGACGGAAATTGTTAGCCTCTAACTGGTTATAATTTCACAAAGTTGATTGAGCTAGTAGTTGCTGTTGTTGGTGGTGGTAATTCGTTATTGTGTTGTGTAGTGTAAAATTGATTCCATTTGAGAATGAAAAAGTTCAATGAACCGGTTAACACAGGTTCTAAAAAAAATGGCAAAAATAGATAAAGAGAGATAAATAAAAGGTGTTGTTGTACAACAACGATGCAGAAAAACTCATCGATTACTTATTGAAAATTGTTGTGGGCAAGGGTAGGAAAAACTATGTATATACATATGTATAAATTATCCAAAATACAGAATACTTGCCGTTGTTTAGATTACTTTGATAATAAACAAATTTTATTTTTATCA
Source organism: Drosophila emarginata (assembly GCA_037075365.1). Taxonomy (NCBI): domain Eukaryota; kingdom Metazoa; phylum Arthropoda; class Insecta; order Diptera; family Drosophilidae; genus Drosophila; species Drosophila emarginata. The sequence goes on along the minus strand of JBAMCD010000014.1, from coordinate 2,385,238 downwards.
AGAAAAAACGACACTTTGAGACTAGATAATCGAAACTGATCAGATAGATATAGGCATTGGATCATCAGCGATTACTTTGTCTCTATATCCACTAAATTAAGTTTCTTTAGATTAACCTTTTATCTTAATAGATATCTTTCAATCTACAAAAAACATTAATTAATCGATCGTTATCGATCGATTGAATGGTTAAAAATGTTTCCTCTTTTGATTGACAGTTTATATTCACTATATTTATGTTAATTGCATTATTAGCCTAGTTACGATAATTTCGTTTGTTGTTGTAATATCTTAAAGACACTTTTTTTGAATGCCTTAATTTCATCCATTTCTCAAATTATGTGAATTCTAGTTAAAGTCCGATCATTAAAATACTTCGTCTTTATTTTTTTTTTCCTTCATCGACTCTTTGATCAATTCCCCATTTAACCAATTCTGTTGATGGCTTAATCGTTTTATCAGCAACAACAACAACAATATAGCAGCAGCCAACTAGATTGATGGATTTGTAATTACAACTAAACCCATTGTTGATGCAAGGGACTGCAAGGGGAAGGGGGTGTTGTGGTGAGGCAGGAAGAGTGCACAAAATGATGGCAGTAGAAGGGGAACAAATAACACATCTGTTAAATTTAATTTACTTGGAATTTCATTTTCACAGCCTTAAAAATAAACTTACATAAAATAGATTTTCAAAATCAAATGCATGGACACGTACCTGAAATGAGAAGAGCAGAATGAGGCGATGAAAACGCGATATATATGTAAATATACATATGTATGTATGTATATAAAGATATAAAAAGCAACAATAACTACACATTATTATTAAATAGTTTTTTTCTTTCGTTTTGCTTTGTTTAAATGCCAAGCCCCAAAAGGCAAACAAATTATACAATCAGAACGGAAGCATTTGCATAAATGTCCATTATAGATGAATCTAAAGTACTCCACATTTTTAAGGTCATTTCTTTTAGTTTTTCTATATTTCTTTTTTTTTTTTTGGTGTAAGGACAGCTTTGTTTATTAAAAAGCTTGCTGTTGTTGGTTTTGCTACTGAAATGGAAAATTTATTGGCAGCAAGAAACCGCTTATACATATTGAACCAGTTCCAGTGATTACTGACGTCACAAAACGGAACTGATACGAGAGAGCCCCCCCCCCCCTCTCCCCCACCAAAATAACAAAATGTGAATAACAAAAAGAAAACAAAAAAAATTTAAGTAAACCAGCACAGCAGGTAGTGAATGAGTAGTCGGTCAGTTAGTGGGACAGACAGAGAGACAGACAAGCAGGCAGACTGATAGGCAGATAGACAGAAAGACAGACAGTCAGTCAGTCATAAGTCGTCATCTCATACAAGTGGGACAAAAAAAAATCAAAGAGAACTAAACGAATTAAACATGTATAAACAGTTCAGTTCAAGCTAACTGAATAACCGGACATAACGTCAGTTTCTTAATTGCTTTAGCAAAGATATAGTTTTCGCTATACCCTATTGCCTTAGGGGTAAAGAGAAGGTTGGGATTTCTTAAATATAATAATTTAAATTATTATATTATATATTATATTAATGCATTTTACTTTATAGATATATTCAATTTAAAAGATATTTATACTCTGTATCATTATTTATGCGATTTGATATGTTTTGTAAATTAAATTTACATTTAAATTACCGATTTCTAATATATGTGGGGATTTAATAAAGTTAATTTCTTATAGAGTATCCAAAAGTTGTTCTCTCTTTTTGGTTATACTGATGGGTATTATGCTTCTGTTAGTTGTTATAGTTCTTTAAGGCCGATTGCATGTCAAACATAAATAGAAATTATACACATATGGGTCAATACAATATACAACAACAACAACAAGAGCAAAGAAATCCAGCAAAATATCGCCGAAAAAAGTAAAGAATCCAAAAATTTATAAGAAATATATGTATATACATATATATATATAAGTATAATTAAAAAATCGCATGTCTGACAGCAGAGTATGCTTTTTTTTCATATTTTTTTTGTTCATTTTGACAAATTGTTGCCCCCGCGCAAACATACACAAAAGTTAATGAACTTGCGCCGAGCCAAATGCGAGAGATAGACTGAGAAGCACACACAGAGACAGAGGCAGGCAAGAGAGAGAGTGAGAGAGAGAGAGAGAGAGATAGATGGAGAGAAAACCCCCAAAAGCTAATGATAAAGCCATAATGCCCAACATATTGTGCAGATATATATATACATATATGTACATACATACATACGTATATAAAGATGTACATACATATATAAAAAAAAAGCGCGTGCTGTCTCGTATAAAAAGATTTATCATTTAAGATGAACTATGAATGAAAATGCCGACACAAATACACACACGTTAAAATAACAACAAACTAAGGCACCACCACCATCGCCACACATAGACACACCACCGAGTTTTACACACACACAAAAAAAAACCATTAAAGCCAAATAAACAGAAGGCGTTTTTAGAGAGTCCCGCCTCAGTCATTGTCCAACAATAACAACAACAACAAAAACAACGGCCTCCATCTCGTCATAATTGTTTATCAAACTCTCAAAATACTGGAAAGCTAGAGAGAAACAGAGAGAGAAAGCAAAAATAAAAAAAAAAAACACTGTTTCTCCATATGCTCTCATTTCTCATTCTCTCTTTCTCTTATTCTCATGCCGTCGTTTAGATAATTAATTGCAAAACAAAATGTTTACATTAAAGATTCGCTCAAATGTTGTGAACCTTATAAAATTTGATATACACACAACCCAGAACTAACGAACAAATGAAAAAACGAACGAATGAACAAACGAAAGAACGAACGAAAGAACGAACGAAAGAACATATAGTTTTTACCGTGTTCCGTTTCGTTCTAACTAATTACTCATTTTTCGATTGTAGAGAAAATTGACCTATCTCTAAAATATTTACTTTATTTTATATTTATATATAAAGATGATATATAGACTTCTACTGAACATAGATTTTTAGTAACTAGAAATAATTCTCCATTTTTGCCATTAAACGTCGGCATCATGGGTATAGATATAGTCTATTCATAGGCAATATATGGGAGATCCACCTTCTTCTCATTGGTCTCTATTTATTCAGATTAAGCTTTAGCTGATGACGAATACTTTGTGAGTGGGTGGGTGCACTTTCCTATATGGCAATCAGTCAGTCAGTTAGTCAATCAGTCATTCAATTCACGGAACTCGAGACCTTATCTAACAAGAAAAGGCAACTGCAATAATAATTCTAAAAAATCAAACTTTAAATTAAATCTCTGATTCTTCTTTCTTGGAGTTAAATAAAAAAAAAAATTAATTTGCTTAAGCTAGTAATTTACTTAGCGGACTTATTATCTAGCTGCTAATAACTGTTGCCAAGTGAAATAAACTTCTAAAAATTTGTTATTAATTTAATAAAAATGCACAGTTAGCAAAAATTTAATTCAATTTTTAGATTCTCACCATTCAGAAAACCATAAATGTACATTAAATCAAGAAATTTATTAGAAATGTGGCATCTAGAGATCCATATTTATTTATACAGAACATTATCTTGATCTACTTTTCTACTGATATCATTGTTAATTTCTTTTAATCTTTTGTAAATAAAAAAATATTGTTCTAGTATCTTCCTTGCCAGTTTGGCGAGGTCTTGCCAGATATTTGTAAATACAAATATATATTGTTGATATAATAATACTAACTGATAATTTTTATAACAAAGTAGATAAAATATACATTTTCTATAAATCCTTTTCACGTTGTTGAGTGGTTGGCAGATATTTGTAAAATTTTCATTTAATTGCATAAAAAGTATCTGTTTGATCTTCCATAACTTTCATTCAAATTTAGACTTCCACTTTTACTTTCTGACACGGCGTTGCCAGACGAGTCTGCATGCCCTTGTATTAAAATTCTATTTTAAAATTCATTTTCATATTTGTTTTTAAACAGTTTATAAAAATTTGAATATAAAAACAATTCTTATCTTTCGCATATCTTATTTAATATATGATACCTATGTATATATATATATATATTTTTTTAATCTCCTGAAGCCAGGCCCATTTCAGCCCACGTAGTGCAGTTATATAAAATCACCAATTTGGTTTAGAATATAGAATATATATATATATATATATTTAATACATGTCGATCAACATTTTTTGTATGCATATAGTAATTTGCAAACAAGATCGTCTCTGTGTCAAGTTGTTTTTCTGTTTTGTTTGGCTTTTTGTTATAAACAATTTCAATTTGCATAAACAGACAGTGAGAACAGGTTAATGTGTGTCGATCGTCAGCGACGACTCCGATTGCCCCGTTTAGAATTTTGCTGACGTGTTGTGAGATACATTGACATTTGGCCAAAATGTGGTATAAGTTTTATTTTTTTTTTTCTTTAAGTATGCAGACAGCAAAAACAACAAAAAATTAAATAAAAATAATAGTAGCCACTATGAAATGTGAACAATGTTGTTGGGACAAATTGGGGAGTTTTTCATTTTGGTAAGAGATAGACAAAAGGAAAAATCTTTCAAGTCTTGGCCAAATAAGGCCGATCATCGGTTTGAGTGGTTAAACAGCTTTGACGTCTTTGGTAAAAATCAATGCGGGTTTTGCCTTATTCTGTTGCTGATGTTGCCGATGTTGCTGCTGTTGCTGCTTTTTGCGGCATGTTTGTACATTTGCTTTGTAATTAGCAAAAAGAAACTACACGATGGAGCAAGCTATAGCAGATATAGCAAGAGCAAGAGCACCAGCTGGCTGGCATCGTTGCTGATAGATTGCAATTCCTAGAAAATGGTCATGCAATGCCTCTAAAGATGCCTCCAATGCTGATGCATCATCATCATTATCATCATCATGTTGTTCTCTGATGATGGAAAAAGATGAGAGAGAAGGAAAAAAAAAGGGTACACACACACATAACTGCTTGGCCTGGGTTGGTAATGGTAATGGAAATTACAGATGAATTGCTGGAATATCAGTTAAGACATTTATGGCTGGCTCTTGGATTGGTTTTCATGTTCGGCAGATGCGTTTTTGATAAGCGCAAAATGTGGCAAAAGCATTCTACACATTTAACAAGATAAACTCTTGTTATAACAACCACCCTTCTAACCTCCCCTCTTAGCAATTCAATTTACCATAGCAGAAATGCATTTCAGCTAATTATGGTTAACTACCTAACTACTACAAGAAAAACCAAAAGTAACAACAAAATAGGCAAAAACTAAACTCTAATAAACTGGTTTTCTTTTTGGCTAATTTGCTTCATTCAAATACAATTTAGATGCAAAATTAACTAGTTTAATGACTGCAGCAAAGGGGTGGGGGGGAATACAAAAGCAAACTGGTTGAATGATTGCGGATATTTAGTTTTAAAGTGATTTTAGCTGTCAAAACTATACGATTTGACATTTGAACATATATTTGCATTCAATTTGATATGAACTTTTAATCATTAGCAAATTATTCGAAATTAATCGTATAGTAGTAGTAGAACAACATTAAAAACTAGAATAAAGATGTAGAAGTATAGTTAAGTATTTGATTAATTTATATTTTTTAGACTAAATTAACACTTTTGAGTCTGCATAAATTAAGGCAAGTAAAAATCCACTAAATTTTCTTTGAAAAACAAAAATTCCAAAGAAATAATGACAATTTTGTTAAAAATACGTTTTAAAATATAACTCAAAGTCTTTTGTAGTTTTTAAAATAAAACTTTTAATAATAACAGGGACTATTTTATATATCAATAATAATATAGGTGCAAAATATCTGCAAGTCTAACTATTATTTAAAATTTAAACATAATTTATTAAACTGTTTCTCAGCTGTTGTGTTTTGATACATTTTCCCATCTGTTTTTGATGCATTTAGTCTGCCTCCTCCATCTCCTTAACACGCCCACTCCAACAGCCGCAATAGCAACCACAACCTCAACCGTCTCTTGTTACTTTTGCATTGCATTTCACCCCCTCCCATTACCCAATCTCTAAAGCTGCTTCAGTTAGTCACACATGCAAAAACCCAAACCGCTTACAATCGTCAAAGTAACTTCCTGTGCCTTTTGCCTGAACGAAATATTCTCTTCAGACTTTTGCAAGTCCTTTGACAAATCTGACAGCTATGCGGCGGCGGACGGGCCGAAAAAAAAAGCAGAAATAGAATGAAATGAGAGACTCCACACAGGCACCAGAGGCAAAAGAAGTAGCAGAAGCAACCCCCCAAAATGAAATGACAGGGCTCAACAACATAAAGCTTATGCTCGCACAACAGTATGAAAGAAAAGGGGGTAACAACAGCAACAACAAAAGCGACAAGAGAGACGACTCTTTTCTCACTCACTCCATCTCTCCTCTCTCTCTCTCTTGCTGTCTATTTCTCTTACTCTTTCTCTCACTCTCATGCTATAGTCATTATCAAAAACCCTTCAAGGTCCTCCGCTGGGCGAGCGATCAACGTCTGCTTTTACAGATTTTTATGTTTACGACACGCACTCGTTTGTCGTCCTCCACACACTCACTCCCATACAAGTGTGTGTGTGTATACGACAGAGAAAGAGGACATACAGATGAGATGAGCAAGTGGAGTAACAGGGACTTGGGGGGTAAAGTCTCATATATTTTATGTAAATTACGAGCCAAAAAATGTTGCCATAAATAAATGGTTTCGTTTACGACTTTGGACATTAACCTGTTAAATTTCTAATGTACAAGTCAAGTCCATACACACACACACACACATACACACTGAGTGACAGAGGGGGAGCGAGTGAGACCCAGTAGACCGCAGAAGTTATCCTGCTTGTTGTTGCCTTTTCCGGCCAACGTTTTGCATATTTAAGCAGCCTCACCAGAGCCTGAGACCTGCAGATAATCTACCATACTAATGTGTCTGTGTGTATTTAAGTGTATATATGTATGTATCTATGTGTGTATGTGTATATATGTAGGTGTGTGTATATATTTGCTCCACCAGACCGTCTACAAAATCAATAATGATTACATTTGCGTTGCATATTTCACCAGCCAACAACAGCAGCACAACCAGCGGCGGCGGCAGCAGAGGGGAAAGGGTTGGGATGATGTTGGTGGAGGCGACGCCCGGGGGGTGGGGCAGATCTGAGCCTGGGGTAGGCGCAGCACGGATTACAATTACATTTGTTGGCAGGTCAGGTGGTTAGCCTCTTCTCACTAGAGAGCGACAAGAAGAGTGTTAAGAGCAAGAGTAAGGCGACTGTGTGAAAAACAAAATCTATACACACACACACACACACACACACACACACACACACACATGACAAAAGACGGAAGGCGGTTAAGTGCTACAACCAAAAAAAAAAAAAAAAGAAAAGAAATACCAAGCCTATCTGCTTGCTGCTTCTTACAACCCCACCTTCCTTCCACCCTCTGCATCAACCTCTAGCAAATTCCCAAGTGGAAAAAAAAAGCTCCATACAGTGAAGATTCCTTAAAGATGAAGCAATTTATATATCTCTTAATATATTTATTAGTTTGAATATAATTCCAATGATTAACAAAAATCTATTGAAATCTATTTTAAAAACTCGGTAAATATATCTTCTTTCGGTTAAGTTTACGGTGAATCCCCTTTTATCATTAAAGAAGCTTCAAATTTTACACCCGAGCGAGTTTGGAATGTTTTGGTATAGAATGGTTTTATTTTTCAACGTTTGTTTATACATAGATCAATATAACATCTAATTTTTAATGATGGAGAAAAGTTTTCATAGATAAATTAACTATTGAATTGTATAGATTTTATTTTTCTAAGAAATTATATTTTGTTTCTTTTACCAAACACTTTTTTTATAACGGGGAATTAGATAGTAACTTAGCTCAGAAGAACCCATAGTTGGATTCTTTTATTTTTGGTAACTAAAAAACTAACTAACTGAAACGTCTTTCATATTGATTCTTTGTATAAATCAGAGTTTCGACTGTATTGAAAGACCTCCCCCATTGTCACCTATGGCACGGGGCAGGCGGGTTCGGTCGTGCATTACCAACAACCCTTTCCAAAGTGCTTGAGTGCTTTAGCTCTGGTGGGGCTTCGAAGCAAAAGAAATGCAATGTATGGTAGGCAACATTAACAGAACAAGAAGATGATGAAGAAGAAAAACAACAACATGAAGAAGAAAAAGAAGAAGACGACGATGACGAAGAAGAAGCAGTAGACGATGGGAATTGCAATAAGTGGCGCGCAGGGTCAACGATAAAAAGAAGGTGGTGGTGCTGGTGTATGGAGTAGGCAAGCAGACAGTCCTCGTTATGTAGGGGCAATGAAGAGGTCTGACGGAAGAACAGGCGATGGCGGCAACGCCACTCAATGCAATGCAAGCAAAAAACAGTCAACGGCCTACAGACGACGACGTCGACTTAGCGACTTAGCAGTCAGCAGCACCAATGTGCATTTGGTGGCAAATGTTGGGGGAGTGGTCGGTATACGGGTCGGTCCTAGCCCACCAACCAGTTAGAAAATGCAGCAATTGCAGCAGTCAGGCAGGCAACATGAAGAAGAAATGCAACAAAGTACAGACCTCAATCTGACTGCCACCAACCAACCAACCGACCAACCAACAGACCGACCGACCGACCGACCGCACTTCATACCAACCCACCAACGTACCCGTCTCCCCCCACCCTTTTTGATGGTTGCTTTTCTGCCTCTTTCACCCGCTTGACAGGTTGAAATTCAACGCAGCAGAACGAACGAACGAGCGACAAAGCGACAGAGCAAAGTAAATGAGGGAAGAAATAAAAAAAAAATTGGAAAAGAAAATGCACACAGAGAGAGGCAGCAACAACAACATCAACTGCATACAAAGACGCAGCAAATGCACAAAATAGGCACAGTGCGAAAAGGAAACGCAGAGAATACAACACAAAAAGCAAAGGCAAAGCAAAAGCTAAAACATTGCAGAAACAACAACAAAGAGATAGACAACAGACAGAAAGTCACAAAAGAAATGAGACAGACACAAAACGCAAGCGTGGATGAGCCGAACCGAATGAGTATAGTAGGCAAAGAGCCCAAAGAAAGATGATTTGAGACAACGAGACAAGTGGCAATGGAAGAAGAAGAAATCATTTACATAAGTCTGTAGAGAACCCTCCCCATTTCGCCCATTCCCTAATATTGTCCATCAAATAAAAAGATCTTCAATTAAAACTTGCATTAAAAGGAAATCCGTGATGGAAAATCTTTAAAATATATAAAAATATAGGATTTTTGCAGCAAATTAAAATTGATTTCAAATCGAAATGAGAAAATCATTTAAAGTTAATTTTATTTAAATTATATTTAGAATATTCATTTTAAATTTGAATGAACAAAATTATCCACATGAATGGAAACCAGAAAACAATTAAGATAATCGGAAATCCAAGTAATCAGAATTAATTGATAATGTTATATGTATATATTTCCAGAAATAAAACATCAAAAAGAATTTTAAAATCTATTAGCAAATCAACAATGATTAAATTTGTAATTTTATGGCAAAAGAAAAATATTGTATTTTAATTTTGAAAATTTTTGTCCTGGGAAATGTCTGAAGAAATTTCATTTTTACTAGGCAGATTTCTTATTTATAGCAATCCGAATAATGTCCTCTTACATATTTCCTGAATTTCAATGATTTTTATAAAAGCTTCGGTTTTTGCATCATTTGATTAGTCAATTCGGTTTTTGTTTTATTTGATTAATCAAAAGATTAAAGTTGGCCAAATTTTCTTATTCTAATGGGTTATCGATCAGAAATTCTTGTTTGTTTCTTCGTCTTAAATTAAATTATTTGCCATTAATATTTATAGTTTATTTTATTTATTTAAAAGAAAAACGAGTTTATTAGGTGATATGCTACCTGTCGATCTAAACTAAACTTAAACCAATGCAAAATGCGACTCATATTTCGTGTAGTAATGAAAAATAATATAAATTCAAATAAGACGTAAAATTTGAAATTTCCACTCATTTGGAGGATTGCGAATTGATTTCCAAAATTCTTGGTGCATGATTTTTCAGATATTTATCGGTTACATAAGCTTTAGGTGGGTATAGATTATAGCAGCATTTGGCCCACTGCCAAATGGTTAATAATGATGATTCATTTTTTGTCTATAACTACAAAACGTTTTTCTTTTTTTCTTTTTTTTGATTTTTTTGTTATAATCAATTCAATAATTTATAGATTTCTATGGAATTTTATAAGTCTGTGAGAAAAGCAGTAAACTTTAAGTATATCTACATATTATACTGAATCACTCAAAGTGAATCTAATTTGTTAAAATGAGCTACGATAACTGCATGTTAGATTTACTTTACGTGTACAACTTAATGAATATACATATATACATATATTCTATTATATATATATATGTATGTATATACCTTTTTAACAATAATATTAAGGTGGGGAGTGGGAGAGGCAATGAGTTTAAAATTGAAATCGTTTGGTCGTTTCTTCCCATCGAAAAACGTTGCCAGAGAGCTCTGTTCAAGTGCAACGAGGCATTTTGTCAACGACTTCGTCGTCGTCGCCGTTCAAAAGTAATCACAATTGAATTTTACAGACTCCCAACAGCAACAACAACGACAAAGGCAACAATGGCAATAGCTACAGACAGAAAGCTATAGCAATATAATGACAAAAGTTTGTTGCCTTGACAAAAGACTGATGATAAGAAGGAAATTTTCTATACTAGGCAACGCCTTTTTCTTTCGTTTTTTTTTTTTCCTTGAAGGAAAAACTTTACCAAGCGGAAGTGATTAAAAAAAGGGCTGACAAATAAAATAAATAAAAAAAAAAAAAAACAGCAACAACAAAGAAAACATTGATTCCTTTTAAGACTTGGCTAAAAGGGCAATAAACCTACCTACATTTGTACATCATACGGTTTATACATACATACATAGGTACATCATACATCGAAAAGCCTACACACACACAAACATGTATGTATCTTTATCGTACATACACTGTACATACTACATTGTACATGTGTATGCAAAAAATTAAAAAAAAAAAATTTATACAATAAGATCTCGCGCGCGTTTCATTCTGCTGCCTCTGCCCACGCCAATTAGAAATTATAAATCCAACGCCGCAGTCGCAGCCACAACAACCGCAGAGCCGTATAACCAGCAACAACAGCAGCGCAGCCATAGTCTGTTCAGTTTTAGCAGCAGAAGCAAAGTTTCCAATGTGTCTGGACCCAGTGTAGAGTAGTTAGTAGCAGGCGCAATTGAACAATTGAGCGTGGAGAGCGACTTGCGCGAGAGAGTGAACACCAGCCGCCGCTGCGGCAGCAGCAGTAGCAAACGTAGCAGCGACTGCGGTCCAACACTGAGAAGGCAAAGGCGCGCGTAAAACAACAACGCGGTTTTATTTCTATGCGAGGGTGTTAAAGGCATATTAGTATTTTCGCAGCACTCATATTTATATATGAATATTGCAAACTGTTCAGTTTAAGCCTACAATATAGGGTATTAAAAATACAAATGTAACTTGGACTATTAGCCATTAATTGGACATACATTTATGACAATATCATTTTTAAACAAAAAAATTGAATTTTAATATATGTAAATAATACTTCACCATATACAACTAGGATATATGTATAGGTTATCCTATCTTGGGGATATTATATGAATAACATTTTATGAATCAGAAAGGAGAAGAATTTTACACCTTACTTCATTTAAAATAAGAATTCCAATATATTCATTTTGTTGAATTGTAAATATGAGTCCAGCTAAATTTAATTCAAATGCATAAAGATCTTTCATTCACATCTATGCGAATTACCGTTGTCTAAACGGTTTTAAACCCGTTTCTTTGAGGGGTATGCACCTAGGCGACTCGCGGTCTTTCGATTACCTTTTTCATAACCAATTTTGAGCTCTGCTCAGAGAACCGAATGCAAGGCACAAAAGGAACCAACAATAAAAACAAAGAGCAGAGAGGAGAAAAACGCAAAAAAAAAACGTGCGAAGGCAAATAAGAAATTTAAAATCAAAAAAAAAGAACGAGAGAAGGAACAAAAAAAATAGCGACAGAGGAGCCGCCGTCGTTACCGCCATACAAAAATCAATTTGAAGCAGCATGGGCATGGGGAGGCGGGCTAAAGAGGAGGAAAACGAGGACGGTTTTTTTTGTTTTTTTGGTGTTATTTTTTTTTTTTCTTGGTGGATGTTTTTTTGTTAGTGGATGCTGCACTTAAGCTTCTCTTTTATTTTGTTTTACTCGTTTCTCACCTTTTTGCACAAACAATTTGTTAAATTTTACTTAGCAAAAGACACAATAAAAAAAGAAAAAACAACTTGGGCATGGAAATAAACTGTATACAAGAGCAACACGCGACAATTTTATGCCGGCTGCAAAAACGGCAAATTGAGAGCGCCAAAGAGGAAGTCAAAAAGAGAGAGAGCGAGAGTCCAAAACGGAGACGGCGAGTGGAGTGTGTGATGAGAAGCGGTGCAAAGGGGGGGTCAAAGGAATGCCTTTAATTATGCCTAATTTCTTGTTAGGCCGCCTTTAAAATTTTTTTAATTACACACTACATTGGAAAAATTAAATACGAAAAAAAGTACCAAAAGGAAAATATTAACATTTTATGGTTGATGCTCACGTTTTTCTTATTGCTGCACAATTTGTTGCCGCCGTCTGTTGTTGTATTTGTTGCTTGATTGTTGAACAATAAAAATTGTTTTATTTGTTGTTGTTTGTTGGTTCACGGCGTAGCTATATATATATATATATATGAATATATATTTGGATGTGTGTTTTATTCTTATTGCCGCCTTCCTTTTGCACACTTCTACTTCTGCTTCTTCTTCTTCTACTTCGTTCCGCACACAGAATAATTTTTTTTATTTGGTTTTATTTTTGTTGTTGTTGCCTTTTAAATTTGCATTTGCAATTTTGCCAATTGCCTTTGCTTTTTGTTGTCGCTTGCGCTTTTTTTCTTTTTGCTTTTCTCTTATTTACCTTTTTTTTACAATTTATTTATACAATTTGTCACTTTTGATGTTTTACACTTTACCCAAAAAAAAAAGAAGAATTTGTTGTTAATTTTTAAAATTTTTGTTTTGTTGTTTTTTGTTCAAATTTGTTTAAAGACGATTTTTGGGGGAAAAAACGTTGTTGGATTTTGGGTTCTCCTTCTTCAGTGAGTGAGTGAGTGAGTGTGACTGTGTGTGTGTGAGTGTTGGAGACGCGCTAGCTGCTGAACGTAGAACCGTACACCACCATTAATTTTTAATAAATGAATAAAAAAAACCCGACATTTCCCTACCAATGTACCACATCCCAGTATTTGAGCATTATTTTTCACGCTCCCTGTATTTAATGACCACTGTTAGCATAACATAAAATGTTACTCTCATCTTTTTAAAAAGCAACGGTAAAGAAGTGGAAAACACGCCAGCAGCAGCAGGGGGAGAAGACGATTGTCGAGAACTAGAGAGAAAGAGAGAGCAAGACAACGAGAACAACAACACAAAGTATAACAGGGATGTACTTTTCGCTCAATCGTTTGAGAGAGTTGCGCTCTCGTGTTCGCTCTCAGTGAGCGTATATTGAATTTTTCGTTTCTCCTGCACACACTCATTCTTCTTCAAGCTATATTGTATCTGTGGGTTTAATTGGCGGCCAGTGATGATACTCTGTTTCTCGACTTTTATTGCTAGTTTTAGCTCTCATAGACTATAACCGTTTTATAATCAAATGAGTAATTTTTGGTTAAAAGAAAAACGAAATAAAATATTTTTTAGTATAAACAATAAATTTCAAATAATATTAAAAGAAATGATAAATTTGTAGCAAAACCTTATCAGCAAACTAAAACCTATTATATTTTTAAGTGATTACCTATAAGGTTCAAAGGCTTAAGTAAACTTTTTCTTTATTAAATATTTGTTTTATGCCGCTTGAACTTTTTCATAAGTTATCTATTAGGATCTTTATATAAATAACAATTTGCCATCACTGATGCTGGCGCGTAAAATGACCACTGTTAAGTTTAACAGATTGCTGTTAAAATTTACAGGAAAGAGAGTAGGAACAGGAAATGAGCGGTTAAAAAATTATTTCAAACCCGAATCAAAATAGAAAAATCTATTTAAAATATATATTCTAAAGTTGAATGTGTATGTCAAACACTTTATTTGCCATATTATGGCACTTATTTTTATATTCGTCTTCAAAGAAAAATGCAATATAATAATTTAAATATGAATTAAAGAAACTTTAGTTTAAGTAATATTGATAAAAAAAAATCCAATTCGAATCAAAAAATCAAATTTGAATTGAAGAAAATGCAGTAGAAATATGATTGATAAGAGAAAATCCAACTTAAATAAAAAAAAAATGAGACTTGGTATAAATGGAAATTTTGTGTACTAGCAGTACTACGAGTAAGAGTAGGACTACGACAAAGGGCTATTGGATAAATTAAACTTTACCCAAATACCACGAATAATACACATTTTTCCTTTGTGAGGGGTCTTGCTCTTTGTGGGTGTGGTAAAGTGTTTGTGTGTTTGTGTGTGTGTGGGTCATTCATTAACCAGTTCTATGAATTGAACTCACAGTGCGCTGATTGGGAAATATCAGCAAAGGCATCGAATCGAAACCATATTCATTTTACCAACTGACGCCAACCGCAAGACCCAATCCCCTCCCAACCCCGACCGCTTTACATACCCTCCATCTCTCAGAATTCACCAATTTCCCCAAAAGGGCCATCAAGTTTGGTAATTAATGAAGGGATTAAGATATATATAAATTTCCAATAACCACATGGCATTGAGTGAACAACAACAATGAGCTAAAGAACAAATAATTGCATGAAAATTAAATTATGTTATTAATATGCAGCCATTAAAATAATAATTATGTAATAATAATAATAATAATAATGGCGTTATGTGTGTATATAGAAATGAATGAAAACTGCATGCAACATTTTAGTTCATTATAAATAATTGAACAAGCTGCGAATTGCGAATTATGATAACAATAGCATAAATAAATATATGTATGTATATATATAATACAATCATTTTTAATTAGATGGCCAAAAAATGCAGTTTATTTTTCCCTCTATCCCCGTTCTAGTGTAGTCCTTCGTCATCTTCGTCTCCCACTATAGTCAAGAGCGACCTTTCATTGCGTGAAAAGGTCAAAAGCGGCCAAATTAGTTAACAAAAAGAAAAATGAAAATTGCATATGAACGAAACTTTCTGCTCTCAGTATGAAAAGTGTGTTCAATGAAATGTTCTTGTTTGTTTTTTTTTGTATATATTTTCTTCGTTTTAATAATAAGTAAAGTTTGTAAAAGTCAAAGCAATTAGCAAATTATGCAGGTAAAAATAAAGTCAATATAAACGGTAAAGGTTAATGATGATAACGTTAAAGTTTATATTTTCTTTCATTATAAACAAACAAAATTGTGATCAAATCGCAACGTTCAAACAATCAATTTACAGATGATAATGAATGAAACAATGAGAGAGGTATTGCTGCATGAATATTAAGTCAAATTGAATCCATCATTGAATATTAGCTGAAATCGGTTATTGTGCCCACTGATTTGACATTTCGCCATCATGATAAAGTTTGTTCAATGACACACAAAACACAATCAATCAAATTGTTGGTATTTTTGCATTATGAATATGCTATCACAATTTTTTCCCTCTCATTTGCATCAAATCAATTGCAATTGATAAAGTTACTATAACATTTTCACACAAAATATGCTTCTATTTCACTGATTAAACACTCTGAATTGGGAATTAAGTGGAATCATATATACCTACATATGTACATACATATGTACATTTATATATCGATTCCATAATGAGTGCTTATTATTATTATATTTATGCACAGGAAGACAGATTTGAGCGTATTTAAATTGGATTGAATTGGAATGGGTAAAGGTTTGGGATTTGCGTTTTGGTTTGGGGACTTTTATTATTTTTTTTTTTTTTGGGCAGAAGTCAGTGCAAATTGAAAATGTTGACAATTTTACCACATTTCATGACAATTAGAGTTCATTCAAAATTCAAACGACCTAATTTTTTTTTTTTGGGCAAAAAATGCGAGCTGTCAAACTGTCCATCCCCCTTAACCTGTTATGGTTATCCTGTCTCCGGATTTTAGTGTTTTGCCGCCCACATTTCCCTCTTTGAGTGCCGCAAAAGGAAAACCGCAGGCATTTAACTTTTTGGCACAGTTTTCTAGGAAGGGGGACAAATAACGAAAGGGGAGGACAGACAGTCAGACAGACAGAGATACAGAAAGAGTGTAAGAGGGAGGAGAATGGGGAGTTAAATTTGTAAGGCTAATGTCAAAAGGAATTTATTTTCAATTTTGTTGTTATTTTTTTCAGTTTCTTTTTGTTGTTTTTATTTATTATTTATAAGTATATTGGCCTTGCCCTCTCAGTCCCACACAGACACATACACACAGATACACAAACCACACTCAAAATGTAATTAAAAATTTCATAAACTTGTGAATGTGTAAGTCTGTATGTGTGTGTGTGTATGTGTGTGTGAAATGAGATTAATAATAATTTAATTAAAACTCGCGAGCTTAATGCACTTCGCTTGTAACAAATGAATCCGACTCTCTTAAAAAAGGGCCTGCCAACTTGCTGTCTTCTCTATGCTTTGAAAATACTCTATCTATATCTCCCTTTCTCTCTTTCTCTCTCTTCGTCTCTTTTAGTAAAAATTCAATAAAGATTTGCACTTATCGGGCACAACAAAATTACACTCTCTATATTGTTGCTTTTGTATACCCTTTAAAATACTGGGCATATAGACCAAAGATCCATCATTTATCTAAAATAATTGCGTACTAAGTACTTGAGAATTCTAAGCACAATGTTTCTTACTTAACTTAACTTTTTAACTTTTTACTAAAAAACTCTAGAAATATTTTATTATGATAAAAAACATTGTATGCGATTTTTTACTTAGAATTCAGTATCGAAACTTATATAAACCAGAAAAACAAGTTAATTATTTTGTATTTTATATTTTAAATAATAATGTCTCATGGAAACCACTGAAAACCGATTATTTTTTTTGTGCATATAGTATATAGCATTTAGGTTCTTGATTATCAAGAAAAGTTATTTATTATAGCTATAATTGATTTATAAAATTTTCTTGTTTTATTAAAATGTTCTCCAAAATGTTTTAAAATGTTATGTGTGTGTTGAAACTCACTCAATTTGGGTCTTATATATGTACATACATGTATATAATATATGATATATATTTTATATGATATATAATATGTATGTATATGTTTTTCAGGAACAATTTTTGGAAGAAAACTAAAAATTATGTATACGAAGTTTGTTTTTAGAGAACATATTTCCAAATACGGTTTTTTTTTGGATCGTATTTGAAGCAAAAATTTTCCCTATATTTCTTTATACATATATATGTAAATAACTGAATCCTTCATATCAAGTTAATCCAACTCGAAATAAGGATTCTTCTGCGACTTAATCGGTGGAAGGGCTAAAACAAGCACTTTCATCTTAACTTAGTACTAAATTACTTTGGTAGATTAAAAAATCGAAAAGTCATAGATAAAGAAATGTATAACAAAAAATAATATATAGTATTATTTATATAAATATTTTGAAAAAAAAAACACCTCAATAGGAAAGTTATAGATAAAGAAAAGAATTACCTATTTCTGATTTAAGCTAACTTCTTAGTTTAATTTCAACTATTTCTTATATAGAAATAAATAAAGAGAGAACTGAGAGAGATTTGGATCTATATAGACATCTATAAAATATATTTACTACAAGAACCAATCCAACTCAATGCAAGGGTATGTCAACATTTTACAATGTTTTTATTTAACACAGTTTTTCATTTTTCTTTCTTAATTTTTGCCTGTTTTTTTTTTAGACTTTTTCTTTTAATTGCATGTGACATTTAAATTTTTGCCACGCCCGTTTTTATACCCTGTACCCATAGGGTAAAAGGGTATATTAAAGTCGCTAAAATGTATGTAACAGGCAGAAGGAAAATTTTCCGACCCCATAAAGTATATATATTCTTGATCAGTATCAATAGCGAAGTCGATTGAGACATGTCCGTCTGTCCGTCTGTCCGTCCGTCCGTCCGTCCGTCCGTCCGTCCGACCGTCCGTATGAACACCGAGATCTCAGAGACTATAAGAGCTAGAGCAACCAAATTTGGTGTCAACATCCGTCTATTGTATAAGCGGGTCAAGTTTGTTTTAAATTTTTGCCACGCCCACTTCCGCCCCCGTAATTTAGGAAAAACTATAACTTGAGCTATAATAAAGATATCGCATTCTTATTTGGCACACTTAATAATATAGCCAATATGCACCAGCTGACCAAATTTTGTCGAAATCGGACAATAATTATCGGAGATATACGTATTTCCGTTTTGTACTGAAACGCCCCATGCAAAATGGGCTGTTAAGTGTGAGCGAGATAGCATGCGTTCGCTGTTGCTGCATGGCAAGC
Source organism: Drosophila emarginata (assembly GCA_037075365.1). Classification (NCBI taxonomy): domain Eukaryota; kingdom Metazoa; phylum Arthropoda; class Insecta; order Diptera; family Drosophilidae; genus Drosophila; species Drosophila emarginata. The sequence continues at coordinate 2,366,637 of JBAMCD010000014.1, read as the reverse complement.
AGTGCATGCTAAGAGAATTTTTTTTGTAAATTGATGGCGATTTTGATCGTTTTTGACTTTATGGAGTTCTTTTACTTGGTACAGGGTATACTCAATGTCGGCAGGGACGACTTGCTTGCTTCATTTTTTTTAATTTCATTTTTGATGTGCTCGCTCACCAATAATATTTGTTCAAGTGCCTGTTGTGTGTGTGTTGGTGTTTTTTTTTTATATTATTTTATTGCTTTCATTCTTACTTTGTTTTCACTGTCATAAATAAATTTTTATTTTTATTCAATTAATTGACTTTTATGTTTGTGTTTGCGTTTGTTGTTCATGTCCTGCAGCCCCTTTAACCCCTTTCACCCGCCCCAATCAGTGAGATATGAGTAGCTGCGGGGGCGGAGGCTAAGTGGCCAAGTGAAAAGTGTATTAAGAGGGAGGCGGGAGGTATCCAGGGAGGGCAGAGTACAAGTGGAAAAGACAGCTGTGTACATAATTTAGCACTTTTGCACAATTTTAATCTGATTTATGTGGGGCAAAATGAAAATATTTTTCATTTGGGGTTTGTTATGTTGCAGGTAAAAACGACGAGCCAGAATAACAAAAAAAACAAACAACAAAAACAAAATGGGGCAAAAAAGAGAAAACCATATAAATAAACAAGTACATACAAATATTTATATATTAGTATGTATATACATACATATGCATACATACATATATGTATATGTATACATATAAAGTTATTCCAATTGATACATATTTCTGTGGCAAGGCTTTTCAAATGTTAAATATAAATAAAAAAAATAAATTGTGTAACACATTATTATATAGTAATATATTTAATTTTTGTGTTTGGAATATAGTTTGGTATTTGGTACATTTTCTTCCGATATATCAAAGGAAAAACAAGTGTCTTAAATTAATGATACTCTTACTTTTTATTCCATTCGTGTCATACTTATGTCATTGCGTTTTTTTTCCCACACCAATCAATGAGATTTCGCGTTATGCGATGGCATTTCGCATTTGCATTTTATTACAATTATATACATATACATATGTATATACATATGTACATATATTTATATATTTTTTTTGTTTTTCTTCTCTCTTTTATTATTATATGGGAATGTGCCATCTTTCATTGTATTATTCATATCAATTTGTACAGATTATATAAATGGTGAATTGGGAGGAAGGGGCATGGGGGTCTTGTTTTAAGGTGTAAAAATGTCAATGATAATCCTTGGTCAACTTAACTGTTGATTTTTTGATGGATATATTGAATAAATATAATAAAAATATACATATGACAGTTTATTAAAAGTTACAGTGAATATTCCTTTAAGTGGACAATTCTCGCTGATTTCTTTTGTCCACTTAAAAGGGGAAAATTATTGTGACGAATAGAAATAAATAACAGTTGACCGCTTGAGTGAGAAGTCCGTTTTAGGTGTTTTCACTGTGTGTTACAAACAACTTTGTGTGGCATACTTTTTTGGGCAGCATATGCAAATTTGATTTATCTTTGGGTTTTTGTTTTGGTCTTTGGGTGCTGTGTCTGTGTCTGTGTATGTGTGTTTGTCTCTGTAAAAGTTTACCATAAAGTATTTCTCTTTCAATTGCTTGCACTTGTTTCCCTGCCTTTAGCTAATTTCTCAGCAGAAACCAAACCACTTGACCCATCACTTTCTTCTCTGCCTTGCCAGATTTTGTGGGTTGCCTTGGCAATGCAAAAAGTACTTAAAAAAAAGGCTAAAGGAACAAGAATAAACAGCAAAGAAGCAGTGGCAGAGACAGAGATGAAGCCAAAGCTAAAGCCTTAGCAGCTGAAGAAGACACTACAAGTTCATTAAACTAATAGCCAACAATTTATAACTGGCCTCGTCCAAAACGGGCAAAAGAACAAGGCAAGTCGACGACATAAAACTAATGGTCAGCTCACCTGACCTATGTAAGTTTAGTATCTTTCTCTCTCTCTCTCTCTCTCTCTGTATCTCTTTATCTCTTTTGCTCTTTCTATCATGGTTTCTATTCCATGCCTATGGAATCTATATGGAAACCTGCCCACTAACCATCACCTTACTGTTACCAAGAAAAACTAATCCGCTTAATGTTTTGCCTATCTCTTAAAATATGACCAGAGACGACTTCTTCAACTTCTTCTTTTTCTTAGTTTTTGGCTGGTCAGACAGGTAAAAAAGGGAGGGAGGGACAGCCTCCTGTTTAAGTATACATAAGTATGTATTTATGTGTGTGTTTGGGTGTGTGCTGGCACTTAGTTAAAATATTGAAAATAAAAAGAATCTTCGAACGTTTCCGAAGCAAAACTTTAAAAGTAGAAAAAAATCTATTTTTTTTTCTTCCTTCTCGGGGAAGTTGAATAAAATAAAAGTTTTTCATCATCTGGCAGCATGCGGGAAGCTTGAAACTGTCAAATGAAAGCAAAAGAAAAGTGTTGAATAGTCAGCGGGCGGCGGAGGGGGGGGGGCAAGGCGAATAACAATATGATGATGCCAAAAAAAAAAACGAAGGGCGGGGAGAAAACGAAATAAACTTTTCCCCAGCAACTTAAATAGCCCCAAAAGACAAAGAGACACAGAGAGATGATGATAATGTGATAAGCAGATTCGTGCCAGGGACATGTGTGTGTGTGTGTGTTAGAGTGTGTGTGTGTGTCTTTATGTAAGTCTATGTCTAGGAAACATTTCACATGTGTACACATGTGTATATAATATATATATATATATATATATATATATATATATATATGTACATATATAGAAAGTCGACTAATTAAGTAAATTGAAAGCTAAAGTTTTTCCAGCTTCCTCCCTCTACCCCCCTCTATAGATGTAACTCAAATAAACGTGAGTGAAAATGAGTGAAGACTTTAGTTTAACAAAAGAACAATGAAATCTTTAACAGGAATACTCTGATATATAACCGCCATGGAATCACCACACACACACAGCCACACATACACATATATACATATGGTAAATATAATATTTCTACACACACTGAAATAATAATTATTAATAATACAATATTTCGAACTAACCTTTTGTGGCTTCTGTGTTTAATTTTCTGAAATGAAAGAAGGGAAATTTTAGTTCAAAGTTCATTTTCATCTGCATAATATATACATATATACACTTTATGCCATTTGCAATTACTATATCGATTAAATAACAAAAAAAAAGAGGGCGGGGAAAAGGGAAATATGTATATTGAAATTAATTTAATAGTCATTCGCAATAAGAAATTTCCTCTTATGAAATATATAAATAGTTTTCAATGTCCTTGAAATTTTGTAATAAATACAGAGAAGTCTGCCCAATTAGCAAATAAATTTATTTATTACCTTGAAAACTAAGCTCTCTCTTTTAGTTTTATATAAAAAGTATATTCTGTGTATTATAAAATATATTTTAAAATTGCTTTGTGAAATATGTGCTGCAAAAGCGTATTTTCCTTTTGATATTTCTGCAATTTTAAAAGTATTTCAGTTAGAACGAAAAAAGGGGTTAACAGGAAATAAATAATAATTATGAAATTATGTACAATTTTTTATTTCTGACAGATTTTTAACATTTAATTTAGTTTTCATTATAGGTTTTAATTGTATTCAAAATGTTTATAAAATTAAATCATATAGTTTCATTTTTAATATCATACAAAAAGCAAATTATCTCAAACTTTGACCTTCCCTCTTTCTCTCTCTCTCGCCTTTTGAAATATTTGCAACTATTTTAATATTATATTGTGGCTAGGGCTTTGCCGTTGTTATAAACATTTTAATATAATTAGCAAGATAATTGTTTTGTGTTTTTTTTTTGTTTTTCATAGTGTCAATATAACAGAAATTTTCAGCAATTTTTAGACAACAGTTGAACTTTATGTTATATGTGCATATGAGTTTATAATTGCAACAAAATATCTCACTTTTCGTATACTCCCACACACACAAATACACCCACACACATAACATCTGCGTCACCGCCTTTGCTTTATCGTAAATTTTATTTTTTTTTGTCAATTTTCGTTGCATACTTTGCAGCGCATGTGTATGCGTTTTATATCTGTGTGTGTGTGTAGGGTGTGTATGTGTGCGTGTTAGTGCACGGTTCGTTTGTGTATTTAATTTGCCACAAAATTGTATTCCATACACAAAAAACTTGTACTCGCGCGCTATTCCCGAAAAGTTTAAAACGCTGTAAAAGCAAATTAAAAACTTTTTTCTCGTTTTTCATTTTTTTTTTTTTTTGCCCGCACTTCAACCCATAACTCAACATCCCTAACACTCCTACTACAACACTCTCCATCGTCCTGTGCACAAATTTTGTTATAGAAAAACTAAGCAACCGAATGCATTTGTTGTACAAATGTGAGAATCAGTTAGTAATAGTTGACAATTTAATATAGTTTTTATTAGTTTGATTATATTTATACATTTATTTCTATATTTCTATATATAATGCAAATTTTGGTTGACTTGGCATTCCGCTCCATTGATTGAAAAGTGATTAAAAAGCGGAAAAGCATGTTGAAGGACAAATGGGGGAAAAAATGGACCAAAAACAGGATATTTATCTGTATATATGTATGTATGCATCAAATATATATATCTGGTTAAAATTAAATAATCAATTTTATTGATGAAAGTAATAAATGAATAAATATTGATAAAAGTATCACAGAAAATGAAGAAATGAATTGAATTGAAATTTTGTGCAGAAATTTTTGTGCAGCTGTTTCAAATTTGTTCGCTTGATGGGAGTTAATATTTGAAATAGATTAAAATGGACAAATAAATATAGCAATTACAAGGGTCACTCAGTAAGTAAGAAATTTAATATTAAAATAAAATCGAAATTTTACATTTAATAGTTTAAAATTTTGAATAGACACGTTAGTTTAACATTGAAAATAGTTTTATTATTTATATTATAAACAAAATTTTGTAGTATTTGCTTATTAAAAGTAAAAGACTTTAAAATTATATAAACAAATAATTCTTTATTAAATAAATTTTGTTTTCCAATTATCTAGTTACTTGTAAAACAGCCCTCGTACCTATACGAAGCCACAAAAAATAGTGCGATCAATCATAATTATTGTTCAATAACAATTCGTTAACTTCAATGGACTGCTAACAACACTAACAACAAACAAAAAATATATAACAAAAGACATTAAATAATATTTCCACTAATGCAAAAGCGAACAATATAAATATTAAATAACTAAATTGAATTGATTAAGTATGTGTACGTTTCTGAGATTAATTAGTAACTTAATTAAATGGGCAACGTTTTTGTTTTTTATGAGTCAATTGGATAATAGATGTATTGTAGTTGTAAATACATACATATATAAAAATATATAGCTAATTGAACCTGTTATAAATTATATCAAAAAATTGTAATTTTCAATTTAAAATTGCAATGGAATATTATTTTAGCAATTAAAGTTTATTTCCTAACCATTTCTAGTGGGTTTAAATTGAATAGTTATGCAATTTTTCTTCTCTTTAAAAAAGGTTTCAAAATGTTTCAATTTGCTTAATTTAAAATAATATATTCCAGCCAGTTTATCTATCGCTTTTCACTACTGCCATTAATCAATTGTAAATAACAAACCAAAAGTAAAACCAAAAACCAAAATAGAAAAAAGGAAAAAAAGGGAAAACAGCAAAAGCAGAATTAAATGAAAATGAAACGTTTTATCCTACCCTACCCTACCTACCCCTTATTCTTAACCAACCTCTCCTCTCTTCCCTTACTCTCCCTTTTTCATGAATATTTATAATATCAATTTTATAGAAAATCGGCTCATCCCGTTTTAGAGATAGAAAAAGCATAGTTGAAATAGAAAGGAGAACCTCAAAAGCAAATTCAATTAACCCTACAGACCGTAGAGAGAGCATAAGCAAATACACTCAACCAATACAAATAGACAAAATGGGTGGTTTGTTATTCTCCCCTCCCCCTCACGACTCTTTCTCTCCACCAATTTCCTCACTCTCTATCAGTCACAATCACACACTCTTACTCACAATCAGTCCCTTGGCTAAAACTGGACCTAGACACGCGCCACTTTTAAACCAAAACCTCAACAAATCCCTAACTGAATGGTAGACTGAGAGATGGACAGACACAAAGAGACAGAAAGACAGAGAAAGAGTGAGTGAGAGAGAGAAAGAGATAGAGATGGAAATAGAAACTGAAGCCCATGAACCGCAACTACACAAAGTAACTAATTATCTCGCCTTAACCCCTTACCATGGCCCTTACCATGTCATTCCTGGAGCTCCTGCTGTGTTTACTTAAGAGACTAAAGCACTCAACGAGCCAACATTTTTAATATACACTACACACACACACACACCAACACACGCACATATACGGATGTATATGAGAGAATTTAAGCAGTTGAAAATTCTTTTCCCGACACACACATCCGCTCACACACACACACACACGCACACCCACACGTGCCTTGACCAGGCAAAGGAAATCGACCAACAGAAAAAAGCAAGGAAAATATATATATATATATATATAAAAAAACATGCGGAAAATTGAATACAAACTCCGATAGGTATATGTGCTTTTTTTCACATTTGAATGGACAATGGGCATGGCATAGCCCCTAAGAGAATTACAAACGAACGAATGGTTGGCTAGTTGGATGGGTGGTCACATGAGGTTGAAGTGGACAATGTTAAGAGTTGAGGGTTGGGCTCTGCCTGTGCCAGGCTAAACTGTTCTCGTCTGATCTGGTCTGGTATGGTATGGTCTCTGGACCCAATAGCGTTTCCCAAAGGCGAGAAAAACTTCAAATGAAATGTGTCAAATTCTGACACATGCTGCGCTGAACCGGTTACTCAGGCAACCGTTTGCCCACTCCTCTATGGGATCAAGGTGATGGCAGTCATCGATACAGTGGCACCACCAATCATACGAATAATAAATGAATTATTACTTTGGTTTCTATTTTAATCAGGTTATTAACGCTCAATGGACAATATATGTAGTAACTAAAGTTTGTTATATGTATTTGAAATTTAAAGTTTCGTTTCGGTTATACAGGTTAAAGTTCTTGTTTAGTTAAGTTTTTTAGTTATGAGTCAAGATCTTGAAATTTATTTTTCTTGACGATGCAAGAATATTTCGATTATCTTAGGTAATTTTCTTAAATTCAGAATGTAAGGCTTTGTTTTAATTGCATTTATTTCGGTTATATCGATTAATAAGCTTAATTAACGAATAGAACTGAATAAATACTGTTCATTTCGGTTAAAGGTAGATTAATTTCAGTTTTTGTTCTTTTAATTGAAAAAGCAAAAAAGTACGAACCGAAAGTAAAAACGGTATCAAATCTAAATTGTTCTTTTTGTGATTGAATATTCAGGATCAGAGTACTATATCATATAGATCAGACTACTATATATATAGATTCTTCTTGTAATACTTGCAGATATTTTTTTCTATACAAATATATAGATTACCGATATTAATTTACTTAACTGTCAATTGTAAAAATAAATCCTTTAATATTGTCTTTTCCTGGACCATTGCAACTCAGGTTCCATTTCCAGGGTTGCCAGAGTTTAGTCTTTTACTTGAAAAAAAACTGTTTTGTAGTTCTGCCAGGATTCTTTTGATTGGAGTGAACTTTGGATCTTTCTCAAATTATAGTTAAGGGAGTTATTTTTACTTTAATAAACTTCAAAAAAGTTTTAAAACAAATGAATGAATTATATATAAAAGCTTTATTAGATCCGATACCGAATGACTGGGTCTATTTTACAACTCTTTAGTCTTAATTGGTCAATTCAACCTTTCCTCCGACTAATTGGCTAAAAATAGATATAAATATTTAGTAATAAGATAACTTAAACGATTATATAAAGTTTTTCTTTAGAAAAGGTTTGCAATTTTCTTTGAAATGGATCCATGCAAATGAGTCAAGAGATAGATTCAGGTAGCACTTTATAAATGACTACTGTACTGTGTGTGGGGTGAGGGGGGTAAAGTACCAGCGGATATTTTGAATTTTCTTTCGTTGCTGTTTTTTTTTTGTGTATTCCTTTTTGTTGTTGCTGTTTTTGTTGTTTTGTGTTGGCAAATTTTTGTGCTTCTGAAGCGGAAAAGCGGCAAATATGAAACTGCCTGAGTGACTTGTTGTTGTTCTAGTTGTTGTTGCTGTTGTTGTTCTAGTTGTTGTTGCTGTTGTTGTGTTCTGTTGTTTCGTACTGTTCTCCATGTGCCTACACATTTTGTAGCATTTGGTTTTTCTCTTTCCAAGAGGTAAGGCAAAAAAAATAAGAGAAGGAGAAGGGCGGGGGGCATAAGGGGAGAGAAGGATAGTTTTTAGGAAGTGGAATTGGGTTAGGCTCTAGTGGCAGTGGATTGTGACCCCCTTTTACTTCGCTCATTCATTCGATTAGTGGATTTTTTCTTCTTTTTTTCGATTGTGCTGATGGATGTGGAGAGCAAGGATTTCAGGATGTACCTTGTATTGTTACATTTTCTGTGTGTGTGTGCGTCCTTCTTTTGTGTCCTTCACATGGTTTCAATTCTCTTTTTCTCCACTACTAAAGCTGATAAGGAACTTTCATAATTTTATCGAAGAAATTATCTCTAAACGTTTACCCATTTCGAACAAAATTTTCCCTCTTTTCTCCAAAAAAAAAAAAAAAAAAAAACGAAAACCTAATCATTTCAGCTAAAATAGCTCAACGGAAGAGGAAATCCAAACACAAGGACTTCTTCCATGGATGGATGGATGGATGGATGGATGTGAATGAATGTGAACGAATGAATGTTGTGCAGTATGTACCATTATTTGAACAGCACTTGGAACGCACACGAAATGAACATGAACAAACTAGTGTAGTGTAGTGTAGTGTAGTAGTAGTACTGTATATATCTATATATGTATATATATACAAAGAGAGAACACGCGGGTGGATGTGAAATTGGAGTGGTTTGAGATGGGACTGGGGTTGGGGGTTAGTGGTTGGACAGCAGATTGGGTATACATAAATGGAACTGCTGGAAAGGATTCTCTAGCAGAAAATCCCAGTTCATGGCAATAGTTATGTGAATTTACACGCTAACTAATGCTACGAGCCATTGAGCTAACGATCAGAATTGGAGCTAAACATACGCATGTATGTACAATATATGTATATATATATATGTATATATATACCCAATATATTTCAAATGTATACACTGAAAGAATAATGTATTTAATATATATATATACATATATACAGGAATTTTAAGTCAAGTTCAAGTTTTGTTAACATTTTCTTAGAGAGGCTTAAAGCGGAAAGTGAATAGAAATAAATTTCTTTTTTATTAGTCATCTATTTTTATTACTTAAAATAATTAATAACATAAGAACTTCAATCATTGAACAACGAATTGAAATGAAACAACGAATGGAAAACAAAAATTTAATAGAAAAAAATGACTGAAAATGAAACAAAAAATTAATATGAAAGAACAACTGGAAAAGAAACTACAATTGAGAGTAAAATAACGAATGGAAGCGAAACAACGAATGGAAATGAATCAATGAATTGTTGTAAAATTTTAGTTGAAATTTAAGAAAAATTTCTAAGAACATAAAAATAAGATTGTCTTAGATGTATCCTGTTTTTGTTAAAAAGTGAACTTACATTTAAAAGATGCCGCGAACACAAGAAAATAGAACAGATGGAGACTTCCAGGACCTCTTAGTTGCTGAGTTAAGGAATGAAGAAGGACTAACAGAAATTATTTATTGCAGGAGATTATGGTTTTCTCCAGATCATAATTTTTGATAGAATATTTCTAATTGTTTCGACTACTATTTGATTTTCTCTCGGTGTACGTTTATCTTTCTACACAAAACTCTCGAACGTTTAACGTCAAATAAAAACCAAGTAAATAATTTAGTAGTAGCCAAGGCAGCGACATTGCGAAAGAAAAAGTGCTTCAACTTGGAAAGAACTCTCTACGTATATTTATTTGCAATTTTCGCATTTTAAGCCGATAAAATGGGGTGGGAAATGTTATGGAACGGGAAAAAGGAGAGATAGAGATAGAGAGAGAGAGAGAGAAAGAGATGGAGAATGGGAATGAATGTTGAGATGGAATGGAACAGGCCATCCTGTTCCTTGTGTATACATACATACATACATACATAGGTGGTATGAGGTGAGGTGGGTTGAAAAATAAAATGACAAGCGTTTGACACAAGCACCGGAATATCCGTCAGTGTGGCGACGATGCGGACGAGATGCGTCCGTCCGGCAGGGACTATTTCTTACTCTCTCGCTCTATCTATTTATCTATCTCTCTATCTGTCTATCTCTAGCATTATTTCATGTTCTCCCTTTACTGCCCTTTGCCCAAGCTCTGTGAGATGAGTTGAGTTGAATTTAGCAAAGGCAACGACAACGGCAAAAATGTGTCCTGCGTGTGCGTTGGTTGCTTGCGTGTTACAGTTACATTCATAATACAAAAGGATGCCAGGGGAAAGGCATGGATGGAACCCACAACATGCCAACCCAACCACTAGGCATCACAGCAGCATCATTTCCTACGCCATTTTTAGTTGTGTGTCAACTATTCTAATAGTTCTCGCTTGAGTGTCTCTACCCACTTTAACCCCCCCGTCCATTCTCTCTGTCTCAGCCGCCATCTGAATGATGTTAGTGTGGGGGGGGTGGGTGTGTGTGTATGTCTGATTTACAGTTACGCTGATTGCTTGGATAATACTCTCGAGACTGATGGGCATTAAAGATGATCCTTAAGTTAAATTTCCTTTATGAATAACTTTTAAACACTTGACAAACTCAAATTAAAATATTATACTGCTTAGTTTAAGTTCAAATTTGATAAATAAAAAAAATTAAATCTAAGTCTTGCCTATCCGAAACCAGATAAAACCTTATGATACTAGACGAATGAGTGAGAAATTACCCATACGCACTGTTGCCCATTTCAATAAACTTTGTTCTTAAATTTTAATATAACTTTTTAATTCATTCGAAACGCTTTTCCAAGAATTCTTTGCCATTTTTCTAGCACAAGTTTTTTGCTTTTATACGTTTTCCACAACTTTTTAGCAATTATATTTTAAGACTTCATTTAGTTTTATATTAAAGAATTTTTCAAGAATTTTCAACAATAAAAATTAATGCCAGATACACTTAAAGGACTATTATTTATATATATGTATGTAATTGCAAGAGTAACCGGAAATGCACACATACACACATACATATTTATAACGGGAAAGGAACATTTCTGCCAAAGCGGATGTTAACTTTAAAGGTATTAAGAAATTGAATCAAAGTAAAAATATTATAAAAGCAAAGAAAAGAAAAAGAAATAGCGACTAAGAGTAAGGTAAATAGAGGGTAAGAGGAGGAGGAGGAGCAGGAGGAGAGGATGGGATGAGAATGAAGCAGCAGCAATGTAAGGCGATTGCATTTTTGCCGTTGACTAAGTGCCGCCTGACTTTGAACTATGACGTTGGCTTTTAGTGTATTAAGAAAATGTCAAAGGAGGGACGACTCTCTATACTCCCAGGCATAGTCACTGAATAGAGTAAAGAGAAATGATAGGGAAGATGAAGGAGATGGTGGAAAAGTAGTAAAAGTCGAGGTGAAGACTAGAATGAAGAGCAAGCGCAGGTGATTGTGGTGTATGCGTATGTGTGTGGGTCTGTGCCAGTTGCCAACTAATACATAATAATGCAATTTTCTTTACAGGACTATGACAACGAACAAGGGATTCATTTGGCTTAAGCAATGTCAATAAAATGCGACAATAAGAAATGAAATTGATCTGATAAGAAGAGATAAACTAGAAAAAATAGGAAAAACCAAGAAAAAATAGAAATAAAATTATAGTTCTCTCTAGCTAGCTACTTAATGAACTATTGTTCTAATTTACTACATTCATATTTAACAGCATGAGAATCATTTCAAAATTCATTGTTTTTAATCGTTGAAATCATTTCTAGATTTTATTGACTTTACCAAATGAAATTGACCCAATCAAACAACACAATGAAATTTCAAAATGGAATATCCCCACCATTTAAGGCATTCAAAATTCGCGCGTTATTTCAAATCGACTTAACAATACAATACGTTCAACACGTTCAACAGACGAATCGAGTTCAAATCTCATAACAACATTTACGTTTTTGTTCGCTAATGCGAAGGGAAGCTTTTCAATTTGTTGGCCCAACAGCAAAAAGAAAAATCGGTGCTAAACCGAAGTGTTTACATCCTAGTAAATTGAATTTTCACTATATCTTATGATGTTATATGATTTTTTATGTCTAGATTATAAAACTATAGGAAATAAAATATTAAACCGATATGTTTTTAATTGTGTACAAATGAAAAGATAAATAAGTTTAAAACTGTTGAAAATATTCCCAAAATCATTTTAAATACTTCATTAAACTATTTGAAATACTTTTTATTTTGTCTTAAAAATAAGAATTTTAATTTTTGTTCTGCTTTTTATGATTTAATATATGTTAATATTGAAATAAAATTACTAGAAATAAAATCAAAAAATAAATTTTACTAACTAAATTAAAAAAAGGAAAAATTAAATATGAAGAAAAAACCAAAAGAAAGTAATATAAATGGTTAAATGGTTTACACTTTGTTTATGTGGTTGGCAAAATACTTTTAATTGTTAGGGTATATAGAAATGTGTGGAGAATCAAGAGTAAACCAAACTCATGCCCATAGACATACCGATACCCATACCATTAAGTGGACACAACAAGAAAGCCATGCAAAATTGAACAGGCTGTCAGTTGCAGTGGATGAGGTAACTCTACACACTCATACATACACACACGCACACACATATACGAATACACATACACACACATGCATGAGAATCAGCTTCAGCAAAGCAACCAATTGTTCTCGTCCTGTGTGCCTAAAATACATATGCATGAGCTTCAAACTCGAATCCGAACCAGACACAGAAACATAGCCACTACCAGAGAACCCAAGTCCGTCCTTCGAGTGAAGGCTTGCCTTGACAAACACGCAGTTGTAGGTCTCTCCTGTGTTGATGCCTGACCCAAACTTCCCGCATTTCTCCCCTGGATTGTTGGCCATCCATGGAGTGTGTCTATATGTGTTTGTTTGTGCCTATAAAAGTGAACGGAAGTCAATATGTTTACCCTTTTTTTTTTTTTGTTTCATCTCTTTTTTTGTTCTTTTCTGTACCCTAGACACAACAAATCGAAAGTTAAAAGAAAGTCAAACGGAATATTAACTATAGTCTTTTATTCATAAAGATAACAATTGTGATTGAGAGTTACCAGAGATCATGTACATGGCAAAACAATTTCTAGAGTTTGTTGTTACTAAAAGGATTCTTTGGGTTTCGATGCTGATGAAGTGTTTTTAGATGAACTAATTTTCTAAATGGCTTTCTAATAAAAATAATTAATTTTGGAAGTCTTTATCCAGTGATTTTATTTGAGTTGTAAAAATTATTGTAGAATTGTGCAAAAGAGAACTTTTTTTTATTTTTATAAATATATACGATATTATAAAGTTTATATAAAGTCTAAAGATTAAATACAGTTGATGGAGTAAACATAATCTTTCCTTATCTTTTCTAAAAAAAAAATTCCACTGAGAAAATAAAAAAAAAGATCATATATTTCTATAAATTATTATTCGAAAGATGTAATAATTAAAAGTTTGATAGAAGTTACTTAAAAAATACAAATTTTTCGTACTGGTAGTAAAAATGTTTAAAAATTAATGTTACTCAAAGAATAATACAATATTTTATAGAATTATATAGGTAGAAATATATTCTTAGATAAAATATAATCTAACCAATTCTTCAAATGAAGAAGAGAAAAGAAATAAAGGAAAATACTTCAAATTATGTATCACAAATGTGACTATTAAACTTTCCAGGTAAATAGTTAATAATTATAGATAGATAGACAGTCTTTTCCATTTCAAGGATATATTCATAGTCGATGCAAACAATAACATTTTGGTTCACTGTTCACTTAAGGCCTTCACCGATATTATCCTTTATATTTTGGTATTCGTGTCTGGGTTTTGCAGGTGGTGGCCGTATCTACATTGTTTTTGCCATATCTTGTTGCTGCTAAAGTTACTTGCTGCTGCTTTTGTTGTTGTTGTTGCTCTTGTTGGACCGAAATTGAATTGCGTTAATACGCTTATGGCATATACGATTATGGACCAGGACACCAGGACATATACATATATACATACATACATATATGTATTTTGTGTGCATGGAATATCCATAGCCAGTATTGGGACTGTATGTAATAAATGGCCAAAATAAAAATGCATATGAAAACCTATAATAAAAATAGGCATCAAATTGAGATTAAGTGCAAAGAAACAACAACAACAACAAAAAGAGGAGGTAAAAGATGAAAATAACCAAAAAAGAAAGGTTCAAATAAAAAGCACTTGGGATTGGTATTTTATTAATACACATAACATTTATGTATAACATATAAATGTAATTGTTATTGTGAGTAAAATTGTATACCATTTATTGACTGACCAGTTGGTAACTTTGAGCTACAAAAAAAATTTCCCTAATTGGGGGTGGAATAACAAGATTTATTCTATGATCGAAAAGAATGTTCACACGAATATTACTTAATTGGTTATTCTAATTGTATAAGTTGAATAATTAGTACAGATTAATATTTTATTTATAAAAATATGCAACCACATTTTTTTGGGTGTCTTATCTACATAGATAGAATTTCCTGTATTAAAGTTGTAATTTATCTAGATAGAATTCCTTATAGATTTAAATACAAATTTCAATCTGCCATAATTTCTATATTTTTATTTTATTTTATTTATCAAATGTTTCTCGATCTCATTAATATCTCAAAAGAGTTCGATCAAAAAGAAGAATATAAGAATATATTTCTCACTTTATCTTTTGATATAAGAAATGCTGAGCTCAATTTTAAAGACAAGACAATTTAATTTATTTTCAATACCCAAAACATAAAAAATTATCCTTAAAATATTAAATTATATGAAACTAATTTTACTTTATCTACATAACAGCTTTTAAATGAACAAGTTTTCATCACCTTTTTGAAAAGGAATTCTTTTGGCTAAAATCATAATTGGTAAGAAACTTTTGTTAAATTTTAAATGAAAGTTGCAAAAATTGGCTTTTGTGGCAACTTTGAATTTTTGTAAAATGTTACATGTTTTGTTACATTTCACTGATTTTAATTTAATTAGAGTGTCAAAAGGTAAGGCAAAGTGCATAGCAAACTTCTCATCAAATGGATATTCATTTGTTTAATTTATCAAAATATCAATTTAGAAGTTTTTTTTTTATTCTTATAGAATTTATGCTTTATAAATTTTTCTTAAATATTAAATTTTTTTTTTGCCTTTTATGTCTGAGTGGTAAAAACTTGCAAAAGAGGAGAAATTTTACTACAATTCATAAGGAGAAAACCTTCTTCTTTTCACGTCTTTTTTTTGTTTGTTCTTTTGTTGTTGCTGTTGTTGTTCGATGGAAAAAAGTTAAGATTTAAATCAACTTATGAAAGCTTTCAGTCCTTAGCTAAAAGGCATGTTGTTGAAAGCAAAGATAGAGCAAAGAAAAAAGTATGGAAAAGAACGCAGGCCGGAGTGGCGGAGGAGAGAGTGAGAGGGTGAGAACATGTCAACTAAACTTATCAGGGCGACTTCCGGTGTATGCCACAACAAGGCATGGCACAACACAACACAAGACAACAAAACGAAATACAACAACACAACACAAGACAAGGCGAATGAATTCACAGCAAATGCAACCCACCCACAGAGTACACCAGCCAATATCCTGCACAACATGGCGATACAATGCAAACACAAACGGAATGTCGTATAACTATTCCGTATATACCCTTTCCCCGAACATCCAACAGATCCTCTATCCACACCCCTCACACAGCGTCAACCATCATCAACCATAGGGGGTACCATGTAAACCAACTAATGAAACTGTCAACTGGCCACAACAGCAAAAGGAAGAGGTGCAAGAGATGGGCGGAATTGGCTTGGGTTTGGCTTGGGTCTGGGTTTGGGTTTGGTTTGCTTTATCGTTCAGCCTTTCACTTTTTTTTTTTCCTCTGTCTCTTGCTTCTTTTTTTGAGTTGTTGTTATTTTTTTCTTTTTTTTTTGCAGCTGCAGGACAAGCAACAGGCTAACCCATCATCTTCATTATTGCCATCATCACCAACGAATGATAGAGGAAGAGAGAGAGAGAAAGAGAGAAAGGATATGGTGGGAACAGCATGAGAGCATAAGGATGTTTCATTAAAAGTCCTTGCTCTAAATTGATTGCCCAGTCAGCGTTTGATTAGCACTCCCAGGCTTTAAATTTATCAGTCAGCCTTCAGGAATTCAAATTCATCTCCCTAATCCCCCCACCTGCCAGTAATTGCACCCCTTTATAGTTATCCTCGTGGCATATATGAAATGAAGACAAAAAAAAAAAAAACAAAAAAAGAAAAGGAAGAAAAGAAAAGCTCATTCACTGCCACAGCTACTTTTGCACAAATTGAAAATTCAATTTTCGTCAGACAATGCACCGATGACAGACAGAGAGGACAGGAAGGAAATATGAAGGGTAAAAATAAAACCGAAAAAAAAATAATAATAAAAAAGAAAGAAAAGAAAGGAGAAAAAGGAAAGAAATAGAATACACCTGTACAGTGGTCAGTTCAGTAACTTGATTGAGAATTTCATATGAATTTACCTTTTTTTTTTTTCTTCTTCTCGCGATATTTTTAGCATTGTCATAATCGAATTGAGTTGGCAGCAGTGCACACAAAATGGTAAAAATGGGGAAAGGGAATGAATGTCAGTTGGATTGAGGCCGGAGTCAGTTATGGAAATGGATTTTCCAGCCATTCACATATGTCTATTATGCATAAGCTTGAGTCTGCATATGTGTGTGTGTGCATATACAAATGGATGGATGGATGGTTGGATGAGTGAGTCAGTAAGTATGTGTGTGTGTGTGTGTGGTTCAGTCACAAAACGGAACAGCTGCTTTTATGCTGTATATATGTATGTATGTATAATACCTAGACAAAAAGTTCACGTCATTGCCCTAACCAGATGAGGTTAACCAAGAATATTTATCAAAATGCGGCTTATTGAACTAAATTGAAAACATTTACGAAACGAATTTTACATAAGACGCCAATTGATCCGGACTCATGTGTTTCATATAGATTGGCAGCCCTCAACGCGATTAACTCCAAATTCCACTTGTTCATATTTCTAGGAAAATTTCAAATTAATAGGACATGAATTGCTTATTTTTTCTCTATAGTTTTAGCAAATGTTACAAAAATGCAAATATAAACAATGGAAAAATAAGAGAGAATAACTATAGCTAGACAGTTTTATTAAACTTAAATAGAAAATTAAGAATCAAGTATAAATATAAATTCATTTAATAGTAACAATAAGAAAGGGAAGGAAATAATGTTATTTTTAATTTTTGAATTATTGCTATATATTATATTATATAATATTATTAACAGTAAAAAGATAGTTTTTTTAATAAAAGTTTTTGCACTGTTAATTCGTTTGCCGAAAACTTAGAAAATAATAATAATTTTTGGTTTCTGTTTATATAAGATTTTTTTTTCAGATTAGAAATCAATTTACAATTTTCTTTTTACTTCTTTATACTATGATTTCGGAGCATTCACTAAACTGGTTACTAGCTCTAACTATCCTAAACTAATCGTTGTTATTATTATTATTCAATTTATTATATTTTAAATAGTATTAATATTACAGCTTTTGACTTGAATTTGTAAATATATTTATTTAAAATTAATATTTTATATTCCTTTATTAAATAACTTCTACGATATATTTAGTAAGACAAATAAATTATATAATTACATATTAAAGTAGAGTAAGTAAATTTTATATTTAAGGATAAGTCAATCTCTGCACTCTGTAATATATTATTAAAATTTATTTATTTATTAAATATAAAACGAGGAGGAGTAGGATCCGATTTAGGCAAACTTTCAGAAATTTATTTCAATTACTAAGATCAAATTTTAAGATTCTTAATACTATTCACTAAAAGGTACAATTTATATAATTTTTAATTCAATTCCTATTTAATTCAATTTTCATTAAAACTATCTAACTAATGAATTTAATCTAAGCATCGAGAAAGGACAATAATAAGACGAAGCATTAAGGACGGGATTTATCAAGAACGGAAAATAGAAAAGAAAAAAAAAAAAAACGTAAAACACAACAATTGAAACAAAATACTTGCAGTAAATATAGTTAGGTAAAAACGAATTATGGAATGAAGAGAAAAATAAGATGACAAGAAAACAAGTTAATCAATTGAAAGGACAAAGAAATCAAAGACAAAAGAAACTAAAACCAAAAAATGAAAAGAAAAAAAAAAAGACATAGAAAACATAATTGAAATGCAATTTAAAACGTGCACTGATTATTTTGTACGATTTTAATGAATAATTGTTTGTGTTTCGTCCTTAATCATTGTATACAATTACAATATAATTGTTTTCTATTCTTGCTTTTCCATTGCCAATATAAAGCCAAATAGTTAAAATGATGCAAAAGGATTTTAGTAGGATCTTCACGCCGAGATCAAAGATTAGTTTTGTTACCTAATAAGCCAGCTAAACTACAGCTATCAAATTAGTTTTTAGTAGCTCTAGGGAGTAGCCCGTTTCGGTTCATAAAGGGTATTCCATTTACCGCCTTTTTTGTCAACCTTTTACGCGCATGCAAATTTATGACAGGTGGCAATGGGCTAGATGGCTCACAGTGTGAGAGAGAGTGAGAGGGGTAGTGGCAGCGGAGGCTGCGAAAGGAATGAAACAAACGGTGGGTGGGCGGTTGGGGTCGCGACCAGGTATGGGAAAGTGAGGGCAGGGGGGTATGGGATGGCATAACGGATGTGTGCGGATATGTTTTGCCGCTTGAGTGAATGTTTGTATATGCGTTTCTCTTCTCAGTTTTCTTTTTTTTCTCTCTTTTTTTTCCATTTTTTCTTTTTCATTTTTTCTTTTTCATTTTTTCTTTTTCATTTTTTGTTGTATAAAATAAAAGAGTGGCTTTGTGGGTGTGAGGAGTTTTTGTTTGGGTGGTTGAATCTGTCAACACGATGCCTGACAGTAAACGTACTGCTGCTGTTGCCCCGCCTACACATATATCAAAAGAGAGTGACTGAGAGAGAGAAAGAGTGGGAGTGGGAGAGAGAGGTAGAGACACGGAGGTAGAGCAAGTGTGAGTGTGAGATTGAGAGAGGGCAAAATATGGGTGGGCATTTGTGTTTGCCCATGTTTGTTGCATGTGTTTGACGTTAACGCGACACAATTAAGTCGCTGAAGTGTGCCTACACACACACACACACACTGACATAAACCCATACATACATAAACACACACACACACACACAGTTACGCACACATGTCAACCATTACACATTTCAATTTTGAAGTGACAAGAAGGAAGCCGTGTTTTATGCATATGTATAAATTTATATATGTACAATAAACATACATACATATGTACATATATATGTATACATGCATGTATTATATCTATCTCGTGCCATGTCTGTGTGTGTGTGTGCCTGTCTGTGAGAAGAACTTTCTTAATGAAATTTCAATTTTTTTTCTATTTTTTTTTATCTTCATCTATAAAACAAAAATAAAACACAACTCACATTAGAATGTAAATGTGAATTACACATTTATAAAGTGTTCCAGTTCCAGTCTCTTTTTTTTTTTAAGTCTCTGTCTGTGACTCTTTCTTCTCCCTCACAATTTCTCTCTTCTTCCCACACTTTTTTTTTTATTTTTAATTGAAAGCATTATATGCACATACATTTTAATTACACAATTTGAAAGGATTATGCAAAATCTGAAATAGAATATATAAAAATAAAATAAAAACAACAACAACAACCAGAAAGAGAAATACAGACAAAGAAATACACACATTTAAAAAAAAAAAGAGACAAAAAACAAAATTGAAAAAAAGAAAACGAAACACACGTAGCGGAAGGAAAAATGAAAGAAAAATCTATGCAAAAATAATTTCGTATGTAGATGGAAGGAAAAGCTTTAAATGGCATTGAAGCTTATGTCTTAATGAAAAGGCTTTTACTTTGGCTTAATAAGTGAAAGTTGCCTTGAGTCTGGGTTGAAGGATATATGTATATACCCATATATGGGTGGGAGGAGGAGGTGAAGATAAAGGGGTGAGTGTGTTACTTGCTTTAAGATTGCAAACTGCACTTGATAGACAAATCAAGCATGAACCACATAATCAAGTGGCTCGCAATGTAAACTGATTCTAATGATGCTAATGATGCCACTTGATGCCCGTTAGGGTTTTGGCCATGTCTCTCGTATCTATTTTCAATCTAATATTCAGCTTACATTGACTAATTAATGAAAATTCCAAAATGAAAATTGACCGCAAACAAAATTAATAATCGAATATTTGCCATGGCAAACTCATTAAAATTTAAGCAGATTTCATTTTATGGCTAAATCAAAAATCATTAATTAACATTTTCAAGTCAAAATAAGCGAAACAAATAAGTATACTATATAAATAACAGATTACACGTGCAAAACATATTGAAATTCAATAATTTGGCTTAATCATCTCTCAAGCACTAAATTACTTAAAGATTTAATTGAATTCTGAAGTTATTAAAATTGCCTTTCTTTTTTTTTGTGCGAGTATAAAGAAAATTAAATTGAAATGCTGTAAATTTTGTTTTCATATTCAAATAAACAGCACAGAATTAAGTTAAAATTATATGAATGAAGTTGTATATTATAAATATCAACATTTTCTTAAATAATTGGTCTTGAAAATTCTTATCTGTCAGCTATAACTTTGATTAAAACGGTTTTTCACTGTTCAGATTTTAAATATATATTGAATTTAATTTGTGTAAATTTAAAGATGTTGGCAACCCTTTAACTGAGGGTTCATTTGAGTCATTTCAAATGAAATCGATCGCAAACGAGAACAGGTCGATTAGATTACATACAATTTTTCCTGAATGTCTCTTAAGAAAAAATTCTAATTAATTAATGACTGAATCGAATTTAATAAAAGTTTAATAGTAAAATTATTCGGGTGATGAAGGGGATGGCAATTGCTTTTCATTTCACTAAATAAAAGGCAAATGATTTGAAACCGAATGCGAATCGGTTTTAATTCTGATTTCGATAAATTTATACGATCATATTTTTTTATCCCAATCGATTGATCTGTCTATCTGAAGTAAGTTATATTTAACTATTAAAAATGGTTGAAAAGGTATTTTTTTCTACTTTAAAGTGTATTTATGCAAACTATAAAATAATTTTATAAATTGAGAAAACTTTAAATTACTATGTATGTATGTATTTGAGAACTTAATAGAAACTATAAATAATTTTAATTGAATTAGGAAATAAAAGAATTTTATATCTATAAACAAAAAACTTTTCAACTAATACTAATACCGATTCCAATAGATTTTTCACATTTGCAACTTTTTATACATTGTTATTTAAAAGCCTCTTTATGTGTGTGTGTGAGTGTGCGTGGGTCTGTGTGTGAATGAGTGAGATACATATAACCAGTCTAATTAGCAACTCATTAGCCAGCCAGACGATGCAACACAATGTGCCCAGGAATACCCCTAATATTGTGTATATATGCATGTGCTGTGAGTGGGTGTGTATGTGTACGAGTGTGTGTGTGTGTGTAGTTGGTATATGGGGTAGGTGGGTTAAATTGCGGCACGTGGATCAAGGCTTATCAGAAAAGTGCAGGCAGGCTTCTCTCTTCAACTATACAAAGACTTTTGCAGACACATTGATTGTTTCTACATTCGAGAAATAAAAGTCATGGGTGAGCAATTGTCTTCTCTCCGTTCCCTATTACCACCCAGCACCCCTCTCTTACCATCCTATTCGTTCTCTTTGTCTCTTATATATGGGCATACTAATAGGAAACCTACCGCAATAATGACATTTTCATCTGACATTGTCTGTTGTTGCCAATGAATCAATGTGCCAGAGAAAATTTTTATTTTTTTTCTTTTTTTCCTTCTGGCCACTCTGGTTGCCATTCGATAATGTGGCCAAGAATGGTAAATGCTCAATGAGCATGCAAAAATGTATACCAGTCTCAAACCAGAATAAGGAACTAGGAACTCGCCCTGGCCCGGTCCTGGTCCTGGTCCTGGTCCAGGTCCAGGTCCTGCATCAGGACCATCCATTTTATTCCTGCAATTTCCAATTATCGATAACCAAAGGAAGTAAAGAGTTGGCCAAACTTATTGTTCTTGCTGTTGTTCGTCACATAAAAGCTTGTAAAATCAGCAGCTCTGCATCGTTGGTTTGGCAAATTAAAAATGGATCGGTAAAAGAGAAGCAAACCAACAACAACAACTGCAACTGGAGGCCAAAAGAAAGCTGAACGCAAAAGAGAAAAGAACATTTTTCAACTGTCTTCATTTTTGAATGAAGAAGGACGACAAGGAGAAGGAGCAAATTTCATTCCAATGGCAAAAATCCAATTCATCAGGTAAATTATTTTACTTAGATGTTCATTTCGATATGCACTACAAAAAAATCGCTTGTGACAGAATGAACATTGGATAGGACAAAACTTAAGCTCTAATTTAGTCTAATTTCGACTAAGTTTTAAAAATGTTTTATTAAGTTAAGAAAAATTAGGGACAATGTCGATTTAAAACTTTGGAAAACACCTAAAAGATGGCGAACTTACAACGTAAAGAATATCGGACAAGTCCTTTAAAAGAAGCCTTAACTTCGGAAGGTTAGAATTAAGACTAGTTTCGATCGATTTTAAAAGCCTTTATCTTTATTTGTTTCTTAGCATTGCATTAATTGGTATTAATATTTAAAAAACTAATTTTCAACTTTTAACTCATTTGAGCAACTGTTAAAATTATCAAAAATGTGATCCACACATTTTCTAAATTTTTAATAGTTTTTATATAGTTTTTACGAACGAAACTTATAACGATATTAATGTTAAACTTAAGAGAAACCGGTTAAAAGTTAAACGATAAAACAAATATAAAAATAAAGGCCATAAGCTAAATCCTTTCAAAGAAAATTTATTCAATTTTCTTTATAAAATTAAGAACTAAAATTCGCTTGTCTTAATTAAAATTTTGCGATTCGTTTGACTAAGCAAAAAAATTTACTAAGATCTTTAAAAAGCTTTAAAAGTTGAACAAAAAATTAAATATATCAATAATTTAAAAACCATTTCCTATCATATAGAAACATCAAATATATACTTATGTATATACATATATTTCTTTTTAATACCTGACTATATTTTTTATTAAAATTTTTCCATTCATAATATTCAATCGTAAGATAAATATCAATGGACAAAATTGTAAGAAAAGATGAAAATCAAGTCAAACCTTATTTGGTCTCGGTTTGGTTTGGGGTTTTCACATGAGCAGACGTTTTAATTTTTATCGAACGTTTGACAGGCAGCGGAACGTACGGATGGACAGATGGGATAGTCGGATGGATGGACAACGATTGACATCGCCAGGGTCGGTCCTTACAATTGAGCACGCTTGGCAGCGCAAATAAGTCCGATTAAAGAACATGGCCAGAGGGAGGTGGGGGGTGGTTGTGTGGCGGGTCAGTGTTGAAATGATGGGTGGAGGTGAAACCATTGGACAATGATAAACTGTATTCCAAAAAAAAAAGGAAAAAACGAAAATTGTAAAGAGAGAGAGAGAGAGAGACTCTCTGACTGGCTAAAGGACAAGCAATGAAACGAACCAACGAAGCTTTTGCTCATATGTGGGCGCATTTTACAAGCCGTTGCTCTTTAATTTAAATATGTTTCAATGCACAAAGCTAAATTAAAATGTATTTATATGGCACAAAGGGGTAGAGTGACAATGATGGTATATATTCGTTTCACTTCTCATCTCCTCTTCTCATTTGCCAGGGTGGTGGTAATGGGGGCATGGCAGATTGTCACAGGAACAAGCAAGCAACCCTTTTTAATGACTATTTTTATCAATATGGTTTTCACCTTGCTGTTGCTGCTGCTGCTTCTGTCGTGGCTGGTTAGCTGCTGTCTCTCATCCTTTAATAAGGAAGAAGAGTTTATGCTTGTGCACTTGCTTCATTTAGCGCGAAAACCAGAGCACAAAAAAAAAAACCATATAAAGAGCATGAGGAGGAAGGGCAGGTTGGGGTTTTCTGGCACGCGGATCAGAGGCCACGGTTTGCTGGTTACTTTGTGTATGTATTTTGTATCCCATGCTAAAAGTGTCAACCACGAAGCCAAAGCCAAAGCCAGCACAGGCCAAAACCCAGGCTCAGGTTGTCCTTTTTTTTTCCTTTCCTTTCCTTTTTTTTACATTTCAGGCCAAAGCTGCCACAGCAGCATATTGTATGGTAGAGGATGTGTGTGGGCAGTTGGAAAAGGGCAACATATGTTCAGGGCAATTAGTATTCGAGAAATCCTTACATAATGAGCGTACTATAGCTACAACTTATACCAGCAAAAAAGGCATTGAATTGTACTTAATCTTTACTATAAAAAAAAACTCGTTTTTTCTCACAATTATAATTTCTTTCAATATGGTTGGGTTATTTTTTTTATCATTTAAATGTAAAATAAAATGTATAGAGATTTAATCATAAACAAAGTTCTAAGCCAAGTTTAAGCATTTCTTTAATCTCTTTACTTGTACTGCTCTCTTGCCTAAGCCACAATAATGAAAACAAATTAACAAAAAAGTTGAAAAACTGACTTCAAGAATACTCTGCATCAGTTGGGGCATATCTTAGACTCTATTTATTATGTAAATTGAATCTTTCAAATAATTACGAAAAAACAGCTTAAGAAAAATAATGGCTCCTTCAATGATCGGGAATGGATATGCTACCCTCTCTACCTGTTGCCAAAAGGCATATACTTTTCCATTCCATGGACACTTGAAGAGTATGTAAATGTAAGTCAAGAAACGAAAAAAAAAAACAATTTGTCGTCCCGTGTATTTTTTTACGTCTATCTTGATGGCATTTAAATCAAAGTCGGTTCCCAAATGATTTCCTAGCATGCTTTTGGGCTGAATCTAAAAAAAAAAAGAAAACCAGAAAAAAAATTGAAAACGAGTGAAAAGCGAGGAGGATGGAAAGCAAAAAATAAGAAAAAGGTAAATAAAATTGCCGCCTAGTTGAGTTTTTGTGCTTTTCTCTTTTGGTTTCCAAAATGTTTTTGCTTCCCATCATTAAAATAAATAATATACAAATAAGGCTGCCAACTTGTTTTCATTTTTTTTGCTTTTCTTCTTTTTTTTCCACCCAACTCTAATTCAATTTTCTATAACGCTGAATTGCCGGTTTTCTTTTTCCCCAGCGTCTAGGCAGGCAAGTACAAAAAGAAAATAAAAAAAAAAAGAAAAGTGGAAAAAGTAAGCAAAGAGAAAAAATAATAGAAAAAAAAAAAATAAAAAGAAAAAAAATTGAAGGAAATGGGTAAGCATGATTATTATGACGCCACGGAAAGTTTTATTCCTACACTTATATATATATATAATATTTATACACTTGACAAACAGAAAAATTTCATATCAATTTTGACAAGATGTTTGTAACAACTTTAGTATACATATATAGTATGTATTCTTGATCAGCAGAATAAATTGAAATGTAAGCATATTAAATCCAGTTCAGAAAGTAATAAATGATTTAGAATCTTCTTCCATAAATAAGTATGTATATATAAAGTTCCAAAATCTCATTTAAATATGTAACTTATGTTTTTATAAATTTACAAATTTATTCGTAGTGATTCAAAATCTATAAATTATTATAGAAATGTATAAATATTAATCAATTTCTTATTATCGTGTTTATCGTGAGTAAAAGAATTTAATTTTGGGATCTCTGTTTAAGAAATTTTGAAATCATCGTTGAAAAACTTTCAGGTTTTGTCTAAGAATTAGTGAATTGTTAATAGAGATTTTGTTTTTAAATAAATTGCTTATTATTCAATTTTATCAAAAGAAATTATTTGGAAGTCAAAGTCTTTAATTGCTTTATATTTTTTCATGAAAATTCTATTTACAAATGTTAATTTTTTTCTTAAGTTAGACAATCAAAGAACTAAATTTTGCATAAGAAAAAATATGATTAACTATTAAGTCTTTATATACCTTATAGAGTAAATATTATATATCGTAATTTTTATTGTACGACTAAAATTCTTTTAAATGTTTAACGAAAAGCACAATCATGGAGTGCAAAAAGTGAAGTGTATAAAAACTTCGCTGGTATACGACCAGGGAAAATCCCTTTTTTTTATTTTTTTTTTTTTTGTTTAACCTAACGGTAGTCAGGCAATTGTAAGAGGAACATAAAGGGAGGGTAAAAAGAGTGAGAGGATGAGGAAGAGAAGTTGCTGCTTTCTGAAAACTATTGAAGCGCGCATTCATTTACTGAGACCCGCCCAACCGCCTCTCCTTCTTCACTGTTTGCTGGAGTGAGCCAAGTCCATTGCATGCTTCAATGGTCGCGCAAAACATGCCATCATCATCATCAAAGGGAAATTAACCTAAACGGCCATGAAGCTGTTTGTGTTGTTGCTCTGACTGTGGCTGCTTTACACGTCCAACGACCACGAGAACTGAGAACTGAACAGAACACGGAAACTGAGAACTGAACCTGGTCTAAACTACGATTCATTCTCTATCTATCTCTTTCTTTCTCTGTTGACTCTTTTTTGCCCACATTTTTGCTGATTATGAGGTTGAGCAAACGCAAAACTGCAAAATGTGCTCTACTCTTATTATTGCCTTGCTCTCTCTTTCTCTTTCTCTCTCTCTATCTCTCTATCTCTCTATCACTTTTCTCCATGTAGTTTTATCCAACTTTCGACTTATAATGGAAACCATGGAGAAAAAAGCAACAACATTCTTTGGATATGGCTCCACAGTTTATTTGGTGCTAATTGTGGCTGCTGCTGCTTGGATGGGTTATAACCCAACGAAAGCATCAGCTCAGCTGGTACTTTGGGTTAACTGCGCTAATTGAACTATATTGCCACTGTCTCCCACTCGTTTGAGTGTAAGAGAAATGACGATAACGATTATGATGATAATGATTCCCTCTTTATGGTTGTGATTATTGAGGCGTTATATTCTCCAACAATTGGCACAGATTTCAATATGTTGGCCATATGTGATAGATTTATCTGTATGTATGTATACTTGTATATTTTTTTTAGACTGTTTACGTTTATATATATTTAAGCCATTAAAATTGCTCTACATTAGTCAAATTGTACCAATACTGAATATTATATAGTATTAACATTAGACAAGGTTACAAATAGTCAGTTCTTTTGTACTTTACCTTATTGAAAATAAGTTAAAACTTATCGATAATTTGAACTTTGTTAATGCTCTAACAAGTATTATATAAAATTTTTCAATAGAGTCAAATATTAGATCTTGCTTAATCAAAATCTAAAATTTTAAATTTTCAATTTTGGGTTTATTATTTTTATTTCTAATCTTTCTTCATTTTTTTTCCTTCCAAAATCCTCAGGAAAAAGTACCAGAATTTTTCAAAAATAATTATTTAACAAAAATCTTAAGGTAGAAATTGTTCTCAAGAACAGTTTGAGATTTCCTATGCAGTATAATTTATAATAATCTTAAAAAAATTTTTAATTACCAATTTTGTTTCTTTATATCTTAAATCTTTTTTTATTCACTCTTTTCTTAGGAAATACTGAAGAAGTTTTGAGAAACAATTCTTTTAAAAATTTCTTGACTGAGGACTCTCTAATCGTTTAAGAAGTTATTCTAAAGAATAGTTTGAGATTTCTTATGAAGTTTTTGTTTATTATTTCGTTTATATAAAAGTTAATTCAAAAAGTGATCCGAAATAAAGAAAAGATGCTGTATAGATTAAAACTTTTAGTAAAAATTTAAAAAAATTCACAGAATGCATAGGCAATGAAATTTATTTCAGCTGGAGAATAAAATAATAAAAAGCTTAACAAGAGCATTACATAAGTTCAATATTTTATTTACTTACTTTTAGTAATTCCATCAGACAAATTTTAATGGTAATTAAAACATTTAAAATGTAAAATAACATACCTGAAAAATAAAGAGAAATTCTATAAAGTAATTAAAATGCATAATGAATAGAAAAGTTAACATAAATTAAATACTTAAATACACAGGAAAAGTTTCTGTTTAAGTACTATGATTATTTGTTTTAGTTGAAGCAAAGTTCAAATTTTATATGGAACTTATGTAAATTGTAATTAAATTTTAAATCCTATTTTCTTGAATGTGCGGAAGGGGGGAGGATGGTCCTTATTTAAAGAGCTTGTCAAATTGATCTAACATTTAATGATTTTTCAGTGATTGTTATCTAACATTATCATTTCATACTTACATAGATAAAACATTCAACAAATGCTCAAATAATATTTTTCCCCTTAAGCATTTTATGATTACAGACACATCATAAAACCCAATTTAGAGCCGACACGCCACACCACCCCCGCACACCCATCTTTCAACTCAATCATCCCATTTACCAACTACCCCACCATACTTCCCCTCTTGCCAACAAATTTCCCCCTATATAGCACTTGTGTCTTCTTTCTTAGATATTGACTGAAATCTCAGCTGTGAAAATATTGAAATCTAAAAAGCAAATAATTTAATTCGCTTAAACTTTCGTGGAATGATGAGCACAAAAAAAAAAAAAGAAGAAGAAGAAGAACTGTTGTGTGGGGTGGGGAGGTGGATGAGAATGAAAATATATGTAGAGAATAGAATGAATTGGATGGATGGTTGGGTAGATAGATGAATGGATGGGGGACATAGGCAAAAGGACAGGACGTGAGCTGTGTAGCCGCAGCCGCCATCAAATTTGAATTTGAGGGAAAAAGGACGAAAGACGAGCACTGTCACGCATTATCTATACCTAAATACTAAGAGGGACAGATATAAAGACAAAGAGACAGAGATAGAGAAAGTGAGAATTGAAGCCACTTCCTTCTAGGTTTTTGGAGACACTCGGCGTTTTTAGAGCAAACCTGTCACAGGAAACATACACTCACACACACACACACTCACACACATACGAGAGGAAACGATGAGTGAGCAAAGTAAAAGCTACCTTCTACTTCTCTTGTTGCTGTTGTTTTTGCTGTTGTTACTTCCTGGCAGTAAGACAGCCGCCGTGTCCATGTCCATGTCTGTCTCTCCCTGTCTCATTTGCTTTCAATTTTTATTTGCCGTGTTACAACCAACAGACAACAGCAACAACAACAACAACACGAAACATACCCGTGAGGCATTTGACGCGTCTCTCTAAATGGTGATGGAGGAGATTGGTAGAAAGAAGGTAGGCAAAAGCTACTATGCGGAAACATGGGAGTGTGCCTGGCATTGTTAGCACTTGGACAGGTCTCTGTCTCTCGGTCTCTCGTTTCATTTCCTTTTTCTTTTTTTTTTCGGTTAAAAAATCTTCACTTGAGCAGATAATTTTCACTTTGGCCCTTCATCTCTTTGTTGTTGTTGTTGTTAATGATGATGTGAAAATTTCGTCGGTTTTTTTTTTATTTTATTAGAGCACAGGGAGCATTGTGATAAGCCGGGTATTATGTGCACTGCGATTCAATAGATAAGAATATAAAACTAGAAGGATGGGCTAACTTCGGCCGTGCCGAAGTTCGTATACCCTTGCAAACTATCTTTTTGATTTATATATAATTTGCCGGAATCATAAGGAAGTATATAAAACAAATTTTTTTTTCCCCGATTGTTCCTATGACAGCTATAGCATATAGTCGACCGATTCTGATAAAACTTAAAAGATATATTTCTTTTTATATAAAATTGTCAAATAACAAATTTCGTGACGATTGCTTCAAAAACACCGAAGTTATTGATCAAAAACTATATTTTCGACTGATCGTTCCTATGGGAGCTATATGATATAGTCGACCGATTCTGATAAAACTTGGTATATATGCTGAGGATTATATAAAACTCACAAACACCAAATTTAGTGACATTCGATTAAGAAACAACTGAGTTATTGATGTTAAACCTTATTCCTGACCGATCGTTCCTATGGGAGCTATATGATATAGTCGACCGATTCTAATGAAACTTGGTATATATGTTGGGGATTATATAAAACTCACAAACACCAAATTTAGTGACATTCGATTAAGAAACAACTGAGTTATTGATGTTAAACCTTATTCCTGACCGATCGTTCCTATGGCAGCTATATGATATAGTCATCCGATCGGGATGATTCCGAGATATACAATGCCTGCAGCAAAAATAAGCCTAGGTGCACCATTTCAGCTCTGTAGCTCTAAGGGTCTTGGAGGAGATTGCGTTGATCCAGACAGACGGACAGACGGACGGACGGACGGACGGACAGACGGACAAGGCTATATCAACTCAGCTCATCATGCTGATCAAGAATATATATACTTTATATAGTCGGAGATGCTTCCTTCTATGCGTTGCAAACTTCTGACCAAAATTAATATACACTTTGCAAGTGTATAAAAAAAAAAATATATATATATATACATATATATATATATATATATATATATATATACATATATATATATATAATATATATATAATATATAATATATATATATATGTATAATATATACATATATATATATATATATATATATACATATATATATATATATATATATATGTATATATATATATATGTATATAAATGGGCAAGGTAGATTGTTTGCATTCCAATGAACAAATATTTCCATATAGTTTGTCGCGTGAAGTGGCCAATTAAAAATCATCCAATACAGAAGAGAAAAAAGAAACCAGAAAACGAAAAACGAGAGCAGAGTAGACCTTCACTTGAGGGATAGAAGATGCTTTAGGTAAGATTTATATATATATATATATATATGTATATATATATATATATGTAGTAGCCACCCTGTTTTTATGTCCAACCAACTATGCTAATGTTGTGAATAAATTTTCTGTGGATTTTTTATACCCTGTAACCATAGGGTAAAAGGGTATATTAAAGTCGCTAAAATGTATGTAACAAGCAGAAGGAAAATTTTCCGACCCCATAAAGTATATATATTCTTGATCAG
Organism: Drosophila emarginata; assembly: GCA_037075365.1. Lineage (NCBI taxonomy): Eukaryota > Metazoa > Arthropoda > Insecta > Diptera > Drosophilidae > Drosophila > Drosophila emarginata. Next base: position 2,335,337 of record JBAMCD010000014.1, on the reverse strand, counting down.
TATCAATAGCGAAGTCGATTGAGACATGTCCGTCTGTCCGTCTGTCCGTCCGTCCGTCCGTCCGTCCGTATGAACACCGAGATCTCAGAGACTATAAGAGCTAGAGCAACCAAATTTGGTGTCAACATCCGTCTATTGTATAAGCAACTCAAGTTTATTTTAAATTTTTGCCACGCCCACTTCCGCCCCCGTAATTTAGAAAAAACTATAACTTGAGCTATAATAAAGATATCGCATTCTTATTTGGCACACTTAATAATATAGCCAATATGCACCAGCTGACCAAATTTTGTCAAAATCGGACAATAATTATCGGAGACATACGTATTTCCGTTTTGTACTGAAACGTCCCATGCAAAATGGGCTGTTAAGTGTGAGCGAGATAGCATGCGTTCGCTGTTGCTGCATGGCAAGCAGTGCATGCTAAGAGAATTTTTTTTGTAAATTGATGGCGATTTTGATCGTTTTTGACTTTATGGAGTACTTTTACTTGGTACAGGGTATACTCAATGTCGGCAGGGACGACTTGCTTGCTTCATTTTTTTTTGGTTTGTTAGATGGCAGGCCGGTAGCGGCAGCGGCGGGGGAGGTAAATTAAAAAGGAAGATTCAAAGTCTTCAGCATAAAAGCTGGCAATAAAAAATAGCTTAAAAATTTCACTTAATTTAGGAAAGAAAAAAAAATAAAATGAAAAGAAATATTTAAAGTATTATGTAACCGACATTTAAAATAGTTAACGTTTTTATAGAGTATAGAATTTGACATTGATTTGGTTTAGTTTTTAATATTACTGATTTATTGAGTTTAAATAAATTATATTAAAAATTAAATGTTCAACTTTAATAATAAAGCTACGGTATGACGATTTAATGGTTTTTAAATCTGTTGAAAATTTTACAATTTTAATTAAACCGAAACCCAACTTGGTCGAGACTGTGATCCTTCTAATTTAAGTAACTTTTATATAAATATAAACTTAATAAATATATTGCAAAGGCGACTATAAGAAATAAAAATACTTTGTGGACTTAAGAAAAAATAGATTTAAAATTAAACTTTGATTCAAGACAAAATTGCGTATATTTTCATTTTTTCTTATGGATTTTGACCTTAATTTTCGGAATTATTTATTTTAAATCTAAATTTTTCGTTCAATACCAAAGAAATTTCTTTAAGAAGATTGCCTATATATGTGATGATATTTAGTAATAGTTACTAATTCGTTGAATGTTACTAATTTTTATTTTAGTTTCGGTTTCAATTACCCATATTTACAGTTTATCCTAGCTTTAATAGTCGATGTGATAAAACTATTTGTAAGCCATAAAATCGTTCGACTTTTTTATGCGAAACAAAGTTTAATGAAGTATCAAAGATACCATTTTGGATAGTTTACACTTGATTTAAGTACTTAACTGCTCCCACCACTCCCCTTTATTTTCAGTTTGATTTTAGTACCTTTACATTGTCAATCGAAATTGAATTAAAGTACAATTTGAACATGAAAACGTGATCGTTGAACATTTCGTTTACTTCCTTTTTTTTTATTTTCTTCGTTTAAAATTTACAATACTTTAAAGTAGTCGGTACATCATTTATCCGATCAAATGACACAGGGTATATTTCATTGCCATGCAGTGCCATCCACTTAAAATTAAATGACCAAATGACCCAACCAAGATGGGACCAGCGACCAGGTAAATGGTGGATATTTTGTACTTTGGTTCACATGCCATCACGTTTGTGGGTAGTCACTTGTATACGTAGATATATATATACTATATATATAAATTTTATAGCTCCCTTGGCTAACTTGACTACATTTAAAATCAGTTTTAGTTTGCATAGAAAGACAAAGAGAGAAAGAGAGTGGAAAGGAGAGGGGTGTGTTCGATAAAGCCAAAAGAAATTGAATTTTAGCTTGACTGACTTGTGACTGGATGATTCGCATTTTTCCTTGTTGTTTTTGAATACTTCAAAAGGGACAACAACAACAACTAGAAGCCAAAACACTCGAAATTCAACGCCTATCGATTTACATTTGTGATTTTTGACTGTTTGAATTTGATTCACTGATTGACTGAATGACTGACTGACTGAGTGGCTACTGGATTGACTGATTGCCCCTCGTCTCATCCGCATCCTTGTTTGCCTGTCAAGTGTCTCTCTTTTTCTTCCTCCCTCTCCGTTGCCTTTCGATTTCCTTGTTGGGTTTTCTCTTTTACTATTCCTTTTCCTTCTTCTTTTTTTTCTCCTATTTTTTTTGTGTGTTCATGTTACTTGGTCATGGGCTAAAAGCTTTTGTGCTAATCATAGTTAAATGTCAATTTTAATCTAAAATAACATACATATCAAAACACACACCTGTGTGTGTGTGTTTTTTGGACAACTTTTGCCAAGTGAGCATTCGAGATTTGACCTTTAAGTCTAAGTAAATAGTCTATGGAAATTTGATTGGAAACAAAAGTAATTTAAGCCGGATTTCATTCGTTTGCCTAACAAACATAACTAACAAAATTTTAAATTGAAGTATAAAAAAAAATCAGCAAATTTATATCTGATTCTTTAAGGTTTTACCTAACTTGTAGTTTTTAGATTTAAAAGTATTTCAACTTCACTTCAAAGAAACGTTTTAAAACTCACCAGAACTAGCGTTTAAATTGCCAAATGAACCAGGAAAACTAATTTTTTGTTCAATTTTTTCGAGTTTAATATAATAATTAAATCGGTTAAAAAATGACCTTAGCAAAATTTGGTACATTTGAGAAATTTTTTTCAAAATAAAACTCGAGTTCTCAACTCTCTAATTAGTATGATTTTAACCGATTTTGAAAACTACATTTTTTTTAATGATCTTAACAAGATTGTGAATGAAAGGAAAATAAAATATGGATCACTTAAAAATTGGCCACTCTTATTCAAATCAATCAATTAGCCAATGTTTCACCTATTCCATATATTATTTCCATATCTATATAAATAAATTTACACAATTTTCAAGGGTTCTACAACCTCTGACACTTTTAATTTTATTCTATATAATATATATTATTGATTAGATTACACTTTATTCCATTTAAAACTTTGACAATCATAAATTAAATTGTTTTACAAAAGAAAGAAAGGTAACATTTAAAATGAATGGCTTTAATGATTAATGATGTAGAAAACTTTTGTAAATTATACTTAAATTTCAAACTGACAAAAGAGAAGAAGTCGCAGTGGCGAAATTGTTTAAAATTGCTTTAAGCATTCTTTAAAATTTCTACTTAAAATGTTTTTTTCTTTATTGAGAATTTGTGACTGTAATTAAAGTGAAAATAGAGTTGTATCTAAAAGAATTTAATTTAGATACGGATAGACAGACAAGTAAAGAAATGGATTCGACTTGACAATTAATGCTGAACTTTAATTCTTTATAAAAATCAATAATAATCAATAATTCAATATAAAAACAGCCGAAAGCTATATCTATCTTTCCATATATCCCTTTTTATACCCTGTACCCATAGGGTAAAAGGGTATATTAAAGTCGCTAAAATGTATGTAACAGGCAGAAGGAGAATTTTCCGACCCCATAAAGTATATTTATTCTTGATCAGTATCAATAGCGAAGTCGATTGAGACATGTCCGTCTGTCCGTCTGTCCGTCTGTCCGTCCGTCCGTCTGTCCGTCCGTCCGTATGAACACCGAGATCTCAGAGACTATAAGAGCTAGAGCAACCAAATTTGGTTTCAACATCCGTCTATTGTATAAGCAACTCAAGTTTATTTTAAATTTTTGCCACGCCCACTTCCGCCCCCGTAATTTAGAAAAAACTATAACTTGAGCTGTAATAATGATATCGCATTCTCATTTGGCACACTTAATAATATAGCCAATATGCACCAGCTGACCAAATTTTGTCAAAATCGGACAATAATTATCGGAGACATACGTATTTCCGTTTTGTACTGAAACGTCCCATGCAAAATGGGCTGTTAAGTGTGAGCGAGATAGCATGCATTCGCTGTTGCTGCATGGCAAGCAGTGGATGCTAAGAGAATTTTTTTTTTAAATTGATGGCGATTTTGATCGTATTTGACTTTATGGAGTACTTTTACTTGGTACAGGGTATACTCAATGTCGGCAGGGACGACTTGCTTGCTTCATTTTTTCTTTTAATTAACTAAGCAAAGATATAGATTAAGATTAAAGTGTTTTGCCTTTAATAACTTTAACTAGAATATAGATTTCTAAAATATTTTTTTAATATTAAAGCCATGTTTTTCTCTAGTTTCAACGATATCAGATTAAACTTATATATAATAATGGAAATATTTGTTTTACTTGCCGAAAATTCGTATCAAATTTTAACTCAAAGTCCACTTAAACATTTTGTTTGTATTTTTGGCTAACTAAAACAAAAAAAAAAAATGGTTTACCAAATTGAAATTTGGCCCCCATTTTCGTAATCAATTCTTGTCCACTCTATTGCATGCTATCTCTGTCTCTCTCTCGCTCACACACATTATTTCTCTTTTACTCTATCATGTTCTCTCGTTCTCTGTGTATTTCTCTTCAGTTTTGAGTTTAATATGCAAATTACTTCGTTTCTAATTAAAATAACTGGGCACTGCTTTAGGTTTTTTTTTTTGGCTCGTTCTCTCGTTTCGAAAACACATTTTTGGCTGACTTTGTGTCTGTGCCACTTCTACCCCACTACCTCTACCCTCTTTACTACTCTACTCATCTACCATTTACCATCTACTTTTCTGCCAACGTTATTCATATTACAAGCACCCCCACTCTCATAAAGTTGAGGATGCAGGTGGTTGGGGATCGGAGGAGTAGGAAGCGCAAGAGGAGAAGGATGTCCTGGGCTTTAGCTTTGGGATCTATTAGCGCTAGCAATGCAGCTGTTGTTGCCTGTATTCTGGCTGTATGCTGGCTGAGGTCGCCATTTGGGGGTAACATCTCTTCCACCGCAAAGGTGAGTCTCCACTTTTGGGGTTTGTCTGTTGCTCTCGCGTTTTAAATTACAAAATATTTTCCGTTAGAGTTGCGGTTTTCAGTTTTACTCTTCCCCCCCTTCCCAAACAAACAGTTCCGTCTCCATTTTTTTGTTGGTTTTTTTTTTTTGTTTTTCTTTTTTTTTTGCTGTTTGACATGGCGATATGCGGCAATTATAAAGCGCTTTTTGTTTTACAGGCGGGTATGTAAAAAGAAAGAAAGGGAATGGGATGAGATGAGGCATTATGTAAGAATTTAAGCAGCCAGGAAAATTTTTTACAATTTATTTAGATGAGGTTGTGTTGAGCTTTAATGAGCCTGTAATGAGTTGAGGTTGAGGGTTAAAAAGTTTCGTTGCGAGTGCAAAGCGTTGTAATTTGTGAGCAAGGATTATGAACTCATTATGTGAGAAAAACAACAGCAACAACAAGGACAATGACAAAAGTGGCAGAGGCGAAATGTCGAAAGAAAACATTTCAATGAAAGGACTTAAAAAAAATATGAAAAACAGGACGAGAAAGTAAAGGAATATGAATACGGCAAATGATAATGAATAATAATCAAAAGCGTTTTACGTTCTCCTATTTATATCAACATAATCCGATTTACTATCAAATTAAATAATTTAGTGGTTTAATCTTAATCACAATTTAGAATTTAGCTTAAAATTAGATGCTATAATTAAAACTTTTATTCCGATTATAGATTTTTTAAACAAGGAACTGAATTTGTGATTATTTTATTTATATAAGCCTTCTCGAACTTTTGAAAAATCTGTACTTTATTCTCAACAGTTGTATTATTTAATTGGTATTAGTATTATTTTAGTAGTATTTAGCAGTTTCTTTTAACAGCGAAAATCATTATAATTTATTTATATTTTATACTTCTTTGTTTTAGATTTGAATTCTTCGTAATATCTACTTTTGTATAGTTTGATTAGAATCGGTTGATTGTATTATTTAGCTGCCACAGGAATAATTGTTTCCAAAAAACGTTTTAATATGAAAAACTTCTTTCTCCTTTGTTAAGCTTCTATAACAAAATAGAGCATATTTTAGTTTTATATACTTCTTAATTATTCTACCAAGTTTTAACAAATTCGATTACCTGTATCATATAGTTATCATAAAAAGATCTGATCAAATTATTTGCCTTACACTAGGCGCAACACTCAAATTGGAATTGAAAAAGGAAAAGTCAGAAGCTCTTTTCCAAATTGTTTCTAATATTAAACAATTTTCAACGACTATTATGACGCGACTCTTTATATATGTATATACATATGTATAATCAATAATTATTTTACTTTATGCATATTTTTTTTAAGAAGTTCTAAAAGCTTCTAATGCTGCTTTGTTGCTTAACATTCAATTACTAAAATTCAATTATTGAAATTCAATTATATTATGGATTCAAACATTTTTAAATTTTTACATCATTAATGAATTTCACAATTGACTATTGAAAATGGAAAGCTGAAACAAAATATACATAATTAAATGGGAATCTGTCTCATATATTTGATCCATTTGATTTGCAGTCACTTGAATTATTCTCCATTTCATTGTGATTTTGTCAACTAGTTTTTAAACTTATATCTCTTTGTCTCTTTGAAATATAAGAAACCACCTTATTTCATTTATTTATAAATGCATGTCAAATAAAATCAAACATCTTTACAATGGAGTAGGAGGCGTGGCTTCAAGTGGTATAGAACAAAAGCACTTCAAAAAGGCTGAAAACTCTCTTAACTCTCAATGTCATTGGCAACATTGGACACACACACAAACATACACACACACACACACAGAGTGAGTTTCTCATCTGTTGTTGATTTTCACTATCGTCAGGCAGGTGGTAAAAACATAGCCTGTGCCACGCCCATGCCCCGACTTTGACTCTGGATCCAGCTCCGCCTCCATCATCATCATCATCAACATCATCATCATGGGGAAGGACGTGCCTGCTCAATTCTTAAGAGCATCAAAATGAAAAGTGTAATTGAATTTTGATTTAAAGTCCTTTGATATATCAGGAACAGGCAAGTTGGCCAAGACAAAAAGTGAAACATGGGGGTTTAGGGATCGGAAACGACAAGCAGAACTTCCATTTAGTTACCCTCATGCCACACTTCAATTTACACAAAGTTAGAAAATAAAATAGTTGCAAGTGGGGCAAAAAAACCAAAATTGATTTGTTGCAGATGTGGCATGAAATCCCTTTTACCACTTCATTTGCCCCTCATTCCTTTCTTTTGCACTCTTACCACTCAATCCAACATTTTGCTTATTCTCTCATTTTCCGTTTAACTTTAATTACTTAGATTAATTGAAAAGTTTGTTTGTGTTTTCTTTTTTTCTTTCTCTTGTGTCTGCGATTTCTTTACTTCCCTTTCTTTTTATTGTTGTGCGATTGAGAAAAAAATTGTCATTTTAATTAGAGTCATTTGAAAATCGATTGTAATTTAGCGAACACACAATTTACTATTTATTTTTTTTTTTATGATTCGATTTGCAGTCATATTTTTATACTACGACTAAAGGTCAAAAGTTCACCATGTGTTGAATTGAGGTTTTTTGGAAACCTATAAAAAAAAGTCACCCAATCTAAAATAGCTCCTCTAATTTTTGCAGGGAATAAAAAATTTTGAAAATAAAGAAATTAGAAATAGAAAATTATTAGACAGATGAAATTAGGGCAATTTTGTTGTTTTGTGAATATGTTCATCCAATTAAAATAACATTTCATATTGAATTTTTAATTTGAAAATTAACAATAATTTTTGATGCTTTTCTAAATGTTTGTGTTTCTTGTATATATATATTTTTTTTTGGCATAAAATAACAAATGTTGTTTTCCGTTTTGTCTCTCTCTCTCTCTCTAACTCTCCATCTCTCTCGCTTGCTCAAAATCTAATATAATTACAGCAAATAAAATTTTGTTGCAATTTTGCATATTTCTGCGTAGCATTGTAAGTGGGCAAAAGAAGAAAAAAAAATAGAAAAAGAAGACGAAGACGAAAAAAAAAGTATTCAACAAGAAGAAAAGAAAAGAAATAAATAAAAGGGGAAACTGTAGCTATAAATAAACGACATCAGCGCGTTGGCACTTTAAAGTGCCTTCTCGTCGTCGACGGTTGGTTACAACAAGATCAGGATGACAGAAGAGCAAAGATGGAAACGTAGACGAGACCCGAGACGAAGACCTAAGATGAGATGAGATGAGATGAAGAGAAGAATTCTCATCGTTCTATGCCAAATGCAGTGGCCGGCAAGCCAGCCAGCCCAGGCACTTGAGATGTCACAGGGCTGGAGGCAAGAAAAAGAAAAAAAAATAAATATTACAAAAAAAAAATGAGAAAACTAAAATATGAAAAAATGCAGCAAGAAAAGAAAAGGAGAGTGGATGGGATGGGGTGCTAGGAGGTAAACTTGGATCTCTGCTCTCTAGCGGAATTTTTGGAGTGGCTCACTCGGTGAAAATGTTTATGCAGCTTGGCCAGAGAAGAGAAATCCAAGTGGTTTATGCTGCAATGCCAATGGGAAAATATTTGTATGCCCACCCCCATCCCCACCTATTTTCTCTATCTGCTTCTTTTTGCATTGTTCAGCTTCATTGGAAAAATAATTCAAAAATAAAAAGAATAAATATATTGGATATTGGAAACACAAATCACAACAATTTTATAACTAAAGTGCATCATACATACATATATTCATCCAGATAGTCGTTTGATTTTTCAAAGTTAAGATCAAGCTCTCAACTTGAGATGGAAATGTTTCAAATTACTTGATTTTAGTTAAAAAGTTCTTGTTACTTGAGAAAAAAGTTCTGACAGATTAACTTTTATTTATAAGCTGTCATAGTATACATATATCCGCAATAAAATATATATTTGTCATTTATCGCATTAAATTTCAAGTAGTTCGAACAGCAATAAAAGTGATATAAAAAATATATAAAAAGAATATCCAAAATATAACTTTAAAAAAGATTCAAATTTAAATTAATTTTCAAATATTATATACAGACCATCAGTAAGTGCTTTAGCTTATCAATAATTGCTTAAATGTATATTAAAATTCATATTAGTTACCATCTCAAAGGATTTCAGAATGCATGTTGAACTAAAATGGATTTCATATGTGGCTCTATGTGTAAAGGCATCATTTAATATCAAAATTTGATATTTGATTTTTCAAATATTTGCCTTATATTCATTTCAATGGATTTTCATTTGAATTTGAAATGAAATATATTTTGTACATTTTGCATTTTGTTATTTGGAATGTTTCCATATTAACGCAACCCTTGCACATTGCTTACACACACACACATATATATATACATATATATGTACATATGTCTTGTGTATCTCTATATATCTGAAAAGACATAGACATATATGTTGTCTATATATTATGTACTAAATCTGTCGTTTCCTTCAATATGTCAACGGTGTTGGCCGTTGACGTTGTCGTTGCTCTTGTAGAGCTTTGCCACCCGAGGGTGTGGTGGAGCACAGAGGTTTGGGTGAAGGGGTTAAGAGGGGAGGGTATGGTGGGGATTGTATTTTGCCTCATCGTTGTCGTTGTCGTCGTCGCTAAAATTTAATTAATGTGAAAATTTGCACAGACTAAGGCTATTTATAAGTTGTTGTAAGTGCTCGCCATTGCACTAAAATCCCCTAACCCCATCCATCCCACCTCCCTCTCAGTACCATCCCTCATTACCCTCTGCCCAAAATACACAAATATATATATATATATATATATATATATATATATATATATAAATGCATATATAGATAGATAGATATATCTATAGGATGTAGATTTTGCCATGTGTAATTGAAAGAACCAAAAGGAAAAGCGTGTAGAATAAAAGCGTTAAAATGATAAAATTCCCTTTTCTAAATGTGAAAAAATTTCAAATCAAAACAATACACTTTTACTATTTTGATTGTTTTTTTCTATATAAAAATTAAATTATATTATATAAATCAGCAAAGATTTAAAAACGAACCCAGAATGACGTTAAGTTGATTCTATTCCATTTTATTTTAATTTAATATATTTCAGATATATATTTGATTTATTTAAGATATCTGATTTTCAGTTTATTTATTTTTTTTATTTATTATTATTTTCATTTTTTTTATATTATTTGATTTGATTTTATTTTTTATTTTTTTATTTTATTTTAGTTTAATTGATAAATTAATTAATTTAAAACTGATTGAAATTGATATTGTAGTGGATACTATTACAATGGAACTATCATATTGAAGAAAATGAAAATTAATTAGAAACTGGACATTACTATTTAATGGTTTCAATTGAAAAATAATAAATTCAATTAAATAAAGACAGAATTCTTCATGTAACTAGTTGTTAATAGTTCTTTTAAGTTTAACTAATTGTGTGAATGTATTAAAGGATATCTTCAGATATATTATTAGTTTGAGTTGTGATTACTTGGTTGATTTAACTGAAAAACCGCTTCGATATGGTATTTATGTTCAGTTTAAGCCGCTTAAAATTGGTTTTTCAATTGTTTATCAAACATTTGTTAAGGTATACGAACTACGAAATTTCAAACCGCATTGTGGTTAACTTTGTAAATAATTGATAATTTGCTAAGAGTAAAGTTTTACAATATGTGTACATATATACAATATACATATACATATATATATATACTTATACGCAAATACAATTTAGTTACCTGTCACTCACTTTTAAATTCTCTCCCATTCTCTTATATATCACATTCGATTCTTAGACGAGGGAAGAACATTCCATGCGGCACCTTAGGTTTTAGTCTGGTTTTTCTTCCTTTTTTTATATATATGTATATATATATATATATTTTTTTTTTTTTGGTAAAAGTTTTGGCAACCTCAGTTTTAATGAAAAGCTGCGGTTATCTCTTCCTAGCATATAGACCACAGCCAATCGCTACCACAGCGGTATATTGCGAAACTTTTAATGAAGCTGCCAGTGTGCAGTAGTGGTAGTTACAATAACAACAACAACAGCAACAGCAACGGAAATGGTGAAAATCCTCCAAAACGATGCTTGTGGAGTATATGCAAAACTCAAAGAAGACAAAAAAAAAATAACAAAGAAGCATCAATCACAGCTGAAGCTAAAAGCTGTGGTAAATTGCTTTGCTTGCACAGCTAATCAAATTAGATTTCAACCAAAAACCGTATCCAACTATGCGAAGTCATCCCCAATTCACATCATCATCATCATCATGAGATCTCGTCCTCATCAGGGAAAAGTTACTTTTGCGGTCAACCCAAAGATGCTGATATTACTTTTCACAGACTTTCGAAACACATCCTACAGGCGTTTGATGACAAGGAATACTGCAATGCAATCTTCATTGATATTCAGCAGGCATTCGATAGAGTCTGGCACGCTGGGCTGCTGAGCAAAATTAAAAGTCTTTTCCCGGCACCGTACTTTGGTGTTCTACGATCATACTTGGATGGGCGTCAATTTATGGTTAAAGTTAGGGGCACCTTTTCGGCTGCTTACCAGATGAGAGCTGGAGTTCCGCAAGGTAGCGTCCTAGGGCCGCTGCTATACTCTATATATACTGCCGATATGCCATGCCCCAGTGAGCACCATATGGAAGCTCCAAGTAAGGCTCTCCTGGCCACGTACGCAGACGATGTCGCTGTGCTGTATAGCTCTAAGTGCCGCTACCAGGCAGCGGATGGAATTCAAGGGTATTTAGATGCTTTTTCAGCTTGGTGCAAGAGGTGGAACTTGAAGGTTAACCCTCAAAAAAGTACAAATCCTTGCTTCACTCTGAAGACTACCTTTAGCGGCACACCAGCTATTCAATTGGAAGGCGTAACGTTGGAGCAACCGATGAAAGCCAAATACCTAGGGATTACACTTGATAAGCGACTAACCTTTGGACCTCACTTAACAGCTACGGCTGGAAAGTGCCGTCTAAGAATGCAACAGTTACGCTGGCTGATGAATAGGAAAAGCACCATGACATTGAGGGCAAAAAGAGCTGTCTATGTTCACTGCATAGCGCCGATCTGGCTCTATGGCGTACAAATTTGGGGTATCGCAGCAAAATCCACATATAAGCGTATACAGGTCCTCCAGAACCGTGTCATGCGGCAAATAACGGATTGTCCCTGGTATGTGCGTGGTTCCACCCTTCATCGGGATCTAAACCTTCACACAGTGGAGGAACAGATTGGAAGGCACACAAGCAGGTACAGAGACAGACTTGCTAGGCACAGAAATATGCTAGCAAGAAGCTTACTCCCGGCCAGGCCTTTACAACGTCTGAAACGAATAGGGTTCGCCAAAACACTTGGGCAACCATGAATTCTCTTACATGAGTCCTAATGTAATATGAGCATTAGGTTTGGTCCCCAGAAATCCTTGCGTCTGTTAAGATACCCTATTGTATGGTATGGTTCCTACGCTAATAAATATATACAAAAAAAAAAAAAAAAAAAAAAAAAAAAAAAAAATTAATTATTCACACCCGCGAGTTGTAGTCGCAATTGCTTCGAGCAATATTTATTTGAAATTTTCATGAGCCAAAAACCAAGTGACAAATAGATTTTTCAAGTTTCCTTTTTCTTATCCTTTCTGGTTTTGTTTTTGGCTGAGGCTGTCTGTGATAAATTGTGGGATGTTTGTGCGTTTTTTTTTAAAGCCGGTAAAATAAAATCACACGCAATGGCAAAAGCAGCACCAGCAGCAGAGGCAGCGTCAGAGGCAGAGGCAGCTACTTAAGCGCAAAAAGTGTTGCATACTTTTTTGGTGCACTTGCAAGGACACACGACTATCACACACACACAGATGCACACACTCACACAATGTGATTGATGTGCACGATAATGGCACTTGGGAATAAGAAAGAGAGACCCCGTTAGAATAGAGCAAGACAAGAACACGAAATAGTAAAAGGATGAGAGCATGAGAATGAGGATAAGGAGGCGAAACATCAGAAGCAGAGGCGAAAGCTTACATGCTCTTTACATGGCCATTAGATATATATATATATATATATCATATCTCAAGAAATAACAAGGAAAGCTTAACGTTAAAGGAAAAGTTCACTTTTTCTAAGCAAACGCAAAATAATTCTTATTCATGGAGCATTCATTCGCCCTCCCTTCCCCCTTCTCTCCTCTTTTTATCTCTCTTTCAAAACGAAGTTTGTGACTGATATATTTAAACAGATTTTCCAGCTTGATATTTGAATTACAAATGATGGCTAACAAACAAAAAAAAAAAATAATAATAATACAAAGAATACGAAATTTAGAAATCCCCAAATCTTCTTTTCCTTATATCCTTCAAATAAAACTTTTACTATTACAACAGTCATTTGATAAGTAACAGGAGAAATTATTGATTTGCTTAATAGTTTAAATAATTATCTTTGTGTTTTATTTACTTAATAATATTTCTATATTGTTTGTTTTATCATAACCTGAAATCTCAATAGTTTATAAATGGTAAATAGGAAGAAGTAGTAAAAAATGTAATAAAACTCCAGTCATTCAAGTTAAATTAAGCAAGTGAATTTAATGACTGTTACTAATTTCAATTATCAGAAATTCTATTAACCGAACCGGTTATCCGGAAAATTTCATAAATAATCTGGCAGCCCAAAGACGAGATTCTTCTTTAAGACAATTTACATTGACACAAATATTAAAATATAATTATTTTTCTTTCAATAAAGCTTCGAATGTGATCAAAGTTGATTTATTGTGAAGTAAATAAAGTGATTTTAAAATCTCTCTTAATTTTTTTCAGTTTCCAAATTAAATCTGGTTCCAATATAATCGGTTAAATAGATTTATACTGTAGATAAATGAATTTAAAAAGAAAAATTGTGAATGTCCTGAGTTAGCAATAAAGTTTTAAAAACTCTATTTTTTTAATAAATTTTTGAAAATTCTTTTAGTTAAGCGACTATTTTGGTTTATTGCATAATTAACAATCAAATTGCTTTTCATTTAAGAAAAGTGTTATAAAAATAGCAGTAAGTTTTTAATAAGTTCAATCTGTATCTCACATCAAACCATAAGAATCTTAACAATTATGTACCATTTAAAAGACTCAGATAAACTTTAGGATAAAATCAAAAAGAAACCAAATAAATTTTAACTTATTTAATGACCCTCGCATAATGTTTATCTATAAGTAAAAAAGAACCAATTATATGACATTCCCTAGATATTTTTCTTTAGTTTTCTCATGTCAATTGCATATTGACAAATACATATATAGAAACATATATACATACATATATAGCAATTTCCCTATCGATGCCAATTTTAATTTTCCAGCTTTTTTGGCAAACGATTCCCTACAGGGGCGAGATGTCGAGCGTTAGATAGCTCCCAAGATTTCAACGGCTGTCAGGCCAACAACATCAACAACAACAACAGCAAATAAAATGAAAAACAGCAGAAGAAGATGAGAAGAAAAAAAACATGAAATAAATGAGAAACCGAATCAAAAGGAACAAAAAAAAATGAAAAAGAAAAAGTGCACCAGTTGCAAATCAAAAGATGTGCAACAAAATTCAGAAGAAAAGAAAAGGATTTTTCTGCAATTTTTTTGTTGCTGCACGGATAGTGGGTAAAGGGGAATCTGTAATGCGGGGATGTGGAGAACGGGGTGCATCAAAGGGCGTGCACAAAATTGGCCAATTTACATGCGTTTTGTTGAAAGAAAAAGAAAGATGGCAAGATTGAAGTTCAATTTCGAGTTGGTCGTTAGTGTGAGTGTTTATTGTCTGTGTGTATGTGTGTGTGTATTGTGTGTGTATGCAAAGTGGCATTGCAGATTCTAGAGATGGAGCTAGAGCTGCGTTGAAATGCCTGGCAAAAAGAGTTTAAACCCAGCCAAGCGAAGCACTCAAGAGGCATTAGGACAGAGACAGAGACAAAGAAAACGATGAGAATGCCAAAGAGAGAAATGGAGAGAGAGACAGAGAAGGAGTAGGAGTGGATGTGGGAGACAAAAGCCCAAGCTATAGTTGGATATTGCAGCAGATGCAAAACAGACAAAGTGCTTTGAAAAGGACTTTAATAACATCTTCAGGTGAAATGTTAAATGATTCTATGCTTCTATGATTCCCTTATTTGGCTTATTTGCAATTTAAAAAGGCATTTAGTTAAAGCCCTATACTTGAGTATATATCTTCTATACCGTGTATATGTATCTATTCAAATATTCATATATATATATATTTATATATACATTTTGCTTGTATACTTAATGTATACTTGATTGCAGGTGGGGAACAACCGTGTGTACCTTTGGCATTAAGCTAATGAGCTTATCATTTGCAGCACAAAATGTTACTAATGAAGGGACTTGAGAGTTTCACTCGCTTTTAAATACATATTAATACATATTTGCACATGTATTTATATATTTATATTTATATATATATACATATATATATATATATTAATCACTGTTTTGCGGTTTAAAAGTGTCAGAGCAACCGCAAGGAAGGGCGGTAAACATGGTGGTAAATGCTGAAATTAAATCAAATCAAACTAAAGAAGGTCAAATAGACCAATTACCACAAAAATAAGTCATTATGCATGTTTAATTAATCAATAAAGAAATTGTAATCCGACAAAACCAAATATAATCAAGCTAATATTCAAATTATAATTAGCAATAAGCAAAGATTTCATTTTAATCTTGTTACCCCATCTAAATTTGCCTTACTAATACTTTGAATATTTACCCTCAAATCTTAAAATAAGCTTACATAGTATTATTTTAACTTTTCTATTTACATATACATACATATGATACTATGTATTACTTAATCCCAACTAACTTTTTATTTAAAAATATAAACCCTGATTAGAGCCTAAGTTCTATTGCCCTCTTTTCAATTAAACTGCCTTTTAAAAATCGTACTTTACATAGCCTTACTTGCCCTTACTAAGGCTCCTTTTTTATTTATAATCTTCTAATTGGCATTTGTTTACTAAATAATTGAAAACAAATCAAGATTTAATTTTACATACACAAACAATATTTAAAGTTAATCTTATCTAGCCTTAATTGGTTACTTGGCACCTCTGCAGATTGTCTACTTCACTTCCTCTCTTGCCCAATTATAATATTTTTGATTGTATTTATCTTTTGATTTACGTAAAATATAACTTAACTCAATTCTCAAAGGCAAACTTAACCTTTTAAAATCTTAATAAAACTGAAAATAAAATTGAAACTTAAATTCCTTTTATGCCAACTAACTATTTTTCATAATCAAATGTTAATTTATTTTATCTACCCTTGAGTAAGATTTAAATTATTCTTACCACTTTGTGAATTACTAATTGTAAATTTTTGCACAAAAAGAAAAGTGGAAAAAACTCCTTTTTATTCTCAGTACTTGAATTTTCAATTGAAATTACTTACATTTAACCTTTACAACCCTCTTTCATCTAAGCATACGTAAACTTTTTGAGATTAGTTAACTGCTTGTTTTACTACTACTACTACTACTATAACAACTACAACTCGCCTTTTGCCCAACACAAGTTAGTTTATTTTTTTTTTTTTTTTGTCCACCTGTTTCATTGCAATATACCAAAACTTTCTAATCCGGCTTATCAGAATCCTCTGTCATGCATCCTTTTTTTCATGTTCTCCCTCCTTCCACATCATTTTCATTTTAGCAGACTGATGTTAAATACTTTTCACACATTTTCCAACTACAGAACATGGGAAACTTTATTCATCATCAGCAAAATTTGTTAAATAAACGAAAATGAATGAAAATGAAAAAGCAAAAAATAAAAATAAAAAGATATAGGAGAAATTCTCTAATTACACATTCCGTATGCATATCTGCATATAACAAAACAATTTAAAAGTCATACAGATAAAAAGGACACACACCAAAACATATGTATATAGTGTGTATATCTGCTATACAAAACTCTTATATATGAAACAAAACAAAGTAAAAAAGAGAAGAAAAAAACCACACACAAAATGTCAAGCACAAAATGAATGAAGTTTTCAAATACAGGACACAGAGAAAGAACATCAGGCAGGCAAAACAGGACGACAATTTTGCAGGAACAATATTCAATTTCCGTCTGTCTAATAAGTTTTTGGCCAACACACACACAGGGAGAGCGAGAGCGGAAGCGGTGAGAGGGGAATAGTAATAAACGTCTATATAGGTAGAGGTGAAGATATAGAAGTTTTGGCCATGTAATAAGCCAAGTCAAGCCACCGTTTCGCCTAACTCCATTTTCCTACCAACTAACTAACTAACTCACCGACAAAACTTCCATTACTCAAACCAAAAAAAAAAAAAACAAATGCGACGCAACATTTTCCTTTAATTTCCTTCTTTTTTTTGTAGTTTTCCTTCTACTGCATGATGCCAACTAAAAACTTGGCATGTCTCCTCTTTTGATGGCACTAAAATACTCGTAAAAATAATACAACAAGCACAAAAACAAAATAAAACAAAAACTAAAACGGAGAAAAAAAAAATGCGGAAAATTGTCAGCTTAAAGCCTCAACTTTAATGAATACCCGTGAGGCTATGCAAACACAACGTGGTGCAGAAGTCGAAGGTGGGAGTGGCGGGAGGAAAAACAGAAAAAAAAGAAAGAAAGAAAAAAAAACAAACATAGTTATATGTAGTAAAGTAACGGCTAACGGGCCATATAAAATGCATTTCAAGTAACAAACTTTAAACACAGCGGAACGCGTTCATTTGGGAACATCATGAGAGAGACAACAAGAGATCGACAGAGAGAGAGAGAGAGAGCAAAACAAAGGAAGAAGAAGGAGAAGATTGGCGGCAAATGGTGGACGCGACAGTTGTGGGTGAATAGTTGAGGGTTGCCAGGTCTACTATAATCAAAGAATGTTTATGCCCATGACAAATTCACGAACAAAGAAAATATTAAAATATACAAAAAAAAAAAAACAATATAAAAAAAAACAAAACTTTGCTTATATATTAAAAAATAAATAATAATTTTAGTTAATAACTATTCAATAACAATTTAAAAACTTTAATTTGTAAAGAAATTCACAATTTCATTAAAGTAATCAACTGATTGTTGATACTTTTCTTAAAAAAAAAGTTAATTACGCAAGTGAGTTATAAACGACTTCTGAAGTCAAAAGTCACAAGTCACTTTAACAATTTTATATTTCAATTGCAGCAAGACAAGCAAAATGCCTTATCATGATATTACTTAACCGCATAAACATAACTTTTTACTGCATTTACAGCCTAAAGTAAATACACACACCGAAGTCTACTCCAGAACAACGATGATGATGATGATGATGATGATGATGATGATGATGATGATGATGATGATGATGATGATGATGATGATGATGATGATGATGATGATGATGATGATGATGATGATGATGATGATGATGACTATGGTGAATGGTGAATGCAAATGGGAGCCTACTATATAGTAAAAAAAAAAAAAAAATGAGAATTGACGTAGACGGTTTTGGGGTGAGAGAGAATGAGAATAAAAATGGGGTCTGTGGTTTACACCCTCATTTTACACCCACACGCCCCCGATACAACCGCACCATCGAATGCCATGGAAATGACAGACGATGTAAAAGAGTTCATTAATATTGCAAGGTATACTGACGATGACAACGGAGACATCGAGTTGTGAGGCAGAAGAAAGTGGGGAATTGAGGTAGGTAGGTGATAGGTGGTCGGTCGGTTGCTTGGTCGGTAGGGTCGTTTGGGTGATGGCAAATGAGGACACCGAAAAAAAAAAGAAATAAAGGAAAAACATTTTGACTGCGCTGTGCGCACAATTATTTTGTAATTTGTCATATTTTTGCGACGGTGACTACACTGACAACGACAACGACAACGAACAACACGAAGAAGGAGCACAGAGGCCTTTGCCTTTGTTACCAAAAATTCAAGTAGCAAAGTCTCGGACTCAAGTGGCTCGAAGCGGCCTACTAAATAGGAAATGTGCTCTGTATAAATATATGTGTGCGTGTGTGTTTGTGTGTGTGTGTGTGTGTGTGTACTAACTGTACCTAGTATGCCTACACCAACAAAACTGCATAATTGTTTGTATTTTACGCTTTACATGAAAGCTAAGCAAATCTTTTGTTACACTGTGTCTAACCAATCCCGCGCTTGTGTCGAAACCCTTTTATACACACACACACACACACACACCAACCAACCATCTCCACCCCCTTCCTTATTCCCGCACAACTACCTTCATCTTGTTCTAGTGTATACATATCTATGTATATATATATATATATATATGTATGTATACATATGTATTGTTTGGCCTTACGCTTTGTGTGCATATTCTAAACATGGCGGCGTTGTCGGCTAGGCTACCTCAACCTACTTTTTGGTGGATTGCAGCACAGTCTGCGTTTTCGTTAAGACTTTAATAGTGCCTATGCCGCCGACGCTTTCGACCCCCAACCACTCCACAAGCATTCTAACACCCCTTCATCCCCATCCCCATATTTCTTTTTGCCAACCCCTTCTTGCAGTCAGTCAACACTGAGGCAGGCAGTCAGTTTGTCAGTCAGTTTGTCAAGTAGTCAGTTCTCGTTCTTGTTGTTCTGCATGTTTACCCAGAACCGAGTACCGATCCCCGCCCCCCCTCCGTCCACACCTCGTTCTCTCAGTCATTTTAGTCATCATCAACATTCAACATAGCTCTCATAATTATACCCTGGTTTGGGGGCATACAATAAGTTCGCGGTAAAGTTGGTAACATCATCCAAAAATGTCAAATGGAAAAGTCAAAAGATGTCTGTCTAAAATAATCAAAGTGATAACTAAATGAAACTCGGTAAATATTTTCTTTACAAATTAATGTTTAACTAAATATAATCTTCTTTCATCTATTTCTTTGTATTTCTGTTCTCTTGGTTTATTTTAAACTCATTTTACTTACTTTTTCTCTGTATTTAGTTACTACTTAATCGATCTACTTTTCTATTTTATTTATTTTCCTTAATTGTATTTTTCTTTTCTTTTTATCTTTATTGTCTCTCTTTCTTGGTCATTGAGTGGTCTTTTTTTCGTTTTCTTTTTTCATTGAGGTAGTCTTTTCATTTGAGCATTGCTTTCTTTTCTTTTTTCTACTTTTTGTATATTTTCTTTTTTTTTTTACTTGAGCAGTGTTTTCAATTTTCAACATTTAAAATTGGCATTTCTTTTTTTTTTTAATTTCTCTTTTCTTTTCTAGTATTTTTTCACTATTTATCTCTTGTTGTCTTTATCGTTAAAAAGTGTCTTTCTTCATTTTCCTTTTGCCTGTATTCCTTATACTTTAATCTACTTATTTTTGTTAACTCTCTTGCATCTTTTTTTTATTTTTTGTTTAACAAACTATTTCATTTTTTATTTTATATATTTACTATTAGATTTCTCTATTTCTTTTTACATATTACATATCATTCTTATCTTCTGATTTCCTTCCAGTTTATATTATATTTTACTCCTCTTTCTCTCTTTCTATTTTCTCTAACTCTATTTACTCCATTTTCTTTACAATTTCTCTCGTTTTAGCTGATCTTGATTTCCAACGTTTTCTCTCTCTCTTTTTGAAGGGTATTTCCAATTCGACTATTTATCTCATGGATCACAATTTCCTCTTATAATTTTTATGTTCAGTAGTTTCTGTCCATTGGGTCCGGCTCCTCCATTTCCTACCATCTCAAACCAACCCAACCCCACCCCGCCTCCTTCCATGTGACGCAGTCAACCCTTGCCCATTTCTTTAGCTTGCTTTCACTCTTCGTTTCTTTTTTTTTATAATTTTTTTTTTCATAATTTTTTTTTTTTTTTTATATATTTTTTTTCTGTTTTGTTAAATTACATGCACACATACATAGGCAAATATTTATTTAAAACTTATGCCCAAGGCCTTTCATTACTGTGCACGTAAAAATATTTTCTGTTCTGTTTTCAGTTTTCATAAGTATATATATAATATATACATATATATAGTATGTATATTTTTCTCATTTTGCTATTTTTCCTGTGTAAATGTACGGCATATTGCTTTGTGCTAGCCATTCGTCTTTCTTAGTTTTTTTTTTTTATTTTCATTTAGCGCTCCTTTCTTTCGTTTCTTCTTTATTTCCCCTTTTTTCCAATTTTTTTTTTTAAATTTTTGCTACGTAAAATTATATGCACTCTCAATGGACAAGAGAAAATGCTTTTCACAGTCTTCGGCTAGTTAATTTACTTGCAGTAGTCGGTGCTCCCCACCTTCCCTCCGTCTTCCCCTTTTGACACTCCCGCTTTCTCTCTCTCTCTCTTTTACCATTGGTACTTCCCAACGCTCTCATTCATGGCGTCTAGCGGAGTTTTAATTAGTCCCCTCCATCTCCGGCAGCATCTGTGTCCTTGTATTTGGGGCCATTGTCTTGCCCCAAAAGAACAAAGCATTATAAAAAGAGGGAGGGAGAAGGAAATAGTTAGTGGAACTGGGAGCGGTTGTGGGAGTCATAGTATAAAGAAGGAGAAAAAAGAACCAAAATTGTTGAAAATTTTATGCGATTTACTCGCCGAATTGTTTTAAATTACATTGCTCAAGTGTCCTGTGGGAACGTTGGCTGAAGTGCATAGAAAATGAGAACAGGTCAAAAGTGTGAGTGATGCCAGCTGAAGGACTGATAAGTGATGCATAGTTGGAAAATGTTTAACAAGAGAGAAGAACTAATGGAGTTAAAGTGCATCATCGCATCTTTTGACAGGATTTCAACATTATTTTGACGATCGGACTGCAAAAATAAACATTGGATAAACTAAAAGGCTTAAAAACCCAACTGTTTATAGTATTTTTTAAAAATAAATTCACTATCATTATAATTAAAAAAAAGAAATAACAATTTATATTTGTAAATATTTTATAGAAAAATCTAAAGAAGAAAAGTTTCGACTAGCGTCACTTCAAAAAACTCGTTTACTTAAAAGGAAGTGTGGAAATCCCAAATGAATCTTATATTACATTTTTTACTGTACAGTGGTGCTGGTTATTATTAAAATATCTATATGGAAATTATTTTCAGCTTATATTTGGATAAAGCATAAAACTTTTTTAAAAAATTTATGTATATTTTGAATTTTATTTTAAATGTTTTGCTATAAGATAGAAATTTAAAAAAAAAAAAAACCAAATAATATTTTTAAAGGTATTGATAATTTTTAATAAGTCTACTCACCTTTATCTTCAATTATCTGTTTGTTTTTCCTTCTTAATCGGACACTTATGTCTGAACGGTTGAGTTCACTTTACATTCACTTAAAAAAATATTCCAAAAAAAAAAAAATAAAAATCAAGTACAATGTACAATAAGTATATCAATTTAGCAAATCCAAGTTTTCATTCACTCACACACGTACTTTCAACCGATTTCAATATAAATTGCGTTAAAAAGTTATTACCGATTAGTTGAATTCCTATGCAACGAGTTTCAAAAGAAACGAAAAGTTACTAGTTAAAAACTAACGAGAGAGGCAGTAGAAAAAAGGAAAGAGTTTAGGAGAACTTCCAAGTGCTTTTTAATTGTACTCAAATAATACTAAAACTTCAGTCATATATAATTGAAATTAACAAAAATATGACATAATGTTTAACGATATTAAATGTGGTTGTGTCATCTGTGAAAACAATAAAAAAGATTTTTTCTATTAGTTACTTTTATTATTAATTAATCGTTCTTCTGGTCTTTTAATGATATAATTTTCTGATCTTGCAGAATATCATTAGTTAGAACAATATATGTATATATCCATTTTAATATGAAGCGGTTAAGGAAAATAATATATTAACTTTATTTAGAAGGAATTGTAAGAAAGGATATATATATATATAAGAAAATTTCTTTAATGTACGACAAATTTTGTATGTACAGGTAGAATTGAATGGATTGATCTCAAAAATGAAATTGGTAAAATATAACATTCACTTTGGAACAATTTAAAATTTGAGGTAGAAATCAATATGATGAAGATCATAAACAAATGTTTGCTCAATTCTTGCTATGGCAAATATTACATAAAACTGGTAAACTGATCCAATCAGATTTTGGCATGATATTTCATCTTATTTGCCGATTTAAGGCGTAGAGAAAGAGAGAGGAACTGATTTGGATTGAAAATAATTTACAAATAAATCAGTTTTGTTTCGATTTTTAAAACAAAGAATGTAATTTAAACCACTTTTTACGCCCCTTTTCTTAAAAGAAAAGTTTTAAGATAAACCGTTGATGACGAAAACATATAATGAATCGTTATAGCTTTTGATTTTAAAATGAGAAGAAAAAACTGTAAATGAAACCAAAAAAAATATGCTTAGATTTAAAGAAAAGAAAATTTAAGAAGTTCTCGTTAAAAGATATTCATTAGAATGTTCGAATATGAGCGACTTTTTTGACAAATAATCTTCAGATAACATTTTAAGATTTTAGACTTTTAGTTTTGGCAAGATTTCCCCACCTAAAGAGTACCTACTATAAGAAGAATCATAATTTATAATCTATTTCATTTTCAGAGACATTTCTAGTAAAACTATTCTATGAGTCGATATGAAAAAGAAATATCTAGGTATAAGATCTCTATCTAATTGCTGGATATTAAAAATGGTAACTAAACTATAAATAATAGTTGACTCAACCAAAGTTTTATAGCAAATGAGCGAAAAGGAAATGGAAAAATAGCATTTTATCATAAATTATGTAAACTGACCGGAGATTTACTTAAACTTTTTGACGGTCATTTCCTGTGCTGGTCATGGTCTAATGTACGTGAATTTCCCTAATGGTATTACCGCCGCGAACAGGTAAGTAATTAAACGTGGAAATGAAGAACGTTTTATCCCTATCTACACACACACACACACACACATGCACATACACTGACATGCATACTTACATATGTATTTATATGTACGCATAAATAGTGTATTATGATAATCAAATTTAAATTACAAATAACTAATTCAATTTTGACACTCTCAATTTACCTGTCAATTGAATTTTGTGTGTGTGTGTGTGTTTTACAACTTGTCCCTTACACACCTATCAATTCCCCCTTCTACCCTTCCCTATTGCCTTTGCCTTTTACAATGAGCTTTAGTTGATTTACTAATCGAATTGTTGTTTGAAGGCAATAAACAAAATTATTGCCATTTAATTATATATTCAGTTGATCAAACTTTTCAATTAGTTTCTCAAATGTTTGCTTTGGCTTTTTGACTTGTTTTCGGCCAGTTTGTTGGCGCTACATTTAAGCTTCTATTTCCCTTCATACTTTTTTGTTTTGGGCGCCAAAGTACAGTCACTCACTAACTGTTCCTCATCTACAAACACACACACACACCCACAGACAAAACAACAACAAAACAAAATAACATGCCGCAAAGTCAAAATGCACACAGAGTAAAAGAGAGCAAAGGAGAATGTGAGAAAAAGAGAGAAAAGACACACACACACACAAAGACACACACGCACACGTGTAGAGACAAAATGTTATTAGCTGTCAAACTGATTTTTGTTGACCCTGCTGTGCCTTCTATAGGTAACACAGCAGGGTTGTAGGAGGTAGGTGAGGGGGCGAGAGAGGTGATGATCTGAATAACTGGCTATAGATATCCTTTGCTTTTTTTGACTCTGGGACCTTTAGCTTTCTGTTTTCCATGTTTATTATTATGTTTGTTGCGGTTGGCGGCACACACACACACACACACACACACACATACAAACACGCCCCTACACTCATGCCCACACACACACACCACTACCAATGCACAAAAGCGTCAGCGGCAGCTTAATGCAGTTTTGTTTGCCAAAGCGACGTTTATTGGATTTGTTTATGTGTGGCTACTAAGTGTGTGTGTGTATATATATATGTGTGTGTGTGTGTGTGTGTGCATAGTTGGGATAGGTTCAATGTAAACTCAAACACACACTCGCACTCAAAAGTGGATTTACAAATTTTTGTATAGAATATTATTCTGGCTATTTTGTCGTCTTTATTGAATGATGTTAATTTGTTGCCAACAACAATCAGGACCAGGACAGGAAAAACACACAACTTGACTGAGCAAAATTGCACAAATAACTGAAATGAAATTTCTCTGCCCCCCAAAAATAAAAAAAAAATAAAAAGAAAAAAAAAAACAGAAAATGCAATGAGTAAGAAGGGCCGCAACAACATTGAGAGTAACCCACACACACACACACACAGAGAGTAAGCGAGAGAGAGAAGACATTCATCCAAAATATTTCTTACACATTTCATAGAGCAACAACGAGGGAACTGAGAATGCACTCGAGTGCATTTTAATTGATTTTTTGTTGTTGCATGCACATTTGCTTTACTTTTGAGTTTTTCGGATTTATATATCCCCTTCCCTCTCTCCTATTCCCCTCTACCTCTCCCTGTCCCTCTCACTCTCTCTCTCTCTCTCTTTCTTTCTCTTACTCACTTCATTTCTCTTTCGCTTACTCTAGCTATTTCTCTCTCGTTCGCTCTCATTCTCTCTTTGGCATTTTCCCTCTCTATCACTCTCTATCGCTCTCTCCCTCTCTCTCTCTATTTCTCTCTCTTTCTCTCTCTCCCTCTCTCTCTCTCTCTCTGTCGGTCTCTCTGTTTTTAGCTTTGCATCTTTTGGCCATACTATCTCTCTCAGTGGGCACACGCGGCGTATGCGTAACATTTTCACAGCTGCATTTCACCTTTTCAATTGAGTGAGTTTTATATTTCCGTAACAAAATTTGAGTGAAATTCACTTTCTTGGCTATTTCTATGATCTGTTCTAGGTCAGTTTCCTTTTCTTTTCGTTTTTTTTCGCTTTTTTACATGTTTTTAAGTTTTAATTAGGTTTTTTTTTTTGTGCATTATTATTATAATTTTGACGGCAGTGAAAAAAGTTGTTATTGCTACAACAAATTTTTAATTAATAACAAGTAAGAAAAATAAAAAAAAAAAAACAGAAAAGAAAATATAATGAATGTTGAGCGATGAGATGAGAGATAAATTTTGAAACTGGCCAAAAACAATTAGCATTCTCACTGTCCCAAATAATTCAGTTTTGTTAAGGATAGCAAAAAGTTTTTAATATGAAAAGTGTTTTCATTTTCTTCTTTCTCTTTATTATATTTTTTCTCCTGCCAAGGGTTGCAGATAGGGGGAAAAGGGAGTTAGAGTGTTCGCAATTGAAAGGATGTAGGATTTATTTGGTATAACAAAAAGGGTAAATAAAGTTAGAAGCGTATTTTTAATTGTATTTGAAAGGCAACTGAACGGAACAGGCAACAGCCAAGAGCAAAAATAGAAAGGACACTCAAAATTGAAGGTTAGCTGAATAATCCTTTAATGAATTTGCCAGGCTTATGTATGTATATATTACAAAATTTCTCTTTTAATTGGACAAAAAAAAAAGATGATATTTCCCAAAAATGCATGAAACTATTTAAATTGAATTTTAGTTAAAGAAGACAAACCAATAAAAGAACAAGAAAAGGTATAGCAAAAGATATATTAAGATTAAGATATATTAAGATATTAATGTAAGATATTCAATTATAGTCAATCGTAGTATGCGTTTTAGGCTCATTAAGTAAATAAATTACTATTAAATTTAATTAATTTATTTATTTATACTCTGATTCCGAGGTAATAACCTCTAATCAATTTAGCAGCTAAAACTTTCAAACTTATCACCACTGACCAAATAAAATTATTTTGAGATGTTTAGTTATCGATCTATATATTGAAAGTTAACAAACTTGATCTTAAGAAAGAAATTAATGAAAATCCTAAATGATTGAAAGCTGAGACATTTCGATGTTCAAGATTGTTTACTTATGTAAACATTTTTATACCCTGTACCCATAGGGTAAAAGGGTATATTAAAGTCGCTAAAATGTATGTAACAGGCAGAAGGAAAATTTTCCGATCCTATAAAGTATATATATTCAGTATCAATAGCGAAGTCGATTGAGACATGTCCGTCTGTCCGTCCGTCTGTCCGTCCGTCCGTCCGTCCGTCTGTCCGTCTGTCCGTCTGTCCAGAGACTATAAGAGCTAGAGCAACCAAATTTGGTGTCAACACCCGTCTATTGTATAAGCAACTCAAGTTTATTTTAAATTTTTGCCACGCCCACTTCCGCCCCGCAATTCGGGAAATACCTATAACTATAGCAATATTAAAGATATCGTATTCTTATTTGGCATGCGCATTTATATGGCCAAAATGCACCTCTTGACTAAATTTTGTCAAAATCGGACAATAATTATCGGAGATTTACGTATTTCCGTTTTGTACTGAAACGCCCCATGCAAAATGGGTTGTTAAGTGTGAGCGAGATAGCATACGTTCGCTGTTGCTGCATGGCATGCAGTGCATGCTAAGAGAATTTTTTTTGTTAATTGATGGCGATTTTGATCGTATTTGACTTTATGGAGTACTTTTACATGGTGCAGGGTATACTCAATGTCGGCAGGGACGACTTGCTTGCTTCATTTAGACTTCAATTTGTATAATATTTTTGTATTGAAAATATTTAAAATATAATCTTGATTAGTAGGACTTTTACAGAGTTTTATGAATTTCAGTCCAAATGGAAATTACTTTTATGTTTCTTTATGGAAAAGATGATAATGTGTAGCTATAAAAAGGAATCGTCTTATAAGGTTTAATAATATCTAAAGATTTATTTATACCTTAATTTTTTGTAAACTAAAAAACTTTAAGACGATGATCTATTTAACAACAATTAAAAAAGGTTTTAATATGAATATTCTATATATTTACATATATAGAATATTCTCTATTTGCTCTAATGTATGAAAAACGAGTAAAAAAACTGTAAATTAAGTAAATTTTGGATGCCATAAAATTGTATATATATACATACTTATATTCTCCTAGATGACAGAAAAGAATTTTTCGCCTTGGCTGATTCTAATAAAGAAGCGATCAACTGATTAAAATCGCTAGCGATCGCTAGTTATATTTTCTATAAACTATCAAAATAAAAGCAAAAAGAATAAGTATTGTATTCTTTATGGATAAGATACAATATTTCTTGTATTATAATAAGTTCAATTCACTTTCATTTCTATTTTTCTCACTTCGTTTAAAATGGGAATTCTCTTGTTTTAAAGTAGACTTTGATTTGTAAATAAAATTTAAAGCACTTTCAATTGGACTGTTATTCAAATTTCAAACTCACTAAGCAAACGATAAATAGATCTAATATTAGTGAGTTGAACTCAATTTTTTTAACTCAATCATTTTACCATACAGGGTGTTCCGGTATTCAGGTAAAGTCATTCGTTTTTTATTTGGGACATGCGCAAAGCGGAAAAGTCTCAATTTCATACTCAACTGGACAATGGCAGTGGCAACAACAATGCAACACCTACACTACAGAAGGCACACTAAAACAACACCTGTCCAACTGAACACCAATACAACAATAATACCAATAATAACAACAACAATAATAATAAAAGAAAAAGTATAGTACAAAACGTCAGCTGCATATAAGCCCAAAGGCACAATTGTACAAAGAAAAAAACAAAAAAAAAAAAGGCAAAAAAAATTTGTTAGCGAACAAGAGCAACCGCAACAACAACAACAATAATGGTTAAAAAAGAAATTGTCACTGCATTTGCCATTTCTGGCTAGTGTAATGGCACTCTCCAATACACACACACCAACACACACACACACACACTAACACACACACACACCAACACACACACAGTCCAACATACAAAGACACTCAGGCATTGGGCTTTTAAAAATTTATGAATGAAATTTTCGTATACATTTGCATTTTTGCTTTTCGGAATACCCTTTCATTTTTTTTTTTGCATAGCCAATGTGGCATATTAGCTTTGTTTTAATAAATGTACGTAGACAAGAATTATATAAGAATAAGCCTTGATCAACATTTTAATCAGCAAAGAAATGATTACCATTAAAATCTAATCCAAACAAATTTTCTAGAATATTATTTAGAATATTTCGAAATATTTTAAAACGTTAACAGAGTAAGCAAATTAATGAATCTAGAGAAAGACTTTATTTTAGTCAATGTTTTAGTCAATGTTTTACATTGGCAGCTTTTTTTAAATAACAAAAGAAAACCATATTCATAATAAGTATACGCCACATTAGCCCAAAAAAAAAAAAAACTATGAAATATGTTAAATTTAAAACTCTGAAAATTTAAACAAAAACAATGGTCTAATATTCTAATTTCTTTTGTTGATTGTTTTATTTTAAAAGACACTAAATAATAGAACAATAATAAGAAAAATATTCTTAAATCAGTTGAAAAAGAAATTTTTAAAAATATATCCCTAAATCTTGCCTTAGAAATTTTAATTGATTTAAATATGGAACAAAAAATAGTCTGGTGCAAAATATTATCCAATAGATGGATCCATATGCATATAGTAATAAAGACAACCGAGAATCAAAATATGTATTATCTTAGTCTACATATACTTAGTGTAGGGTATTTTCCAGGCTGCCAAATTTTTCTAGTTCAATTTTCCATAAAATGTGCAAAAGGAAATTGCATAAAGTTTTCTGTCTTGACTTTTTTTTTTTGGCGAGTTCTTGTTTTTTGTTGTTTTCCTTGTCTTTTACTAAGTGCAATTTGTCAATGTTCCAGGGCAATATTCCCATTTTCAATAATGTCAAAGGATGGCAACGGCAGGCAAATAGTTTTATATGTTAGATGGATAAAAATAGATATGTAACTAACTAATCAAGGCAAATTGACTTGAAGAAGAATAATACAAATAGAGGAAGGTATCTATGTATACAATCAACGCATGCACACCCGAAGCACATACACAAACACACATACACACACACTCACACTCACACACATAAAATAGCACCGCCACCGAATAATTGGCAAATGACAGTATATGGGTGCCGTATGCTTTAATATTAATTGGAAAATCAAGGTGTTCTAACCTCAATATTAAACGCTTTCATAGTATTAGTTAAGCCACAGCAAATTTATATGCTTCATTATGGCTAAAACCAAATTATTCAACGCAAAGTTAACTATTTTCTAGATTTTAGATATTTCGTTTATTTTCAATCCATAAACTCTAATTGAAGTATGATTTTTTCTTTTAAAGGAAAGTTGATATTTACCTTTAACCAATTTCAATTTATTTCAGCTAGGCAAATTATCTATGACTTTTTCAATATTAAAAATTTATGTGTATTTCGCTTCCTTTTTTTTTTTTGTTTCTATTTTTGATTTTTGCGACTTCAATGCCCTTTTCAGGGCAACTGATGGACTAAACTACTATCGATTTTAGTTTGCTGAAATTTAAATGGCATTTAAAATTAATTTCTATGGCTTCTGGAAGTCAATCAAATGAAGTTTAACTATGATGACATCGATTTTAGGGAGAGTGGTGTAGAATGAAGTGAAGTGTAAGGGGAGAGGCCATTTATAATGCCAATGATAATTTCTTTATTATCATAAATGAAATGAAAAACGTTGTCTCGTTTAAAATACCTATAAGACCTTCAAAGTGAACTTTAGCTTAATCTAATTTTCAGTCAACAGTAAGAGAAAAATAAAATGAAAATTAAATATATCTATAAAAAAAAAATCCCAATATAATTATACTAAACTGTCCATTTGTCAGATATTAATTGCTGACCTCATTTGAAGGGCATTGATGAGCATTGACCACAAAACTAGGCAATGAACCTCATCAAAGAGTGGAAAGCCCCCCAATAAAATACACATGACTAATTTAGTTAAAGGTTAATGACTGTGTTTATGCAAAAATGCGGGTAAACCACTAACAAATGAAATTAATATTGAAAACAAAACTGTTATGTGTCATGTAATTGCCATCCAAAAAAAAAAATATAAAACAAAAAACAAACAAGACAACAACAACAACGAAATGTACTAAAGACTTTGTAATGGAGAAAAATGTTTCCAAAAATTGTGTAAATATTGCGTATTCGACCCATGGGTTTTGCACCAATGAGCAAACAATAAGCATATATCTGTAGAAAGTTAGAGAGAGAGAGAATTAGCCATTAAGTCTCATTATAAAAAATGATTTGATATTTATTTATAAACATATAAAAAGAGTTTCCATCTAAAAGTATTTCAGTCAGTCACAAGTTGAGGATAAAACAACAGCGTAAACATACAAAACCTAAACACACACTAAAATTACAACATATACTAACGTGAAAATGTTGAGCATACTAATGATGGAGCGTATTTTTATAATATTAACAATATTCCTGCAATTGGCACATTCACAATATTATGGATATCCATATTATACGGGAGCAAATACTGGTGTAGGTGCTGGAGTTGGAACTGGTTATGGTAATGTCTATGGCAATGGCATTTATGGATATCCTTCATATGGCGGCTATCCTTATTATTCATATCCAAATTATGGTGGTGGCTATAATGCTTATAATCCATATAGCATGTATGGAGGACAATATGGAGGATATCCATCATATGGTTATGGCGGTACCCCTTACAATGGCATGAGTAAGTGAAAGTAAAGATATTATTAAAAGTGAACAATTTTTGCCACATTTTTACAAGTGTTTTGGAATTGTTTTTGTTTTAGATACAGCCTATGCCAGTAGCAGTGGAGGATTTGCCAGTGCCAGTGCGAGTGGTGGAGGTGGCTACTATGGATAATAATCTAGATATGAAACGAACTGTATATAGTATTTAAGTATTATCGTAGTCTAAAATATACTTAAAATATAATATTTTTTTTTTGTTTTTTGCCAAAGTTTTATCTGCTTTTTAAATTTAAATATCAAAAAACTTGGCGCGCATTTTACAGTTGGCGCATAACAGCACATTATTGATAACATGGCCTGTACAATCTTCAAGACATATCGATAAATTAAATGGCCCTCTGCAGGGCTACGAAATTAAATTATTTAAATTCAAATTACAACTGTGTCTATTAGTGAAAAATAAGTTTTCATAAACAAACTTAGAAATATATTGTACTTTTTATTATATTTTAAAAGTACTTGCTTGTTTTGTTTATTGGTTTGGTTAAGCAGAAGAATTAATAAAAAAAAACTACATTTAAATACTACATTTAAATACTAATATTTTTGCATATATGTAAAACTTTATTGTTTGTAACACATATTCTGTTAATTATTTGCATGTATCTTAAAATTTTCACTTCTATTTAACCGTACAAATTTATGCATTCTAAATAACACGCCATTTGTTCTCAGCTAACGGTTGTTTTTTTATGTGTATCGCTGTTGTTCTTTTTACATCGCTAATTCATCGTGCCGATATTCTATACAAATTTCGGGCACACTAAAAAAACGGCTAATATTCGTTTGGCCCACTTTTTTTCTAATTTGGCTTAAATAGTATCGAAAAAGCTAAACAAACGCAAAGACGTCGAGTATTTTGCCGTCAAAACATACGCAAAGTAAGCGCTAAATCAATGATAAACTAGCCACTTAAACAAGCAAAACAACAAAGAAAAGCAAATAGACCGAAACTAAGCCAAAATAGAAAAAAACAACAAAATAAAAGCATCTATAAGAGGCACCATGCAAATTTAAGTTAATTGAAAAGACAATGCCAAACATGCATTGCGTAATTGAGGGACAACAAGAACAGCAGCAGCAACAACAACAAGCAAACTGAAATGCATTCAAATGCGCCTGTGTCTGTTTATGTGTGCATGTGTCTGTGTGTATCTGCAGCTGAGTAACTTATTTTGTTGTTGCCTTGTGTTTTATTTTTTATTGTTCTTTTTGCGCATGTTTTACTTGGCCTCAAAAAAGCTTGTGACTTGTTTGCTTAAAATGCCTAGAACATTGCCGCTACCGTTCGCTGATTTGACATGATGCATAGGATAGGATGGTATATGTAAAGAGGTGAAGGGCAAGAAAAAATCAATCAGCTAGCTGCAGCCACTTGCTAATATAAAGGACTCTGCAATTGTACATAATAAAATGCTTGATGTGCTTAATAACCGCATAACGGCAAATTTGATGTTTAAGTAATTTTTTGTGTGGCCCGTATATACCCACTCACGCGCCATTCTCTCTTACTTTAAGTTTCTCGCTCTTTTTCTCTCGCTCTCCGTGTTCGTCAGCTGGCTGCTGGGGTGCTTTTTGCCGCCTTCGTCTACTTCTCTTTCCCTCCCTTCATTCACAAGTTTAATTTCATAAATCAAGGCAAAGCGGCAGCAGCAGTTAACAAACAACAAGAATTACCTTTCTCTGTCTCTGTCCTACCCCTCGCTCTTCCTTTAATGTATTAAGTTTTCGGCAATAGGAAATTTCCGTTGACGATGACATACAGTGGTTCGAACGTATTTAAAATTAGATTGTTCAATATTTCTTCCATTGAATGGTCCTAGAAAAGGCCAACTTCGGGTTCTTAATATGTATGTATGCATATATATTTTTGATCAGCAATGGGAACCTGCTTTAAGAAGTCATTTATACATACATGTATCACTTTTCGGTTGCGGACAAAATGATGTATCTATATGATACCCTAATTATTTCATTTGATAAAGTAAGAGAATAACAAGAAATAAAAACGTATTTAAAATCGATCCTACACCATTATCCCCTTGTAAATTTGTGCAATATAATTTATAAAAAGAAATGTTTAATTTTACTTACAATTTCTTTGGCCTTGGAACCACAGTGCTAACCGTCGACAGAAACAGCTGATGCTTGTCAAAAATTTACTCGTGTATGTGTGCGCGTTTGACTGTGAACTTTGAAGCGGATAGGAGAAAAAAATATATACATACATACATACTTGCACAACAATTTAGTTTTTCAGTCTTCGATTTTCTTGATTGATTTAACAATTGAATTTTTTTTCATTTGTAAAAAAGCAAAGTATGCAGTTGTTTTATAATATAAATAAATTAGTTTAAGTGTAGCCTTATCTGTGTGTTGTTAGCTTTTGGGGGTGTGTCTAATTCTGGGGGCTTCTTCACGTTTGGCTGCTTATCAAAATCACGCGACACAGTCGACGGGCGCGCGACTTCTCAGATTAAGAGGCCCCCCACGAATTCTCAAGGTTGCATTGATAAATGAAAGCTAATCAATTGAAACTTTGTTTTTGGTTATATTGTGTCTTATCTTTATTCTTTATCTCTCCCTTTTTCTCTCTCTTTTGCTCACTATGTCTTATTCTTTAAGAAGAAGCAGACATTCTAGTTGCGAACCACCTGAAGGCGTTTATATAACGAAGGCAATAAAAAGCGAGCCCCTCCGTGAATTTAACCAAAAAAAAACCCAAAGATGTTGCAACTGCTGCGTCGCTCTTCACTGCCCCAAGGCGTAATCCAAAAGTAAGTAATGTAACACCAAAAATGAAAAATAGATAAAAGAAAAAACAAAAACCGAAAGGATCAAATTACTTTTAACTGATATTACACGCGTAATTATCAACACTGCAAAATAGTGTTACCAGATAATAAATAGATTTCCAAGGAATATTTAGACTTTAATTGCAAGATCGAACAGAAATCTCAAGATTATGAAATAAAAGACGGAATTTTATTAATTATAATATTTAATCCTTATACAGCTACGCCCGCAGTTTAGGCTCTGTGGTGCCGGCAACCAATATTCAGGACTTTTCGGTGGTAAATGAACCAATTTTAGGTTATGGCAAGTCTTCACCAGAGCGTAAGGCCTTGCAGCAGGCTCTGCAGGCAACCGCAGCACGTTGCGAGGAGGTGCCCATTGTAATTGGCGGCAAAGAGTTCAAAACTTCGAATGTAGTGCATCAGGTGATGCCACACGATCACCAACATAAGCTGGCACAATTCTATTATGCCGATGCTAAGCTAATTAAGCAAGCTATCAAAACAGCTGTTGAAACTCAACCAAAATGGGATCGTGTGCCATTATCAGAACGCTTGAAGATTTGGGAGCGTGCTGCCGATTTGATGGCTACAAAATATCGTCAAGATTTGAATGCAGCGACCATGTTGGGTCAATCCAAAACGGCGATACAAGCGGAAATCGATTCAGCTGCTGAATTAATTGATTTTATTCGGTAAGTTTTGAGTTAGATTCGGATCTTGATATTATAATTGCTAATTTGCTTTATTTTATTTTTCTTTATTTTTTAGTTTAAATGCCTATTTTCTTAAGGAGTGCGCTAAATATCAACCCATTAGCGAGGACATAAAGGTCACAAAGAATTCGATGCGTTATCGTGGTATTGACGGTTTCATAGCCGCTGTCAGTCCATTTAACTTTACAGCCATTGGTGGTAACTTGTCATACACTCCTGCCCTGATGGTGAGCCAATCAATAATTATGTCTTAAAGCAACAAGAACTACTTGGTTTTTCCTATTTTCTAGGGCAACGCTGTGTTGTGGAAACCTTCGGACACAGCTCTACTTTCCAATTGGCGTATTTTCAATATAATGCGCGAGGCAGGATTGCCCGATGGTGTGGTGAATTTTGTGCCAGCCGATGGGCCTGTGTTTGGTGATACAATTACAGCCAGCCCCCATTTGGCTGGTATTAATTTCACCGGTTCCGTACCGTAAGTAATTGCTTATTGTATTTATATTTGTACACACATTTAAATTGTGTTTTTTTGTTGTGTTTCACAGTACCTTCAATCGCCTGTGGAAACAAGTGGGCAATAATATTGACAACTATATTAACTTTCCCCGATTGATTGGTGAATGTGGTGGTAAGAATTTCCACTTTGTACATAAATCAGCGGATGTGGAGTCGGTAGTAACATCGACAATACGTTCAGCATTTGAGTATTGTGGCCAGAAATGTTCGGCCTGTTCGCGTATGTATGTCCCAGAGTCACTCTGGCCTCAGGTATGTGTCAAACAATCCAAAAGAATGCCATTAAATTTACAATTCTTAACATTAATTTTCCATAGATCAAAGCTGGCCTACAACGTGAAGTTGAGAAACTGAAAATCGGTGATGTACAGGATTTCAGTAGCTTCACATCGGCTGTCATTGATGATAAAGCATTTAAACGCATTACCGGCTATATTGAGCATGCCAAAAAGTCACCAAATCTAGAAATAATTGCTGGTGGTACATATTCCGATAGTAAAGGTTATTTTGTTAATCCAACTATAGTAGAAACTAAAGATCCCAAAGATCGTATTATGACTGAAGAGATCTTTGGACCCGTTCTAACTGTCTATCCTTATAAAGAGGCAGATTTATCAAAGACCATGAATCTAGTGCATACATCCACAAAGTTTGCATTGACCGGAGCAGTATTTGGACAGGATGAGTAAGTATTCTAAAAACATAATAATCAATAAATAATAATTCAATTTGGAAAATCTTAACAGGGAATTCATTAATTGTGCTTTGGAGGAATTCAAAATGGCTGCTGGCAATTTCTATATCAATGATAAGTCAACTGGCTCAGTGGTCGGACAACAGCCATTTGGTGGCGGGCGCATGTCTGGTACTAACGACAAAGCTGGTGGTCCCCATTATATACTACGCTGGACTTCACCACAATCAATCAAAGAGACATTTGTACCCTTGCGTGATGTCAACTATCCTTATATGAGCGAGTAAATTCACCAATGGGAGACAGAGCAAGGAAGAGAGAGAGAGAGAGACAAAGGAGAACTACAAAATAAAGAAGGAAAAACCAACAGGAATCTCATATAACTAAACTAACTAACTCGTATATGAATATATATCTTTATATATATCCAATGTATATGTATTTTGTTGAACTATTTTTAAAACTACACACCTAATTGTCGTCGTCCACCCGATCCCTACCCACGCCACCCCTGCCGCCCCCTCTCCCTTTAAGTTCATCTAGTTGAATGTTGTAAACCAAAATCTCAAAACTAAAAAATGCCACGAATAATGTTGTAAATTGATATGCTGATTTCACCCTAAACAACATGAATAAATACAACTCGAATACTATATAATATAATAATATCTCTCTATACCAGACACACTCGTATATATAAATACATATATATATATTTATAAATATATATATATATATATCAAAATATATATAAAGTTTTAAAACGTATTGTGATTATTTAATTATATATGATTTGTAATTATGTTGCCTGCTTTCGTTTACGTTTTCCTTTTTTGTTTTGTTTTTTTTTTTAACATATATATTGTAAAAGCAAACACTTGACAATACATTTTGAGTACTAAATGTGAACAAACGAAACGATTACATAATATAATATAAAATATATGAAACAAAAAAAAGAAAACAAAAGAAAAGCGCAAGCAAACATTAAATTCAGTCAGAAATAAATAATTGAAAATTACACGAAACTTGGAAAGTGTATCAATGTCTAAAATGTCATATGAATTTGTATATATTTTTTCGTTCTTAAGTCGATGTGTTTTGCTAAATTAAACATTATCCTGCGTTCCGGGTTTAATTCTGAACAATACAGGTACAACTATATTTATTTTCTCCCTTTGGTATTTCGTGAAAGTGATCTAGTAATTCTTCCCAGTGCTACCACAAAACAATCGATCATCACTGTTTTATATTGTTTTGCAGAACCCATTCTCATAATCAATAATGTTTTCCTCTGGTTCGAAAGATATCAATCTTTCAGTTCTCATAAAACAAACCAAACAAAAAGTTTATAAGATATACATATATATATATTTGTTAATTTTTTTTTTGTTTTTTAATTTTTCGTACAAAATATGACTAAACTATTTAAAGAAATTGATTGAAAACTAAAGGAAACAAGGAATTTGTTTAATTATATATTGAAGTTCAAAGTCATCAACTGGTAAATAGAGACGTGAAAATTTATTGAAAATGAAAATTTAGTTTAATCATTTGTACACTAGAAATTTTCAAGATTTTATATTCTTTATATTAAAGTTTATATACTGAATATAAAATGCAAATCGCATTATGAAAAATATTTGAAAATTTCGAATTCTTATTTTCTTTTTCATACTACGAATGGAATATTTTCTGTGTAAAAAAAAAATCAGATATTCAACTAAATTATATTATTAAGTAGATTAGCATAATGAAATGTTAATATATAGCATTTTATATATGTTTCGATGAAAACACGTTTGTGTGTGTGTGTATTCAAATTTTCATTGCAAAATTTTCACTTTCAATAAATGGCCAGCTATATTATAGTTGGATCATCAATTTACATTTAAAATCTAAAACTTATAAAGCTAATTAGCTTTTTGTGTTTTGTTGTTGTTAAGATGTTAATTTTTAAACTGTAATTAGGAGTTTACAAATTGGCGAACAAAAAATTAAAAAAAAATAGCAAGATTATTACACATTAATAATATATATATATATATATATAAATATATATATATACATATATGTTTATAGAAACAATTCAACATATTTCCGTTTTTTTCACTTAAAATTACATATGGTTATGTTATATGTTTTTTAGTTATATATATATATATATATATATATAGGAAGCTATATATATTTATAAATCTAGTCAAATTTGATAGAATTGACGCCAGTGTCAATTTGACCGCCCCGATAGCTACC
The DNA here is from genome assembly GCA_037075365.1 of Drosophila emarginata. Lineage (NCBI taxonomy): Eukaryota > Metazoa > Arthropoda > Insecta > Diptera > Drosophilidae > Drosophila > Drosophila emarginata. The sequence goes on along the minus strand of JBAMCD010000014.1, from coordinate 2,296,693 downwards.
GCGCTTCTTTTTGGTCTTCTCATGTTTAAACGATTTACCGCGGGTATGCTTCAAATCTTTATTGGCACGCTCGCCCCAAGATCCGGCAGCGTTTCTCTATAATGCGAATATTAAATTATAAAATTGAAAAATATTTCATGTGTCTGTGTGTGTGTGTGTGTGTGGGACTCTGTGTCTTGCGGGCAAATATGCTGTATGAGGGTGGGGTGATTTTAAGGGTCTCTAAAAAACTAAGCTTGAATTAATTGTCAAAGGTTATTTTCTTATTTTGTTTTTGACCAGAGTCAAAGGATTTGTTGCCAAAACCACCGCCGCCTCCACGTCCACGGCCTCCACCACCACGTCCGCCGCCACCACGTCCTCTATCACCAAAACCGCCACCACCACGTCCGCCGCCTCCACGGCCTCTATCGCCAAAACCGCCGCCACCGCGTCCTCCGCCTCCACGGCCTCTATCACCAAAGCCTCCGCCGCCACGTCCTCCACCTCCTCTCTGATGGTTTTTATCAAAGCCACTAAAACTTTTGCGTTCACCAAACTTCTTAAAGCCACCGCCGCCGCCATCACCACCTGCATCATTGCCACCATTATATTTATTTGATTCCCATGAGCTGCGATCTGGCCGTCCAGCGAATCCAGTGCCACCTCGTCCACGTCCACCGCCTTTTTTGAAGTCATTCCCGTTATCCTGTGGAATAGCGAAAGAGAAACGCCAAAGAGGGTCATCAAACACAAATCATAATTTAAGAGAATAGCAAATGGATTGGCCAAAATTAAAAGTGCCACAAATGGATTTGAGTTTCATTATCTAATTTGTGTGTGCATTCCCTCTCTGTGCGTTTACCTTTCTACAAACAGATCCCACCTCCTAATCCCTCTGCCCGCAGGCAAACACACTCCACACGCAACACTCAAATGCATTTGCGGCACTCACCTTGGCCTCAAAGGACATATCTTTGACCCGTTGATCCACTTCGATTTCTTCAGTGCGCACACGCCGAAAGGGCGAACGACGGCGGCCACTGCTGCCACCGCCGCCAGCACTGTTATTCAACTGCCTGTTGCGGTTGTTCTCGGGAGTGGAATTTTGGTAACCATTCTGTGTAATAAGTCATCAAAAATGCAATACAAATACGATTACTATATGACAATATACTATAACTATTGATTCTGCATATGGAGTTATAATATAATAATTAACTAATAACTGATTTCATAATTTAACATTCGATAAAAGAAACACAAAAAGAAAACGATTAACTACAATTTCTGAACATTTTAAAGTTCTATTCAAAAGTAATTAATAAAAAAATAAAAAGAAAAGTAGAAAATGAACTTAAATTTTTCAAATTTAATTTTTTTATATATTTAATAGATCTGTCCAAAAACTGATTTAATAATAAAAAATTCCCAGCCTCAAAATTCTCCACTTTGTAGAAAAGAAAACTCTATCATAACTGTTATATTAATTCGGTTATTAAAATTAGGAAATATATACATACATATATATACAATATATTCATATATACATATAAAACAGTTCCATATATCATTTTTTCTCACCTGCTGATCTCCAGATTTAACGAAATTGTTGTATTTCTTATTGGGTGTAGCTTCATCTGCATCACCTCCGCTAAATTTACGCTTCTGGCCAGGCTTAGGACCACCATTAGCAACAGGTGGCTTTGGCTTCACCTCACCGGATTCCACTTCCGAATCGCTGTCATCAGAACTGCTACTATCTTGCTTCTTTTTGGCTGGAACAGGTGCCGTCGCTGGCTTCTTTTTTGCTGGCTGTTCGTCTTCATCCGAAGAGTCATCACTGGATGAAGAATCTTGCTTTTTGGCTGGTGTTGCTACTGGTTTCTTTACAGCTGGCTTAACAACAGCTGGAGCAGCCTCATCATCGCTAGAAGAGTCTTCTTCACTGCTGCTCTTAGAGGCGGCAGCAGCAGGAGCAGCCTTGATTGTTACCGGCTTTGCCTTGGGTTTCTCTTCTTCAGAGCTATCGCTATCCTCGGAGGAATCTTCAGATTCTGCTTGTTTTTTAGCAGCTAATGGTGCCGGCTTTTTGACAGCTACAGCTGGTTTTTCATCTTCAGAGGAGGAATCGTCACTGGAAGAGTCAGCTTTTTTGGCTGGTGCTGGTGGTGCAGCCTTTGTAGATGTGACTGCTGCTTTTTTAGGTGCTTCGTCGGACGAAGAGGAAGATGAATCTTCACTAGATGATGCAGCTTTCTTGGGACTGGCCTTCACAACAGCTATTTTCTGCGGTGCTGTCTTTTCATCTGAATCGCTGTCATCACTTGAGGATTCTGCCTTTTTAACCGGCGCTGCCTTTGCAGGGGATTTCTTAGCCGGTGCTGGTTTTTCGTCTTCAGAAGAGCTATCCTCACTGGAGCTTTCTGGCTGCTTTCCCTTTGCTGGTGCAGGTGACTTTGTGGCCACTGGTTTCTTTGCAGCTGCCTCTTCTTCCGAGGAGCTGTCTTCGCTAGAGGATTCAGCTGGTTTCTTGGCCGGCGTGGCAGCAACAGCTGGTTTCTTGACCGGAGTAGCAGCAACAGCGGGCTTTTTGGCCGCTGGTTTTTCCTCTTCTGAAGAGGAATCGTCATCGCTGGAAGAAGAGGCTGCTGGTTTCTTAGCTGGTGCGGCGGGCTTGGCAGGTGTTACTGCTACCTTTTTGGGCGCTGGCTTTTCATCTTCCGAGGAGGAATCATCACTAGAACTGCTTTCGGCTTTCTTGGCAGATGCAATTGGTTTTACAGGAGCAGCCTTAGAAATTGGTTTGGCCACCTCCTCTTCTGAGTCACTGTCATCGCTGCTGGACTCTGCCGCTTTTGTTGCCTTCCCATTGCTTAAAGCAGGCTTCTTGGCTGCCGTTGGTGCTGCCGGACTCCCTTCTGAGTCTGAATCACTGTCATCGTCACTATCGCTGTCCTTAGCTGCTGTCTTGATTTGTGGAATTTTTGTTGTACTCTTTGTTTGGTAAAACTTCAAAATGTCATGCAGCTTTGGTGTATTCTTAGCAACGCTTGCCTGGAAATGGAGCAAAAAAAAAACAATTGTTTGGTTAGTCCAACAAAAAGAAAACACGTGGTCTCGCCATAACCAGATGATCCGGACCAGAATTTTTGTGTTCCATCTATCATGTGCAACTGAGCAAAATCCCACCCACATGCTCACATACACAAGCACATACATACACCAGTCTGTCAGATTTATTTGCAGTTGCAGTTTGCCGCTAATCACAACAAAAATATACATACAAAATGCTATTTTCTTACCGCTTTCGTCTTCTGTTGGAAAACCTTGGCTAGGTTTTTGTCTTTGCCTTGTAGATACTCGAATACTATTGCATCGGTAATTTTTAGCAGATCCGCCATTGCTTTTTATTAATAAAATTAAGTCCCTTTTCTCCAATAAAGTAAATTTGCCTGCTTTGCCTCACACACGTGTTTTTGGAAATGAATGTTGAATTTTGCCGCAGCGAATTTATTATAAAATGCACAGCGAATTAAATTTTTCAAAAAAGCGCAGCGAATTATACATTTCAAATAGTGCGGCAAATCACATTTTTCAAAAAAGCGAGGCTAATTATAAAAAAAAATGACGTACCAAAAAAGAGCGGCGAATTAACGTTTCAAAAAAGAGCGGCGAATTAACATTTCAAAAAGAGAAGCGAATAAAAGTTGCAAAAGGAGCTGCGAATTAAAGTTTCAAAAAGAGCAGCGAATTTAAAAAAATCGCTCAAAGAGGTGGAGCGAATTGAAAATTTTCAAAAAAGCGAAGCGATTTCAAGTTATGCTCACACGATACCAAAAGTCCGCGCGCTTCATTTCGCGAGTGTTACTGGTGGAAGAGGTAAGTGTATTTCTCAAAAGAAAATAATTAGGCAAACAAATTCATTTTCAAAGAAAAAAACTAAAACTAATTTATTATCCAATTACAAAAAATGAAAGCAAAGTACTTATTCGAAGAAAAACAAGAATTAAATTCACATTTTAAAACTTATTTAACATTTTTGTCAAATTATTTATATGGTTAAGCCCTTAAGCTTAATCTATAAAACTAAAAAAAAATTATGACATCCACTCACTTTTCTGTCTTAGCTTCTAATAACTTAAGGAATACATAGGTGTTTTCCGGATTTTCCATATTTAAAAATTGACTCAGTCCCAAAATTGCGGTCACTTTAATGCTTTGTACATTTCAGGACTTTTTCTTTTCAAGAAAGTCAAAATGTGGCGATTGTAGTTAAAACTTTCTTCGGTATTAACAGTCTTTGAAAATATGTGTCTTAAATATTGAAAAACGAAAACGTTTTAATTTGAGTCCCCTTTTTATTTTTGGTTTTTTTTCTACGCTACTGCCAATGCCGTTAGGATTTGATCACTATCTTTGTCCCTCTCTCATAAGCGCTTTTCTGTTCTTCCTTAGTTTCCATTTGGCGGCATTACCGTAGCGCCACTGTGTGAAAGAGGCGGCATAAAAATAGTATAAATTTATCGCTGCTGTAATCGGTCATCAGTGCTCGAGCAGTAAATTTTGTGCAACACTAACAAAAAACAGCTGTTTTACTGAAGCACAAAAATAATTGTTTTAATGCAGGTTTTATCAATTGGTTACAAATTAAAATTGAATAGCCATGGCTGCTGCCACACCATCACCAGAGAAACCGGAAATAAAGCAACCCGAAAATGAAAACGCTCAGATACTGAAATTGAACGATGATTGTTTGGCTTGCATCTTCGAACGTTTACAAGACTTGCACGCCGAAATGGCAGTGTCCCGTGTGTGCCAGAGATTTCAAACAATTTGCTTGACCCAGTGGCGATACTCGCATTCATATAATTGCCTAGATTTAGACGAATGGCGCGAAATTCTACCTAACTCTGAGGACTTGTTGTACTTTCTTCAGCTAATGCGTCCATATATTAAAGAAGTATTTGTAAACAGTTGTCTGCGCACTCTGCTGAAAGATTTGGATGATATGGAAATTTTTGTGTTACCAATGGTAACGTATTTTTACTATGAGCCAGAAGATGTAGATTGCTATCCTTCGGATAGAAGCATTCGTAAAATGGCATATATGTTGCCAAATTTAAAGCGTCTACGTCTTACCACGCCCATACAAGGGCGGTATTTGTCGAATTTTCGCCAATTGCAAGAATTACATTTGTACGATGATCAGCATAAAGACTATGAAATGGAGCAGAATTATCTTGATGAGATATGCAAGTGAGTAAATCATATAAATTTCTATTCATTACTTTACCATATAATATTTTCTTATTACCCATTTAGCCAATTGGTTGATCTGCGAGTCCTGGATATACGAATATACGATTCGATTAGTCAACTGCGTCTCGATAATTGTGTTCAATATCTGAAGAATCTCACTACACTCAAATTAAATTTGGCCACCTTAAAATCGGTGTTATTCGATGTATTAGAATTACCATCACTTCGCCAGTTGGTTGTACTTTTTGATCCAGAGTGGCCCAAACAGGTCAGCGTGGAGAGCTATGATCATAACATTGGATTAGCCTATGAATTCAATAAAATAATGGAGAGAAAAGCTAAAAATATAATCGGTTTTGCTGTCGATGGGTATTATATGTCATTGGAACCAGGCTGGAATGCCAAATTACCAATTTGGACACATAAGAAGCTTCAACGTTTGGCCATATGCAGTTGGACTCATTCAGTTGATCATTTGGAACGCTATACAACAATGACAGATCTGCGTTTGTTATGCTTGCGCAATTGTTCCAATTTAAGTGATGATTCCCTAATCAAATTCATTGAGTTATGTCCACGTCTGCAATACTTGGATGTATCATATTGCCGAGAACTGACACCAAAATTTCTAGAGCGATCTTTGCAATTGCTTAAAGCTCGTGAGCCGCACAAGGAGCGCAAAGATTATCGTCTTACACCACCATTGCTAATTTACTGTGAATTATGCGGCTTTGAGGATTACATCAAAACCAAGGTGAGTTTAACCCATTAACAAAATGTTCCATAAGTAATATACTTTTCCATTTAGAATCTGTACAATTCAACCGATTATAGGGACTATATTGTGTTTGCCGACTGTTTTCCGTTCTCGGAACGCGGTCTAAGTTTTGTTGATCGTGGCTATCAGTTTGACTTTGACTAAATTAAATGTCGTTCAGTATGTACATATTTGAAACACATGTAAATAGCAGGGACTAATAATCATTATTAGAAAATTTCGTAACTAAGAAAAACGACAAAAAGGAAAATGAAAAATAGAAATCATCAACAGATTAATGGCGTTTGAAAACAATTTATCTAATAACAATAAGTAAACGTTTGCCAATCTATCTAAAAAGAAAAACAGAAAACAATAAATTTTTTTTCCCCTTTAAAATACGCATAATATGAACATAATTTTTTACTCTAAATGTAAAATAATATATAAAAGTTGTCAATTAGATGCAAGATAACGTTGCTATATACTAGTAACCGACATCTCGTCTAGATTCTAAATCTATATAGTTTTATATTTCTATGAAGAATCTGGTTGTAAAACAAATATGTTTCTCAGCTGTATTATTTTTTTTTTTTTTTGATTTGATTCGATTGTATTTCAATAATTTGAAAAAAGCAGAAATGTACATCTAAATAAATTAATGCTTAAATGAAAGTGAGCGAGATGGCATATATTTAACATTGCCAGAAAATCAGTCCAAGGGCAAACATGTTGTCAATTTGAATTGCTTCAACAATCAAAACTTATTTACAAAATAAGAAACTCAAAATTTTGTATTTTTAACAGAAGCCAATAAATTGTTGCTCGCTGCGTTTTTATTCTGTTTCTTTGTAAAAGTATACATTAAATATATTATTTGGACTACATATATATATATATTTGATGATATACATACATTAGATACTAAAGTATAAAAGAAATACAAAATTTGTACATTTTGAATTTAATATATAAGTTTTTTATTTCTTAGTTTTTACATATTTTTCGTTTTTCCTTTTGTTTAAAAAGCGCTTTGGCCTTATATTGTTGCTTCTTAGTATCGAATTTGTTATACTACAAAGATTTAAATGAACTGTTTTTTTTTTTTTTTTTCATTTAAAATGAGCTGAAATAAACAATTCTTGTTAAAAGCGAAATTTGTCAGTTCTAAGACAGTAAACACAAAATCGAATATATAGAAGCAATATATACTTAAATTCAAACTAAACATATGTTCATACATTATATATTATTATTAGATTCTTGATTTAATGGCAATTTCCGAATCCACACAAAACTTATTTTTTTTTTTTTTAATTACATTTAATATACATATTCAAATGTCTTCAAGGAATATTGATTTTGATAACTTGGGCATAGTCCGTACCCCACCCATTGATGATAAAAGTAGTTTTACCATTAGCCGTTGATACGCCATTATAATCTTATCTAATAATTAAATAAATAGAAATTGAGTTTTCTTAATTTAGTTGAATTTTGATCAAGAATTTCTTAAAATGATTGATCATTTAAAAGTAGAAATTATATTTATTTAAAGTATTTGGGAATTACGTATTTGTTGTAACAAAGAACAAATTTAATTCCCTATAAGTAAGAAAGAGAGAGAGAGAGAGTTGCAGTTTTGCTTGGCAATGACAGAGCGCATCTATGAAATATTTTAGTAGACATAAAGAGGGGAAATCCAAGTAGATAAGATTTCAATTGCCAGCATTTAATGTGGAATTGTTTAACTTTTCAATTTGATAATTATTGACTTGGTCATCTACTTAAACACACTATAAAAAGAGTCTCGTTTAATGCAGTGCGAACAGTTAATATCAAAAATTCAAATGAGGTGGATAATTTTTGGACTTTCTGCCACGTTGGTGGTCAGTGTTATAGCATCAGCAGGAGCTGAATCGGAAGTCTGTGGTGAAGAATTTGAACTCAACACCACTTTACAGCCGCTACCAAGTGAAAATGATTTTGATGTAATATCAATGATCAATGACTATCTAAAATACAAGGAACGTGAAGAGGCATTGATAGGAACTCCTAAAAAGGTTGGCAGCAGCCGTCCACCACCGCCGCCTTCTTTGTTGATGCCTCTACCGAATATATCGGCTGAGTCTGGTGAACTGGAAGTTCCTCCACTCAAGAAAGATGCTACCAAGTTAATATACACTAAAACAATTTGTTAACAAATTCTTCTTTTGTTTTGCCAGAACTTAAACATAAAAATTTATGGATTATCAATATCACATTCATCGGGCTTCTTGTAAACCAGTGCATAGGTCAAAATAGGATGGACATTGCTCTCTACGGAGGCCGTGGACAGCAGCGAATGTGTGGATTGACTCTCCATGAAAAGCGTTTCCGCATCGTACATGCTCCAGCGACCACGTTTCAGTTGCTCTTTCACATATTTCAACTGGCCGTTTATCTAAACGATAGACAAGTATACAAGTTTTTTAGGATAATTGAAAGGATTTACTTTACTCCATCCAGTAGAGTACTCACCATGGGCACCAAAAGCGGCGTTTGCCTGCAATTAAAAAAATCGGCCACAAATTTTCGAACTTCCATGCCCTTCGGTTGGACACTGACAGCCTTAGCCAGTATTACACGAATAATGGCACGTATCTAAAAAATAATTTCAGATATTTCAGAAACGGATAGCTATATACTTACCTCTGGATGGTGGCAGATATACGACCAGTTGCCTTGCCGTAACTCCTTCTGAATTTTTGATATAGAACCATATTTTTTAATGGCCCGCGAGTCCCAATCACCAAGATCCCAGACTTTAGAAAATTCTATCTTTTTCGGCATTATACAAGTTTCACTTTTATTTTTTTTATTTATTTTATTCATTTTTTTTTGTACAAAAGTTTACGTAAATTTAATGGTTACATATGTTCTACGAGTGTTTACTTTTGAAAAGGTTTTCCCCAAAAAAAAAAAATTAGTAGTTTTGACATAACAATTCCAAGTGCGTCGATGGAATGTAACGCTAGTGAAAAGAACTTAAATAAATTGTATACACAATAAGTTGTCAAACGTAAAGTTTACTATGTCTATTCCAAAAGCACAAAGACCAGTCACCATCTGTGTTTGACGTACGGACAATAAGTTAAAAATAACACCGAATACCATTAATTTTAGCTTCCCCCTTTAAAGAGATAGAACTTAGATTTTGGTATAAATATTCGTGGTCTTGACTCAAACGATTGCAGTTGAAATACGGTTTCAATATTTCCGCTTCTAATTAAAATGCGTCCTGTAATTCTATCCCTGTTTGTGGCCGTCGTTGTCCTGGTCACTATGGTCACCTTCGGTGAGGCAAGTGGCACTACCAGCAGTGCAACGTCGACTACCACCACCACTACCACAACTTCCAGTTCCGCGGCAACAACGACAACCACAGCAGCTTCAGATACCACAACAACAACCACCACGGATTCTTCAGATACCACAACAACAACAACAACGGAGAAGTCGAAAAAGAAGAAGCACCGTCGTCGTCGTCGTCGTGTCATTATCCGTCGCATTATCTCTAGCGGTGGCAACTCTGGCAGCACTGGCAACAGACGCAAGCGTGTGGTTCGTGTCATTCGTAGGACAACAACCGTTTAAGGAAGAACCAATGTTGCCTTCCAACTCACATATGTACCTAATAAAATAAATTCGATGAGCATTTGAAACCCAAAATCTGTCAATAACTACATATAAATCCTTGTTTAATCTGAAAAAGTAGACTTGTCTTTCCCTCTTCTTCTTTATGTTTTCCCACGCTTTCGTTACTCACACGTTTATTTGATTTATTATTATCTTTATCTACTATGGGGCTTTCTTTATTATTTTAAACAACCAATTCAGAAAGCTTTCCAAATGGTTTAATAATTTGTTTCTTAAAATTATGCTATATTAATTTTGATTGTTATAAAGCCGAAATTTCGACTAATTTATAGCACAAATGGTAGTATTAATTATGCTACACGATCCAACAAATTTATAAGTTTGTGGTTTCTTCTATCACGATTTTTGGCTACACAAACTATACATATTTATTCATCTGCACAGAATTGAACAATGGGCTAGGCAAACATATAGTTCGTATCAAAAACAACTGCTGTAATATTTGAAACTCTATAAGAAAGTCAATTGAAAATAAGTAAATATTGATTTACCATCAAATGTTTTCATAAATTTCTTTGGCCCAATCAAATTCAAAAATTTGGTTCTACTTTCCTATAAATACTTTTGTTTCGCTATATTTGCCATATAGTAAGAAATCATTTCGTTAAAAGATTCATTTGCACGATGCGTTCCATATCAGCGCTTTCCTTGTTCCTATTGGCAACTTTTGTGACATTGTCTGCCTCGGCTGAAACACCAAGCGATACTCCCGCTACGCCAAGTGATACTAGTCCTACAACTCCAACCAGTCCTAGTCCTACGACTCCAACTAGTCCTAGTCCTACGACTCCAACTAGTCCTAGTCCCACGACTCCAACCGATACTAGTCCCACCACTCCCTCAGATTCTTCTACACCGGCAACTACAACAACATCAACAACGGAGACCGATTCCACAACAACAACTGAAACGAGCACCAAGAGAAATCGTCGTCGTCGCAGGCGTGTGATCATCATCAACCGCAGAGGTGGTAATCGCAATAGAAATGGCAATGGCATTCGCCGCCGTCGTCGTGTCCGTGTCACAGTGCGCAGGACAGTCGTTTAGGCAATCTATTGTAGATTCTTTCCCTTTAATCAACTGAAAAATGAATATATTTGAGCAATCCAAGTTGTTTTAGAATTTTCATGATTACATAAGTCTGGGGTCGGTCTTGTGTTTTAAATTAAGTATACGCCCTGTTGGCAGAAACTCTTTGTAAAAGTTTTTAATATGAAACTTTTTTTTAATGAATTGCTAGGTTGAATCCAAGGGATTTTTGAAACATTTAATGATATATAAATAGTCTGTTTAATAGGGTGCAATAGCCTCAAGGTAAATATAAATTCCTAGATTTTGGAATGTAGATTTGTTGGGATAGATAGAATTTTTTTTGTTTTTCTGTTTAAGATTCAATGATGAGTTCTGATGTCCTCCGCAAAACATTTTTTCCTCGATGCGAAGATTAAAAATTGCTGTCTAAGGCTCGTGTAACTATATTTTTGAATGAAAATTTTACACAATATTCATAAAATGTCACCCTATAAAACCTCATTTTAAAAATTCAATGAAATTAACCAGTTCTTCAATATAAATATGTTACTTTTGATGACTTTTTGTGGACAGTGGATAAATGACATCCGCTTCCATTTGAAGCAAAGTTAGTTGCTAAGTTAAAAAATTTCTGACGTCATACTTTTAAGCGCATCGATGGAATGTAAAGTAAATTTAAAGTAGTTTTGGAAACTGTGTACCCAATAAATTTTGAAACCTAAAAATTAAAGTGTCTATCCCAAAAGCACAAAGACCAGTACGGACAATAAGTTAAAAATAACACCGAATACCATTAATTTTAGCTTCCCCCTTTAAAGAGATAGAACTTAGATTTTGGTATAAATATTCGTGGTCTTTACTCAAACGATTGCAGTTGAAATACGGTTTCAATATTTCCGCTTCTAATTAATATGCGTCCTCTAATTCTGTCCCTGTTTGTGGCCATCGTTGTCCTGGCCACCATGGTCACCTTCGGTGAGGCAAGTGGCACTACCAGTTTGGATCGAAAACAACTACTATAATATTTGAAACTCAATTGAAAGTAAGTAAATATTGATTTAGCATCAGGAGTCGTCGTCGTGTCCATCAAAAAAAAAAAAAAATCACCTGTAAAATAAATATTTACATATTAAACTATTCAGGCTTAATCTTTTCTTGTATTTGCAAAGTTAATATCAGTTTTATGTCTTATATTACGTATACGCCCAGATGCCATTTTGTGGCTTTTTCAGTTACGATATTTTTGATATGGAACTATAGTTCGTAATACCCTGTAAGTCGCCGTTACCACAAAATGGAAATATCAATAATTTCACGCTTGATGATTCTATATAATACAAGTCTTTGATCATTTATACCCCTATATTTCAGTCAGTTTTAAATTGTAGAGTGCTCTTTATACTTCCATTAATCGCATTCGATGATCAATGAAATGTGAAAGAGCTGTCTATGAGTTCCTTAAATAATTGGCGGGTTTCAATACAGTAAGAAACCATCTAAATTAGCCGACATTTTTACTAGTTAGGCGATCTATGTATATGGTATTTTTGGCCATATACTTGTCTTGCTTTAACTAACTGGGCACGAATACGTTTGGTATTTAATAATGATTGACAAGTTGGATGAAAGAAAGGAAAGTTCCCAAAGACTTATTGTTTTCACTGTTTTTTTTTCTTTTGTGGGCGGAACAAAAGACTACAGACTATCAAACAAATATCGCTCACGTTATAATAATTTAGTTATTTGAAAATAGCTTCTGTTTCTTATTGTTTTCATTCTTATTAAGCGTACAGGCGATAAACAAAACAATGTAAACTAAAAATTTTGCAGACTAACGGTACATTAAAAAAAAAAAAAAAATTTGGGGAATATTGGGAAAGTCCAAGTTGGTCTTAATATCTATTTACTTTGCAAATATACTTTGTTTATAAGTAGAAGAACATCTTTATCTATTTTTGGAATACATATACATATATGCAAGGAGATTTACTATAAATAATCAGATAACTAAGGTAAAAAAAATCAGTTATATGAAGACTTTCAACTAGCAACAATGCGACCTGTTCTAGTGCTTTCTTTGGCCATTTTAGCCGCTCTTGTGGCGGTCTCTTGGTCAACCAGTGCCCCAACTACAGCAGCAACAACTGCAGCAACAACTTCTGCTTCCGCAGCAACAACAACCGCAGCATCATCAGCGACAACCACAACAGAAGCTACCACTACAACTTCCACCACCACCACCAGCAGCACCAGCACCACCTCTTCCAGCAAAAAGAAGCACCGTCGTCGTCGTCACCATCGCAGGCGTGTGATTGTCATTAGACGGGATGAAGAAGGGGGAAACGGTCGCCGCAGACGCCGTAACCGAAGACGTGAGAGCGGTGGCAGCGATAGCAGCGGTGGATCGATTGTTAGACGTGTCCGTGTACGTGAGCGTGGTTACCGTCTAGGCCGACGAGGCGAAAGAAGATTTGCCCGTTTCTATAATTAAATCCGGTAACATGAAAATATGAAAAAAAAATACAACTGCATTGAAATGATTTGGTTGCGTTTCTTCTGATTTCCCTAGAAAAATATTTAATACTTATTCAAAAATCTAAACTTTCAGCAATTTTTGGAATCTGATTTCCCTTGAGACACTTGGCTTGACATTAGGTAGGTATTTCCCTCCATCTATTTTACAAAATAATGCTTCTCCATAAATCAGTTTTCTACTGTCCAGTTCAAAGTTTATTTTTGTTTAGTGAAATATTTGTAAAATCAGTTTCTTATACCACCTAATTCCTCCTACGGCGGACTATGACGACGGTTTTGTGGCATTTCTTGGGATTGCGGCACTTTCTAACTGGCCTGCGGGTGTGGCACCAGTTGTTGCCCTTCCAGCAACGTTTCTTGTGGGTGCTTGATGCCGTTGTTGTTGTCGTTGCCGATGCAGAAGTAGTTGTTGTAGTTGTTGTTGCAGCTGTTGTAGTTGTTGCAGCTGTTGTAGTTGTAGCTGCTGTAGTTGTGGTGGTCGTGGTAGTGGGGGCCGATGTGGATGCAGCCAAATGAATGGACAGAGCAATCAAGGAAATCACAATGAGGAACTTCATTTTGAATTGAAAGGATATACAAGATTTAAGTAGGAATTGATTGGTTGAAGCAGCTGAGTGTTCTGATTTGTTCGGTTCAATTCTACGCCTATTTATATGACTACTCAACTCTGATCAAAGTATCTGCATACATAATGGATATTTGGAGTAACATTTTGGGTATTTAAACAGCTGCGTTTTGTTTTCATATTTTCATTACTTACATTCATAAATTTACATAAAATGTAAGTTACGGAAATCCAATTTAAATATTAAAGTATGTGTAAAGTGGCACAAATTGTCTGTAAATATCCCATTTGAGATTTATTTTATTGTACATTTTGTTGAGAGATTGACAATGAATATATGTATATGTATGTATACTCAAAAAATTATTTTCTGACATATATTTTCTGTAAATATAAAAATAATAGAATCCTTACATAGTAATATGGCACCGACCCAGTGGAAAAGCAAGAATGCTAACGTCCTGTTTTTGAATTGAATTCTGTCTTTGAATATATTTTGACGTAGAATATGTAACCAATTCATGCTAACCTTTACAATACAAGAACATTTTTTAAAGTATTGACACTTATCTTTTAATTGGTAAGTATCGGAAAAATACTAGTATGCGTTAATCTTAAGTTTATCCATTACCTAATACTTTTCCTTAGAACGACGAATGAGTCGACCTCTGAGCAAATCTGACATATGAACATGGCGCTACTTCCACTTTACAAATATTGCTTCCGTAACTTACATTTTATCTTTACTTTTGAATGTAAGTAATGAAAATATGAAAACAAAACGCAGCTGTTTAAATACCCAAAATGTTACTCCAAATATCCATTATGTATGCAGATACTTTGATCAGAGTTGAGTAGTCATATAAATAGGCGTAGAATAGAACCGAACAAATCAGAACACTCAGCTGCTTCAACCAATCAATTCCTACTTAAATCTTTATACCTTTCTATTCAAAATGAAGTTCCTCATTGTGATTTCCTTGATTGCTCTGTCCATTCATTTGGCTGCATCCACATCGGCGCCCACTACCACGACCACCACAACTACAGAAGCTACAACTACAACAGCTGCAACAACAACTACTGCTGCAACAACTACAACAACTACTTCTGCATCGGCAACGACAACAACAACGGCATCAAGCACCCACAAGAAACGTTGCTGGAAGGGCAACAACTGGTGCCACACCCGCAGGCCAGTTAGAAAGTGCCGCAATCCCAAGAGATGCCACAAAACCGTCGTCATAGTCCGCCGTAGGAGGAATTAAATTTTACAATTTATTTTTTATTGTCATAAATAAAGAAATCTTTAATTCAACATTTAATTTTGATTATTGCACAATTATTATACGCAATACATTGGTGCACAAATTGTTTTTATACCCTTGCAGAGGGTATGATAAAACTGATTGTAATGCAAAGAAGTAAGCATTTTTTATACTCTTGCAAAAATAGTACATCTTCGATTGTATTAAAGTATATGTATATATTTTTAATTGTCACGACGAGTTGAGTGAAATAGTTGATATTCCCGATCGGACGACTATATTATATAGCTCTCATTGGGAGGGTTGGTTGCAAATAATTATTTTAATACAAAACCTTTTATTGTTCAAGCTACTAGCACTTTTTAATGGTATCTGCTTTTCCATACTTTAACTCATTAATCTTTATATCTGTAAAACACAAAGCTGCATCTTTTAGATAAAATTAAAACACTTTTTAATGTTCATTAAGTCGACAGATTGAATCCTTTGCTATATGTGCAGTAGAAGGACTAAACCATGATAATTTTCTAGTTTATAATTCATGCATTATCTTTACTGCAACTAGTTTTTAATAGATGTACCAGGGAAATGAAAAAAAAAAAACTACATAGCAATTGGAAATCGATTCGCTATTTTAACGATGATATTAATCTCTGAAAAAGAAGAATGATTGGGAACACCTCACACAAATATTTTACTAAACAAGTGCCTATTGGAATCTATCAAAAGTCTACAGGTACCAAAGTTTGTATAGAAGGGACATAAGTTTATTTGGTAAGATTGAGCATTCAAAATGAAAATTGTTAAGTTGAAAATATTCGAAATTCTCAATCATTCTCTTTAAGTGGATCGTTGGAGTACGGAAATGTGAATTAATTTTATTACACTATTCTGGAACTTCTGGTGAAACGCTCCCCAAGTATGTAGCTAATGCTTAAGCTACTTTGCCAAGCATACAAAAAGAAGCTGTTCAAATACATACATATGTATTACATATAGCATTTGCTTTCGACTAAAAAAACCAATAGATTTGATCAATTTGGGCAAACAAATAAGTAAACACCGAAACTGACATTTTTTTCAAAAATCAGTATAAATACAGCCCAATTGGAGCGGATTAAATCAGAACACTCAGCTGCTTCAACCAATCAATTCCTACTTAAATCTTGTATATCCTTTCAATTCAAAATGAAGTTCCTCATTGTGATTTCCTTGATTGCTCTGTCCATTCATTTGGCTGCATCCACATCGGCGCCCACTACCACGACCACCACAACTACAGAAGCTACAACTACAACAGCTGCAACAACTACAACAGCTGCAACAACAACTACAACAACTACTTCTGCATCGGCAACGACAACAACAACGGCATCAAGCACCCACAAGAAACGTTGCTGGAAGGGCAACAACTGGTGCCACACCCGCAGGCCAGTTAGAAAGTGCCGCAATCCCAAGAAATGCCACAAAACCGTCGTTATAGTCCGCCGTAGGAGGAATTAAATTCTCCAGTTTCCCCCTCCTTTATAAATAAAAATAATGCTTTTGATTCAACATGATTATTTGTTTATTGAACAGTTGTTGATGGTCTATAAGGCACATTCAAGATGAAACAGAAAAATGCAAATTTTAAAGAAGTTTTGATGAATGAAATAAGTTTGATTTTTAATTAACTTAAAGAACGAATAATTAAATTGTCTTAAATGAGAGGATTAAATAACTAACTAGCCAAAAAAAAAAAAAAAATACTGGGTACAAGAGACAATGGTCGTCGTAGTGGTATACAATAAGTAGGAAAATTATGAAAGAACTTAATTATAGAAAAATACAAATAACATTTACATCATATTCATCAAATTACATGGCTAAGTTTGGTGTGTGTGGTTTTTTGGGGAATTTCCCTTTCACTTAGGACTAGGTAAACTATTAAAAACATCCTAAAATTGTTGTAACACTAACATGGGTTCTATGGTCTTATGATATGGGGGCAAAGATCCTAATGAAGTCGCGGTTGCGCTCGTTTTGTTTGTTTTTGTGGTGTGGTTGTGGCCCAATCTAATTTGGCCAACGAGGGCAGACTATTTTCATTGTAATTGTTGGTATTATTATTATTATTGTGACTCAGTGATGCCGATGGCACTTGTAGGGTATAGTCCTGGGGCAGCACAATGGGTTGTAATGTGCTGAAAGTCACCAGTGGTGGTGAGACAGGAGCGTAACTGAGGCGTCCCGCAATCTTATTATTATTATTGTTGGTGTTGGTGTTGGAATTGGTGGGTACTTTCGGATTGGCTACAGGGAGAGGAGATAGCGGCGCATTCACATTGAGAGCAGGTACATTCCTATAAAAGAAAAAATAATTAGTAAAAACGAATTTTTTGTTATGAAAGCTGTGGTGAATTAGAGATCCAATAATAATGGGTGGAAAAGACAAGAGATTTAGTATTAAAATTAGGATTGTTGATGGTCAATAGTCAATTAAGGTGGTTAACAATTGGACACATGATATGCCCAAACAGCTATCAAAAGCTGATCATATAGTCTACCATATACATATGTATTCTGATTGACCCAATTTAAAATAATAGTGGATTGAAAAACAAGGTTCCTAAGATGGATGAAAATACGGTTATTTTTTGGATATTTACTAAAACCAAACTACGTGTGAATATTTTAAAACAATTCTCGTACTAATTGCGAAAGTTACCATGGATTAAATTGATAACATGTTCCATATATTTGGAGTCAGAATTGTATTCGAAAATAGATTTGAGTGAAGGTGTAGCCTATTTTACAATTTTGCATGGTGGTATATTCGTGATTAAGGATTCCACTATAGCTATTTCAATATATGTATACATAAGTTTATATGCAATAAATACGTTTAGCCGGAAAGAGTCAATCTCCGAACAGATTTCTATACAATAAAATAAATCTCAAATGGGATATTTACAGACAATTTGTGCCACTTTACACATACTTTAATATTTAAATTGGATTTCCGTAACTTACATTTTATGTAAATTTATGAATGTAAGTAATGAAAATATGAAAACAAAACGCAGCTGTTTAAATACCCAAAATGTTACTCCAAATATCCATTATGTATGCAGATACTTTGATCAGAGTTGGGTAGTCATATAAATAGGCGTAGAATTGAACCGAACAAATCAGAACACTCAGCTGCTTCAACCAATCAATTCCTACTTAAATCTTGTATATCCTTTCAATTCAAAATGAAGTTCCTCATTGTGATTTCCTTGATTGCTCTGTCCATTCATTTGGCTGCATCCACATCGGCCCCCACTACCACGACCACCACAACTACAGCAGCTACAACTACAACAGCTGCAACAACTACAACAGCTGCAACAACAACTACAACAACTACTTCTGCATCGGCAACGACAACAACAACGGCATCAAGCACCCACAAGAAACGTTGCTGGAAGGGCAACAACTGGTGCCACACCCGCAGGCCAGTTAGAAAGTGCCGCAATCCCAAGAAATGCCACAAAACCGTCGTTATAGTCCGCCGTACAAGGAATTAAGTGTTAAATAATACAATAATAAGTGTTAAGTGTTAAACAAAACAATAATACATTTGGTTTTTTTTTTTTGGTAGATGCAATTATTAAATATTCATGACTTCTAAATAAATAACTAAATGTTTATTTTATCCATGGTAACATTTTGCATTTCGTTACTCGAACTAACTGTACAAATTTTGACATCATATTGATCCTATCAACAATCCGTTTTCATGAATAATCTAGTTTTGGTGACATCTACATATAATTTTGTAATTTCAGTGAGAACTCAGTGCCTTTAAGATAGAAGCAGACCTTGGTCATAATAATGATTATTTCTTGGCTGTATCGCCTTTACTCAGCTTAACTTTCATATTGACTGTCACTAGGGGCAGTTTAGAGCTAAGGAAAAGATACAAGAGGATGGTAGTTATGATTGAGGGGTATAGCGTATATACAGAAGCTTAATTAATGGAAGAATAGTTGATCAAAGAATTGCCTTGGGGAAATCTTACTTTTGCTGGGTGATGGTGAAGACAGATTTGCTGACAATACGCTTGCCGGTGTGCCAAATGCGTCCAATATACTTAATGCGTTGAATGGCTATAATGGCCAATGCAACAGTTCTGAAAAGTGAAAACAATATTAAGTGTTTGAAGTGGAAGTAGAAAAATTGACTGGATCTTACTTGAATAACTTCTTTTTGGATCTTATTTGTACTGGAGCGGCCTGTCCACCGGCTAGTGCTTGCATTGCCATTTGCTCACTGGCCTGATAGCTTTCCAGTGTAAGTTTCAAGTAACGCTTCTGATAGACCAAAGCCTTGCGATGGGATTCGACCCGCAGATAGCGACCCAATAGCTGACGGCAACGCTCTTCCAGTTCATTGACATTACCATTAGCACCCAGTTCCTCGCATCTCTTTTGCAGGGCAATGCGTTCACCGACCAGATATTGAACAGTTTCGGCCATTTGACGATTCTCTTGTGTATTCTCCTCCAGCAGTGTATTAATGTCTTTCATTTTCTGCAAGAACTGGGCAGGGACTGTATCATCCGTACTGTGGGCCAGACGATCGTTCGCTTGGGCTAATGCTTCCGCCAGCTTGGCCTCCCTTTGACCGGATCGACTTACATCGAAACGCAATTGGGTGATCTTCTGTTCAAGAGAGTCTCGTGAGGATTCAGCCGCCAATAGTTTACCCTTGAGTTCGTGAATTTCTGCATGTAGTTTGGTCAGCTCCTGATGTTGACGTGTCCTTGTGTTGGCACGCCGAGTTTCTGCTTCTTGCAGGGTAACTAAACGAGATTCGAGACTCTCAATTTCGCTGGCTTGCAGTGTAAGACGTTCATTGAAGTGCTCTAGTTCCTGTTCGGCGGAGTCTTTATCCCTGGCTAATTTCTCCATCTCCTGTTTGAGTCGCTCACAGTAGGCTATGCGTTCTTGCAGTTCTTTCTCATAGCGTTGCTTCTCCCTTTCGCTGCTCCGCTGGGCATCAGCTGATCTTTCTCTTTCCCTCTCATTCTGGGCCATCAGTAATTTGATTTCACTTCTCAATCTCTCGCCCAATTCAGCTTCGAAATCAGCACGAGGAGATTTACGCGGTGACTCGCCAGGAGACTTTAATAGTAATGAACTATTTCGTCTACTTTCTGCCCTCTGTAATGATGTCAATTGTGTTTGAAGTCTCTCACAGCGTTCCCTCTCCATATCTAGTTGCTTGTGGAGCTCATCTTCGGCATCTAAAGCAGTTTCTAATCGCTTACGCATGGCTTCAATGATGACCACATCTTGTTCTTGTATTTCTTGGGAATGCTGTTTCTCACCCAGCAATTCCTTACTCAGAGACTCACACTGATCTCGCTCTACAGCCAGTTGGGCACGCACTGCTTCCAATTGATTAAGAAGCTCTCGTTCTCCTGTAAAATTTTCATCCTCGGAGCCATGTCCATTACCAGGTAACTGCTCCTCCTCAGTCTGGACTTCTTTTTGTTGTTGTCGCTTATCTAGATTATTCTCCTCTTCACTTTCAATAGCCTTGAGTATATTGGAGTCCAGTTGGGCTGAATAATTCAGTTCCTTCTCCACCTGCTGGGCAATCTCATCAACTGAATATTGTTTCGAGCTGTGTTCGCTGTTTTTGAGACGTTCTAAATCTTTTTCCAGTGTCTGGACTTGTAATTCCAAGGCTCGACAACGCTCTGTGGCTGCCAACAGTTGCTCTGCTTTGGCTTTGATCTCTTTGTTAAGGTTGTCCACTTCGTGCTTGCGCTTAAGTACCATATCCCGATGAATCTGTTCGCACTGTTCATGGGCAGCACTGACACAGTTAAGTTCTTTGCGTAGAGTTTCTTTTTCTTCCGCTTCTTGGCTGGTTGTCTCCAGAAGCTTCTCCTCCAAGGAGTCTATGCGCAGTCTATACTTTTCCTCACTCTCCCTATAGGTATTCAGTCTACTCTCCTGAGTGGTGAGCTTATCCTTTTCCTTTTTAAGTTGCTCCTCCATTTGTCTCAATTTCCTTGTCATTTCATCTAAATCCTGTTGCTTTTCCAGCTCCAATGTAGTTAACTTTTGTTTTAGTTGTTGAACTTCTGTTGGCGTTATGGGTTTGGGTAACTCTGGGGTCTGCATTACCATCATGCTGGGAGTTTTCAATTTGGAATCTTCGGTTAAATTGGAGAAATTGATTTGACGCGGCACCAGCTCAGGAGTCATCATATTGCTACTACTTTGAGCGGCTATACCCTGGAAATAATGCGGATTCTCAAAAGTATTGACAGGATGCGGCACAGCAAAGCCACTTAAATCATCCGTTCGTCTGAGTGTTAGATTGGCCACAGCCTCTTTGGATATTTCCTGAAATAATGCACAGTTATAAAAATTTAAGAAGTTTAATCCTTTTACTCCTTCTTCATGTTACTCACCATTGTCTGTTGCAGGAAGTTGCCACCACCTGCACCGTCGCTCATATGGAAGGGTGTATTCAGGCTTCGCATTGCCGCACGTCGTTCTACATCCGGCTCGGGGAACTCAGTAATCGATCCTATATCACTTAGTGTGCGTGCACTTAGCTTCGTACTAGCATCCTGTTGATGTTTTCCTGCCGCTGCTGGCGATGATGGCTGACTCATTTCTTGCGCTGCCTGCAGTTCCTTCTCCTTAGCCTCCAATTGATCGCGTAAATGATCAATCTCATCATTCTTATCGGCTAACACTGTTTCCATTAAATCGGGAAGTGCCAGTCGATTGATCATCTCAGTGCGTATCTTCTCCTTGAGTTTACTTATTTCAGTTCCTTTTTGTTGCACTTCCGCTTCCAATCGCTCCACCAGGCTACGATCTGGTTTATTGCGAACCTTTAATTGATTTTCCAAGCTCGTTATCTCATCCTTGCTGCGTTGTAATTGTTGTCGCATGGTAGCCATTTGTTTGTCCCTAGCTGATAATTGTTCACTGAGATTCTGTACTTCACCTTGAAGTTCATGAACGCGTGCATGAAGATCAGAAGTGCCAGCACGATGCAGTTGCTCTGCACGCTGACGCTGCTCCTCCAGACGTGTCTGCAAATTGGATATACGATGTGTTTGCTCATCCATCCGTCCCTGTAGCGAATCACGTTCATGTTCAAGTTCCTATCAAATGAAAGGGAATGAAAACCAGATGAGAATGACTACATTGTGTGGTCAGTTGTGGGTGTCAATGGCCGACCTAATGGCCAGCAACCCTTGCCCCAGACTTTTAATTGAAATGAAGTTGCACTGACAATCCAAATAGAATGGAATTGACTGAAGTATGTGCCTGCACACTGGAGCAAGATTGAGATATATGTATATATAAAATGAATCTCAAAATCAAATTTGATTGTTGATTATTTTTAACCCCAACCAATGTGCTGTCTCTCACTCTCTTATTCTTTTGCTACCCTCTCTCTGTGTATCTTTCTCTGTTGTTGTTTACATAGTTTGCATATGAGATGCGGGTGCAGCCTCCACCTTCTACTGCACTCCACTTGATGGGTAAGCGTGCCAAGGCATAAAGAAAGAACTTATTGAGGCAGCTTTATACCATATTAGGCACCATTAGTCTAGAGTCTCAATTTATAGAGATATGTATATTCAATCTGTAAACAATAGTCGCGAGGGAGTGACATAAGATGCAACACTTTATGGCTGATGGATATGGGGACAGGTATCCCCCCAATCTATGTAGAAAAGCTAGTTGTGAGGTGCCAAGTGATTTGTTTTTAAGAATGGGATAAATGGGAATGGATCTGTCCGCATGAAAACTATTTTTGTGATCATTATTTTTTTTTCCTCTTCGTTCTTCATTAAATTTAAAGTAGCACAAACCGGGCAGATAAAATGAAGAATGAAGGCATCTATTTTTGACAGGCCAAATGTGCCATTTTTTATTTTGTTCATATAATTCGCAATTGTATATTTTTGTTTTCGCAACTTGTTGTCTTTAAGTTACTTGCCAATTGGAATTGAAAAATTTTCAAATATTATGACAACCGTGGGGCGGCATAACAAATGCATTTATTTTATTTATGTTTTATTGCCCTTGTCAGAGTTTCATCAATTGTCTGAACACTTGTCATGAACGTAAAAACCTTGCTCATTCATCATATATGTTTATTTGTATATATATTCATATACATTTATATATTTATATATATACATATATGCTACATGTATGTAAATATTAATATACATTTTAATATCAGTAAAAGACTCACTCGTATGGGACTGGGACCCAGAGAGAAGTTGGTACGCAAAAACATCTTTCACTCGTCGCTTAATTAGATTATTTTAATCAAATTGGATAAATAAAATTTTTGAAAAACTTGTCACTATTATGAGTAGCAATCATTGCTGCGCTTCAGTCCACCGCTCTTAGTGCCATTCTGAAGGCAACTGTGAGCGGACAAGCTAACGAGCGATGTTTTGATCGTAAGAGTTTCAGAGATCTCTCTCTGCATGCAGCATCTAAATATATACATATACATACGTTGAATTTTAAAAAATTTCACCCCCTTAGCAGAGACACCAACCACTTGTTATCATTTGCCCTTTGGAGCTTTCACTATTTCCCCACAAAAAGGCTTTGTACTCACCACACGCACAGCACGCGTTTGTTGAACTTGCATCTCCAAATCACGTATCCGCTTAATGGCTGCCTCTTCGACACGTGTGTGGCGATCTAGTTTCTCGGCCACACGCTGAACTCCCTCCACAGATAGTGAAGGATGCGATGGTGAGGAACCTTCAGCTGTAGGTGGCAGTTTGCTACCATGAACAGATACATCCTCGGTGGCACTTAAACTGCACGAATTGGATGCTGTATTCGAATTATGGAGCGATTCAAGAGCTTTGGTTTTCTGCTCTAATGTGTTTTCGATATCCCTCAATTGTTCGGCCACCTGATTGAGGATCAAACTTTGTTCCGCCGAAGGGCGACCTTGTTGCAACTTATCTTCCAGAAGGCGTATGCGAGTCTGATACCCCTCACCTATATCTGTCTTTAGGCTATGCACTTCTTGTTGCAGTACATCATTGGCACGCATTTGATGGCTCACATAGTCCTCCAATTGTTTGGCCTTCTCATCAAGAACCTGCTCATTGAGTGCCTTAGTTTGCACTTGTGTTTCCAGCTCTGAGATTATCTCGCGCAGAACAAAGATCTTGTCAATGGAGGCCTTCAGTTCCACTTCGAATTTATCCCTCTTGGCATTTGCTTCGCTGAGCTGACGATTGACTACACGCAGCTGTGACTCCAGTTGAGCATACTAAGAGAATTAAAATAAGGAATTAGTTCAATTGGTACTTGTCGTTTAGGACGTGGGTTGTGGGGTGTGTGGTGTGCGGTTGTTGTTTCTTTCTTCCAAATTAGTGACAACTTACATGCTTCATCTTTGTTAACTTCAATTTTTATTATTTTTATTTTGCAATTTGTGCGGAAGGTGCAATTAGTTTTTTTTTTTGATTTTGGAATTGGTTTTTTGAGTGCATGCAATAGAGTTAGGAATTGAAAGATTAATTTCACATTCAGTTTGATTCACAAAAACTTATATATTTATACATGTATAGATCGTGATTCTGCATTTGAGTGATTTAATGTTTTTATGCATACATATATTAAACCCTCTTTAGATGGAGATATTATATTATAGAATCAGTTGAATGAATGTAATGTTGCCGAAAAATGAAATTTGTTTTTGTGATATATATTGTAAAGTAAAAATCAGCCAAAGGCAATACAAAGTATTGAAATAGGTTTCCTATTAAGTAAAAAGAAAGTTACTTTTTCCAACACATAAAATTAAAAATTTTGGTTATATAAACCTAACTATATTTAGCTAAAAATAATAAAAAAAAAACATTTAAGTCCATTATTTCTTAAGGCTGACATTGAAAATGAATTCTGTGAATACATTCAGAAAATTTTTGAGAATGTGTTTAAGTGTTTCCCTAGCCAATTCAAAGTATATATTTTGGTTTATAAATACGTCGGCACATGTCTTACAAAAGCTTTCCATATATACATACATATATACATACATATATCTAAATGAAATACCCAGGCGCTGCCCTTGACTCCAATTGAAACAAAATAACAAAAAGAAAAAGGCAATCAATGGAATAGCTTTAGTTCTTGAATTATGCCCAACAGGTGCTGGATGATTATTATAAAATTCTTTAAAGTCATGCTAGTAGTAAATTTGTGCAATCAAAGTGTAAAATGTGCAAAGTATATATTAGCAGCATATACATATATATATTATTGGCCGATCATGCAGTGTTTGTTTTTGGGGAAATATTCTTATATATTGCTTAATCTTACTTAACTAAACTCATTAAAAAAAAAAATTATTATAAAATCAACAAAAATCAACCGAAAGATAATAAGAGTAGAAGAGAAAACCAAACCAAGCCAAAAGATATTTATATATATGGTATATGTAAACAAAAAAAAAATAAAGAATCGAATAGAACACTATAAGATACCAAGCCCATGACAAGTCCATAGTAATATTGAAAATGAAGTGTCCCAGAGGCAAAAACTAACTGACTCACCTCCTCGGAGGCATTGGCATAGGAGCTGTGCTCTTTCTCCTTGTCACGCAATTGTGTTTTCAATTGTTCGATTTCGCGTTGGAACTCATCGCGTTCCTGTTCGCGTTCAGCAGCCTGATCCTCCAGGAATCGGCGTGTATCCTTCAGCTGCTTATCAGCGGTGTCAATCTGTGTGTATGTGTGTGGGTGTTTGTGTTTATATGTTGTTTAACGATGGGAAGAGGAAGGAAGGATGGATGGAGATTGCAGCTTTGGCTTACAAAATTGTTTAAATATATATAACTCATCAACTATTCTTGAACTACATGCCACCTCTCTCTCTCTTTGCCACTCGTACAGAGTGAAACACACAAAAGAACAAATGGTAAGGAAAAGGAATAGTTCCCTTTTAATAGTTATCATCACTCACCTGTGATTGCAAGTCATCGCGTTCCTTTTTGCCAGTCTCCACCACTTTATCGCCCTCACGACAGAAATCCTCAATCATTTGGAGTAATAACACAGTAGCATTACCCTGGTCCCGGGCGTCCTGTTTACTGGGCGACGAAAGCAAATGGCGGGCCTTCTCTTGCAGGGCCATAAAACTGGCCGATGATTGATCTAGTGCCTGTTCTTGATGGCTTTTCATGGAGCCCAGGCCATAGCCCTCATTGTAGTCTGTGTGATTAAGGGAATTCAATTGGGAAATCTGATCTCTCAGAGCCTGCAACTCCTGGCCCAATTCTGCATTCCGGTCTATAGTGTGATTCAGTTGCTGTTGCAACTTTTGACGATCATTTTCGGATTTGATCAGACGATTCTTTAGTTCCACCAATTGGAAAGCCAATTCTGAGGCATTGCCGACCTGCTGCTGTAGATCGGTTGGCAACGAACTGTGCGGTTTTATGGAATCCGGTTGGCTATTCTTCCTTTGATTTGCCACGCCCAGATATTGATCATTTAGTGAATTGGTACGCAAAAATTTCGATAACAATTGCTGGGGAAGAGCGGCCGTTGTTTTGAGACCATCTTCAGCTTCACAGCAGAGCTCATGCTCTTGCTTTTCGGGCTCATCAACAGAATCGACGTGGTCACGTTGCTTATGGAGATCCTCAGATAAATGCAGCAAATAGGAAGCCTCTGATTTGAGACGTTCCAAGCAATCGTTCAAATCAAAATCTTCGCTTTGCTCCTCATTGCTTTTACAGTCAATATACTGGACTAGACTGGGATCCTCAACCACCTCCAGAAGGCTATGAACATCGGGCACCAGACGCAATTTTGAGGCTGTGCAATTGAGTGAGCTACTCAGAGTTTGCTCCAAATCCTCACCGGCATCTTGACTGCGACTATGGACAAGTAAACGTTGCACCTCCTCCGAGAGAGTGGCATTCAAATCCTCTTCACAGTTGGCCACACATTTTGCCAACCGGCAGAGTACACTGCGAAAAGATTTCGATAGTTCTCGCAAACCATCACGTTCATTGATCACCTGCTCTAGGTCACGTGCCGAATCGAATGTCGAATGCCGCTTATTCTTTCGATCCAATTGCTTCTCATATTCCAATTTCAGGCGAGACATCTACCATGAAGCGAAGTGTGCAAAATAAATATAATTAAATTGATCAACATTATTTAATTTGATATCTTACCTCTTTGGCATGTTTGATATTCAGTTGGGTAATTTCCAATTGACTTTTTGCCGTGAATTTCTCCCTTAACAGGATCAACTCTTTGGGCCAATGCTGATCATCCACAGTGTTCTCCGACAAAAGATTCTGTAAGAACAACACAAAAAAAATATATAAGCAAACCGCCAATGTTATTTTTGTTTATAATAATTCCCGCCAAAGGAAAATGTGTGAAAATCTGTTGTAACATTTGAACGGGACACTGTAGAAAAGTTGGGGCAGAGCTTTCAAGGAAAAACTTTCTTTTTCTCAAGAAGAAAGCATAAATATTTATTGTTTATAACTGGCAAACGCATAAAGACAAAATATTTACATTATCGGAGATGAAATGATTTTTCGAACTGGTCGGAAATGTCGAAAAGATGTATTATTTTTTTTCTTGAAGATAGAAAAGGGGGATAACACAAGCCGGTTGTGCGTTAAATAAATATTAATGTAAATGTGCCACACACTCCATCACTCCACACAGTCATCGATTAATGTGGGGGCAG
Organism: Drosophila emarginata; assembly: GCA_037075365.1. NCBI lineage: Eukaryota > Metazoa > Arthropoda > Insecta > Diptera > Drosophilidae > Drosophila > Drosophila emarginata. The sequence continues at coordinate 2,268,829 of JBAMCD010000014.1, read as the reverse complement.
GAGCAATGCAAGGTTTTTATTTAAACAGAGCGGCATCTGAACCAATTGAATACTACTTAAAATACTGCTAAATGGCGCTTAAATTGAAATGAACGAGCGCGCTCGAATCGTCACGTCAGTCAGTCCATGTTCTGTCTTATCTGTCTCTCCTCCAGTGACGTTACGGGTTCACGATCCCCCTGCTGATTATAATTATTTCTCGATTATTTTCTTTGTTCACGTCCATTTTTAAACGCAACGTTTTACGCGTTTGTTTATTTGGAAAATTATTATTTTTTTTTGCATTTGAAGGTTTCTCTCACCGATTTCCTTATTATATTTCAAAAGAAAGAGAAAGAAAGTCTTTTGCATTTTATTTTCGTGATTTTCGTGCTAGTTTCGTCAAATTTACATATTGTATGTACATATCTATGTATGATGTATGTATATATGTATATGTATGTTCTGTATACTTGCAGTTTTGTAATATTTTTAGAAATTTTACATAACAAGGCACACGAAATTCGCATAAATCTCCATACAGACCTCATGTAGAAAGAGGCAAAAACCTCAGACAGAATGAAATTTTTCAATTGCAATGAGTTTTTATTTTGCATACTACAGGCTAATCCAAAAATTTGTAATGAGTGACGATACGTTTCTGTTTTATTGGTTCATATTAAGTAATAAGGCAAGCAGACTATATGCCTGATTTAATATCTGTAAAGGACAACAAAGATCAGAGAAGGCAATAACTATAAAGATGACTATTTAAAAAGTAGATAGAAGCAAAGAAATTTATATGATAGTAAGAAATTTATACAATATTTTTGTAGTTTTAGTTTCAATTTACTTTTTAAATAGCTATCATTATTATACTATTTTTCTACCTTTGTGAACAATGGCAAACCCACGTGAAAGAATCCCCCAGCTGATATACTCATCGGGCTATTTAAATAAATCAAGAATATGAATATCAAACGACGCATTCGAAAAGACATATCCGGCCATTCTGAAGTGTATAAAGCATTTGGTAATTGATCAGCACAATAGGTCACCTCATTGCCATAGATGCTCGGTAAAAAGATTTGCAATGTCATTGCAAACAAATATTGAGTCATGGCCGCAAATAAGCCAGGACTATTCATGATATTCAACTAAATGAGAGAGAGAGAGAAGGGAAGGCGAGAAAAAGAGTTATAATTGATTGCAATTTTTTTTGTGGTAATAATAACTTACCATCTGCATGCGGTATATGCATAGACAGAGTATAAACGAACTAAGTAGGATTTGTATTAGAGTACTTTTTGAAATGAAGGACTCAATTTCACGAGCTTGACGCTTGAGCCTATGATGAAGTTGCACAAGTTTGACAAATTGCAAATAGAGTAGTTCATCACTGACATTAGCCTGGCTAAGTCGAGAGAAACGCATACCCAATACTCGTAGACATAGTGATAAATGCAACATAAGATAACAATTAAGCAGATCCATGCTAATATTCGAAAGGCAGGTGAATGGTACGGCGATAAGTTCAAATAAATACGGATACCAAAACATTGTTGATTGTTGCCAATTGAAAGGTACCCACATCGAGAATGGTAACTCATTGGGTAAGTTGAACAAGGGTGAAATAAATATACAGGGAACTACTCCCAGACTGAACAATGCATAAACTTTTAAAATTCGTGTAAATTTTCGATGCTCCTTAATAAACATATCTTGTTCATCCATTCTGGACATAGTGAAAATTTTACTGCCACTCCATTCCAAAAGTAGTTTATTGGCTATCTTTGCATAGTACCAGTTATTTAATATTTTGGCAACTAAAGCTGTTTCCGTTAATGTAATAAATAGGACATCCGCTGTATGCTCGAAATCCTTACTTAGCAAAGCTTCCATCCACATCAAAAAGTTCAAGACGAGCGTTATTAGGAGATGAATAATATACGGCTGCCATTTGCAGCATCTTTTGGCCAAAAACGAGTCTTGGGTTAATTTACTTTCAGGCCACAAGCCGCAGAAGGCTAGAACTTTTACTAGAAATCTAGCTGGTTGTATATTATCGAAACTCATGATTTACTTTGATTGAACCCTGTTCCAAACTCTAACCTTTTATAGAGAGATTAGGCATATGCAGTAATTGATTTATTTTAAGGGCGTGGCTGAAAAATTCAATTAAAATTCACTTAGCAAAAATTGCTAGTTTGATAATTTGAAAATCGATATCAGTTGAGAACGTTTATACTGAAAATAAACTCAGGACAAAACTAGAAGCTAAATGAAAATACTTCGTTTTCGCGTCGTTTTTGAATTTGATTTAAAAATAAACCCTAACATGGAACTGCGGTTGGGGGAATTGTGGTGTGGAGTGAATGGAGGAATGGAGTGAGGTACGCGACACTGTTTTTAGATTTTGGAGGAAAAGGGCAACGACTTTTTGTTAGGTTGTTTTTACTTTTTTTTTTCGGGGGAACAGATCTTTGACAAAGTGCATATTGTTTTTGTTTAGACTGATCTTTGAAGATGTTTGAGTGATTGAAGGGCAAGGGGATTGACATTCAAACCAATTCATTTGAGACTCGGTAGATATTAAATTTGTGTACGTAAGATACTTTGAACTTTTGATAGGTTTTAGCATCGTATAAACGAATTGATAACCAATCAAATGATTTACTGATATATATCTAGAAATTGGTTTGTTTCCAAAGAAACTGAATCCTGCAGTTGGTATTATAACGGAAATGGCTAATTAAAGCATATAAACATATATTCTTGTTAAGATATCAAACTAAATGGTCTCTCTGCTAAAATGTTTTTTGGATGACTCTCTGTATATGAAATAGTTTGTGCTACTATGTATGTCATGAAACCTTCATATATAACGGTTCCAATAATAAGTTATCTTTGTATATTTAAATATTCCAACAAATATTGTCGAATGTTCTCTAAGAAACAATCAATTGAAACTGAAACTAAACTTCATTTAGATGTGCCATAAATAGTTAAGAGAAATCCCTAAATTATTATACAGATACATATGTATGGTATATATGTACATATAACGATTTATATATTTAATAATGACATATTGTACTGTACATATGTATTATAAATATAAATACTAATGCCAGAATTTCATTCTTGTTGTACAATTTCAACTTAATTCAGTGAAATTTGTTGAAAAATATAAAATATTGATACGTGCTTACTTTATTATTCAGATTCCAGTGTATGGGAAAAATTTCCTTTATAGACATTAATATTTCACCGTTATATATTTGAATTCAAATATCCGTTAAACGAACAACTATTTCGCTCTATTTCAAATTGAATTAATAAAGCTGTCACTTTTTTGAAAAAAAAACACAAATAAACAAAATAACAACAACACAATCACTTAGAAAACAACAAGTCAATTTAGCGATTTTTAGTTTATTTGCCGCTTCTTTTCGGCAATGATTTGCAATTATTTTAGTATTTGTATGTATTTTGCTTCTCGCAAACCACTTGAGAAATTTCTCTCACGCAAATATTCAATATTCTCACAATGATTCTTAAACTTCATATAAATATAGGTACATATGTTGGAATACATATATCTCTATATATTTGGTAAGATCCACATAATAAATTCGCGTCCGTACGTCGTGAAGTAACGGAAAAGACTGAGCAGGCTCACCCAGGCACGCAGGCATTTAAACGGAGATCAGGCAGAAAAGACAGAACAGCGAAAGAGAGAGAGAGACAAATAGAGAACAGGGAGAACGAAGCAGTAGCACTGCTTGCCCATACTTTTGCTTTTGCTTTTTGCTCTTTCTTTTCTCTCTAGCGCGAGTGCGTGAGGAAATTAATTTGAATTCATGATCGTTAATTTTTTTTGGTTGGAAGTGAATCGCACTGTTAGTTGAAAGTGGGTGAATGTATACACATACATACTTGTATATGTATGTATGTATTGAATGGAGCTGGCTGCAATTCTCTTATTTAATTAACTCCAATTCAGTAGTATACTCTAATACTTCCGGCTTTGACATTAATAAAAGTGGTGTGAAATCTATTTAGAATGACAAGCACATGGTTTGTTTAGACAGCAAAAGAACATGACAAACATTAGAGATTGTCAAAAACTAGGGGAACAAGATCCAACGAATCAACATAACTATAAGGTTTTATACCCTTGATAACTACATATGTATGTATATAAGAAAACTATAAATACAGTACATAAAAACAAGGGATCATAATTGAAGGATTCTCCATGAATATTCTTATAGTTTAAATATTATGGTTTGCAGATTTTAGATATAAGCGAATATACCCTTAATTAAGGGTATAATTAAGACGCATATGTATCTGCATGAAATACTCGGATACTATATAAATTGTTGGCAAACATACAAAAAAGTAGCACTCCCCCATATGTTATTTTTTGACATCATAAGTGGGACATGAAATGTTTCTAACGAAAGGTTTACCACAGCCCTCAAAATAAACAAAATATTTTTGATCTAAGCATAGAAAATTTAGCTACTTGGATTGACCTTCGGCATATTTATTTTCGTTTCTACACACAATGAGAAATGTCTTACAATCAATGGAGAACAAAATATATCTGTATGTATACATATATACTTGAATATTTATCACTCCCTATTTGGTTACCCACTGGAAAGATCATTGACAGTGGCTTTAAAAATAGTCGCCCCTGGGCAACCTAATTGAAGGTAGAATCACTTTTATGCTAAGGAGTTGAGAGTACTTTTGGCAAGCATATGTACATACATACATATATGTATATAGAGTGGCACAACATGCGATATGCACGGTTTTTGCAAACATGTGAGATTATAAATAAAATCTTGATCGGTGAATCATTTTGCAGTGAATGAAAGGATGCACATGCAACAGTTAGTGAGTAAGGCATATGCTCTCTTACCTGTATTTGCTGTTCCAGTTCATTGGCTATGTCCTGCCTGGCCAGAGCCAATTGCTCTTGTAATCTTCGCTCATATTCCTCAATTATGCGTTGTATCACCTGCGATTCGTTATGGAAATTTAATTCATCTTCATCGATGATGATTAGGGAAGCATTTGGATTCTGTTGGACCGCTAAATCTTCCTCTTCATCAACACGATTGTCAATGTTCTCTTGATCGCAGGTACTCGATGGTGCACAATTAGGTGCATTCTATTGTGGCCAGGTAGTTACAACAATTTTATGGTTAATTGGGGGGGTTATAAAAATAGAAACAAGAAAATACATGCATAATGGTTAGGTACAAAAGTTAGTTGATTATGACATGAACAATCATTGCAATGGGTTTAACTGTGAACTCAGGTAGATGTATATCACCTTATAATCATCATCGCCTTGTCGTCTCTCATAGAATTTAACTCTATCAGATAATTTGCGTACTTGCTCTTCATGGGCACGCTTCAGTTCATGTATGTGAGTTTGATAGAATATCTTAAGATCGGCTATTTCCAGGGAAATCTATTTAAAAAGTTTAATTCCAATCTTACAATTAGTTTGCATATATTTGGTAACTCATCTTTTTATGCTTACATTATGATTGCCATCTTTTGTGCCCGCTATTTGGCCAGCTTCTCCAAGTGAATCCAGTCCACATGGTGTAATCTGTCGATGACTAGGACTAAGCAGCAGCTCAGCTCTTTTACGTTTCCTGGGTGAAGTCTCACGGGAAGCGGTAGCTCCCTCCTCAGGTAATTGGTCTGCTTCCGAACATTCCGATGAGCTATCGCCAGCCAAATGTTGCGATTTATGCGAGAAGACATCATCAGAGAATTGTTTCTCCAGATCAGCGCATTTGTTTTCGAAATATTTACGCAACTCCTCCATTTGTTTAGCATGGGCTGCTTGTTGTATTCGTTCTGTGGTTAACTTCTCGCTCTCCCATTGATCGCGACAAATCTTCAACTCCTGGGCACCTTGTTCTTTGACTAGGGACAATTGTTGATTAAGATAATCATCGAATTTGCGTTGAACCATTTGGAAAACTCTTTGCTCATTAGGCAGAAGATATGTTTGGAATTGTTCGATTTGTTTGGTGAAAGCTGGTGTCCAATCGGGATGAAGGAAATCATTAGGAGGAACCAATTGTCTTTCTCGTGAACTGCGTGATGCGCGATCGGCTTCGTTGTCGGTGAGAAAATGTTGATCCAGGTCATCCTCACTTTCGCTTATCAAATCCATAGAAATCTCCGAGATACGTTGACTGGCATTCGGTTCTGGTTCCCAGGTGCTAGATCTTTTCACCGTATCCAAAGCCTCGTGAAGTTGACGACGTAGATCTTGTAGCTCATCGCCAAGACGATTGGAATCCACTTGAAGTTGATTGCGACTATTTAAGGAATGCTGAAGGGATTCAGTCAGCTTGGCTATAATTTCATCACGACGCGACATTTCCACATAAATGTCCAGTGTCTAAAATAGAAAAAGGAATAAGGAAATCAAAATTGTAATTATAATTTTAGTTCAAAAACACTCACCGGTCCACCCAGTTCATCTTGCAGTGTGCGATATTCTGTGGAATTGGTCATCAAAGAGCTGGTATCTCTGGCCGAAGCTGGCCCGGCACTAGATTCTCGTCTAGCTGCATCTAATTGCATATTTAAGGAAGCTAGACAATTGTCTTTCGTCTCCAATTGAGTATTGAGTTCTTGCACTTTGGCCTCCAATTGCTTTAGCATGTTGAGGCTGACCAAACTGGAACTGCTTCCAACTAAAGGTACGACTGGTTGTTGTAGAGTTTTTGATTCCTCAAGAGATGGCTCCTCTATGGTTGTGGTGGTGGACAGCAGCGACATTAGGCGTTCACTTTCCTCTGTAATATCCTCAAGGACATCTTTGCTAAACTCATTGCTGAGAGGGACGCGTTCCATTTGTTTAATTTCTTGACTGTTGCTTCTATCGGCTTCTCCTGTTTCAGTGGGCGAGAGTTTTGCTGCATTATCCTGGAGGGTCTGTTGCTGGTTCATGGCCATCAAACGCAATTTCATCAATTGTAAGGAATTGTCTTCCTCATCATCATCTTCATCCTCTTCGTCCACGTCTAGCATGGTCAATTCCAAGGATTCGGCTTGTAATTGCAGGGTGGTCAATGCTGTCGCTGTTTTGTTTTCAATAATTTGAATTTGTTTCTCTTCTTCCGCATCTAAATCGGTGATAAGTTCCAATTTTTGTGATGATTTTGTTGTCTCCTCTGGCTCGTAGGTGACCTCTATGGACTGATTAGAGGCCACAATTTCCTCTAGCGAATGATCTTGTTCATCGGTCTCTCTCTCTTGCTCTTGGCTAGTGACTGGAGTAAGTTCATCATTCTCCTGATGCGGTTCATCAGCAAGTTCGGAGACATCATTCGTGGTGCTTTGATGACTTAAACTTGCCTCAGGAGTAATATCAACCTGTTCCACCTGATTTACGTTTTTCGATGCCTGCTCCTCTTCTTCTTGCTCCTCATCTTCTGTCTCGTGACGGGAATGGATTACATTCCGTTCTAAAGGCAAACTTATATCAAAATCATCATCGGAGGTTGCAGTCAAGTCAATCTCGACTTTCTCATCTCCTGCCAACTCGACATTTTCCTCTTCGTCTTCATCTGTTTCATCATCCACTATAAAATGCTGGGCCAATTGGCCACCAGAGAGCTGAGAATCATCGATACGAAACTCTTCAGCATCCGCTTCATCGCTGCTCTTGCTCACATTCACATTTTTGGCACTTTGTTCCTTTTGCTTTGGTCTCGCATAAGCCGCCGCCTCTGATAGAGATTCCAGTTGCTCCTCCACCTCACTAATCTCAATGGCCTCTTCTATGTCTTCCTCAATGCTGCTGCTAGTTGTGGTGGTTGCTGTCGTTGTGGTTGCCACTACATCCACACTAGAAGTTGCCTCACTTCTCGTTGTTGCTGTCGATGTCTGGGGCTCGGCCATATCAATGGTCATGGAACTTGTTGGCGGCTCTATACTAAATGAGGATACTGTCTCTTCCTCTTCTGTTAAACTCAAATGATTCTGTTGCCTCAATAGCTCTGATGTATCGGTTGATGTTACGGCGTACGGTGTGCTGCTCGATGTAGCTGCCGATGCTGTCCAACTGCTTCTCGAGATTACATATGTGTGTGTTGAGTCGTTATCACTGTCAGAGTTGTCAACATTGTTTCTGGCCTCATGTTGCAGCCCTTCTAGAGAATGTTCTGTGTTTGGGTTGCCTTCTTCTTTAGTTACTGCTGTTGGTGTAATTAATGTTGTTGTTGGCGGGATAGGCTTTTCAAATAGAAATGTCAATGTTGGTATAAACTCAACTTCCACATTTTGTATGCGAGATGAACGTGCTGCTGCTGCTGCCGCTGATCCGGCTGCTTTTGCTTGTGGCAAAACAGATGTTGCTGCCGCTGTTGTGTCTTCAGACGCTTCGATTGCCTTATAGCTAACGCTCCCGCTCTGCGTGCGTAGCAATGAGGTAATCTGTAAATGATTTATGTGCAAACAATTTAGTTTCAATACTATAATTTAATAATCAGTCTTGATTTCAATAGAATTTTCAACCTTAGCTGGAGGAAATGGTGAACAGCTAATCGATTCAGAATTCAACACCGTCTCAATAATTATTTACCAAATTATTTCGAACATACATACTCGTCGTATATACTAAAAACCTCAACATTACCGGGCTATTACTAAAACTAATTTATTTATTAGCTTCTAGAAAAACATTATATTCAAAGTGGCATTAAAACCTGGAAAACATATTTTTTATCCGAATTCCTCGGGTATGACATGCCGCCCCTTGCTTGGAATGCAGTATTCAAATTCTTTTATAACGAACAAGTCAATTTTCCAAAGACACATCATAAAAATGTAAGCTGTCAAAATGAAATGAAAGCAACATTTCATAATTGAAATTTGTCAGAATGATAAATTCTATTTTTATAGTCTTTTACATATCGAATGAAAATGCAGTCTCAAACACATTTTTGGAACCCTTATAAAGTGATGGAATCAACTAAGAAATTCCTTTAGCTAACCAGAATTTTAATCATCAATTTTAATAACTGACCGTAATTTGCAATTATTAATCCCATATAGTTTTATATTTGCCAACATTTAAAAGTATATAATTTTTAATTTTATGGCACAATGCGACCCAAGCAAAACGCATTTAAACACATGTTGCCAAAAATTTTGTATAAATATTTCTAGAGTGCCCCACTTGGCCCATCGGAAAGCAAAGTGGCACGGCACACATGTTGTCTAAAATGTTAAATTTTCATTGTAATAATGTCACCTCGTGTTAGACGATGTCAGGATTTCTTTTGAGGGCAAGGGATTTAGGTGCTTAAGATGCTTGTATAAACAAAAAATTATATAGCAATCTATTGGGCAATAGAATATCATTAAATGTGTGCGTGCGTGTGTTATCTCTACTCCATCCCCAAACTAAATCCTCCATCCATCCATTCTCAAGTTGTGCCAATCCCGACCAATTGACCCGCATCTCAAGTGTTTATTAGAAAAAATGCAGCATCTCAGTGGCTGGAGTGTGAGATGGCTTGGCTATGGGTGGTTGACTCTGCCCACACGCGTTATTTGATGGATTGCAGCTGCGCGAGTTTTGTGCGTTGGTAGTTTGCCCTTTTTTTATATATCTTATTTTTCTTGTATAATTAGAAACGTCCAGGTTTACTTTTGCTGCCTGCAAGTTATTAGAGAGAAGTTTCATATGTTTTCATTTTCATTTAGTTGTATATTTTTAGACTTCAGGGCATTAATTAGAAAATATATATTTCTCTATCCACTTGAGTGATCCATCTATCTATCCATGTTAGATGAAAGGTGGGGAGCAGAAGCATCAGCTCCAGCTTCACTTTAAATGATGAAATTTGTCGTCTGGAAATCCAATTAGATGGAGGGATGGATGGAATAATGGTGGAGCGGCGTATGCCAATAAATAATCATAAATGGAAATTGCAATTGCAATTTCAAATTGCGTATACGACATGTGGGTCAATATTTTTAACGCTTGAGTAAGCTTTTTCAAAATAGAAACTTAAATTTACTTGTCCCAAGTCCCATTATTCAGTTTTTATCAAAATGCACAATGAACGTCCTTGAACTTGTCTTCTTCGGTTATGGGCTAGTCCTTTGGAGCGCCCATCAAAGGATAACATATTTTTTTTTTACGCCATATTGTCATGGTTACGTTGGAAAGTTGATTTTCGCTTTTCTTTTCGTGTTGTATGCGTGCGATTAAGTCAAATTTTGTTGTTGCTTTTGTTTGGGTGTGACACAGTTTTCTATTTGATTTTGAGATGCGATGGGGTTTCAGCACTACTTCAGGCACGTCAATGCCAGGAAGACCTAGCCCAACCTGGCATATTAGTTAAGGGGGTTTTGATTTTGTCATATAACTATATACGGATATACATACATAGATACAATATTGGCAGGCACGCGTCAGAAATTAATGGCTGACACGGTAAAACACAGTAATAGGTCCATATGTGTATAAGGAACCACTAAATTGATTATGTGTTAACCGATTTTGTTTAGATAATGGTTTTCAAAAGGGATTATTCCATTGAACCTGATATTGCTTCAAACTTAAACAATATATTTGTCTATCAATTCCTTAAAAGTTTTTTAATTTTTTCTTCAAATAAAAACTTATACTTCAATTGAGTTTATATTTATTTATGTTAAAGATCAATGTTTTTAACATAAATAATAACAACACTTTCGCTTAAGCATCCTTTAAAATAGGTTTCACTGTAGTTTTTCATTAATGGCAAATAGATTATATGATTTATTGGCACCTCTCGAGTACACTGAATGACGTAAAATAAAATGATTATGGGAGAATTTATCCTGATTGGAGTTGGGAAAACCTCGAGAAAAGAATCTCTTAATATACTCAACAAAAAGAGCTTAATTTAACTTTCATAGTCCTTTACAATAGTTGACACGAATTATTGGCACCTCTCAAGTTCGTCGAATGATGGACAGTAAAATGATTATCAACAAAGTGCCAAACAGTTGAGAATGGACCGAGATGAAGTAATCTCTATAGTGTGATTTTTTAAATGATAACTCACATGTATTTTGCTCATCGTTAATTCTTTATCCAATTAAATGCGCTTTTGTTTGTCACTTGAAAAAAATATTTATACTTAAAGATACTTTTAAATTGGCAACATTGTTCAATATATTTTATATGGAAATTATTTGTGCCTACTCATATAAATTCTGTCTTTGTGGTTTTTTTTTTTTTATAACTTTACACTGATATCAGTGCGCCCTGCTTATATCTGACGAACTACCGCACTCCAACCGACGGAAGAAATTGAAGGCACAAGAAACAAGGGACCGCCTGCAGTGCAAGTTCTTTTATAAATAAACGACGTTCAATTCAAATCACTCAGCAGTAGCAGCCAGTAGTAGTCAGCCAGTCAATCCAAAAAGAAAAATCAAAAGAAATGAGCGGAGAGCAGAGAAAAATTTGCAACGGCAACGGCAACGACAACGACAACGGCAATGGTTCCAAGCGGTTCCGTGCACCGAAAAGCGCGCTCCCATTTTTTATTTATAAACAAAAATATGTGGAACATAAACGCCTTGTGGGCAACATGTTTGTGGACTGAACAATAGCTATAGATGTGGCAAAAATACATACATATGTATAAATTTGTGGGCATCATTTGTTGAGATGGCATTATGTTGATAAACCATGCTAAATGGAATACAGTTGAGATTCCTTCTACAAGTCTTCTTAAAGGTTTTAAAGTGACAGGATTCACCTATAAACTTGTTAAAATCATCAAACATATTGTAAACGATATTCGGAGCTGTTTCTACAAAAGTTATTACAGGAACTAGAAGTTGCCGAGAAATGTGAAATCTACAAAAATTTCAGTCTTAAAAAAGGATAGAACGTTAATAGTTAAACTCAAAAAACAATAAATCTCCGGATTTTTGGATCTGCATTTCCTTCTTGAAGACTAATTTACGTTGTTCCCCCATGTTTTCCATGTTAAAACTGATCGACTATTAGATAAGATTTAAATTCCTGGCTAGGATTTGGTTAATAACACATCTAAAACGTCAATGGCTAGAGTAAAAGATGGACAGATGAACCAAAAATTACAAATAGTTCTATTTAGTACTTATAAGCTATATAGTAATATAAAAGTTCTTATTCTTTTTTCACGATTCTGTGCTTGCTTTAGTCAATATTTACTGTAGTGTTGTAAGAAATTTTATGGGAAGGGCCTTGTGCCTTGTCTAACGAAAGTTCAAAGGCGCATTCAATTTTCGATTTGTTGTAAACAAATACGCACGTGTATAATCTAAATGTGTATTTGCCTCTATGTGTATGGATTAAGACGGCATTTAAATGTTTGTGGAACGTATATGTGGAATTTATTATTACATTGAAAGCAATTTTATTTGCTGTTTACCTACCCAGTCATAAATCGTATAAAGATTCATGTTGTGTGCGATTCTTTAAACTTGAACCATATACAATATACATATGGTGCCATATGATGTTCATTCCCCGATTTTATTTGCACAAAATTTGCGGCCAACACTTGCCACTGTCAGTTAAGCATATATATTTATATTCAACTTGATTCCGTTTCTCAACGAACACACAACACAAAAACGATTTCAACGATTTGTTTTTTCAGGTTATGTACACGAAAATGTTTTACGTAAAAATTTCAAATAACAATGAATACAATGAACACACTCAAGGGAAATCTAACTACGTTCCAAAACTATAATTAAACTTTAGTTATACATCTCAAGTTTAATATTTTCCCCAAGATGACAAAACTAAAACATAAAAAAAAAAAAAAAATAAAGAGTGAAATTTGAAGTACAACTGAATTGAACAGTCGCACGTAACCGCGCCCGGCCTCTAATGCAACTGAACTCAACATCGGGCAAATGATTCTTTTATTTTTGGGTTGTGGGAGAGAAGAATAGCGATGGGAAAAGAGCCTACCCAATAACCAAATGCGCTCATTGAAGCGCAACACGACATGTTTTAAAAATACGATATCGTAAACAAAAATACTAGTTTTGGAGGGGGGGGGAGAGATCCAATGCCATAATAGAGATATCTATGTAGGTATTCGGTTGGGTAAAGTGCGAAGGGAATGGGGATAAGATAAGGGTGGGGTGGCGCAAAGAAAGAAATATCCGGCCATTAAAGGTTTTTATAATCTAGGCTCCATCATACTTGATAGAACATTAGGTGGAGTTATTCCCAACTAGGCAATGGAAAGTGTCGATGGATTGCGCATAGCCCTTGAGATCTTAATTCGGTTTCACTTTGGTTACGGTTAGTCAGTTGTCCAATACATATATAGCCTCAACTGTTAGATTCAAGCGATATTTCTGAACAACTACGGAAACGTTGCACCTTTGAGGCAAGACAAAAGAATACTTTGATGGTTCCTCACATTTATTGAGTCCACTATTAAAACTATCCGCTTATTTTAAATAACCCGGATTCAACTGGAGTTTTATGTATTCCACAAGATTCGGGTTTTCATAATAATAATGGTTTGATCTCAATTAATTCTTTTTATATTACAAAATAGTTTATTATTTATTGTTTTATTGCTTGTTATTTGTTCGTATATAACTATTCTGTATATATGTATATATATATAATATATAGGTACATGAAGTATATCTAAAAATATAATTCATTAAGTGTAAAATTATCAATTCTTCATACACTATATAACAATTGCTAAATATTTTTTTTTTTACTATCTAAAAATTTATAAAGTACTTCCATACTTTGTACAAAGGCAATTCGTTAATTTAGTTATTGTTTTTTCTTTCGATAAAGGGTCCATAATATTGACCTGGTATTACGATCAAAAATTCGTCAATATAAAATAATGTTTCACACAAAATTTTGGTAATATTTTGCTATAGTTGAGCATTTTGTTACATTTTTGTTTAGTCTTTAGTCAGAAAAAAAATCGAATAGATTACGTTTTATGTCTTTCGTAATGCTACAAGTAGTTATATATATATAAACATATATCTTCTTTTTTTGTTTTATAAATCACAAATGAAGCTATGCCAATTTGAAAAAAGCATAATAATTGATATATCGAAGGTCAATCGGGTCTACCACCAACAGCACCCTCTTTCTGCTTAAACTTGGTAGAGTATTTGTAGAAATCTGACATTTCAAAGGGTTTGGTAACCTCTTTGTAGGGTTGGAAGGTGGCCTGCTGGACCACAGTCATATTTTTCGGTGATTCGATACGTATATCTGGCGATAAACTAGCAGTGGCTACAGCTAACGGAGGCGATACAAGAGCCGTTTGTACTGGAGTTAAACCACCAGCTGCAGGACCACCCCCACCATTATTAGTATTAACAATATTATTATTATTATTATTGGTATTGTTAACTGGCGGCGGTCTCGGTGGTGGTGTGGGCTGCTGCATTTGATGTGGTTTCGGTGGTAAATTTCGAAATGCTGGTATATCTAATGGTTCGAGAGGATACGATGCCGATATGCCTATAGTTTGTTCCATAGCATTTAGGTATGAAGTGGATTGACTTAGCGACGCTTTGGAGCTAGTATTTATAGCATAGGTGGGGCTGGGATAACTATGATGCGTTGTGGGACGCTGATTCGATGACATTGAATAGTGACGGGCTGTTGTTCCTGCCCCAGCCACAGACATTGATTGTGAGGAGAGTTTGGCTCTAGTGGGTTTACCACTATTATTACTGGCAACTGCAGTGGCTGGACTATGCGGCGTTTCCAATTGCCTAATAACAGCTGGACCATCTAAGGATGACTCTAACCACTGCTTGGGCTTCGGTTTCTTTTCAATGGTTGAAATATCTTCGCTGGGTTGACTGGCATAACGATTTGAAGCTAGCATATCGCTTGACTGAGACTTTACATCGATAATGCCACCCAATAGATGATGAGGCGGGGGAGTTAATGGAGGATAGGCAATGTGAGATTGTGAACGCCAGCGATATTGCTGCTGCTGCTGCTGTTGTTGTTGGTGCTGCTTTTGTTGTTGAGGATCGATTTCCACCGATATGTAACTGGGTGCCAATGAGATGGCATCCAATTGACGTGGCGAGGACAGTGGAGATACATATTTTTTAATATTCTGACTGGACTTGATGAAGCCACCCTCGTTATAACTCTGATGTGTGGGCGATAGATAATATTTATCGCATTGCACTATAATCGGTTGCTGTTGCGGCGCCACTTGTGGAGGTTGCCTCAGTGTGGCCACATTCGATGAGTTAGCCGAATACATGACATCAGAATGCATTTGATTGCGAGAAAATGCTGCACTATTCATCGGTTGCGGATAACGTGGTCTCATGTATTGCATTTGGTTAGGTGTGGGTGTGGGCCTTTTCTTTAGGGCACTTTTTACTAGAGGAGGAGGCTGTTGTTGCTGGGACTGGGCTACGCCTATGATCAGCATATCTCCTCCTCCTCCACTCGGTTGATAATTATCATATTCTGAGCTTCGATTTGATAATGTTTCCGATTGTCTATTGTTATTGTTGGTATTATTACTAATATTATTATTATAATTACAATTTGTCTGTTGACTTTCGCGACTTTCCCGACTGGTTGTGCTCTGTTTTCTTCTCAATATGGAACTGCTAGAGCTACTGCCCATATCCTTATTCAGGGCCTGCAATTGTTGCTCATTCTTATATTGTTGGGCCAATTGTTTAAATAACTCATCTATTGTCATATATTCATAGTTGCCATTGATTATGGCTGTCTCCTGTTTTTGTATTTGCTGCAGTAGCCAACTATTCTCGCTTAATCGCTGCTCTAGGGCTTGTTTGCGAGCCTCCAAGACCTCACGTTTATTTTTCAAATCGTCATCGTTGTTATTGTTTATATTATTATTGTTGATGAAATTATTGTTTTGGGTGTGGTTGCAGTTGCTGATGTTGCTGGTGCTGTTGCTTGTGCTGGTGGTTGGCGCTTCTTCCTCATCTTTAAGACTGGCCATTATTCTGCTCTTGGGCACTTTCAATTGCATCGCCAGCGGTTCTGCTTCTTCCTCTAGTGGTGGGGGGCAGTAGTGAATTGAGTTGCGATTGCGGTCCTAGAAAAGACACAAGCGCAGTCTTTGATCAGTTCAGAATCAGTATTTAGAATACTCTTTCTGCATTCTTGTTTATTTTGTTAGCATTTTGGAATTTGTTTTTTTTTTTTATTTGGTTTGTATTAGAAGATGTGCAGTAGTAGTTTATATATGTACATATATGTAAGTATCCTTTTTCTTATCATTTCCACGCACCACAACCACCAACCAACTGCAAGAATTTTATGAAGCATTTTTTGTTTTGTGTAGGTGAAGTTTTTTCCCAAAAATACAGATGAATAATGTTGAATTAACAAAATTTTTGTCCATCCACCACCACACCCAAGGCTCTATACACAACACCAAAAGTAATGACCGTTTGGAGGTGGCTCGCTCTGCTTAGACGACGCCGATGATGATGACCTTCATTAAACGTATGGGGTGAAGTGACTTAATGCCAAACGTGAGAACATAGAGAGTAAGTGCTAATACAGTGGCTAATCGTTATGGTGGTATCTTGGTATATAAACAAATAGAAGTATTAATTAAATAGTGCCTAGCTAGGAAATGCTTGCTGTACACAGCGGGGGTGTTCGGGGGATCCACCCAATTTGCATAAACTAAAAAGACAATGTTTCTTTTAAATATGAATTATATAAATACATTAAGCTTAACTGACTATATCTTCAACTTGAGATTTATACATTTAAAAAGGATATTGCTGATATGATCAATATCGAAAGAACGTATATACATATATATATTATATAACAGTTCTAAAGAAAACTTATTCCGTTTGCTATTTGTTGCTATTGTTAGAATTAAATGTAAAAGTCGCAAGTCCAAATTGTTCAATAAGAATTACAAATATATCGTGTGCCCACTGTATAATGCATAAACAAAACAAACACTCACACTTACTCTCACACACGCACAAAACACTCCCGAGCGAGAGAGATCACCAACAACGACAACAACAAGAAACAACAATTATATGTAAGAGAATGAATTGACTGATGCATAATTTACAAACATCGATCGATTCAAGAAAGCCCACACATCAATTTACAAAAGTACAACAAACAAAAAAATGGACAACTTACATAAAACTATTAGACTTCTGGCTTTGATTCGTCGTTTGATATTTCCGAATGGTTTTTTGGCTTGGCCCAAGATACAGAATCTTTTCATATGCGGAAATGCCTGCAGAATCGAGACAAAAAAACATTCATTTAGTATTTCTCATTAACAAAGAGACATAAAAAAAACAAAACAAAAAACTAATTGGCCAAAACAACAGTTACCCAGGTGAAGAGCGCACACCTTATGTCTTTTGTTGTTTTTTTTTTCCTCTTGTTCTTTTTCCTTTTATTGCTATCGCATAGCGTCGCTGACGCCGCGTCGTCACTGTACTCCGTGCCCAATTCGAATTACTGCGATGCTTAGCTTGTCCACTCGATAATTTTGTATTTAATTGAATTAGTTTTGAGCAATTAAAGTGCAGCACTTGAATTTGTTTATAACTAAATGAAAAACAATTGAGCAAATTAAATGAAGAAAAAAAGTCTTGCAAGAAAACACAGAGCTGCAATTGTGTTGCTGCCTGCGCCTACATAATTGAAACAAAAACTAACACTACAGACAATGTAGGCCTTAGTATTGCGCACAAGAACTAATCTAACATTCGGAACTAGTTACATTTTAAAGAAAAGAAACGATGAATAGTTTACTATTTTATAATATTATATTGATAAAGTCTCTCAATCTATATTCTATTCTGAAATTTTAATGTAATTAAATATTAAATCATAATGAAATCGTAATCTTTTCGAATTGATCCATTGATCCATTTCGATTCTCCAGTTCTGAGAAGGGGATCTATTGTCGGGCGTGAATCACGCCGCCAGTGTTGCGTGTCATTTTAAAAACAGTGTTGCATTCCGGTACACAGTGAAACGCATTGCAGCCGCAAGTGAAGGTATTACAATAGCCAAAAATGGTTAAATTATATAAATTGCTGTGTAAAGACAAGTTAAATTAAAGCCGCCTTTATGTCATTGCAGTTCTTAAAAGCCCTTAATCAATTGGGCAGAGCCAGAAGTCTTTTATATCATCTGCAAAGCCCAGCGTGGACCAACGAGACTGACCACATTGCCAACAAAGCAGTAGCGGCTGCCGGAAAAGTATTTTTCACAACTACAACAACATCAGCCACACAGACGTCTCTCACACCGTCACAAAGTTGGGGAACTAAAAAGCAGAAACGTAGCGTTAAGTTGCGAGCCGCCACTGCAGATTTCATCATGTCTAACCCAGAAATTGAGAAGCAATTGGCTCCTCTCAGAGAGCGTGTCCAAGAACAGGGTAACCTGGTAAGGGAACTAAAAGCCAAGGGAGCAGCCGAACTGGATGTTAAGAAGGCCGTGGCCGAACTGAAAGTGCGAAAGAAATTGCTGGAAGAAAAAGAACTGGCTTTGACACCCAGTGTGGTGAGCTTCGACAGGGCTAAAATGGAAGATCTACTTAAGCGTCGATTCTTCTATGACCAAAGTTTTGCCATTTACGGTGGCATAACAGGCCAATACGACTTTGGGCCTATGGGTTGTGCTTTAAAATCCAATATCTTAAGTCTGTGGCGCCAATACTTTGCTCTGGAGGAGCAAATGTTGGAGGTAGATTGTTCCATATTGACGCCAGAACCGGTGCTGAAGGCATCAGGTCATGTGGAACGTTTTGCCGATCTGATGGTTAAGGACGTGAAGACTGGTGAGTGCTTTAGGTTGGATCATCTGATTAAACAGGCACTAGAAAAGTTGTGCAAGGCCAAAGAGGCTACCGCGGAACTAAAGTCCGAGTGCGAGGATATCATTATCAAGTTGGATGGCTATAATAAGCAGGAATTGGCTGATATATTGGTCAAATTTAATATCAAGTCACCATTGACTGGAAACGATCTGACTGAACCAATTGAATTCAATCTTATGTTTGCCACCCAAATAGGACCAACTGGCTTGGTCAAGGGTTTTTTGCGTCCGGAAACCGCGCAGGGCATCTTTGTGAATTTCAAACGGCTGCTAGAGTTCAATCAGGGTAAACTTCCCTTTGCTGTAGCCCAAATAGGCAACTCTTTTCGAAATGAAATCTCGCCCAGATCGGGTCTGATACGTGTGCGTGAATTTACAATGGCGGAAATTGAACACTTCTGTGATCCCAGCCAGAAAGATTATCCGAAGTTTGTTAATGTTAAGGAGGAAGTGATGACCCTATACTCGGCATGCAATCAAATGGATGGCAAATCGGCGCAACAATTATCTATAGGCCAAGCCGTGTCCACATCCTTGGTAGCCAATGAAACTTTGGGCTATTACATGGCCCGCATTCAGCAATTTCTTTTGGCAATTGGTATTAAGCCCGAGTGTCTAAGATTCCGGCAGCACATGAGCAATGAGATGGCTCATTATGCGTGCGATTGCTGGGATGCGGAAATTCTCACCTCATACGGTTGGGTCGAATGTGTGGGTTGTGCGGATCGCAGTGCCTATGACTTGGGTCAGCATACAAACGCTACAGGAGTACGGTTGGTGGCTGAAAAACGATTGCCTGCTCCTAAAACCATTGAAGTTAGTGAAATTGTTCCCAACAAGCAAGCATTGGGCAAAACATTCAAGAAGGAAGCTAAATCCATTACAGAGGCTTTGGCCAAACTCACTCTTGATGAGATTAACCAAGTGGAGGAGCAATTATCGAACAATGGTCATTACAAATTAACCCTTACCGATGGCTCTGCTCATCAATTGGGAAAGGATACCATTCAGGTAAAGCGATCTTCAAAAACCATCCATGTGGAGGAGTTCATTCCAAGCGTGGTTGAGCCCTCCTTTGGCATAGGACGCATCATGTATGCTCTTCTTGAACACAATTTCCAATGCCGTGATGGTGATGAACAACGTTGCTATTTCACTCTGCCTCCGATAATTGCTCCTCTTAAATGCTCTATTCTCCCATTGTCGAATAACGCTGATTTTACACCATTTACTCAACAATTGTCTTCGTCTCTGACGAAGGCAGAACTTTCTCACAAAGTAGACGACTCTAGTGGTTCCATTGGACGTCGATATGCTCGTACGGATGAGATAGCCATTCCTTATGGCATTACTGTCGACTTTGATACCCTCAAGACTCCACACACTGTCACTCTGAGAGATCGGAATAGCATGAAGCAAGTTCGTGTTGGACTGGAAGAAGTAGTTAGTGTGGTCAAAGATTTGGCCACAGCGAGAGTTCAATGGGAAGAGATTCTACAAAAGTATCCCATCTTTGAGCAACAAGAAGCCACCAAGTAACAAAAGGAACGATAAATATGAACCGGATTTCCTCAAATATGTGCTTATTTATGCATTTATGTTTTTTTGATATTTATCTAAAAGTTGTGTACAACAATAAAAAAAAAGATATGCTTTTGCCTTCAATGCTTATAAATTGAAAATAAAATTGATTTAAATGTTTTAATGCATTTGCCATTTTCGAACTGTAACGTAAAATGATTTACTTTACCAACATAATGTTTCGAGAAGCTAAAATTCTGATTTTCTAGTCACATTGTGTTCCATGTAGTGTTGCCGTTTTGGCTTATTTTCGGCCAGATTTGGCTAATTTTCAAGAGCGATTGCGGATAAAATTCGAAAATTGCGGATAGCGGAAAATCTGGCTGATTTAAGAGTCAAAACAACTAATTATATAAGCGTTGGAAACTACTGAACAAAATTAATATACCCTTTTTGCAAGGGTATAATAAAATAACTGGTCTAACAAAATTGATGAAACTTTGTGGAGACATTAATAATTGAAGGGAGCTTATTCCTTATAATCTCGTTATTTAGCTATGAATATGATTGTGACTTATTTTGCCTATTTTGTATGGGGGGAAAACTATAGGTTGGTCCGCTGGAAAGCAATTTTCTCACAAACTGGACTAACGAATTTAATGAAACTTTGTGGAGATACTTATGACTATGTGGAGCATAATCTGAAATACTGAATGACCCAAAGCATACATCATATCTAAAAAATTATTAAAAAATTAGAAATAAAAATTTGTTGTTTCAAAAATAACAGAGTGCAAAACTGTAACATTTGACTTTTTTCGCATTTTGCTTCATCATTTCTCTTCTAGGTGATCAAATGACATTAAAATTTCAAAAAAGAGAGTAAAATAGTTCCAAAATAAAATGATTCTAAAAACATCACAGTAGGTTCAGTTTGAAAAAAGTTATGACCCGCCAAACTCAGGATTGCAAACTGGTGTTACAGTTTTGCATGTCGTATATAGGTATTGTTATAAGTTTCATCTTTATTTTAATTAAAATAATTAGTTATTAACAAAATAATTGTATTTTAAAATATGAAAAAAATTTAACAGAGGCTTAACAGCGACGGTTGCTAACTCGACATTAACAGACCGTCGCTATCTTTACGGACATTATTTTTTAGCTATTTTATTCTGGGATTTAACTTATTTTGGCTTGTTTTTTTGTTAATTCAGCTTATTTTGCTCGGGAAAAACGGCAACCCTGGTTCCATGTGGTCTGTTATTCCCTCCCGCGCCACGTGCAAAAAAAAGTAAAATAAAACGGCGCAATTTCGTTAAATCTGTGTAAGTGATTAGCAACATCGTTGAAGCATCTTTGTTGCTAACTGATTTGGAAAATCAACTCGCGGAAAAATGAAATATATCTTAGTCACTGGCGGCGTTATAAGTGGGGTCGGCAAAGGCGTTATTGCTTCTTCATTCGGAACATTATTAAAATCCTGTGGTCTGGATGTGACATCAATTAAAATTGATCCCTATATAAACATAGATGCAGGAACATTTTCACCCTATGAGCATGGTAAGTGCGGAATTATATGTGAAAGAAACATATAATATAGGAAAATAAATATATTTAGGAAAAATTGGCAAATTTTCAATATGATTCGTCTATGTGTGTGTCTGTGTATGCATGCACTTACATATGTTTGTATGTGCCTCGTTTGTCCGCCTTGTATATGTATGTATGTATGTGTATATTTGCCGCATTGGCAAAAAAAGGAGAAATAAATTGATGCTGTTTTGGTTGTTGTTGCCAAAGGTCACGAGGTATGTTGCAATTGAGTGTAAGAGAGACAACTACAGTATCACATTATTTATCAGCTGATTTCCCGCGCTCTTAGTGGCCTTTATCGGCAACAACAAATCGCACGTGTTTTGAGTACTGTAAGTGTGCAACTTATTGTTTATAAACAAAGTCGAATTTTTTGCAACTGATTGCATAATATAAAGCTTTTTTGTAAACAAAAGCCATAGGGCATGACAAACACACAAATTGCACACTTTTTCTCTGTGTGTTTCCCTCTCTCTTTTCCGCGCACTTTTCTTTGCACTTTTTTTTAAATGTTCTCTCAACTACAGTACTCGTGTCTATGTATATATCCTGTACCATTAGCAAAGAAGGGTCCATACAGAGCACCAGAAGATGTGTTTAATGTATATGTTTTAATATCTGTATATGTATGAATAATAGATTATATTACGATAAGTATTTTATTAAGTTTGATTACGTGGGGTAGGATTTCCTGTTATACAGGGTATTTTTAACGTCTACCTCTGTGCGGCTTTTGTTTTTGTACTTGACATTGAAATCGAAAGTTTGTTCTTATTTCAAGTTTCCGTTTTCGTCGCTTTTCTTTTGCTTGGTAATTTCTACATTTTGTTGTCTGAGGTTATTGAATTGGTTGATTATATGTATGTATGTATGTACATATGTATGTTGTGTATGTGCAGTGTATTTAGTGCGAGAAGGTGTGAGGCATACAAAGCAAAAGAAAATATAATAACATTTTTGCTTTTAATGTGGTGAATTGACAGTTAACTGTACTGTTAAGTTTTTTTCTTTTTGCTTTTTTTATTTTGGTCAACTTTGCCGTTGGACTGGACACAGAGCTGGCCGTAAAAAGTTTTCCTCCCCCACATTGGATGGGTTTGGGGCGCCGCCAACAACAGAAATTTGTTTATGCAATGCGCCAATGCAATTACTTTGTCTATGTATGTGTGAGCCTGTGTTTTTAAGGGGGGTAAGGTGTGTGTGCGTGGGTGATGCACTGCTGCGGGTGCATGTGACTCGCTCGATACTTTGGGGATTGTCTGCATGTTACAAATACCTTTAATTACAGTGAAAACTTTGCTATGACGTCCAAACACTGGCAATCGTCTGGTTACAATTTAACTGGAAAATATTTGCCATATATGTATTTCTTAAACCGGTTTGAATCTTAAGAAAACGTTGACTTTGGACCCATTCGAGAACGCTTAAATTAGGACCACCCTGTCTGATGTAAGTGAAAACATCATGAGAACTACATACATATGTATGTATGTACATATAGTCGAATTTTGATAGAACCACACGGGTACGGGAAATTAATATAAAAGAAACATGTAGGCTTTCGGTATAAACAGAACACACTTTACACATGTCGGTTAGCTTGAAAAGAGAGAGTGCAGATGTTGGCCCACTCCTCTGTGATCTAGCGGATCAAGATGGTACGGGGGAAAAGTGTCTGCTTGAGTATCCAACCGCCAGCCGCCTGTCATTTGCAATTTTTCGCTTGGTCTATGTGTGTGATTGTGTGTTTGTGTATGGGGCTCGCTTCGTATTTGGGGGTCGATTGCATTCAGAGTGCATCTGTGTATATACATGCCTGTGTGCATTTCTGCTCATTTATTGTTTCGTAGATGTGTAGGTATAGTGGGAAAAGTGAAAAGAAGGGGAAACTTCTCTTTTCGCTGTCGACGTAGGCGTGAGCGTAGGCATCGACGTCAACTGCTGCGGCACATGCGTGTACGCGTGTGCTTCATTTGTTTTGCGTTAATTTTCAGAGTGTGGGATGCCAAATGGGTCGCCATATTGTCCAGCCGGACCCTCCTGCTCCAATGCTGGCGCTCTAGCACACATACATACTCACACACACGCACATACTCAAGGGTGTCTTTAGCTTGAGAGTTGTTGTGCGTTCCAACAATGTTGTTTCAAGTTGCGTTTTTGCTTTTGTGCTTGTCACTCCTCCCGGCACAGTCGTAACCATTGCCATCGCCACCGCCACTGACACAACCGCTTTACCTCCCTCTTATCGCAGTAATGGTAGCCAACATTAGCGTTTTTAGCCACAAAGAAGAAGCAGCGTCTGGTGCCTGACTGCCTGACTGACTGCCTGCCTGTTTTGCTTGCTTTTGCTCCATTCCTTCCATCCATATCCATCCATTCGTCGTTTGTCCGTCTGTTTGGGCCCGTCATCGACGCGTCAACATCGTTAGCAGCTGTTGCTCTTTGCGCTGTGCCATTAACTTGCCTGGCCGCCGCTGCTGCTTGCTGCCTTCCTCCATCGCTGCCTCCATTCTCCCCCTGCTCCACCTCTTCCTTCTACTTCAACATCACCGCTTCAACATTCTGTTTCAGGCCTTGCATTTGCTTTTCTGCTCGCGCATTCGTTACGCTCACGTTTTCGCGACGACGGCAACGACGACGACAATAATGCCCTGATGCCAGTGCCAGAGCCTCTGCCTCCGCCTGGTGCGTGTGTGTGTACAAAAATTAAATGGAAAATACCATTTCGTTGTCGTTGTTGTTGTTACTACTGCTATGTAGCAGGATGTGGCCGTTGCTACGCTCTGACTGCTCCACTCCACTCCACTCCACTCCCCTACTATGGTCTGCCCTACACTACCCTACTCTAGCCACTTTTTACACACGCACCCAAGTTTTATGTATGTATGTCTACATGTATGTGTATGAAATGTATTTGTCTTTGTGTGTGTGCTATGGCTTCACAAGCTTCAATCTTAGCCTAAGTTCTTACAAATGAAATATCTGCTTAAATATTTACTCGAGTTCCGTGTATTTAAATGAAGAACGTGTAAACCTGCAATCAAAAGAAGTCTTCCCAAAAAGAAGTGATACTTCATCATCTTTAGGCTTAGGCTGAAATAAACCTTAAAAATATAGGAAGTAAACTTGGAACTTAAAAATATAAATGTTTTAGGTCAACTTAATATATGTATTTATTGTTAGTAATAGGATAAGTAAAACTATAATTTAAGTCTATTTTTTGCAATTAAGATTCACTGGATTTACAGCATTTCTTTATACATATAGAGCTATAAGTACTACTGTAAGTTGTGTGATTGATATCGGAGAGAGAGAGAGAGATCTTTTTACCAAAAACGGATCGATCCTTTGATGTCGAAGGAAACATTGGTTCTGACAAATTCTCATTACACCTTCGCAATGCTGCCAAATGATGTCTGGGGCCATCCCATCCAAATTTTCAGTTAGAGTTAGACATCCTCTTGCAACCGTTGGCGTTGCGTCGCATTAGATTGGACGACGATTCGCTTTTTAGAGTTGCACGCTGACTGCCCTGGACTGACTGGCTCCGGCACTATGTAGCATTTGCTGCCTTGCCTACCTCCTGTGTCGCGTGATTTTAACGAGCCTCCGCCTCCTCCTCATCATCATCATCATCATCCTACCGCCAGCCAACTCACCATGGTTTATGCTTTCCACTCGCTCGCTTCCGCGCGTTGATTGTCGTTGCTGGCGTTGTTGGCGTTGCTGCTGGTGCTGTGTTCTTTTTGTTGTTGGTTGTTGGTGTTGTTATTGTCGTTTTGCGCATGCAGCAGGCAAGCAGACCACCGGCACCACCTCACACACAACAAAACACACACACACACACACACACTGACGAGACGGTCTACGGCTTTGGCTTTGACTCTCTGCTGATGTCTCTGTGTGTGTGCGTGCTGGTGGATAGCCGGCAAATGTCGGCGTCGCGCAATAATATGCCCAAAAGCAGCAGCAGCAGAAGCAGGCTGGCAACGGCAACGATGTCGGCGGCGGCCGTTTTTAGCGTTTGTGCGCCCCCCAAAACGAGCACCAACACGAATGTACAATACATAATGTATGTGTGTTCGTGTATGTCTATGTGAGTGCGAGTGTGTGTGTTTGTGTGTATTTCAGTGTCTGGAAGTCCGTGTGTCGCTCCGGCAAAAGCTTGTGGCGTGGCTTTGACTCGCCTGGGCCTCGCTGGCGTTTTTTGCGTTTCTGTTTTTTTATATATATATATATACATATATATTTTTTTTGCCTGTCAGCCAGCCAGCCAGCCTCGTCGGCCGTTTCAGCTGCCGCTAGTTGGCACGTTTTGTTGGCTCGTTGGCTGGCTTTTGGGCTGCTGATGGCTGCAGCGGCGGCGTCAACGGCAGCGGCGCTTCGCACTTTGCTCTGCTGAATTTTCAATTTCAGTTGTAAGCTGACTGCAATCAGCAGTGGTTCGCATTGGTTTCGGTATTTCTGTCGCGTTACGCGCTCTCGGACAACCGCGCGCCGCCGAGCCTTTTGACAAATATCATAAACTCAACATTTGACGAGGACAACAACAATAACAGCAACTGCAACAACAATACGGTAACACCACGCGCCTACCAAACTGCCGACCCGCCAAGAGCTGACCTCACACTCCCCCTTAATACTCACTCTCTCCTCCTGTTGTCCACCTCTCTATGCCGCACACACTACTAGCCAACGTGCTCTGCTGCTACGATTCGCGCTCAAATTTTGCATGTGTGTTTGAGGGCAGGCAGGCAACTCACATTATTGATTTTATATAGAGCAACAACACAACAACAAAAACAATAACAACAAAAATAAAAAACAACCAACAGCCGCAACTTTTTAGCTAACTGTAGTTTGCTGTCGGTTGTACGACCCTCCCCCCCCCCACACTTGTGATACTTTGTGCTAATTTTAATGACACTTAAAGTTGAGAAGGTTGAGCAGGTTGAACAGCAGCAACAGAAGCAGCAGGGGCAGGTCTGAATCAATGTGGTTCAATCGTTACTTACATATAACCCAGGCATAATGGACATATGTATGTACATATATGTATATATATACATACATATATATTTATATATAAAGTTGCTAAGATCTGACCTATAAATGAGTATAGTCTAGAAGAACTCTTATCTTGTGAAGCCATGAGGAAAACCGGGCAACGCTGGGCTGGCTGGCTAGCATTAAAGTATGGCTTGGCAATAATGATAAGGCAACGAGTACAATTCATCGTCAATACAGTGAACTCGTGTCCAATAATATTTAAATAAATTGGAATCAAAAGTAGAATCAATTAGCGATCATAACAAATAGGCAAAAGAGTCAAATAGATCACTTAAGAAAAGTACACATAAATGAACTTGCTACATATCATCTAATATAGTAGATAAGATATACATATACATATATCTAGATATGTACATACATACATACATTTGTATGTATATAGTAAGATATGGTACGCATCGCATACGCATCATCATCAGATAATCATCCAGAAATTATGTTAAAATAAACCTTTTATTAGTCACTATTCAAATGATTACAAAAGAAGATAGTGAAAAGAAGACAATCTTAATTGATTGATAATGAAACATATACAGTGAGTGTGTGTGTGTGTGCGTTTGTATTGTCCACTGGCTAGCACTATTCACTGTACTACTCCCAATTCGTTTGCCAATTTTCAATGTGGAGTGTGATTATGTGACGACGATTCTCTGCCTAGTTTAGGCGCATAACTTTCCGGGGCATCGACGGCGGCCGTCGGCCAACTTGTGAAATTCTTGGCTTCTAGCAGCAAACAGCTCCAAGCACAAGCACCTCAGCAGCAGCAGCAGCTGCTTGTCCCCTTCTCCTCCACCTCGTCCAACTGCTGTTGTTGCTGCTGCTGCTGCTCCTCCACCTCCATCTCCTCCTGCTCCTCCTTCTCTTTCTCCTTCTTCTGCCTGCCTGACTGCTGTTGCCGGCAGTTTTGCACATAAAAACGGGCAACGACGAAAACGAAAATTTAACGACTGCGCAACGTGACGCATTATTTGTCTGGCTTGGTCTGGCCTGGCCTCTGTCTGCTTGCCTGACAGCCTGCAGCAAGCTAGCTGCCGCCAGAAATTGCTTTTGCTCGCTGGAATATGCGCCCGCCGCTGCCGCCCCCCTCTTCTCTTCCAATTCGCAAAACGTGAACCCCCCCCACTCCCCACTCCATTTGCAAAACGAACCACCGCCATCGCCATCGCACTCTGTGCACTTCACTCCACCCGGGGTAACCATTCGACATTGCTGCCGTTTTTAGTATTTCGCACTCTGTGCACGGCTGTGGCGGCTATGGCGGCGGCTGCAAACATTTTTGCATGACTGACTGAGTGCCGCCTGCGCCTGAGTCACACTCACATACATATATATGTATAAGCACATACAAATAAACACACACACGTATATATGTATATACATACACGCAAAGTCCACCAGACGCTGGCACTGGTCTGTGGACTGGCGTGTTTATAATTTGATTTCGCTTCTTCCTTCACTTTTCTCTGTTGGAAGAGACGGTGGAGCTGGAGCAGCATTTCCTGTCGCGCTCGCTCGCTTGTTCGCTTGCTCAGCTCGTTTTGGCTGGGCCTATCCAAAGCCATGGAATCTTAATGAAGTTATTGTATTGCACATACAGTGACTGTAAAACAGCGTTTAGGCTTCATTGATGAGCTTTAAGATCGTCCAACATTGCTGTGTGTGTGCGCGTGTGCGTGTATCAGTGCTACAGATACACTACAATAAAGGAGAGAGATAAAGAAGGAGAGTGTCAAAGAGACAGAGAGAGCAAGAGAGAAGAGAGAGAGAGTGGGAGTGTGAGAGAGAGGCAAATAGGCAACTGTTTTATACTTTTGAACTTGCCTTTTGTTTCTAACTTCCATTCATTGTTAGCTTGTGAAGAAGTGTTGCCAAAACGGTAGTTCAGTTTAACGGAAAGGGTGGCAAGTGGAAGAAAGAGAAGGAAGAATGGCACCAAAAAAATCCACAATAGTTCTTAATGTAGAACAATTCATACACGATATTGAAGAGAGACCGGCAATTTGGAATCGTAATTTTCATTGTAATAAAGCATTTCTTGAACAAATGTGGGATGAATTAAGCGGTGCACACAAACTGCCGAGTAAGTAAATTTATATCTTTATAATAATGATTCGATATTAACTATATATATATATACAAATATGTGTGTGTCTGTTTGGCAGAGATTGTACTCAAGGCCAAATGGAAGGGACTAAGGGATAACTTTCGTGTGGAATATAAACGTATACCACGTGCTGATAACGGCGATTTCTTAGTTGATCCCGCTATATTTGAGTCCAAATGGTTACACTATTACGCTCTACTATTTCTGAGTAAGCATTTGTTTTATAAATGTATCAGTAACATAATTGTTTACAAACATCTTTCAGCTGATCATATGCGTCATCGGTTGCCCAAAAACGAGCAAGATCAATCCTTTTACTTCAATCAACAGAGTCAGGATTGTGAGAAAACTGTTGTGGAACCAGATCTCACAAATGGCCTAATACGTCAGTTACAGGACAGTGATGAGGACTATGATGAGGATGACACTGAGGCTGGCGATGCCGGTGTCGGTATTGGTGGTGATGCTGATGGTGATCATAGTGAGGGTAGTTTGGATGATGCTATGCCCACACCACCAGCAGCACATCAAACGACACAAATGAGCACCACACCCTTAGCCACAGGGGCTCTTAAGGCCCAACAGGAAGAGGCTCATCAGCATGCATTGCTCAAGGCTGGATTGTTGCGGGCCCAATTATTGGAACTGGAAAAGGAGGCGGAGGACTTAAGCAAAAAGCCATCACCTCCGCCACGTTTGGTGTCCATGCCAACAGTCTTGGAACCACCGCATAGTGCACACTGTTCGTCGCCCCCAGTGGTGACAACAACAACCACAGCTGCTGCTGCCCAGTTGGCTCAGTCACAATCCTCTGGCACTGCAGCTGTTTTAGCCCCTGCCACAACAACATCTTCCGCCTCCGGCAATAATGCTGCCATTGGTGCGAAACGTTCCGTTTCGCCGCCACCACTCTACAATAAGGCACATCATCCGTTAGCATCGCTAGCTGCCACACATCATACGGCAAAGGAGCGTAATGAGGATTTTGCCAATTCAGGGACAGCCAATGATCATTTGAACTTCATACAGCACTCTTATGCCAATGGCTTGATACCCGCATTAAAGCTAAAGCGGCCTCGTCTTTCCGAAGACAGTAATTTCAATGGTTCCTCAACCATGGATGCTCCTCTAGTGCCGGAGGATGATGATTATCACTATTTGCT
Organism: Drosophila emarginata; assembly: GCA_037075365.1. Taxonomy (NCBI): domain Eukaryota; kingdom Metazoa; phylum Arthropoda; class Insecta; order Diptera; family Drosophilidae; genus Drosophila; species Drosophila emarginata. Next base: position 2,238,453 of record JBAMCD010000014.1, on the reverse strand, counting down.
CAGTTTGCATCCCTACATGAAACAGCTGACAGCCGCACAAAAATTGCGCATACGCACTAAGATACAAAAATTAATATTCAAAGAACTATACAAGGAGGATCTCGAGGAGTCCAAGTAGAGCTGCTACTAAAGCGTGTTTTCCTACGATAAAATTTAAGACTGTACATAGAATGCAAAACTTTCCACTGATCCCATGCCCCCATTCCCCCCAATGCCCATATTCACTCTTGCAGCCAAGCGGCAAATTTAGTGTATAAGAATTATTAGTTTTAGCTGTATGCCATATGCTATTTTATCAATTTCTAGTTGAGCGTTGCATCATATCCGAAGGAGATCGGTTGAACGCCATTTATATGACTAAGCACAAAATACCTTAAATCAATAAAAGAAAAAAGAGTACATATTAAGATTATATAATGTGTGTATTTTGCAACGATATTTGCAATGGATAGTTTATGGTGGTAACCATTGGGAAATTGTAAAAAACGAGCCAAGTCATTTCTGTTCCATCTTGATGCTGATCAGCTTTGAATCCAATATCTGTAATGGTTATATATAAGTTATGATTTGCATGTATTCAATATTAAATGTGGTGTATCCCATTTATGCCTTAATATAATGAACTAATATCATCTCCCTCTCTCTCTCTCTCTTTCTCTCCCCATCTCTTTTCTTTTTGACAGGCGAAGTGTATGTGTTGGATGATGGCGCCGAAGTTGATTTAGATTTAGGTAATTATGAACGCTTCTTGGATATAACATTGCATAGGGATAATAATATAACAACTGGAAAGATATATCAGTTGGTTATTCAGAAAGAACGCACTGGCGAATATTTGGGTAAAACAGTGCAAGGTGAGTGAAACTCTATCAGAACCATTTCAAATATCAATAAAATTAAAGTTAAATTTTTATTACAGTGGTGCCTCACATCACAGACGCCATACAAGAATGGGTGGAACGAGTGGCCCAAACCCCAGTGCAGGGTTCTTCAAAGCCACAAGTTTGCATAGTGGAACTGGGTGGCACAATTGGTGATATAGAAGGCATGCCCTTTGTAGAGGCTTTTCGCCAATTTCAATTCCGCGTGAAACGTGAAAACTTTTGCGTAGCCCATGTTTCTTTGGTGCCTCTACCAAAGGCAACAGGCGAACCTAAAACAAAGCCAACACAGAGCTCTGTGAGGGAATTACGTGGCTTTGGTTTGAGTCCGGATTTAATTGTCTGTCGGTCGGAGAAGCCCATTGGTCTGGAGGTTAAGGAAAAAATAAGCAATTTTTGCCATGTTGGACCGGATCAGGTCATTTGTATCCATGATCTGAACTCCATTTATCATGTACCCTTGCTAATGGAACAGAATGGTGTAATTGAATTTCTCAATGAACGACTTCAGCTCAATATTGATATGAGCAAACGTACCAAATGCCTGCAGCAATGGCGGGATTTGGCAAGACGTACAGAGACAGTGCGTCGGGATGTTAATATTGCCATTGTGGGCAAATATACTAAATTTACTGACTCGTATGCTTCTGTTGTAAAAGCTTTACAACATGCCTCCTTAGCTTCTCTTCTTAAATTGAATTTGGTTTTTATTGAGTCATGTCAGCTAGAGTTGTCCACCCTACAAAAGGAGCCCTCCAAATACCACAAGGAATGGCAAAAGCTTTGCGAAAGCGATGGTATTTTAGTTCCTGGTGGATTTGGATCACGGGGCATGGAAGGCAAAATACGAGCCTGTCAGTGGGCCAGAGAAAATAAGAAACCCTTACTGGGTATCTGTTTGGGATTACAGGCTGCGGTCATTGAATTTGCTCGCAATAAATTGGGCCTCAAAGATGCAAATACCACGGAAATTGATCCTTTGACAGGAAATGCTTTGGTTATCGATATGCCGGAGCATCATACGGGTCAATTGGGTGGTACAATGCGTTTAGGTAAACGCACTACCATTTTCTCCGAGGGACCGAGCATCATTAAGCAATTGTACGGCAATCCTATATCCGTGGATGAGAGGCACCGACATCGTTATGAAGTAAATCCAAAATATGTCCCACAACTCGAAAAACATGGCATGAAATTTGTGGGTACAGATGTTGAAAAGACACGTATGGAAATAATCGAGTTGAGTGATCATCCATATTTTGTTGCTACCCAATATCATCCTGAATATTTGTCGCGTCCCCTAAAGCCTTCGCCACCTTTCCTTGGCCTCATATTGGCTTCTGTGGGCAAATTAACCACATATATACAGCGCGGATGCCGTCTATCTCCACGGCAACAATCCGATGCTTCCTCAGACGAGGAAGACACTGTTGTAGGAAATTACATAAAAAGTCTCAAAACATCGCCAGCAACTACAAACGGCAAATTAAACGGCGGGAGCAGTGCTAGCACATCGGACTTTGAAGGCGCTTGTGGCGGTCAAAATGGTACTGGAACAAATGGCGATGGAACAAACAGTGATGTCAGCGTCTAAACAGCTTTGCAACATTACGTTACATAATACGTTTTTTTGTTCAATTGACTTGCTTGCAAATACAAAACTCTTAGTTTGTAATTCTCTTTTAAAAAACTCCTTAAATATCAATTAAGCTACATCCAATAATGATTTTAATTTAATTCAATCAATTACGATAGGTACATACATATATTTTTAGATAAAGAAATATGAAAAGAAAGAAGCAAACGAAAGAAGCAAATATATTGTCCATTATCTTCACCTTGAGTAATAGATATCCATTTGCCAAACACCCTTTGCTATACATACACATACACAAATACATATCCATATATATATATATAGAAGCATAGCTGCTCTCAATCTTCTTTGCAATTGTAGCAGAGAATTAATCAAACGCTTCTTGATAATACTTAACGAACCCATGCCGGCCGCTATGGTTGCTGCTGTGGTTGGTTCTTTGGTGCGGTTGCGGCTGTTGCTGTCTGTGACAACAGACTATAACCAAAGCAACAAAAATGTTTTACAAAAATAGCCAGGGCTCTCATCATGTACAATTTGCTTGGTACGGATACTTCATGGCTGTTGGCCAATTGAAACAATGAGCATTCTATTCTTTATATACGCTACATTCAATTGAGTTACGTCCACGGGGCAAGACGCGTCACAAAAAGAAAAACCAAGACACATGCAGCAAGAGACCATAAATTTAGGTTCCGGTGTAGGTCCGGGTCTGGGTCAGAAAAAAAAGACGCGTATACGAAATCGTCCCAGGAATAAGTGTAATCGAAATGAAGAGGCTGTGGTCACACCACCTAAAGTTGAGCCACAGGAGCTGCCTAAAAATGAGGAAAGTAACGATGCCATCAAACTCATACAACAACTTTTGCGTAAGAAATTATTGGCCAAAAGCAGTAACGCTACAACCAGTCTATTACCTCAAAAGGACGAAGCTAAATTGGTCCCTTTGCCAGTGCAAACCCAAAAGGATTCAAAAGATAATGAAATGAATGAATTTCTTAAATCATTGAGCAGTAAATTGCAGAGAGGTTTGTTGGTTGCTGGTGCCTGATGGTTTTTAACTGATAAGTTTTTGTACGCATATAGCTGGAGGAGTTGGTGATTCACCTACAGCTACTTTGTTTAGCAATTTGGGTAAGCTTTTTAACCAAGCTCCACCCAGTGATGTAGAATCGTCGGATGATGAGGCTGAATATATTGAATATATATACAAACCACGACAATATTTTATGGCTTCACTTTGCAATGTGAGTGTTATCCCAGTATTTCCGGAATGCATTAAAAATATACCCCGGCTGCTTTTGTTTAAACTATATGCAGTGATTGGATCCCACATCCAATCACATTTTGCCATAATTCATACGAAATTGGGAATGTCAACGAAACTTTCTATACACTTATAACAAAGTCGTAATAGAGTTACATATATTAGAACTAAGTTTTATCACAACCTTTCAGCTTTGCAAAATGGATCTCTGTGGTCAGCAGATAGCGCCGTGTTCGCGTTGTGGCCTCAACTACTATTGCAGTGGATCACATATGCAGAATGATCAAGGGCATCGCCAGCTATGCTATGCTCTACGTCAAACGGTGGAGAGTAATGGTAAGATCGTCTTTGTTGCCATAGTGCCTTTATATTTTATTTTTATCTCCGATTGAATTCAGGCCATGATTTGTTTTACAAATGTGGAGATTTTACTCCCGAACAATTTCGTTCTTATCGCATTGTATGCATACGTCAAGTCGAGAAGGCCATGAATCGTAGTTTATCGGCGACAGAACAGGAAGTGTTGCTCTTTCCACTTATTTGCAGTGATCCAAAATGTCGGGAGCATCGTTTTAAACGGCTCTCCTTGTGCACGAGTTGCGGAGAGGTGGCCTACTGCAAGGATAAACCAAGTCATTTGATTGCCAGTCACAGTCAATGGTGTCCATCGTTTAGGCTCTTTAAAACCTTTGTTATATTTCAATCGAAATTTGGTCGTCTAGAGCCTTCATTACCCAATAGGATCCTAAAAGATATACCCATGGCCTGTTGCAATACGCGACAGATAATGCAGAAATTAAATTTCAATATCCAAGATGAATGTGAATACGCTGCTTTAACCCAAGTTGCAACTGGACCACTTACTGCCTGGTATGCCTTAAAGTTGTCCCAACGTTTGCGTGATGTGAAAGAGTTGACCATTCACTTGATTGGTGCCGAAATTGAATTCGAAGTGGACATTTTGCAGAAATGGGAACTCTTCATGCTACATATAATGCCAACTCTTAAGGTTTTAAATGTGGTTTTCGTAGGTCCTGAGCTAAATCCCAATAACATATCCTTTGATCAACTGAAAAAGTTCAAGTGAGTGTTGTTTGTCATGGATGGTTGTCTTTATATCGATATCCATGTATATCCATATTCGTTTTATTCTAGATGCTGTAAATACTGTCGCAAGGCTCAAAGATCTGTGAATTACTATTTTGAGAATAGTCTGTATCATCAATATTGTAAGGAATCTCATTTTATCAGCCCTGGTCTAGGTAATTTTTATACTAATCTGGAAAATAGTTTTGGTGTTGTCATATTTGCATATTTTTAGTTTGCTTTTTCAACTCCGGTCTTTATCGGTCAACGGGCTACGCATTGGAAGACACTTGGCCGGATACCATACAATCTACATTAAATTTAAAATGTCCCATTGTGGTGACTTCTTATACAAAATATGAGGCTCCTCTGGATATGTCACAATTTATTAATCAGTCCAATAGGCATTTGAATATTGTCTTACCGCCTACCGCAAATCCATTTGCTTCGGAAAAGCCGGAAAGAAATTTTATATCTGATCAGGAAGCACCGTTTATGTTTAAGAACTTTTATTGTTTTGTTGTGGAATAGCCATTGAAAAAAAAATCGAAAATAGAGAAAATGCAAAAGGATCTTGGCAATCGGATTTTAAAAATTTTAACAGTGTTTACATCGTCAAAAATTGCGTAAATTGGGTCAAAAATAAGTTTTCGTGTTCTCAATGACAATTTAAAGATGCGATTCAAACAAGCAAATAAAGAAATGGTCTTTTGAAATCAGAATGAATTTTACTGAGTTGCGCTCATTTTTGAAAATTTAAACAAGAAAACATAAAACGTCAATTTTACAAGGTTCTAATCCCGAATAATTTCGGCCAATGTCATGTATAAGTTCTCACAAGCGCCACCTTCTTCTTAGCAGAGACATTCACCTTTATTATTTAGTATTTTTTCTACTAGTTTAGAGAGTTGGCGAAGCACGCAGCCAGTGTTGTAAAATATGCTATGTGAAGCCGACCTGAGCAACTCGGCACAAGCGGGAACGTCAGGCAAAAATTTTTTGAAATATTTAATTATTATTTAAGTCGACAATGAATATAAACGATGGAGACTTCAAAGATTTGCGTGCCAAGCTGGATGTTATGGGATTTAATCAGACATTACCTGTTCTAGCAATACCATTGGTTCAAGCTTTATTTGGCGATTTAATAAAAACCACAGAATGCCTGAGAGATACAAAGAAGCAAGTGGCGAATCTCCTAGAGGTAAGGACGTTTTTTATTTTACAGAATCAGGTCAAAACGGTTGCTAAGCAATTTTTTATGTTGTGGGTTTATTTTCATAGGAGAAGACCTGTTGGGAGTTGGGCATTGAACCCTACAAATGCGATAATTCACGTTTGCTAGCCGAATGCAATCAACTTCACTTGCAATTTATAAAGGAGCGGGAGGACTACGAACTACGGATATGTGGTATAATAATTAAACTTATTAGAAAACAAAAATAATGAGACAATAATTATTATTTCAGAGGCGGAAAGACGTATTAGAAACCTGCAGACGGATAGAGAGCACTTGCAATGTCACAATGTAGAAATGCAGAATCAAATGGATGCATTGTTGTCCAAACAAATAGTTACTTCGGTTAATACAAAGCGAAACCAAGGGCCAGTTAACCGCCATGGTCAGTAGAAAATGAATTCCTTTTTATCTGATTGCCATAAAAATGCCATTAAACACTTTTGTATAGGTAAAAAACCCTTTATAAGTACTGTTCGATCAGGCAACGTTTTACCCACTGTTCTGGGCTCAACTCCAAGGGAAAGTTTAAAATGTACAAAATGCAATGCTGGTGTCTTTCAAAAAACCACCACTACTACCAAGGATGGTGGGATTACAGTGACCCAGACCAGCGGGCAAGAAGAGATTGATAAACTACAAAATGAGCTAACTGCTGCTGGCGAACAGTTGGAATTCTATAAGCGTAAGGTGGAATCGCGTAATCGGGAGATAAGACGACTCAATGACATGCTTTCCGGGGGCCGTCCTCCAGCTGCTTTGGCCAAAGATTGCTGCTACAAGGAAGTGGGAGCCTTGTCTCAAGACATTGATCTATTGCAGAGAGAAAAGACTGAATTGATGCAACAAATCCAGGATTATCAGGATAAAATGCATGATGCTATGCAGCGGGCTTTAAGTTCGGAGGAGGACAAACTTGGCCTACAAACCCAAATGGATGAACTGAAAGAAACTGCTCTGCAAGTCGAGAAGCAAGCAAATATCGAACTGGAAGCAATAGAACTGCAAGTAAAGCAATTGCAATCGGAACTCAAGAAATGCCAACTTCCAGTTTCATGGACCAAGGAAAAACTCACGACACTGTCAGCAATGTCAGTTACTCAGAACGATAAACGTATTTTAAATGAACGACTAAATCTCCTCACGCGTCGAGAGGAGGAATTAGATGCATTGAATGACAAACAAAAGAAAAAACTGCAAAAAATGCATGCCAAGATCACGGTCCTGCAGAAGGAACTACGCGATCAGAATCAGCACACGGCACTCACAATCGACGAAGAGAAAATACGCCTTAAGTCCGAACGAGATTTCTTCCAAAAGGAATACCTTCGTCTAATGAGCAAATCGGGCTCGGATACGGAATTAGCTTTCTTACATGCACAAATCAAATCCAAAGATGAGGAACTTAGAGCGCTGCGTGGTGAAATATTTACCGGCAAGCTACAAATGTCACCCCAAAAGTGTCCACAATATGAGACAATATCAATTCCCCAATCCTGTAGCTCGACTGTCAATAGCAATCGCAGTGATTGTGTCCAGGCGGCCATTGGTCGGATAGAACGCGAAAGGGATTGTGCCCGTTCGGAGCTGGAGCGTGTTCGTTGCGAGCGGGATACATTAAGGGAGAAACAACTCTGTTCTGTCCAATTGCATACCGAGGAATTGCAATCTTTACGTCAGCGCAACGAGGAGTTACAGGATCGTTTGCGTCGCATGGAAAGGGATAATCGTGATTTGAATTCAGCACGTGTGCCGACAGAAACTAATATAGTACTACTTAAGGAAGATATTGCCGAACTGAAACAGCGCTTAGTATCCTTGCAAAATGAATTGCAAAAAACGAAAACGGAAAATTCCCAAATAAGGTAAGTGATTCTATCATACATTACAGTCCTCTTTTTGCTTGATTGATTGATTGATTGATTGATTAATGGTTAAACCAACAGCATGCTAAATGAGCAAAATGAACGAATCATTGCGGAATATCATAGCAAATTGATAATAGCTGAACGTCAACGTCAATCGGCGGATGTAAGGGCCAGTTCCTTGGATTCCAGTCGAGAGTCCAATCGGAATGAATTGTCCCTATTGCGCAGTGAACTCGGAACATTGCGTAAATCCTACATCACATTGGAGCATGAAAAGGATACACTTTTGGTAAATTATATGATCGGATCGAGTTATAGCTATATATACAACCCATTCTTTCCTTTTTGTAGAGCCAAATTGATGCAAAAACGGAACGTGCCTATAAAATGGAATACGAACTAAAGGATTGCCGGGAAAAGAAGCTATCGCTAGAGAAGAAAATACAAGAGCTGGAAGAGCAAATACTGTAAGTACATGATATTAATTAATTTCAACTTAAATTTACATATTTATTGATGTAATACATTCATGGCACAATCAATCTCTTTCAATCCAAGTTAACCAAATATTTCTAAAAACCACCTAAAAGAGAACAAAACAATTAATTGTACAGTGAGCACATAAGAAAAAGGTGTGAAAGGAGAATTTAAGCATGCTTTGGATAGATAATAGATAAAGTAGTTGGTTGATTGATTGGTTGGTTGGTTTAGGCTCATGCGAGGAGATTGGTACAAGAGGATAGCTTTTCCACCGATTGTTTCAGCGTATTAGGGGACTAAAGTTTAGTTCATTGAGGAATTTCGAGTTGTGTCGCTCGATAGTTAAATACCTCGCCAGACTGACGCTTGGAGCACTGCAATTGCTATTATGTTTGGTTGTCACATCCGATGACTCATTGGTAGGCGTATATCCTGGTCGGCAGACGCATTTGGCTTTGGTGGCATAGGCCAAAATTGATGAAGTGCCATCATTTTTGTATTTCCCTTGAGATTTTAGCGGCTCCAACCATTGACCAGCTCCGCATGGTCCTCTAGTATATAGTTTATGGCACTGGCCATTAATATCGACCATTCCCGGCGTTGATTCGCATATATTTTGCTCCTGATCGCCATGCCCGGTCGAGCATTGCTGATCGAGATTGGTTAGAACGCCAGAACAACCGCACATCCCGTTATAGGAGATGCCATCCAGGGATGGTCTCGCTGTGAAATCAAAGATTACCACCTGATATAATGAACATGGTCCCTGGGAGCCAATTCTATAGCATGAATCCTCAGCAGGGAAATACAAACGATTCTTGCCACAAAAATTTTGTACACAAGATGTTCCATTGACCAGAAATTCATTGGGGCCACATGGTCCTCGTGTATAAAGGCGATAACAGATGCCATCTGTCCATGGCACATAACCCTCCTTGCACAAACACTTGCCTCTGGGCAATAGCTGTAAAGTGGTAGCCGTCTCCTGGGCCATTTCGTCAGGTATGCGAAAGATGTGACCAGGTGGACAAGGACCAGGCGTGTCTAACAAAACGGCAAACTCGTAACTTTTGTAATGTTCCATAACATTTGAGAACAATCAAAATCTTACCCAGCTCAAAGCACATCTGTTGAGATGGATAATAGTGCGGCAAATGGCGCTGACAATCACAACGACCGCCAGGTAAAAAGATATGACCCGGCGTCGAGCAAGGTCCTTTGGTATAATGCTCATAGCATGAATCCTCCGCTGGATAATAATATGTGGCCAATTCCCCAATATTCTCGCAGCGACATTCGGCCAGCCCATCCTCATTCAATGTTAGCAATTTGCCCCTATTGCAGGGTCCCTTACTAAAATGGGCGTAACATTTGCCATCCCTGGGCCAAAAGATCATCCCCTCGTCACAGTGCAGGGGACTGGTGCAGGTGCCCCAACGATTGCCGGATCTATAAGTGGGAATCATTAATCATAATTAGTCGCTAGCTCTTTTCGGTTTTGATGTTTATCGTACCTTTTGTCCTGATCCGGCAATGGCTTAAAAAATTCCTTCATTTCGCATGGCCCACGCTGGTATAACTGATGGCACACATTGTCAGTTAGGGCACTCAATGCAGTGCCCGGTGGACATCGACATTCGGCAGCCGGCAAATCTTTCCTTTTGGCACTTACCGGCGTTGGACTCAACTCCATGGTATCCGGACACGGATAGCCCAATGTAAATATTTTAAAACATTTCTTTAATGGTGTCCAGTATAATAATTGCCAACCGCCAGCCATACTGGCGCATGGATTCTTAGCGGGATCACTCCATGGCGGCGGCACAATCCCAGCCGATACCTCATTTTGTAGTAATAGCAACAACAACAGGCAGGTCAATAATGCACCGCCCGCCTGGAGGGCAGCCCAACAGATAAGCAACTTCCGTCGTCTCATTCGCATTACCTGAAAATTGTATATACAATTACAAAAGATATGGATGGACATGAGAACGCCAATGGAAATGGCATAGCAATTGTAGTGCATCCAATCCAACACAATGTTGGCTTTCACTCTCAATTTTTAGCCTCCAGGGGAGGTCTGGCCGATACTGTCTTCTCATTATTTTGAATGATTGATGATTTTTCTATTGTCCGCAAGATGATATTTTTTTATATGATGGAGCGCAAAGCGGGTCCAATTTAAATTAGCCAACCTGTTAGTGTTTCGGATTTTTCGGTTATTTCTTCTCTCGTCTTTATCTTTTTATCTTTTCTTTTCTTTTTTTTTTTTGGCGACTAAAAAACAAAAACAGAAAAACCAAAACTAAAACCAAAAAACCAGTAAACGGTTCGTGCGCTGTTAACCATGACCCAAATACCCATTTATCTTGACTTCTTTAAGCGCATTGACCACCACCAGAAATCTTCTGTGGCTAAATCTGTTGGCTGCTGGCTACATAATCGAACTCGGTTCGGCTCTACTTTATGTAAGAAGTGACGAAACCAGTAAGAGCAACAGACCCAGCAGACCAACCAGCCGCCGACTAGCAGAGCAGCCAAGCGCGGTTAGGTGTTGGAAAAACGTGCACTAGTTCCCCACTTTTCCGACACTTTGTTGCGGTAGGCCTGGCTCGAACTGGGACTGGGCTTTAAAACTGGGACTGTGGCTGAGACTGAGACTGTTACTGAGACTGTGACTGAGACAGAGACTGGAACTGGGGACTGGGTCTATAAATAATGCATTAGCCTAACCACAACAAAAGTTGCGTGGTCTTTAGTGGCTTTTGTCGTAATACAAGACAACTGGTTTTCCTCCCACTCCAACTTCTCTCCTCATCCTCTTCATATTATCTTATGGCTTTTTTTTTCGGTTTTCATCTTAAGAACAATTATTTATTTTCAATTTAAGCGCACCTTTTGCACGTATCTCTTGACTCGTTTTACCTTTGGTTATTTCCAAAATGATTTCAATTATATCCGCGAATCACTTAAATCACAAGATATACGGGCAGCGCGTTTTTTTTTTTTATTTTTTTTAGGGTGGTATTAATTTCAATTTGATTTGTTTTGATTTTTGGATTCCGCCCGCAATTCAAAACGCAGAATCAAAGCAAGAGAGAGATAAATAAAGACAGAGGGGCAGGCAGGGGAGAAGAGCGAACGGCGACGGTATTCAAAACAAAAAAAAAAAACAACAAAAATTAACGATCGAGCGACCAACCGACCGTTCGCTTAGACAGGTAACAGACATCTGAGCCCAATGGCCAAACTAAACCGGGCTTGGACTTGCTACAAAATTAAATTCAAGCGCTCTTAGCCATCAGAAGAGACATGCTCTTTGAGTTGCTTTGCTAGAGCTGTGCGATTTCCGTTTAATGGACTATGACTATGATTGCTCTGATGCCCTACATATAGGAAGTAATATGTATTCTGGATCAATATTTGCTTTATCTTCGAGATTATAGTATATAGATAATGCATAGATATTTGATCAAGTTTAAAATATATTCTTTAATATTATGAAATAATAAGAGAATTTAACTATAGCTATTCAAAGAATTCCTATATATATATTTTAGGGTAAATTAATTGATTAGAAGAGGAGCTTACCGCAGGGTATTCGAAAAGTCACATATACTGGTTAAAAGTACGGTTTTGGGATTCTTCTTTTAATTTTTTTTTTTTATCGCTCTGGAAATGTGTTAACCATCAAAAACGGGTAACCAAATGTCAGTCATTGTTTGACTTTAGCCTTTAAAATTGTCGGGTATTTGAACTTTGTTTAGCCTTAATGACTGACAACAGCAACAACAACTGACTTTGACTTGGCTTTTATATGGTAAGGCGAACGCCTGTGCTCGTTCTTGAGCTTGCGGGTAACTAAGACGTGCCTGCCATGATTAATTCTTTGTAAAGACCAGAGAAAGAGAGTGAGAAAGACAGAGCGAACGGGGAGAGAGAAAGAGAGAGCAACATCAGGTTCTGGTTTGAAGTCTCATTTCCTTTTCTGATTTTCTCTTTCATCCATCCATCCATCCAGCAAAGTGACCACCCGAAGTCGTCAACGTGATTCAGAATTGAATGAGACTTGCACTGAAAGCAAAACCCTGCGTCAACAATTGATGGCACTCAAAGTCAGCCGCGATGAAGCCATCGCAGAGAATGGGTAAGACACAAGATGATAACAAAGAAAAAGAAAAAAGACATTAAGATACAAGACACATGGTGGTGGTCATAGAACTACTTCCGCGCTTGCATAAGCTAAGTTACTCAAATTGTTATTTTTTTGTTTTGTTATTTTGTTATTTCATTAATTGTTTTCATCATCGTGTGATAACCATCATCAACATCATATGAATCAGTCGTTTGTTGGATAAACTTACCGATGCTGAGGTGGAGGTCAAAAAGTTGCAAAATAAGCTCAAGGATTCAGATGTGCAGGTGGTGACTATGAAACAACAGCTACACAAGTATGTACAAGAAGTTAAAAAGGCTGAAGATCTGCTAATGGAAAAGGTAAAGTCACAACTTAGTCAATAATTAGTTATTAAGGCATGCCCCTATTTGCAAACCTCGAATTTAGGTATACTTTCCCTTAAAGGATAAAGAACGTGAGGATCTTTTGGATCATTATCAGTGTCTATCCCACGATCAGGTGGAACTTGAGGGCAGTAAACATAGTTTGGAAATTGAAGCGATTGAATTCAAGTAAGTTTCAAAGTAATTACACTTGGTAAAAAACCTATAATTTATATCTATATCAATTTAAAGACGACAAATCTGTGAATTGGAATGCGAAATACGCACACTTAAGGATCAGCTACATTGCAGTAAATGTGCATTGGATGAGCTAGAGATACAATTGAAAGCTGCTCGAGATTCGGGACGTCGCCTGGAACAAGAATTGGAAAATGCAAGGGATGATCTGAGAATTCAAAAAGTTGATCTCGATGCTCGCAAAGAACTCTGTGATAAACTGGATGTGGAGAAGTCGAAACTTAATGCCGAATTGAATGAAGTTAATGAAATACGTAAAAAGGTGAGCTTTAAAAGCTCATCATATGTAGTAGATTAGCAGTCACTAATCCTCCACTAATACTCTGCGCTTAAAAAAAACTAGCTTAGAAGCTGCTTACCTCAGACAAAGTGTAGTGCACTAACCAAAATATAAACACAAAAACTATTTTAAATGTGTGGTAAACTAAACCAATTTACAGCTAACAAAAGAATGCGAAAAACTACGCTGGGATCTTCAACAGAGCACTGAAGTTAATCAAATTACTACAGAAACTACAGATGAAATGATCGAACGTCTGCGGAATGATCAGCAACGTCAAGATGATGCCGAAGTTAAAGCAAAGAATGAAATGGAACGACTTCGTCAATTGCATCACTTGACACTGGTAAAAATTAATTACAATATTATTTCATTTTATATCTCTTAGTTGGGTTTTTCTTTTCTCTTTTCATTTTGTAGAAAGAACTTCAGGAAGAGCGCGTACGTTGTGCTCAGCAGGAACAGTTTGCCAATGAGTATGAGAAACAGGCACGAGAATTCCGTCAAAATTTAGCCGAGGATCGCTTCCGCCAAGCACGTACACGTGAAATAAGCCCTAGAGTACCGTCAAAAACGTTGTAATTGTGTTACATTGCTCCCTATCCTCCACTAACTTTGGGGTTTTCTGAGGATTTTCTTTTTAATTTGTTACATTTTTAACTCAAATTTATTGTATGTATTTCCTAGCTTTACACAAATCCGGACAAAAAAATCTTTTAAAACCGTACAATTTAATTAATTTTTGTTGCGAAAGGTAAGAAGAGTTGACTTTGGTCAATTAACAGTGAACTAATTATTTCTTTGCCTGCAATTTAGCAAATTGAATGTAGGTCTTTAGCATATAGAGACCGACACTGAAATCCAATTTCGCCCCCAAAAGTATGCAACAAAATCTAATGTTCGCCCCACGAAAGTAGGCTATAAGCGCCTAAAAGTAGGCTACAAAATCCAGTTATACCACCCAAAAGTATGCAACAAAATCCAATGTTCGCCCCACGAAAGTAGGCTATAAGCGCCTAAAAGTAGGCTACAAAATCCAGTTATACCACCCAAAAGTATGCAACAAAATCCAATTTTGTCCCCAAAAGTATGCTACAAAAATCCAGTTATACCACCCAAAAGTATGCAACAAAATCCAATGTTCGCCCCACGAAAGTAGGCTATAAGCGCCTAAAAGTAGGCTACAAAATCCAGTTATACCACCCAAAAGTATGCAACAAAATCCAATTTTGCCCCCAAAAGTATGCTACAGAAATCCAGTTATACCACCCAAAAGTATGCAACAAAATCCAATGTTCGCCCCACGAAAGTAGGCTATAAGCGCCTAAAAGTAGGCTACAAAATCCAGTTATACCACCCAAAAGTATGCAACAAAATCCAATTTTGCCCCCAAAAGTATGCTACAGAAATCCAGTTATACCACCCAAAAGTATGCAACAAAATCCAATGTTCGCCCCACGAAAGTAGGCTATAAGCGCCTAAAAGTAGGCTACAAAATCCAGTTATACCACCCAAAAGTATGCAACAAAATCCAATTTTGACCCCAAAAGTATGCTACAGAAATCCAGTTAAACCACCCAAAAGTATGCAACAAAATCTAATGTTCGCCCCACGAAAGTAGGCTATAAGCGCCTAAAAGTAGGCTACAAAATCCAGTTATACCACCCAAAAGTATGCAACAAAATCCAATTTTGACCCCAAAAGTATGTTACAAAAATCCAGATAAACCACCCAAAAGTATGCAACAAAATCTAATGTTCGCCCCACGAAAGTAGGCTATAAGCGCCTAAAAGTAGGCTACAAAAATCCTGCTAAACCACCCAAAAGTATGCTTTGGTTTCGATCTACACAAACCCACTTGCCAGAGAGGAGATTAGACCGACCAATTCGGATGAAGTTAAGAGACACATTGAAGAATTGAATGTTAAAAAGGCACCTGGCAGAACCATGAAAGCATTGCCTGAAAATTGCTTACTTTTCCTTGTTAAGCTGTTTAATGCCATCCTTAAGCACAACTACTTTCCTAAAATATGGAAAAAAGCTATTATTAGCATGATCCCAAAACCCGGAAAGCCGGTGGACCAACCCGAACCTTACCGTCCGATAAGCCTTCCGCCGGTGCTTTTAAAAGTATTCGAAAGAATACTACTAGCCGAAGATCGCTTAGCTTTAGGGTTTTGTGAGGAATTGTTTTTTTTTTTAATTTGTTGCATTTTTAACTCAAATTTATTGTATGTATTTCCTAGGTTTACACAAATCCGGACATAAAAATCTTTTAAAAACCGTACAATTTAATTAATTTTTGTTGCGAAAGGTAAGAAGAGTTGATTTTGGTCAGTTAACAGTGAATTAATTATTTCTTTGCATGCAATTTAGCGAATTTTATGTAAGTCTCTAGCATACAGGGACAGCCACTGAACGGTGGTAACTGCCTGAACTGACTATTCTTGGATTTTTCGTCCTCCCCCTCATAGTTAGTATCGACACACGTTACCTCAGTGTTGACCGAGCTGCTTGAGCCTTGAATAATGAGATATAGTAAAATGAAAGGGGAAACAAGTACGAGGGAAAGTAAATTAGCGAAGAACTTACGACACGTGTCTAAGTTTTCCGTTTCCGAATCACATAAATAGCCCGAACGCATTTTATCTGCAAGTAAACCATGCTTATGTGCTCTATTCCTGCATAGAGACTCTGGAGCTTCTCTGTTGATTATGATCCGGCAATGCTCATCATCAAATTTCACAGTGCGTTTTTGCACTATGCAATTCGCATTGCTATTGGGATTGGCTTTTGCATTGGTATTGGGTTTGTCTTTGGCATTAGCGTTGTCATTGGCTTTTGCATTTGTATTGGCTTTTGCATTGATATTGGCTTTTGCATTGGTATTGGCTTTGGCATTAGACTGATCGACGAATTTCTGTGGTCCATTATAGAAACGACGCTGAGGCACTTCAGTGGCATTGGTGCTGGGCAAATGTGGTGTAGGATGATTGTAGGTTTTATTTAAAGAATATTGTGAATAATGTTGAGTTCGACCCTCTTGTGAATTAAATGCCTGAGGTAATCGTCCATTATTTTGCTGCTGGTTATAATATGATGGCAATCTCCCATATGGATTGCATTGCATTGAAGGATTGATTGCATTGCAATTCACTTGATTTACCGCTGATGAATTAGAGCTGATCTGCTGGGCAGTATAGTAGTCATCATTAAAGCTAGAACGTGCATCGCTATACTCTGAAGACATGGTCGCTTCGTTACTATCCGGTGGCTTGCAATTAAAGCATTGCGCTGTCTGGTTATAAGTGACATATCTTTCTTGCATGTTCCCGGGATTCGAATACTGTTGATTGGGATTAGCATACTGTTGATTGGGATTCACATACTGCTGATTGGGATTCGCATACTGCTGATTGCCATTATCATGCTTCCAATCACTAACATGGGATTTAGAAATGGGTCCTGTATTGGTTATAGATGTCGACATTCCATCATATGATTCTCTAGACGAATACTCCCACTGTTCTCTTCTATTTGGATACTCATATTCTGGTCTTCTAATGCGAGGAGCTGGAATTGGTATTTGTTGTCTATACGCAGCTTCTTTAGTTCCGGTATTAATATTCTGTCTATATTGCTTACACAAAACTTCCTCAGGATCTGCAATATATCTATTATAATCTCCTTCAGATCTCTCAGCCTGTTCAGATGATTCACTGAGCTCTTTTGGTGTGTTTGCGTTCAGATCATGTTGTGTAGGCACATGATGTAGACCACCAAGAGCCGCCATGTGTTTGGATGCTTGGTTTCCTAATTTTTGCGGGTTCGCAGTGTTCGCCTCTGAATAATAGCCATTGGAGGCGGTTCGCGGATTGGCTGGAGAGGATGCTGTGGCCTTTTGTTCTTTTTGCAATGTTGGAGGTTCAAAATTATAGTAAGACGATGAAGGTACAGTAGGTGATCGGTGTTGCCGATTCTGCAACTGAGATTGATCTGCCTTAGCCTGTTGATATGGAGAAGGTTGTGTAGAATAACCGGATTTATCCCCTGAAGTTTGCTCGATGTTCTCCCCCGAAGTTTGCCCATCGAAATCATCTTTTGATCGACTAGACGATTGAGGCATCTCTGTCAAACGATCTCCATCTGATTTAGCATATTGAGGAACTTCATTACTTTTTGTTTGTTCATGTTGGTTCTTCTGAGTTGTAATAGGAAGTACCTCTGTTTGCGTAAGTCTTTCGTGCCTGCCGCTTGGGACTTGGGTATCTGTCTGTGTTAGTCTCTCTTGCCTTTCATCTGGTTCCGTTTGCGTACGTCTCTCTTCTCGGGTTGCTTCTAGGTCGGTCTGAGTGGGCCTCTCCTCTTGCATAAGGATATCGGTTTGCGTTAGTCTTTCTTCTTGCCTTCTTGGCATTGTGCTAAACTGGTGTATATCATAAGATGGATCGACTGTGTCAGAGCTTTGATCTTCATCCGTTGATTGTGGCATTTTATGTTTTGTCTGATTAGCATGCTTGGATGAAGTCTTATCTTTGGAAGTTTCTAATGATTCCGATTGCAAGGTAATATCCTGTTTAAAGTAACTTACACACTCCTTGTTATAACGCTTCGTTTCCGTTCGTATTAAGGGGCCACCTTCTTTGCTGGATCGCTGTATGGATACCAAATGTTGGGAATATGTATGACATATCGATGTGGTGCTCTCAATTTCTTCCGATGCTAATTTCATTTTATCTTCGGGTATTCCACTAAAATGCGTTTCATGGGAAAGACGATGCCCTTCTTTAGTACCCCAACGATCATCGGTGGGTTCGATTTTATATTGCTTTTGACGCTTTGATGGAATTGGTTGCCGATTGTCGTTGGATTGCGTTTGATTACCTGAATCGGAATATCGACCAAAACCCGAATCAGAGTCCTTTTCTCGATCATAGGTTGCCTGGCGTTCCTGATGCAGCAATTGACGACTTTGATCGTTCTGCGAATAAGCTGGCTCGAAAGGCGTTTTCAAAAAAACGTCGTCTCTTGATCTATGCTTAGGTTCGGATTGTTTTTCCTTTGATGAATCCGTTGATTCGCCTTGTAGGTTTTCTTTCAAACGACTTCGATCTTTGGAGGCAGCAGATTTAGAATCTTCTTGTGGTTGGTCCTTGTAATTATTGGGTTGTTCCCTCACCTCATTTATTGGTTGTTGTGGCTGAACATCATCATTCGGTTCTTGAATTTGATCTTTCAATGCATTTGAGATTTCACTCTCTTCTGAATCCCTTTTCTCCGCAACAGATTCTTCGTTTGATTGTGGATTTTGGTCAGGATTTTGGTGGAGATTTTGTTCTTCAGTTTTTATTTCATCCCACGATCTTCGACTTTGATCTGCATATGGTGTACGCTCTGACTTTGATATTTGATCTATTGGTCGTTGTTCTTCCAACTGTTCTGTGATACTTGAAATTGGAGATGGAGTACGTTGGTACTCTTTGGTACTTTGCGAAGAGTCTAATTTTGTTTGGGCTTTATCTATGACCCTTTTACTGGAAGTGGGAGCTGTGTTACTTGGTTGAGGTTCTTGCGTAGGTAATAATTTTTTCGTAATTTGGGGCAGCTTTGTGGATTTTCCATTTGACTTACTAGATCTATGTTGACTGAGTTGATTAGATTTCGGTTTTATTGTACCATATGTACGATTTGTGAACGATTGTGGAGTCTTATTACCAGGGGATTTTGAATCTTGAATTTTTGTGTATGTGGGATGTGCCTCAACTTCAGGATCATCTTCTTTAGCTCCAGTTTGGCCCCCCATAATTGTTTTCTCATTCTCTATCTCATACGAATTCATATATTGCTTATACATATGAGCCTTATTGGCTGGGGGATCATTACGTTTCGGTGACTTTGCCGGAATATAGTCTTTAATGACCATATGCTCATTACCAGTTTTCGTCGACTTTTTATTATCCGCTTGCTCATGCTTTCGTAGGGTTACCTTCATAATTTTTTTATGATCCTGCACCTTATAATGAGCCAGAGATGTGGAATCGCTAATGCCAGCCTCTTTAAGTTTCTTTTTCACCTGATTGTCAAATTTGCTTTTAGCTGACGATGATGGACTTCGGCTGGAAATTCGTGAACGTGCGGTTGAGCCTCTTCCGGATTCTTTTGGTGAACTCTTTGAACTTCTGCCATTGGAGGTAGATCTGGAATTATGCGTATTCCGACACCAAAGATGGCAAAACTCTGCAGTATTCAAATCGGTCATACGTCTGGGTCTGGAATAATTTGGATATGTTGGAAAAGTGTTTGGATAATGCTGAGCTTGCTGCTGACAGGGAGAGTCCACAGCATATTGATACATTTGATTGGTAGCTTGAGACATTGGTGTACTGCTGCAGGGCGATGAATATTCGCAACAGATTGGAGTAGTTGGCCCATGGTATGGTGGATAGGAGATCATCATCGGTTGTATTAGATGACTGCAATGCGTTGAGCATGGTCGATTCATACCCGATTGAGCATAATCGCACTGATAAACCGAACATTGGGCCTGGATATTATTGCCAAAAGTGGAACCACCACAAATTCTCTCCTGACTACTGTTCTCCGAATCCGCTTCCGCTTCCTCCATGTTCATTAACTCATTTTCCTGTTTTGATGAAGGCTTCACACCCAGTGTACGAAAACGTGGTCGTGATTCCTCGCTTCGTGATGATATGGGATTACTTAGCGATAAACTGAGAGTGGTATCCTGTCGAGCTTCATCGTTGGTGCTAACAGTTAAATTATTGGATGCCAAACTCTGGTCCCATGTTTGATTTGATATCATTTCGCGTTGTCTAATTCCCGACCTATTGCTCTCCTGATGGTTAAAATAATTGCGAAAACTCTTCAAGCGACCAATTTCATTCACAATTCGTTTATTCAATTTATCCACTTGAATCCGGGCCTCGACTATTTTTCCATCACTTAGAGAGGATGATACCTCTGGTGGAATGAAATTTTGTTCCACCGTAACCTTCTGCTTTTCGCGTCGATAAAGTTCCCGAACTTTGGTTTGCGTATCCTTGATTAACATGCCACTGTCCGCTTCAATTGAGACTCGCTCCTGTCGTTCCAATACAACACTGCGGGCTAATTACAAAAGGAAGTCCACCATTTTAGTATAATCTCATTCCAATAATACATGCTCTTAGCCTACCCGCATCCTGATCCTTGGTCATATACCGGTTATGCTTATCCATAGACACTTTATGAAAGATTTAAAAACAAAATTAGGAAATTCATAACCAGAAATATATAAAAATATTTATCAATATTCTAAAGTAAATCCCAAATTGACTACTTTGATTAAACAATGAATAAGTTAAGCCACCAATACTGGAACAAGTTAAGATGCAAAATAATGATAAGTTATCAAATTTTGGCCATTTCTCACAATTAATGCTAATAGCACACTTTACACAATATTTGTTTTTGTTTTTTAAATCTTTTTTTATATTTTTTCGTTTATGTTGTTTTTTTCTTTCTACTTTTTGTTAAAAACGAATTATATTGCATTCTCCATGTAAAAAAAAAAAAAACATAAAAAACACTGGTTTCTGTCCATTTTATGGTAAAACAATATGGTAAACATACTTCAATAATAAAAAAAAAAGAAGAAAACTGAGAACAAAAAATAATAATCAGTAATAATAATAATAATAGTGAAATATGTAAATGATAAAGTTTAACAGCTTTAACAGTTTTTTAGGCACCGTTAAAATACTTTTACAGGCTAATAGGCAATTCAGAATTCATTTTTGGGCGAGTCCGTCACTGGTCACTTGGTCACTTGGTTACTGGTGTTTTTTTTTTTTTTTTTGGGAGGATTTTATGCATTCATTGGTATTGGTTTTGGGATTGGGCTGAGCGAACTTGGGATTTATGGGTAATGATTGTGATGCTGTAATTGGTGGTTACATTCACGACATTTGCCATTGAGCAATGTAAGTAAACTGGCAATTCGAGGCAATTGTTGTGCGTGGCAATAATAATGATGGCCAATTTGATGGCAAATAATGGTTAATTGATGGTCAGCAGCAACTGGTATACGGATGGCAGATACTTTTGCAACGTCTCTTTGGCTGATGCCTCTTGGAGTTGCCGATTGCACATACTGATTTGCAACGTTTTTTCAAATCCAATTCCATTATTCTATAATTATCGGCCAGGATATCAGATTCGGTGGCCGTTTTCAGTCGTCTTCTCTGATGTGCTTTACATTTTAGCAGCGGCTGCTGCTGCTGTTGATCCTGATGCTGGTCTTCATCATGCTGTTGGTGTTCCTTAAGTTGTTCGACATTATCAGCAGTTGTCGTTGTTGCCGTTGGCAGTAAGGTGTTAAGTCTACAACGTTTCAGTCTTACACAAACAGAACGAAGGCATTCCTTTTCTTTGTAATTTCTAATTGTGGCCAAATTCTGTTCTAATTGTTTAATATCATTGCGCTTTTGATTGATTAGTGATCGATATTGCATTGATTTTTGGATGGCCTCGTTTCTTAAATATCGAAATTGTTCATTATCCTCACGACGTTGGCGTATCTCTTGCCGTTGCCGGCTTAATAATTCATTATAGAATCGTATATCATCCTTTCCCACCTTGGAGAATTCACGACGTTTGAATGAGTAGGAGCGCACAGTGATATCCAGTTTATCATTGTCAATGGAATTAATGGTATCGGTGGATTTACGAATACGTTGAAATCGCGGACTGGCACCTGAGCTATGTGTGGAGGCGGGTGGAGTGGGTAAAACTTTGGCAAACATTCTATCACCAGCCAGCAAGTGATCTGGAAACGAAATGCATACTTAATAAAAAAAGAGAGATCCCTTTTCAGAATTAATTTGACTTACCTTTGCATGCTTGCCATTTGAGAGATTCGAGGCGTTCTGTAGATGAGGCAGGTGAAGAGTATTTAATTGTTGGTCTCTTTTTGTTTAAGGTGAAGATAATTGAATTTTTGGCGCTTGTGGCTCCCATATGCTGGTTACTAAATGTGACCTGTTTTTGACTAGATGAACCATTCCTTCCGCTGCTCATGCTGCTGTTGGTGCTCGAAGAGAATGGCGTTTGTGTGGCATATCTCAGCTGCTGTGTGATTGTGGTTGGAGTTGGGGTGACAGGCAACGGACTGCTTGAATAGAGTATGGAAGCAGTGATGTCATTTGGTTCTAAATCCATTTCTGTCTGCATTAGTTGCTCTTCCTCCATGTCCATAACGTCACCCTCCTCCTCCTCCGCCTCCTCGTGCTCCACATGATCATCTTGCTGCTGCTGCTGATCCTCCACAACTGTTTGTACACTTTGATCTATTAGATGTGGAGGTATGGTGGTTGTAGTAGTGGTTGTTGTTGTTACCAGATGCAGGCTATCCGATCGACAACTATAAATATTGACTATGCGGGGCAGTGTATAGTGTGTGGCAGGAGATGGTGCAGACACTGCAGCCGGGGGTGGAGCTCCGCTAGTGGCCCTCTGATATGTACGCAAATTGCTGGGATAAATACGAGTAATCGGCACATAGTCATCCTCAATTGATGTGGCCGCTGTTGTACCCACTCCTGGTCCAGCTGCTGCATCCACATGCGTAGGCACATTGAAATCTACTTCAAACATTTCCACATCATCATCATCTGAATCCGAAACCTCTACAATTTCCATGGAGCTATCAATGCCCTTAAATAGGAGAGAGGCACGCTTGCAAGGCTCCATTTGTCGGCATTTTTGCATAATCTTTTGGAGGAAAGCAGGCGGCGATAATAGGGCACTTGAAGGAGCTGAATTAAAGTATGGTACCAGACTATCATCTTCATCATCCGAACAGAGAACCTGCAAGAGACATTGAAATATGTTAATAAAGGGTGTTTCAAAGGAGTCTCTATAAGAGATCCTATTGGATCCATGGACAACTCAGATTCATTGTTGTAGTCATTTCAGGGTACTGAAGAAGCGACTAACTGCCTCTTAAATGTGCCCCATCAGACCTTTTACTAAGACATCATAGTCATATTAGTTATTCGCCACAAATTGGTAATTATATTAAAAGAAAACTAACCACTTCAGTGTCCTGCTGCAGGCGATTATCTCTCTTGCTGGCTCCATGTAAATGTGTGCAGGTAATCTTTCTCAAATACATTAAAATGCATCGAGTGGCCGTTCTTCTTTCTGTGTATCTGGGTAAAAATCTGGCATACATTGGATTCAGAATTAACGTTTTTGCTGGCCTCATAAATTTTTCAGCGAATTCCATAATTTCCTCACGTTTGCCCTCATTTCGCTCCAGACATTGCCAATAGTAGAATATGACAATATATTCGATGTAGAGCTTATCTGGCAGTTCCGTTTGAATGATCACATTTGAGTTGGTGGCCATCGGTTTGGCCCATTGTGGAAAGAGATGGCTAATGAAAGAAAAATGTATATATACATATATGTATATTATTTGTATAATTATGAAATTACTACTTACCTGTATAATGTTGTCATTATTTTTGCCCGATTGAACAATGAAGGTATGGCCACAAAAGTTCTCAACAGATGCTCCTTGCTCTTTGCTACATATGATTTTAAGGCCAAATTGATACGATCTAAAATTGATTCTTCACGCTCCACTTGCGATTGGGCGGCACACAATTCACTGGATATATAATAGGCCACAATATTGGTCATGCGATGACAATAGACCCGATCTTGATGCATGGACCGGCTTATGGTATGTAAAATCTCGGTTTGAACACTTAGCATTCTGGCCAGTTTGCGGCTTCTTTGCGGGCATTGTTTGGAAATTTCAAAAGAGATGCGCACGGATCTGTAGATAAGCCGCCATCGGCAATAACAATGCATATGTATAAGTTTGTACATATACATATATGTATATGTATGTATGTAATTACTTACTGTTCATATTGAACTAAGAGACGCCGCATGCGCTCCTGAAAGCCATCATCATTAAGTGATGCTATGATATCAAAAGTGATCCTACGTAACTTTTCATTCAATTCCACAAATTCGGATTCAAGTTCAGAGTCATCATCCACTTGGGCCACCATACTGGCCGTATCCGTGTCACATTCAGAGATCATAATTCTAGAAAAGAAGAGGTTGGACATGAAGAAGCAACAACAACCACGAAAAAAAGTGTACGGGACTTTCACTATGAATTGCTGCGACATAACGGACTCACCTGGATTTCTTCTCCTTTTTTAGGCTCGAAATTTAGCTAGTCCCAACACTAATGCGCAACACATTTGATTGTGTTCGACACATATTATTTTATTTGTTTTTTTCCTCTTTTTCTAGATTGCAATATATGGAAATTGTTTATACACTAAGAAATCCGTTTCTATTTTTTTTTTTTATTTTTTTTTTGTGTAAGAGCAAGAGAAAAGCGCGTTATGGTTCATGCGTTAGATAGTTTGCAATGTGCTTATGCAGGTTCACAAATTCAATATCGTAATCTGAAGGATCCACTGAAATTGTAATTTACTAAATAAAACTATATCGACGTCGACGAAGAAATTGCTTATACGCTTTTAGCGACACGGTAACAAATGAAAAAGTGGAGCGAAAATTGCTAAAAGTCGTCATTACAATTGTTCTTTTTATGGCATTTGTTATCTTTACGTGTAAGCGTTTTCAGTGTTGGTAACCATAAGTTTCAATTAGAGATGTGCAATTTGTACAAAATCACGTGTCACGGACAAAAATCACAGGCGTGCTTAAAATTTATAGAAAATACAATGCTTATTAAACAAAATGTTGTTTGTTTTTGTTGCGATAGATATTAATTGCATATTAATTTTAAGCTAAAACTTTTATTTAAAAGATTTATTTGTCACCTACATATTAACATTAATTTACCACAGCTGTAAATCCCAGAGTAGTATCGAATATAAAATACCAGGGTATATTATAGGCTAGGGAACAGACAAGAGGAATAATTAAGTATATAATTAACAAACCAGTCAATCAAACAGATCAGTGTCTCTATCCTATCAGCAACAATCGTATTTTAAAAATAAATGCATATATATCAAATTGAAGAATTCTGAACCATAAGGTATGGGTTTAACTAGTATGTACGTAATGGTAATCATTATTTTAATCCGGTTCCCGGTTGAGTTTTCCGGTCGTTACATAATGTGTTTGTAAACTAATTTAATTGAATATAATGGGCAATTTTCTTTTGTTTTTTTTATTGTTGTGTACCAACTTTATTTATATTTTTGTTAAGTTCTTAATCAGTTCTTTCAATGATTCTAAAAATTCCAAAAATAGAAAACTTAAAGAATTACATATTTAAAAAAGTTTAGCTTTCGTTTTTGTTTCATTTCTTCAATATAAATATAAACGCAATCACAAATCAAATGTTTATAGAGAGCGTTGAAAAGTTGTTGTTTGTTTTTCTTTTGTTTTTCCATTATTTTTGGAGAAGGTTCGATTTGGAGTACGGTGGGGCCAGCTGTCCTCACTGGATGGTGGAGGATATTCTGGCGCCACCAAACGAAAAATTCTAATTTCTTTTAAAATAAACTACAGAATGTACGTTGCTATATTGTTGCTGCTGATTTTGTTGTTGCTGTTGTTGGATTTTTTAAGTTTTAGTTTTTGTTGTTTTGTTGGATTTACAACTCATCCTTCTTGGGCGCCTCCTCTTCCGTCTCCTCTTCGCTCTCCTCGGTAGCTTCAGGGGTATCGGCAACCTCGCCATTGGCATCAAGGAACTTGACAAAATCATCTAAAGTCCTGTCCAAACTGTAGTCGATGACTTTGTTGTCATCCTTACGGAAGTATTTGATGGTTGGGAAGGAGGAGATCTTAATGCTCTCCAATTCATTGGCAGTGGAGTCCATTTTGGCAATGACAATATCGGCATTATCCTTGTACTTCTCGGCAAGTTCATCATAGATGGGAGCCAACTGTTTGCAATGGCCGCACCATGGAGCATAGAATTCCACTAGCACCGATTTGCTCTTGTCCAGAGCGACACTTTCGAAATTGCTAGAGACGAGTACCTTGACTGGTTGTTTATCCCAATCCTCGGGCAATTCTTGAGAAAGCAAATGCTGTTTCAGTTTGCCATCGAGGAATTTCTTGAGGAAGGCCTCAATGGTCTCAACGGAGAGATCGTTCGATTCGGGCTTGTATTTGGCCATATCTTCTTCCAGCTTAATCAGGCGAATGGTAGGTACTTCCTCCTTGTTCATACCGAAGAACTCAAAGATGCGAGTGTGGTCCTCTTCATCCGAAGAGATGGTAACAAACAGAATATCATCGCGGTATTTCTTGGCAATCTCTTTTAATGGATCAACGTGAGTCTCAATATGACCGGCCTCCTTCGAGACAAAGAAGAGCAAATGCGATTTGATGGAACCACCGAAAATCTTGGCGGCCGACTCATGGTTAAAGTCAACAATCAGAGGCAGCGACTGCACTTGGGCAAATTTCTTGAGGTTCTCCTCAGTAAGTTCACCCTCGAACACGGATTTTTTATCATCGAAAGGTTTGAAAAGAACAACACCATTATCCTTAGCCTCGTATTTGGCCAAAACTTCAGCGTTGCTGCTGACACCAAAGACAAACGAGTCCAGAGCATTGGCAGCCTTGGTGAAGGTCTTGGCTTCCTCAGATTCGGTATCCTTGAAGAAACCAATGATGGCGATTTCATTATCCTTAAGGAATTGCTCAGCATCGGCCACACTTGTTAGATCCTTGGCCGGTGGTCCAGTCTTCTTGGTCACCCAGGCAATAATATCAGCAGCTTGACGTCCACCGCTATACTCAACGGGTGAGCCACTGCGGAAGAATTTCAGTGTGGGATAGCCACGCACTTGATACTCCTCGGCCAGTTCACCCTCAACTGTAGCATCTACTTTAGCCAGCTTAATTGGGGATTCCTTTTCGGCCAACTGTTGAGCAGCCTTGGCATATTCGGGAGCCAGAGCCTTGCAGTGTCCGCACCAAGGGGCATCTAAAACAAAATTAAAATAAAAATGATTAATCTTTGTTAAATCAATTAAGTTTTAATATACATATTACTTTATATACTTATATGTGGAATATCAATCATCCCGATTACTATATAGCCCTTTTAATTATTATTATTATCTTTCCCTCTTTTAGTTTTTGACAACTTTTCATTAATTATTTCAATTTTAATCACTCATTTGTTTTGTTCACTAATTAAATTGATGATTATATTTTTATCAAACACATAGAAAATGGCGGAGGGGGGGGGGGGGGGGAGAGAGAGAGAGAGAGAGAGAGAGAGGAATTATAATAAAATGGAGCATCCCCCTCCCTATAATCATTTGCGCTAGATTTGCCATATCAAGTGAAGCAGGGCCCGCTCTTTCATAATCATAATCATCATCATAGGCGACGCGTTTGATGTTATGGGACACCATCTGTTGGACATTATGCAAATGCCACGTGTTGAATTCTCGTTCATTCAATTTGGTTGCAGCAATTTAACACGCATCCGCGGAGATGACATAATGTGTCGACAACAACAACAGCAATAATAAAAAGAGCTAGAAGGTTGGCTTATATACTACAATAGCATTATATATGTAGCATCTTATCGCATCGAACTGCTGGGGACGTTCGCTCAGTTGAAAATCTTGGACGCTGACGTGGCCCTATCTTTGTTATATTCATTGCGAATGCCATTGCTGTAAATTGTCTCGGCTTGGCATTACTTTCAGATAAGATTTGTCTTTTGAGTAATGCGAATTACCAATATTAGCTGACGTTGTCACAAATTAAACAAAAGGTGCAAATTAGGTTGTCGTCAAAATGAAATGAAAGAAGAAATGCTGGCGTTAACAAACTAAGTGGAAAGGGAAGGGAGGGGAGATGGATTGAGTCACGTGTACTGACCGCGATTCTTACAGTAAAATACTGTAAGAGAAGATATATTTAATTTAGATTTAAATCGTTTTCAAAATTTCATTTTTTCTTTTGCTTTCGAGGGACTTTTTTTTATATCAATACGATTATAATCTCAAGTAGTACTCAACACCTAAACACAGAGATAATGAGGTCACAATTTTTATTCAATTTGATAATTTTGAAACAAATTTGTGACTTTAAGATTAAAGATTTAAAATGGTTTTCGCCTAACAACAATATATTTTTGTATACACTGATAATTTTAAATTCAATCAAAACTACCAATTGTACAAATATGAAAAAAAAAAAAAAAGAGAAATACATACTATAAACAACATATTATTTTCTATTGTCGGCGCCTTCTCTTACTTCCCCTTCTCCGAACACTGTGTATATGCTGAGTGTATAATTCAACAGTTGTTTCAATACAGGTTCTCTCGTATGCAATTAAAGTTTAAGATAATAGATAAAATTATCTCTACTGACATTTATTTTAGCTTAGTACATAGATTCTTTTAATGTTTCCAGCTGACCTTAAGAACTAATATTTTACTAATAAAATATGCAAAAGAATATACATATTTCATTATTACTATCTAATTCTTAAGAACTTGAAATATAAATTAATTGTCAGCTCAATTCTAAGAACAAAATATTGTGGGATAAAAGATATTGGTTAAAATGAATGTCTAATTTAAATTTAACGTTAAATATGAATATGGTAATTAGACAAATTGGTAAAAAGAAAAGATACATTTATTTATTTGATTTTGATCCCAAAAGTCTTTCTCCTATTACACACTGAGCTTTGAATGATTAACACTATCGCTGTTCTGCTGGCAGCCAAAGTACCGTTAAACAGCGACAAAAACAACAACAAGCATAACAACAATAAAAATAACAACAAAAAATAAAAGAGTTGAATGAACTTTTTCATTTGCGTGGCCGTCCGCCGTTGCGCCGACGTAGAAAATAAAGGGCAAGAAGAATTCAAGAATAGAAAGCAAATAGGCAAAAAAAGAAAGACAGAAAATCTCGATTAGAACAAAAAGAATAAGAGAAGGGGGGGGGGGGCGGGTGGGTAGAAAAAAAAGTTGTTTAGTTAACCCAGATTTTAGGAAAGAAAAGAATAAGTTGCTTGGCCAGTTTTACAACTAGATGAAACGGATGTGCGTCGCTTCTAATGTGGATTTGTGGCCACGCCCCAGAACTGATAAAAAGTGGGCAACATATGGAAATAGAAAATCAAGACAAATTGTTGCGCCAGAGTTCTTATCTTAAACAGAAGCTGTGGTAGAAAAAAGCAACGAGTGAGCGGGGAGATAGTGGGGGGAAGAGATTATGGTATGGCTTTTGACTTTTAAAAAAAAAATTAAGAAAAACAAAAAGCAATCGTTGTATTTGTATGTGATTTGCTTTCTCGCTTGTGCCCGCATCACAGGTGCGCTTTGATGGTTGGTAAGAAAGTGTGGAACAAAAAGAGATGTCAAGCATTGGGCTAATAAAGAATACGAGAAGGAGAGAGAAAGAGCGCAAACTCTCACTGAGAGCGGCAAAATGGTCTCACGATAAAAGAAAAAATACACACACACACACACAAAATAGAAGAAAAAAAACTAATAAAAATTCTCTCCGAGAGAACTGGCCACTTCTCTACAACCCCTCCCCACAACTATTTCTACCCTAGTATCACATCAATTCAATCCGTTCCTACTACGCTTGTCATCCAGCAAGCAAGCTACGACCGACAACAACAACTTGCCACGCCGACATATTTTCGCCTCTGTCTTTTCAGACGCTTCTGTCGCTGCTCACAAAAGACCACGTAGCCCGTACAAAATCTTATGAATCATCCCGCTATAATGCGCTGCAACCGGCATGGCGGCAGTTTGCGTTGCATTTCTTTAATATTAAGTTAGAATTGAAACAATGAAACTATTACTTACAAAATTCAACCAACACAAATTCATTGTCGGCAATCACTTGTTTGAAATTGTCCACCGTTGCTACCAGGACACCTTCTTCAACTTTCACCTCAGAAGCAAGCGCCACGTAGGACGCCGCGACAAGTAGAGCACAGATAATGAATTTCATTGCGCGGGGGCACACTCTTCTAAATGCTTATGCCTTTTCTTAATTTATGTAGGTGTATATCCCCAAGTAGACACACACACACACAAAAAAAATTAATTGCGAATTTAATCTACTGCGTTCTGCTTGCGCCGCCAGTTAAAATCGAAATGAATTTTTTTGGATTTTTTTTCCGTTTGCTCTTTACCCGGTCATTCAGCTTTGTTGTTTAATGTTAACTAACAGTGGACTCACGATGAGACTGTTATCTGTGTGTAGAGTGTGGCCAGTTGTTAAATTCCTTTCGCTGTACAGAATATTTGCAAAATAGATATAAAATACTGAATGAATGCAATTAGTGCTTAAATTCGTTATGATAAATAAATGTTTAGAACGCTTAGTTTAATTTTTTTAGGTTTATTTTTTTTAGTCCTAAGATAGTAAGCTTTTATTTAATTTAGTAATAGTACAAATTACTTCATTATATTATTATCATATTTTTAAATATTATAGATTTAACATTATTTAACCAAGAGGAAATATAAACAATAAAAGAGCAAAATGTTAAATACTTGTTTTATTCTTTTGATATTATTTATTTTCTTTTCAGACGTATTTCCAGATGTATTTTCTTCCCATTGTTTATTTAAATAGGCAAACAATGCTACCTTTTATGGTAGCTTGTGCGGTGTTGTTCAAATAAGGGAACATATGGTTTTTAAATTTAAAATTCAAGGGCAATGCACTAAATGTTTAATTTTAAAAATCGCTCCTATCTCGGTTTTTGAACGTTAGCTCTTATTTCTAAGTGCAATAGCCACTCTAAGCTTTTTTGTTAAAACATTTATTTATTTATTTAGAATAAAATGCATCACTTAATAATGAGTAACATGTTAAAAAAAATAACTAACAAGTTAAAAAAATACAGTTTTGTTGCGTTTAAATGCGTTAGTTTTGCAGTAAAGTGAAGTCAATCTTGACATTGAGTTATCTGTTGAATGCATTGTTCAATTATTTTTTGGAGTATATCCGCAGTTTGGGCAGTGCTAAAAGGCTTATCAATGGGTGGTACATGAACAAATAGGCTCCTGTCAGTATTTACATCCAGAGATTTCAGATAGATATACCCACATAGGAAGTTGCCCACATTTTTTGAAGCCTTTGTGGCACCGGTCAGTTTTTGTTGTCGTTCATTGGTCCCATGGGTCGCTACACATTCCACACAGATATCATTTACAGCTTCCACAATCTTATCAACATTCAGGCCACAACGCAAAACGTTTGCGTTGGCCTTGGTATTATGCTGGAGCACACAAGTATCGTTCTTTAAATATTCGCCCGAATTATCAGGTCGTTTGAACTGATGATTGTATGCCAATTTCTCCACAAGGACGCATTTTGCAATTCCCGAGACGCCAACATGAATGACCAACTAAAATATATATAGAAAGAGACACGTAATTTTGATATTGTCCAATCAAATTTATATATGCACCTCTGGTTGACGGCTCCATATTTCATCCACAGCTTTGTCCACAGCAGCATATTGAACGCTCACTAACTGTTTGTCCAATTCATACTCGTCTTTTTTGTAGTTAATAAAATCAGGAAGAAGTTTAACAGCCTCCCAGCTGGCATTAATCTCTTCATGTCCAATAAATGGTCCAAAGCCAGTGACAACGACAAGTTTACGTTCCGACGACATGGTACAACTATCCACAGCTGATGACCCCGCAAGAGGTGAGTAGTGATTATTTTGAATCAGCGTCAGCTGTGACTGTGATAAATAATAACGGTGACTGAAGCTAACGTAAACAGATTAAATCACACAAATGTTCCGGATTTAAAGTTTTGCAAGGGGATTCAATCTTTCTAAAGTCTTATACAGTCTATTAGTTACTTTGAAAGATTAAAAAATTATTACAAGATATTTATATATAGATAAATATGTGGAAATGTAATTTTTTGACACACGCGTTTTATCCAATTGATACCAACTGCACAATTGATTTTTTTAATATTTGAAAAAATGTTTGGTCTAATGCACTATTTGGTATTTTCTAGTATTTCTTAGTCTATCACTTTTTTGGGATTTTTACTTAAGTTTGAAGCAAGTATGCGGAATATACAAGTCAAAAGCAACAATAAAACACTTGGAAAAACAACAACCAAAGTCCCACATACAAGTCATATATACATACATTCCAAAACAAAATCCATGCCAATGCAGCAACAGTTACTATTTTAGACGGCTTTACCTCAACGACAGTGACGGCATAAAATCAACATCAAAAAAATAAGAATAGTTGAGATACGCTGAATATTGTAAGCATTACTAATCTAATCTCCAGAGGCTAGGAGAAAAGTGTAGGAGTCCAAGAGTGAACTCTAACACACACACAAATGAACTTTGCTCATTAAATATTTATTAATTGTTGCAGTCGGCGAGGTGAGGAAGTAACAGGGACAGGGAAAGCGACACCGGCAACGGCAAAAGCAAAGTCGACTAACAGTTGTCACATTTCACACGGACGATAATTTTGGTTAACTTTCCATTTTCAACGCATCATGCTGTCGCGCCTACAGGATTTTTTGTCACGCCATCGCCGCAAGTTTGTGGTTACGGGTTTGCTGGTAGGTGGCTCATTCTTTGCTGCCCGATATGCCCAACGCAAGCTGGTGGAGTATCAGGAGCGCCAGGCGAGGGAATTCTTTGAGCGCACACGTCGTATGCATCATTTCGAGTCAACAGAAAGGACATGCAATCAAGTTATTCTTGGTATGGGTGAGGAGATGTGCCAGGCGGTGCTGAAAGAGTGCAGTACAACTGAACTGCTGGAGCAACTGCGTCAAAATCCAAAGAATAAGGTAGAATTGTGGGAAAAGATGAAAATTGTATCATTTACTCGACTGGCCACCTTTGTGTACGCCTCCTCTATGCTAGTTATAGCATTGCGTGTGCAATTAAATCTGCTTGGTGGCTACATCTATCGCGATATCATGACTGGTGATGTCCAAATAACCGATGAATTAAAGCAACAATATCTATCCCTTATACGTCACTTTATAACGGACGGTGGACTGCGAGAGCTAGTCCGTTATATACGCAGTCAGGTCCTGATCGTCATTAAATCGATGCCATTGACCCGACAGCTTACGCTGAACGATTTGGAGCAAGTGTTCTGGTCATTACAAATGGCCATTAATGCTGATACGCGACGTGATCCCAACTCAAGATTGAGCAAATATCTACTCTCCACAACACATTCCAATTTCCCACCTTTGCTCCAGCAAATGTATAACGAAACGCTCGATCTTCTGGAGAGTGAAGATGCCATGGCAGTCTGTTCCCATAATGTGAGCCGAGGATTTGTGTTGGCTTGCGATGCCATTGCCGAAGCGATGGGTGAAACTCTGCAACATCTGGCACCCGGTGAAGTCCAACAGCAACCTCAATCGGCGCCGGAGCAGACGTTGAAATTTAATCAAAATTCGAGTAATATCAAACCGGTTCCGAATCCCAATCAGCAGGGACCGTCTGAAAATAATAATCTATTGAACATTAATAGTGTTCTATTGGCACTGGCCAAGATAATACCGATTATAAGTGGTCTCACCTCAAACGGTTATGATAGCAAGGCGAGACCTCATAATTTACCCACACAATTGCTTAGCTTCTATGTGGTGGCCGAGAAGTCTAAAACGTTGGGCGCCAATGTGTATGAGACCTTCAGTTCGGCCTAAATTTAAATGCCGAGATCACCCAGCCGCCCGCCCCTTCTCACATATAGTATATGCATATACGCATAGGATACATATGTGTATGTTAAGTCTAGGCTTAATCCTTACATAGATTTTACTGTTTTTTTCAAACGGATTGGTTGATCAAATGATACACACATATTAGTATGTCCAATATGCTAAACTTTTAAACTATGTCGTATAATTGTAAGCATATTTAAACGAGATCATATTGTGTAAACTTTATTCGAAAGGTTTAGTTTTATAAACATATAAAATAAAAAAAATTAACTAATCAGGGACAACATGACATACAAACAAAGTAAACTTGAGCAACTTTAAAGGCCTTTATAAAAACAAAAAGAAAATAAATGGAACAATGTATTTAAGTATTTAAAAAAAAAAAAAAGCGTATAGAAAATGAATATTGATCGAAATCAATATTCTTTGGAATGCACGAAATAAGGTTTAATCAAGTTCGATAAGCATATTTAAATAGTTTTAAATTGATTAAATAGAAGAGACACATTGTGAATTGCTAAGCATTTCACAAGACCCGTTATTTAGCTTGGACACAAACCCTATATTATTTGATGCCGGTGAAGGGATAAACCTAAAAGGCGGTTATATAAAACCGTGTGATATAGAAGTTTTATATACATTTAATTTCAAATTGTTAATATTTGTTTAACTTTAATATTTTAACATTCAAATAGAATTCTACAAAACCTACAAATATGAACACATACACTAATTTTATGAGAAAATATAATTGACATTGGTTTATAAATCAGACGGCCCATGAAATAAGTCGGTTTTTGGTTTATTAAAGCAATCTTATAGATATTTAATAGATGATTTATGATAATTTATGTCACAGCGAATGACAAATATAGGAGCTATTTTGATTGACATTGGTCGACCTTTTAAATTTTGTTTTAGACTGTATTGGCTATACCACAAACAGGCAACATTTATATTTTTACAGTGGAATTAAGTTAGTAATTTTACTCTAGTGAAGATATTTAATACCCCTGCATCATCGAAATTAAATCGTAACTACGTCCATGTAGATACAAATCCTGCCTATGGCTGCTATCAAGAATTGGGGTGGCATAAAAACCGCCCCTTTTTGAGTTGATAAGGCGTTTGGCAAGCGGCGGCGGCACACTACTGACAGCTGTCCAATGGATAGAGATAGAGAGAGAGAGAGAGAGCAAACGAGCGAGTAGCGCGGCTTTTGCGCAGTATCAGAAAGTATCTCTCGTAAACAGAATCCAAAACTATATATCATCTCAATTTTAATGGCTACAACAACAATTTGATGAGCAATAATTTAACATTTTGTGAAATTGTTTATAAACAAATATTTTAATAAACTGAAAAATAAATGCATCATTTTGGCCAAACTTTAATCGCCTTGGTCCTCTATCCCTCTCTCGCTCGCTCTCTCTTTGTGTGTCTTTAAACCGCTCTCTGTTTCTCTCTCGCTCCTATTGGTGCCCAGCTGTCTAGTAAAAAAGAAAGAATTACCATTTCATTTTGGAACGCAGTGGCAAAAGTTACATGAGAAGGCTAAGGACGTTATCAGGTTGCACAGCAGCATAGCACAGCTAGCAGCGGCAGGAGCAGGAGCAGTTCGTGGAGAGATATAAATTAGTGGAAGGAATTAAATGAAAAATTTTGTAAATTGCTTTTTACTTTTTTTTGTTTTTTTGCACAATACGAACGTGTTGAAAAAGTGTGCGAAAAATTGATATTGAATGAAATGGCTGAAATTTATGAAAATAACAATGAGAATATTGTTGAAAAAATGTAAAAAAAAAAAAAAAACACAATAAGAGCAGTAGCAGCAGCAGCAACAACATCAAAAAAAAAAACAACAACAACAAAAATAGCAACAACAACAAAATTGTGTAAGTTGAAAGAATGAAAGTTTGCAAAGGATTGCAACAGAATAGAATTAACTGTAAAAATTGAATTCATTGAATGAAAACCGTTAGTTAATTAAGTTGCATCAACCTTTTACGATATTGATGGCGTTGGGTTAAGCACGAAATTTACCCTGTGCAACTTCAGTGACCAAACAACAAATTTTTTTATTGATTAAGACAAAAGTTGGGGTAAGACTAAAGTACATACATATATGTACATAAATATATATACACTATATATATATGTATATACAGGGCACGGGCAAGGGCATTGGCAGGAGAGTCACAGCCACAAAGCACAGGGACTGGCACATAGACAGGACATTGCGTGCGTAAATCCCCTGTCAAGGGATGAGACTCACTCATACTATCTGGGTGGGTGGATGAGTGTTCCATGTATGCATTTACATTTTAGTTACATGTATGTTAAAAATATAAGAAAATGCTTTAAATACAAAATTGAAATCAAACCATAATCTAAACTAAACAACAAACTATTTATACTACGCCCTCTTATCGGCTTGGGAGAGAGAAAAGAACCTAACCTAACCGTGCCGAATAGAAGTCAAGTATACGTGAACGTGCCAAGTGAAGGAGACACCGAAAAAAAAGAAAACACACACAAAGAATGAGGGGTAAAATCCAAAAGAAATGACAAGGAACAAGAAACAAATTGACAATGTCTATGGAATATTTATGAAAACAATGCATGCAAGTCAAGTGTGTGCTTGGTTCAGTTAGGGTTAGGCGAGGGGGTGGGCTCCAAGGGTTAGGGTTTGTGGCGGGTATTCTTTCTCTCTCTCTCTCTTCCTGGGTCTATACATAGCCTTATTGACATACTAAACACATAGATCAAGTGGGTTCGACAAAAGGCCAAGTATAAACATATAAATTAAGGAAGCAAAAGCTTCGACACTATATAAAAACAAAAAGAAAACCCAAAAACAAAGGGCACAAATGAAGGAAGGGTAAATGGATTGGTTGTACTCCTTCACATCCTCCTTACATATATGTACATATGTATGTATGAATGAGAATGTTTAGTTACTTGTGAGCTTCTGTTTTATAGATAAAACTTAACATTCAAATTACTTATAAAGTTCCTAGATCTGCCTTTTGTATAGTTATAGCTATTATTACTTTTTTATATATATAATATCTACATTTATAAAACCGGTTGTATATGATTTGATAAATTAATCAATTGATTCTTTATTTTATTTAGTATTTTTTTTTTTAATTAGTTTTATTGAAATTAATTCATTTTCAAATGATTTATTATAACAATTAAATCAATTCCATTATAAATAAATTTTGCAAATTTATTATTGGGTATTTATTATTTGAGTTATTTATTTGATTTTTTTAATTGATTTGATTTCTTTATCTTGACTTTGCATAATTCCAGTTTCATATAGAAGAATGCATTCCCTTCATAAAAATAGGATTGGGATCAAACATTCTGGATTTGACGTTCTTATCTTTTGGCTAAATTACAGGGAAATTGAATTTTATCATTGGGAAAAAAAACATTAGTTGACTCATTCAGTCCATTACAATTGATTGCAGTTTTTACCATTGGGATAGGTAAGGAAATGTGAAATAACAAAATCCAATATTTTGTTCAGTATCATTTGTGACTTCGTCCGAGAATGAATAGGAACAGCAATAGTTGAAAAAGTGTTTAAAAAACAAAAATGTGTTTTAAAATATATAATAAAAAGAAGCGGGACACTCTGAACATTCATTTGAATTCCTCGTTTTGCTATAGGTGAGTCTGTCCTACTTTTTGCAACATGAATGAGAGGAGACTGGCTATAACTACATTTTTCATTCCCTTTCTTCAACTACATATACGTCAAAAACGTCAAAAAGTGCATCAAATGAAGTATAGGCGAAGTACAGAAGGCGGCCGGGCGGGCGGTCGTGGTATTTACATACATGAGTAAAGTAGCGACCAATCCCAATCTCTAGCCCCAGGCTAATACCACACACACACACACACACACAGACACAAACACACACACACTCATACAAAAACACACATATTTATACCATAGAGTGGTATTCAGGAAGGGAACGAAGCATAAATGACATATGATAGATGGTTGGATAGTTGGTGAGATGCTTGTGTATGTATGCTTAGCTTCTAGTTCCCGAGGATTAGCCTATGAGTCGTCTATGCATCTAATGAAGCTGCATTTTTCTACCCTACCCTAGCCCACCCACTGCTAGTATAACTCTTTCGTAATTAGAGAAAAAGCTGTCTCCTCCTCATTTGCCACTACTTTGACTTTTATCTATACATATGCTCTATCCCTTCTCTTCATCATATTTCCCCCCACCATATTTTTGAGGTTTGGCCATTTATTACGTATGCGCCCAGTTGGCTTTTTTTTTGTATTTTTTTTTGTATTTTTTTTTTGGAACAACGCTTAAAGGCAGCTTCAGCTTTTGAAATAAGCTAAGTAAACCGCTATGGAATCACACACATCTGTTTCAATATTTTGTCAAAGATAATATTAATATTACACGAATTCATATACATACATATGTACATATATATACATATATATATGTATATCTGACGGGGGAGCGATATAGAAAATTTCTTTAAAATGGAAAAATAAACGTTACTGTTAATGTCGAAATAACAAATTATTGAAAATTACTAATTTTATGCTTCCAATTTGAATATATTCTGTAGATTTAAATGCCATCAATTAGTTAGCAAATGAAACTAATTATTAATATTAATTTGCATAACTAATGACAATTTGTTATGGTTATAGTTGTTTTTAATTAAATTATTATTGTCGCCGTCTCCATCGTACACATGAAAATATTCTAATTTAAATACAAAATTGCTATCTCACTCACTGTTTTTCACACTTAATATTAAATGGATGTGTTGTTGGGGGAATTGTCATATTAGAAAGATAAACTTATGGCCATAATGTCACCGACATCATTCAAAGTAGAGCACAATAAGTCACGATTCGTTATACCAGATGTTAGTCCAAATATATTTGTACAATTTTAATGAAAACGCAGATCAGTTTGAAATGTGAATTCGACCAAATCAGAATTAGAATATAACTGGTAGGTTTAAATAAATATTTTAAATGAATGTATGTTAAATTAGTGCTATAATTAATATCACTAGTTAATTAACAGAAAGAAAAACAAAAATGAGAGAGGTAGATGGAGAGAGAGGACTGATGAATGATATCAAGCAAATGTTGATAATAATAATATTAAAAATTAATTCTATTACAGCAAAAATTCCCGATGAAGCCAGTTGAAGCCGGAAGAGAGAGTAGGCACACCCTCTACCTATATCAGTGATAAGGAAAGGAAAAAAAAAAAGAAGAAACAAAATACCTAAAAACCACTCTCTGTTTATCGCATTAAAATATATATATATATATATATACACACACACACCCATAATGCGACGTCCAAAAATTTCATTAAAAAAGTATTTCTATTTCACATTGATCTGTGCCCTATTATTTATCTTTGGTTTCAATCTCAAGTGAGTAAATTTTATAACGAATTACATAATTAAAATAAAAAAATGCATTTATATTTATATTTAAATTTTAGGGAATATGAGATATGGAAAACAAAAAGTTCTAGCCGAACTGCACTGCAGCAGCATCAACAACAACAGCAGCAACAACAACAACAACAAGTGCTGCAACAACAGCAACACCCACAATTTCGAGCCGTAGCAGAGGAAGAATTTGATAATAATATCGATGCCCAGGCCGATAGATCATTAGATTCAACAGT
Source organism: Drosophila emarginata (assembly GCA_037075365.1). Classification (NCBI taxonomy): domain Eukaryota; kingdom Metazoa; phylum Arthropoda; class Insecta; order Diptera; family Drosophilidae; genus Drosophila; species Drosophila emarginata. The sequence goes on along the minus strand of JBAMCD010000014.1, from coordinate 2,198,525 downwards.
CACAACATCTGCACATGTCTCCGCTGTAGCATCTCCAGCAGCTGTGGCAGCGGCACCCATCGAAGAAGTGATTGAAGAAGAATTTGAAAATTCAGATATTCGTGGTCGTGATGGTGTTGCTGGTTCCACAACCAAACCCTGGTTCTTCCGGAATGGTGAATACTATCCAAAACCGGTTAAGACTTACAGCACACGTAAGGCACGCAAAAGGCATGCCCCAAAATTGTTTCCATATCAGGATCCCCATAGTGATCGTATTGTCAATCAATTGATGTATGTACCGCACAATTATCCAGAGATCAAGGCTAGTAAAAAATTGAAAACAATATTACTCTATAATGGTCTGGGCCCATGGAATGTTAAAAAGGGCCGTGAAGTCTTCCTAAAAGCCAAGTGTCCCGTTGACACATGCGAACTGACTGCAAATCGAGATTTAGCCAGCACAGCCGATATGATATTATATAAAGATCATTATATACCAACTGGCATACGTAGGCCAAGTAATCGAAAACAGGTCAGTATGCTATACTATCTGGAATGTCCATATCATACACAAAATGTCAAAGTACCAGATGCCCTCAATTGGACAGCTACCTACAGGTGAGTGTAAATTAAATTTCTAATATTTATATATATTATATATATATTGTATCAATTTATAGACGAGATAGCACTATAGTGGCACCCTATGAGAAATGGCAATACTATGATAATAAGGTCCAACAATTTGAACAGGATCAAAATTATGCCATTAATAAGACTAAAAAAGTTGCCTGGTTTGTATCCAATTGTGGAGCACGCAATGGTAGACTACAATATGCCCATGAGCTACAAAAACATATAGAGGTAAGTGAAAATTTAATTTATATATAAACTATATAAATGAAATTCAAAATTATCAACAAAAAATTAATATACTTATATAGCATTTAAATTTCATTTTTTTCCCACTTTTCTTTTATGATATTTCATTAACTATTCCATTTTTATTTACTTTTCAGGTGGATATCTATGGTGCTTGTGGCAATTTTAAATGTTCCCGTAGCAATGCTGATAAATGTTTCGAGATACTCGACAACGATTATAAATTTTATTTGGCATTTGAGAATTCCAATTGCAAGGATTATATTACTGAAAAGTTTTTTGTAAATGCCCTTAATCGTAATGTTTTACCCATTGTGATGGGTGCTCGTCCCGAGGATTATGAAGTGAGTGCACCACGGCGATCCTATATACATGTCGATGAATTTGAATCACCCAAAGAGCTGGCCGAATATTTGCATATACTTGATCGTGATGATGAGCTATACAATTCCTATTTTAAATGGAAGGGCACGGGTGAGTTCATCAATACGTATTATTGGTGTCGCGTATGCAGTACACTCCACAATGAGGAGCAATTCAGTAAAAGTAAGTCACATTGGTATACCGATCTAAATGATTGGTGGCGTGGTGTGGGAGTTTGTACAACAGGATCGTGGAGGAATTTCAAGGCACGCAAAGATGTGATTAGCGATGATTGAGATCCATTGATGATGATACAAATTGTGGGCATTGACATAACATAATTAAAGTTTTCTATAGATGTGTTTGTTATTAGATTTCTCCATGTGTGTGTGTGTGTGTGTGTGATTTTTTGTAGTTAGTGAAGTAAGTTAGTCGATTTATTAGATTAGTCGATCAGGCAGACAGACAGTCGGTCAGTTGGTCAATAAAGCAAAATCAAACGGGGATTCTTACTTGCATAATACTACGCAAATATTATTATAATTTTTTTTGTTTGGTTTTTTTTTCTATGTATTTGTTTTTAGTTTTTTGTGAGAGAAAAAAAAGCTTCTTCAAATAGAAACTAGCCTATATAGACTTAAGATCCCCCCACGGGCAGGCAAAGATCGTTGTAACATATACAATACAAAGAAAATTTAGTTTATACAAATGATATATATATATAGTTATATATACATATATAGTTGTTTAGCATACAGAACAAGTCCAATATAAAACGTTTAGTCATAGAGCTCGTCGGATATCGATATGGATATATAGCTGCTTAACTATTAATTAAAAACCAAAACAGAATAAAATTTAACAAAAAGAAAAAAGGCCATCAGCTATATATCGTTTTGTAAGCATTTTTTGTAAGTGATTTTCTGTTTCAGCCTAGCTTCTCCACCTCTCTCGCCTATAGAAACTATAGTAATTATTTTAGAACCAATTCTTCGCACATGCTATTTAAAACTGATCTTTATGCTATATAAACATACATACAAACATATACATTTATATTCATGTATAAGAAAGAATGACACAAAAAAAAACTCTCTGAACATTCCTATTTTAATTTACGTACATTAATCTAATTTTAGCATTTGTTTTTAGTCATATTTATTTGTAAGTATATATTTGAATAATATCCATATTTATATATATATATATATATATATTATATGTAATATCTGTGTGTATTGTGTAATTTTGATTGTGAAACTTATTTAATTTTTAATTTTTACTGTGATAAAAAAAAGAAGAAAATCAACAAACAAACAAATATGAAAACAAATCAAAGAGAAATAAACAATGGCAACTTACTATAAAACAGAAGACCAAAAAACTCTTTTCATTAATAAAAAAAAAAATGGGACAATATAAATTATAATGGGAGAAAAAAAATATTGGTAATCATTGGTAATAGATTTATAATTATTTCAACAAAAATTAAATGATTTCGCACAGCTTAAAAAGCAAACGTATACTTAAAGATTTTTTTTCTTTCTTTTTTAACGATTTTCAGTATGAAACAGATATTGATTTTTTTTTCAATTAGAATAGAGTATTTTAGAAAGAGTAATCTATAGCCTTAGGAATTGATACATATAATTATGAAGACATTGACAATTTAAAATCAAACCTGACACAGTTTTAATTGTATTAACAAATCCTTTAGATTATGCAATTGCTTCTTTTTATCGTTATTCTTTATAACAGCAGTTGCCTTAACCATTTTGGCCACAATCTTGCGCTGCAAGGCAATAGCCTCCACTTTTTTAGATAGCTAGAAGGGAATATAGTTGACATTGATTAAAATTTCTAATTAATAATGATTTACTTACTGCATATGCACGTTTAATGATGCCTTGGGGCATTCCAGCTAATTTGGCTGCATTGAATCCATAGGATTTGGGGCATGCTCCAGCTGTATATTTATATAGGAACGTGACAGTTTCTTGGGTTGGATCCAATGTATCCGAATCATTTTCCACCATGCAAGCCATGTGACCCAATGTAATACGTTTATCGTTTTGAAAGAAATCAATCAGATTATGATAGTGGGTTGAGAAGAGAGTGCGACACTTGAGTTCGGCCAAAAAATTAACCACCGAAGCGGCAATAGCAGTGCCATCATAAGTGGCCGTACCACGTCCCAATTCATCGAGCAATACCAATGAATGGCATGTAGCATGTTTGAGTATAAGAGAAGTTTCATTCAGTTCCACCAAGAAGGTACTATGACCAGCTAAAATATCATCTTGGGCACCCAAACGAGTAAAAATTCTATCCACCAGGGAGAGATTGCAACTGGCAGCTGGTATATGCGAGCCCTGAAAATAATTAATTAAAATAAAATAATAGATAATCATATTAATTGCATTTAAATACTTACAATTTGTGCCATGATAACCAATAGACCCATTTGACGCATTAAAGTGCTTTTACCGCCCATATTTGGTCCGGTGAGCAGGGATAAAGCAGCCTCCTTCTTTGTGCCCAACTCTATACCGTTGGGTATATAAGTAGAGGCATTTACACAAGGATGATAGCCCTCATCTAGTTGAATAAATGGCTCTTGATCCTCACTAGAAACAAATTGAGGTACACAGATGGCCAGCTGTTGATTGGCATATTCCGATAGAGATGCTAAAACATCTAACATGGCCACACAGTCGATGCACTGTTTCCATTGCTCATAATGATTAGAAAATTTCTCAAAGATTCTTCTAGCTAAATCCTTGAGGACAACATTACGAGCTTCTTCCGCTTGTTGCATATCCTTAAGCAAAATCTTCGTCTCCGCTGTCGTATAACGACGTTTTTTACCCTTAAGTTGACCCTCCAGAGTATAGGATTTATTTGCCTTATGTGCATGTGATTCGGGTACATCCAATTGATAACGTTTCTTATCCGCACCAAAGTATGCCAGGCGACAGCCAAAATGACGTTCCTGCTCCACCAAATAAGATTTAAGACGATCTTCTATGGCCTTTATACGATCCATTACATCATCATATTCTGAATCCATTCCAGGTTGTGGTGCAATTACACCAGATTTTGCGGCAGCCTCGTGATCAAATGCCTCGGCAAAGTATTTCAGTTGGGACGACAGATCTGGAAAATGGCCACCATCTGTAGTTGGCAATTGGGTAATCCTCTTTAGCAATGAACTTTCACATTGCTGGAACATCAAAGGTATTTTGGTTAGGGTATCAAAACCCTTCAATATACCCATGAAACTCAACAGTTTCTGTTTGTTGTATATTTTCTCTTCGAAAAAAATGGCCCTGGAATCAGGATGCTGGGATTCCTTAACCTGCTTATTGCCAAACAAATGTATCTGCGCTAAATGACGCTCAAAATCAGGCATGGGTGCCAATAGAGCTCGCAATTCCTGCAACTCTGACATTTGCCTTAGTTCGCTAATGGCCACTTGACGCTCTTCAATCACATTCACCTCACAGCTAGGGGCACATAGCCAATGATGGAGCAAACGTTTACCCATTTTAGTGCAGCAATGATCCAAAGTGGCTAATAGGGAATGCTCCTCCCCAACAATTCTCAGATTACTCAAAGTTGTGGCATCCAAGACCATATGGGAGCGCCTCTTTAATATTTGCGATGCCTTTGCCATGCCAGTTACATCTGATGCCATCTCATCTGGTGGCCTGTACAGCTGATAACGAGCCATGGGCAACACTTTGGCCTCCAATTTACATTTCCGTATGTAGAAAATGCATTGACCCAATGCCTTGAGTGCCAACTTACATTCATCTGCAGGTGTGAGACCCAAATGATCCATTTCCGATTGCATGGAACGTAGAGTTAATGGCCATGTATCCCCTTGGGCATAATAGCCTTCAGCCAATAGTTTCAATGTCTTCTCTGCCTGGCACACTTGAGTTCCCGAGCTGGGTAATTGCTCTTTTAAAATTCCACCAAGCATAGTTCGTAAAATTTGCTGTGTACGTGAGCTCAATGATGACTTCTCGTGGATTAACTAAACAAGAGAAAGAATAAATGATTTTAAAATTGTAAAAATAAAATTAAATTCATTTTAAATTGAACATACCAAAACGGGCATGTGATGTGATAGTAAAGTTAATAGCCGGGAGCAGCTTTTATCATCTTCAAATTCACCCAAATGAAAATCACCCATCGATGTATCAATGAAACAAATACCAAATTTACTCGTTGTCCCATTATCCAGTTCGACCAGCGCTAACATATAATTGGGTTGATGATTCGGCCCAATGGCACATTGAGAACCAAACACCTGTGTTCCTCGATCAGTGATTTGGCATATCTCACGGGCCACAACCTTATCAAATTTAGTCGGTTTAATCCGTTTACAGCGTTCCGCCATCATGTCCGGTGTTTCAGTTTGCTCCACGCGTGCCACCTGTAAGAAAACAAAACAAAAACCAGATAAATAATTTGTTAAATATGTATATACCATAACTAAATTATAGCACCTATACCTTATAGCCTCTGTCCACTAATATTGTGGACATTTTATCGAATGAAATCTCTGGAAAACCAGAGTGGGCAAATTCTCCCCTCATATAGGTAAAGCCTAGCTCATTGACACCGACATCAGCATCCCAATGATACAACTCATAGAATTTACCCACTTTGAAGAATAGAACACAATCATAGTTATCCGATTTCAGTATCCACCATTGACGCACACCGGGCGAGAGGTTATTCAAGAATTTTTCTGGCACATGTAATGTGCTTTTATCGTAATCAGGATGATCTGGTCGACGTCCAGCCTTGTCTTTGATCTTGTCTGGTTGCAAAAATTCCAACTTATGATGTGGCCAGACAACTGGCTCATCCAAATTGGTAGTGCTGGACACTATCATCTCATCGTAGGCGGCATCTTTTTTTGCATTACTCTGGAGCTGTTTCAATTTCTCCTGGAAAGTCGCACCAGTGGCTACTGTTGTTTCCAATTTTACCCGCTTGCTGGCTGGTTCATTATTGTTGTTATTATTGTTTATATTCTTCTTTCTGGGTTTTACGGGAGACAAATCATCTGTATAATCACTGGTTTCCATTTCATCTTCATCTTCTTTTTCATCCTCTCCACTCTCGCTCTCCTCGCTTGCTGATAATCCACCAGCTTTGCTATCATTTGGGTTATATTCAGAGCCATCATCAGAGAAGTCTTCCTCGGATTTGGTCTCCTCAAAGTCTTCCTCCTCGCTCTCCGAATCGGGTTGAATGATGCGCTTGCGTTTGGTTTGAGTCTTGGGCTCCTCTTTTTCCTTCTCCTTGTCATCGTCTGACACTGTTAGTTTCCTTTTAGCCGGCACCGATTTGGAGCCATGGCCATTCTTTTCCAGATTCTCCTTCTCTGTTTCTTTTTTAATGCTGGACGGGAGTATCTTTTTATCCACAGCCGGTGATTTGCTGAAATAGTTGAAAAGGGTGTTGGGCGTGCCACCGGCACTTGTGTTCAACTTTTTCGACATATTCACGGCAGGAAAATGAATTTACTTTCTTTTAGTCAATTAAAGACGCCAGAAAATGCGCCAAGATTTTGATAGTTGCCACCTGATTCAAATATCGAATACTTTATATTTGGCGATAGCAGATTTTGAAAGAGTGATGCGCCAATTACTAGATATCTTATGCATTATTTTTATAAATAAATATTTAGTTTTTATTATAAAAAATGAAAAACATTAAAAAATTGTATTTAATTAATTTCGCGCGTCAATTTAATTTTTTTTAATATTTTAATAATAAAATATTAATAATATATAAGCTTCAACACCCATACACATAATGAAATGCCACGGCGAATTCGAGTGGTTTATATAGGTTTCACTCAGTTTACTCAGACACACGAACACGAGCACTCTCTCACTCACAATGCGCGCCATGAATCGTCTCCCTCCCACAACATTTTTGGAGTGTTATTTTTTTTCACTCATTTCTCACTCATTTGTTTTTGCACTCATTTTTTTGCTCTCTTTTTTTTTCTCTCAGGAAAATAAATAATCGCAATAAAAGGCGCGGAAAAAAAAATTTATGGTTTAGAAATTATGAAATAAAAACTTGAAAATATCATTTGACCAGAATCCGGCCCTGGACTTACTCATCTCTAAAGTTGGAACTTCCGATATAAATGAACTAAAATGAGCAAACGTTTATCTGGCAGCGCTACCATGTTTTTGTCCAGCCAGCCCTGGTTATTATTGCAGCCGGAGGAAAAAACAAACAAATAAATTTAATTTTTCTCGCCGTAATAAAACTAATACCAAATTTAATATGTCACTGGCAGATGAACTTTTAGCTGATCTCGAAGAAGATGAGGACCATGACAATGAGTTGGACGAAATGGAAGATGCGGAAATGGTTGAAGATGATGTCAAAGGATTGGCAGAAAAGTTACTGAAACCGGCTCCAAATCTTATGGACGTAGATGTGATCACCGTGCAATCAGTGCGGGAATTGTGCAAGCTACGTGACTCGGAACGTCTTCAGTATACATTGCAGCAAATCGAACAATATGCCAGTCGCCAGCGTAGCTCAACAGAAATGCTGGGCACGGTTGAATCAGATCCAGAATATTGCCTGATAGTCGATGCCAATGCCATTGCTGTGGATATTGATAATGAGATATCGACAATACATAAATTCGCCAAGGAAAAGTATCAAAAGAGATTTCCCGAATTGGATTCACTAATTGTGGGTGAAATCGAGTATCTGTTGGCAGTAAAAGAGTTGGGCAATGACTTGGGTCAGGTGAAGAGCAATGAGAAATTGCAGGCCATACTGACACAGGCCACCATAATGATTGTTTCGGTAACAGCGTCCACTACACAAGGGTAAGTGTCCACCATTGGACAATGCTGCCAAAAGAGATTAATGTTTCATATTCATTCACAGAACTATGCTGACTCGCGCCGAGAAGGCCAAAATAGATGAGGCCTGTGAAATGGCCATTGAACTGAACAATTTCAAATCGAAAATTTATGAATATGTAGAGAGTCGTATGACTTTCATTGCTCCCAATCTTTCGATGATTGTGGGAGCCTCGACAGCAGCCAAACTGCTGGGCATAGCTGGTGGTCTAACCAAATTATCCAAAATGCCAGCGTGTAATGTTCAGGTTTTGGGTTCACAAAAGAGAACACTTTCCGGATTCTCGCAAACACAAATGTTACCACATACGGGATATGTATATTACTCACAAATTGTCCAGGATACAGCACCAGATTTGAGGCGAAAGGCGGCACGTTTGGTAGCTGCCAAATCAGTGCTTGCGGCCCGTGTTGATGCCTGCCATAAGAGTGCACATGGTGAGATTGGTTTGAGATTTAAAGAGGATATTGAAAAGAAATTGGACAAATTGCAAGAACCGCCGCCGGTGAAATTCATCAAACCATTGCCCAAACCCATTGAAGGTAGCAAGAAGAAGCGTGGTGGAAAACGTGTGCGCAAAATGAAGGAACGTTATGCTCTAACCGAGTTCCGCAAACAGGCGAATCGTATGAACTTTGGTGATGTAAGTTTTCCTCCTCCCACTGTATATATGTCCTTTTGCCTTACCATCATTCATATAAATTTTCTCTTGCAGATCGAGGAGGATGCATATCAAGGTGATTTGGGTTATTCACGTGGTACCATTGGTAAGACTGGAACAGGACGTATACGTTTACCTCAGGTGGATGAGAAGACCAAAGTACGAATTAGTAAAACTCTTCACAAGAATTTACAAAAGCAGCAAGTCTATGGCGGTAATACCACAGTCAAGCGGCAAATTTCTGGTACAGCCTCCAGTGTGGCTTTCACTCCGCTACAAGGACTTGAAATTGTTAATCCACAAGCAGCAGAGAGATCTGCTACAGAGGCTAATGCTAAATACTTTTCCAATACCTCTGGCTTTCTGTCGGTGGGCAAGAGAACAACCTAGAAGAAAATCGACTATCCAATTGTTTAATTATTTTTTCTTATAAAAATGTAAGCACTTTTATTTAAAGATAGTCGAAGAATTGTATGTGTTTATAATTGGAATAAGAGATTGCAGATTGTGGAAATAGGAAGCGTTTCCGCCCTTTGTTAGCTTAATTTGCCAACCTCCAGTTTACGTTGGATGGCCTCCCACGAGTTATTCAGCAGGACAGCCAAAATGCCGGCCACTGTAAAGACTCCACCAATGATGGAGCAGCAATTTGTTGCAAAGTGCCCAAACGAACTAATTATCAAAATTGAAAAATATACATTTAAAATTTGAATTCAAATTTAAGCTCAAATGTTCCCGCCTTACTTGTGTCTCTCGGCATATTTAACCATCAGAGGGGATAATTCATAGCTAAAGAATATGCCAGGCATGCCGCGTTCCCGATCTGTCAGATCCTTGCGATACCGGGTAACCGAAAATTGATTTGTATTGATGGGATGTCCATCACTATTCCGTTCATACAGTGTCGGCACAATTTTTATATAATAATTAAACATTTCACTCTTTGACTCTGAAAGTAACAAAAAAAAAAACAGTACGGTTAACAAAATGTGGCGGAATTAATCCGCAGCCCTGGTACTTGAAATTCAGCCAAGTTGACACCACTCACAATCTGGCAACACTTTCGTCTCTGACAATTGTAGTCGTCTCGGTAGAAATCAAAAATCGTTCATTGTAAAACAAATATAGATTGATTTTACTTGATTTAATTCATAGAAATCAAAAAAAAGCAAAAAAGAAACCTGCCAGGATTTGCATTTCCAAACCATAGTTACATACATATTAAAATCGACAAGACTTTTTGGGCACAATGCCACTGCCAAGCAGCTCCTTCTCCCAGCAGGGTCCCACATGTTTTGATAAGATGAAAACTGGATTCACCATTGGTTTTTGTGTGGGCATGGCCAGTGGTGCACTGTTTGGAGGATTCTCAGCACTTAGGTGAGCATGGAATTCAGTTTATAATTGAACTGAGAGAACTGCTACCACTAATGGTGATGCAAGCTCAGAGATTTGTTATGTAATTTTGCCGGTTTTTAACATTTGATATTCTGTTTTTTTTTTTTGGGTCAGATATGGATTACGTGGACGCGAGCTAATCAACAATGTTGGTAAAGTGATGCTTCAAGGTGGCGGCACATTTGGTACATTTATGGCTATTGGCACGGGGCTACGTTGCTGATTTTAAAGGCTATCTTCTTCATTTACTAATTCCCCTCTCCAAAACATTGGCTTTGCTTGGCATTTTTCCTCGTCGGGGCAACCGGAATTATATTAGTGACAAACTAAATCTTAACTCGTGTTTATAATTAATTTAAGTTATTGCGAATAGAGAATGTTACCAGCGAGAAAATAAGACACAAAATACATTAGGGATTGGCGGCAGGCAGCATGGACGGACCATTGATTGGCCCCGATAGAGCTATAGCCAAAGATTCCCCCACTAAATCAAATCAAAACAATGTCTAACTCATTTAAGATTAAGAATAGGAGGAACTCCTTGTTGTTTGGAGTTATATCTAATAGGCAAACTGCTATAGAATGCAGGAATCGGACAATACAAAGAGTTCTATGTAATCTTTATCAATCAAAGTGGTTTCCAATTGTACGACTTACCTTCCACGTTCACTCGTAGCCCATCCAAAGGATGCGTTTTGGCAAATTCAATCTTCTCGCCAAAAGAGAGATGATTTATGGTATGAGATAGCTTCACATTGCTAAACTGAAAGTCATGTATATGAAATTGACGTATTGAGAAACTTTTACCCGGTGCAAAATGGAAACTTCCAGCCATCTGAAAGGATGATTAAGTGATAGAGTAATGCCAAAACTAAGAATTAATTATTTTGTTATAACTTACCCGATTGACTTCTAGATGACCTTGTATGCGACATCCCTCCTTGAAGGCATCTTCATCGCTGCGCTTATATTTGCCTTTACATTGTTCGAGTTTATCCACTGGAGCACTCCATTTTCGCTGGCGATAGGCATCCAGGACATCCTCACAAGTATTGCAACAGCTTTAAATTAAAATTTAGAGATTATTCCTTGACGGTTACAGGCATAGTCTAGGTGGTAACTTACTGGGTGGCATTATGTTCGGCTCCATAGCAACTACCACAGGTGACATTTTTATTTGCCGGCGAAACGGCCACAATTTCTTTAATTGGTGTCTCTTTTAGCGGTTCCCCACTAAGATCTAATCGATGCTTAAATACATCATGATCCACCCTTAAGTGTGTGTCGCCAGATGAGTCCATGGCATCCAGGGATATATAATTACATGCCAAATTATGTAAAGTCACATCTAGATTTATGCGCAGCTTATGGTTCCTGGTTGTGTCCACAAAGAGTTCCTCATTTAACGTGGGTCGCATATAGTTGAGGAATTCCAGAAATATTAAGAGGCTTATAATGCTTGTGCTAATTATGGTTACTGATAATGGAGAACAAAGATAAGATTTAATGCCGGTTAGGTTCGGTTTATTTTATTGGACTTACCAGCTGCCCCACCCACTGTCCTGACACTAAAGTCATCTAGGGTGCGTGGATAAGCATCCAAACGACGCAGTACATCCGCAAATTTCATTTTACTGCATGCAAACTTATTAAGTCGAGAAAGTCAGCTTAAACCATTTCCACACTGTTTACATTCTGAATGACGTGGACGGCGTTGCCAGAAGCAGTGTTGCCAGAATATTTACTTTCCATGGTCTTCCATTAAGTCGGCCTTTAAATTTGGCTAAGTTGCTAAAAATTAACTGCAAGTAGATTAAAAAGAAGTAGAATTAACAATTAACATATATATAGTTATATATTTGGTATAATCTGCAAAGCCGAAAAGGCGCCAGGTGTCGCTAAGAATTATCTTTATTTTTAATCGCTTCAAATGAAACTTTGCTAAATTTATCTAGTTTTAGCACCACTTTAAAGAACCCGGGCGAAGACAAGAACCCCCAATGTTAAACCCGAGCTGAGACATGAACCCCAATGTTGAGTTTCTATTTCAAATTTTTTAATTCTGTACGTTACATTTTTTGGCATTCAGTTGGCACGCGAGGCAAGTTTTATTAAGGCTTAAGGCCTTGAACTTTAAGTTTTACTTCAACTTGGTAAATAATCTGTAATCATATAATTCGTTTACGAACGTATAAAATATATTAATGTATGCATTTGATTTTTAATATTGTTTAAATGGCCAAAGAATCTTAATTCAAGTATGCCTATAAGTTGGCTCCTGTATTGTAAATTTAAATGATATTGAATAAAATAGAATAATTGACATACGATTGAATAAAATAACAGGTAAACATTCTTTATTAGCATTTGGGCAACATCTATTTTATTTTAATATATACAAATATATATTTTAAAGCTATTTTTTGCAGATATTAAATTGTAATCAATCGTTTTTTTTAATTAAATAAAAATACATTAAAGCCTTTATTTGGATATATATATTTATTTGGCATAAGGATATATGTATACTCTTTAATTCTTAATTAGGTTTAGTCCATTTTTAAAGACATTCATACATTTCCCTCGAGTTTTATGAAATGTTTACCAAGAAAATTCGTTCCCAATTCGTTTAACTTTCATTTTGAGGTTTCGATACCATTATCTATTCATCAATTAAGCATTCGAGCTCTTATCTTCCAAGCCAACACAGAATAATGTTTAATAGTGTTGTCATGTCTTGGTGCGTCTGCGGTTAGGTATACATTAGGCCAACCATTGCGCCACGCCCAGTCCCCAAACATCCAACATGCTCCGCCTTCCACCCATCTAACGGAGCTGCGGTCCTAGCGACCGCGTCTAATTTTATAATACATGTTAAACAGATGAAAGGTTAATTGAAAGGAACCACAAGTTTCGACAGCCCACGCTGCCAGACCAAAGTGTTTTAGCTTTAAATTTTCGAAGGGTTGCCATCTCTGTCTCTCCTTTGGTACTTCCTCTCTCTCTCTCTCTTTCTCTGTCTTTCTCTTTCTCCGACTCCCATTCATGGGTTTGTCTCCATCTCTGTCTACAGCAGCCAGCAATAACAACAAAAGCAATAACATTGGCACGGCCAAGAGGGATTTTGGGTTAAAGTTAAAAGTTTTCGCTTAAATATAAATCACCTATGGCTGACTGACTCGGCGACGAGGACAACGACTCCCCCACTCCCCCCAACACACCCATATATACTTTTGTCCACATATATACATACATACATACATACATATAGATACATATACATATATACCCGCATATAGAGCAAGCGTACCGCGAATTTGCGTAATTACTAATTAAGCCCAAGTCTCTGTTAGAAGCATTTAACCCTTGTGTTCCCCATCCCCCCGTCACCCCACACTCATACACTTTACTTTTGGTCAAGTTAAAAGCATTTGCCCACGACCACCATCAACCAACCAACCTTATCACCCACCTACTTTACTTTTAGCCAAGTAATCTAGATTCAACCACGAGCAGCAGATGACAAAGATTAGCTAAATGTAATTTCTCTTATTTTTCTTTAGAACAAATGAAAAAAAAAAGAAAGGTAAAAGGTTAGGGTATTGGATGAAACAAAGATACGAGAGTGCAATTTATAGGCAACAACAAAAAAAATATATATGATACATATATACCGTAATTTTAATATATATTTCTTATTACTTTTGGGGTCTTTGTACGGGTTTTCTCTTTTTGGTATTTGTGTCTTCTTTGTTTTACAAAAGTTCAATAAAATATGCTTCATTTAATTTCACAATTTCGATTTCACAATTTAGAATTACCCTTAAAATTATCTATCATCCTTTTTTCTTTCTCTCTCGCTCTATATTACACTTCGTTGTTATGGGTATTTTGTAAAGAATTGGGATTGCGGAATCATGGATAAGTAATATGTGTACTAAAGTATATTTTAATTGTGGTATATAGCCAGTGGAATGACTTGAATATAAAATAATTTTAAAAGAATGAAAGATTTTTATTACTCTTTTCTTACTTTCGATATTTTTAGAAGAGGAACCCGGTTTTAAGATTAGTTTTTAACAGATCTCCACTGTGATTACTAGCAAACTAATTATCAAAAACTATAAAAACTTTATGAATGATTTATGAATGATTATTTAGATAACCGTTGAGGTTATACTTCATATATATACAGATATATAATTATCCATACTTATTGATTTATTCATAAAGAAAAGTAAAAATAAATATCAATTTGGATTATAAATTCGGAATCAATTCAAGTCATATCAAAGAGAAACAAAAGATGACTCTTCTAAACAAATAAAATTTGTCCATTGTCCATATAGTGACTTATTTAGTAGATCTTTTTAATTTTCCAAAATATCATTCATCATTTGATCATTTGATCAGTTAAGAGTTCCACAAATTTGAGATATAATAACCCTATATAAATAATCCTATTAATATAACTTTTTTTACATTGTGTTCTCTAATCTATTTATACTAAAGGGTATACAAATTTCGTCATAATGTTCATGTTCCTTTGGCTATTCCTTTATCCATTCAATGTGGTGCTATCGCTAGCCGCACTAATTTGCATTTCTAACCATTATGCCTTTCGCTCTTCTTAGCCAACCAATTCGCGTCATTTCTTATTTGAAACAATGAACCCAAACAAGTCATTGTGCTGCTACTCCTCTCTCTGTTCCTATTCCTGCTCCCACTGTTCCTTCTTCAATAAAGAAGAGTCGTCGCCAAGACAAAGAGAAAAAGAAAGAGAATGAAGAAAGAAAAGAACAATTTTTTTGTTTTTATTTTTTTGTTTTGTTCTTTTTTGGCGTAAAGCAGCTTAAGCAATCAGGACCGCCTAATGGATATTGACACTTTAATGCCCTGGCCACCAACTGCCGACTCCTTTTGCTGATGGCGCAATGGTGATGCTGTGCTTCTTCTTCTTCTTCTCATGCCGCTATTCTAAAGAGAATCCTTCGCTTGCAGATGTTGGTGTTGGCCTCTGATTTGGTTTGAATTTTTTGTCGCTTTGCTTTAAACAAAATTGTAGTTGCCGAAATTAATTATATAGCCGGACCGTACCCGGGCCATATTTAATTAAACGTGGACATTTTCAACTCCAGAACCCCTCCCCAACCTCCATCCTATCCTCCTATGAAACGTGGAGCCAAAAGGCGTAATTAATTAGTGGAGACGTGCCAAATAATTGCGGTAAAAGTAAGTTTTCTTTTTTAAAGAATTTTACGTTTTTATTTTTCTATTTTTGGTCAAAGAATGTTTCAATTACGTGTATTACTCTATAAAAAATGGAGAGAAGGGCCGGTGCGGGGCGGGGCTGGGCAAGGCGGTACGGCTTTGTGGTGCTACTGTGACGAGAATGGATTTGGTTTGTAGGCAGTGGACTGTGGTTGGGTGGTTTCGGGTGGCATCTGTAAATTTTAGACAGGTGGGAAAATTAATTAAATTAGCAGGCGTCAATTTGGCAAAAGTGTCGCGCCCAAAAGTCATTGAAATATTCTCAACCTCCCATTGAAATTCTCATAGATAACCCTCACATCCGGGCGAAAATGTCATTTCCGACAAATTAGTTCAGTCAACTGGCAACTGCAACATTTTTGTTGGCCTTTGCCGATTTTCGATGTGGGACTCGTTAAGCCATGTTTCCTGTTTTAGAAGTCCACAATATTTATTTATTTATTTTTTTTCTGCTCCTTCTTCTTTGTGTGTAGAACAGAAACGGGTGGGGTGGTAGGTAGAATTTTTCACGATATTTTAATGAAATGGACTTGTATTTATACCCTTGGAAAAGGGATAGATTAAATTTGAGTTTTACCATAAACGGTATTTTTAGCAATTATAATAAATTCCTCTTGGATGAAGATATTCTGGGATAAATACATAAATATTTAGAATATATACATATTTTGTTTTACTATATACATATAACATAATTCCAATAACTATTTTTATTTAATTAATTAACTTATTTAAAAAGTTTATTTTTTTTCCATTTATTATATAATTTCCTTAAATTAAATCGCTCTTAATAATATTCTCATTCTGCAACTATCTTTTTTTATCAATAAAATTTTTTTTATTCTATTATCTGTACTTTCAAGGAATTGTACAAAAATTTTAATAGATATTGAATTTTTTGTCATTAAAAGGACATCTTTTGCTATTTTCAAATTTACATTGCATCTTTTAGGGATATACGCTTAAAAGATGCCATGGTTTTTCCTCTTTGATATAGTAAATTAATAAAAAAAATGTTGCTCGGAAATGTGAATATTTATGCGTGACAACTTTATGTTTTATGAAAATTTGTAATGATTTCCTTACACACACACTCGCACACACACACCCACATACATACACACATTACTTTTAATTGTGTTTTCGTATTAATTGCATTTGTAATGTGTTATAATTAGTTAAGCTTTATGTACTATGTACTGCACCCCTGCCCCCACTGTCCCCACATCGATTAATGTGGCAAATTAAAATTAATTTCCTTGAATTTTAAATGTAAGAAAAATTCAATTCAACAATTTTTTTAGTAAAAAGAATATTTGTATAAATTGCGATCAATATGGAAATTGGAATTTTATTTGAAAATAAATAAAGTTTTTAAGATTCAAAATTAAAGCATAGCAGTGTTTTTTTTTTTTTTTTCTAGCTAAACTTATTTAAAATTTGAATATATGTATTTCTTAGATAGTTTCATATTTGCATGTTGATCTTTGTTTTTACTATGGATTAAGTTCGATTGGAATAGTCAGTTGTGTAATGTTTGGCTGTCCCAAGGATATAATGGTGAGACTTTAGCGTTTTATGGTTGTATATAAACTTTAACAGATTTATTTCGAACAATGACCTTTGGCTTGGCCATTTATCAACATTCAATATGCATTTAAAAATTTTGTTTTGCGGCCTGGATGAGTAGACAGAATGACCGGGATACACATAAATATATGCATATACATACATATACGCCGGGCGAGATATAGATGAATGGCGAACCTTTAGCCCCCAGTGGGTGGGCGTTTTTGTGTATTTCGCCTTTTTTTTTTGTTTTTTTTTTTGTATTTTTTTTTTGTTTCTTTTTACATTTTTTGAGGGGGTTTGTTGGAATGGGGTGGTATAGGCGGGAGGGGAGGGTGGCGGTGGCGTTACACGTCAACAGAAACGGTATATTTTTTTTATTTTTTATTTTTATTTTGTTTGCTGCCGCAGCTCAGGCAACATGAAAAATTATTTACATAAATATCCGCGCTGTCAATTGTGTGTTGTGGCATGTAAAGTGACAGTAGCAGAGCCTGAAGAGAGCAGAAAATGGCGGCGCCGTATGTACGTACGTGACTGTACATTTTTTTTTTGTTTTTTGGTATTTCTGCGTTGGTTTTTTTTTGTTTTTGCCAACTGCATTGTTACTGAGTTCACCCAATGCTCACACCTCCCTACACATTTGACTCTCTTTTTGACTCTTCTATCAAATGCAAATGCATTGTATATGCAATTGTGTGCGTGAGTGGGCGTAACAGGACGACATGGTTAGCCTGTGTGTGTGTGTGTGTGTATGTGTGTGGTCGGTCAGACGTCAACGTTATGGCTGCCAAAGTTTTCAATTTTCCACTTAATTGCTTTCAATTAAGCAAAGAGTCCTCTTTAGTCTCCAGGAACGAAGTGAATGGAATGGAATGGACTGAACTGGACTGGACTGTACTGGACTGAAGTGAAGCAAAGCTACCCCACTACCGTTATGTCCGTTCAATTAAATTACACACTAAAGCGCTCCAGTAGCAGCAGCATGAGGACTTGCCAGACCTTCAGCATGTCAAGCCTCTACGCCGCATTGTTATCATTGTCAAGAAGTCGGCTGAAAACCTCTTTTTTTTCGTTACACTTTTACAGTGGAATTGAAAACGTGCACTTTTACCTCAACTCAATGTTAGGCAGTTCTGTTTCATTTCCATTTATTCCTAAATTTATCAAGTTTTTTTCAGTTACCTTTGATTTGATTATCATTTCCGTTCCATTCATGATTATTATTGAGAAGTGAATTACTTTCATGTCAAATTAATCGAAAGAAAGTACTAACCAAAATCTTGGAAATGGTGACCCCAATGCAATTAATGTATTTTTAATAGTTTAGTTGAACCACTGTGCACCCGCACAACATTTCTCGCCTGTTGTTTGTTTATTTGTTTGTTTGGTTGGTTGCATTGCGTGTGTTTTTGACAGTAAGCAGTTTGTGTGCACCTTGATTGGTGCACTAGCTGGCTCACAGAGTCACTCCCAAAAGGGACTGGGACAAGGACAGAGACAGCGAAATGGAAATGGAGAGAATACTCTAGGACGTCTAAAGGTCAGGGACTGGAACATCAGGAGGGGAACAAATGTGAACAAATAAGCAAACATAAAGCTGCTAGTAAAGGCAACTCTTTTGAGACTCCTGTTTGGGCTTCGGCTCCTGTACTGGCATACTGGCACTGGCTCTGGCTCTGACTCTGGCTTCGGCTACTCCTCATTGCACAATATGCAAAAGAGCGTGTAATGCGTCCATTTTCCTCATACTCTTGCTATCTCTTTCTTATGCAACCCTCTTTTTCACTCATTTTTTGTATGCATTTGTGTGTAAGCTGTATTTAACCCTGTGCGGTCGACTAATGCCACAGGAAAACACCTCACCCAGGTGAGATGAAGTTTTCAGCGCCTTTTACAAAAGGATATTTTAATTACATTTACGCATATTGCAAAATTGAAAACAAGGGAAACGGTAAAAGGGTAAATATTCTAAAGTCCCTTTAAGCCGCAATGTAAACAAGTGAAAAGCATTTACTAAGACAGAGTTCAAGCATCCATCCATATCATTTCAGTGCTCTATTATGATTACATGCAGATTATATTATTGCTCATTTAAAGTGGGGGGCCAATGTGAACACACAGAACTTGCTATCGGGGCTGTTTGGGGCTGAGGTTGGGTTTTGGTTTAGAAATGGAACAATAAGCAGGCGGCTTACGTTAGATTGAATTGTGCTTGATTTTGTCTGTGGTGTCCCCAACTTCTGATCCTGGCATTGCTGCCACTGACACGCATCTCTTATTATTCTGACCAACACAGTGAGGATGAGAATGAGAGACAATATGAAGGCGGGCTGGGGGATCCAACACAATGTACTGCAATTGGAGCAGCATGGGGTTCTAACAGAAATGAACTCAGCGAGAAAGTCCGTCATCATGTCTAGTTAATATTCAAGATAATATTAATATATAGGTCGGTTCTATTGTGGATTACTTTTGGCCTGCATCTATTGTCATTTAGGCCTCTTAATTAAATTTGTTTTCTTTATTTTTTGGTAAGGCAAATTCAATTCAGAAGCTAAGCTATATGTTTAAACAATAATACACTTATTGTATGTATTGATTGTGAAAGTCTTATACAAAATATGAATACATAAATTGTAATTGTAAAATAAATTAATATTTTTGTAAGAAGATTGCACACAATTGTTGTGCAATAGTTTCACATCATTTTTTAGTTAACTGAGTTAGTTATTTTTACATCGATATATTATTGGAAAAATATTTATCAGTCCAAAAAGAAAAAAAATGTTAATTAAATTTTAAAGTCACTTTTTCCACTAAAGCCATAAAATGAGCTGCTTTGTTTTCTTTTTATAAAAGCGGTATTAAATAGACAAATAATTGTTTTCGTTTGAAATTAAATTATAGAATATTAAATACAATAATTTATAGAAAGGTATAGCTCTCTGTATACTTTCATTCATCTTGAAAGATTTTTGGAAGTATTTTAATTTGTTTTTTGCATTTTTCGTTGCTTTTATCCTAACTTTTTTATTTGTATTTATTTATTTATTTTGCAAATTTTAATATTAAATATCTAATATATACATCTATATATATATATATATATATATACTTATATACTGTATTTCTCTCAAAGTTCAGTTTTAGAAAACTATTCTTTCTGCCAATAAAGAACACTTCAAGTTAATGAAATTTTATTATAAATAAAATATTTATAAATTTTATAAATTTATAAATTGAAATTCTTTTAAAATTAAAATTTATAGAAGACAATCCAAGGAAAAGGATCTCAAAATACATATACAATTACAAAGTAAATTAATGTGTTAATATTTAAACAAATTTCCCATCAGTATAGAAATGCATTTTACTCATTCTCACTTTTTGATTTAAGTAGCTGCAATAAACTTTTTTAATAGATAATTAAATATAATAGATTGGGTTATAAATATTAAAATCTATTAAACATGCTAATGCCTTAGGAGTTAAGATCAGTGAAAATCGGGCTATTAAAGTATCCAAATCAAAGTGGCCAATATATATACGTATAGGATAGAATGTGCGCGATATGTCAACAGTAGCCAGTACTGGGGAATTTCTACAGACTGGTATGCAAATTTCTTTATCCAGCTACTGGCCGAATGTTAAAAGGCACCATCCACAGATTCATCCATGAGGGGATGGGGGATGGGGGATGGGGAGTTGGGATGAGCACTGAGAGGCTGAGAGGGTGAGAGGATTGAAGTAGCAGTAAAAACTAATAAGATGTTGTATCGTAGCATGTATCTGTAACTGCAGAATGTTCCAATGGACCACTTGTTTGTATCACTATGTATAAATGTATATGTATGTATGTATGTACATATGTACCTCCTCCTGAGGCATCAGAAGCAATTGGCTAGCTATAGCTTGGCTGACTGGCTGGTTGGCAACAACTGCTTGCTTGCTGTGTTCCTGGTCCGCTGATAGCTTCTCATTTTATTTCACCTTGTCACGTGCTGTGAGTGTATATGTGCTGGTGTGTGTGTGTGTAGCAGTGGCAATTTCTAGCATTTCAGCAGAAAAAATATTCCGACTACCTACGCGAAATGTAGTTAGTTGTATCTGTTTTTCGTTTTGGATATTCCTTCTCTTTATTTTATTTATTTTTTTTTTTTAATTTTTTTTTTTTTTTGGAAAGGGGGGAAACAGCATTTTCATTAAACGGTAATTTCACACCGCTGAGACTGCAACTAAGAACAGAATAGGCGAAAACATAGATATAGAGTATGTGAGAGAGAGTTGGTGAGGGGTGATAAAGAGGATGGGTGGTGAGGGGATTGAGAATTTACCGTGTACGCGGCAAGAATTTTTTGTCTTGTGTTTCAGACATTTATCGGGCCGGACACACTCGTCGCTGTCGTCGCTCCAATCTTCCATCGTTGCCCAATTACAAGCAAGTTAAAATCAAGTACGAGGCATTGATTAGTTGCCCAAGACAGGGACAGAGATAAACAGAGAAATAGAGAGAGAGAGAGAGAGAGAGAGAGAGTGAGAGATAGAAAGATGGGCAACAACGGGAGTTCCAGATAGAGATTAAAATGTAATCTTTAGCGCCGCACAGTCATATGAAACGTGTTCGATTAGGCTTTGAATTTGGTATGGGTTGAGTATGCGGATTGCTTTTGACCAACAGATTGACCAACTGCTGTGTATCTATGTATGTATGTGTAGGTGCTATATACAAAGGTGTGTGTGTGTATGTGTATGTGAGTGTGTGTGTGTGTGTATGGAGTGGGCCCCCCGATGATCAAAACGCAAGTGCTGAGATGTGTTCTTAACCTACGCATTAAGATGCTTCGTATATCAAATGAGTAAAGAGAAAGAAACTTTTTGTCAAGCCTTCAACTTGAATTTCTAGTTAAAAAAATAAAATCTATCT
Source organism: Drosophila emarginata (assembly GCA_037075365.1). Lineage (NCBI taxonomy): Eukaryota > Metazoa > Arthropoda > Insecta > Diptera > Drosophilidae > Drosophila > Drosophila emarginata. Next base: position 2,176,551 of record JBAMCD010000014.1, on the reverse strand, counting down.
TCGTTTAAATTACATTCACTTTTTGTTACAATTATACTTATATACAGATATAACTGTATTTAAGTACTCTTTAATTTTTAAGACATTTACTTAAATGAATTAGTTTTGATTTAACTTAAGCATTTTGTTTTAACAAGTAATTACATTTGCCATTTTATTGACATCATTTAATCATTATAGTAACTTTATTTTTAATATCCAAAAGTTTACAATCTTTATTACTCATTTCCAATTTTACATGTTTGCTGCTACTGAAACACCGCACAACCATCTCCCCGCCTCTTCTGTCCGTGTTTCCCCACGCTCAATTGCATTATTGACACTCTTTACAGTGCAAAACCCTATTAACCTTTGAAATTTTTGAAAAAATAAAAAAAGGAAAGAAGTTAAGTAGAAACGCGGCGGGAGGGCTAAAGAGACCGATTGGCAGCGGATGGCTCAGTTTTGCCGTTGAAACTTCCCCCAAACTACGGTCGCACTTTGCACAATTTACGTGCACATAAATTACCATTAATTAAATATTTCTGCGCTAATGCAACGTCATTGGGTACGGTCGATGGTTGGTTGGTTGGTTGGTTGGTTGGTTAGTCTGTCTGTCTGTCTGTCGGTCTGTTAGTCACTCTGTCTGTTTGTCGGTTCCTAGTAATCACTGCACCTTTTCGGTATGGTCAAACTGCAACAGCTACCGACTACCAACTACCAGGCCAGGTCCGAGGCTAAACCGACAAGTGACACAGAGAGACACCGACAAGCAAAAAATATCTAGAGATGTGTACGTGAATCACCAACAAGTGGAATCACATAACAACTAATTATTAGTTGAAAATGAATAAATAAATCTAATTGGGTAGCATTATAAAATTCATTTATTGTACATTCGTAAATGGATCAAATATGATGAATTTCTCTGGTAAAAACCAAAGTTGTTTATTATTATTATTTGAGATTTCTTCACGCTGTTATCTCTAAAGTGCTTCAACACCCATACAGTGAAACACGTTCATTAGGCTTAATTTAGCAAAGAAGATGAAGGAACAAGTCTTCTTTACCTCCAAAGTAGCTGCTGCTGTTGCTGTAGCTGCCGTTCCGTTTGCATATGACAAACGCGACTTAAAAACTTTGCGCAGGCGCGTGGCTTCAAGTTCCCAAAACGAAGACGAAAGGGTTCTCCCTATCTTCCTCTCTCTTGCCTCTTCCCCCTCTGTCTCTCTCACTCAGTCACTCGGTTCGTTGGCAACCTTTAAATTTATGGAATTATGAATAATATTTTAAGCAACTGAGTAGAAAGATTGTAGAAATGTAAAGGGAGCTTGAAGCAAAGAGGATGGATGGTGGATGGAAGTAGTGGTGGAGGTGGTGGAGGAGCAAAAGACCCACCGGACAAACAAGTTAGTTCTGCTGGCTGATTGCATGGCTCTTGTGTGGTGGTGTCTCTATATCTGTGTGTGTGTGTGTGTGTGTGTAGGGTGACGAATCGATTGATGTCTGGGCTTTGAGTTATCTTAACAAGGCCTCTATCTCTCTTGTCTACTTGTCGTGCGCTGCATTTTTGATGAAAATCACTTATAATCCCATCAACATTCCCCATTCAACTTTCTGTTTATTTTGTTTCTTTTTTTTTTTTTGCCTCATCTTGTTCTTTTTATTATTATTATTTTTTCTTTGTTGTTGTTTTTGTTATTTTTTTTTTTAGTTTAGTTTATATTGATGATGTCTTTGTTTATGTGTTGTTCTCGCATTGTTTGTTTGTTGTTCTTATTGGACGCGCTTCAGTAATTTGTTGCTGTTCCAAAACAGAACACATCAAATGTGGCTCCCTTGCCTGCCCCCTCCGCGATCCCCTTTCCCATACACTAACTTCTATCACAGAGAGGAGAGCATCAAAATAATTACCAAAACAACATCCGGTGTTCTTCTCTGGTGCTACTATACACACACTCTCTCTACCCTCCCTCGCCATCATACCCCAATCAGCCACGCCCCCCAACTCCATGTATAAGTTGACAAAGTGTTTCACTTAATGTCGCCTGGCATTGAAAAGTGAAAGAACTCAGCTGATTTTGTTGAATATGTGAGGAGGGAGTATATATCCGAATGATATATATATATATATAGAAAATGAGGTAGTGAATGGTTTATGGATGGGATTAATGTGTATATACATATAAGAGATGGCAGATGCCTTACAACTAAATTAAATTAAAAAGAAAAAATCAAATGTTGAAATTTATAAAAGAGGACACAAAAACTAAAATAAAGAATATCTGCCAATAATTTAAATCATCTAATCCCTTAAATATGAAATACGTGCATAGAATGGTATAAAAAATATGTTTTGAAATCCTTGCGGTTCATATACTATATCCACTATATCTATTATCTAGAGACAACTTACTAGTCTGTGCAGCTATAAATACTACATATTTTATAAAGTAATTTTTATTTTTTTTTAAGAAAATAGAGCTTAATTTTGAGAGTACTTAACATAAGTGGATAATATGATATATGTACTTAATTATATGATCTGAAATTGATATAAATACTATATGCATGTATTAAGTTCAATATATTTGAATACATCGATAGATGGATAACAATTTTATTTCATTAAAATTCTTTCTTTAAAGATGTTTTCATGATTGCAACCTTTTCAAAATATCTTTCAATCTAAGTAGGGTCGATTAAGTTAATTATATTTTTTTTCTTCTAAATATCAATGCATAGTATGTCTTTTCTTTAATATTATTTTGTATATTGGTAAGAAAAAAATCCCTTAACATTTATATAAGACTTTATTGTTGGAAGAAAAGTTAAGAATTGTTGATATGTATATTGTAGATATACAAAAAATAGGTAGGAGAACTACGAAGTTTTCTTATCAGCATTCTTAACTGTCCACTGTTCGTATACCAATGCCATGCCACTTCTTTAACGCTAAAACTAATTGAGAATTATAAAGATTAGAAATATTTCAAAACTGTCAAGTTTTCTACTTGTAATTATGATCTTGTTTCAATTAATCAAAACTGAGGTTTCTTTTTTGTTTATAAAGGAATAAAATATCGTTATAAAAACATATGGACTTGTAATATATGTACATATATTTATATATAAAAAGGATGATCGTAATTATGATGTCATTTTGTTCCAAAAAAAAACTTAACCCCCATTAACTTGCCTTAATTGCCAGATCAATATATTATTTGTGTATACATAGACAACTAATCACCAAATTATATTCCCATGGCATTTCTGCCACGCCCCCCTGCTATATATGTACATATATATGAATGTTACTGAAAATTCCACTGACAAATATAAAAAAAAAAATCCCGTTCATATCCAAATATGATTGTTTTTTTTTGTTTCTTTCGTTTGACATTTCGCCATATGATTTCCATAAGCTGCCACAGCGGCTGCCATAGACAAGTAGCTGCCTGTGCTCCGCTAACTGATACCCCCCCCCCCCCCACCATCTCCTCCTCCTCCACCATTTTACTCTCCTCCTTGGATTCCATACTAGCACACATGTTGCTTATTTTTAAGGCGAAGAAACAAATCCCCAACACCGCAACGCACTTAGGCCATAGCCAAAGCTATAGCCATCGCCATCGTCATCATCGTCGTCAGCTTGCAGTGACAATTGTCAATGAAGTTTCCGTAATAAATTTTCGTCTTTTGGTTTGACTGTTGTTGGTTGCTGGCTCTGGCTCTGGGTCTACTTCCCTAGCTCTTCTCCCTAGCTCCTCGTCTCTCGTCTTTCAATACCACCCTCTTTACTTGCCGGCCCCTTAGTTTGACACGTTTGTATATCTGTGACTGCGAGTGCGACGACTATGTCTGGGGGCTTGCATGCAATGTGGAGAGGAGACGCAACGGCTCGTTTGCCATGCCACGAGGATTTGGTGTCGCGGCTTTTTATGAGGATCAGCTGCAGTTGTGGCCATATAAAATAAACAAGATGCGAGTGTGGTAAAAACCTATGCTTAATATTAAATATACGAATTTTTTATACACTATCTATCAAAGGGATTATCTAAAAATAGAGAGTAAAATCTATTCTCATAATTGTTCCGATTCTTTGGCATTCTATTCTAATAAATTCTAATGTTGTTCCTTTTTTGGTAATAAATCTAATTTAATAAAAATTTAAAAGAAACTCTGATGTTTCCTTTATAGCACAAATTAAGTATATATAATTAAGAAGCAATGAAATATCACTTGTATTTCAATAATCTCATAGAAAATAGTATTCAAAGGTGAATTTTTGGCTAAAACTTAAACAATTTTCTAGGAACTGGAATTTAATTATAAATGTAAATAATTTATTGTAAAATGAACGAAACTTTTAAATTGCAGCCACATTTTTTTTTTAACCTTTAACGTAATTGCAGCCACATTGTAATTTTTATCTCTATTATATTTATTATTTTCCTAATAAATATATGAGATAAAACTTTTAAGGTCACCATATTTCATTTCATTTTCTACTTTTTTTATATTGTATATAGAGACAGTTATTATCCTTAACATAATATTATTTTCCATTCCAAGTCTGGAATTGGAATTTATTTGTGATGACTGATGATATCAAATATTTCTTTCAAGAAAAATACTAGAAGAAGTCAAAAACTATTTTCTAAAATTTATAGCACTTAATTTTATTGAAAGAGTATATATAGAGAACATTCAAGTCGATACGCTTGGCGGCCAAGTGAAATATGTACACACATATATATATACATATATATATGTACATACATATATATGGATATTTCATGTAAGTTTGTATGTATAGGAACGAAGTTGTCTTTTAATATGCTGAATTCACAGCATTAATTACACTTGCCCCTTGCAAGCAGTTGCATTCGCATTCGCATTTTTGCCTTTGATGCAGCTAAATACATAGCCAACAACATGGCAGCGATTTCTCTTAGTTGGATTTTTACTATGTATATGTATGTATGTACATACTATTACTACTATAACTAGTTGTAGTTGCTATAAGTCCTCTGTTTCAATAAGTCCAGGCAACACATTTCCCACTCAATTACCTTGACGCTGCTGTTGCTGTTGCTGTTTGTTACTTCTTCATGCCGCCGCCCGCTGTGGATATACAACATAAATCATTTACCATAAAAACGTCGTCTTGTCTACACTTTTCCTTTTCATATATGCCAAAAATAAGCAAAACTCGCTTACGAAACAAACACTCCAAAACAACAACGACGACGACGACGATGACGACAAGGAGAAGTATCAGTAGGAGAAATAGAAGCAGGAGGAGGAGGAGGAGGAGGAGGAGGAATAGACCTCCATTCAATAATAATCGTCAACAGATACGCGAGCCGGGCCATGTTCGATGTCTATTTTTGGGGCGTTGCACGTTTTTATTCCACTCTTTTTTTGGTTTTTTTGTGTTTTTTTTTTTTTTTGTATTTATTTTTTGGAGTTGGTCCCGGGATCCAAATTGTCGACAGTCATAAATAAATTCCCAGGCGAGTGTTTGAAAAGTTGGCGGCGTTTCGTTGTGTCGTTTACTATATGTATATATATGTATATATATATATATATATGTCTGTGTGTGTTTGGTTGTGCGTCACCTCCTGGCGGTGATTTTGCACAGACACAAATCGTAATTCAATCAATTAATATCATTATTATTGATGGACTATGGTCCCAATGGGGGAAGCCTGACGAAGGGGCCGGGCGCATTGTTTGTCTAGCGCACAAGCTCTTTTTGGGGTAATTAATTATCATAATTAGAATTTAACTAGGCTTCGTGGCTTTTCCCTCCGACACTACCAAAATTAAGAGGGGTCCACAAAATGCATACAAACATATTTCATTGATTTGTTTTTCGGTTGTTTTTTTTTTTTTTTAATAGAACTATTTTGTTCCAGCTGTCAGTAGAGGTCACAAATTGTTTTTTAGTGAGGCAGGGTAGGGAGGTTTCTCCCTCTCTCTCTCTCTCTCGCTCTCTCTTTAGCCCCTCTAACTCAACTTAAATATTCCGCCATCAGGTCTCAAGGGGAAACATATTGACTGAGGGGATTTATTGTGGGAACCAAGTGGCAACAACTACTTAGCTCTGTTAGTCTGTTTGGAATTGTTTATAAACTTTTATGAAAATGTTCGAGAGTAAACAAATGTTTAAGAAAATGAAATGTGAAAATGTGTTTATTGAAATCCAGACAACTAATCCGTATACTCAGCACATTTTTAGAAAGGGGTGTCCCCGCCTCTCTCTCTCCCTCTCCCTATCTCTGTCTCTTCTTTTAGGGATATCAATTACAATTTGCCTTATTTTCATTGATTGAAAGATCACATGTGCAGGCGTGTGTTTCGAATTCGTTTCTGTTTTGAATTAAAAGTCTATTTCTTTAAGTGGAAATTGGAATTGTTAAATTGTTTTCATATGGCTCAAGTCATTAATGTGATCATCTGCAAGTCCTTCGAGGATAATAATTTACTCAATTTGTTTGATTTTTAAGAGTTGTTTGACAAAGGGTTTGAAGTGAGAGCTATATATCAGTTTCGCTATTGCTTTTTTAATTCTTTTTTATTTTGGTTAATGCTGTCAGTTAGCTAATAAATCTCAAAAGTAAACTAATTACAATTAATTTCAGACATTTGATAGTTTTGTTGATTCAAACTAATTACAGGATAGACCTTATAAGATCTATCAATGCTTAGACGTAAAAGTTTAATCTTGCAGAAAAAAAATATAAAAAAATTTATAGAAAACTAAACACTAAAAATATTAGAAAAAACCCAAATAAAAAAAAGGACTTTCGAAACTCTTTAGATAACTCTCATAGTATAGATAGAAGTCATTTGAAGGAAGAAAATGTAATATATTACAAACAAAATGTCTTTATAACGAAGTTTTTGTATGATGAATAAATTGAATAAAAACATAGCTTTCTCATTTTTAGTATATATTAATTATAATATAATAGAAATTATTCTATTCAATTTTATTTCTACATCATGAAGTTTTATACTGGTGCGAATTCATTACTGTTGAACATTCAACTGTATTAATATAAAGTATATATTTAATGCCTCAAAAATGATCTAGAAGCTTTTGTAAGATCGATTAAAATTGAATATGGTCATATATTAACTCTATGTAAATGTTACAACTAATGGAACGTTTATTTCTAAAGTAATTAATATACCGATTTATAGGAAAAGTCTTTGTAATCGGCAGTTGTAGCAATATCCATTAAATAATAGTATGTGACGATTTTTTTTTCTTTTTTTATGCGTATTTAGCTTCCCAAGTGACAGTAGTAAATAAACTTCAATTTTGCGTCGCATAAAATCACAAAAAAGAAAAAGAAAAGAAGAACAGCTGGAAAATTACACATAGAGAAAATCTTATCCAGTATATATGGTCATAAATTTTACGAGTACCGAATCTGTTGGATATTTGTTTGTATTTTTTTTTCACTGTGTTTTGTTTATTCTTATTGCTTTTATCTTATTGTTAGAGAGAGAGAGAGAGAAAGAGAGAGAGAGGGGGGCGGGAAAGGACTATGTGGCTTAGAGAGTACATAAAACTGATACAATTTCAAAAATTTTATTTCCGTAAAATCTGACAGTAATTTCATTTAAATGACAAAACAACTCCCACTCAAAATCCATTCATTCCCTCCCCTCCTCATCACCCACCCCCTATGCGCCATTCCAATTGGGCAGTGTCTCTTTCTATCTTATTTAAACGTTTATCCCTGTCAGGTATTAAATCTGCTTGGACTCTCTTTTGGCTTGTACTTTGTTATTAACTCATTTCCGTTATGCCATAAATATACGAACGCGGACGGGCCGGGGCAATTAAAACAATTGCAAGTTAAAATTTACTGCAGCATCCACTGGGCAGAGGCTGAATGGTTGAGTCATAAAACCGAACGAATGAACAAACAAACCAACCAGACAAACGCACAAACACAAAGGTTAACAAAAAAGGATGTGGCAGGAGAATTTAAGACAGATATATATATACATATGTATGTATGTATAAGTAGATGTATGTAGGAGGGGCGGTTGAAGGGAAAAAAAAGTTTACTATACTGTCTTTTTCTTTGACCAAAGACAATTCAAAAATTGTATTAGGTTAAGGAATACACCAAATTATTTCACTCTTTTAGCATATCTTTAATTTTCTATAGTCTATTAAATTTATAAGAGAAAAAAAATGGAAACACCGGAAGCTAGTGGAAAAGTTATTCTCACTTTAACTATACTCTTCGCAGATAATAATTAGACAATCAAAATAGAAAGAAATGATCACAGGTGCTCTCACTTAATGGAGCGCTCAAAACTTATTAAAAGTTATGTTTACAACCGATCATTTCTATGGCAGGAAAATGTTTAACAGGGAAATTGAATAGAAAGTTAAATCACTAAATATACACTAAATAGACTTAATTAAGTTAACTAACTAAAAAAATTTTTTCAATCGGTACGTTCACATTCTTAAATAAAAAAAAAAGAATACTTAACAAAAAAATATAAATTTAAATAGATTAGTTTTGCAAATATTTGTTTGCCTAATAGTAAGCAGATGTTTGTTTCGTTGTGTTTTCTTTTCCATCAACGAATTTTTTATTTAATTGGATATTTTGGTTTTGGCATTATGCAGCCACACTTTTTAAATTTTTTTGTTTTCAGCTTTTTGTTCGTCTTTAATGTCCACTGCTCAGCAATAACTGCATGGCAAACAAAAACAAAACCATTAAATTGAAATGAGCGAATTGGATTTTATGTCACACTCACACACACACACATACACATACATATATGCACAGCCCACTTCCATTTCAAGTTCCCTACCAAATGGCAACTCGCAAAACTTGATGATGCTGGGAATTGGAAATTCTTTTGGCTTAATTATCAGGGCATGATGCTCGTTTTTGGGTGATTTCATCTGCATATTTCCTACTCAGCCCTCCGTCACCCCTCTAAAAAAAAAAAAAAGAACCCCAAAACCCCAATGACATTGTGTAAACATTGTGAGCGAACCAAAATTTATGTACAACCGAACGAATGGAGACCGAGATCGAGACCGCGACCGAAACCGAGACTGACACTGCGGACCGTGACCAAGTGGAGAGGCCCAGAGAAACGCTTGCAGGTGAGAAGTGTCCATCTTAATCGAAGCAATAAATACACTTAATGAATTTCCTGCAGAGGAAGGCCGCGTCCGACTTGGAGAATTTCGCATTCTATTGGTCATACAATAATCCAATGTCGTTGTTGTTGTTGCTGTTGTTCTTAGTGTTGTTGTTATTGGACATTGCGTGGCATTTTCGCACCCAAAGGAGGATTGGCTTGACTTTGGCTTGGACAAATCCACAACAATTCTGGCGATCGTCGTCTTGGTCCAAAGTGTCATTAAAGTCCTTTAATTTATAGCAGAAAATCAAGTAAGAAACATGCAAGAGACTTGGACTGTAACTTGGAATGGGTCTGGGACTGGTACTAAGACTACTCAGACTTGGACTTGGACTCGGCAAACGGTTGTTTGTGTTGGCCAAAGAATCGAATTTTGCTTTTAGCGCGGCCTGTTTTCAAGTCTTGTCGAACATATGGCTTGATTTTTTTTTCTTTTCTTTTCTTTTAGTTTATTTATTTTATTTTTTATTTTTTCTGTGTGTGTGTGTGTGTGTGTGTGTGTGTGTAAGGAACCCTCCATTTCACCATTTGTGCATCTCTTATGCGAGCTATATTCATAGGTGTCGCCTTCAGTTGACGTTTTGGTGTGCGGAAGTCATTGGGACAAGTTAATGGCATTTAAGTTTTATAAGTTATGGAATAGAGAAAAGGCAAATGTTTCTTTAACTTTTTTTTTTATTTTCTCTCTCTTTTTTCTTTCTTTACTCAAAGTGTTTCAGCTCATTTATAGAATGGATCTACATGTATACATAGAAGAATAAAAGGAAGGGCAAGGCAAAAGAACAGATTGTGAAGAGTAAATGAGCCTGTATTTCGTCCATCTGTTGAATTGTCCCTTCTCAAAACATTTTATAGGTTCATTTCATTTTCATTTTGCCAAAGGGGGGGGGCGAAGTGAAAAACAGTTTTATTTTCTCTTTTCGAAATACATCTTATCGATAAAATGTTTAACTCGTTAGGTAAATACTTGTACGTGGTTTTATTTATTTTGTTTTCTTATTTTTCCCTTTCTTTTAATGATATTTTGATGAAATGAGATCAATATCTTAATGTCTCTTCACAAGAGAATCCTTTTAAAGAATGTTGGTATTTTCATTGGAAATTTTCATTAAGATCCTTTTAACAGGAATTCTTTAAAATGATTTCGAATAATTTTCAAAATAGATAATTTTTTAGAACATTAGTTTTTCTGTTTCAGTAAAGTTCACATTTTAATTTAATTAATTTTGTAATTACAGAACACAATTCATTTTATAATATAATATGTTTACAAGATTATATCATCTCTCTCTCTATCTTTCTGGTCAGGTTGACAACCGCTTCACGTTTCATATTGACTTTTTGTGTGTCCGGTGGTTGTTATGGTCAAAAAGAGCCAAAATCCAAAAAAAAAAAAAAAAAAAACAGGAAGAAAAACCATTAAACAAATCCATTGGCCGGTAAACCACATGGCAAATCTTGATTGAATCAACTTAATTTAGATCAGGGCTCAGTGATTCGGGTTTTGGTCGTAAAAAGCGCGACATATTGGAGCCCTGCCCACTGACACGGACTTATCACACGTGTTCGTGCTGGCCGTTATGGGTGGATAGGAGGGAATGGGAAGTGGGTGAAGGTAGTGGTCGAGTGCTATGGTACCGTTACCATTCCGTGTCTGTAAACTTTTATGACACGTGGTGTGTGCTGATTTTGTTGTTGTTATTGTTGCTGTTCTTGTTGTTATTTCCCTTTGCTGAACCATGTCTATGGCCAAAGAGCAACAAATAAAACAATGCATGGGCGTCGAGAGTTTGTTTAATAATAATAAAAACAAATGAAAGAGCACGTAGTTGTGGAAACAATAACCAAAAAGGAAAAAAATTCAGGAGAGGAGTAAGTGACAAGGGCAATTGCCTAACGATGGATGACTCTTTTTTTAAGCAAAAAGTTTATTCAACTAGAAAATAGTTTTTCATTCTTTTTTTTTGTTTTTGTTTTTTTTTCGTTGAATCGTAGTAGTATTCACTAGATTTTAGGTACATGTGTAACTGATGGCATTATATTCAACGAAATATCTTGCATATACATATATCTATTTGGAATGCCTTTCTATGCAAATTAATTTACTAGAGTCCATGCTCAAGTAAGGTTCCGAAAAATTCTATTATTAACAATCTCTAAAACTTTGTTTAAAATTAACGGAAAAACTCTTTATCATTTAAATTACTAAATAGTCTTCTTAAACCTATCACCAAAATATTTTGCAATAGTTTGACATACATACATACGTCAAATAAATTTTATATAATTTATATTCATTAAATATTTTCTTTTATCTTTCTTCAATATATAAATATTTGAACAGGAACTGACAGAAAAATAATAATTATTTATATAAATTCCCCAAAAGCGAAAGAAATATCTCTTTATTTTATTATTTAAATTTCATATTTATCAGACTTAAAATATTAGTGAATAAAATCTGTTGTTTTTTTTAAATAAAAGTTTTCATTTTTTAATATATTTAATTGTAAGGAATAAAACAATTGGGTGACACTGTTTAAATGATTAATGGGAAAACCCGCATATTCAGATTGTCATATTTTTTGCGGCTGTAACTTAGCCCCGTTTGATAAGAAGGACCCGCATTATTAGGAATGCCGCTCCTGACAAGGTTCTATGCGATTCTCCCGTGTGCTATGGAATGCCATTTTGCATGTGACAAAGCAGCAACCAATTACCAAATACGAAAAATGACAACTTGCAACAACAGACAATATGTACAAACAAAAAAGAAAAAAGAAGCAAATAAAAAAGAGGAGCAGGGGGTTAGTGGTTGGGGGGTGGGCAACACAGGCAGCTGTGCAATCTCCAACCGCAGCTCAAAACATTATCCTGTGCCACCAATTTGATTTGATAGTTGGCACACAGTCGTCTTCCCCTTCCCCCCATTCCGTCTACCAAAATGCTATTCACCCGTTATACCCTGTCCGGATTCTTCACTACTAGCTGTAGCAATTGACACGTTAGCTTGGGCAGCATTTGGTACAACAAACGAACGAACAAACGTCCAGTCGTTTGGCATTTTACGACCATGTTGCACCTACCTCTACCTACCCAGCAATATAGTAGACCCCATCGAGAGACAGACAAACAGACAGACCAACCGAACAACGGTCAGACAGACAGACAGACTGACTGACCAACCGAACTATCCACACTAAATTTGTTGGCCCAGCCGCAGTTTGGTACGTGATTTCATCAAACAACAAGAAGAATTTTCAAATCGAAATGCAAAAATTGTGCAAACTCGTGAATACAAAACTACAAAATAACAAAAAATAAAAAAAAAACCAAAAAAAAGTAGGAAAAAAAAACAATTTTATTTGTTGAAAGTCGAAATGAAATCACTGGCTCAGGCATTTGGTTAGGGTACTGGGTACTGGGCTTTGGGTTCTGGGTTCTGGTTTTTGGTCTGGCGACCAATTTCTGGTCACTTGCAAACTGAATTATATTTTGAGTGGTTGTCTACACTCTTTCTCCGCCTCCACTTCCATCACCACCTCCACCACTATCCCCATCGTTGTTCTCCATTTCCATCTCTCTGGATCTGGCCACTGTTTTTATGTGTTTTGATGTTGTCAAGCAATTAAAAAATTTTGTGCCAATGCCTTTAATAGAAAAAAAAAAAAAAATAAGGAGATAAAATTTCATATTTTTCTTTTTCATTTATGCCTTTTGCTTTTTTTTTTTTCTTTTGATAGTATGTAGTTTATTTTGTTACCTTGGGTTAGGGAAATGGAAAATGAGAAATTGTATATAGGTTTTTTTTTCCCACTCGCTCAAACGAATGATGAATAACTTGGGGGAGGATTCAGAGAATAAGCGCCATTCAGTGAGCACTCTGTTGGCATTTGTGGGAGAAATCGTATAATTGAAAATTCTTCAACTACCGTTAAGAAATTTGTATGAACAGTAAATATACATACATACATACAAATTCATATATGAGATAAGATTGACCATCTATGTATATGGGTTGAAGACTAATAAGCATGTAGTTATATTATTTAAAAATGTTAATCTTATATATGTACATACATACTCGTATGTGTATTCTATACATAAGTATGTAGGTATGTATATTTTATTTTTATTGGCATATTTAATGAAGCAAAATTCCATTTTATAAGAACTGCAAATAAGCTAGTTGGCCTAAGGTTAAAATTAATATCTGATTTGGTATTTTGTTTATTATATTATTCTGATCATTAATGGGAATTTCTCATCAGGATACAATTAAAAAAACATTGATTACTGTCACAATACCAAAATGAGAGAATTGGCAACCACTTGTACCACATGCCAGCACTTAATTTTGGCATTTAAGCTCATCAAATAGGTTTTTAGTAATAATATCTATCTATCTATCGATCTAGCCATTTGCAATCGAATATAAAAATTTTGTATCCCTATTAAATATTGAAAAGAACATTTTCTGGCTACCTACAAGATCGTTTGTCGCTTATAAAAGAGTTTATATATGTATGTATGTATGTTTATATGTTTGTCAGTTTATATGTATGTATGTATATATACCCCCCAAGGCTACTTTACGCACAGTGCATCGGTTGAAGTCGTTATACTTTTTACGAGTTTCAGTTATCCCTCCCTCCTCCCCGTCCATTTGAACTCAACTCTGACTCAAGTTGTAGCCAACCCAACAAATCGCATTAGTTAATCCGACAGCAAAAAAGAGATCAAAAAATAAAAGAAAAAGAGAAGAAAAAAAAAATGCAACATCAGAAGGGGGAAGGCAAACTAAGGAAGAGAGAAAAAAAAGGAGTAGTGGAAAAAAAAATACAGAGTAAAAGGTATATTAGAAGGTTCTCGCTTTACGTATGATAATTTCATTGAATCTCGCTTTTTTTTTTTTGCTTCGCTTATTTAACTATTACCACTTCCTATATAGTGTAGTGAGGCGCTCGGTTGGTCTGTCGGTCTGTCCGTCTGTCGGTCGGTCGATGGTTTCAGCTCTGATTTGTAATGGTCGAACTGCTTAATTTTGTTTTTTTTTTTTAAATCGCTAATTGGGCGCGAATAAGAAAAATTCTCGCATGCGATTTAAGGCGATGTATTTGTTGTCATAGAGGGCGTTACTTCGATTGCAATAGATTTTTTTTTTGGCAGCGATCGCAGCTCACTTCAGGAGTTAAAAGAGAGAGCTTTAATTTGGTAGTGGTTATAAAAGACAGTGTATCAACTGCAGACGGCCTTTTCTTAATTCTAAAACCACTCACAGAAGTTACAAACGGCTAAGTACAGGCTAAGAAGAAAAGAAAAAAAACCACGTGCCAAAATTTTCCTCATTGGAAAATTCAGTTTTTCCAATATTCATAGAGCGCAAATAAATACAAAAGCAAAACTTAACGCAAGTGATTTACTGGGAAGTAAATTCAATATCAGGATTTTTATTGATTTCTCTTCGATTGTCTGGCCCTAAGAAAGTGGTGGAGCCGCTCATATATATTTACAAGTCGGATAAACATAAAACTGCTTTCACAGGTATGTCGCATATCACTATATGCAAACCTTAGGAATTCTTATAAAATTGTTTTCTTGTCAGCAGAAATCACAGCAGTTGTGATAGGAGTTTCCTATACACTTTCATAGTGGGATAGAAAAGCCAAGAGAAAGACGCAAATTACATAATTTGATGTCTGCTGATGAAAATTATATAAACTTCTGTACGCTGCGGATTGAAATCTACAAGGAATCGGCCAACCTACCCAACCTTGAAGATTTGGCAGTGTAGTATTCAGTGTTAATTTTCTTTGTGCCCACGTGTTTTTTTATATACAATGCAAAGCTACATACAGGCATATAGTTATAAAGAAACTTAAAGAATATTTGGCAAGAAAAAAAACATGAGTGAAAACTATTAAGAATCAAAAAAAAAAATATAAATTTTTTTGTCTTAACCTAGAAAGCACGTGTATAGAATTTTTTTTTTGTTAGGCTCGAGAGAGTGAGTATCTGTGATGATTTAATTAATCTCTTCGTGTGATCACCAATTATAAAATAATGCTTATTTTACTAATACCAGTTCAATATCAATAATAATTATTATAATTTTTTTTTTCCCCTTTTTATAAAATGATTTAAATACGCCTCTGTACGCTTATAAGTGCATTCATATGTTTGCAAAAGCATATGTATGTATATGTAACTGTTTAAAGTAAATGTAAGCGCAACGGGTCGCTAGTAAACTTTTGATTCTCTATTAAATTCCTAATTTTTGTTTCATAAATTTATCTGATTACCTATATTTCTAACAATTAACCTCTGAGTGAAAACTAAAGCATCGAACTAAAAGAAAACTATGCCAATTATATAAGTGAAAAACAAAAAAAAAAAATAATAATAATAATGAATCAAAAATAATTAATAATGGAGTAATCAAATTAAATTACCAAGACATCGTTGGAAGGCCTTTCACCGCTGGATAAAAACAACATTATATGAATACAAGCACGTGAGTTATAACGTTTACCAAACTTTAATACCTCCCCATGTTGTTATGATAATCATATGGATTTAGTAAAACGGTTTCGATTTAGATTTACTTACATACCTAAACCATTCGTAATCTGATCCAAATGATTATCTCCGTTTACTTCTATTATTTGCATTCCTTTCTAGTTCGATACAGTTTAAGCTCTTAAGCTCGCTCTTAAATATTCAGTTCTTTCCTCACTCAATTATGAACAGCTGATTTACTGTATGTAGGTCGTTGAACTTCATTTATCACTTCTAGAATAACTTACATATTTACACATGAAGAGAAAATAAAGATCATACACAGTTACACAAGAAATAATTCAAACAAAAAAAAACAAAAATGTTTAAAACTAAAAATGTATAAATGTATATCTATTAATTCCGTAATTATATTCTTTTTATCTTCCTAATGCCATGAGCTATTATTCTTAATATAACATTAATTTTAAGTTCAAGCAAACTGCCACTTTTTTTTTGTTAAATAATGTCAGTTGATTTAAGCCTGAAATTTACTGCAGAAATTAAATGAATTTTGTTTATTTGAAAATCAACATGAGAAATTAATATAATTTTGTTGGTGATGTGGCAATACAAAAATCAGATGATCTAAACGTTTAAGGGATTTTCAGATTAAATATCCGCAATGAAAATCATAGGTAGGGTAGGGTAAAGAGCGGGCGGATCCGTTGTCATCTTGGATTCCGCATGATTCGCTGTAATTAATATTAAAAACTCCCCCCAAGCTTTCAACAATTTTGTTGCTTTGTTTTGACTATACTACTATTATGTTCCTTTGACCATTTTTTTTATTTTTATTTTTTTTAGTCATATTTTCTGGTAGTTTCAGAAGGGATCCTTAAATTTAATTTTTGTTAATGTAGAGACAGGTTTCCAGCAAAAACCCACCCCACACCGAAAGAGCTACGGTTCCAGAGGGTCCCGCCCCGCTAGGCATTCCTGACTCCGAGAGCGACTTAAACACCACCTTAGTCCGCCACCGATTCGTACAAGCATGTACATAACAATTTTGGCGCTCCAACAGGAGGCTACTCACATTTGAACATTACAAATAATTTGGCGCCCAACAATGGGGCAACTAACACTTCTCATTACATAGTTTTGTTTTGAAAGTCTCTTTAAAAAGAGTAGTTAGCGGTCACATACCCATATTGTTCAGAGAAACAATCTTAAAGTTAAAGTCTTTGCTAAGTTTACGTTGAAATCTTTGAGTATAAGTTATTCAATTGCCGTAAAGTTATAGTAAGTTCTAGAGCGAGTGGAGAATTTTCATTTGAATCTGGTTAATTTGGCGAAGTCGAATTCCAAGTCGTGAAATTTTCATTCGATTCGTACAAGCATGTACATAACAATTTTGGCGCTCCAACAGGAGGCTACTCACATTTGAACATTACAAATAATTTGGCGCCCAACGTGGGGCAACTAACACTTCTCATTACATAGTTTTGTTTTGAAAGTCTCTTTAAAAAGAGTAGTTAGCGGTCACATACCCATATTGTTCAGAGAAACAATCTTAAAGTTAAAGTCTTTGCTAAGTTTACGTTGAAATCTTTGAGTATAAGTTATTCAATTGCCGTAAAGTTATAGTAAGTTCTAGAGCGAGTGGAGAATTTTCATTTGAATCTGGTTAATTTGGCGAAGTCGAATTCCAAGTCGTGAAATTTTCATTCGATTCGTAGAAGAAGATAGAAAGTTGGTAGCACTTTAACGTCCGTTACCTAAAACATTCTCTAACAATAATAGCTCGTTTTTTTTTTAGAGTTACTCTTTCCTTAAGTTATCATTTTTAGTTTGGTTTAGACGTTGCTCAACACTCAGTTGACTATATGCGTATTTGGCTTAGATCGGATACCATATCCTGAGAGTTGGATGAACTTTCAAGAATTAGACTATTATCATAAATTGAAGAGAAAGAATTAAGTCTTTCCATAGTGCAACATAGTTACTCCCTGCACTATTTAATAAATGCAATAGCCCAGTTTTCTTTCCACTTGAAATTAATATTAATACGGTGAATCAGAATTTTTAGATTATCTGTTTTTTTTGTTATTGCCACAAAACATCACTTTAAAGAAATTTTCCATAACGAAGTATTACATAATGCCTTTAGAACATAGTCCACAAGATACTTCCACATTAGCTACACCCAATATATGTTACTGTATCATTTGTTCTCAGTTAATGACAAATGTACAGCCATGTTTAATGACACCATGCGGTCATGTATTTCATAAGGATTGTTTGGACAAACATGTAGCGTCGCTTAGGGAATGCCCAAGCTGTGCTCAAAGTCTAGACGATGTAAATTTGAAATTAGTAATTGTGAACGGGTTCGCAACTCCGCAGCCTATACTTGATCAGGGACCATCTACAAGTCAAGCAGCCAGAAGACCTGTCACAAGAAATCTTGCCAAAACCATGAGCTTAGCACCAGCTCCAGCTGGCGAGCAAACAGTACCATTAGACAGTAGTGCACAATTGCAGACATTAGATCACAGCAACAGCACTAATGGAGCAGCTGCCTCAGCAAGACCTGTTAATCGACAAAGAAGAGGTCGTCCTGCTCGTGCACCAAGAAATAATACCAGCACCTTCAATTATACTGCTATTCAAAATATGATAGAACAAGCTATCACAAACTTGATACCACATAATAGGAATACACCAGTGCAATTCACAGAAGTACCTGTACAATTGTCCTCTAATCAGCATAACATTTCACATAATTTTTCTAACGTGTCTCCCAGACGTATTGCAGACATTATGCAAAAATGGAATCTATATTTTGATGGATCCACTGAAGGATTAGGAGTAAACGAATTTATTTACCGAGTCAAGTCCCTCACAGAGGAAACTCTTGATGCAGATTTTGTAGCGCTGTGTAAGAACATGCACGTCCTGTTTGTAGGTAAAGCTCGTGATTGGTACTGGCGGTACCACAAGCAGATTAAGCAAATAAATAATAGCAACATTGATTGGCCAGAGTTTTGTCTCGCACTTAGACAGCATTATCAAGTTTACCATTCGGATTTTGTTAGTAAGGAACAAATTAGAGCTCGCAAGCAGAAACAAAATGAATCTTTTGCTTCTTTCTATGATGCTATAACAGCTTTATTAGATAAAACATCAGTAAGAATTCAGGAAGAAGAACTTTTGGAAATACTAAAACATAATTTGCGACCTGAACTTCGTCAAAGACTAGTATATCAGCCTGTTGCTTCTATAAGTCATTTACGAAGATTAGTACAGATGCAGGAAAACCTTGATATAGAAATAGGATTACGTACAGAAGATATACCAAAGAGTAAGCCTCAAACTTATCGTCGACAGGTATGTTTATTAGAAGATATTGATCCTGACTATGCCAAAGAGGAAAATGAGCTTCAGGACAATGAATTAGCTGTGGTCGAAAAGGTGGTAAAAATATGTTGGAACTGTTCTTCTCAAGATCATTTGTGGGATGATTGTATGGAGGAAAGAAAAATCTTTTGTTACGGTTGCGGCACACCTAATATATACAAGCCCCAATGCCCCAAGTGTCAACGTCGACTATCGGAAAACCGAGTGAAGGGTGTATTCAAAAACGGCCGGATGCTCCCAAATCACAGCCAACAATCATAAAAAATTTAGCTTCTCCCCAGATTGATACTGAAAATACAAGTAAAAATGCAGATCAAAATATTAGCCCGATTTTTGAACCTTATCATGTAAGACTTAGGAATTATCAAGCAATAAGAAAAAAATTGTTCAATGAAGTCTCTAGTATAAGATTAATAAAGAAAAATATTATTAGAATTAGAAAATATTTTCAAGGCCGAAAACAAAATCATAAAAAGTTAATTTCAGCTATATTTAGTGAGCAAAATGATATCCGTAGTTATGCTGAAGTTTCATTCTTAAACTATACAGAATCAGGTTTATTAGATACTGGAGCTACAGTTAGCTGTATAGGATCTAAATTAGCTTTACAAGATTGGAAAAATTTTAATGGATTTAGACATATAAATTCACAAGTGAAAACGGCAGATGGCCAGGCTCACAAAGTCATTGGTCTGTTATCGGTACAATTAAAATACAAAAATAAAATAGGTCAAATAAAGTTATACATTATTCCATCCATCAAACAAAGTCTAATTCTAGGAATTGATTTTTGGAAAATTTTCGCCCTTGCGCCAAATATAATTAGCTCATACGAATTAACCGAAGAAAAGAACCCGATCACAGTAGGTGAAAACTTATATCCTTTGACCCTTGCTCAGAAGCAACAACTGGAATTAGTAAAGAACATGTTTCCAAATTGTGAAAATAGCTTAGGTCATACAAAGTTGTTGAGTCATCATATAGATATTGGATCAGCAAAGCCTGTAAAACAAAGATTTTACCCCGTTAGTCCAGCAGTGGAAAAACTTGTTTTTGCTGAAATCGATCGTATGTTGTCATTAGGAGTCATAGAAACTTCATCAAGTCCTTGGAGTTCTCCTATGCGCTTAGTGCTCAAACCTAATAAAGTGAGACTCTGCCTAGATGCGCGTAAATTGAACGAGGTAACAAAAAAGGACGCATATCCATTGCCCAATATTGACGGAATCTTTTCGAGGCTACCGAAAGCTAACATTATTTCTAAGTTAGATCTCAAGGATGCATACTGGCAAGTAGCATTAACAGCAGAATCTAAGCCCTTAACTGCTTTTACTGTACCAGGTAGACCCTTGTACCAATTTACAGTGATGCCGTTTGGTCTCTGTAATGCTGCTTCGACTATGTGCAGACTAATGGACCAGGTCATTCCACCTGATCTACGTTATTGTGTTTTTGGTTACTTGGATGACCTTGTCATTGTCTCCGAAGATTTTTCATCACACCTCTCCATTTTGATTCGGTTATCTGAACAATTTCAGAAAGCAAATATCACTTTAAACATTGCGAAAAGTCATTTCTGCGTTACTAGCGTAAATTATCTTGGATATATCATTGGCAGTGGAGGAATCTGCACAGACCCTACAAAAATTTCATGTATTTTAAATTGGCCTAAGCCTAAGAATCTGAAACAAGTTCGGGGTTTCCTTGGTGTATGCGGGTGGTATCGAAGATTTATTCAAAATTTCTCTGAGCTTACGTACCCGATAACGGAATTATTGTCTTCAAAAAGAAAATTTTTCTGGACACCTGAGGCAGAAAAAGCTATGAATGTGTTAAAAACTGTATTAACGTCTGCACCAGTTTTACAAAACCCGGATTTTCAGAAAAAGTTTTATTTACATTGTGATGCTAGTGATTTCGGTGTAGGTGCTGTATTAGTGCAGTTATCGGAGAATAATGAGGAAATGCCCATTGCTTACATGTCAAAAAAGTTAAGTCGCGCACAACGCAATTATAGTGTTACAGAACGAGAATGTTTGGCCGTTATTCTGGCAATGGAAAAGTTCCGCTGTTATTTAGAGCTACAAGAATTTGAAATAGTTACTGACCATTCTAGCTTAATTTGGTTGATGCGTCAACAGAATATTTCTGGAAGACTTGCACGTTGGGTCTTTCGGTTACAACAGTTTAAATTTTCAATGTCCCATCGCAAAGGGCGAGATCACATTGTCCCAGATGCTTTATCCCATTTATGCGAGGAGGAGGAAATTTCTGAATTAGAAATGGAACCGATAATTGATTTAGATTCCGATGCATTTCTTGAGGCTAGCTATGTAAACTTGAAACAGAAATTTTTAAGGGATTCAAATCGCTTTCCAGATATTAAGATAATAGATAAATTCATTTACAAGCAAACTGAGCATAATTCTGGCGAGATAGCGCAGGAAAATAATAGTTGGAAACTTTGGATACCGGAAAGTATGAGAATAGAGGTAATGAAACAGGCCCATGATAGTGTCACTTCTGCTCATGGAGGTATGCATAAAACGATCTCACGCATACGAAGAAATCTATTTTGGCCAGGTTTAGCTAATGATATACGCAATTATATAAGAGGCTGCGACACATGTAAAGAAACAAAAGCCCCAAATGTCACGCTTCGGCCACCTATGGGACAATGCACCTGGACTTGTCGACCATTTCAACGTCTGTATATAGATCTACTAGGCCCATATCCTAGAAGTAAGAATGGCCATATCGGTTTGTTGATAGTACTAGATCATTTTAGTAAGTTTCACTGGTTGCTTCCATTAAAAAAATTTACTACAGCGACAATTATCGAGTTTTTGTTGAAAAACATATTTCATAGTTTTGGAGTGCCGGAGACAATTGTTAGTGACAACGGAGTGCAGTTTAAAGCTAATGATTTTAATGCTTTTCTTACTAAATTAGGTATAACTCATGTATACACCGCACTATATTCTCCACAATGTAATGCAGCAGAACGCGTAAATCGATCTCTGTTGGCTGCAGTTCGTTCTTATCTAGAAAAAGATCAGACCGAGTGGGATAAAAATATTTCAAGTATTTCTTGTGCGTTGCGTTCTGGATTACATCAGTCACTAGGCTGTTCTCCATATCGAGCACTATTCGGGCTAGATATGATTACACACGGTACAGATTATAGATTATTGAAAAATTGAGCACTTTTAGAGGAGCCCTTAATTCCCTTGCATAGAGAAGATAATTTAGCACTGATGCGTAAAGATATTCAAAAACACATAAAACAAGCCTATGAGAGAAATGTTTCTCAGTATAATCTTAGGTCAAAGCCTGTATCATTTAAAGAAGGAGATGAGGTGTTCAGAAGGAATTTTGCACAAAGTAAATTTAGTCAGAATTTTAATGCCAAATTGGGTAAACAATTTGTAAAATGTAGAGTGAGAAAGAAATTAGGAAATAGCTTTTATCAATTAGAAGACTATAACGGAAAAAAAATTGGTACCTTCCATGCTAAAGATATTCGACAATAATTTCCGCTAATATGCCGCCTAATGTTGTTATATTATCGGATGGTGTAATGGTCGAACTGCTTAATTTTGTTTTTTTTTTTAAATCGCTAATTGGGCGCGAATAAGAAAAATTCTCGCATGCGATTTAAGGCGATGTATTTGTTGTCATAGAGGGCGTTACTTCGATTGCAATAGATTTTTTTTTTGGCAGCGATCGCAGCTCACTTCAGGAGTTAAAAGAGAGAGCTTTAATTTGGTAGTGGTTATAAAAGACAGTGTATCAACTGCAGACGGCCTTTTCTTAATTCTAAAACCACTCACAGAAGTTACAAACGGCTAAGTACAGGCTAAGAAGAAAAGAAAAAAAACCACGTGCCAAAATTTTCCTCATTGGAAAATTCAGTTTTTCCAATATTCATAGAGCGCAAATAAATACAAAAGCAAAACTTAACGCAAGTGATTTACTGGGAAGTAAATTCAATATCAGGATTTTTATTGATTTCTCTTCGATTGTCTGGCCCTAAGAAAGTGGTGGAGCCGCTCATATATATTTACAAGTCGGATAAACATAAAACTGCTTTCACAGGTATGTCGCATATCACTATATGCAAACCTTAGGAATTCTTATAAAATTGTTTTCTTGTCAGCAGAAATCACAGCAGTTGTGATAGGAGTTTCCTATACACTTTCATAGTGGGATAGAAAAGCCAAGAGAAAGACGCAAATTACATAATTTGATGTCTGCTGATGAAAATTATATAAACTTCTGTACGCTGCGGATTGAAATCTACAAGGAATCGGCCAACCTACCCAACCTTGAAGATTTGGCAGTGTAGTATTCAGTGTTAATTTTCTTTGTGCCCACGTGTTTTTTTATATACAATGCAAAGCTACATACAGGCATATAGTTATAAAGAAACTTAAAGAATATTTGGCAAGAAAAAAAACATGAGTGAAAACTATTAAGAATCAAAAAAAAAATATAAATTTTTTTGTCTTAACCTAGAAAGCACGTGTATAGAATTTTTTTTTTTGTTAGGCTCGAGAGAGTGAGTATCTGTGATGATTTAATTAATCTCTTCGTGTGATCACCAATTATAAAATAATGCTTATTTTACTAATACCAGTTCAATATCAATAATAATTATTATAATTTTTTTTTTCCCCTTTTTATAAAATGATTTAAATACGCCTCTGTACGCTTATAAGTGCATTCATATGTTTGCAAAAGCATATGTATGTATATGTAACTGTTTAAAGTAAATGTAAGCGCAACGGGTCGCTAGTAAACTTTTGATTCTCTATTAAATTCCTAATTTTTGTTTCATAAATTTATCTGATTACCTATATTTCTAACAATTAACCTCTGAGTGAAAACTAAAGCATCGAACTAAAAGAAAACTATGCCAATTATATAAGTGAAAAACAAAAAAAAAAAAATAATAATAATAATGAATCAAAAATAATTAATAATGGAGTAATCAAATTAAATTACCAAGACATCGTTGGAAGGCCTTTCACCGCTGGATAAAAACAACATTATATGAATACAAGCACGTGAGTTATAACGTTTACCAAACTTTAATACCTCCCCATGTTGTTATGATAATCATATGGATTTAGTAAAACGGTTTCGATTTAGATTTACTTACATACCTAAACCATTCGTAATCTGATCCAAATGATTATCTCCGTTTACTTCTATTATTTGCATTCCTTTCTAGTTCGATACAGTTTAAGCTCTTAAGCTCGCTCTTAAATATTCAGTTCTTTCCTCACTCAATTATGAACAGCTGATTTACTGTATGTAGGTCGTTGAACTTCATTTATCACTTCTAGAATAACTTACATATTTACACATGAAGAGAAAATAAAGATCATACACAGTTACACAAGAAATAATTCAAACAAAAAAAAACAAAAATGTTTAAAACTAAAAATGTATAAATGTATATCTATTAATTCCGTAATTATATTCTTTTTATCTTCCTAATGCCATGAGCTATTATTCTTAATATAACATTAATTTTAAGTTCAAGCAAACTGCCACTTTTTTTTTGTTAAATAATGTCAGTTGATTTAAGCCTGAAATTTACTGCAGAAATTAAATGAATTTTGTTTATTTGAAAATCAACATGAGAAATTAATATAATTTTGTTGGTGATGTGGCAATACAAAAATCAGATGATCTAAACGTTTAAGGGATTTTCAGATTAAATATCCGCAATGAAAATCATAGGTAGGGTAGGGTAAAGAGCGGGCGGATCCGTTGTCATCTTGGATTCCGCATGATTCGCTGTAATTAATATTAAAAACTCCCCCCAAGCTTTCAACAATTTTGTTGCTTTGTTTTGACTATACTACTATTATGTTCCTTTGACCATTTTTTTTATTTTTATTTTTTTTAGTCATATTTTCTGGTAGTTTCAGAAGGGATCCTTAAATTTAATTTTTGTTAATGTAGAGACAGGTTTCCAGCAAAAACCCACCCCACACCGAAAGAGCTACGGTTCCAGAGGGTCCCGCCCCGCTAGGCATTCCTGACTCCGAGAGCGACTTAAACACCACCTTAGTCCGCCACCGATTCGTACAAGCATGTACATAACAATTTTGGCGCTCCAACAGGAGGCTACTCACATTTGAACATTACAGATTTATTGTTTGTCATACGCTTTGAAATTGCGCTTTAAATTTTGCAACAATTACATGGCCATGGCCATGGTCGGTCATAAGAAGAAGAAGGAGGAGGAGGCGACTTCTTTTCTAGCTGCCACTTCTGGCATTGTTATCTCTCCTCAATGCCCCTTTGTCGTTTCGCCCGTTTTCCCGTCACCGTCACTATATTGACTATTTTTTTTTTCGCGCTTAAGTTGTCGTTGTTGTCGTAGTCGTCGTCGTCGTCGTTATATTCCTTCCTGTCTGGTATAGCAAATCGTCAGCGTTGAATTCCTGAGCTTGAGCCGGTCGTCGAGTCGTTCGTCGTTCGTTTCGTTGGTCTTTCAGTGATTTATAAAAGGTGCAGAAAAAGAGGTAGTACGTAGTAGTAGTTGTAGAATCATTCTTCGACGTTGGGCCCAAAAGAATTTGCAGCCCCATATATATTTATATATATGTATATACATACATATATACACAACAAACACACACACACACACTGAAGCAGAGAGCAAGAAACATGAAGAAGCTTTTAACGAACTCTTTTCATTTGTACTTGGGGTACGTAGTATGATGACAAGGTTTTTTTTTTTTTTATTTTTTAACCTTCTTGATACACTTCTGGGTGAGAAAGTATCATTAAATTTTTGTAAAGTTTTTATGAGTTCAATAATATATTATTTGACCCATAATTTTTGATCGTACTAAACATAGACGAGGAGGTTTAAAAGGAATGAAAAAAATCAAGGATTTAAAGGTAAAACCAACTGTTATACATAATACTCATAATTGTTATACTTAATTGTAGTACCCAACTGCTATACAGACCTGTTGTAACAATATTGTTGAACTCAACTGTTTTATATAATTGTTATACTGAGGTGTTATATATTGGTTGTAAAACTAATATATAGAACTAGTAAAGTTAATGTGTGATATTTGACTGTTTAACTGAAACAGTAACCAAAACTATGTATCATACTCAACTGTTATATCGAACTGTTATACAAACTGTTATACATACTTTAAATAAAGCTTCACTATTTTTTTTATCGCATCGCTCGCTTTGGTCTTGCTTCTCTGGTAACTATTTAGGGTATCCAATTATTTACCATAGTTTTCAAGTATAACTTCCTCTTTATCATTTCCTTTCAAGTTTTCCATTTGGTTATGCATATGTATCGTCTCTTTGGATCGGTACAGACATATATACACATGTACAAACATACAAGCAAGCGGCTTTTGATTCAACGAATAGAAGGTTCTTTATATTTTTTTATTTATTTTTTCTTTTCTTTTGTATTTAAAATTTTGCTAAACACAAAAATGTGTAGTGCAGTGACGAGTAAGCGGGTTCCTTTCCTGTCTGTCTTTCTGTGGCCAGAAGTGATGACAACAAGCGACGTATGAGAGCAGCACAAGCAGTAGACGCAGAAGCCAAGAGACAAGACGAGACGTTTTGTGCCGCATTTAAATTTCAAATTGGTTCGTTAACATGAAGTTAACATATCTGCTAATTGCTGATTGCCAAAGTCGCTCGCAGAACCGAAGCTGAACAGAATCGAAGCTGAACCTGAACCCCGGCAGCTACCTTGTATCTTGATGCCTCAGTGCAGGCAGGCAGCGGCAGCATCCACAAGTGTGTGTGTGTGTGTGTGTGTGTGTGTGTGGCAGTTGGGAAGGAAGGCAGGCAGTCGGGAAGGCAGACAGACAGGAGGCACACAGGCACATAGGCGACCAACCAGCCAGGCAGTCAGGAATATTGCAGTTTTCTAGTTGTTGTATCCACTCTACTCTAACTCTACTCTTACGCCACTTCACTCTATTCCACTCCACTCCACTCCTAGAAGCGTATCTAATAGACACGCAGCAGCAGGAGCAAAAGCAGCGGCAGCAGTAGAAAGCCTTGCCTTTCTTATGGAAATTCTGTTCCATGTTCTGTTGTGTGTTGTGAAAAGTTAAGTTCATTAAGTGTTAGTATTTGAACCTCTGGGGCTAGGGCCAGGACAGCAGCCTTGCCAAACAGCCAGCCAGCCAACCAGCCAGCCAGCAAGCCATCGATACCAATCTCAGTTGCTGTTGCTGCTGATGAACAAATTCAAGCACCGCAGACACCTTTGATAAAGTAAGGCTCTCTCTTAAATGTAGAGGCAAGGTGAGCCGAAGCTGAGATAACCAATTGATGCAACACGCCCAGGGGTGGAGCTGCAGTGTGGACCCTTTGGGTGGCAAATATTTTGACAAGATATCGAACCGCAAAGATGACTTCGAGGAAGAGGCAACTAGCATTTTGATTTACTCATTCCAGACTCTAGAAATTTCCTTTATATTCTTAAGTATAAAAGGTGTTTAAATTGTTAATTATAATTGTGATTTAGAATTACTAAAAGATATATATATATCTTACTACCTTTCTAACTATGAATAGTTAATAAGTTTAATGAAGTAATTAAAATTTACTTAAAGTTTGTAATTGATTTCCTATAGATTAATTAACATGTTAGACAATATATTTCAGCAATTTAATAATGAGAATCTTTGTCCTTACTTATTTATTGATGATAAATGATATAAGGAGCTTAGAAATAAAGGACAACAAGAACTTTTAGTACTCGTCTGGCTATTTCATTAGGAATATATGTATACTATATATACTATATGTACATATGTATGTATGTAAGGTATGTATATATATTATATGTTATTTCAATTTCAAAGCAATTTCAACTCGTTTTTTCCCTGCCCCCCACAAAAATTATGAAATATGCAAAGCAATAAACAATTTAAAATCAAATAAAAAGACAACTTCATGTGCAACCCGAATCCGCATCGATTGGAGCATGAACTCCAAAAAAAAAAAAGAAAAAATATCAATATTTTATGCTTTAAGCATTTGTTTGCTTAGAACGACCTCCAAAAAAAAAAAAAAACTGAAAAAAAAATTGGGAAAAAAAGAACCTCGGCCACAAAAGAGTCAAGAGTCGAAGCTAAAAGTTTGGAGCTCCGATCTGGGAAACTGGGAGCTGGGAGCTGGGGAGCTGAATCTGCTGCCTACTTCATTCGGCGAAAAAAAAAAAATGTTGCGGCTGCCGCCGGTTTTGTTGTTGTCTAAATTTATGATTATTGCCCTGCCAAGCATCTTACGCGATGCGATGCGAGGCAACGTTGGATGCCGACTCAATTCGCCTTAGCTCAAAAAATGCAAGTGGAAGCCAAAGAAGCGGGTGCAACACAGCACACTACCATAAGGCCGCACTACATACTAGCCCGAATAATGGGGGGGGCCTGCAATGGTGGGGGCATAGTACGGGGGCCAGACCAAGTGATTTTGCAGTTATAAAAATTGGATTTTGCGCGCAACTTAATCACATTTTCGCCTTCAATTTTTTTTTTTTGCCTCTCTTCTCTTCTTTCGTTTTATTTTAAGTCCTCCCAACTCCATTGCGGAGCTATTTTATTGCCGTCGACTTTTTGTGACGATTTTTGCCTGGGTTTATTTTTTTGGTGTGCGGTTTACTTTTAGAGATGGTAGTATAAATCAGTTTAGATTTTGCCCAGGCGGCTATAGTGGAGGAACAATTTCCAAACACGCTGGCATCACTAACTTGGGGATTCTCCTGTCCCTGGTCCTGTCCCTCTGACCCTATTCCTGTCTCTCTGCTCTCTACTCTATGGTGGCAGTGTGCGAAAATTTACGATTATATCGAAATCTGATGGTTTATACGCGGGCCGAAAAAAGAACTTACTTTGTAGGTTTATATGCATGTACAAATACATATAAACGTGCAAGTGTATATCTCTGTATATATATGTGTGTGTGTGTCTATGTTGGAAGATTTACGTTTAAAAATTAATTTACGATTCCAGAGAAAATCAAATTACGCAGTCGTAGTTGTCTTCTATTTATGTGCCACCAACAAAGTTTTATTCAAATTACGTTTTAGTAATTAATTCCAAAATAGACTGGACCCCAAATGCCGATATCGCAACTCTTGCTAATCCGTGTGAGATGAAACCAGTTTGTTTTTGTTATTTAACCCATCTCTGTTCCTCTCTCATAAATACATACATACATACATACATACATACATACATACAGCACAGCATTTTTAATGTAGCCAATGATTAACCAATAATGAAATGTTTTAAAGAAGCAGTTAAAGTTTCTGGCTAGCAATTGCAATTGCATTTAACTCGTAACACGTAACTGAAAAAGACTTTTTATCCACCAAAGTGTTTTTTATAGGCCATTACGAATGCAATCCAAATTAAAATTGGAAAATTTATTTTATTTTTTTTTTATTTCTTTTTTTTTTTTCTTTTTTCGTAATATAGTATTAAATTGAAGATGGGTCAAAAGTTACGGGAATTGTCTAATGAATGCAAGAATAAATGGTTGGTCATAAACTTAATAAAACTAAATTATCAAAATGGGAGAAGTACATTTTTTTTACATATGTATGTACGTGGGAAATTGTTTGTACATCGAAATCGTTTGTAGTTTTTCCAGAAGTCGTTGATGCATAGGAAATAATACATAGGAATTTAAATATTATGCTTTTTAAGCGGTAAACAGTAGTTAACTATTCAAATTGGAAATCTATTCAACTTGTTGATTTTAATTGACTGTAAAAGTTAAAACTATGTTTAATATGCAGATTATTTTTAACAAGTTATTTTCCACTGGTTTATATTAATATCGCAATAATTGTTAAAGTGCATATATTAGAATTCACTTCTTGATCAAACATGGAATAAATGCTCAAAAGAAGTATTTCAATTTTCTCTTTAGGGGAAATATACAATAAATGTATTTTCTCAAATACATACATACATACATATTTTCGAAGATTATGCTTTTAAAAATATATCCTCCAAACAAATTTTAAATTTAAAATTATTTACAGAGTTGTAACTAGTTAAGGGACTAGGGACCGACTAGAACGGCCTTAATGTTTATTTAGATTGCCCGGAACTTTGCTGAAATTTACAAAACGCGTTTCTTTCGAAAAAAAAACTTTTTTCAGCACTTCTGAGCTGATATATAGAGTTCTAATAAATCGAATTACGATCATATGTGGTGTGGGAATTTTTCATAAATGTATCTAGTGGAATTATGTAAAAATATTGATTTTTAATATTTAAAATAATTCCAAACATCCGAAACTACCGAGATGCCACTTCCAAAAAAAGTGTATTCACTTTTGCCAATTGAGACCAAAAAATCCTTTTTTTTTCCAATCAAGGGGTGAAGGGTGAAATTATGTCAAGATGGACACGATGGCTTCCCCTCATTTACTTTACAAGGCGTGAAATTTAAATAGTTTTGTGTATTGTTAAAATATTAGTAATTATTTAATAAAAAATGCATGGTAAAATTTTTTTAAAGAAGAACTACAACTTTCTCAAAACTAATTGCTTTGACCGACTTAAGTACAGCTAAATGTATTTGTAAAAAAATTTTGGTTTTTGATTGACACTTCACATCAGAATTCGTTAAAACAATCTTCTATACTATTGGAAAAACCTGAGGCTTATTTAAAATAACTAGCTTTAAGCCAACAAAAAAAAGTAGCAAATTTGTTTGGAAATTAAAAAAAAAAAAGAAACCATAACGAGAAAAGTATTAAGTTTTTAAATAGTTTTTAAAAACTATTTATTAACGTCAAGAAATTGGAATGTTATGTCTTTATTAGTTGATACAAAAAAGTATGTATGTATGTATATATTTATTGATAGTAAGACAATTTCATTTGTTTTTCCTCTTTTCTTTTTTTAATAACATAATTTGATTGAAAGCAAAGAGAATGAAATGAGAAGATAGCCAGCCAGCCAGACAGCCAGTAAAGTCAGAGACAGTCGTTGAGTATAAGTGGAATGCATAAACTGAAATGACGCTAGGCTTCTTCTGGCGCATTGTGGACGTGTTATAAGAAACGCGATAGTTTTATCGTTGCATTTTTATCATGATTTCTTCTTATTTTTTTTTTATTCCTTTGAATAACATATCGCTAATTTAATCCAATAAATGTGTAATAAAGCTATCGTAATAGTCCAAAACAAACCATAAAATGTTTACGTACCATAGAGAGAGTAAGTAATCATTGACAGAGACTTCTCTGTCTTTATATTCATTCTCATTCCTTGGATTATGCCCAATAAAACGTTTTTGCATTTAAAGTTGTTTTTTTTTGTAACTTTTCGAGAATTATGGGCTAGTTATAGTCGCGATATATATATATATATATATTGGTATATATATGCAGGAGTCGTGAGAATTGTCATGTAAGATAACGGTTTATGCAAAACCTAACCTTCTACATGCCAATTAGCATGCACTAAAAGTGCAAAAAAGACATTACATCGAAGACACACCATGCATGAGTAAAAAATAAAAACACTGGAACACAGAGAAGTCTCTCTCTCTCTCTTTCTATCTCTTTCTATTTCTGTCTCTCTCTCTCTCTCTGTCTCTCGATCGACTGTGCTCACTTAACTGGCTGACCATTTAAATGAAGTTACTACGATTTACGTTAGACTTTTCGGGCCGTGTAATTGAAATGTGTGAGTGTATGTGTATGTGTGTGTGTGTGTGTGTGGATGAGGGGCTAAAGGAACATTGGAGGTAGGTGGGAGCCGAAGTGCAACTATAAAATTAGTTTTCATGGCGTTAAGAAACGCGTTTTTTTTTCCTTCTTTTTTCCAGCGAAAGAAATTCAATTTAAATGCATTTCGAAGTCGACTCTCGACTCATGTCTTTTTTATGGCCACATAAAAGGTTATCGGCATTTAAAAGGGCAAGCAACTATGGACAACAACGAAAAAAACTAAAACTATTAAATAGCATTATTTAGAGGGTGAATGGTTGGAATGGCCGTGTGTGCGAGTGCGTGCAGAGGTCCGCATAATTGGTACAATGCCTTCTCTTCCTCTCTGGACAATGATAAGCAGAATGAGAATAAGTTTAAAAGTCAAGTGTATAGACCAACTAAAATATCTATAAATATACTTATACATATACATATATAGAGAGAGAGAGAGAGAGCTAAAGAGAAATTCACTTTGCGTGTTTTAAAAGTCTAAACAACAACAAAAAATAACCCAAAGAAAAAAAGAAAATAAATGAAAAGAAACTAAATATGCTCATATTTTCATAATTGGCCAAAAAAAAAAAAAGGAAAAGAATTGACTCGCTGAGCAATTATTATAATTGCATAATTTTACCCATTCTAAACAAGCCCGAAAAATATATAAATAACAGCCACATGACAAGCGATTGAGACGGGATATGTACAATACACTGGCAGAAATCGAAAATGTAAAAAAAAGACAGACAAAATTAGATCAAACATATCAAATATGGCCAAGACAAATTTGACTAGACATGAGACTAAAACAGGTCCTTGTAATGGTAAGAAATAGTATAGGTCTAGTATCTAAAGTAGTGGTGATAGTTTTTCTCTCCGATATTTATATCAATTCGTAATATTTGCAATTTTCCAGCTAAACTTAACTACTTTTTTAGGCTTTAAAAGAAAAAAAAACTCTATTGAAATTAATGGAAACCTATTGTATATGTCAATAAGGCAAAATATGTAAGTATTAAAAATCATAAAATTTTTATGTTTATAGTTCTAGATACTTTTTCTTTTTAGATCGATTTAACTCTTTATGTCTATAATCCTAACGAATTATTCTAAACTATGAAAGATGTTTATAGTTCTAGATACTTTTTTAGATAGATTCGTTCTTACACTTTTTTGGCATTTTCCATCTTTGGTTAATGTATGTATTTATTAAGTTTTTGGTTTTTTATTTATACACTTTTTTCCAGTGGATTGAAATTTAACTAAATTTATATGTTTTTACGGTTTGGATTTATGTGTTGGAGACGCCAACAGCCGTCGCCAGCTTAGCTCAGGTTCGCTCTTTATTTTGGCTTTGGCTTTGGGGGGTTCGTTTGGTTGGGTTCGGGTTTCGGACTGACCGTCCAGGAAACAATTATCAACATGCTTGCTTTTATTTTTAGATGGGGGCGCTCTCGTTGGTACGCTGGCTACGGAAGCGACATTCAATGGCCACCAGTTTGGACTGCGTTTCTTTTTCTCTTATTTTGTTTTTTTTCTTACGTTTTTTTTTTTCTTCTTTTTTGGTTTTTGTTTCGTTTAGCCCAAAGGCTTCGAACTCCTCAACCGCTGCGCATGCGTTTAATTTGCTTTGGAGACCAAAGTCGAAGTCCGAGACCATTTTTGCCTGTTTTCAGTTTCATTTTGGGACAAGCAGTGAAAATGAGAGACAAGAGAGGGGCGGTTGATTCAAATTAGCCACGTCTTCAGCAGCAGCAGCAGTAACAGCAGCAAAATGAAGAAGAAGAAGAAGACGGCAAAAGACGGGAGTAAAAATATCAGGCAACAAACAACAATGGAATAAGCAGGCGTTACCCCAGAGGCGTATACCAAACCAAACGAGCCACGAACTGGACCTCGTCCTCTACTCTTTCCATCTCTTTCCCACATATGTTCGTATATCCGTTCGTTTTATTTGTCCGTCCGTTCGTTCATTGGTCGATCTGTCCACCATTTGTCTGTCTGTCCATCTGTCTGTCTATATGTGCATATGCGTTTCACTGGGGGCTTGATTATAGGGTCGAAATTGCCGGGTTCAACAAGATTATTAATGTGCGCCTGACTGCCTGCCTGACTGCCTCGTCTTGTTGCCGGTAACGGTTCAACTTTGTGGCGCAACCCTCCCAAAAAAAAAAAAAAAAAAAAAAAAAAAACAACATTATATACATATATCTAAATGTTGGCTTATAAATTTTCATCTTAAACTTTTGTTTGTTTTTTCCTTTTTTTTTTTTTGTGTCTGTCTCTTTCTGTTTTCTTGTTCAAGCAAATTAATTCCCGAATGACAAACAAATGAAATGGTCAACACCCACACAAAACAGTCAAGACAAAAAGAAAAGATATATTGTGGGGGGAGAGGAGGCCAAAAAGAGTGCGAAAATAATGTTATAAATACTTATGCATGTATATATGTTTGTTGTAGTTGTTTGTCCCACAGCTTTCAGATATCTTTTACTATAAAATACTCTTTGCGTAGGTTGCTTTCGGACTTTACAATAAAACAAATCCAAAAAAAAAAAAAATAAAAAAAAACTCAAAGTGAACAAAAAAAAAAAAATAAAGGAAAAAGAAAAAAAATGTCTGTTTTCGTTTTTTTTTTCTCTCTTCGTTGTTTTTGAGTTACATATGTTCATTGCTGACATATCCGCAATGTGGCAGCATAATATATAAATTGACATTGACAGTTGACATTTGTGGTACATAAATGTTAGGCCCCAAAGTCCGTTCATATATCATGTGAGATGACCATCAGCAGCAGGCGGCGTCGTCGTCGTCGTCTTACTTATAGACTGAAAACCTGGACCAGGTTTTGAGCTTTCTTTCTTTGTCTTTCGTTTTTTGTGTTTTTTTTTTATTTTTCGGTTTTTGTTTGAGTTAATTTGTTGTTGATAGGTTGACATTTTCAATTGGGGCAAACAAGACTCAAGTTCTCGGCATGTGGTGGGATAAATATTTTTTTTTCCCTGTCTTGTTTTTATTTTTATATACATATATGTATGTATACATATATGAAAAAAAAAATAAAGGTGACCGCAATTCAATTTGATTATAGATATCAATAATTGGTCAAGATATACATGCTTATTATGTGTAATTAATTGAAATGTTTGCTACTTATTTATACATATATCAATATATAAAGATTAGGGTTAGGTTAGATTTAGGGTCAATGTCTGTCCAATTTATAAGGTCATAATCTGGCCAATCATTCTGTATAAAAAGAGAATTTTAGACAATTCGTTTGCTGCTTCTTGGAATCAAAAACAAATGATGAGATCAGAAACGATTGGCTCAATGTTTATTGAGATTTTGCATCGTTTAAATAAAAGACAGCTGAATTTTTTGGCGTAGTGGAAAAAGAAGTCTTTTTTTTATTGAGATTGACCAAGATAACTTAGTTGATAATAGAAGCCATCAAACAGTTAAAGTCTTGCTATTTAAAAAAAAACGTCTGACAAGTCAGAGTTTTGAATAAACAGAAGGATTAACAATTTTATCCTTAAATTTTTTTGATTTAACTTAAGAAAACTTATAGAGTAATTATAGATGATGACAGGAATCGATTAGTTTAGAGTAACTCAGATTTACTTTATCGATTACTGTTCTAAAATTTCAATCATAATTAATTATTTTTTTTCATTGTCTTGCAGTTTACACTATTTCTAAATGTAAACTAATGTTATATATACATAATTAAGTTTATATAACTGTCCTTTGCCTTTTGAAATTAATGAATAAAAAATGTAATTATATAGGTTAAACATTTTTTTCTTGTAGATCAAATATTTATGAAGAATTGTTCTATTATAATAGTATTTATTATAAAAATATGACATAAGCCAAATTTAAGATACATATACATAAGATACAGATTCTGTTAAGCAAAAAAATATATATGTAGATATATACACATACATAGATACGATATAATTTTTGTGAATATTCTTAGTAAATATAGAAAAGAAAAATACAGTATTTAGATATATAAAATCGAAAGTAGTTTGCTATAACTATGTGTATAGATTATTTAAATTTTGGGATTTTCTATATTATAAGTTTTTTAGCCGATCTCATTTGTATTCCCATGTTAATCCTTTCCTGTTCTTGAGCAACCTGCTTTTTTTTGGGTTTTTGTTTTTTATTTTGGCACTTAAATTTCAATTTTTATATCACGTCAACCCATAAAGAAGTCTAATTTAGGGCTTCCTTTAAACGAAAAATCAAAGGAAAATGCATCAGAGGAGAGATATACATACATATAAATTTTTTGATTGGGTTGCCGTTTTCTCTTGCTCTTTTCTAATTAGTATGCCCGCTCATGCGCCTGCATATCAAGTGATGATGAAGGCACCACACAAACAGAGATAGACAGAGATAGATGGAGAGAGAGAGAGGTATAGAGGGACTGCCTGCATGGCAGTCAATCAGTTTGGTCGGCAGGAAGGATTTTCAAACTTCATGGGGAATCAAAGTCAAGCAGTCTGCTCCTGACCAGACACCATGTCTATAGTATTAAATATGTTAATTGTTTTTTTTTTCAGGTTTTCCAGTTGTTTTTTTTTCGGGAATCTTTTGTTATCGCATGCATTGGACTCGGGCTGGAGATCCTTTACCCGCAGCAGTTGCATGTTGCATGAACAAAAAAGAAAGAGAAAATTAGGTTCAACTTTCATGTGCCGAACTGAAATTTGATTTTACTTTAGATAACAATCAATCGGGTCGAAGTTACAGTTTACAAAAAAAACAAACTCTCTGTAAATTTATTTAAATTGAGGCAAGGTTATGGTAGAGTAGTTCGCAGTGCGACACCTTACACTAAAAAAAAAAAAAAGAAAAGAAAAAGGGGCAGGGCAACTGACACAGCGCGGGACGGACAACAACACACGCACATCAAGTGGAACAACAATGGAACATAATGTTTTTTTTTTTGTTATTTTGTTAACCCATCCCAGGAAAGAGGGGGAAAAAAAGAGTTGCAGAGGTGTCTGCTTGTTGTGTCCCTCTCCCCCACTTTTGTACCCTCTGACTCTCGTCGCTTATTGTCTTTTGTTTTGTTATTTTTTGAACTTGTTTCGTATCGTAAATTCAATAATTTTTGACATTTTATTGCATTTTTATTGCGTTTGTGACATCATTAAACGTTTTTATGACTTTTCTTTGTCGCTATTTGGTTGAGCTCTGAACTTGTTTTTTTTTCTCTCTCTCTTATATATATTTTTTTGTTTTGTGTTTTTTTTTTTTTTGTTTTGCTTGGAATGCTCTATAATTGGTAAGAGTCAAGTGGGTATATTTGGATAAAAAGATAGTTAAGTATAGTGTTCAAATATTTTATGTAAAATAACTTGAAACTCATTTTCGATGCCAAAAATTAAATGCACTATGAAAATTTTTCATTTTTTTCTTTTTAAATTTTTGGACTTTTATATTTAGTGGTAATATTATATTAAACTTTTTTTTTGAACGTTTATCTTGAATTAAAAACAAATGACCATAAGTTTTGATTATAATCTGGAAAAGCTTTTTAATATATTTTGTATCCCTATCCAATTTGGACCAAATGGAAA
Organism: Drosophila emarginata; assembly: GCA_037075365.1. Lineage (NCBI taxonomy): Eukaryota > Metazoa > Arthropoda > Insecta > Diptera > Drosophilidae > Drosophila > Drosophila emarginata. The sequence continues at coordinate 2,139,093 of JBAMCD010000014.1, read as the reverse complement.
TTTGATGCATTTTATTTAAATCATTTTCATTAAATTAAGAGAATTTAATGCCAATTGACTTTTTAATTTTGAAAGGAAATTTTAATGTTTAGAGTATTAATAGGTCGGTTTTTGATTGCTCTCTCATTGGGCCACATTGTAACCATCCTCATTCTGCTCTGCTGGTCGTTGTTGTCAATAATAAAATGCCGTTTGTATTTTCTTACCATTTGGAAAAACGTGCATATTAAATGCGCGTTGTTTGGTTGTATCTTGGCCTCTTCCGCGCGACCTTTTTTCTTTCTTTTTTTTTCGTGTTGTATTGTGGCCCTTTGTGCCTTGGCCCCTTTGCTAACAGCCATGAAATTAGACACATGTGACCAAAAAGAAAAACGGAAAAGGGTTCATGACCCAAATGGGGGAGGGAGTAAAACAGCAACAGCAACAGCAATAACAACAAAAAAAAAGTGAAAAATATTGGAAACTTAATTACCTTTTTGGGCAGGTTCAACTGAACATTAACTTGGAACTTCCTAACGAAGCAGCTGACAGTTGGGTTACACCCGCGCAGTTAAAGAAGGATCGAGGTAGATGGTATATGAATAGAGAGGAGGTAGGACAAAAGACATAGAAATAGAGATAGAGAGGGTTAATGGCTAATGGTTTTCTTCGATTTTCTCATGTGTAAAATTGTTGTAAGTTTGTTAATTTGTTTAATTGTCTTGCCCAGTCGTCATGTGAACGCATCATCGTCATCCATCGACATCATCATCATCATCTTGTGTGGTTGGTTGGTTTTGCTGTCTAGACGCAATGAAGCCGAAAAAATGTTTTAAAGAAATTTAACTATTGTAGCTTCTCCTAGTGGGGTTTCCTTTTGTATAACAAAAATTCTTTTTCCCCACCAAAGACACATCAGGTGTACGAGTAAGATAAAAAAAAAATATATACATATATATACGTACATATATATACCAAAAAAAAAATACAATGCTAATGAAACCCTTTTTTCTCAGCATATTTCTCAAACGATCGTGACGATGATGCGTTGTTGCCTTGCGTCTTTGTGTTGAACTGTGAAGAAAAAGTAAAGCTGAACAACACAATCATCGGCTTAAATGGCGCTCTTTTGGGGGCCTTGAACAATAGTAGAAAAGGTTGTTGTTTCTTTTTTTTTTGTTTTTTTCCTTTCCTATTTTTACAATAACCGAAACTACAAAGCAATGAATAAGTTACATGTGTACACTTGCAAACAAAAGACCATGAATACACTTCGATATGGTAATGCCATGTGAATCGAGTTTCGAGTTTGAAACGAATTGTAGAAATTTTGAATGGGAAATTGATCGAAAAAAAACCAAATTTCATTCAAACAGTTAATGGTAAAATCTTTTTTTTTTTTATATTTTCTATTTCTTTTGGTAACCAAAACAAACCGTAAACTAAAATGACTCTCAAGAATTTGAATTAAAATGAATCAAAAAGATGAAATCAAAAAGCTTAACTTATGTGAGACTAATGCTTTAATACATTTCTGATCTCACTCACAGTTATCCCTTAAAAAGAAAATACTTTGGCATGTTGGTTTTGTATTGGAAGTCTTCTTCATTTAACTTTTTTCAGGACACGTGCCCTATTAAACTATTAAAATATATTCCATTTTAGTAGCATTTAGTTTAAGTATTCCATTTTAGTCACTTGAATACATTTAATATTTATTTTATTATTGAATTCTAACAAATTTTATAACAATTTGTGTGCCAATCTCAAAGCGAGAAAGCTACAAAAAAGTGTGGCTGTAATTTTGCATTGTCATAATACCAAATAAAAAACAAAAAAAAAAAACAAATTAAAAATAGAAATCGTTTATTTCACAGTTAACTTTTACTTTTTTTGATTATATCATATGATACATATTTGAACATTATCAATCACCTGTAATAATTTATGGTCTACCCCTAATCTCACAATTATACACACACTAACTTCGCTAACTGGTTGACCGACAACCTTCCGCTATTGCAGCGGTGAAACCTGCCCCGCTGGTGTCCTAATTAAAGCGACACCTATTATAGATATGTACATAACATACATTTTTAATTCAAGCTTTTAATCATTTGTCAGTGAAATTGTAGAAATTAATAAATATTTCATGAGACAGTTGAGTGAAAAATTAGACAAGTTACTCCCCCTATACCCATTAGACCCTCTTACCACTGCCACCACCACTACTACCCTTATCCATGACCCCAACCCTATTTTAGATACCCCTATAACTATGCTAATTATGTGAGATACTCCCAAATTCGATATCTGTATATAGTTCTACTTTAATAAAAATGTTATAATAATTCACTTTTTTTCCTTTTCGTTTCCTGAAAGGAGAGAGAAATTTATTGAGTCGGTTAACCTGAAAGGCTGCACATGCTCAATGGTCGGACACATGTGACGTAGATAGTGACGGGGGTTAGTTCTGTGTCTTTTTTTTTTTTTTTTTTATTCCTCTCCTTTTTTATATATATATTTTTTTTCTTTCTGACCTCAACCAAGAAGACACGCAACCAAATGGAACCGAACTGAACCAAACTAAAACTATCGAGCATTCTAGGGTCGTGTGTGTGTGTGTGTGTATATAAATTTAATTTAGTCGGTCGGCTGTTTGCGCCTAACAATTAAAAGGCAAACTTCAACTAGAAACAATTTTCAAGATGAATACAAGAAGATAAGAGGAGTGCAGAGAACGAGGGTCAAAGCTGTCGGTTGGCATGAAGTTGACGCCTGCATTCGATGGGAATACTTTGAGAAATAGCGATGACAAACTACATAGATGACATATATACAATAATATTTTATAGATATATAAATATAATAATAATATGGTAAATATATATTTCCGTAATTTCTTTATATATATAGAAGTAGTAATTAATTAAGTTTGAAATTTAGAAATTGTATTCAAAAGAGCGTTGAAACAGGAATTTGATTGTTTTTATTTTTCTAAATATTCTACAGCATTTTCAGAATAAAATTTGAAAGCTTTCTAACAAAACTCACCTGAAATTTCAAACCATTCCAACATTGAAATATTGTTTGGCACTTTGGTCTTTTCGCTTCCATTTTTTGATCCTTGATCGGTTATTCTCTGAAATGATAGAAAAATAATTCTGTTAGTATTAAAGTTATTTATATTTGGATCTATAAAAAAACTTAAGTTAAGTCATAACTAAGAAGAATTTAAAAGAAATAGAGATATGCCTAGTCGAATGACTTTAAAGATATTTATGCAAATTTTTTGTGTTGCCTACTACAAGTTCGTGTCACGCTCGCTTCTCTAGTGCGTAGATCGTATGCGCCGGCGTCTCTCAAGTGACACAGCAAATGCGTGTCTCTACTGTCCTGCTGTCATTCTGTCTGTCCCTATGTCTCCCCAAGCCCAACCCCAACCCCAACTACTACTTACGTGCATACCTGACGCAAAAAAATGTTAATAAAAATCATTTAGACAAAAAAAACTGAAATATAAAGGAAGGAAAAATAGTGTGTGAGACCATTTCTCAGCTCGTTTCTTAAGCGTTTCAAATTGACTTTAGTCTTTTGGCCTGACTCTCCATGGAATATTAATTTTTTCTCGTTTTTTTCTCCTCTGTTTTTTTTTCTTTTTTTTTTTTTTGGGGGGGGCAGGTACATATATGCAAATGAATTCGTTTGAACGTTAATGAGTTGAAAAACGCCTCCTGTCTTTGTTTTTTACCTTAGTGGCACAGCCGCCGTGGCCGTTGCCGTTGCTGTTGCTGTTGCTGTTGCCGCCGAAACCGATGCCTTCGCTCTTGCCCCTGTGTGGCTGCTACTGAACTTCAACTTCACTTCAATATTAATTAAAGAAAAAGAAAAACAAAAAAAAAAAGATTTTTCTTTATTGTTGTTGTTATTGCTGTTGGTTTTTCTGTTATTCAGTTATTTTTCTGCTACTCATTCGCGTTGTCAGCATTTTTATACCCTCAAAAAAAATGAGTTAATCAGTGTTGAAATTAACTTTGAATTACAAACTATATAAAGAGATATATTTAATATGTATATAGATTATAGCTTCATTAGCATTGAGAGTGGTAAAGCCATGTCAGTTTAGCTAGCAGATCAAACAACTATATCATTTAGCTACCAATTTAACAATTAGTTGTAAAGGATAAAAACTAAATAATGGAGCAATTAATTTAAATAGATGATAGAGTATATATATTTCGGTATAAATAAATTTAAATATGGCCCACTGGCTTCTTGCTCTTGTTGTTGTCGTCTTGACTGTATTTTATTTCCTTTAATTAATCATATGCAATTTGGGGAGTCTCTCGAAAAAGATCTCAACTCTCAACTGTGTTGATCCACTTAATTATTTAGCAATTTATTCTCACAATTGTTAACAATTTTTTGTTCGTTATTCTTTCTTTTTTTTATTCTTGTTGTTGTTGTTGCTGTTTGCTTTGCTTTGCTTTTTTTTTTTTGATATTTTGTATTTTTTTTTTTTGTTTGTTTTCCGCTTTGCACGTTTTGCGTAGTTTGGTAGCCAGTTTGTTGGTTTTTCTATAGTTTCGAGCTTTTGTTTTCTGTGTTTTTGGATTGAGTAGGAAGGGGTGGAGGGAAGTGCTTGCCATTAAACTAATGAAATTAGGAGGAAAAAAAAAACAAAAAAAAGTTTATGCTGATAAGACAAAACTATTAAGGTTTTATTTTATGGTTTTTTATGCGCAGAGAGAGGCATAAGGGAAGGAAATTAAAGCGTAATTAATGGTCTGAGCTCTTTGGTGTGCGATTAATCAAGATCAATTAAAACAAAACAACCAACCAGAAAGAGTTCAAAAGTATTGAACTAAAACTCTAAGAAACTTTCATACGTTAAGTGAAAGGAAAATTGAATTTGCAAATACTGTAGATACATAGATCGTATCGGAATGAGAATGCATGAAATCGTTATCGGTAATCGTTTAAAAGTTATTGTTTTTAGGAATAAGGGTGTAAGTTTAAGTTCATTCACACAAATTGTCCTCATTAATTGCTAATCAATTACTAATTAAAATCTTTTTTTTTTTCAAAGAAATAATATTAAACTCTAAAGAAATGTTAAGGTTCAATGAGATGTCAATGGAAAAATGTTTATTTATAGAAATAAATATATTTATTGTATAACAAATGATTGACTCTTTTTATATATTCCATCCCAATTAAATAGACCCTTTAAATATTAGATATTGATATGGATTTTTTGTGGTTATTTGAAAACTATGATATTTGACCCACTTTACCTGATTCTAGATATTGAACAGGAATGAAATAGCACATAATTCTTATATTCTTCGTATATATATTATAGTTATCGTTTATAATCTCGTTGAAGAAATTCCTAATAATAGTTCCCAACAGTAAGTTAATTTATTTTTTATCGACCATTACAATTAACTATTATCTGGTATATCCAATTACCCCTATATGTGTAGAGTATTAAACAAAATAAATAAGAAACATAAAAAATTGGAACGTGGGATTAAACTTTATAAATGGTACTTTAACATGCAGCTATTATATTTTTAATTAAATTATTTATAAAATATATATATTAAAAAATATTAAATAGATTTGTGATTAATATTTGATAAGCTTTTTTCATATTCTTATCTCTCCGTTTATCTGATGATCAACCGTTTGAACGATTTGGCTTTAAATTGAACTCACTCAACACCCATTCAATTCATTCAGTTGGCCATTCATCCAATCTATCAATTCAAGATAACAATTCAGCCATAACTAATTCAGAAAACAACTCATCTAAATTCTCTCATTAATTTTGCACAAAGAAAAAACAAAAAAAAAAAAATGCTGAAACCAAACCGAAAATCAATCAATTTGTGTATTTTATAGCTGTCGCTTGGTATTGTGTTTGTGTCTGACATTTTCCGAATTGCCATTTAATTAATTAATCGACTTTAAAATTGTCAATTTCAAATGTTTATCACTTATTAAAAATCTATTCAAATCGAAATACAAAAAGCCGCCAGCTAAAAGACAGCCGTATAAATTTTCTAACCATATATCGTCGTAGTTGGATTGGTCGGACGTGTTTGTTGTATCGTAAAACCCACAAAACATACACAATATAAATAAATTTATATAGATATTTTGGCAAATAAATTTGATTTCGAATATTGCTTAGTATACACACAGACATACATACATGCATAAACACATTTGTACATATTTTAACATGTATTTGTATTTGATATAGTTTTCGGGTTCTTCTTATTTTTTTTTTTTTAATTTAAGTTCAGTTCTGCTCAGTTTTTTGAGATCGCTGACAGTGATAAGTATGGGGCCACACGCATTAATTTGTGTCTGGCTTTCATTAAAACCAGAAATAAAACATAAATGAAAATAAAACCAAAGAAAAAAAAAACGCACACAGAAACAAAAAAAAAATACTTTAAGAGCAATGAAAAATGTTTTTTTTGTGTGATTGCGTTATTGTCCGGCTGTTGTCTTGAAGATTGGGTTTTCGAATCGCTAAAAACTTGGACACGCCATATTCGCATTCAAGTTTTTTGTAGATGGTTGCGTGACACGAAGGATCTTTGAAATTATTGACCACAAACTAAAGGTTGTAACATACCACAGACTTTTTATGTACAACCATATGTACATATCCTCGTGGATAAGAGTTTTATTTTATTTATTTATTAATTTTAAAAATATTGTTTTTGGGTTGAGTAAAAGGTGATCCTTTATGATCAATTAATCAACATCTTTGCAGGGTATCCAAAAAGTAGGCTTTAAAAATTCGTTAAGGAATACCAAAAAATGTTTAATTTTATAAAAAGAATTCTAAGCGATAAAAAGTTGAAAATGTGTTGGAATTGTTTCATGAATTTTGAAACCATTTTTGCTGCCAATTTTTGAAAATATGGAATAATTCTGCCCCTTTAAATCTCAAAATGTACATTTTTATTTTTTAAATAATTTCTGTGTAGTTTCATGTTTGATATATTTTATTTTGTTAAAGTTCTGGGAGAGGTTTACTCTCATCTCTAGTTTTTGGAACTTGGCAACTGTTTGGTAGCCTGCTTTTTGCCTTATGAGTTTTCTTAGTTTCTCTCTATCTCTCTCTGTCCCTCTCACTCACTCACTCACTCATGCACTGTTCGTCTGACGCACGATGACGTTTAAATTTCAAATGATTGATTCCCCGCTGGCAAAAACTTTGATTAAAGCCGCGCAGCAGCAGCCTCGCCAGTCTCAACAATCTCAGGAGGAGTTGGCACGCCCATTTGAGTCTTGTTTAGTTGGCAGGCCTATTTGCGTGCTTAAATATTTTAATTAAAGAATATAACAATTACAACAAAAAAAAAAACGGTGGAAAAACTACAACAACAACAACAAGACATGTTAGTTTTAAAATATATTTGGGAGGCCAATCATCGTACTTCTACCCTCCTCTACCCCTCCTTCTCTCCTTCTCTATTACCATCTGGTTGTTGTTGGTTTTTTTTTTTTAATTGCAGTTTACATGTCTATTAACAAGCTTCGAGTTTGTAACTAACAACTTTTTCAGCATTTTGTTTCTTGTCTCTTGTAAATTTTTAATTGCAACTGTCATCGCGTAGATAGAGTGGGTAATTGAAGCGTAGGACTGGAAAAACGTTTTTGGAAAACTAAAATAAATATACAATAAAAAAAGAAAAAATCGACCTGTCAAGCCACAACAGCAGCAGCAGCACTAGTACCACCAGCACCTCCCCCGCCCCTTTCAACCATCTGACACAGCTCCACCTTGCATCAATCATCGATCAAAGTGTCCCGCATTGAGCAAAATTTTGTTCTCAAATTTCGTTCAGGTGTAGAATGACAAACCGCAAAAGAAAAATTAACCATAAAAAAATTCACACGTTTATTATGTCAAAAAAAAAAGAAAAAGAAAAAGCGACACACAGATAGAGAGAGAGAGAGATAGAGCTGCAGAGAAAAACCGCATTGAAAAGCCGTCAAAACAATATTGACAATTAATTGATTTCAATTTAGAAGCCTATTGAATGATTGGATTACATTACACCTCACCTTACACATTGTTCGATTGGCAAGAAAATATATACATAGATTTAGAATATATGTACATATGTATGTATATATGTGAGAAGAATATAGAAGAAGTATGTATATATTGAGGGGATTACTTTCAAAACGGATTTACAGTCAGTACTAAAGTAAGTAATTAATGTTTATTTATTATTAAGTGAGAAAGTAAGTAATGCACTCATTACTCACATAACAGATTTTTCTTCAGTTATCATTAGAACTATTATTAAGCGGCACACATGACGTATGAGTGATATGAAAGAAATGTTACCAATAATGGAATAATCAATGGAATTTAAAATAAAAGATAGCTACAGCTTTCTATCCAATACTTTTTAAGATTAAAAAATTATCTCATTTATTTTATTGTATTGAAGTAACTAATATTCCCTTTATCAATTTTACAATTGAACAATTGAAAATTAATTTTATTAACAAACAAAACCTTCATCAAAACTATTTAAAAAAAAATAATTACTTTCCAATCTAGTAAGTGATACAAATACAGTTAGAAGACTTAAGAGATTCCATGTTCTATATCTACCATCATATATGTATATGAAATTAAGCTATATAATAGTGATTATTATTATAATCTATCTACTATATTAAACGCAGTAAAGGAAACAAAATATTTAATTGAAACAAGTTCATTTTGTAGTTTATATACATACATATATACATACATATTTATATAATAACCGAAAACATTATCTTCAATTATGATTATGGGGTAAAAATGAACATTCCCAAAAAAAAAAAAAAAAATTAAACCAAAAAAAAAAAAAAACCAAAACAAAAAACTTGGCCAAAACCAATGTATGCGTATTTTTTTATAATAAAAATATGTGAAATGAATACTTATCATTATCTTTCGGTTGGAAAGACTTGCCGCCGTTTGTCATCAAGAGGGGTCTCTCCTCTTTGGTTAATGGATGTGGTTGGCGTTTTTGTTAGTGTCTTGCTTCTTATTTTTTTTTTCTCCTTCCTTTTTTTTTGGGCTACCGCAGTCGGTGAGTCTGCGAGGTGTGATCTTTTCCCAACATCGTTGTCGCGTCTGTTGCGCCGGTGAGTGTATGTGTGTGTGTGTGTGTCTGTCAGTCCGTTGTTGTCGCCTGGTTTGGAGGTTGGCGGGGCTGGCTGGTTGGCCACCGACTGAGGCGTCGGCAACTCTGTCCTCTCCGCCTCGTTGTCGTCGACAACAGCAACAACAACAACAAGTTCACAACTTTGCGCGCTTATCTTAATTGTTGCTCGCATATTAATTTCGTACCTGCTGTGCCTGTGCCGAGTTCCGAGTGTGCCTGTGCCCAGTACCAGGGCGACCAACTTGACCAGACCAACTGGAACTGGGACACAACAGTCGGTCGGTTGGTCGGCCGGCAATTGTGGTGTTATCTTCCCTTTCAACTTCTCTTCTTTTTTTTCATTTTTTTAGTCCCGCTCAATCACTGCTGTGTTCACAACAACAGCAACCAACCCCCTTAACCTTCTTTCCCTTACCACTACCTGTTTCCCGGCTTCTTTCTCTTTCAGTGTTGTCTCAACTTTATTGTTGACAAATTAATAGATTGTCTTGTCCATATTAACACATTTACGTGTTGTTGTGCCGCTTCCTTCCGGGAGCATTAAAAATTTATGTGCATCAACAACATTTACGAATCTAACTGATGTGTCTGTGTTGCTCTGATTAGTATTGAAATGCATTTTATCGTCTCAAATATACATACACAAAGACACACACACAGACATTTAAATATACATATGTATGTATGTATACAGCTGCGAACATAAAAATAGCACCACTCGCACTAGCAATGTGTTCGAAGGACTCTAAGGTTTATTTCAACGGCTAGGGAACATCTAAATACATTTTTAAAAGTAGAAACTCAACAACTAATGAAAGAGAAAAAAAAAACTTGATATTAGTCAACCGTTTTGAAGTTTTTTAAGGAACTTCGTAAAAACTTAAAAAAATTGGCGAAAATAAAAATAGCACCACTTTTCAAATATTAACTAAAAATTATAAAAAAAAGAAAAAATTAAGAAATTCTTTTCTTATTTATAATTAGCTATTTAATATGACATTAAATTATAAATTTAATGTTTAGTTGCATTGCCCTTATTGGCAATAATGGCTGCACAACGTCTTGGCATTGAGTTAACCAGGTCTTGGCAGCGTTTCACAGGAATTTTGCTCCAAGACTCCTGAATTACTTCCAAAAGTGACTTGTTTTTTGTTGATTTGGTAATAGCAAATGTCTTTATAATATCGCACCAAAGATTTTCGATGAGATTGGGATCTGGTGACTGTGCAGGCCACTCCATAACGTTCACCGAATTCGTTCTGAACCACTTTTTGGCTTCCTTGCTAGTGTGCTTTGGGTCGTTATCCTGCTGAAAGACCTATATCAGGGACATATTGTCGTCTAGGTGGGGTAGCACCACCTTCTCCAAAATATTTACATAAACATGCCGATCCATAATGGGTTTAACCCAGTATATTGGACCGACACCATAGTATGAAAAATATCCCCATACCATTACTCTAGCTCCGCCGTGTTTAATGGTTTTCAATATGTGTTTTGAATTGTATTACGACTTCTGTGGACGCCTGACGTACGTTCTAGAGATTTTCCATCAAATATGACGACTTTGCTCTCATCATTCCACAGAACATTACTCCACTTCTGGGCTGACTGATTCGCATGTTCTTTTGAGAACTTAATGCGGTTGGCAACATGCCTACCATTTAAAAAAGGAATTTTTCTTGGGCTTCAGGCTTTTAAATGATGATCTCTGAGGTATCGTCGAACTGTTTGGACAGTTGTAAGAATATTCAGTCCTGTTTTGGTTCCGTTGCAGGATTAAACTGATTCTTCTTGCTCTCTCGGATTAATTTATGCACCATCCGCTAGGTCATTACTCGCTTTGGTTCACGATTTTCAGGCTTTTCTTCATATGTGATTGTATTCCGGATCATTCTGTTGTAACATTTAACCAATTTTCCAATATCCGGGTAGGACTTCCCATAAAATTTCATTTTTCGAATTAATTCCCCCTTTTCCACTAAGCGGTGCCTTCCGCAACCCATTTGATTAAAAAATTTCTAATTTTTTGAGATATTAATGTATAAATTAATTAGTTTTATGCAAAAACTGTCAAATACGTACTTTTAATTGAATCGATTCCGCAAAAAATAATAGAATTTGTCTAAAAGTTGCAAGTGGTGCTATTTTCATTTTCGCCATTTTTTTGGTATTTTCACTAAAAAACGCTAAAAACCTACAATCCATATAAATTCTGAGAACTTACATGCTGTTTTCTTAAAGAGGGAACATCCACCAATACATTAAATGTAAAATTATTAAAAATCCATTCACCATTTTTTTGTTTTTTGATCAATAAGATAAAATGCTATAGTGGTGCTATTTTTATATTCGCAACTGTATATTAAGAGTGTATTCCTAAGCTAATTTTAATTACCCACAAAAGGTGATGAGTTTATGTTAAAGAAGACCAGGCATGATAAGTGCATCAAAGTTAAGAAGAGATGTAGAGAGCGGGATCATTATAGCCGGTCTACCGATCCAACGATCCGCTGATCCACTAAATTATCGCCGGAAGCGTCCGTTACGTGTTTTTTTTTCGAGGCCTCTCGGCCACTCGTATCACGTATGTAGATGATAGTCTGACTAGTTAACTAAAGATCTGATTCAAAGTATAAAATGATTGATTGCGATTACGACCGCACTACTGGCCAAAGAAGCCCATAAAGAAAGTTGCAAAGACGTGAAAGTCGCGTAGATCTATAAAAATAATAATAAAGAAAAAAAAAAGTAATACAGAAAACGAAAAGAAAAATTAAAAACAAGGTGATAATTGAGTCACAGCCAAGTGGAAATGGCTGCGGCATCGGCGCCTATGCAACGTGATTCTTTCCCATCGAAATGGCAATGCGATAAGAGGAAATTAAGACGACAACCTGAGAAGTAGTTAATTTGATTAAATATTCAAAACAAAAAAAAAGAATAAATAACTATATATATATAACGGTAGAAACAGATGCATAATTTGCTATCTTTTCATGAACAAACATCTGTTTTTGAAGCTAGAATATATATGTATGTACATATATAAAGTTTTAAATGTACTTATAATTCTTTCACGATAATTTGGTTTGGTTTACCACAACCACAAAGTACAAGCAATTTGCATGGTATTTATTCCCCACCACAACATTCACACTCTTTTTTCATTGACATTTTATCTTTTTGATGAAAAGTACTTAATTAGCTTTATGAAATTGCAAAAAATAAGATATATAAAACAACCGAAAATTGAAGCTAAAAAATTGAGACACTTTAGTTGAATTTTTATTTTGTTCTCAATGTATACTTATGTATATTTCAATTTTAAATCGTTCTTTACATAAAGTGGAAGCAAATAAATAAATAAAAGAAATAATAAGAAATAATAGCAAATTCTGAAATAGTTTCTTTATCTGGTTAAGTTCAAGTGGTTGCTAGGATTTGCTTAAATCAATCTTTCATTGATGTGATTGAAAAGGAGTAATCCTTATTCAGTGGGTCTAACTCAGTCGAAATAGAAAAGTTATATATTAACCTATTCTATATCTGAATTTTATATTTTAAAATGCTATCAAAGAATAATTTTGTGTCAAAATAAAATTTGACTAGTTTTTCTTTTAGCATTTTTTACCATGCTAATAATTGCAAAAAAAAAAAGGATAAATATTTAAAAGAAAGGAGTTTTGAATACCGTTTTAAAAATCGAATTCACAGATGCAAATGGAAACATAAAATTTTCAAAATTTCTTAAATTTTGGCAAGTGAATGCTTAAGAAAACGATGGTTAAAATGATCTTTTTGTAGATGAATGGTAAATTTATTCGATATAAGGATATGGTTTTTTGTTGTAAACGATAAACTGATAATAAACGGTTATAGAATAGATTTTTTACTTTTTTCTTTTTTGATTTTGAAATACTTTTTGGAGGCTGCCCAGCGACTATAAATGATGAATCTTTGACTGTAAACAAATCTCTTCAACTTTCAACTGTTTTTCAACAGTCTATTTCTGACATTTCTCATGCCCCATCACCGTCATCTTCATCGTCATCATCAACATCATCATCATCATCATCATCATCATCGTACTCATTGTCAGACCTATGGATGATATGTGGATAATGGCTTTCTGTGCACCATCAACAACAGTTTATCTTGCCCTAACCTTCAACCTTTTGTTGTAGCGGCAATCAACTTGAATCCGCCTTCCGCTTTGCCCTCCCTTAGCCACAGCCACAGCCACATTCCGCACACTGCACACTGCACACACCCGCTCTCTTTACCCTTCACTCAGCTGTTCAACACCTTCGCTTAAGTTTTTCATTTTGGATTGGAATTGCAGCTGGCTAGTAAAAGACAGACAGGCCGCCAAAAGTGTAGACAACTTAAATCAAAGTGCTAATTTTAAAATAACAACCCTGTAGACAGCCTAAACACACAGCCAGAAAACAGTAAGACGGTGGGATGGGATAGTGAGTGAGGACAAAGACAGACGGATAGACGGACAGACAGACATACAGAGTTTGAGAGTGAGAGAGATAGAGCAATATAGAGGATCGGGGCAGGGAGATGACAAGAGAAAAGAATGGCCCAGCCACTCATATTGGAAAAACGTTTACGCGAAACTGCTTAACTAGCTTGGGCAACAACAATTGGTAGTGGTAGTAGTCAGAGTAAGATGAACGGCACGAAACAGGATGTTGGAACGTGGAATGGCCAGGCAAAATTTGCAAAAAGAAGCGACTCCGACGACTCCAACTCCAACTTCATACTCATGCCATCCCCATGATTGTTGATGTTGAGTTATAGCGGGGTATATTAATTTTAGCTGCCGTTGATGGGCTTGAGGGGCTTCCAAAAAAAAAAAAGAAAAAAAAGAAACAAAATAAAGAAAAAACCCAACACAAAAATTTTTTCGCACATTCACAGCTTTTTCGAAAAAGCATTGGAGCTCAGTTGAATTTCTGTTGCTGTTTTTTTTTTTTGAACGTTTCATATTATTATTTTTTTTTGTTTTTTGTTTGTATATTTCTTTCCTTATTCCTTTTATTTTTTTTTTTGCTGGGCGCTCATTCTAATTGACGAAAATCAAAAAGACAGACATACAAAGATCGAGATCCCTTTTTTTTTGTTATTGTGTCGACTGGAAACGTCGGGACCACGTAATTGTTTGCACATATTTCTGAAACACCAAGAAAGCTAGCGGCATAAGAGATGGCAGCGTGACTTGGTCCATATGACACGATCTTACAGTTAGTTGCAACCGCCCTGGGTATTCAAATTGTAGAGTGTAGCTGTAGTGTTGTGTGTGTGTGTCTGTGTCTGTGTGTGCGAATGGGTGTAAGAGATGTGGAAACCAACACTATAAAGATTGATGCATCATGGATTTCTCAAGAGGATCGTTTACATTTGGAAAATGCAGCAGTTAAAAACCGAGGGATAAATGATTAGCTCGTAACTAATTAATTGGTAAATGATTTGTTCATTTATCTCGTGAATTCACGTTTTATTTTATTTTTTTTTTTTTGGTTTCTTCTTTGTTTCCTTTTTTTTTTTTAGTTTTTGTGGTACGTTTCTCCCATCGTTGAATTCGCGTTGCAATCTGCAATCGTCATTTCGCTCGTTTGCTTCCCTGGTATGCGCTTCGTCTTCGTTCTTAGAAAATTGCCGTCGTCTTTGGGTTTGGCATTGGAATTGAAATGAAATGATGATCGTTGATCGTTGAACGTTGTTGCTTCAACCGCAGGTCCGCGGATCTACCGATCCACGGGTCCACTCAGTGTCTTCACGTTTTTCGGTGATTTTCACATTGAAATATTTCGCCCGGTGCGAAAAATGCCAAAAGGAGCGGACCTTCTGCTTTTCGCTCCTTATTTATTTAACGTTGCTGTTGTTGTTGTTGTTGTGTGTTCCTTCTTGTTTTTTTATTTTTCTCTTTTTATTTTTGTTTTTTGCTCATACAATATAAACAATAAAAAACAGGCATATTTGTTTGCTCGGCGTTTTGCGTTGTCGTTGATTTATTATTGGGTAACAATTCATAAGCCTTTATTGATATTTTTCAATTCCTGAACGTCGCTGCGCGTGTGAGACACAATAAATTTTGAAATAAATTGGATTTCGCAGTTTTAATCAGCAAGCCAAAGGAAGGGAAACAACAACAACAACAGCAACAAGAGCAACAGAAATACAAAAATAAAGTAAAAATAAAAACTGGGAATGCTAAGGGAATGGGCTTGATGAGTCCGAGGTCTTCAGTCCAGTCCAACTCCGAGTCCATTCAGAGATGGAGTGCGACAGAGAGAGAGAGAGAGAGAGAGACAGTTCCAGACTTTGCTTAGCCGGCGTAGACGCCACAAGATGAAACCGAAGGTGAAGTTCTTGCCGTGCCGTGCCGCCTAGGCTGGCCATTTAAACGATGTGCCACAGTAACAACATCAGATCAAGGGACATTTTGCCATCAAGTCGAACTTTAAATGCCCTGACAACTATTAATTGATTCTGCCAATCAGTGAATTAATTATTTTTTAAAAAATGTTGACATTTTTCTTGCAACAAAGTGCAGCCACACTTTTCTGTTTATAAATTAAAATCACTATTATTACGTTTTCCAAGATTTTGGTGGAACTACACTCAAACCTCTTTTTATCTATTAAAAAAAAAAATAATTTTGAATCTGTATGAAACTGAAAGAAGTTCAAAACTAGAAGAGAATATTTTAGGAAATTGATGATGTGTGTTTATTATTTAATGCAAATGGTTGAAACAGCTTAAACCTAATTACCAAAATAGAATTAAAAAATATTCAAAGCTATAGCATTTTTACTGATATACTAAAAACTGAGATAATATCCTCGAATATTTACTAATGAAAGTTCAATTCGTAAAGAGATAATTTTTTTTTTTGGTTATTAATGTATATTATTATTGATTAATAATACTGATAATGATAATATTTGAAATATTTTCCAGGTTGCTTTATCTACTATTTTATTTGTTTTTTAAGTTAAGTTTTAAATAAGATAATCGTTTGGTTCATATGGTCCATAAAAATGCATATTCTATTAAAGTAGAATCCTGAAAAATGTTTTCTATATCCCTACCATTTACAGGATCTTTTTATTGAAACATGTATAATTTCGATGTAAAAAATGTAAACTCTATAATACCACTTATCGTCCGAATATAAACAATAGATAAAGTTATTGATTAATATTATAAGTCTAAAGTTTGCCAGCATTAGATGCGAAATTTCTAATATTAACTTTTAATTTTTAACCGTATTTAAATACGAAAATATTTTTAAAAATGTTTTATTTATATTTATTAAATCGTTTTCATATATTTTGTATGTATAACTTTTTTTTTATTTAAGTACATACCAACTTAATTAATGACAATTGAAAAAGTTGCTGCAGATTGAAGTGTTGCCAACTCTATGACAAACTAATTATACCCTGTGAAACATTTCAGTTAAAGACTTATTAAAAACACAAAGCAAAAAATAAATTAAAAAAATAAAAATAAAAAAAGTGCGTCGCATCTTTCCATGATGGGCAGTGAGTGGGGCCGTGGGCTTTTTTTTGGTGTTTTGCAGAAGTGTAAAAATATGCTGCCAATGTTGCAATTTATTTATTTATTTTTCGCCATTTTTCGCCATTTTTTGTGTTGTTGTTGTTGTGTGTGTGTGCGTGTGCATTTGTGTGTTGAGAGTGTGAGTATGTTCACATTGTTTATTTCTCACACACACTTATTGGCCCGCAGGCGCTACTGGGCACAACTCTTCAGTTTCAGTCATCCAGGCGCTCGTTTTCACTCCAACCTGCCTCCCAGACCACCTCTCTCATATTGCCCAGTCAGCCACTCCTCTCTAGCTCCAGTTTGGCTCGCTTCAGTGAGCAGGGCTGGAGGCCTTGGCAATTGGCTTGTCTTGTCTTGTCGTACGTTTTCCAGCTAAGATTGGCGACGCCATGTAGTTAACGCGTTCGCACTTTTTTTTTTTTTCTCTCTCTCTTTACTTTCTTGTTGTAGTTGTTGTTGTTATTGGTGGTGTTGTCGTTTGCTATGTCCCAGCTTGGTCTGTTGTCCATCCCCAACCCAACGCCGCCGACACCATGCCACACTATTGTCCCCCCCCCCCCCCCCCACTCTCTACTGTTGCAATGTCCAGTCCATTGAGTTTTCATGCTGCTGCTGATGCCACGCAAACCGCAACGAAATTGGCTAAAAATGACACTCGTTTTCATTGCTTGGGAATGGTGAAGTGGATTGTAATACATACGTACTCCTAGATATCTGTATATATGTATACACATATATGCAAACATATATGTATGCATATACATACATACATATGTATATTGTATGTGGGCATAGGCATAGTCCTGAACATGGGCAATGGGCATGATTTCTGATTGGCTATAAACACACAAAAGTATTGAGTTTTGGTTGAGTTTTGCCATCCACGGCTGCGGGCTATATGGAAATGGTTTGAAGATTGCTTTTTCACCTATTCCGTGTATGTGTGTGTGTGTTGGTTTTTTTTTTCTCTTTTTTTTTTTTGCACATTTTTACTATGCAAATTGATGAGAGTTGCCAGAAGACGAGTGAAAAAAGAAAATGCATAAAACAAGTTAGATAATATACGAGTGAGTTAAGAGAAGTTAAGTATGTTATGTAATGCCAAATTGCTTCTTCTCTCCCCCCCACACACACACACTTACACACAATGTTATAGCTACATATATAATATTTCTGATGCAATATATCATTCTCATGTTGCCATTTAAGTCAGAGCAATTATAATTATATGATATGTTGATATATCTAAACTTATGCATATACTACTTATATACATAGGTATATATCTTTTTATAAAAATCTTGACGAGTTAAACATGCTAAAAGAATAAAGGCTCCTTCAATCTTTACAAGGAGAACAGAACAGAAGCATTTCTGACAGCTTTTCCACCATCGATTTATGATGGCCTAAACCCTTTTATACTTGTTGCAAAGGCAGTTAGCATTTTGGTGGCAGGGATTAAGATTAAAAGAAACTTTGGTGCTACATCAAATGGGTGTGAAAAACGCAAATTACAAAGAATTTGTGCAACACGGGGGACACAAGGGACTATGACAGAGAAGGAAAAAAGAAGGGGTTGGATGAAGGGAGGGTTTAACACAACAGGAAACTGGCCGCATAGCTTGAGTTGGCTTCACCATGAGATGGACATAAGACAGGACAGACATTGCCGCCTCGTCCCGACAACTAACTAACTAACTAAGGGCGTGTCAGCCACAGTCGAGTCGAGTCGTCGTCGTCGTCAGTCGTGTAACTTTGAAATATGTTAAGCTTGGTGCGATAACTGGCCAGGTAGGTAAAGTAAGGTAATGTAAGGTAGGTTGGTAACTAACTACTACTTCTTCTGGTTAACTGACAACTGGTAACTGGTCATTGAGATAGAAAGAGATGGATACAGAAGGCTGTAAGGTAAATGCATATGCATATTTTATGCCATTTTTAGCGGCATTTATGCTGCACTTCGCGTGTTGACAAAAAGTTGTTGCCTGCTCGTAACTCAATCTCAATATTTTCCAAACGAAAAACGAAACGAAAACGTGACTTTGACAGTAGCTGCATCGGCATCGGAACGTGCCCCAAACACTATGTGAGCCAAATGAAGGACCCAATCCCACTGAAAGAAAATAATTCCCTAGCCAAGGGACACACCCAAATAAACACCCAAATACACACACACACACACAGACTTGCCAACACTCAAGCTCAATTGGTTAAAAGTGTTTTGAAGTTTTATATAAAATTATAATTAGATTTAACTTTACATATCTAATAACTGAACTGATCTTATTATTTATATATGGAAATTCAATTGATCATTTCTTTCAGTGTATTTAAATTTTTTGTTAAGAGCGTTTGACAGTCGTTAGGCAAAATATGTGTCATCCTTTTGGTTAGAGAAACGGCAGTTTGTTGGTATACAGGTTTCTACTCATTGCCTGATGTATTGCTTAGTTTTGCTTTTTCGTTTATAGATATCGGTACATATGTATATATAAATATATATATGTATATATGTATATAGTATATGTTATTTTTTTTTACAAGACACTGAAGAACATATTTTCGTGCATGCATATTAGCCAAAAGACATTTTGCGTTCTAAGCTCTCTTTCTCACTCTATCTAACCGACGATTGCTTACTCTTTACCACTAGTATTCTGTTCACAAATAAAATACGGAAAATAAGAGAAACAGAGGGAGAGACAGAAAGAGGAAAAAAGAAAAGGGTAGAGAAAGAAAAGAAGAAAAAACCCGCCAACAAGACACGATTTTTAAAACGAAAACCATGTTCTTTTTGTTGAGGGAATGGTTCGTAGATGTGCGGAACGGTGAGGGGATCAGTGGGGTATAATGTTGAAGATCGCACTTGAGAGAGTCTTTGGCGTTATTTATAAAACATGTACAGAAAATGCAAAGCATGCGACACGACAAACATTTTTCATGCCCTTTATACGTCGCGTTGTCCGTCTAAAACACACACACACACACACACACACACATACTCACTTACAAGTGTCGAATTGTTGGCATTACAGCGGTGTTTGGGAAAAAACCTTCATTCAGAACTACATCAAATAAAATTTGTCAAAAATTAATCACAAAATTATTAAAAAAATTACCTTAAAACATAAAACATGAGATCAGCAGATCATATAGTATTGAGAGTCCTTAAAGATATAATTCTCAATTTAGTGAACATTTGAAAAATCGAAAAAGAATTTGAATGAATAAAATGAATGAAAAAATTTGAATCTATTTTACAGAAAGTAAAGCGCAGAATATATAAAATGTATTTATGAAATAAAGTTTCCTATAGAGCGAACTTTAGTAAGGAGGGAACTGAGAGTATTTTAAGGACTTTATTGATAAGTAACTATAAAATAGTATAGTATATAAGATAAACCTTAAAACTATGTCATAGTTAACAGATCTTTAGGGATTATCACAACATTTAATCGCAGTTCAAGTGAAAGATTATTATTTTAGTTGCTGATCTAAAACTTATTAATAATAATTTTATAAAATTAATTTTCATTCTTTTGATTTGTGTATTTCTAAGTTTGTTAAAAATTAAAATAAATTATGTAAAATTATTGAATAAATTCATATTTAATAGTTTTATTACTAACTACAGACACTACATCGTCTTTGAAATAAATAAATGAATAATTCGACATTTTTTAGGTTTCTTTTTATGGAATATTTGAAGATATATGTATATTTTAATACATAAACTGTAAATAGTTATTTGATTACCGAATGAGTCTAACGAGTCAGTAAGTATATTTTTTGTAGCATACCTTAAGGGGTTAGAAAATCAAACAGTGCAAGCAAATGAAATAAAAATTAAGAAGATTCTCATAATTCTTGGAAAATTTTATATTTATATTCACCAAAACAGAATAGAAACAAAAATAAAATATATATATTTTTATTAGTAAGTTATTAACCGATTTTCCCCATTCAGCAATAAAATTTACTTATTTTTGATACAGGAATAATTTTAATTGTCTATAACTAGTTTAATCTTTTAGCCATGGTTTAAAAGAAGGTTTAAAAATAACAGGCAAACGGCACCAATTGCAATTCTTTAGCTATATGTATGTATATTCCGAATTTAAAACATTTGAAATTTTATATTTTAAATTTGCTGAAATTGTTGGAACATTTTAATCCTTTTCTTACAATCCTTAATTTTCTCACCATATCAGCTATTGTTATTATTATTTATTATATGCCTGAGAGCAGGAATAAGTCATTTTTATTGGAATTTAAATAAAATGTCATTTTGTAGATTGCTTTTGAGAATATGATTGGGACTCCATTTATGTGCAAATATTGTACAGAATACACCCAGTGAGTTGTGCGTAACAATTAAATCGTGTGGCCACTTCTTCACCTTCAGAAACTTCATCACGATCCGCGACATGAAAATACATAGTTGCAGCAACTCCTAGTTTTGGTAGTTTTATTTGCCTTTTTTTTTTTTGGCTTGTAGTTAGTTAGTCGAGCAGACGGGGGAAGCGTCTCACATCACGAAATCGATGCCGATGTCGATGTCGATGCCGATGCCGACGCCAACTATCATCATCAGCTGAAGCTAGAGTATTAGGCTTTTTGCATATTTAGCAAACACATTGCCAATGGTCGTAACAAAAAACGGTTTCATTGTTGCCGACAACAGCAGCAACAGCAGCAGGAGCAGCACAACCAGCACCAGCACCAGCAGCAGCAGCATTACGACCAACAGCAACAACATAGCATAGCCTGCGCTCCTTTTGGTGGCCAACACACATATACATACACTAACACACATACGGTGAGGAGAGATAATAACAATCGACACACAGTCGAGCCAAGAACCAAGCAGTCAGACCGACCACAAAGCAGACCAACAACAGCAACAACAACACTAACAACAGCAAGAGCACTAGCAACAGCAACAGCAACAGTGCAGACCAGCGCAAAGACCAGGGCCCAGACCAACCGACAAGAAAATAAGTTGAATAAAATTATTGTGAACACGTCTCGTTGATTTATTGTGAAATCGCGCATGAGTAATGATCGCATATTTGGGTATGCCTGTTGTAGTTGTTGCTGTTTTTTTTTTTTCCTTCTTTTTTTTTTTTTTCATTGTAGCCGAAAGAGAAGGTCGCTCCTCCACTTGGTATCCCAACAGTATTTCTTGCTGTTGTTGTTGCCGTTTCTTTTCTCGATGGTTATTGCTCATTTTCGTATCGATACGTAAGCCGGTGTTTTTTTTTTCGGTTTCTTTTCTTTTTTTTTTTGTTTTTTTTTTTTTTTGGTTTGGTTTGTTCTGTTTACATTTAACCAAAAACGTTGTTGAAACGTTGCGCTCGTTGCTCTTTCTCTATTGTTGCTCTAAAATGGCAGCCGAATGAGTTGAACATATTTCTAACCCAAAAGCAGGAGGAGGCATATAAACATGCATACACACACACACATACACACAGAAACATATTATAAATGCTGTGAATTCGGGGAAGAAGGGGGAAAGAGATCAACTCAATGGCTGGAAATTCGGCTCTTTATAATTGGGTACCCAACATGATGCCAAACGGATTCAGTGCGATCATTGTGTAACAATTAAGGTAAGCAGAGGGTCGGGGGTCCCAATCGAAAACTATAGCAACAAAAGGAAAATGCCACACACACGTATACCCTTTCTTTTGATCATTTTATTATTAGAGTTATATGTACATACATACATATACAATCTACATAGAACTTTTCTATATTGATCTTTCGTATAATAATAAAGTTCTCCGTATACTGAAATAATATATAAAAAAACAATCCTCTCATTCATTCTCAGTGCATACATATATTAAATTTTCTATATAATATATTTTCTGTATAATAAAGCTTTTTCCGTTATAGGGTATATTATATTTATATTTTTCAATTATTGTATTTATATACATAATAAAAAATTATTGATTTATATATTTTTGCATTGCAAAATTATTAAGAAAATCAATATACCCTTTAGAAATGCTTACAAATTGGTGCATAATGAATCAGCAAAGAGACAGCAAAAAGGTTCTCTAGCCATTATTGGTCGAATATATTTGGTAAAGATGACCAAACAAATCTATACTATATACAATTTATCAATAATCTTGAAAATCTAAGGAGACTTATCATTTCTATATTTTAATATATGGAATTTTGTAGCCTTAAATGATCTATAGGAGAATATATACATACATATTTACATATACATAAATCCAATGTTTATATAGCTTTTCGAGCTACTGGGATTAACGCCTCTGCAGGGTTATGTGTTTTGGTTTTCATCCTTCGTTTACCTAAGATTTCAATATGTTACAGAAAGGATACATTGGTATATATATAACTGTGTGTATATACCAAAATAATCGCCTATAATGATCTTTTAATACTTGTGTGTGAGTAAGTTGCCCTTGGTTCCATTTAAATGGTTTGTTGACTTTGACCCTCAAAAGGGCTTAAAACAATTGTGCCTAACAGTGAATCACTTCACAGTAGGGATCAATCATTTAAATAGAAATAAAAGCCAAATTCCATACTAAATGATCAGTGCATCGTTTATGAGCATTCACTCATCTATGTAGTAGTAATTAGGCCAGCATAAGAATGTTGAACAAGTTGTTCAACTAACCCACGCATAAAATTTTCGGGTCTGGAATGAGGGAAAAACGAATTGAAATTCCAATGAAAATCTTTTATGATCTTCACCCAAAAGGTAAGAGAAACACTATATACTCTAATTGCTAGTAAGGAGGAAGAAGGGCTTCTTTGTTGGTTGGTTGCTCGGTTCGTTTGTTTTTGTTGGTTGGTTGGTTGGTTGTTCAGTCAGTTTGGTCGTGTCCCTCATAAAAGTTACAACCACAAAAAAGGATTTTCCACTGTCAGCAGGGCCATTAATCCAACTGAAGATTTTCTGGTTTGGTATTTTCTTTTTTTTTTTTGTCTTTTTTTTTTGTTCTTAGGTAGTGATATTCTCAGTTGATTTTTCTTAATATCACTCGCACTCTCTTCTGTGTCTATCTCATTCGTTCTCACTGTATATTGTTCTGTTGGACGAGGTCCATTGACATTCATTGTGGAGCAGTTGGGTTAGGCTCTAATAATTTCAATCATTATGAATTAATTTTGAGAGAGGAACAGAGGAAAAAGGTTGCCCTCGAGAGCCCAGCGGGTGACTGCTTGGTTGTGGCCACGGATTGTGTCAAAAGATATAAGCGACGCATGTGGCGCAAAGTTCCGCCAAATGCACAGTTGGTAGTCTCCACATTAAAAATATACCTCTCAAAAACCTATACACAAAATTGGTGTTGGAATTTTTATATAACCCATTTTTCTCCACAGAATGAAACAAAGAGATAGATGATCAGGGAGAATATTAAAGAGAGAGAGAGAGAGGGAAGGAGAGAGGTAGATGAAGCAAAAATTATTTGTTTATGTCATATTTCATATTTTTAACGAACACAAAAAAAAAAAAGGTCACAAAACTCACGCAAAATTGGTTCACAGAGAAGTTTATCACATCCCCCCATGAAGAGATGGAGCAAAAGAAGATGTAGAGAAAAGGCAACCTTTTGGCTTTGGTACTGCAACAGCAGCACCGCCACCGTCACCGCCAACGCCATCACTAGCATCACTACCGCTCCGACGATCCAATGATCCGTTGCCCTGTTGTTATTCCATTGCTCTGGCAGGCAACGTTGCGTGTCTGGCCGGCTTTGACCCAAAATAAAGTTGGCATTTTGAGTGTTTTATTGCATGGACACAAGTTTCAAGCAATCAACAAAGCGACTGATCAAATGCAAGATCATCCAAATGGGACAGGCCCTGGCCAATATTGAGGCGAGTGGTGGGGCACCAAAGAATCGAATGGAGAAATATGTTCATAAACATGCACATTTGGCACGCGATCATCAATTTACGTTCGTAACCACCGTCAAGCCGCCAATGCGTACTCCAACTTTAATATAGTTTTTTTTTTTTTCATTTTATTCGTTTTTACGTTTTTCATTTAGTTTTGGTGGCCTTTTACTAGAAGGCAACAAAGTTGTTACCAGGAATGTTGGCAAAAGATATTGAAAGTGATCGTGCCAGCAGTTGGTAATGCATCCTTCTCTCTCGCTCTGTCTCTCTTTCTCTCTCTCACTCTTTCTGTCTCTGTCTATGGTAGAATATACTCTATTGATATCTTCAATTTCCTACAATTTTTTTTTCCAATGCACTTAAATGCAAAAGATAAATTTAGCAAATGAATCATGACAATGTGTTACTCGAATGATCGCTAAAGTGATTTACAATAGTCGAAAGTGTCTTTGACGTTGTTAGCTTTGAAGTCTCATTTTTCACCTCATTTCCTTATGATTAGAAAGAGTATTTTGTATACACCAAAATATAGAAACAAATCCAAATTAAAAACTATTTTATATTTAGAAAATTTATTTTAAAATTATTATCAAATTTTAGTTATTATCATGTTTAAGTACATAATTTTTTTGAGGATTTTCGCTTTAAAATTTGATCAACAATTTGATTAAGAGAAAGAAGAACTAAACAAGAAGGTTGGCCTAAACTTTCGACCGTACCGAAGTTTCTATACCCTTTCAATAATGTTTATTTAACAATTAAGTGTTGCAGGGCAAGTTGTGGGAAAAGGTAAATTTGATTTAAGCCACTAAGGTTGAAATCGAATTTAAGAAAGGAAAATATTATACATATATGATAAAAATTATAATAAATATATACATATATATATGTATGTATGTATGTATATAAAATATTAAATATACACATATAAATATATTATGGTAGATATATGTACATACATACATATGTTATGGTCAAACGATTTTGATCAAATTTGGCAGCACCTTTTAAAAGAGTATAATAATAAATAAAGCAAAAAATTTAAAAAATTTAATTCTATTTAATTAAGTCGACAGATTGTTCCAATCCCAGCTATATGATATAATCAATTAAGTTTGATAAAATCTTGTATAGATGCATATTATATAAAACTCATAAACACAAAATTTCTTGAGAATTGCTTGAAAAATAATTAATGATTTATATGATCTCTAGTCAATCAATTTTATATCAATTATATTTATCAAACTCTTGTATAAAAAATTTCATGCATGAAAAAGATTGCTTAAATTGCTTCTCACCTTAACCATGAAAATAAATATCTTATTTACATCTTACCACAAGGAATATACCCCTTTTTGCAATAGGGTATAGAAAAATGAATCCAATCTTAGGAATAGAAATTAACATACATAATTTAAAGCCGAAATGCATTTTAAATTAAATCGAAAACCCACATAGCCATACCCATTTATCTAATCGTTAAATGCGCTCATTCTTCCACACATCCACCTACTTTCGTTTAACAAATGATCGCCCTATATATACATATATACAAATATATGTATATATAAATATTTGAAGCTATTCCTAAATTGTCATCTATTTGCAACGTAAAGAATGAAACAAAACAGCGTCAAATCTGATAAAAAGAAAAAAAAAACCGACCATCAACACGAATCACGAATCACTTTTTAAAAGTCTCAAATAGACAACTACTTGATGAGTGATCAAAGTGAATCAAGATGGAAATCAGCTTAGCTTTTTTTCTTTTTGGTTTTTTGGTCTTTTTTGTTCTCTTTGAAGAGATTAAATTACCATTCGAGATTGTGGGATGCTAATTAAAAGCGAGTAAAACACCAAATACCGAAATAAAATAGACAAAACGAGGGGGAGGAGAGGGGAGAGAAAAAAGGGTAATAATTTCACAGACATTTCACATAAATAACATCAATAGAGCCAACTTCTAGGAAAAAACGAAGACGAAACAGAGAAACATCATTAACATGTCTTGAAGTATTTCAAGGGAGATTCTTTTATTTTGTTTTATATCTAACTGATTAACAATCGACGCTATCAGTTCAAGGCGTTAAGGCAAAAAAAAAAACCAAAAAAAATAATCCAAAAATCAAACCAAATCGAGGTAAAATCAACCTTGTTGCATTCTCGACTCTAAAGTTACCCTATAACAGTTAAGAGAATATTTTATCTTAAATTGTTAAGCACTCTTTCGCCATCTATCGGCAAGGATTTGCACTAATTGTTCTTGCTTGTTTGTTAAACTATTTTAATAAAATTTTCATGTTTTAGATAGAAAAACTTGGACTATATAGTAAATAAATAAATATATATGTACATGTCTAGATTTTTATTTTCTATGCCACCTTCCCCCTTTGACTCTTTTATTATAGGGTATAAAAATGTTTGAGTAAGGTTTTACCCCGCATTTTGTCTCTTCGCCTCTCCTCTTGCCTCTTCTCAGTTCATCTCTCATCTCTCTATCTTTCTTTTTCTTTCGATGGTTGTTCAATCTTCAGTTTTTCAGATTTTTGTTACGTTTGGTTTTGTTGTTGTTGTTTTTTATTTTATTTTTTTTTTTTTCGTGTGAAGCTGCATCATCGAACAGGTTAACACGCAGGTTAAAACTGACCCGAAAGACCCAAGACCCTGAACTGAACATTTTTTGATTGCTTTTTTAATGTTTCCAATTTATACGAATCATTGTTGTTTTTTATAGTCTGCCATGAGAGTCCATAATTTAACCAGCCGACGACGAAGAAGAAGCAAAAGTCAGCAAATGAGCAAAAGGGAATACAAAGCGAAAGAGAGAGAATGAGAATAAAGAGTATAATATAAGAAATTGTTAAGAAGATATATTACAAAATAAATAGCAAGTGCGCAAAGCAGCAAAGTTAGCCAGCCAGTTAGCCATCTTTTCCGATCTCAGTCTCAGCAGCTCAGCTCAAATCGCAGCTTGGACTTCAAATGTCATAAAGTCAAAAAGGCAAAGCCAAAGCAAAAGCCTTTTGTCGGCATCGGCAAGCCATGTTTTTAATTAGACAGTTTTTTGATCAGTTGCATCAATTGTCAAAGGGTTCTAAGACACACAGAGACGAAAGCACAGGGACGGGGTATCGTTTATGGGGATGCGGATGCAGACGTAGACGCCTGGAGGCCCAAAAAAGGCGACGGCGTTTGTCGCCAACTTGGCCAACAGCAGCCAACACACAACACACAAACACACACACACACACACATAAAAAATACACAACAAATCTGTGTCAAAAGGCTGCTGGCTGTTTGGTCGCCGGCTTTGGGCTTCTTCTGGCGGATGATCTGAAGCGCGACAAGTGATTGCCATCAGTTGTCAGGCCGCTATCGTTGATCACAATGTCAACAGCATCAACAGCAATAGCAGCAGCAACAACAAATGCAACAAGATGAAAACTCTGACTCTCTGGCATATTCCCGTGGGGAGCTGCATTTAAAAGGCATTTAAGCCACAAAATCTCAAGACCAGCAGCAACAACAACAACAACGGCTGCAACTGAGCCAACGGTAGCAATTGCAACAATTACAAAACAAGTACACACCACATATATACACATACATATGTATGTACACTGATATACATTTCATATACTCATATGTATTTATGTATGTATATATAGAGTATCAACAACGAACTCATCTATACCCTATTGCCCATTAAATGTCCCATGTTCAAATATAAATTTAATGGAAATGCCCTCATAATAGATAATAGTGTAAATGGGTCATAAAACTCAAGTTTGTTTCCATATAGAAATAGAAAAAAAAAAAAAAAAACAAAAATTGTATTCAAGTTATTACAATTTATAGATCACATAAATGTCGAAATAATATATTGATAAGAGTTTCATATAAATTATATTCCAAAATTGCAATAAAGTCGAAAAATTGTATCAAGAAACTAAGCTATCATTGAAAATATATATCCTGAAAGCTTTTTTTCCCCTTAAAGATGAGAAAATCTAACCTATAAAATTCCATTTGAACTTTAACTTTGGTCTATTAAATGATATCTTAAGAATCTATATTGAGAAAGTTTCATGCAGATTTCCTAGTTTTAAGAAATACCAACAATTTTTTTTAACTTTTTTATTTACTTCATACAACCAATTTTATTTAATTTTAAGCAATAAATATTGTAATATAGTAATATATATTTTTAGAATTATTTTTAAAACTTTTCTTGTAATCTAAATAAAATTCTTATCAAATTTTTCTGTATTCATAGAAAACTTTTTTATTCTATATTGTACAAATATTGTTTACAGTTGAAAAAACTCAAACTCAAGAGGAAAAAATTTAAAGTTTTAATTTTTCCAATTTAAGAAGAAATTGAAAACTCAAATCAAGGCATTTGGATTCAAAATTACAGTTCTAAAAGTTCTATCAAAGTTTCAAGTACTCTTAAGTGACGTAACTTTGAGAATATTAATAGAACAATAATAATAAAAAAAATCAATGTCGGATATAATTAGTTACTAATAAATATAAAAGAATTTAACACTTATGGAACGTTTTTAGATACATAGATAAATAAAGCAAGAGGCATTAATGATCGATTCATCATTAATTTTGCAGAAATATTTTTTATTAGCTTTTAATAGTAGAGGCGGCAATGATGATATTTATGGATTTTGTAAAGGAAACTGATAAATTTATGTTAGATGTGGATATTTCACCTATATGGCAATTAACAGTTAGCTTTCCTCTACCCGCCCTCCATTTATTAGCAAATTCAATAAAAAAGTTATTATACCCCTTGGTAAGATATTGGCATTGTCTTTTTGTTTTCTTTTATTTTAACTGAATCGAGAACCACAATAAGAAGAAGAAGAATAGGCCGCGCGCCACCGTCAAGATGCCGTAGCTGTTGCCGGTGCCGCCTGTTGCTGTTGGTTCTGCTAACCACAGCAACAGCAGCAGCAACAGTAGAGAATCAGCAGCAGCTGGGAGCTAACTTTCGTGACATGACAATTTCGATGACGATGATGATGAGCCGACTGAGCGTTCGACCGGCCTGGTGCTACTGCTCACTACTCCTCCTCCTCCTCCTCTTTTGACGTCCTCCACCTACTTACTTACTTACTTGGGGGCTCTCTCCTCCTGCTCCAACTTCGATCAAGATCAAGGCAAAGTCAGTGGCTGCTGCATGATGATGTTGTCGGTTGACAGTGACGACGACGATGACGATGAGGATGACGATGACGATATGATAGACGCACTCATCACATCAGATCACATCACATCATCTCAGGCGGACGTGCGCGTTGATTGTCACAGCCGCAGCCAGGCTGCTACTGGCTACTGTCGTTTGGAAAGGCGACTGGCAGTCAAGGCAAGAGGAAGAAAGAGGCAGGAGGCGGGAGGAAGGCAGCAACTTGGCAACTTGGGATTGGCATGCGGGCAGCTCGAAAATTGCAATTTGCCGTCATTTTGTAATGAGGGAGCGCCGCTGTTACGTTACATTCTCTGCTCTGTTCTGTTCTGTTTTCTCTGCTGTTTCCATCCAACAAAGACAACGACAACGACGACAAAATTATGGCAAATTGTTTATGGGGTGTTTAAATGGCCCTGGTCATGTTCTTGTTATAGTTGAGTTGAAAAAGAGGTTTAAGGCTATAATTTTATTTGTAAATACAAATTCACGAAAAACCAACAACTAACATTGCAGTCAGTCGAGCAGTCACTCAGTTAGTCAGTCAGTCAGTCAGTGTAGAAAACGAAGCGCAACGTCAAAGGCAACGGCCACCGACGTCTGCCTAACATACGTTCGTTCTCAAAGGTCATTAATCATCTAGAGAAAGAGAGTAGGCAACGCCTTCACATATCTTCTATGTCCATATATTGTGCGTGTGTATTTAACTAACTCATTATAAATAAGCAGGAATCCCTAACATGCAATTAAATAACGTGGGTCCTAATCCTAATGAGACGACAGCCACTATGTCATGTACACACACACACACACACACACAGAAACATAAATACACACACACACATCACGTACATATGTACATACATACATATATATATGTTTCTGATTGTTGCTGCCTGTTCAAGAAGGCTCCCAACTTGGCCGCCATGCAACATTTGCGTTTGCGCATGCGCATTTCCCCCATCCCGCTTCATCTCTCCTCTCTCTCCCTCTCTCTCTCTCTGTTTCGTAGTCCCGATCCATTCCACGCATGAGTGAAAGCTGCGATTTAGAGAATTGTGTGTGTGTAAAAGGAAGGAGTGGGGGTGGAAAGGAAGAGAATGTGGCATAGAAGTCAGCAAAGCGAAGGCAAACAAACACGTGTTCTCTCAAACCAATTGCCATGAGCATGACGACTTCTCGAGAGAAAGAGAGAGAGAGAGAGAGACAGACCCACAAAAACCAAATTAATCATATTTGATTTTGAGCCAGAATTATTGTGGCTACACAGATGTGGATGACTGGATTGCTTGTGGATGTCTGAATATTGCATGTGAATGAATGAATGTGGCATTAAGTCTTCTAGGAAGTGCCAGTAAGGGAAACCAGAAATTATTGGGTGGATAAGGGGACGGGAGGGGTTTTATCTATAATGTTGAAATCATTTTAATTATCGTTTTTGGATAGCAACAACGATCAGGTTACCAAAAAGCATTTCCATTTGATATTTCTATTCAATTCAATGCTTCTATATCTTTATCATATACCTGAATATCAAATTTAGTTATACATTTCTATGAAATAACTTTTATCTTTTAAGGATTAAATATGTATAGAGATTTAAAGAATTTAAACAAACAAAAAGAAAATCAAATTAAGATTGCAATTTAAATGGTAAATTAAATAATTAATTTAACATTATATTTAATTCCCCCCCCCCCCCCGCCCCTTATTTTCAGTTTTACTACATTTAAGTTTTATGTAAATTAAATATAAAATATATAAAATTTTAAATCAGTTGAAAAGTCTACATATATAATAAAGATCTTTTCTGGTCCCTTGCGAAATCATTATACGGAAGTTCGACTGTAAATAGTTTTTATATGTTTTTTAAAGCCTAGAAGCTATTATCTATCTAACTATAATTCATCCAGTTTTCATTTACTTTTTCTGAATTTTTCAAGTTCTGAATAAATATGTAAATCTGCATTATAGAAGCAAAAAAAAAAAAAAACAAATACATATATAAATGAAATGAGCTCATAGTTAAAAATTGTTTAGTTTCGACTCATTTTTAATTCAGTTAATTGAAAGGAATGATGAAATTTATGACTTTTGCCAACTCTTTTCATTCTTTAAATCGCACAGAAGCGCCAACCACCCCCCCTAGCTGCCATATACAATGTAAAAGTTTATTCGTTGATTGTTGTGTTCTGTTCTGTTGTGTTGTGTGTGTGTGTGTGTGTGTAGTCTTATTCATAGTGTAGTCTTATTCATAGTTGGAGCCATTTCCTTGTCTCGTGCCCCCTTTCCATTTGACATATCTATTGTATAATACATACATATATATCTACATATTTCTCAATGAGTTAAACGTAAAAGCAAATTTTTATTTTTTCCTATTCCTTTCAGTTTTGGCTTAAGCCAATTGAATCAAGTTTGGAGTTCTTATGCTAATTTTAAGTACGTTACGCCTCAACAAAGTCAATTTGATGGACTTAAGTAGTTTAAATTTTGATTATGTATATAGCGTGCTATAAACTGGGTTGGTCAGACAAACCGGCAGACTGATAGACAGAGAGACAGACGGAAAGGCCAGACTCTTTCTTTGTGGTTATTTTGCATATGCAGATGATTAAATTTTTTTGAGTATGAGAGTAAAATAGTAGGATAAGGAGTAGGAGGGGCACCAGCACTGGCAGCAGCAGAGTATCTCAAGGTTGACTGGTTGTTTGTTCATCAAATTATATAGAAGCTACCTTTCGAACACTCCCGGTACGTGTGTGTGTGTTTCTTATGTTGAAGTGTCTCGGTGTATATATGTACATATGTATATACATATGTACATATATCCTTTCAATTCGTTAACCCTCTGGGCACAATACAATTGGAACTGTATGTTTCCCGGTGTCCGTGTCTGACATCGTCTATGCTCGTTTTGATGTGCGTCCAGTCGGAACGCAAAAGTCTCGACTTTGCTTCGCAGTCGTGCTGCCAAGTTTTTACTTTATTTTTTCTTTTTATTCCTCATTTTTTTTTTTTTTATTTTGGTTGGTTGTAGGTAAACACTCGCGCCTACTAAAAATATCTACAAACTCGTGCAACAACTTGAAGAACTCGACTCGGACTCATGGGGCAGCTGCAACGCGTTTCGATTAGTTGTCTGTCTGTCTATATGTCCGTTTGTCAGTCAGTCAGTCAGCCAGTCAGTTAGACCCAAAGACCTCTGTTGGACCCAAAAGACCTGAACCCGTACCCGTACCCGTCCATGGGCCGCCTCACTGTAAACGGCATCGCTGCTGCCGCTGGTGCTGCTGACGCTGTCTTGTTAATTTTTTGAGCTATTTATTTTGATGTTTTCGCTTTTACGCTCTCGTTAAGTCGACCAGACGCAATGCCAAAGTTAAAAAAAAAAAGAAAAATAAAAAAACAACGTAAAGAACAAAAAAAAAAAAAAAAAGAGTCCAGAATTTTGCTGACCATCGCGAATGTGAATGCAAAGTCGCTGCCTAAGTCTGGGTCCAAGTAGAAGTCCAACTTGTATTCTGCTGTTGAGAGTGTGTGTGTGCGAGTGTGTATGTGTATACATACATACATACATATGTGTGTGCAACGTTGCATCACGAGATAGTTAAGCAAAGATATGCATACAAAATTGGAAATGCTAATTAATATGTTTTGCGATATCTTTTGCGAGAGAACAACTCTTCTCGCTCTCTTTCCCCCCCTCTCTCTCTCTCTCTCATCGCTATCTTTCTCTTTCTCTGACATCTATCGCCCTCGGTTTTACATATAAGCGTTAAGCGTGTGTGTGGTTCGGCACCCACAATAATCGGAAGATGTTGCAGATACAAAACATTATGAAATTAATTTTTATTAGGCGTCAAGCCATAAAGAACAGCTGAGTGAGTGAGCAAGCGAGAGAGAGAGAGATAGAGAGACATGTGGAACCGGTGGAATGAAGTGCCTGGAATCATTTGGATTGAGTGGCCAGCCGTGAGGAGGAGATGAGAGATGAGTGAATGGGAATGTGAATGAGATGGGAATGAGAATGAATGGCAAGCTCACATGACAACAACGACAACGCGTTATAATTAAGAACAATGGCAAGTTATTCAACGGGGCATATAGTTAAGAAAGAGTGATAGGGGGATAGAGAGAGCATGATAGAGTTTACGGGGCTTTCTTAGCCTCCATAATAAAGAGCGGGGGTGGTAAACAGCGGTGTGCTGCCTTTGGGGGGGTACCGGGTTGGGGTGGTTGCTGCGGTACGCTTTGACACTTGATGAATTCCACATTGGGCGGCTCTGTGGACGGACATGTATAAAAAATTGTAATTGTAAGCGGCGACAGCAACACGAATGGGCAAAAAAAAAAAAAATAAAATTGTTATGAGTCAAGAATGAAGAATGTTAAATTACAAAAAAATAAAAAAGAAATAAAACAAAATTGGGTTACATAATATTGAGTTTAAATGCAAATGCAATAATACAAAAATTGAATCAGTAATTTAAATTTTAAAATTTGTCAATAAAATTAATACATACATACATTGTATATACAAATGTTTACATAATTTTATCTATGTATGTACATATGTATGTATGTATTTTTTTTTATATGGAAACATTTTATTTTATTTATGTATGTACAATATAATTTTTTTTATACAGAAACAGATTGCAAAGATTTTAAAATAATATCACAATTTGTAACTGATTTTTGGGTTTTTTACAGAGAAAACTCTCTCTCTCTCTCTTTACTATTTTTTGTCCACTTTAAAGAAGAGAATTTAAGATAGATCTCCACCCAATTGAGGTGTCCATTATGGAAGGTTTCACTGTATATATGTACATACATATGTATGTATGTATAATATATGGTGAATACATATACAACATATGTACATACATACATACATACATACATACATACATACGTAAGTTTTCTAAGCTACTTTTGTTTGTGTGCAATTTTTTTTAATTTTAATTTTTATGACATTTGTTTGTTTTTGTTTCCAAGAACAAAACGTTTTGCATTTTAACAGAAATTAAGCATTTTGCACAATTCGTGCTAACTAAAAATTGAATTATTTTCACCAGAAAAAAAAAAAAAACGTTTCAAAAATTATCAAAGTTAATAAAAGTTTCTTAATTGTAATTTAAATTATGATTAGGAAATTAATGCAATAGCTTATAATAATAATATTACATTATCTTCTTTGGCAATTGCTTATAAAATTTCTACATTTAATAAAAAGTTTAGTTTCCCAAGAGAAAATCTTGGAATAACATTACATACATATGTAAATGTATTATCTATATATATCGGTAATGTAAACAAAAGTAGTTTACTTATCATTAGGGATATGTTGCAGGTTTTCTTTTTTTATTTTAGATAACTCATCGTCGGAAGTTGAATATTAAGAATATTCTCAGGAGATATCAATAGGATGAATGATGATATGCATCAATTCTCATGGCATTTACCTATATAAATCTCAAGGGTTTCCCTTTGCCATTGTCACCTACAATTTTTGTCCCCTAATGCGGTCATTGTCTTTTGATAAAAATTTAAGTAAGGAAAAAAAAAATGAAATGAAATAAGCAAAAAAAAAAAAAAAAAATTTATGTACATACATACATATATAAAATAAAGAAAAGCAATTACAAATACAATGCTAAGAAAATGTTCGCAGCTGTCTCATGACTCATGTGACTGTGACCCAATGAGCAATATTTTTCCATGTCTCTCTGTCTCTATCTCTATCTCTGTTTATGCACCCACAAGACCCAGCTACTTGGGTAATAACAAAAGCCCCGGCTTAACAAATGAAACGATTACAAAGAAATATAATTTGCGCAAAAGAGAAACGAGAACGGGCGATCAGTCATTATGGCGAAATGTTGCCTCAACTTCAACTTTGCTCAGCTAATCTAATCAAATCAAATCGAATCAATGGAGAATGAAAAAAAAAACACACACAAAAAAAAAGATGATGTTCGGTGCTCAGGTTCAGGTTCAGGCACTTCCTGGCTTACGGAGCTGATCGATCGTCGATAAAGGAGAGTGAAAGAAAACGAGTACAAGGCAGGAACAAACAATTGCTTAAAGGAGGAGGAGGAGGATTGTAACAAAATCCTAGCCCAGCTAAAGATATGGGCACCTATTGCTTCTTGCCTTTTACCTGGCCATTGGCAGAAACATAGATAGATCGAGAGAGAGAGAGAGAATAAGAGTAAGAAAGATGATGATGCAAAGATGTTTGCCCATGGTCAACTTTCAACACACAATTTGTACGTAGCAAAG
Source organism: Drosophila emarginata (assembly GCA_037075365.1). NCBI lineage: Eukaryota > Metazoa > Arthropoda > Insecta > Diptera > Drosophilidae > Drosophila > Drosophila emarginata. The sequence continues at coordinate 2,102,940 of JBAMCD010000014.1, read as the reverse complement.
GGCTACCTGCAGTTTACTTTTCCTGGTTTTTTTTTTTTTGTATTTTTGGTGTGGGTTTTCCTGAGAACAGGCTGCGGGCCCAGCTAACAAGCCTTCGCGAGACTGATACGCATCACTTGGTATGTGTTTGGTTTAATCAGCACCTGTCGACTGTTTCTCCACTCAACTGGACAGGTAGGCAACCATGCAACTAACTAAGTAACATACATACGTGCTGTTTTATTTTTTTTCTTTCTCTCTCTTTGTTTTGGGAAAGTTTTCAAAACATATGCCAAAAATAAAATTAAAAAGATCTGATTCAGTCAGTCTCTGATCCATCCATTCACAGTATGTATGTATGTATGTATGTACTTGCGCGCCATTCTCCATCAGTCTTTAAGTACAATCCCCCCCTGTGGCATCTTCTTGATTGCCACATTGCCACTAACCATTGATCGACGGCCTCGGCTCCGTTTGCTCTCATAAATCAAGAAAAATCAGTCAATTTTTTGTTTTCGTTTAGTTTTTTTTTCCTTTTTTTTTCATATTCATTCACTCTGACATTGGCTGAATTAACAATTGATTTCAATAATTTTTTATGATTATTTTTGTGGGGTTCTTTAAGCTGCGGCATTATAAGTGTGTGGAGATCAGTATTTGAGTCATTCAGCGTAAGTTCGATTAATCTCTCGCTCTTTTGCTCACCTTTGTCTCTCTCACAAGCGCTGAATATGGAATTTCCACTCAATTTTGAGTTGAATGTTTGGGCGCTAAGTAGTACAAAAAAAAAAAAAAAAAAAAAAAACTCGTCTAACCGGTATGACGAGTGTCAATGTCTCATTGGAATTGTTTGATGCTCAACGAATCAGACAGGAGCAAGGGGGGGATGGATTGGGGGAGGATGAGAGCCACCAAAGACAGTGTGTCAAGATTGGGTTTAACTTGAAACATTACAGTTAGTTATAAATCAAATAGCAAACTAAATAATGGAAATATAAATATGTTTATTTAAATGCCAATTTATTAGGCATATTTAGTTAATCCATTAATCTTTTTTTTCTTCTTTCAGCATCGAAAGTGATGCCATTTGTTGTATATGAATAGATTCTTTCTACTTCCGTTTTGCCATTATATTTATCCAAAAAGATTCTGCAAAGTCGCAATTCCAAGATTGTTCAACGTTTCTATGCCAGATTAGTTATGTAAAAATTTCCTTAACATTTTCTGTTAAAAATCTCAAATTTCAATGCACTCTATTGGATCATTTTCTCTTATCACTCAAGATTTATTCCCATCTATGCATGTATGTATGTATATGTATGTGTGGTTCCATTCCCTTAAAATACCAGCCCACACACCTGCTTATCTTTTGCAATCTTACTTCCTCTTCCTACAAATAAAAGAAAACTACCTGTTTCTCTCATTCAGAAGAATTACCTTTAGCCCACTGTGCATATTGCGCTATGGTGCGTTCGCATTTTGCATTGCATAGGTTATTTTTTTTGTTGTTATTTGTTTATTTTAACCGCTCACTCGCTCTAGTTCTTGCTTCGCTTTTTCACTCACCCTCTCAATCTCTCTCACCCACTCACTCTTTCTCTGTTTCTCTTGGGTGCTCTCTCTCCCTTTCTCTGTTGCAGTCTGCGTGTTCATTGAGTGCTTGCGCCTCAGGCAACAACAGCAAGCAACAATAACAACATGAAAATAACAGTTTGAGTTTGAGTTGTTATCTGTTGGAGTCACACACACACACACACACACACTCACACGCGTTGAGAAGGAAAAAGAATCTGTTAGTTAGCTGACTTCTTTCAGAGAGCAGAGCGATCAGTTTTTGAGTTGACTTCGAGCCGAGCGGACGTGTCTTGTGAAGCCGTTGTCGAAAATATGTAAAGATCCAGAGCAACCCAAAACGATCGAATTCGAAAAAAGAATTACAAAACAAAAATAAAATAAAAGAAAAAAAAATTAAAGATCAAAACGATAACTCGTCTCCTCCCCTTCTCCCCCCCACTTGGATTACGGTCAACGCGAACAAGAAAATTTTTTGTTGAAAATATCTAACTCAAAAGTGAAAGAGAGAGAAAGAGAGTAGAGTGTGTGCGGTGTGTTGTGCGAGATGGTGTTGTGCCAACAACTATCTAAAAGAAATGGCTAAATAATAATAAAAAAAAAATTAAATATAAATGAATTAATTCAAAAAAACCACAATCAAAAAAAGAAATAAATAATAATAATATACAATCGGTTTGAGGCAGAGAAGAAAAGTATTGGAAAAAGATTGGAGATTTGGAGGAGGAAAAAACGAAATCAGAAACATACACACACACAAAATGCTGGCCACTAGCCATTTAATGTATGTGCTCATTGCCAGCTGTGTGATGCCCATTTTTGGTGCGGCACTAAGCAAAACTGTCCTCTATCAAGCACCCGATGAATGCCGCTGGTCTGGCGGCGGTGGTGGCGAAGATATAACACTTGTCTGTCATTTGCGTACTATCAATTCGGAGCTGGAGAATACAAATTTTAGTGTTATACAGCCACATAATACAGTTAGATTGCGTCTGGAATGCAATGATGCATTGTTCTTTCAAAGCAGTTTAAGTCCGGATAGTTTCCGTTCATTGGTTGAATTGCGTGATTTAACTATCGAATACTGTAAATTGGGTAATCTAACTGAGGGATCATTTCGTGGATTACAGGAATTAAGAAATCTAACAATACGTACACATAATGGAGATTGGTCAACAATGTCATTGGAGATGGCATCGAATAGTTTTGTGGATTTTCGTCAATTGGAACGTTTGGATTTAAGTTTAAATAACATTTGGCTAATACCCGATGGCATGGTGTGTCCATTAAAATCGTTGCAACATTTAAATGCATCATACAACAAGATTCAAGATATAAGCAACTTTTACTTTAGCTCATCGATAAGTTCACGAAAGACTCGCATATGTGGATCTACTTTGACCAGTTTGGATTTAAGTGCCAATAAAATGGTTAGTCTGCCATCGGCCATGTTATCGGCATTGGCCCGTTTGACCCATTTGAATATGGCTAGGAATAGTATGAGCTTTTTAGCCGATCGAGCATTTGAGGGTCTGCATTCGCTTAATGTTGTTGATTTATCTGCAAATCGTTTGACCTCATTGCCACCAGAATTATTTGCCGAAACGAAACAATTGAAGGAGATATATTTAAAAAATAATTCCATAAACGTTTTGGCCCCAGGAATATTTGGTGAATTGGCCGAATTATTAATATTGGATTTAGCCCACAATGAATTAAATTCACAATGGATAAATGCGGCAACTTTTGTTGGCCTAAAACATTTAACATTACTCGATTTATCGGCCAATAAAATAAGCCGCCTCGAATCGCATATATTTCGCCCACTAAATAGTTTACAAATTTTAAAATTGGAAGAGAATTATATTGATCAATTGCCAAATGGTATATTTGCCGATTTAACCAATTTGCATACATTAATTCTATCCAATAATCGTATATCTATAATTGAGGCACGGACATTACAAGGACTTAATAATCTATTGGTATTATCATTGGACTATAATAGAATTGGAAAATTGGATCAACGATCATTGATTAATTGCAGTCAATTGCAAGATTTACATTTAAATGATAATAAATTGCAATCGGTCCCAGAGGCATTAAGCCAAGTACCTTTATTAAAAACTCTCGATATGGGTGAGAATTTGATAACACAAATTGAGAATACGAGTATAACACAATTGGAAAATCTTTACGGTTTACGAATGACAGAGAATTCGTTAACGCACATTAAACGCGGTGTATTCGATCGTATGAATTCATTGCAGATTTTAAATTTATCTGGTAATAAATTGAAATCAATCGAAGCGGGATCATTGCAACGAAATAGCCAACTCCAAGCGATACGTTTAGATGGTAATCAATTAAAATCGATTGCCGGCCTCTTTAATGATTTACCCAATTTAGTTTGGTTAAATATATCGGGTAATCGTTTGGAAAAATTTGATTATTCTCACATACCCATTGGTCTGCAATGGTTGGATGTTCGAGCAAATCGTATCACTCAATTGGGTAATTATTTTGAAATTGAAAATGAACTCAGTTTGAGTACATTTGATGCATCATATAATCAATTGACGGAAATAACAGCTAGCTCAATACCGAATAGTGTTGAAATATTATATCTTAATGATAATTTGATAAGCAAAATTCAACCATATACATTCTTTAAGAAGCCAAATTTAACACGTGTCGATTTGATAAGAAATAAATTGATCACATTGGAGCCAAATGCATTAAGATTGTCACCGATCGGTGAGGATCGTGATATACCAGAATTTTATATTGGACATAATGCATTTGAATGCGATTGCCATTTGGATTGGTTACAAAAAATAAATCGAGAATCACGCACACAACCCCAATTAATGGATCTCGATCAAATCTATTGCAAATTGACCTATGCCAGAGGATCACAGTTTGTATCATTGATTGAAGCAAAATCGAATGATTTTCTTTGTAAATATGAATCGCATTGCTTTGCTCTATGCCATTGCTGTGACTTTCAGGCATGCGATTGTAAAATGGAATGCCCGGATAAATGTTCCTGCTATCATGATCAAAGTTGGACATCGAATGTTGTAGACTGTAGCCGGGCCAGCTATGAGAAATCACTGCCCACACATATACCCATGGATGCCACACAATTGTATTTGGATGGTAATCAATTTAAGGAGCTTCAGAGTCATGCTTTCATTGGTAGGAAACGTTTAAAGGTTCTCCATTTGAATCATTCGAACATTGAAATTTTACATAATCGTACATTCTATGGATTATTGGAATTGGAGGTTCTACAATTACAAAATAATCAATTAAAGGCATTAAATGGCAATGAATTTCAGGGTCTGGATAATTTACAAGAATTATATTTGCAACATAATTCAATTGCCACCATCGATTCGTTAACATTTACACATTTATATCATTTGAAAGTTTTACGTTTGGATCATAATTTAATAACCACATTTGCTGTATGGAATTTTTTGCCTTCATATTTAAATGACTTGAGATTGGCATCGAATGTATGGAGTTGTAATTGTGAGTTTATTGATAAACTAAGAGATTATTTGGCCAGACATGAATATGTATCGGATCGAGCGAAATTAATTTGTCATAATAAAACCCAACAAATGTCAATTTATCTAAATTCTGATGAACATTTACCACTTATTCAATGCAGTCAAACATTAAAATTAAATTTGGATAACAATTATAATTTTGAGGAGGAGGAGAATTCTCTACTATCGAATAGTAGTTCAACAAAAATGATATTGAATCAACCACCAAAACAGGATTATATACCCATATTGGTGGCCATATTGACCGCATTCATATTCATAATGATCTGTTTCCTATTGGTCTTCATTTTCCGTCAAGAGATGCGTGTGTGGTGTCATTCACGTTTTGGTGTTCGACTCTTTTACAATGCCCAAAAGGATGTCGATAAAAATGAGCGTGAGAAATTATTTGATGCCTTCATCTCTTATTCTTCAAAAGATGAGCTATTTGTGAATGAGGAACTGGTGCCCATGTTGGAATTGGGTGAGCAGCGTTATAAACTTTGTCTACATCAACGTGACTTCCCGGTGGGCGGTTATTTGCCCGAGACAATTGTTCAGGCCATCGATAGCAGTCGTCGCACCATTATGGTAGTAAGTGAGAATTTCATTAAGTCAGAATGGTGTCGCTTTGAGTTTAAATCCGCTCATCAGTCCGTTTTACGGGATCGTCGTCGTCGTCTCATTGTCATTGTATTGGGTGAGGTACCGCAAAAGGAACTGGATCCCGATCTACGTTTATATTTAAAGACGAACACATATTTGCAATGGGGCGATAAACTATTCTGGCAAAAGTTACGTTTCGCATTACCCGATGTATCAACTGGGGCAAGTGGTCGTGGTGTTGGATCGGGACAACCTTGTCATGTACCGATCAATCATCCAGCCTATCATCATCATCATCATCATCAAATGCATCATCAGCAGGCACTAGCCGGTCATCATCATCATCAGCAGCAGCAGCAACATCAGCAACAACAGCAACAGCAGCAACAACAATTCATGTTGCCTCCAGTACCACCAGCGGGAAGTTTTCGCCGTCAACCTTCACGTGGACCCAATAATACGCAACAACAACAACAGGCAGCTCTTTTAATGGGCGGTGGTCAATTGGCAGGATCTACGCAACAGATGATACCCCTGGCTAGTGGCATACAACAACAAAGTTTGCCGCTGCCGCCTACTACACAACAACAGCAACAACAGCAGCAGCAACAGCAACAACAACAACTACCAACGCCTGCAGCACGTAATTTGCATATGTAAGTTAAGTTAAAAAAAAGAGACAGCTATAATATAGAATAAGAGTGAGCGAGAAAGCAAGAACGAGAGAGTGAGAGAGAGATAGAGAGAGAGAGAGAGAGAAGTTATATACCTAAGATCGGTGATACTGGCTAAGAGTGGTAATTACCATTTATCAAAAATTTACAATTTATTAATTTTTTTTTTGGTCTATTTTGTTAAACAAAAAATTTAAGTAGTTTAACATTAACCCATCTCCCACCCACCACCCTTTTACCTTTGGTCCATTTTCTAATTTTCTGACTATGAATGGACTATGGATAGGGTGTGTATGTGTATGTGTGTGCTGGTTCCCCTAAATGAAATAAGAATTGCAGTCAATATGCAAATTGGGAACGTTTAACGATAAAAGCCTAGTTACATGCTTAAAAAAGAAAATACTACAAAACAAAAACAAAAAAAAAAAGAGGGGTATATATTGTGTGTCTGATGAGACGGGGATGCAGGGGCAGGGGGCATAGACAGGAGGTGGAAGCAGGTTAGCTACAGTAAAACATAAAAGAAGAAAAAAATAAATACCAAAGAGCCGAGAGCCAATTGTTGTTGCTGTTTCTGTTCTTTTTCTTGTTGTTGTTGTGTTGTGTGTGTGTTCCTTTTTTTTTTTTTTTTTTTGTTGCCCTGTTCTGTTTTCTTACGGCCAAAGCTATTTTCAGTTTCCTGGCTCGTAGGCAAAAGCAAAAGATTCAGAAAATTGATGTTGCATGCAACTACAGCAACAGCAACTGCTACAGCAACAGCAGCAACCAGTCGGCAACAAAAGGCAAGGCCCAAAAGTATTTTTCTTTCTCTATGTTTCTTTTTCAATGTTGTTATTGTTGCTGTTGTTGTTGTTGTTGTTGCAACATTCACTCGTTAGTTCATCTTAACTGCTTGCATTTTGTCTGTAACAAGCTCAACGTGTGTAGAAGATATCTCAGAAAAATAGGCAAAAACAAAAAAGAGAAGAAGAATCCGAAACAGAAACGCAAAACATCAGAAAACTCATGTCTGGGCGCAAAAAAAGAAAATCGAAAAAAGAAATTGTAACAAACAAAAACAAAAGACCAAAAGAGACAGAAAGACAAGAGACGACAACAACTACAACTACGAGGACGAGGACACAGACCTAGACCGTCTACAGACAGTCAGACGGACAGATAGACAGACAGTCAGCAGCAACCAGCTGCTGCTGTTGTTGTTGTTATGTGAGTGTTGTCTTTCTATTGGATATTTTTCTTCTTTTTGTGTTTTTTTTTTTTTTTTTTGGGGCAGCATTACACGTGCTAATCAATGAGAGAGTTGCGACAGCAACAGAAGATTAGCTGAAAAGTTGGCTTAGTTGCTGCTGCCGCTGCAACACAGCTCAGAGCGAAAGGTTAGAAGTGGGTTTTTAATGTAAAACGTGAGGTTTTTTTTTCCTTCTTTCTTTCTGCATTGGCCAAAATGAAATTGAAGGTTTCGGTTTCGGTTAAAGGAAAGTTGTAAAACTCTATCTAGGTTTTTAGTTTTACAGAAAGTAAGCATACAAACTTTTACACTAGAATACTTTTTCTCGAAATTCATTTACTTACTTTTAGTTTGTCTTTAAATAAAATGCATTGAATTTGTTCAGATTTAGAAAGATTTTAAAGGCTAGTCAAAGTTTTTGATAAAAATAACAGATGAATATTAGTATTCAAGTTTCCTAAAAACCATAAATCTAAAATAAACTAAATTTAAAATTTTTTACACAAAACTATTGAAAAGAAAACCACACAAGAACAAAAAATAATTAAAAAAAGAAAACATTTGAAGTCCAAGCATTTGAGTGAGCAAGAAGACTTAGATATCATATTTGAAAAATTTTGTAATATATTTAAACAAAAACTTTTTTTTGATAACACTGAAATACAAAAGAAAACAGTTTTCATATTCAATATTTCACTTAAATAAATACTACAAAAATAATATCTATAAATCGATTCTAGAGTAAACAGAATAGTTTTGAATTCAAATATAAATAACAACATGCAAAATTCCCTAAGAAAAAAATAAATTTCGATTCACAACTTTAGCAATTTGTTTTAAGGTTGCCTGGCAGAACGAATTTGTGTGTGTGTGTGTGTGTGGTAATCTAAGCTAGTGTCATCAGAGCACACACTATATATAGTGTCTAAAGCCCCCTAACCCCACTCTCTACCTTCCCACCATTCATTTCACACACACACACACACACACACACACACACACATACAAAAGGCATTTGTCGTGTGCTATAGGCCCAATTGCTGCAGTTTTCTTTTGGCCCGCCTGGCCTTTGACTAAGCCAGCCTTCAACCATCTAGTACCAAAACCACTCATCTACACACACACACACACCTACTTCAATGGTTAACTGTGGAAAGAATGAGGAACATGTAAGAGAACAGTGCTACAGATTAGTTTGGTTACGATTAAAATCTACCTTGTTGTTGTTTGTTTGTTACGCCTGGGTTGTACTACGATTTCTTTTTTTTTTTTTCGTTTTTGTTTTTACTCTTTTGCTGTTGCTTCTCAGTCTTAGTTGATGCACCTATGTATCTCTTTCTATAGTGTCTCTCGGCCTCTCTTTCTCTCTCTCTCTCTCGTACACACAAACACTCTATATTAGCCAACTGAAATGCATTCCAAAAGCAAGAGAAGAAAAGAAAAAAAAGGTAAACCTAGTTAACTGTGAGACATTTGTTCTTACATACATACATACAAACAAACAATGGGATATGTGGCTTGTATGTATGTATGTATGTACATATATGTATGTATACACACGTACACTTAGACACACACACACATACACATTTAATTAAATGTTAATTTTGTTTAATAATATTGTGATATTCATTTGTAATTAAGTTTAATTTATAATATTATATAATCAAGTTTTTCCTATCAATAAAAATTCAACTTTTTTCCTCATTAGTTTGTAAGCGTACATGATTTTTTTTTGCTATAATTATTATTTTTTTTTTTGTTTATTAGTTAGTTTGAATTATCTGACACATACACACACATACACAGATATATAATACAGCCATATTAATTAATATAGAAAATAGTACGAAAAGAAAAACTTTATCAAATTTGATGTACATATAAAACTACACACACACACATATATATATATATACATATATATATATATACATATATATATATAAATATATATAGTTTTTTTTTTTTAATATATTAATTTTATTTGTTAACGAAAAAAAAGACCGACTTTGTATGAACGAAACAAAAGATATAAAATTATCACAAACTGAAAAAGGATATATGTATGTATGTATATCAATATATATATAAATCGACTGATTACATGTGTATTATATATAAATTATCGACCTATATCATAAGTAATTTTTTTTTTTTTTTTTGTCCTGTAAATATTGTACTTTATGTTTTCTAGTTTATTAAACAACAAAAAATGAAACAAAAAGAAACAAAATATGACAAAAAAAACGTATATAAAAAAACCAACACCAACAAAAATATATAAATGGAAAAAAATTTAAAACAAACATTTTGTGTCGACTTTTCGTTATTTTTTGTCTGGTACTGATAGTGAAACTATTTCTGGGGGAGGGAGCCTTGACATTTGATATTTCAGAAACGGATCCAGATACTGATTCTAAAATAAACAGAGTGTAAGTTGTCCAAAGTCAGCAAACTGATTTTAAAAGAATGTCATGAGAAAATGATTTCTGTTTATTTAATTCATGTATGTGTGTAAGTATATACGGAAGTGCCTCTATAACGATAGAAAAAAAATGTGCAAAGCTAGGGAGAGGTTAGGTTAAAGAGTTGTCGATTAATAAAACTGAAACTAATTGATTATTAATCAATTCTTCATCGAAAATGTTTATTATTTTCAGACAATTAACTAACTTTTAAGACATATTTAAAAGAGAAACTGTTTAGTTAATAAAACTTTCAAATAATTCCAAAGGTATGTATGATCAAGAAAAAAACATTTCACATCGATAAATTATATAGTAACTGGAATGATCTTTGTTCTATTAAATTGAACTCTGATGACAGTTTTCATTTGCCAAGTTCTTACAGAATAAAGAAGTATAAGAGGCAAAACATTCCATTTTTGATTTAAAATTGTATATTTTATGTAAACTTCTTAATAAAAAAACCAAACAAAATAATAGTATGAATTAGTAAAATCAAAGACAAAACTAATTAAAGAGTTGTAATTAGCAATTTTTAAAATTTGTTAATAGATGTCTTTGTATTAAAAATGATATAAATAATTTTTTATGATTTCATAAAACTATAAAAGAGAACCTCGCGCCACCCAACGTCAACGAATCAACCCACGATTATTTATTTCATAAGAAATTTATTGAAAAATAATAAAAATAAAAATGAAAAGCAACTTCTACTGATTTTAGCCGCCTTCTCATTGTACAGTCATTTTGGTTTTATTTTTCCCAAGCCGTTCTGTGGCATCTTCTTCCCATGCATATTTTATAGATATCGTCTATTCGTATATTTGATTATTTGTATTTTTATTATTTACTTGTTGTTTTTGTTTTTTTTTTTTGTCGTTTTCATTTTTGTTTTTAATCAATGAGCCCACAGCGAAATATTTTGCTGATTTAGCTCTCTTTCACTCTGTTTCACTGTCTGTCTTTATGTCTCCGCTTGGAATGAATGAATAATTTTTATGATCAATTAAATGCGCAATAAAATTGATGAGGCCCCCTTTTTAGCCAATCTTTAACGTCGTCCACCATAAATTCACATTGCTTAAATTAGCAAATTTTACAATCAATCATTAGCCAGGGTAACGAAGTCGTTTGATGTTGTTGCACACACACACACACTATAAGCGCAATTGGTTAGCAAAAGCGAGAGCAGATAGAATTGTATCTACAAGATACACGTACGTGTATATGTATGTATGTATGTATATATGGGTTAACCAGCACACATGAGCAAAAAAGTGAAACAAAAAGTTCAAGCGTAAGTTAAACCCTTTTCAATTTTTTTTTGTTTAACCCCGAGACCCATACCCCCCACGTTTTCTTTTGCCATCTCGTCAATTCTTTGCCTATTTCGATGCAGAAAATAAACCAAAAAAACAAAAAAAAAGAAGAAAAGTACAAAAAACTTTTTGCTAAAGAAACACGTCAAATATTACAAACTTTTCTTTTTTTTTTGCTTTTACTTTCTAACGTATTTTGGTTTTTTGTTATTTGGTTTTTGTTTTTTTCTTTATACTTTTTTTTATCAATTTTGCCTGTGGGATTTGTTACGGCGTAACGGATGAGCTAAGGGCACAAACTTTCAATTGAATTTTTTTTCCGGTAGAGCAAAGTTAGGCCCGACTTTGACTTAGTCTTAGTCGTTGCTGGTTTGAGATCTTCCTTTTCTACATCTTCTTCTTACCTATTCATGTCCTCTGTCATTTTGGCAAATACGGGGCCCATAGTAGAATATTTTTTGGTTTACAAGTCAGTTTAGTGTCAAAAAAAAAAAAAAAAAACAAAAAAATAGGGAGAGAGGTAGTAAGATGCCTTTTATTTATAGATTGCCCTTCTTCCATGGCGGTGAATTTCGAAGTTGGAGTTGAAATTGAAATAGGAGTTGGATGAAGTCCAGGAGAGTATTTTCTAAAATATTTCTAAAATTTATAAATATATTTTTAAAGAAATTAATATTATATATCATTTCCCATTGATGGCAAATTTAAATGAAATTGGATTTAAAAGATTTTTGAAAAATTTACTATTTTCAACTTTCACTCGTCAACTTTTTCTTCCTTCTTTTTTTTGTTGTTATCCCCTTGAGCATTTTTTTACACTTTAATTTTGTGGACCGCCCCTGTTCTCATTTCAGTAAGAGTGTGTGATGATGGTGGGTTTTTTTTTACATTTTTTTTTTTTGCGGCCAAAACCTACATCAAAAATAGGAAAACCAGAAACAAAACACCTTTCCTTTGACTGCAGTTTGGCTCAAAGTTTTTTTTTTTTTTATTCCTTCTTCCTCCCTCAAAGGCTCAAAGTCAAATCAAAGTGCTTAGGGTACTAATACCATAGCCATCAGCCCCATTAGAACTGAACTTTTCATCATATATCAAGAGGGTGAAAGAGAGGGGAGAGGGGCTGGGTGGGGTGGTAAATAAAAGAGCCAAACTGATTCGGCTCATTAAAGAAGCCACATTCTCTTGGAATTTTTTTTCCCATCAAGCGAGGTGCTGCTCCATTGCAATCAGATTTAGATTCATCTTTTAGTTTGCCGCGATAACTACACTTTTTTTTTGTTTTTATGTATGAATGTATGAGTGTATGTATGTATGTATGTATGTATGTATGTACGTGTGTATGTTTATAGCAGCCACCCAAAAACGAAAATTGAAATGAAATCTATATCCAAATCGAAATCCATTCGGCATCTTATATGTATATATACACCTATATACTCTTTTACCAGTATTATACACTTTCCTCATTAGACTGCAAACGATGAATCGAAAGTCATAAACTCGTGTAGGATGGCGACGACGACGACGATGAGCAACAGCAACAGCAACAGCAGAAGCAGCAGCAACAACAACAGCAGTAACAACAACATCAACTGTTTGCAATAAAAGCAACATTTTTCTTAATTTCCATTTCTTGCTAATTTAGCAGCCATAAATTGTTCGTCTGTCCATTTGAGCAGGAGAGCAGGAGAACATGATGGTATGGTTTGAGAGAAGGTGGGGATATGGAGGGGATGTGTTGTATGTGGGTTGACGGGCGTGGTGGTGGTGTGGGTGCCAGAAGGAGGCGGGGTGGGGGAAGTGAGCAATGAAAACAAGCGATGCCAAGCCAAACCAAACCGAACCAAAACGACGTTAGACACATAAAATTGACTACAAATTATTGCACATTGTCAAAACAACATTGGTTTGCAATTTTCGCGCTTCAACGCAGATGCAAAAGATTGCGGAGAGGGTCGATCAGGATGAGTTTGTTGTAGTTGTTGTTGCTGTGAATGAAGGGAATACCAAGAGGGGTGATAGGTAGGTAGCTATATAGATAGATGAATGAATATATAGATGAATGGGGCAGTTACGAGGAGGTAGAGACGTAATTTCAATTTGAAATCATTCAGGTAAATGAACTCTGCAAAATAGTCTAGCCATTAAAAACAAAAAAAAAAAAAAAAACCAAATTATGTATATACAAATAAAAGTAAAAAATTGCAAAAATTTTTCATCTAATTTAAACGAAAAATGACAAATAAAATACAATTTAATGTTCGTGAGACATTCCATAATTAAAGGTCATTTAATCAGAAACCATTTATCTATTTTATTTGTAAATTATTAACTAAATTAAAGTAATTTCTCATTTTTATATTTCAATATATTTCAAAGTATTTGAGTTTTAAATAATTTTCTGAAATAATTTAAGTCTTTTTAAACGAAATGTTTATTTATATGTATATATTATTATTAAAAGTTTATCTTTGTTAAATGCTTTCTCGATATAAAAAAAATGTAATAAAAGAAGAGAAAAATATATTTAATCAATTTACTTCTTCGAAGACTATATTAAATCTGGAATTATTTAATCTATAAAAGAAAAATGGATCTTGATACTATTATGCTAAAATGCCAAGCAGATTTTTCAGATACGGGATCAGAAAAAACTATATTATAAAATAATTGTTAAACTATGAAATATACACTAAAAATGGAATAAGAAAGCCTTTTATTTTCTTTGCAATTTATTAATTTTACGGAGAACCTCATCCAATAGTTCTAAAATATAAAACTAATAAAAAAAGTAATAGTAATAAAAGTTCACTTTAAAGAAGTTTGACTGTAAAAGTGAAAACTTTCCTTTTTTTAACAAACTGTAAATTAATTTCTACTTTTATACACTTTTCGTGATAAAGAAAAAACATTTTAAAAATAATTTAATTTTAATCACTTTTACGTTGTCTCTTTCTTTCTTTCTCTCTCTCTCGCTCTCTAATTAACCAATTTTCAGAAAATGCTATCCCGTATAGTATACCCGCCTCTATTTATAGTGTATTTATTACATACCAACACAATTTTATTTGATAATTTTTTTATTTTTTTTTTTTACAGTCATCTTCCACATTAACTGTGTAAAATGGAAAATGGGTTAGGTAAGGTTATGAACTATTAATACCATCCCCTACTACCGCCCTTCGCCCCTTTATCCCGCCACCATCACCACCGTTTCTATCATCATCAGACTGATGATTCGTTCGTTGTTCCCATAATAATTTTCAACCAATTCCATTTCCATTATTGTATTATTCAGCGATGATATCCGTGGACATTGACATATTGTCGACCGATTAATGAGCCCAACAACAGCGTTGAGTTAAGCGAGCGTTGATTGTTTTCTTGAATGGAAATAAATGACAGACTGAGTGGACTGTTGACACAGGCATTTGATAAATAATAATAATTTGCACTACCCAAAAAAAAAAGCAGAAGAAAACCGAAACTGAAACCAAAAAAAAAAAACATCAAAAATTTACAGAAAAAAAGCTTTTTCCCTCCCTGTCTTTTTTATTTACTCTCTCTCTTTTTCTCTCTGTCTCTCTTGGGAGTATGCATATATATATATAGATATGTTTGTGTGTGTGTATGTATGTAAAAGCAAATTTGTATGCGTCTTTATCTTATCGCGATCACGTTGCATCTGACGATGACGATGACGACGACGACCAAAACTCTGCGATGGCTGAGAGGATGCGCGTAAGTTTCACGTATTTTCATGCACGATTAAAGCCTTAATTTTGGACTGGACAAAAGAGCAGTGGAAAGAAAGAAGAGATTCCTTTGGTGGGTTTTTTTCTTTTTTTTTTTTTGGTTGTTCGGTTAGTTGGTTGGTTGGTTGGTATATATGTTTGTGTATCTGAAGACTCTGCCTAATTAATGGTTTGCATCGGCTGCTTATCGCCCGGCACGCATCGGGATCGCCGTCGTCGTCATCAACTTTGCTTTGCTAAGTGTTTCGCTGCCTTGGCGGCACCTGATCAACTCAAAGGCTTGGCTCAGAGCGCGGCTCAGAGATCTCATTGATATTGCGTAAAATATTTTTTCGATTCTCTGCTTCTCGATTTTTATGAGCTGTAGCATTGCACATTATTGATAATCCGCGATATACCTATATATAGTAGGTTATTATTTTTTTTTTTTGGCAGAGGGTGTTGTCAAAAACAAAAAATCTTAACTCATATTCCTTAAGCTTTAGCTGATAACGGACAACATTGTTTTCGATCCTTTTTTTTTTGGAGCGAGAAGTTTTAGGTGGGGAAGGGGGATACTGTTTTGGGGTGTTGCGTGATAACAATCGAATTGGTGGCAGTGGAAGAGAAAGCTTCAAAAACAGTTGAAGAAGTTGAACAGAATGGACAGCAGCAGCAGCAGCAGCAGAAGGAGGCGGAGCCAAAGGCATGTACATTTTGGCGCTCGATTGGGCAACTGGAATTCTGATCGTGAGCAAGATCTCGATTCTCAAGCTGACCGATAACGGATGAGGCAAAACTACAAGATGCTGATGATGATGATGATCATCATCATCATTATGATGATGTAGAAGGAGAAGGGAAGCGTTCAACATGATCAAAATATAAAATAGTATGTGATAAAAGTGGGAAGAAGGACTTTAACAACAACAACAACAGCAACAGCAACAACATCAACAGCGCATTTGGGTGGGAAGAGACTCTTTACACGCAGTTTAGTGATCAGATTAAATCTGCACTGCAAATTAAAACAAAATATTTCAACTAAAATGTTTGACCTTTTTCTACAAAGAGAAAAGCTTTTTAAACCAACCCCATTCCTCACTTCCCCTCTCAGAATCTCTCTTTTACCCTATAGTGTAAAAACGTTTCAATATTAGGAACATTCTTGATTATCATTATAAAAACAGTTTTAATCTAGATACACGCCTGCATTCTTAAGATATTTTCGGTTAAATCTTTCAGTATATTAAAATAAAATGATAGCTGAAAATGCTGGAATATCAATATCATGAAATCAGAATCCCTTAGTGACCTTGCTATCTCAATCAAAGATAAAACTAGGTCAAATTGTTAATTGAAAAATACATCTGAACAGAAATTTATTGGTTAAATACTTTTAGTACCTTCTCTTGTGCTATATAATAAATATTATTCATAAACCCATTCAACCAAAAAGTAAAATAAACAGAAACAAAAAAAAAAACAAGATCATGGTGGAAATGGGGAAAATTTTAAAAATTAAATAAAGTCAGCTTCCCCACAACCAGAAATAAACGAACGAGAAAAAAAAGATGAAAAAAAGAAGTTCAAGTACATTTTTCGTGATTCATTAACGTTTCTGTTGCATTATTTTGCATTGATAATTTGCGAGAGAAAAAAAATGTAACAGCTGTTTTTAATGAAACATTTGGCTTTAACAGAAAAACAAAAAAAAAAGTTATGTTTCAGACCTCCAATTTTTGTACATATATAAAAGAACAGTTGTTACAGTTGTCCTACAAACCGAAAAGCAAAATATGTTTACGTAGTTTAGTTAATAATTTTGATAATTCTTCTCCAAATTTAAACATTTTTATTATAATTGTAAAGTTGATATACAATGTAAATATTATAATAAAGCGTTCTCCTATATATCTTATAATTATAAAGTTAATTAACATTGTAAATTTAATATGAAAGAGTTCTCCCGTTTTACTTTTCACAAGCAATATATGTACGTACATATTTATATAAAAAATAAGCTCACTTTTTTATAGTCTAGAGATCAATATTCAATTCGATTCTATAATATTTAGATATATACATTTATTCACTATAATTGTGTGATTTATTTAATTTCATTTCAACAATTCAAAATTGTTAAACTTATCATTTAGTTGATCTTGATCATCAATAAGCTGTGAAGTCAAGTGCAAAGGCATTTTTAAATTGTTTGCCGATTGATTTGAAGTTGAAATGAGTTAGTTAGCTTCTGTTTGGGTTGACAGTCACGTTTTTGCAGCCATCATCTAATATAATTTGCTTTCTAAAGTTTTTCTTTTTTTTTCCTGTATTTTTTGGTGGCATAGCGCAAAAATCTGATCAATGACTTGACAAATGAATGGTAACAGATTTCCTTTTGCTTTGGTTTCGATGGTTTCGGTTTGTCAACAGATCGTGTATAAGGCAAAAAACCAAACAAAAAAAAAAAAACAATTTTTAATTGTCATGCGATAAAAGCAAAGCAAAAAAAAAAAACTAAATAAATAAGGAGAAAAAAAAAGAATAAATCTCTCCAATCTCCTCTTGAGTTAAGGCTTAGTTCATGATCTTGAACATGACCATGAGCGTGGAGCTAGTGAATTGAGGGATGTTTGGTGGAGTGCCCGGGGAGGCCAGTGGGGACTATGGGGATAAGGGGACCCAAGACCCACCAGACCTGATGCGGTTGCTGCTGTTGTTGTTGCTGTGGTTGACTTCCAGTTTTAAATGAGCTCGCATGTTCGCGACTCTCTTGCGACTCTAATTCAAATTGCATTGACTTGTCCGCTGACTTTTCAAATACATACTCCAGCTATCTGTATATACAAACATACATACATACATACAGTGTACATACATTCAATTCAATTAAACAACCAAAAAACTTTTCTATTTTGGCCCCAAAAATAAAGAAAAAAAAAATAAGACAAACAAAGCCAACAACAAAGTGTTAAACGTGCAACGGTTTGGGGTCAGTTCCATTCACTTTTTTCATTTCGTTTTAAACTGGAGTTAAGTGCTATTTGAGGTAAGAATTTTCATTACGTACTCGTACGTGGTGCATATACTTGTATTGTATAGATATGGTAGTATGGGATCTATGGGTGGGTTGCATTGGGGAGACGACACAGACAGACGAGACAGACAGACATACAAACACACTCACTCGCACATACAGTTTGCATTTTGGAAAAGTCACGACCCACTTAGCCAACGAAGAGTAACGGACGTTCGAAATAAGCAAAGCTTGGACCAAAAAGTGTGTCTATAAAACAAATCGGCCTTACCCCCCCACAAACACCCTCTTCACTCCTCTTAACAATCGTTACCAATGCAAGAGATGTATAAAAGTTTATATACATAGGTATATGTATATGTATGTATGTATGTATATTGAAAGCATCACTGCTATCGCATCGTATATCGTATCGAACCGATCGCAATGACTCACACTCACTCAATTCTTAGCTTTATTTTTTGTTTTTGTTTTTTTTTTTTGGGGCGAAGATGCGTTGATTAATTGCCCCGCAAAAGCTTTCAAGTGAAATTCGTGTTTTATGTTTGTTCATTTTCAACAAACATTTTTCTTCTCAGAGAGCCGCGTGTGAAGAAAGTGAAAAAAAAAATCAAAAACGTTAAACTTGTTGGTAACAATAGCTGATAAACAAAAAAACAAAAAGTAAAAAAAAAAAAATACATTTTGTCGCCTTTCGAAAGAGTTAAAAGAAAGATAGGGATAGAGAGATGAGAAGAAGAAATAGAGGCGGGAGAGGTAAAGACTGAATCTATATAACCAAATGTAAAAATGTGGAGACTCATCTGTGATTTATTTGCTTGTCAAACAGCAACAACAACTACATTTGGTTTTTTTAAACGATGCGGGAAATTTCTTGAAGAAGACTTAAATGCTCGTGACCGTTAGACAAATAATATTAAAAAACAACAAAAAAAAAAAAAAATAAAGAAAAAAAAGACGAATAGAGAAATAGAGACATTGTCGCCACACACACAACATCATCAACGGCTATTGAAAGGCAGCCCCAAGACAAAAAAAAAAAAATAGATATATACATATATATATACAACATCAACCAAATTTAAAGAAAAAAAACCGAAAGAAAAAAAATCAAAAAGCCAAGTTCATTTACATAAACAAAGAGACTCATCGATGTTGATTCTTTTGGCCTAAAACGCATTTTTTTCTCAGTTTTTAGTTTGGTTTTTTGTTTTATTTTTTATTTTTTGTTTTTGGTTTTGTACTGCTGCTGCACGCGCTCATAAATCAAAAGGCAACTTGTTTATAACTGAAAGCGATCAATTAAAATGTTAACGCAAAAAAAAAAACATACATATATAAATATAACCAGAGATGGCAGAGAGTTTTGGGGTAAGATGGAAGATGATGATGATGATGATGAGGATCGTTGATCGGCTGATGAGGCTTGATCGTGCCGAATTCTTCTCTTTCTTTTTGTTGTTGTTGCTGTTTTTCTCTCCTCTTGGCATTCCGTCGGCCTAATTCTCTGTTAAAAAAATACATTGTATACATATATATATATATATAATATATATATCGGGAAACATTTAAGCCTCAGAAATTCCAGTTAAAACCCCAAAAAGAAACTTAAAAGCTGCTAACTGCATTTTGGTGTCAACATTATGGTAAATGAATTGGATTTTATGGCCACAATCGAAAGCTAATCAATTGTTCGAGTTGAATGAGTCAAGATATATGTATATATACATATTGACACAGTGAAATGGAAGAGGAGAAGGGGGAGGCCAAGTAAAAGGTAGGGAAAAATGTAAAGTTAAAGTGAGGGAATAAAAATCATTTTGAAATTTTATTAAGCATATTTAAATGATAAAAATTGTTTAAATATGCATTTAAAAACAAAAAAAAAAAGCCAGACTAAAAAAATTTTAAATAAATTTGCTTCTGTTTTTATTATGAATATACATATATAAAGTTTTATATATTTATGAAATACAATTTGAGGATCTACAAATCTGTAAATCGATATTGAAGTATTTATTTTAGTAATTTCCAAAGATCAAGTTTAGTTCGAATTGTTTTTGTTTCCCCCACTACTTGCAAGCTTAAGTATTACCGTGGCTAATAGCCAAAGTAGCAATTTCACTGTTTTATTGCCATTTAAAATTAATTTGGTAAAATTGGTAATACAATTGGGAAATAAAAAACTTAAATTAATCAACAAATAAATAACTTTTAAATAATATAAGAAAGTGCATTCTTACTATCTAAGATAAATTATTTAGTATAGTTTAAAAATTAGTTCATTCTTTCTACATACATATATTGAGAAGAGTTTTGATTGATTTCTAAAACAAGTAACTAATATTGATCATGAACATAAATACATATATTATGGATGATTGCAAAGCAATCGAATTAATATACTATATATGCATATATGTATGTATATATGTATGTATATTAACATAAAGTTGTCACATCGATACTAAATAGGAGTGGTTGAGATTATGAAAAACTGTTGCATCTCTCAAAAAGATCGAAAATGAATGTTCATCGGCTTTTCATTGGCTTAATGTATAGGTTATAGTAAAAATGATTTTGGGTTAGACTATCAAAATTATCATATCGAAAATGCATTTATATTCATACAAACATTGAATCAATATTCTGAAAAAGAAATGCCTTTTCATTTCGTGGTTGATTTGATAATCTCTCACATTACCATGCAAGAGATTGAGATTTTCTACACCATTTTCATCTTAATATAGCCATATTATGATAATTCATTTACATTTTTTTTTTTTTAAACCTACTCATATTATCCGCATATCATCATGTAGGTCAGAGCATCAAATAATTATGTAAATCTGAGAATGCAAATTCAATAATGCAATCAGAGACATATTGATAGACACCTGATATGCCGTATATAACCAATACTATATATGGTTGAAATTTATGAAGTTTATGACAAATATGATGACAAATAAAAATAATAATAATAACAGACAGAGAGTGAGAAGAAATACCGAACCAAAGTGAACTGAAACGCACATTTTATGTTTTTGGTTTTATTTTTTTTTTTGTTTTTCCTTCGATTATTATTATTTTTTTTTATTTTTTTGATTTTTTGTTGAATGAAAAACGAAAACAATGTCATTTTACAAGACACTTAACGAGATGTGGAGTGAAAGCTACGAGGTTTTGTTACTGTTTGGACGGTTGGTTGGTTGGTTGCTTGGTTAGTTGGTTGGTTAGTTGGTTGGTTGGTTGGAAGCTTCTCCTCGCGTGGATGGTTGGTGACGGTGAAGTGAAGGCATCGAATGGAGTGGCTGCAGATGGATTGGAGTGTGGAGTGGACCAAAGTGACGTGGCTTGTTTTGGCATACAAGTGCCACTTCACTTGAGTTTCGAGTCCAATCTAAAGAAGCACAAGTGAACGCAGACTTTCGGTCTAGTGTCTACTACACACACACTCTCCAGACTCTCCACACTCGATGCTTTTTATTTTCAGTTTTTTTTTTTTCAGTTTTTTTCTTTTACCATCCAAAACGTTTTGTGTCTAATGACAGGCAAACAAACATGCAGACCTCAAGGAGCTACCGACTCCAACTCCAAATCCAACTCTAGCTCCAAGTCTAGCTTCAGTTCCAAAAAAAAAAAAAACTCCTCATTGCATGGAGACTTTGACTTTCTCATGAATTTGTTTGTACAAATCGAGAGAGAAAAATAAAAAAAAAAGAGAGAAACAAACAAAAAAAATAACATAAAAAAGATTTATAGCTTTTTTTTCCTTTGCCATTCACCAAATTGTTAGGCGACAACTAGGACAAAACTGTTTTTGGTCAAAAATCGAAATTAGAGAGACAGAGAAATTGTCAAGCGCGCATAATAAATGATAAAATGCTTAATGCTCAGATCCTGCCGGCAATCGGCAATTGGCAACAGGTTAAATGGCTAACAAGCCAACTCATTTCAAGAAGTCGCCGAGTCAGGTACCTACTACAACATGCTACAATACATATGTGTTCTCAATGTATGTATGTACATACATACATACGTAGAAGAAAAAGAAGTATATTTAGCCAGCAAAACGCATGCGCGTTGACCGCCCGCTGTGGTACACATTCTGAGAACTTTCCACTTCAATTAATAACTAATTTGATGTGTGCCGCGGCGGTGGATCGCGGTGCATTTTATCGATTTGGACAGCACACAACGAGAACATCAGCAGCAGCAGATATAGAAAGAGCTGCTATAGCAGCAAAGGGGGTGCGGTGCGTCAGTGGTGCGCAGATGAAGAAGAAGGCGGTGCGACGGTTTTGAAGCACCTTTTTAGATGTGGTTGTGCTTGATTCTTTGCTCAGTGCTCTGTGTTGTACCCTGCCGTTTCCTCGATCGAATTGATTGAGAAGGGTCGGGTCGGTCGGTCGGTCTTTCTGCCTGTCTTTCTGTCTGCCTGTCTGTCTCCTCTCTATGCGGCATGTGACAGTGAACGTTACCAGCAGGAAAAAAAAGGGGGCGTGAGAAGGCATTAGAAAAAAGATTAAGCATATTTTAAAATGTACTTGGTATTTTCAACCAACTATTTACAATATTCCATAATGGGTAAGGCGGGCCAGAAGATCATTCATAGAAAGCAGAATTATTACTAATATAACTTTAAGGTAAATTTAATGTTGTCTTTCTTCATATAATTTTAGTGTCTTTCATTTTTTTTTCTCAGACGTAAACATATACTTATATTTACGCAACTTTTTATTACTACCTAATGAACTAAAGACTTTTTACATTTTGTTACAAATTTACCCAATAGTTTTCAAAGAAGAGTCTTTTAAATAAGATGTCTTTATATAAAGAATATAGTTTGCATACTTTGGCGTTCATATTTCAAATAATCAGTAAAGTAATTCAAGATAGCAAATAACAATTATCTGAATAATCTCAACTTTTTTTATAACAACTAATTTAGTTTAACTATTAAAATATTTAAATAGAAAATACAAAGTATCTTAACCAAGACTTAGTCCTGTCCCTCAACCGGAAGAGAACTACAAAAGTCGATTGATTGACGATTGATTTGATATCCAGTCTATAATATATATAAAATATATACATATATAAAAATATATTGTGCTGTCAAAGTTCTTTAATTACAGTTATTATTAATATTTTAAAAGACGTTCAAAAAGTATCTCAATTAAATTTGGTAAACACTTAGTCATGTGTCAAGTTTAATGCAGAATTTCATTGAAATTATTAATTTTGTTTATTAATTTGTGGAAAAATTAATTAATACAAGTTATTGATGAAAAATTCAAAATGACAACAAAATTATTAAATTTTGTTGTCTTCAATTATTTATTTAAAGAGTTTGGACTCTTTTTATATTACACTTTTCAAACAATATTAAAATTTAGAAAGACGAAAAAGGTTTAATTTTGGAATAAACAATTACTAAATCGAGATCGAAATGTTGGCATCCTAGATTTTACTTAGCCAAGAATTAAATCAATGTTGCAATAATTTGCAAAGTGAATGTAGTTAACCAGAAGTTAACTCAATACGTTAATCCTTTTGCGAAAATTCCCATGTTTAGTCAATGAGTTATCATCATTTTAGCATGACCAATTGAGAATCTTTTGCCGTATGCGTTTTTTTTTTATTTTATTATTTTCATCGTGTTTCCTTTCCCCCTTTATTTTGTTTTTGTTGTTTGTTGTGGTTCTTTCCCCTGGCCCCATCGCCAGCACCATTTGATCAGCTGGCATTTGATAATTATGGCTTATTGTGCCTCTCGATCCCCATGCTGTTGGGTTGAGTTCAGTTCAGTTCTGTTCTGCTCTGTTCTTCTCTGTTCTTGCACCGCCCGCCTGCCGTGTCAGGCAAAATAAATCACAGTCTAAATACCCAAAGCTGAAGTTTAGGCCCCCCTTTTTATTTTTGCCTTTTTGTTGCTGTGGTTATTTTTTTTATATTATTTTTGCACTGCAACACTTCAACAATAAATAACCAAGTCATATTTTTCACCTCCGTTTGGCTGTTGTTGTTGTTGTTGAGTCACTTCCTGGTTTTTGAACTCCAACTGGAACTGGGCACATTAACGAGCATATTACCTACTATCTGCAAGAGGAGCTGTGCCAAGAAATATGCAAAATTGTTGGACTGTCCAGAGTCGGGGGCTGGTGCTGGGGCTAAGGCTAAGGCGTAAATGGGGGTGGGGTGGGGTGGGGTAGGGAGGGGTGGTTGGCTTGGCTTGGCGGATTTGGGATTGGGGCTGGAGCTGTAGTTGGAGCTGCAAATCATTAACATCTCTCCGACCAACAAACCACCACGAACATATTTCTGCACGTGACCTTATTTCCCCCGCACTCTCTCTCTCTCTCTCTCTTTCTTTCAGAATGTGCTCAGTGTTTGGGAGTTTGGAGCTATAGAGCCTTGCGGTTGCTATGGTTGGGGGCCCAGCAACATCATTTTTCGATCACGTTTTAAGTGTCTTGCGCCGACGTCGTCGTCGTCGTCATAGTTCCCCACCATCATCCCCACCATCACCATCATCATCTTCTAGGCAAGTTAAATGATTTAAAACCAACAGAAAAAGAAAAAAAAAAAAACGAGAGGAAAAGAAATATCGTGCCAAGTGCTGCATATTGCGCACATTTGAAGCCCTCCCCGAATACCAAAATCGCCAGAGCTGTTGTTGAAGCCTGAGCCAGTCACTCACTCAATCCGTTAGATGGGATGGAGTCGACATAGGCCACGTAGCTTCGTTGTGACTGCGCTGATTGTTTGGAGGTTTTCTTTTATTTTTTTTTTTTTTTGGTTGGGTCTCTTCGTTTGTAAATTTTGCAGCGCTGCCTAACGACAATCCCCGTTCCCGATGCTGTCTCCATCTCCTACTCCTTCGTTACCGTCTCCTGTTCCGTCTGGTATTCCGTCTGCATCTCGTAGCACTTACTAAACTGCATTATCACGCCTCTCCATTGCATTATTGGCAGCGGCAACCGCATCGCGCCGTCTTTGTTGCGCCTCCATTTGTTCATTTCCTCGCTCGTTCGTTCGTTTGCTCGTTCGTGTAGGTTAAGGTAAAAACAAGACAAAACTTTTACACTGTACGAAAATCATATTATTTTCATATGCAAATTATACCACTCAAATGTTCTACTATACCGACTTTTCCTCCAGGAGAAAAGCAAATGGTGCGGTTTAAAGGAACCTTTTTAATCGTACCTGGATAAAGCCCTTCAATGTAGGCTCGTAGGAACGCTGTCAAAACGATTCAATGAGAAGTAATAAACTGAATAAGTTTTAACTTTTATAAGAAACTATGGTAAATCCCTTTAGTTTATAATCTACTCTAGACTTGCGAGTAAAATTCATTTGCGACTATTTAGATACCGCGAAAACCGATGTTCATGCTTAAACAGAGGTTCCTTTTTACCATTGGCCAAGCCAAGAAAGATCCATTGGCCGAAATATTATTATTTTCTCAGACTAATCTATGTTAATTATTTGAATTTTGTGATTTGTTCTCATTGCAGGTATTTCTGCGAGTGCATTTCTTTTGGCGTCCAGCATTCGGCAACGATCCTAACTACACTTCACTAAGCAGGCAGACGAGAGACAAAAAAAAATGTATATATATTATGTATATATATATCTGACAGATGCGATGCGCAGACTTGCGACTTGGATGCTACGATTCGTTTCGCTATTCACATTTAGGTGTCTACTTAAAAAATCAAAAAGTTATACAACAGTCGGCCCCCTCTCTACCACTCTGCCACAATCCGTCTCTCAGGGCCTCCCCCACCACCTATATCAGAAAAGAGGGGTGGAACGGAAGGTAGACAAGGCTCTTGGAGTAAACCGCAAGAGTTAACCAAAATATGACGTGGCAAATAAAACAGAGCGTTTTGTCTCAACTGGACAGTTGACTGTTGGTATGTACGTATATACATATGTATATATATATGTATATATTGTATATTTGTATATTGTATATATACATTTCATTGTATGGTGTGAATGTTATGGAAATTTGTTAAGTTCTGCCCAAAAGATTTGCACGAAAGTTGTGAAGTTTCTTTATGATTATTATTATTTAGTTTTTTTTTCTTTTCTTTTTTTTTTAAATTTTTCACACCAAAATAACAAAAGATTTCAACTGAGAGATGGAGATGTGGATGTGAATGTAGATGGAGTGCTGGTCACCAGGTGATGTGTGACAGCTTTATTGGATTTCAATTCCCAGACCTATGTACACACAAACAGACACACACATATCTATCTATGGTGTAAGAGATGGGGAGGGGAGTAGGTGACTCTGATGCCGGGGAGTGGCCTAATGGAGTTGGAACTGAAGTTGAAGCTGCTGATTACAATTGGTTTAGCCAGCTGCTGATTGATTGAGAGCCTTAAGTCGTCATCAACAATAATGATGAGTTGGTGGATTTGGAATTGTGCTGACTAGAAGTCCTTGGACATAAGATGTTGTGTCTCAATGGGTTTGATTGAAATATTTTTTGATTAAAGAATTACAACAACGATAAAAATAAGGAGTTATTGCTATTACCAAAGATCGTTATAAACTTACAAAAATTTTGCGAAAAAAAAAAGAAAAACAAAAATCAAAGAAAAAACCAAATTGCCAAATGCTTTTGGAAAAACTACCGATAATAATTTTCTACTTCACATTATCGATTTTATGATTTTGTTAATGATTGGAATGAAGTAAAACTTTTTAGTGGTATTTTAATAGCATTGCCATAAAAATCGATTATACTAATTATATTGCAATTGATTTAAAACTTATTTTATATTTAATAGTACACCCTGTAGGCAAATGTTTTCATTTTATAAATTAAATTTCATAATAGATTTGCCTTGGGTATACAAATGTACAATGCAAAACGTCTTCGAGTTCTTAATGAAGGTCAAGAAAAATAATTAAAATCTAACGGGTATAAAAATTGTAATTTTTTTAATTTCAAATGGATATCCATTAAAATTTGGATATCATACAGTGTATGAATGAGGTTTAGGATAGGCAAATAATGATAAAAGTAACTGCCAAAAATCAATAAAACTTCAGTTCTTTGTAATGTTTTCTTGTTTTCCTTCTTCTTTTTTTTATGATTGAGGCCACCTAGTTAATCCCGAGAAGAAACTCGACAATTTTTATGCCATTCTTTTTTAATGTAAACAAAAAGAAAAAGGAGAAAGAAATCGAGTGAAGGAATTCTTCTACTCATTCTGTGTGTGTGTCGACATGTGCAATTTTTCGGGAACTATTTGTGGGGTAAACGACCAAAAATTAAGACCATAAATAAACAAGAGAAAGGAAGGGCAGAAGGCATTGGTAAAGAAAGTAGTTGTACAACATAAAGCAGATTTGAAGCAAAGTAAAATAGAGCTGAGTTTCGTTAAGCCCTAAAGAAAACGCTGTTAAGGCCAGCGATCGATCAAAATAAATCACAAATGTATAAGAAAATATCAACAAGAGGCTAAGCCGTACAATTGTACGCACAATTTTCCAATTTTCAATTTTCCACTCTTCCTGTGAGTCGGTTTCTATTTTTCCTTCTTTTTTCTCATGTGTGTGTGTGTGTGTGCATGTGGGTCTTGTGTTTTGGGTAAACAAACGTTTTGCGTAACAAAAGAGCGACATGACTAAGAAAACGGTAAAGGAACAAAAAAGAAAGAAAAAGTATCCGCTAGGAGCAGCAGCAGCAGCTGTCAGAGCTAGGCACAAAAGACAAAATAAGGCGAAAACGTAGACGGAGAATGGAAAATGAGAAAGAATGGTCGGTCACCATTAACCAAGACCAAAAAGGAAAAAAAAGGGCCTAAAAAGGACAACAGCTGGCTACCCTGCTGAGGGAGAAGGACAACATTTCGAGACGCTTGGCAGGAGACGCTTGTTGCTGGATTTTGCTCCTTTTGTTAGACACGGTCAATTGCTTGGAAATTTGTGGTATCCTCCCCATTCTCTTTATCTCTTTGACCAGGTAACTTGAAAATTAAAAATATTGTGTGGTCGCACTGCGGGCCCATATATCAATCCAAATGAATACCAACAGCAACAACAACAACAGCAACCAAAAATGAACTGCTGCGGTTGACCATTTCAGCGGCTGACACTAATCATAGATCAAGCGTAAAGGCGTTGATTTGTTACTCGAAAAAAAAAACCAAAAATTAAAAATAATAGGAAAAGGAAAATTACCAAATAGAAGAAGGCGGCAGCGGGGGTCATGTACAAAACATTCCTTAACCGAAAACTTTTGACTTTTTCTCCCATTTTCCTGAAACTCATTAGAGAGAACCGAAACATTGTTTTTCTTTTGGCTAGAAAAAATCAAAAAAAAAAAAAAAAAAAAACAGCATCCAGAAAAAACTGCAAAAAAATCTTAATAAATTCATCAAAAATCAACGCCAAGCATCTCACGACTCTCAGTCAAAAAATCAATGCCAGTCGATCGTCAAAGAAAAACAAAAAAAAAAAAAAAACACACATAAAAAAAAGAAGGAAAGCAACACCAACTTACAAATATATTTAGCATTTTGTCGCTGCTGCTGCTGCTGCTGATGTTGCTGCTACAACGGACACGTTTCTGTCCAGGCTCAGACTCAGGCCCGGGCTCGGGCTTTGGCTGAGGTAAAGGCTCAGGGTCTGGTTGTGGCCAGGTTAGCCGGTTTCATGGTGGAGGCGTCTTTACACATTTGCATGCTCAAACAGCAATCGATCACAACAGCAACAACTGGCAACAACATACATACGTACCAGCAGCTTTTAGAGCTTCGGCTACGATCACTGCCGTTCCACGTTCACCCATGGTTTTGGCATAAGGCAAAAGCTGAAGCTGGTTAGCCTCAAACTGGTTTAGTCTCTGCGTACCACATGCAACCGAATGTGTGGAGAAAAAGGGAGACAGAGAGAGAGAGACAAATCAACTAAACACACAGAGTCACACACATACGCGAGAAAAGCAACAACATAAAACGTATATGGCTCAGGCTGAGATTTTTTGAATACCTTCAATGTGCCGAGCATCCAAAGGGTATGCAAAATTTTTTACTACTATATATATACTATATATAATTATATAATCTATATACATATATATAATCTAATATTTTTGTAAAACACTTTTCCAAATTCATACAAATTTTTTATGTGCTAAACAAAGTAATAAGTGTCTAGGTTTAACCTATTATCATTTTCCGATATTATTTAACCTTAGTTTTGTTAGTTTAAATACCATTTTCAAACTATGTCTTTTGCTCTATTACTAGTGAAATCTGTATCTTCTCATGCTATTGTATCTGTATCTTCTCATGCCATGCTATTTTGTTTAATATTTAAACCGTTTCAGACTTATAAAAATAATTTAGCGCAAATGGCCCAAACTTTGACAGCTAGTGGTCTTTCTCCCAGTAATTAGTTATAATATTGATAGTCTGAATGCATTATAGATAATTTTAATAATTTAAAAAATAGAATAAATAGAAAAATAATTTAAACAAAGATAGACTTCGATGTAATGCAACTTAGTTTAAAAAATTACTTATATTATATTATTTATATTATATATATTAACCAATATATATATATATAGTAGCTATGTTAAGAATACTATTGTCGAGATGCTGTTGTAAAAACTATGACAGAAAACTAGATTTATTTAAATAAATGTTTTTAAATAATAAAATGTTCTATTTTATTATTAAGATAAGGTGAAAACAAATAGAAGAAATTTAAATTATAAAAACTAATGGAAAATATTAAATTAAAATAAATTAATAATAAGCTATACATTTTACAAATCTTTAATAAATATTTTAGAACAGCATGTAAAACAAATAATGTAAATTGTTTCTTTAATTTACTAAATATAAATATTGATTCAATATTGAAAAGAGAAGCAGCAAGAATTGTAAAGCATATAACACAATCAATTATTTAATTATGATGCATAAAAATAGTTAATTGAGAAAGTAATGCAATAGAAAGAAAAATTAATAAAAGACATATGGCATTGCAAATTTGGATTGCTCATACTTCAGACTTTAATTTGAAGACATTTTAAATTAGAATAAAAAAATAATAATAAATCGAATAAAATATTTAACAAATCTCTTACGATTCCTAACTATTATTAATTAATTATTGATAACGATTTGCTACGGATTCACTATATAAAATAAGAGAAACTATTTGATCAAAAGGCAATATATAAATCATTGTCTAAATTTAATTTTAGTTGCCAATTAGTTTTCTTTTTCATTTTAAACAATAATATGTATTACTAATATTGTATTTTATAATTGAGCTGTAACTATTTCTTTTCAATTTGTCTTTTATTTTCTGTTTTAATGAGTATTCCTTTGGTCGAGTTGACTGTCAGACAATGTTTCTGTTCCTTGTGATTGTCTACATACGTTTTTGGTGGTGGTTAGGCTGGGTCTGGGCCAGGAGCTGGGCAAAGTGGAGGTTAAAAAAATTTGCAAAAATATTAACGAAACGTAAGCAGAGCTGATGGCTGCTGCCGACTGCTGTTGCTGTTGTTGTTGCTGTTGCTGATCGCCTTTTTCCACACTGAACATTGCACACAATCTGCAATTATAGCGAACGAAGCTCAATTTTTTCTTTGGCTGTTTCTTTTTTTTTTTTTTTTGTTTTTTGCTGTTGCAGTTGCTGTTTGTTTTTTAATTTTTTTTTTCTTTTTTGGTTGGGGCGGTTTGTTGAACTTTGACAGGAAGTCGAGAGGCTTCTCGGACCAGGAGACAGGCTCAACTCAAGTTTTGATGTGAAGGCTGGACGCAGGGACAGGACGAAGACTTTTAGATGTGGACGTGAATGTGGTTGTAGACTTGGCTTGGACATGCAAAGAGTGGAAAAGGCAAGACAATTGACAACAATGTGAAAACGATGTCGATTAAGTTGCTGCCGTTGTTGCTTGCTTAAGTTTTGCCTGCTTGCCCGGGTTACCTGCCTTATAGTAAGGGAGAAGGCGAGAGAGAGAGAGAGAGAGAGAGAGAGAGAGAGAGGGAGAGCCCAAAAGGGCTTAACGATCGAAAAATAAACGCAAAGTTATGCGAACTTCGATTTGGAGCCGGGGGTAAAAGAGCGGTATAAGAAAAAAAATATAAAGGGGCAACAAAATCTGTCTTTTGTGGTGTAAATTGTTTTAACAGCCTTGAAGGATAAGCAGTCATTGGGCTCGGTTCGCATTGGGAAGTGTGAACAATGCAATCAAGCAAACGGAAGGTCACAGTAGCTTAAAAAGGAGAAACCAAGCAGTAACCGACTTAACACAGAGGCAACACACTCACACACACACACACACACACACACAACAAGATGAAGTTGGAAGTTGGTCTGGGTCTTCATTTTAATGAGGACCACGAAATTCGGTGAGTAAAACCATGTTAACTATATTAGATCAAAACTGATCACCAGCAGAGATTCTTTCTCATCGTTTACGATAAGATCGTGTTGATCAACTTTGTTCTCTCTCTCTCTCTCTCCCTCTGTCTCTGTCCCACTCTTTCTTTCCGTCTCTGTTCGTCATTGAGCGATCTTGGCATTAATTTTGTAATTACTATAATATGGCAAGAGCTCTTCCTTTTGGCCAAAGGTAATTCCACTTCATTGTAGTGTAAACGACTGCCAAAGCTCAAACAACCGCAGGGTTTTACTGAAGTCTCCTTTTCAGAGAGGCCAGCAAAGAGTAAAAAGAAAGAAAAAAAAACAGAACTTAACTGAAACTGAATACAATAAAGAAGAGGAAAACGAGACGGTAAAGGGGTGTGTAATAAAAAATTGAAAACTAACTGCTGCCTGTTTATATATATTTTTTTTTCGCTTTTTTTTATATTTTGTATTACATCAGGAGCATTATTTCGTGCCGATCATATTGGTTGGGGTGTGTGTCTTGGCTAAAGAGAAGCGTTTAAAGCGCGCGCGTACCTGAAATAATTATGGAAAATGCACGGGGGCCCGTCGCCGCCAATGGACATGGCATGTTTCCTTTTTTTTTTTTTTTCTTTTTTTTCGCTTTTTCTTGAGCATGGTCATGGGCAATGAGCTATGATGAAAAACAACAAGAAGATCATAATAAATAATAACCAGGCTGTTGGCTCATGCCTATTGGACAGGGGCAAGAAGCGTGCTGAGGGGTAACAAGCGCTAATTATCGACAACAAGCTAAAACAACGGCCTACAATTACGCAGCGCCCTACGCAACAGAGCTGTGTTGCCTCCTCTAGTTCAGAAACTGAAGCAGAAACTGAAACAGGCTTAAATAATATACCCCAACCACTGGTATCTATCTCTCTCTCCCTCTTTCATTCTGTCACACTATATTTTTGCCCCTCTCATTCTGGTTGCCTGTTTTACCGTGAATGTGGATGCAAGCAACTTCCAGCCATTAAAATTTACACAGCCTGCATCTGCGTTTGCGTCTCTTTGGCCTTTCTCCCATTTGGCGGCGGCGGCGCAAACTTGTTAACTTCTTGGCATGATGGTCATCATGCGAAGGCTCAGGCTCAGGCTCAGTCTCAGTCTCTGACTCCAGCTCGGGCTCTGGCTCAGAGCGACCGAGTGCGGACACTCAACGCAAAAAAAAAAAAAAAAAAAACCAAGGCATGAAAATGGGTTAAGTGCATTTATAATTCAAACGAAGCCACAATACTCTTTTTAATAAACAAAAATTTTCAAACAAAATCTTATTTAACAGGAAAAACTGTAAATTGGTAAAAAGTGTGGCTGCACATTTACAAAAAAAAAAAAAAAACAGAGTACCATATCATCAATTTTTATTTAATTGAACGATAAAGTAAATATGCCTTGAAATCTTTAATTTTTTTGTTTTTTGGTTTACAAGAAGCTGCCGCTGGCCGAACCGAAACGCTGCTACATTGGTTTGGTTGGCAATTTATAGGCGCAGGATCGCTTACAAGCCAACATCGTCATAGTTGATAGGTAACTGAAACCGGCGGCAGTTGTTGACGTCGTCGTCGTCATCGTCATCGTTGGGCGATGATTTTTATGCTTCGACGTTCATCGAGAAGATTTTCAATGCAACAACTGAGACTGGGCGTTAACTGCGAAGTAATTGCGTTTCGGCTATGCAAGTACATAAATTGGATTTGAAATATGTATGTACACATGTTGATGGATTCCTTACCTACCTACCTGCCTGGCTGGCTGCCTGCCTTCCTCTGATTCTGCTTGTTAGCTATAACTATCTCCCTCACCTGAATGCACTGCATCTATCTCAAGTTACCCATCTCCGACTTTGACTCCTGCAGTGTTTGTGCAGTAGAAGCGCCGCGTACCATTTGTCTTTTGATAATTATCATTTCATCTATGATAGCATCAATTTCAAAATGCATTTGATGATGATTTTTTTTTACTATCCCTCTCCCTGTCTGTCTCTCCCTTCTTGATGTTGTTTTGGCTTTTTGCCTTTGGAGCGCGTGTGTCGGTCGTTAACGAGCGAGATGAACGGCTAGATGAGCGGAGGCAGCTGTTATGCCTGATAAGTAAATAGTTTGGCTGCAAACAAAACAGTAGCCAATGTTGCAATGCGGTTCAACAAGTGGGTTGCAGCATGGCTAACTCAACTGCATTCAATAGCAACAAAAATTGCTGCCTCATGATCGATTTCAAATGGCTGAAGCACAAAAGAAAAAGAGGGAGAGAGGAGAGAGAGTAAGAGAGAGTGTGTAACAGAGAACGGAAGTTGCTTTTACCAGAAATTAAATTCAATTTTCAAATTTAACAAACAAACTTTCAACGGATATTACTTAAATTTTGATGGTTTTAAATTAACCCGCTCACGATATTCCAACAAACACAGTAGCGCCATCTAGGGGAAAATAGCAGCGGTTTTAAGACTTATAAGCGATCTCAACTGTTTTTGACATTTTCGTTTACATTTATTTTACACAAAAAAATATTTTTCTACTCAATTTAGTTGGGTTTTGAACCATTTCAAGCTGCTAAATCTTTTGTGGTGGGTTTTTCTTTCCTTTTTATTCCCAAGCTAAATCTGAAAGCATTTGACATTTAAAATAATAATACTTTTGTGGTTTTTTTAAAGCTAGAGAAGCAAAGAGAAGCTAAGTAAAATGTCCAAAAAATTAATTTTCAATTAGCCAAATTAAAATTCTATATTAAGGAGGGAGAAGCATTCTTTACAAACAGAATTTATCTATATAAAATCTTTGTTATACATATATAATAATGAAAATCTAGTTGAATGAATGAATTTAGAATGATTAAGATTTTCTTAGCTATTTTAGCTAATTTATTGACTTGTTCTCATTCATTCCCATGAAAACAAATCAAAATAATATGAAAATTATTGGAAATAGTTTCAAAATATTTGAAATTTACACAAATATTACAATGTACTGCTGCAGTTTTATCCAATTATATATAAGTGTATAGCAGATATATGTATATATACCGTTTAGGTAGAGTGTCTATAATCAGGAATAATTTATAGATGGAATTAGTAAATGGTAAATTGAATTTCAATTCAAATTGAGATATAAACTTTAAAATATTTGATTTGAGAAAAAGGGGAGGCTTGAAGTGTATTAGACAAACTCTTCCTTTTGCTCTTTGTCTTTGTTTTTTTTTCTTTTTTTTTTATCTGTCCAATAGCACTTGTGAGCTATAATTCATAACGAAAAATTAACCAATAAAACAACAAATGATATGAACGATACACAAGGCCTAAACGAATGACTTTTCCCCCATGGCCCAAATGGCAATAACAATGCCAACACACCGAACAACAAATAACAAAACAACAACAATAATAACAATATATATCGCCTTCCTTCTCCAGCAACCACCCATCCATCCATCCACCCACTCACCCACACCATACACACACACACACTCGTCGGATACCTGAACATGTGTAGCTATCTAAAAACTCTGCGTTGCGGGGAGAATGAGGGAAAAGATAATATGGTGGAACTGGCTACATAGGTTTGTGGGGAGTTTTGGGTAGGAAGAAGGCAGGTGAGGGGTTTCGACACATGCAAAACACAACCAAGCGTATGTAGAGACGATGTTAGAGATACGACACAGACCATAGAGATAGAGAAGTGGGTGACGGGGATATTGGGGTGGAGAACAAGCCAAAGATATACATTTCAAAATTTATTTATTTACATTGACATTTTGTGCTACTTGTGCACTTTCCTTCTTCTTTTTTTCTCTTTCTGTTTCTATTTTTTTTGTTGTTGTTGTTTTTTTTTTCTCTTTTTATCGTTTTGTGTGTTGCCCTTCGAAAACTGCTAACAAAGCTGTAAGCGTTTCTTTAGAGAGCGGCGGGTCCATCATTCCATTCCATGGCATCGTTCTGCCCACCACATCTGGCCCAATTGAAGGAAATACAGTAGAAACAGAGACGACAATGTATAATATATTGACTCAACTACAATACGGACATTGTCATAGCAACCGGAAGAGCTGGTGGATAGGATGGAGTCGAAGTAAAGCACAAGGAGCAGAACCTAATGGAGATAGAGGAGGAGGAGAAGGACACAAAACGGAAGACAGGTCAAGGGAGAGTTTATTTCCGCACCTGAAGTAAGTCAACGGGGCAAACGGCAAAGGAATTGGATGAAGGGCAGTAAATGTGGAGACATGATGGGAATTTGAGGGGGGGT
Source organism: Drosophila emarginata (assembly GCA_037075365.1). Lineage (NCBI taxonomy): Eukaryota > Metazoa > Arthropoda > Insecta > Diptera > Drosophilidae > Drosophila > Drosophila emarginata. Next base: position 2,067,078 of record JBAMCD010000014.1, on the reverse strand, counting down.
TAGGCAACAAGATATTTGTACGCTTGTGGAAGAAAATTCCTTAAAAACAAAACAAAAGGAAAGAAGGAAAAACAATGAACGAAAACAGGTAAATCAACAAGAAAACAAAATAAAATTTGAATTTCTTCTTTTTTTTTTTTGTTGTGCCTTAGCAAAGTTTCAGTTAATTGTTTATCCAATTTAAGTACAATATTCGGGTTATGGAATTGAATAAACGTTTGTTTTTATTAAGATGTAGTCTAAATCTTTTAGTTTATTTACAATTTTAAATTGTAATAAAGAGATATTATTCGTTTATTTAATTGAAATTAAATAGAACAAAAGTAAGTGGTTACGAAGACTTCCATATTATATTATAATATATTTTAAATATTTAGATAAAATTTTGTTTCATTTTCCTGCCGTTAATATATGAATAAAGAAATTAATAAGGAATTATAGTATACGAGCCAAATATCTTTATTTAAACAATGTAACTTTCATCGAAGTTGGCTATAAATTAGGAATAAATTTAAAATAAAGTAACTAATAAAAATATGTAAAATATGGAAGCAAAAATATTTCAAGTTTGCCCCTTAAATTATACTTTATTATATTATGAAATGATATAAATAAATTATTGACTTAATGCAATGTGAAGTAAAAGTCACCTACTGATACTGAGAACTATAAATTTAAATATATGTATCTATATAACTCTATCTTACGATAGTTGCACAAGTTATCTTTTCTTTTCACTAGAATAAACTTAATTTAAAACATCTTTGGACATATTTTAACTGATTGATCGCAATCCTATTACCATTTAGTAAATATCCTATAAGAAGATTGGTATAGAAACTGTTACCTTTTTTGAAGTTTGCTCGCATTTCTAATTCCAATTTGCTTTGTTTTTTTTTTTTGAGTCATTTTTATTTTGTATCTTTTTAAATAAATTCCCCTATCCGCTGAAAAGTATGCTACAGAAAATGCAAAAAAAAAAAATAACCAAACGAAACGTAACGAAACCCAAATGTAACCCAAAACTTAACTAAAGGGAAAAGAAGTGCACCTGTAGGATAGAAACAGAACAAGGACATCAATTGGACATCTCCGTTGGCATTTTTGGTGTATTTTCAAAGAATGACAGACAGGCAGACAGAGGGAGAGAGAGAGAGATATGGCAAGGGAAAAGGATGAGAGGAAATAAGGTGGTATAAATGTTTGCAAATGCTAAACATGCCCGTATTTTCTACATATTTACAAATTTGATATTTACAACCCCTTTACGTCGTCATTTTACCCGTCTACCTCATCCTCAATCCTCATCGTTGTAGTTGACGTCGTCCTTCGTCCATCGTCTGTCCTACTTAGACAAAGTATTGCCGACTCAAGAGTTCACTTAACAGTTTTATTTGTCTTTGGAAAAGTTTTTGCCTCGCACACACACACACACACACTCACACTTGATGGAGGCCGTTAGAACGGGGGGAGTAGAGGTTTGTGACGAGCACAGTGTGGTCGTCGGTTGGCAGAAGTACGGGTGGACAGCCGGGGGCTAATGGAAGGGAGGTGTGTAGCCATCTTTCCTGTCATGTGGACAAAAGGCAAAGCCAAAACGTTGGCCAAGTCAAAGTCTTTGGTTCTTGTTCAATATCCTGCGCACTTGAGCAATTTGTAACATGATAGAGAAGTGGTACAAGAACAAGAGGAGCAATTGATGACTATATATATATGTATATATACATATATATATATATATCTGTGTGTTAGGGAGTGTGTCTGTATATGTTCTCAGTTTTGTTTATGTTTTTCTTTTCCTTTTGCATTGACTTGCATTCTCTATGTCTCTGCCTCTATTTCTCTCTGTCTCTCTTTTCCTCTCTGTCTTTGTCTATTTCTCATGTTTGTGTTTGTGGAAAATATTTGCTAGAAAATGGCAAACAAAAGGCTACTACAAAGCAACAAAGCGAATTTCCACACAGTCCAGCAGAAACAATAAACTCAACAATATGTCAGAAATTTCCACTATTTTCCTTCTGTTTTTGCACCAACCATCCCCCCGCTCCCAAAACCTTTTTTCTTTCTCTTTCTCTTGTTTTTGTTTTTATTTTTATTTTTGATTGTTTTTCATATGCAACATATTGAGAATATCAAACAATGCCGCGCCGAACTGATGAACTACATTTTATGCGGGCCAACAAAATCTATATACATATTTATAAAAATACAAAAAACCGAAAAATAAAACAAAACAAAAAAAATATGAATGAACAAAATCGAAAAATACAAATCAAAATCAAACTCGGACCAGTGCATGACCAGAAATATGACAAAATGTGGAATGCTACAGCCACAGAGAAATACATATATACGTACACACACACATACATTCCGCATGTGGCATAATAAACAATAAATTTGTATGGAAGGCGAGTGCCGCAAACGACGAAAAAAAAAAATAACTCAAACAACAATAAAAACAGCAACGGAAATGGGAAAATCGCAATTGAGCGAATCCAAAAATACTCTAATTGTAGTAGATCGGAATCTGATTAGAATTGAATAAATGATTTTAATATAAGTTATACGATTGTGGAGTTAGGGTAAATATATATATGTATATAAATATATATATCAAACATTTGAGTTAAACTTGTAACTAAGCAAATATCTGTTGGATATTTTATTAAATCAGAAGTTAATTTATTATCTCTCTGCTATCAATTTTTTTTTATTTCTTTTCTCTATAGTATTTGGATCTTTATCCTTTTATTTATTTATTATTTTAAATTCTCTTTGGATTCTGTATATTTTTATTAAATGCTTTCTAACTCTGTTTTTCCACCTGATTTATTTTAATGAATTCTTTTCATATTCATTAACTTCTTTTGTTTTATATATATATGTATATAGATTGTTTTAATTTTAGAATTTTCTTTTTTTTTTTCTTTATTTCTTTATTATTTAACTCTTTTGTAATTTATGTTGCCTTGCTTTAAAAATTTAGTTATAGTTTATATAAATTCCTTTTCTTTTCCAATGCTGAATTTTTTTTGTCTTTTTTCTATTTTAATTTCTAATGTGTTTCTGCATTCTTTTTAAATTCTTCTTTATTGTATTAGCTTAGCTTTTTTTGTTTCCCTTTTCTTATGCAATTTGTATGTTCCCATTTGTGACGTCTTTCTTATTTCTCTTTGTTTCCGGTTTACTTTAGTTTTCAACATTTCCTTTTTACTAGGAAAATATCTTGTTCTAATTTTTTTCCTGATCTTGTCGGCTGTCCTTTTTTTTTAACCTTTTCCCTACTTAGATACTCTCTAATTTTCCTTTTCTCTAAATATTTGTTTGCTTCCCTAGTTTAATTTTTTTAAAAATACTTTTTAGGTTTTTTAATTCTTTTTCTTTTTGTTAATTGCTGCTTTTTTATTTTTCTTTTTTCTCTCTACACCTTGCACTAAAAAAAAACAAACTTAACCCGAAACCAATTATACCCCGCACTTCTCACACTCAAGTTTGGTTTCTCTTCCTCACTCTCTCTCTCTGTCTCTGTCACTCACTATAACTGTCTCTTTCTTTCATTCATTTTGCCTCTTGGTTTGCTTTCTCCCTGGAGTAAAACAATGAGAGGCGGCTTGTGCATTCTGTGCATCATAAAACAAATTGGGTAGGCAAAAAACTGCCATTCACAACAAACTGTCGGCCAGATAGAGATAGAGCTACGAATTGGTAGCATACATTTATGCCTGGACATTGGCATCACCAGGAGCGGTAGCTGTATCCAGCACCACATACACATACCCATGACCCCGCCGTCCTGGGCCTGTCAGTTGCAGCCAAATCTCGAATCCCGAACGCATTTTTGGCCTGCATTGTGGTAGCTGTGTAGATTTGTGGCTAAAAGAGTTAACAGATAAAATCAAATATGCACTATGTGCCTGGCCAAATATTGCAGTAGTATGGGTGATAACGGTATGGGCGGTTCAGTTGATCCAATGGGTGCCCAGTGGAGGGATGCCATCCTGACCAGGCGACCAAGCACGAATTTTTAGTTCGAAAAACGCAAGCGAATTTATTGTTCGAGACGTTTGCATGCAATACAAACATTGTAATAGGGGAGGAGCGGAAGGGGATGTTGAGAATAGGGTATGGCTAGTATGGGGTATGCACTGCATTTGGCATGACAACTGTGGGGTAGGCGTGGCTGACTGGCACGCCCACTGTCACAATCACATTTCCCAAAGCAAAGTGACGTGTGTGTTTGTGTGAAAAACTCAAAAAAAAAAAAAAAAAAGAAAAAAAAGAAACGATATGAAGGAGACGAACGATTGACCTACAAAATTGCACTAGCTGGTTAGGGCGATGGTAGAGTGATATGAATGATGCGGAAGGGGGGGTGTAGTTAGGGGAAGTAGGCGGGGTAAGTGAACCGGACAGGCATACAAATCAAAAAAAAAAAAATAAATAAAAAACCTGAAATCTATATACCCTTACAAATTCTATATATAAATTTGGCAATTTAGTATTAAAGATTTAGAACTGCTTTAGATTGGTACACCAAAATTTTAGAACTGAGTATTATCTTAAAAAGACTATCCATCAAATTTAATACAAATCGGTTTTCATAGCACCGATATGGAAGCTATATGATATGGCCTTCCGATTCTTATGAAACTTGGTTTTCGTATTTATATATATATCAACCTCTTAAAAGCCAAATTTTTGGAGAACTTTTTGAAGAACAATTAAGTCAATTATCTAAAACTTTATTCATGACACAGTGTGATAAATTCGTCTAATTGATATAATTTCAATATATAGTTGCTTGTTTTTTTTTCAGTACCAAATGAATATAGCCCATTTTACAAGGGTATGGAAAAAAAGCAAATGGATAAATGGAAATCTGAGTACAACTCTCGGGTAGCCCAAAAACCAAATCACATATTCCTCTTCAAAAAGTGTTTGCACCGAAATTACATTGAGAGAAAGGCGCCAAGGTGAATTGTAACGAGAGCGGGTGAACGGACACGGTGTGTTGAAAGGGGAATGTGAAACTGGTTATAACGGACATTGAGGTCAAACTATAAAGGCTGAAAAGGAAATGAAATCGATTGCCGTTTCGAATTGGACAAGTCAGAGGAAGATGAGAACAAGACAAAACACTTCAAAGACAAAGCAAAATCAAATCGACATGAAATCGAGTTGAAATTGAAGGTGAAATTGAATAGAAAGAGTTAAAACACACAAACACACACAAAAAGAGAGAGAGAGAGAGAGAGAAAGATGTAAAGAAAACAGGTAAGTTCTTTTAGTCCCAAATTCAGTGCCATAGAAATTGAAAACTTGTTAAGATATTTGACCCTGATAAGGTTTATAAATTTAAAGAAATTAAATCAAAATTGTAATGTGAAAATGTATATTTTTATATTTTTAACTTCACATTTTAATTGATATACAAATTCCAGAATTTAGGTTAAAAACTGAATTTGATTCAAACCTAATCTCACTTCACTCGAGTCCTTCAAATGAATGTTTCTTAATCCGGTGTTGTGCAAGTTATTTTTATGAAGCAAAGTTTTATTCAATTTCTGGTTTCAATTCGTACAATTAATTGAGCTTAAATGGGAATTGTTTCTCCAGAATTTATGTTGCTTGAGTTGTTTCTTTTGTTTGATTGCATAGAATATCACATGGAAAAACTTTACCATTTTCCATACAAAACAATTTTCCAAAATGAATAGACCAAAAGATATGCGCTTACCAAATAGTTGGGGGGCAGATGCAAAATATGTATTTCTATAAATTCTTTCATAAAACTTGTGAAACTAAACTGGGGCACATTTGCTAAAGCACTAGCACCCCCTGCTCCCTCCCCAACCCCAAACCGAAAACCTCTAACCAACTGGCTTGGCTTTTCATCCATGTTGAACCACTCCCCACAATTTCTAAGCATTCTCATGTCACACACACACACACACAGACACACACACAACCCTCGTAATAACAATTATACACTTGGAACTTTGCTCTAATTTGTTTGTTGTCTCTCTATATTTTTCGGTTGACGTTAATTGCAGTGCATGGGTCAAATATGATTACTAATGCTTACATATATACATACATATATATATATATTTATGTGTGTAGAATATATATGTCTAACCCTAAACCCCAACTCCCACTTATATATACCCACACCAGCAGGAACACCACCACCCCCTGGAGAGAACATGTGTGTGTGCAATTTAGCACCGTGGGCGAGAGGCATTTAAAAAGAAAAGGGGGACAAAAATACAACGGACAAAAAAAAACAAAAAAAAAAAAATAAGAAAGAAAGAAGGAAAAAAAAAAAAATAAACTGAAGGGAAACCCACCCAAATAACACTATGGGGGGGAGTCAACTGCATTCTGTTTTTATGGCAAAGAGCGTGCAAATTGGGGTTGGGCTCCCGACTTTGACTCCAACTTCAACTCCCCGTTTCTCATTCCTGGTTCCTGTTCCCCGATCCCCGTTCCCCCATTCCAAAGCAACAATAAATGACAATAAGAGCGCAGTTCAAGTGTCAGCCGTGTGGCCTCTTATTGTCACGCGTTGTCGTCTGTCGTTGTGCCACCTTCCCCACCAGTTCCTTTTTACCATAACCACTCCTCTCTCTGTCTCTCTTTCTCACTAAATCCACCGTCAGCCATCAGGCCAAGCGATGCCCAAAGGAATCTCCTCTACATACACACATACACGCATACATAAATATGGTGGCATTTCCGGTGTGTGCGTATAAGGGGCTAACGGGGCTTTTGGCATAAATTATGAATAAAGCGAGCGACGCGCGTGTGTGTATGTATATGTGCATGTGTGTGTGTTTGTGTATGTGAGGCAGTGAGCTTGTGGTGAGGAAAATGAAGTAAAATGCGAGGCCAACGAGTATGAAATGAAAGCAAGTGCCGTGGGGGGTAAAGGCTCAAAAAGGAGACATAAGCAAAAGGAAACTCAACTATTCTCGTGTGCAAGACGAATCTTTAGATACACTTACAATAAAATTTATCTGATCGCATTGCATTTTTTGTCAATTCGTGCCACTGAAATGTATGCTATAGAAAATTAAGTGATTTCTCAACATTCTTTTGCCAAGCAAACTGACATCCTTTGTTGCATACTTTTGGGCCATTACAGCAATTTTCCTCACTCACAATCACTTGTAAAACGCATAAAGACTCTCTTCATCTCTTTTGGACTTTTTCTTTTTGATGGATTTCTTTTTTTCAGGGCATACAAACGAAGAGGAAGAAAAGTGTCCACTTTCATTTGCAGAGGCGTAGGTAGGTAGGCAAGTGTGGATAAAGGAAGGGAGAGAGCGGCAGAAAGGAAGGGGAAAGTGAATGAGCAAATGTGTCTGGTCTTGTAGGCAGCCCACAAACGAGCTTGACTTCGTTTCGCCATCAGAGTCAACATTAAAAGGCAATGGAGAAGAGAGAGAGAGGGGAACTTTCAGCTTCAGCTTGTTTATAGTATCTCAATAATTAATGAGCTCTTAGGAATTTTTGTGGCATACAACAACGACGAAAGAAGAAGGAAGTGGATGATGTTGGTGTCAAGGGAAGGAATAAGGGACAACGGAACGGGAACAAAATGGAAGGAACAAAGTCAACTGTCGTTCCACTTGGAGGTTCGCCTTTGGCTGTCGCTTTTCGCCGCTGCGAAAACTTAATGTACAAATATAATTTGCCGCACACACAAACACTTATGTGGCTACCCCAACCAACGGGAGAGGGACAACCAAACAGTAAGCATAGGGGTTTGGGAGGGAATTCAGGGACAGGAACTTCCATTCCCCACAACTAAGCAACCAACCAACGAACCAAACAACCAACCAACCAGCATTTTGTTTAGCCCGCAACTATGCGCCACAAGATGTTACAAAATGTTGTTTGGCATACAAAGCTAGTTAACAGACTTGGTAGGAATGGGTAAAAGAAGAAGAGTGGGAAACAGCAGCACTCCATACTGGGGATACAGTGGAGTGGTGCTAAACTGACGTGGCGTGGCGAGGCAAGGCGAGGCGAGTTGTCACCCAGAGATGTAGAATGAGGAGTTCATATTTTATGAATATAACCATATTATATGAGATCCAGAGTCATCGTATAGAGTCAGTGTCAAAGTCAGAGCCATATTCAGACTCCAGATGGACTTTTATCCAGTCAGTTTTGCAAGACAAATACATCAAAGGTTTTGTGTCATTTTCTATATTTTTTTTCTGCTTGGAATGTAACAAAATGCACAGCCAGACAAGATGTGTATATATATAAGTGTAAGTACATATATTGAATCGACTAAGCTATATCCATTAATGGGAAACTTTTTGGGGAAACATAAAGAATACAATTATATAATAGCTCTTTTACAGTGTTGCCCCTTAATTGTCGAGAGTCTAACATGCATAACAGTTTATTATCTAATTGGACACCTTTTCAATGGAACATTTCTTAATTATGGCCATAACACAATTTGGTATAGACAATCTACTTGAAATTAGTTAATTGTAACTTAACACGCGATTGTAGAAAATATGTTTTAATCTCTTTCGTTTAATGTAACTTAATTTGCAATAAATTCTGATTTAATTTTCCAGTCTCAATTCTCATCAATTCAGCCTGCAGGTAGGCAACACTATGCTTTATCCTATTCATTTTTCACAATTTTCTTTACATTTCGAAATTTGCAATGTTCTGGCATACCTCGTCTGCAAGATGAGGTGAGTGAGGGACAACAACAACAACAAAAAAGAAGTGATGCTGTTTCCTTATTATTTATTCATTTGCCACGCTTTTAACGCTAGTACCTTTACCCAACTCGCTTTCCGTTTTGCCCTTCCGCCAGTTCCTCTAGTCCCTTTTGCCCATGCACACTCACTCATTCACATCCATCCGCATATCCCTGTTGTTCACTTTTTTTCCTCTTTTTTGTGTGTGTGTGTTTTCTTTTTAGTTCCGCTGACTGCTGGGATGCCTTTGATTTGCTTAATTTGTAAATTGTTGGTAGAGCTTCGCGTCGAGAAATGCTTTTTCATGGCTTTTAAACGCTTTCGTTGACATGAAATTGACCAAAAAAAAATACCAAAACCAAAAATGGCAAATGCTGAAATTTTTATAGCCATATGTTTTAGTGTCATAAAAAGCATCGAAATGATAGAAAGAGGAACACGAGGAGCAACAATGCATGACACATGCATATTTTATGGCAAATTTTATAATCTAATTACCGTTGAAAAAGAATGGAACAAAAAATTACCCAAAAAAATAAAATAAAAGAAAAGCAGCAAAAGAAAAGTAATAATGATCGCCCAGCTGGGGCAACACGGCAAGGGGATGTGGTGTGGGGTAAGGTGAGGTGGGGTTGGGTGGGATGGTTTGGTTTGGGCCATATAAAAATGACACAAAATTAGCTGAAAGCGATGGAGCAGAGTCCAGGTAAAGCGAGAAGGCATTAAAATAAATTGAACAATACACGCACATACACACCCGCACACACACACACACCCATACACACACACATACACACAAAGAGAGAGGGAGGTGGCGGGATTGGGTGTGGAGTCCCTTTTTAGAGGTACGCAGGTGTTGACGCTTTCAGCGCCTTTTATGGCCGCCAACAAGAAAGTGTCATATGGAAGCCATGGCCAATGTGTATAACAAAGATGGGAAAGTCTTTGATAATATAACTGAATTGTAACAACAACAGCAGAGGGAGGGGTACGGGTACAGGCCAAAACGAATGAGCCACAATTTAACGCATTGGCGGCTACTTAAAAAGCCTCGCATGCCCAGGCGATAAGCGGGCATATCCATACGAGAAAAAAAAAGAAACCACCTACCCCCCACCCACACCACACAAATACACATATAGATAGAGGGCGAGAGAGAGAGAAAGAGAGGAGGGAGGTTGAGGGTAGGTGTGTAGATTGTGTTGGTTGACCAAATGAATGTCAAGCAGTTAGGTTGGTTTTTTTTTCTTCTTTTTGGCTTTTTGTTGTTGCTGCTGTTATTCTTGTTGTTGTTAATATTATCCAAGGCACGTGACACTCGAAAAGCCGTTAAATTGCCATTTGACAGGCAACAACAACAAGACAGAAAAGAAAGAAAGAATGAAAAAAAAAGTAACCGAGGAACAATAACAACCACAAGGACATATAAAAATTTGTGAGTAAGGTAAGAAAACAATTTTGTTGCCATTGAAATGTGTGAATAATTGAAGACATCGTGCATACATGTAATATGGCAAGTGTTTAAGCATTACACACAAAATGATATCTAACGTACCTCCCTTCCTCCCCAAGCCCAACACCTGAAACTGAATGCAGCGAAAGTTAGTTAAACAAGTTTTATATTACCCTTTCTTTTTTTTTGAAGAAGAAGGACTTAATTGGCTTATGAATCAGTGAGATATTGCTTTACTGAGGCTCGCAAGTTCATCTAAAGAATTGGAGGAATCTTCTTTAATAAATAATAATTTAGATGGATTTTTTATTTAATACTAAGTTTGATGTTTTATTGTAGGATAAACATTTAAAAATCAGTCCTATTTAGTGAATTTCCTAGACAATTTATTATTTAGAACATCTTAAAGTATATCTGTTAAAAAGCAAAGGAATCTAAAGATTAAGATATCTATCCTGCAGATAAGTTTTTTTTTCCTATAAAATAATAAAGGTCAAAACCAAAAAATTTGCACAAAAATCATTTAATCGATTTTAGACAACATCATAAAATAAATAAAAGAAAGTAAATTAATATAATAAAGTTTTACTCACTAACTTTTTATTTTATATTACTTTTATATCTTAAGATAAATATAATATAATTACTATTAAAAACAATTTTCTATCTCTTACTATTTCAGAGCCTATAAAGGACAAACAAACATAGATCTAATAATCTAATAATCTTTTAATAATTTTCTTGAATAAATAAATCTGATTGATTTAAAGCAATATTTTTGAAGCCTAATAATTGAAAATTTGATACAATTTGTTTCCAACTGAAAATGGTAATGAAAGTGTTAAGTTTGAGGAGTAGTTCATATGGCTTTTGTCGATGAAATCCCTTTTTGCTGCCTTTTCTTCATATTCCACTTGAGTGAGTGAAACGTTTAAAGGGGTAAGAAGAAACAAAGGCATTGATTTAATTTGTTCTCGCATACACACACATGCACACACTTTACACTCAGCTACCCATTAAACGCATAACCCTGGTAACGTAACTGGAACTTCTTGTTAACCAGCACCAATATATATGTATTTATACATATATATGTATATACATATATGTACGGTTTGGAGTCATAAGCAACGGAGTTGGTGTAAGGGTAAGAAGATGATGATGATGATGAAGGGATTGGTAGAAGAAAGTTGCTTCATCATGACGTCAACTCCACCATACAAAAGGACTCTTCAAGCCAAGTCATCTAAGTGTGTGTGTGAGTGAGTGTGTGTGTAAGTGTATGTAAAAAAGGGTGGGAAAAGTTGAAAGTCTTTAAGGAAGTCAGTGAAACATCAGGTTACTGAGCAGCAGTCAAGTGATTCGACAGCCTCTGAGTACGATGCTGAATAGGTATAGGGCAGACGAAGTGCATCTAATTGGCACTTGAGAAAAAGGATCCGCCAACCCCACCAAACCTCTTTGCCCAAAAAAAAAAAAAAAGAGAAGAAAATGTTTATATATATAGGTATGTATGTATGTATGTATGTACATATGTATACCCAACTGAATTGTAATTGCCATTTTGGCCATTAAATGTTTTCCACTTCACCATTTTATGGTTGACAATTTACGTGCTAAACGGGGAAAACATCTGCCTGATGTTGGACCCGACTCCCCAGGCCCCTCTCATCCTCAACTCCCCTCCTTCTTCAATTGTATGGAATCTCCTTAGCTGCCGTTTAACTCCCGCACCCATCACACATTCAACATAACTCATCAAATGGCAGGCAGGCAAGCAGAAGGAAAATCATGAAAAAAAAGAAAAGGGACAACAAATGAGGTGGATAATTTTATAAGCAAATGAAGCAGATTATCAAACCAAGAAATGACCAAAAAAGGGATCACGCAAAAAGGACCTTTAAGGATAGCAACTATATTCTCATCTCAGCTTGACCCCCAACAAGGAAGAACAAGGTCGTCAAGTGTTGTGCTTGCCTTTGTCAAACCAATAAATGTAAAATTTTCTTTAAGTACATATCCAAAAAGGATCATAAAATAAAACCCATAAATATTGTAGTACAGTTGCCTCAGCCGCAGCAGCCTTAGCCTCAGAGAAAGAGAGAGAGAGAGAAAAAAAATATCAACAACAAAATATATGTAAGAAAGAGACAGAAAATAAGAAGTAGACTGAGATGGCAGGACAAATCGAGAGGCTCACTCTCGGCTCATTGTTGTTATTATTGTTTTGCCATAAAATAAAATAAATTTATGCAAACGTTTGCCTCATGTGTGTATGCCATGTATATGAATGCCAGAGTGTGTGTGTGTGTATGTGTGTGTGTGTGAGACAGAATTTTCTATTGTTATTTGCATTGGAAAAAGGTGCACGCGCTTCAGTTATTTGAGTTTAACAATTGGAACTGCATATTAAATAGGCCCAACTCACTGACGGCATCCTTTCTCGTTTGCTTGAACCCTTTTGACCCACAGACCCCCGACCTTTTCTCCCCCATCCTATCCCTCTTTCAGAGTGCGTGAATATGGCATTTTCAGTTCAAATAAAGCATTGATTATCATGCTTTTGTGGTGATTTTATGGTTAATTATTGCATTTTGTTGTGAAGCAATTCAATTTACCAAAAAACAAAAAAAATAAAGGAAAAAAACAGGAAAACAACAACAACAAAATGAAAGAATTTATTTCGATCATTCATTGAATTGTTAAATAGCCACAACTCGGCCACTTGTGTAAATGAAAGCCACATTATTGAAAACCTTCTACATATAAATATTTTTGGGTAACCGATTAAAGCTGTATGAATATATAGAATATATAGTTACATATCCAAGAATAAAAAAAATAAATAAAAGGAGAAAAGAAACTTTTACAACAAAGGCATATTTACATATAGTCTATATGGGATGAAAGTTAGTTAACTATAACCACTATATAAAAGAAGGTTTAATTAGTCCAAGTTACAGTTTTTGACTAGTTACAAGTTTAACTTTAATTGTTTATTAATTGAATGTCTTTTCAAGAGATTGTGGTTTGATTTATCTGGAAGTTAACAATATTATTCAAAACAAAGCAAAAGAAAAAAGCAATTTAATTAACTTGGCTCAATCTTAACCTGACTTAATCTTAATTGTTTTTTTTTCTGTTTAAGAAAGAAACCAAAATTTAGATACATATCTTGATTCAGTTTAAAGATTTTTCATTTATTGTTTTAGATGTCTACTAGTTCGATATGTAGATTTTAGCTGGAGTAATTTTAACATAATTTGATTATTTCTATACAGAACCCTAAATTTACGTAGGACTGATTATATAAATTTTGGATTGTACATAATTATTTGAATTACCGCATGTTAACTCTAATTACAAATTTGTTAACGTTTTCTGATCAATTAACTTAATTGATTAAAATGTTTGTTGCTGATTTTTTTGCCTTTCCTTTCTTTTCTATTCATCTTTTTGTGTGGTTTGTCCTCCCTGTTTAATTGCCCAAAAAAATCGAAAAGGAAAAAAAGATTTTGGGAATGACTAAACAGAAAAACAACAAACAAAAAAAAAAGATAAATAAAAACAAAACTGAAAAAGAAACATTTTGTTGCGGCTAACCTTTCAAAAGCATTTACGATACATATAAATAGATATATATATATATATATATATATATGTATACCAATGTATATACATATATCTATCATCTCGGAACCTATATCATTTTGTATGCAGACAGAGAGTGTTGTAACGGTGTCCCCTCCTTTCGGTCTCCCTGTCTATGTCTTTGTCTCTTTCTAACATACCGTGTCTATGCGTATCAAATTGAAGCATTGATGCGGAAGCGGCGATTGCTTTGACTTCACTTGGAGGATGCGGATGCGGATGCCGGCCTGCTCGACTGACTGACAAAGCGGGCCAAAAGTTTGACGATGCTTCCTTCTTCCTTGCTCGTGGCCGTGCCCTTGCCCATGCCCATGCCCATGGTGTTGTCGGTGCCGGTGCCATGGTCGCCTTGTAAATTAGCTTGTTTTGTTGTATAAATTTTGTGACGTGGCATTTCTTGTGGCCGAATAGAATTCTTCAATACCCAAAAACTCGACTCTACCATCTCTCTCTCTTTCGCTAACTCTCTTTTTCTCACTCACTCTTTTACTTTCTTCCAAAAATAAGGAATGACAGACAGAAAACATTATTTTATACGAGAATGAACACGCTAAAAATTTCACTTGAAGCCGGTTTTATGCTTCAACAATTTTGTGAAATTCAATTTATGTTACCCAAGGACATAAAACATATACTGAATCATTACACACACACACATCCATACACACATAGAAACTTATATACTCACACATGCATGCTCAGACAGTGCGTGCGTGTGTGGCACGTAAAATATCAGTTATACAAGAATCGTATAAGTTGTACACTTGGCAAAATAATACTACTTAACAAAACTACTTCAATCAATAAACAATTGCATCAAAGAAAACTGCAACTATCTGAAAATACAAGAAAAGCTTAAAATCTTGATATTTTACAGTCGTAACGAGTCTGCACTCAAAGTATATTGTCAGGACTTAAGTTTTTCTTTTCTATTTAAAAAAATGAAGGAAAGGGGATAATAATTTAAATTGCATTGTTATTTGATTGAGTAAATATATTTAAGTGAAAAAAAAAGATATTGCTGTAGTTTCAAAATATCAATTATATATTACAGTATAAATTGCGTCTAATTGTTTCTTTACTTTCGTAAAAAAAATATATAGAAATTATTTGAACATATTGAAAAAAATAAGATCCAGTTAATAGGTTCTGATGCCGATATAACTATTACCTCCTTGGAGTATAGACGTTCAATCACTACTTTAAGGATAAAAAAAGATAACATTTCTGTTTTGAATAAATTGCAAAAAAATATCACCAAATGTTAACACTAGCTAATAGTTAGGATCATAGCAATTATTGCAAATGTATTTAAATCCTTTGAAATTCTACGCTTGCTTTATTCTGAAAAAAATATCCTTTACTTTAGGTGCTTAGTTATGCTAATAATAGTTTAAGTCTCTTTTAACAATTCTGCAATTTTTTTAACTTTTCAAATTGTGCTCTACTTTTTTTAACAGTGTATTTATTTGAGACGTGCAGTGACGTAGTCAAAGAGCATCAAATGCAGCTCAGCAGTCAACGGAACAATGGTAAAAGTGTGAGAGACTTTCATCTGCGTGTCTGGCTTTATCCTTTCGCTTTTTCCCTGACCCCACTTCCTCCTTTTACCTTTCCGTAAACCCCTTTTCCCTCCTTTCGCAACTTCAAAGCTTCAAAGTTTAATGATAACTTCAAAAAAAAAAATAATAAAAAAATCTTATATATACATATATATATATATATAAATATGTGTATAAGAATGAATGAAAGAAATGGAAAAAGGCCAAACCTGAGCTCAGTTTCCTATTGACACTCACACGTAGCAGACATAAATTTCACTTTATGGTTTGTTAACGAGTTAAATTCGAATACAGCATAAAGGAACCCAGAAAGTTTGTCATTTGTTCGCCTCATTGAGGGGGAAATGCTATTCGTTGTAGTCCTAAGCGTGTTGGAGTGTGGAGCGTGATAAGCATTATAGTTATAGTTATAGTTGTAGTTATATACATATATATAAATATGTAGTTCTAGTTGTAGTTATGATGGTTCTTGCCATTGTGATGGGGTTGAGGGTTCATTTGTATTAGATGTAGCGGAAGGGGGCGTCAAAACGTTAATGGATTTTTGGTTTTGTTTTTGAAAGGTGTCTGGAATGGATGGGGAGGACGATGATGATAATGATAAGTTCTGGCGGCAGGGAAAGTGTTTGCTGCCGTATGAAATTAGCTAAAACGTTTGAAAATCAGTTGAAAGGCTTATGAAAATGCAGTGAAAGTTTGCCTACGAGATCGGTATTATAAATATTATAAAAACTTTTGAAAAAGTATGCAAAAGTCAGAGAAAGAGATAGAGAGAGAGAGAGAATAAAGTGTTAGTTTGTTTTCCATTTTCAACTAAATGGCTTCAGACATAAAATTTACAAATGCAACAGATGTCCGTGTCCGTTGTATTAAAGTTTATATACTTAATCTTAAGAAAACTATTTAATTTTATAATTCCATAATAAATTTATAGTGCTTTGTGTTGGTTTATGAAAAAGTTTTAACTTTGTTAAGGTAAATATTATTATTTTGCTTCAATCTGTACTATATTTTTAGCACTTAGAAGTTTCACAGAAGTGTAATTTAAAGTTGAAAATAGTGATTCAATAGTCAAAAGTAAGCAACTACATAAATCTTTTTACAGATATCGGCATGTCTATATATCTGCATATATAAATATCTAACACTCAGAAACTAGAAACGATCCACATAGTTTTCTTTTAATGAAAGTAAAAATCGAGAAAGGCAGACGACTTTTCCGATAGACCGATAGAAATAAAGAAACGGATATCAGAAGTAGATTATATATAAATATATAAAGCAATTACAATTGTACATTTATCAGAAAAATGGAGAGGTAACTAAATAGAAATAGTTTCATGAATTTTTAACAATTGTTTACTGCAAAGTTCTGAAAACCAGGTCCCGGATAAAAAAACAAAAGTGTACAGTTTATTATCAATAGTGAATTTGGTTTATATAGAAGAAATCTATACCCTTATTTCATCGAAATAGTAAACAGATGCCTTTGCTTAAAACGTTTTAATTTAGATGAATATTTACCCAAAAGTGCAATGTAAATAATGGTAAATATTCTTGAATATCATTGTTAATCTTTAATTCTTACCTTGGCCAACTTGATTAATTTATTAGACATCTGTTACATATACTATATAGTGCATATGACATTTGGTTTCGATAAGTTCTTAACATTATTTGTCATATAGCTAAGCCAATGTTGGGAGTATTATAGAGCCATAAGCCTATAGGCCCGATACTCACACCCATATATATAAAGACTTAGCTCATTAGCGTTTCATAAATTTGATTAAGACAATCCCATGGGCATTTGGTTGTTTGTTTGTTTCCCTGTTTGGCAGTGTGTTTGTGCTGTTGTTGTTGTTGTTGTTAGACAATTGTTTGGCGTCACAACCCTCCACCTCATTCATCTCATCAGCATTTGGGCAAATTAGCAAAGAAGCCACCACCAAAACAGAAGGCAGAAATTGTGCCCTTCTTCTTTCTTCATATTTATACGTATGCTATGTATGTATATACCCACATATATTACGAATATATATATACTTGCAGACCTTATATTGTATATGTACATACATACATATATAAATATACATATACCTAAAGGTCTTTTACAATTTCGTCGCCACTTTAATTGGATTAATTTGCATTAATATTTATTAGAGGCAAATGCAAACGCAAATGTAGACGTAGACATAGACGCAGACAGTGGAGTGAGAAGTCGTCGCAGACCCTCTGGCCATTTAAGTGCCCAATTTTCATATCAAAAAGAAGACGAACTTCTCCTCCAAAACATTTGTGATGCAGTAGTAGCAGCAACAGCAGCAGCAGCAGCAAATAAAAAAAAGAGAGCACAAAAAAAAAAATAAAAGAAAAGGGAAAAGCAGCAGCAGTAGCTGAAGAAGGATGAGTAGAAGGAGCAGTAGCAAAAAGGAACGTGGCTAAAATGTGCACTTGGAACTTGGAACTGTCAAAGCAAATATGTCAAACATCGTTGTCCTGTGTGTCCTTTGCCATCATTCCCCACTGCTCTGGCTGCAGCAAAATTTTTCTATTTGCTTTGCTTTCGAGCGCTGTTTACTCACATATATGTATGTACATACATAGAATACATTTATACATATATATATATATATATATATAAAGTATATATACATATATAAATATATACATACATATATGTATATATATGTATATATATGTAGAAAGATGTGCGTCCCTGCATTTGTTTGTTAGCAAACATGTAAGTTGCCTTTGGCCGAGACCAAGACATCGCTTACTTCAATCATCTGGCACTTGGCTCTCCATCATTCCCCCCCTCTCTTCACTTTCCTTGTCTATTTTTTTTTCTCTGTCTCTGGTTAGATCTGTTTTTTTTTTTTCTTTTCTTTTTATGCCTCCGACGAAAATCGAAAATCTATTTTACAATGCAAGAAAAAGTCCTTTCAGCATCGTTGCTGATGCTACTGCTGTTGCTCCTGCGCTTTGTGCCCATTTTTATTTTTTGGCAAACACTTCATACTTTCTTTCTTCACTACTCTCTATCCCCCCCCCCCCCCCACAAAAAAAAAACTCCTTCTTGTCATGCCTTGCCTGCTGTATTTGATTTCGTAAAGTGCGCGCACTGGAAATTTGATTTCGACTACTTTTGCTTGTGACTCGGCTCCTGCTGCAGTATAGGATGATGTCTACCATGTGCCACCAATACATCCTTCTGTCAACTCGAACAGCAATCACAGACGTACGACGATGAGGATGAGAACTCCATATTTCCCCTCTCTTCTCCTTCCCTTTCCTCCCTCCATCACAATCTGCTACTACTTCTACTCATCCATTGTCATATGTATGTTGTTGTATGTTGTGGAAATGCCAGACAGAATATTGCTGGCAAATAGCTATGACTAGAATGTCTCTTTCCCTCTCTCCCTCTCTCTATCTCTCCTCTTAAGCTACAATTATCAACATGTTCACTTTACTTTATGCCATTTTCTTGATCAAATAAACTATACATTCTATATCTATAGAAAATGTAGTATTTTGCAACACCAATTTAGATGAATTATCAGAACTTGGAAAAAATGGCGTCCAAAAAGGTTAAACAGGTTAAACCCTAAAAACGTCAACCCCAAAAGGTATGCAATGAAAATGAAAAAAATGTCTTAAAGCCTTTTTTTCTATGGAAGTTTATTCATTTTCTCTTTTTGAATTTCTTTATTTTTGTTAAATTATGATTTAAAGGCTATTTAATTGTTTGATTTAATTCATTTCTTAAATAAAATTTATATATGTATACAAATAATTATGAAATAAAGTTTCTCAGCTACTACGCCCTACCTACACTCCCTCCTTCCCCATCATTTCTACATTTCCCTCCCATTAACTCTAATTTTACAACAATTGGCTTATAGATGAGCAGTAAATGAAGCATCCATCATTTTACTTTTGCAACTCAATCGGAATGAGATGGAATGATGTTGTAAAAGAGGGAGAGATGATGTAAAACCTTTAAATTGGCAAACATCTCTCTGACCTTTTGCAAGCAATTAAGAATATTTCTTATGCCTTGTTAAACTTTATATGAGGGCAAACGAAGCGAAAGCGCTGCATTAATAAGGCAAAACTTCTCTGCAATAACAACAACATAAAGAGAGGGAGAGAGAGAGAGAGAGAGAGGGAGAAATAAAAAAAACAAAAAAAAAATGTAAAAGAAACAGCATCTAAAACTGAAGCAAAACTCATTGCAAGCGCTAGCAAATCATCATTAATATTCTAAAAGTTGCTGGGGCGAAGGTTTTTAGCGAAAAGCATAAAAATGTTTAACCCTGAGAGCGTGTGGTGCGGTGTGGTTTTTTTTTCTTCTCCTGCCACCCCCTTTTGGCCAAACCAACGTTACCATCTCCATCCTCCTTTCTACTACTAATACTATACACTCCTCCTCCGACTCCCCCACTTCTTTCTATCTTCAATTAATAATGAATGAAGGTGTTAAATTGTTGAAATCTGTGCGGTGCTGGCGCGATCCGGTGCGGTGCGGTGTGATGTGGCGTGGTGCTGTGTGTTACGATAGCGCTGCCACTCCCACCTCCTACTTATATAACAACAGAACCGACCTACATACTGTGGAAGACTCCTGGATAGAGTGAGATGGCAAATAAAAGAAACAGCAAGATAGAGTGGATAAGAGAGAGCGAGAGAGAGAGAATGTAAGAGGGAAATGCAAGGGCTAATTAATGAAAATGCTTTGAAATAATTATGCATAATTTTTTAGTATATACATTGAGCAGTTTATGGCTGAGTTATTACAACAGCTGCTGTTGCTTCTTCTTCTTCTGCTATTTCTGCTGCTGTGAAAGTAATTAGCATAGCCAGGAGGGGGCTAGTGAAATGGGGACGGGAGGGGAGGGTAAGGTGATTGTACCAAAGTTACTTATTGTACATATATATAGGTAACTACATATATATGTACATACATACATATATACATGTATATATATTATGTAAACAACTTTTTGCCCCAAAAGTCAATTATGGTTTAAATATTTTCAAATGATTATTGATTAAATCTTGTTGATATGCAAATATTATCTGAAATAATTAACATAATTTTATTTATATACCAATAAATTGTGAATACATTTTCTTCATCATAACTAGTTAAACATCTGCTTTTATATATGAAATTGTAAAACACCATTTAAGTATTATTTATTGACAATATGGAACCGAATCGAACGTATCAGATAAAGCGAATATAGACGTTTTTATGACAAATGCTTTCAGTTTTCTTTTAAGGAAATCTTCTTACTGAATAATTAAGCTATCTCATTTAAGGATAGACAGATAAAGAGTATTCAGCAAAAATTGAAATGGAATCTTTCAAAAAATTGATTTAAATTGTCTTTCTTTTGTAATTTGTAGAATAAAAGAAGTTTAAATTTTACTCATTTATAATTAAAAAATTTTAATTATACAAATTTATAATAAAAAATCAAAAATTTCTTTAAATAAATCTTATTTGAAATATAACACATGGCAACTTAGCATTTTATGCTGCTTTTTTAGTGATCCAAATTGACTTATTGAGATTATTTTATATTTTGTAATAACCTTTAGTAATTAAAAATATACAAAATTAAAATCAATGTATATTTCAATTAAAAGAATTGGTTTGAAACTTATTAAGGATTAGATATTCTCTTACTTCTATATAATTGTAACTCACCTTCATTCTAATCTTTCATCTAATAGATCATTGATATCGTCTTTTGCACTTTATTCACTTACTATATGACTTCGATTTGACATCTTACAGTTACAATATTTCTAACAAAGTCCTTTTATTTTGGCCATATGATTTATAACTATAACCATATTGGTATATAGCGGCAAGTGTGCGTCACACTTGACGACTTGTTGGATAAATCTTGAGAAAATTTTTAAAATGACAAAAAAACAAGAAAAACTTTCCTTGGGCCATGAAACAAGAAGCTTGACAACTAGATTTCAAAGTAAACAAATGAAGGACACAGCGCATCACACTCTTATCCACACACATACCTAAAAATCTACATACATACATACATACATACATATATAGATAGATACATGGATAAACTCGTGTTCATATACATATATGAATGTTCTTCTTGTATGTTGGAGGTATGTTTGTATGTATGTATTTTAGGTATCTCTCCTCTTGCATTGCACAACATGTTTTCCATTTCGAGTGTAAACAAAATTCTAATACGTAGAACATATTGCTGGAAAATTGCTTTCCTTTCGGCATTCAACAGTGGCAGAAGGAGCATCAGCAGCACCACCACCAATAACAGCACCAGCAACAGCAGCAGCAGTAACAGTAACAGCAGCGGCACCCAAGGAGCAAAACCAAAAAGCATTGTTAACCAACAACAACAACAATAACAATAGCTATAGCAATAGCAACAACAACAATGGCAACATGAACGGCGCGAGCGAATGCCAGAGGAAGAAGCGTAGGAAGAAACGTCAAACTTTTGATGTTGCAATTTGTAATTCAAGCAGAAAACGAAGCGAGCAAATTTTTTTTTCTCCTTTCTCCTCTGTTGTATATGTATGTGTGAATGGATGAATGCTTTATTTTTTGTTTTTTTTTTTTTCGTTTTAGTTGTGCGTGTGTATGGGTATGAATGTCGAGCTTTGAAAGAGAGAGAGAGAGTGAGAGTTGTGTGTGTATGAATAGGGAGGTGAAGCCACGCTGTGTATGAGAATTTTGTGCCGAGACTTAAGCCGACTTCAATAAAACCAATTGAACAGCATACCGACGAGTAAAATACCTATATATATATATATATTTATATACACATCTATAGTACAGATACTATTATGTGTGTATGGAGAAATGCCCTTAATTGGTTATGGTGACCCCGACGTTCTGAAGTTACTCATTTTGCTAATTGATGGTTGGCTTAAATTCATACTTAACAAAAAATGTTAACAATTTAAAAAGCCCTAATCAATAACTAAAGAAAGTTTTGACTCTCATTCCTTATGAATAACACTTCCTTTTAATTCACTTTATTTGCAACTTCAATTGAGAAAAGTTAATAATATTTGATTTAATTATACAATATTATTCAGTTGGGCAAAATTCAATTGCTTCACTCTTAGAGTATATTAACATTCTTATTAAAAATTTATCAAGCAAAACTCTTACAAGAAGGTCCTTACAATTATTTTCGAAAAATCTCATCTCAACTTTATTTTTCATTTTTACAATTTGTTTTTTTTTTCGATTTCGTTTTTTTTTTGGCGTAGGCAAACCTCGTGAAAAGTTCCCACATACCCCAACAAACAGAGGAGAACTTTCGTCTGAATTTTCCCCATTCACAAATTTTTCGTTTATTTTTCTTTGGCGTTCGTTCGGCCCATTGTGTGGGCATAAGAAAAGCAAAAACCTCCATAAGCAAAAAGTTTTGGAAGCTTGAAATATTGTTAAGCGTGGCCCGCAAAATCGAGCGCAAATGAACACCCAAACATACACCAAACACACACACACTAACATATACAACAAACAGCCAAAAGAAGAGTGTAAAGAAGATATGGCCGAGTGTTGGAGTAGAAAGGGGATGAAGAGGGGAGACAATGCTACCGCCACAGCTGGCAGTTAAAATGTTTTTGAAGTTTTCGATTTTATGTCCTAATCCTTGGTTCGGTACTTGTTGTTAAGGAGGCGACCAAGACCAACTAATGTCCCTAAGCCAAGCACTTGAGTAAGTAAAGTAAGTAAGTAGAAGGGCCGAGACTTTTTACTTCAAATTCCAAAAGAGGGGATTATGATTGTTATTTATTCTAGTGTATGTGTATGTGTATACTTATAGCCTCGCCCCTATCATTAGGCTATGCTGTTAATTGTCTAAAGATTAAGATCGTTTTTTTTTTATTTTGCCCTCTTTCGCTCTCTCTCTCTCTCTCTTTATTCATTTTTGCCTTACCGGTTTTATTTACTTAGGCTCAAAACGGCAGAAAAAAAAAAAAGAAAAAGAAGTAGCCAAGCCGCCTTGATCAATGACTTTACGCTTGAATGAAATTGTAAAAAGAGAAAAAAAATTAGAAAAAGGGAAAATTACGTTGAGAGCAGCTGTCACCCCTTTGGACCCCTTTTTAATTTTCTTTCTATTCATTGCCAATTTAAGTGCGATATAAATAATTTGGCAGGACAGTGAAGAGCAAAATAGGGATGGGGGGCAAGGCAATAGTCGGTTAAGAGAAGAATGTCAGGTAGGTAGTCCAGCGCGATGACTTTGATGGAACATTGCCATAAAACTGATCAATTTGCTAGGGTTGAGTTCATCGGGGTCTTGAAACTATTGGATAAAATAGGGTAGGTAGATTACTAACCCCCATCCTAACGATAGGGTTTAATTGATTATGCACAAATTTTGTTTTTTTTTTTTTCATTATTTCCATACGGGGTAGATTTCGGTTTGTGGTAGAGTGGTAAATGAAAACAAGAAACCTTTAAACCGGTATGATCAAGTACCTCGGACAAAATGAAAAAAGAAAAAAAAATTTAGAAAAGAGAAAAATGGTTGCATTATGCGCATGATTAATTTTTTGAATATATTCATGATATGACGTTTGGCCTGATGCTGGCGATAACTCACTGCCAAAATGGCCGACTTATATTCGTTTTTGAGGTAACGCAAAATAAATTCATGTTTCATAACAAAATGTTATCAAATACAATTTTTTTCTGCTTTTTTTTCAGCAATTATTGACACATTTACCAAACGACAACAACAAAAATAACAAGAAATATTTCAAGTTTTTACTTAGTTTACACAGTTCAGAAATCGACAATAAAATACCCTGTAAGGCACTTGGAAAATTATAAAAAAGTATCTTCATATTCAAATCAGAATAAAAAAAGATCATTTTATATGTTTATCATCAACTCGTTGGCACCATCTAGCGAGCAAGTTATTAAAGCTTCTACTTTACCAAATAATTTTGCTTACTGATTTAACTGATTGCTGATTAAATTTTAGTTAAAGATCAACATAAACATGAAAAATATATAAAAGGAATTTGAAAAAAAAATGAACCGATGGATACAGGATAAGAGAATGACATTTTCAAGGCTACATTACCTACACAAATGATCGAGAAATTGAAGAGATAAAGTAAAAAAACTGCTAAGCTGATCATGAGATATAAACAAGATAAACGATCTGATGGAGTAATACAAAGTCAGATATACATGATGGAGGAATAGAAAGTCAGATATACAAAAATAAAAAACTCCAAGCAGAAAAATGGCTAATTTCAGTTCATTTACGCCATATACCCTTTTTTGTTGTACTTATGGCTATAGGGTATAATAAAATCATATAAAAAACCAATCAAAGTTTCAAAACAGACTTGAACAGGTGTTTTACCTTCCCCCACCAACAAATACCTACTCTTCTCATCCACTACTGTGCCTGTGCTACTTTTTGGACCATTCAAGCCGAAAACACGCACAACTTTTAGCTACTTGTAATTAGCTTTTCTTGTTCGATTCGTTGGCATCTTCTCTTTCTACCCTCCATCATCTTCTCTATACGAACCGTGAACCTTTTGCTTTACTTTGCACCTACTCTTCCACCTTTCCCCTCTTCATTATACATCTTGGCCTTATCCTGCTGGTATTGCGTGTTGAAGATTTAACTTTTTGATTGAGAAAACATCATTAACGCACGTAAAATGGCCAACTACTCCTAAGTATGCTGTGTGTAGGTTAAAAAGTTTTTCGGTTTCTCGGTTTTTCGGTTTTTCTAGATGCTAAAAATCAAATATAGTAGCTAAAACCGTAGCAGGGAGCACAACGAAATGTGGTAAAAGTTTCTAATCACATTTACCGCAATTACTAACAAGGTTTTTTGTTCCTCTACTTACTACCGAGAATAAAAAGGAGGAGTAAAAGAAGAGCAAGAAGCGAATGGAGTATTGGTGGAGAGAAGTAGACGCTTCTGCAGAATGTATTGTGAGGGGATGAGGCAGGGGGAAAATGCTGGTTGTATGCGAGTACTACAAAGTAAATTAAATAATTTAATTAATTATGAAATTTTCGCTTTCATTTGGCCAAAAAAAAAAAAAAAACAAAATGCTGGAGAAGATGTAGCAACGGCAATCAAGATGGTATTTATACCTAATGAGATTTTGGTATGGAAACGAAATGTTACCGAGATAAAGAAGGTGAAGCGGGGGTAACCTAAAATTGATAAATATCCCAAAGGAATTTTAGCGGTATTTCCTTTTCTTTTTTTTATGAGTCACAAGAAATATTTTACAAATAAAATAAATATACCCCTAATCTGTAGCATAAATCCATAAAAATATTCAATTCAACAATGTTGGTTCGGCTCCACTACACCTGTCTGATGCCAATGGCTTATTCATTGTTCACTTATTCATTTATTCATTCACTGGAGAACATTTTTGTCCCCCCGCCCCATAATCTATTCCTTTTTTACTTACTAGTTTTTATAGTTTTTCCACTTTCTTAGGAAAAAAGAAAACTGTTGTGAAACTCTTTTACTTTTTAGGAGTTTTGATCCCTTACTCGTTTTAGGTTACTACTCTCAGTTTTCTTCATTCACTTTTGGCTATGGCGGAGGATGTAGAAAGAAGGAATTTTAATATTAAGCTAAGCTTTTGTTTTTGTTTTTCCTTTACCCCTTTTCCTTTCCTTCAATTCCCTGGCTTTTCCCAAAGACGAAAAGTTTCGCTCTGAATCTGCAGCCAAAATAGTTGCAGGACTATTTCTTCATCAATTTTATTGGTAATACTTAAGAAGGGCAAAACTTTTGCCCACATTACATGAAGGGGGAATCGGTAGAAAAATACCAAAGCCAAAAAACGAAAATGAAAACGAGAAATGAAAAGGATTCAAAGTTTTCTCTATTTCGCAATGTTTATGTGTGTATGTGTGTGTGTGTGTGTGTGTGTGCAGATTTCCATTAGTTATGTATGTCGGTTGCTTGCAAGAGAAATCTCTGAAGCAATTTTTGTGTGTTTTGAATGAGGAACTAATAAAGTGAATTTTATGTGCTCGGCTTAATTGTAATTACTCCGGTCTCTGTCATTCCCAACAATTGAGTGTAAAAAGTTGCCAACTTGTAATTATCACTTACAACACGAACTTTCCAAACCCCCCGGCCCCATTCACACACACCAACACACACCACCACATACCGACACATAGTGAGGCACTGGCATAAGGCTCTGGAAGGTTCGCCCACACACACACACACACATGGAGCTTAATTAATAGACATGACATGAAACGCTTCTCACACTCGCTTCTCCTTCTCCATGACGGGGCACAATTCTGGCCACAATAATAATTTACATTTTAAGCCAATTTGAAAATGTAACAAGAACAAAAAAAAAAAAGTAAAAAAAAATGTTTCCATTTTCACAGTTAAATAAAAATTAATTACAACAATTTATCGTCGTCGTCGTCGCAGCAGCCACAAAAAAATGTGTACAAAGGACATTCAGAAAAGGTAACGACTATTTGATATTCATTATTTAAACTATTCCACTAAAACTTTTGTTAAGAAACAGAGTGGCTGTTGACCTTTTCCGCGTCTAACCTATTTTTGAGTCTTTGGTTTTTCATCTGAGTTAAATATTACTAAAAAATTTATTTAGTTTATTTAAATAACAAATGAATTTTTAGATATAAAATTTATATACTTATTTGTTTTTCCAAGGTTGATCAAATAATTATAAATAAAAATTAAATGTTGTCAATTCAGTAAATACAAAAAAAAAAAAAAGAAATAATTTAAAAGCTCTCAAACTATTTTTATAAACTATTTCGATAGATCTTCTATATATTTCCCATTTTTTTTTGATAATCTTTAGTCACTTTATTTGATAATCTCAATAAATAAACGGATTTATTCCGCCCTGTTCCAATTGACCCATTGCTACCCTCTAAAGGTTTACCGGCATCAACCAGGGAGGCAGGCAAAAAAAAAAAAGAAGTCAAAAAAACAAAACGTTACGAATTACAAGGCATACAAACCCCCAGGACAACTGTCCAACTTGCTATCCCCTTCTACTCGCCTATCCTCAAACCATTCTGGCGTCCCTTCCTCGCCCCATCCATCATTCTAGCCCTCGTAATATGCGGCTTGTTGTTGTTAAATGTCGGCTAAAACGCAAATGTTAAACCCTTTCGTTAATGCAAAATAATTGCTATGGTTCGTGGTCCGAGTTTGGAGTAAAAAACAAAAAAATAAAGTTAAAAGCAACAGAAATTTCTGTAAATATATATATATATATATATTTTTATTTTTTGTCTTCTTTTGGGTTAAAATTGGAGCAACGGAAAAATGTTGGGGGCGTGTGCCAAGGAGTTCCGTTTCATTTAGTTTTCAGTTTCCACCTAATTTAGCCAATTGGGTAAAAGTGCTTTGTCATAATCAGCCCGGGAGCAAGGTTCGCATATCTAATGAACGAATGAATGAATGAATGAATGAGTGAATGAAAGAGTGAGTGAGTAAGAGTTAGTGAATGAATGAAAGAACGAAGGAGAGGAGCCCATAAAACAAACTTTTCATGGATTTGGTTCTCATTTCTTTTTTTTTTGTTTTCTTGTTTTTTGTTTTGTTTCCTCTTTTTTTTTTTTTTTGCCTTTTCGTCCTTCCTCTGCCGCTGCTGGGCACATATTTATCGAGTTGCTAATAGGCTGTCACATAATTAGCCAACAAAATCGGCTACACAAAATAAAACGAAAGGGCCAACAGCAACAACAACAACAAACCGGAAAAAAAGTATGAGCAAAAAGGTAAAAACCAGAGAGAAATGAAAACTGAAAGGACATTAGCATTAGCCGTAGATAAAAGTCAAAGATGTTAACGATAATGTCTCAAAGAGAGAGAGAAAACAAAACCAGAACAGAAAGAGTGAGTGAGAGCGGGAGAGAGGGAGAGAGAGACAGAGAGAGCTATAGAGTGAGTAAACCTAATGCGTTTGGCATTGGTTTTGTGGGTGGTAAAAGAGGAAAAGATGGGGTCTCCTGATGGGGTTAAAGATTTTTGGTCTGCTGCGGGACATGTAAATGGGTTTGGGCAATGATTTATCTTGGGTATAAAGATTAAGAGTGACGAATGAGTATTCAAGTTAGAGGCAAATTGGCAGCAACTAAAGGTACTTGCAGATTATCTTTCCCTCTCACTCTTCTATCCCTTTCTTTCTTTATATACTTAGCTATAATATTGAGTCTAAAGCAGGAATTGCCATACTTATTTTAAATATTTAAGTGATTTTTGTAGTCGTAGTTGTAGTTGTCGTTCGAACTTTAAATTGATTTTGGTGCAGTCAAAATTCACTTCAATGAACTTCTTTCTATATAATCAAGCTCTATGCCAATATTAAATAATTTTAGTTTATAATTTCTATATAACGAAGATTCTACATAATGACGTTTTTCTGTATTGTTTATAGAAAATTCGTGTGTCTCTTTCTCTCTTCAGAAATTCTCAATCAGCGGAATATAGTTTCAAAATTGTAGAATGAAAGCTTTCTCTGAACATCCTAAAAATAATATAATGGAAAAATGAAGATTAGGGGCAGGTACTATAAACGGAAACAGTGCTAAAGACTGTTTCGAAACATGGAATCAATCAGTTGCGATATCTGGGAAAGATTTAATACCAATAAAAGCATATATACTTTCTTTTGTAGGCCTTGATATTTCCAAGAGAAACCCCTTTGCCATATGAACATCAAAAGTGTAATTTTTGCAATCAATTTTGTACAAAATGTCAAGCAATTAATATTGAGATTATTAGACAATTCCCATGACCTCAATGGATTCCATTTCCTGTACAGATTTCTCCACTTTCCACATGGCAATTAATTTTTTTATGGGTTAGGCAGCAGCTTGTTGCTTGGCTACCTCCCTCCCTCTCTTCTACACCCTAAGCTACCCTTGTAAACTGAAAGGTCATATTAAATTTGGCAATATAAAAAAAAAAAAAAAAAAAATGACTTTTGAAAAATTGGTGTGAAAAATCTCAACCCCTTAACCATATCTCGATCCTTTCGGTTGTCCGCTAGCAAACAGAACTTTGCAATTAACAATGCAGAGCAGCTGCAATCAGACAATCTATATATACTATACATATATATAAATATACATATATAGATATATTGGATATACGATAAGACAAGCGATGTGAAGCGATGATTATTGTTTCAACGCCTCAATAATTCTGCCAATTTTTTAAAAAACGGTAGCAAAACCATATACCGGGACATGGACACAGATGGACAAATATTTGTTGCCATTGGGCAAATGCTGGGCAATGGGTATGAGTATATGGCAATGTGAATGTAAGTTGGCCATGGCGATGATGGCCATGATGTCGAATGATGGCCAGTGCTAATTGCCAATTATGGACAAATGCGTCCGAGCGCGAAATTAAATTAACCCCTTACCCCGGTTTATGTATTTTTTATTTTGTTGTTTTACGTTTCATTCTATATATGTATATTTATATTTTCTTTTTTTCTCATTTCATTTCATTTCGACTCGGTTTTTTTTGTTTTGCTTTGTTTTTTTTCTGACCTCCCCACAATCCTGCAATTGGTGTATGCATTTATATTGCCAAGTGGCAACCACGTCATCAATCAGCACAGTCAGGCATAAGAGATGCAACTGCAGTTCTGGAACTGGTGAATTGGCTGGCTATAGGTAAGGTGTGATCCGAGCAAAACGCAACTACTCAAATATATATACACACACACACACACACGCGCAAAACAAAAAAAAACAACGATTGCCTCTCGTTGCAACCAAATGGAAACAGAATTACATACGAAAAGTTGCCGCAGGAATACCCTGTCTATATGTGACCCCTTAAAGGGTAATCATCATCTTAAATTTGCACTATTTGGGGATTTCAAATAAGTTTTCAATTCAAAAATCTGTTTTTTAAACGTTTGCGGTCTGAAAAAGTCAAGAATGACAGTTTGAACTATAAATAGTTAGTGTATTTAATTTTATTTCATTTACCTAAATATTTAATCAATCTTTTTGATTTTTTGTTTCAAATCAATTTAATTTATGTCCTTATATATTTAAAATAATTTTCAACTAAACATATAAATATTAAATAGTTGAAATATGTAAAATTTTTACATACCTATTGTATTTATTAATTATGATTAATAACAAAAACAATTTCTATTAAAAATTTCATTTCGAACAAAATCTTTTTTTTTTATTCAAAACTATTGACAAAATGAAACGACTTTTAATGGTGATGTAAGGGTAAAAAGATTTCACTAGAATGAACCACAAAAAAAAACTATGATGTTTTATTTTATTAAAAATATTTTAATAAATATCCATCCATGGTGCAATTATGTATAAAATTTAAGTGAAATCGCATAATGAGTTAAGTGCTGAATTGATTCGAAATGCCGTTTAAAAAAAACGGGATATATGTAATTTTGGGCAAGATTATCTTTCATTTTTGTGTTTTTTCGTCTTCTGTTACTTTATTTTATTCAATAAGGAATCGATACACATTGGTTAAATTGGTGTCTCTTCAGATTCCTCATGCTCTTGCTCCTCCTGCTCATCGTGTGTGCTTAAGAGCGATGGTGGACGTAATATGGTAACCGTATATCCCCCAGATGGGGAATGACGTGTGTGGGTGCTACGCATATTTAAGAAACGTGAACGCATTCGTGCTCGACGTTCACGATTTCGTTGCTCTATAAGCTGATCAAAGTTCACTAAAGGACAACAGGTGAATGATAGTACGTCGAGTGGAATTAAAAAAAATCAGTTTTTTTTTTGTTTGCTTACAATTTGTTGGTTTTGTGTGACGAACTTCGCCCGCTTCATCGGAATGATCTGAGAGTTCACGATATCTATGTGTATCCCCACTAACGCCAGGATCACGTTCCCCAATGCTACTGAGACGGGAAACATCGGTGGTAATTTTACTTCTACTCCTGGAAATATCGTAACTATTCATCGATGATATATTATGCTTGCTTAGCACATGAATAAGAAAGTTGTCAGTGCTAATAGTCGATTTCGAACCATTTAGATTAGCTTTCTGGGCATAATAACAACATAAAGGTAAATATAAAGAAAAAAATACCACATAATTAAATCAATATATCTTGGTATTACCTTAGATTCCTTCTCAAAGCCAGATGAACTGGTAAGCTTGCTAAAATCTAATCTAGCTGTAGATGCTTCAGGCGGAGCTGGTCGTTGAGATTCATCAGCATAGGGCAATTCATTGGGGAATACTTCATCCCAATATTGATCCTTAATTAATTCAGGATGTTCTTGATGCATTTCATCCACAATTAAATATGAAACAGTCAAATTGCGATCAATCATCCAATTTAACTAAGAAAAGTATACTTTTAAAAATTAAGAAAAAAAAAAAGAAATGAAAGATTATAATTATCCAACCTCGAAATCATCATCATCTTCACCAAATGGATTTATAAGGACTTCGGCAACTCTAAGCCAACCCATGAAGAAAAAGAATTGCATAATGGTTAGAATAGGAAAATATTGATTGATTCGATTTTCGATTTTGCATCCACCAACCACAGTCCATTGTTGGCCAATTAGACTCAACATAAAATATGTATAAACGGCCAATGTTACCACTTGGGTATATACCAACGGTACACTAACCCAATCATAATATAAAAGAAATCCACAAAATCCTCGAAACTTATTCAATTCATCGATAATCGATTTAACAGCAAAATCATCACGTATTTTGTTTTCACGCCTAGCACGAATCACAATACTTGCTGCCCATACAATTGGCATCCAATGTTTCGGATAATGCGGAAAAGCTGTATCCAATACCTCAATAATGGCCTTCTCGTTCTCAAGCAATAGACCCGCCTCAATGATCTGATGGTAGGTGGGGAAACGTTTCTTCACTTGGGGTGATATCATGGTAAAAACCAACACTTGACACAGGCACACATAACGCATAACGGTACGACGCATGGCCCTTGCCCGATCATCAAATCCAAGTATATAGGAACTAACTAATATTGCTATAGAATCGGGCCATGGTATACAAGTATATTGTTCCCACCAACGGGTCATTACAATTGTAACATAGAAACCCAATACAAACGATAATGGTATCAAACTGGCATCTTTGCAGCAATAAAAAGCAATCTTCTCAAATATCCTAAAATAATATAAAAGAAAATTCTTAGCCCAAAATGAAATTTCTGTGGCAGTACTTACATTTTACATGTGTCATTCATTAATTGACGATATGACACTGCCAATATAATATATAAAAGAAGAAAAACTACCAAATCCACCCAAACCAATTTATAAATGCTGCCACGCCATCTGATGAACAAGTTAAAGTCAAATTATAACCACTTATTGAGAATATATATATATACCGAAATAGTAAACGTAAAAAATTACTTATAACCCTTGAGGTATTCACTTGCGCAGTATAGGTAACAGTCATAACGATAAAGCTTGTCAATTCAATAAAATTAATCACTCAATGGTTTAAAATAAACTATTCTATAAAGCCTACTAAATGAGAATAGGGTAATGGTGTGACCACATAATCAATCAAAATAAAATGCCAAAGAAAAAGCCTCAGACAAAAAAACAAAAAGACAGACAAATAAAAATTTATTAAAATATATTTTTCAAAGCCTGCAAACCACCATGGCGGATGGGTGATGTTTTAGTTGATGTGCGAAAGTTTTATATTTAAATTCAAAGTCACAGCAAGAAATTTGTCAGAAATAGAAAACTAATTACAGAAATTCTGTAAAACATCTTCCTTGATTATCATTCATGTTCTTCCAAAAAAAAATTTTTCAGCTTATATTGCTTGTAATTTCCAATTTCTTTTGATTTAGCTCTTATTTTAATTAATTTTGATCACATTATAATTTTCCAATTACTTTAAAAAAAAGTGTTTTGAAATTTTGACTAATTATTTAAATAATTAATTATTATTAAAAACAGTTGTTTAATTGTATAAAAATAGTTTTGTGTGTATAGAGAAATAAGAAAAATATTTCTTCCAGATTGGTTGCGAAAAATTCTGATAAAATATTTTTTTCTTGGCTTATAGAAAGGAATTCTTTTATTTGAAATAAAAATATCTAAAATAGAAATTCTAATTTGAGCGTTGTGGCCAAAGGAAAGAGTTAAGCTTCTTATTTGAAAAATTCTTTGCGCACATTTTAAAACGAAAACCAGCTAATCAGAAAACATATGTATATGTAAATGTCTATATAATTTGATAAAAAAATGGTATAATTTATATTTTATTTTTGTTCCTTTTTTTTTTCAATAAAGCTCTTGGTGGTCTGTACGCTGACTTCCGTATTGGTTGAAGAAGTTGTTGAGCGATGACTCTCTAATTGCAAAGAACGTTGACTTCTTAATGATGCCTGAGATTTGGCGAATACGGATTGTACGGATCTAACAAATTCAGCATTCTGTTCATTTGTATTTGAATTTGTTGTTGATATAGTGCCACCCAATTCACCCTTCATTAATTCAAGGGTCATGGCAGCATGTTGTATTTGCCGTGTGATGCGTTCCCGTTCCCGTTCCTCTTTAAGGCGATCAAATTCATCCATACTGGTGACACCACTCAATATATTTTCATCTTCGCCCATTAACTCATCGCTATGATCTAGAAGGCTACTATTTGGTGTAATGGATACGGATAATGAACTGCGACTAAAATTAAATTCACGTGGGGCAAAACGTATACGTAATTCAGGCTCATCGTTCTCCTCTTCAGCCTCTTCACCATCATACTGAACCCAATCAAGTTCCTCTAGACTTGGTGGTCTGGCAGCCGAAGCAGTTATTTTTGATAAATCCAATTTAGCCGTCGATGCCTCTGGATGTTCACCACGATGTCCATCTAATTGATATGGCAACTCATTGGGAAATACTTCATCCCAATATTGATCACGCACCAATTGTGGATGATCATTGTGCATTTCATCGACAATTAAATAGCTAACTTGCAAATTACGATCAATTAGCCAATTAAGCTCAAAATCATCATCATCATCACCAAAAGGACAGATTAGAGTCTCGGCGACTTTTAACCAGCCCATAAAAAAGAAAAATTCCAGTGTGCTAAAAAATGGAAAATAATAGCTTACAACATTGTTATACATATTATTATTCTCCGATCGATCGATCCATTGGTGTCCAAATATTGCAGCCATAAAATATGTATAAACCGCAAGCGTTACAACCTGAGTGTAGACAAGCGGTACACTTATCGTATCGTAGTGTATTAGCATATTGCAACCGGCACGAAATTTATTTATCTCATCTATCATTGATTTTAGTGAGAAATCATCCCAAATGCGTCCTTCTTTACGAGCCCGTGTACAAATACTTGATGCCCACATAATTGGCATCCAATATTTTGGATGTTTTGGAAATTTAACATCCATACCAATTAAAATATTTGCTTCATTCTTATTCATTAAACCGGCATCGATTAGATAATCATATGTGGGAAATCGTCGCTTAATTACCGGTGAGATCATTGATAAAACCATTGTAAGGGCCAGACACATATAACGCATTATGGTGCGTCGCATTAAACGGCCATGTTCATCTTGGCCACGAACTAAGGCACTAACATACACAGCCAATGGATCGGGCCATGGTACGGTAATATATTGATTCCACCAGCGATTAACAACAACCGATACATAAAAGCCCAGGACAAATGATAGCGGTATTAGACTTCTATAACTATGACAATATATCACAATCTCTTCAAATATACTAGAATAACAAATGGAAATAAAAAATTTTTAATGGATTAAATATTCCTTGGTTTTTGGTTTTTTTTTGTTTCACTTACATCTGATCCGATTGCGTCAAGACGTAACGATACAGTATAGCCATGCAATAGAAACTGGCCAAAAATGCCAATAAATCGACCCAAATAATCTTATAGATGCTGGCACGCCACCTGATACGATATACGAATTACGATATATAAACCAAATAAATGGGTTGTATTGAAGAATTCATTTATCTCCTAGATTACCTAGCAAGGAGCTTCCAAAAGCAACCAAAACGGCGACAGGTGGCAACTTCTGCTGTATAAGACACAGTCATAGTGATTTCACTTCTATAAATTTTCTTTTGACTAACACACACGCACACACATATTAATACCACATTCACACACTTGGCATACGCACACACACACACACACACACACACACACACACACACACACACACACACACTGTGTGACAGAGATAGAGCGAGAGGGCGATAAAGAGGGAGAAAAATCAACTTTTTGAAGGCTCTGAGAAAAGCACACTTTGATTAAAAATTGGAAAATTGTTTTGGTAATGTTATTTTAGATATTGAAAATATTGAGACGTTGGCGGTGTGCGAGAGGCGGGGATCATTTGGAACTCACGTTAGCATTCGTAATTTCTCAATTAGTTTCACCTACGCCTCCTATATACATGTGTAATTCGAATTCACTCGACCATTAAACGTAGACAATTTTCATCCTTATAACTAGAAGACCGTCTCACAATTATTTAAATTAGATCATTTATATTTTGCCAAGGCGACAATACAAATATAAAGCAACGCCAATTGCATGGCCAATTCGCCTTTGGCCAAAAACCACATGTGCTCTAACCTTCACTACTCAATTACCAACCCCAAACTCTAAAACAACAATCTCATCCTCTCGGCTAAATGGTAGCCATCAAGTGGGAGGCAAATGTAGTAAAATTTTAATACCTTCTCGTGATTTGGAACGCCTCGTCTCATTTTCAGCAATTGAGACAGTGAGAATAATACACAGAAAGAGAGAGAGAGGGAGAGAGAGAGAGAGAGAAAGAAGGAGAAAGTGAGAGACAGAGAAAAAGAGAGAGATATAGTAGAGTATAAAGAACATTTCCAGTATCTTATCAGCATTGCTAGCATGTATACGCCTATACATATATGGTAGCTGGTTATATATTAATACCCTGTAATAGGTTAAATAAGTATATTTAGTTGACATAGCGAAAAAAAAAACATTTCCTGATCAGCACAAGAAATCGCTTTTTTCATATCTACTCTAAAACTTACTACTTTAATAATATATAGAAAACAAAAGTCACCAAATTTAGTGGATTATTAGAGATACGATCTTTAACTTAAAATTAATTAACTTTTTTTTATAAATAAATATAAATAAATTGTTTAAATATTTTATATTAAATAATATATCTAATATCTATATTCGATTTAAAAAGTGATAAACTGTTCGCTAGTAGCGCTACTGTGCCTGATGTATTTATACACTTACATGAAATTGTAAATAAAGTAAAATTTTATTAATCAATTTATAGAGTATCTCAAAGTCGATGTCCTGTTGACGTTAGTTAATTTGGTCTTCTCTACTCTCAATTATATAGGCTATATAGCTATACATAGGGTGTAATCCGCATATAACACACAAGTGAATAAGTGACGCATGGCCATAAAACGGCACGAGTGTTGGCTTAATAATGCTTCGTAATCAGTTTATAGATAATTTAATTGTTGCTAATGGTGTGTTTGGAAACTGGAACAGAGAATAAGAGCGAGAAAGAGAGAGAGAGAGAGCGAGAGAGTGTATGTGTATGTCTGTGTATGAGAAAACTGTTGTGGAAAATGATTTTTGGCATATAAACTATAAACCAGAAACGAATTAGCCATACGTCACGATCACGGGACGATAATATAACTCTCAAGTTGCCGCTTATATTTAATTCCCGATTTGAGCAAATATATTGACATGTTCTGATTAGCAGCCATAAAAAATCTATATATACATATGTAATAATACCAGGGCTGAAAAAAAACCAATGGTTTTTAATTTAGTTTAATTTTGTCATATTCATCTGAAAATTCGCGATTTAAAGTGAAACAACACTTTAACTCAGAATATCCCACTTATTTTAATAACAATTCACACTGATATATTTATTTAAAGTATTTTCCTTAATTTTGAAACATAGTCAAATTACAATCAATTAAAATTAATTGAATCAAGTTTGCTTTTCAAAAATTAGTTTGACATGTAAGAGATTTTTTTTTTTTTATTAGTTTTTAAACAAAATTTGAATAGTGATTTCGGTTTTGGAAGAAATTAATAAATTTTTAGTTACAAAAAAATTAAAATGTCTTATCAACTACGTAAGCTAAAAGAAGCCGAGTCAAAAGAACTCAACGAATGGCTTAAAGTGCAGAAATTGGAAATAGACAAAGAAACTCGTTGCAAATTTTCCGATGTGGTAGAAGTGGCAAAATTATTGAAAAATCTTCACAAGAACCTCATCCATGTGAGCCACTTTATGAAGGACACAACAAGGATAAGCAAATTTGAAAACTGGAATATATTTAACAATGAAGTTTTGACCAAATTGGAACTGGCTCATACAAAAAATGCCCTCAAACATTTGGCAGAGGGTAAAATTGGAGCTTTAGAATCTCTGCTTTATGATGTAATAACAATGGGAAAATCAAGACGAATAACTAGACGATCAGTCTCTGCTGATACACCTAGGCCTAAAATACCAGAGACAAATTTATTGTCTAAATCTTTGACAAGGATTCCAGTCGAAACATTGGTAATTTATGTTAATCAGGAGATCGATGGACGAACTGTTAAAGTGGCCAAAAAACATGTGGCCTATGAAGATTATTTGATTGCTTTAAAGGAATTGAAAAACAAGGATGTTTATATTGAATTTATTGAGAAGAGTACTGATTTTCTATTCAAATTTACAACAGAAAATCATGAGAAATTTATGGAGCTAGCGAAACAGTTTCGAAAGGCAACCAAGTTATAAAAATATGAGTTATAAGAAATAAAGACAAATTGACATAGATTTCTCAGTCTAAGTAATTTCTTTTATACATCAGAGTTGATGTACATATGTTAAAAATCAGAAATTTAAGTAAGCGTTCACATTTCTGTCTATTGATTTAAAATATATATACATAGATACAGTTTTAGTTAGTGTTCCCCAAGAGTATATAAATTTCGGTTAACAAAAATTGATTTCCGGTATATGCATTTGAGTTTTGTTTTTTCATTTTTGTTCGTGTTTTTTTGTTTTTGATACTGTATTCGGTTTGTGGGCCTCCCCAATTAAGTGCTCGTTTACTGGTTAGCAAAAATATAATATTATCTTACAGAGTCAGTTAACGTTTTTGATCGCGAGTGTCAACACCAGTACTACTTAATACGACTAACAAGTCCAGTCTGCGGATCGTCAATTAAACGAATCAAATCTTATCGAAAGCAGTGCAAAATAAAAAAAAAATAAAGAAAAGTGAATAAGTGGAACAATAGGGATATATCTATATAAATAATACAAATATATATATGCATATACACATATAGATGAAATATTTGAAATGTAGTGTATTAAAATATTCCCGGCGACGTCATAGCCCAGTGAATCATGATGCCAACGTGCAGCAGCAGAGTTAGCGGTAGCAGCAGCAGCAATAACAACAAACAACAGCAGCAGCAGCGGCAGCATCTCATCTCACTACCTAAACCTGCTAATTTTTCATAGTCGCTCTAATTATCGCGGCTGCTGCTGTTGGTGCACTTCCCGCAGCCTTCCCTACCGTCTTTTGGCTACCTGTACCTTTCCGTGTGTGTGTGTGTGTGTTTGTTTCTCCCTTCTATTGTTTTGTTTACCGCTTATCAGTTGATGCTCTCGCCCAATTCCAATCTTACTCTCTCTCCCTCGCTTTCAATTCTTCCTCCCCCCCCACACATTTTCATTTCGCTCAAGCTAACTCTCACCCGCGCTGCGCCCACAACCCGCGGCTACGGTTTGCTGTCATTGTCGTCGTCGCTGTCGCTGTCGCTGTCTC
Source organism: Drosophila emarginata (assembly GCA_037075365.1). Classification (NCBI taxonomy): domain Eukaryota; kingdom Metazoa; phylum Arthropoda; class Insecta; order Diptera; family Drosophilidae; genus Drosophila; species Drosophila emarginata. The sequence goes on along the minus strand of JBAMCD010000014.1, from coordinate 2,027,721 downwards.
TGTCGTCGTCGTAGTCGTCTTATCTTACGAGAAGAATACAAAACGAGAATTGGCGTGTCTTGGGTGGTGCGGTATATGTAATACGACTCCAGACGCATTCAGACCTCTGAAGTATGTCAGTCGTCGCACTTGTTGTTGCCTGTTGAATTGTTTTCTATTCTGTTTTTTCTTTTCATTTTTTTCTTGTTGTTCATTCTTACGTTATTTCTTCTTTTTTTTTTTGCCTGTACATATATTTGTGTGTGTGATGTGTAAGTGTATGCGAAAAGTAATAATAGCAAAATAAAAATACATCTTCCATTAATAAAACAACAAAAAATTGGAACAACAATAAGAACAGAATCTATAGGTGAATTAATGCAAATATTTGATTAACTGCAAGTTAACACAACAAGTTAACAAATTTACAACTGTTACAAGTAAGTTGCCATGAATTAACTTTTTAATTGCAGCATAACTTTTCATTTACAATTTACGGTGGCTGGTCTTTACCCTCACTTCACCTCACCTAGACCCAATTAAAAAAAACACCAAAAATTATGAGGAAAGAAAATAACAGTGCAAACAAAAGTTAAATAACGATATCAAATAGTTTAAGCAGCATAAAAAATAGATGGGAGATGCTTATCAGTTGGATAAGAGAATGGTATAAAGGTAAGGAGCAGAGTGTTTAGGGGGGATAGGAAGTTTACTTAGTCATGAATAAGAAACCAAACCCAAAAGAATACAAGGAAACAAGAAAAAGAAATAAAATCATTTCTAGCTTAAGTTTGTTGGCCTAGTCGAATATTCTATTCCCTATTCAAAATTAAAGATATATGAAAAATTTAATAATCAGTTAGCTGATTTCTTTCAAAAAAGGCCTTTTTGAATCATTTAAGAAACATTAAAGAAATTAATTGGGATACCTTTATATTTTTACAGTTAAAATAAGTTTAAGAACAAATGTAATCGGTTTTTACATATAAAAGTGGTTCGATCTTCGGCAAATGGCGTAAAATCGGATAGATTCTTTAAACGGTTTTTTTAAACAATTTCTTTCAAATGTTTGCATCTAAATGAAACCAGAAAAAAGCGTTAATTTAGTTTTAGTTGTTTTAATATTTTATAATTGAAACCATTTATGATAAAGAAATGTAGGTAAAAAATATTTACTTTTTTGAATATTTTAATTTTTTCATTGTCCGATATTGTTATTACAAAATCAGATAAGTATTTATCGAATGATTCAAATAATTTTTTCTTTTAAAATATTTTTACATTTCTAAGTATGTTGCAAAAGATCGGAAAAATATGTTTTCATGAGTTTATTTACTTCTTTCTTATGTTTCTGTTCACGAACTTCTTCATATACCCTAAAATAAAACAATTATTTTACAGCTTGAACAAAGTCATTTATATAGAAATTAAAGAAACGAAATTCAATTAAAATAACAATCAATTTTATAAATCGAAATACGACCAGTTGGTAATAGCGCAAAAGAGTATATTTAATATATTACTAATTATTTATTAAAATTTTATATAGTCATTCACTATGACTTATTAAAAAGCTTGGCAAAACAAAATCTTTTTTTACAATTTGTAAATCATATTCTCTATGATGAAATCTATTTTAAATATAAAATAATTTGATCCTGTAAGCTAATATAAAACATTTATTTCTTTGAGACATATAAAAGTATTTATTTTTGTTCATTATAGTCTTTTCTTTTGGTAAAATATTGAATATTTTATTATATGTATAATAGTTTGCATTTGTTGTTGAACGTTCCCTGTTTTACGCAAAGTTGATTAATCAACAGATAACTAACAAAATTATATATTACACACTCCCTTTTGGGGCAGATAACATAAACTTTTCCCTTCCTTTACGTAAATTTCCTATCCCAATTACACCATATCGCCTTATCGATATGCTACTTCAGTATATGGAAAACTTTCTTTAAACGTCACTAACGTCACAATGCAAGTGTATGTGTATGTGTGTGTTTGTGTATGCCTGTGTGTAGCCATTTCTAAGTGGAACATTCGAGTTCAAACTCAAGGCATAGACAATAGCCTCGCTTAAGTCGCGCACCGATTGCAATTTGATCTCAATAATTTTGTATTGCATATTGATAAGAGCCGCCATCAGCATCAAAGTGTATATATGTATATATATATATATATATGTATATATTATGTATACCTATTATATTTATATGATATTTGCTGCAGTCTATGATCTTGGATCAAAAGTTAAACCTGATTTTTTTTATTTTTTTCGTAGGTTTATTGAATCATTTGGAAGGATGGTTCAACATATTGCACCATGGAAGGTGCTAACAAGACGCAAACACTTACAAGCCGATGGTACAGAAGGTGAAAGTAAATTGAATCGTGTTCTGGGTTTATGGGATTTGACAGCCCTGGGTGTGGGTTCAACTCTGGGAGCCGGTGTCTATGTTCTAGCCGGTCAAATAGCAAAAGAACAAGCTGGACCCTCAGTAATGATATCATTTGCCATAGCAGCTTTAGCATCACTTCTAGCAGGTGAGTTGACTGGGCAATAACTGTAAATCTTATATTTCTATATCTATATCCATTTACCAGGTATCTGCTATGCCGAATTTGGAGCTAGAGTCCCAAAAGCTGGTTCTGCCTATATTTATAGTTATGTTTGCATCGGAGAATTTGTGGCATTTGTAATTGGGTGGAATTTGATTTTAGAATATGTCATAGGTACAGCAGCCGTGTGTCGAGGTATTAGCTTATATCTAGATTCTCTGATAAATGATACACTGAAGACAACATTTGAAGAAATTGCACCAATGGATGTGAGCATGTTGGGAAGTTATTTTGATTTTTTTGCCTTTCTCTTGGTAATGGTTTTTGGCAGTAAGTAAATTGCCATAATTCTTTTTATTTTTAATAAATATATTTTTCTTTTTTATAGTTGCTTTGGCATTTGGCGTAGAAACATCAACAATGGCAAATAATTTTGTAACCTGTTTGAATATATTCATTTTGGGTTTTGTTATTGTGGCAGGAGCAATCAAAGGTAATTTTCAACAAAAAAAAAAAATAGTTGAATGTATCAATTAAAATTAACATTGGATTTTGGTATTTTTTGTTTTGCAGCTGACTTATCCAATTGGAATATAGATGTTAGTCAAATGACAAATGCAACAGATATTGGTACTGGTGGTTTTTTCCCGTATGGTTTTCAGGGAACACTTCAGGGTGCTGCCACTTGTTTCTTTGGCTTTGTGGGATTCGATTGTATCGCTACCACAGGCGAGGAAGTACGGAATCCTCGCAAGAATATACCAAGATCCATTTTATTATCGTTGCTAATTATATTCCTATGTTATTTTGGCATTTCAACTGTGTTAACCCTAATGCTACCTTATTATGAGCAAGATGCCAATGCACCATTACCTTATGCATTTCAACATGTTGGATGGCCTGTAGCCATGTGGATAGTAACGATTGGTGGTCTAATTGGCTTATTGGCCAGTCTTTTTGGTGCATTATTCCCATTGCCAAGAGTGATATATTCTATGGCTCAGGATGGTTTACTATTTCGTTCATTGGGCAAAGTTAGTCCCAAATATCGGGTACCAGTTAAGGGTTCCATTGTGGCGGCCATATTTACAGCGTTTATTGCTGGCCTATTTGATTTGGCCCAATTGGTTAGCCTATTATCGATTGGTACTCTATTGGCCTATAGTGTGGTAGCCATATCCATTACCATATTAAGGTACATGGAATACAGTGAATCATTCTCAGTGCCCAGACAAATAGCCACTTCAGAAACGACACCGTTGACCGCCACAAAATCACAACGTTGCACTTGCCGTAGAGTATTCAAGCAATTGTTCAATGTCGATCGATTGGCAGAACCAAATTTGATTTCTACCCGAATTGTTGGCGTATTGACAACTTTGTTATGTAAGTATTTAAAATAGAGAGACAGAGTTTTTAATTTGATAAATTTCTTATCGTTCTCTTAGGTGTTCTTTCATTGGGTGCAGGATTAATTATCACTCTGGCTATGTCCTCTATAAAGGAGCTACAAGCATGGGCCTTGACACTTTTGATACTCTTTGTTGTCCTTATATTGTTTATACTCTTGCTTATATGCTTGCAACCACGTGAGCCACGAAGTGGCCTCTTTCGTGTACCATTTGTCCCCTTAGTGCCAGCCATAAGTATTTTTATAAATATCTATTTAATGTTACAATTGGATAGTTGGACTTGGATACGTTTTGGTATATGGATGATAGTTGGTAAGTTATATATAGATATATATATATCATTTGATTTTCTATGTTTTGCATGTGCATGATTATCTGTAATGTCTTAGGTATACCTATATATATTGCATGCTGGTTTCTATATGATGCTAAAAATCCGCGAGAACGTAATCCAGAGAGAGTTGCTTATTATAAGGATATGAAGTTATATTTCGATCCGCGGAATAAAGGTGCATCGAAGGAGAGTGTTTTAACCCAAATGACATCGATTAAAAAGAGTCCCACCAATAGCTTGGATCAGATACATAATTTAAGTGAAATTGGTGAAGATTTAATTGAGATAAAGCAACATTCATCGAATGGCAAATTGTTTTATGTCGAGGAGACAAAAAGTGAAAATTCTACAGCCATATTAGAGGATGAACGTTCTGTTATAGCCATGTTAGATGATGTCCTCGATGCCGAAGATGCCCAACAGCATATATTTGAGCGTAATTTCAGCTTGGACTCTGAAATGTATCCGAGTGTAATAGAAACAACAATTGTGGCAACTGTTCATAATAGCAGTGACGAAGAGATTAACAATAGTGTTAAATCTTTACAACTAAATCGTTACGAAGAGTGCAGAATTGTGGCTAAAGAGATGCTTGAGGAAATGTTTAATAGTATGACATTCTATCAACAATTGGAAATGGCTAGAGTTGTTAAAGTTGAGATTAGAGAGAAGCCAATAGAACTTAAACGTATTGAATCCGAGGATTCCATTGTGGATGATCCGTTACATTCGGTGAACTTTAAGAATCGTTTAAGTAACATAATTATGAATGCCAGTGCTCATAAGGTTAACAAGAAATTTGAAGAACCGGAGGCGGCAAAGCGAGAGGCAAGACAGCTGCGACCACCGCTAAAACAATCGAAGAGTGAAACCGATTTACGTCAGTTAATGCTCAAGGCCATAAAGGAACTGAAAACACATGATAATGAGGCGGAGGCGGCTACAGCTTCGGCTTCATCTACATTTGAGCCATCGTTACAACAGCAGCAATCCACTATAGCATCCACTTCCGATGCTCCTGCTGCTTACCGTATTCCCCGTGCACCGAAATTTGATCCGGTTTTGTACAAGACCATAAACAGCATTAGTTTGAACAAACAGCGACCCACTTTGAGTAAAGAGCTAGTGGTGGATGCCACAAACTTGGAGGTAACTGCAGGCGAAGAACCATCAGCGGAACTAGAACTAGAGTCGTTGCCATTCAAAGCGAAATTGGAGGCCATATTGCGGCGCGGACCCTCGCATCCTACGCAACGACAACGTCCGGGCGTCGCCATTCGTCGACGACCGCAGTCGACGTACATTGAAGAGGCGCCAGTGGGGGATAGTTGAAACTAAGTATGGTGGCAAAGGAAGAGTGAGAGAGAGAGGGAGTGGTGGTAGGGGTGGAAGCTCTATGCCAGAGCACTAAAAACTAGTAGTTTAGTTTGTAGCAATATGAATGTAAATGTAGATAGTTGCCAGTTGCTAGAAAATCGTAGTTAGTTAAATGTGCAGCAATTCTAGATGATAAGTATAACTAAGTAGGAAAAAAAAAAAAAAACACCAAGGGCGCTGAAGCGAATGCGAATTGTGTGCGGGCACAGCAATGAAACTTACCTAAAGTTAAAACTTTAAATTAAATTACAACTATATAGATACAAAATTATGTCCCCACTCTCCTAATAATAAAGGAAGGGCGGTTACAGTTATGGCAATTCATTTCAAAGTGAATCTATTGAAATATCTTTAACTTTTCTAGATATTCATTTGCATTTTATTTACATAGAAAATGGAAAACACATATTTTTCAGAAACTTATAATTTTCTAGTGTAATTGTGAAAAAATGATATATTATTATATATTGCAATGATTTTTATAGATAGTTATATTGTATGTCTTGAACAAGAATAAGAATGGTGTTTTCTTTTGTAAGTATTTCAAATCTATCTCTCTCAAGTTTCGCAAAGTGGGTCTACCAACAGTTATTGTTAGATATAATTACAAGCACAAATTCATTATAAATATTTCAAATTATTGGCCAATATTAAGACAATTCCCTAGAACTGCATGCTTTAGATTACTCTCATTTACTAGTCTCAAATTTCTAATAGTAAACAACTTATTTTTTTTTTTTTGTTTTGGATAATGTAACAAAATTGAAGACTTTATATAGATATATACATATATATATATTTTTCTACTGCTATTTTTTTGTTTTTGTTTATTGTTATTATTATATCTTTAGGCCTTTCCATTTACTTCTTATATGGCTTGCCCAATAGCTATAGAGAAATGCGTCGACAAAGATCTGGCTGGCAGAGGCTCAAATACAGTGGCAGCTTTTGAGCTATAAAGCTAGTTGATAATATATATATATATATACGTATATAGATATTTATCGTATTTGTATAACTAAGCCGAAATTGATGAATGTGAACAATTTGTTGTTATAAATAAAAATCTAGCTGTAATTAATAAAAGTCAAATGAGTTTTTGTACCTTTTCTTTTCTCTGTTCTTTTTACTTCTTTTTCCTTTATATATTGAAGAATGAAATGTGGAGAGCAGCCGCTTCCGGATCTTTTAGAGGATCGTTTGTATGAGAGAGAAAGAGGAAGAGAAAGAGAGAGAGAGGGTCGTCTCTAAATGCATATATGTAGTTTATTATTAAACACAGAAACGAGCATACAAATGTTTTCTCGATTCCCCAATGGCCTTGTCTTTATTGACTTTGATAAATTAATTGAACGTCTGGGATGTGCGATCGTCTCGAGACAGAAACGACTTGTGCTTGGTTAGACTGACAGTCTAATAGTTCCCCTTTGATTTTTGATTAAAGTGAAAAAAAAAACATCCCCTAGATACTACACACACACACACACATATATATACTTCCCCTTTCACCCAATCGATATCCGCTAGTCTATATATGTAATACTCTCCATCACCCGCCTCTCTCTCTCTCTCTGATTTATGCTCGCCATCTTGCTGGTCAGGTTGAGATGCCAGTCTAGAGATTTGCCTTCTAACCACTGGCGTCCCTTTGACGACTTTTTTTTTTCTGCTGCGTAAGTGTAACAAATTGTAATCGTATTTGGCGGGCACTCCCCCTGATTCTTATGCCACCCATCCCCTTTTACCGCAGTCGCCCTCTGCCTTTGCTTTATTATTATTAACTTTGTTATGGCAAGTCTCAGTAGTCTCAGTAGTCTCGTCTGGTGGTTGTTATTTGCTACACTTGCTCTGACTGCTGTATGACAATCCACCGGTCCAACGGTCCATCGGTCCACTGGTACACGCTGGTCCGCCTCCCCTTTATCTAGTCAGGCGTCCAAATAGTTTTATGGCATATTTATGGGCGCCGAAAAACAAAAAAAAATAAAAGAAAGAAATCCCAAAAACTTAAAGTCACTTGGGGTAAGACTTTAAGACACTGCCCCGCGCACCAGAGCATTGACATCGGCGTCGTCGTCGTCATCGTCGTTGCCTGTGACAAATCGCAAAAGGCCCAGAGAAACTAATTAATGCATACTAGGAAGGAGGGCAAAAAGAGTAAAAGATGAAGGGGGCAAGGCTCTAGCGGGGAATAAGCGAGAGCATAGATGGAAATATATACATTAAGAGAAATTATATGACAGCTTTTGGTTAAAATGTTTGAGGAAAAATGGCCTATAATTGGGCGGGCAGTTGTCTTAGATATTTAAGATCTTCATTTAATCTCTAAAAGGGAATTATTTATCCCCAAAATAAGCGCAGAAATAAACACAATAAAAATTTACTATTTATAAATAGACAGATTGTTTAATAAAATAAAATATTTGATTGTAAGCAATTTCCACAAAGGAAAGGAAAAAACAAATAATAAATAAACTAAATATATAAAATTAGAACAATAAAGTCTTGCATAATGATATGAAAAATCTTTTGTCAGATTAAATTAGCAATAGATAGTCAGAAAATAGTTTTTTTTTGATTCTAGTAAAATAATAATAAATAAAATTTAAATCTGCACAATGTTAGTCAAATTATGAATAATTGTTAAGACAAAAATGTTTTTTTTTTAATTCCAATATATTAATATTTAAAAGATGATTGCATCAAAATTTTCATCAAAAAAGATGACAGTTTTTTCTTTTCATGCTTCAGTCGAAACCGAAGAAGTTCTAAAGACAAATAAATAATAGTTTCATATAAATAATAGTAATAATGAAAATAGTTGCTATAGAATGTATACTCGTAAATAATTTCAAAATTTATTCTATTGACTTACACATATATTCTCATAAAAATGTCAGACTTTCAAATTAATTTTTACTCAGGTACTAAAAAGAATTTATAAACTTACAGAATTTGTATTTTATTTATTTTAAAATGGTTATGTAATTCAAGAAGAGAAAGCAAATACGGGTTTAAGCATTATTTTTTTGGTTATTTAACTGATTTGAAACCATGTGAGAGGCGATGTAATCATTGCTCAGCACACAACTAATAGCAAAATTTTATTTTTCGCCATTCAGTAGAACGAACACACACGTGCATATATGCAATATATGTATGTATGTAAAGGTATATAGTTTTTTCCACTATTATTATTTTTTTTGTTTTGTTTTGAAGTTAGTTAGTTTTTCTAGCCAAATCGGCTTTTCATATTCATATAAAAATTGCGAGTTTACCATTTCCTTCTTTGCCACATACCAACATAACATAATCCGCTTACCTAACTGTCGCTGCGTATATTTCTCTCTTTCTCTATGTCAATTTTCCTTTATGGTCCGTGAATTGTTTCGAAAATTAAAATATGTTTGTGTAGTTTTAGCCATATAAGAATCCAACAAAAAACCAAAAAAAAATAAAAAAGAAAAAAAGAAGGCAGAAAGAAAACCAAAAAAGGGAAAACAACCAAAACGGAAGTTGTCAAACTGTGGCAGGTAAAATGCGGGCTAACATTTGTGTGTGCTATTGCATTGTCGTCCCTGGTCATTGGACGGTACTACGGAAAGTCAATGGCACTCAACAAAAACATTTTGTCAAAACATGAAGGCCGGCTTGCTACTGTACGCAAAGTGGATCAGTTGGATTTGTATCTGAAAAACAATGCACTGGAACAGCTGCACAAATGCTACCGACTACCAAAATAGGAAAGGATTAGCAAAAATGGTTCAATCGACGAGACGACAGTCGTCCAAATGCAATCCAACTAGGGATATGTCAAGGTCTGGGGTTTGCTCTGTGGTCGTTTGTGCTCTGTGCTCTGTCCATGCATATGTTAAGCAGGGATAGGGCAGGGGCAGGGGCAGCAAACCAAAAGGATTGCATTGGAATGAGATTAACCCATTGAGACGAATGAACGAGCGACCAAACGATGAGCAGAATATGGAAAGAGTAAGCATTTATGTAACAACTTTGCTTGTTATCCCAAAATAAACCTACATATATCCATATATACATACATATATGAATATACGTACATAGGTGTGTGAAGTTGAAAGCGAACGGTTGTAGAAAATTGCTTTCAAATGCGATTAGTACGGATCTTGTGGTGTAGTTTTTGGGTTAAAGGCATTTTGGGAGTTTGTATGACAAGATTGCCAGCAGGAGTTAGATATAGATACATATGTAGATAAATGGGTTTCAATACTATGTATGTAGAAGAAGTTAACTCTTTGTAAATGTATGCACTTGTTTTAAAAAACAATCATAATTTGGAAACGAATGATTAATCAATAATAACAGATTAAAATATCCAAATTTATATTATATTCTTTAAAAAATGCAGTCACACTTGTTTCATGATTCACCAACATTAATATTAATTTTAATATTTTATTCGGTAGATAATTTTTTACGAAATTTACATTTTAAAAAAAGTAATTGTTTATAAAATATTTCATGCTTAATTAATGGTTATCTGTAGATATTGTTTCATATTTATGAGGGCATCGCATAAAACTCTTCCTTTAAATTGATTAAATCCGAATAAAACCACCTAAATTAATGTGAGCTAAGCAGTTTTGCCAAAGAAGGAAAGAAATTGTATAACTTTGTTTAGTGGCGAAAACCCTTCGCATAAATTGTACTTTCTAGAAAATTTTATTTTTTTCTTCAAGCAAACAAAAAATATCCCTTTATACTAAATTTTATGCATACTTATGTATAAATTTTTACCTCTGGGATATCTGTCATTTTTATACATCGTTCAAGGTGAAATTGATATAGATTGTTCATTTACTTTCTTTGGATAATGAAATTACGGGTATGTAAAATTGTCAGGGAAAAATTATTAAATTTCTTTTTACTAAATTGATTCCGATCAAAATTTTATTTGTGGGTTTTTTTTTTTTTGTTTGGTTTTCTTCTTTTGCCATCCAAATTGAAATATACATTATGAACAGCAACAGCATGCATCAAATACATGGGCTAAATAAAGTCGAGTCAAAAATCCTCAACGATTGGCTTAAAAATCATAATGTACAAATTAATACACGCACTCGTCGAGATTTTTCAAATGTTTTGGAAGTTGCTAAAATCTTCAGGCCGATTCATATTAAGCTTATCCATTTGAATGATTACAAGGACACAAATAATTTGGCATTGAAGTTGGGGAATTGGGAAACATTCAATATAAAAGTGTTGACCAAATTGGATCTGGGCCATACAAAGTGCGCTCTAGAACAATTGGCTAGAGCCAAAGTCGGTGCTATAGAATCTTTAATATATGACTTAATAACTATGAAAAAAAAGTCAACAAAAACAACAACAAGATCCGTTTCACTAAAACCATCCAAATCTAAATCACCTAATCAAGGTTTATTGTTAAAATCTCAATCAAAATCGCTGACAAATGTCCCAGTGGAGGCATTTATATTAAATGTTAAGGAGAACATTGATGGTCGGATAGTGTCTGTACCTAGAAAACTTGTTGCCTATGAGGATTATCAGTATAAATTGTATGAATGCGAACAAAAGGATATCTATATTAAAATGATGGAAAATGTTGTCAATTATTTGAAAAACTTTACTGAAGCCAATGAGGATAAAATGAAGGAAATAATGAACGATTTTGGTGGACAATCAATGAACAAATAAATCCGGATCATGGTTAGGAATTTGGATTCATATGCGTACATTTTTTTTTCTATTTATTGTTGAACTTTGGAACAAAATATATTCTAAGAAATTGGTAGAGAATTGGCCATTTTAATATACATATATAAATGTAAAGAGTTCTATTAAGGAGAGCTACAAAATTTACTGATATATTGGGTTTTTTTTCCTGATCTATCAACTCGCACCTGCTTAGCAGCTAAATTTTGTGCCTTTTTTTGTTTTGTTAATTTTCTCTTACACTTGATTGACTTTTCGTTGAGAAATTTCCCCCCCTTTCTCCAGCATTCGTGTTCAATCATCTTCAATTGTTTTCATTGCAATTTACCTTTACCCTGTTCTCTCACACAATTTTAATGGAGTGGCTTGGGAGAGACACACACACACACACACCTTTTGGTCCAATTGTTAATCACGATTTTGTATGAATTTCATTATCAGCAATTTTAGTGATCTGTATGTGTGTGCCTTCGCCTTTAGCTGAATGTAATTGCTCCTTTGTCCTTCTCCGGCCACAATATAGTGTAGTGTATTATAAGAATGCTAGAAATAATGCGCTGTTGATTTTCTACTCGACTTCAATTGATTTTTATAGCTCACTTCCATCTTGGTTCATTTCATTTTTCTCATTTATCTTGTTTGGCTTTATATTTTAGACAAATGGTTTGTGCCTTGTCATAACCTATTTTTTTCATTTTCGCTTTTGAAAATGTGTTTTTTTTCCATTTCTATTATTTTTTTTTTTCAAAGAAGAATAATATTTACGGAGCACGCACAATGGATGAGAAGGATGGGATAGGATAGGATAGGATAGAGCAGAGAAGAGGATAGCCCAATGCCTAGGACATCTTTGGCTCATTGTTTTCCCATTGAAATTCCAGGACAATAAGCATTATTGAGAATCTGGAGTTGTGTGGGCACAGTGAGGAACCAATTCAAATTCAATTTGCTTGCATTGTTCACAGAGAAAAATAAAACGAGTGGTAGAGGGAGAGTCAGAGAGGTAGAGAGAAGAAACCAAGAGACAGTCTCAGCCTGGAGATGAAGAAAAAACCAAGTTAAGTGCAATACAAAAGCGAAAGGCACAAGAACAACTTCAACTCGCCAAGCTAAATGAATGCAATAAGTAAATAACAAAATGTCGTTAGCATTTTGTGTGACACACACACACCACACACTCATACATACATATATATGTATAGGCAGTCAGGACAATGAGAATGTCTGCAGTTGCCTTTTCCGTTGACATTATGGGCCTGGAAATGCAGGCGACCTAACAGCAGCAACAACATCTTTCGCAGCTGTCACCAGCAACAAATTGCGCGCTTAGCTGGTATTAAATTTTTGCTTTCATATAGAGAAGGAAGATGTAGCAGCAGGAGGAGATTGCAAAAGGAGCAGCAAAATAACCGCAGGACTCAAATTGGATCTATGCATAGACATGTGATGCTGATAATTATGCACCAAATGTGTCTTATCAATACGAGCTCCATCATACACTTCACGAAAAATTTAAAAACAAATATCGAAAACAGATTATTTTGGCTGAAAGAGAATAATATTATAAAGGTTTTTTTATATGGTATATATTCCCCGAAAAAAGGCCAGTTTTAATAAATTTTTTACCATTAATTTAAAATATAAATCAATAACAATATTAATATAAAATCAAAAATACAAAAATCAAAATATAAATATGGTAAAAACTAAAAAGAAAATTCTGTAGCTTTAAATAAATGCAATATTCTGTAGAAATATTAAATTTTACATTTATCTTGCAATTATTTCGTGTATTATTTTTTGTAAGTAAACATTCTATTCGATGTACTCGAAAATTTACCAATGTCCATGCCCTACCTAACTATCTAGGTTTGTATGTATGTATGCATATATGTTTGTTTTTATGGATGTACATATCTGTTTTAGCTTTCAGTTTTAGTGCCGCATTGCGCTGGCTCATTTTGCCAACATCAGGATCCATCTAGGACATCAAGTGGCAATCATATTAACTGGCTTAATTGTCAACATACAGGCGCAAAACAACAGCAGCCAGCCAGCCACTACAACTACAACTACACTTCTTCCTCTAACGAATCGCCTGATATAAACCTTTATCCCAGAGGCTGTTGTGGGCGCCAGCTTGTTAACAAGTTGCCATCCAGGCGCGTTAACAGTTCCAGTTAGTAACTGTTGTGCACACTGAGAGAAATGAAACAAAAACAACTACTATGAATGCAATGCAAAAATTTAAAATATTTTTCATAAAATTAAAGATTTTCTATTTTTTTTTTTCATTTAATTTTTTTTGTTTTGATAATCATTTCAAAGACAAATTGGTGATTAAGTTTTCTTTCAGTGTTAATTTCTGTATGATGATTCCTAATGCTGTTGATAGGCAAATGTGCGTTTTTCAAATGCTCATTAGTCGCAATTTTTCGACACTAACACTGAACTACTAGTATGGAGTTTGGTTGCCAATGGCAACTCTGTCTAAATTCCAACTATCTGACTAACTAACTAACTAACTAACTGATGACACATCACAATCACAATAGTAAGCGCAATTAGTGCAACAATTACAAACGTATTCTTGTACAAGGTGACTGACTGACTGGCTGACTGACTAGTTCTGGCTCTAGGTGACACACACATTATCAATTCCTTTTTAGTATTCAAAATGCTCATTTGCCAAGTGTTGGAGGGTGTGCGTGTGTGTGTGTATGTGGCACTGTCACAGAGGAGAGGCATTACGCGAAATTAAGCAGACACCAGAACGAACGATGATGATGATGGCGATGACAACATTGCCTTGGCACTTGTCAACAACTAAAGAGAGACTCATCCAGCTAGCTGCCTCCCTTCCCATTCACCTATCCTTCTATTCCCAACATTTTGTCCCTCCGCTACCGCATTACCGAACCACCCATTTTACCCCCAACCACCCATTCACACCATCAAGATGTTCAAGTTGTATGCAAACTAATCACACGCAAGCATTTGATGCGTTTAAAACACTCTCTCATACACACACACAGCTAAATTATATATACATACATACTATATATATATATTTGTATATATATGTACAAGTAGATGTGACTAGAGAATAGTTGAGCTAAGTTCTTCGATAATCAAATGGTTAGCTTGTAAAGTTCTTTAAATATATAACTGTACACAAATTTACCATTCCCAACAGCCGAAACTCTTTTCAAAATCATTTTTAAACTATATTTTAATTGGAGAAATATACTTTTGAATTAAACGAACTGTTGCCAACTTGGAAAATAGTTATTAATTTAAACCGTAATCTTTTTCTATAGAATTCAAAACCTTTATGTAAATAATTAATATAAGTTTAGGTTAAATTAATAAAACCATAATTAAATTAAAATAATACCCAATACGATGTAAATAAATTTCAAAATAGCTTCTGATTATCATATTGAAACAATAATGGGAAAAATGGTAAATTAGTTGTTTATGAATTATCCAGGAAGCGAATATAATTAATTGGTTCTTTTTTAAAATTTTCTTTGTTTTTTTAAACAAGACCAAAAGTTCAATAAACAATCATCTATTTAAACTTTAAATCTGTTTGAAATTTTTAATACAATTTCTTGAAGAACTTTCAAATGACACCTCGTAAAGCTAACAAAGCTAAAGTGTTGGCTGCGGCTTTGACTATCCCGATGCTGTTCATCTTTTATAATGTTGGTAATTTGAACATTTCAAATCAAATCTAAACGTCAGTTGGTTAGCAGCTGCGGTTCGCTATGGGGAAGTGATTTGGGGATCGGCGGAGGGAGCCATGTTGGATATAACTTGATGGGCACCGCCAAATGGAAATTGTCAACAGCATTGAAATCTAAAAGTGCAGATTGGAAAATGGCAAATGAGAATGAAATGAGATGATGATAATGTTGATGAGGAACAAGAATACGAAGAAAGAGAATTTCCCTTGCCCCTCTACACCATCATTTTACTTTTGCATAATAAATCGAGTTGTAAATGCAATAAATTTTCAATTGAGCCACACACACACACATACACCCACACACACATACACCCACACACACAGAAGACAACCTTTAAGAACCACACAGCCTGTTTTTGCCTTCTGTTTTTTTCCGCTTCCCCCTTAACCTTAACCACCCACGCAAACCAACACTTGCAACAGTTGTGTAACCCTTGCAACCCTTGAAGCAGCACCAGCTTGCAACATAATGAAGAAAACCGTAAGAACAACTACATAGAAAATTCTCTATATATATATACGTATATATATATATATATGTCTGTATATATATATATATATAAAAGAAGGAATGCCAAAAATTTGCAAAAAGCTAGAAAGAAAATAAAGAGTGCCAGGCGAAAGCGAACAAGAAAACAAATCACGTTTTAATTTTGTTTAACTAAATACGGAAAATAGGAATGGGAATAGAGAGTCAGAGACGTAGATGGTTAAGGAGGGTGGGCGATGGGCATGCCAGCATCAGAGGCAACACTCTCTTCTTCACTGCCTTGTGCCTGCTGCTTGATGACGTGCAACTCTCGTCGCCATTTTGTGCGCTGTCATGCCACACACAATTAAGGCAGAGGAACAAGCTGTATAGCATAAGGATTGGAGGAGGAATGGAGTCTGTTCAGGGGTAGAGGGGTGAATGGGTAAGGGGACTCTAGATGGAACTCACGTCTATCTCAACGTCTAGTTGTAGGGAAATTAAATTAAAATTCACTTGTACACAAAAGTCAGGGCCAGCCATTTGGTACGGGGAAAGGGGAACAGGAACAGGCAACAAGGGAGGAGGATCAAAGGGGCAACAGTACACGCAGGGGCAGGGTGCAAGAGTGATTGGAAAACTGCGCAGATTTTTCGTTTTCCCCATTTTGGTGGAACAACAAATTAATTCGTTGAATTTTCATTTGTAGGATAAAGAACAAAAAAAAAAAACAGAAAGAAAAACTATGCTAATGATATACGATGATTGAAATTTTAATTATGTGAATAAAGTTTTGCATAAGATATAGCACAATGTGTACATACATATGTACATACATACGTATGTACTTAAAGGAAAGAAAGGATTTAAAAAGGATCTGTCTCTCTCTACTCGTTGAGGACACGTTTCATTCACACTTTTCATATGAATTTTTTGAGTACTGAAACCAGCAAAAAAGAAAAGGAATTGGTAGCAACAATTACTTATACATATGTACATAAGTTCTACTTTTATTTAGAGTTCCTTTTCCACTTTTTCCTTTTGTTTTTTGATCTTATTTTCTTGTTAAAAGTGAATTCTTCATGTTGCAATCTTTTTAGCTATCGAATTTCCTGTTGTGACAACAGCAACAGCCGGTCGTTTGCTTGATTTTTAAGTGCTTCTTCAATTTTGTTGATCTACGCCCTTTCGGTGAAAAAAAAAATTGGTTGTCGTAAATCCTATTAGATCCTTCCTTACCATTCTTATATGTATGGCAACATATGCTGCTGTTGCTGCTGCTGCTGCAGCATCAGAGAAATCTTTATTGTTCTTTTTGAATCCCGTAGCCCATCTCATTTTCACTTTAATGCTAATCGGCTTAACAACAATTGCAACAATTGAGCCTGTCAACAAGGTTTTTCAACCTAAACATTTGTCAAAGAACTAAAGAATCTTGAATATATATATGTACATATGTATATATATATATGTTAGATTTTTAATAATCAAACTTAAGGTACATTATAAAAGCTAAAAACCTTGTCAATCTAAAGCATTATCAGAACAGATCTTCACACCTCGACTGGTAGCCTAATCTCAAATTGAAAACTTCCCAAAAAAGAAAATAATAAACAAAAACCAATAACGAAAAAAAAACAAGATCGGTATTTAAATTAATTCTTAACAAGATCAAGATCTTTGATCATCAACGTTTCTGTATGCTAGGGAAAAGGAAATGACTAAACAGTTTTCTTGTGTTTTTCTTATTTTCTAGTTTTTTTCTAACAAGTTTGGGATCCCTATAATTTGAAGCCTAACCAAATCAATTTATCAAAGATAGGCTAACACCAAATAAACGAGATCATGACAAATCCGTGTCGGGTTTAGAGGTATGCCAGCTGACTGATGGACTGACTAGGAGTTCTGAGAGTGACTCTAGAGAAACCGAAGCGAAAGGAAGGCAATATTTTCTTTTTTTCGGTGTTGCCTGCTGTTGTCTAGGTCCCATACTAGACCATATGGTCTCAGTCTACACCCGCTTGTATCTCTCACTCTAACTCTCTCTATTTTATTCTCTATCTCCTTTTGACTTTAACGCCGTCTCCGACTCCGTTTGTCTGCCATATGTTACACTCTTCTTTTTTATTTTATTTATTTTTTTTTGTTTTTTTGGCAATTATCCTTCTCTTTTTTCTAGGTGGAAATTAGTTTCAGTTTCAGTATTCGTTCGTACTTCTTGTCTCCTTCTTCTGTTCTTCGTTGTTCGTTTTGGTAGACCAAAGGGTAGCCGACTGCATTTGGTGGGCATCTTTGAAACCGCAGCTAATGTGCTTATGTACGCTCAATAAGATGCTGACAGACCAAGGTTGCCTTTCCTCTTCTTTATACTCCACTCCTCTCATCTATTCTATTCTCCTCTTATTTTTTTCTATATGTTTTTTTGTATTTTATGAGAAAAAAGGTTTTCCTTGTACTCATAAAAATTGCTGTGCACATATACATATATATGTATATATATGTATATATACATATATATATATATATATATATATATATATATATATATATATCTGCATACAAAATGAGTCTTGTCTCGTTCGTTGTGGGGCACTAAATCTAACGCCCTCCAAGTATGACGGGAGTACTTAGCAGCAGCTGTCACATCTAAGGATCAACTAAAGATTGTTCCATTGGTCCTTGTCTCAGTTTGCAGTCTGTATATTGTATTTTATGTATTTTGATACTTTTGGTGTCATTTATCATGACCTTCAAAGTTAAAAATAAAATCTCAAAAACAAAAACTGTCATGTTTTCATAATGATTTAGACGATTGAGTTATATTCGAGTGGGGAGAGGAGAGTGAGCCTAAGTTGGAGATAGCGATAGATAGAGTTGATAATGTAATCAGCGTTGACATACATAAAGTACTTCTAGTTGCCACCTAGTTGAGAAAAATATAAAACACATTATCCTTAAAATCTTAACTCACACATACACTTCATGCTATATGTATGTATAAGTAAGCAAAGGGTAATGTAAGTTGTGAATTATTTTGTTATTTGGTTTGTGCAAAGTTTAGTTACAAAAACTATTTGTGAAAAAATATGTAAATTAAAAATAAAAGTATCTTGTCGATCCAAAATGTAAGAGGTATCTCACAGTAAGTATTTTTAATTGGATTTAACTTTTTGGTTTATATTATAATTATTTTTCAATTATGTATTTAAATTTGCTAAAAGTATAACCTAAAAAATTAAATACGAGAAATTGTTTTACATTGACCCATTCAAAACACGTTTTTAATATGCGGTATATAAACAGATTTTATGTATTCAACGTACAACCATTTCATCATTGTTGTTTTTATTTCAATCTTATCAGATTATTTTCAGTACAATTTCAATTTCTAATTTTAACCTCAACAACTTTGATAAATTAAAAAGTACTGATTGACAATTGTGGGAACAATAATTTTGACTTTAGTTTTTAGGCATTCGAATTGTGTCTTTGAGTAGCTAAAAGCTGCCTAAAAATTCCAAATTAGTATAGACAATTTTGATTCAAAATCAGATTATTAAATATTGCAAAATTTGTTCATACAAGAGATACTGAGAGTCATTTTATGATATGACCTGCAACAAGGTCTGGTATACAAATTAGAACAAATCAAAAACTCATATTCCTATTCAATTTCCATTTTATTGCAATTGTTTTGAATGTCAAAGTGAAATTTCCAATTTTGTATTTTGATTTTTGCCTTTTTCATTTGTTGTACTACTACTAACAACAATGAAAACCACTGCCAAATTATA
The DNA here is from genome assembly GCA_037075365.1 of Drosophila emarginata. Taxonomy (NCBI): domain Eukaryota; kingdom Metazoa; phylum Arthropoda; class Insecta; order Diptera; family Drosophilidae; genus Drosophila; species Drosophila emarginata. The sequence continues at coordinate 2,008,322 of JBAMCD010000014.1, read as the reverse complement.
CGAACTTGTAGCGGGAAAAAAGAAGGAGAAGAGGGATCAACAAAAAAATGATAGAATGTTATAATCAATGCCATTTAGAATGTGGCCATTCATGGTTGGGTTTGCTGTAAATGGTTAGGAGTTTGGTTGAAATATGGGATCGTAGTAGTAAGGAAAATAATGGTGGGAGAGATTGGTTGGTAGGTGTAGAAATTGTGGCATGTTGTCAAAATGTTTGGACGAGAAAACCACACACAACAAAATGTGTCAAATCGATAATTGGCCAAATTGCCAAATGCCGAATGCCAAATGCCAAATGCAAAATGCAAATGCAAAATGTTTCATCTATGATTTTGGACAGAAAAGTGTCATTATTGTCACACTCGAAACATGGACATTGTGTGGCAACATGTTGACAACACTTGGATGAAATTACTTACATAACTGTCCGGCCGAAAAAGGATAAACGGATAAACGAGATGGAAATCGTAGAGTCCGAAAACTAAATCGAATTATGTGTGAGCACACAATGAAGAAGGTACTTAAGTGTCCTTTCACTCCTAACTGTAAATGTGTCTGTGTCTCCATATGTGTGTGTGCACTTTAAATTTGTCTCAACTCAAATACAAAATTCTACTTCATTTGTCTAATTCTCGTTGTCGTGTGTTAGAGGACACTCCAGGATACTGAAAGAGAGAGATGCCCAAATACATACAGTAGAAGAAAGACAGAGCATGCAAGTGAGACAGACATAGAGGGGGAGGTAAGCAGGGCATACACGCACCCAAATGAAAGTAAATCCTTGGCCTAAGTCTAGGCAACAGTGTGCGTGTGTGTGTGTGTGGGTGCGGCAAAGGATAATCTGCATTTGAATAAGAGCATTTTAGTGTTTTTCCAACTATATGTACCATAGACTGGTTCTGGCCGACTAGAGAGCCAGAAAGGACACGCCCATGTGTGTTGGCAGTACATCAGCCTTTTTGCTGTATTTTCTTAATTTTTTTGTTTTTTTTTTGGCTTTTTTATTGTTTGTTGTTTTTCATAAATTTAACTATATCAATACAAAATTTATTAGAAAAGAGAAAAAAAATTTATTAGTAAATTTAAGTAAATTAAAAAATAATTTTGGCATTTTAAGTCTGTGTCTAGTTAGTGGACCTAATAAATATGCATGATACATATATGTACATATATGATATTATATATTTATTTTGAATTTCAACTTGAATGCTCGCCTTCTTCCTTTCTCTCTCTCTCTCTCTTTGTCTCTGTCTTACTGTGCTGGAAAAACATTTCATTTTTCTTTTGGATTTTTCCATCTTCAAGCGTGTGCTTTAAAATAATCGATTTTCATGTCTTATTTTCATGATATTAGTTGCCGGCAATACCCTTATTTGTAGAGGTTACTTAAGAAACTGCAATAACTTGATTTATATAAAAATATATGTATATATATTAGATATATTTGGATATCTGTCTCTTATTTTTTTTGTGAATAAACATTCTACATTAAGTAGTATTCGTATGTTATTATACAATTCTTAGATAGCCTTCTTGAGATAGCTAGTATCTTTATTGTAAAACTGTCCATATAAAAAATCTTTAGACTCCATTTAGATAAGATTGTTAAATTGTCAAAACCAGTAGATAAAAACAATTTGTATATCTTGTTTCAATAGTAAAAGCTGACTTTAGTTCAGACAATACCGGATGATATATTAATGCACTAAATAATAGTAAAGATCGGTTATATTTAAAAAGATACTTATGAGTACTATTTCATTAGAAAACTGAAATTGTCAAGTTAAAGAAAGTGCATTTTAGAGTCGTTGTGGCACAGTTGGTTTCCGGGATATATTTTTGTTCTTTTTCTTTTTTTGGTTTTCTTTTGTTTTGTGATTTGTGTGATTTTGGTATTTGTGTCAAAGAGCAGTTTGACAATGTGGAAATTAATATAATTTGCCTGATTTGATTCTGTCTGAAGTTCTCAATGCCAGAGATTTGTTCACTTTTTTTTTTTTTTTGCTCTTAGCTTGTTGGTGTGTCTTGCTTTTGCGAAAAAATCAAAATCAATTTAAACTGCTGTCAACTGTTGTTTGATAAGAAGGCAAAAGCTGAGCCTACCTCTACCTCTCCCAACTCTCTCTCTCCCCCTCTCTCACTCTCTCTCTCTCTCTCTCACTGTTCGGCTCCATCACTGGGTGTTTCATTCTCTTACCATTTTGGTTTGTGATGTGCAGATTAAACTAATTGATAAAAATGTCGCCCCAAACCGTACGTGAAGGGATGAGGATTTGTTTTTTGGTTTTGGTTTACTGTTTTGCTTTTTTTTTATTTCTTTTTATTTTTTTTATTCTTTGGTTGCCCCCCTTTTGTAATTTATGTAAAATAGCAACAACGTGTGGGTCGCAATCCTGGCAACGGAGCAACATGTCTTGACTTTTAAATCCAAATGTATTAAATTGCGCTCTCAGTCAAGTTTTTGTTGCTGTTTTGTTTTTTTGTTTCTTACATACATATATTCCTTTTTGTTTGTTCATGGAATATAGCGGAAGAAAAGTCAAGTCGGAAACGGAGTTGGAGATGGAAATGGTGGAGCTGTTACTGGAGATGGAAGAGCCACTGAATCCATTGCTAAAGTGCCGCTGGCAATGTCATGTGTGTTTTGTATGCTATTCTCGGTTTGGTTTACTTCCCACATTTTACCGCTCAGTTCATCCCCAGTTACCCAGTTTCTGGTCCTGGGTACTGGTCCTGTAGCTGATGCTGATGCTGGTCTTGCTTTGGCATGGCATCTGGCATGGCAGCAATTATTCAACAAAAGCTACTGACAATTATGGCACACCAAGCAAGCCATATATGCCAATGCTCACACACACAATATTCCACCACTACCGCACCGCCTTCGTCTTCCTCCTTTCGACCCCATCAAATTCAGGAATGCCATATAAATCCCATACCAAAACCCTAAAATAGAAATTATATGAGATGCGAGTGAAGAGGTTTACCCCAAAAGTTTATGCGTCTGGAAAAACATTATTTGTAATTTATTTTTTCAATTTTTTTTTTTTTTGCAACAAGTACTTAAGTTATTCATATTCTCAATTAGGAAATAAATTTGTACATCATTTAAATATTTTAAGGCTTAAAGGTTTTCGTATAAAGAGTGATTATAAATAATAACAAATCATTTTTTCTTTTTGTTCAATTTAGTTGTAAAAAAAAGTTTAAAATAATTTTTAAAAGAACTTTTGTGAAAAGTTTAAGTTTCAATCCTTTAAATGTTTTCTAATGTCCCAAAACTATGTTCATTAAGTAGATATAATTTTTGAAAAAGAATACATGTAGAAATAAACTCGCAAATATAAGGAAGTTTAATTTTTTAAGCAAATTGTTACTGATAATAATTAAAAATGATTAATGACTAACCATAAATTATTTAATTTCAAACAATAAAATTTGCAAAATATTACTGACCTTGGTTGCATAATAGTTGAGTTCCATCTGAAATTAAAAAAAAGATAGATTTTTATTCTATAATTATCTTTACCATAAAGATCAATTATTGATGTTTTTTTTTATTAACTAAAAAAGCAATTTTAAAACAATTATGTGTACATATAAATTAGTGAATGAAATCATTTAATTATCAGCCATAACTAGAAATTCTTTTCATTGAGCTATTTAGCATAATTTTCTCATAACAAAATTAGATTCAAATTATCAAATTTCATTACACAGAGAAAAAAAATTTATTGATATCAATGGAATATCAGCTAATCATAACAATTAATAGAAATTGAATTTTTTTTAAAATTATTTATAAATGTCATTTAAAATATTTTTAATTATAGAATTATAAATTGATTTTAGATTATTGATTTTTGTCAGTGTAGTTTACCGACAGCTGTCCTACAGAAGGCGTGATCCGACTTATAAATATTGATGCGGGCTATCTTATTATGAAATTGTTTGTTAATAATAGCTAAAAATAAAAAAAAAACAATGCTGGTCTTCTCGCTTCCTATTTATGAAGCAACCCTCGTTCGAATGCAATACACCAGCACCTACGGCTCCAACAACAGAGGAAACAGAAAGAGAGTGGGAATTGGAGGAGGAGGAAAAGAGGGTAAACAGAGTGGAGCAACCAACATACACCTGGATGTTGGATGGGCAAAACCAAAGTTACAACAGCAGTAACAACCACAGAAATAGAGGAATGCCGAGGATGAGTAAGGAAATACCAGGAGAATGGAGAAATTAGGTGCGGAGGAGAGAGGCAGAGAGAGAATAGGCAGCGGTGGCGGGGGCGGAGGCTAGCACAGCTGGTCTACCCCTTCTTTTTCACCCAGTTTTTAGATTGTCTGCGTATGCAAAAATATAATTTAACACACATTTGCGCAATTAGATTCATTCGTGCGAAGGAGGAGGAAGCTGGAATAGGAGCTGGCATAGGAGAAGCAACAGCAATAGGTTGGTTCAGGACGACTGACACACAAATGAATATCTATGAGTTGTGGAGTGGAGCATGTGTATATATATACATATATATATGTGAGTGTGTGTGTGTGTATGAGTGTGTAAATGTCACAATTTGAATACATAAAATGCAAATAACGACGACGATTTCAACGATTCCCACGATTCCGTTTGCTTAGACTTGCAAATAAATTACTTCCAAATGCAGAAGAGCAAGAGCATGTGAAAGAGACATAAAGAAAAGAGGGATTGGGGGAGGAGAGATGAGGGTGACGCGTCATCTATTAAAAGCACATAAAAAGCAGCTAAAAAGCGGAAATGATAGATAGGCGGCTAGTGGAGACATTCAAACGAATGAATATATATATATGTATGTATGTATGTATATACCTTCATTGCCAGGCAAATTTCACTTAGCTCACTTTCGACCTGTTGCCCCAATTTTTGCGTAAGAGACTCTCCACGTTGTGGGTGGTTTTCTTTTTCACTTTTGCTAATTTTTAGCGAAATTCCGACTTTCTAATAAAAATTTATACACTTCTATGTGGAAGAACGAAAAAAAATATAATAGAAAATGCCTGTGTATAGGTAACAGGGCCAGGAGAAGGAGAAAAAAATATAGAAGAGAGTTGGAGGTCGTTTTTATGGCAAAATATGCTTACAAGTGTAAACCACAGCCTGGGCACATGTACAGCTGTCAAGGAGAGCTCCAGCTCCGGCTCCGGCTTCTCCAGCTACTGTTACTGGTTTACTCCTGTTTTTCTGGTGTCTACCCCACCCCCACCCTGCCCCCTTCCTACTACATTCTACTTTCTCTGTAATTGTTTTTCATAAAATTTAATTTATGGCATTTTTGCTCACACATGTAGAGAGAAAGGGAATGTGTATGAGTGAGTGTGATAGAAAGAAAGAGTGAGAGGAGTGATAGAAAGAGATGGCATATAAAGGTTTATACATATACATATATATGTATATATATGTACATATATGGTTTGCCTGCACTTGAAACTTCCATTTGCTCTAGCAAAAATTTTATTTCTCTATACAATTTTTGCAGTTGCTGTTGTTCTTGTTGTTGTTGTGGCATTAAAATTTATTTGTGAAAAAGTAACAAACTAAAAAAATATAACAAAAATGTAAGAGAAAAACTTGCCTCGTCCTGTCAGGTGTTGTGACAAATTTAACGCCCATCAACAACAACAAACATACAAACAGAAGTTAAAACCAAAAAAAAAAAAATGTGAAATGCCAAATGGAAGTAATACAAAAAAAAAACAATAAACAAAAAACTAAAAGCTGCCTAAAAAGTGAACAAACGCCTGTGACGAGTTTGGCTTATTGAAAGCTTTACTGCTCTTCTACTATTACAATTGACATGATTTTAATGGCATTTTCGGGCAGCTTGAAAAGTAACAAAAATTTCAAATTTAAATTGCCCAACAAAAAGAAAAAACAGAAAACGTGAAAAATACAAGCGAATTATAGACAAGCGAAAAAATTGAATGAAAATTATTACCCATGATTCTCGTTTTTCTTTTCTTATTTTTTGGCCTAATTGCCTCTACTCTAGTTTATTTTTTCAACAATTTTACTTTACCCTGCAATTATCTATACAAATTAAATTGGGTATATTATTTATAGCTTTAAGCAGCAACATAATGTACGTAAATATATTCTTTTTATATTGCTTGATCGATTAATAAACATATAAAAGGACATAACCAACTAATATCTTTCTGTTTGTTTCATATCATAAAAATGTCAAGAATTTATACTAAATAATTTCGATATTTTATATATTTATATATAAAATTTCATTTTAATGACAAATAATCAAAAATGACATGAATAAAAAACTGGCCTTAGGGGACGTTTAAAACTGTCTAAAATTGCAATTTGCATTATTTTTTTTTATTTTTTTAAACAATTTGTTAAAGTTAAAAGTATATTTTCAATTTGTCAACCACTTGTTAAGTTTGTGCGTAGGATAATTAAAAGTCGTTGCTTTTTGCGATATTTGTTAACTTATTTACGCTTGGCTCTTTAAAAAATTTTATTTTAATTAATATCTCTCCACCCAATTTCAATTTCTAATTGGCCTTTTTTCGCTTTTGATGTAACCCTTTAAACAGTTTGCTGCCGCCCTACCTTTCATGTCATTTATTTGCCTTCATTGTTGGCTACGAAAAATTTCGCGGCATATCAATTGTTGCCATGGCACTAGGCGGCAGGCACTTTAGTCGATTCTTCTTTTTTCTTCTTCATTCTCTTCTACTGTTTTTTTTGTAAGCATTTTCCTTGTTGTAATACTCTTCTGCTTTTTTTTCTGTTTTCGTTGTTGTTATTTTCATTTTGGTTGTCTTTCTCAAAACTGACGGCAAAAATCAAAGTTAGAGTCGAGGCGCTCTGCCACAAAAGTGCCAGCAGGCACTTTAATGTTTTTCCCTGCATATTTGCGGTGGAAAAGCAGCTCCTGCCTGTTTCTGAGTAAAAATGTTGCGTGCCTGGTTAAAAGGTGAGAGGCATGAGTAAGGGCCAGGAGCAGAAGCAGGAGCGGAGGAGTAATAGTAGTGTTAGTCGTAAGAGCACTGGCAATGGCAAATGGCAAAAGCTAGAGCTATGGGTGGAACAAAAGCGGGAGCAGGTGTAAAAGGGAACAGAACAAAGACAAACTATTTGGCTCAACCGAGCGGAAAACTGAAAAACTACTTGGGTTTTGCCCTGAAAGTGTGTCAAAAAATTGAAGAGCCACCGCAATACACATGGAAACACTTGATAAGTAGAAGGGAAATATGCATCGTTTTATGCAAAAGTGTGAAGAGAAAACAAGTTGAATTGAGTTTTCACGGCAACGCGAGCAGCAATAGTTTTTCTTCTTCCTTTTCTCATTGAAGGAACCATAAAATAAAAAATTTCAAAATAAAAAAAAAGAAATTGATCAAAAATTGGGATTAAAATTGTTCTTTATAAAATTCTTTATAAAATATTATCGTAAATCAGCATCAAATTTTATTCAAAAACTATTTTCATAATTTGTCAATTGTCAATTGTTATGAAAAATTGTTAAGTCAGATGGAAATGAAAACTGTTTTTTATGCCTGTTATAGGTGAAAGAGGTTTTGTAAAGATTTTAGTATACAATTAAATAGTCAATTAAATCTAATATTGTAATAATTTTTAGCTCTATTATACCTCAAGCAATAAAACATCCAATATATATACTCAAACTATCCATCAAATTTAGTTAACTGAGGATCTCCATATCAGTTTCATCTTTAAACACTTGATTCTATTTAATTTTGGTAAATAAATCTCTTTCGTACTTTGTTGTTATTATTATATATTGAACAAATCACAATTTCTAATAAAAAAAGAAATCAAAATTTGCATCAATTACCTTTACACAATTATCTATTAGAAAATCAAAACGAAAATGCTATTTTTGGAGTCTTTGCATTTCCATATTGTTACCACAGAAAAGTATCTTTAAAGCATATTATATTCAAGACGGTCGACGACATTGACATCGGCGAATTTCGTGCCCCAAAATGTAAGTCACGAGACTCAAAAAAGTGCACAAAAAAAAAACGCAACAACAAGACAAAAATAAAATGAGTAAAACTGAAAAAAAAAATTAAAAACAAAAATTGAAGGAAATGAAACGAAGCTGGAAAAGGCGCAGCAAGCAAAAGTTGACAACAAGAAAAATCATCTCGTTCGTGTTCTCTCTTCGTTTTGAAGAGAAACTAAATTGAGATTTGGGGAAACATTTATTTTTGCGGCTTCTAGGCATTTAAAAGCCATAATACTTACAAAAAAAAAAACATAATTAGAATGATTATGTATCAATTAATTAAAAGTTATTTTAGTTTAGATTAACACATACACACACCAGCTCACACACACACATACAGACACTACAAAAGAAAACAACATCAACCAAAAAAAAGAGAAGAGCACCCAAAAAAAAAAAAAAAAATGTGTCACCCACGCATAGAAGTTAAAGTTGAAAAAGGCATTACCAAAAGAGAGAATTTCCCTTGGTGACCCAGTGAGCAAACTCTCTCTTTCTCTCTCATTTATGGTCGTCCTCGGTGTTTCTCTTTTTTTTGGTAGTGGTGAGTTAACCAAAGGGAAAACAGTGGTGAGTTTTTCCCATAGAACAGCTGTCGTGTCTCTCGCAACTGTTTCCAACTTACACACACACACACACAGACAGACACAAATATATCCTTCGTCACAGTTGGCCAAAAGGAAAAAGCAGAGAGACAAAAAAAAAAACAACAAAACATAAACAGAAAACGAAGAAAAATCTCATGCCGTGCACTACCCTAAGAAAATTTTTGGAATCTTTTCTTAACATTTTTCGTATTTCTCGTGGCTGAGTTTCCAACTGTTTTGAGCGTCTTTGTTTCAACAGTTTTTCCAACTTGGTTTTTGGGTGTTTCTGTTCTGTCGATTTAATGAGTTTTCTTTCATTTTTTTGGTGTGAAGTCCTGTGGCGCTGTGTCCCCTGTTAATGGCATTATAGTAGCCTGTCACACTTCCATACAGCGAGAGCTGGCACAATGCTCCGTCTATGGATTTTTGATTGACAGCCAAATGTCAAGCTAAACAGTGTGAAATCTATGAAAATCTGCTGGATTCCAGGACAAAAGGCAACACTGATTGCTCCTAGGCGCAATGAGTTCGTATTGTCGCTATTGTTTTCCCTTTGCCTTTTGTCTCTCTTTGCCATGACAAAAAAAAACAACGAAGGTAAAAAATCAAAATCAAAAAAAAAAAAAAAAAAACGCAATTGAAGTTGCAAAAGTTGGAATTGAATCGTTAGGAAATTGACACTTTTCACTCGCGCTCATTCGCGACAGTTGGATTTCTGTATTTTCAGTATTTTCAACATTTTCACTATTCACAAGGGCTGTACAATTTTTATGAAATTTGAGTCGACATTTTTCACTCTTGGTTTGGTCTAGTATTCAATTCAATACAAATTGTTTAGGGTGAATGTACAACCCATGCAGAGGGAGGGAAGGGGATGGCCGGACAGTTGTACAATTGCTTTGACAACAAAAATGTTGTATAAAAGTGAAACCAAAAATGTGTAAATTAATCTGGGTCATGGAATGTTCAAAAAAAAAGAAAACTAATTTTTGCAAATTTTTTAAATATTTAAAAAACCTTCGTTAACCGCTAAGCAACTATTTGGAAAAAAGGATGAATTTTCTGTAGTATTTGGAATGCTCTGTTTAAAAAGCAATTAGTGAAATACTTTTTTTATTTATTCCCATTTTTGTCTTATCCAACAAAATTTCAAATAACAATTAGCTACAAGCTAACATCTTTTGTAGACTTCTTGAAAAGATTACAGATTATACAGATATATATCTGTCTTTGCTTTAAATTTGCCAATTTTTTTTTAGTAACTGTAATCTTGTTTTGACCTACTTTTCATCTCTCCTTTTCATCAAGTATTAACTGTTTATTATCACATATCTTGCCATCGCTAAACTGTGTCTTTTTATACCAGATTCCCACACATTTTGGCCATCAAGATAGTTTTGAGATGTTGACCAACTTGGGTATGACAAGTTTTAATCTTGAGAAAATTTCGCGCCATCTTAGAAGTTAAAGATCTCATCTGTAATCTTTACACTTGGCCATTTATTTTATACTCTGTTGGTCCAACAACACTTTCCCTATCAAGATGCATAAACAAAAGGAAGTAAAAAAAATAGAAGGAAAATAGGAAAAATCGGTTTATGAAATGCAACCCCCAAGGCGGAAAAATAAGGAGGGAGATGGTCAGCTTCAGATATATAGTAGAGAATGGATATATGTATATACTGGCAAGTGCAGCAGTATGCTGATGATGATGATGATCTCTTCATCTAATGCAAAAATCCAATAGTCATGCACACAATTCACAATTCTCAAGTCCTAGCTCCTAGTCCTGAGAAAAATGCGAATGGAAAGGAAACGTACATAAGGTAAACACTTGCGGATGTTGAAGATTAGAGAGTAGAAGTGGAGAAAAGGATAGCGACAAAGACGAATACCAAGATGACGGTGTTGCTTTGGTGGTCTGTTGGCTTTAAAGGACATTTCGCTGCCAATGGCAATTTATCTTTTCTCTCTCTGTCTCACTGCGTTTGTCTATCTTTGTGTGTGTGTGTCCTTTTTCCTGCTGCATTGAGGAAATAATAAAAAAAAAAGCAAAAAAAAAATTGGGAAAAAAACACAAGAAAGAAGGAAAATTTGTTTGCCCGCTTTCGGATACTGCCGATTCCAAATGTCTTTATGAGGCTGCAATTGTAGAAATGAAGAAAAAGAAGAAAAGTGTCCTGTGAAACGGAAGCAGGAAGTACTAACATGTAGGTAAATGTCAAGTCACCCGATTCTGACTTTGTCATGGCCATAATAATATTTCTTCATATAATGGCTATTGATTTCCACAACGATGTCTTTTCACCTTCGTTCGTCTTCTCCCTTTACTCCTGTCGGCCTCCTCGGCTTTCCTTCAGTTTTTGTTTACATTATGTGAAGTTCTTTCTTTTTCTTGGATATATATTTTGACAACTAAATTGGGCCCACCCAACAGGCTGGCACTTTATAAATTAAATGTCCCCTCATTCCACCTTACCTATCCATATCCTCTCCATCTTCCACCTTCCCTTTAACGTTTTCTTTCATTTCATCTTTTTTTCGGTTTTTTTTTTTTTTGGCCACATGTTCGATTTCTGCAGCACCTTTTCATAAGCCACAGAACTGTGGCCATAAAATGAATGTCTGCTTTCCTGTCCTCCTCCTCATCGTCCTCTCAAACTGGACTGCGTCTCTTGAAGGTCATCGAGGCAATTACTTTGCCTTGCGTTCAAAACTGCTGCAATTCGAATTGCCATTTTCCTTTTTTCATTCTTTTTTGTATTATTATTTTGCTGCCACAAATGTCCTTGGCTTGTGCAATTTTCTATGGTTGGCCATGTCATTATGGGCTTTGGTCAATGGGCTTAAAGGTTTGCCCCAGCGAATGACAGCAAATGCAGCTACCATAAACCACCTATCAAATCAGACAAAGATTACTGATTGTTTCAATTTTTTTGTTCTGGTTTTTTTGTGCTTAATATATATATAAAATATGATAATATTTATTTTTTAATTGAATTCTAAAATAATATTAATATCAGTTATAACATGAGTGAAAAAATAAAAATCAAATGAAGTTTATTATTAATAATTTTCTGATTGAATCGTAAATATATAAAGATATAAAAAGATCGAATAACTTCGGTTTATTTTTATAATTCATTTGTAATTATTTTATTTATATTCATTTGATTTTATAATATATTTTCTTCAAATTCCCTAAGAAGAAAAGTCGTCCAGTTTCCTTAAATTATATTATTAAATTATTATTATTAACTGATCATTATTTTCATTAGAATTAAACCACTCAATTTAGACAAATTGGCGTCTGACGAAGTTTATATATTAAAATTTTTATTTATTTCATTTGAATAATTGAAGAAAATTTTTTTAAGGACCATGAATCTTTTGTTTACCAGAAAATAAATAAACTGTCCGAAGAACTTATTTAAATGCTAACAAATTTTAACTAGGATTTTTTTTGAATAATTTTTTCAAAGTTTTGTTTGCTATTTAAAACGTATTTTTAATAAGCATTATCTGTGCTACATCTTAAGCATCCAAGATGAGTGTCTGTGTGTGTGTTTATATCTTACTAACCAACTAGCCTAGAATATGGACGATATATATCTTTCTACTTTGCGTTTTTGTTCCATTTTGAGCCTTAGTTTGCTGCTAATGAGCAATTCATGTCAATTGCTAATTAGTACGCTGAAGATTTTTATCTGCCTTTCGGTTGGTCTGACTGACTTATCGTGCCATTTTTATAACCTAACAAAGCCGAAAGCCGAAAGCCCTAACCAAACGGAGACATAGACACAATGGCCAAGAAATTAGCAAACCCAGGCAAGATAAGTCAATTAGGTTTGGCTTTATAGCTGCCAGACCAAAAAAAAAAAAAAAAAAAAAAAAAAAAACAAAAGGCAAGTAGTAGAAGAAGACAACGACAACGACGATGAAGCAGGAGAATGAAACCAAATCAAATAAAATGAGGCCAAATAAAGGCAACAATTAATAAACGCAAACAGAGAATGACAGAGAGACAGAGCGTCAGAGAGAAGGAGAGAGAGAGAGAGAAAGGACGAGACAACAGTTGCGGATACACTGGAATGATAGGTGGGTGGGTGGTTACATGGGTGCTTTGATGGGTGGTGGGCAATGTACGGATGCGGATACGGGTGCGCCGGTGGTACTGGTGTAGTGGAACTGGGTATACTGTGGCTCGTTGCATGGGGAACAAGAACGAAGATCCTGACGTGTATGGGCAATTTAAGCTGGCATTGGACAAGCAACTGACAGGGCCAAACCCCGAAACCCAAGCCATAACCGAGAGGCCAGAAGGAGAGATGCTGCTGCGTTTGTCGCTTAATGCCCCCAGAGACGCAATTGTTACATTTAATTGTGATTTTTGTCCTCCTATCCCCCAGTCCTACCCCCCACATTCTTCTCTTTATCCGCCAACTTCTTGTATTCCCCTCTCCCTCTGTCTCTCTCTGGCATGTCGCCTTGTCTGTCAGTCGGTCTGTCTGTATGGAGTGGACGTAAAGCAGCTTTTAGTCCCTCTACCAATAAAATATGCAGCCCTTTTTCCCCAGCCTTTTATACTTAACTTTCTTTTGGTTCATGGTTTTTTTTTTTTGTGTTGTTTGCGTTTTTCCTTGGATTTTACTTCATTTTTTTTTCTTTTTTTGAGTGAAAGTAATCCGAATGCTGGTGTCATTAGGCTACTAGGAGTACCAGAGAGATGTTAGAGCCACAATTAAGATTGACTTGAAGGCTGTGGCTCTATTGTACGCGGGGATCCCCATTCAGGCATTGTCTTCTCCTTACCCTCCCCCCCCCCCCCCCCCCCACCAATAACACAAGTGGCAGCATTTTATCTGACTCTACCTCTGCCATTTTCCTTTTGCCTTCTTCGCTTCTGGTTCTGGTCATTTCTCATAATTTTGCTACATCTAGCCGAGAATTATTGCAAAAGTTAATATTAATGACGTTGATGAAAATCTTGTCATTCGTGTTGAAAAAAAAATGAAATGAAACCAAAACGAAAAGCATAAAGCAAAAAAAAAGTAAAGAAAAAACAAAAAAAAAAAAGACAGAAAAACTGTTCGTTATGGAACGAGCACATAAATAAGGCGAAAACCAGGGACAAAAGCCAGAAGCCTACGCCAAATTGATAACCAAAAAAAAAAAAAAAACAAAAAGCTGAGAGAAAAGAGGAGACAAGAGAGAGAGAGAGAGCAAGAGGTGGTATAGGGGGGGAGAGAAAAAATGGAGGAACGAGCTCTAGAATGAAAGAAAAGTTGCTCGCATGCTACTAGGATATCCAGGACTCATAGTCCTTGCCATTTACATTTCAAAAGGCAGCCAGGCACAATGGCTTTGGTGGCGGCTTATTAGACTTGGGCCCCTCCCCCCACCCGCCTGCTGGTGATATAATTTTAATAACTTACATAATATATTCTTTTGTGTGGGGCCAAGACACATAATTGTTAGAAACATTAGGCAAATCATTAGCTGAGCCAGCAGCAGTAGCAGTAGCAAGAGCTTGGAGCAGGAGTGAGAATTTTAGTAGAAGACGAAACTGACGTAATTTGTGTGTGTTTGTTAGGAGGACAGGCAAACAAATGGAAGAAAAGCTGGCGAAAAACTTTCAAGCAAACTTTGGAGGAATTAGTCAGAGATAAAACACACACACACACACAAACTCACTGATATACACACACACAAGGGGAGACACACAAATACGACTATCGAGAAAATGTGCAAGCGGGTTTTTCTCTATAGCTTATCAAGGTGATGATGAGACGACGACGACCATCAGGCGCCAATTTTTGCAGCAATTCGATAACGTCAACCAAATTGCGAATAAACTATATAAAAGTATATATATACATACACATGTATGTATGTACATATATATATAATGCAAGTTTTATATTTGTATTTGGTGGCTGTGGATCAATTATATATTTCGAAAGAATTAAGAACAATCTTAAAACGTCAAAGAAAACTCTTACATATTTTATTTTATCCTATATTTATATCTTAACTGATCCCTTTGCAAGTAATAGTTCTTAGTTTATTTAAAAAACTTTTAAAAGGTGCATAAGTAGTTTTTTTCAAAAGACTTTTTCTATTAATTAAATTTTTACAATTTTAATTTTAATAATAATAATACTTTGAAGAAATTGATAAAGTATGACACCATTTCTTTTAGCCAAGTGATTTAATTCTATTCTCTGGGATCTAATACTGTATTCAACTTACATAAATTTGTTTATAACATTTAATAAAAATTCAAAATATTTCCAAAGTAAAAAAGAAGAAATTTTCTAAATATCGCAATAAAGTGCAGAAATTAATTTTTTTTACATAGAACCGAAAAAAAAGATATTCAATGATCGTTTGATAGAAGAGACAAAATTGTATATAATAAATCATTTCTTTTACTTAAAACTATTACTAAATTTTAAAGTCATATTTTAATTGTTTTACTTCCCGCTATTCTCATTTCTATCAATTCACAATCAAATTTAGGTCATATTTAATTAAAGTAGAAAAAACTTGTTAAAAAAATGCATTTTTCATCATTTAGCCACATTCCAAGCAATTTGCTGCCAATTCAACTGACTTTTTGCAACACATTTGTGTTAACTTGTTCCAAATTTAGAGATAATCGTTAAGAGCGGGAAGTGGGGGTGGGGAAAAGCACATTTGTTGAGCCTCTAAAACCAGAGGAAAAAATAAAAGTAAAGTGAACAAAAAAAAAAAAAAAAAAAAACACACAAACACTTTAATTAAAATTATTATTGTAATTTAATGGAATGTAAGGAATTATTATTTTTATGATGAGCACACAGACAAGCAGACACACACATACGTATAAAAATTACACATGTGTGTACGTATATATATAAAAGTAAATTACTTTGGTCCTTTTGGCTTTAACCATATATTTTCATTATCAAAACAGAGAGAACAACAGACAACACAGTAACAGAAAAAATCGGAAAACCAAAAGAAGCCGAAGCCGACGCTGATGATGAAGAAGAAGAAGAAGGAGGAGGACTCGGTTGAAATAGGATAAAAAGGAGCGTAGCAGCCAGCTGACAGATGCTGAAAAGAAGAAATACAGAACACAACTCAAAAGATGATTTTCAATTGCCAAATGCAAAGAAAGAGAGACGACAGATACAAGGCGTTAAAACAGAGAGAGAGAAAATTTCCCCACAAACAACATACAACACGAGCGACCCTCGGCAATACGATTCGGGATCTCTTTGAATCTCCGTTTGCTATTTAAGTGAGAGTTGCGCACGTTGCGGCAGTCAGTCAGTCGATAGTCAGCTAACGGAACGGATATATTTCAAATGCCGCTAAAGACACTCATAGAGTAACTTTTGAAAATATCCCCAAAAAAGCAAAGAACTCAAAAAAAAAACATTATACTCAAAAGTTAACTCTAATAAAATGATATAAAAATGTACGAACACAAGTTATAAATTTACTAAAAATTTAAAACTAAATAATTATAAACCTTAAAAGGAAACCAAAAAAAAAAAAAAAGAAACTAAAACAGTAAAAGATTAAAAGGAAGAAAGCCGCGTCGTGTAAAACCTAACGAAAGGCAAATTTGGAATTTCAAACAAATTGGCAAAAAGTGTCGAAAATTAAAACACACCAAAAATATAGAAAAAAAGAAAACGAAAAATGTGTCTAAAGATGATATAGACGCAATATTGAAGAATAGAACAATTGGACGAAGGAAAAATGAACAATTGATTTTTTTTTTTGTTATTGTTGGTGTGTGTGCCACATTTTATTATTTTTTTGATTCCGTTTTACATTTTAACTAAAAAAGATTTTAAAAGGAAAACGAGAAAGCATATACCAAAATGCTATTGCCATACGGTCTTTGGTGTATACTGATGTTGGCCTGCTGGTCTTCAATTGTCATCGTGGAGTCTGTTAGCCAGGAGGAGCAGCAACAGCAGCAATTGCAACAGCAATCACAGCAGCAACAGCAGCAGCAATTGCAGGAGCAAACGCGTTTGTCGAGCAAACATCAACAGCAGCAACAAACCCATTCAAATGCTATAATGGGTGAGGCGGGCGTGTCAAATAATCAGTTAATGCAGCAGCCAGCAAGGATATTGAGGCCACTAAGTGGCAATGGTGGTCCTGGTGGTATCAATGGATATGGCAGTGATGCATTATATGATGCCCCTGATGATTGCCATTTTATGCCAGCTGCATTGGTTGGATCGGCCATTGCGTTAACATGTAATTTACGTACTGTGAATAGTGAATTTGATACAACAAATTTTAGTGTGATACCATCGGAGCATACTGTTGCCTTGCATATTTTATGCAATGATGAGATAATGGCCAAAAGTCATTTGGAATCACAATCGTTTGCCCATTTAAATAGGCTACAACAATTATCGATACAATATTGCAAATTGGGTAAATTGGGACGACAGGTTTTGGATGGTCTTGATCAATTAAAGAACTTAACATTACGCACACACAACACACTGTGGCCTTCACTTAATTTTGAAATCGAAGCTGAGGCATTTAGTGTTACCAAACAGCTGGAACGTTTGGATTTGAGTTCAAATAACATTTGGTCATTACCCGATAATCTCTTTTGCTCCTTATCAGCATTGGCAGCCTTGAATATGAGCGAGAATCGTTTGCAGGATGTTAATGAATTGGGTTTTCGTGAGCATACCAAGGAACTGGAGGGAATTGCCGAAACATCGACACGTAAAACCTATACAAGTTGCTCATTGGATTTGGAATTATTGGATGTGAGTCATAATGATTTTGTTGTATTGCCAGCTCAAGGTTTTGGCACATTGCGCCGTTTAAGGGTGTTGGCCGTTAATAATAATGGCATCTCTATGATTGCCGATAAGGCGCTAAGTGGCTTAAAGAATTTGCAAATTTTGAATTTATCATCAAATAAAATTGTGGCATTACCAACAGAATTGTTTAAAGAGCAAGCGAAAACCATACAAGAAGTTTATCTACAAAATAATTCGATAAGTGTCTTAAATCCACAACTCTTTTCGAATTTGGATCAATTACAAGCTCTCGATTTGTCAATGAATCAAATAACATCTACATGGATCGATCGGAATACATTTGTTGGTCTAATACGTTTGGTTCTATTAAATTTGTCCCATAACAAATTATCAAAACTGGAACCGGAAATATTTAGTGACCTGTATACATTGCAGATACTTAATTTGCGTCACAATCAATTGGAGAATATTGCAGCCGATACATTTGCCCCAATGAACAATCTTCACACATTGCTTCTTAGCCATAATAAGCTTAAATATTTGGATGCGTATGCTTTAAATGGTTTATATGTGTTATCATTGCTATCTTTGGATAATAATGAATTGATTGGCCTACATCCGGAGGCATTGAGAAATTGCAGTGCCCTGCAGGATCTAAATTTGAATGGTAATCAATTGAAGACCATTCCATTGGCTTTACGTAATATGAGACATTTGCGTACCGTTGATTTGGGTGAGAATATGATTGCTATGATGGAGGATACAGCCTTCAAGGGTTTGCATAATTTATATGGTTTACGTTTAATTGGCAACTATTTGGAAAATATAACCATGTCAACATTTCGAGATTTGCCAAGTTTACAGATTTTGAATTTGGCAAGGAATCGTTTATCCTTCATTGAACCGGGCGCCTTTGAGATGACATCAAGCATACAGGCCATTCGATTGGATGGCAACGATTTGAGTGATATCAACAATTTGTTTAGCAATATGCCATCACTTCTATGGTTAAATATCTCTGATAATCGCTTAGAGAACTTTGATTATGGCCAAATTCCTAATACATTGCAATGGCTGGATTTGCACAAGAATCATTTAAATCATCTCAATAATCGTTTCGGCCTGGCCAAAGAGCTAAGACTGCAGACACTTGACGTGAGTTTTAATCAAATTCAACGCATCTCACCTCATTCGATACCAAATTCCATTGAATTGCTATTTCTCAATGATAATTTAATTAACTCTGTGGAAGCGGATACATTCATGCATAAACTAAACCTAACCAGAGTCGATTTATATGCCAATCAATTGACCACACTGGATGTCAAATCATTGAGAATTTCAGCAGTTAGTGAGCATCGTTCTCTACCCGAATTCTATATTGGTGGCAATCCATTTATATGCGATTGTAATATCGATTGGCTACAGAAAATCAATCATCTAACATCGAGACAATATCCCCGAATAATGGATCTAGAGAGTATATATTGCAAGCTACTGAACAATCGGGAACGTGCCTATGTCTCATTAATTGAGGCAGAGGCCAAACATTTCTTGTGTACGTATAAGACCCACTGTTTTGCTGTCTGTCACTGTTGTGAATTTGATGCATGCGATTGTGAGATGACTTGTCCAACCAACTGTACTTGTTTCCATGATCAGACCTGGTCAACAAATATTGTTGAATGTTCGGGAGCCTCATATACCCAAATGCCACGACGTGTACCCATGGATACCACAGAGTTATACATCGATGGTAATAATTTTATTGAATTGGCTGGTCATTCATTTTTGGGACGTAAAAATTTGGCTGTTCTATATGCCAATAATTCGAATGTGGCCCATATTTATAATAATACATTTAGTGGTCTAAAGCGATTAATGATATTGCATTTGGAGGATAATCATTTGGTTACACTGGAGGGACAGGAATTTAACTATTTGGAAAATCTGCGTGAGCTATATTTACAATCAAATCGTTTGGAAACCATTGCCAATGGTAGCTTTCAAATGTTACGTAAATTGGAAGTACTACGTTTGGATAACAATCGTTTGATACATTTTGAAGTCTGGCAATTGTCATCAAATCCTTATTTGGTCGAGATTTCACTATCATCAAATCAATGGAGTTGCGAATGTTCATATCTGTCACGTTTTCGTTCATATTTGGCCCAGCACACGGAACGTATTATTGATGCTTCGCAGGTCAGTTGTATCTATAATAATGCCACAAGCGTATTGCGGGAAAAGAATGGCACCAAATGCACTTTACGCGATGGCGTTGCTCATTATATGCATACCACAGAAATTGAAGGACTGCTGCCGTTACTACTAATTGCCACATGCGCCTTTGTGGCCTTCTTTGGTTTGATATTTGCCCTCTTTTGCTATCGTCATGAATTGAAAATGTGGTGGAGTTTATATTTTGCTGGTGCAACACCACGTTTGGATAAGGATCGTCCTTATGATGCCTATTTCGCTTATAGCCTACAAGATGAGCATTTTGTAAATCAAATATTGGCCATGAATTTGGAAAGTGAAATGGGTTATCGATTATGTCTACACTATAGAGATGTCAATGTGAATGCATATATAACAGATGCTTTAATTGAGGCTGCCGAAAGTGCCAAACAATTCGTTTTGGTACTATCAAAGAATTTTCTATACAACGAATGGACCCGTTTTGAATATAAATCAGCATTACATGAGCTAGTTAAGCGTCGTAAACGTGTTGTATTTATACTATATGGCGATTTACCTCAACGTGATATCGATTTGGATATGCGACACTATTTGCGTACATCAACCTGCATTGAATGGGATGATAAGAAATTTTGGCAGAAACTAAGACTCGCTCTGCCGGCATCGAATAATAAGGCTAGAAATTCGGCCATCAATATGGGACCGGCAAATGGTCGGATTTATGCCGATTGTGCAGCAGCTGTCAATAACTATGCCACCATCAATGAATGCTCACAAACTGTAAGAAGTTGCTATCGACCAATACCAACATCGGCCTCGGCAGCAGCAGCCGCTTGCAAATTCAATACAATGAATCAGTTGAGTCATAAAAAGCAACAACACCAACGGGAGCAACGTGATCGAGATATGGGAATGGCCAAGACATTAGAATCTCAGCGTCGTAGTCATCATGAGTATGCAGTGCCAAGTTATTTACCATCAGGAGGAATTGCAACAGCAGCAGCAGCATCAAGTGGACCAGGTGGCACAAACAAAATCAACTATAATACGGCTAACAAATCTGGAATGGTTGTGGCACCACCATCGTCACATGGCATCGCTATGCCCACCAGTTTCAGTTCAAACTTTGTACAGCAACAGGCACCACCACCACCACCACCACCATTACTAACAGCCACTGGAGTCGGCGGTGGTGTCGGCGTTGGCATCAATCTAAAGTCATGCAGTTGTCATGGTGCCCAAGATGATTTACTTTGCGGCTGTGGTGGACATTTGGCTGGCGGCGGAGAGGAGAGTACCACTCAAAGTAGCGCCACTATGAGCAGCAGTTCTAATAATAGTCGACAACCCGAATTAACGCACTACGAATCGAATTTGAGTCTCAATGATATGCCGCTCGATAAGCCTGCACTGCACGATCTTTGGGCGTAATTAGGTATATAATGAAATTTATAATAATACTATAAATATTATAATTATAAAATATAAATTAATTCTTGGTTCAAAACAGACTGATACTTTTAGTTGCATATATATATATATATATACATATATATATATTTAAATTATTATACGATTATTCAATCGATGGAATATATGTTGTATATAAAAAAACAAAAAGATAACTCAAAATTATCATTTTATGATTGTAAAAAGCAAATGAAACTACACAACTACTAACCCTTAAATTAACTACTTAATCATGATCTTTTTTTTTGTCAAAGATATAAATATTTAAACTATTTATATACATAAATATATATAAAATATATAAAATAAATCTAGGGCCTGTACATATATACGATACATACGATATATAAATATAAATAAAAGAACACAGAAAGAATGTTTAATTGAATGAAAAAAATAATGATTTTATTTATTCGAAAACGAGATAAAGTCTTCAATTTGAGAATCAAACTCATTTGATTGACTGAATCTCTATGGCCTAAAGCCAAGTTCCATGCACATAAACACATACACACACACGCATAAGGATGTTTAAATATCAACAAATAAGAATTAGAATAACAATAATAATAATTGAACAAACTTATTTGACCATTTCATTTGTACAAGCCAAATCATAAGGTAATCTCTTCTAAAGATTGATTTGTCCTTAAGCTGACAGTTTCTGCAATAGTAACTAAATGCAAATGCAAATATTAATATAAATACAAATAGAAATTTTAACAAAATTCTTCAACAAAATGGCCGTGTGAACTTGGCTTTAGGGGCAGAAAAATTGTTGAAAAAATGATTAGTAAAAAATGAACAAAAAACGAAGTAAATGTGCATACAAAAATAAATCATCATAATAATATTAAATGGCTGACAGCTCAACGCCAAATTGCACACATGAATATATATACATATATGTATGTATATATAAATATATATCTATATACATATATAAATTGATAGTAAATCATTCACAGAAGCGCGTACAATGAATGAAAATGCGATAATGATGAGCAGAGGCATACCGATGCCTGCACTTGATAACAATTAAGCTCGAATGCAACCGCAAAAAAATTACAAAAAAACATATATTGATAAACAACAACAACAAAAAGAAAGAGAACAAAAAAACAAGTCGAAAATATAATAAACATCACTAAAAAAATGAGAAAAAAAAAAAAACAACAACCTGACGAACTGCAGAAACCACAGAAAAAGATTTACAGAGAAATGAGAGACAGATGCAACTTTTAGTTTTTAGTCCTATTTTATTTGTTAAAATCCATCATCGAAATCTATATAGAACAGTTTGGGCAAGTAACTGGTAAAGTTAATTAATTGTTTATAAATTACGTTTGCTGTTTGTTTGCCCATTTCATTAAGGGTATTCGCAACGTAGAAAAGAGGCTGAAAATCAAACAATAAACTGATCTTTTTTGTTTTTTTTTTTTTTCTTTTTATTTTTGTTCATTTTGTTGCGATGCATTTATTATTATTAATATTATTATGTTGTATCGCTGCTCTTACTGCTCATACAAAGCATTTAATGAAATTATTTAATGGCCTGACATTAAAATAACAAAAGGCGAACCAGAAACTGAAATATACAACCAGAACCAGCAGCAGCAATATTATTGTTGATTGAAAAGCAGGACAACTGGCAGAGAGGCAGAAGAGAGGAGGGATGATGAAATATTTTTAAAACAAACATCCAAATACACATGAATAAATAATATTGTACATACATATATATACATACATCTACACACACACACACATATATATATATATATATATATATATATATATATTATATATGGTATATATGTATATCTGCATTGTATTTACAACTGCAAATAAATTAAAAGCGCATAAAAAATGTTTCACAGAATTTAACAAAAAAAAAAAAAATAACCCGAAAGCAAGAAAAATGTAAACACAAAACAAAAAAAAAAAAAAAACAAAACTAAACAAGAAGAAAAAACGTAAAACAAATAAAGAAATAAGAGAAAAAAAGGAATAGGAAAAAATAAACGATATGAAACGAGAAGAAGCGGCAAAGCTTAAAAAAAACATCAGAGAGATACTAAATAACGAATATTTACTAGCATTTAAATTATACAATAAAACACAAATCAAATTGTATTTTTTTTTCGCTCGATAAGCTAAATTTAAAATCGAATTACTGCAGCAAAAACAAGTAAAAAACAAAGGAAAGAATATTTAGTATATATAATAATAAAAGTAACACAAAAAAAAAGAAAACGAAAAGCAGGACTCCAATATGCAAGGCTTGTTTGATCGATCGGCTCGTATCTATTTAGAATCAGCTTAAACTAGCTAAAGTTAGTTTATTGGCAGAGATATAAGGCTGACATGATATAGAGAACCGATCTCAAACAAGCAAAACCTTGACAGGAAACTCTCTATAAAGAAACCATAAAGAAAGAAGAGCACAAACCTTGGCAAATGTCAATGTTTCTATACTCTTGCAAAAGACGGCAGACTCGATATTCCATAACCTAAAAATTAACCAAATGTTTGAAACTTGAAACCATATTTATTTTTAAAAATATTGAAAATTTACAAACATTTCCATTTAATACATTGTCTTTTTTTTCTTCATACCATAATACTATCTCCAGATCCGATTGGTAAAATTTATCTATATAGGATAAATAATCTTCTGAATTTTCCGCATGTCAAAATGCTAGCCAAAATGTTTTTTGCCGCTTTTTCTTTCTTTTTGCAAGTGTATAAACAAGTCAAGCCAAAACCAAAGAAACAAAAAAAAAAAATACCCAATTTTTCAAACTCCTTTTTAAAATTAAGAACGAAAGTAAAATACAATTTAAAGTTTAATCACTTTTCATTCGCCTCCTTCCACTTTCATATTAAAACAGAACAGAGACACACACACACATACAATAACAGACTAACATGGATACACCAACTCATAGACAAACACATCCACTCACACACACATCAATACACAACAACGAAGGATGAAGCAGCATAAGATACTTTATAAGATATTTTTGTGTTCCTAAAATGCCATTTATGCAATTAATAACAATTTATATATATATATATATCGTATACATACATATATATATATATCTATACGAGAAAAACCAACAACAAGCAACAGCAAAACAAGAAAATGGAAAACCGAAAAAAAATATAGAAAAGAAAATAAAATGAAAACCTAATAATAATAAATATGCAAAAATGTGAATTTGTTTTTTTTTTTTGTTAATCATTTCGTTTTAGATGATGATAAAATAAATACATGGCCCATTATTTAGTATGTAAGTGGAATAATTTTTTTTTTTTAATATTATTATAAAATAATCGCAAAAGTGTGTGTCAGAGAGATAGAGATATAGAGGACATAAGTTCCCAAAAGAAAAAAAAAAGAATATAAGAAATGAATAAGAAGAGGAAAAGAGAACAAGTCAAGCAACAATAATAAACAAAATTTATTTCAACAATTGAATTTTTTGGTATAAATGCAAATTTGTTTTATTTCATGGCGAGATGGGGGAAATGTTTAGGAATGTTTGTAAAATTTGAGTAAAATCAATGTGAATTTTCACAATTTTTTTTCAGAAAAGAAAGTTGAAAGTATATTTAGTGGTCTATGTGATTCCAATATCCAATCGTATCATAAAATATATGGTATATACTATAAAAATCATCAATATATATATGGCTCAGCTTGGCTATATAAGTAACTGCGGTAAGTAAAATAGAAAGGATTTTCTTTATATGCTTTAGTTTTTCCCAATCAAATATTATTATCTAAACAATTTAAGTTTAGAATTCTCGCTTTATTCATAATTATTAATATTACTGTATAAGAATTAACGGAAATTAAATGATAATGTTATAATGAAATCATTGTAACTAGCATGAAGAGTAATTGTTGAGCAAACATAATGGACTGATTTACTGGGACTAGTAATGGTTAATAAACTCTTGCCTGATTCTACCGACTCAGCCCTTTTGTCCAATGTCTGACTGGGATGCCACTTAACGCAACCGCAATTCATATTCATATGAAAAGTACCATAAATGTTCATTCCGTTGACCGACCAGTAGTAGCAACCTCATTGTCTCACTGTCAGTCAGGCAGTTGGTCGGTCGGTCTGTCGGTCGGTTCATCCGTCTGTCTGTCCGGCTTGGAGGTGTCGACGATGGTGGCAAAAAGTGAGCCTGTTGATGCGGCGGCACGCACTTTTACAGGCCAGGATGTGTGAGAGAATGAAGAAGAAGAAGGGCGAGCAGGATAACATGAACTATGCATGCAGCTCAGCGCCAGGATTAAGCCGAGTACACAAACACTCACACTCACCCATATTCATACTCCACTCACGCACACACACACACACACACACACACTGACACACAAAATTTAATTTCATATAATTGCTTTTTCGCAAAGTCCATTTAAATTATAATGCCTGCACTGGGTTGAGAAGAGAAAGGGAAGGATAGAGTGAGATAGAGTAAATGGAAAGGGATGGATGATGTGGCAGAGTGCGGGAAAAGAGTATTGGGGGGGCTAGGCTACTCTGCCATTGATGCAAATTTATGGCATACGCAGACAGTCGAGTCGTCCGTATGGCATTCCTTTGATTTAATGTTTACCAGCAATTAGACTGCATTTTGCCCATCATCATCAGACCAAAAAAAAAAGAAATAACAACAACATAAAACACAAACACACAAAAAAAAAAAAAAAATAGTAGATATTAAATAATTTATCGAGAAAGATATTTGGTTTTTGTTGTTGTTGCATTACTTTATTAATGTGCCAACGCAATTAGTGAAATTTGTCAGTTAATGGCAAATATAAATAATCTCTCAAATTTTAATGAATTTTTAGCAATAAATTCAAAATGCTAAAGCTCATTAATAAATTGCTCAAATTAAAAGCAAAACGAAAATTAATTGCAGCACTCGAAATTGGCAAACAACAAAAAATTAAACTAAAACTGATACCAAATATGAAACTAAATATTAATGGAAGTAACAAGGTCAAACCAATACAAATTGCAACAATTTACAATGCAATTGTAGTAAGTTGTCCTCATTTTATTTTTAGTTGATGGAATCATTTACTACGAATTTAGATTACCCTATAAATTGTTTTACTTTGAATAGAATCTTATGGAGTAAATATTAGAGAACTAATTTTAAATATAATAAAATAACTTTTATTATCGATTCGATACTCTATTTTTAAAATACTTCCAAAAAATAGTTTTTTCTATAATTATATTTATTTAGAAAATTAATTTTTTTTGGCATTGTTTTTGTTTTGCCATTAATTTGGCTTATCTTTTTTTAGTATTTATGCTTGCTCAGGGCCTTGTTTAAGAAAAGTCATTAAATTGCATAAATATCTGAATAATATAGGTGAATATGTATTTGCATATATGTATGTATGTATGTGCGTGTGTGTAAGTATGTTTGCTTTTGTGGGTGATAAACAATTTAGTTTTTAGTATGTTTGCCGCTTGGTTAATTATGCCATGTGCTTACTTTTGCTTAATTGTGAATTATAATCGCATAATTTGTTTTAGGGGGGAGGATGGCCAAGAGACTGAGAGATGAGATGTATGTAACAACATTTTAAAACTCCCAAGTCACACATCAGGCAAACACACTTACACACACCTCCTTTAACCCCCATATATATATGTGTATATTGTATGTAGAGTTTTTCATATCCTCTCTCTCTTCCTTGTTTGTCGTTATCCTTTTTGAGTCTTTGGTAACTGTTCTCAATAAAAATCTCATTCGCTGACGCATAACTTTTACATTTAATTAGTTGTATTATCATCTCCCTTGTCAATTGCTAATTGCTTTATTGCTGCCTTTTATCTGCTCTTGTTTTCTATTTTCCTTCCCATTTTGCTTTTGCTGTAAGGGTTTATCCTTATTTTACTGTCGCAATTTTATCTTCTTGTCCGACGACAGGTTATTGATTTTTCTCTGTAAAATTACAAAAATAAAAAACAAAAAAAAAACACTCAAAAAGAAAAAAAAGAATCTGCTGCCATCTAAAGTCAGCTGGTAATTCATAAACCTTCCGAACATTGTGTATTTGACCTACATATGCTCGCTGCTTGACTCTGAATCTGCGTTGACTCCTTGGGCGACGACGACAACATGGAAAAGATAGCAGCAGCAGTGTGTCTGAGTTGGAGTCTGGTCATGTCATATAAAAACATACTACATACACACACACATACACATAGTAAATGCAAACAGGAGAATAGAGCTGGGGGGATTAGTTATTTACCAGCTAAGAATAGGCGAAGTTTTGAATTCCCTCTAAAGGGGGAGCAAAGCTACTAAAATGGCATAGATAGCTAACACATAAATTCAATAATTTGGGCCTAAAAGTAAGAGCAGATAATTGTAATTTTGGATCTGTTGATATATACTATACTGATTGAAGATCTTTACATTAATATATAACATACAATATTCGAATCTTAAATTTATCATAGTTAAAGATGCTCATTTCTAGGCTTGCATTTAGTTGACAGACAATTCAATTTGGAGATGTCTTTATATAGAATTTTTCACAGATTTTGGTTATGCGTCTGTTAATATACTTTTTTTTTGTTTTTTTTACGCTTAGTTAACTAATAAATTGACTCTTTTGCAAAACCGATTTTTCTATTTCTTTTTATTTGAAAAGTGTTGAAAGCCACTCCAGAGGGTATGTCCAAAACTAGAAAAAAGGAACAACAACAATAACAAAAACTGCTAGGAATAGTGTCTCATGTCCCAAGTCTTGACTTGCAATTTTTTTTTTTTTTTTTGTGTTTTTGGTTTTGTTGTCGTCTTGGCTCGCGTCTCGTATTTTATTTTATCGCCAATTTCGCCGCATTTTACCCCCTACTCTCCCCCTCACTCATTCCACTCAATTCAAGAAGAAAAGATTTTCTTGCATGTCGCTTTTAGTTTTTGAATTTGTCTGTGTGCGTGTGTGTGTGTGTCTCGGGCATCCGTTTCGTTTCAGTTTGTTGTTTGTTTGTTTGTTTGCTTTGCTTTGCGTATGAGTGCTGCTCTGCCCTGCCTTCTGCCTTTTGCGTCCTGTGTCCCTTTTTCGGGGTTTTTTTTTTTTTTTTGGCAAAACTTCTTCTGCCTGCGGCCACGCCCACACGCATGTAAGCTAGGCGACTGTGTGGGGAAAAGAAGGGCGAGAAGCGTACTCTCATTTCATTCACGAGCAATTTATTCGTCCATTAGAGAGACAGAGAGGAAGGACGAGAAAGGACAACACAACTGGCCCCCTTCTAGGATTTCCACTGTCCATGTGTGTGTGTTAGTGTGTTCGTATGGTGTATATGTGTGCATGTTTCTGTATTCTGCCATGTCCTCTTTTGTTTCGCTTAAGTGTGTGTAAGGATTTCCCGAGGTCCTCTTCTGCCTTCATAGCCCGGCCTCGCTTCATGTGTTGTCCTTGTGTAGTGTCTAAATAAGTTGAGAGTCAACTTACAAAGTAAACCAAAAGATTCTTAATTGGAATTTTACAAATTCGTTGTTCGTTCATCTTGCCAGAGTGAGAGAGCGAAAGCGAAACAAACAATCTGAGAGATAGAGACAAAAACAGAGAGCGAGAGATTTTGTTAGGGGGGTGGGGGAAAGCGAAGAAGTCCTGGCTCAAATAACTTATGGCATATATGAAAAATGAACAACAACAACCTAGAAGAAAGTAAAACTTAAATATGTAACTCTTATCATAGACGGCTGCCAGTGTCTCTATGTATGTGTGTGTGTGTGCGAGGGGTGGTGGGCTGCAAGGGGGAATATCTATGTCCTCCAGGCGTTAAGTGAAAAATTCTTCTAAAGGATTACAAAAATTCATAGCATCTTTTCGTTCAGTTTTCGTATTGGTAGAGGTAGAGATTGTTTGTCGGTAAGGAGGATATTTTTAGTAGGGTGGGTTGGGGAGGGGTGTTAGAGGAGCGGTGGGGTAAGTTTTTTGGGTGGTAGTTTAGGGGATTGACTGGGGATTTGAGATGAAAATGTGACAGTTGAGAAACTCGCTTCAAGGATTGATTGAAGGTTTACCCCCCTTCCCCCTACCCACTCACCATGTTTTGACAGCCGAAGCTTTTGTAGATTAGAAAAGGTTTGCGCTTGAAATTTGATTAGGGTAGGTCAATGCAAATAATAAGCTGATTACGAGATTACACACACACACACACACACATATTCTATCGCTCTCTCGCTCTCTCTCTATTTGTCTTTCTCTTTCTGTCTGATTTCAATGTCAAACACATAAAACATATGTCACAAGAGAGATTAAAATATAAAATAGACCTATTGTAATTCATAAATAATTTCATGGGAAAACCAGCAGGATATCTTTACAGTTAGTGCTTATAAATTTGATTTTGATTTGTCAATCTTAAAATGGAATAATCATATATGTGTGTATATACATACATATTTAGAAACCTTTTCAATACAATTCAAGAAAATACTGCCATGGAAAGGATTTCTTCCTCTTTTTCTGTTCTGTTTTTGGAATAGTTTTTCAAAAACTTTTTACATTTAGCAAACTTTTATTTAAAAACGTTGTTCCTGGAAAATCTGTTACACTTCTTCCATTACTACGTATTATCAATTATGTTTCATCACTATCAAATATTAAATTAAACTAGGATTTGTTATAATAATCCTTCCACTCAATAGAAATAGATCAATCACTGACAGTAAAAGAACTTGGTAGACCTACCCAATTTACTTCCGAATCATTAAAGATAAACCCAAATCAATCCCATACAAATCCATCCCCATATACTTAAATCATTAGCTATAGCATAGCTAACAGTACCCTCTTCACCCCCATAAACGGGAAAAGAAAAATTGTCTACAAGCTGTCATATTTTATGATTCATTTTGCCCCCATACAAAAAAAAAAGAAAAGGGGAGAATAAGCTGCTAAATCAATTTCTTTTAATTAATTTTTAATTTATTTTTATTTAATTTTAATTTTCATATTTTTGGTTTTTTTTTCCATAAACATAAACTCAACCCAATCAAATCAAACTCAAAACCGAGAGTCATCCATCATCATTGAAGCAACTCGAACCGAAAAAGAAAAAAAAAAAATGGAAAACAGAATTCTTATTTATTGTCAAATATGTCAACGATTTAGAGAGAAGAGATGGTGACGTTGAATTTTATATCAATTTATAATTTTTTTATTTAACCCTGATTAAATTTAATAAATAAATAAAAAAAGAATACCTTAAAAAAGAGGGGGAAAAAAAGAGTTGAGGTTAAGTTGAAAGTTGATTAATTGTCGTGGCAGGGATTTCAAGGCTACAAAAAGGACTCTAGCACGTTAATTGCTCGAATGAGTCCACGAGTTATGAAACTCCCCAAGCTAACTCCCCTCGACAGCTTCTATATCTCTTCTTTTATTTTTTCTCTCTGTTTTGCTTGGCTTGGGCACTGTGATTACGTAGTATGCGATTATAATTTTGTAAAAAGGATTAGGTGCATATTACGCAAGGAGCAAACGAACCGCGAAACCTTGAGTAGAGCACCAGAAGAAGTAAAAGTCCATAGAGTTGCCCAACGAATGGGCAACGAAGGGTGCTGAAGGATAATGGAGAGTGGTGTGGAGTGGAGTGGAGTGAAGATTGGGGTTTGGACGACTCAACACAGCTGCTTAGCTGCCTTTGTAGGACATTCGAGAGAGTCCTGACTACACCAATTTTCTAGTAATTATTGCCCGTGTATAATCTTTATTATGGCTGTTGTTGTTCTTGTTCAGAAGAGCTTTTCGAAAGAGAGAAAGAGAGAGAGAGGGGGGAGTGGGATGGGGGGACTTGGAAAGAAACATGAGATGTGGAATGCGCTCCATTAAGCTGTTGACAATGACATTTTTAAGGCAGGCGGCAGGGTGGACAGATGGTTTAAGGTTGGTAATAGGTGGCTAAGAGAGAGAGGTGGAAGAGGGGGGAGTGAGGAAAGCCCAAGATTTTTAGTAGCTTTGCTGACACCAAAGCCAACGTTGCGTAAAAAGCCCAAAAATGATAAGAGGACTGGCAAACAAACATATATATATATGTATATATGTATATATATATATATACATACATATATACATCTATCCATACACGAGAACCGACAAAACTTTTCAGCTGAGCAGCTTAAATAGGTTCAACAGGAGAGGTTTAATGCGTTCTATTCTGACTATCTCATAAAGTGGCTTAAAATGAAGAACTCCTCTAAATTGCCCCCCCACAAATTGGTCAAATATATATAATAAGATACTTTTACGACATTATGGAAGCTGATATTTTTTTAATTTAAACAAAGTTGGCAAAATAATGAGATTTCGCTTTAGGATTTTCGATAAGCAATAAGTTTATGAATTGGATATATTTACATTTCTATATATGTATATAGCCTTCTAGTTCTCAAAATATATTTTAGTTCAAAATATATTCAAATTGTATCTTTGAGATATATTCGTTGTAGTATGACGATATTTAGGGTCAAGGACCACCCACACTTGACGAAATTTAAACGTTTTGTACCCTCTACTATAACCAGCTGTGCATAACTAAATAACTAAATACCCTTAATGTTAAAATCAACCATCTTACACTTATGCCCTGCACGCACTTTTTAATTGCTGTGTGTCTCCCTCCCTCTCTCTTAACCGACCGCCCGCATTGCTCTATAAATTCCATCAAAATTTTCTATTTCTTTCTTTCTTTAAAGGAAACAGTTCACGCAACAATAAATTTAATTATATTTATTTGGTGAATGCAATTTAAGATTTCACACACAAATACACACGCACACATACACACACATGTGATGAAGAAATGATATAACACCTTTTTCTTTTATTTCTGTTTTTATACACTTGCAAAGTGTATATTAATTTTGGTCAGAAGTTTGCAACGCATAGAAGGAAGCATCTCCGACTATATAAAGTATATATATTCTTGATCAGCATGATGAGCTGAGTTGATATAGCCATGTCCGTCTGTCCGTCTGTCCGTCCGTCCGTCTGTCCGTCTGTCCGTCTGTCTGGATCAACGCAATCTCCTCCGAGACCCTTGGAGCTACAGAGCTGAAATTTTGCACCTAGGCTTCTTTTTGCTGCAGGCATTGTATATCTCGGAATCATCCCGATCGGATGACTATATCATATAGCTCCCATAGGAACGATCGGTCAGGAATAAGGTTTAACATCAATAACTCAGTTGTTTCTTAATCGAATGTCACTAAATTTGGTGTTTGTGAGTTTTATATAATCCCCAACATATATACCAAGTTTCATTAGAATCGGTTGACTATATCATTTAGCTCCCATAGGAACGATCGGTCAGGAATAAGGTTTAACATCAATAACTCTGTTGTTTTTCAATCGAATGTCACTAAATTTAGTGTTTGTGAGTTTTATATAATTCCCAAGACATATACCAAGTTTCATCAGAATCGGTCGACTATATCATATAGCTCCCATAGGAACGATCAGCCAAAAATATAGTTTTTGTTCAATAACTTAGGTGTTTTTTAAGCAATCGTCACGAAATTTGTTATTTGACAATTTTATATAAAAAGAAATATATCTTTTAAGTTTTATCAGAATCGGTCGACTATATGCTATAGCTGTCATAGGAACAATCGGGGAAAAAAAATTTGTTTTAATTTTTTTTTTATGCCACGGACATCAAATTTATATTTGATGGGTTTTATATACTTCCATATGATTCTGGCAAATTATATATAAATCAAAAGACAGTTTGCAAGGGTATACGATCTTCGGCACGGCCGAAGTTAGCCCATCCTTCTAGTTTTTTATTGTAGTTGTAATAGTAGTAGTAGACAATAAGCAAAAACCACAACAAAAAACAATAAATTATGCACAACAGAAATCTTTCAACGTACAAAAGCGAAACAAATTAAATAACAAAAACCCCATAGATAAGGCAAGACAAGGATAGCGAGAGAAAGGGAGACAGAGAAACACAGAGAGACAAAGAGAGAGAGTGTGTGTGTGTGTGTTTGTTTGTGTGTTTTCGTTTTCATTTTGCCTACCTGGCATACCCAGCTCAAACGTCAACGCTCGTCATTGTCTCTTGAATGGACATTGATGGTGGTCTCTGAGACGACTCCTGGGCATAATTTGTAATGTCCGACACGTCAAAGGCGCGAGAGAGCAAACTACCAGTTGTAGATGAGGAGAAGGAAGCAAAGATGTAGGTGGAGATGGCACTCAGCGGCTCGTTGCAGGTGCAGGCATCGAACGGCCACGCACACAGGAAACGGCGCTAGTTGAATTTGTAATGAGACGGAGAAGAAGGAGGAGGAGCAGGAGTGGTTAGAGTTACTTTGAGAGTTTAGGTAGCACACACACACACATTACACTCTTCTCTAGCCCCCCTTCTGAAAGGCGATTGGGTCGCTGCTTTATGCTCATTACGTAAGAAAAAGGTGTATCCAACTTTTATTTTTATTTTTTTTTTTTTTTGCCTTCTCGTTTGTTGGCGCATGTGTGCAAGCATTTACAAGCTTTTTATTAAATTAAAGTGTGTAATAGGGCGCCGTCGACCCGCAACAAACGACTTTACCTTCTTATCGGCTTATGAAAGCAACAACAACAGCAACAAAAACGTCATAGTAATTATGACGTTGGGTTTATGGTAATTTCCCGAAACTTTTAAGGGGAGCAAAAAAAAAAATGACTAGAAATAAAAACCAAGTCAAATGGGGGTTCATGTGATAGCGAAGAAAAAGGTTGGAGCATTCATTTTTTTTTTACATACTTTGAAAAATAAAATTACTTGAAGTGCCTAAGGAATATCATCAAATGGAGCAGGAAGTAATTTATATTATATAGTTATGTTAGCAAATCGAAATTAATTAATTATATGTAAGAAGATTCTACTACAGTTATACTATGAATATAGAGGATCAAAGTTAGGTTGCAATATTTATGTATGTTTATACTTACATATACATATTTAATATTTTAGTTAACTTTAAGTTAATTTTGATGTACATTATGTCAATTTCTATACCTATAAAAGTAAAGTCTTAGCTTAACTGACACTTAGTTCACATAAAATGACTGATCATTTTAATTGATTAATTTTTATAAAGATTTAAAAGATGTTTTCGTTGTCTATATTAGATATAGAATTGAAGGCAACTTTCTTTGCAGTTTATACTTATCTTGGTACTATCTATAGGCCAATATCTGACTTTCTGCAGTTCAAACATTGTATTTCATATTGTTTGGATTTTTAAGTTATTTGTTACTTGAAATAAAAAAAGGTCAATCAACATGAATGAAATTTCGGATATTATAGATATTGTATATAAGCTTATCGGCTATTCTGACTGTAGCTTACATTTTTATTTTGAATTGCTTTGGTCTTTTTCACATATATCTATATGCACGATCTTACAACATCAAGGACTCTTTTTACAGGCTTTCTCATTTCACTCCATAATTGCTACGATATATATAAAAATCTACTTGCATGACATTGTCTGCTTCAACATTTATCATGTATCTAGGACTCGCATAAACCTGATTTAAATATAAATTTTTTTTTTGGTGTTGCGACTAAAATCAGAAAAAAAAAGTAAACGAAAATAAATGCATATATGAGAAATCATAAAAAAAGAAACCAGAATATATAATATAAAATGAATAATGCTTGCCATTTAGCATTATCTAAGCTACTCATTATCATTATATGGAATAGACAAGACATAACCAAAATTATTGGCCTAAACCTTTGCCATCGCCCTCATTCTTGCCCCCTGCCTTTTGGTTTGCCTTTGGCAGCGCCCTCACCTCTCACACCACGCCCATTGCATTAACTGACACATTACTTAACTTCCGGTTCCTGACTGAGGCGCACATACGCACTTTTCATGTAGATAATTTCACAGTTCTTTGGTCGCGCACGCATTTCTCGCATCCATTTTTCTCTCTTTATATTTGTGTGTGTGTGTGTGTGTTTATGAATATGTCTATCTGTGTGTGTGCGTTGCTTTGTCTGTGTGTGTCAGAGAAATTAAATTTAAACGCAAGGCAACAATCCATCATCTGGTAATTACTGCGTCAACACGTCAGTCGGTCGCAGTACCATCAGTAAAACGGAAAGCAAAGGTGGGTACAGTCTCAATACAACCACAGTAGCAATCCACCCACATTCGCACACTAATTCACACACACACACATACACACGTACATACAAATGACTTTGACTTGTCATAGCTTCCCGTCAAATTTAAGAGATTTTCGGCTCAAGACAAAAGATCAGACCTACATACAGACAGACATCAGCTTGCTCCTTTCTCTTGGTTTTCCTTTAATTTTTTTTTTTGTTTTTCACTTTTGGCTATGCCTCATTAGATATATTTTTGTTTTTGCTTTAGCTGATAAATAATTTTCAATTTTTGTTGTTCGTATATTTGGCAATTAAGTTTCAGGATGTAGATTGCTGATGGTGGAGAGGGGTGAAATGTATGTAATTGACAGTGCACCGCAATTTGAAGGCGTTTCATTGGGCGTGTTCTTGTTGAAACTCTAATGAAATAACCAAGGGGTGCACCGTTACGGAAACAATATTCTACTATATAGTATACACATACATATACAAACATATATGGTAGTTAATGCTATAGGGTTGTTTTTCTTCGATGCCCCTTCAAACATATTGCCAAAGTTTACTTTTTTCCATATCTCAGCGGGTTCGTTTGCCAGATTTTGCACTTGGGCGGTCTCTTCTAGGTAGGTAAAAGAGGCTGGTAAGGATGTAAGGAGTACCAGAAGGAGATGGTTGCGGGGTGGGGGGAATGTAAAAACATAGTTGCAAATCTACTTTGAACAAGAGGCGACAGGCGTCTAATTATGTTGATAGATGACTTGAAACGATTTGCCGACTCATGAGTACTCTACGATGCCCGGAAAGGAGCAATTATTTAATAATAAATGATAAAAAGATTATATATGTGTAGCATGAATAATGTGGGAAATTGATTTTTAAAATGGTTTTACTGTTTTTTTTTTTACATCAAGAAGAGTTATAGCAACATTAACAATATTTATACCCTGTACCCATAGGGTAAAAGGGTATATTAAAGTCGCTAAAATGTATGTAACAGGCAGAAGGAGAATTTTCCGACCCCATAAAGTATATATATTCTTGATCAGTATCAATAGCGAAGTCGATTGAGACATGTCCGTCTGTCCGTCCGTCCGTCTGTCCGTCTGTCCGTCCGTCCGTCCGTATGAACACCGAGATCTCAGAGACTATAAGAGCTAGAGCAACCAAATTTGGTGTCAACATCCGTCTATTATATAAGCAGATTAAGTTTATTTTAAATTTCTGCCACGCCCACTTCCGCCCCCGTAATTTAGAAAAACCTATAACTTGAGCTATAATGAAGATATCGAATTCTTATTTGGCACACTTAATAATATACCCAATATGCACCAGCTGACCAAATTTGTCGAAATCGGACAATAATTATCGGAGATATATGTATTTCCGTTTTGTACTGAAACGCCCCATGCAAAATGGGCTGTTAAGTGTGAGCGAGATAGCATGCGTTCGCTGTTGCTGCATGGCAAGCAGTGCATTCTAAGAGAATTTTTTTTATAAATTGATGGCGATTTTGATCGTTTTTGACTTTATGGAGTTCTTTTACTTGGTACAGGGTATACTCAATGTCGGCAGGGACGACTTGCTTGCTTCATTTATATTTAGTTTTATCTAGATATGTATATTTGTGATATATATGTAAAATAAATCAGAAAATTCAGTTGTTTTATAGTTTTGATCTTTGGTTATAATTTTTAATATTTGATATAATATCTCCTTCGACTTTAACAATATAAAGACGAATTCCTCTGAAAGAAGCAATTTGAATGTCAAGATGATTAAGATAAATTAGTTAATCAATTAATAAACTGGCAAGTGCCAACATAAATAAATAACGATGATCTATACAGAATTAATTTGGCTTCAGTGTCAATTTAAATAATTTTCCAATTTTGATTTCTAAGCTTTAATTTGTAATGAATACTGTAACATTTTTGCTTTAATCTTTATACAGTGTTTATTTTTTTCTTTTATTAGATAAGTAAAATGATTTTGAAAACAAATATAAATGTAGGTAAATATTGAAAATCAGATAGATTGGCTTTTATTCTAGTCCAAGTTTTTAAAAATCAAGAATTATTTTAATACTTTCTTAAACTTCACCTAAAGCCAATTCCATAAAATATTTTCATTATAATAAAGGTTAATAAAATCAGTTCAATACTTATTATAAATATTTGAAAGCTGTCTATAGCTTTGCTTTTCAACAACACAAAGACCTTAAATAAATTCAGATTATGAATTGAAAAGTTAAGTTAGATATAGCTAAAGGACTTGACAAAATAAAATGATTATTTAAGAATCATTTAAGTATAGAAATACCTGCTATTGCAAATAAAATAAACTTATGTTTAACATTTATATTAACATTTTATATAGTCATAATGAAAATGTTTTAAGCACAAGCCTTACCAGTAGAAAAGTTTTCCATTTTATATTTTAGATCTAAATGAAATATGTATATATAGTAACCATCAAGGGAAAATTCATTCATATTTAGGCAAAATAGATGAAGGCCTAACCTTATTTTATGTCATTTGGTATAATCTTTATATATGTCGTATATATACATATACATATACATATATATAGATACATATATTTAGTCGAGCTTTTCTCAAGTCCTCTTAACAACAATTTGTAGTGCATTAAGGCCCATTCATACAACACGCACAGCAGGACATCTCAACCACAAAACTTGCTCCACACTCATAAATATATACATATACAATATAAACACACATACATAAAGCATTTTTGGGTAAATTATGAAATTATAAATACACACACCCAACGACGTCTGGACGAGAAAAGTAATTTAATTGTCGCAAATATGTCGAAAACAGCTTTCCAGCTTTTCCACTAACATAAACCAAAAAACAACAACCGACAACAACAACGAAAAAAGAAAACAAAAAAAATGTTGGAGAAATAATAAGTGGAAATTATAATTACAAGTCCTCGCATGTGGTCTGCCAATCCCCCACTAACCTCCTCTCCACCTACATGTCCCCAAAAATTGAGGACTAGAAATTAAAGTTACTAAAAACAAAAATTATATGTACATACATATGTATATATGTATATTATATATAAAAGGCAAATTGGAGAAGAAATTTTAAGTAGCGCTTCATAATTTATGACCATCCAAGGTTATTTATGCCAAAGTGTCAGTTATATGATATTTAAATATGACCATAAAATTTACATATGTATGTGAAGTTCTTTTTTTTTGTGCCCTCAATGACTCTGTCTTTTTCTCTCGATTTCTCTCTCTCTCTCGCTTTGTTTTTGTGGGATGTTCCGAAAAGGATTTAAGTGAATTAGTAGAACAAATGGTGAAAGTCAACTATATAACTTCTATAATTGAGTAGCTAATTATATATTCTAATTGACATCAAGTGACTTGTATTTTATAAAATATAATATAAATATAATTTTATATATTATAATATATACAGAAATGTATAATATCGGTACAGAATTCTATTATATTTATAAAAGCAAAAACAATTTATTGGTAGACGAGATGTAATTTTTTTACTTTGAAGAATAGTTTTGAACTTCTTTCATTTCTAATAAAAAAACATTAATTTGATATTTATAAATCACTTTCTTATCGATATTTTTGAGATTTTTCCTAGTTCAATGATTAAGAAATTATAAAAATATATTTTTTAATTTTAGATTTTGCTTTTTTTTAGTAATTGAATCCATGTTATACAATATAATTGCCTAATCGTTAATTCTTTTGAAGAATTTGAATAATTTTCCTATTTGCCGAAAAGTATGCTTTGAAATTCAGAACGTACTTTTTACATATAGATATATAAATTTTAATGGCATTGTGTGTAGATGTGTGTGTGCGTGTGTATGGGTTGAAACGATTTATGATGCGCCACGCACGCGGTTAATTAGACACAGCAAAAAAGGAGGCCACAGCTGAGTACAAGGGGGCGGTGAGGTCGATTGGAATGAATAGGGGGGGAGAGGGAACAATATGGGTATCGCGTTGAAGGGGAAGTTTTCTTTGGTAAGTGACATAGGGGGGTAGGGGAGTTAAGCCCCAGCCATGTTGTTGTTGTCGTTATCCTTTTCAATGTCACACACGACGCATCATGTTTTTATCTAGAGAGCAACTCCCCCACAGCCCCCCACAACCCCATCACCTAAAACGAACAGTGAAATCGCCAAGACAGAGCTCAGATTTCACTTGCTAAGACAGAGTCTTAGTTAGCAAGAGTTAATGCAAAAGTTTGCCCTTATCTATTACATCTCATCTATCTATCAGTCAGTTATGGGTTGAGTTTTTTTTTTTTTTTTTGGGAAACGGGGTTTGGGGAACTCTTTTATTTGCATCCCTGTTTAGACAACGCCTCTGTTTATAAGTTATTCTGGGCCCCCTCTTTTAGCTATGTGTTTTCGCTTTGCTTATATCATTTAATCTTTAATATCCTTTCTCAGCGCTGACTTTGGTCTTTTTCTTGTTGTTGGTTTTTTTTTTTGTTGGGCGTTTGTTGTTGTGACGTCTTGTCTTATATGTGGGTTGGGGTGGGTAGTCTTAGCCTAGATTTATCACTTTGTCACACACACATACACATACACTCACACAGCGACACATATTATATGTATGTATAAATACATAGATAGATACACACACATTTTAATGTTTTTCTTGTTGGCTTCTGCTTTGTCTTGTTTTCTTTGTTTTTGTTGCCAAAAATATCTTTATGCCTCATAAGTTTAATTTGGCGCAAATTGTTTTTATTTGCCAGACGACAGACGACAAAAACATAGCCCAGAAACAGGGTTGCCACGTACATGTGTGATTCGTTTTCGAATGTCATTAGTATAATTGAAAAAAATTGGCCCAAGGCCAACCAACGAACAATAAAAGTATAAGTAGAATGTACAAAAAAAAAAAACCGAAAATGATAAAAGAACAAGAACAGAAATAAAAGGAACAACATGAAACTAACGTAACGTAACGCCATACACGAAATCCAATAAAAATATTCCTTCCTTGTTTTTTTTTTTTTGGTCGACAACTTGAACTGCATGTGCATATAAATTTTCAGCCAGTTGACATTCAGCAAATGTACATGAGATATGGCTTAGATTGAGTATACATACATACACACACACACAAATGTACATATACATTGGTATATGTACATACATATGTGTATAGTACATAAATCCGCATGTTACTGCATAAAGTTTTATTTATTCAATCAGATGGCAACCTACAAGATACAGATATGCAAAGCATTGGCAAAAAAATAATGAAAAATGAACAAAAAAAAAAAACAACATATTCACGATCTTTTTATACCCTTGCCAATTTTTGATCTGTAAGATTTTTGGACACAATCCAGAATAACTGCTTTGGAATAATCATTTAGAATTAGGGTTTTAACATATTGCATGTATGTATGTATAGTAACGAGGGTTTTGTTGTAACTTTTGCAGCAGGCTATTGAAAATCAGCAAAGATTTTACTTGCGGTTTTTTTCTAGTAATTATTAATATAAAATAACATTATATATATAAAGAAAACGAAGATATAAAAAAGGAAAAAACTATCAATCTTTTGATAAAAGGTCTCCCTAAAGTGAAATTGATTTTTTTTTTAAACCTTTACCAACAACTTTAAATTCATTTGTTTGAAATTTATTTTATATAAGAGAATGTTTCTGCTTAGCAAATGCCAATAAAAAGAAAGTTCTTTCACATTCGTGGTTCACAAAACTATTTAATTTTGTCTTATACAGGCGTAAATTTGCATGCTTTTTGAACATTTATTTAAAAATTATTCCATACTTGGCATGATCCCAATTGATTTGTTTGTATAGTATCTATTTTTCAAATCTTAATGTAATAAATTTATCAATTTAAATACAGCTATTTAGATAATAACCTTTGGATTTGCAAAAGTCAAAGAGGGCAAGCATTCAATTGAAACAATTGAATAAAAACTCTGCTTACTTACATTGTAAATATTCTTAGTAGATAGGTGGTAAAAAGATTTGAAATAAATTCTAAAATTAAGATGGTGAATTTGGGAA
The DNA here is from genome assembly GCA_037075365.1 of Drosophila emarginata. Lineage (NCBI taxonomy): Eukaryota > Metazoa > Arthropoda > Insecta > Diptera > Drosophilidae > Drosophila > Drosophila emarginata. Next base: position 1,966,994 of record JBAMCD010000014.1, on the reverse strand, counting down.
AAATTTTGTAGCAAATTTATTGGGGAAGATTTTATGATTGTCTTTAGTTTACAGCCAATTTGATTGTGTGCCTCCGCCTCTCCTTTACACAGTAATGTTTTTGCTATTAAAATGAGAATAATAAAATTTTATTCTTCACCAATTAATTGCGACCATTTACATTTAAATTTGACTCAATTTCTTGTCTCTTAATATCATCGTAAACATTTCTTCATTTTCCAAGTTTTTGAATTTTTTGTTGTTTTTTTTTTCTGTTGTTGTTGGTTTTGTGTAATAGTTACTATTGATTACGTTATATGAAGGTAAGTGAAGCAGATATAACCTCATTTTATGACCAAGTTATGTAGATATATATTTATATATTCATACATACATACATATATACATATACATGTATGTAGATGTTATATATGTATGTCTGTATGGCATGTATAAAGAAAATTTATGTTATACCATTTATTCATACAACATCTTTACCCCCGCTACACCTCTTACATACCACTATTCCCCCTATATTGCTCCTTTCCTCCATTCAATAGATTTTGCCAGTGCATATAAAATAAATAACATTTTATGTTTAGGAAAATATTTTTGCATAGATACATGAAAATAAAACTACTTCAATTTACAACAAAATAGAGAAAGACACAGAAACAGAGATAGAGAGAGAGAGAGAGAGAGAGAGAGAGAGAGGGAAAGAGAGAGGGAGATAGAGAAGAGAGCAAGCATTCTACAATGCATGGTAAGACTCTTCAAGTGATTCGTTATTATTGAAGAGAATTTTTATGTAAATATATAGTTTTTACTTATTTTTTTTTTTTGCCCTCCCCTGTTAGTTAATAGAGGGAAAAGGCGGAATAGATGGACGAAGGGGCAGAGATATATACATAAGTTTATTATGCTGTGTTTATCAATTGATTTGATCTTAAGCACTCTTTTGGATATTTATTACAGCAGAAAGAAAAAAATAAAACTACTGGGAAATACAAGAAACAAACAAACAAAAAAAAAAAAAAAAATACCAAAGAAACTGAAAACAGGGAAAAAGAGGGGAATATAGCATACGGGATGGATAGAAAGAACTATATAGAGAGGGGGAGAGAGGTAAAGAGTCGTGTTTTCTCCCCCCTTCATCGCATCCCTCTCATACATATATTGTATCGTTTTTCTCAAAGCTCTTAACTGATTGTTTGTCTTGCCAACTCTCTAGCAACTATTTTCTATATTAGAAACACAAGCCAAACTGGGCACAAGGTGCAATTGTCTGTCTCTCTGTGTGTTTGTGTGTGTGTGTGTGTGTGTGTATGTTTGTTTGATATTTATTTGAATCTTGACTGTGTCTCCTAACTACATACCATACAGTCCTAGTATGCACACACACCTACATACACACACACACTCACAAATGGAATAACATACATATGTACATATGTGTGTATGTATGTGTTTATCTTCTTTGCTCTTCTGCCATTTTTAGCAAAAGCGAATTTCATTTGAAATTGAACTTGTTTTTGCGCCAATAAATTGTATAGCCAAAGTATTTTGATTGCTATAGAGCGGATAGTACGAGAGGGGAAGATTGGGAGGCTCTCGGGCGTGTATTGGTTTCAGTGTGTGGTTAAACAAACCTGTGTTCAATGTAGTATTTCCGGTTCACAAACAAATAAAAACAACAACACAACAAAAAAAATAACTGTAAACCTAAAGCTACTAAATGCCAAAGCAATAGGCTAAAGTAAATCAAGCAAGAAGAGGGGACAACAACAGAGACAGAGAGAGAGCAAGAGAGACAGCTACAGGGACCGGGAGATGAAAGAGAAGGAAAAAAAAACAGCACAGGGTTAAGCAAGTTTAACTAAAACTTCTGTGTGTGTGTGTTTGTGTGTGTGGCGAAAACTCGTTTGAGCAATTCAAATAAATATCACCATTTCTTTGTTGGGGGCGTCAAAGGAAAAGTTAATGTACTAATTTCTCAATTGAAAGCTAAAATTGAAGATAGGGGAAATGGAACCTCAATCTACTTCTTCTTAACTCAGTAGAAATAGATAGTTGTTAAGGCATATAAAGCCTGACAACGAATATGGCATACTGTATAGAAATTGTAAAGATTAATCAAATGAGAGCAATTAACAATATACTGCTTTGCGTTAAGAAACAATTGCTTAAATTAGCTAAAAAACTGAAATTTAAATTTAATTATTATTTTTATTTTATTTTGGGAATAAGCGAAATCAAAATCATTAATTAAATCTTTTTGGCTAAGTGATATGCAGATTGTTTTTGTTTAAGTTTGATTGAATTAAATTTGATTTTATCTAAGAAAACTCTTTAAAATCTATTTTAGTTATTATATTTAGCTTTATCAATATCTATTAGTGTTTAATTAGCACTAAAAAAGCACTAAAAAAGTTTTAAAAATTTAAGAAAATAATTAATATATAATTATTCTAAGCCCGATGAAACAATTTCTAATAAGATATATTAGATATACAATAATTTTCAAATCATAAATGATCATTGTAAATTGGTTAACGTTTTTCGTTACTTTTCAAATGAATGAAATTTGAATCAAGTAGAAAATATTGTTTTCTAAACATTCAATTTGTTAAAGAAAAACAAAGTCGAGAAAGAAGCTAAACGAAAAACTAATTATACTTTTTTAAAAAAATTTAAAGCAGTTAATGAATTATTGGAAAAGAAAAAAGCAACAATTGATGGTTTTCAAAATTGTTAATGATTTACATATGTAATATTTAATTAACTCAATAACTAAATATAAATATGTAATGATTGTGGTTTATTCGATTAATTATGCAAATTAATATAAGAAATCCCTTTAATAGTCAGTACTCATATATACCCTATGTATACACTAACTATTCCTATAACTTCTTCTTGTTCTGCTACAAAGCACATCTCAAAAAGTTTTGTGGCTTGTGGCTTTAAAACTAAACAGTGCACTTATCTTATTGAGCAGCCAGACAAGCCCAGCCAGCTACTAGAAGCAGTAGCAGCATCAACATTATCCTCATCTTCCACATTCTCATCATCATCAGTCGACAGAGAGAGAGAGAGAGAGAGAGAGAGAGAGAGAGAGAGAAAGAGAGAATTAATGTTGGTAAACTACGCCAAAAACGAAATAGTATGAAAGCGGCGAGAGAAAACTTGAAAAACTTGCCAAAAACGACTTTGAATTGGGCAAAAGGCGCTCCATAATAATTACCGCACCAAGAGCAATAGACGAGAGAGAGAGAGAAGAGATAGAGAGGCAGAGAGGGAGCCTGAATGAGAAAAGGTTTAAGTGAGAGTTTGTAGAAGGACATAGCCACACAGATCTGCCTCCTGGCTTGGCTTTTACGCTTTGTCGATTCCTGCACAAACAAACAAATCAACTTTGGATAATTATTGCACATCAATCGTCTACTCCTCCTCCATCTATGAAGCAAAATAAAAGCCATTGCAGGAACAGGAACCATGAAGGAGCATGGAATGTGCATGAGAGACTGAGAATGAGAAGTTTTCCAATGCAGCACAACATGAGGCGGCATCGAGCAACGGGCATTGAGAATGGGCGCCATCAAATGCCCCCTGAGGTGATTCCCTCTTGATGCTATTCCTCTTCCTTTCTCTCTCACACTCTTTCTGGAAACTTTTTCGTGTGGTCTTTGCGTACATTTGTCTGATTTGGCAGTCATAGTCATCGGCAGCAGCATCATCTTCATCATCACCATCATCATCATTATTATTGCCAACCATCACCATCATCAGTAATGCCAACAACGAGGCATTGACTATCGCCTCCATGGACTACACATCGTTTCCATCGTTGGCTGTCATCTCTTTTCATTGAAATCGTTACGAGTAGTTTCCATTTCGCTTACAAAATTTCGTGCTGCAATAACCGCAATAATGTTCTCCATCTCTCTCTCTCCTCTCTCATCTACTCACTCACTCACTCACCATCTATCTATCTCTCTTTCTAGATTCCTTTTCTGTCGATTGTCTGATATGTTGGAACCGGCTATTTTTTTTTTTTTTCTTCCTTTTTTTGGGCAAAGTTTTCTAGCATTTCATATACATACAATGCACATCACTTTGAATCACATTGTGAATTTTTACTCCGATGTCATCATAATTGACCAAATGAAGCTAAAGGAATGTTCAAAAATTTGCATTTTATAGTTCTTTCTCTCTCACACAGAATCTCTCTTTCCCACTTTTTTTTTCTCTAGGGGCAAACAACATTTCATTGTAATAGTTCAGGTTACATTTACAATTGAAGTTGGATATTTTATTTTTTTATTCTGTTTCAAGCATCATCTCTCAACATTTGTCAATAAATAAATTGTTATCTTATAATTTATATCCTGTATTACAAATTCCACTAGAAAACTTAAACTCTGACGCTTCCCCTTCCTTTCTATCCTTTGCTTGTATGCCACCGCATCGTTGATTTACTCTTATCACTTTATTCTCGGCCGTATATACCTCAATCAAATTGTGTGTGCAACAAATTTGTCTGCAAAAGAAGAATTTCTGTCATTTCCTCTACAAAATCAGGCTTAAATTATATTATCCTTATTCTACCCCCCTCTCATTTTTCCTAACCGTCCCCTTACCTTACAATCCTAACAGCCGTCGTCGACACAAAAAAGTTTAACTTTTCACTGACCCACAAACCGAATAAAATAAAAATAAAAGCAAGGAGAGAAAGAGATGCAGAAAGAGTGTGTGTGTGAGAGAGAGAGAGAGAAAAAAGAGAAAGAAAAAAAAACCGTAAAAATAAAGAAGCAACTTTGATCTAGTTGGGTAAACTATTTAAGTAAAGGCAACCTTTGGCCATCGGACCAAAAATAAAAACCAAAGCTCAAACGCACGTCTCCAGTTTATTAAATTTGTGGCAACACTTGGATCAAACTAAGGAGGGGGATGATGTAGTAGTAGTAGCAGTTATAGTGGGGCACAAGTTGCTTCAAATGGGGTGAGAGTAAAAAGCAAAGAGTGGGAGTAAAAAGAGGGATTTTGCTGCCCCTGACATTTCTGCGGCTCAACGCAGAGTCATAAAATGATTGCATGCTCTACATAACAGCAACATAGAGAGCATACACACACACACAAACACACACGCACACCCAAACACAACCAGCCACACACAAAGCAACTTACACTCACACATCTACTTGCAAAACACTTAGCGGCAGGTAGAGAGCCGAAAGACAAATGTGGCATAGGGAAGGAAGTTAGTTTGCTAATACACTGAAAGAAATATTTTTTTGTTTTACCATGCACCACATTTTTTTTTAGCTTTGAAACCAGTAATAAAAGAAGTGCTGCATCACATATTTAAACTACTTAAGTTAAATCAAAAATAGTTTAAAAGTGGAAAAGAAATAATTATAATTAAATTTGTTGAAAATTAATTTATTATTATAAAAGAATTTCTATAATTAAAAATTTTAGGGATTCTATTTTTGCATTGATACATTTAGTTTATTATTATCTTTTGTTTTTTAATATTTCCAATTCAGCTACGGAGCTTCAGTTCCTCGAAAAATTCTATCTGCTTCCTGTTTTACAAATTGAAAACTCACGGCCATCAAAAATGGGAATCTACTGACAACATTCTAGTATAATGTAAATAATGATCGCAATGAGCTACTTATCCAAATTAAAATAATGCCAAACCACTTAATCAATGCTAGAAATAGTTGAGAATTAAAGATAAATGAACCACAATAAGGAACAAAGCGTTTGACTTTTTACTTTTAACCACTGAAACAGTGCCTGGATATTTTTCACACAATAGTACATATATAGAAAATATTTTAAATCTTTAATCTAAACTTTTGAACCAATATATCAACTATTTATATGAACTCGATTTTGGCTTAACCAATCGCACATAAAAATATTTCGATTTTTGCCTTCTAAACTTTATTTCATTCAATTATGAAAACTTCTGTGCTTTTCTTGCATTGCATGTTTAAGATATTTGTTTTTTTTTTGACAGTGTAGAACTTAGATGGGTTGTTGGGCCCTACCGAAAAACCTCCCAGGCGTCATCATAAACATTACCAAAGGCAACATCATCATCATTATTATTATCATCATCATCAGCAGCATCATCACAATGATCACAGGAGTCTCTCCCTCTCTCTCTGTTTTTCTCTTTCCCTGTCTTCCTTTTGCCCAGCATTAATGATAACAGGCCGAGCAGTTCCACCTTCAGGACTGGCAGTCTCCTCACCGTTTCTTCACCGTCTATATGCCTGTTTGTATGTGTAGTGGTGTGTGTGCTGGCAAATATGAAATTTATAGTTTTATGATGACTGCTGAGTGTGCCACTGCCAACGCCTTTTACGGCTGCTAGACCAACTAAACTTTACGAGCTATGTATGTATGTTGGAGGAGGGAGAAAGGGAAGGATGGATGTTGGTATGTTGGTATGTTGGTAGAAAGAAAACCCGGACGAATGCTGGCATAAATAAAATCATACAACTTGCTTTCTCACTCCCACATTCAGTTAGCAGGTCTTGGCATCTCGCTCAGTACCATTTATTTCCGCCTACTTGGGCGCCATTGCCGATTGCAGTCTTTCGCTTGCTCGCTCTCTATCAAAAATCTGCAGCATAACCAAAGCAAAAGTTCAAGTTTTATGTGGGAAAATTCACTGTAAAAGTATGAGGATGTAGATGGAGATGGAGATGAAGAAGATGGTAGAGTAAAGAAGGCGGAGAGGAAACCACTTTTCAACCTTCGTTCTCTGCATGCCACAAATATGTTTTTGATTATTATGACTCTTCGAGATTATGCAATTTTATGAATATGAATGGGTTTATGTGCAGGTACGGCGCGAAATGAAATGAATAAGGAGGTGGATAACGAGAAAGAAATTTATGAACTAACTTCTTTTTCTCCTTCTTCTTGTTCTTCATATCCATGCGTCTCCTCCTTCACTTGGCATTCAACTGACTCCATTTCGAACTCGTTTGCCTTTAAACAATTTTTTCTCTCTTCTTGTTTCTCCTCTCCGCTCTTTTTTTGTGTGTTGTGAAAAATTTAAATCTAATTCTCCAACTGTCGACGCTGTCAACTTGAATGAGTGACACATAGAGTGAGTGACAGAAACAGGAGGACCGGTATGAAGGTTGGGGAGTGGTACAGAAGAGAGGGGCGGGCAGGAGAGGTAGTGCGGCTAGCAAAACAGTTGAGTATAGTGTGATAAAGTGGTAGGGCAATGTGGTGTCTCAGTGGATAGGATTGGACTTTAATGTCACAGGCGGTCCCATACATACAGACCACAAACACACACCACACACACACACATACACACACATACATATGTATATATATATATATATATAAAACAGAAAATACAATGAACAAATATACTGGTAATTGTGTCGGCTAAGAAGAATATAGAGAAGCTCTACGAATATTGATAAATCTAAAAAGAGTAAGGGACAAGATCACAAGCAAGAATAAAAAAATAAAATAAATCTTGAAAAATGTTTCAAAGGGCAAAGGAGGGCAGAGATCTTTCTTCCTCTTTCTTGATTTAATCTTTGCCATAATAAAGTGAAAGAAGAAATCATGGTAAATACATAAATACATACATACATATAGAAAAAGATATGATATTTCACAGGAATAAAGAAAATGATCATATTTGAAAATGGAACATAAAGAGATTTCCCTATGATTTCATTCATCTTTTTTTTTGCCACGAACTTAACTCTTCCTCTTTATCAACATGATGATTCCAATGCTTCTCTTTAACCCCAATCGACCTCAATTTTTAGCTTTCCATATACCCTACACACACATACACTTTTCTGGACCCCGCAGCTAACCCCCTCCCTTCATTTTCACATCTCCTTCTATATTTTTTCTTCTTCTATCAAAACCAGCTGATAAAAAAAACAACAACAGCAGCAGCAACAAAATAGAAGAGGAGAAACCAAAAAAAAACTGCTAGCAAAAATGACTGCAATCTGTCGTCTCAACGTTGATGACATTTTGAGTGAATGAACGAGCCTATCTTACCCGCAAACACAATCCAGCAGCATTCAGTACCACCCTGCCGACAATCCCCGCCCTCCCTCCCTCTCCCACCATATATAACGCCTCCTCTTCCGGGCACGTTTTTTAACAAATTGGTGTGATCCCAGAGTGACGCGTCATATTCGCAGACACTTTAGCAGCAACAGCAACGGCAACAGCAACAGCAGCACCAGCAGAGAAATTGCCAACGAGTTGAGTTGTTGAGCCAAAAAACCAAAACATACGCAGCATTTATAAGGCACTATAGTCCAGAGGAGGGGGAGGAGTGCGAGGTATTGGGGGGTTTGTTGAGGGGAATGTGAATGCGGGTTAGCGGGTAGGTCATTGTTAACGCCCACTCAACTCTATGCCATTTTTGTATTGATGGCCTGTCTGCCGCACAGATTTTATATAAAGCCGCCCCAGAGCTTCGACTTTGATGTCCCAGTGTTTCTCCCTCCCCTCTCACCCTCTCTCTATGTGTATCTATGTATTGCTGTGCGTGTCCATGTGTGTGTGTGCTAGCCTTTGGCATCGGCGAGCTTTTCTTTTTCTGGCTTGCTCTTGTTAACGTTGTGAGGGGGAGTAACGTAAACAAATCACTAAACAAAAACAAAAGAAAGGCACAATGCATTTAAGGACAGAAAAAGGGTATGCCAAATTAAATAAAAGAGTATACAAAATTAAAGTATTGGAAATTATTGACAAGACATTACCATCCATTCTTTTTCTTGGCTAAGACAGATTTTTGTGACAGAATTAAATATAAAAACTATCCGTGCCACAAAAATAGTTCAGATAATTTTTTTAAAAATAAGAGTTGCCAAGAAGTTTCTGCTTCAGTAAGGAAGTTTCCACTGTACCTAAATTTTGTAGTTTGAGTCACAATTGCGCACAAAAGTATGCTATACTATTTGCACTATTGCATTTGTTTTAGATGAAAATATTTACAATTTATTTTAAACTATTTATTTATATTTTAATGATAGATTTAATGATAAGGGATTTTGCTGAAAATAAGAAAAATTATAATCAGTATTTTTTGCCACATCTTGTGAACAGATATAATATACTAATATAATCAGCAGGGACATGCTGATCTAGAAAATGCATACATAGATAGACCTCAATGACTGATGTAAAATCATTTAAAATTCTTTAAGTATTCTAATTTGAGCAGAATATTATTTTAAAAATTTCAACATTAATTCGAATTTAATTTCAGTTATTTTCGACAACTTGTTTTCGAAGTTCTGGTTTGCGCTTTACCTTTGAAGAAATATATTTTAAATGGGCAGATCTAATAAGCCTATCAAAATCCACTTACGGGAAATCTGTTTCTCCCACTCTCTTTTGCTTTTTACATTTGTCTGTGTGTCTCTTTTACTGCCAAATTTTTCTGTTTTTTTTTTTTTTTGGGAACACAAATAGTCTATTTCCGTCAATACCAAGATAAAAGCACAAAAGCAAAATTGCTGTAAATTTAATCCGTTTGGGTGTGTGTGGGGGTTTGTTTTTTTTTTCTTTGGCTTGTTGCACCATCTGTGATTGTGTGTGTGTGAGTGCTTCTCTCTCTCTCTCTCTATCTGTGGTGTTGCCCCATCAATTTGAATGCATAGACTGTGGCACATACGTAGAGATTGTCGTTTATGCGAACATTTGGCTCTAATTCATTTTGCCCTTTGCATTTTTTATGAAAACGCAACAATGCCAACCCCAAGTGCAATAGAGAGGGGCAGTTACTCGCTTTCAGTAATTGTTGCATTTCACCATATCTCTCACTCTCTTTTCTCTTTCTATCTCAGTTACTCTATTGGAAAGTTTCCCCTTTCGTCTTTGATTAGCCGCAGACATGGACTCGGACATGGGGGAAGTTCAACTCATTGAAGAAATTACATTTACATATTAAAATATGCCAAAATGGCAACAGACTGAGAGACAGACAGACAAATAGACAAACAGGCAGACAGCCGTTAGACTATGGACATAGACATAGACGAACCTGCCTGCCTGCCTGCACCTGCGATTGGAAATTCTTGTAGCCTTGTAGCCTTTGGTCAATTGCCCAGCTATGTGCTGAATGTTGACTTGTTGTTGCTTGTGTACAATACATAGACAGCATGAGAGAGAAAGAGATAGATAGATTTTTAGCTGGAGTTCCCTTTATAGAAAAGGAGGCAAATATGTCTAGTCATGCATCCCAGGTAAAAGGTAGCCGACAATTGTGTCAAGAGGAGAACTTTGAAAGTTAAATTTTGAAAATTAATCAACAGCTATAAATTGATATTATTAAACAAATATCATGGAATAATCCATAAATTTAATGATTAGGAATTGGCAGCAAATTAGGTTATATTTGCCAACAAATGCTAATATTTTTATTGATGTTTTTTGTTAATTAGTAGAATATTTTGGGAAACTTGTTTTGATATACTTCAAATGAATAATTTGAATATACATACATATATCTTACAGATTCCAAATTTCATACCCAAAAACTTTTGTTCAAAATACAAAATAGCACTTTAGCGCTCCAGTTGGGAAAGAATTCAGGATTGCCACCAGGTGGTAATCCTTTACGAACAATTTCCAAGTTATCTAAAGTATACAAATACTATACCAAATTTATGTATGAAAACTGCAAACGAAAAGTAAATAAATTATTTAAATAGATTATCTTTGTTGTCAAATATAATATCTGAATCTGAAGCTATAGTTTCAATTTTTATTCTTTTAATTATAATAATTTATTTTTTACTTATTAATTTGAAGAACTTTTCATGCAGCCCATGTTTACCTTTTGTTTGTTGTAGGTGTATGTTGTGTTTGTATTGCCCTTTGGACTTTTTAGGCTCTTTCTCCATTTCTCCCACTCTCAATCTCTCTTTTCCACTCTCTCACTCTTTCTCTGTATGTTTTAAGTACCGTTGGCTGTTTGTTATTGTTGCTATTGCTGTTGTTGTTTGCTCTCTCGACTATTGCATATTATGCAAAATTGTTTATGCAAATATTGCGAAAAAGAATTAATTTATTTGACTTGCATGCTAATTTACGATCCAATAGCCAAGGCTGGCTGGCAACGAGATGAGGCGGCAGGCGGCAGCACCAGCGCCAATTCAACATTGGCCAGGCTATATTGGTAATTTATTGGTATGGCCGATAGCCATCCGAATCCCCATCCACTCCACCACACGATTCTCTCTCTCTTTACCCCTCCATCTTCTATTGCCATTTTGCATCCATTGCCGTGTCCACCCTGTCAACCTCGACCACCGTTATGTGTAGACACATTTGAAATTTAAACCAAACAACAAAGAACTGGTAGAAAATTATAACGCCCAAAAAATCAACAGCTGCCAGCCCACAAAAACCAAACAAACCGCATGTCGGAACCTACAATGTACCTCAAACCCCAACCTTCTCTTCAGCCGCTATCGCCGCTCCCTCCTCCTCTTTCAGCACCAGGCTTCTTTTTTTTTTTGGGCCAAACCGAAAGCCTAAACGGCATTGACCGCATAAGAGGAAGGCTGGCACAAGCGGAGGGGTTGGGGGCAGGAGATGATGTTGTGGTATGTGTGGGGTAGGCGGGGGTCATGCGTTCAAATCAAAAAACCAATTTAAAAATTGCCACAGCTGCCCCTTCCGAAAAAAAGAGAAGAAAATAAAAAAAAAAAAAAAAAAAAAGTTCAAAGTTGAGAAGGCTCAGCCAAGCGCGTTTGGACGCAACGCCGGAAAGCAGGCTATGAAAAATCAACATCTCACTGAACATTTTCGTGTTGGGTGGGCTTTTCCAAACTGTTGACCCCTGACCCCTTTTATCCGAAACACCATCACCATCACCACCAACCCCCCGCAAACACCACGCCAATTACAACACCCGCACACAGCAAGCAAATAAACGAAAGATTTCGTCAAATGTGTTTATCCGAACTATTTCCTGGCATTTTTCATATCTTAACTGCATCGGGGACCACGGAGGCACTCCTCCCCCCACACAGCCATACACACACATTACATTGGTCGACTGCCATCGGCGTCCTTCAATTTTATTTGGGCTCACAAATGTTTTTTGCGGTCACCGCAGCTTTTTAATAAGGTGAAAAATGCCTGGCGCAAATGTCGCGTTTGTTTAATGCTGTATAATTTTAGGCGTTAAAAAAAGCAAACAACAGCAACAGCAGCAGCAACAACAACAAATTGCCGGTGTTATACGGTAAAACGCTCTGGTCTGCCCCTCATCAAATATTCAAACGGTAGCCGGTTGGACCCTCACAAGGCACACAAAAAAAAAAAACAAAACAAAAACAGCAAAAACAAAAAACAACCGAGAGAGAGAGAGAGAGAGAGAAAGAAAAAAACGGCGTCAACAAAAGCCATCATAACAATTAATTTTGAAAACACGTGTAGATTGCTTTTTGCGGTTAGCGCCAGGACACACAGGACACACGACACAGGATACAGTGGAAAGGGGCAGGAGCCAAGGGGCTGGCAGGCGCAGGCGATATGCGGAGCTGACTAAAAATGCCAACGCCGCGACATCTCGACGACCTCTCGCACGGTTGGGCAATCATAAAACACTTTAAACATGTTTTCCTACTAGTTTATTAGTGTAAAACCAGGGCGTGGCTATCCCCGGTTCCCCACGACTCTTTTCTCGACCCTGTCCCCGCCATGACCACTCGGTCCTGCCCAGCCTGACTTCCTATTATTTATTTCAATGTCAAACAGAGCTATCCACTTGTGTGTTGCCCTAACACAATAAAAGGTAGATTAGAAAGAAAGATCGGTCATGGAACGTACGCCCTTCTTTTCATTCTCAAAAAAAGATTATTTTGATCAAATAATACTGATTAGAAATACATATATGGAAATACATAAAATTTCCAATTCTATTCTAACAATTTCCTCTTATAATTCTAATGAACATTTATAATCTTTGTTGAAAACATGGTATATAAATTTCAAAATCTAAAACTTCTTGAAGTATGGTTTAAAAATAATAAGAATAAAATATTGTCAAAAAGTCTGTCAACGCCACAAAAAAAAAAAGGGATAGTGGATTTAAAGAATCATCAAAAAGCCTTCACATCTTGATATTTTAAACTGATCTCTTCATTGAATACATATATTTTAAAATATTTTTATGTATTTATATTCTCTTAATTTGTATATAATATAAAACAGACTAAAGGATTTTGCCCACTTCATGGATAGTGTATTAAAAAAAAAAATCTGAAAAGAATTTCCATCGACATTTTTGGTGCCCCTTGCCGTTTGGATCATTAAAATGTCCAGTTGGAGACCTCCCGTCGACAGTTGACTGTGATTTCTGGCGGACCTCGTAATGGGTTTTCGGTCCGTCTGGCTGAAGGGTTGCAGGAACATGGCTTTAAATTTATTATAATTTCAAATGGTTCCCGCCCCCTTAGGAGCAGCTAAAACCATCTCTTCCTCTCATTCACCTCTCTTCTCGTTCGTTTGTTTGTTTGTTGGTTGGTTCGTTCTTTCGTTCGTTCGTTTGTTCGTAACACTATACTATACAGCGGCTTCACAACAACATGCCTTCTCCACCGGTTTGTTTAATAATTAATGTTTTGTTGTTCTTTCTGTAGTTTGTTGGCTAAATAATTTTTGCAGCCCACATATTATGGCCTATTGAAATAATTTACATAACCATGGCCAAAGGATATGAAATGGACAAACAAACAGCATATGCCAAGGACTTTTTGAGACTCTGACGTCTCCCGCCTACCATCATCCATCGCCCTATCGCCCATAACCTGTAAACCGTAACCCGTCGCCCGCCAAACAAGATGCCGAGACAGACGAAGCTTGAGGCATTGCAGGAGAGGCCACAAAGTCAACGGCTAGGTATAATTTATATGCAAATACACACGGTCCAAGTCTAAACTAAACACACAACACTCACATATATACACACACACACACACACACACATACCGCACACACAACCTGCAAACAAAAACAACCTACAGGAGAGAATGAAATGAAAGGGGAATAATGGTAGACGGTGTGGGGGGAATTGTTGTGCGGGCAACAACTCTGTCTACGACTGCGAATGTCTATTAAAATTTATTCGAGCGTAAGTACTGGGAAGCAAAACTGAAATCATGTTTTGCTTGGAGAAAGAAAATATATGCAAGTCTATTTTTGTTGCTATTGTTTTTGTTATTGTTGTTGACGTTGTTGTTGGAGAAAGAGAGAAAACTAAATGCTAAATAATCAAATGTACGCAAGGTATACGCAATGAACAACAACTCGGAAAAGGAGCCAAAAAATGGTAAAACTCGAGCGATGGTCAAATGAAAAGTTCACAAGCAAATTTCAAAACTCCAAAAAATAATCCAATGAATGAAATAAGATAATTGCATATTTGGAAATGAATGACATTTATATTCGATATTATTCTTTTATGTAAAATAGTTAAGAAGAATTAATTAGTTAATAATCGTTTTTCTATCGACTTTAAAAAATAGATTCTTGGGTTCCCCTTTGTCATGATTTCCAGGCAAAAAAATTCAAGAAGGAAGTTTCCATTCGAAAGATAAATTTTAAATAGCTGAAAATAATATGGGGTTAACGAAATTTCGTAGCATTGAAAAACAATTTCAGTTATTGATTCCTAGGCAAATTTAATAAAATTCGAATCACTTTGTTATTTCTTCATATGCTAAACTATATTTTGTTGGTTAATGATATAGATTTGATTTATTAGCAATCTATCATGTATGATTTTTTTGTGGTAAACTTTTCAATTAACCCTCGCATTTATATGCCAGCTTAGCCAGGAATATAGCATGCAGCAGCAGGAGTAGCAGCATAGCATGGCCAAGGCAAGTTAGGTGCTAAACAGCGCATGGCGTGGCTCAGCTACCTTTCTTTTTTGCCATTGCTTGTGCCAGTGCCTTTTCCCTATCAACCTCCCCGTCGCTTGTCAGCGGGCATCTTCAATTGGACCTTGTGAAGATAGCTGGGGATACAACTTTGTAAGTAGTTTAATTAAATTAATAAAACTTAAAGCTCAACTAAGGGCATAACGGGAAGCAAGCGAAGCACAAAAAGAGTGAGAGATATATAAACCAAGATAGAGACAGATACATATATAGAGTTGACTAGAGAGATACAGAAATGGGAAACCCTTCACAGTTTTAGGCAGGACACTCGCAGAAAAGTTAAGAACTACGAAAAGTACAAGAAGATGAAGGAACATCAAAGACAGCAAACAAATGCAACGAGACGAAACAGATAAAGAAAGGAACACACAGTAAGAAAGTGTGTGTGAGAGGGATAGAGTGAGTGTGAGTAAAGTGCTCGTTGCGTATTTTAATTTGGTTTAAAAACATTGTTTCGCAAAATCCCCAAAGTGTATGTCATTCCGAAAGCTGACGTCACGTCACAATGCAACGCAGAAAGTGGCAACCAAGCAAAAGAGAGTGTGTGAGAGAGAGAAAGGGACAGCAAGAAAAATGGATAGTGAGAGAAAAGAAGAAAATAGTGTGCGAAAGAGTGTGTGTGTGTGTGAGTTGTGACAGCAGCGTAAAAACCGCGCTGACAGCCAGACAGGAGAATTGGGGTATGAGCAGCACGCGCTTTGGGAACAACACACTGCAAATGTAAGAAATGTAAATTGTGTAGAGCCCCCCTCTCGTTCTACCCAATTTTTCAGTTTTTAAAACCTCTCCACCTCCCTTCCCCCATCTACCATTTTGTTATTCTTCTACTGGTTCTTTTTTCACGTGCTACCCCCTCGTAATGAACTCAAAAACCAACTCATAATTAAACGGGGAGTTATGTGACCGAAAAAGCTGAGCCAAAAATTGTAGCCTCGTCTCGGGTTTATGAACATTTTTCTTTCACTTCTCCGGAAAACCGAATAGGGTAGGGGTTACAGGGTAGGTAGAATGACTGAATGAATGGTTGGTTTGGTCGGTTGGATGGGCTGTGGAGGCAATAAAATGACAACGAAAACTTTCGGGTTACACCAAACAGATGTCGTAAAGTGCATACAAAATGGGAATAAATGGAATGACATGGGTTGGTTAGGGGCTATAGGGTATATGGGGGGTTAAGGGGTCCAGATATAACATTATGGATATAACCGCAGAGAAGATTGAATAGGAGAGTCCCAAAAGCAATATGTGCTAGGGAAATTAATCTCACTACAATTGTACGAAGATGAAAAGGTTCATAAACTTGATCGCTTTAGTTGTAAATTACTGAAATAAAATTTGCTTCTAAATTGATTTCTGCGTTTTTATCTTTTATAAAGAAAAAAAACAAAAAATAAAAGATAAACAAAGATGCGCTCAGTACAAACGATTTTTTTTTTCCATTCAACGTTAAGTGGATGCCAGCCATGGTTAGGTTAACCTATGCTTGGCCTGAGGCTCTTTACCCAAGGAGCAAGGAGCAACCACTTAAGTTCCAAGGCCAATCCGGAATTCAATTCGCGGCGGCAAGTTTTTGTTTTTCAACCAAAAAAAAAAAGGAGAAAAAAAGAATAAAAAAGAAAACAAATTTGCGTGTTTTCTTCTTTAAAAAAAAAAAGCAAAATAAAAAAGGAAAAGGGAAAAAGAAAAACTCTTGCACTGTGGCCAACAAAAGCTTAAGCGCGACCTCATTTCATGGCTAAAGGAAAACTTTCGCCTCTGCGCATTCAACCACTCACCCACACACACAAACACACACACATAGAGAGCAAACCCAACTCATTAAAAAGATCACCAACGATGCCGCCAGTGAACAATCGAACAATATCAACGGCTCTATAGCAACCCACAAAGCGTTAGCAGACAAAAGTGGCACCCAACCAGGGACCATAGCATAGAGGAGCAGCAGCAGCAGCAACCAACCCAAAAACTCCCACATAAAAAAAAATTAGGGCACTTACGCGTGCTGGCGTAAAAAAGCAGCAGCAGCAAAGTTTTCTTAACCCAACAATTCCTCGCTACCCTCACCTTACAGCACCCTCCTCGCTCTTCATTGGTTTGCCTCAACATGGCAAGTTTTAAGCAAATGTCAGCCAGCCTGATGATGACCCTACTTTTTGAAAATGTGTCAGAGCTACAAGTGAAGAGCAACTGTTGCGAAAGCCACTATGTCCCGCCAATCCCTTTTGCCCGAACCCCTCCCTGCGCGAACCCCTGTTAGACAGACCGACCACCCGCTGAAGTGGGTTGCTTGCTGCTACATAAATATTCAAAGCTTTTACATGGCTGCAGGCTGACTAAAAATGTGCAACAGCGAACAAAAAAAAAAAAAAACGACAGGACGATGATGATGATGGGTAGGGCTAGTACACGTACCCGGTATACCGGGTACTGGGTAGTAATGCTACTACGACCATTACAGTTAGCTGGCAGGGAATAGCTTAGCGGTGGGCGGCAGATTGCTGTTGCATCATGACGATGATGACTGAATAGTCAACTCGGGCTACTTGTATCTAGAGGGCGGCTTTAACTAGTATTAACAAGTAAAAAAATAAGATTAACAATGAGATAAAATATATTTTTCATATACATATTTATTTAATCATTGCTTTTAAATAGTTAAAACGTATTAAAGAGTATTAACATTCTATCTAAGTTGAAGCCTTTTTAAGCTTAAGTTTTAAGTTTCGTTTAATTTTTTAAAACATCTTCACAGTTGAACGACGAAAGAAAGAAAATTTCTTTTTTGGCCTTAGAATTCCAATGAAGACTCAGCTTAAGTAACTGAAACAAAAGCTTATACTTTAGTGAGTACGCTCTCTGAATTACAATTAACTTTTAAATGAATGAATTTTCAATTTTTGTGGGAAATACTTGAATTAACCAATAATAAAATTGCCTTTAGCGTAAGATAAAAATAGATGTTATAGTATTTTAATATTTAGTGCCTGCCCTCGCGCTTACGAATAGTCGTTGGCAGTGGCGTAAAATTGCAATAAACAAAAAAAAAAAAAAAACAAAAAAAAACGCAACAGCGTCAGCGTCAACATGAGAGGGAGCACTAATAACACAGAAACTGCTGCGGTAAAGGACAACAACAGAGTGAAAGAGAGAGAGAGACACGGGTGGACGGGCGTTCAAAAGGCTGGTTGGCAGCCCCTGACAGGACACCCAACTGTCAACGAGCTGGCAACCACTTAAAGCCGCCCGAAATGGCGCAAGTTTAAATTAAAATTTTTCCTCAAACAACGGGGCAATGGCGGCAGCAATGGCTGAAAACTTTCATGTAATTTCGCCTTGCATTTGTGGTGCGGATGGTAGCGGAAAAAAACTTTAACGATTTAGGCTCAACATGCAACACATTTTATGATGCCGATGTTTTCATTGTTGTTGCTAGTCTTGTTGCCGTTGGAGGACTACCGCCGCACTTTTAGGGCTCTTCTCTCCCAAAGCAAAGTGTGTTGCCACTCTTCTCACTCTGATTCTCTCTCTCTCTCTATCTATTCCTCTCTCGCAAGCCGACACACAAATGTGATCTATGCTTTTTTGCTGCCAACGAATTTCAAATTCAAGCCGCAGCCACAAAACACACAGGCAGCCTCTGCACATGCTCACACACACACACACACACATACAGTGGCAAGCAGCAGAGGCACCAGCAGCAGCAACAAACTTTTCGCCTCTGTTGCAACGCAAAAGTTTGTCTTTTGTATGAGGACGCGAACACGAGATGGTAGTAGCTCAGACTCCTCAGGTCTTTATGCCACCGCAAGTTTTTACTGCACTTTGTGAAGTTATCTTCTGTTATCCCCCCGCCCCCCATCCCCCATTCACTCTTATCGCTCTCGCTTACCCTTTCCCCTAAATAAAAAAAAGCTGCTCATACAGGATAAGCAACAACAAGAACAAAGCGGTCAATGCAACTTCGCCTCATCTTTTCACCCATCTCTTATCTCTTCTGCTCTCTCTCTCTCTCTCTCTCTCTCGTTCTCTGTCTCTATCGTTCTCCATCTTTGTCTTAGGGGGCTTTTGTGGCAGAGATTTTGTGCGAAGCGAACTCTGACAGAGGAATCACAGTTTATGAATTTACTGGGCACATGACTAAACACAAGAAACAGCACCAGTCAAAGCATCCAAATTGCAAAATGACTCTTAAGGACATAATATCTACATACACTGCCAAAAATTCAACATAATATCAAAATGAAATCAAAAAGAGAACAAGAAAATTCTTTAAAATGCATTTTATATAATTAATTATATTAATGAAATGAAAATTGTCTTTAATTATTATTGGATCATTGACGATTTCTGGATAATAACATTTAAGATTAACTTTTTGTAAAACAAATTCATCCTTATTGTGGAAAATCTTTTTCCATTTCGGAATGTAGCTCATCAGCTGACTGACATCTTAAACTTTAAAAATATGATTTGGAAGTTTTCACTTAATGGGAAAAATAATGTTTAAAATTTAACCAATCAACAAACAAGATCAAAAATTTATGAGTTGCAGACAAAAATCTAAACTAAAATTGAGTAAACATTATTTTGAGTTACTGTATCCAAGAAGTTAATCTTCTATATCTTCTATATATGTATCTGCATGTATATATTTTTACAATATAGTAATAGTTTTATTTACGATAAATGTATATATGTATATAGTAAGTTTATATTAAAATTATATTCGTAGCAATACAAAGAATTTTCAGGTTTAAAATATTGCTACATTTTCTATTAATTACGCTGAGATTATTTAAGAACTTTCAATATTTGGAGTATTCTAAGTTCACAATTAGCTTAAATAAAGTTATTTGCCATTGAGTTACAAAATGAGTATAGAACTATAACAATGAAACTGAATAACCAACAACTTAATTGATTAGAAAACATATGGACAAGCGAACGGCTCTCGAATGTTATACAGAATTGCATAGTATATTTGCCTTCTTAGTAGCCATACCAAAAAAACACAACATGGTCAACAACCTTTGCACAATATGGTTGTTAATAGTAGTAGGTGGTACTAGTGGTAGTAGTAGCAGATAGTAGATTGATTGACTGCCATTTAACAACAATCGTTCAAGTTCAACTCAAACAATCGAAAGACACACATATATCAAACTTACATAATGCGTGTAGACTAAGTCGCATCAGAGGCAAGTATAGTTTCATCATCTTTGCCATTCTCATCTCTCTCTTCCTATCTGTCTCTGTCTTCATCTCTCCGTAAACAAGAGAGAAAATGCTGTTTAGAGAGCAATGACAAGGGAGGCGGACGATGGGGTATAGAAGAAAATTTTAAAGTAACAACGACAAGGACGTGAATGGGAGAACTTTATAAACTAACCAGAAACGATGATGCCCAACAGGAAAGTCGGTGCAGAGCTCTGCTGTACCCCAAAGTCGAAGAAATTTGCAACACCTGGCAAAAGTTTTTAATTATATTAGAAGAAACTGCTGCAGAAGAAAGGAATTTCCGATTTTCCGTTTCCGTATTTTTTTTTGCCTCGTTTTTTTTTTTTTCTTCTTGACTTTTTCTTCATATTATTTTTCTTTTTTTTTTGTTTTGATTGCTCATTCTATTCCTTGCTATCGTTCTTTTGGGCATTGTCTTGTCCCTCTTTTGCAAATTAATTGACACGAATTGATGGGTTTCAGTGTCAACATGGAAGAAGAAGAAGATGCGGCAGCAGCAAAAAGTTTTTATAACTTTCTTGTCGTAATGTTTTTGTTGTTGTTGCTAGTATTTCATCGCTCTAGCAACAATTATGTGACAGCAAACGTAATCGTTCGCTTCCTGCTTGGAGTGCTACTACAACTACCACTACTACTACTACTTTTCTACTACTAGTAGTAGATAACAATTTTGAACACGACGCCTTTAATTGGCGTAATTTTGTCATCGATTTAATTAAATGTCCATACAATTTTTGCTTTCCACCCAAAACGGAAGTTGAAAAGTGGCAGACAAAGACGGAAGTAGAAGAAGAAAAAGAAGGACGAAGAGAAAGGAGGACGGATGGATGGACGGACATCTGTACCAGCAGCAACAACTCGAAGCCTCGAGCCTCGAGGCGAGAAGTTTGTTTGCAAAGAACTCTTGTGGTTTCCATTGCCTGTTGTTAAACAATTGATTTCTCAATAAATCGTGCAATGCACTGCCTGAACGAACAAAGCAGGACGCAAGGATGAAGATAGCTATATACATATATATAATATATATATATATATATATATATATCGCTCTCCCTCTCTCTTTCTCCATAGATATGTGGGAGTGCAAAGAGCGGGTAAGGTTGATACGGTGGCAATGCCGCTTGGTAAGCTCCATGAAGCAAAAACAATTAATTACAAATAGCATGTTGACTTGCAAACAAAAAGGAGTAAGAATATTGACAGAGAGAAGAGATGCAATTGATGGAAATGAGGGAAAACGGCTTATATAAGAGAACATTGAACTGAGATAAAGTGGAAAACTTTTTTGCGCAACAGAAAAAAAAAAAAAATTTGCAGCAAAACTAACATTCAAAGCTAGCCTACATATATTCCATTCGTCTAGAAATTATAGAAAAGTAGGTTATACAAATTATAAGTACACTTTAAATATAAATTCAATTGGTTTTATTAATGTTTAAACGATATAAAGTAAATGCTTTGCCTTATTTATTTCTGCTTTATAGACTGAATTAGTTTTCACTTTTATTCACTTTTAAGGGTTTGCTTTGGAAAAGTTTTAAAGTTGATTTAATAGATTTATTTATTCGGTATGTAACGGTAATATATTGTCATTAATTAATACTTTTATCGCAGTCAATATACTTCAAACCACTGTATTCATTTGAGGTAAAAGTCCTGGCGACAATGTCAGAGACGGTCAGCAACAAAATGTCTAAATAGACTGCAGCAATTCTCACAGGCACGTAGGCAAGCAAACAAACTCACTGTATGACTGAATTGTTGGCTGTCTGACTGAGACGTTGGCTAGACAATAAACAATTTCGAATCCTTTTAATGCCAATAATGATAAACAAATTCAGCAGGAGACAGCCGGGAAATGGAATGATGGTAGTACGAGTATTTCATCTGCTGGGCACGATGACATGAAAAGCAAATAGAATACAAAAACCGAAAAACGAAGTTGCAGACTAAAGTGTATAGCGGGGCAGAGCAAAGATAGAACAATGCAACCTATATAAAAGGGAAAAGTCCTTGAAAAGATTGCGTCTCATCAACTTAATTTAATCAGACACTCTGTGTACAAAAAAAATAAATAAAGAAAAAAAAAAAACAAGAAAATAAAAAAAGTAAAACCAAATTGCATCCAAGAAGAAAGAGTGTGATAGAGTGGGGAAGGAAGATATTGTACTCTTATGCCCATCCCCGGCATATGCCTACGCGTGGACTCACAAAAGCGTAGCCTAGGGAGAAAAAGAGAGGAGTGCCAAGTACAGTACCAGAAGCAGTAGCAAGAGCAGGGACCAGAAGCTAGAGTAAGAGTAGTAGGAGCAAAAGTATGGGTACATTGAGGACCAGGACACACCCCCTATTGTTGGGCTATGGCTTTTTGCTTTCTGCCTTTGCTCTTCGTCAAGTATTCCAGCAATTTTCCAATTGAAATCATTAAACAATTTGCATTCCACTTGAAAATTGCGTTAAAATAACAACAGTTTTACAGAGGCACAGGACCATATACCTCTCCATCTCTCTGCCTCTCTTCATTTCTCTTTGTCTCCCACTCTCTGTCGCTCGTTTGCTTTTTGTGTGTGTGTGTCCCCTTCTGTCTATGTCGCTTGCCTCTGTCTATGTCCTGACCATTTCCATTGCTCAAAAATGTAAACTGCTGTTGTCCTCGCACCACCATCATTCCAGGGCACTCTATTTGTTGCCTTTTGTTGCAGCAAATTGAGCTTCGAAAGCATTTCGGTGGCAGGCAACAAAGTTTAATTACGATGAATGGAGGCGCAGCAAGCAGTAACATCAGCAGCCGAAAAGTATGCAACAAATATTGAAACGTGGCCGTTTGTAATATTTGAAATTTTTGCGCCTATCAAACAAATGCAAAATGTGGGCATTGTTACTTGCCCAGAAAAAAACTTCAAACGAACATCCATTTTTATAATTAGTCTTTTGTTGTGATGGTTCCTCACCGAAAATGTATATATGTATGTACATACATATATATATATACAAACAGTTGCACCCTCATAAAATTTAAAACATTTGTGTTCAACTTTTTGCCAATCATTTTATAAGGGATTTGTATGCACATATGTATATACAATTTATAGCGCATCAATCAACTAATCAAAATTTTTTTATTAAAAGCATTCATTCATTAAAATTAAAAAATAAAATTTTTTATAGTTTATTTTTTTAGTCATGCTCTTGAGCCTAAATCTGGTTTTGTTTGAACAAAACGATTTCAAAGCCTTCAAAGTAAACTTTAAAGTATAAAGAGAATGTTTATAAATAATAAAAGTTTTGTGGATTGTTTTGTTATTGTGAACTTTTTTTTTCTGAAGTAAAGTAAATTATAGTTAGAAAGCAAAGAACACCATCAAAAACCGCACTCTTCATACATATATGAGCTTGTCACATTTTCGATCAATTTATATAAATTTCTTAATAAGACCGAAAACTTCATTAATCAATGTTCATACATCCAGTAAATTTGAATATTTATTGATTATTTTGACTTTAAGATGCCAAAGCATCTCACTTACAGATAATAATTGTTAAAAAATTTTAAATGGATTTAATATGAAAATTTGATTATTTCTTGTTAAGATTTCTGTTTGCCATTATTTAACTTTTAATTTTCAAGTCATTTACACTTATTGTTAATCATATAGGATTGCTGGACATAAACATACATACATATTTTCAAGTTTTTATTTATGCTTGATTTCTAGACAAATATGAATGTACTTTTAACATTTGTTTTTGATTTTTAGACAAATATTTAAAGACTTATATTTTTACAGAGGATGGTTGCAGACCGCATGGTTTTACAAACATTTGTAAATCTTGATGGAACCATTTTGTTATAGCTTCAAATAGAAGGTAATAGAAAAATTGAAGTATTAAATTCAGATATATATACATATATATTGCTATAGTATTGTACTTACTCCAACGGGAACCAACTACAACGGGGCAAACGGAATGCAAACTGCGAGGATCAGGTGTACCATCATCAAATTTGTTATACCAAAATAAACTGCTGCCTTTTTTGGGTGCAACTGTTATTTTATTGAGGGGAAAAACAGTTGCCCCACCCTCCGATACTTCACCAGCCTGTGTATATATGATTTAATCAATAAAGATAAAGCATCGATAAAATCATTTCTATATAATTACGTAAAATATAATACTGGCAGATCGATCGCCTAACTTCTTTATGACATCTGTATCCAGGGCACGATCTGAGAAATAGTCATGATGTGGCATAAAAAAGCCCCCCACACTAAATGTGGCAACCTGTAGAGCCGTTATTTTCTTCACATCAAGACCTGTCATATCGATAATACGCTGATTGATACGTTCCAAAAACTCTGATGGATCGTATAACCACGAGAGACGAGCCACAATTTCTCGACTTTCATTTTCCGTGCGGTTATGAGTCCTGACACTTGTCCAACCGTTTGTCATATTTGCTGCAATGGCTTGACGTTTCATTTCATCAATCTCATCATCTGATAACACATTATGATATTGCACTATATATGGATCAATACTTATTTCTTCTAGTTTTAATGGGGCCAAACGAAGGAATGGTGTGGTCGTAAAATTATAACGACAAACGAGATTTGTACGTGGTGGAAAAGCACCTTGACATCCGGCCAAATGAGCTAAATGATGTTCCATATTTTTAATTAGTGTAACTCTTGCGATTGGTATCGATTCAGATTTATTATAAGCCAAACCGTTTATTGATTTAGCATCTACTGATTTTAAGACATTCTGGATTTTATTATAAACTTCCTTTATGGGGAGTGATGGATCCTCTTGTTGAATACCTTTTTGAAGTTTTTTTCTTTTTATATAATTTATCGAATTTTCTATTTAAATTTTACCCACCAAGTATCAGCAGAGTTTGAGCATACTTTAACTGAATCCCATCTAATGGATCACCCAGCATTTCTTTATATAATTCAGCATTTGGTTCAGATTGATGGTTTAGGGCATAGCTATACCATTTTGCCGCCCGTTGATAATCACCAATTTGAAATTTAAAATTACCCAATGTTACACAATCGCGCACTGTTAAAGTCCAACTGATGAAATCAATAAACAGAACTAAATAATCTATACTAATTCCAAATTTTTAGTTTAAAAATTTTGACTTACTTTAATTGACTTTTTGGCAATTTTCCATTGGCTAAATCTTTAGGAGCAATCTCGTAAGTTATCTCTACACGATGCAAGTTTTTAAGCATCTCAAATATATCATCAGATTCTGGAACTTTAGGTAGAATCCCTTTCGCAATATGTTGTATAGAATCGTTTTCAGTATTAGATTTAAGAAACTTTTGCCATTGTGGCCAATCTTGATGCAATCGTCTTATAATACCAAATATATTCAAAGGATTTGAAACATATTTTGCACATTCATTATAATCTGAACATTGGGGACGTTTCAAGTGTTTTACATAACTAAAGAGAATTTTTATTTTAATTGTTCAGATTAATCAGTGGGTGGGTTATCAATTACTCACACTTGTATCATATTAAGTTTTCTTTCCAGCCCCATTGTAATCTGAGTTAAGGTTTTCATTAACTCTTCTTCCAATTTATATAGTTTAACAAATCCAAGAACTGATTTACTATATAATTCTCTCTGATATTCCATTAGATATTCTTCATAGTCACTATAATAATCTTGTCCTGGACTTTCTTGAACTAAGATTAGTAGAATTACAATAAATTTTAAATAACTTTGCATTATATTAAGATTTGTTTTCAGCACAAGATCTTAAGTAAAACTAAATGTGAAAGAGTTAGCCAACAAAATGACTAAATGACATGCTTTAACATAAGTTAGTCATGCTGATTAAGCAAGTATGGAACTGTTTACCTTGACTAATTCAAGGCCGATGGTGTTTCTAGAAAAAAGTTTAATAAAATTGTATTTCATTTTCAGATTGAATGTAATCAAAACTTTTATTTTTATAATTATTTTTAAGGTGCAGCAGCAGCTAATCTTTTATATCTATCCTTTTGTGCCAATTTAAGCCAAATCTAGATGGTTTAAATTTTCAATTTTTCGTATTAAAGATTTTCTTAGTATTTCTTCAATCATTATTCTTGATCTTGATTGATCTACAATTCCATTCATTTTGTTCAATCATTTAATCTCAATTAATTTACCAAAAAAGAAGAAGACGGTTAAACTCAAATCCATCATGAAAATGTATTACCCTTGGGCCCAAAATCCTTATGCTACTGCACTCGCCTCCAGTGTCCTGCCAATTTATGCACTTATGGTAGGTTAGAAGAGACTTCCTTCAAGTCTGCTCTGCATATCCAATCGAACTACTCTGCAATTCATCAACTGTCAAATCCCATTTAATTTTGGATTATAGCAAATAATTATAGAGCCAGTTCTTCCTATCCCTTCAGCTTCTCTATACCTTTGCTCAGGTACTTGGGCACTTATCTTTCACAAGATAATAATAATAACAACAACAACAGCATCAGTGGCAACCAGGCCAAAGGCAAAGCACTCAAAAGCCACTTGCCTTGTGTTACTGCAAGCATGGTGAGAGGGAAGGACCAAACAGAGCGGAGAAGTGGAATGTCCAAAGATTTAGCTGCCACCCAAAATGGTAGTCAAGGTTGGCAATTGTTGCCACAGTCTGTCTACCTATTCAGGGTGGGTGGGAAAGGGGTATAACCAAGATATACCTTAGCTACCATGGACAAAGTTTCAACAAATTTTATTTGATTGTCTTGCAAATGAATCTTGAAATCTCAATTTTAACAAAAGCTGACCACTACAGAATTACTTTTGATAATTAAACAATTCATTTTGGGAAATGTCTAGAAAATTAATAAAACTATTTCAATTTCAGACTGAATGGGCAATAAAAGTAGTTTTAAATTAAAAATCTACAGAAATATATTCCAAAATTAGATTTTATTTTTATTGTGGGTAATGCGAACATAATTAAATGTTTTGGAATTAAGTTTGGATTAATTGGTTGTGAATCTACTGATTTAGGCCCATTGTACTTGGACAGCATTGTTAATACCCAAGGGGGGTGATAGGCGAAAAAGAGAGAAAGAGAGGGAATGTGTACCATTTTGAGGCATTTGTGCTGAGTGCAGCAAATTTTCCTGCATGCTAGTAAGAGAGAACCTGATGCATTCGTCCATCCATCTAGCCAGACGAACGGCCAGCCATACAAACGGCAGACTGACGAAATGACGAACAGACAAGCAGACAACCAACCAAACCAACAGACCAACCAACCAACCGACAAACAAACAAACAAACGAAACTTTTGTCCAGTCGATTGCAAATTGCTGTGGCAGGCTAACAAAACACTTGGCCAGACTCTACTCCAAACTGAACCAAACCAAACCGAACTGAACTGAACCAAACCAAACCGGTGCCCGAGTCCGAGCCCCGTCTAGATTTATTTACATTTGAATTTTTGAGCAAGTTGATGAAATTTCCTGTCTGCCATCTCTGGGCGGGCGGGCAGTCGGTTGGTTGTTCCCATCAATAAAAGGTGGCGAATGCTTTTGTGGCGGCCTTTTGTATGCATATAATTAAAAATGCAGCCAACCCAAAAGGCAAACAGAGCGAACAAACAGACACATAGCCAAACCAACCAGCCAGCTAGCTAGCCAGCCGGCCGGCCAACATACAGGCCCGAAAGAGTGCAACAGCAATTTTTGTTTTTTATATACAGATCTCCGACTTTTGCATAAAATTTTTGTTTGGCCATTAGAAAAATTATTCAATTAAAGTTCAGACATTAGCCACTAAAACACACACACAAATACAAACGGATGCTCTATACTTACACACCTTCTATATATGTATGTATATATATGCCCACATGTATACAAATGCATGTGCATAATGAGTACACAGATTCATTGTATGTATGCGTACTTGCCAGTTGCCAGGATATCCGCTAGATGTGCGCATCGAGGCTTCAGTAAAATTAACAGCAAATGCGCTTTAAATGCCAAAACAATTGGGCCGCCATTTGCTGTTCGCCACATTCGCTCTATTGACCCAGAGATACCAGCAGCAGCAGCAGCAACAACAACAACAGGAACAACATAGGGCCACGCCCCCAGGGCGCTGCGGCGTCTAAAACGGAACTTTGGAGCGGACATGGAAATGCGCAAAAGGACTTTGAGCCAGTAAGAGGAAACTGTAACAGATTAAACTTGGCACGCACGGCAAAGGCTGACAAGGAAGGGGAATAGGCATGGTGAAGGCCCGGTGGCGGGACGAAAGGGGGCGTGTGGTCTGGTTTGGGTTCTGGAACGTCGACTGAATGAGGAAGTGAAGACAATTTCAAAATACAAGGCTAGCTTGATCGTTGCCAACAAAAGAGGTGCCAAGTCAATCAACGACTAATAAATGCACTTACTAATTTCTTTATTAAAATTTTTCACCCAAAAGAAAAATTATGGATTATTATAAATGAATACTTGAAGAGTTTAAAAATCTGTATAAATAGCTATTCTTATCATTATAAAAGCAAATATGTTTATCTATTTCGCAACTGATCAGGAAGACCTATTTAATATGATTTGCCGAATAGAGCTTTATTTTAATGCATCTTGGCATTATCAAAAAATTATAAAACAATATACATAAAGTATATTAAGATTTGTATACTTATGTATTATAGCAAAGTATGTTGATGAGAGTACTTGAACCTGAAAAAGAACTGGTTCACGCACACCTATGGTATTTGTGCAAAACTATAGCTAGTTCCAATCCGTTAAACCTTCAATAAGTTCTCTTACAGGTCCAGAATGATTCTGTTATATATTTGCCTTTATATGATATTTAGTTATATGTATATATTTTTCTCATTTTAATTTCAGATTTTTTTTTTATTATTATTAAATCTAGAGCAAGTCAGTATGTGAAACGTTTAGTTTATTTAGCCAACACTTAATATGGCTAGTTCAAATAACAATTGAATGGACTCTCGACTTTTCTATTATTTAGACCAAAGAGTCGAGTGCAAACATTAGCCATGGGCCATATAAATACAACAAACAAAAAACGTTAATCTAACCAGACTCAACTGACTGGGAAAATGACTAACTGACTGACTAACTGACGGGCTGACTCTCTTCTTCTCTGGCGAAGGCAACAGCGGCATCAAAGTCGTTTGTCGAGAGTCGAGAGATAAGACAGCCGTTCGCTCCTTTCTGGCATTTGTAATCATATTTTGCCGCGCAATTGCAAATGCTCGCACATACGCACATAATCACACATATCCTGGCAAGGATATGAGCAGTTTTTAGATTTATATAACCACTATACATATGTATTATATATATCAAATATATATATATATATGTATATGCCAGACGTCTCTGCCAAACAATATGAAAGTCTGAATCAAAGCCGGAGCCAGAGTCAGAGTTGGAGTCGGAGTCGGATTCAGAGTGAGCGTT
Organism: Drosophila emarginata; assembly: GCA_037075365.1. Classification (NCBI taxonomy): domain Eukaryota; kingdom Metazoa; phylum Arthropoda; class Insecta; order Diptera; family Drosophilidae; genus Drosophila; species Drosophila emarginata. The sequence goes on along the minus strand of JBAMCD010000014.1, from coordinate 1,937,334 downwards.
ATTTTACTGTGTATATGCATATATTAGTTATTAATGCGTACGTGAAACGCATATTGAAAATGCCGCAGCTAACCAATTTGCCATAGGGGAAGTGAGAGAGTGGCCAAGAAGTGCAAAAGAGACGGGTGGTTGGGTAGCTTGTTGGTTCGGCCTGGCAGATTTATGTGGTTTTTGCAGCAAAGAATGCATAATATTTACCCTAGCTGTTTGCTAGAATTTGTAGAGTAGCGGACTTTGGTCTCCATTAAACATTCATTCATTTTGACTGGCGCTCCCCTTCCCTCTCTCGCCACATCTTACCAACATTCCCTTTCTTTTGGCCACCTAACCATCTAGCCACGAAGCCGCCAACTTCTCTTCTCTGTCGCCATTTAACATCCCTTTAACTAGTAGTAGCGTAGTAGTTGAAGACCAACTCCAACTTGACTTTGTTGCGGTCGATGAGATTTCTAGATGTGAAAAGTTGTTCTAAAGGATGCGGTTTTTCCCCCCGTCATATAGAAGAAGGATGTGGTGAGGAGAGGGTAGGTTTCTTATTCTCATATATACTTAAAATTATATATGATATTAAAGCAATTTTCCCTTTTATATGTATATATATGTACATATATATTTATATATATATGTATATATATGTACTTAAAGTGAAAACAAAAACATTGATTGATGGTTTTTAATTTACAACAACAATACACTGACGATGACAACAACAGAAGCAACTTTCACATAAACCATTTTCCACTTTCACTAGCCCTATGATAGATGAGTTTTTAAAGACTTTCACTCGTTTGAAAAAGGAAATATGGTATATTATTTGGTTGACAAGATATGACTTTAAAGTAACCCAGAGATACTATAATAGATTCTGTTTTTTTAAGGGAAGTAAATAACTTTTAATGCTTTAATTGTATTAGTTTTAAAAGAAATTTAACAAATTTTTCATAGATATATTTTTTAATTGAAAGTACATATGTATGTAACTATGCCTAAAATGTAGCTGATCTTGTATATATATATACATATGTATAATATATAGAACACCGAATCTGTGAATCTAATTCCATATCCTTTGTGATATTTCTCTGTAACCTAATATTCTAAGATTTAGTTCATTTAATCACTTCATGAACGACCCTTTAATAGCATCAGTTTTGACAATAGACCTATTCTATGCTAAAAGATTAACTTTTGTCTATTTCAATTGTTACCTAACCGATCTGTCCGCTTATATCTGATATTAGCATATTCAACTGCAATAAATTTTTTAATAAACTCTTGTACAGCATTCATGTATACTCTACAAAAATGGTATACTAATTTTGTGCATACAGAAAGACAAAAAATACTTGTCCTCATAATATTAATTAGCCGACAAAGTTATAGGAATAATCCCTGGACTTTTTAAGGTAAGAGGTGGTATAAAAACCAATTTGGTGTCTTCCAAAAGAGATCTTAAAACAACAACAGCAAAATCGGATAACAATATATGTATGTACATATGTACATGTTAACAATTAAAGGTTTGGGATAAACCTTTATTCGGAATTACTAAATCGCAAGTTTTTCATTAAAATAATGGACCCTGTTTTAGAACTGATAATCTTGGAAAAGGTGAATTTTAGCACTTTGCATTTAAGAATTAAAATGGCTGATATTACACCGAACAGAACTGAAAGATCTTTATTAACTAAATCTTTTGTTTATTTGCAAGGGTATAGAAATTTTCGATATATCTTAAAGTACTTGTTCCTTCTGGTCGGGTGGTCTTTTGTTGCACTTGTTTTTTATTCTTTTTTAGTTATGTTTTGTATTTTGTATCTTTATACATATATATTTTTTAATGTGTGTGTGCGTGTATTTTCCCTTGTTTTTGGCAATTTCGCTTCGTCTGTTGCTGTTGCTGCTGCCAATTTGCGCAAATCGATTTTGTGACTAATTCAGCAAATTTTAATTGCGCATGCATTGAGCATGAATAAATAAATATGCGTATGGAGTCCTCTCGATTGCAGTAGAGCAAAAGTATTTTATTATTATTATTATTATTGTTTTGGCATAGCATGGAAGAATGCAAAAACAAAAAACATAAACTATCAAGTTTTATGATGCCGAAAAGATGTACACACGCACAGACACACAGAAAGGAAGAGGAGAGAGAGATTAAGTGGAAAAGAGGGACGAAGAGTTAGAGTGAAATATGCAAGGAAGTTTTTGACCAGCCAGCAGCAAATAGTTTTATGAGGAGTTTCACTCAGGAGTAGCAAAAGCAGACGCATAGACAGGGGCCTTGGACATGACCATAGTCTTGGACATGGACAACAGTAAAGAAGATGCTTGAGAGATGGAGATGGGTAAAGAAGTGGAGGAACGCCAGTGCCAAGTTTTTGGCCAAAGAGCATATAAATTTCAACGCGATGCAACAGAGGCAAGCCCTAAAACCCTACGCAACTCTTAACTTTTTCTCTGCCTTTCTGCACATAATCAAGTTTCAATTTCCAGTTGCTGCTTGAGAAGATTTTTCAAGCAAAACTAACAATGCGGAAGATGAAAATGGGTTCGGGTAGTAGGTAAAGAGAAGCAGGATGGGGTGGAAGATGACTAAGCCCAAAAAGAGAGAGCCACCAACTATTACTATGAAAACTACTGACCAACAGTTGTCAACGGCAGCGGAAGAATGTGTAATTACACTGACCAACAAAGGGTTTAATTTTCAAATGCTCAATAAAAATTTTCCTAGATCTTAGAATAGGAATTAAATTAACTATCTCAAGCATTATTTTTGTTCACTTTGTTTTCCAAATAATGTATATTTGATTCTGTATATCAATAGTTCGCTTTTTATTTTAGTTTTTCTTTAGATGTGAAATTTTTTTTCAGGTTTCAATTTTCAATATTTCAATATTAATAGATTTTAATTTTCTTCAGATATGAATATCTCCAAAAATAATTTTTTTTCTGGTTCTCCTTCAAAGATTTATTAAGTATCAGCGGGTTTGTTTTCTTCATTACTTGGGGTCAATGAACGCACAGCTATTTTGTAGTCAAGTGTTTTGCCTTTTTCTCTAAGAATTTTTACCAGCAATTTAGCAAAACGGATTAAATTAAAAAAGAAATCATAAGAAAACTGTACAAATCAGTTAACCAAAGAAAGAAAAAAGGAAAAAAATGGTAGAAAGAGAGAGCGAGACACCAAAGTTTCGCATTTTTTTGAGGAAAAGTTTTAGCCGTTTAGCCGTTTCCTTTTTCAACACATTTTGCACTGATATTTTAATGTTTCCTTCTTTATTTTAATTTTATTTTTTTTTTTGTGTGTATTTTTTTCTGTATTTTTTTTTTGTTTCTTTGCTCAAGGATTTCATTTAATTTGCCCTTGCCCTTCCTCTTGAACTCAAGAAACGGAGACGAAGACGGAGACTCTAAAGTTCATTTCTACGCTCATTACACTTTTGCTTACGAAAATTGTTTTTCAAGCCGCACACTCACTGAAGATGAAGCCGAGTTGGAAAAAAGATAAAGGATAGCAAAAATGGGAGATAATTTTGGAGTTGGGGTTGGGTAAAGGGTGACCAGGCCAGGCCAAGCTAAGGCTATATGGTTGACTAATTCATTTAATTCAAGAGTTTTAATAAAGTTTGTGCTCGGAGCACATTTTTTGGAGAAACTCCCCCAACCAACGACAAACAGGACGGACCCCTCTCTTCCACAACCCCAAACTCTTGAAGTTTTTTTTTTGCGTGTTTCCCCTACTTCTCTTATTGCTTGGTCGCTTTATTAAGCGCATAGCACGAATTTTCGTTCTTTGGTTTTTTTTTGTACTTCACCTCTCCCTATCTCACTCTCTCTCTCTTTTACTTTCTCTGTCTGTATTACTCGTTTTTGCTTAGATTTAACTGTATAGTAGACCCTTTTGCCTAGATATAATCAAAAGTGTTGCGACCTTAGACAAGAGTTTTCTCTCCTACAATTCCTCCTGTCCAACATCTCCCTCTTACTCTCTGTGTTTCTCTCCCTCTCAGTTGCATGGGTCATAATTCATTTTTGTGTTTGGCGTAGGCGGGGGGCTGAAAAGGAGTCTTTCAAAATTTGCTTGATTTGCTTTGTGGCGTGAAAAGAAAGGCCAAAGAAAGAAAAAAAAAAAAAAGCGAAAAACCTTTTTTTTGTATATGCAAATTTGTTTGCTCTACTCTGTAATTTATTTTACAAAATTTGTTAGGCTTATCTGTGTGTGGTTGCTTCGCTTTTTTTGGCTCATGAAATGAAAGTTTTTTACACTTTTTTTTTACAATATAAAATATATATATATATACGCATATATACATAGAAAGTGTATACTTGTTTGTGTATTTACATAAGGCTGGTAGGAATTTTTGTTGTATAGGCATTTCCGAGTTTCCAATATAAAAAGTGTCAAATTTGCAGATTAAAGATTTTCTATATAATCATAAAAAATAATAAATCTTATTAAAAATTTAAGGCTATGTTGAACTATTGAAAGACTGATTTTAAAGCCAAACAGATTTTAAAGCCAAACAGTAAAAAGTTCAAAAATATATTTTATTTATACATAAATAAAAAATTTTGGTGAATCGATGTAGTATAGTAGTTTAGTATATTTCAACCGATACTGTTTGCCATTAGAACTGCGTTTTATATACATATTATATCATTAACATTATTTTACTTAATGAATATACATATATGCATATCAGATTTCTTTCTTAATATCTCCTTTGTTCTTATATATGTATAAAATTAGACTGCATTGGATATAAAATTTAATATTTTACATCAATTATTGGTTGAAAGCCATCATGTCGTATACGTAATATTACATGAGTACATGAAAATTACTATTGAAATTATCTATGATATTATACAACTGCTAAAAGATATTTTATAAAATTCTGCTGAATGATTTAGGTTCGAAAATTTGTGTGTATTCTGATCAAAACGAAATCTATACTAAAAAACGAATTAAGTTGAGTCTGTGTAAATAAATATTAAGTTATTAAACAGAACTAAACCGATGAAACAATTAACAGAGTATTCCCAAATTTATTTCTCATTTTCGTTTGCATTTCCATTTATTATTTTTAATAACCGTGTGCAATCGAAATGAGTGATGAGAATTGTGAAAAGTTTTTTTGAAGATTTTTTTTATTGTAACTTGCAATCAAATTTCACAAGCTACAAACAATAGCTAAGATGAAGATGGGGTCAGGGAGAAAAACTTTTCATCTATGGATACAAGTTGAATATTCTTTCTGCTGCTCTCGGTACTGCAGTTGTTGTTTGTCTCTTGCTCTGTATTTATCACAGTCTCAATGTCTCTGTCTTCGTGTCTCTGTATTTTAGTCCAACAAATGTCTGACTGTCTGCCTGTTTGTTTGTCTGTCTGCCAACTCTTAGCACCATACACAGCTTGTGCCTAAACCTTCCCAAAAGGCAACTAAATTCGTGGATTGTTGCGCTCTTCTCATTCGGGATGTACATATAGTTATATATATGTATATATATTCTATATCTGTTTCTATCTCTGGTTTGGCATTTGCCCTTAGACAGTGTTGAGGTTTTCGAGGTTTCAATGAGAATTGTCGTCGTGTTGTCGTTGTCCCGAGTTGCCATTACTTAAACACTGTGCGCTTAGAAAACGAAGGAAAAAAACAAATGCAGAACAAGAGAAGAGAAAAAATCGAAAGGCAGCTGAAAAATATCAATATTTTATGATCAGCGCTTCCTGTGGCTAGACAACGACGACAAGCATATCCCCCCCACAATCCTCTTCTGCAGTGCACTTGTAATAGTTTTTTCTTCCATCTATTTTCTTCTTTTTAGTAGGGGATTTCCCCTGTTTGCTCTCAAGCGGTTTTAGTTCAGTGATTTTAGGCAGCTGCCGCAAGCAACAAAAATAAAAAAAAAAAACATTGAAAGAAAAAGAAAATACAACAAAAATTACATTTCCTTCAACTCGAAAAGTTTTTCGTACAGGCAGCAACATAGCAAGGACAACACAGGAAAAGGATGTGTTCGGTTCTGCGTTGTGGCTGCCCCGTACCCCACTCACTTGCTTTTTTTTGGGGGCTGTGCCGCCTGCTTGTGCGCATTTCCAAATCATTTATCATAATTTTGTGGCATTCCCCCAGCAGCTCTCAATTCGCCGTTTTGATAAAAACGTTGAGCTTGGGCCTAATTTATGTGTATATTGGTATTAGTTTACACACACACACACATACAGATATACCCCTGTTATCCACTGCTACATCCCGATCCCCTTTATCACCACACACTGTGACTCTCTGGAGTGTCGGGCGTATTATTAATTTCTAATTTGCATAACCTACAAAAGCTTTGAACTTTCAACTCTCATGCCTCGACTCGAGCGAGTCTATTATGCAAAAGTTTTCGCACGGCTTTTGCTTGAATAAAAGTTTTAATTTTTTTCTTTCTTTTTCAGGGCAATAAATCGAGTGGAAAGAGAAAGCAGGCGGGGTGAGGAATGCTTCTAATAGGGGTAGAGGAGGTAGTTTAACGGGTAGCGGGCAATAGGGAAAAACTTTGGCAAAGTGCGTGAGAGCTTTTTAATGGTTGCATTGGCTTAAATTTTAATTATATTTTAGAGCGGGAGGAGTTGTCCTAAAAGATAACCCCAAAAAATAAAGAAAAAAAAAATTGAAGAAACACAGAAAAAGAAAACACACTCACCATAGATAGGAAAACTTGCCCACTGAAGCTAAAGTTTAATCAAGTGGGAAAAGATATCGGACGAGAGAATAGCTAGTTATAGTACGAGCAATTTTAGTGCTAGTGCTTAAAAGTAAGTATTCACCGAAACTAAGTTTAACGCACTTTTTTAAGTTTATTTTGGTATTATAAACTAACGACTTTCCCCTATCCCACTCGCCTTCTTACTGTAACAAAGATAAAACTTGATTATTAATTGAAATTAATTTGTTTAAGGAAAAGTGAAAATTTTCTGACGTTGTTATTAATTGAATACATCAAAAAGTGTTTATGATTGGGGTCAGTAGTTATATTTTATATATGTAAATTTACATTTCAACAGTTGGTATTTAATGTGGTAAACTTAGAATATATCAAATATTTGATTGGTTTATGTACATTAATGTTTTGAAAAAAAATCATCTATTGATAATTCTTTTTTAAGTTTCTCATTCATTGTTTCCTGAAAATATAGGACTTATTTTTAAGCAATAATAAATAAAATTAAAATTATTAATCAGTTTTCAAAGAATTGAACTAAGCATTACTAATATATATAATAAAATGTACAAGATAGATAAATCCATATCAAAAAGTCAACTTTTATTGCATTCCTGTTTCAATGAAAATCACTTGCAGAAAGTATCGTTTGTATCGTATTTACTCAAATTCAAGTAATAATTTTCAAAGTTTTCCTCAAGAATTTCTTGATTGGAAGTGTTTTGAGTACTCAACAGAGAGTAAGATATAAGTTCACCATTTTGAAACATCTTGACATGATGGTATGTTTCTATTTTGGCTCATAAATATTTTCAACAAAAATCTATGACTGAAACAGGAAATTAAACTTGCATTTCCGGCCATAATTTACTCAATAAATTCAACTGGGTTAGAGTAAACAGAAATTGATCATAATCCCCATTAAATGGTATTTCAATTATAATTAAACAATTAAATATGTTACAGGTTGTGCACCCACACACACACACACATACACAGATAAACAGATGAGCATAGAGTGGAGTTGGGGAATAGGACTCACTGTTTAGAGTCTCCTGGAATCTAGCTTAGCCTCAAGGCCCCCAGATTGGATTATGGCAGTATTGCAAGCTCATTAAACGAATGATATATACCAAATATATATAGAAGACAAGTCCGAAATGCAAGTAAATTGCCATATCAATAAACAAAATCAATTCACAAAACGAACATTTAATCAAAGCTTTGGATAAGAAGACATTGGATGGAGGGGAAGGTAAAGGCGAAGCGGCGGCTCAACATTTCCGGCAAACTAAACCATGTTAGGAATGAAAAATGAACTCAGGATGTATGTTCTTCTTTGTATGCATGTGTCTGAGAGTGTGAGTAAGTATGCGAATGTATTTCCCTCTCTCTCTCTCTCTCTGTGTGTCTGCGTGCGAGGAAAAATCTATAATATGACATAAAAATGAAAACCAAATGACAAGGGTCTTGGTGTGCGGCCCATGGCAATGCGGTTTCTGTCTGTTCCTGGAGATATGCCAAAACTATTACAAATTGATTCCCACTCACAAGCGCTCGTCTTGGCTGCTCCGGTTTTCTACTCTCTCTCCCTTCATCCGACAATTCTGTTCCCGCTGCCACTCTAACCACTGGCTGCCATCATAGCTGTCTTCCCCATTTCTGGATGCGTGACTTGTGTGCTCTGTTGTGTGACTTTAAAATTGTTGAACAATTTTTTATTGACGCCAAAGGTTGCGCTTTTGAGTTTTATTATTGTTGATGGTTGGGCCATAAACTCGCGCCGAAAAACCCGACTCAATTAAAGACATCCCGAGGGCCTAGTAAAGCTAGTAAGAATTGTGAGGGGGTTGACTAACTGACAAACGGACTGACTGACTCACTGCCTGGTTGGTTGGTTGATGCTATTGCTCTGCTGAAACTCATCTCAGTTGCTCCTCAGTCTTCACAACAAGTGACAAGCTGTAAAAATGTACTGTGTAGGAGAGTGTAGGTGTAAGCTTTTAGTTGCTGCAGGGCCCCAAACGATTTACAGTCTTGAACGTGACTCACTTTGCTAAATGGTTCGAATAACCTAAAGGGTGTGCGGGTTGCGGGTGCCGGCGCAAGCGAGGCAAGAGGCGTCGATAGCAGAAAAACAATGAAAACTTTTTATATGCCAACTAGAGCCAAGATGTCGATTATGGTCTATCTAAGGAGAAGAGTATCTTAAATACCCTAAAGATGTTTTCATTCCACAAAAACAAAAATTGAATAGAAAAACTCTTTCTTATTTAAATGATAAAAAAAAAACAATAACAATTTCTTACTTTCTTCGATTAATGTTTTTTAATCCCTATCGAAACTAGCCAAAAACATTTTTGAATCTATTTTTTCAATACAGTTAAAATACAATCGATATATTCGGCCACTTTCCGTTTTTAAATTACAATAGATGAGACGAATACTGTGAATAATATGAAACTTTCTATATATAAATATAAAATATTAAAAATATAACAATCGTATTGTATGCGACAAATAAGAATTTTCGAAGTGAAATACTCTCTCTAACAAATACTCTAACAATTCAGTATGTCCTTCAATCAATGCGTAAGAGTATTCCCATTTCGTCCATCTAATCCCAAAGCTCAGTGTGTCCTCTTGTTAAATAAAATATGCAATAACACAAACAACAGTCGAAAACAAATGTAAGAACAATTGTACAATTTGTACGCCCCCAATCACCTCCAACTCCCAATTACAGCCCCCCAATCCAAGTCCGCCTACTTCTTCCTATAGCCAACATCTTCTGTTTGGTCGTCTGTTTGTTTTCAAAGTCTAATTAACCACATCAGAGGAAAAAGACGAAGAAAAAATGTATGGGAAATTTGCGTGAAGGTTGGGTTTTCTCGATATAAATGCTTTGAAAGTACGTGTTTTATATGCCAGACACACGGCGGCATGAGATAGAAATAGAGGGAGCAAATAAAATTAAGTGACAGAGAGAGAGAGAGAGAGAGATAGCGATAGAGAAAGTGTCTTTGTACACGTGTCAAAGAGCGTCTCTCCCTCTCGTAAAAAGGGCAGGCAATGCAAAAATTTTAATTTCAACCTAATGGCGACAAAATACAATTTCACTGGAAATGGAAATCGTTCAGATTATTTTCGGCTTTTGTGAAATCAATATAAGAGGGAAGTGAGGAGAGCAAAGTAAATGTAGGGTAAGTTAGAGAGAGAGGGGGCTAAAGAATGTAACCATTTAAAAATAGCAAAATTCAAGGAAAATCACAAATCAGGAAGATTTACCAGGCGCCAGCCGAAAAGTAGGCAATAAAATTTTTAATCAATTTATTTCACCAGAAAAATGTATGAAAAAATGTTATTCACCTTTCGTGGAAATCTTACAAAATTATTAAAATATACACATATATATATATATATATATATATATACTATCGACTTGATAATACCCTTTACATGATGTTAAGTGTACTTCTATTCTGCTTTAGATTTATTGCAAGAAATAGTTACAAAAACCAATAAAAAAATATAACAATCATTTTATTTTTCAATTTTTATAAGTGTAAAACAAAGATGAAAAAATTAGGTTCTACATAGGTTTTAGGTTATATATAATATATATATATATATATATATATTCACTTATGTCATTTCACAACTTTCAAACTACTTTGAATATCCTTATAGTGTATGTGTACTCAACTTGATGGCATTTCAACTTTTGTTCTAGGGTATCTTAATGTCATGAGTCGGTTGTTACATATAAAATTTATTTTGTTAGGATGCCTTTATCATAATTTGCAGAAACTGGGCTAATTTTCTTTATTACTTGAACTACACTTGCCTTTTGGTCATTAAGCTAACAACATTGCGTATGCGTAATAAATAATTGAAATTTTCACCCAAGGGGCCAACAACAACAACAACTGAACAGCAGAAAAGCATAAGACACTGTCAGTGGGCAAGAGTGAGACAAACACAGAGAAAGGGAGAGATGTCTCCAGAAAAAGAAAGAAGAACGAGTTGTGCGTTATGGTGTTTAGCTTTTGGGCAAGTGAGCGCACCAAAGCAAAAATGAAAATAATTTTTACTTCAAGTGATGAGAATGAGGGGAAGAAAGAAAGAATGAAAAAAAAAGGAAAAGTCGTCGTCGCAGGCGAAGTAATGAACACACTTTTCGCATTTAAGTGTGCTGCAGCACGCTAATGGGGCAAGCAGCAGCAGCAGCAACAACACAAGCAACAACTACCAGATTCAGGCGGCAGCAACAGTTGCTAACTGCCACCTATTCCTTCAACAATCTTACCCCACCATCATCACCCTCACTCTTATACTACTTTTGCTCATTTTTAATTCCTTGGCACATTTGTGTAACGTGACATGAAATCCATTTGATGTCGCTGTTGTTGTCGTCGTTCGTCCGCCTTTTACCTTCTCTCTCGCCAGCTGCAATTGTTGGTGTTGCTAGTGTTGATGCTGCCGCTGATGTTGCTCCTTCTCCTCTTGTTGCTGTTGTTAACAAACAAACATGCTTTTCTACTTTTTATTGCTAATTTTTATTTTATTCTCTTCTTGTTCTTCCTCTTTTCTTCTCCTTGTACGCTCTGTTATATCTTTGTGCTGCATTTTAACGCGATAACTCCCCTGGCAGTTGAGCTCATAAATTTATAAATGGGCCACAACAGTGCGAGAAGAGAGCGCGACTGTAAAATTCGAAATGACGAAACGAGCCGCGACGAAGGCTTTTGGGAGGTAAATTCTGAGAGGAGCTGAAATGTAGAAAATCATCTTGAAAAGCACTCATCTTTCTTGCTGTTTTTTTTTTATTTTTTTTTTGTTCATCTTCGTTTTCATCTTCGTTTTGTTTTGATGGATTGTACAAAAAAAATGACAGCCAAATAGAGAGTATCATGGCTAAGCCTTCGACTTTGATGGGCTCTTAAAAAATAAATATAAAATAACATATAACTAATCTTGATTTGGTGCGTCGACAGGATTTTAAAATGAAAAATTTCAGATCAAAATGATATACCATTTTGTGTTGTTTCTGGAAATATTTTGGAGATTTCTGAGATTTTTTTTGAGTCTTAGAAGACTTGAGTTTGGTATTAAAAAAAAAAAGTTCATATTTCTATGAGCTAACATTTTTCTGCTTTAGTTTTATAAGTGTGTTGAAAGTTCGTCTACTGCCTGCATTTCCTTTAGGGCATTCGCTTTGGCATTATTTGTTTAACTTTTGTCAATCATAATTATATGGGTTGTTTGCCTCTAACGGAAACCATTGACGGAAATGGAAACAAATGAAGTATCAGTCACAAGAACCAGCAAAACGCACAAAAAGCAACAAAGTGAAAGAAAAAAAAAATGAAGCAAGCAAGTCGTCCCTGCCGACATTAAGTATACCCTGTACCAAGTAAAAGTACCCCATAAAGTCAAAAATAATCAAAATCGCTATCAATTTACAAAAAAAATTCTCTTAGCATGCACTGCTTGCCATGCAGCACCACTGCACTGCTTGCCATGCAGCAACACTACACTGCTTGCCATGCAGCAACAGCGAACGCATGCTATCTCGCTCACACTTAACAGCCCATTTTGCATGGGGCGTTTCAGTACAAAACGGAAATACGTATATCTCCGATAATTATTGTCCGATTTCGAAAAAATTTGGTCAGCTGGTCCATATTGGCTATATTATTAAGTGTGCCAAATAAGAATGCGATATCTTCATTATAGCTCAAGTTATAGTTTTTTCTAAATTACGGGGGCGGAAGTGGGCGTGGCAAAAATTTAAAACAAACTTGACCCGCTTATACAATAGACGGATGTTGACACCAAATTTGGTTGCTCTAGCTCTTATAGTCTCTGAGATCTCGGTGTTCATACGGACGGACGGACGGACGGACGGACAGACGGACATGTCTCAATCGACTTCGCTATTGATACTGATCAAGAATATATATACTTTATGGGGTCGGAGATTTTCCTTCTGCCTGTTACATACATTTTAGCGACTTTAATATACCCTTTTACCCTATGGGTACAGGGTATAAAAAGAAACAACAAAAAAGGAAAAGCAACAAAAAAAAAAACGACGAAACGAAACTGAACATTTGACTAAAAGCATAGCTTTTAATATTTCATTTGTCAATCCGAGTCATGAATTTGTATTACAAAAATTTAAATATGCTTTTTATGTTGCTATGATTAAATTAACATTTTGTTTATTTAAGTTAATATGATAGGCTGAGCAAGGGAGTGGGGGCGTGGATATATTCACATAATATCATGATATGATGAGCGAACTGCTTGGTTGCCCTCAGCAATTAGCAAAGTTTTTTTTGAGTGGAAATTTGGTCAAGTGCAATGAAGCAAACGAATTGTAACAAATAGATAGCAATTGACAAAGAAAGAGAGAGATGGATAAAGAGAGAGATAGAGAGAGAATGCTTACAGATTTATAAGCTTTGTGGTGTGATTTAGGCCAAAAACTGATTTCAAATTGCGGTTGTTATCCTTATAATTTGTTCTTGAAAATTGTATTGTCAATTTTATTGTTTTTCTCTGTTTTCTGTTTTGACCCGAAATGAAAGAAATTTTGTAACGAAATTTTGTCTAGACCAATTTAACCTAATGGCTGACAGTTAACCCAAGATAAACCCGCTTAGATATCTTCATATCACTTATACCCAAGGCAATGCAATTTACCCTTACCTTTGCCTTTTCTTCCTTCATTCTTTGTTGCTTTCTTTCACACTCACTCGTCTCTGGTGGCTTTAATAATTGTCTCTTTTGACATTTATAAACATATTTTTAAATAAACTTCAATCAATCCCGCAACAGACAACGTACCCCAAAGCAATGCCAAACGATAGACAACTCGCACAAAAAAAAAAAAATTTAAAAAAAACTCCATACATATGTATAAAGAACAAAGTAACAAGGAGAACAAAAAAGAAGTTAAAAAAAAACCTTAAAAGTCAATTTGCCGTAGGCATTGCTAACAAAACATAAAGCGCGATGCATGCCACATAAAAAAAGGCGCCGAAATTTCCATACAACACACACACACACAACACAAAGGAAAAAAAAAATAAATAAATAAACATCGGGGGGGAAAGCGAGGCCAGAAATTTCACGCAGCTTAAAAACCGCACTCACGCACAAAATATGTTTTTTTTTTGTTTGCTTTCTTTATTTACCTTACCAAGCAAGAAGGAACTTGGGTGTTGTGTCTGTGCGTTCGGTAAACAATAAACCAACCGATTCTCCAGTTTCCGCAGGACCCACAATACCATCGCCAGCACCACCACCACCAGCATTACCCACCACTACCAAGGACGGGTCGTTGGTGGCACTAAAAAGCGGCCTTATTTACGGCGTTTACATGCAATATTTACATGAAATCTCTTACAATAACAGTTATGCCTTTTGATGCGACGTCGAACCTACCTCCCTAGCCCCGCCCTTGGAGTGCTGCCCATCCAAAATCCCCACACCCCAATAGCCAAATAAAGAGATGGCCCTCTACTCAATTGTTATTACCAGGCTTGTCTCGTCTTTGCTTTGGTTTACTTTGTCCCCTTTTCTCCCTATCTCTCTCTTTCTCTCTCTCCTATTTGGTTACCCCACGACTCGTTCACTTTTTATTAATTTGTCAAAGGAATGATGAAAAAGAAAACAAAATAAAATGAAATAAAATAAAAGCCCCACTGAATAAAATTGATATACAGGGCTGACAAAAAAAAAAAAATTATGAATATTGACAATTTACATGAGTTCACAGAAATTTGGAAACTCAACAAATAGGAAAAGTAGATCAATTGTGTTTTGAATTCTTAAAACCTTATTTTTATATTTAAATAAATATTAAATTGAATATTTTGTATAATCTGGAATATAACAATTTTTTTAGAAAAAGAATAGAACTAGTTTCTATTAAAAATAGTAAATTGTGCTTGAATAAACATATATAAATCATCTAGTTTCAGTTATTCTATTCTACAATGAACAACTTGTTTAATTAATTCAAAAAATCTAAAAAAAAAAAAAAATAAATCAAATCAGAAGAGTTTTTTTTCGGATTCTTTCCAACCCTGACCACAGGGTTTGGGCATGGGCATGGGCTTGGCCTATGTCTGTGTTGCCCATGTATAATATTTTAGCATTAAAACTGATTTCTCCCAACACGTACTCAGCATAGGCAACGCCTCAAAAGCTGGCTACAAATATTGTTGCTGCCGCCGCCATAGCCGGAGTCGTTGTTGTCGAGCCGCATTCATATGCAAATACATAAAAAGGCAAAGCCCAGAGAACACAGCGAAAAGAAAAGAAAGCAGAAAAAAATAAAATAATATATATATATATATATGTATACATATGTATGTGAATAAAATCGTATCCGCAAAAAGCGCGATGCGCAAATAGCGCGCTTCCTGAAATAATAATTCAAATACTGTGATAAAAATCGACTATAAACTCGCATGCTGTGCCGGCATACTTCCACTCTCCATCCCGTTTTCCTCTCTCCCCGACCCTCACATCACCTTGTACCTCTCCAGTTCCTATTTTGGTAGTGATGGTGATGCTGTTGTTGGTGTTCCCATTGCCATTTCCCCCCGTTTCCCTGCACTCTCAACCTAACCCAGCCAGTGCGTACGTGCGCATATTTCATTCCCTAACGACCCCTTTTAACTGAGAAAATGTGTTTTCGTTACTTTTAGCATCTTTATCAAATAATAATATTACGCCGCACGAACCCAAACGTCGTCGAGAAGTAGCATCCCCATACTACACCTCTCATCCAGAAAGAATTTTTTTGCACTTTGCAAAATGTAAAAAACAAAAAATAAAAGAAAAGGAAGAAAAAGAAGTATCAAAAAATTTTGTTTGAAATTGAAATGAAAATGCAGTATAGAAGAATATCGAATATTTGATACCCTTAAAAAATTCCACTCTAAATCATAATTTATCATTTTAATGTACAAGCATTTATCATAATTGATAATTATGCCATGCATTTTGATATTTCTTAAGGTATTCTGCTATTCCACTACCAACTTTACAATGTAGTTACTGTTTGCACAGCAACTGGCCCCTGTGTTTCTGGTAGATCAAAGCAACTGACAAGCAAATAGAAACGAGTAGGTGTTGTTGTCCTCCACACTCTTACTTAATGTATCTAATCTATCTTGTTTTCCTTCTCCCATAGCATACCTTTTGTATGCATAATAAGTGACAGCCAGTTGCTGCGTGGGCGTTTTCGCACTTATTCGCACAAGTGTAAGTGGGTGGACAAGGAACTGTGAAAGTAAAGTTTATCATAGAGTATACATATG
Organism: Drosophila emarginata; assembly: GCA_037075365.1. Lineage (NCBI taxonomy): Eukaryota > Metazoa > Arthropoda > Insecta > Diptera > Drosophilidae > Drosophila > Drosophila emarginata. Next base: position 1,921,276 of record JBAMCD010000014.1, on the reverse strand, counting down.
TGGAGATAACCAATATATGTATGTATTTTTCTATATGCTGAGATTATTATGGGAAATTATTAAATAATCTTAAGTGAAAATATCTCATCTTACATTAAAAGTTTACAAAATTTCGCATATTGCTTTATTATTATTATTGAAGCATTAATTTTTTGCAAATTACATTTCATATTTGTTGTATATATTTTTCAACTATATTCTTTGGATAGATCTTGGATAGGTTCTGGTTCTTCTCTTAAAAGATTACCGTCTTTATCATAAAAGAAATAACGTTCCAAGAGTTCCATTTGCGTTTGCATTATGGCTGCAACTGTAAGTAGCCTTTCAATACGACGACGATACTTTAGATGGAGTTCAGCATCATTAATATTATGCTGTTGATCAGCCGAGCGGTCCTCAAAGGATTGATAATTTTTTCTAACATGCATTTTGTCAATTGAATCTAATCTCCTTTTGATATTTTGAGCAACAGTTCGATTGCTACGATGATATGAACGCTTCATGTACAGCAGACCAGCAAAATAATTAAAAATATATGCAAATTCCACTTTGATGAATTGTAGAAAATTAATGCGGTTCACGCGTAATTTTTTATCACGTTTCGATTTAGCCTTTGTAAAATAATCACTTAACGTGGAAACAAATACGTTAATCAACAAAACGGCTATTACAAATGCCAAAATGCCATAAAGTATAACACCAAGAACACTGCCACCATAAAAAAGGTCATAAGGATTAACTTGAGAACTAAAGCCAAAGGAGAAGCACATACAGGACACAATACATTTGACAAGACGATTAAAGCTGCCCGCATTGTTGCCATTGATAACAACAACAGCAATGCCAAAGGCCATTACAAATATAGCTATAACACCGGCCGTCTGAATCATGGCCTGCGATGCCATATATAAGGTATTGGTAAACAATTGAAATATGCTGGCAAATTGCATTACCTTCCATAAACGCAATGTTGCAATACATATGAGTATGCCAATCATAAAACTGCTTAACATATGAAGTCGTGATGGTTGACGAAAATCAATAAATTCCAATTTACTTGCACCCTCAACATTTCTTAGCATGGAGTTAATCAAAGCTTCGCGTAAAAATAGAACTGTTATAACTAAACAGTTCATAATGAATATCAATAGATCCACTTTAACCCACAGTTTACGCAATTCCTTTGGCTCATACCACAGTCGAATAAATAGTTCCTTTGTTAGCAGTATTACGACGAGAAAATATAATAGTACCACCAAAAAACTTGATGTTGAAAGTTCAGCTATAATTCCCATCATTCGAACACTTTCAATATTTACATGCGGTATCATACCGCCAAATGGTGTACGTTCCGCCCATAATGTACAAATTGTAAAAATATTAGCATCAACATTATATAATGTAAAATCCATAAATATCGCCGATGTATCATAATTAAGCCAATTGTTTTTATGCAAATAATGGAGAACCTTCATGCTATTATTCATACTGCGTGTCAATAGTGCCACATATCCCTTTAGCTCTGGATAGTTAATAATATAGCCCTCATGAAAGAAGTTAAGTAGCATTGAGTTAATAAAACTGAGATGTTTGGACAATGGTAACCAGGGCTCATAGATTTTCCAATATTTATTCGTATAGGGGAGACGTTCATATGGCAATTTCCATGCGGTAACATATGATAGATCGGTAAAAACTGGATCATTAAGACCCATATGCGATGATTTTACACGTAGTTGACGTAAACGTATCACGCCCATCATTCTAATTTGATCGGCATGCACCCATCCAGTTAGACCAGTTCCAGTAAAATTTGGACTAAATGGCTTAATCAGTGTTGTCTCTATAAAAACATATATATGCCACAAATATGTCACATTATTCATGCCCAAGGACTTTGATTGATTAACAGAAAATAAATTGTTGATTGCCAATGTATTATAATAAAAAAGCTGATCCCGTGTAATTAAAATTATGCATAATAATAGAATAAAATAGCTTGCATATACCAGCATTTCGCCGGCAATATGTTTATATTTTAAATTTAATTTCTCATTGCGATGTCCTTCAGTGATATCAAGTTGACTTCTTAAACTTTGCAATCTTAGTTTTAGATAATCCATACGATTGTGCCTACTTGCATCCACATCTGGTGTAAATTTTCGTTGTTGTAGTGGCCATGTTGCTGCATCAATGGCATAAACAATAATCCTAATTGGATCAGCAATAAGAAACTGAAAGCATATAACTAAAAAGAACATGGCCCAAATAGATCTAAACTTTTTCGCCTCATGCGACACACCAGAGCATCCTATCACCAAAATGACGCAGAACGCTAAAATTATCAAAGTGATAGCGAGAAACCTTGATTCAGCTTTACCAGAAGCCATCTTGAAATTATTGAATGGAATTCAAATTCTAACACAATTTTTGACAAATAATTCTAAACTAATTCGATTTTTAATTATATTTTAAAAATTGCTTCTATTTTATACATTTAAATTGAAGGTATACAACAAAGGTAAATTATATTTCATTTTATATTCTATTTCTATAGATCCGATCCATCAGTTTCAAGTCAGTTGACCTTCGATACTTTTGCGTTTTTCATCAACAAATTATTGTACCATTCTGGCATTTTTTTTCTTAAATATTTCCATTGCCAAGTGAACTGATTTTCCATCTTGTTTTTTTTTTGTTTTATTTCTTTTTTGGTGTTCAATTGAAAAAATTTGCATGCCAGAAATTATGCAATGGAAGGGCCAAGTGGGAAAGAAAAAAAAAAAACAAAGGAAAAACAAGCTTGCTCTTTTCTTTACCTTTTCAGCAATTTTTTTATTTTTCTCTTCATTTTTGTGTTTTTTGTTCTTTGGTTGGACACAACAAGGATGAGAAGAACCATTGAGCCAACCATTGAAACCGAAACGAAGATTCGTTGGTTTTTTGGCTACATCAAGTTGCCTTTTTTTTGAGTTGGTTTTTTCTTTACTTTGTTTTTTTTTTTTTTTTGTTTTTATTTTGCCTTGCCTTTGGTTTCGAGGGTTTTTGGCCAAGCATTATTCTTGGCGGTAATTGAACAACGTGGCGCAATGTTATACAAAATTGGTTTAGAATAAATGTCTCTTTTTTATTGAGGGTTTCAGTTATTTTTTGTTTTCTTCTTTTGGTTGTTTGGTTGCTTGCTGTCTGCCACACGACCGCCCACCAATTGAATGATCTTCCATTTCTATTGATGGCATTGCGTATACGCCTGTTTGGCGCTTTTGCGACCTTAAATTTAAATTATGGCCAAAATTTTTGAAAATTAGGCACATACTCATATATACATATACGTATGTATATACTTGTGTAGGTGTATATAATATTATATGCTTATGTTTCATTTCAACTTTATTTTATTTAATTTAAGAGCCTTTTATGCATAATTGATACATTTGACCTACCACCCACACTCCACCACTTTGCCCCTCGTCTCATGCTACCAAGGAAAACTTTTGGCCAAAACTTGTACATAAATTTTGTATAAATTACCAAAAGGTTAAGGCACGTTTTCTACATGTTGCTGCTTACATTTTAAATGCCAAACGGCGAAACTCTTAACAAAATTGCTCTAAATATGTGGCTGCCAAATTTATGTGGATTTCAATGTGTAGACAACATGAGAAGGGTGAAGGTGGAAGGAAGGAGAAAAGAATTGAGAAAAGCAAATTAATAAATAAAATTTAACGTTTGCGATGTTCTAGTTAATCATGCGTATCTTAAATTTTTCTAAATTTAATGAAATTTGCCATATAAATATTTTGCAAGATTCGATCTATTAATTTAATATAAAATCTAATATTGCAGTAATCATCAACCATAATGAATATTATTCAAAAAATGAATTATATTAAAATAATATAAAATGAAGTTGCCAATTGAAAAGAGGATTGACGAAAATGGCAGTAGATGAGATGTCTCAAAGAGAAAATTGCTCAGAACTATCTTAAAATAAAGCCCAAATAAAATATCTCTCAATACTTCTACAAACAAGTAACATCAGATGCAGGAATTGCAATACGTGAGGATTTTCTAAGCACTGAATGAACTGCTTCTTATCCTTAATGCTCATTTTGATCATTTGAATAAAAAATGAGGAAAATTCCAATGATTGAACTAATGTGCAGAGCAACACTAATCAAATTGTGAACGAGTATTGAGATGTCACTTATTACTATCCTTTTATTTGAACCGACTTCTTGCCAACTGAAGCCCACTTCAACCTGTCCTAAGTAAAGTATATATGGAGCAATCGTCCGCTTTTTTCTACCTTTTTGCCACCTACCATCCTTCAACTCATTCCTCACATCTCTTTTGGTTAGTTCAAAAATCTCTCATATTTGATTGGCATCATTGATTGAAACAACACGAAACGTTTTACGAGCCAAATGACTCGCAAAAAAAAAAAAATAACAGGAAAAAAAGGTAAAAAAAATAAGCTTTGCTAGTTCCTTGCCATTATATGTATAAACTCTCTTTCGCCTTTTTTTTCTCACATTTTGAAAACGTTTGCTAAATTATTGACTAACTGAATGACTGACTGACTGCATGAGTGAGCGAGTGTAAAAGTGTGGGTGGATGGATGAGTAAGTAAGTGAATAGAGTGATTGAGTCACAGAGTTCGTGTACTTTCCACCCGCACCTAATTGGATTCTGTGCCATAGAAGTGTGTTTTGACAATTGTGACAATTAAGTGGACAAGGCATGCCAATGTCCTGGACAAGGCCACTTAAACTCCAAGTTCATTGCACCCCCAAGGGCTAAACACAATGGGACCGAGAGAGAGAGAGAGAAAGAGAAAGATGGGTTCAGAGGGCAAGAGAGAAGTACAATGTTATGCGGCATAATTCACATAAATTATGCAATTTATACGCGACGTATGCTTAGCCTCGGAACAGGGCACCACCACAATGCAAATGAAACGTATGTATATACGACTATTGTACAGAAATGAAGAGTGGGGAAATGAGAGGATTGGCAAGAGGGTTTCACTAAGAACTCGACAAGAAGAAATATGTAACAAGTAGCTGTAGATTTTTATATGCATACAAACATATATGGAAAGGTTTTCTTCTCCTTTTCTTTCTATTTTTTACTTGTTTTTTTTTTTTGCTTTTTTGTTTTTGTGTTACAATTGCATGATGACAATTGTTGAGAGACAGGAAGAGTGCTTAGCATAGTCAAACTCGCCGAAGGGTTGGGTAGGGTAGGTAGGTTGTTGGGTAGGGTGGGCAAATTGAGATATGTTACAGTTTAGAAATGTCAACGTCTGAGTTCCATTAGAAAGTCCATAAAAAGTAGCTTAAAGAGGTGGCAAAGGGTTTGCTCAGAAGGGCTTACCAGTTGAAATTATACTTTTAAAATAATTAAAAATAGAATTAAGACATAATTTGTAAAATTGTTGAATTCAAGTTGGAATTTCTTTTCAAATTGTTTCCCTGTTGTTTTTAGTGGGTTCAATTTATGATATATGTATGTATATTTCAATTGTTTTATTTAATGAAATAAAATGAATTAATATATTTAGTTTAAAATAAAATCGATTTTTCCTACAATGAATTCGCTTAGGACCAACTAAAAACTTCATTATGATGAAGAAATTCTGATATTCACACTGAAAATAAACAGAGAAGGCTGGATTTATGAAATTTATTGAATGTAATTCATTATATGCAAGTTCGCTATAGAGAAAATCGATTGTAGTTCAGCTAGTTTTACAATTTTGCAAACTAGTCCCAATTTTAAACAAATAAAAACTGACTGAGTCTAGTTTTATTTTAAATTTGTAGCAATTTCATTTTGTAGGTTGAGAAATACTTTTTAAAGATAACATTTTAAACTAATTTATGTAACTTTTTTTTACCACTTCAATCCACAATATTCTAATATTATGACTACTTTAGCACTTCAATCTATTTATAAATAGTAGTGAGAGAAGAAACTATAAAATGAAGTTGGTTTGATTTTTTTGATTTTTTTTTAGTGTTTCTTTTGTTTGAAAACGTTCAAACCAGTTCATTTCACATTTCCTCACCGCAAACCCTTCTTAGTTTATAGATTTATGAATTCAAAGCTAGACAATGGAGCAGACGCAGCTGGAGCTGCACTGCAGCCTGTTGACAACAACAACAATAGCAACAACAACAGCATCAGCAATAACAACAAGGACAATAACAATAAGGGACAACCACACGTCGAGAACTCTGCTAAAGGGTCAGCAGTCAGGCCACAGAGGAAGAGACAGTGAGTGAGACAGAGAGAGAAATAGAAAACAGAGAGAGAGAGAGACAGAGACTTGTGTGAAATGAGTTTGTGGGGTAAAACAGACGAAACACTGCAATAAAAGTGGTGCAAAACCGGGGCGTATGGGGCAGAGAATTTACATTTAGTTTATGAGTAGACAAGCGACGACAATAGTGGAGCGAGCTTTAGCTCCTGCTCCTGTTCCAGATTCAACTGCTGCTACTTCTGATGCTGTTGTTGTTGTTGTTGGTGGTGGCGCACCGAAAGGTCATACACAATGAAATGCACAAATGTCAACATTTAACGGTCAAAATGGTCGGGGACAGATAGACGACAACGACTACGACGAGGCATTGTCTGTTGGCTCTGGCCAGGAAGTAACATCAGCAACAGAAGATGTAGAAGAAGCATCAGCAGCAGCAAAGAAGAAGAAGTTGAAAGTTTATGGGCCAAAGGAAAAGTCAGTATGGCCAACAGAAGCAACAGGACCAGAAACTATTCAGGTTGGCAGTACAAAAAGCAAGAGCTGGGGTGAGCCAAGTTTATGGCACAAAACTTGCAACAAAGTGTGGAGAAACAGAGAGAGAAAGAGTGAGAGAAGAGAGAGCGAAAGAGACAACCAACTGGTTTATAAAAAGGTATTCCAGAGCCTCTTCATATACGATGCCCGGGCAACTTGAGACCGCATAAAATCATTTTCGTTTGGTCAATTCAGTTTAAAAATATGCAGCCACACTATTTGGACTTGCAACCAAGCAAACTATATAATCCATTAAAATAAATAAACTATGGCAAGTTGATGAAGTTAGAGACATATAATTTTCACACATTCCTAAACAATTTGAACGACTAAAAGCAATTACAACCACATGGATTAGGAGAGCATGCCTAGGCAAATATTTTCCCTTGCAAACTCTTTGAAAATTTCCGAAACACCGTCAAAGCAAAAGTGTATACATACAAATAGAACAAAAAAATGCTAAGTTAAAACTGTGCTAAAACAGAAAGTTTTCCCATTGCAGGGTCGTATTGTCTGGCTGCCGTTACCAATCTCTTTTTCACCGCCCCCTTCACTCTCGCTGTGCATTCTATTTCCAGCATATCCCGCTTTTCTTCATCTATGTGGAGAGGAAAAGGACCTTTGTGGCAGTTCAATCGTAATGAACTATGCACAAAAATGACCTCCAGGCGCAATGCCGTTGGTGGACAACAACGCAACTAACAAGTTTTTTCCTCCCCCCACCATATCTCACCCACTTTCTGCCTGTGTGTGTGTGTATGCTCGCATAGCAAATTACAGTTTTTTTTTATCCTCTGTTTTAGGGTTGCCAACGCCTGCGGATTTCTTGCCCACAAAAGTGCAGAGGGTTACCAAAAATTATGTCTAGCCAGGAAGCAAACTTTTGCCTTTGTCATTTGTTTTAGAGCACGCTACTAAGGATGGAACGGTTTGGATAATAGAGAGAGGGGGGGTAGTGTGAGAACGGATTGTTACGGTTCGCTTAATCTTTCGTTTTTTTTTTTGTTTTTTGCTTTTGCCTTGTTTTTCATTAAAGTTCAGGCATATGTGAAAAATTGCATTAAACTACAATCGCCTAAAACTATGCAGCACGTGGCACATACACAAAAAGCATATGTGTATAAGAATAGTTCTATATAACTAAATATCGATACGATATAGTTCCATTCACAATTGTTTCTTTTCTGATGAATTTATGCGAATGAATTTTTGCCCTTTTGTTAAATTTCAATTGGAAAAATCTTTTATTCCCACATTTTGATTGTTTCGTTTGTTTCAATGAGAGACCTTCAAATTGGTCATCATCAGGAAGTCAAAGTAACCATGGCTTCAAATTTGACACTCGTCCGTTTCGCATTGCTGCAGCAGTCTAACAACATTGTATATTTGTGTATTGTGTACCCTCTATCTGTCCAGAAGTATGGACGAGTCCAAAGAGGCAGCAGCTGCCATGTCGATTTGCATGCATTGCCATCGACAATTGTTCTAATACTTTCAACAATGTTTGGTCGAAATGGCAGATGTGTTTGTCTCTCTCCCCCTCTCCGTTCGCCCGTTTGTCTATATATATATTTCTTTGTCCGTCTATCTCTGCCTCTTGTTATTTGTAACTCTGTCTCTTTCTGTGAGAGAATGCTTTGCCCATAATTATGGCAATTGGCAGACGGAATCGCAATTGCAATGCAATGTGCGCCTAAAAGTATGCAGCTGCACCAGCTGTGGCTGCATCATCAGTCGTTGCTGTTGCCGCTGCTGGTTGCTGCCGTTGCTGGTTGCCGGTTGTTGCTGTTGCTACTTGTTGTTTTTGCTGTTGCTGTTGCTGTTAGTGCTATCTTTGTCTTTTCGGAATTTAATTAAAGTTTACACAAGTAAACAAATGACAGTCTGCAACCAAGCGACAGTCCCACCAACATTGCATTCGGTGTTTGTATCTGTGTGTCACATGGCCGCAAAACGAATGCACAGCCAACCAAGCAGCAGAAGGAGAAGTGGAAAAAGTAAAGACAAAAGAAAGAGAAAGAGTGAGGGAGAGTGAGAGAGAGCTGGGTACCAGTGCAAAAAGGAATAACGAGAAATAGTTAAGACAGGCTAAAATTTTATTAAAGAAAAGTTGCGGCACACACAAATAGTTGGCCTACGACATAAAAGTTGCAACTTGACGCAAAAATTCTTCAACAAAATGAAATACATAAAATGCTTCACAACGAGGTTAGTTTGATAGGTTTGAAATTAAATACAATTAAAATATACATACATACATATAAAATATATAGTCTTTATATGAAAATCTTTTAATTTCTTATTATATTTATATACATTATTATACATATGTACATATGTCACTTATTTTAGCGATTTGAAGATCGTTGATAGATAAATATAAGGGATGAATTTTAACAATTTACATAAATTAGTGTGTAATTTTAGTAAAAGTTGAGTACATTCTCTTTCGTTGTTTTTTTAGGATATTAATTTATTTTAATACATCTTTAATTAATCTATTATTTCTGGATTTTTCGTTTAACTAATTTTGTGACCATCAAGGTCATTTTTATAACTTCTTATTCTACTCTCTCTCTTTCTCGCCTTTCTAACTCTCTCTCGCTCGCTTCGCCTGTCTCTTAGTTTTCTCTGTCGAAATGCCAAACTAACTGTTAATGGGACACGTGTGTGGTGAAGACTAGAAAAAAAAGAACCGCTTGATATTTGGTTGCCATTTTGTTGTAATTCTTGTTGCTGATGCAGTTGTTGTTGCTGCATGGTCTAATCCCCCGGAATTATGCAACAAAAAATTAATTAAACACAATTTAGTTTTGTGTTGTGGAAAAACCGCGTTGCGCGAAAATCGCTGCGGTTGCCTCTCTGTTTCTCCATCTCGCTCTACTCTCCACAATTTACATTTATATGTGTATATATATATATATATATACATACACATACATACATACATATAGAAATTATTGTTATGCAAAGCCAAAGATAGAGAGAGAGGCATCCAGGCGGCAGCAAAAAGGGCAACACAACAACACTGGGTGCAAAAAAAGTACCCACAAAAAATAAAAGGTCGGTAGGTGGTGGCCGCTTGGTAGGTAGCTGCTGCTGGTAGCTGTTGGTAACGGGAGCTCTTTTGCGGCTACTTGACTTAATACCTGCAATAATTATTATAACGATGCAGAGCAAAATCTTTTTGTGCAATAAAAAAAAAAATAACAGCACAAAAAAACGTGTATAAAGTACAACAACAATAACAACAGGACAAAGTTTAAGCGGGCAATAAAATGGGCAGGATAAGCACTTGGACTTTGCATTGAGCGATTTATTTTTATTTATATATATTTACTTTTTTTTCTCGGCACATACAATAGAATTTATGAGTCAGCATGAGTTCCGCCAAAGAAATTCACCCAAATTCCGGTAGCTTGTCTCCCCTTCATGAAAATATGTTATCGATGATTTTGGTCATATAAAACTTTGCTGATTTGTTTTAAAAATAGTTAATATTCAATATGGAAAAGGGTTTCAATTACCGTATACTACTTTTGGTCTCTTAAACAGACTGATTGCCTCCAGCGGCACTTGGCAGAGAAACCCTTTTGCGGAACAAGTTTTGAGATCTCTTGGCTCTTTTTTTTATCGCTCTTGCCATAGAATTTATTTCAAATGCCATTTGAATATGGCGACCGTGACAAAGAAGAAGAAGAGGCACGGTCCAAAAGAGGAAACAAAAAAAAACAAGCCTTCGAGCTGCTGGGCGGCGGCGGTGGCGTCGGCACACGCCTTTCATTAAATTCAATTTAAAAAAGAAAATTTTTAGTGCCCAGCCATAAAAAGGATCTCGCTCGTCCGGCTGACGACAACGTATCGCGAAGGTCATCAATTACATGGGCATGGGGAATGGGTCTCGGTGATGGTAAGATTGAAAGCGATGGCGGGGTGGGGAAGGGGGATGGAACACGTCGTCTGCATGGCCAACAGCAACCAAGCAGCAAGCAGTTGCAAATAACTTTTGGGCTGAAGCCTTACATTATCCGGGCCATAAGCACCAAGTAGGAAACTCTGGTTTTTTTTTTTATTTTTTTGGGGGCAGACAGAGAAGGACCTTTTTATTTTCATTTTCTGCAGATATTTCAAAAGCCATTGACACCCTTTCGGCGTGGCGGGTAGAGTAGAGGCGAGGCGAGACGAAACGAGGCGAGGCATAGCGACTCACAGTTGTGAGTTGTGAGTCTGAGTCGAAGAGGCCTCGAGGCCTCTGCCAAACAGCCGGCCGGCCGGCCTGCTTGCCTGACTGCCTGCCTTTGAAAAGCTGAATGACCAAATAAATCATATCAAAGTGTCATATAAAAATCGTAATCAGATTTTGAAGCACACACACACACAGACATACACTCACACACATACACTAACACACACACACACTCACACCAACAAAGGATCCAGAGAAATATGTTGTAGAATCAAGACCAGAGATGACAGCGCCCTGTATTCACGTGAATCAATGGAATGGATCGTGATGCAGCACTCGCCATGACATTTTAATTTGATGCATTTCAATTGAAAAACCTTTTCAAAATATTACTTTCCGATTTACAGGCAACGGTCAAGAAAAATACTTTATTTCCAACCGATTTTAATTTGTAGCTAACGAATTTGAAGACATTTTAAAGCAAATCCTTGAGTGTAAATGATTCGACTCAATAGCTTCCTTTTTTCCTAGATACCCTCAATAAAGTACATGGTTTAATTTTATTGGAAGTTAAAAATTAATCTATAATCTATAGGTATCGGTGTCTCGTGTCACGGTATCATGCTATTGCCGCACTCATCCGCCCCGTAAGCCAAACTCCATTAAAAGTGCTTATAAATAAGGTGCTTGAAAGGCAAGTGCACACACTCGCATACACACACACACACTCACACACACACCACACCCAAAGGACAATGGACCTCGCTCCTGGCCATAACCAACAAACGTTGCACACAAAAAAAAAAAAAAAAGAAAAGGAAGAAAAAAAGAAGAGACAGAAGAGACCGAAACCCGAACCCGAACTTTTGAGTGTGTAAATTGCAAAGACTATTTGACAAACGTCGGTCAAAAGCCCAGGACATGAGCACATGACCGTAAGGACAACCTGCTCTGGATTTTTGTTTAGCACTCTGATGGCATCTTCTGTCTTTTACCCCCACCACGTCCCCTTTCAATTCACAATCCGCTTTTTTCACCCGCGGCCCTTACCCTGTTCTAGCAGTTAATAAAAAATAATGTGCTTCAATGCGGTTTATTCAATTTTATGGTTCGACTTTTCAAAAAGCCAACACACACACACATACATTGACAAAGATTTTCGTCTCACTCTCTCTCTCTTTCTGATACACAATGCGTTGGTATGTGAGGGCTTTTATTAAAAAGAAAATAGGATTTTTGGATGGGCGTGGTACTTGTGTAGTGGGCGATTCATATAAAACTCACAATAATGTGCCCGCCCCTTTTCTTTTTTTCCTCTTTTTTGAATATTTATGAGTTTGCTTTTAAAATTATAGATGCAGAGTGGGCACAACATAACAGAACAGAACAAAGAGTAGAGGAGAGAGCAGAAGAGGAGTGAGAACTTAAGGCATATGGCCACTTGCTAAAAATGTTTATGTGTGTGTCTGTGTGTCTATATATGTCTGTGTCTATGTGTGTGTGTGTGTGCGTGGGTGAGTGAAATAATCTCACTTTGGCTATTTATCAGAATGATTTCCGCATTGAGCTGTGTGCAAATTTATGAAATAATTTGTGATTACTCAAACGAAAATGATATACAAATGCATTCTATAGAATAGCCTTATTTAGTGATGCCCTGGAATTTCATAGGCTGCAAACAATTATATTACTTTATAGGAATTTTATTGAAGCTTTTATAGACACCAAAAAAGACTGGTGTGAAGGAATTGAAACAAATATTCACACAAAATAATATGATAGAAAATGCATGATTTAAATTCTAATTCAACCGTTTGATTTTCATCTTATTATTAAAGTTAACTGGAAACGGAAGAAATAAAGCTAAAACAAACTAAATCAAAACGGAAAACATTTAACTCTGCAAAGCGAATTGCTTAAAATGATTATAATTTTTTCATAATGTTACTTTAAAATGTAGATCCATTTAATCAAGCTAATAATTTATTGGTATACAAATAGATTCTCTCGTCTTAACAATGATTTCAATCTAAGATATATTTTACAGTTTTCTTTTCTTTTTTTATATTTTTTTTGTATATTTTTCTATTGCTTATGATTTCTAAAGATTTTTAAAGTTGTCAACCAATTATATTTATAAATGTATTATAATAATCAAAAAATGTTAAATATTTAAAATCATAAGTAAATGACAAATTATTGAAACACTTATATTTCTTTTTTAAAATACATTTAAATTTAATTTATTTAAATTGGATATGTCTTTCGAAAACAATCTTCATCAACTGGAATCAAACGAATAAAAGCTTAAGAAGTGCAATAAGAAATTCATAATATTATAGTAATTTAGCAATATAATATTCCAGATCTGTCATATAAACATTCGTGATCATATAATAAACGAATTTAGCAATATAATATTCTGGATATACTCTTAATATTCCACTACTCAAGGGTATCAATTGATGAGTTTCTTAATGCATTTAGTTTTGGCCAAGAAAATTAATTACAATTTTACTAATAACACTAATTATTTGTATTATGAGTTACTTAAATTGTTCATGTTATTACAAGTCTTTTGTATGGCAATTACCAAGAATTAAATGCGTTTTAGGCAAAACCTTTAAACGTTTATTTGCTGCAAATGTTCGGCGGTATGTTGTCGTTTACACTTCTGTGCACCTTTTGCCACCATCATCATTATCATGCATGTGTATATGTATGTACATATGTATGTATGTATGTATATATGCCCCGCCGATACGACCACTTTCGTCTACGCCCACAGCCAAAAACCCAACTGCAATTTGAGTTGAACGTCAATAATTGCCTTCAATTACATTTATTTATTTGCACGCGCCGTTTTGCCGTACATCCCGATACTGAGTTGTTCAGGATAAACTGCCTACTCAGTCTCTCTAACTGTTGCCTGATTGTACCTAGATTGGCTTTAGCCTCATTGGTCATTGGCCATTTCAATTGGGCTTTTCGCTTTGATTCGCATTTTATACATACATAGCAAGCTCCGTGAGGAAGAGGGTGGTGGGGTGGGGGACAGAAACCGAGGATAGAGATGAGAATCATTGGATGGATATGAGAATATGGGGTCCACGTCTACTATTTCATTTTCAATGCTTTTTTTTTCTACTTTATTATGATTATCATGTTTTATTCAACAATTGATGCGCAAATTGGCAGTTGTCTGGATCATTTACAACTCGACACACACACACACATGAACACACACACACGCATACACACTGAAACTTATGTATAAAATGCGACGTGGCCAACAACAATAACAAGAACCAGAAAACTCGGTGACCTGGCCAACTCTGAAATGTGCCAGTCGAGTGTAAATTCAATATATGGAAAATGTTGTTCTTAAAATCGAGAAACAAATATTTTAATAGAAAATCTTTTAATAATTTATTTAATTTATACTTTAAATTGGATTTCAATGGAAAAATAATTTGAATTTAAAATAATTTTCAATTTTCAATTTCAATAGTTGTTTTCTTCTAAATGTTTGCAATTGATATTCAATTTATTTAAATAAAGTAAAACAATGAATTTCTACTGATACATTTATTGATCTATCAATGTGAGGAAATTTATTGAACTAATGAATTCTATATATGCATATAAAATGTAAAGTTTTCTAATTTACTGTATTATTTTCTGATGCCATTAATTAATATTATAAATTTCTTCTATTTAAAGTAAGTAATTTCTAATAATATTCCAGAATACTTTATTTCCCAAATTATTTATAATCTTTGCTTTTTTAAGTTCTGGTGAAAAATGGTATAAAACAACAAAAATAAAAAAATTTTAACCTGATTTAAGATAAAAAACTTCTCTTTATTAAATTTAACTAAACTTTTAATTTCAACCTATGAAATTCACTAAAATGATGAAAATGATTCCGAGAACACAGATTGTGATGTCTGAGCTCATCCTCATGCTGGGATTCGTATGATTAATTTGAAATACAAACACAAAATGGATTGACTGGGAAAGAGTAAAAAAAAAAAAAAAATAAAAGGAGAGCACGAAACATAACCGCAACCGAATGCGTATTTGTAGAATTCAGTGGCGTTGAGAGTGGGAGGGAGATGTGGGCGTCAGCATGGCCATGGGCGTGGTTGAGTGTAAATTTATAGAAAATGCTTGATTTCCGCGCACGTAATTAAGTCCATTTTGTAGTCAGCAGGCGACAGAGGGAGACGAAGAAAACTGGAGTTGGAGAGGCGACAATAAACTTATATGAAATTAATTGCGCATGCTGCCTGGGATGTGCCTGGCAATCAAACCACGAGGGATCGACTGAGGTCTGTCTGATGACCATTGGAAAACTCATGCATTAATTAACAGTCAAGTGTCACAAGAGGGTGGCGCGGGACAACACCAACAGCAACACCAACAAACGGCAACAGCAACAACAACCACGACTCATGATCTCCTCTGAAACAAACCAGGAAAGCAAAAGCATTGGTAACGACAACAGCGGGGTGTGTATCACGCTTTCAACTAATTAAATCGCCTTTGATTTTTAATTTATTTTTTTTTTCTTTTTGTTTTTACCTCGACAACAAACACAAACATATATACAATATATATTAAAGCCAGTTCCGGACATATGTTCAATATTTGCATAAATATTTAAAAAATATATATATAGGAAGAGAAATTAAAAATGAATGGCCAGCAGCAGCAACGGACGGCAACAACATCACCAGCGACCATTGAGGTTTACATTTTTTATTAAAAAAATAAGATGGAATGAACAAAATATTTCCATTTGAATTTGGTATACCCTTTGTAAAATTCACAAAGGAAAGAGTATATCTAATTTATAAAACAAAGATTCTAATAGAAATTGACAGACAATATAATGGAAAACAGTTTCATTTTATTGGAACTTTTAGCCAATCGATTGACATAGTCAAGATGCCATACATTTGGTGTCTATCGTCAACTAAAAAAAAATAAAAGAGCAAACAGAACAGAAAAAAGAAATGATTGTATAAAAAGGCACAACCAGAGAGCGTCTGCTAACCGCATCGCGTTGTAAAAATTTGCGCATCGATTTGCGGCCAGACAACGATGACAAGGCAAGGTTCCACCAACTACAGCTCCTGCGCCAGATCTCGTTCCCGTTCCACGCTTTGGTCCAACTACTACTGACTGTAGCTCTTGTCCCAGCTAGGGACAATGCCAGGCAGCGGCAACAATGGACGTGGCTAGTGTCCACCACCAGCAACCTCACTATCACCATCACAGCATCATCAGCAAACGGCAAAGGCATGGCAATGTCCAAAGCGTTGGTCCCACTGTGGGCCAAAAACAACAAAAAATGCAAATGAGAGAGAAACAAGACAGGTTGGCTCACGCTTTGATTAGCGACCAATTTAAATGCAATTGGACTTGCCCATCCAGAAGGTGGCAACGTTCCATTCAAAATTGGCCAAAGAATTAGCTAAACAGTTTCCACAGTGCAGAAATGAGACACGGTTGCTGCGTTGCCACCAAACAGCCAGCCGCCATTGCATATTGGCCATGTCTGCAGTTTGTCAAGAGGTCTGCAGGAAAACCCAAAAAGGAACCAAAAAAAAAAGAGCGAAAAAAAGGAACAACCAAAAAAGATGGAGGAAAAACTGCAAAAATAGGCAAATGGAGAATGCAATATATGTATGTATAATGCCCGACTGTTTCTATGTCGGTCTATCCTGTCTGTGTGCCTATATAGAAACAAAAGTCGGCTTTGCAAGGGCCGATTAATCAGTTTAAAATTTAATAATAATATATGAAAAATGTAGGAATTTGACTGAAACAATCAAAGGATATTAAAGATGTGCTTTTATTTTCATTATAAAATCTCCGCTCTGAGATCCATTCTTTTCTCAATTTCTCTAATGTGTAGCAGAAGACATATTGCATTCTCTTTTCTTTTTTGTATAATCTAATCTCAACACTTGTCAGCGCTTTTCTTGCAGATATCAGAAAGTATTATTCTAGGCATTCTTAATGGGCATTTATGTATTTAGGGATATTTAGTCTAAGTGTTCTAAGGAGAACTTTTATTAGATCAATAAAGATATTCAGAACTGAATTCTGATTAAAAATCATTCTCAATTAAGATAAATGTTCAATGCCGAATATTAATTATCATTTTTATATATAGTAAGTATTTAATTTTAAATTTGTAAGAACCGCCCTCTCTATTTATCTCCCGTTATACCATAAGTTGCCATTATATCTGTTGGTGGGCTTTTTAAGTGTGTATGTTCGTGGGTGTATGTGTGAGTGTGAATTTATATGCATGTATCTGTATGTGTGCTTGGTTGATGCCCGGAAAACCCGCGAGGCGAGGCGACGCGCCAGTTATTGTTTTGCCACTTCAGTTTCTATTGTTATTGTCAGCCGATGGTTGGGAAAATGGTAAAAGTCGGTCTGTGTAGGGTTGAGGTTTGTGTGTGTGTGTGTGACTGTGTGTGTGTGTGACTGTGTGTGTGTGGTTGTGCAGGTTGGATGGTTGAATGGTTAGTTTGGGGGAGTAGTCAAGGACTTTACATTTCGTTGCTGTTGCAGTGTACGCTTATGCAATTTAATTTTGATTTAAGTGCGAAATTAAATGTCAGTTTGTTCCATCTCTTTCTCTTTCTGTTTTACTCATTTTTTGTGTTGTTGCAACCTGTTTCTCTCTGTATGTTTGTGCGTAGGTGGATGTGTGTATGTGGGTGTATGGCGATGTGGCAACAACAACAGCAACTAATTCTATTGACTTTGCTAATGACGTAATTAAGCGCATTTGGCAAACGTTGCGTATACGCAATGTGTTTTGTTCTATGCTTTTAATTAAGTCCATTTTAATGATTGCGGCACATAGAGCAAAAGCTTTGCTTTTTCCCGACTCTTCCATTTCCTCTCTCGCATTCCCTCTGTCTTTCGTTCTCACTCTTTCTCTGTCTTTGTCTTTGGTTGTATGGGTGTTGGTGCAAAATATTTTGACAGATTGCGCCGGCAAGTGTAAATTTATGCAAATTACATCAATAAAAACATTTCGTCTTCGTCTTTTTGTTTGGTTGAGCCAAAAGCCGTTATGATTTGGCCAAGATGGGCTCTCTGGCCGCGTGTAGCTCATTTTCTATTAACAACTGCGTCCATAAAAAGGACAGATGACGCAATGGGGTACTGACAAGGGTGGTAAGGGGGGGGAGCCGATGGTGGTGTTGTTTGAAAGAGGGCAGTCAAATTCGAGGTAGAGGTGGTGTCCGCATTGGCATTGCCAGTGGATGTGGCAGTGGAAAGGAAGCCAGCGAAGCGTCCAAGCAGAAAACCAACTAAGGGACAGGCTCATTTGCATGTTCAGTGCCTTGTCCCCCCACTACAATCCCATAGTACAGTACAGGCAATGGTTGGTACCAGCCGTCAGTGTCCGTGCGTCAGAATGTCACAGTCACCATGTGGTTACGTCTCTGACAGTGGAAATGTCAGTGTAGAATGCACAGTGAAACGCAAATGGATATCTTAGAAGTATAAATAATTATAACAAAGCAGACAAATTGTTTAGGAGAATTTCCAGCTGAAAAAAAATCCCTAATAATTAAAAATATCTAGAAAATTTTCATTCGATTTTGTGCCCATTTTTAGAATAAAGGTCTTAAATTATTTACGACTTCTATATCGTCTATCCGATTGATTTAATGGATTTCCATCCTATGGCTTATGGTCGTCATTCCACTGTATTGTCCGCTGTCTGCTTTCAAGTTTTCTGTTGCTGCTGCTGGGCACGTTTTTGTCTTTGGGCCCCTAATTCAAGGCTTCAAGTCTTCAGTCTGCGGGCTAATCAACGCGCCAGCCAACTTGGACGGCAATCGTTAGACAGACCATAAACAGGGCAAAAAAAAGGGGCTGGGTACTACTACTGGGTTGCTGCTACAGAGGCAGGGGCATGGCTTGGTTTGGTTTGGTTTGCTTATTTTTATTTATTTTTTTTTTTTCTGGCAAAAGCAGACCGCTAAATTTTATTTAATTTTTTGTTTAGCCGCGAAAAGTGGCGTATAAAATTTACTTTGAGAAGCAGCAAAAGAGAAAACGACTGAGCGCAAGGAGAAAAGGAGAAGAGTAGAAGGAGGACATAAAATAATGGAAATTGCCAAATGTGACAGCCACAAAGCTAAGAAGGTTAGTGGGGGCGGGAATGGGAAAGGGGATGAGGTGGAGATAAAGAGGATCGTATAATGCTCGTATAAATTTACAAAAGAAGAAAATTTCCACATTAATGCAGCCGCAAAATAGAATTTGCTTTGGCTGCCGCTGCTGCTGTTGGTAATCGCACATTTAAGCTGGGCAATTTTGAAGTGCAGCAGAGAATCATTTTTAGGGATACTAAAAAAAAAAGTACATATATACACACACATATACACATACACACACTCACACTGACACATTTACCCGTACCCGCACTCGCAACAGTTGCCAGGGTCGTACTCGTAGTAGTCGACGTCCTCTCGTCGTCATTGCTGCAAAATTGGTTCTATGGCAAAAATGGCCAACAATAAAAAAGCCGTTTGCTGCATTCTCATGCACGATGAAGAAAACTTTTGCCCACCCACCATCACCAAACAACACTAAGAGAACCAAGAGCACCGCCAACAAACACCGCTACCGACCACCAACACACCACCGCAAGGCATACAGCAGTAAAACCAAGTAGAACAGAATGCTAAGGCATTGAAATTGAATTTAACAGCAAACAGTTTTAAGAAGCTCATATGAGGGAAGTAAAGAGTATTTCAGATTGGAGAGAAGAGGGCAATCCATAAGGTGGAGATGTGGAAAAATGGACCACCGTATCGACTTTCAGATTGTGGCGAAGTTTGTATGCGCTAATGGAGATGGATGTGCACACGCTGCGTATGCGTAATATGTTATTCTTCCTTTACTTTCATTCTTTTTATTTTTTCCTTTTTTTCTTTTTCTTTTTTTTGCTTTTTTCTTTCTTTGTGTAAGGAAGTAAATGGTAATTTTTCAATATTACCGCATATCGAGTTGATTGAATGGGCAGATTTGTGTGGTGGCATGAAAAATATGCAAGACTATACTACTTACTACATATATATGTATACCTATGGTAAGTTGGTAAATGAAAATAAATATTTCATATATGAACTTCCATTCAAATGCAGAAAATTGAAAGATAATACTATGCAATAATGAATCTTCTACTTACCAACTATATCACAAAGGGTTTATAAAAGAATATTCCATTCTTTGTTGGCAATTTACGCTTGAAAGAAAATAAAATCATTTAATCAAATTCAAGAATATATATCTTAAAAAAAACTTCATAAACATAATCTGCTTTATGCTTTTGGGCTTATTTGACGTTTATATTTATCTTCAACACTTGGTTAATAGATATTTATGGTTAGTTATTCATATGGATATATAGATAGATTGTGAAGACGCATCAAAAAAAAAAATTTGTTAGGAAAAAAAATATGTTCTTAAAATATAAATATAGTTAGAAGATTAGACTCTTAATAAAAATATAGTTAGATCGATTAAAAAAAGGTAAATAACATAAATAGACAAAGAGAAGACAGATTAAATAAATATTCTAAAGTTATTCCATTCGTTTTAAAAAGAGTAATGTAATTTAAACGATTTAAAAAAAAAACTTGATTCAATATCTAAACAACTCTACAATGGCATACTCTGAAAGAGTATTCAATCATTAAATTGTCCTTTTTTTCTTATTTGTTTCCTCTTCAAATTCCCTTCATTCCGAAGCCCTTTGTGCAGTTTTACTATTCCCAACTAATCCGGCATACCCTTTTCAATCTTAAACCATAACCAATGGAGCCCAAACAAATATCAATTGGCATTCGGATTCCTTGGGATATCAGTAACAGCAGCAAAAGCAAAGCACCAAGAGTAGCAGCAGGAGGAGCAGCATCATTTGCCACGTCTGCGACTTATCGCCTAAAGAAATGTTGCAGCAAAATGGAACATTTAGAAAGCAAAGAATGCAAAAAAAAAAAACGAAAGAAAAGAAGAGTGTGCAACAGCAACAATAACAAAAATAAGAGAACATGAAACAGAGGAGAAATGGCGAGAAGAAGGTGGAGCGAAACGATAGCAACTTATGTTGCGGATAATGCAACGGATTTCATTATTTCGGCACTTACCACACAGCGAATGGCCACTAAGCAATTTGAACGACGGGGCAGGACCGAAAACATTGCTAAATCCTTTGGGAGAAGAGAAAACGGGAAGGACTACTCGAACGACAGCAGTTATAGACTTTAAACCTAAACATAACGGTTGCTCCGGCTGCTTCTGAAGTTGATGCTGTTGTTGCTGCTGTTGTTGCTGCTGTTGTTGCTGCCGTTGCAGCGAAGGACTTCGAACAACGAGTAAATGAGCTGTCAAAGTTTTTAATGCAGCGCCGGCGTGAACCACACACAAAAATAAAAAAAAAATATAAGGAGCATGAGAAGCTGCTAGACAAGTAAATCTTATTGTGCAGAAAATGGCAAATTTCCCCAGACGGCCAAAGGCACCAGTACCAGCAAAAGGCAGATGGAGCATCAGCAGGACCAGTATAAGGCAGCAATGGAGAAGGATGGCAAAAGAAAAGATGGAGGAGGAGGCGGGGAAGGACTGCAGCTGCCAGCGGATACATTTTGAAGCATTTTCAAAGCATTGAGCAAGCGTTTGATTGAGAATGTGTATTGTATAATTTCCCGAGCGTATTTAGTGTCAAGACGACGTCGCCGCCACCAAAACACAACAACAACGGCAAAAAAAAAACCCCGTGAAGCCAAAAAAAAAAAAAGGCAACAGCAACAGTAACAACACGAAAACAACCAAAAACCAAGCATAAAAAAAACCCTCACACACACACAATGAATGACTCACAAAACAGCCGAGCGACAAGTAAACGAAGTGGAACAAGCATCAAATATTAAACAGGGACTTCCGCATAGTCGAACGAATGTAATGCCAAGTGCTACGGATATCTTTCATCTTTCTTTCAAAACGAAAAAAAGATTCAAAAACGGAATAAGAAGAATTTCCGAATAGTATAAAACAATTGCAGAATTTTTAAAACATAAATTTATTAGCTGTTATCCAACTACATAGTAACAATAAACGAAAAAGCTTCCTTTTTAGCTTAAAAATCAGTTAAATGAAGAAACTTTGTAAATATAATGCTTCCGATATAAAATTTATATGTTCTAGATATACACATACATAGAAAAATGTAAAATTTCTCTTTTATATAAAAGTTAAGCTGTTCAATTTTTCTGTTACTATCAAAAGACCAATGATTAGATCATGTGATCAGCCAATTGAATATAAATGTATATACATATATTTTTTTGAGCTGTGTAAAATATTGATACATTTTATATTTTATTTACGTATATTTTTTGAAAAGTTACACAAAATTCAGTCAATTAAATTCCCAATTTCCCAATTGGTCAACGATAAATTTCTGCATTGGTATTTTGGGTTATTAACCCATTGCTCACCCATATTAGGCTTTTTTCTCCTTTTTTTCTTTCCTCTTTTTTTTTTGCGTTCAACTTTTAATATATAAAATTTGTGGCCTACATACATATATCGATATATTTATATATATATACGTATATATGTATATAGATTTCGTTATATTTATATAAAAAAAAGCGAAAAAAGCATAAATAAAACTACGCGAGGCAATCAATGTGAGTGCAAAATCGTTTACCACCCGCCGGGTGTGTGTCTCTCCATTCCTCCTCGTCACTCCCCACTAAAATGTTGTGTTCGAGGGGCTCAATAAAAAGCGGACAGATGGACAGCTAAAAACGGTAGCATTCATTGGTGATAAAGAGAAAACAGGGGGAGGAACGGAGAGGCTGACTAACGGACATGCTGCTGAGCTGCATGCAAAATTAGCCTAGGAGCAACCAAACGCGTGTGCGGCGTGAAAATTTTCGTAGACCTACAACAAAAAAAAAAAAAAAATGGGAAAAAGAAGGACAACAAAATGGTTGGAGAAGTCGCCAGCAAGTTTAGTGATGGGCACGTGAGTGGGACTGATGGTAAACGCAGCAATTGCTATCGCCTCTAGTCAATACAATTTAAGGCCCGAAAAAATAAAAAAAAAAAAAAAAAAGAATTGCAAACAGTGTAAACGGAAACGGAAGCAGCAAAAGCACACAGCAGCATACGTACATATAAGCATCCATCCATATACCAAGTGAAACAACGCCTCCAATGGCTACTTATACAAAATGTTCTCCAAAAACTGCACAGGGATATTGAGTATGAGTATGGGAATGGGAATGCCAATGGAAATGGGAATGATAGCTTCAACTTGTAGTTGGTTTGAGAGGTGGTGTGTAACGACGTCGTCGTCGTCGTTGTAGTCGTCGCCGGCTGGCTCTATCTGGAAAAACCTCGCCCTCCTGGCACGTGGTTTGGTTCGGTTTGGTGTTGGTTTCTCTCTAATGTGCTTGTGCAGCGTATATTAAAAAGGGAAATGAAATGATTGCGAATTGCCAATTGCTATATGGTCCGTACTCGAGACTCGAAGGCAATTGGCACAATGGCCGCAGCCACAGTAGCAGCAGAATAAAATTCTCCGCCGCCACCAACCATTGGGGCAAACATTTGAGAGGCTATCGATACTATAGAAAGCAAGAAAGGAGCAAAAAAAATAGAAAGGAAAATGGGAGCAACAGGAATCATCCCATATAAAAGTAATTGCTGCCTACCAAAAATCTAACTAACGATGGGGTGAATTAAGTGTCTTTGGTTTGATTTTGATTTTTTTGCGGTCGGCCAGACCAACTGGCCATGAAATGAGGTCGACAAATATGATTTTTGATGCGATTATTAACAAGTTTGCAAGCCTTCAAACATATCAAACAATCAAAATCTTAATGCAAACTTTGGAAAAAAAAGAAGTAATCAAGAATTTTATTGCATTTATTCATTTATTCAATCTTATTATCAAAGTTGCTTAACTAATGTAATTTCCCAAATTATTCCAATGCATCCGATATACTCATAAAGAATAAATCTTCATAAATTCTTACACATTGTATATACATATACTTGTACATTTTTATATTTTGTCTCCTCATCATAATTTCAGTATTTGTAAATATCCTTAAATTGTGCTAAACTCAAACTTTTCCATTCACTTAAGTCAAGTGCAAATAAACATTTTTCATATCTATCATTTTTTGTGTGCTCGTTTTTTTTTCATCTTCGCTTTATTTTTTTTCTGTTTGTTGTTGCTTTTGCTGGGTTTAAGGTTTTATGGCCAAGTCCTTTATGGCTATTTCACTTAATCAATTTCGCGTTAATCAGACCAATGTCGCCTTGGGCATCCTTTAAGTAAACAGCAAAGTTGTCGTCTTATCTTGTAGGATCTTCATCCTTGGTTTGTTGCCGCTGTTCGCTTATTGCTATAATTTTTATGTCAAAATATAAATTAAATTTTTGCTTCACACGCGATTGTCGTTTTGATGTCACACACGTGGCTAGAAGGAGTCACGTCTTGGCATGCCAGTCGAGGAGCTGACACAGTTTGTTACTTTTCACTGAGCAGTGAGCGGGCGGCCGACGAGCCAGTTAGCTAGTAAGCGCGCCTGCAGCCGACGTTAGGGTCCACAAAAAAAAAAAGAAAGAAAAAAAAAACGGTTACCGCAGGAATTCCCTTTCTATATAGAGGAAAAGTTTCCTCTTTTTTTTTGTGTGTGTGTGTCGTGTGAGATGGTGGTGATATGAGGGTGATGGTGTAGGGGTCTTCCGAGAGAGTAGAGGGGACTAGCTAAACCGACGACTTCGCGCACCTTGCGGTCGTCTGCCATTTTGAGCAAGAAGTTCATTACTCATAAATGCTGCACATGGCAGTCAAAATGCACTGAGAGAAAATCTGGGTACCAGACGCAAATCCCGATAGTTTGATACAGGGAATAAAATCTTTTACAAATTACAGTTCTTAGTTGATAAATTTAAAAAAGAGTTTTATCAAGATTTTTTTTCAATTGGAGTGTACTACTACCGAAATTTCTGTTTTAATACCAAAATCGTAAAAAATGTTAAATATATGTATATGCCATATGCCCATAGGGTCTAAATTTTGTAATTATATTTTTTTAAAGTTACTGAATTTTTTTTTGTTAATTAACTATGTAGCCAAATTTTTTTTCTCTTAGTGCATCGAAGGAAAAACCCAAAAGGAAGATCTTTGAGTTTGGGCTTCTGGCAGTTCCCTTCCATAAAAACAACAACAGTAACGACTACAACAACAACAATAAGTGGAGCCCAACATTTCGCCTCGTTATAAGTAAGGAAAAATCTGCAGTGCGCTTTAAGTGTTATCGGCTACACGCACATAACCGAAAAATGCCAAGACCCTGCCGAACCGAACACAGCTCCCCCACCCCCGTATACCCACAGCCACAAGCCAACCCAATGCTCTCAACCCACCCAACCACAAATGTGACGACGTGAAGGACATTTTCATTTTATGACAACGTTTTCCTCGGATTCTGTTCTTTTTTTTTGTTTTTTTTTTTTGTTCGCTTTTCGTTCCGTAACCACCGAATGCTTCTACGTGTTTGTGGCTGAGTTCAAAGATTTATCAGCAATGACTTCGACATCGGCTGTCGTCGGGTTGCCCTTCACTCCACAACTCCCACTCACACTTCCAATTCCACACCTCTCCACTTCAATGCTATATATGTGTGTGGTTATTTGAACAGATTTAATATCCACACAAACACAAACGTGTGGGAACTTTAAGTGCTCTCACCCTCGCGACTTCTCTAATCTGGCAACAAATAACACCACAAAATATTTTTTCTTTCCGTACTTTTTTTTTCTTCTGTTGCCTCCTCCTCGTCTCTGCTTTTTACGCAAAAAGTTCAAAGGAATTTGAGTGGGGTTTCCCATCCAGGTGGTTCATCAAAAAGGCATCAAAAGTGCCAGAAAGTGGAATTGCCAATTTGCATTGCTTGAAAGGGAGAGATGTAAGTGTAGGTGAGGTAGATAGCGAGGGGATGAGGGGAATGATGGAGAGATGCGATGCAGTGCAATGGAAGAAATAAAAGCAAGGGAAAGTTAACTAGGAAGTCGTTATGACAGGTTACACATGTGACTCAATAAACCAACTACAAAGAAAACGGGCAAAACTTTTCGTAATGGAGAAAAGCTAGCTATAAAACTTGAGTGAAAGGTGAAAAGTGAAAAGGAGAAACAGAAAGAGAAAGGGGTACGAGAAAGATTCAAATGGTTGACAAATTCAAAATTTTCCACAGCCACAATAAAATTGCAACTAAATTGACTCTTCTATGAGTATATCCCATAGGTGATCAGATAGATATCGAATTCTTAAACGAAATGAATTAACTAATGGAAACGGTTAAACTAGTTCAAGTTCGTATAGTTGAAATGAAACTTTTCAATCAAAAACTTAACATTATATCGCCAATTGCCAACACTGGCTCCTGCTGGACAGCTGCGTGCATTTTACTGATAAACAACAACAAATTAGAAACCTGACAACAACAACAACAGCGAATGTATGAATGTATATATATATAACCTATAAATAACAGCTCCCTTTTTCTGATAACAAAGCTAAAAAGGAAAAAGTAAAAAGAAAATAAAAAGGCGATGAAAAGAAAGCAGAAATGAAGTCAACTTCTTGTTGGGTAGTAAATAATTTTTGAAGTTACTTCAGAAAAACCATCACTTCCACCCTCCACAAGCAACCTTACGCCCTTCTTCACTCTGTATCGGGCAAGTCGCGGAGTGGAAATATAATTTTCCTCGACATTTTCCGGTTGGCAATCATATCGCACCGACAACAACAATAACAACAACCACAACTGACTGACCGCACCGAAGAGTCGTCTTTATGGGGAAAGGAAGCTCTGGACCTCAAGTGTGAAATGCGGGCAACGTTTGATTTAAAGCATCAGAAGCAACACAAGACGATGATGATGAAGTTGAAGTTGTTGTTACTTTTCCTGATGCTGTTCCTGGAGAAGGACAATTTTTGCCTGTCTGCCTGTTATAAAATCAGCTTAACAAGATTGGAAATCAGAGACCAGAGCTCAGAATGAGGCTGCGGGGCGATATGAAGCAGTCCATTACTCCATTTAAAAGGCAGAGAAACAGTGTAAGAAATAACCACCAAAAAGAAAAAAGAAACCTTCCACTATGTTGCATTTGTCAACATAAATCGAATGCGTCAGCAACATCTTCTCACATAAAGTGGAAAGAGGGAATGATACAGAAGGGAAACACTCTCAACTTAGTTTGCTTCAGCTCCGTGTGGTGGTTGATACTTCCAAATAATGTGCTAACAAATTGAGCGAAAGATCGAATCGAGACTACTTTACCCAAGTACAATATATATATATATATATATATATGATATATGTATGAGTACATATAATAAAAACATAATACCATAAATCAATGGGATAAAAATATGGACCAAGTCTTAAAGAAGCAAGAAAAAAACAACTAACGAAATGCAACAATTGAAATGGTCTTTAGTTTTTGGCTTACAAGTTATAAACTTTTCTTTGAAATTTTCCATTTAGATGATGGCAAAATAAAAGGCAAATGTTTTAAATTCAAATTTTGTAGCCGTACGTTTCGTTTAATACCCTTTCTTCCTTGCTGCCTTTTACAGCCGCCTGCCTGCCCGTCTGTCTGCCCCAACCAACAACAGCTGATTTATTCATTATGCATTCATGCCATTTCAGTGTTTTTTTCTACCCATTACATATGGCATTAGAGGTATATGGAATCTATGGAGCATTATGATAGTCCTTAGAAAAGTAGGCGAAATCTTACCTTTAGATAAGATACAAAAGTATGCCTTTTTAATTGTTAAACAGTGTACTCAAAGTCATATTTTTAAAAACTTGCAATGGGTATATATGATACTGTTATTGATATGTGATAAAGTATGAATATTTATTTTTTTTTTTCTGGGTTTTTTTGTTTTTTTTTTTTTGTTCTGCACTTTGCCAATATATATCTATATATTTGTATGTACATTTGTACATGGGATGTATGTATGTATGTATATGTATATCAGCATTCCGCATGCGATACATGCCGTTTCCATTGTTTCCATCAACGCTGCTGATGCTGCTGCTGATGCATGCCCAATAATTGATGATGAACAAATAAGATGGCTTCTTTTGGTTTGAGCCTCAGTCCTCAGCCTCCAACCAACGTAACGGTAATGCAATTCCATTCAGGCATGCGAGACAGGCAATCTATCCAAACATATATATGTATATACACACACACACATATATATACACACACGCACATTCATCAGTATGCAGGAGAGTAAAAAGCTTCTCTTCATCCTTTTGTCCTACTCCCGTCATCTCTCTGCTGTCCTTTCCAAATGGTCTCAAACAAAAAGTTATAACTTTTTACCATTAACATTTTGAATGGGGTTTGCGAGGGAGAAGGGTAGGCTTTGCTTTTTGGACAGCGAATGCAAACGGGACTATTTGAATTTCTTGTCAAGTTTGTTTTCAAAGAAAAGAGATAACACATAGACATATATATACATACATATACATATACAAAGTACAATGGCCATACCAAGTACCTTATAATAATTCCAAATTTGTCGAAAACAAAAAAAAAGACATTCTAGAAGTTTTTTAGTTGTTATAGTGTAAAAGGAATAGATCAAACTTTCCTCTCTTTTTAAGGCGATAACTGAGAGCACCCTTGAATCTTTTAGGGGAAGTGATCATAAAAAGAAAATTGCTGACATTCTATTCCTCCAAACTATCCTACATATACATGTTTAATTTCAAAATAGATTCAAATTCAAATTTAATTCATAAACCATATATGAAAGGGTCTCTTATAGACGACTGTATTTCGACTAGATGTACATACATATACCTTGATTTTCTTGGTATCAATTGCATTGATTGCATCAAAGCGAAATGCGTCATCAATGGTTTTTATTTTCCTTCTTTTCATTCATTGTCTGACTTGTTAATTGCCGTTTGTAGCTTTTCCCTCATCCTGAGGCCATTTGTCTACTCGTTTCCCCTTATTTTGCGTTTCTCTCTTTGTTTTTTTTTTTTTCTTTTGGCCATTCTCCTTCATTCGCCTCATTAGCGTCAGCGTTTTAAAATATTATTAATACTTAATGGTTCGCATGTGCATATTTATATAAAATTTATGGCACACGAGCCAAATGAATTTCCTGTACAGACGACAGGACCTCTTCGCCTTAACGCCACACCGTCGTCCCGTCCAGCCGTTGCTTTCCCTCATCTCGTCTCACGTGATAGGAAAGAAGAAAAGCTGCCAAAACGGAAAACGGGAAAATTCTTGTTGCCCCTACATTGGGCGCAAAAACTTGAATTCCAGACGACGACTACGATGGCGGCGACAACAACGACGAGGGAACGACGTTCCGTCAACGTCAAACAACAACGATCGATAAAATGCTTGCATGTGAATTATTTTAATGAGTTCCGTTTCGTTGGAAAAGAAAAATATGAACGATAAAAAAACTAAATACATCTGGATAAAAACGAATGAAAAAAAAAAACGATAGAATGAACAACAACAAAAAATGCACAAAGAGTTGCCATTTTTTTCATTCTCTCTTGCTTCGGTTTCTTTCCTTCATTTTATTTTTTCTGTTACTCGTTAATGCAACTTAAGTTGGTACCCGACAGAAGCCAGATATATAAAGTCGCGGGCAAATAATTATGTGAAGTCAAGCAGAATCCCAAAGAAATGAGCAACTACTTCAAGATGAAGTATTAGTGTACGTATTTATGTATTTAGTAACTAACGTACATAGGTAAAATATACAAACGACTAAAATGTATATGGCTAATTAGAGAACTAAATGTTAAGTCAACTCGGACAAGTGCTCGTAGTATTTCATTTCGAGCTGGTCTCTCATAATCTAACCTTAACACTTTTTTTTTATGCGCCATCTCGTTGTTGTTGGTCTTGTTGTTGAAAACCCACGTGAACTGAGTACCATGGTGTGTTCTGACAATATCTGCATACATATATATCTGCTATGGCAATCTCAATTTTTTGGTTCACTTTGCTGTCATGTTCTTGTCTCGCCTTTTCCCGTCTGACTTTTGCCTTGTTCAAATTGAGGATACACTGTATTATCCAGTGAGGGAGTAATAACTTTAATATAAACTTGGTAACTAAGAGTAGATAATAGATTGCTCTTTAAGCATTGAATAGATTTTTAAAACATAAATTCAATTACATTCGTTTCAATGGAAATTTATTTAATTCTAGAGTAGAAACTGGAGAAATTTAAATCTATCTAAAATAATTAACAATACTGCAAAATAAGTAAATTGTATACTGATTAGATCCGAATCCGAAACCTTAAGTAAGCTTCAAAAAGCATAAAATCAATTAATCAATCTGATCAGCTTTATCCTTTCATTTCGATTGCATGCATCTCTTTTAATATCATTGATGTAGTTTTATTAGTAAATTTTGCTTTCTGACTTGGTTAAGTTGTTAATAACATGGTCAATTGAAAATCAATAAAATTGACAAGTAATAACATTTTACATATAAAATTGACTATATGGATGAATAATTACAGAATATATATTATAGATATGTAAGCAGCATTCGCTGCAATTGATTACAATTGAGTCCAAGCTAACATTGACAGAACTGAAAAAATAAAATAATAAAAAAAATTCAACTCAAAAATATCACAGAGTATTCATAAAGTTGACATTGCAAACTCTCATACAATTCTTTTGTTACCAGATTCCTTCACTGTGTGTGTGTCTTTTTTTTCTTTTTTCCGTGTTCACTTTTAGCGTCTCAATCAGATAGCAAAAAAAAGGGCGAAGGAAACGAGCAAACGGTTTGCGGGCACAACAGAACTTGACAATTGACGCCAAAGTTGGTACCCAAAAAAAAAAAAAAACAAAGAAAACAAAATGAAGGTAAAGTGTAGAAAAAGTAGGTGCAAAATGCAATAACAGCCAAGTCATTGGCCCCAGTTAAGCGAAATGGCAAAAATATACGGTTTATATGTACATATGTATGTATGTGTGTGTATATGTAAAAAACATTTAATTGCTATAGAATGTTTTACAGTCAGTGCCTGCCGGTGGTGCCAATTTGAGAATGTCAGGATCTAAGCATCTAGAATCTCTTAAATATACATATATACATATAGATTGCAACTCCCTTTTGGCATTATGAGTAGTTAATTTACAAACAAAGTTGTTAACTGCTAAGAGAGGACCGTCGTCGCCCGCCTGTCTTCTAGTCATGCTAGTCTTAGCCTTGGCCGTTACGAGCTAAATTACCCAATTTTAAATTAACAAATTCCATTTCAACATTTTAATTAGGTTTTAAAAATTTCATGCGCTTCTTTCGCTTCTGTGCGACTAGGCGAGAGCAGCTTGCGTATTAATATGCGCCATTTCCGTTTCCGATTAGCATAGCGCGCGGGACCAAAAATGGCTGCCAGCTGCTGCCTTGCCGGAGCACACTCTCTACCAGTCATACAAACACACATACACAAAGCACCAACAACAACTACAACAAGAATAACAACCAAACAACCGACAACACAGGAAATGGCACAAAACTGTCTTCTGTAGCTTTGGGTTTCCCTTCGACTGCCACTGCCGCCATCGCTGCCCCGGCCACCAACACCGCCATCACCATCGCAGCTATTCCATTCCATCCGTGTGTAGGCAAAAATGTATTTCATTTTATTTTAATTTTCATCATCATTGCGCGAAACTAGCACAGAGTCAGAGCCAAAACGAAAAATTCGCACATTTAAAATCCAAAACGATAAAAATAACAACGTAAGAAATTTTTTCCTTCAAAATTCTGAAATGGTAACTTCCAAATGCCCTCTCTGTCTTTGTTTTAGGTAAAATATTTAAAGCAAGAAAAAAAATAAAAATATGAATAATATTACTTAATCTGGGATCCTTTGCTTTTTATCTAAAGCTATTAAACATTTTTTTCTTTATTGCTTACTAAAACAAAAACAGATTTAACAAAATGCTTAAATATTAATACATTCTATCCTTTTTATCCCTTATTCATCGTCTAACATCTGTCTTCTTTTAAATAGGAAGCTTCTTCTAAGGAAACAAGATAAAAAGAATTTTCAAAGCAAGAAATAATCTGTTAGCCAATAAGATTTGGGGTTTTTATATTTTTAAAATCAAATCTAACAAGAAGACATCAAATTATAGTAAAGGTTTACGAAACGTACATTTTTCATATAGTTTATTAATATATATTAACATTTGGGATCTTTTTATTTTTTAGTTGGCTTACCTAGTTTCAGTTTCATTCGAGTTTTTAGATACGTTCAGGGATTCTGATTTAGATACTTATTTTTTTCTAAATTAATGTAAATATATAATTCGCAAGAAAATCTCTTCAATCTATTACAAAAGGGGAAAGGTTGTCTAATGTTCATACAAATCATTTTCATCTCATTCTCTTACGCTGCCCTTTCCCCCTTTTGCCGGATTATATAGTGTATATTTTCAAAAAAGCTTTTCTTCTCTTGTGCAAAAGCTGCAGTTAATTTGGTACTTCAAATTTTAATGCTTAGGGCCAGGCCAAACAAGACCGGGTTGGGTTGGGACGAACTGCGGCTGGGTCTCAGGCTGAGGCTGGGGCCAGGGCAATGGGCAATGAGCAGCACCAACAGCAAAAAACAAGGCCGTAACAGTAACAGGCTAAAATGGCCCTCTCACACCCATTTTTACTCCGTCCTCTGACTCTGTTCTTTGACTGTGGGCCGCCGTTTTATAGTCGCACCCAAGCGTCGCCATTTGCCATTCGCCGTCAGCTTCGTTTTCTAAGGTCTTTTGCATAAAATTCTCACATTACGCATACGCAGCAGCGTTCTGTATTTACAGTTACAGCTGAGCATTTTATTTTATTTTCTTATGCTTGTTCTTTTTTTTATAGATTTGTTGTTGTTGTTATTATTTAAAGCAAAAGCACAAATATTTTCAACTTAATTAAACTTTAAAGTAAGCAAGAAAAGGAAAGAAAAAACAACCGGCAAGATGAATGAAAAAAAGAATAAATGTAAAGCAGCTGCTGTTCCTCCTCTTTTTAACTGCAGTGTGCATATATAAAATTCACGTTGAATGCCTTGAAGTATGCAACGCTTTCTTGTTGCCTTTTCGCTTACATTTTGTTGTTGTTGTTGATTTTTTTCTTTTATGGTTTGCTATAAATACAAAATACATCAAGGAGCATAAAGGGCAGTGTTGGCCCTCAATTTATGTGCTGTAGGCAACAAAAATTTATTGTCAACTGATAAGCAGGGGCGAAAAGCAAAAGTAGCCCAAAGGCGTCAAAAGAAACAGGACACTTGAAATGAAATCGCTGGTGGCTGATGGAGGAAGAAGGAGGCAGGATAAGTGGGGCAACGAAGAGAGCAAAATAAAAAAAAAACTGATGTGATTTTTCCTTTTGCTTTTTTTTCCTGTTTAGACGGAGGGGAAAAAGAAACATAAAAACTTTCGATACTCTGTTGGGATCAATTTGGGTGCATAAATATTTCAATTTAAATGTGATTTACAGCCCTGTCTATAATGCCATCGGTTCGATTCAACTTACATGTCTTCAGTCTCGTATTCATATTCAGGATTTTACTCAAGAAATCAAATGATTCAAACCTTTTGACATGAATATGTCGTTCGAGTGAAGTAAAATCAAATCAGAACGATTGATTCGCTCTCACACAACAAAGGGTTTTCATTTAAATATAATTGTTCATGTTTTATAACTGTATGTCAGAAATAAATCGAGACATATCAAAAAAAAAATAATTGTATTCATATTGTTTATATTTGCTCCCAGATTTTCCAACATATTTTTCCTTTTTTTTTTTTGCTTGGTATTAAATGAAATATAAATGTCTAAAATTGGTGTTTATATTTCATATGTTCTCCAGTTTAGCATAAGTTAAACAATTTTATTTCCTATATTCCTGGAATTTTGCAATTTGTCCCAATAAGATTCTTTATCGATTCCATTTAAAATTACTAATCATGCTTGTATTTGGCCTACTAAAGCATCTTTCACCTTTCCCACATACATTACAGAAATCCACCACCTACCATTATATGCCTAGTATATCCTTCGACTACTCTGTCGGTTTATCAGTTTATTGATTTTGCTTTGGCACATAAATTTTCACAAACAAGAGCAAAAAAAGAGAACTACTTTCATGGGAAGTTCGGGTCGGTTTGTAGTATTTCTTTTTCTTTATGCAAATGCATAAAAAGTGTCATGATTGCCGTGTTTGTTTGTCTGGGGCCAAGACGACTTGGCCTGCCAGTATGTATATGTCTGTGATTGTGTGTGTGTGCTGGTCCCTTCATCAGAAAACGTCTGGACGTCGTTCATTTCATTTGTTTAGGTTTTTTGGTACAACACACAGTCGTCCCTAGGGACAAAATGCTCCATATTTGAGCATATGTTTGGGTTGAGAATTGCTTGTGGGTCGGGTCTTGCCTATTTTTTGCATTAGGGGCTTAGGTCTGTGGCCTGATAATTGAAATGTCTCCCTATGGCCACATTAGACAGAAGCGGTACAAAAAAAACCCTAGAAAAACCCGACGCCATCAAGGCTTTTTTTCCCTGTTGGTCAACTGTGATTACGTAAAATTTATTTTTGAATTTTTATATATTTATTTATAGACATTTAATACAAAATATATTCTTTAAAAGCAAACTGATTAGAATGTTGGCAAAAATCGATAACGAATAAAATAAATAATGCAGCGATAAGAAACTAATAGAAAATCAATTAATATATAATATTTTTAAATAAAGTGCTTAACTCCTTTGCCATACAAGAATTAGTAACTCTCTCTCAATTTTCTAGAACTTTTACATAAATTGGTGTACATATATCAATAACTCTCTGACGTTTTTTTTAAAGCCGAATTTCATTTTCTAATATTTGCTCATATGTATAGCAATACACACAACGTTTATTTTATCAGCAAATCTAGTTAAAAGGATATTTTCTAATCCATTAGACCCATCTATAAATAAATTTTCCACATAAAAAAGATTTCTAAGCTATTTTCCTTGAAATTTTCATGATTTTCTATACGATAATATTTGGCAGAAATTTTTGCACATCTAAAAAAGTTTATCTTATTATAACCATGCTCTTATCCTTACCAAAATTACCCATACACACGCACATACACACACATACGGCATGTTCGGGATCATTATTCATTTTTCGTTATTCATATACAATACATAATATGTATGTATGTATATACTCGTATGTGTATATATACATATATATATATGTGTACATACATATATAAAGAATGCTCACACAAACTACGCGTCGAGGACAAGAAGATGAAAAAAGAGGTATGGGATGATGTGCAAGCCTTGTCAACTGGTTTGAAAAATAGATTTTTACAGGCTTAGTTGCGCATCGTCAGCCACGTTTGAGTATCACATCTCCCTTACTGTCCCATATGCCCCCCGCTATACCCTGATGCTGCCGCCACACTCTCTTTCTCTACCACTCACACCACACCACATTCGCTGTGCAAATCCCGCGGGCGTTCCCTTTTGTGTCTCACTTGTGTCATTTAAAAGACATTTGCCTGTCATTTTATGCCGTGTTTGGCACAGTTTTTGTGTGCAGCAGAAAAAGTTTTGCCAGCCAACCATCGAGCCATCGAGCTATCCAGCCGGCTGAAGATGGAGCCATTAGTTTGGCATTGGCAACACATTGCCAATAGATTTGCAGCAGGTGCAGGCAAAACCAAAAACAAAAAAAGAAAAATAAATAAAACAACAAAAAAAGAACAAATAAGAAAAAATGAGGGAAAGGGAGAGAAAGAGAGATAGAGAGGCAGCGAACAGCTTCTACTAATGATCAATATGTGCTGCTGGAAATTGGCAAAGGGCTCAAATTAGTTTAATTTAATTGCAACAAAAACGAACCAAAAAAAAAATAGCCAGGCGTTTAATTTATGCAAATTAGAAAAGCCGCCACCAGTTTCAAAATGCCGGCAAATCGAATTGCCTGGCATTAAGCTTTAATTGGACTAAAAATGTTTTATTAAAACTCGCCCACGCCCCATGAGTATGTCCACTCCCACAAGCAATCCCGTAACCACACTCATACCAACACCCACTTTTTATGGCGTACGCATAACTCTGGGGGGGATTTCCCTTTGTTAGGAGGGGCTTTTGTAAGCTTTGAACGCGAATTGCACGCTGCGTGCAAAACTTCAAAAAGCGCAACCGCATCGATGGCAGTGAGGGGATAGGTGGATGGGATGTTGGGTGAAGAATAGCACGGGGATGCTGATGCCATTGGTTTGGAGAACAAGTATGGCATAACAGTGAAAACATTTTTAGAGTAGCATTAACTTAAGGCGGGCGTATATGTATTATTGGCATTTTACATGTTTATCTTGATACAGGATAGGAATTTTATATATTGAAACTTAATTATTTAGATAAGCTTTTGCCCCAAGAAGAATAATATTTGATCCAAAAAAAAAAAAAAATAAAAATTGTTTGATCATTGAGTGATTAAATAAAAAAAGAACGGAAACTGAAAGAAAATAAATAATCCACAAAAGTACAAAATTCGCAAGAAAAGAAGAATAATAGTCTACAAATTAAATGAGTAATAGAAGAAAACATAAAAGTGTTACAAACGACGAGCAGAGAAATAAACAGAAATTGCACAAGGAAATAAAATGCCAGAGAAAATAAGAAAATATATACATATACAGAAAAGTAAAAAAGAAAACATAAATTTTATGCTAAAAGATATCTTTAAAAAATGAAAGAGATAGCAAAAATCTACATTTATTTTGCAATTTTCTATTTCTTTTTTCAAATTGTCATTGTATTACATTTATGTAATGGAGAATATTAAATTCATTTTAACACTATTTTCATTTCATTTTCTTAGACAATAATTGTTTCCTTTTGCTGTGGCATCTTCTTTAGCAATGCAAAAGGTTTTTTCCATGAGCAACAACTAAGAATAGTAAAAAAAAAAAAGAAAAAACAACAACAAAAAAAACCAAAAATTTTTGCAAGTGAAATGTAAGAAAAACCTTATTCGACTTAGTTACAATTCTGTACGCGCCTTCCCTTTCTGTTCCCTGTCTGCGTGTGTGTTTGTTGAAAGAGAGAAGTGTGTTGAGACTGGGGACTGTGTTGAAATGTGTCCTGGCATATTTATGTGTAAAAATTGTGCCATGGCGATATATGAATGTGTGGCAAGTTTTCACTTACGCAACTCTCTCTCTCTTCTGGCCATTAAAAAGTACAATGCAATTTTCATAGCATACTTTCTTGCGCAAGGATCTAACCCCTTGCAACCTCACAATACTTCCCTCCCTCCCCACTGGCTCTACAAACTGCGCTTTTTTATGCATAAATATTTGTACATGTTGTGTTGCGTTTTTTTTTACCCCTCACCGCCCGCCACTGCTTCTGCATAATGTTTGTTGTTTTTCTTCCTTCTTTTTTTTGCCCTTTCCTATTTTTTTTTTTATTTTTACTGTTATGAGCGTTTAAGCAAAACTTTGCGCGCTTGAAACGTTCGTTGAGTAAGCATAAAATTATTATCAAAAAATAAAAAGTACAAAAAAAAAACGCAGCTACAACAGAAAAACAACAACGAAAAAAAGAGGAGAACCAACCTCGCACTAGCGCGGAGTGAAATTGGGATACCCGGCAGCGACCCCAACACGCAATGTTGTAGAACAAATATCAAGTTTTTTTCTTTTTTTTTTTGTGTTCATTTTGGCCATTCGCTGGCGTTGCTGTTGCCTCTTTCGTTTTCCCCTCCCCCTTTCAATTTTTTTTCTGTTGGAGCCAGACAATTTTTGGACACAGTTTTGCATGGCGTCAACGGCAACGGAGGCAGCGGTAGTGTTGGCTAAATGAACCGAACGGGAGAAGCAAAAAAAAAATACAAAAAATTAAGATTCTTAAGTAAAGTGCAAGAAACAACGAACCGGAAATGCTCTAAAAGGGTTAATCTATAATTCTTTATCGTATACTGAAAATTCTTGCTCGATAAGTTGGCAAAGGAAAATAAGTAGAAGAATTTAAAGATGCTGCTAAATTTGCAAATAAATTTGCCTGCTCCTCAAGGTGGCTGGATTGCAGCACAAATTTGCATGCAATTATTAAGTGATCCTTCCCGTATCAAGGTAAAATTTAACTATTTCAAAATATAACTAAAGGAAAGGCGAAAAATTTGCTGCTTGCAATACGAAACTTTTATGAAGGGCCGGAAGGACTTTGCATGTGCTCATTAAAGTATTCGATAAAAGCATTTCTCTTGCTAAAATGAACATTCTCACTTCTTGACAGAGTAATTTTCTCATCGAAAGGCAAAATAGACAACACCAAGAACAATGTTTGCGGAGGTACTTTTTTTTTCCTCTGGTCTTTTTATGTTTAAAAGCAAGTCGGCAAAGTTGTGCGCGTTCAAAAAACATTTCAACACTTGGCGCACATGGTGTCACAACCAACAAAAGCAACAATGACCAAGTTGTTACAACCACAACAAAACAGTTACTGTGTTTTGTTGTTGGTTTTTATGAGTGTCCTGTCTCTCAGTTATCCTTGGCCACGCATCATCAAATTAGCGCTTAATTTTAATGCCACAATGGAAAAAGGCGAAATGAAAATGAAACCAAGTCAGATTGTAGAAGATAGTGAAACAAATGCGACTGAGAGTGTAACTGATTCCAACAGATAAAACCTATATTAGTATAGTATATATATATATATGTATATATATGTAGTTTTTCATTATTTACCCTGCAGCCAGACAAACACAGACAATTGCTGAAATGTAGAGCAGTCAGAGCCCCCGACTAGTTCGTTGGTTATTTCCAAAAGTAAAAGCTGCCTTAAAAACTTAAAGTTGAAGCTATCTTTTTGCCATCCCCCTCTCCATCACTCTGTGTTTCAGTCTCGCCCTGGTCTATTTTTATCCTTGTCTTTTCTCCAATGGGAGTTTTGAAGCTTTAACCCGGTTGCAGTTTAAATTGAAACCCAAATGGCGGGAGCTAGGGGAGCGAGAAGAAAAAATGAACGCGAAACAAAAACTGAAATATTTAATGCGTTATGCAAAAATGCGTGGCGTTTGTTTGCTCGTTCGTTTCGTATCGTAACCGTTGTGTTCCGTTTCGTTCCGTTTGCTCGTTCGTATCGTGTTTCGACTGGAGTTGGCAAAAACTGATGTAAGTATAGCGGGAATAACTGGCAAATGCAGAAGCAGAAGCAGTAGAAGCGAACACAGCAATACGTTTAAAATAACAGCAGTCAGTCTACAAGGGCAGCATATAGAGTGCAAGTGAAAGAGATAGATATATAGCTCAGAGACCAACAGGAATAAAGAGAGAGGGTAAACCAATGAGTTTTAAAAATGACGCAATATAAAACGATTTATAATTAATATACATATATAGAATAGAAATCACCAGTAATTACATTTAGAAACTAGAAAATGTTTAAATTAATTCCAAGAACTCATTCTGAAATTATTTTCAAAAAAGAGTTAATTACACTTTAAAATATAAGGACAACTACACAGGATTAAATATCAATATCAATATGTCTAATAGTGAAATTCTTAAATATCCATTTTTATGAATAAAGTTATTAAATATTGATATGAATAAGCACTGAATATAAGTTTTACTATTAGAATGAGTTCGTCTATATAATTTACCCTAAAAATGTGATCAAATCGATATATTGGTCATTCGAAATTCTATACAATTTGATCATAATTAAATTACTAGTCAAGGAAAACTTTTAGGTAAGCCCTCGTGACAGTTGGCCCTAGTTTTTGGCAGGTCTATCACTCACTCTCGCGTCTGTTGTTTGGCTTATTCCCGTTCACTCTGTCCTTTCTTCTCCACCCGCCGAAAAAAAAGTTAAAACAAGAGCAGCAGCAGCTTCGTTGCAGCGTTATCTGTCTTTCTCTCTCTTTCTTGTTCGTTCACTAGCTTTCTCTTTCCCTCTATCAGCGTCTATCTCCCTCGTCGCCATGCATGCATAAATATTGCACATGCAAAATTGGAAATAACTGATGGATGCCGTCAAAAAATGCTGGTGCCACCCCACGCCAAAAATGCACCCCACACCACACTGGCACCATCCACCCGCACTTGCACCCGCACCCGTATCCACACCACCAATAACACACATTGCCTTACCTCGCCTCTTCTGATCAGATGCCCAACCGACCCTACACCCCTCTGCTAGTGTCACGCAATGCGACATTTTGCGTATAAAAATAATAAAAATTCGGGGGCAAAGGCGCAGCCAGAAAGTGTTTGTTGCATAGAGGGGCGTGGTATTACATTCCTCTGACATATTAATAAATCGAATGAATGAAATTTTTCAATGCCTTGTACCCCCCCCCCCCCCCCATCATCATCATCACCAGAACACCTCATCTGTTGCAACAGCCGGTGGGTCACTTTGGAGCCGCCCATTTTTCTCGCATTTTTAATTAATTTCATGCAATTTGTATAAAGCTTGGTCCTCTCTCCTCTCCCTACCTTTTTTCTTCTTTTTCATAATAAAACCTAGTTGGTCGAGGGGTGTATAGGATGAGGTATTATGCATGTGTGTGTGAGTGTGTGTTTGTGTTGGCCTCTGTAATTTACCAGAGTTAAGCCGATAAGTGCATTTTTAATGTGAACTCCAATGAATTTTCTATTACATTTTAATTTAAAATAACAAAAACCAGAAAGAAAAAAATGTTCCGGAAGCTAACTTGTGAAAGTGCCGCAGTTTTAATACCCTTCCAATTTCGCGACAACCAAATCAGTAACAGTGTCAGTTGAGTATCAATGTCACTTGTCCATTGTCACCTGCTCGTTGTTGTCTTCCATCCGCTGTGACAGATCTTCAAAGTTTTTCTTACTTGAACTCAATTTATACTCGGTCCCAGAGGGGGCTTAATGATATAGTGATTCGAACTGGGTGGTTTTTTCAATCTACATTGATTTAAATTTTATATACCCTACAGAATATAGTGTATAATAACAAACAAAAACCTGAACAAAAGGGAACAGCCACCAGACGGTCAATGGACTCGAGTGAGCATTCAATATAAATTCGATTAAATATTTAGATTAATCGTTTTATTGAGATTTAATGGCATATAAATCTCCTTCGTTTCCAAAATGAAAAAAAAAAAACAAAATCAATCATGTCTAGCAATTGAGCTGAAAGAACTATCAATTAGGCTAATAGACGACAACAGCATGTATGTATGTGTGTGTGTATGTTTTTTTTTACTTTTTAAAGAAGGGCTAGCTAGGGTAATGAGTTAAAAGTGGAGATTATGTTTAACAAACAAAAATTGCAATATCATAATTGCTCTCCAAAGACTATGTAAAAGACCATTTAAGCCACCCTTACAAAAAAAAAAACAAATTTATTAATATTATTAGTGGCTTGGAAAATGTGTTTGCATCAAGTACACTGGAAATATTTGAATGGTTTATACTTGATATAATTTAGAATATATTTATAATACATCATTTTAACTATCTATCCACATAGCTTATGTTATAAAGTTTGCAGAAAATTGTCAAAGATTTTTTAAATATTTAGTTTTAAAAACTAATTCCATCTCAATTCAAATAATCAAACCGTCTGTAAAATATGAATACATCGAATTTTACTTTTGTCTTACATTTAAAAAAAGTCATTTCGAATTAAAACGATCAGAAAGGGGAACAGGTCAGATTAATTTCGATCGCTATCGCAGTGAACTTTTACATAACATCTGCTAGAAACGATTCTAGTAAATTAATTCATAACTTATTTTTAATATTATACTCAACATATTTAATAGTAATAATTACAATATTTAGAAAAATCCCAAGTATATATGTGAAAACTCATCATTAATTTTCACTGACTAAAAGGCAAATTTGAAAAATCTACTAATTTGGATCAGAGTCGGAAGTGAGAAAAGATTTCCATTCCGGAAATCTTCGAAATCCTTTAAGATTGAAACACTAGCGTCAGCAGCTTGGTAAATTACCTTGGTGTTTTGGGTTATTAAAAAGAAGGACACGGCAGAGTCTTTTAACAGGACTTCACTGCATGGAAAAAATTATACCGAAAATCGCAATAGTGGCAATATATGTATTATTTATCTCATCGTTGCTCATATTTATACTATAATTGTCTCTTGTCATCAATAAATAATGCTACATACTCTTATCAAATCTTTATCGGTATATATAAATATATACATATGCATGTGTATATCATTGATTGATATTAATTCTTTATATAAATAAATAAATGATTTACGCAAAGACTGTTCACTGTGCTTTATAATATTTCAAAAACTGTCCAAAAAGAATTCAATTTTGATATATAAGTGTAATGGAAATTTTGAGAAATTTGGTTTTGATTAAGTATTTGTAACCAGAACTGACATTGATGAATATTTTAAGAGAAAGAACGAGAGCGAGAGAGAGACAACGATAGCGAAAATGGAAGGAGGGGTAAGATAAAACGAAAAATGATGAAACACGACTTCAGGAGAAAGAGATGGAGAGCACAATATTATTACGGTTATGCATAAAAATCAACACTCAGCTGGCGCCGAACAAAACAAATTCATCAAAAAATAAGCGCAAACTTCATTTACGGCCAAACAATTTTATAACCAATTTTTATGGGGATGATAAATTTTAAAAAACAAAAGGCAAAAAAAAAAGAAAAAAAAAAGAAAATGACGAAAAAAAAAAATTTACAACAAAAAAATTGCCAACTTGTTTACAAATAAATCGCTGGAATTTTTGCGCAAAGCAACGAAAAACAAAAAAAAAAAAAATAAATTCCATAGATTAGGTCAGAGCGTCGACATTTTAAATACCCTCTATCAAGTAAAAGTTGGTTAGCTGTAGGTAGGTTTTGCTCTTTGTCCCAATTACCTTAACATATTTATTTTGATATCATAACGAATAGAATAATAAAACAAAAGTTATTATTGGATCATAAACTGGAACCAAAATAACCAACGAAAACGTAACTAACTGAAAGTAAAATCTTTTGATTTTTTCCACCCGAAACCGAATTGTAATCAACAATCGTTTTTATAAAAGAAACCCATGCAAATACAATATACCGAAAGCAAAACGAAAACTGGTCGATCATTATCCTTGAATACAGATATTAAATTTGATAGCTGAAGAGAAAGTCCTCGAGAAATGAGCAGATAAATTTAGAATATTTTGAATTTTTAGAAATCTACACAATATCTGTGTTCTAAGGTTTTGTATGAATATTAATATATATATAGACATGCCTTTTGCGGCCTTCCTGGTACAGGGTATGCAAAAACAAAGAACAACAACACAACAAAAAATTTTAATCCCAGCCAGCAGCACTTGACTCGGCGGCTCCTACTCCTGTGTCTCTTGCCTCTTGCTATTCTCTGCTCCATTTTCCCCCGTCTGATATCCCG
The DNA here is from genome assembly GCA_037075365.1 of Drosophila emarginata. Taxonomy (NCBI): domain Eukaryota; kingdom Metazoa; phylum Arthropoda; class Insecta; order Diptera; family Drosophilidae; genus Drosophila; species Drosophila emarginata. The sequence goes on along the minus strand of JBAMCD010000014.1, from coordinate 1,877,683 downwards.
CCCGGGTCCACCTACTTCAATGCTCTCCCACACTGATTTATCTCGCTTAATTTACCGTTATTTGGGCATCAGCTTTTCGAGTAAAGTCGTGTAGAATGAGAGAGAGGGGGAGAGGAAGATGAAGTGGATGAGTCGGGAACGGGGGAAAGGAAAATACAAAGGAAAAAAGGAAAACACGAAAACAAAATAAAATAAAAATAAAAATCAACCTTCGCATGGCCCATAAAATTTCATTAGCGTCATATTTTCAAATAATTTTGCTTCTTCTTATGCTTCTTTAGCTGCTGCTTGCTGCGACTCTTCCTTTGCCATTGCCTTTGCTTTACTTTGCCTGTTCATATTCTTCTCTTAGTGTTCCTAGAAAGTCCTTAGCCGATTTAGTCGGTCCTTAGTAGTCCAGCCTGTTGTTTGCCTGTTGCGGCTGACTGGGTGACTGGCCCAGGTATAATCATAATTTGAAATTGCTCATTCGTATCTTAGATTGGATTAAGTGCGAATTAGAACATCAATAAGCGAGGAGGCGTTAAATGTAACGCAACATTGACGACAACAACGACAGCAGCCGCAGTAGCAGCAGCAACTCCTCAACAATGATGCCAAAAAGGGATCAAAGCGGATTTGCTTGTAGAGAGTTTCGGTTAGGTGCAAATGTGACAAAAGTAGAGAATGTGCCCTCCTTCTCTATCTCTCAATTTCTATCTCTGTTTCCTCTGATATGTATGTGTGTGTTTGTGTGTGGGAAGGTGCTCAAGCAGGCAACTTAATGAGCATTGGCAGCCAGCGTTAAATTGTTATAATCTTTTGCCTAGAGTTTGGGATACCAACCAAAACGAAACTCAGTTTTGTCGTCACACATAAGAAACATTTTTTTCTTTTGCAACAAAAAAAAAAAATAATAATAATTATGCTTGGGAATTAATCTACCATTCAATTCGATAGAAATCGATTATAGACCCACTGATGTATACCTAAAGGACAGAGAATCCAACCGTAGCGAAGCTGTAACGCATTTTCCTCAAATTAAGCCAGTTTCGCCTATCCCACGCATCAAATCTATTTATCGATAACAATTTGCAAACGGTCAGCAAGACACTTATAAAACACAATTCTTAAACACTTTAATCTTTAGCTGTAAATAAACACCAACAACTAGATCATATTTATCGGTTTAACCACCAATAACCGTTTTCTTTTTATCGATTTGAGGCTCAACGGTTCAAGACTGCTGTAAAATTTTCCTCTACGCTTCATTTCAATTGCCTAACGAATATGCATACAAGACTTAAGGGTATTCAAGTTTCGCTTCTTTTCCGGCAGCTGGACTTTCTAATAGCCCCAGAAGCCCAACAACCACAAAAAAGCTTACGAGGCCAATGTTGTGTAACGTTTTTTTTTTTCATTTTTTTTTTTAGCTCATCAAGCTGGAAACTCAGCTAGTAGTTGGATTTTTTTTTCATATTTTCATAGTTTTTTTTATAGTATTTTATCACTGCATGGGAGAGAAAAGTTAAGCTACAAGAGACACGGTACTAGGGCGAGGGGAAGGAGGTGAGGGCAACAGACACACTGATGAATACAGAACACACAGGACAATGCACCATAACAAATTATCCCTGCGTGTGCATCACTCAAAAACGTCTGGCCATCTGTCTGTCTCCCTTCAAGGGATCGAAGCGTGAAAGGGTGGTAGCGGGTAATGGAGTGGTCATCTGAATTCCAAAGCAGTCACCTCCCCACTTGTTGTTGTCTGTTGGCAAATTAAGAACAATCCCAAGCAATTTCCGGGCAACTTTTTCTGGTCTTCTCATTCGTGTTAAATCCGAACGAGCGAAACTTTACAGTTTTCAATGCCCTGTAGGTATGACATGGAACGGAAGTCGATGTCGTCTGAAAAGAAGTTGCCATGCCAAGCCATGAAAAGAGGGTATGACAAGCCTTCAGTAGCTGAAACTGTCTCAGCGCCAAACTTGTCAGAAGCAAAGAAATAACAACAAAATAAGGAGAAAAACGAACTAACCAGAGATGCTGCCTTATTTTTATACCCTGTACCCATAGGGTAAAAGGGTATATTAAAGTCGCTAAAATGTATGTAACAGGCAGAAGGAGAATTTTCCGACCCCATAAAGTATATATATTCTTGATCAGTATCAATAGCCGAGTCGATTGAGCCATGTCCGTCTGTCCGTCTGTCCGTCTGTCCGTCCGTCCGTATGAACACCTAGATCTCAGAGACTATAAGAGCTAGAGCAACCAAATTTGGTGTCAACATCCGTCTGTTGTGTAGACAGGTTAAGTTTGTTTCAAAATTTTGCCACGCCCACTTCCGCCCCCGCAATTTGGGAAAAACCTATAACTAGAGCAATATTAAAGATATCGTATTCTTATTTGGCATGCACATTAATATAGCCAAAATGCACCAGCTGACCAAATTTGACCGAAATCGGACAATAATTATCGGAGATATACTTATTTCCGTTTTGTACTGAAACGCCCCATGCAAAATGGGCCGTTAAGTGTGAGCGAGATAGCATGCGTTCGCTGTTGCTGCATGGCAAGCAGTGCAGTGTTGCTGCATGGCAAGCAGTGCAAGGCAAGAGAATTTTTTTGTAAATTGATGGCGATTCTGATCGTTTTTGACTTTATGGATTACTTTTACTTGGTACAGGGTATACTCAATGTCGGCAGGGACGACTTGCTTGCTTCATTTTTTTTGTATATTAATTTTTTGTTCAACCACAATTTGTAATCAATTTGAAGGGTTTTACTTTAAAAGGAAGTGCTTTCACGAATGAATAGTTTTTATCCATCTTTAGAACTGATAACAACGTTTTATAAAAATGTTTTCCTATTTAAATCAAATTTAAAAAAAAAAAGTTTCTTTTTAATTGCCTATGAAACCGGAAAAAAATATATATTGAAAATTATACCAATTACTTATGACCTAAGTTCGATTTAAAAACCACGTTTTGCATACAAATCTCTATATCCAAAGCAGTAGCTGATTCTAACAGTTGAGAAACTTATCATTGTAACATTTTTAACATAAACACATTTAAAATGGTTTTACTTATAAATTTGTACATTTTTAGATTTTTTCATTTGTCTCCCAAAAGTTTTCTGATCAAAATCATATAATTCACAATTGCCACTACCACTACTAGAGGCATTTCCTTCATTCTTTCCCCCCGCAGTATGAATATGCTGTCCAATTGATTTATTCTTCATTCAAAGTTAATTTATTAGAAAATAGCCGGGACAAGTTATTATCTAGGCCAAATTTAAGTTGAGTTGATCCTAAAAGGCATTTGCCAATGTTTAAATGAAGTAGAAATTTTCACACTTTGACATCAAATTACGCGCATTAGTTAGTTGAAGATTCTTAGGCGGTTTACGATGATGGGGCGTGGCTCAATGCAAATGAATGGCCAAGAAAATTACGTAAATTTTCCTTGAATTTATTTCAACAATGTCGTTGTCGTCTTCGTAGTCGGCGTAGCCCTTAAATTACCTTCTCACTCTCAAGGCGATGTCGGTGATTTTTATTGACTTTGGTTTGTAATTTATTAGAGTGAAGCGGCCGGCCCAAAAGTAAGCTTAGTGGGTAGCACAGTGCTGGGTGTCAACGCCACGCCCCATCAAAGGTCAGGCTTTTTCTTTTGTTTTTTTTTTTTTTTGTCGATTTCTCACCCGAAAAAAGCAAAAACGGAAGGCCACCAAAAACGGGAAAATTAATTAAATCTTTAACCTTGCTCGAAAACCAAACATGTCGTGCAACGTTTTCACTTTTGTATCAATTCAAACGGCTGACTAAACTTCAATTAAAATAAATAAATATTTATAAATTAATTGAAATGTCTGCAGCACATCAAAATTTGATTTGTAAATATATATAGATAGACTTATACATATATATATATGTTTATACTTATATATGTATAGGTGTATTTACAAATTGTAATTAGCTAAGGAAAATCCTAAGGTATAGAGAAGGCAAATCCCTATTTTCTTCCTTTAGATGGTTATGTAAACAAAACTGGATTTGTGTTGCTTTCTCATTTTCTTTTTACTTTTTAATAGTGTATACACACTGTTAAAGGAGTTGATTTTAATTGGTTTTTTAAATAAAGGCAAACGAAACAGACACACAAACAAAAGGATATGACGGTTAATGTGGGAAGGGGAAAAAGTAAAGGATTAACACAGAAAAACAAATGGAAAATCTATGGTATATTGAGAGAAAATGCAAAACGGAAAGGGTGCATCAACAGTATCAACTGAAAGATGGTAGATTTTATTATCATTTAAAGGTCAAAGATTTCACTCAACGTGTAAAATCCGTACAAGGTATAAAAACTTTCTACTTCTTTCCTTCTAGAATCTAGAGTTTTTTCTGCATTTCGAACCACTTAAAATAATGACTTTCCCAAGTTGTTTCCTTGAGCCTATAGGCCATAGGAACCAATGTGTTTTATTAAAAATATATTCAATATGAAGGTTTAAGTCAAAGTCGGCTTACTTGAATTATTGGTTTAAATTTAATAGCACACTTTGAAAGCCCGGATAGCTAGCTAGCTCGCTCACTTTAATAACTTGTCAATACTTACCTATGTACTTACATAAATAATATAAAATGTTGGACTTTCGAGGCTCTCTTTTACTCTTTTAGCTGTCTAAGTCTTTTTTTTTTATTCTCTGCCCCTCTCTGTCTCAGTGGGTTCTGTCTACTTTTAGTTTTCATCATGAATTTACGAAAAACTTCGCTGCAATGGAGGACGTAACGGGAAAGTTGTTATCATCGCCGTTTGCCGTCGCACATCGCCGTCTTACTTATCTTGGCATAAAATTTGTTTCCACAGGGGGCGCAAAATGTGGGGTGTTGGGAGGGTGGGGGGAAGAGACATCGGACGTACTATAGAGTAGAAGAAGCTTGTTTGTTGTTCCTGGGTTTTTGGTTCGTTCTTCATCTACTACTTGGTGTTTTTTTTTTTCCTTTTACCCCCCTCAACTTTCTACTTGTTAACGGCTCTTTGGTGCGCTGTTTTCTTAGGTGCCTGCCTTTGCATCTCTCTCATTCACTAACACTCACTCTCTCACACTCACTCATTTTAATATGTCCCTAGCCACGCGAAATTGCTCAAGACATGTTTGTTTTTAAACAGATTACATTATTTTATGGGAACGCCTCTCGTTCGCGTCGTTTGCCATCGTTGATAATATGCAAAAACTTTGGCAAACAATAATAACACAGAGGAGAACCCCCAGCAAAATCATCAAATGCTACTAAAAAGTTACCCACACACACATACACACACAAACACATACGAGAATACACACTTATACATACATACATATACAATCTCCGAGTTGAGGCCTTAGACAAACATTGCCTGGGAATATTGCCATAAGTTTCATCGACAAATTAATGATGAAAAACCCGCTCTTCTGCTCCACACAACAAACATTACATTACCAAAACAAACCACGGAAAATGGTTTTCAAATTGGCGAAAAATTTCTAGCCATATTCGTACAAAAACACACACACATATGTACGGTTGTGTACAGAGGGAATACACGGGCGGTGTGTGGGCATGGTAATGCGGCAGCACTTTTGTCTTTTGTTATGCTAAATGAAAAGTTCATTTTGCATTAGCTGAAGATGATTATGAGTAGAAGAAAATTAGAAGGTATATTAGTTCATTCCACACAGCAGGTGACAAAAATGTCAAAAACTATATTCGCTTTCTATATATATATTTATATATAAGAATTCTATATTAAATGTTGATCATTATTGAGTATAAAAACTTCTTATTTACCCTTCGTTGACACACTTGAACTAAATATTTTAGAATTAAAACTGATTTCAATAAGTTAGAAATAAATATATATTCAATATACTTTTAACATTAAGAATCCTGGTTTCTTGCTCTTCAGACTTGATTGTAGAGTCTACTTCAGCCTACTCTCTTTTAACACTTCCACTTCCTGCTACCGTTTTTTGTTGTTTTTTTTTTTTTTTTGTTTTTGTCGCCTGGCTCTAAATGCCACATTCTACTGCAGGCATTGTGAAATCCTAAGTCTCCTTACACTCCTTTTCTCTTTACAATCCCAATGCCGACACACACTTCAGGACGCCTTACACGTGCTCCAATGCCATTCAAGTGGCAGCAACGGGCTCCTTGGCATAATCGCTCAACAACAACGTGAAGAGTAAAAAGAGTGACAGAGAAAGAGAGAGAGAGAGAAAATATATAGAGAAAAATATATAGAGAAAGAGATGAAGGAACGAGAGCTAAGACATTTTATCTGCCTTTTGCCGTGCCATGGCATGGCATGGCGTGGCGTTCCGTTGCGGATGCGGAAGCTTGTTGATGCTTTTACCATTTGTTAAGTGCTGCTTGTTGCTCCAGCTGTCGATGCGGAGCGGCGTAGGTCAACCAGGTGCCAGGTGAGCTGCGGCAGCCAGTTGTTGCTATTGGTTTGTGTACTTAGACATGCAGAGATGACGACGACGACGAGGAAGACGACGGCGCATACATCAGGCTCAAGCTCAGAGTTCAAGCTTGATTTTCTCTCACACTTTTTTGTGGATTTGCCATCTTACTACGTGCCCTGTAGTTTGCTTTTAGTTGCCGCACACGCTAATGCTAAGTAACTGTTGTTTATAGAGAGAGAGACACACAGAGAACACCACAACAATAAAAACAAAAAAAAAAACCAAAAGAAAAGTAACATAAAACTAAGCTTTTCCCATCCAAAAGGTACATTTCACTCAAAAGTTGCCAACTTTCAAGTTGAAAAATGCACAAAAAATGTGAAAGAGAATAAAAAAAAAAAAAAAAAAACACCAAAGGGATTTCTTAACAACGGGCTACTACCAATATATGTATATACCCTTAAAAATGCAAAAAGTCTAATCCCAAAAATAAAAAATAATATAAATATTTTAATTTAATTTTAATGTGTGATGAAATTTTTTAGAAACTGCTAGGAAAAAAAGCACATTAGAGCTCATTGAATTTCCATTTATTTCAAAAGCGTATGCCAACTTCTGTAATGCACTACAAATATTAATCCAGTAAGTCTTCGTTTTTTATTTTTATATTCCTTACTGAAATTGATTCACATACATTCGAAAGCATGGGTGAAAGGGGGCTTGGGAGGAAACTATCCTGACAGATTGCCGACAAGCCAAGGACACAGCTTAAAAGTGCATTTCTCAGTAACGCCAAATGGCAATTTGTGTACGAAGCCAATGCTCTCAAATTACAAGTTTATATTCCGAAAAGAATCTGTATCTGTAGGTATGTATATGTATATATACATCTCCTCCTCGTCTCTTGCCGTGCAACTATTTGAAAAATGTGCATCGAATGTTAGCGATTTTACCTTCTATCTACTTTTCCACCTTATTTTTATCCTTTTCGTGTATCCTCGGTGTTGTTTACAAGTTAAGATTGAGCAAAGGAAGGGGCTGTGGTGTTAGAGGAGATACAAATTGTCAAGGTGCCAAGCGCCAAATACTGTTCGGATTGTTTTTAACCAAGGTGATGGCTTGCTTGAATGGGGGCGTGGCCCTCCATATCAATATCAATGTATTTTACGCTTTCTCCCCCCTTACCCCTCTCCCACCAAACATACGCTTGATAAATGTTAAGAGACTTTTGTGGTTTGGTAGTACTAGAGCGGTGTCAAAGAGAAAAATGAATCACTAAAATAGAGACGAATGTTCCACAAGACAAAGTGACTTAATATCGTACTTTGATATCGTACATATATATACAACTAGAAATATCAGAAAACCGAAAATAATTTCAGAAATCAATTTACTTCTATTAAGTATTTGAAAACAAAAGGTCAAACAAGCTAATTTTTTTATTTTTTTTCCTTTTTTGAACTTTCATATAATGCAGTTCCATGTACTCCTAATTATGCAACAAATAATTAGACTAAGCTAGTTTGGATACAGGGTAAAAAAGTAAAATCAATCCATCGTTTCATTTTTGATTTTTCCAATTGGTAACAGCAACAACTGTATCCATTAATAATCCTAGAACTTGTATTTTATTTGACTTACTCATCTTCTTAATAGCACATGTAAACTGTGAATTTGACACAATAATATTGCAATTAATTTAAATTAATGGTTTACCCGATTCAATGACCATTAAAATCAAAAGTTATTACTTATAAAAAGGTCTTTGTGTGGATAGAACACCTAGAAAGATACTTTTTTTGAATTTGAAATTGATACAACTGTGTATCTTTAGAAAACCAAAAACAATTTTGGTAATAGATTTTGATCATTATTTTCACTTTTCAAAAGAAAGTTTAATGTATTGAAAGTAGAAGAAAAAATTAAAATATTCAAGTATAGAAAAATTACAACATTAAATTACTTAATTTCGGTTGTGCATTTTTAGACTAAAGTTTAATTTATAATCCTATTATTAAATATTAAATGAATTAATTTATAAAAGGTAAATTAAATACTTCTAATAACAAGAAAACAAAAATTTTTTTCTTTCTGTGTACGTGTGTGTGAATGAAAACTTTTGGCTAAATATAGTTATTAAGTTGCTCTCTCAATAATAAGCATTATATATCACAACAATAATCTAATTAGTGCATTCTGTTTTCGCCACTTGAGCAAAAATTTCCCCCCATTCTCCAAAAGCCATGTCACAAAGCAATTTCAACAAATTGCACACAGTTTTTGGCAGAAAAATGTTTCCAAAGCTAGCCCGTAGCATGTGTAGGAACGTTTTTATTTATTGTTTAACAAGTTTCAACTTTCTATATGATGGTTTTTTTTTGTGTTTTTTGTTTTAACTGGGAATATTCAGTAGAAAAATGTTGTGTGAGCTTGTCCTGCGGCAATGTTGATGCAATGAGACGAGCTTTTTGCTAGTAGACATTTTTTTGATATACATATATAGGTGAAAGCAGCTTTTATGTTATTTCGAGCGTCGCTGAGACATGAAATATGCATTTAAATACCGCCTAACAATCCCAGCAAAAAATGTTGCTATAGTTCTTTCTCCTCCACTTGAATCTTTAACTCATTGATATCTGAGTTCTATATATCCTTTTAAAAAAAAAAAAACAATTATCCAATTTTTATCAACTTGACAGAGACAAGTAATGCGAATACGAGTACTATTGTACTTATTAACATTATTTTATCCAATTTCTGCATCTGTCAGTTTATGTTACATAAGTATGTATATTCCCTAGTAATTGAATTGAATTTTATAACATGTATTTCGAATATCAACTTAAATCAAATTAATTGAAAGAATGAAAATGTCGCTATATCCGATATTATATGTGCACTGACCAACACTAACTGACGCAACCATTAATCTAGTAACGGGCGAAGAGAAGGGAGGATCATGTAATTGCATCTGAAATGAGGAAATTTAAAGCCAGTGCTCAAGGAAAATGATTTAAATGGCAGTAGTAGTCCTTGGCAGTCTTTGCTAATGCAATTACACTTCAGAATTGAGCAGCATTTGGGCAAAAGCTGAACAGAGTTGCATCGCATGGCATTTTGCACTTAAGCTCTTTTGTTGTAGGTAAACTACTCGTAACTATTGTACAAGTACGTAAGTACACACATAGTTAGTAGGTACATATGACTGACTTTAGCCTATCTACTACTTTTCCCCTCTCTATGCTATGCTAGTCAAACTGTACTCAATGTCTTTGCTGAAGCGTAACAGTAAGCAAAAGCAAGTAAGTTTTCTACTTAAAATATGAGCACTCGTCCTGTCATCCATTTCCCCTTGCCCTGTTCCCTAAAATTTATCTTATGGTCAAGCAATTGCAAAATGATTTTTTTCTTTCGTTTTTGGACAAAGCCAGAATGAGAAGACAAAGTCAAAATAGAGGCAAAAATTTTATATATGGCTAAATGCGAAGTTGTGAACAAGCAGAAAGAGAGACAGCAAAAAGGATTACGTCAAGCATATGTATTGGTATGGATGGTTGAACTTTTCTTCCATCTCCGGACCAGAGATTTCAATTTGCCGATACCAAAACGAAGCAACGAACAAACGAATTGTCCTTACGGTCAACCCTAGCGCAAACTGGATATCTAATATGACATTTGAAGTGATTTTTATGGGAAACTTGCTGATGTTTCCAAACAATTCAGCGTTTGAGCTGATATTTCTTTTTTTTTTTCTTTCTATTTCCGATACCCCCCTTCCTTTACACTGGGGAAAAAAGATTAACAAGATTAATTGAAATGGAAAATTGATCCAAATTATAATAAATGAAAGGGCAGAACTATATATATATATATATATTGTGTAATAGTTGTAATACAGTGGGGCTCATAAAAACTACACATGCACGTTCTGCATTACATCTCTTTTGCTCCATCACTTACAAGTTCAAGGATGAAGCGACAAATGAATTATGATTACTGACTTATGGAAGTTGTATTCTCGGATTAGTAAAACAAAAACCGGTTTATATAAAAATTTTACACATATATTTATCAACTTATAGGCCTTTGCATGAACCTATAATGAAATGTTTAGTGGTGTTTTATAAAAAAGACAAAATGTAAAGCACAAACTCGTGTTTTATATATTAACGTCTATTTTAATGTGTAAGTGCAAAAAATGTTTTGCAAAAAAATTATGCAAAAGCACGTCGTTTACAGAAATTTCTTCCGTTAAGCTAGACTTAAAAGGTTTCATCTTTAATCTAGGCAATGTTTCATAAATAATGTTCAATTTAAAAGCAACCGAATTCCGATTCTTATACTGTTAGCTTTGCTGGGTATACAAATAAATTAATTTTGACAATTGCATTTCCTCTCAGTGTACTCATATACTACATGAGTGTAAATGTATGTGTGTGTGTGTGTGTCCGTGTGCTTGTCCTGTTTGCCAAAAAACGAGAGACAAAGGACACACAATATATATACGTATATAGAGAGAAAAAAAAAGAGGAAAAAAAAAACACCCTTGAAAATTTTCTAATCTCTTAATGGATGACAATCTGCGTTTTAAATGGTTTGTGTGTGTGCGAGTCCTGCAAGCGAGTGAGTTGCGAATCCTGGGCCAAAAAATAAAACTAATTCCATCAACCATCCTGCCATCTAGTCATCTAGCTAGAAGCGGTATCATCTCTTCTTCCATCTTCTCCTCCCCCATCTCTTCTTCAGCAGCTTCATTGTTTGCCTAATGAAAGAATGCTGTTTGGGCAAGTTTTTAAAGGATTCCATTTTTTTGTCTTCTTGCTTTTTCTTTTTTCCTGGCGATTTTTTTTTTATCTTTTTCGCTTTTACTTTGTTTGATTTTTCTCTTCATTTTGGAGAAAATTGACATAACATGTCAAGGCTAATCACACACTTGAATGAGTGACGAGCAAAAAAAAAAAAGAAAGGAAGAATGAAAGAATAGGGAAGGAATTCAGTTCATAAATCATGTTTCAAATACAAAATTTATGATGATGCCAATGATGAGATGTCTGTCTGTCTGTCTCTATGCCAGCTAATTCTTTGAAGCTAATCAAATTATGTAACTAAAACCTCAAAGCAGACATGAAAAGTAAGTCTTCGCGCGGGTTTAACCATTATAGTAGTGCCTTGCGCGCCTGATTTTCCCATCCGCACAGACATGCTGGCGACGTAAACATGTCATCGAAGTGATTTTGACGGGAGAAACGGGAGGAGGTGCAGGATTAGATGGAGGTTTAGAGGGAGGCATCGGGTGGTTTAGTCAGTGAGTATATGTTGTGATGGGAGAACGCATGGCACTTCAATACCCGCAGCATAATCTTGAATAATAAAGACCCTCAGCCTCAACTTTGCCAAATAGAGTCGAGCAATATGAACAAAATGCCAGGCGACAAAAATCACCTAAAATGTACAAATTTTGCTACAGAAAAAACGATTCCGATTTGAGAGTTGAAGTTTTGTTTGAAGATTCGGCATATTAAATTCTAGTTAAATACAAATGTTCTCAGAATATTTTCCACTACCATATAAGCTAAATCGTAGACTATTTCTTTTTTAACATAATATTTGAAATCAAAAATAAACTTTGTTTTTAAATGAACTCTATAAATGCGATAGTTAAACTTCATATTTATGTTCGTAATGAAAATGTTTTTTTATGCTATAATGCAATGGAAATCGAATAATTTGAGGCTTATTTTACAACAAAATTTGATCAAATTAGTTTCAAGAAAATAGTCCAAAATGATCGAAAAATACGAAATGATGGCATCTCTGTTTTCAATATTTTCTATAACTGAGTGAAGAAAGTCAAATGTAAGTAAAAACTGTTGTACAGCTTTTACATAGTTGATTTGATAATGGTTTGCTGTGTCTCCAAAACAAATACCAAAATTCAATGTTGAAAGGCTTTTTAAAACCAATTTTTAAGAAATCTTTATTAAATATATTCCATTTTAGGTAAAATAAACTATACATGATAAATAGATATGTAGATGTTTGAGCTGTTTGTCGGTGGTACAAACTGATTTTGGCCCTCACCTTTAGCTTTCAAATGCAGACGTGTAGACATGAAGATTTAGCGAGGTGTGGAGCAATGGAGACTCCAACAAATACATTATGACACACACACACATCTATAAGACATATGTATGCACATAGACAGACATGGTGGCATACAAACACACACATCTATGGGGCAATCCCTGGGCTGGACCCATTTTACACGTTTGTAACGCCATTTTGTATGTCGACGAAGCGCCATTTGAATATTTTACAAGGCAACCCGGAACCAGGCAGTGGCAACGACAACAACAACATCAAGAACAACAAGAACAAGAGCAACATACAGCAGTTGCGGCATTAGCAAGAACCATCAACATCAGCGGCAACAGGAGCAACGGCTGCAGCAATAGTTAACCAAATCTCGTCTAGCTTGATTTTCTACCATTTCGTTTGTCGCTTTTTAATTATAGCTTTTAAATGTTCAACCATCTCGAACGTGTATTTTATTTATTTCACACAGCCCTCATCCGGGACAATGTGCGCCATGTTGTGGGTTAGCCAACTCCATCCCTCACTTCATCCTGCTCCACCCCGTGGACAGGTCCCTTTTGGCAGTCATTCCACTCAAACTTCCGTTCTTCTCTCTTCATACTATGGATCCGTTCATGTTTTTTTTTTTTTTTGGTGAAAAAGCGCTAAAATTACTCAGGCGCTTTTAATTTGATATGCAAATACAACGGGGCGCAAAAATGAAAGCAAAATCCTCGGCAAAAGGTTGTGATGATGGAAATGTGAAAAGTGAAAAGCAGCAACTGTCCCGTACCCCTCCATATCTACACTTTAGCTGTCCGTCTACTTGTCATCCCACCACCATCCATGACGGGCTCCATCTACTGAACGAACGCGTTGTCTATTTGCAGTTCAAAGTCTCAAATGAAGTGCGCTAGACACACTGACGGTAGCAGGAGCAGGAGACGCCATTGGGTAGGTTGGAGGGGCGAGATAATGAAAGCCCTTATGTGCCAATTGCCAGCTAGTTTTTGCCCTCATAACGGAAGTTCTTGCGACGTTGCCTGCTGTTAGCCTGCTGCCAGTTTTTATGATGTGGCTAAGTTTTTCAAGGATATCTCACATCTACAAAACTAGAAATGGAGATGTCGAGATGGGTAATGGGCGGATGGGAGATAGTGGGATGGGAACGAGTGGAATATCCATTGCCTTAGCAATTAAAAATGGTGGAGTTTTACAATCACATAAGCAGCGCTTCCTCAAACTCTTCCACCATAGGCAACGGTGCGGGAAAGTCCATAAAAGTGTACTAAAGTTATAAAGAGAAACAGAAAGAGAGAGAGAGAAATGAATTGTAAATAAGACAGAACGATAATGATGAGAAAATGCCTGAATGGTAGAATTAAGATAACGAATATACATATATAGTATATAATGATGCAAATTAAAAGAGTAGAAAAAAAAAACCGAAAAAGGAGAAGAAAAGACTCAAAAAGATTGACATTGCTACAAAGAGCGATACATATACAAATACCCAGGGGTTTTCTTCTGTTGTACCCTTCTCTTTAAACAAATGATCGTGTACTCAAAAAGTTATTATTTCGATAGAGTATAATATTATATAATAACATACTACAATTTGCGTTTTTTTGTCTTTAAAAACGTTTTAATTTTTGTTTTAGTTGTTTTTCAAATATTGCTTTGAAATCATTTTCTGTTTATTTTGTTTTTTAATTTTGGCGGGCCAGCAATAATACAGTTTGTTAACGAAATTCCACATCTCTCTTGTAATACTGCCAAATATTTAAAATTTATGTCTTTTTTTTGTCACAATCGAATGCTTATTTACATAATCTTAGTTTTTCCTTTTTAAATTTCACAGAGGTAAAGCTTAGGCAATTACTGCAGCAGTGAAGACACCTTTTTTTGCTTGGCAGATGTTAAATAAATCGGTTAAAATACAATTATTAAATTTGAAAATACCATTTTAAATATTCATCTTTATGCATTAATACATCGTTTAAATTTTAGAATTTTCAAATCGTTTATAGTACTCTTTTAATTGATGATCTAAAAAAAGGCAAGGTATTTGAAAATAAAAACTATTTTGTTTCTGTCTACTTCACACCGACATATTTGTTTGAGTTGCTTTGGTCATTTGATTCGCTATCGAAAGGAAATGGGTTTGACCACGCCCAGTTATAACATTTTACTGATTGACATGCATAAATTTCCTGTTCCTTCAATTGTGCGCTACAATGCGACAAAGTTGAGTTGAGTTTTAATCAGCGGGACTTTCGATTTCACATTGTGGTTACCACCAGCATCAGAACCAGAACCAGCACATACCAAAAACCGCAGAGCGAACATCCTTCTTACCGACATAACCACCCCCGTACTACCCTCTCTCACTCAATTGCCCTTCATCACTTGTACCGCCCTCTTAACGCCCTTGCCGGTGACCATTTGAACGGACATCCGTTTCGTTTGATTTCCGGCATGTGATTGAGTGCACAGCCATAGAGCGATTGGAAGTGTGCGATGCAGTCGATGCCTGATGACTCTGATGATGACGATGTTGATGACATGTTAGGTGGAAACGTGGCTAGGCCCCAAGACAAGCAAGCAAGCATACATAGGGCGATAGATCTCATCAGCATTGCAGACACTCGTTCGTTGCGCATTCATAAAGCGATTAGTGGACGAAGCGTGTGCCGATTAATTTGCAAAGTGTTTCAGATATCTCCCCCCCAAACCCCAACAACGCAACCGAATTCAAATAGTAAGGCATAAAGAAATGTATCGAATTACATTTTGTCTGGGGTGTGAATTGATATTAAATCTGCTTGAATGGAACGCATCGGAACAATCAGCAACAGAGGGTTGGGTCAACAACAATTTCGATATTTATTTATTTATTTTTTTTTTGGGGGATGAAACTAAAAATAATTTTATCACACAATTTAATATGCCTGCTATAAATGAATTCATATATCTAAATCAAAGCTTTTAATAGAAGCTGAAGTTGCAGCTGATGTTTTCTTTTCATATTTCTAATGGCCCAACCAAATGCAACTTGGGATTTACTTGACAATTGAATTGATGTAACAAAGCAAACAAATACCATTTTCAAACAAAAGAAAATTCGTTTTTTTGGCCCAAAAATTCTTCAAAAAATAAGTGAAATAAGTAACATATTTGTGCGTGTTTTTCTTTTTGGCATTTTATTGGTATGAAACTGCAGCCACACTTTTTGAGAGACAAGAAACATTTACATATCACTTTCCTTTTTTCTAGGTTTTTGTCTTTTTTTTTTTTTTGGCTTTTTGTTTTTGATAACTACAAACGTTTATTGCATTCTGATGTGAAGCAAACGAACCAGGAGATAGTTAGAGACGATGGTAAAAGGATAATGGGTAGGGAGAGATTCTTGGTGTGTATGTGTGGGGTGGGGGGGTTCTGCGAAATTTCCATTTTGTGTATTTTTTTATTACCCGACTTGCCAGACAAAACTGCCACTAAATCCGGCGCCAGTTTGCACATAAACAGACATGGAAACGAACCAAAAACAAAATAGGAGACAACATTTTTTTCGTAACCTTGTTGTCATTTGATGATGGCAGTATCCCCCGTTCCGCAGTCTCTTTCGAATTGACAAAGGTTTTTTGGTAGAAGGGAGACAGAAACTGAGAGAAGTGTGGCGTGGTGTAGTGTGAGAAAAACATTCAGCCCACAGCCTTTTACCAACTTTGCACTTTAAGACGCACGTAAAGCAATAAAACACATTTCTTTTTCTTCAAACTTCACTTTGCATGTGTGTGTGTTTGAGAAAGAGTGGGTTAAGAGGAGTTGACAGTGTCTGGCATACGAGTTTTCTATCGTTTTTATTGTTTATACGTTTTCGATAAGGCAAAAAACGGAAATTGCCAAGGCTACCCCATAGCTAAAAAAACGAATTAAAAACGAAATAGTCAAATAGGGAGAAAGAGAAAACGAACACTCACACACACAAGAAGAGATATCAAGAGACCAACAAGAACAACAAAAAATGCGTAAAATGGATATACTTTTAGTGCCTCTAGTGTTTGGTCATTTTTTGTATTTTTTTTTTTTTATTTTGTATGTCATTTATTTTTTTTTCTAGCGACACAAAGGGTTAGAGGAGGTCCATTAAAGTTTTCCCATCTGAAAATTAATTCAAATTATAGTTGAAATAATAAAAAAAGAAAGAACTAAAGACATTTAAGAGATTTCATCGCGAAATATATGCAGATACATTTTGCGCAAAAAAAAAACTTTTGAAAACTTTTATGTAATGACGCCATGTGCCATAACAATAGTCGAGCGGTCATTCAACGAAATTTAATATAAAACATTTACTTAAATACATAGAGGAGACACAAGTCTGGGCAACAAAGAACAAACCTAATGACCCCTTCTGTAAGGGTATATAAATGGGAAATCAAGTCAGGAAAAATAAGCATTTAGAGTAAAATTCTAATTATTCGGATCGATCCCGATAATAGTTATCAGGATTAATTCCAGACTTGATTAACTGATTCTAATTTATGGATGTAAAAACTACTATTTAAAAAACATATCGAAACAGACAGACGAACAGTGTCCCGTCTATTGATGCTGATCAGGAATATATCTGACCAATTTTATTATACACTTCCTCTAAAGAGAGTATAAAAATTCAGATAATTCGACGCCTGAATAATTTGAGTCTAGATTATTGGAACCCGGATACTTCTGTATATGGCTTTAAAATAATTTTAAAATTATTTACCTTGTTTCTAATTGCGTACTCAAATATTTCGAAATGAACTAGAAAACAAAAACTCTTCAACTAGACGCTTACATAAAACCCCTGGACACCCCTCTTACGTGAACACAAGTCATCTTGTTTTTTTTTACGAAAAATAATACAAAATTAAAATCATTATACATATAAAAAAAATGTATTTTCCTATGGGAGACCCAACAGAGTTTTTACTGTATTTGCAATTTCAACAAATCTTTATACATCGTGAAAATATTTGTAATTTAAGAAAATAAGGATTTTTTTTCTTTCTTTTTTTGTTGCCTCCGTATTTATACGGTGATTTTGTGACATGATACGAATGTCAGTCACATATTTTTAATGGGATTTCCTTTCTAGCTGGGAACTATCATCATTATCCTCATGATGCCCATTAGGCACGCCTCCATTTACAAAAATACAACGCCATAACGCTAATTACGCATTTTGTAGACCATTTCCAAACACAGCAGCAGACACATGACTCACCTTGCGTGCCTTACCTTTCCACTTCCCTCCTCACCGCATCCGCAAACTGGGCAACCAGTTGAAAAAGAAAAACTCTTTCTCTTGCGACATGGCGAGACTTTGTAACATGAAAATCACCACGGCAACGGCTGGGAAGGGGGAATCTGGGTGAGAGGGAGAGCTGGGTGAGTGGGCGGACGACAAACGGTAACATCACGTGCCCAGAATGGAGCCAGGATCTGCACTCCTGCACACCCACTCATCTCCTGATTCTCTAGCACCTTACCTGACTTTATAGCCAGCGCAACAAATTTCACAGCATAGACACACACACACACACACACACACACACACACATACACACACACATGCACACAAAGATAGATAGAGAGAGAGAGAGAGAGCGAGGTGCTTTTTTTCACTACGAGTTGTGCTTGCCATTTTGCCTCAAAACGAATGCGAAACCAAATTCCAGTCGAAGTAGCGTGGCACAAAACACGCAATGCCGCATCCTGACACGTAACCGCCTTCATGCCCACGCCCACACCCACACCGATTTCACATGCCCGTGCCCACTCCTCAGATTTAAAAATGTCTCCCACTTTGTGGCACATTGGTGTTACTTTACCAGTTAGTTTTCCCGTTTTCCAACCTCCTACCACTTGAAGTAGTGTAATTGAAAAATTCTACCAAAGTCAAGTCCAAAGTGAGAGTGACAGGCAGCTAGCTTCTTCTCTGGCTTCTTTTTCTTTTTTGTTTGTTGTTTTTGGTTCTACGGTTTTTTTTTTCGGCGGAGGCGTCGCCAAAGTTACGTTGCAGAAAATTCACTAATGCTTAGAGAAGAAGAGAGAAGTTGGAAGGTAAAAGCAAGCCAAAAGAAGTTGCTGCAGTTGGCTCAGACTTTTCCTTTAGCAAGCAATTTCTATTTCATGGCACATTATTTTGTGGCTTTTGTTTCGAGTCGAGTTGAGTTCGAGTTCAGGAAGCGCATACAAGTAAATGAATGTGTGAATGGGCGAATGTTTGCCCATACTATATACTATACACATATACATATATAAAAATATATATATAGAATATTCGGTGTGTATTTGTATGTTTGTATGTATTGGAGCTTGTCTGGCCGAGCAGACAGTCAGAGGGAAGTCGCTAGCACGTGCCTGGTTTTGTGTTGTTTAATAATAAACTTGGCTTTACTTTTAATGATTATTTATGCGTAATATGCGAAGCATTCTAAGCAAAGCAAACGCCACAAAATTAATTCGAAAAGATGTTTTAAAATAAGTGTACAACTTCTTCAACTTTAGATTGCCATGGCAAAGCAATTTCAAATTAAAAGTTTATAATATTTTGAAAAATAAAGAAGATGCTAATCTTAAAAATTATGTGATTTGCTTATATTATTTAGGTACTTGTCAATACTATGAAAAGCAATGCATTCCCGTAGAATTTGTTAGTATTGCTTTAGACTTGGCTATATTAAGTTGCTACTGTGGAGTTTCTAACCTCTTCCCCTCTTAGGAAAAAATTCTTATACACTATTTAAAAGTTGTTTTCTTTTTTTATACTGCAAGACAGAGGTTGCAAATTGCCCCTGTTTCTGACGATCAAAAATGTTGCAACAACACAAATTTTAAAGCAGCACAAAGGTTGCAGCAACACTAATATTAAAGCAACAGAGAAGTTGCAGCAACACACATGTTGCCGTATACATACATACATATGTAGATGGTAAATATAGTCAACAACTAAAGAATAGATGATCTGAGCAAAATTGAGACTGGTAATCAAATGAGGTATTATGTATGCAGCTCTGGAACAATATTGAAATAGATTTTTTTGTTGATCACTGTCAATAAAAATATAAATTAATGCTGTATATATTTTATTATCAAGTAAGGTAAAAAACTAAAGAAATATTTGTACAATAGAGTTTCCATTATCCAAATCGATTGGGATCATATTTGAATCGGGTAATTGCACGTCCGTATAATTAAAGCCGGTGTAATTGGAATTCTACTGCATGCAATTACATATTTACAAATTTATAAATGATCATAAAAATATAAATAACTTTTTACCTTTAATTCGAATCACAGTCATAACTGATGTGTATACTTTTACATTAAAACACAAAATACTTCACTTCATTTAATTTTCACTTAAAAAAAATAAAAAAGAAAATAAAGAAAACTATACAAAAATGAAATGCAATAGAAATACACATAACTGTATGTTATTGATACCCTATACTAACATACAGCGGAAAACATTAATCGATTTTACTTTGGATCTTTTCCTTTTTTTTTCCTTCACAACAAAAACGTATGAAAGAAATATTACATCCAAAACAAACTCTGAAGTTGAAAAAAAAAAGAGAACAAACTACAATGAGAGGAATGAGAGAGAAAGAACAGAATGAAAAAGAGAGAGGTATATTTGCAAAACTTTATTCAGCTTTATATATGTATTATTAATCATTTTCCTATCACAATGACTGTTGCAGATCATTAATATATAGCCTATTGATAAAGAAGAATAAAAAACAAACGAATTTTATAACACTATTTTAATTTCACCACAATGCATTTTCGACACGACGCGGCCACAGCTGCGCCGACGTCAGCAGCGTGGTAAACTTTTTTATTGCGTAATTCTTTATGAAATGAAAAGAAATCGCGACAAATAACGAAACGATTTTAATGCGACTAATATTACACAAAACTCAAACACATTATTTTCATTAATCAATTTTATTCACATAAAAAACTGTTTATAAGCTTCTACTGCGCAGTAGGTTATTTTTTTCCTTTCTACGCACAGGCGCGACGTCGACGTGGAATGAACTTAAACAAAATTGAAAAATGAACAACAACCGATCCGAATATACATATGTACATATGTATATATGTACATACATACATATGTATTATCAATGACAATAACTTTCTGGCAATTGGGTATAGATATGTATGTAACTTTATTTAGTATAAAAAAAAGAAACATATTTTCACAGACAACAGCACACGCGACCGCACCAACGTCAAAGAAGTTATGAAAGGACACAATGCATAGAAAAATATATTCGACTATTATTATGATTTTGTTTTTAATCCACGCTTTTTTATGAAATTTGCAAATGCACTGATAATAAAAACCACACTGATCATAAATATAGTATGTACATTTCTCAATAGATCGGACATGTGAGAGAAATGAATAGCACAACACTTTTTGAATTCCACCACGGCACATTTTTGACGCGACGCCGCCACAGCTGCGCCGGCGTCAGCAGCGTGGTTAACTTTTCTAATTGCGTAATTCTTTTTGTAATTGTTAGAAATCACGACATATACCGAACCGATTTTAATGAAACTAACATTACAGGAAAGCCAAACTAATTAACTTTACTATGATCTTGCACATATTTCATTATTAAACAATTTTTTTCACAAAAAAAAAAACAAAAACAAATTTGCACTGAAATTTTCATGTG
This sequence comes from Drosophila emarginata, assembly GCA_037075365.1. Taxonomy (NCBI): domain Eukaryota; kingdom Metazoa; phylum Arthropoda; class Insecta; order Diptera; family Drosophilidae; genus Drosophila; species Drosophila emarginata. The sequence continues at coordinate 1,856,423 of JBAMCD010000014.1, read as the reverse complement.
AACGCTGCAACTTGCAGATTAGAACTGACTAAAGAGTGAGGTAGAATAGGACATGAGATAGAAAAGCTGCCAATTAACACAGAGGGAGCCACCGAGCCAATTATGAAGGAAAAAAAACGGTTTTATTTAAAATTCGAAGGCCTTATGTGTAAACCGATCTTATTTCTTGAATTTTTAACATTTATCAAACACGGCAAAAAAAAAAGATTTGGGAGAGTCGCCTCTCCTCTCTTAGAGATCAACTGCGACTGCCATAAGGTGTTCTTAATGAATTATATACATAGGTAGATGAGCAGGTAGGCAAAAGGAAAAAAATGCTGATCGGAAGATAAATACTTTCTATATTTCTCCTATACATATTATCAATATACAAGAAATATTATTATTATTATAGTATGAAAAAACTTACCAAATCAGAAAAAAAACAAATAAAATTGGAAACAGATAGACTAATTTAATTTTTTTTCGATTCAAAAATATTATATATAACCATCAAATCGTATATTTATGTATATACTGTATAAAAGACCCTTTAAAAGATCTAGTTTTTTTTATTTTTACGATCGGTTTTGAATTGAATGCTAAATTTATTCAGAAATTTTCGAAATCCTCAAGGGGAAATACAGGAATAACATTTTCTTGTTGTGATTTCTTAAAAATATTTAAATAATATATTTAAATATGAATATTTAATATATAAATTAGAACTTTATTATTGGGATATATTCTTGCCCAGCTTTTATATTGCCTAGAATGGAGGTCATGAAACTTCCCAAAGAAAACTGAAAAAATTTTACATGAAGGATTCGATGAGAGACAAACTGCCACACTTAGTTTCAAAGCATGTCCTTATTATATCCGCTGACAACATAATTCATGGGTGATGAAAACAACTTTTACCAATCAATTGCCACTACAGTTTGTAGAATATAGAATATTGCTCGAATGTTTGAAAAGTTTTTGCCAAAGTATTATCAATATTTGATGGCTTTGTTCTCAACTAGTAGAGCTTTCATTGTATTTCTTTTACACTGATTTGATTGTGGGTCATGTGTATATTGCTGCGGTTGTACTACCAAGGAATTTCCTGCATCTTTTAACAGGCTTTAATTTTATGCATATGCAAACGGCTCTCTGAGAACCCAAAACTCAAACTCAAACCCTATATTTCCCCCTTAAGCAATTCATTTCATTAAAGCAGAACAATGGGAGCGAAGCGTCTTTTGTAATACGTGGCCGCAAACCACAAATGAGAAATGGGGAAAGAGGCTCACTGGCTCATCTCCATCTCACCTGCCTGGGATACCTGGCTGACTGGTTCGCTAGCTGCCGCCTTCTTACTCATCTGTGCCACAGCCTTGAGGCTTTTGAAGTGCACCAATGCTGGCGGCGTGACGTGCGTGCGTTTTTCTTTATTACGTTGAGGGGAGATGTAACCAACCATTTCCCCTTTTGCCTTACTTGTCAACTTCGGCTTCAACTTCATGTGCAGCTTGCGTTCGCTCTCTTGACAGGCCCTGAGTTTTCACTTGCTTTTTTTTCCTTCTTGGTTTTTATTCTTTCCTTTTTTTTTTGTTGGGTTTTTTTTTAGTATTTTTGTACCTGTGCCTGAGCTAATATACCTAAGGACCAGGACTGCAATGCGCAACGCCGCCGAACCAAAGTTTGCTACGTAAATCCCCTTTGTCGCATTAACTGACTAACTTTTCCCTTTCTTTTTACGTGTGTGTGTGTATATATGTGTGTTCGCGAACGCGAATGCTACAAACTTTGTTTACAACTCAAAAAATTGAAGAAGAACGAGAGAGAAATGAGAAAACGTATAGAAGGAGGTGTACTCAAAAGGTAAAGGTAGAATCAGGATCTCTTTGAATGAGATGATACGCCAAGTAAGCAACTCCATGTACTCTCAAACCTGCATTTGTCAAATCAAAATTTTATGGTTTTAGCACATTGTTGCCAAGACGATGACAGAATGAACAAACGCAACCGGAATGAATGGAAGAAGAGAATGAACAATTTTAACCGTCTCAAGTGCAGTTTTTATGTTATGCCATCAATGAATTTTGCAAAAAAGGGTATATACCCTATCACAATTGTTACGAATCGCAATAGGACAACAAACAAGCCGACTATTTTTTTATTATAGAAATTCTATAAAAAACAAACTATTTTGGCCATTTTATTCAATATGAGACAATTTACTCCTATATTCAATAACATTTTAATATTATATTATAAGAATTATTTGAAAATGTTTCATCTATGTCATATTTAGGTTTCAATTCTTATAAGAAATTTTAAATTAATTTAATTTATTCTGGGCTATTGGTAATTTATTTTCAACCAAAAAATAATGTTGTGCTAAATCCTTTAAAAAGTTTTTAGATTTTGTTATCAAACAGCTGAACTTGGTATTCTCTTTTTAGTCCAAATCCGAAAGACTATCCGTAGGATCTCTTTTTTTAATACATTCTTTATAGTTGGAGAGAAGAAGAATATAGGTATGACTGGCTCAAGAGTGTTCCTTGGCAAAAGCTTTAACCACTTAATACTCAAATATATATAATTAAAAAAATTTATAAAAAAATCGTTTTATGTTTTTAATTCTGTAAAAGTAAAAGTTTTTAAATCAATACTTGGGTAAATATCAAAATATCAAAATCATTTTTTTTTCTATTAAACTAATCATCTCAAAAGTTGCCCATGAAACTTTATTCTTAAAAATTGAATTCAATGAATATTGAAAGACATGTTAGAGTATTTAATTTTCGGGTTATTTGTTAAGCGATGCCAAATAAATTTCCTTCATTTCAACTGTTTATGGTCGCTCTCATTGCTCAGCCCTTAAATGGCAACTAATTTGCCAACGCAATTTGTCCTTCTGTGTTATATTTTGCTAGCATCTTTTTTTTTTTTTTGTATTTTTATAACTAAATTCGCATTTTCGACTCTTGCGACAATGACGTAGCAATTATGTCAAAGCCATGAAAAGCGAAATGGCGAAATCGCTAGTAGCGAAAAGTTAAAGAAGTTGCCGACTTATCTCAGAGCATTTATCAAAAATCGCATTTCATTCGCGTAACGTTAATTGCATGGGAGACAGACAATAGTGGGGCAAATGAATTTGTACAAGGGATAATTGTTTGGCTCAGCGAACTTTGCTCCAACCGGCGTTTAATTTTGTGCAAATAGAGAGAAAAACATGCTTGTCGTTGCCATATTTCTCAAACTCCTTATATTCCTTATACCCTCCCTCATCCCATTTTACGCGTTTAACATTCAGCAGTGAAATTTTGGAATATATTTTTTGTGGGGTTGTCTAAACAAATGTCATGAACTCGCAATGCTCATATTTCAGCAAAAGGGGCGCATAAATTTATGCGAAATCTATTAGCAAAAGAGCCAAAGCCAAAGAGCAGAGGGAACCCTTTTCAGCGAGCTGTCCACAGGATACGCAGACAGGCCATGGATGATGTTAGCCTTTTTTGGGTCGGTTGGGTTGGTTATGTACAGCAAAAGCATTGGATGGATTTCATTTCATTTTATTTTGTTTCATTTCCATTTGTAAGTGAAACTTAAATTAACTTTTCATATTTCGTATTCTCTGTATGAATTTAAATAGAATATATAAAAGGGTTCAAGAAGATGCCTAATCCTCATCCTCATTCCCATTTCCTGTCTTCATATTAGCTAAACAAATTTGTCAATATTGTAAAGTCTGAAAAAATATAAACAGAGTTGAATGAAATACAATTGTAATAACAACATTTTTAAGCCTTACAATTTACTATCGACTAAACTTATATTAAAGATCTTTCAGTGCTAAGTAATTGTTAAATATATTAAAGATCTTTCAGTGTTGAGTAATTGATTAGTGCTAAGAATTATCTCAAAATTTATGACATTATATATTATGTATAAGTTGAAACTAAATAAGAGAACTCTATTCCATTTCCCCTTAAACGAATGGTTCACATAAATTTCTGATATGTATCACCTTGCTCTCATTTCTTACCAACTAATGTCCACGCACACACACTGTGACACACATGTGTGAAAATTGTCCAAAGGTCATAACAAAAGCTTTCCTACATATATTTTTTTGTGGGTAATTGAAAAAGCCTCCCACTTGGCTCCTTCACCCTGTTATAGTGCCCCTTCCCTATATCCTTAACCAATCCAAAAAGTTGGCAGTGATTTTGTAGTCTGAACTCTTGACGTCGCCAAAGTCCAATTTTCTCCTCTTGGTTTCTTTTTTTTCTCTTTTTTCCCCGTTTGTTGCTCCACTTGCTACTCAATCTCCCACCGACGCGACGACGACGATGAGACGCCAAATAACATTTCCAATTGTTGTATAATGATGTACACAGTGCGCCATTGTAGGGGATAATAAAAAATTGTTATTATTTTTATCCTTGCCACACACATGTGTGAGTGTGTGTGTGTGAAGTCCTATGGGTGTGACGGTAAGGGGAAGTGGGTTTACACACTCGTAAATAAATCGTGTCAGTGGGTAACAAAAATTCATTCATTTCATATTTCTTTCTACTTCTTTTTTTTTTTTTTTTTGCTTTGCTCGCCAGCAAAAATGTTAGCAAGCCACATTTACTGTTATTTTTGTTAGCGCACAATACATACATATATATTTATTTATATAAATATGTTTTTTTTTGCGTCCAGTACTAAGAGAAAATGAAAAAATATATATACATATGTACATATGTATGTTTAGTTAGGTACAAGATAGAAAAGTCATGTTTAAGAAATGGTGAAGATAAAATACCCTTTTACTTTAAATACAATATAGTAGTGTAGTAAAGTGACTCTTCACTAGTACTAAGAAAATTTATAAAAATAAATCGATAATATATACTGCAACTTGAAGGTTCAACACATTTGATTGATGTCCATAACAGAAACTGAAACAATATTTAATATACAAATTTTTCCAATCAGGGCACTTCATTCTGGTCTCATCATCAAATTGTCAAGTGCAGAGTCAAGTAAATGAATTTTTCAATTTGGTTTTGAAACGTTTAAAGTGATACCTATTCTTTGTAATCTCTTCAAATTTTATTTCATTTTTCTTTTAATTTTTTTTTTTTGGTATTTTCTCTTTGTAGAAATGCTGCAACACTTTTTTAATATACTAGAAATATTGACACTTTTGGAGTACTAAAAATTTCTCAAAAAAAGAGCAACCCAAAATATTCTTTCAACCAATAGACTCTATACATATATATATATATATATATATATATATATATATATATATATGTGTATATTTTATATATGTACATGTGTATATCTATATACGCGGTGAAAACATAAAAGTCAGAGTTAAAGGGCACACAGACAGCGAGCAGCCGTTTTGTTGCTCCAAAACTTGTCGCACAGTGGATAACAGAAAAATAAAATGCAAGCTTTGTCAATTAGCTAGACGTATGTATAAACTTGTCTCAAAAAACGCATATGGCAAATTAGCTTAGTCACACAACTAGCTTTTTGAGTAAGTACAGTCAACATTTGTGCACGAAAGTAGGCAACACATTTTTTTCTGTTTTTCACTTCTTTGTGTTCTGGTTTATCATTTTTTTTTTTACGTTTTGTTTCATGTATGTGTGGACTGTTTGTAAGGCCCACTGTACACCATATATTTTGGTCGTCGGTTTGCTATTTTTTGATAAATGGTTCTACTCTTTTATCATCTTGCTCCTGAGCTGAGCATTTTGCTTTGCTACGCGGCATTCGTTGCGCTACCCCGCTGTTGTGCCACGACTCGCCAGTGGAAAGATAAAATACGTTTTTCATTTGGCCGCCCAGTTTTTGGCTGGGTTCCTTCTACTCGTTGCTTGATTTTGGCGCTACATTTTCCTCCTTTATTTTTCTTTGTTTTTGGTTTTTTGTTGATTTTTTAGCCGGGCAATGTATCTCATCTTCTTGTTTTGTTTTATGCAGCCAAGCGGCAAAAACGAAAAATAAAAAATAAAAAAAAAAAAATAGGTATATATATTATTTTCGGTATTTTGTGATTGCCTCCGTTCGCAGTGTTCCGTGTTTCATGTTCGTGTTCCTGTTGCTGTTTGCCAGACACAAATCCTACATGGACATTGGACATGAGCTCAGTAGTATCCTTGCCTATCTTTTCCTGGCTTATGGTTTGTTTTACTACTTAGTTAATCAGCTAATTTAAAGTTGGATCGTGTCTTTTTGTGTCTATGTGTGTGTGTGTTACGGTTTAGTTTTTTTTTTTCTTTTCTCTTGTGTTTTATAGCAAATTGGTTTCTGAGCAAATATTTGATCTTTCAATCTTAATCTTATCTTAAAGTAACTCTTTACTCATTGTTGGAGCTATGAACTAAAAAAACTTATGCTCAATGTGTTGCAACAAAAGCAAAAAAAAAGAAAAAATACGATAAACTTTGACAAGTACAGACAAAAATATTTTACTGCATACTTTCAAGATAGCCGTAAGGGCAACACTTATGATTGTCATGACAATCCAATTGTAAATTTTTACTTTTGTATTCCCTTCATTTAAATGGTATATGACTGGGAATATTAGTAAAGTCATTGAATATGATAATTATATCAAATATTACAAACTTAAGAGATAATTTCCTTATGGGAAAAGCTTTCGAAACTAGCAAAGGGTGAAATTATAAAACCATTGTTTGTCATCGATTCAAAGAACTATTATATAATTAGAATTTAAGCTTATGTTAATTATTTTATATGTATATATATAGATACATTTTTTTGTTATGTTTTAATTCTTTAGATCAGATTTTATTTAAGATTTCTGATTTTAAAGATTTGGCCATGCAAAATTATGTATTTATACTTAGCGTACAAATTCACATTGATGGATTGATTGATTGATATGATTATGGCTGCCTATTCATAATGCAATTATGCCAAATATGAAATATAAAGTAACTCGACTTAATTTGATATTTAATTTATGGCAGTTTTCCTGTTTAAAATATGCTTGAGATAATCCTTTAATATCAATTCCAAAAAGCCATTATAAACTTCTTTCATCCCCATCTCCTGTAAATAATTATGAATTATGTTCTGTGATATTTCGTTCAAACTTTACTTCTTGTTCTTCTATGTACACTAAAAGAGCATTCAACATTTCCACAGTCTAGACTCAACGCTTGTTTATGGTTTTACCTTTGTTGCGTGCCAAGCCACGAAGATGGGCACCGTGAAGCCAAAAAGAGCTAAAGAGAGATCTCCCATTACTTCCCTTAACTTCAATGTTGGCAAAGAAAAAAAAAAAGAATTTATAACTATACCTACGCTTATTTTTTATTAAAAAAGAAAAAAACAAAAACAAAAAATAACAACAACAAATACAATCCAACAGTAGCATCAACAGCAACCAAATGGCCAAAGCTAAAAGGCAAGTAAAGCCACAAAGTAGAAAAGTAAAAATGCCAACTTCCCCCTTCTTTTATACTTAACTCTATGTTCTTTTTTTTATATATTTCTTATATTTCTTATTTTTCTTCTATTTTCTTTTTTCTGTGTTGTTTTTTTTTTTTGTTTTCTTTTTTTGTATTTTGTTGAAGTCGCGAAACGGAGTTTAAGTGGCAAACTCCTGGAGAAATGGCAACGAAAAGGAGCTCCGTGCGGCTCCTTGAAAATGTCTCGCTATAAATTTGCATACGTATTGCAAAAAATATTTTCATTTTATATTGTTGCTCGGGCTCTCGGTCTCACGGGTTGGGGCTCTCCTCTGGCTTTCGGGCTCTTTGTGTGCAATTTATTTAGCATGAATTGTTTTTCTTTCTCTAGCTGCGACTTTGCGTTTTGTGACAAATTAAGTTGGCAGCAAATAAGATAGTTTCATTTTATAAATATATATACATTTATATACTAAATATATATATACATATATATATGTATTATATACATCCTTTGGGTGAGTTCGTGCATTACATGAAAAACTTTGTCAATTCTAAATTGAAAAAATTTCGGTTGAAAAATTGGATTAGCCTCAATAAGCCAGAGATGATCTAGCCAAGGCGGCCTGCTCTCTATCTTTTGAACTTTGAATTAAATTTGAAACTGTAGAAAATGTAAGAAGGTAGATAAAAAGGTCACGAGCAATTGGCAGAGCATTAACAGTAGAAACCTTAAAATTAAAAAAATTGAAACGAAAGAAAACAAACAATTTTAATAAACTTTATTGATTAAAAATATTTAAAAACTCTTGTAGACTTTAATGACTTGTTGTCTGACAAACTTAATTCAAAGAGTAAGCAAAATGCTTGGTTTTTTATTTTTATTTCTAAAATTTTCTGCAAAAGTTTACACAAATTAGAAGTAAAAATTTTCTTATGCCAAAAAAAGAAAGCAAGAAAGTTGCTAGATTTTAATCAAATTTGGCAAAGTGTGTCTAAATTGGCAGACATATGTACACATATATATATATATATATACATATATATAGCACATAGATAACACCCTTGAGGCTCACACCCCTTAGACAGCACACACACACACCCATACAGACATACACATATGTCGTAATTTGCACAAGCCAATTTGCCTTTGCCTTTGAACTTTTCTACAACAACATTTTTTAACCCCTCCAATTTTTATTTTTTTTATTTTTGCTAGACTCAAATTTTCCTTCTTTTCTGTTCTAAAATTTCTTCACTTTTTTCTATTTTTTTTTTTGAACTTTGTCGGTAGAGGGGTGTGGGGGTGTATGGCAAATGTCTGTGAGAAAAATGATAAGATGACAACGTCCCATGAAGAAAAGCCGAGAAAAGTGTGGAAAAAAAAAAAACGAACGAGAGAGAGAGAGAAATAAAATAAAAAAAAAAAAAAGTGCCAGCTCATTTTTTAATATTTTTGTCAGACAGTCGGCAAACAGACAGAAGCTAAATCAGGTAAGAGATGGAGAAAGAGAGCACCTGGAAAGGACTAAATAAATTTTTCGGATGGTCTGATAGCAGAAGAAGATGAAAAAGTATGGGAGAGGGGTTGTTATAAATGTATTTGTGTGTGTGTGTGTGTGTGTCTGCGACACGTAGCCTTTGACATTGGCCTCGCTAATGAGCAAGTGAGCGCACTTTGCCACTGAACTTGAGTGTGTGTAAAGGCGAGCTAAAGAAGGAGCACAATTTCTGAGTGAACTTATAAGAAAATTCATTTCAATTAAGTGTAATATGGTTAATTAGTAATTATGTGAAAGGAATTTCGCCATCATAAAATATGAAACCAAAGAAAAGAACAAAAAAGAGAACAAAAAGTAATAATACTAATATGAAAGGCTATGAAAAATGTAAGCATGTAATATATTGACTTCAGGCAAGTTTTTAATTAATAAAAATATATGAAAGATATGACAACTTTTTAACTTGTTGAAAAGTTTGAAAAAGAACTTTAATAAAAACTAATGAAAAATCATATATTTTCATGTCAATATTTTTCATAAGGTGAAAAAAATTTTAATAAAACTTTTTACTTGATTCTTCTTGTTACGAACGATAAACAAGAATATATTTTGAGTGATTGGCAAAAAGTGTTAAGTGTATATTGAAACAAGTAAATATTCTAGCTAAATTTTCATGATGTCCATGTCCATTATTAGAAGTATCTATAGACAAAAGTAAATTCATATGAAAGCCTGTCATTTACAAAATTTAACAGCAAACTTGACAATAACCTGACATTATTGATATGCTTCATCAGGTTTTTAATTACAAAAGATTTCAATGGAAATAAAGTTGGCAAACAGGTAAATGTAGTAAGTAAGATAAAAGTAAATCACTTGAAATCGATTTCGAGAAAATAACATAATCAAATTATATGTGATACAATTTAATACATTTGTGTAATTAATTTGATTTGTATTTTTTTAATTTTAAAGTTTAAACTTGAAATAATAGCTAATATTTCAATTGTGTATAAAATGGATAAAAAGGCTGTATCGCATTAATATTAAATTAGATAAGATGATGTTTCAAATATTTTACACTGCCAAAAAAAAAAAATAAAACTTTTATAAAGTAGAATTTTTAACCATTTAATAAACTTTTAGAAAAAATAAACACAAGTATTTAAAGAAAATTAAAAACCAAATAAAGTTCTTAATTGTATACTCTTTTATATATATTTTTAAATATTGGAAAATTATTTATTAATTATTGAAAAATTATTTATTATTTATTAAGCGACCTTTCTAAATCAGCTAAATGATTTCTTAAGCATATTTTCACATTTTGACTTCAGGATTTTTTGACTAAATGCACAGATTTGTTTTACTTTCGACCACATTGTTGCGGTTCAATTTGAAAAACGTTTAAAAACATATTCTTGAAAATTTACTTTATATTTTTATTACTCTACTTAGGAGTTAGTCTCAATTTTATGCCGACCAATCTTACATTTTATTAGAAATTTTCCTTGGTCGTTTGTTTTTTTTTTTTTGTTCGAGGGTGGCATAAAATTTTCACAGCGAACATTATGCGAAAACAATGAAATTAACGAACCAAACACGAATAAGAAAATCGCGATAGCAGGGCAAACCCATCAGGTTGAGGATAAGCAAAGGAACCAAAAAAAAAATTAAAAAAAAAAAACGAGAAAAATGCTCAAAAAAGCGTAAAATCAAAGCGCTCTGCAACGCGCGCACAGATGCTGCCATAATTAAATAAGCATTGACAGAGTGTGAGAGACAGAGACAAAGACAGAATGAGAAAGAGAAAGAGAGAGAGAGAGAGAGACTGGGAGAAAGAGAAAGGGAAAGGAAGGGAGGGGTCTACCAAGGAGTGAAAGTCAAAGTCGAATCTCTGTGCCTGCTGTTGGCAAACATGGCGGCAATAGCGACACCAATTCTAAAGTCCTTTCGGCCAACAGCTACTGACGCGACCGCTGTCTCTGCCGACGTTACCGTCGCCGCTGACACTCACTCATTTTGCCATTTACCTAATTGGTAATTTTTCGTGTCCTGTTTGTCTGTCTCTTGCTGTCGTCCTTTTACAATTGATTTTGGTCTGGCGATTGACAAGTGGATGGTGGAAGGACAGCCACTTCAGGTGTTGACTTCCACATTTTTTTTTTTTTTTTTATATTCTTGTTTCATGCGCTCTTTAGCCTACCTAGCTCCGACCTAGCCAACCGTCCTCTGGCAGCATCGTCGTCGTTCAATTTCATTCTGCCGAGCAGCGCATGCTAATAAGTAAATCCTGCTATCCAATCCAAAGAATAAATATTTGACAAACGTACGCAGTACCCAAAAAGCTGGAGTAGGAGATGGAGCAATACCAAAAAAAGAGAAGGGCCGAAGCCAAAAACTTGGAATGTAAGTATAATAAATGCGATTTGCCAATGCTGTGCAGACTGTGAGGGGTCGACTAAGAGAGAGAGAGAGAGAGAGAGAGAGAGTGAGAAAAAGACAGAAAGAGAGTAGGTGATAGGGAGTAGGGTGGAAGAGTGGGGGAGGGGGGGTAAAGTTGCCGTGGCTGCCGTGCTACGTGCCACTTGTTTTAAAATTCAGCGTCAAAATCGTTTTATTTGCCCATATTTCATTGTGTTGGCGAGTCCTTGTCCCATCGTTCTCATCCACGTCCTTGTCACTTTATTAATGGTGTTGGTTTTCGGATTATTTAACGGTGTATTATTTTATTATTTATTTTTGCATTAATTTTTGATGAGCAGCAGAATCAGCAGCAGCAGCAGCATCATCATCATCACTGGCAATAGCAAGAGGAATCGAAATAAACCAATAAAGCCTCTAATGGGTTAAGCTTTACCATCCTCCCCCTCTCCAATCACACTCTTCCTACCATACCCGCCACATGATTCGTACTGCCGCCACTTCAACAATTCACTAAAGTTTTGATCAAAAAAAAAAAGGAAAAGAAAAAAAAAAAAGCAAAATATAAAATAAAAATAAACCGAAGCAAACTTTTCCATTTTTCGCCATCGATTTGACGTTGATTGGTTTGATTTCTCTTCTTGATTTTTCAGCGCGCAAGTGGCAAAGTGATGGTTTTGTGGCAAGAGCAGGGAGTGGTGGGAGGGCGGGCATGGCTTCGCTGGAAAATTGTTTGGACAGCTGTGGTAATTATTTATGCTTTAGTTTTTTTCTTTTTTTTTTTTTGTTGAGAGCATGGGTTAAAGGGTTAAATCAGGTTTCCTCTCCTCCCTTAGTTTTTTTTTTCTTTGTCCGGCAACATCTGCCATAGATTGTAAAATATAAAGCGTTTCGTATTCTTTTTTTTTTTTTGTATTCTGTTGATTTTCTAGGAAATGAATTGATTAAAAACTGAAAGCTTTTGCTTATTAACTATGCAGCAATTGTATAATAGCGAATCAACAAAAAAAAAAACGAATACAAAAAATTATCCATGGTTTAATCTATATAAAAGTAGTTATGGCAAAAGAAAAAAAATAACAAAAAAAAAATACCATTCAATAAACATAAATCCAGGCATTACATTGAGAACGAAAAAAAAAAAAACATTTTTAATATTGTGTTGGAAAAATATGATTCATTCTTTTCAAAAACCATTCTTTGAAAGCGTTTTTATACCCTGTACCCATAGGGTAAAAGGGTATATTAAAGTCGCTAAAATGTATGTAACAGGCAGAAGGAGAATTTTCCGACCCCATAAAGTATATATATTCTTGATCAGTATCAATAGCCGAGTCGATTGAGCCATGTCCGTCTGTCCGTCTGTCCGTCTGTCCGTCTGTCCGTCCGTCCGTATGAACACCTAGATCTCAGAGACTATAAGAGCTAGAGCAACCAAATTTGGTGTCAACATCCGTCTGTTGTGTAGACAGGTTAAGTTTGTTTCAAAATTTTGCCACGCCCACTTCCGCCCCCGCAATTTGGGAAAAACCTATAACTAGAGCAATATTAAAGATATCGTATTCTTATTTGGCATGCACATTAATATAGCCAAAATGCACCAGCTGACCAAATTTGACCGAAATCGGACAATAATTATCGGAGATATACTTATTTCCGTTTTGTACTGAAACGCCCCATGCAAAATGGGCCGTTAAGTGTGAGCGAGATAGCATGCGTTCGCTGTTGCTGCATGGCAAGCAGTGCAGTGTTGCTGCATGGCAAGCAGTGCAAGCTAAGAGAATTTTTTTGTAAATTGATGGCGATTCTGATCGTTTTTGACTTTATGGATTACTTTTACTTGGTACAGGGTATACTCAATGTCGGCAGGGACGACTTGCTTGCTTCATTTTTTTTTGTTTACCTGCGTCAAAAAAATCGATTATCATTTGGATATAAAAAGAATTGTTTTGATAGTACAAGTTTGTAATAAAACAGAGCCAAATAATACTTATACACATATATATAAAGGTATACGAATATTCAAAGCTTTTCGTAAAAGTGATTTCAATTTAATTCTGGTCAAACTAAGAAATCTAAAATTTTGAATATATTTCACTATACTTGAACTATTAAGAAATTTAACAAATTTTGCTCATGTATTTATTTTGAGTCCAAATTTTTGTTTTTAGGAAAACTTGGAGGAATTTTGTTCAAGAGCCAAAAGGTAGCTAAATCTGGCTAGACTATGGCCTATAGAGTGAAGAGTGACTTGGTTTAATACAGGTAAACTATCTTAAATAAATGTAAGCCAATTAAAATTGTTAACAAATATGTTTCGTGGAATCTATCACTTCCATTTTTTAATACCCCAGATATTGTAAAACAATAATTTGAACTTAAAATATAATCAAATGTAATGGTCTCAACAGAGACTCAAACTGACTACAAATAGTAAAAAATTATGGTAATAGTAAAAAACAAAATTGAACCGAAATCATTTAGCCGGAATTCCTTTTCAATAAAACGATATGCATTTTAATTTTATATAACCTAAAGTTTCAATGCCTACACTATAATGCACTTTTATTGTTACCTTTCTTAAAGAATTTAAGCAATCTAAAATATTTAAAGAGGTTTATTGTTTGTATCAATTAGCAAAAGTGGTTCAATGTGTCACCGCCACACAAGTTAGTGTGGAAAGGGCCTTTTCAGCTTTGAAACTAATTTTAACGGATTTGAGATCTAATTTGTCTGCGGATTCGATAAAAAAAAACCCTTTTCGTCAAACTAAATAAATGATTAAATTATAAAGAATAATATCAATGAAATTCTTAGGATTGCTTTGTTCCCATATGTTGCATAGGAAAAACATCTGATAAAGACCAAAGTAAACAGCAGACGTTACACATGTACCGTAGTAAAAATTGTTGTTTAGTAGTAATCAGAGTTGTTGTTTAAGCATGTTTCTATGGTTTGAGTTTTATTTTTTGAGTGAAAGTATAAAAATCAAGAATGACTCAACAATGATTTTTATTTTTGGAAAAAATATATTTTTTTTTTGGGAAATATAAAAATTAAAAATGATTTTTATTTTTTTTTTATTAAGAATAACACTTATGCCATGAGTAAAAAAATAAAAATCAAAAATAAAAGTTATTTTTAACAATTATTTTAAAAATCAAAAATAATATTTATTTTGGATTAAATGAATACTACTCATAATTTAATGATTACTATTGATTTTTTTGAATATAACTTATAACTGTTACGGACCCTGTTTGTGAGGCATAAAGAGAAATCACACTTCGGTAAATCAAGTGAATACGATTTGATACAATGTGGTAATTGCGGTGACTCTCTGATCCGATGACTTTACATAGACCCAAAACCCACAATTATATGTCCCTTTGAGGCAAATGAGGTCTCTGTGAATTTCTAAACAAATGACATTTCCCCTTCAAAGTGATACGGTATTTTGGTATATTAAAATTTAAAAATGTGGTTTGGCTAGTAATGATTAAAGCTAATTAGGAATACTAATATATTTAATTAGATATGTTTATAAAAATATTAAATTGGAATAGTAATGGATTACGGTTTCCAACCTTTACGATTCTATATATGTTTAACTAACTTGAAATTTAACTCCTTTAATGTACTACCTGAAAAATTCAGTTAAAACTATATAAGTTTTAAAAATATTTATAAATTTTTTAGAACTAAATAAACTAAATGGAAATTAAAGATGTTTTTGGCAGTTCTTGTCTAATGAAAGTTCCTTTTTTTTCTTTCTTTTCCTTTTATTAAACAAATACATTTATTTATATAACATGTAAAAATAAATATATGCGTATGAATTCATACTTTATTTATTTAAATTTTATATATTTTCAGAGTACAAAAATAGATAAACATGCCAATAAAAAAAAATAAGAGAATGCTAAGAAAATTTATGATTTTCGGACATTGAATGTCATTTGCCATGCACTCTGAATCATTGCCATTATCATTATTATCATCATCATGATTATAATCCACACCCACTCAATGATTACCTTTATTTTTTATAGTCATTATTGTCTTTATCTATTCTAGTCAACGTTAATTACCCCAATAATTTTTGCACATGACGCGCGACTTTTATTTTTTTACAGCGAATTTTCATGAAAGCAGCAGCAGAGCAATGGCAAAGGCAGCAGAACCTGCCACTCCATGCCAGACATATTTGGGGGCGCAACCTGGAGACGACATCAAAAAAAAAAAAAAATAAACGAAAAAAGTATATATAATGGCAAAGGCGGTGCCTTCACACGAAGCAGCTTACTAATGACAGCGTTTCTTTTTCGTTTTGCTCCCCATAAAGTTGTTACTTTGTTTAATGTCGAAGCCATCTTCCTTCCTCTCTGTCACACACACACACACACACATACACACACGCTTGCTGGGGCACACATGCAAAAAAGGTCTTTGGCTTTTTCACTTTTCTGGGTTTTTTTTTTTTTGCACCAATGAGCTAGCGGATCAATCAACGTGTCAAATCGTCTTGAAACGAACATTGACTTGGGGTTACGTGCCACCGCACGTGATATCCGCTGAAAATAATAATAATAATAGAAAAAAAAATACATACACTCTTACACACACTAACAGTTATCAATGAAAAGGCAATGACTTTGTGATACCCTTTAATGATACACTAATTTAGGTATAAACTGTTGAAAACTAATTTAATTAAAATCATTGAAAAGCATAGTTTATTATATATAAATTGAGTTGAATTAATACATAAGCTCGTTGGCGCCCCTAGCGGCCAATACATTATAATTAATGTTCTAGTTTAGGAGGAAGAAGACATAGTATGATAATATATATATATATAGCTCTCATAAACTAAATAACTTTAACTTTATTTTGATATATTATTTAAACACGAACAATCCTTACACCTTTTTGAATACACGGTATCAAAAAAAAAAAAGAAAAGAAAGATAAGGAGAGAAATGCTTTAACAAATTACCTTAGGCATTTCGTTAGTTAACAAATTTTCTTTATTTTTTTCTTCTTTTTCTTTTTTTTTTTTTTTTTGAGAACAACTTAAGCACCTTTGATTGACATTTGATTGAAAATTACCTTAGCCCCAATTGTTGTCAATCAACGCATAACAAAATCAAAATCAAAATCCTAAATCCCAAATCCAAAATATGTCTTCAAGATCCAGGACAACAACAAAAGTAAAAAAAAAGAAAATGAATGAAAACCAAGAAAATTCAATTGAGGTGTCAAGTTAGGTAAATTTAATTTGTCTATCGCCCTCAAAAGGAGGATTCTTAAATCGTTAATCGTTTAACTTTTATATTTCTAGATTGGTCGAAGTCTATGGGGGTGCGGACAGAGTAAATGGAATGGGGTTAGGGGACGTTGATGAATGAGTATATATACATATATAGGACAGCCAAAATAAATTGAAAAGTCTCAGCGTGTTTTCTAGTATTTTTCTCATATATAAATGAAAAGAAGATGGAAAAGTGTGTGTAAAGCGAAATTGATTGAAAGACAAACAAACAAACAAAATATAAAAAGAACAAAAAATTGAAAGAAAAAAAACTTTAAATTTGTTAAAGTAAAATTGTTTAAAAAAAGAGATCTTATTGGCATAATTAAAACATTTGAAATATATATATATAGAATATTTAAGAATTTCTATGATGTTAAATACATTTGAAGCATTAAAAACTTTAAAGTTTGTAGGAAGAAAAAGTAACTTTAAAGAGAAAACTTTTTAGTGGCTTTTCTATTACCAATTTTTAGTTTTTGAACTATGTATATTAATATTTTATCTATATAGTAAAACCAATTAAAATTTATTTATTCTCTTGCAACACCAAATTAATTAGTTGTACAAATTGAACTGAAAAGCGAATTTCGTTATCCTTTTTTTGTTTCATGCTCTTAACCTTTAACACTATAGCTTGACTTATTGCTCATTCAATCAAATAAATTTAGATAAAATCAAATGCATGACGTTTATTTTATATGCATGATTCGATAAATATATAAAACCATAACAAACAGCCACGCCTACACATAAAAACGAGCGACCACTTTGACTCTGACTTTTTGAACGCAATTAAAAACGAAAATAAATTGGTTATCTAAGAGGTATTAGGTATGAGGAAAATGTCATTGTTTGTCACATTGGAAAGCGGTAGAGTAACAGCAGCAATACACCAGCAGCAATAACACACCAGCAACACACCAGCAGCAACACAATGCCACTTTTAGTCATTTAAGTCGCGTGCGGCTTTCAGTTTACATTTCAATTAAAGTTACATAACCTCAACATCAACCAGAAAACAACACAATGAGTGGTCGGAAAGGGGGGTGGATGAGGTGTTAGGATAGGGTACAGGTTATATGGGTGTAGGAGGATTGGTTGGGGGTTTTTGGGCAGAATGTCGTTTCGTTTGTTACTTTGTCTATGCTGTGATTTTAGCTTCGTACAAAAAAGTCAATTTCATGCATATTTCATTAGGCCAACGTGTGTGAGTGTGTGTGCTAGTGTATGTGTGCGCGTGTCACGCATGTCACGAGGCTCTGCTTCTGGTATGCAACACATCAAGAAAACCATCCTGAAACCATGCCATGCCGGCTTTTCAATATTTCATGAGTATTGGCCCCTCGCCTGGCATAATCAAGCAAAATTGTATAGGGGTGAGGTAGAGGTTTTTGTTCGGTTATGCCACCGAGGGAAAGGTGACAAGGGGTAGGGTAGTTCTGTTGCTTGTTGTAAGGCCATACTCATTCGCATATTAAACTAACCTACCGAATACAAATCATAACTTTCTACATACTATATAAAAATATATTTTCATAAGAATATGTGAACAAATATTAAAAATCTTACAAATAGAAGCAATATCTATATATGTATATACATATATATATATATATATATATATATATTTAATTTATTTAACTCATATACATATCTATATATGTATATGGATATATTGCAGAAATATATTTAATTTTTAACTCAGTCCTTAATTCTTTGAGGTCTGCCTTTTTAAATCTTTTTCAATATTTATAAGGAAATCAGACAAAATAAATTTTTATACATAAATTTGATTTATTCAATTGAAGAAAATATAAATAGGTACTTATAGATACATACATACATATATAAATCAATATATGTCAAATATATAATATTTATTAGAAAATTATTTTGCATTAAAAGAAAGTCTTTTTCAATCGATTTGTTAGAAAATTAGTTTTGCATGAAAATATTTTATCAAAGAGAGTAAATTTCTACTTTATTTTATTTATATTTTAATTTTTCAATTGAGCTATGTATATAGATAGCATATATTTAGCTGATATATATTTTATTATATTATTGTATATATTTTTTCTAATTATTCATCTGTTTAAAATTTTTACAAAATTACTTTGCATTGAAAGACCTTTATTTAGAACTTTATTTTTTTTAAGACCATTTCACTAAGATCATAGATAATCTTGAAAAGTGCTAAAACTAGCAAACTGAAAGTGGAAAATTCTAAAATTAGAATCAAACAAGAAATAAAGTGCCCAAATATTGAAGTAATATAAGAATCTGGAATTCTCCACGTTAGCGTTAAAAAAAAATTTTAAAGTTAATATACATAACTTACTATGTATTAGAGAGTAAATAGAACCAATTTAGAGATCCATAATTACAGTTCACTATGAAATATTTATGACTAAAAAAATAAAACATAAACTAGAAAGAGAATTTTCTAGTAAATTTTCTTTTTACATTATGTTTTTTTTTTTTTTTTGTAAATTTGATATATTTTTCAAAAATTGTGTTGCATAGTGTATATAGATGCAAATAACATACAGCGAGTGAGTTGAAGTTATTTTTGCATATATGTATACATGATTCGGTTTATTAGATTCGTACAAAGGCATACACAATATGTCTGTGTGTGTGTGTCTCGTTTTGCCTGGATGTTTCTCTGTTTCTCTGTCTGGTTGTCTGTCTGTCTATTTGTCTATATGTCTGACTGTCAATGCGGGTTGCTTTCTCCTTTCACTGTGGGTAAATTCAATTATTTGCCGCTGATATCGTCATGGTCGTTTGTTTTTCTCCGCGTTTTTGTATGCCATATTTATTGTACGGCATTTTAAATTGGTATATTTACATTGCTAATTTACACACACACACATACATATATATATATATATATATATATATATATATATATATATATATATATATATATATTATGTGTGTGTATATATACATATGTGTGCATACACATATATTCAGAACGAATGTTGGCAAAAATTTTTGCATTCGACATTCAAAAATTGCCCAGCAATTAATTGACAAAGTTCATATTTAGAGTAGAAAGAGTTAGAAAGAGAAATATAGAGAAAGCGAAAGAGATAGAAAGTTTGGCTACTAAACGCGAAAATTCAATATTTAAACATTTGCTTGTATGTGTGCACACATATACATACATACGTATGTGTCTGTGTGTACTGAATGTTGGTTTTTTGGGTTTTCTACTATGGTCAGTTCAAGTTTGTCTCTCTCATTGAAATAGTTTTGGTTCGTATATAAGTATATGTGTGTATGTGTGTGTGTGTGTGTGTGTGGGTGTGTTGGCATGTGACTGTCAATTGTTATGCTTGCTGTTGTTCCTGGCCATGACAATTTAAATTGGCTCTCACATTAAACCATTTTTAGCCCATTTTGTGTTAGTTTTCAATTTGTGCTTGTATTTTGAAATGTGTCAATTTATGACTTTATATACATACATACATATGTATATCTACCGAAAACTAGACAAATATTACAATAATTAAAAATTGACAATCGAAAAATATATATAGCAAGTTACTTTATAAGAAAATATTCATTTTGATACTTCGATTTTACTCTAAAAAAATTGTTAAGGATAAAAAGAGAAATAGTAACTTATAAGCAAACAAACAAAATTCCTAAATTAGTTAGTACTCACATATGTAATATAGATGGTAATAGATGTTTACTGTTTACTGTTTATACCCAATCTTTTCGTTAGCAAAACAGTTAAAGAGATATTAAAAGTAAGAGAAATAACCTTTCTACTTTATTTAATGACATTTCTAATGTCTGAACATATTAAATGTCCCTCGTAAAGTTCACACAAGAATACCAATGATTTCCCTTTATTATCCATAGGATATTGGAATTTCTTTGACCTTAAAAAGTATTTAATATGAGTTTAAAATATACAATAAATACAGCGTGTTCCATTACAATAAAATTCTAGCTTAATTTGTACGGCTTTTTGCCTGATATTTGATATATGTATAGTATGTGAGATAACTTTTTATTGCTTTAAGTTATCTTAAAATGTTTTACCATATCTCTTTTTATTTTTTCAACAACTTTTTGTCTCTAGTACCCTGTATGATGGTTTTTCAATTTCAAATTTGTGCACTTTGACAATTTTTTGTTCTTTTTTTTTTTTTTGCATTTGCAACATTTGAGGGCAACTAAATTCATTCCATTTCCAGCCAAACAGAAAAAACACAACAACAACACACAAAAAAAAATTGAAAAAGAAATTGCAAAACAAATGTTGGGGAAAACAGAAATAAAAACACATTTAACAACTTTCACAGTTGGCCAAAAAATAAAGTATAGGCAAAGTTGCACTTACAAAAAAAAAACTCAGAGAAAAAAAAACAATAAAAAAAAAAAGAGAAAAGGAAACCAAAAAATTGCAAAGCCTTTTTCGGTGCAAAAGAGGAAGCAATCCTTTTGGTCCTTTGTCCTTGTTAGTGTTGCCGTCGGTTGCTGCTGTTGTTACGGTAGTTGTTGTTGTTGTTATTGTTGTTGTTGTCGTCGTCGCCGCTAGATAATAAATGACCGGCCATTAAATTGCAATTAAAAGCTCATATGTGCGCATAAACTTTACGCCAGCCACGCCCCCACCACTACCAATATGAAATTTGCCTATGGCCGAGCCAAGTTGTACCCTTAATGGATGCCCGGCCAGGATAATAGCCCGTATAATAGTAAATTTAACAGTCGGTTGGATATTTTTCACACAAGAGCGAAAGAGAGAAAAAGGGAGAGATAGAGCGAGATGGAGAATACTTTCAATACTCTCCAGTAGGGGGTAAACAAATTACGCGACCAAGAGCGAAACAATTTTCAATTCGTTTACTTTTTCTTACATAATTGACATTAGCCTAGGTGCGTCTGTCTGTGTGCGTGTGTGTGTGTGTACGTGTGTTAGTATGCAGTCAATTAGAAAATGTGCATTGTACATAATTAAGATTTATATACACACACAAACACACACACACACACATTCACACACAGCAGTCAATATCGCCTGGCAACTGCCAAAATGTAGCCACTCGAAATGAAAAATATGAGCAAAATTTTATCCTTAGGCCTAAACGAACTAATAAAGACCCTGCAGAAAGTTAATTAGTATGTTATTATTATTATTAAAAATTAAATTTATCTAAATTAAAAAGTAACTTAATAAATTTTTCCTTTCATTTTCTTTTTACCTAAAATTAAAACTGTAACCAAAAATTCCGAGAATAAGTAATTACAATTAAACATAGAACAAGGATATTTTTGTAAATAATGATAACATTTTTTTAATTTAAAAAATCATGTACCATAATTTACATATTTTTGTTTTTTGATATTGTGCTTAGAAAATAATGATTAACTTTGAACTATATTTGTAAAGATTGTTGTAAAATCTAACTCAAAATTAAATTAATAAAAATGAAAAGTAATTAATAAAACATATAATAAAATCATTTAATAGGAATTAACCAATCGAATTTAACTCTAACTAAAGCCTAAACATTGAAATATTAAAAACATTACAAATAAAGTAATGAATTATTCCAATATTTTTTAAGCTAATTGTAAATTTATTGGTGGCAAATTTCCATAGCTAACTAATAATTTTCAGATATATTTATATACTCAACATATCCTTAAATTAGGAAAATTAGTATTTAGTATTAAATGTTTGATACTTGTTTTTTCGATGATTAAGTAATTCTCTTTGACTTAAATGTACACAATTTATTATAAGTAACTAATCAAAAAAAGCAATTTAGCATTAAATTTTAATATGTAATGTAATAATTTCAATCAAAATCAAAAATTTTTTACTTAAGAAAATCATGAAAATTATCCTTTTAAAAATATGAAATAAAATAAATAAAAATATCCAAAGAAATTTCAAAATTTTCTTATACTAAATTTAAATATTACTGATAGATAATTGAATATAGATCCTTAACCGATCAAAAAAAAAGTTGCTTTAATTAATTGTAAAAATAGGTTTACAGGCCACTCACTGATCGTTACAATTGGGACTAGGCTAGTTTATTTTGTTTTTTGTTTTTTTTTTTTGTTTCAGGGCATTTGGTACCGCCAACTGAATGCAAATTTCCATTAGCCATGCAAACGCAAAACTAGCCACCATTTATCTGTCTAACTGTGGGTTAGAGAAAGAGGCGACATAGACATAGATGGTGATGGTAATGGGGTAGGAGCATGAGAAGAAGAGGAGCAGAGGAGCAGTGGAGCAGTTGGAGAAGGAGGCAAAGCTTGCCAGTAGTTAAAATTTACTGCCCAGAGTTACCAAAAACCAAAATACCGAGGCAGCGGCAACGGCAACGGCAACAGCAACGGCAAACGGCAGCCGCAAGTTGCAACTTGGCCAATATGCATACGCATTTTATGCGAGGAGGCAAAGTGAAGGCCATTTTAATGGAAATTTTTATTGAAAGCCAACACAAAGCGCTCAATGGTCCAACTAATGGTGCAACTCTGTGCAAAGTAGCAACAGAAATAAAAAGAAAAAAAAAATGTAGCGAAAAAAAAGGACAAAGTTAAATGAAAGCAGCTGCTTCTCTCCCCTTACTTCCGTTCCCTCCTTTATACTTCAGCGCCTCACCCCTTTCTCGTCTGCTTAAATTAATAACGTCTTTGACTTTTCGAACCCGCTGGGCATACAAGAAAAAAAATATATATATAAAAATATAAAAATGGTTGAGAAAAAAATATGGCATGGCAAAAGGAAATTGTGTAGAAAAATAATTTGATGCTCTGGAACTGAGTGATAAGTTAACGATAATCGATGATGCTGTCTATAGTTAAATTTCAACAATTTTCTTATCCAATAAATGCAAGTTTCTCTCTATCTCTCTCTCTCTCTCTCTGCCTTTCTCTCTTTTGTTTATTAATAAAACCTTTGACTTTGTGCCCCAAAATTTGATAACCCTCAAGCTATTCAATTATAAAGAAAAAGTTGCTATACTCTATATTATAGTATCGACTCTAAAGTACCTTGCAGCCATTAAGTAAATAAAATGAAATGTTTACTGATAAATATACATAAAGTAGAAATTTTTTACCCTATATCCATAGAGTAAAAGGGTTTAGAAAGCGCTTTCTAATGTGAGTATTTATACGATTTGTTTATTTATTTACAAATAAAGGTTGTGACTATAACAATTATATTAAAGCTAGAGAAAAAGGGCTTCAAGCTATTTTATAGCAATTCTTTTTTCTCAGAAGGTTAATCATTATTCAATTGAACTTATCTATTGTAAACTGGTATATTATTTAACTGCAGTAGGAACCAGTATATACCAATCGATCAAAATTGTTAAATCTGTACGATTTGCGCAAATTAAAAATAAGAAAAACAATATCCAATATACAGCACCAAATACTTATATGGAAATCAATTTGTGGCAACATAAAAATTTACTATCTAATTTGTGTAATTTAATTTGATTTTTTATTTAAAACGAAAAATTATTCTTCTTTTTCAAGGAGTAAAAATCATAAAATAATGAAACGATAAGTGAAAAAAATAAGAAAAAGTCCTTTAACTTTGATGCCATTTATAAAGACTAATTGATAATAAATATTTTTTTTATTTATAAAATCAAATATTCACATATTTATCGATCGATTAATTTACTTTTCATTAAATTTGGATAAGATTAGAATAAAATTGATTGGATCATTAAGGTTTCCCCTCTTTGACTGTTTTATAACTTTTTACCGAACCTAACTAATCCCATTGATAGGGTATATAGGGTATAAAGAGATGCTAGCCAATAACTTGACGTTTAATTTTTTTTTGCAAACATTTTGTTATTGTATTTGTTGTTATTGTTGTTGTTTTTGCCAAAGGCCAAATAAATAACTTAGACTGGCAAATATTTCTAGAGTTAGCTTTCTCTCGCTTTTTTGTTTTAAGCTCTGGCATAATAATTATATGAAATGCGGGCGCATTAAAAATTAATAACTAAAAACTGCCTTTGGCAACACAATCTAGGGGCGTGTATGGGCGCTCTCTTAGTCTATCTCTCTATCTTTATATTTCTCTCTCTTTCTATCTTACTATAGCCAAACTAAAAGCATATTTAATAAAGTGCAAAACAACAAAGCGAAAGAGAGAAAATCCAAAGCATTAGACCTAGACAGAGCAAGAGAGAGAGAGAGAGAGAAAGGGTGACAAACAGAAATGCAGCTTATTAAGTATACGCCATGCTGGCCAAATAATTGAAGAAGATATACAAAGAAAAAAATAAAATAAACAAACACTATTCTGGCCGTAGAATGTACATTAAAATAATTAGAAATTAAACAGAGATTCCATAAAATAAATTAACAAAAAATAATAATAATAATAATTGTACAGCATTGCAAATTTCAAATCTCTAAAAGCAAAACAATTAAATTAGCCAAAAATATATTTTTGTTAGCAACAAATTTGAGATAAACAATCGTTAGAGAGAATAAGAAAAGCTTAATACATGTCAAAAATTAATACACAAAAATAGTTTTTGTTAGACTGGTAAATTTAAATGTACTAAAATGATCTAACCGAGCAGCTAAGCCCTGCTCCTTTATTCTTCTTAACAATGGACAAATAATACTTAAAATTTACACATCTTTAGTGACCTCTTATGCAACATGGAACATACTAACATATGTACATACCAAAGACCCATTATAATCCTTTAGGGTGTTGTGAGGTAGCCTAGGCAAGCTAGTTCATTAGGCTTATATTTTTTCAATGATATACATACATACATACATACAATCGTATTCACCTCACAATTGTCGGCTATTCATCATATATGATTTTCCGTTGCCTTGCCATTCATTTGGGCTACTAATTGCGGTTAGTTACCCAACAGATAGAAGCCAAAAATTCATCTATTATTAATTGAATTGCATTTTAGCAGTGATACTCAATCCATGCAGATTCTATTCAGATATTGGTATGGGCATGTGAAATAATCAATTCATCAATAGACAAAGAATGATTCACATTCAATCAATTCACATTCACATTCAATCCAACCAAATTTATACAGGGTATGGCTTAAACGAGACTCGGTAGAGACTCTTTGTTTTTTCTTTTTTTTTTTGTTAAAACTGACAATCTAAGCTGCATTGCCAATTCTTTTATAACAATATTCGATTATTTTTCATAAAAACCCCCCAATTCGATTACCATATTTTGTTTAAACAAAAACAAAGACAAAAAAATATAAAAAAGGAAAGAACACAAGAGTTTTTCACACTCGGAAAAATTATAAAATAAATTCCATACACAAAAATTGCTAAGCCTAAGATTTAGGCAGCAGCAACCAAAAACAAAAAAAAAAAAAACAACGAAGAATCAAACAAAACAAAAGCCCATTCAACCAAGCACAGAAATAAAGAAAAGAAAAACCAAAAAAAAAAAACACCAAAAAGCCGAAAAAACAAAAAAGAAAAATCGTTTTGCCTACCCGAAAAATATTGCACAATTTCCATAAATCGAGAGAAGGCAACTGGCACAGGGAGAGATAGGGAACGGCTGAAAGAAAAGTGTGAGAGGGGGGGAGACAGAGGGAAGAGAAGTTGGCAAAATGCAGAAAAGGCAAAAGCAAAAGCCTCACCAATAACAAAAGGCTGGCAAACTGCTGTTAAACTGTTGTTTAAACGCATTGAATTGGGGGGTGGCATTGGTGCCGGCATGGAACCACAAAACCCAACCACACACACACATACAATCGCACATACACACATACATTGAAGAGATCGACTCTGCCACATGAATGTATTTGGTATTGGAAAATCCCTTTGATTTTTTGCCGCACCGTTGCAAACAGCAATTTGGCAAATCCTTTCACAATCAAAATCAACCGCAGATGAAATTTTAACAGAGCTGAGACGTAACAGGCAGAGAAAGAGAAAGCGCGACATTGACTGAAAGAAAGTGTGAAAGAGATGGTGATGGCTTACAACTATGCGCCTAAACAGAAAAAATATATATGTATGTATATACATATATGTAAGTATAAAAATTGAAGAAAGTTATTTTGCCTTTTTTTTGCATTTTAGATTTTTTTTTATTTTCAAAAATCATTGGACGATGAAACGCCAAATTAGCGTTAAGTGTAGTCGTTCGTGTAAGGTCCTTGTCGTCCTTCCGCATCTATATACATAAGTGTATGCATGTGTGAGTGTGTATGATTTTTTTTTTTTTTTAACTTTTTGCAGGTGCTTAAGCATTTTACGAGCAACTGTATTCAATTTGGCTGCCTGCATGTGTTAACTGCGCTTAAAAGTCAGGCCAATAAGTTTGTAGCTGATGTTGCTGCTGTTGCTGATGTAGCTGTAGCTGTTTGTGTAATGAAAACTTTTACAACGCCATATGCAGGCTATTAAAAAAGCACACACACACACACACACACTTTCATATATATGTAGACACGCACACATTTAAAGATTCACACATGCATACAAAAACGAAACATACGAGGCGGTCGCCTTGGAATATGCAATCAAGCTCATTTATACTCATTAAGCGCTTATGGTGCATTTAACTGAAGGAGCCAGAGAGAGAGAGAGAGAGAGAAAGAGGAAGAGAAGAAGAGATTGACTAAGAAACAAGTGTATCCCTTAAAACAGTAGCGCACTATATTCATATAAAAGAAATTATCAATCGATTCTTAGAATATACAAAACCTCAAGCTTTTTAACGAGTTCAACAAAGTTCCAGTAATGGAATATTTTGATTAAAGCATTTTCAAAATTCAAGTAAAAAAACCAGGTCTAGAAAAATATTGATTGAAATCGCATGATCTATAAAGTACAGTCTTACTTCTCTATAATGAATTCTCGTGGAATGTAACTTCATTATATAGAAACTATAATTTATGCACTGAAAACAGAATGAGAAAGCAGTATCTTTAAAATTAATTAATTAATTTAAAAATAATTGTTCAAAGAACTCCATTATGTATAAGTTTATTATAGGAAAGTTCGAGTGTATATATGTATCTTCAGCGATCTGGCATAGATTGTTTCTGTTTTATTTTTAATTTTGGATATATGTATATTTATTATTGGGTTTTCTTTTATTGCACAATATATACAAACATATACATATACCTATTAAATCATAATAAATAAATTCAAACAAAAGAGAATTTATGCAAAAATATTTTCATGTATTTTGCAACTTTTTAACATTTAATTTTGGCCTAAATTTGCTAAGTTGCTCTAATTAAAAGATGAATGATATAAAGTTTAAGTTCAAAAAGCTAAAAAATATTTATATAATTTATTCTTATTGACAACGAATATATATTGGTAATATGAGTAAATTTATTTATAACTTTTTGAATTTAGTTTTTATTCTAATTTTTTATGCATGACCAACTTTTATTAGCGTAAACCGCTCCTGTTATTTATACAAACTATGCGTAAGTCTGTGTTATTTCCTTAGCTTGTTTCTTAACTTGACTGCCTGCTAATATGTTTCTGATGTCTTTCCCCGTGCCCCCTGTCTACATAAATGTACCCCTCTCTCTTAGTCAGGCGGCCTGCATTACTTTTTTATGCACACACACACACACACACACAAATACACAGACACATCGAAGATGGCAAGAGAGAGAAAGATTCTTAAGCTATATGCTGATTACTCTGCTTCATCTCTGTTGCCATATACAGGAATATACATAGTATATAAATTTACTGTTTTATATATACCGTTATTTAGTTACAGAGTCGGAGCTTAAGTAATTAACAAATTAAAATATGTGCGGACTACGAGAAAACAAACTAAAAAATAAAATGCAAAGTTATACTGAAAAGATTCAACTTATACATTTATACGATCCACAAATAAATATAAATATCATTATATAAATATAATTTATTTACTTAGAATATTATAGAGTTGCATACAGATATTGAAGATTTATTTTATTGATTTATTCTCGCAATAATATTCCAATCTGATTCTAATTTAATAAAAATGAAAAAAAAAAAAATTTATTTTACACCGATTATTTCGAAATACTACTAAACTATACTATAATACCCCTATATTGGTCCGATCTGATCAATTATTAAACTTGTACTGCGTATACATCTAAAAAACTTGTCTATCAAGTTTCATCTATATAGCTTAAAAATAAATGTCTAAAAGCTGCGAAAAAACAGAGAGACAGTCGGATATAATCATATCGAATTTGCTATTGATATTGATAGATAATTTACATTAAATTTATGCGAATTGCAAATTATTAAATTCTCTAAATTGAAAGTGATGTTTTGCAATTAGTTGGCGGCGAGAAAAAATAAAATTAATCGAGAATTTAGATGTTCAAATTCGTTTAGTATTCAAATTTAGTTCCATATATAAAAGAAAATTTGAAATATTTTTAAAAATTATTTGTAATAAAATTAATATATCAAAATGCGATGTCCGTGTAGTGCCAACGATGACATTGCATATGAGAATGGATTCGATGATCCAGGAGCACGTCGCAAGTTTATTACAAAAGTATGCTGTATTGTCGGAGTAAGTACGAAAAGTCCCAACTGGATAAATGTTGATACATATATGTATATATATGTATAATATGTATATACCTTCATATTTGATTACAGTTGCAAATGATCTATACTGGGATAATAACCAGTCTATTTATGTTTGTTGATGGCTGGGGCGATTGGCTAAAAGAAAACTTTTGGTTAGTTATTCTGGCAATGATAATTAATTTTGCCATTGGCATCATGATGTGTTACTGTGTTTTTCTATTTCGAAAAGTGCCATGCAATTATATACTTTTAATAATATTCACAAACTGCAAATCTATAATAGTCAGCTATGTGTGTTTGCGATATGCACCGAAATTGGTAAGCAAAATAATATAACCATTAATTAAAATTGAATTTTTTTTCTTTTTTTTTTTTTGTTGTAATAAATATTTTAACAATTTTTAGGTACTCTATGCAGTTGGTACCACAGCAGCACTTTGCTTTGTATTGGCATTATTTGCAGTATTCGCACCATGTGACTTTACAACGTGTTGGCCATTGATTCTTATTGCACTCCTTTGTCTAATGATAGCTGGAATATTTTTGTTAATTTTTCCCGGTCGGATACTATATACCGTAATAGTGTGTGCTGCCATTATCATATTTTCCTTTATACTTGTCGTTGATATACAATTGATGGTCGGCGGTCGACATTCAGCTCAATTTGATGTAGATGATTATGTGATTGCTTCAATTGCTATCTATACCGATATTATACAAATTTTCCTTTGTATATTGCAATTATTTGGCCTCCTTGAAGGTGATTGAAAAACAAAAAAAAAAAAAATGAAGAAAAAAAAAACACAAATTGGCAAAAATCAGTGGGAAAAAATTTACAGTACTTTAAAATAGATTTAAATATAAAATTTTAAATTTTCAATCCCATTTTTGTAATTAAATCAATAAATGAATATTATTAAATATATGAATATTTATGTATATGTATATGAGTGATTAATTAACGGATAACATGCTGTGTTATATCCCAACTTAATGTTGGGTTATCTAAACAATTCAAATAACTGACTCGGCATGAAAGCAATCAAATTACAACACGCATTGTGGTTTTCAAATGCTAAATAAAGGAGGGAAACGAAAAAAAAGAAAACAAAAAACCATCTCTTACCCGCCGTCTGTATATTCTTATTCGGTCTTAATATAACTTTTATGGCACGCACACCTGTATTCAGCGTTTTATTTTTTCGCTGATCTGCAGGCAGCATAAAATGCCATCAAATGTTTCAACTTGCCGAGGCAAACAAACAACACACCTGCTGCTGTCAAACCTGAAGGAAAATCCCAACCAAAAATACAAAAATACAACAACAATAACAGCAACAAGAAAATAAAATCAAAGCCCTTATTTAAATAAATGTTAACGACTATCTTAATACCCTTTTACTCTTTTAGCTCATAAAATACGTTCATCCTAACTGAGCAAAAGGTGAGATGAGGTGAATTAAAGCACTACTCACCACATTAACACGCTTGCCACATCTAACAGTTAGAAATTCATTTCGATTGTTAAAGTCTGAATATTAAAAAGAATTTTGGGGCATAAACTTGCTTGTATATATGTATGTTTGTTAGTTAATTATTATAGCTAAACGGATCCGAAATATATATCCTTTATACATATAACATTAACTTGTCGATCATACCCTTTAAATATATGTTTATTATAGGGTATATAACAAAAACCCATCCATGTAAATATTACGCATCAAAAATAATAAAAAGGTAGCCAAAAGGTGGAGGAGTTGATGGTGAGATGGGCTCGAAGGTCCTTTTTGTAGAGATATTGTACTGGCGAGGCGGGAAGTGTGTCGCTGGGTAAAAGTTTGTCTGGTGTTTGACTTTTGGCTTGGCTGTGCTGCATGCAAACGCATAATCAAGCGTAAACACACGCATATCCTGTGTATATCCTTTTATGCTGCTTACATTTAATTTCACCTTCAGCTTCCAATTTTTCTTTTTTTTGTTAGCCATTTTTGTCCTTTCTTGTTTTTTTTTTTTGTTTTATTTTTATTTTTTTTTTTTTGGGCAGCCAAGACGACGTCGTCGTCCTGTGGCGTCTCCTTGTGTTGTCGTCTGTGCATTTGACAGGAAAAATTAGTTGGCTACGAAAACTTTTGGCCTCCCACTACCTCTCACTCTTACTCGCATGTGTGTGTGTTTGTGCACATCCTTCGTCCTGGCAGTTGTAAATTTTTGTTGTACCGAAAAAAAAAACCATAAACAGGTGTTGTTGTTGACGCTGCGTGTGGCCTGCCGCACAATATGTTGTTCCACCTTGTTTCGCTTCTTATAAGTATAATACATATAAGTAATGTGTGAGTATTAGAGATGACAGCGTGACACGTTGCAAGACAGTGTGCTTAAGCACACTTTAATACAGCGTGACACGAATGTCTAAAGGACTTAATACAAGAGTCTCAAAATTTAGTTAATAATTTTAAGCCATGTTGCAACATAAAAAAAATATTTATTCTTATAATGATTTTGCCATCACAATATTAATAGTGTCATCTCTAGACATTATATATATATACATATATATAGTATACATACATAGGTATGTCTGTGGCAGTGTGTGTATTTTCTACATAATCCGCTCGCCAAGGCTGATCCTTCTGCCAATTTCAACTCCAACTCCATCGACAACAGTACACTGAAAACCCCATGGACTGCCCTTCGATGCTACAGACATTTCGTAAACAGTTTCCAGCACAAAAAGTTATTAAACTTAATGCAGTTTAATTGACCTTTTCTGGGAAAAGTTTACGCCGTCTGCCTGCCATTGGCAACGACAAGAAGTCGAAGGGCGACGAAGCAAAGCATCCTGGCAGCAGGTACTGCTATTGCTTCTTCTACTGCTGCTTCTGTTTCTGCTGCTGCTGGTCCAACAATTTCCAAACATTCTCCTTCACGTTATTACTTTTAATTACGGCTTAAACTTATTGACTGGAAATTTTAATATGTTATTTATTTACAATTAACGCCCCAAACTGAGGGGCTTTCGTGTACAACTGGGCGTATGATTTATGTGATTTTCCTCACAATTGTAACTATTGTTTAATGCACAAATTTCCTTTTACTCTATGCGTGTGCCAATGTTTTTGTATGTGTGCGTAAGTGGGAGTGGTGTGAGTTTTAAGTGTAACAGTTGCTAATCGTAAAATTGGAAAGGGTTCTTGGTAAATTCGAAATGAAAATGAGAATTATTTATGTGGCTCATTTTGATGCGACGACAGCTTTTGGGCACCTCAATATGGACAAGGATGGAGGCATTTTGCTATAGTTACAAATTTCAATTAGAATTAAAGGTTGAAAGTATTAAAAGTATTTCCTTTCACACAAAAACTCTAAATATTATTACAGTCCTTATATAATCTTATGAGTTATTCAAGTATAAAATCTATTAAGTCAATCATTGAAAATTACTTTGCACCAGAATACTAAATTCCAATGTGATTTGACTTTATTACAAAGTCAATTTTACATACAATTAAAGTAATCTTAAAGTCCTTATTGAAGAAACATTTTGGTTTGGAATAAAATTACTTTGGATTTTAAATTATTATTTTCTATTTTGTGGCTTTTACAGGTGAAAATTACCTTGCAAAATGTTGAAAAGCAAGAAATTAAAACTAAATGGCCAGACTAACTTTAATCGTGCCAAAGTTTGTATACCCTTTCTAATTTTCAATTTGGTATTTCAAGATATCGGGACCGATACTGATAAAACTTGGTAGTGTCATTTAGATATATACCAAACTGTTAAATACTAAATTAGGTAAGCAGCAAAAATTAACATATATTGATTAAAAATATATCTAATTTGTACAGTCGTCCTTGTATGAGTTACAAACATTTGTCCAAATATAATATACCCATTTAGAAAGGGTACAATAATAAATGGTTAAGAAATTGACAAAGTTTTTCATCTCTTTACTCTTGGAATTTTGTGTGTTGATTTCCTTTCTCGTTTTTAGTCATTGCAAGAGACGGTTCTTAATAATATAGACTCAATTTGCAATACTTAAGCCCTAATTTATCAAAGTATACATATATCTAGAGTTATTTAGTTAAGTTACCTTAATAATTTTCGTATTGCCATATTTTACATCATTTGATGGCATTTCTATAGCACCTTTAAGATAAGCACATATCCTTACATTCCCAAACAAATAGGTCTCAATCTCATACCAACCGTTGTCAGGCTCTTATTTTGTTATTATTCTTTTGTTTTTCGTTTTTCGGTTCGCCTCGTCTTTCTTTAATTATAAAGCTACATGAGCGAAGTACCCAAACACAAAAAAGAAAAAAAAAATGAAAACAAGAAAAAATATACAAAAAAAAAGAAAAACAAGAAAAAAAAACTCTCATATTCCCATTGGCATCAAATTGTCTGCACGGACAAGGTAACAGAGTATTAAAAATTTCAGCACCAGCAGCAACAGCATCAAGTTTTGCTGACCAAGAGGCCCCACGCCCCCAAAGCCGAATCGCCTCTCCACTTGGTCCATGGCAACACAAGCCGCTTAACGCAGCCAACTGCCAAATGTAAATATACTCAAAATAAAAAAAAAAAAAAAATACCAACCAACGAACGAACGAAAGAACTCAGCTCCACAAACCGACAAAAAAATATAAAACTTTCTTAATAATACAACGAAAAAAAAAAAACCGAAAAGAAAATATATATATACATATACATTTAATTTTTTTTGTTTTTCCTTTTTTTTTTTGGTGGAAGGAAGAAGTAAAAACTCAGTCCAAGGCGGCAGAGACCCGCGAGCAAAATGCGCATTGTTTTCAGCTTTTCAGCGCCCAAACAACAACAACAATTGAGAGCCAGAGTGAGAATAAGAGGGAAGGATTGCTATGGACTGGGGGGAGTGATGGGGAGTAGGTGTAGCAGAAGCAGCTGACGGGTACATTGGGAACTTAAAAACTTTGGCCATATCCCGCAGCTATGGAACAACAGCAATCAATTTTCACATGCCGCCGAACAAATGTGCCGCGCCAGGGTGTCCCTTACCAAAAACCAAGTGAGAATGAGACGGAAAATGGTAACGAATGAGAAAGATGATGAGTATAAGAGGCAGAGAGAAAGAGTGCGAGAGAGAGAGAGAATGATGTGAAGATATCCTGGGTAGTTTAAAATTTTAATGTGGGGCCGTGTGAAGAAGCTGGACTCATCAGAGGAACTGAGCAAACGTTTTGATTATACGAAAACCAGAGATGACAAAATGAATCACGAAACTTAAAATTTATATCCATCAAAGTGAAAGGGTAAATTAATCCACAAAATTTAGCATTAATAGCAGTCTTATTCTAATAATATGATTATTTAATTGTATACTGCAATTGACTTTCCATAAGTTGTTGGGAAATATCACAAAGTAGAAAGTACCCTTTTGGTAGGATAAGAGACTTCAGTTAAGGGAGTTGAGACAAAGGGATAACAACTTAGTTTCAATTGAAATCCTTTCAAAAAAGTAACCCAAAGTTAAGTTAAACTTTTGAATACTCTATTATGAATAACAAACAGAAGAAAGTGAATTAATCAAATAAATAATAATAAAGTGAAAATAAACAAAAGTAAATCCATTAATTCAATGAAGAAATAAATAACAATTCGAAGATCGTGAAAATCTTTTTAAAATCTTGGAAAATGAATGTCAAAAAACATTGTGCAATGTCTTTTATAATCCTTATTTAAGCCTTTACAAATTTTATATTAAAACATACGATGACCCTTAAGCTTAAATATGAACACTCCAGTAATGTGTAATTCAAAATATACTATGGTAGTGTTGTACAACATGACTTTTTCGGACAACTGTCATTAAAACAAAACGCCATCAATCAATGAAAAACAAGTTATTTAAGGATTTCTTTTATTTCATTTTCTTTTCGACGCACGACTTACAGTCGTTAAGCTAGCTGAATATGCTTTACACCGTCATCTCTAATATAGTACGTTACATTGCAGCATATTTACCGAACACTTTTTATCCAACACAGTCAACCAAATCGAAATCAACGAAGAGTCGACTTCTCTTCAATTCGTCGAAGGCCAAATTCAACATTGATTAATTTCTCGTTTATACGCCATTTTCTATTTGTTCTTCTTTTACTGTAGTTTGTTGGAGGGAGAATAAAGTGGGGAGGGTGCGGGTGGGGGTAGAACGATACTTAATTACAACATGGCCCATATCCATGTCCCTAGCCATAGCCATGTCCAAAGATAAACATTGAAGCGAAAGTTGTCGAGAATGCTGGGCGCTTCCGGTAATTGAATCAAATGAAGCAGCATTAGTATTAGCTTCTTATGGACGTCGGTCTGATGGTCGCGCGGTCTTGTGGATCGTCGCTTCGCCACACTCTCTTCTAACCATAATTCTGTTTATTTTTGTAAATTAATTTTTAATTTAATGTACGTGTGGGCGACGCGCTAGTTTTACGCCAGAATAGAGACAGGAAGTCGGCAGAGTATCCCGAAACCATGCGTCCTTCGCCCAACTTTCCGAGTACCAAAAGGCAAACACAAACGGGAAAGGAAAACAAACCAAAAACAAAATACATAAGCGAGGGAAAAGAAAAGTTAACACAGGGAATGACACGGAAAAACTTGATGTTGAAAATTAAATGCTCTGACTAGAACAATTCTCTAAAACAACATACAAAAATAAAAAAAAAGGAAAAAAAAAAACAAACCAAACTTTCCAATTAAATTACAAGTATACCAATATAATTAAAAAGAAATTTCATGTAGAATTATTGCCCACAAACATACTGATATTTAATCAAGTTAAATGTTTTATGATAACTTTAACTATAATCATAACCGATACTTAAAGTACTGATATAGCCGCATTACTCATTTCGCATTTTATATCCTTTGGTTTCAAATGAAAGTTGTTTTTTTTTTTGACATAAACTCAAATACTTTTTCTAAAAATAACTGCTGACATTTCAGTCAACTTCCTGTTCCCACATTGATGGTTAACCATATGAAATTTTTATATAAAATTTTAACAAGAGCAGGGAGAGTATAAATAGGCCATCTCTGTAACTAGGCCTTGCGTAGAGTTGGTACTTTTATGGCCAGTAAATAGAGCCCAACTCCTCTGCAAAAAAAAAAAAAAAGAAGAAAACAGAAAGCCAGACCGAAAAACAGAAAAAGCGCCAAGGCAATTTCCAGCTGGTCACCACCCTAACAAAAATAATAAAATATGCACTAAAGGACAAACAGAAGTAACTACTTCTAAGATACCCTGTACTAATGGGAAGTTTATTTATGTTTAATAAACTTCAATAATCAATAAGAAAGTTATTTATAATAAAATATTTAAAGCATTATTCAAATTACCATTCAAATTAGACTTTAATTCTTATTTTTCTAAAAATCGAATTTGTTGATTATATTAAACTTAAAAACAAGTTTTTAATTCTAGTTTTGCAGAGTTTTATCAAAACTAATTGAAAAGTCATATTCCTCTTTTTACCCTCTACAGGGTATTAAAAGGCGAAGGCAGTTTTCAGCTGGTCAGCACCCTAACAAAAATAATAAAAATATAAAAAAAATACACACATACACACAGAAAGTAAAAAGAAAAAATTAAACAAAAAGTAAAGCAAGTACCTCACGGCGCGCCAGCACAAAGCGAAAAGACGACGAAATACTTTTTCCAAGATAAACGGAAACAAGCCAAGATGGAATTAATTTTCCGCTTTGAACAAACAAGCGGATGTAAATAAATAAAAAAAAAAAAACCAAACGAAACGAAAGAAAAAAAATACAACAACACAGAGAAAAGTAAAATAAGCGAACGAACCAAGGATTTTTTTTTTTTTGTTTTTTTTTTTTTGCCGACGCTGGACTGTCAAAGTCAAAGTGGAAGTACATAGAAATAGAAGTAGAAATGGGAGTAAAAGTAGGAGATGAGATGCGATATGAAGCCAAAGCGGGGAAAAAGTCTGCCAAGTTTTACGCATTTACGGGTCTGGTCAAGAAGAGGCTGGCCAGGCACTTTGCCTGCTGGTCCAGCAGGACCCCAAAATGTTATGTGCTGTTAATGACTGTACAAGAAGTTTAATTGTGGGACCGACTAAGAGGCGACTCAACACAGTAGGATAATGAGTGTGAGAGTGAACGACTAAGAGATAGAGAGAGAGAGAGAGAGAGAGAGAGAGAGAGTGAGTGAGCGATGGAGAGGGGTTAGTGGCTTGCGGGTGGGCGTTTCTCGTTTTTGGGGCGTATGTGCGGTAAATGCTACACACACGGCATATTGACAAATTGCAATTTAAATAGACAGCAATAAGTTAAACAGACACAACAAGATGGCTAATGCGTATCACTGTCCATAAGAGGGAGCGAGATAGAGCAAGAGTATAAAAGAGACAGAGAGACAGAGAGAACAGCTACAAGGGAATTAGAGAAGAGAACAGGCAGAGGAACACGCAATGTCTAATTAGTTTAGCACGAGCCAAGGGGGGACAAGATTAGTAAAGGAAGGGAGAACAGGACGCTAGAGGTGAGCAAATTAAAATAAAATAAATATCGCAACAATTATTAAGAAAATTTTGTAAAGTATTTTTGGAAATCTTTTAAGCAGCAGCTAGCTTGGCCTTCTCTTAAAGCGTAGCCGAAAATCGTAGTTAAGTGAGTAAGCCTTTCTTTTACCGTTCTCCGTTAACTAACTTCACACGAGGAAATGCACCAACCAGTTACTGCGACAATTAGTTGCTGCGTCAGCGAGTTGCTGCGCTAATAGTTGTCAATTTAAACAATACAAAAGATATTAACCAAATATAATTTTGGCCCAATTTATTTCACGTTACTTAAAATTTTGGAATTACTTCAAAACAACCAATAAAACGGTGTTTCATAAATTTCCTTGTATGTAAATTTAAAACAAAAAATCATTAGTTTTATACTTATCAAATTGTAAAGTCTAACTTATATCTTGCCCTCGGATTTAATTGCTCTTTAAATGAACCTTCCAATGATATAAATAATTGACGTATTTTGCCATCATGTTGAGGCCAAAAAGTCTTTACCAAAAAATCTTCGATTTGTTAGTCTGTTTGAAGATAAGAGTTTAATTACAAAATCAATCACTTGTAAATTCTTGCATAGTTTTAAGCAAATGTATTGCATTTTAGGTGTTTATGAGTTCCATCTCTATTTCGTGTTGGTGGGCATTCTGCTGGTTTCCCTTTTCTACTTTTATTTTTTCCTTTTTTTTTTTTTGTGTGTTGTGTTGGTTCGAAGCTAAATACATTAAGGCATTTTTCCGGCCTCTGGTTTTCTTTATACATATTAAACAACAATAGTTACCATCTTCAGTTTGGGTTTTGGCAAAATGTTGTTGTTTGTGTACCAAATATTGATGAAAACATTTACGCACACACGCACACAATTAAACACGTTTACACAGCCAGACAAATAACTCAAATACTGTACACACACACACATACATACATACATACAGAGAAACAAACACATATACATACATAAGTAGTAATTGATGAGTTTCCTTTTAGAACAACATCAATCATACGCACTGATGTACAGGTTAAATAAATCAACTATCTATCTATATACTCACACATAAACATATACAATATATTTGATATATATTTATATATATATATATATATATATATATATACTATATAGTATAGTATATATCTTCTCGGTATTTATTATTAACTCTATCAAATAGATATACATATGTCTATGACTAAGTCTATATTGAAACATTTTATGCAGTTTGAATTTTGATCTCCTCAATTGTCTCGCCACCAGTTGCGGTTGCTGTTGTTGTTGTCAGACGTTGTCGTTTAATCCAACACATAATATTAACCCAAATCAAACCACATACACCCATATATATAACACGAAATCGTGGTGCAATGAGCGAAAAATTTAAGGCCTGAGCTGGTAACCAAAATATACATGAACGTACAAATGTTGGCAGAAATTTTTCACGCAATTCTAAAAATATATCCTCTGATCCTTCCATTATAGACATGCCTGCAAGAAAAGAAATAACATTCGCTATTATTCAATATAAACAATATTAATTGGAATTGTTTTTTTGGAATAGATTTTATGCGAAGTATTATTTTAAGATATTTCTTTTGTTTTTGCTGCTTTTTTCTTAGATATTTTGATATTATAATATTTCAAATTTTGTCCTTAAACTTGGTTTATTTATTACTATAACATGTTTATTTTCATTTCAATTATTCTTTATTTATTTAAGTTATTATTTAAGTTAAATTAAATATTGACCACACTGAGAGAAATGGTATAGAAAAATCGTATAATTTATAAAAATTTACAAATAACTTAGAAATAAACTTTAAAATAATAACGAAAAAGAAGAACTTAGAGCTTGATAGTTCAGATTTTACATTGATAATAAATTCTATAGAAGCTATAGATATAATCGCTTTTTCCAGGGTATATTAAGATATTAGAAAACTCAGTGGATAACATATATATATAAATAAAAGTTTTTAAAAAATGGGTTCACATATTATGACAAGAACAGCCATAATTTCCTTGTGCCAAAGTTTCTATTTCTGTATTAATTAGTGTTTAATTTTTGTTTTTTATTTGAGTAAACAAAATTTTGTTAATTATTTAAAATGTAAATATAAACAAAGTATTTTAAATGTAAAGCAATGTTTTTAAATATTAGAACTTCTTATTATTTGATATATTTTTGAATTTACTTTACAGTTGAACTGCCCAATATTAAATTTCTATATAATAAACTAATAAGTTTTTAGTACTAATATCAGAGTATATATAATTTTTATAATATGAAGTAATATAATAAAAATTTTCCAGATCCTGAGTGAATTCATTATAGAGAAGTTCGACTGTATGTACATTTATATACATATATGTACATAGAGGAAAAAATAAAACTTACCTGCATAAAAGACAGTCAATAAATAGGGTGTCAGTAAAAATTGATCAAGAACCAATTTCTTGACAATTATGGTTTTTGTAGTGCCAGGAAATGTGCCATCCAACCATTTGTACCTAAGAATAATATGTTATACAATTGAAAATTTTTAAATAAAATTTATTTCCCATTTTTGTGTAAAGTGTTAAGAGTAGAAATCAAGCACAAAATGAAAAGTGTGTGTGTGTGTATTATATGTATGTGCGTTTGTGCATGTGTGTGTGTGAGTGTGTATGTGTGTGTTTGTGGAAGGGTGTTTTTATATTAGTATGTGATCATTTTTTGTTGTGTTCGGTTTTGTTTTTGGTAACTTGTGGCTAGTGTTTTACGTTGTATATTTTAAACTGTTGTGTGATCCTTTTTGGGTGCTTTTTATTCACTTACATTCACATTTTCTTTAGGTGTTTGTTTATTTTTATATTTTTTTTGTTTTTGGGCTACCTTACATGGTCGTGCACATATACCCCAACATTCATTTTGATGGTGCGTAGCGTGCTTGAAGCTTTTGCGGTGAAAGCTTTATCGTGCTCTTTGGTGGTCTTTTGGTGCTTTACATATCTTCTAAAGAGAAAACAAGAGAAATAGAAAGAAAGTGGGAGAGAGAGAAAGAGAGAGAGAGAGAGAGTGGTGGACACGTGCTAATGGAGAAAGCTTTTACTATGGTAAACAAAATAATCAAGAAACCGAAACATGCTAGAGACATGGAGACAATTGAATGAATGAATGAATGAACCCGATGCTATGCTATGCAATGGGATGCGGCGAGATGAGTTAATTGAATGGCCCTTTTTATAGAGTGAACGCTAGCTAATGTTGTAGGGAAAGGGGCACGGGAGGGGTAGAGAGGTAGGTAGAACAAACCAAATGTATAATGATGGGGCATAGGCAGCAGTACCCATTACAGCATATCTTCCAATGGTGGCATAATCAATATCCTCACGCTTTTCTGTCGGCTGTAAATATACAGAGACATACATACATACATAGATAGAAACATAGACATAACACATAAATCTCATTAGGAAACCTCATTCTCTCATTCCCACACAAAAAAAAACACACACACACACAGACATACATACACATCCCGTTCCCCTTTTTTCCCTTTGTCACTCTTTAACTAAGTCTCTAGAGAACTCACCGCTAACCATTGCCTGGTTACGAATTGCTGTGAATATTCTGCACCCACATAAAGGCTCCCATAGATGATGCTATTGCTCACAAATGGATGGCGACGGAAAAGCCCGCGGGCTCCAGCAATTAGCCGTGACATTGATTTTGATTTGTTGGTTTTCTTTTCAGTGAGTTCTCTTTTTTTATTTTTATTGTTTTTTTTTATTATTATTATTCTATATTTTTTTTGTCCAATCTTCTTTGGAAAATGCGCCCAGCTGGCATCAGTGTCAAAGCTTTACTGCCGCGGTAACTGAAAACAAGCTCAGCTGGTCTCAAAGCAAAAATAAAAAAAAAACAACAAGAACACAAAAAAAAAGCCTGTTAAGTTTGAGAGGAAAGAGAATACTAAGAGAGTGAGAGAATTAAGTGGGCTTATCATACTCTTGCTAAACGGCATTATCATTTTATTTCGAACGTTTTGTAACACAAACATAAACTACTATAAATACACCAGACTATCAATCAGATCAAGTTGCAATATTTTAATATAAGATATAATAATTTAATGTGATTTTCAATACACTTTTTATTAGAATATGTATGATCGCCTTACTATATCTTGTGTAACCAAAAAAAAATTAAAATGAATTGAAAGTAAATTATCGAAATAATCATTTTCTTAAAGAAAACTTGTTTGGGCTTAGTTTTTATGTATTTTTAGAATCAAAATACATACTTCAATTGTCAGATCAAAAAATGAAAAAGAAGTTCAACTTCTCTATAATGAATACGAACAATTAAAAAACTTTATTGATATAGTTCATTATAAAAATATTCAACTATATATATTTATCATCTCAGTAAAAAATAAAATTAGTTCTTTATATTTTTATTAAGATCCAAGTAATAAAAACCCGATTTATGAAAATGAAAATCAGTTTTTAGATATTCATCCACTTTGAGCTACTATATAAAAAAACAAAATTTAAAAATGAACAGATTTAAAAGAAACATTTTTTATAATTTTTAGAAATATATGTATATAATATATGTATGCATTAAATTCGATTGACTAAAAACTTGAGAGAAGTTCTCTGAATTGAAAGGGTATAGAGATTTCAACAGTGTCGCATTTAGCTTCTTTCTATGTATGTATATGATTTACGTTTTGTTTAGATTGACAAAATGCCTCTAGGAAATGCAGTTAATTATTACTGTTATCTTTTTTTTTTTTTTTGTGTCGTGGTAAACTTTATCAATATAATAAAGATAAGATTTCCTCGCTATACGGCAATAGATTTAAAATAACAGGTGCCTAGAAACTAAATCTATAATTTAATAAACTATATAAACATTCTTATATAACATTTTCTTTAGTTATTCTTTCATTCTGTGTAATGGTCGAACTGCTTAATTTTGTTTTTTTTTTTTAAATCGCTAATTGGGCGCGAATAAGAAAAATTCTCGCATGCGATTTAAGGCGATGTATTTGTTGTCATAGAGGGCGTTACTTCGATTGCAATAGATTTTTTTTGGCAGTGATCGCAGCTCACTTCAGGAGTTAAAAGAGAGAGCTTTAATTTGGTAGTGGTTATAAAAGACAGTGTATCAACTGCAGACGGCCTTTTCTTAATTCTAAAACCACTCACAGAAGTTACAAACGGCTAAGTACAGGCTAAGAAGAAAAGAAAAAAAAAACCACGTGCCAAAATTTTCCTCATTGGAAAATTCAGTTTTTCCAATATTCATAGAGCGCAAATAAATACAAAAGCAAAACTTAACGCAAGTGATTTACTGGGAAGTAAATTCAATATCAGGATTTTTATTGATTTCTCTTCGATTGTCTGGCCCTAAGAAAGTGGTGTAGCCGCTCATATATATTTACAAGTCGGATAAACATAAAACTGCTTTCACAGGTATGTCGCATATCACTATATGCAAACCTTAGGAATTCTTATAAAATTGTTTTCTTGTCAGCAGAAATCACAGCAGTTGTGATAGGAGTTTCCTACACACTTTCATAGTGGGATAGAAAAGCCAAGAGAAAGACGCAAATTACATAATTTGATGTCTGCTGATGAAAATTATATAAACTTCTGTACGCTGCGGATTGAAATCTACAAGGAATCGGCCAACCTACCCAACCTTGAAGATTTGGCAGTGTAGTATTCAGTGTTAATTTTCTTTGAGCCCACGTGTTTTTTTTTATATACAATGCAAAGCTACATACAGGCATATAGTTATAAAGAAACTTAAAGAATATTTGTAAAGAAAAAAAAACATGAGTGAAAACTATTAAGAATCAAAAAAAAAATATAAATTTTTTTGTCTTAACCTAGAAAGCACGTGTATAGAATTTTTTTTTGTTAGGCTCGAGAGAGTGAGTATCTGTGATGATTTAATTAATCTCTTCGTGTGATCACCAATTATAAAATAATGCTTATTTTACTAATACCAGTTCAATATCAATAATAATTATTATAATTTTTTTCCCCTTTTTATAAAATGATTTAAATACGCCTCTGTACGCTTATAAGTGCATTCATATGTTTGCAAAAGCATATGTATGTATATGTAACTGTTTAAAGTAAATGTAAGCGCAACGGGTCGCTAGTAAACTTTTGATTCTCTATTAAATTCCTAATTTTTGTTTCATAAATTTATCTGATTACCTATATTTCTAACAATTAACCTCTGAGTGAAAACTAAAGCATCGAACTAAAAGAAAACTATGCCAATTATATAAGTGAAAAACAAAAAAAAAAAAAATAATAATAATAATGAATCAAAAATAATTAATAATGGAGTAATCAAATTAAATTACCAAGACATCGTTGGAAGGCCTTTCACCGCTGGATAAAAACAACATTATATGAATACAAGCACGTGAGTTATAACG
The DNA here is from genome assembly GCA_037075365.1 of Drosophila emarginata. Lineage (NCBI taxonomy): Eukaryota > Metazoa > Arthropoda > Insecta > Diptera > Drosophilidae > Drosophila > Drosophila emarginata. The sequence goes on along the minus strand of JBAMCD010000014.1, from coordinate 1,812,153 downwards.
TTTACCAAACTTTAATACCTCCCCATGTTGTTATGATAATCATATGGATTTAGTAAAACGGTTTCGATTTAGATTTACTTACATACCTAAACCATTCGTAATCTGATCCAAATGATTATCTCCGTTTACTTCTATTATTTGCATTCCTTTCTAGTTCGATACAGTTTAAGCTCTTAAGCTCGCTCTTAAATATTCAGTTCTTTCCTCACTCAATTATGAACAGCTGATCTACTGTATGTAGGTCATTGAACTTCATTTATCACTTCTAGAATAACTTACATATTTACACATGAAGAGAAAATAAAGATCATACACAGTTACACAAGAAATAATTCAAACAAAAAAAAAACAAAAATGTTTAAAACTAAAGATGTATAAATGTATATCTATTAATTCCGTAATTATATTCTTTTTATCTTCCTAAGGCCATGAGCTATTATTCTTAATATAACATTAATTTTAAGTTCAAGCAAACTGCCACTTTTTTTTTGTTAAATAATGTCAGTTGATTTAAGCCTGAAATTTACTGCAGAAATTAAATGAATTTTGTTTATTTGAAAATCAACATGAGAAATTAATATAATTTTGTTGGTGATGTGGCAATACAAAAATCAGATGATCTAAACGTTTAAGGGATTTTCAGATTAAATATCCGCAATGAAAATCATAGGTAGGGTAGGGTAAAGAGCGGGCGGATCCGTTGTCATCTTGGATTCCGCATGATTCGCTGTAATTAATATTAAAAACTCCCCCCAAGCTTTCAACAATTTTGTTGCTTTGTTTTGACTATACTACTATTATGTTCCTTTGACCATTTTTTTTATTTTTATTTTTTTTAGTCATATTTTCTGGTAGTTTCAGAAGGGATCCTTAAATTTAATTTTTGTTAATGTAGAGACAGGTTTCCAGCAAAAACCCACCCCACACCGAAAGAGCTACGGTTCCAGAGGGTCCCGCCCCGCTAGGCATTCCTGACTCCGAGAGCGACTTAAACACCACCTTAGTCCGCCGCCGATTCGTACAAGCATGTACATAACAATTTTGGCGCTCCAACAGGAGGCTACTCACATTTGAACATTACAAATAATTTGGCGCCCAACGTGGGGCAACTAACACTTCTCATTACATAGTTTTGTTTTGAAAGTCTCTTTAAAAAGAGTAGTTAGCGGTCACATACCCATATTGTTCAGAGAAACAATCTTAAAGTTAAAGTCTTTGCTAAGTTTACGTTGAAATCTTTGAGTATAAGTTATTCAATTGCCGTAAAGTTATAGTAAGTTCTAGAGCGAGTGGAGAATTTTCATTTGAATCTGGTTAATTTGGCGAAGTCGAATTCCAAGTCGTGAAATTTTCATTCGATTCGTAGAAGAAGATAGAAAGTTGGTAGCACTTTAACGTCCGTTACCTAAAACATTCTCTAACAATAATAGCTCGTTTTTTTTTTAGAGTTACTCTTTCCTTAAGTTATCATTTTTAGTTTGGTTTAGACGTTGCTCAACACTCAGTTGACTATATGCGTATTTGGCTTAGATCGGATACCATATCCTGAGAGTTGGATGAACTTTCAAGAATTAGACTATTATCATAAATTGAAGAGAAAGAATTAAGTCTTTCCATAGTGCAACATAGTTACTCCCTGCACTATTTAATAAATGCAATAGCCCAGTTTTCTTTCCACTTGAAATTAATATTAATACGGTGAATCAGAATTTTTAGATTATCTGTTTTTTTTGTTATTGCCACAAAACATCACTTTAAAGAAATTTTCCATAACGAAGTATTACATAATGCCTTTAGAACATAGTCCACAAGATACTTCCACATTAGCTACACCCAATATATGTTACTGTATCATTTGTTCTCAGTTAATGACAAATGTACAGCCATGTTTAATGACACCATGCGGTCATGTATTTCATAAGGATTGTTTGGACAAACATGTAGCGTCGCTTAGGGAATGCCCAAGCTGTGCTCAAAGTCTAGACGATGTAAATTTGAAATTAGTAATTGTGAACGGGTTCGCAACTCCGCAGCCTATACTTGATCAGGGACCATCTACAAGTCAAGCAGCCAGAAGACCTGTCACAAGAAATCTTGCCAAAACCATGAGCTTAGCACCAGCTCCAGCTGGCGAGCAAACAGTACCATTAGACAGTAGTGCACAATTGCAGACATTAGATCACAGCAACAGCACTAATGGAGCAGCTGCCTCAGCAAGACCTGTTAATCGACAAAGAAGAGGTCGTCCTGCTCGTGCACCAAGAAATAATACCAGCACCTTCAATTATACTGCTATTCAAAATATGATAGAACAAGCTATTACAAACTTGATACCACATAATAGGAATACACCAGTGCAATTCACAGAAGTACCTGTACAATTGTCCTCTAATCAGCATAACATTTCACATAATTTTTCTAACGTGTCTCCCAGACGTATTGCAGACATTATGCAAAAATGGAATCTATATTTTGATGGATCCACTGAAGGATTAGGAGTAAACGAATTTATTTACCGAGTCAAGTCCCTCACAGAGGAAACTCTTGATGCAGATTTTGTAGCGCTGTGTAAGAACATGCACGTCCTGTTTGTAGGTAAAGCTCGTGATTGGTACTGGCGGTACCACAAGCAGATTAAGCAAATAAATAATAGCAACATTGATTGGCCAGAGTTTTGTCTCGCACTTAGACAGCATTATCAAGTTTACCATTCGGATTTTGTTAGTGACAACGGAGTGCAGTTTAAAGCTAATGATTTTAATGCTTTTCTTACTAAATTAGGTATAACTCATGTATACACCGCACTATATTCTCCACAATGTAATGCAGCAGAACGCGTAAATCGATCTCTGTTGGCTGCAGTTCGTTCTTATCTAGAAAAAGATCAGACCGAGTGGGATAAAAATATTTCAAGTATTTCTTGTGCGTTGCGTTCTGGATTACATCAGTCACTAGGCTGTTCTCCATATCGAGCACTATTCGGGCTGGATATGATTACACACGGTACAGATTATAGATTATTGAAAAATTTAGCACTTTTAGAGGAGCCCTTAATTCCCTTGCATAGAGAAGATAATTTAGCACTGATGCGTAAAGATATTCAAAAACACATAAAACAAGCCTATGAGAGAAATGTTTCTCAGTATAATCTTAGGTCAAAGCCTGTATCATTTAAAGAAGGAGATGAGGTGTTCAGAAGGAATTTTGCACAAAGTAAATTTAGTCAGAATTTTAATGCCAAATTGGGTAAACAATTTGTAAAATGTAGAGTGAGAAAGAAATTAGGAAATAGCTTTTATCAATTAGAAGACTATAACGGAAAAAAAATTGGTACCTTCCATGCTAAAGATATTCGACAATAATTTCCGCTAATATGCCGCCTAATGTTGTTATATTATCGGATGGTGTAATGGTCGAACTGCTTAATTTTGTTTTTTTTTTTTAAATCGCTAATTGGGCGCGAATAAGAAAAATTCTCGCATGCGATTTAAGGCGATGTATTTGTTGTCATAGAGGGCGTTACTTCGATTGCAATAGATTTTTTTTGGCAGTGATCGCAGCTCACTTCAGGAGTTAAAAGAGAGAGCTTTAATTTGGTAGTGGTTATAAAAGACAGTGTATCAACTGCAGACGGCCTTTTCTTAATTCTAAAACCACTCACAGAAGTTACAAACGGCTAAGTACAGGCTAAGAAGAAAAGAAAAAAAAAAACCACGTGCCAAAATTTTCCTCATTGGAAAATTCAGTTTTTCCAATATTCATAGAGCGCAAATAAATACAAAAGCAAAACTTAACGCAAGTGATTTACTGGGAAGTAAATTCAATATCAGGATTTTTATTGATTTCTCTTCGATTGTCTGGCCCTAAGAAAGTGGTGTAGCCGCTCATATATATTTACAAGTCGGATAAACATAAAACTGCTTTCACAGGTATGTCGCATATCACTATATGCAAACCTTAGGAATTCTTATAAAATTGTTTTCTTGTCAGCAGAAATCACAGCAGTTGTGATAGGAGTTTCCTACACACTTTCATAGTGGGATAGAAAAGCCAAGAGAAAGACGCAAATTACATAATTTGATGTCTGCTGATGAAAATTATATAAACTTCTGTACGCTGCGGATTGAAATCTACAAGGAATCGGCCAACCTACCCAACCTTGAAGATTTGGCAGTGTAGTATTCAGTGTTAATTTTCTTTGAGCCCACGTGTTTTTTTTTATATACAATGCAAAGCTACATACAGGCATATAGTTATAAAGAAACTTAAAGAATATTTGTAAAGAAAAAAAAACATGAGTGAAAACTATTAAGAATCAAAAAAAAAATATAAATTTTTTTGTCTTAACCTAGAAAGCACGTGTATAGAATTTTTTTTTGTTAGGCTCGAGAGAGTGAGTATCTGTGATGATTTAATTAATCTCTTCGTGTGATCACCAATTATAAAATAATGCTTATTTTACTAATACCAGTTCAATATCAATAATAATTATTATAATTTTTTTTCCCCTTTTTATAAAATGATTTAAATACGCCTCTGTACGCTTATAAGTGCATTCATATGTTTGCAAAAGCATATGTATGTATATGTAACTGTTTAAAGTAAATGTAAGCGCAACGGGTCGCTAGTAAACTTTTGATTCTCTATTAAATTCCTAATTTTTGTTTCATAAATTTATCTGATTACCTATATTTCTAACAATTAACCTCTGAGTGAAAACTAAAGCATCGAACTAAAAGAAAACTATGCCAATTATATAAGTGAAAAACAAAAAAAAAAAAAAATAATAATAATAATGAATCAAAAATAATTAATAATGGAGTAATCAAATTAAATTACCAAGACATCGTTGGAAGGCCTTTCACCGCTGGATAAAAACAACATTATATGAATACAAGCACGTGAGTTATAACGTTTACCAAACTTTAATACCTCCCCATGTTGTTATGATAATCATATGGATTTAGTAAAACGGTTTCGATTTAGATTTACTTACATACCTAAACCATTCGTAATCTGATCCAAATGATTATCTCCGTTTACTTCTATTATTTGCATTCCTTTCTAGTTCGATACAGTTTAAGCTCTTAAGCTCGCTCTTAAATATTCAGTTCTTTCCTCACTCAATTATGAACAGCTGATCTACTGTATGTAGGTCATTGAACTTCATTTATCACTTCTAGAATAACTTACATATTTACACATGAAGAGAAAATAAAGATCATACACAGTTACACAAGAAATAATTCAAACAAAAAAAAAACAAAAATGTTTAAAACTAAAGATGTATAAATGTATATCTATTAATTCCGTAATTATATTCTTTTTATCTTCCTAAGGCCATGAGCTATTATTCTTAATATAACATTAATTTTAAGTTCAAGCAAACTGCCACTTTTTTTTTGTTAAATAATGTCAGTTGATTTAAGCCTGAAATTTACTGCAGAAATTAAATGAATTTTGTTTATTTGAAAATCAACATGAGAAATTAATATAATTTTGTTGGTGATGTGGCAATACAAAAATCAGATGATCTAAACGTTTAAGGGATTTTCAGATTAAATATCCGCAATGAAAATCATAGGTAGGGTAGGGTAAAGAGCGGGCGGATCCGTTGTCATCTTGGATTCCGCATGATTCGCTGTAATTAATATTAAAAACTCCCCCCAAGCTTTCAACAATTTTGTTGCTTTGTTTTGACTATACTACTATTATGTTCCTTTGACCATTTTTTTTATTTTTATTTTTTTTAGTCATATTTTCTGGTAGTTTCAGAAGGGATCCTTAAATTTAATTTTTGTTAATGTAGAGACAGGTTTCCAGCAAAAACCCACCCCACACCGAAAGAGCTACGGTTCCAGAGGGTCCCGCCCCGCTAGGCATTCCTGACTCCGAGAGCGACTTAAACACCACCTTAGTCCGCCGCCGATTCGTACAAGCATGTACATAACAATTTTGGCGCTCCAACAGGAGGCTACTCACATTTGAACATTACATCTGTAAGATGGAAAAAAAGCGAAAATATTGCTATAAACATTACAAAATATTACCCATACGCCAGGTTGGTTTTGCTTATGACATGCAATTGAGCTGGTATCAAAATCTGCATATTTTAATTTTAAAAAGCAATAATAAGCAATAATAAGCTTGCACATGCTAAAAGAATTTTTTTGTAATTTCTTCAATTTACAAGTTGTCTATGACCGTACGAAACATGTAAAAAAAATCCCAATTTGTGAATGATAGAGATTAGGTCAATATCTTTGCAACTCTGATTAAGATAGACTTAGATAACTGATCTTTAGACTTTTAAGGCAATAACTTAAACACAAAGCACGTTTCCACTGCCATATGCAAAAATACATTTTGTTTTGGCTTAAAATTTGTCAATCTCCTGCCAAAATTACCCCAATCAAGCCAAAAAAAATAAAAATCAGAAGAAAAAAAATCCGAGCTTCATGTCCTACCTTAATCAAGGACACATGCAACACATATAAAATGAAGAAGCACGAAAGAAAAAAATAGAAAGAAAAGAACGAAAGAAGAAAACCTTGTCAAAGTTTTGCCCATAAAAATGCAATAAGTGTACCCTCAAGTGTGGCAAACAAACCCTTTTTGGCTAATGGCAATTTACGCACGACTAAGACGTAGAAGAAGCATAAGAGACAACTTTGATTGAGTGCCCAAGAAGGCAGAAGGTGTTAAAACTGAAAACCAATTTAAAAAGTTACGCAAAACCATATGGAAAAGTATTCAGTAGTAGTAGTAGTAGTAGTAGGCAGGGTAACTTAAACTGACACACACACTCATATATATATACAGTGAGTTAAAGAAATAAAACAAGGAACAGACTGAGAGAAGTCAGACGAATGTGAGCAGCAGCAGCCACAGCAGGAGAAAAACAAGAAGATAAACCAACACTAAGGATAGCCAGGACACAACAATAACAGTAACAACAATAAGAACAATAAGAACATTATCAACAATACAAAGAAGGATGAACTTTACTGCTTTAGCAAGAAGTGTTAGTCAACGTATAAGTGGCAAAAAGAAATTGAAGACTGAAAATTCAAAAATTGCATATAAAAGTGAAGCTTCTTTATCGAATTCCTCATCCCTGGGTACTTGTTCAATAACAATTACATGTTCCGATGATGAAGATAATAATAGCAATTCGGATCGTTTAACAACTGCGGCAGCTCAATTGGTAAAACGACAACAGCCATATCAACAGATTGTTGAACAAATTCTACACCAAGTTAGTGAATTAGAACATACTCTATATGAGGATCAACAGGAGGAATTTAAATTGCGTCTAACTCTCGAACGTCAAACGGAACGTATTAATGAATTAAATTTCTCATTGGATACGGAAAAGCAAAGAAATAATCGTTTAGTTCAATTATTGCGCAATATTGATAATTGCTCCATATCTGATGAGAGTGAAATGGCTGACGATGTATTCGCTGGTGGTTCACCTGTCAAATCAAATGGTAATCTCTATGAGTCTATAAGTCCATTGCTTATGCAACAACGGTGAGTCCAATAAAGAGAAATCATTTATTAAATGATAATAAATCATTTATTCATTGTCTTCTAATTTTTAGTTATGATGAATTGGCAATTTCCCATCGTCAGAGCCGCCGCCAATTGGCAAAAAAAGAGCGAGCCTATAAAAATCTTCAATGTAAGACCGAAGAACTTAAATCAAAATATGATGAACTTTTTGATGAATTTCGAAATGGTCAGCGTCGTTTGGAGCAACTTTGTGCCAGATTTTTGCAAATGCAATTTAAAAAAAAGCAACAGATCTATAATTTAAGAAATTCTCTTAGTAATGCATGTGAATGTATATTTTATGCCCAAGAGATTATCGATATATATAATCGGCGTCAAAAGCATATGAGTAACGAGTATGATGAACATTTGAAAAAATATAATCAAAATTTTGAGTGTTTTATGGTCTCATTACGTAGTTGTTGTTGTCAACGAAAATTACAAGAATTGCAACAACAAAAATCAAATATTAATTCTCCTTCAAAGGAACCCTCAATGATTAGCAGTAATGCCACACTCACCCAAATGATGCCAATGTCCAATGGATCAAAACCGAAAGGCTTAAACAAGAGTTAACAAAAAGCAAATCAAAATCCAACATGAAATGGATCAAAAACAAAAAAAAAGAGCATTTGTTTTAAGAATTCTTTGATTTAATGGAATTATGCATTATCGTTCCAAAAGGAAAAAGGATAAAAAAAAAACATTTTCAAGAATTCTCTAATTTAATACGATTTAGTATGAGGTTATTTTCGCTCGAGAATTTTAATTTATTTTAGTTGGAAAAGTGTGTAAAAATGTAGAAAAATTCACAAAAAGTGAGAAAAATATGTTTCGATCTAAATAAAAATATATAGAATACCATAAACAAAACAAAATGTATTATCGAATCAAACCAAAGTTTTAGGTCCTTGAATTGAAAATGGGATTAATTTTCTTAGAACTGATCCAAAACCAAGAATTATATGATTATTATCCAAATAAAGTTCCTATAGAAAATAAAATTTAAAAAATTGTGATAATTTGATGATTTGATTTACATTTTATTCGTTTTTTTTTTTTTGTCTTTTGCTCATTAATAGGTATAACAACCAAACAGTGTAACTATGCAGACAAAGCTGCCCCCATCATAACTAATAGAAATATAGTCATCCGAGAATAGATCCCATATTGCTCGAGCCCCATAAAAACATCCAGCACCAGTTTGCTGATAAATAATCACATTTACCACATGCTTATAACGTATCTGATGGCATGCTCCTCTCATTTTTAAGTTGATATCATCGGCTACATCGCGTGTCCATATGGCAGCTTCGTTTGCATTATAATTTTTACCCTCTAATTTTTCCTTTAACAAATGTTCAATCATTAAACGTATCATTGGCATGGGAAATTTACACCCAAATGAAGGCCCAACATTGTAGGAATTATATATACTGACATTTGCGTCGGGAACCATTTCACCGTGTGGCATTTCCTCACCACGTAAATCCGAATCGATGGGCGTTGGTCCAATTGTTGAGCCCACTGTACTAGCTCCAATTAGGCTCAATCCATCCGGCTGTGAAGAAGTTGTAAAATTTTTCGGTTGGAATTCTGTTGCTGGTATTGGTTCTGGTGGTGGCGTTGGCGAACCATCTGGTGTAGCTGCTTCCAGTGGTTCTTGTTGTAGTGGTGGTTGTTCATGTGGCGGTGTTGCTTGTGCCACTGATTCCTGTGCTGGTGGTGTTGATGTCGCCTGTGCTTCAACATTTAACAGCGATGGACGACGGGATGCAGGCTTAGAGGTGCGTCTGCTTGGCATTGAGGTAACGCTATCCTTACGTTTTGACATCATATTTTAAGAAATTTTATTGGGGAAAAAAGTCAAATCAAATTCTTTGAAGTGTGTGAAAGATGTTCACTAGATCAAATGATCTCACAGGTTGATAAACTATAGCCTTTTATCGGTACTATCGCCTACTGGAAACAAATATTTAATTCATCTATATTCAATGTTTCATTTCTTTTTGCTCCGTAGCAATTTGCTTAATTTGGCAGGAATATTAATTTTACAGACTTCCAAACTAATGAATACGTTATAATACGTTAAAATATTTTAAATTTACCGCCAACTACCACCAACATCGATATTTGCGCTGCTACCCCTAAACATCTGACTGTTATCGAAAACCAAGTTGGCAGCCTTTCACACACGCACATGTTGTTCTTACGCCGCAAGAAATATTAACATTAAATCAAAATAAAACTAAATTCATAAACAAAATGAAGGTAAAAATGCTAAGCCGCAATCCGGATAATTATGTCCGTGAGACAAAACTGCAGCAGCACAAAGGTAAAACAGATTGCTCCAAGGTTTTCTGTAATTTCCAAATTTACCCATCAAAACTAACATCAAGTTCTCTGAAATTGCAGTGCCGCGTAATTACGATCCAGAATTGCATCCACTGGAGGGTGCCCGGGAGTATATACGTGCTTTGAATGCAACCAAATTGGATCGAGTATTTGCCAAGCCTTTTGTCTGCAATCTTAGTGGACATCGTGATGGAGTAGCTTGCTTTGGGAAGCATCCGAAAATGCTCTCCTCGCTGGCCACTGGTGCCTATGATGGTGAGGTGCGCGTCTGGGATTTGGCCAATCGTTGCAGTTTGCGAAACTTTGTGGCTCACGATGGCTTTGTGCGGGGCATAGCCTATGCCCGAAATGGTGAACGATTCTTCACTGTGGGCGATGATAAGACGATCAAGGTGTGGCATTCTCAAGGACCAGAAGTCGGTGAAGAAGAAGTGCCAGTGAATACGATACTCAGTCGTTATAGTCTTCATGGCATTGCACACAATAGAAAGGATAATCATTTTGCCACATGTGGTGAAGTTTGTGCCATATGGGATGAGCAGCATAATGATCCGCTCAAGACTTTGAAATGGGGTGTGGACACATTGCATACAATTTCTTATAATCCCGTGGAGACCAATATATTGGCTTGTTGTGCCAGTGATCGTAGCATCATATTATACGATCAGCGTGAGGCACAACCCTTGCGGAAGGTTGTCCTCACCATGAAAAGTAATAAATTATCTTGGAATCCAATGGAGGCATTCAACTTTACAGTGGCCAATGAGGATTGCAAGTGAGTGTGTAGATACTTAAAGATAAATTAATATTATTAACAATCTATTTCTTAAACAGCCTCTACACATTTGACACCCGAAAGCTACAGGCTCCTCTTAAAGTCCATTTCGATCATGTGTCGGCTGTCACGGATGTGGATTATTCCCCAACAGGAAAAGAATTTGTCACCGCTAGCTATGACAAGACCATACGTATCTATCAGGCACATCAGAGTCATTCACGTGATATATATCATACAAAACGTATGCAACATGTTGTTTGCATTGCCTGGTCTTTGGATAATCGTTACATTTTCTCGGGATCCGATGAGATGAATGTACGTATGTGGAAAGCAAATGCATCCGAAAAATTGGGTGTTATACGTCCACGCGAAAGGTCAAATTTCAATTATCAAGAAGCATTGAAAACAAAATATGCAGCACATCCTCAAATTAAACGTATTGCCAGACATAGACAAGTGCCAAAACATGTATTAAATGCTCAGCGAAAGATGCGTGTGGTCAAGGAGAAGGAACAGATCAAGGAAGCCAATGTCCGCAAGCACTCCAAGCCGGGCAAAGTGCCATATGTCAGTGAGAAGAAGAAACATATAATAAAAGAAGAGGTTTAAATTGCAGACGGTAATTAAATAGAACTAAGAAAATTTTTTTAAACTTTAATATAGACATAAATAATAATTAAGTTAAAGAATTTTGAATAAAAGAACTGCTCAACTGTTTAAGAGAAATCTTCTCCGATGGCAAACTTATTAAAGAGTTACTCAAAGATTTTAAAATAAAACTTAACAAAACATAAGAATATACAAATCGATAAGATATTTCATGTTACAGCTATAAAAGTATTAAGTTTTGATAAGTGGAATTAATTTCATTTTAAAATAATTCTTATTGATTGCAAAGATATGACGAAGTTTTCTCTAGTTATTGGCAACACAATTGTGAAATTTAAAATTGAAAGCTTTCGATAGATGTCCAAAACCCCAACATCGATAACACCATAATTTTAATCTTATCGGAATGAGATTTTGTTTATAAAAGATGGACAGCTCCACAATGTGGAGCCCATTGTTGTTGTTCACCGCCGTCAGTTTGTTTGGTCGTTAATTTTTTTTTTTGTTTTTTATGGTTGTTTGTTAGTAGATTTTATTTAAAAAAAAAAAATAAATATATCCCAATTAGAGACCAACGGCAACCGTTAAAAAAAAACTGAACCACCAGCACCTTAACCTTCGCCTCTGACACAACCAACACCGCCTAGCACACATTCCTAAAGCACTGGAAACGAGTTCTACATATATTTAAAAATGGATGCACTGGGAGATATTTTGGCACCTTATAGTGAAACTATAGCAAAGATAGCCGGCACAATAACTACTCTACAATTTCTATCTGGTGTGGTACTGCTCAATGATATACGAAAGAAAGGAAGCAGCGATGTATATCCAGTTGGTCCATTTCTTGGTGGCATTGTTTTGTAAGTAATTTTATTATTTTGACGGTTCACTGAACATACACACACAGACACATACGCCCATAGAAATTTACACATATACTGCATATATATATATATATGTATGTATTTATACTATGTACTAAACATACATTACATTTGAATCTGTGTTGAAAATTGATTAAATTTTTGTTCGAATTTGTAGCCATGACACTGTCGCATTCAAGGTCGATGATAATTGCCATCGACGACTTTTCTCAAATAATTTCCTCTGTTTATCCTCCACTCAATGATTATATAAAAAAAAATGAAACTTTGAATAGGTTAGTTTAACTATATAAATAAATATATGTATTGAGATTATCTACAGCCCATTACAATACATTTATTCACATTAATCTTCTGGCAGTTAACCTTGCCATTACCAACAAAGTTAATTTTTTTTCTCCCCATCATTTTTCCTAGTTAGTTTTTGAATTACTTTGCGTTGTCTTATCGACAGTAAGTCTCAGCTAGCACGTAGTTCTTATCTGCCAATGCGGCGTATACTTTATATATTATATGAAAATGTATTAACTATGCTTGTCTGGTACCAAGATGGGAGAGTCTAATTGCCGATGTAGACAAGCCCAATTGTCCACGTGTCCAAGGCATATGTATGTTAATTATCTTCCGCCTAAAGGAGTATAATAAAGCAACAGTTTATCTGCCATATTGGCCATGTTCAGAATGAATCAAGGCCCAATTGAAATGCGTTAATTTCATTATTTAACTATGCATATTTCATCACTTTCGCCGATCGCATAGTTGTATAGTAGTATGTTGTTTTATTTTTTGCCCTTATCTGGGATTTCGTTCACTTGATAGATGAGATTGATACCTATACCAACCTATACATATATGTACATATATACATTTATTATCAATTTATTACGTGTACATACTTAACATTTTTTATCAAATGACTGGAAAACCAATGAAATGCAAAATAAATTGTGCTTAATAATATGTAAGACAATTTGCACCTGGTCTACCCCAAAAACCCGTTTGAGTCAGAATGTATATGGCATTAGCATTTAATTTTAATAGAAAATGCTCATATACTATATGTATACATATATATGTAACAAAACGAAACGTTCTTTGATAAAACTTGTTTAGAAATCTTTGAATTTTAAAGATTTTTAAACTAATATAGTTCAACCAAGAGACTTTATGATTTAGGATAAAGAAATAATTATATTAACCCTTTCATTTCCTTCCAATATGTTACAGAACTGTTCTCAGTTTAAAACTGGCCAATGTTATGAATGATGCTGCCATGATCAATACCAATTTAATTGGTTTGGTTATCAATTTTGTATTCTTTGGTGGCTTTTATTATTACGCTTCGAGTCCTAGTCGTACAAAGATATGGAAACAAGTTGGTTATGCCACCATATTCCTATTGGTCATCCTTGCTTATGCCAATTTTGAGGATCCAAAACAGATTGAATTCCGTTTGGGAATGTTAATTACAGGCATTTTGGTATGGCTAGTGGGTTCACCTCTATTGCATCTACCCAAAATTATTGAAAAGAAGAGCACTGAGGGTATGCCCTTTCCCATAATATTTGCTGGTAATCTAGTTGCTGCTTCATGGATGCTTTATGCTATATCTATTAAAAATACGACCATGGTGGTAAGTGATCTACATAATTATAAAAATATTTTACAATAAGTAACGAAAAAAGATTTGAATTTATTGGCTTAAATGAAGCATACTTTAAGGGGCCTTTGTTTCGTTACTTATTATTGAACCACATATGTAAATTTCACCACATCTGTTTAAACAATTTCTTATTTGTTATCCTTATTATAGTTCCAAAATCTGCTGCTGCTAGTTTTGGGTGGCATTCAACTTTCCATGTTTGTCCTGTATCCAAGCACACCCCCAAAGAAGGTGGCCAAGAAGGACAACTAAAGAACAAAAACGGATCAAACAAAAGTAGTTAGGATTTCAAGCTAACAAAAAGAAATCAAATATTTTTCTATATAGGACAAGACTTTTTCCATATTTTTTTTAGCCTTTTTGTTAGAGCTGGGTTTTGCGGGAGAGTGGGGGGACTTTCCCCTTATGGCTAACTTGTTATCAACATAAAACAAAAACTATTTGCAATTTTTGACAATAATTCAAATCTTCCAGTAATAATCGCAATTGAAATATAAATAAATTATATATATTTCTAGTTATAAATGTTACAATAAAAATTGGATTTTTATTGGGATGGAGGGGGATGGGTCGAAGATTTCCCATAAGTTTTCTTTTTTTGGTTTACATAAATTAAATGCGAGTTGACTGATTAATCCTCTGGAACTGTGGAATTATAATGGGCTCCCAATTGATAGATATACCGATGATAGCATATAACCAAAGGAGCACCACCAAATTCCTGACCAAGTAAAGTGGGCGAACCTTCCGCCTGGATGACTTCGATTGGAACTTGAAGTAGGGAAGAGATGGCTTTCAGTTCGATATGCCCACCCCAGGCATGAGTTTTGGCAATGTCCACGCAATATTCCTCGAACTGCTGATCAGTAAGGAGATCTCCAGTTTCCGGGTGTGTCATATATGGCAGTAGGCTCTCCTTATGGGCCCTCACATAGTTGGCAGTCTCTTGGCGTAACTCCTGTACGCTGTGTCCGGGTAAGGCATGCACTAGCAATTGATGACGCACTGCATGATATAGACAATCACCATCTGAGGCAATGTTATGAATTACCAATCGACGACCATTCAATTTGTCTATAATCTGCTGGAGTTCAATAAGTTTGGGTGATGGCTTGTTGGCTGCCTGTAGGAGCTCCACACGTATCTCCTCCTCACGTTTGCGTGCGTCGTTGGCCTTCTTGTTGCGTCGCTTCTGAGCCTTAGACAGGCGCTGACCAGATGCCGGCTGGGTTTCACCCTCCTCCTCCTCGTCTAGCGACACCGACAGCTTTTCATTATTTTTTTCAGCAGTAACCTTCTGCTTTTGAATTGGCTCATCTTTGACCCCGTCTACGTGCTGCTCCTCTGTCGCCTTAAGTTCATTTTTTTGGCGTTGGTCTAATTCTGCCTCCAGACGGGCCATTTCTTCCAAAAATTCCTTTCGTTTGTTTTTGTTATTTTTGGGAGCATTTTTCTTCATAGCCTGAAGTTTGGCTTGCAATTCCTTGCGCTCCCGGCGATGTCGACTGGCCAAATCCTC
Source organism: Drosophila emarginata (assembly GCA_037075365.1). NCBI lineage: Eukaryota > Metazoa > Arthropoda > Insecta > Diptera > Drosophilidae > Drosophila > Drosophila emarginata. Next base: position 1,796,785 of record JBAMCD010000014.1, on the reverse strand, counting down.
CAAGCTGAGCTCAGACAGTTGAGATTCCAGCTCATTCATAGAGCTGCCTACATTTGCCATCTTCAAGAAATTTTCACTATTTTTCCTTTTGCTTTTTCTTCTCTCTTATATCGAAAATAAAAAAATATACGAAAATATTTGTCTACCTGAAAAACTATCGATCAGACACATGTGTCTGAGTATCGATATAGAATAACTATCGAGCACGACCTGTTCATCGTGCGTGTTTTGTGTTACATATGTTGTGCATCTCTATTTCGATTCATTGGCGCGAAGCTCAACTTGTTTAAATAATAATTCAAAGTTCTATATGGAAAAGGATGAAGAAAAGAAACAGATAAAATACAACAAAGAAAGTAACAGGTGCAGACCTTGAATAGATAAAAATAAGTAATCAAGAAAATGGATCTGCTGAAAAACTGAAATAAGTTACCGAAAAATAAAAAAAGGAATGCAAAAACGAAGAAAAAGAGTAAAGAAGGGTAAGTTAAATTAAATTTAATAGAAAATGTCTATACGTAGTTTGGAAAAAGTATCAAGAAATGAAAGTCATATCAGACTAGGCGACTATAATTAAACTATACTTATTTATTTATACAATGATTATGAGGTAATTGTAAATTACCTATAATGAACTTACTAGCTATATCTTAAGCTATGTAGTTGTTGTTGTTGCATAATATTCAGTTATTATTTATATTCTTAGTTTTTCTTCTTAAGTTATATTTGAAATTATTTGATTTAATATTTTGTTACAGGTAATTTCTTATCGATGCGTCCAATCAGAAGCAGTCAAAACAACGCCCCTTCTCACCCCATAAGACACACCCATTCTAAATAGACAAACACCTCTAATGAATCCCTTTATCAACATTGAAATAGTTTTTTTTTTTTTTGCTTAGATTAGCAAATAGATTAGAATAGATTTTGTGACAAACGGAAACAAATCTCTCGAGTCCAGTATAAAGGTGGACATCATAACAAAATCATAAACCTTGTCTATTAATACAAAACTATCTAAGACCAAATAGAGATGCTGTGCCTCTGTCTATCTGTCACTCGGCTGGCATGCGCCTGGGTGAGATTATCTCATTGCAGTCCCATTCCTAGCAGCCTTTGGGCCCGCCTGCCTGGACACGCTAAAAACAAATGTTAACTAATCTCTCCTATTAAACTAATTGATAATAATAATCGGTAGACTACAACTATATTAGTCTCGTATAATTTATATACATACATACATGCATGCGATTTTTTGTTATTAGCAACGTGTGCAATTTTTAAGATGCACGGCGCCAATCTCAGTTTACGGGGAAACTTGGGTATTTTCTAAACCCCCGGCCAGACCTCAGCTGATAGTGGATCAAGATTATCAGCCTTGATTAGGGATTAACTAACACCCGAGAGAACCTTCATCTTGCATAAATCGCTCAAAGTTCTAAAAATAATTGCCGATTTGGTAAATTATTAAAAATAGCAAAATTCTGATCGATTTGATCTGATTTGAACCCTTTCAATCATATTGTTACATCCTATTTGTTACATTTATATTAAGATGCACCATTAATCTCAAAATTCCAAGGTTCCCAGAAGAAACGTTTAGAACTCATTAGCTGAAAAATATAATATAATATATGTATAATGTAATGAAAATATAATACCATATACCCTTATCGTTTTCAAACTTGAAAGAAACAACAAGATTAACAAACAAAATATGTATAATAGAAGAATAAAAAGCAAACGAAACAAATTTGAATTTGGAATTTATAAATAAATGAATAAATATTAAACAATTTTAATACGCTTTAAACTTTGGGTGTGAGGTTTCAAAGATATGTCAAAGTTTATCATCGTTACCTCTGCAACAGATTGGAGAGAAAGAAACATCTGAGTCAACAAAGGAACTCTCCTATCATCATCCATTCAAAAAACCAAAAAAAAAAAATTATAGAAGAAATCCAAAAAGTAATAGACACTCAAATGATATTATATAGTGCATGTGTGTGTGTGTGTGTGTGGAAGATAATGGACAGTCTATAATACAATTTATATACTTATATAGGTAGATAGGTAGGCAGGCAGGGGGGCTTGTCTAATACAAATTTTACGCAGAAATAAAGATAAAACGAAATGAATATAAGTTTCAAAATGAAGGATTTATCTATATATATTTCATTTTTTATTTTCACCAATTTCACACTAGAAAGATTTAAAAGAAAAACACTATTAAATGGGTTAATCTATGAAACGTTTTTTGAGATTCAAAAATTTTATATGGATAATATATGTACATATAGATTATACAATATTGAAATGTTTTCAATTAATAATAATTCCATAGCTTAAACTAAATGTATCTATATCTAATCAGATATCTTTTGATGTATGTATAAAAATTCATCAATGTATGTATTTAATGTACATATGTAGATATATTATTTTCTATATAAATATGGACAATATTCAATATACTTTTCTATTCAGTAAAAAAAGTATCTTTATTGATTTTAAGTTAGTCAATTTTCAAACATAATTAATCTCATAATAGATAAAAAGATCTCAACTTCTAATCTTAATTAAACTGAATGAGTTTTATTTACAATATGATTTTCAAGAAATTCTTTATTTTTCTTGATGCTCAGATAATGAGTAAATGAATGAATGAATGAAATCTTTTTGCATATGTTTTAATTAATATCATTCGCAAACGGCGTGTAGCTGAAATTTCATTCTTGGAAAGCGGAAAACTACCAACGTCTGTGTCGTGAAGTAAAAAAAAAAAAATAATAAATAAATAATTTTAAAAACGCTTCACAACACACGCGTCTCGTCTGGGTCTGGGTTTTGGTCTGGTTGTGAGTTCTGGAAATCAGGGGCTACTAACTAAAAAACAAAAACTGATGAAATCAGCAGTGGAAATCATATCAGCCCCACAAGCACATTCAATCGTCACGGGCGCCAAATAAAAATGAAAAAAAAAAAATTTATTTAACCACCTTAATTTTCCTCTAGTGATTGTAAACTCTTGAACAAAAAAAAAAGAGTGTTTAATTTTAGCAGCAAGGCGTGCGACATGTCTTATCAATGCAATCCGTATACCCTGCCTCTCATCTTGTCCCCTCTGAATAAAGGTAGACTCCCCCATGGGCCAGACAAATGAGAGACAAGTGAGAGCTGATAAACTGCGCAGCATAAACTACATTATATACAAAACAAAAAGAAAAAAAATAATAAATATCACATAAATATAGAATTAGTTTGGGGGTTTATTTTTGGGTTCTACTCTCTCACTCACTCTCTGTCTCTATCCCACGCTATCGTTGTATTCCCCTCTCTCTCTTTGGTTTTGTGATGCCATAACTGACCTAGAGCACCTGATCGAAGCGTGATCAACTAAACTAATTTAAAGAATGAAAGAACTAAGAAAAGAAATACGAAAAGAAACAAAAATTGAGTTTAGATTTTTATTTGTTTTTTTTTTTTTTTGGCAAACAAAACGAACGGAATAGCTAAATTCTAACATAAAAACGGAAACAGATCGAAACGATCGAAAGGTAGAGTGGGGGGATACCAAAAAATGTCACAACAACGCAAAAAAAAAAAAAAAAGTAACTTACAAACAGTATCCCGAAACTATAGGCTAACTTAAGGGTCAATGTAAAGGCAATTGATCAACAATCGCGCGAGTAATTTTCCATTGCAAGCATTAATTATGCGATTTATTATGCAAATCTCAATCGATGTGTCTATTTACAGACTTAAAACAGAAGCTATATAGCCAGAGAGAAGCAGTCCGAGGTCTCCGACTACGATCACTCACCGATCATCGATCACGTTTTCAACTTGTGCTGCACACACACACACACACACACACACACACACATAAGAGAGAATCCCAGATAATGAGAAGGGGAGTAGAGTGGAGTGGAAAGCAATACTATAGTTTGTATAACTGTTTGTTTCATTGACATCGGGCCAGACATATATACATACATATGTACATATGTGTGGCTCGAGCCGTCCAATGTCTGATATCGGTCTACTGATAACCGTCACAAAAACTAGAGAACTTAATAAATCTCTTAATTATTCCCATGTTAATCATTAAATAAACAGTGAGCCCTTCTTTTTTCCCTTTCCTTGGACTCATGTACAATGTATCTAGCTAAATATAAATTGTAGGCGCGTGGGGACCCAAGTCGGGTGTCAAGTGTTTACTATAGCCTAATGCATATTTGAGTTCACACATTTTGTAATACTTTTTCCAAAGAGAGTTTTTGTTTTTATATACTCTAACCATAATGGTATATCAACTATGTCTAGAAACAACTAGCAAACTATTTTAGAAGAGTTCAAATAAAGCCCTAGACTATACCTTTTCTAGTCGAAAATCAGTGGTGGAAAACTTCATTTTTTGAAAATACATTAAATATATATGTATACGTATAAGTATATATATTTCTGAAATACATATATCCATTTCGACTCAGCAATCAGATTTATTTAAAAACTATAGTTTTAATAAAGGAAAAATAAGTGGAATAAAATCTGATCATTTATCACAAAATTTGGAGTAGATAGATCAGAAAACTATTGTTTTGAATATAAATGGATAATAATAGAAATAAGTTGAGGTATAATTAAAATTAAGGTGAAATACCATAATCAAAATTAATAAGCTGCAATATAAATTTATGTATATATATCTATTCCAATCATTTTCAAGATAAACTCCATATATTGACAAATTTCTATAAAAGAAAAGTATGTATAAATATTATACCCAAATAATCTTGTTAAACTTGTAGGGTATTGAAATAGCGTTATAGATAAAAAACGTGTCCGGCCCACTGGTTTTTGTGAGGTAATTAGTGTCTGTGTGAGGGGCTCGCATATGTTTGCTTTAAAAATTTAGTTGGTGCAAAACGTTTACATTGGTTTTTAAATATATGTATTTATTTTTAGTATAAATCTCCTGATATCACATACATTCAAAATTAAAGAAATTATGTTAATGGAATTGTGTTGTATTTATTTTGTTTGCCATGCAGTGATTTCTTTTTCTCTTTCTTTTTTTGCTAACATTTTTAATAAATTATGCAAATGATATTTTATCGGCTAACATATACATATGTAGATTATAATGCAATTTACAATCTCTTAATTAACAGATTGAGCGTGTTTCTGTTTATAGAAAGAAAAAAATCGGGTTTGGGCAAAGCAAATCAAATCAAATGCATAATATCAGGTGATCTAAAGTGGTACCAAAACGATAATGTCAATGCTTAATTTGTTGAGACTTTTCATTTAATTCATTGTTATTAACCATTTGTTTCTGGTTTCCCTTATATTTAAAAGGTTAAACGTTTGTACAATTCTATTGCCAATTTTTCCCGCTCTCTTTCTCTCTGGGTAAAAATTTTGATTAATCAACAGTTTGTGTCTGGGAGCCGGCCAGGCTAAACAACATATTGGCACCATTTGTGCTGTCAAAGGAAAACACTATAAATAAATTAACAAAAAAAAGGCGAAAGAAAAATCAGGAAAAAGAGAGAAAAAAAAACATAGCAAAGACCTAGCCAAACAATTCCGCCTTTCTTTCAAACGGGTAGTTCAAGTTCCGGTTTATGCAAAAAGCAAGATACATAAATGATTTTACATGGTATTCAATGTTAAATGCGTGCATTGCACTGTATAAGATACAAAATGTATCTGAGAGATGCAGTCTCATAATTCATACCAATGTCTCCAATGCGACAACTGTACTTTCTGTATTCACAAAATGTATTTGAATTGATTATTTTGTCATATGACTTTAATTTCTAGACATCGAAAACCTAATTGAATTAACATTGTCATGGCAAGGTCAGTTTGATATTCTATTAAATTTTAACTAAGAAATACAGATAGTTGGTTAGTTCAATGAACTACTATATAAATATATATATACATATGTACAATGTGCATATCATGATATTTCGTTACAGATGGTAAAATTTTTGTTTATTTTCATTGTAAACTGCAAAGCTGAAACTTGCAAATAATAAGCAATCTGATTTTTCCATGTTTATTTCAGGAATTCTTAACTATAAAATGATCGGATATTAATAGAATTCAACGAATCGAAACTTATAGTCATTTGTAGTTTTTATTTTCAATATTTTAACATAAAATTTTGTCTGCATATTGATCATCATAAAATGACTAGTCATCTAGATAACAAATATATATGTACATATATTTTATTTGTATGATATTCGAATGCATTCCAAACTCTTATCTAAACTTCAAGCCTATTGATATTGTGTTTTTCCTATAAATTCGCAAAGTAATCCCCCATTTAATTATGAAATGTTCGCAAATCTCGTAAGTCTCAACTGGGTCACCTTTTGGCTTATCAATGCATAAATAAAATTTAAAAAAAAAAGGAAAGAACATATACATACATATGTACACATATTGATTATTACCTTCAATATGTTTGTATGTACCCCCCATATAATACACAAATATCAGTACTATATATACCCATTTATAAAAATAAGTTATATGGAACTGATTATTATGAAAATGCATTGAAAAAATTTTCCACCCTAACCTGCGTAGTATATGCATATGTATAGACAAAAAAGATCAAGAGATCGAGAGGTTTATCACCCCGCCCGCTTACAAATTATTATTTTTGTAAAATGAATCTTTTCAATTTAAGTGACGTCAATGTAAATTGTAAAACCATGATTGACAGGAGCACACAACATTGAAAACCCTTGTAGAAACCACGTGCTAAATCCTTAAAATGCAACGATAATGATAACATGATCGCTTAGGGCTATTTCTAGATCTATTTTTTCTTTTCTGGGGTCGTAGACCCTTTCTATATACATATATGTATGTATGTATATGTATGTATATACACTCATGATGAAAATAATAGATACACTCACTTAAGTTCGCTTTAGCTTATCACAACTTTTTTTCTATTACCCTAAATACCAAAATTTAAATGCACATTTCTTTATTGAACATTTATCTATAAAAATAACTTTATTTGAAAAAGAAAAATAAGGTGATTCAAAAGTTACAAAAGAAAAACGAAATTACGAAACTTTTTGCTTGCTGAAAATAATAGGTACACTTTAACTTTCTAAGTTGTATTTCAATTTTTTGATTTTAAATCCACTTCAATTCTAGTTTTGTTTTATTATTTGACTAATATCCAGTATATCCACCTTTATTTTTAATAACTTTCTCCATTTGGTTGGGCATACGACTGATCAAAGCTTGGCAGGTGTCTATCGAAATGTTCTTCCAAGCCTCTTTGAAAATTAACGCTTGTTGGTACATTTTTTCTTTGCCACCAGCTTCTTTAGTTCACTTCACAAGTTCTCGATGGGATTCAGATCAGATACTGACTGGGCCAAGCGAGAGTTTTCATTTTATTGACCGGAAACCAATTTTGGAATATTTTTGACTTGCGTTTTGGGTCATTATCCTGCTGATAGACCCATCCTACTGGCATGCATATGGTAGCATGGTGTTTCTAGAATATCCCCTGTAGTCAGCTGCTTTCATAATGCTAGATATTTGGAAAATCTGACCTATTCCATACCAGGAGAAACAACTCCATACTATAATATTTCCACCTCCATGCTTTACTGCTTTTTTTTGTGTTGCGAGGTTCAAATTTTTTGCCTTTAAGGCGTCTTATATGTCTTGAATAATCGTTTCCAAATAAGCAAATTGTGGTTTCGCCGATAAATAAGATATTTATGCCACTTCAGGTCCTGCCTATGTGACGTGATTTTTAGTATAATTTTGTCTCATATTCAAATTTTTTGGGCGCATCAAAGGAACCCTTCTTGCTATACACCCTGGTAGTTTAGCCATTAATAGTAGTCTTCTAATTGAGGAAGCATTGATAACGTTATCTACTTCGGATGCAGTGACTCTCGAAGATTTGAAAGGGTCAGATTTTGGAATTCTTATGATGTTTCGGTCTAGTTTTGAAGTGGTTTTCGTCTTTATTTTGCACTTGAAATGTGTTTTGTAAAATATGAAGGGATCTCTTCAATAATTTTGCAATATCTCGCAAAGATTTGCCTCTGCTTCTAAGGATTTTAGCAAGTCTGCGTTCCTCGGTTAAACAATGAATATTTCGACCCATCTACATGGGATATTTATAGTTTTTCACTGCATTTACCATCTTTATGAAGAATACTTACTATTTGCCAAAAATAAGACCAATCTCGCATTTTTAAAAAATTTTTTTCACTTAGAAGCTGTGGAGTGTACCTATTATTTTCAGCAAGCAATGAAAATGACACGATTTCATTTTTCTTTTATAACTTTTGAATCACATTATTTTTCTTTTTCAAATAAAGTTATTTTCATAAATAAATGTTCAATAAAAAAAACGTGCATTTAAATTTTTGTATTTAGGGTAATAGTTTTTCTGTTGTGATGAGCTAAAGTTGATGAAGTCGAATTTTAGGGGGTGTATCTATTATTTTCATCATGAGTGTACGTATTACGTACTTAACTGGTGTGTTTTTGTTTAAGTTTTTAGTTCCACTAGAATCTAATCTGATTTTGTTAACGCCCACCATTTAATCAATTTACAATTTAATATAGTTTTCCAAAAAAAAAAGAGTTTCCTTTAGCATTTTCACTAATTGCAATTTTTTTTTTTTAGCATTTTCGTTATTGTGTCAAATTAGTTCATTTGATTTAATTAAATTTAATGTTTTTTGTTTCGGTTCTTTATGAGATTTGAGAAGATTGAGGTACTACTAGTCGCGCGACTCTATCTGGGAATACTTGGGTACGTTCATCTCCTTCACCCCTCCCCTTTCCATAGTGTGTTAAGTTCAATGACTAAATTTAAACGTGATTTCTTGTTGTTGGGCAGCTTCTTGAATACTTTTGGACTATATTTAATCAGCTTTTGGGTCTGTTATCAGCCTTTATGTACAATGCTGCCCTAGTTTTTTTTTTTTTTTTTTTTTTAATTTATTTATAAACTTTTTTTTTTGTGTTTCAGTGAAGATGATGGACTGGTGACCTGGTGGGATGGTAGGTCGATGTGGTAAGGCCACCTTTCCATTGAAAATATCGCTTAAATACTAATTGATTGTCTTCAGCATCAATTTAAATATAAAAAATATACATATGTATATAAAAAAAAGTGTGACTGTATATTTTCTTGAATTTAAAACATAAAAGTCGACATTTATGGAAACATTCATTATCTTTTTTTCTGTTTTAAATTCATTTGCTCGGTCGAAAAGAGATTTTCTTTAACCACAACCCACATGAAAATTTTCTACTATGTACATATAACCAAATTCATATCAGTGGTATCAACTTTTGGAATAGTCGTCTGAATATCTAATTTGTGGACTCGTTGCATAGAAAGTGTGTGTGCGTGCGTGCCTAGCTGACATTCACTCATGGCGGTTCTCCTCCTCCTTTCATCCACCCAGTTTCGTTTAGGTAGAGGGAACTACATACATACATATGTGCTCTCTCTCTCTCTATCTCTATCCCTTTCTCTGTCTTTCATAGTTGTGCGTGACTTTTTTAGTTTTCTTTTATTTTTCTTTATTGTCTTTTATCGTCAAAATGATAATGCAAGTCTGTGAAGGGTTCACGATTTTCTTGAATATGTTGCTTCATTCATTCATTCAAGTGTTTCGATAGCCATTCAACTTGCAACTTGTATAAGAGACTTTCTTTCAGCATCCATTTGAACGGAGGGGACGTAGGTGATTGAGGTACATAAGACCGGCCGGCTTCTAGTTTGTTTTGTGATGATCATGACCAAGCCGGTTTCGGTATCTCAATGTTGAAAGGCGGTTACTTGAGTGGCTTGTTGCATTTTTTGCTGCACTGTGACCAGAGGCACTACACCACTAAAGAGCCTCTCTTTCTTTTTGGCATGCTGACCATATGAAGAAGAGGAGAGGACTCTTTACTTTTTTGAATGCACTTGTAATTTTGTTGCACTTGCTGCCAGGCAACAACAACGTCTTCGGTCTATTTTCTGCTTTGATTTCTTTTAAATTTAATGTATGTATGGAAATTATAATTGCAGTGAGTGAGCGAGTGAACGGATGTTGTGGGCAATTTACAATTTCAAAAAATTGTATACATATATGTATGTACAAAAAAAGGAGAAAAAAATTATGCGGGCGACTTTCCATTCGAGGGGTGCCTCAACTTAAAAAAGAAAATCATTTAAAAATGGAATAGCAATTTAAAGATCATTAAGGCAAAAAGATAGCAAATGAATTAGCATCTATGATAAAAATAAAATAAAATACTAAATTATAAAGGAAACAGAAATAAAACAACACGAAACATCTAACACTTGGATTGAATAAACATAAAATTAAACTTCTCTTCGAAACTCATATGCTCTATTATCTTCATTGTAGGTGAAAGTAGATATATCTATACCTCTGCATACCTACACATATTAAAAGAAAAATAAAAAAAACTCTCAACGACAACTTTTACAGTAAAACCAACTCGAACCAAAAGTCTAATTGATTTAGAGTTGACAGGCCCAAAAAAAAAAGAAAATAAATAACATAAATTGCATAAAAGAAATGCGTAGGCCCCCAGGTACATACAAGAAAAACTGCTTCCATTAAAGAGGAAATACCGGCTTAACGATACCCTACGCTCCTTTGCCGTAACGAATTCTTTTCTCGTAACGCTAGGAAGAACTCGTCCTGTGGCAAAGCGTTCTTATTTTTTATTGTATTTAAAACAAACTGAGATAGTTTTAGTTAATGATCTTGATTGGAATAATGTAATTATCATAATATTGTGTGTTACATGCATTTCAACAATCCCTATGAGTACTGGAGGAGTACTGGAACCAACTCGAAAACCACTCAAAGAGTTTCAGAGATGAGGAAAATATACCAGATGATTATTGTTTGCTGGATGGATGCCGGTATGGGGAGAGGGGGGTTAACATTCCAACTGCAAATGCAAAGGTTTCTCTGTGATGATAAGATAAAATGAAATAAAAAACAAACAAAAAAACACAGAAGAAAAAAACAGCTGAGGCCGAGTTAAAAATGATTATGCCACGACGATTGCGATCTGTCGATCTGATCATGTCTCTGGGGCCTGACTCGTCGAATTCAGATGACTTTTGTCATCTACAATATACTATGTACATAGGCGGCGCCTAAAAACTAATCTCAACAAAAATAGCAACTACAACTAAAATTCAATATCAAAAACTAAATGCAAAATGCAAACGATCGCATCGGATTGTGTGAAAGAGAGACGCAGAGAGGTAAGGGGGAGTGACAGTGAGAGAGAGAGAGAGAGGGAGAGAGAGAGAGTCCCAGTGCATTCTAGAAAAGAGAATGAAGGGTGAAAGAGAGAAAGAGAGTGAGCGAGAGAGCCAATCAGCCAACGAGCGAACGGCCAGTATGGTGCGTTAGTCTTGACGGCAAGTTACCTCAAATCCATCGGTTCATTCGTCTTCGCAGTGTCGAGGCGAAAACTAATCAGGAAAAAAAGCAAAACGCGGCGCGGAGCGTTTTTAGTTTTCCCAAAATAAAAAAAAATCATTAAATTAAAACAAAACGCGTAAAGTTTGAATTGTTGTCAATTTTTTTACATGTGTTAAAATTGTCCAGCCATTCTCGTTGTCGTCGTCGTCGTTGTTAAACACTTTTTTTTTTGCCGTCTACTGTCTTCTGTGTCCTCTGTGTGTTACCACAAAAGAAAGAAGAATTCAAGTCAATTCAAAATTTCGAAAGAAGTTCTAATATCCTAAATTTCATTGTCTGACGCCGCTCAAATAAATAGCGTGCGTGATGTACATATGAAAATCTCCTAAAAAAAAAAAGAAAAGAAAATCAAAAGTGATAACCAAAAAAAAAAGAAAAACCAAGTTCCTTTAATCCACAAGAAAGCGGAAATCTAAAGTAATAAAGAAGGAGAACGAATTTGCTGATTGAGAGTGAACAACAGAGAGAGAGAGAGAGAAAAGTAGAGAAACTGCAAGAGCGTAAGGAGCGGAGCGCCTACAACTAACGGTTAGTTTGGCAAGAGATAAGAGATACCTACATATGTATATAGTATATAATTTTAATTGTATATAAACAAATTATATACAGTTAAATCGAAATTATTTTGATGACACTTCTGTGTAATAGAAGTCAAGAGGCATTTTGTTTATATTTGTACTTTAATTGGAATTTGTAATCACTTTAATTAAACTATTCTATATATATATATAATATATGTTTATAATATATGTATACGTATAAATGTATGTGTTATTTTTGATTCTCTTTCTCAGGCCAAGTTCCTTGTTCAAATATCAATAAACAAAATCTCTATTCAAATCAATCAACAAAATCAATTCAAAATGATTTCACACAGTCCGCCCATATTCAGTCACAGTCCACCCGTTAGTTTTCTGGCGGACTTCATGAGCGGACATCAGCGTCAAGCATTGAAGTAAGTTCCTTATCCCCCCACTCTACCTTCCATCAACAAATCAACTCAAACTCGAACCAACCATCCTCCATCCAAAACATAAAAAAAAATAAAAAAAAAAAATCAAATCAAATTTCGTTAATTTACCATTTACGAGTTGAAATTGAGTTAAACGATTGCAATCAACTAAAATCACATAGTTATATACATACATACAAATACGCTCTAATGTGTATTGTATATACATACATACAAACATTCTTATATCTTGTTTAATTGTATCTGTGTCACGTCTCTCACTTTCTTTTCGGCTTCTTATCATTTGATAAGTGAAAAACATTTTCTCATACTCATACCGATATTTTCTGCTTCTCTTAAGCTTAGTACGTGTTTAAAAAAAAAAAAAGAAAAAAAATGAAAAAATTTAATGCTGATTAATATAAAAAATTCGATAAATGTTCAAAAGGTTTTATAATTTTTTTTTTTTTGTCGCTTCCGCTGTACCGTCATAAAACATCTTTACATAATCGATAATTGAAAGCTGAACTGACAATTGTATTAAAGGGGCAAACTCTGAATATTGTGAAATATTTAAATAACTTGATATAGACAACAAAATTATCATATTTTTGGAAAATTTCCTGATTTGTTAATTTGACTATTTCAGGGTTAAAGTAATACAAGTAATAGTCGATTCTTAAATTCAATGAACTTGTAGAAAATAGTTTGAATATTTCAATCCTCAATAAAATGTTAAAAAATTATTTTATCCGTTTTAAATAAAATATAGCTTAGAATATTTTATCCTTTGCACAAACAGAAACCACAACATTCTTCTCTAATAAAATAGTTTTAATATATTCATTTGTGGAACTGATAAGATTAGTTAACTCTTTAAACTTTATAAATGGTTTAAAAAATTGAAATATACTTCAGGTTTTTGGTTATAATATCTCCAGACGGACCGAAGTAAATAAAATGCATTTCATTACAACATGTATTTTTTTGTATACACATGTTGAATGTGGGTTAGATAAACAATTCACCGAATATCAATCGAAGAATATTGAATATCAACAGAATATAATACAAAAAAAAAAATATTATATACAATATATCAATTAAGAACAGGCAAAGACACGACAATGAGGTGAAACACCTGTGCACACGTCATCAACTTGATCATCATCCAACCACAAGGACAAACAATGTATGCTCTAATCCAATTCCCAAAAAAAAAAAAAAGAAATCTATAATCATGAAACTAAGCAAATTTTTCATGCACTAAAAATATGCTCATCGCAATAATTGCTGGTTGACAACAGGCAAATACATATTCTCAAGATCAAGGCACAAAAATCAAAACAAAAAAGAAAATAAAAATTGTTTTTAATATGTAGCTTAAATATGTTTCACCGACTCTCACACACCCTGTAACCTTGTATATCAATTACAATTCAATACTAAGGGCTTGGCTTAAAGCTATGGAAAATGTTAACGTAATATTTGTTAAGAATTTTCAATATCTAAAAATTACGTAATAAAAAGAGGGTGTGAAAAAATATCTAATAAAATAGAAAAAAAATTAACCTAAAGGTCTGGTGAAACAAAATTTACTTTTCATAGAGTAAAATTAGTTTTTTTTTTCAGCTAACATATAGTTTTTTTTGACAACTAGAATTAGCCATCTATTCGCTTGTGTTGGAATTCTCAACGAAAAAAAGCAAAGTTCATTTAATTCTTTTTTGAAATGTTTTACAACAAAAAAATGCCTACTTAAGTTGCACTAAGATATAGATTTAGTTAAAATTTCTTTAGTATAGAAAAAAACAAAAATCTGACAAAAAAAAAATACAAACCTAAATATAATCTTACCCTAAATTCAAAAAACTATTTATAGATAATTGGCTTTATCAACAAAGAAACAACAAAAACAAATAACCTGAAATCGAAAAAACGTGAATTCTATAATCGTGTACTATCCCTACCACTCAACCTACCTCAAGTAACTTGGTCAATAATGCGTCAATTCACTTGAAAATTGAATAGCGTGATCATTCAGCACTGGCACATGATATTTATTAAAGTTTCCCAATCTCTTAGACTAAAATCAAGCAAATAGTCCAGATATTTCAGGTATCTGTTGCTAAAATTGAATTGATATTATTTTTACTTATATAAATACATATGCAACATCAATGAAAGAGAGCGAAAGAAGCACTTGAAACTAAAATCGAGTAGACAATGATAACGTAACGTAAATTGTACATATATGAGAAATACTAGGTCCAGTCAAACCATTCCAGCCGATGGCGATATCATGAGTTTAACATATGTTTGGCTAGTGTGGGCCTTATCAAACATTGACTTTATAGTGTGTTTAGATTTATAATCCCGCCAGTCTAGCCAAAAATAATAATATTGTATGAATCAGCATAATAGACATTTTCCAAAAATATACATAGGAATGTATGTATGTAGGTAAATAAATTATCAAGACAAACGCATTCCCATTGCCCGTTGATGAATCACATTAAATCACAAAATCAATATAATGGTATATAGATGATGTCTTTCTCTTGACTCGAAAGCCCATTGGAGGTTGTGCGCAACGTTTTTGAAGTCTTATCAATAATAATGTATATATATACTATTAATGTACATAATTTATATTTATTAATATGTTCTTATAGGCCGAACAATGGCAAGATTATCTCATAATTAAAATAATGATCGCAAGGGCCGTTACTTGATAAAAGGCCAAAATCTAGAGCAATTGCCAAGCCATTCCATTTGCATTTCATCTTGTTCTCCCAATGCTATCTCTCTCTAATATATATATATATATATATGTATATGTATAAATATGTCTTCTTTCTCGCAGTTACAATGACGAATCAAATCGAGCATCACGCTATTGCCGTCCCCAAGTGATAACATTGGCCTCCAAAGCCATGGTCAATAATGCCCAAATGTCCTCCGCCTCTGCATCAAATAAAACAGGTGCCACACCCCTTGGTGTCGGTAGTCGTTCTGGTCGTAGTTATCTGGAACGTATGGCCTCGGCACCATTATTCAATCAACAACCAAAATCATGTCTCAGTCGTAAATCCTGCCTGCATAAACCCTCCATCCCAATAGATGTTGATTCTATTGCTCCAATAACAGAATGCGATGTCACAGATCACAGTAGCTGCTCCATTGATGCCAATGGACTACCAAATCATTGCGAACAGAGGTAAGTTAATATCAAATTTCATAAAATTAAGCAATACGACTCTTAACAATTTGACGTCAATTTTACCGCAAATTGAACTACATTTAGGATTTGTGGTTATACAATATACATACATACAAATATATATTTATATATGTATGTATATAGATAAAAAGAAAGTCGATTTTAATACTACAAATTGATCTGAATTAACTATAGAAATTCAAGTCAAGGAAAGTGAAAAAAGTCACCAAGGTATCGGATTAATTAAAAAGTAGTAAAATGTATTCAAAACTAGATTTAAATAATATTCAAGCATGACTAGATGGGATCATTGACTTATATAAAACATTCAAAATGACTTATATAACTGAAAATCTGATCGATTACATTTTAACCAAAAAATAAAAGACAAACGTTTTGTAGAAAGAAAACAAAATTTTTAGCAATCAACATCTATTATAATCCTTTATAGATCATTTACGATCACAATCTCTAAACATTTCTCTTGGCAGTCATACAAAAAAAAGATAAAATAACCAAAAGACGTCATAGGGCCATATTAGCTTGAGGCTCACACATATGTTGGTTGATTGTCAGTCGGTCGGTCGGTCAGTCGGTTTGTTTTTGGGTAAATAGAAAACGAAATTGCATATAAAACACAAATCATAAAACAATATACTAGATGTATTCATCTAATTTTAAATATTTAAAGAGCTCAATGCAGTTTTATCTAAGCGATTGCAAAAAAAACAAAAAAAATAATAAGAAAATCCTACAGCCAAAAGCCACAAAATAAAAACACGCCACCCGCCTAGTAGAAGAAAAAAAAATACAAAAACCATATAGTATTAATCAGATAAAACAAAATATAACCGCACAATATTAAGACCAAAAATAAGGCGCCATTCTCTCATTTCTGATTTCGCTTTCTATATATGTATATACATATATATATATAGATGTATGTATGTATCTATAATGAAAGTGTTAACATTTCTTGCTGGAATTATTATTGAAATATTTACTTTTTCAATTCCATTGATCCTAAAGGCTTTGCACTGGCTGAAGTGACTGCACTTGAAAAATTGACATTTTACAAGTTTGTACATATATAACATATATGTACTATATAGTAAATATATGTACACACCTGAATCTGCAAGTACATATAAAGATTTCTGTATGCCCATTTACGTCAAAGGCAGAGCAAACTATTTTTGGTTAGGCAATGTCTAGACGGGCTTGGAGAATTGCCTCAAACTAAAACACATATGTACATATACTAAAATAAAAAAAAAAAGAAAATACAAATCTCACGTAATTTTACATTATCAATGTAACTCAGTTGGAAGCTGTCTTTGTAGACATTGCGGTTTTGTTTCGATTTATCAGTCAACTCAGCTAGCAGGATACACTGCAAGAAATGACTAATTACAGGTTGTAAATGTTGAAAAAAATAAGTATCAATCTTTAAAAAGAAAATCAAGTGAAGTCAATTAATATATGATAAAATTAAATAGTTAATTAAGATGAACTTTTAGATTGAGCTGACGATTAAGACCTCTACAGAAACTATTTGAATTTAGTTATTACTTTCCAAAATTAGCTGTAATTGCCTGAAGATGATTATTGAGAATAGAGAGAATATTTTTTTGCACTTATAAGTTAAATTAATTGATTAGTTTTTATAACCATATATAGGTCTATATATTGGCCATTCATCAATCATCATCGATTTTGCGCTTCGGCACAAAATGTCAACACTTTTCCATATGCCACCAATTTAAAAGCTCTACTAATTACCCCATATATACAAGAATACGTCAAGATCGGCCCGGTCACGTCAAGGCCAAAGAAATATATGACTAAAACATTAGCCTAGAGGCGTGATCTTTAAAGACAATATTAATGTATTGTACCATGCGTCTGTATTTCTTTTTATTTATTTTTTTTTTTTCGGGTGTAAAGAAATATATTTCAACATTACATGTCTGTACATAAAAATACACAAGCAGCGCACACACACTCTATATATGTATATTATTTATATACATTTATATAAAGATGTAGTATGTATTTATATTGAGAGGGGAAAAAAAAGAGTCTGGTGCTGCCGCTGTTCATGCACTCATCACGTGTACGGCAATTGAAATGATGGGGCTAGATGTAAAAATGTTGGCGCACATCATTAACGAAATGAAAAGAAAAAAATTTTTCAAATATTTCGAATATAGATTTTACTTTTCAATTCGTATAATTGAAAGGTAAATTCGCTAAGATAACATACGGAACTACCTTGTCACTAGTAAAGAAAGCTGTCAGAAGGTTGTCAGTTCGATGTAAAGGTCAACCGGTTGACCATCAGATGTTTAATTAAAACAAGGTCCACTATACACATTTAGTAAGTTTTCATTTTTTTTTCTAAATGTAGAGAAGATGACAGTGGGAGAGAGAGAGAGAGGCCAACAACGGGTTTATTGACTTGATTTAAGGATAAATTTCTATTGTTTCCAAACGATAGCAAACCCGAACCGCTGGAAAATTTGTATAAATTATTGAAAAATTAGGCATTCTGTTGCTGCATATTACCTTAAGCTGATCATCTCGATAAGGTATTTATCGAATGCCTTTTAATGCGAGAAAACGTGTTTTTCTTCCCGTTTGTTTGTTTCGTTAACCATAAAAGTGCACTGCATATTAAACAGTTAATATTTATAGCCTTCAAACCGGATCCCAAAAACAAAACGAGTGTAAAATGAAAATACATTTTTAAAATGCAATTCACAAAAAATCAAAAAAAAAAAAATTTTTAAATTAAGAAAGAAATGAAATGACAACTTGGTAACTCGAAAACTTGTTTCATATGGTTAGCTTGTTTTTTCATATTTTTTTATTTTTCTTGTGTTTGTGGCCTAAATGTAAATATCACAGTGTGTGAACTTTTTCCAATAGTTGACACGTAGCAGGAACCGTCAAGAGACCAGACCAGACCAGTCTGTGGTCTCTTTTAAGGCCCACACACGCATACTATATAGTACAGACATACATACACACACACACCCATATGATAAGCTGAAAACCTGTTAAAGAAAATGCATCTAGTCGGTAGGTGGAGATAGGTACATACATACATAGGAAGGTAGGTAGATTGGTTGGTGTAGGTAAATGGGTGTAGGTAGGAAAGAGCATGCCTTCAATGCGTGATCGTTTTGGATCGTCGTCTACATTGCGATTGTCGTAGCCGGGTGGTGCGATCGCCTCAGATCGACGGATCCGGTGCTGTGTGTGTTATTTGATAAACAGACCAATCGACCTGCTGGCAATAGCCAATACAAATTGTTAGCTATTTGTATTGATATATACATATACATACATACATATGTGTATACATATAGCCTCTTTATGTATATTTAGGTTCTCCTTCTCTATTTTATTTGCAAATCCATTAAATGCTCTTTGCTGACGGAAACTTTCAAGTCTTCCTGAACAGTCTTCATCATGCTTAGTTGAACGCTTCAAAATCGAGCCCCTTTAACTTTGTGCACTTGTTCATTCTTTCGCATTGTATAAAATTAAACCACTATATCTTATCGATACAATTATATTCTAATGGTCTAGTCACATATATGTATTAAAGATTTATGATGGGCCTTTTTATTACGAAATCGTAAAATGTGAAGGTGCATTTAGATTTTAGTTAACAAGAATAGAATATTTATTAATTCTGCCAAAATTCTAGTCACGTTCAATTTTTTCTCTCTACTAGAATATCTGAAATCCTCAATTGGGTAAACTATTAAGAGCAATGGCTCCAAAAGAACATGTCTTCATTTTTATAGCAATATCGGTTTAATGACTTTTCAGACATTTTCCAAAGATCACTGTACTTCTGCGACCACCTAAGGTTAAATAGGTCAAATATCCGAATTTGAAAATTAAATAACTTTAAATGTATGAAATTTAAATATTACAAATATTTATCATTAAATTCATGCATTATTCAAATTCTCTTTGAGAACATAAATATATATGTATAAATAATAAATATATATTGTAGTATAATTTATATTCACAGTAGGGATTTCCACATTCATTCCGAGTCATCATGATCATTTGTTTTATTTTCATTTCTCTTTTTTTTTTTTGATATTTTTATAAGACATTCTTGGTCCATATATCATTTGGCTATATAGATGCCTATATAAGATATAAACCATATTTGCCAAATCGAATCACATGTTATATCAACCCATCAAAATATGGGTGTGTTTTATTTACATTGCAATGGAAAACAAAAATGAAAAATTACGTGGGTGAAAATTGGTAGTAAAAGTAGGTGTGGATTTTTCCCAAAAAAAAAAATAATAATACAGAAAACGGCGATTTTGCCAGAATTTTGCTTGCTTTTGGATACGTGAGGCTACAAAAATAGACCAATACACATTATCTTTTTCAACTTTTCAGAGAAGGGAGGTATTATAATAATGACGCAAACCCAAATGGAATGGGGAGTAAAAAGGAAAACGAAAGAATGTGTGGAACAAATTTAAAACATATTCATTTCCCCAAAGTTGACATTCAGAGTGTTAATTAGCTTCCGTTTTTCCTTTTTTTTTAATGAAATAATTTTATAAAAAATGCATTCCTAACAACGCAGTTTCTAAACTAAATACCAAAACAAAACCATAAAATACTGATCAGCATAAAAATAGAAATACCTCTAAAGTCATTGACCAAGAAAAAGTTTTTTTTTTTAATTTGACTAAGGGGGGGTCAATTGTTGGTAATAAAAATATGTACTCAAATATTGATAAAGCCAGGTTCAAGGTTACTTCTATACATATATGCTATAATTCTTGAGATTTTTTTTTTTCTATATATATATATTATAAATTTTTTTAATTTTTTATAGCCGTGGCCCCAAGAAACATGTGATCTTTGCCGATGATGAGGGCCTATCATTAACTGAGGTGCGCGTTATGTCAGAGCCTTCGAATGTTCCCCCATATTGGAGCATGAAATTTTTGGAACAAATTACACAAGGTCTAGTTAGTCCACATCCGCCAGATCAATGGACTGTTGACTTCAAACAGCCAGCATCCGATTATCTCAGCTTTAGGTAAGATATATTAAAACAAAAATATATATCTTTAATAAATAATTAAATATTTTTATTATTTAATAGACAAAAGATCGACAAGGATTTTGTTTCGCTTGAAAATGTTATAGTCAAGGATGAGGAATCGATTGTTGTCGGCACGATAAAGGTGAAAAATATTGATTTTCAAAAGGAGATTATAGTGCGCGTCACTTGGGATGATTGGAAGAGTCAACAGGATATATTCTGTACATTTGCCAGAGCCTATGGCCCGGCCACATGTGCCCATGTTGTCTTCGATACATTCTCATTTAAAATAACTCTGCCGCCATCCTCAAAGCGTTTGGAATTCTGCATATGCTATCGCACCAATGATAAGGAATACTGGGATAATAATGATGTAAGTTTATTATCTATAAATTTAAATTTTCCATTTCGATAATCATGGTGTGTATCTTTTGTTTTGCAGGGCAAAAACTATAC
The DNA here is from genome assembly GCA_037075365.1 of Drosophila emarginata. Taxonomy (NCBI): domain Eukaryota; kingdom Metazoa; phylum Arthropoda; class Insecta; order Diptera; family Drosophilidae; genus Drosophila; species Drosophila emarginata. The sequence continues at coordinate 1,775,510 of JBAMCD010000014.1, read as the reverse complement.
TATCAGCAAACGTTCACCGTTCTATTATAATGCTTTGTCGCCCTATGATAAGGGTCAAAATCGTAACTCCAGTCAACAAATGCGGTCTACCTTAACCGATGCCCTGGCTAAGGCTCAAGAGTCGAATGGCTGGAGCTCTGGCGATACTAATACACCATATTGGTAGATCGATCATTTTATTCACTAAATTACAAGAGCAAAATTTTAAATTTTGTTAGATAACCCAATGAACAGAGAGAGTGTAAAGATTTGTTTTACTATATAACTATATATTGTAAACAGGGCTGCAATTAAACACTGTTGGCTTGAGTAGATTCGATATAGTTTCAGTCATATCATTTGGCTATATATATAGTTCTTTGGACTGTACATTAGTTGGACTGAAACATATATATATATATATATAAAGAATCGAATCGTATCTAACATTCAGCCCTGATTGTATATCTGCATGTATGTGCCATTGACTTGAGGTTAACTACTTTTCGACAACCCCGAGTTTTTTTTTCCTTTATTTTTTTTCCCCCTTTTAAACTTTTTACAATTTTTTTTTTTATTTTGTCAATGGAATTTATACGAAAACAATCAAACAAAAAAAAAAAGAAAACGTATGTCTGATGTGAGTGTAAAAATCCTGTATACTTGTGTGATTGTCTTTAAACTATGTACTATATCTCTCTATATATATATATATTTGTATAACTGATATTAGGCTTACAACAAAACAACAAAAAAAAGTAAACAAAAAAAGCAGAAACTGAAAACAGAAAAATCGTAAAAATTTTTAAGGCGTGATCTAATCCTAGCAAACCATTGTTTCGAAATTTTCAATTCATATAAACACACCCACAAAATAAAAACACACACCACATACATAAATCAATAATTGAACAACAATTTTAATTTTGGTTTTTGTTAGTTTTTAAGTGCGACAAAACAAAAATATTGTAATTATTAATTTTTTATTTGGTTTATTTGAAACGCTAAGACTGAAATGGCCTTGTTATGGAGAAGAATCAAACACGCCCCCCCAAACAAAAAACTATCATCACATGGAAATACTATATATATATTTATATATATAAATATATATACATATTTAATCCAGATATCCCCCCAGACTAGTAGATCTTAAGTGAAATTTGTACATAAAACCGCACATATACCAGAAAATTGCCTGTTAAATACATTTATATACCTAATGAACATTTAGCCATTAGTCCTTAGAGGTTATTTAGTTAGTAAGTCTCCTTATATATCCAATCAACCCCTCTTTCCCAAATTTACGTAAAACAAATGAGCAAATGCTTCATCTCTATATAAACATATATGTAGCAAACAAAAAAAAAAAACAAAACAACACAAAACAAACAAACAAAAAGGATATCAATCCCCTTTTTATGATTATTTAGTTTTTAATCTTTAAACAGAAATAGAAGAACGATACAAATTATGATACAATGAGCCATTTATTATTATATTATATGGTCACCGCTCATAATGAAATAAATATTTTTTTGAAAACAAAGAAAAAAACATATATTCACGTTTATTTATTTAAAAAGAATTTCCTATTGAATGTCAAAATTATGATGTGCAATTTTGATTTTTATGGCATAGGATTTACATTCTTAAACTAAAAATTGAGAATTACTTGGTAAGCCGATTAAATTTGGCACATTTTTTTATTTTTTTCCATATAAATAAAACCAATATTTTAATAAAAATATTTTTCCAAATAAAACTATTGATGTATCGATTGTTTCTATGAAAAGTATAGCAAAGTTATTTAGAAGTATGCATATTTAAAAACTAAATACGAAATTTTAGAATTCTTTGCAAGATATTGGTTATATTTATGCTCTCTTCAGTACATTAAGTTCGTGAATATGAGTGAGAAAGAAATAATAAGTAAAATTGACATAGAAAGCAACTCTTACACTTTTCGTTACCAAGGCGCAGCCAGTTGTTGCTATCGATTGTTTGTGATGTAAGAGATTGAAAAGAAAATAAACCTATTAGTTATTATTAGTTAAATTAAAGTTTATAAAATATTTGAAACTATTTTACTATTATGTTTTCTTAGTGATTTATGAAAACTGATTAATTAAAAAACATAAATTTCCTAGATAGTTACTTAGCTTTTTGATTTCGTAAACTTATATGAATATGTATGTGATAGTCAATAATTTTTATAATCTTTCGGAACATATTGGGTTATTTTCTGTATATAGTAAAAAAGATTTATACAATAATCAAAATAAAATACCGACTTTGCTTACTTACTAAAATCAGTCAAGAGACTAAATTTCGTTTATTTTACTTTTCGATATAGATTAACAAACAAGAAACCTTTGCCTGTCAAATCACATATTTAAAAGTCGGATCATTTATGTCTATGCAAATGAGCAATTAAAATCTTATAAACAATTTGTCTTTAAAATTTAACCTCAACATTTTCTTTTTAGAAAGGTTATCGCCGCATGTGACTATTTCTTACACCCTCTCCTTAAAGGGTATATACATTGTCACATTTCACTTGTAACAAAGACGATGCAATGTCGAAATAGCTGTGTACATTAACAATATACACCCATATTAAATATATTTTCCACAATATAAGTACCCGAGTTCTAGAGGTTTGTTTGTACATTAGTTGAAGTCACCAAACCTAAGCCCAAGTGGAAAAAACATTATCTTTCCGAAAGATATTTATAAGTCTGCTGTTATACATAAAGAAATAATATAATGATCCTTTAGTTTATGTGGTTTTTTTCTTTAAGCATTGCCACAATAAAATTACGTTATTAATGAATTGTTTGATCATTTTTTTATGAATTACAGTTCAAATTGTAGTTTTGTGAGATCCGGTTATTTTAAAAAATTCCCCTTTTATGACATCGATATCGGAATAAATTATACAAAATGCAATTGATGAAATATTGTTTATAATTTAATTTATTCAGAGTGCTTTGGGTGATCTTTTAACTTTGCCTAGCGACACTTGAAATAACATAATATCATATTCGCATGTCTAACATGTTGGGAGGGAGGGAGATAGGAAGAAAAGGATTGGAGGCAACAACATACAATTGAACCTTGGTAAACAAATTATTAATATAAAAATTAGATATATATATATGTATTGAATAGATAGTATTTATGTGTATATAGCATAGCATAAAAGATGGAATACTTTGAACTTGAGTGTAGATTAGTTAACATAGAAAATATTCAAGAATGTTGTCTCATTGTTTTTCGTTCAACAAAGTTTCGCTAAGTTGAATGAAAAAAAATGCAATTGAAGTTATACAGTTTATATCTGGAATGTCCGTCTGACATTTAGGCAAATCTAATTGGTTAAGACATACAGGAAATAAAACTATAGTAGTATATATATGCACATATATATATATACATAAAAAATAAAGACGAATATAACATAAATTTAGAATCAACAATTGCTTTGAAAGACTGAAAGTATGTTGTTCCTCCCGCATTTGATTGATAATGCTGCCAATTTGGGTTTAAATTAGCAACTACAGCTCTCTGGCCTTAAACTAATAAACAGAGTTGAGTTTTCCTGGCATTGGATTAGTTGTTTAATGTTTTGCCTCCTTCTCCAACTTGGCTTTCAAACTTGCTGGAGCCTCTGGTGGTGGGGGACGGGGAATGCCCAAAGCCACTTTAACACCATCATAGATGAACCATTGCAGGGCAGTGAGTGTACCAATCATAATGATACGTGGCGTTAAGCCATTCCACATTCCCATGAAGCCCAAGGATTTAGCAACACCCAAAGCACTTGCACCCTTGGTTTGATTCAATTTGGAGACAACAACATCAGCCGGATGTGAGACAATCGCGCAGAATACACCAGCAATATAACCAGCTGCAAAGGTTACAACCAACTGTTCACCTTTGGTGCACTCAGGACGTGGTTTGGGTACCACATACCTAGACAACAAAACAAAGATAAAAACCAATTAGAAAATCGATAATATAGATTAATCTGCTTATACATAGTACAATCATGTCTTTACTCACTTGTACAGGAGCTCCACAGTGCGCTCAAAGCAAGCAAACTTCATCATGGTGTATGGAATTTGACGCATCCACAATGGCACCAGACCCTTGTAGAAGGCATTGACACCCTCCTCCTTTAACATTTTAGGCACAGCCTCCCGGAAGGTGCTAGCAAAACCGGGAACAGTTTGAATTTTCACCTTGGCAGCTTCAAATGGACACAATGCAATATCGGCGAAGAATTCAGCCGAAGCCGATGCAGCCAGATATAATGAAGTGCGGTACAGATACGCATTCTCCTCACCCAAAATGTTGGCATACTTTACTTTGAACACTTCATAAAGACCGAACTTGCACAGACCCTACACACACAGACACGCAAACACACACAGACAAAAGGGAATAGAAAATGTAATTAGGGTTATCAGCCCGTTTCAAACTGGTCACGTCAAAGTTATGCAATCTGATTTGCTCTCTTTTTCGTATTTACCTGTGCGGAGTAACCAATAAAAGTGGGGAACCAGCCCTTAACCAATCCACGGGCACCCTCCTCAGCAACGGTCACCTTAAAGCCATGGAACAGATTCTTATACTTTGCCGGATCGACTTGCAGGCGGCATTTAACCAAATCCAATGGGACAACAAAGGTGTGCGTAGTACCACAGCTTAAAATGCCACCGATACCGCACAGAGCAAAATATTTATTGCTACCAAATTCACATGAATCCTTGTGCTCCACGGGTGTGGCAGCTGCAGCAATTTCCCGTCCTTCCACTGGACTGCGAGTCAGAGACAGGGCAGAATTATTATTATCGCTACCAGCGCATTCGACTCGGCTGAAGGGACCACGGAATGGTGAGTTTTTGGCGGATTCAAAAAAGTACGAGAACATTTTAGGTCGTTGTTGTTTCACGGAGAGGATGAACTGCAAAAAATAAGAAAAAAGAAGACGAAAATAAGGGAAGGTTATTGAAGGGAGGGCGGATTAGTTAGTGCATATATAAATATGTGTGTTAGCCATGTGCCTGGCCCGACTATCTAATTTAATCAGCTGAGTTTGCTGCTGTTTCTGGTGCTCTTTGCTCGCCGCCACTTTTTTCTTCTCACTCTGTCTCATTTGCCTTAGCTGGTTCAGCTTTCTCGCTCTTGCGGGTGGCCGACAGCGGGCCATTTTTCTAGGTTACATAATGACGTGCCAAAGACATACATATTGCAAATGCGTTGCCAATTCCACCACTTACTACTAAAAATTTATACACGGTAACAAAACACACTTAAGAACAATTTAACATTATCAAAATTTTGTACGACTCATGTGACTATTCGTTTAGTTTGATTTTCATTTGATTATTCAAACATTTTTCCAGGAAGCGGAAAAGTTGATACGATTTAAAATTTATTGCACAGCCATCTGAGACTTAAATGTTACTTTTTTACTATTGCTTTGTTTTTATTAATTTACTTTGTAATTCACGTATAATCCTTTTGAATAATTATGCAACTTACAAAATTTATCAGCAACAGCAACTTTTTCGCGTGCCCGTGGCGAAGAGAACTTTGCAAGTGTGCCCAGTTTCACAAGGGCTTACAAATTGAAATTACCGGTGTGGCCAGTTGCTCACCAAAGGTTAGCCGATGATTTTCATAGATGGCGCTAATGCATTCGTTCGTGGCGCCTTTTCTGAGATACCCTGTACTGGTGATATTATAGATGTTGAATACATCAATGTGTATGTTAACTAAAAAGTTCCCGGCTTGAATATCATTTAATTTATTCATATTTTATTTTATTTGCATATATTAATAAAGGGGGGCACATATGAAAACAAACACAAAAACCCTTGCTTTGCATATAAATTTAGTGGAACTTTGCCTGATTCGAATGGTAAAATGGAGAAATAAACAGGTTAGAAGATATACATATAATTTCGCAATAGGTGTAATGTAATCAAATTTATCTTTTGAAATGTTGAACAATTATTCATTATACAACACATATGTTTATTATTAAATAATTTTCAATTGTTTCACCAACATCTTCGTTTCTTAAAATCGAAAGGTTAGATTAACTTTGCATCCAAATCAAGTTAATCCAGTTTAAGATTTTCGCTTTGCGCATATGAAAAGTATTTAATATAATTATTATTTATTAGAAAATATTTATTTAATAGTAATACTACTAGTTTAAGAATACCTAATATTCTGGCTTGATTTTATAAATGTAATGTTACTCAGTAATTACATATAAATATTTGGCATCGCGCCTTTTTTTTTGGAACTCAACTAAGCCTCTGTTTTTTTTTGTTAACATGTCACTTAACAGCATCATTTGGGAGCGTGTTGGTGGTGAGGTTAGCCGTAGTGTGAGGAGAGTTTATTTACTGTGGAGAATTTTGATTCTGTGTCGGTAGGCGGGTTTTTGTTTGTTTTGGTTTTGGTTTATTAGTTTGGTGTAAAAGGAAATTAAGGAAACTGAATGAAGTAAATAAAATATACTCTCGGAATTTCGAGATTAACTCCAGCCGTTTGAACTATATCGCCCATACAGGACGCAACCATATAATTGAGAAACGAGAAATTCCCCCACAATTCCCAGAGGTTCCCTAACTAAGCCTTAAAATGGGTGATCCATTTGAAGAAATAAATTCGCCAAAGGTTCAAGAATACATTGAATTGGGTGATGCCATGGAAATGGAAGCAGTGTCCGCGAATGAAGAGGTTGCACAAGAACCGGAGCTATATATTCCAAGTGACGCTGAAACCCCAACAAAGGATCAAATTAATGCGCAAACCTTAAGTTCGGAATCCTCTGTATCTGATGAGCCAGAGCAACCAATAAAATCAAAAAGGGACAGGAACAAGGATTCACAAGACCGTTCCACTACTGGCACTAAGTTGAATTGGAAATGGAATTTACGTGTACTCATATCCAATTTATATATGCAGAGCGAACGACGCTTGCCTGGATCATGTGTACCCAGTTGCCTGCACAATACCAGTCATTGTGTTAGCCGGCATCGTTGTGCCATGCTGCCCGATGCACCCAATTTCATGACCGCACAAGCATTAAGAAACACACTACATAGCCAACATTATGACACATTCTTGGATATTGTCGAGATGCTAATACTGCAGGGTGTCTATCCGGGTGAAGGTGTCCTTGATCGCATGCTCGACATGGCCATGGTGGGAAAGAGAAAGAACCGAATACAATCAATGACTTCAATATTTCAATCTTTTTCCAGATTCTCACAGCCAAGGGTATGAGTGTTGCCAAACTGGGCGATGTTTATAACAAACTTCTACGGACATTTTACCTTTATTTAGATGCCTTTCCACCCTGTTGGACTGCCCTGCGACCCTACTACCTTAACTTTTTGGGAGTACCAAATCTATCAAAGCACGAAAAATGTTCCGAATTAACACCACAAAAACTACAATTCTATTTGGATCTGCTCGAAAAGATTATACCAGAATGCAGCGATGATGAAATTATCCAATTATCCAAATTCTATCAGAAGCATGAGTTTGATTACGACGAAGAGAGTGCTAATGTGTCGCAAGAGACAGAGTTCCTGCGTCATGTACAGGAATATGATTGGGTTAGTGGTAAACTATGCTTGGACGATTTTAAAACATTGCATCCTTCAGTGCGTATGGAACGTATTTTCGATGTCATTAATATGTTAACCTGGATTCTCGAAATGGAATTCCTTTCCTGGCTGGACCACAATCGTTTGCGTCAATCAAATACAGAGATGTTTCAAGAGGAGAGCAAACCATTTGCTGCTCTTGTTTTCGATATAAGACCTGCAGATCGTTTGACAAATATTGTTCGTCAGGTTATGCGTATATTTAGTCTAGCGGCAGCCAAATCTCTCTATTGGGAACGATTGAATATTTTACAGGTTGGTTAACCTTATCACTACCACCTTTATCTATCGCCTCATTACTAATTAGTTTTTACCCTTTAATTGTAGCGATTGATTTCCCTTATAATGGAGGTCAGCAATACTGCTGAAATCAAGTATATGGATAATGCTGCCATCTATCCCAATTTGGGTCCATTGACCCGTCATCTGATTAGTGATTTTTTCAAAATATTCAAAACACACAATCCCAGTCATATAAGCACATATCTGAAGATGATTAGCCAATTCGATCAACCATATCTACGCTTTACATTCACCGATCAATTCCTGCAATTGTTCTACTATACGAAAGGCATGCACTTTGGGCCACAGAAAGTGTGCGAAGAGTTCAAATCCAAACAGTGGCTCAAGTACAAACTGAAAGCTGAAATTGCCAATGATGAGGATGCCGACGAGCAGCTGTCACGTGAAGATTATCTTCAGATTCTATTAAATGCTGTGAAAGACTATTGTAAATGGCTGGATTTGGCTTCGTTTTGGAAATATTTAAAATGTAAAGAGCAAGTCCAACCACTACAAACCAGATCAAGCAGCCCATTGGCCACTCCTGTGGGCATTGTTACTGGAGATGTGGGCAAAATTTTTATGCTTGATGAAATGCAAAAGGAAGTTCACACCTGGAAGAGACGCATGAACACTAAGGTGATTTTGGGCAGGCCCAAAGTCAATTTACCAGTAGCCAGAATTCATGTTAGCACTATGTGTACACGCTACGGTGACGATGTGCGTCATTTGCGTTATCTGAGAAGATTGCTGGAAATCGAGGTGGCAAGTCTCTTGGATATCGCTGATTGGCTAACTTATTTAAATGATTTCCTTGGCGAAGATGAGCCAACGACAAAGACAATGGGAATCAACACATCCGAGCCTGAATCTTAGCTTTAGATTTTATGTTTAAAACAAATCTGAAATTTTAATTTATTTAATTTACACATGTTAAAACCGAACTCAGAAAATGACTTTGGTAAACCAAATTTATATATCCATGCAGTTTCACAATTATTTTCTTTAAGACAAGACAGTAATAAGATGTTTCTGAGCCCTTTAATAAATAGAGACAGCTGAAAGAATAAAAATTGGCTAATTACTCATTTTAGCTATAGTTATAAGTGTGGTTGCTAATCAGGAATAGATATAAATGTAGACTATATTAAAGTCGAAGATATTTTTTGCAAACATTGTTAATAAAGGAATCTGCATGGATATATATATAAATATATGGATAAGTCCATTATGTTATCAACCTTTCTCCCCTTTGAATAAGTAGAAAATTCATTTTGTATGTTTTCCCATTTCTTGAGTTTTTCTTTCTCTTTTTTTTTGTTTGTTCTCTTTTTGCAAATATATATTTATATTTTATGCTTGGTTGTTTGTTGGTTGTAACTAAATACACAATATAACATACACATTTACATATAAATACAGCTACTACACGGCATGTACATACATACATTCAGAAATATATATATACACATATATATATATGTATATACATACATATTATATATATAGGTATATAAATTATACAATATTATCGCGTTTCCATTTTCGATTTTTATTTTCATATTTTTAAAAGCTTTGCGCTTCTCTGTTTTGTCCTTTTTACTATGTTTTCTTCTTGTCTTTGTTCATTTTATGTCTAAATTCTTGTTTATTCAGTTTTCTTTTTTCACATCCAACTAGTTTTGTTTTTATAAATTAGGCCACTTAAATGCTAATCTCACTACAAATCTTCTATATATATCTATATATATATTATTTTTGTCTAAAAATATACATAAATTTGTATTTTCATAAAAGAAGGGCGCGAAAAAAGTTAAAGTGAAAAAGATAATTTTTCTGGGTTTTGAAAGGATAAAGGGATAGATATATAGAAAATATCTAAAGAAGCCTTGTTTTATCTTATATAAAGAATAAGCTTTTGTTTTATAACCTTGCAGAGTGGCAATGTCTGTATATATGTATATATCAAGGAAGCACACCTTATTTCTAAGTGAGTCTTGTTTTATATATGTATAGTATTTGCATTTAAAATCATTTGGATCGGATTACTATAACATATTATTGTTATAGGAACAACAATGAAAGTTTATTACAATAAAATGAATTTAAAAATTGTTTTGGTTATGCAAAATCTATATATCATATATTTATAAATATATATATATCTATCTATCATCTTAAATACGCTTTGTACAAGATATTTCTTCCGCTTTGATTTCATATTCATTAAACGCATTAAGATCGAACTACTACTATAACTGACAATTAAATACAGGGCGGTGTATTAATACCGTAAGATAATCTACTTTAAATTGGTTCAACTCATTTTATTATATCATCATATATGTAGGTACAGCAAAAATCGATTAAAAGGCAGGAGAAATTTTGTTGCAAATTCTAAAAAAAAAATTCTCATTTATTTGGATCGGACTATTCTTGTTTTCTTTAAATTGGTTGAATCGTAAAGAAACTATATAATTGATCGTAAAACTGCAAGGTTATAGAAAGTTTGGCTTAGCCAAAGATGATCCCGCCATTTCTTAATTTCGGATTGGATTTTTGTCTAGCAAAAGGTTAAAAACGCTTTTCGATCTATATATATATGTATGTATATACATATATATTTTTATACGTAAATGTATATATAAAAAAAAACCCGGATGTTTAAGCCATTATTTAGAATATTTAGCTGTTGCTTGGATTACATTCAGTTTTCTACAATTAGATGCCTTTTGTTTAATGTTAACACTACACATTTATCAACATTTATTTCTCCTATACATATACATATATATAAGGTTTTGTTTTTTGTTTCTTGAATTTGCAAAATTATATCGTATACATGATTCTTGTTCGTTTTTATACTTTTTGTTTTTGTTGCGCTTTCTCAAATCTATATATAGGAACTTTATGCGAAATAAAACTTCCAAATGAAAAAAAAATAACTAAAATGAAATCGGAGAGAATATATACACATACATATACATAAATACATATATATATATATATCAATTAAAGATTCAGTCTGGCAGGCTGTTTTGGGGGGTGCAGGAGTAGTATAACAAAAGAATCAGCAAATAAAACTAGTCACATAAAGATGTTTCGAAAATATATTGTATATATAATTTTCTTTCTTTTTTTTTTGCATTTTGTTTGTTGTATTTTTTTTTATGATTTTTTCGTTCTTTTTTCTCTCTTTTCTTTTTACAAATTAGTTAAACTCTCCTCCTTGCTCCTCTTGCCTCTTTTATCTGCTTATCCTCAATTACTTTTACTTTTCTCTTTTTTTATACATACAAAAATTGGAGTTGGGCTTTGTACAGAAACTTGGTTGTGTATGTGTATTGTGTTTTTGATTTTCTATAGCATATATAATTAATTAATATTATTATTAGTTTGTTTGTTTGTGTGTGTGTGTGTGTGTATTATTACTTCATTAACTAACATTTAGACGAAGGCTAACATATTTGACCATATTTTCTCTTTTTTGCTGATGTTCGTTTCTTGAATGCCAATGTTTAAACTATTAAAACTAAATGAAGTATATTAAAATTAAACAAAACATTTGCTGTTTTTTCGTCTCTCATTTATGACGACTCTCCTACTACTATGGCTCTCTAGGGACTATCAATCAAATTATAGATAAATCCTTTTATTTTTTTGTTGCAATTTGCATTTTATGATTTTTGTGTTTTTATTTTTCGTGACTTAATGACTATTAGAATTTCTGTTTTTTGTTTGTTTAAATAATTACACTAAACGATAAAGAGGGAAGATCGCCTTCTGCTTTTTTTTTGTTTTGTTTTTTTGTATTTGCTCTTCTCTTTCGTTTTTGTTTTGTTTAAAAAAAAACAAATTAAATTTGCATAAACCCACACGACCTACTTAAAGAAAAAGAACGCCCGTTTTACAAAATGGCGGCATTTACAATGATTTAAAAAAATGAAAAAAAAAGATATATAGATAAACGTCGACAATCTTTTTTCCTTTTTCTTATTTTTTTGTGTTTTGTAAAACAAACGAGCAACTTTGACTAAGTCAAGTCTTTACAACAATTCCACTTAAATGTTAAATGCTAAGAACAATTTGAAATTAAAAAAAAAAAATAATTGATTAGGATTTAAAGTGCCGGGGATTGGGGAGATGGAGTTGGTGGCTTTTAAAAAGTTTAAAGTTTGCACTTTGAAATGATTTCGGGTATTGGGTTTTTGTTTTTTAATTAACCAACTTAAGCGTAAATGACTTTTTATTTTACTTTTGTTTCTCCTTCGTTTTCTCCTTTTTTTCTTGTTGATTCTAAGTATTTTATTATACTATAGTTTACAATTAGGATTAAACAAATGTGAGTTATAGGGAAAGAAGAAATGAGGGGAGGAAGGATGTTACTAAAATCTATTGCCTCGTGTGCGTAGTGTAGAACGGAGAATAGTGTATGAAAGGGTTCCCGGTGCTAATGCTAGGATCCTAGATGCTGCCACAAAGATGAGTTTAAAAGCTGGCTATGGGGATGATTTTTTCTTTCTGATCTGTGCTATTCCGATTCTGTTCAGGATAACAGGTTTTAGTGTCCTTTCACATAATTTCTGTTTGCTGGCTGGCTGGCTGGCTTTTAGCAGGGCGCGCTGAAGCTGTTCATTTACAATTTGTTTAATTAATTTTCCGTTTTTTTGTCTCTCTTTTTTTTTTTTTGTTTATACTATACGTGGGGATATCTTCTTGTTTAGATATCGGTATAGTCACACATTTAACTCTTAACAACAACAACAAATGTTTGCTACAATTAAACAACTAACAACAACGGTAAGCGTACACCACATCCAATTAAACACACAACGGTATTCACTTGTTAAGCGATGGCTGCTCCTGCTTATGCTCATGTTTCTGCTGCTTCTGCTGTTTTGGACCGGTCACAATTGACCACCTAGTCCTAACTATACATAATCATCATTCTGCACGGATTGACTTTTTTTTATCACCACTGTCATTGTCATCCTCCTCCTCTTTCAGCATATACTCGAGGAGCAGCTCATCAACTCATCCTTCGCGCGATGTTGGTGTTGTCACTCCACCAGCTGCCACACCATTTGTTGGTGATTCCACTTTGATCACTCCCAGATGTTGCAGGTCTTCGCGTGTATGCTGGATGCGTCCAACCACTACTCCACCCATGGTTACAAAATTTCCATCGGCTGTTACAGCGCCCAGTTGCATAGCATTGGAGAGATCACTCAAAGCGGCCACATTGAAATGATGTGGATGCGGCGAGCTGCTGTTCCCTATACCATTGCCATGCTGCAGATGCTGCTGTTGTTGTTGCTGCTGCTGATGTTGGGCCACTGTTGTGGTGGAAGGCAGAGTAGTTATAGTCACTCCTCGCTGATGCTCGATGTGCTGCTGCTGCTGCTGCGAAGAAGGAGGCGGAGGATGTTGCTGCTGCTGATGGTGATGCTGTTGCTGGTGATGATGGTGCTGCGGATGTTGATGATGCTGTTGCTGCTGCTGTTGCTGGTGATGAGCCGCCAACGCCATCCGTCCTAGTCACCCTTCCTCCTCCTCCGTTTTGATCTTGACAGGAACATAGACCTTGTCCATTACATGAATCTTTATGTGATTGTTGAGTGTACTCGATTGCCGGAATTGTTTTTTGCAAATGACGCACTCGAACGGCTTTTCACCTGCAAATGAGGCTGCGATTAGTTAAATGCACATTAAATATATGTTTTAGAATGATTAAGAGAAGTATGTTAAAATATTGTAGGTAATCTATTACAGGAACGTATCCCGGATTCTGCAAAGTTAACTTCAAGATGAAACTTCTATCGTAAATCAATATTCAAATATCTCTTAAATTATAAAACTTTAATTTTTATAGATTTTATTACTTTTTAGATTATTTTTAAACTTCTCTTTAATCATTCCAAATTAATAAATTATTTCTTTTTCAGTTTGTCTCACCCGTATGAATCTTGACATGATTTGCCAATGTGCTCAACTGACGGAAATGCTTGGGACAGTAGTTGCAATTGTAGGGCTTTTCGCCCGTATGGATCTTCAGGTGATTCGTCAGCGTTGACGATTGACGGAAGGTCTTATCACAAACGTTGCACTTGTATGGCTTTTCGCCAGTGTGAATCTTCACGTGATTGGTCAGTGTGCTCAGCTGGCGAAATCGTCGATCGCATACAGTGCAATGGAAGGGTTTATCCGGTTCACGTCCACCGCCGCCGCCGCCATTAGCAGCCGATGAGGAACCATTGCTGCCAGCCTCACCCGCATGTTCGCCATGGCCATTGGTGGCCAAATAATGATCACCAGAAATAGTCGGACTATGTGTGGCTAGGTGCACAAGATGTGAGGAGGGAGGCTGTTGCTGTTGCGGCTGTTGGTGTTGTTCCGCAGCAGCTGCCTGAGCTGCGGCTGCCTGGGCAGCGGCCATGGCTGCTGCTTGGGCGGCACTATGAGCTCCTGGTGAAATGCCAGCCAGATGCATATTGAAGGGTAAGGTAATTTCCGTTGGTGGTGCTGACGCTGATGTGGGGGGTCCAGGCGCCTGCTGCTGTTGCTGCTGCTGATGATGCTGGGGATGTTGCTGCTGCTGTTGCTGTTGGGCATGGGCCTGGGATACCACAGTGGTATCGTTATTATTGCTGGCATTTGTTGTTTGTGGCTGGGATGTCACAATAACAATGTCACAATTGCTACTCATGGCCGCGGCAGCAGCATGGGCATGAGGCAGACTTTTGATATGCATCATGGGGTCGGGAATTCTTTCCGGGATTGGTAAAAAAAAGGGGGGGATGTGCTCCACTACGTTTACGGTCAATGTGTTGGCTTCGTTGTTGCTACACTCAAACGGTTGGCAATGAAGAAAAATGAAGATCAAATACGGAGATGCTCACAACTGCCACGACTTGATGATGATGATGGTGGTCGGCAACATCTCGTTGTACCTATAGAAAGGAGAGACGAGGCATAGACAGCAAAAGAAAGAAAAAGAGAGAGAGAGAGAGAGAGGGGGGTAAATAAGTTGGCGGCTTCATCAGATGATTGTTTGTTGTTATGCAAAAATATGTGAGGAATTCCCCCAACAACAAGAAGACACCAAAAAAAACATACAAAAAAATAAGAAAAAAAATCAGCCAAAAAATTATAAATCTAAATTATTCAATAGTTGACATAGTTTCCTCTTCCCACTCCCCCCGCGCCATTCCGCCACACAAATCCCTCGCACCCATTCTCTTCTCGAAATTGTTCTGCATAAATTATAAAACACTCGATTATTTAGTTGGTTAACACGAACCAAGAGCAAGAGAGGGAGAGAAATAAAAGGGAAACACAGAAACGCGCGCCCAAAATTGAAATGCATGTAATTTCCAGGCTTTTATAAAGTGGAACCTGTCCCATCTACACTTGCCCCACCTGGGGCCCCACTTCCCAATTTTCCCTGCCCACCTGTCCCTATCACCACCACTAGTTAAACTCATGCATTGGCTCTCTCACTTACACACACACACACATGTGGTCTTTTTTTGACAGCGTGTTACTTTCTCGCGAATTACATGTGTTTTCAAAATATCGAGGAAAAAACTAACTCCAATTAGTGAAAGTTTCTTTTACCACACACAAACACACGTACACGCAATAAACAAATGGAGGGATCCTAGTCAGAACTTCCACTTCTTCAATTTGGGCGCAATATATATTTTGTTTCTTTTGATTAAAGCTGTTTTTTTTTCTTTTTCACCTTCCCCGTTCCCGTTCCGATCTTGTTCGCGCTTCTCACCTTGTCGCCCTGCCCCCGTAACACGTTGCCTGGCCCCCTGTCCCCCTCCACCATACAGCAGTACGTCGTTGAGACCTATAAGCTACAACCACTTTCAGTGATGTCTCGTCACACACACACACACATATGCACGCGCGCACTCACACTTACACGGCTCGCACACACACAATCAGCTCTATGTAAAAGCTCTTTTGAGGTTAGGAGGCAACTCTTGGATATATTTTTTTGTGTCAGTTTTCCCCCCGTTTTACATCATTTTTCCGCATTCGTTTGGTTTGTGGGAGCCGCGTAAATTGCTCACAGTTGACTCCGATTGTTAGCAAATTAATTAAAAAACTAGGCTTTTTAGTGCATTATTTGTTGTTGTGTGTGTGTTTAACGTTTATTCGTTTATACATACTTATTCACAGTCACTGCTATTGCTGTTTATCACAGACATTTTCATTGTCGCAGTCACCGTTCACTGTCAAAATAGTGCGAAAGTACTCGATACATAAAGTTCGATATCGATTGTTTTTGAGATCTCTTAAGGAATTTAATTGGTTTTCAAATAAAAACGATTATGTGTCTTTCAATCGGTATGCTGTCAATGAAAGGTAACCAAGTTTTGAGCTTATCGAGTATTGATATTTGTATCAACATTGTGGCAACGCCGAGGACTGAGTATATTTGATGGTCAATTTATCGATAATAAACCACATGCAAATCTACCAAAAAAATTCCAATCGTGCCGGAAAATTAATGACTTGTTGGTTTCGTAGTTTTTTTTTTGCTTTTTATTATTAAAACAAATGCAAATTCCTTGCTTTATGACGTGCGTATTTTATAAAATTGTGCATACACGTGACGACTGTTGATTGCCGTGCTGTCCGTTGCCATTGTGCAGACTCAGCTCGCTATTCACTTTGTTTTTGTTAAAGTGCGGTGTCTCTTCGGCATCTGAAACGGGAAATGCAACAATAATTTAGTCTCAGGTAAGTCCTAATTATTAATCAAATCTGCTGCTACTCACTTGCAATTTGAACGGCCTTTTCATTGCGACAAGATAGACCCATTCCATCGAGCATCTGCTTTACAAAACCCTTAGCTTCTGCTTCCTTTTTCTCTGCCACTACCTGAACGTGAGAATGAGCGCGCTCTTCCATGGCTCGCAAATCCGCTTGCATGGCCTTTTTGCTTCGCTCTACCACGGCATCCAGTGGATCATCGTAGACTGTGTCGGGTTCAAAGGGATTGCTACTGCCATTCCCATTGGCGCCAGCTGAGTTGTGATTGGAATTCACCGAAGCTGTGGTCCGTTCATCCTCCTCATTGGAGCCCGTTGTGGTATTTGTTTTGGGCGCTCCATCATCGGTGTCGTCACGAGGTGTGGACACTGGTGTAGTGTGTGGATCCGCTTCACGGGCTGCCTTGATTTGAAACAGAGATGATATGTTCTCCTTAGCGCCCAGCATTTCGCTGGAAATCTTATGGGTCACTGAATCCATGGCACGACCCATAGAATCTTTTGTATCTGTAGCAGCCTTGGCTGCATTGCTTCCTGCCTGCTCAACGGCGTGCATGGCATCACTAGCCATACGTTGGGCACCACGTCCTGCTGCACCCATGGCATCGCCTACAGCATCCACTGCTCCGCGTGCTCCCGTGGCCATACGTTCACCCGCTGCCCCCACGGCATCACGGGCTCCATTGGCTGCTCTTCGCACTGCTGTTTGAATGGATGAGGCCTCCTGGCTGGCTTCTTTCTCATATTCGGCAACCACTTTATCCACATGGTCTTCAATTTGTTGCATCATTTGCTCGTCTTGGGAATGTTTTACTAATTCCTGCACATCTATCAATTCCTCTTCTTCCTGCTCCTCCTCTTCGTCATCAATAGAACTCTTTAGGGGCGTCTCGATCATTTGTTCCTCTACCTTTGCAGTTACATCGATCCCATTGTTAATGAAGCGTATCTCATTAACCTCCTTTTCACCATCCTGAGAGTCCATGGTAGTGGTTATCTCTACAGCCAGATGCTCATCTTCTTCTGTGGGCGGTGTGGGCGTGGATACTTGAATGGTAGCACCTGACGTCGCGGCATCGCGAGAGGATGATGTTGGATGCTCCTCCACTGTCTCCAAGCTATCTGCCAATTCCGGCGAAGTTCTCTCCAGATGATCGTGATCCATGGCTGCCTCATAGGAGAAGTTGCGTATTGGTGTCTTTTTGATAGTTGTCGGTGTGCTAGAGCTACTACTCTCCGGATAGGGTGTGTGTGGACGCAGATGTTTAGCCTCCTGGCTATCATCACTTGTGTGCTTCTCAATAGGATTTACTTCGTCAAAATGTATATTGGATTTTGTCGATTTTTGAGATTGAATAGAAATTGCGGGGGATTTACGCGGTGATGCAGAGGAGGAGGGTGATTGATTTGGAGGAGTTGGTAGCTTAGCCAAAGATTGCAATTGCTTTTCTGGAGATTCAGGTGGAGCAGATGGCTTTGGGATAATAGGAGATGCCTCCCGTTTTGGAGTTACTGCTACAGGGGCTGGTGTTTCGACTGGTACGATTTTAATCGGTGAGCTTGCTGGTAGCGATTCCATTTCATGACCATTCTCAATTATGTCAATCTTTGGCTGCTCTTCATTTTTTTGTAAACCATTTTCTGGTTTTTCAATTTCAACATTTCCATTGGTATCTTTTGCTACTGTCGCCACTTCTTTTCCTCCTTTCTCTTCTTTTTCTTCCGTGTCTTTTGTGAGATGCTTCACTGCCTCCAAAGCGGCACCGGTTGTCACTGCTGCTGCTACACCACCACCAATTGCCTCTGCCGCAGTCAATGACCTATCCTCTGTTTCATCCACCACTTGTTGCTTCATTAGACTTCTGGCGCTGCTCTTTCTAACGGTCTCTGGATTTCCATTAACATCCGGCGGCTGTAGGACAAAACTACGACTCATATAACGATGTGGCTCCGCCGTTCCCATGGATGATCTGGGAATGCCCTGGACTAGAATATGTTGATCACCCACAGCAATGTCCAATAGGCGAAGATTTTTAAATTTCGATATCTCACGAAACGTTTTCAAATGATGTCCACTTTCCGAGAAAGTGGTAAAGAATTTATTCGCCTTACTTAGGACCGCATAAAATGAGAATCCCTTCAGCAGCTTCCAAATGGGGCCATTCTCTTCGCTATCATAGTCGTAGAAGCGTTGAAAGACCAAACTTTTGTTCCTCACCGACTCGAAACTCCGATAGATATTACCCACATTGGTAACAATATAAATTTCGCTAATTTTTGATATGTGCATAAATATAATCTGCTCTGTTTGGGAGAGATTCTTCTGCAGCTCCGTGAATTTGGGAAATACAAATTCATTGAGGCGTCCCGTAAGAAAGAGATTGCCACTGGCTGTCAATACCAAAGTGGATTCCGGGCCACATGCAAATTGTTGCACTGTGGCATCTAGCTTAATTTCCACTGGATGGCCATCATAATCCATTTCAAGCTCACCCAATTGCTGTTGGCCATTCGAACCACAGCCAATAAGACGACCCGTGCCTAATTAGAAAAAAAATATATATACTATTAAGTTTGAATTCTTGTAAAGGGATTAAAGATTACTAACTGGTCATAACCACAAAATGTTCATTGCCAGCCTGCATGGCTATAAAGTTATCCGTCTCCTCGTTCTTCGATAAATAATCATCAAATTCCTCCAGACGAAACGGTTTCCTAATCAAATAACAATCCTCCTGCTCCACTTGGGCAGCTATAAAATGCTGTGCCACATGCGTGTCCATGGGAAAGATATTGCGTCCCGTAAAGAATATCTCATTGGAATCTAATTAGAAACATCAATTTATGAGAATTTATTTATATAATTACTATTCGAAAACTAAATATGAAAAATATTGAAAAACATCAATTCAAGTAGAAAAATATATCTAATTAGTCTTACAATAAATATTTCCAATTAGTGAGATGTTTTTTTGAAAAAGGAATCTAAGAGATTAATCCTAAAATGGTGTTTAATAAGATTTTCGTAAATTTAAATAAAATCTGATTTCAATGTCTTAATAAATATCATTATATATATTTATGAGCTCTTAAAAATAAACCATACTTGGTTTAAAAAAAATATTACAGAATATATAAGTATAGTATCAGAATATCATATAGGAGATCGATCTAAATGGGTTATGAAAAAATATACTTGATTTTAAAGACTTCATGAGAATAATTTAAATAAAATTGTTGTAGATTTGTTTATGGTAATTATTATTTAAAACTGTTTGTAGAGAGATTAAATAATATATTCAGGAAAAAAAGAAATAAAATAAAAAAAATTGGATAAAGTAAAAGAAAAATGTAGTGCATATAGGAAAAAAAGAATATACATATATATAGAGAGAAAACAAGTGCTTGACAACTTTTTGCTTTTTAAAATAGTTTACCCAATTGTTTTGAAATCAATTTTAAGTGAAATAATATACTTTAACCAATTATGAAAAATATATCATAAACTGGCATTTCCAAGTGCAAAGTGTAATTTAATTGAAACGCCCAAAAAAAAAAAAAATGACATGGTCAATAATTTAATGAACTTGCAGGATATAAAGAAAAAGGGAAAGAAAAATAAATACTTCATTAACTCTATCTCCTTTATAGGGGATTTGTAGTAATTTAATATATGTACTTATTTAATAAATGTTTTAGGTAACGCTGATCAGGAGAGGCATGAGAATGATAAGAAAGCTTGAAGGTTTTTAATTCGTTTGGTTCTGAAATCACTCATTATTATATCGATTATATATGCATATTTGATATCTATGTGAATTCATAATGAATTAAACTAACACGCAAAGTTCCGTTCGTATATATGTAATTGAAAGAGGTAAAAGTGTAATAATTTTTAATATATAAAGTTCAGTTCCGGAATAAATGTGTATAAATATCGTTGGAATCTATCTGTATGCAAATTTATCTAAGGTTGGGTTATACATACAAAATAAATCTATATGCATACATACATATGTATATGTATATTCAACATATATTTTTGGACTTACGTGTTAGCATCACGGCCCAATTGTTGCCAAAGGCGGCATCACAAATCTTTAAGCCCAATGTTTTCAAGGCCTTAACGCATGTGGGTTTTGTGACTATGTCGCCATTGTTGTTGTTCTTGGAGCTGGTGCCGACTGTGGTAGTTGCACCGCCGCCATGTCCACCAATACCCAACTGGCCATAGTGATTCTCGCCCCAAACAAATAGACGGCCAGATTCTGTAATTGATAAGAACGTTTTGGACATTAACTTTTTGGCTTTTAGCTGTTGCTGCCGCTTGATTTTGTTTTGTTTTGCTTTTGTTGTGTTTATTTGGGTTGCTTCTCCCTCTCCCCAGACCCCCATCCCTCCATACCGTTGTATCCCTATACCCTTCTCTTGCGACGGTTTCTTGTGACTTTTATTGATTGAGCCAACTCTAGAGGGGGGGTGTCGGGGTGTAGACAATGTGAGTGTGTGTGATTGTGTGACTGCCAATCCCTCAACTTCTCGACTTCTGTTTAGCCTGTCGCCTGGCTTTAACTTCTTGCTCTCCTTTTCTCACTACTCTTTACGTTTCAATTACCAGTATGAACTTTGCTTTTTCTTTCGATTCGTGAGTTTGTTCCATATTTTCCCTTAATTCTTTCTTTCTTTTCCTTTAATTTTTTTTTTTTGTTACTTTTACTTCTGTGTGACCTCATTAAGTTTGGGTTAGCAGTGCTTGGTTTTGTGGGGTCAGTTTGGTGGATTTGGGGTATGGGGGAAGATTGCTGGATGGCTTGAGAAATTGGTTTTGGTTTTTTAAGCTTATGTAACGATGATATAAACTACACGCTTTAAGAAACCACCAGCTAATCAAATAATTTAGTCTAATCCTTGGACGACACTTGCATGTAATTGAATTGAAAGCGAAAGGTTTTCCCTCCAAACTAGCAATAGCTATTACAATTTTCAAAAAAAAAAAAAAAAAAAAAAATGGAAAATTGCCGACATGCAATCGGCTAACAAATAGAACCGGCCAACTGACTACAACTTGACCAGTTTGAAATATGTAGAAGGGTGAACCCCAATTTAATACCCTTGACCAAAAATGCAGTCTCTTGCTTTTAATAATAGATATTTACAGGTAATATAATTGCTTTTTTAAATGCAAAAAATAAAGATTTTAGAGAGTTTCTACTTTAGTTAATTTTATTTCAATATAAATAAATATTATATATTTAGTCTGTTAACTTTACGATCCGAATTATTTCGACTGATTTACTATATCTTAAAGACTTAAATTTAATGAAATGAGCCGTAGGGCTTGGTAGCAAGCATTTCTATAAATAGACTTTTCTTGTCATTTAAACTCCCTTAACTTTCTAAACTAATTTTTTTTACAAACTATAATCTTTAGATGAAGAGTCCAGTCCTGTGACTCTTTAATCTGTCAGTTTAAGCTAAAGTTTAATTAAAGATTTAATTCGGATTACTATAAAATTTGTTAAGATTTTCTATAACCTATTCTTACGTCTTTAGCTGATTCTCTTCAAACCAAAACCTTAAATCGGAAAAGTCTATATATTTTTGTTATAAATTACAAATTTAATTCAAGATAGAAAAGGTTCTTTTTTATATTGTTGCTATTTTTTTTTTCTATTCCAAAATTTTGTTTAAGTGTATGCCGGTATTCGGTGTAGTTTATTGTACTTAAATGTTTAGTGGCAATGACAAATTTGGGTCAATTGGTTAAACTTTACCGCATATAACAGCACTTTGATGTGGACCGGATATCAAGCGTTTAACCGGATCATTTTTGATATAGAAATAACTTTGGGTATTTTCAGCCAAATGGGATTTACCCAAGGTGAAAATTGCCCCACTGCTGGGTATATCCATAGTTTTGATTTGATGATTTCAAAATATTTTATATTTTTCCTTTTCTTTGCTGTTGTTGTTACTGTTGCTTTTTATGTTTTTTTTTTATTTTTATATATATTTATTTTATATTTGCGTATTGATTTTAATATCTGACTTTTGCATATTTAATGTTAGATACATTATTTTATTATGGGTCAACACTGAAAACCCATTTCAATTTGCGTGAGGAGGCTAAAAACTAACAAATAACAAGCAAAAAAAAGAAAACAACAAACGAAACAACAACAATAATAATAATAACAACAACAATAACTTGGCTTTAACGGCAATGCATTGATATATTGCGGCCGGGGCCGGTTGTCGGGCACACTTGTGGTCAGTTGAACAGTTGAAAGCGGACTGGTCAAGCCATAAGGTCTAAAAAGTGTTAGCCATAGTTCTAGCCAAGAATACACACACACATAAACATACAACGAAGAATAGGCGGGAGAGAGAGAGAAAGAGAACCAATAAACTCCGCGGCCACCCACCACACACAACCCACATAAGTATGCTATGAAAAACGAGTCTTTACCTGAATCACCCTACTATAACCAACTCAACCGACAATTGGTGCCAAGTTAAGTTATTCCAAATCCAAAAATAAGAGAGTATGAGTGTTTTGGTTGCGGGGTTGGTGCGAATTGGTTCACCTTTTCCCCTTAACTATTTATGGCATTTCTCTGACTAATGTGTTACTCTCTCTCTCTTTCTGTATGTGTGTGTGTGTGTGTGTGTGTGTGTGTGTGCAAAAAATAAATGGGAATTACGTTAAAAATAACATTAAAAATATATGACTAGGGCGACGCCTTCACCATCATCATTTCTTTTCTCTTTCCTTTACCAAACTCCTACTCCACGACCTGTTGACATTTGCATAATGTAACTTTCGGCCACATTTGTAGATTTCTACGCTAAAAGTTAATTAATTCGTTTTCATTTTTTCTCTCTCCTTCCCCCGCCTCCGTTTCGGGAAAACAAAAAAGTTTTTGTTAATTTTGGTATATTTCATTTTATGACCTTTTGCATAGTGATAGAATGGCGGGAATTTCTTGTTTAACTTACATTTGGCAAGTTTCGCAGACAATTTGCGTCAATTAATTGATTTCTTTAGAGTGGCATGTCAGAAATTGAAATTGTAATTGTTATTCCCTTTGTAACAATTTTATGCAACAAAACAGATACAAACTAACTAACCAACTAGCTAACCAACCAACACGTTGGCCAATATGAAATGGGAAATAACAAGAGGTGCTCCAGGTGCAGGATAATTGTGCTATTCAGTTCATGATGGGTGTTTGGTGGTTTATTATTTTATATATATACATATATACATATACATATATATGGGGTTGGTCTAGATCAATCAGATTAAAGACTCAAGAAATGGAAAGTTAACTGAAAGTCAAGGAATAAAGGTAACACACGCCCATACAAAACTATATAGAATGAGTTTGTTGTGTTTATATCTACAAAATAATGACAAATCTGTGGTATAATGTACAAATGAAATTATCATAATAGATAAAGATATAAATAATCATCTAAAATAAGAAAATATTTATTTATCGTTCTCCTTTATATTTAAATCATTCTTTTATTTAACAATTCAATTCATTTAGTTACTCTCATTTCAAATTTATAAATAATCCTGTTAAATGTGTTATATAATAGTTGTTTAATTCCTTTCTATTGTGTTTATTTATTTACTTTTTTTCTAATATTTTTCAATGTTTTCCATTTTTGTTTTCAACGCTTTATTTATTTTCTCGTTTTCAAAAATTACTCAATGTTTTCGTTCTTTTTTTTTAAAATGTTTGTCTTAAAAAAAGAACATTATAAGAGATAATTTTCAATTTACCAAATTAAACAGTTTTTAACTTGCCTTAATTGATATCAAACTCAAAATACTTAATTATTTTTATTATCAGCACTTTTTTTATTGATATGTTTTTTTTTATGTGTTTTTCAAATACAAGCAGCGAAATTCTATTTATTTCCATTAAATAAAATCGCGATACCCATGATGAGTCCTTGTGGCTTGCTATTCAGTACTTTATTTTATATATTTTTTCAAACTAGATAAACTCGAGAGATTTGTTATTTCTTTCAGTTATAGAAACGAAAATAGATTGAATGCATTTCCACACACACACACACGCGCTCTCTCTCTCACCGCCTCTTTCTTTGTGTTTTTCTGTACCTTTCCAATTTGCTAACTTTTTGTTGTGCCATAAACCCAGAGTTGGCTATTTTACCTAACATGAACTTCTTTTGCACTACTTACTCCATGTGCGGGAAGGAAGGCACAGAGTATTGTGTGTCTATGGGTCTATGGTAAAGTCGACTGGGAACTGGACTTCTCTGATGTGTCTATGTAATTTATGAATTCTGCTAACAAAGTTGTTTAGCTGCCAGGGTCTTGTTGCATGCCATTTGCTGTTATATCCATGCCTACATACATACATATGTGTATAAAAAAAAGGCATATATCTCCTTACTCCCTCTCTCTCCTTCTCTCTTTCTATATATATATGTATATATTTAGTGGATGTATGTATGCATATGTATTCATGTGTCGAATGAATGCCGGCCAATGTGCTAGTTCTCCAGTTGCAGTTGCAGTTGAGTTTAGTTGTTGAGGCAAGTTGAATGGAGTTGAGTTCGGTTTTAGTTCTTGCAACTGCTGACTAGGCATATCTTGTGCGTTTTTTTTTTTTTTTTTTTTTTTTTTGCTCGAATGCATGCAAATGTAAAGTCCGTTCGACCCAACGATGTTGTACGTTGAACTCTTGTCCATAAATGTGCCGGACCCGTCAAAAAGAAAAAAAGGGTAAGAGTGCTTGAGTTGAGGTTAGTTTCTTTTAGTTAGGTTTGGGTTTTCTTCTATTTTTTTTTTTTTTTGCCTATTTTTAGTGGAGCTAAAATGCTAACAATTAACCGAAGTTTATTGAACTCTCAAGTGTCTTCCGATGACGTAAAGGCCGTCAGGGAAAACCTTTCAACACAGCTGTGACAACTCTCAGGGCACAAACAAGCCGCCAGCCCAATCCCAATTCCAAACAAAACAAAGTGTCAATAGGTGGACAAATCTATTTGGCTACTAAGTCATGTAAACTAAAGTCAAGTCTCGCGCGTAGTTTAGTGAGAAGGTTGATTGAACTTGAATCGATTTTGGAGGAAGTTAAACGAACGGCTCGTTTCACTTTTTTTCCCCTCCCCCGTCCCATTTCCCTTTCTTCTCCTTTCCCCTTTTCGTTATTTTATTTTTCTCAAATATTTAGACCAAACTGACCTTCAGAACCTGCAGGATTTTTTTATTTTCTGTTTCTTTTTTGTGTGGCTTGTTTGGTCGTCTTTTCTATAGTTTCTTTACTTTCGAATGGCGTGCGCTTTTCTTTTCATTTCATTTTATTAGCTTGGCCCAAACGAACGGACATACACACACACCCCTACACCTACACATAGAAATGGCAATCATTGTGTAAATTGTTTACCCACACCCCCACCAAAAAAAAAAACAAAACACAAAAAAAGAAAGCAAAGGGAGGAAACTTGCTATTTTTCTTTTGGACTTCGTGGAATGTTTCTTTCTTTACGCGTTCTTTTGCCTTCCATCACACCTCCTTTAACTTTTCCCTCTGTCTCTGCCTATTCCCTGCCCCTTTTTTCAATGTCAAGCCTGGGCACGTTCTTGCAATTTGTTAGTTTTGTGTGTGTGTGTGTGTGTGTGTGTGTGTGTGGGTGTTCTTTTTACACTTACAGGAAATTCAAACAAAAAATATGAAATTAGCACAGAATTAGACGAATTGTCACGCCTACACAGCAAAAATTAGAAAAAAAAAAAAAAACGATAATCTGGTTGGTTTGGGGTGTGTTGATGTTGGCAAGGGGAGAAATAAAAGAAGAGAAATGCCAGAAACTAAAATGTAGTCTACTTTTCGGCTTACTTTAATTACAGCCCTCAACCGAGTCACAAGCCAAAAAAAATAAATAAATAAAAATGAGTGAAGAAAGTGAAAGCAAAGCAGCTAACAAGGAGGAGGAAAAAGAGGAGGAAACAAAAGAGCAGGCAATAGAAGTGGACAATGAGAAGAAGAAGAACAAGGAACAGTCCCAAATCAACTTAAAGCAAGAGGAAAGGGAAAATAAAAACGAGAAGGAGAAAGAACAACCAAATTTAGAGGTGGAGAAGGTGAATGAAAAAGAGAACAAGGGTGATGAGGCAATGGCAAAGGTGGAGCATTCCCAATCAGAGTCCGAGCCAGTGGATGATGAGAAGCCAGAAAAAGCCGCTGCCGTTTCCCCAACTAGTAAATCCGAAAATGGTCAACAAGATTTTGCTGGTTATGAGCAGCATATTTCATATGCAGCTGATGGTGAAGCCATCTACACGGACCCATCAACAAAACAAAAATACAAATGGTCACAAACCAAAAATAATTGGGAACCTTTGAGTGAAACAGAAGCAGTCAATGCCGGTGATCTCTATGAGAATGAGCACTATAAATGGTGCCAGGAAACAAAACAATGGTTACCCAAGCAATCGCAGACGGAAACCGAGCACTACAAATGGAATGAAGAGCAACAAAAATGGTTACCCAAACAGAAGCAGCAACCCGACCAGGATGTCACTTATGGCGTTGATGAGCAAGGTGAACGCACCTATACAGATAAAGATGGTGCCGTATTCTTTTGGGACTCAACAAAATCGGCTTGGTTTCCCAAAATTGATGATGATTTCATGGCACGCTATCAAATGAGCTATGGCTTCATTGATAATACCACGGCCGGCGAAAAGGAGAAGGCCGAAAAGGAGGCAGCCGAATTGAAACGCAAACAGGAGGAACTTAAACGTATGACAGCTGAGGCAGAAGCAGCCATGGCTAATGAGTTAGCAACTGGAACAGCGGCAACGACATCAAAGCGAAAAGCACCAGAGCCACCAAGTAAGTTGAAAGAAAAAAATATTAAAAAACCAAAGAAAAAGAACATTTCTTTATTTATTATCATCAGAATGGTTCGAAATGGATCCGTCGCAGAATACCAAAGTATATGTATCTAATTTACCACTGGATATCACCTTGGAGGAGTTCGCCGAACTGATGGGCAAATGTGGCATGGTTATGCGTGACCCTCAGACACAAAAGTTTAAATTGAAATTATATGCCGAAAAGGATGGCCAAATTAAAGGCGATGGTCTTTGTGATTATATCAAGGTAAGTCCAGTAAATACAATATTAATTTTCGAAACTGAAATCGAATTAGATGAGCTAAAAGTTAAAGTTTACTACTATGCAAATAGTAATAGGAATTCTCCTATACATATACTAAGAGAAGGACTTCAAGGTTGGCCAAGTGATTTAAGCGCCTTGATAGCCTTATCTTACCTGAGTCTATCACTGTATTTGCTAGTGTGTTCCTCCACTGTGTGCAGATTCAGGACCCGATGAAGGGTGGGATCCAGGGGCAGTTCATTATTTGTAGAACGTGTATCCGCTTATAGATCGATTTCGCAATTATTTCCCAGACCGCTCTCTTTGCTCTTAGGGTCATGGTTTTTTTTTGTTCATCATTCAACGCAATTGTTAAATTCTTTGGGGCCACTTTACAGCCGTAGCTGTTAGGAAAGCTATATAGGTTGAAACTTTTGATTCAGATCATATAGTTTGGTCTCTCTAATCCAATCCCTATAAAATATAATAAGCCATTTGCAGCAAGCGCATAAAATCAATGTTCTGATAAAAACAAATCTTCTTTGCCTATAAGACTCCAATCAATTTATTTACATTTTAAACTTTTTAATGGACACATCTTGATAAAGTTTTTACCGAACTGGTTTATCAAACAGTTGCCTTGAGAAACAACTTTCCTCTCATTTAAGCATATATGTACATATATTTAAATCGAAGTAGTTTTGTCAATTGATTTCAATATAAATTAATAATATAAATTCACAAGGTTTACTATTTCTTCTTCTACCCACCATAAAGACTAATATATCTTTCACATGATTATCGTGAAAAGTAACCTTCACTTATAATTCAATGACATTACCCTTAAATTCAAATTGAAAATAATTTTAATAAAAAAAGGTGGCAATTGTTTTTTTTCAGTGTTTTTATTTAAAACTTTTATTTTTTTTTATTGTTTGCTTTATTTTCGTTTAACTAAATGTAATCTGGCTTTATAAGTATAAGTAGTTATTTTTATTATTAATTTTATAGTAATAATATGCCATATTTATTGAAGTTGGCAGGGTCTCTGTGTGTGTGTGAGAGTGTTTGTGTGAGTGTGTGGGGTTGGGGTTGGATTGGGTTGACTATTTTGGATTTTCTTAACTTTTTCGATTGTTTTTTTTTTTATAATAATATTTAAAATTGATTAGTTTTTACTATTTGTTTATTTAAAATGCTTCATCGTCTATCTTGCTCACTTATTTACTTGGCGCTATTTTAAAAACTGCGTTTTTTTCTAATGAGTTTTTTATTATAGTGTTTTTTCCCCCCATTTGGAAAATCAAATTAGAAAAGGTTAAATGAGTTTTTCTTCTGCGTTTGCTGTTGTTGAGGTATTAAAAATACAATATAAATTTACATTTAAACATACAGTATATAATTATTGAATATATATAAACATACATACATATATATGTATATATATATATATTTGTGTTTGTAAAATATAAGTGTATAACCTAATTAGTTAGTACAAATAGTTTCGCTTTCACTTTTCAATAAATTATTGCTTTTGCTTTAGGCACAAAAAACACAATATAAAAAAAAAAAAATATTTATATATATATGTATAGATGAAAAAAAAACAGAGAGGGAATCTTATCATTATATTTCTGATATTTCACTTATTATATTTTGAAATATATATATATATATATATGTATATATAAATTTTCATTTCTGGGTGCTTGAAAGTTGACAAAAAATTGTGATTTAAGGAAATATTCTAATTGTAGTATGTGTGGGCATGTGTTGTGTGTATGTGTTTGAGTGACTATATGCTAGGCCTATAAGTTATATAGTGTAGAGTAAATACATATATATATATATATTGACTTACATTATATATATATATATATATATATTATCTGTACATTACTACTTCAAGTGTGTGCTAACATTTACTTCTTTTTTTTTTGCATAGAAATATTCAAATATTCTTTATATATTTATTGAAAAAAAAAGTTGATATCGTGCACTATTATTATCGGGGCTAAAGGATTATTATATCTCATATATACCATATATACGCATATATATATTTATTTATATATATACCAGAATCCTGCCCGATATTGGATATGTTCAATCGGTTCGCAGCAAGTGCAAAGGATCCAATTTCGGTTTATTCTATAAGTTTTCGTTCCGATATCAATACTTATCGTAATAATCGCAAATCGTAATCGGTTGAATTTCGTTTTGAGCTACACATTTGCTTCCTCCTTAATGCTGGCTAGCCGGTCCTTGTCCAGGATTCTGTCAATATATCTATATATATATACGATATATTATTTAGATACAGCATATAAAACTGAAATGTTTCTTTTAAGCCGTAATCACTGTAAATTGTTGAAATTTCTTTCATTATCTGCGATCGATTGGTATTGGCTGATTGGTTAAAAGATTGATTGATTGATTGGTTTCTGTATGGGATTTGCCCTGCTCTACTCTGCTGATAGATAATACTTGAGTCACACTATATATATTCTGAATATTTTTTGCTAGGCCGATATGTCTCTGGTATTAGTATTGGTTAGTTAAAAGATTTCTTTTGGAGAAAGGGAAAATTGGTTGGCTTTTTCCCTCTCTTTTGTAGTTATTGTGAGTTTTTTTTTTGTTGTTTTATTTCTTTTTTTGTTTTTTTTTTTTTGAAAGATTTACTGGGCATCGTTTAGTCGCATAGCCTCCTGTATTCTCTTGAGCTTCTTGTTCTCTTGGGCTTTATTGCGCTGATCCTGAATCTTCTTGCGGTTTTTGCGCATTTCAAGGAATCTGTCTTGATCACTTTGTGTCAGATGTGACAAACGTTCGGTATATTCGCGCAATTTGGTTAACAATGTTTTCTTAACCTCTTCATTAGCTTCTTGTTTGGCTGTTTCCACTTTAAGCTTCTGAGCCTTTGCCTTAGATTCTTCTTCTGCCTTATCAGCAGCCTCTTTGGCCTTGCGTGCCTCCTCCTCGCGTTTCATATCCTCTTCCAGCTGACGTTTGCGTGACTTCTCCTCTTCAGCTAGTTCCTGACGCAGGCGTTCCTCTTCCTCTTGGAGTTTCTTTTCTGTGGCTTCACGTTGCGCTATTTCCTCTTCACGATGCTTCTGTAATTCTTCTCGTCGCCGATTCTCTTCCTGCAGGCGCTGCAATTCACGCTGCTCAAAGAGGCGAGCTTCTTCCAGTTCTGCGAGCTGCCGTCGTTTCTCCTCCTCTTCTTGCTGGCGTTTGATTTGCTCTTGTCGTTGACGTTCCTGCTGTTCTAATTGCTCCTTCATAATCTGCTCTTCACGTCGCTTAGCCTCATGGGCTTCGGCCAATTCCTTTTCCTGATCGGATTTGGCTTTCAGTAGACGCTGATCATGCTCTTCGCGCAGACGCTTTTCTTCGGCTGCCCGTTGGGTGGCCATTTGGCGATCAGCCTCCTCCTGTTCTTCTCGTTGTTTTTGCAACTTTTCCGCTTGCAGACGACGCTCTTCCGCCTCCCGTTCTCGTTGCTTCTTTAAACGGTCCTGGCGTATTTGTTCGGCCTCATTGTCGATAACACGTTGTCGTTCCTCTTGCTCATGTCGTTGCTTCAGTTGGTCTAATTCACGAGCTCGCTGCTGTTGTTGGTATTCCCGTTCCTGCTGATCACGCAATTGTTGCTCTTTCTTCTTGCGCTCCTGCTCTTTGAATTTCCTCTGTTTATCCTTCTCCTCTTCGTTCTCCTGGTAACGGCGTCCACCACCTTGGGGACGCAGATCGTCAGGTATCTCAACAATGGGTTCGTGTTGCTGCGGCTGTTCTCGCTCAAGTTGTTCTCGCTCGAGTCGTTCGCGCTCGAGTTGATCGTGCTCTCGTTGCTCCTTCTCTCGCTGCAAACGCAACTGTTCCTGACGCTGTTTACGCTGACGTTCGCGGCGCTGCTGGCGCATCAACTCCTGGCGTTCACGTTTGCGCTGCTGGCGGCGTCTCTCCTTCTCCCTTTGCCGTTGCAATTTACGATCATACTGTGTTATTTGCTGGGGACTCCTTCCAGTGGGTTGAACAGTGGAGATAGTTAGAGAGCCAGGCGATTGGGTTGTTGTTGAAGTTCCTGTTGTTGTGGGACGCGGACGTCTATTGGGACGCCTCTGGAGATTGGGCTGGCCATTAACTTCATTGGGATGGGCCGTATTTGGGCGTTGGTTTTGCTGATTGCGTCCCCTATTGCGACGACGATTTGGTATAATAATTTCCTCATCACTGCCCTCGACCTTGACACGTCGATTAAATCTAGAAAAATAAACCAATATAAATATAATGTGAAATTCTATTTCTTCTATATCTATATCTTGTAGGTGGAATCGGTTAATTTGGCATTAAATATACTCGATGAATATAATCTTCGTGGACACAAAATACGCGTACAGCGAGCTCAATTTCAAATGAGAGGTGAATATAATCCGGCTCTAAAGCCCAAGCGCAAAAAGAAGGATAAGGAAAAATTGCAGAAAATAAAGGAAAAGTGAGTAAAATAAATTAAATAAAATAAAGAAATAATAATTTCCATTTACAATTACTTGTCACAGACTTTTCGATTGGCGGCCCGATAAAATGCGCGGCGAACGCTCGAAAAATGAGAAAACCGTAATCTTAAAGAATCTTTTTGTTCCCGAACTCTTTGAAAGAGAAGTGGAATTGATATTGGAATATCAAAATAATTTAAGAGATGAATGCAATAAATGCGGAATGGTGCGCAAAGTTGTCATCTATGATGTAAGTTGGATGAATGATTTAAAAATATAAATTAATCATTTATAATATTTTTTAATTGTATGTAGCGCCATCCTGAGGGCATTGCCCAAGTGAATATGTCATCGCCGGAAGAAGCCGATGTGGTCATACAAATGATGCAGGGACGTTTCTTTGGTCAAAGGCAACTAACCGCTGAACATTGGGATGGGAAAACCAAATACAAGTAAGTAGAAAATACAAATAAACTATAATGTTATAAATTTAAATTATTTCTCTCTTTCTTTAGAATTGAAGAATCTGCTTTAGAGGCGGAGAAACGACTTAATAATTGGGATGAATATTTGGCCAACGAAGAAGCAAATGAGGAGAAAACCTTATCAGCTGAAGATGTCACACCATAAGGTAAAAAATTTATTTATTTATTTTGTTTGTGAGTGTGTGTGCTGTTATTGTTGTTTTTAGTATATTGTGTTTTGTTCGTTCTAGTCGATTGTTGAACTGCTTACCTACGATCCTTATCGCGTGGTTCGATAACCTCCAATACTACCTCATTGGCCAGCTTATTCGGATAGGTGACGTTCCAACGATTATATATCTTATAACGATTCGCCTCACTGACTTTTGGCATCTTGTGTTGGCATATGAAACGCAATTTATCTGGACATGAACGGGCCGACCAACGATATTTCAAACTTGGATCATAGACTGCACAATAATTATCCTGCGGCTTGCTGTTGGAGATAAGTTGCACAAAGCTAAAATAGTTGCTTAAGCGTTAAATCAAGGTCTACTCAACAAGTCAATTAATGAAATATATATATATATATATATATATATATATATATATATATATATTGGAAAAGATACACATACATACATACATATATATGTTTAAATTGTAAATCATAAAGTAAACAAAAAAAAACAGACTCAAAAATAATAACAAAATGTAAAATCTAAAGTCTTACGTCGGATCCATTTTGCTAAATGAATTGTAGCTCAAATTGTTGCCAGTTGTCGACCACTGCCAAAGATTGTTATGATGATTGTAGGTGGCGCCAATCCAAATTGGTTCAAGATCTAATCGAATCATGACAAATCAAATGGTAGACATACATCAATTAAATCAGTTAACATTTGTCAAATTGCTTACAGATAATACTTTTCAATGATATAAGCAGAATTAAATCGTTTTTTGCGATATCTGTAAACAATTATTTTAAGAACAATAGCTTAAATATTAATAACAAAAATATCCTTAAGTACCGATTAAAAAAAACCTTTTTTTTTTCTCTTTTGTTAGAAATATAACAATAAGAAGAACAATGCAAAAATATGAAATTTTAATTGTGTATATATATTATGAGTGTAAATAGTTTAGATAATTTTTATTTACCTCGTGATTGCTTATCCTCTCGTTCCAGGAATATCCTTAATTTACGATCAGCATGTTTGTTTGGCTCAGCTAAATTGGCGTTTTTATCCTTGCAAAAGAAATGAGCTTCCAACCAACTGCTACGAAGCCCCACCAAAGAATAGCAATCGGTGCCCACTCGTTGAAATTGAGGTGGACACATGCCGTACATGCGATTCCTTGGTTTGGTTCCATCCTGACCAGGTGCAACAAAACTAGCTCCAGCACTGGCTGCACTTGTATGCAACTGGGCCAAAATAGTGCAGGCAACTGCAAAAATTAAGCAAAATTAATTAAATGTTTTTTTTTTTCTATTTTGACTTGACTGATCATCTCTTCGTTTTGACTTACATAATTGTAACAATAAAAATAGATAGCAGAACACAAAGTTAGCCATATTTGATTGGTTTCTGATGTTCCGATTTCCAATAGATGCACTCTGAGTATTCAGATTCAATGATCCGCTTGATAACTTTTTTTGTTTTTGTTTGCCAGCACTGGCAGAAGTTATCTCTGTGTGGGCACTCCTCAGGCGCTAAAAAGAAACCAAAAGAGTAGAGTGGAAATATTTGTTAATCTTTCGTCTGCTTATCATTTATAACTTTTTCACTTTGCCAAATGTTGATTTTATGCAAAAAGAAAAAAAAAAAAAACAACAAAATTGTGTACAAGTGTTTCCGTTGATAGATGAGCCCAAACAAGCCGCCGTCGCCTCCCCACGCATGCCAAGACAAATTGATCGCCGGCGAGTTAAATTAATGTTTCGGCAGATTTTATATTATTTATTGGCATTCATTCATAAACAAATTTTCACAGAAAACTGGTTAGGCTTGAAGTTCTTTGAATTAGCATACCCTACATAATATGACTACTGTTTAGAAGGGTATATTTGTTCCATGAATTTGTTGTTACAAAAATAAGTCTGATCAGTCTAAATACAAAATAAAAAAACACCATAGATTCTAAAAAAAAAACTAAAACTGAAAAAAAAACTACTACCAATGAAAATGTATTTTATTAAAATAAATTATTTATAAATATGAATATGTAAAATAAATATAAATGAAACAAAATTATTTAGTGTTTTTTTTTTTTACTCTTCTAGATTTTTATATAATGTAAAAACGAAGTCGTTATAAAGTTCATATACATTTTCTTATTCTGCAGCAGCACTTTCCTAATTGATTTCTCTCCTGGTTTAATTGCTCTCACGCTCTTAGTTTATGAGCTCTTCGAATGAAACTGCATATATTTGCTCTTTCTTAAAAGCAACCGCAATTAAAACAACAAAAAACACAGCGAAATTTTTCTTCAAAATCTGTAAGGGGGTTAGCCATTAAAATTACCAAAAAATCAGAAAAGTCCTTGTAACTCGGCCATTTCAAGGACTATCGGGATGTCCTTTGGCCAGAATGTAGCCCTTGAGATTTAGGATCGATTAACATTAACAAACCCTGGAAAGTCCTTGAAACTACCGAGAAAAAAGGACTTTTCTCTGTAGGAAAAAGTGGAAATAACTCGAGAGTCCTTGAAAGGATCAGGACGAAACTAGTGCCAAATGAATTGTAGTAAAAAGGACTATCATTTGGCTAAAGGACATTCAGATAGTCCTGCGGCGAGCCGAGTTATCAAGGATTTTGTGTTTTTCCACCATTTTTTAGCGCGCTTAGAAGTATATTCTTTTTGTAGTATACTTCTGGGGTGCAAGTAATATCCCGTGAAAAATTCAAAATTTAATTAAACTACTGCTAAAGTTCGATTAAATTAAATTAGTGCTAAATAAATTCGATTAATAAACACTATTATCTAACACAATGCAGCTGCAGCATTATTAATTTTTAATGAATTATCCGTTTTCATTGTATATTTTAATGATAACAATTTTTATATTTAAAAGCCAAAGAAAATCAGCCTTACCGGGACCTTTAAAATTTATTTATTTATAAGGAAAGAGGTTTTGCAAAAAGTACTATAAACTTTTTACTACATATTTTTATCAACAATAATAAAATAAATTAGGTAATGTAATGTTTGGAGAAAATCTACTTTTGATGAAACTTGGATATTTCAAATATATGTATATTTACCAAATTGGTAACTATTAAATTTGGTGCCAAAACATAATTATTTTTCATCTAAAACTCTATTTTTAAGCGATTATTCTTATGAAACCTATATTATATAGAACGGTTTTGTCAGACTTTATATACTTTCACTATCAAGATTACAAGATTTATAAAAAAAAGTAAAAATTAAATCTTGCTTCATTTATATACATTTTATATATTTCTAAATTATTTAAAAATAGTGAAATTAATTAAAACACAGGCTTAGATATAGGCGATATTTGTATGTATGTACATTATATGTTTTAGTTTAAATATTGGTTTTCCAATTAGTGGGCATCTCGCAGTCTTCACTTCGAATGATTATGTAGGGGAATTTTTTTTTTTGGTTAGTTTTTCTTCTTTGAAACCAATCGCTCACCTCACATGGTTAAATTGTATGGCTCATTTGTTTTCGGTTGGCTTCTTTGTATAGAATTTCAATTAACACTTTCATAACTTTAAGCAACTTGCCACCTTGGGTTAGCAACTGTTAACTGCTTCTGTTTATTGGTGATGCTTGTCATTGCATTCTATTTTCAATTTGTTGACTTTACTGAATGCCAATGATTTGTGTGTGTGTGTGTGTGTGTGTGTGTGTGTAAGGCTGGTGTATATGTGTGTGTGTGTGTCTGTTGCCCATTGCAGTGACCCACTTAGCCCGTCCATTATAAATTACTGAAAACGCTGCTTGGGTTAATCCGCAAAGCTGTTTTAGTGGGCTTTAACTCACTGTTTGGCTATTCTTAGATACTCGTTAGTTATAAATGACTGACATTTAAGATATTTATAACACATCCGTTTTATCTAATATATAGTATATATGTACATATATCTATTTTGTAGGAAAGGAAGTGACCCAGAATGATTTATACTTTTTCTTTTAATTGACAATTTCAGCTAACCAATATGTATGTTGGCTTAATGAGTTTTCTTAGTTGGCAGGTTAAGTTACATTTTGAACTCGTTGAGTGTAAAAGAAAAATATTGCAGTTGGTTTGTGTATCTTTATTAATTTAGTCAAGGGTTAAGAATGTTTGGTAAAGCTCATCGTACAACCAGTTATAAAAGAATTTTTCACATTTATAATTGTAAAATTAATTTGTGATTATTCCCTAAATATATATCCAAATTCTAGTATTACTATAAAAAGAAATTTAATCATAATTATTTTTTTTTGATTGCACATCTTTCATTTGAATTAAATCCATTAACAAAACTACTCAAAACTAGAATAGGAAACTATAAATATATGTTTTATATTCCTTTGAGAATCGTTTAAAATTTCTGCACTTTATGCAAAAGTTGTAAAAGTTTTCTAGTCACTCTCTCATGGCAATATGATTGTGTCATTTTAATTGAGCTATTAAAGACCTCGTGTGTGTGTCTGGTGTGTGTGTGTGTGTGATGTATTCGTCGTCGTCATTCCTCCGCATTCCCCAAGAGGCAAAAAGTAAACATACAATGAGATACAAGGCGTGCGCACACATTGAACGTCATTTAAACTGCTAATCATATATAATTTTTGTTGTAAAATAATTCATGTCCACGAACACAAACAAATTAAAACGGCAACAAGACAACAAACAAAAACAAAAAACCTATAGTTAAGAGCTAAGGCCAGGGGTGATGGGGAGGTAGAGAATAGTGTTACAGACACAACACGGCTTCTGGTTAAGAGAGGGGCAGCAAGACAGCAGGTAATAATAACTGGCTTGACAACTTTACCAGACACAGCGGCTATGACGACTTTGGCCAATGTTGATGCTGCTACTGCTGCTGCTGCCGCCGCAGGTTGTGCCACAACGATTGGCTTGGCCCTAGTGTTAAGACTTTTCGCAAGAAATTCCTCAATGATGACGTTAGACTGAAATTGATCTTGGCAATGGTCATCGTCACATTACAACTTGTTGACTTGCCTTTGAGAACGGTTAATAAAAATAGAAAAAGAAAAGATACGCCGACAGCACCCACATGGTGGGTTATTGAAATGTCTATATAATATAAATGTCTGTGAGTAGGCCCCACATTTGACTGATTTATGGACAACTTTAAATGCAGTTACAGCTGTGGGTAGTGACAGATGACGACGACGACAACGACATTCAAATGTCATTTATGTTTATCTATGAGTCTGTGACCTTGATCTTGAACTTGAGTCTGGGCGGGGGTTTTTTTTTGTTTCTTTTTTTGGAGTTCAGAGTTTTGGGCGTGCCCCCAACATTATTATGCTTGATGTTGCTGCTCTAAAAATGTATTTTTAATTTGATTCTCACACGAAACACAAATCAATCAACCACAAGCAGTAAAACAGAAAAGAAAAAAAAAACGAGAAAAAAAAGAAACGACGGCTAAGGCTTAGGCTAACCCAAAAGAGTTATAAATAAAAGTTGAAATCCTCCCTTACCTTGCCTTGTCTACCTACCTGGCTACATACATATTTTCCTACCTTTGATTGCCCCTCTCATAGTAACCTTGTCGAAGAAGACCTAAGCTAGGCCCCATTGAAGGCTAAACATAAGCTCATCATTATGGTTAAGGGAATTGAATAATATTCTGTACAATAATTTTCAAAGCACGTGTGTTCTCGAGCCTAACAAAAAAAAAAAAAATGTGTGTATGTTCTCAGTTAATGAATAAGTTAGATCAATGTGAGAGCGAGAGGGGGTAAAGAGGAGAATAGTTACAAATTAGCATAAATAAAGTTCTTGGAAATTTGTTAAGTTAACATGAAATTTGATATATAATTTGTGAAGCGCAAAAAAAAATAAGAACCGAATGAGGAAATCGACCACGTCTAATTGAGATCTCTTCAACAGATCTAACAAATAATTTAACAAATAATCCACCCACATACTTAACACAATATATATACATACATATATATATATATATCGCATCGCATTCGATCGCATCAAAACATCACTCAACACAACTGATCAATCAATCAAATGCTATTTAAAAGCAAAAGTTGTCTATACCCCTCAATATATTTAATACCCAGTAATCGTTAATTTACGGACAGGTAGATAAGGCCTATTAAAGTATAAGTAAATTTTTAAGTTATTATTTATTATATTATATATATCATGGATTTTATAATGTCCGCCTTTTATATAATTTTATATACTATGATTTAGATTTAGACTATTTATATTTTGACTTTATTTTTATTTTTTAAACACAAGAAATTTTACTATTTTTTTTTTGCTTTACTATATATATGTATATAATTTAGTACTAAATAAAAAATCATTCAGTTAATTATTATATGTATGATACATAGTGGAAATGGATTGGATTTATTCCTTCTATACAATCAAAATCCTATATAAATCATATAAAAAACGAATATATGATAATTAATTTATGATTTAAACATACATTAATTTTGATATGTCATATGTCTTGGGTATTTTCATAGTCGTTGCACGATTATTATGCAATTGAATAAACGGTATTAGTTTTGTGTATAACCTCTTCAAACCAGGTTCAATGTTAACAACAAATTGAATTCTATAAATTATATACCATAAATCACTTAGTTGGGGGCGTCATTTCCCCCCTCTTTCCTTCATCTACTTCTCAATCTGTTTCTATTTTTTTTATCCAAAGCAACTAAATTAACCCGTTCTAGGCATAATTAAGTTGCCACTTCCAAAATAAACCAAATTTACATAAATAACAAAAAGCAAAAAAAAAAAAAAAATACGTAGTCCAAGGAAGGAAAAAAAAAAAAAAAAAACACGCAAAATCCGGTAAGGTGAGAGGTAAAAAGACAACAAAAAAAATATAAAAAACGAAATCGAAAATAAATTGTAGACTAAATACCAGTTTTTGCGGTTTAATTAAACGGAAATGTGAAGAGTATATATTTTATATATACGTATCTTCTACCGTATACCTGAAATAAAACAGATTTTGTATTTTTCGTTCCTGTTTCGGTTTTTTTTTTCTGAGCTTCGTATTTCTGTTTTTATCTGTGGCTTAATTAATTTATGCGCATTTTATTGATTTTCATGCAATCACAAACCGCAAATGAAACGAAACGTAATAAAATAGTTGAAATAAAAGTGCAGAAAGAAAGAAAAGAAAAATCAATTCATTGGTAGAAAAGTGAAAATGTTTGTTAAATCAAACCGTGGAAATTGCTCTACTGAATTCACGTTCGATCAAAATGAAAAATCATTAATTACTCCGCATTTTAACTTGAACAGCGTGTTTAAGTTGAAAGATGTGAAAAGCTGTTGCTCCTGCTTCTGCTACTGTTGGCATTACTCCTATCCAGGTCTTTTAGCTCTTTAAATTTCCAGTGGCATAGTTAAGGTAGAAAAGGGGGCAGTATATATAAAAATATAAGGTTGCTAATTATAGATTAATTATTATAATTATTTTTATACTCATAGGATAAAAGTCCCTTAAAGGTATGTAACAGGCAGACCCCATATATGTCCCATAAAGAAATGTCCGTCTGTCCGTATGAACACCGACATCTCAAAGACTATAAGATCTAGAGCAACAAAATTTGGTGTTAACATCTGTCTAGTCTATACGCAAATCAAGTTTGTTTTAAAATTCTTGCCACGCCCACTTTCGCCCCCGAAATTTGGTAATAACGTATAACTATAGCTATATTACAGATATAGCATTTTTATTGTTTACAATTAACAAAAAAATATAAATAATAATAATTTAATAATATGAAAATGCACCAGCTGACCAAATGTTTTTCAAAATCGGGTCGGAATAAATATCGGTGATATATGTACATATGTGTGCAAACTTTGTACTGACTTGCCAAGTGGGACATTGTTGCAGCATACAAAGGAAATTTTCTATTAAAATGATGGCGGTTTCGAAAGAATTCAACTTTACAGGATATAATTGCTTGCTTTATTTCTTTAATATCTGTTTTTGGTTCATTTTGAATGAATGGAGAACATCTTGAGAGAACTAATAAAATTAATTTAACTTTTTATTTATCTTCTGCTTCTGGAATTTCTTTTATTGCTTTCTTATATCATCTTGACTTTGTTTCACATTTCTCTAGCAGCTGTCATCACTGTATAAGGATTCACTTTGTAAACGTTTCGCGTCATTCATGTTGCGATGCAATCTGTTTTGCTACACGTAATATCTTCTCTTTCACATTTGGTTTAACATCTATCATTCTGTTTGTTTTCCATCCAATCCCAACCTCCCCGTTTTCTTATTTACTTACCCTTTCAATATAGTTCTAAGTTGTTCTCTTCTTCATTTTATGGGAGTATCAAAGCGTTTTAGTTTTATATATATATTTATTTTTTTTTCGATGACACAAAAAGAAGTGAAAGTCATTTTGTGGACGTTTTGCTGACAAGTCAGTGTCATTGTGTGCCATCTCCCTTCATTGTTTCATCGTTTCGTTCTATCGTCTATTCCTTTGAAACATTCATTCGTTTACTTTGCTCTTTTAGTTTTAGTTTCTGCCTGCTCTTTCTGCTTCTTTTTTTCTTGTCCCCGGTGACGTATACTTAATGTGTTTTTGTATCAAGCATACGCCATGGCTGCCAGCAGGCATGAGACTGCATTTTGTTGTTTTTTTAATTGAATTTGAGTGCATTTAAAAAAGTTTCAGTTTCAGTTTTTAGTTTTTAGTTTGGCCAAGTTGAAATTAATTGAAAGTTTTTCCTTTTCATGTGGCCAAAGGCCTTGGTATAAACATTGCAAGTCGCCTGGCCGAGTCTGTTTGGCTTTAACCATCAATTTGGCTTGGCTTTGGCTTTAGTTTTGTTTTTTTTTTAT
Source organism: Drosophila emarginata (assembly GCA_037075365.1). NCBI lineage: Eukaryota > Metazoa > Arthropoda > Insecta > Diptera > Drosophilidae > Drosophila > Drosophila emarginata. The sequence goes on along the minus strand of JBAMCD010000014.1, from coordinate 1,733,579 downwards.
TTTTTATATGAATAGTTGTGGGTGTGCGTCTGCGTGTGCTTATGTGTTAGTGTTTTCTCAAAGAGCAGTCAATGGGATTCATCAGAACTCAATCAGAGCAGAGCTGCAGGCCTTAAAAGATATTTATCGCCATCATTTCCGTTGCAAAAAAAAAAAAAAAAAGAAAGAAAACAAAAACCACACATACAAATGACGCATAAAAACATCAAAAAGCTACCTGCTTTCAGACATAAATATATAGCACACAGACATATATATATATATATATATATATATATATATGTATATACATATAATAATGTATAGGTGTATAGGAACACTATGACATAATTTTTAAAAAGATTCAGACTATCAGCTGCACTAATCGCCTTAAGTCTGACTCTGTATGTCTGTCTGCCTCTTACCTCACCTCATCTCATCTAGCAAAGTGAATGGGCGCAGGCGCCAGCGGCTACGTCAGCATCTATAACATGTACCCAAGAGTCATGCATACCATAGTTAGGCAGTCAGTCGGCAGGCACTTGAAGCAAAAAACTGAACTCAGCTCAAGTGATGTCATGCATCTTAAATTTATGACCTAGTCTATCTACCTCCACCCGCCTCCCGCTCCCCATTCTCTCTGTCTCTCTGTGCCTTTCATTCTCACTCTCTGACTCTGTCCCCCATCTCATCGTTGTGTCTCCCCATTTGATCTGACTGTGTACGTCCGTTTGTCTCTGGGGCGATGATGTAAATTCTGCCAAATGCCTGATCTTCTCTGTGCTTTTTTTTATTTTTCTTATCCAACAACATACACCCTGCAAATGTAGGGAATATGCTTGGCTATATCACTTTAATTTACAATCTATAGTTATCTAAAACAAGAACATTTTCATTTTTTTTCTATTCCTATGAATTATCTTACGAGGCATTCTTAAGTTATAATTAAATCAATTTAATTAATAGATATAAATATAAAAACATATTTGCTCTTTTTATTATAGATTAGATAGAGTAAATAAGACTCAAGAGAAATTTATATACTATATATTGTCTTATTCAGGATTGATAAGACAATTTGATTAAAACTTACAATAGACAATTCGAATCTTTTATCAAATATAGAGCTTTGCTAAAATATAAATATTTCGCATATATAAAACTGATTATTAAGTTAGAAAATGACAAAAAAAAATTTTTTTAAATATAGAGGGTAATTCTAAGTCGTTCATTTACCTAAGTCCATGACATTCTTTTTGGTTATAGTTATGCCTACACACGAATGTACATATTTTTATATATACACTTATTATGTATGTATGTATTTTTATTTTTTTTTTTGCCTATTGACGTTTATGAGCCGTTTTCATATTTCTTGCATTGACATAAAAATGTCACTTGAGTAGCTTAGTTTTTTTTTTTGTTATTCGTTTTTTGTATTTTTTTTTGTTTTTGCTCTCCGTTCGACTGTTAAAATATTTTCTATTAATTATTTCAAGTTCAACAGACAGCGCAAGCAACAAATAAAAGCAAACAAGCTAGACAAACAAAACAAAATTAAAGACAATGAAAATAATAATAAAGAAAAGAAAAAAGAAGCAAATTCTTGTTTGGCTACCGTTTACAATTTTTGCCTCTCTGATATTTTCATTTGGAAGGAAGACGACAGGAGGACAACAAGAATTTTTTTTTTTGTTTGCCACTTTTCAGTTTTGGCCACAAATTTGTCGCCTTTTGACACCGACGCTACTACTACTACTTTCTCCTCTCCTCTCCTCTTCTCTCTTCCTCTCTCACTCTGTCTCTCTATCTGTCTCTTGTTCCCTGTGGCTCTCGTTTCTTCGCTTATCGCCTTCCTGTTTCCATGTGTCATGCGGCTAGCTAGGCAATTTGCCTTCAAATGCAGTTTCATTCTCTACTTTGGGCTTTGGCTCTGTTTTGGTATTCAGGTTCTGGGAAATTTTTCGTTTCCATTATCGACGCACGCATTTTGTATGCTTAGTTTAGACAGACCATCTGACCGACCAACCGTCCGCCCACTATCCTCCTGTTTTCCCAATCTTCCATTTGGCATTAATTTGGTAAGGCCTGGTCCATGGTCTTGGTCATTGTTGCTGTTGGTTGCTGTTGTTCGTGTCAACGATAAATCAAAAAGTTTTATCTTGTTTGTGACCCGAGATATTCTGCCTCTCACTCCCATTCCCACACTTGATAGAAAAATTTCAAATTAAGACAATTCTGTAAATTCTTTTTATTTTATTATTACGATATCGTATATAGAGTATTTTAGAAAGATATTGCTAACAGTCTATCTATCTATCTATCTATCTCTCTCTTTATTTTCCATTTTACACAAGGAATTTTCAAATATTTCCATTTCCTTTGTGGTTTTGTAACTTCCGGTTTGCTTTAAAATAGTAATTTTATATATGTGTTTGCTTTTTGTTTGCCCTTTTCCTTTATATAAGATACATTTGCATTCTAGAACTTTTTTCCAATTCTTTTTTTCTTTTTTTTTCAGTGTAATCTGAATTTCACATCATTTACAGACTGACGTAAATTTTGCCTCTTGCTGTGTTTTCTGGCTTTTCCTCTTTTTTATGCATGTGTTGCAGAAAATTTTTGGAAAATTTTGTAAGCTTTAACAGAACACAAAAAAAAAAAAGTTTAAGCATATCAAGTATACGCAAAGTTGACAAAAGCTTAAACTAGCAATGTGAATGTTTTTCTGGTTGTTGGTTGGCATGTGGAAAATTCACTCTACACATTCGTCAGACACAAACTCAAACAAACAAACAAACAGAAAGAAAAAACAGTTTTCATTTCGATTTGGTGAGCCTTTACCCCTTATTCATCGACATCAATTGGGCCATATGCACTTTATAAGAAAGGATGTGTAGATTAGATGTGTAGATTTAAATAAATCTTTCGATTTCATATCTAGTAATCGAAAGCTATTCATTTTTCCAATTATTTTTTTAAAACTCAGTTACAAAATTTCTAACCGAATTTTGGACATTTACATTTAGAAATACCACAACTAAATAAAGCTAGTAAGTAATGGGTATATTATAGTCGATGTCTTTTAGTTACTTTTAAGCCGAAACCCTTTGGTAGTTACCTTGATTTATGTCAAATACTGTTGCCCACCGATTACCATATTTGTGACTTTGAGTAATGGGTATATTCCAGTCGAATCGGTTGAAATAGAATCCTTTTTTTTTATTTTCTCATTCACTACACTGTGGCAGGACAATTTTATAAGAGAAAAAAAAGGTGGGTGCAATGCATCATCATGACCATTTCGAAGACCACCTCTCCATCACCTAACTCTCCTAACTCTTCACTCTTTTTATTTCTATTGACTTTACGGCTATGCAAAGTCTGCATCAATATGTGAACAGATGTGTGTGTGTGTGTGGATATATGTGGGCGTGGCATTAGCTTGATGCCACATTTGGTATTTTTTAATCTATATGTTAAATTATTTGATGTGCCATAAAAATGCCAAGGCAAGCACAAATCACAAATCGGCCAAAAAAATCGTGTGAGTCCGAATTTGAGACTGAAACAAATTGCATGCAAATTTCAAAGCTGTCATAAAAAGTCAAAAAATTTAAAAAAGGGGTAAAAAATAGCAGCAAAACACCGAAAAGAAAAAAATTAAATTTAAATCGATGACTATAATAATTTTAAAGTCGTGTTTTTTTTTAGGAAATTCTACAAATATATATATAGAAGTTGAAACTGAATGATCAACCATTGCGTCTGATGAATTTATCGCTCTATCATCTTTGACTTAAAATGACTTTGAAATAAGAAGATGAACAAACAAAAAAAAAAGAAAACAACTCACAGACAACACAAATTGTTTAAATATTTGAAAATTTGTCATAACCCACACATAAAGTAACATTGAAAATTATTACGCATACGCCAAGTGAAATAGTTGTCAATTGTAAGAAGTCTCTGTTTGTGTGTGTGTGTGTATGTTAGAGGAAAGGGGTAGGGGTTGAAGATTAATGGAAATTAAAGTAGAAGTGGAAATATAAAAAGGAAAAACATTCAACCTTATCGTTAAAGCATAAAAAATGCACGTGTCGATAGTGTTAAAAAATTGAACAAAATAAACATAAATACTAAACAGAGTTTTGTGAAAAGCGCAAATAACTAACCAGCGGGGGGAAGGAGAGAGAAAGAGAGACAGAGACAGAGGGAAGCAAAGTTAGCATAGTGTAAAGAGGTTGCCATCGTCGTCGTCGTCGTCTTGTGTGGAAATAAATATAAATAAGTGTAAATGAAAACCGTCGACAAAAAGATGAAAATGAAAATCGCCGCTTGCCATTGCACAAAATGTGCGGTAAATATTGACAATTGGCAAACGCCGGAAAGTAGTAAGAGGAGCGGGGGGATTTGGGTTAGAAGAGAAACTAATGTAGAGAGGGGCGGTGACGGTAGGAGAGCTGGATTTCATTATGGGAAAGCCAATTCTCTGTGTGGGTGCTTTATCATTGCTAGGTGGTTGGCGGTTTTACTTGGCTGTTTGCTGGTCAATTTGCATTAGCAAAATGAACTGCAACATTAATTCGATATGGCCCAAAGAGGAATTCAATTTCCGTACAACGACATTGACATACCCTCCTTATTTTTCTTTCTTTAAGTTTAAGCTAAACACTTTTTAGTCAATGAAGTGATTTGATAGAAATTTTTACTCAATTAATCTTTATATATAACTAGAAATAATAATTATTGGATTTCATTGGTGTATTAATAACATAATTTTAAGGGATTGTCAAAAACTTAAGATAAAATATCGAATATGTTACGATTTTAATATGGATAGAAATAATTTTTTTTTTAATTCTTAAAGTTGACAATTTTAATAGAAAAACTCATCCATCCATCCACCTATAAACCCATCCACCTATAAATCCGTAAAGGGTATATAAAATGGTGAAAAAACCATTACATTTGATATATGCCAATGCATTTACCATTTGTTTTGCATTCCATATATATATGTACATATGTATATATTTATTTTGGTTTAGAATTACAGGCAGGAAAAAATAAAACGAAACTCCACTTATATAAATATACATATATTAGCAGATATGTTTTGTGTATATGATTATTATTTGATCAAAAGGCAATTTGGTAAATGCATAAATTTCATTTTCAATGTAATTCAATTTTATATTTTAGCCATAACCACACACATTAAATCATTTACTAAAATGTTGACAACAAAAAACCCAACAACGATGTCAAAATGTCAATCTCATAATTGAGTTGCATTCGAAATAACTTTTACAACGAGAAAATCATTTTAAATGTATTCCATTTAAGGGGGGCAAATATTAATGAGCTTAGGTTAAAAAGAGAAAGTATGACAACAAAAGTTGTTAAAATATTAAAAATCTTGTCTTATTTAAATATGTATATATTCTAAATGATTTTGACTCTTGATTTGATTGTCTCTAAAAAAAAAGAAGAGCTTTTGTTTATTAAAGAAAATTCAAATTATTAAATTTGCTATTAACTTTAAGCATTAAAAAACAGGTTTTCCTTCTAGAACTTTTTAGAATATTTAATATTTAAAACTTACCTATGGGACAAACGCTCTGTTGTATTAAACAGCTGATGGATAAGATTCCAAGTTTAAAAACTGCAAAAAAAAAAGATGGAAATATATTTAGAGTTTATATTTCGTTTAGGTAAGCATTATATGTATTTTTATCACAGATAGAAAGATGCCAGAAAAAGAAAAGTGTTGCAAATAAAATGTTTCAGCTTGGAACTGCCACTGGAGTTGCAGCTGGAGAGTAGAGAGCAGCTGCTAAATCAGCGAAATCTCACCCAAAAATAATAAATAGTATATATTTTTGTACATACATACATATGTACATATATGGCAGAATAGAGCAGTAGACTAGCAGTAGAGGACCGAGCATAAGCTGAGGGAAGGAGATATGTAGGAAAAAGGGGTAGGATCATAGCCACTTGAAAATGTCACTCTGCTTGACATGGACAGAGATCTCAATGGGGGGCATTTACCATTTGCATTTTCTCTTTTGCTGTCACCCTGACGTCTTGTCTCTTTACCTTCTCCTCTTCCTCCTTCTCTCCCTCCTCTTCCTATTAAATCCAGAATCTGTTCTGACATTTTATGTATTTGTTTTTTTCTCATTGTTTTTTTTTTCTTCTTCTGTTTTTTTTCATAATTTGCTATAACTGCAATATTTTGATTTGCAATTGTTGTTGGTGTTGTTACTGCTGCTGTTTATTTGTTTGCTTTGACTAGCAACTTTTGTTTATTTGTGAAATGTATATACGAGTAAAGAAGAAGCAGCAGTTGGAGAGAAAAACTGAGAAGTTTGCTTATGCAAGTGAAATTCTCATAATTATGCTTTGGATAAGGAGAGTAGGGGGAGAAAAGGTTCCTTTTTTGTAGTACAAATTTTGCATATTTCCCTCCAAATTGTCGACGTTTTTATGATGCCAAAAAAGCAACAACAACAAAAGCAACGAATATAACAAGAACAACAACAGCAGCAGCAGCAACAACAACAATAACAAATTATTGCATAAATTTTGTTGTCAGCTCCTTTGAGCGACAAGAGAATGAATGAAAGAAAAGTTGATTTGAATTTGAATTCAAATTCAAATCGAAAAAGCGCGCGCGCTTCGTCGTTTTGCTAGAACAAAAATAAAAACAAGAAGCCAACCAAAAAATAAAATAAAACGAAATAGATCGAAGAAAGGTAACCAAACGACCATATTCAATTTTCTATACTCTTACATTTCTGAATTTTAAGTGTACAACAATAACCAGCATATTTTGAGTACAATTGATGTTGACAATTCTTTAAATTAAAAATATATAAAATAAGGAAAATAAGTTTTCTAACTAACTCTACAATATGGTTTTTATATATATTTTTAGTTTTTAGATATACATACATATATATAAAGAAAATTTCATTCATATTAGCTGTACAAACAGAAGTATATACAGATCAAAAATATTTATACATTATCTATAAACCCTTTATTATTTAGTGTATAACAATTATCCACTCTCTTTTTTTGTCACTGTCTCCGCCACTTCTTTTCCACTCTTTTCTCTCACTTTGGTGCCTTAATTTTTAAGTTCTTTTTTTATTCAGCTTTCAATTGCCATTTTGCAAACGAGAATCGATTCAATTCGAATTCTTTTCCTTTTTGTTTTTTTTTTTCTTTTTGCTTATAAATTTCAATTTAATGAATAAGAAAAAATTTAGGAAACTTTTTGTCTGCATTTGCATAATTTGTGCCAATTGAAACTAATCAAACTAGATATTATGATTTCTATCAGTTTTTTTGTCACAAGTTTTATTTCGTGTGCTTGTGGTTATTTTTATTTTATTTATTTTTTTTTTGGCGTTGGCCACCTGCAACGTATTATTTATGGGGCGTGGTACCTCATGTTGTCCCACAATATAAAATAGAAAGTAAAAGGCATCTCTTATTGTTGCCCAAATTTGGCAACTTGTACATTTTTATTTTTTCCTCCCCCATTCCCAAAAAAGGGAACACAAACTTTATATAGACAACAACAACAACTCAATTTGATTTGCATAAAAAGAGAGAGAGAACAAACAAAAAAAAAGAAAAATGATTTGCCAAACTTTTGCAGTTGCTGGCCAAATAAAACTAACCAAATAACTGGTAAAGTGCAAATGCTCGAATAATGGCACAAAAAGAAAAGAAAAATAAAAACCGATATGGGAATGAAAAAACTTACGGAATCTATTGAAAATGTGATGGTAAAATGGCAACAATTTCTTTTACAAGTGATCATTTTTTCCTACAATTAGACTATGACAATAACAAATTTATATTCTCTTGTTAACTTTTGCAATTTTTATCCAAAATTGTTTGGTTTCGATAAATGTTCTTTTGCCAATCTAAAATGTCAATTCTTAATATTTGTTAATTAATTTATTTTCGTTGTTAATTCAAATACACTCGTCTCATGTTGTTGGTTTCTTGTCATTCTCAAAAGAATAAACTAATTGATTAGGGCAAACCACAAATACAAATAAAATGGATACCAAATTGTTGACAAGGGATTCGTTTACTCTCTCAAATTGGAAATGAATAATATATAAGTGTAGTTGTTGTGGGCATATGGCAAAGCAAATTTGTTGTGCGGCATTAATAATCTAGATTGCAAGTTAACAATAAACTAATAAATAGACTAAAAATAAAAGGGAAATCATACAATTTTAGTTTTAGAATTCAGTTTGGCTTTCTAAAAGGTTTTTTCTTTTTACATATTATCAGAGGGAAAACTTTTCAGAGATTATTTCTCGTTTCGATCAGTTTTCGTTGAACTTTTCTTCTTTTTTTTCCACTTTTCGATACTTGTTTGAACAAGCTACAAAGTCCTCCATTTTCTTGGACTAACTTTAAAATGTATTTTTTTTTTGTTTATCGCTATATATAAGCTGCTTATAGTTATAGCATAAAGTTTTTGCACATTTTTCAGAAAAACATTTGGACTATAATTTAGTTGACGTTTTTGTTAGTTAGTTGTTACATTACTCACTTTAATGGCAGTTGATGTCAATGATGTTGGCCCAAACTGTCAATTGGTTGGCAACTGTATAATCTCGCTGAAACAATATTTGTTTCAAGTAATTATTATTGTTGCTGCACTTACTGCTGCTGCTGTCGGTTGACAAACGAAATTGGCTATCGTCCATCTGACCATCTGGTTTCTGGCCTCCTAACTGATTATGCAATTGTCATTAAACATTTAGATTGATCAATATTTAAGTGGAAATCGTGGCCAGTTCTTGGTTAAAATGAAAATTCTATAGAACTGGGCTAACTATTGACCCGACTGAAAGGTCTAAAGGTGGGCATCATTTTTTTTTTTTTTTGTTCCTTAATGCCGTTAGCGCTTAACCTGTCCGCCGCATAGTTCCAAAGGCATTGAAGGCATTAGCCTGTCTGTCATAAAAATTATCTGGCAGTGCATTGATCGTGCCACAAATTGCGTGGGAGAGGGATGGGGTGGAAATAGGAGGGACGGGTACAGGCAAGTGGAGATTTAACGGTTCTCATAGCCACCAGGAAAGGAAAGAAAAAAAAAAAAAAGTAAAAGACAAGTAAGACAAGACAACTAACTAAGCCAATTGCCCGCCAGACACTGAGTGAGATATCTCAATCGACTTAGTTAGATGCAACATACACACACACAAACGGGAACAATTTGTTGTTGTTGTTGTTGCTATTGCTAGAGCAATTTGCACTGCAGCTCTATAGCTGCATCTCTTTGCTTCCCGTGTAATCGTCTGTTCAATCAATTTGCAGCAAGTTTGTCCAACTGATTTAAGCTGCAAGTTTATCGAATTAATCGTTTGGAATTAGCTAGCCTTCGTCGTTTCGGCCTCAACTCTCAATTGAAGCTTGTTTTTGTTGCACTTCTCAGCTGTCACGATGAGAAGCGCAGGGGGTGACGGGTGGGGTTGGGAGGCGGTAGAATGGTATAGTGGTGGTGGCATGCCGCTAGTTGTTAGTAACCCCTCCCCCTCCTCTTGTAAATGTAAGGCAGCGTCGGCAGCTAAATTGCAGGCAATTATTTTGTTTGTCAGCGACATCTAAGCAAAATGCTTTCACAAGTTGTTTGTTTGCCTTGCATCTTGTTAATTATGAATGAAATTTATACTGAAAAGCATCAAGAGAATTAAACCACAATGATTTAGATGCAGAGACAGAAATAAAACTGAAACTAAAACACAAGATACATACATACATATATCCACAATATGTAAGTACAGTGGGTACTTCAAAAGAAAGACAAGATATTGGAACGTTCTTCGATATATATGTATATATAAATGATTTTCTATTTATCTTAAGCTTTAAAATTTTTGATGTCTTGAATTATATATTTAATACATATAATATAATATAAAGTGAACTTGTTCGTAACAATTTATTTGAACTATTATTTTTATATATATTTAATAAGAATTTAATAAGACTATTATCTTCATATACATACTTATAAACTAAGTTCAGCAGCTTCAATTTACACCCCTACTTGGCATAGGTTGCTGTTACTTAATAGTTTATTTGCTTTCTAGTTTTGTAATTTTCTAATTGTTTTGTAGTTTCGGCCTACCAAAGCCGAGAGCAATATAAAGGGAAAAGAGTTAAGAACGAATTATTTAGGTTGCTTTTTAAGTCGGTTCCGAATCGTAAGATTAAGACTTAAAAAAAATATTTATTCAGAGCTGCTTGAATTTTTCAAAATTTTTTTCCACATTTTGAAGATATTAATGAACTTCTTCATTTCACATATCCTGCACTTTGATAGTTCAAAAAGAACAAGATTATTTAAGAGAAATACCGTAGAATTTCTAATTCAAATTGTCAGAGATCTCCACTTTAAAGTAAACAAATTGCACTTTTCCAGAAGCGAATTATGTTAGAAATCTAGTTTAGATTATATAATATATTATCATATATGTATATCTACGTTCATTTTATATAAATATATTGCACACATCTTTCAAATGTTAAAGTTAAAAAATTTTCATGTCTTAATAGATGAGTGGGTGTTTTTTTTTCTATTTTTTTTTGTATTATTATTATTGTTCCAGTATGCAAGTTAAACGGTAGCCGCTAGGCAGTCAGACAAAACTGATCGTACAATTAGATATGGTGAGTGAGTGAGTTCTTTTGTACAAATGTCAGTCATAAGTATTATAACCGCCCACAATGCACGACAAGCATATCATAATGATCATCATTCAGATGATGATGATGCTGCTGCTGATAATGATAATGTTGCCAATGTGGGCAATGTTGAAGGAGTTGTTTCTGCTGCTGCCGCTGCTGCAGGGGGTTGATGGCAATTTGTTCAATTGCAGCAGCAGCAGCAACAACAGCCTCTTGGGCGACGAATCGCGCATTTAGCTGTCTGCATCTAAAAAGATTTGACACACTAACCTCATGGCAAATGATAGCCATAAATCTTATTTTGCATAAATGTTTATATGGAAAAATTTGTCATTACTTTGACACACACACACACACAATAGTTTACATTTATCTATACACTGGCATTGGGTATTTCTTTTCTTGGAAAGTGATTCAAGTTAGCTACTTAAATATTTGCATAACTCATTAACTCACCCAGATGGTTCCCCTCCCAAACAGTACCAGTATCCCCCCCTTCAGTACCATTGAAGAAATAGTTTTTTTTTGTTACTTTTTTTTCTTTTTCAGCGCAAAATATTTTAATTAGCTTTCTTGGGGGTGTGGCCCAGAGAAGAGCGAACAACAGCAACATATATACATCTATACATACATAAATACATACATATTTTGCGTTTGCTAATTTGTTGTTGTCAACAAGCCTAGCAAACATCTTTTGTGTTCAGCATTATGGAAAGATTGTGCAAACAAGTTAAGGCAAAGCACTTAAACCATGGGCGCCACAACAAACGGTGTTATCGATAATCGGTTATATTGAAGATGTGCTTAAAGTGAAAGTAAATGAAACATTTCATTCTCTTTTGAAAGAAACTAAAACGTTTTATTCACTTATTAGTCGATTATTTAAATTACTAATAACTCTTAGCTCAATTGTCAATATCCAACTTTATCCATAAGTAATAACAAGAAAGAAGCATAAACTTGTATCCCCTTTAATTTTGAAGATTATCAGTGACGCCCCTGCTAGTTGATAAACAATGCAGCACGCAGAGATTGCGGCATTTGATGGGTGTGGAGAAGGGTGAGGAAAGAGAGCGCACCATTAGTTGTGAAAGAGAATTAAAGTTAATTATGCAAATTTTAAAGTTCCTTAAAACTGAAAAGGTGACAACTCTATATCAGATCAGGTTACAGAAGTCAATTTATTTTATTCAATATAAAGTTTCAGTAGGCAAATGAAATTAATTTCATTTCTTCTTCTGTATGGCAACTTTTCTTTCGGTCTATGCTAAGGTGGCAACTTTAGACAATTGTAAGAAGTCATTTTACAACACTTAAATAGAAAAGTATTACATATTTTGACTCTAAGCTGATTTACAGAAATTCTTTAAAAAAAAAAATGAGTATTTATGAAAGTGGCTTATATAATGTAATAGATTACATTTTGGCTAAAAAGAAATGCATTATGGCAGATGTTCATGCGCATGAAATGTTAAAAGAAATTTTAAAGAATAGTGAGTTATATAGTTTATATATATCAGATCAGATTGACGATGCTATGTTATCTTGAATTTTATTAGATATATATGAAATTGGCGTACAGACCTCCGATGCAGCCAATCTTGCTGGTCGAAGAATACCAAGTTTCTTTGATTTGGAGCGTACTTATAATTTTATGAATATTCCAGTTCAAGGCCTTGTCAATATATGGATTAATGATCCTAATCGAGTTCATCCGATAATTGGAATACAGTCAGCTGAAATACCCGATAATGATTATCATGTGGCGCCATCCATCCTTTTATCTTTGCCCTTGAAACGTGAAACGGGTCATAGTGTGCATTTACACGAACATTTGCCAGAATTTCCCGGTATTCATACGTATCAAAAAACTTGGTTAGAGAAGCAACAGGATCAAAATTATATTGATACCCGTGATAGTTCCGCTGCGAATCAATTGAAGATACAAAAGGCTCTTAATGGTTACTATTTAAGATCTCGGAAATCATATTCTTTATTCCTTACACCACAGAGCACTAATTGTTATGATGTATTAGCCGTAGAGCCATCAGATTTAAGGAAACCAGCCTTTATGAGTGCCCTTCTTTCACCAAGAGAGTCCTGTAATCAGTATCCCATGGAAGACGATGATGAAGAGGGCAAGTTTATGAAATTAAAAAATTTAAAAATTTTGCTTTTTTCTTTTTTTTCTTACTAAATTTATCTATTTTACAGCTGTTCTTGATTCTCCCTTTATGGCTGCGCCACGACAGAAAAGCATATTTCCTAGAAAACCAATACCAGATGAAGATTTAAAAAAAATTCCGGCACCACCACCGCCAACTTTCGTCTATAATCGATTCACAAGGATTGATCCATCCGAATCATCGGAAGAAGATGAAGAGACGAGTGCTGAAGAGGACGAAGAAGAAGGAAAAGAGGAAGGAAACGAAGAAGGAAACGAAGAAGAAAACGAAGAAGAAAACGAAGAAGAAAAAGAAAAAGAAGAAGAAAAGGAAGAAGAATATAGCTCAGAATCGGAATAGAAGTAGATGAGATGAATTTTATTTAAAATAAATGAAGAAATGCTTCACATCAAACCACCATGCATCAAGAGCAGCACCCAAAAAAAAAAAAAAAAAAAAAAGGTGTACAGGGAAATAAATTTCTTTCAATTACAATTCATTTAAAACTGCCACACGTCACCGACACTGGCGCACCATCAGAGATGCCTCTCTCCCTCATTCCATTTACCATTTACCAGGTCCCATTTGAAAATCATCAGAGTTCAAAGCATCGCAGTGTTCTGCAGTTGGTTGCTCCTACTGCTGCTGCTGCTGGTGGTGCTGGTGCTGGTGCTGGTGGTTCCTGCTGGCTCTGGCTTCAAAAAGTATTAAATAACTTTGTAATTTAATTAACTTTGACGTCGACGACGTCTGCTGCTACGTCCGCGCCGCTTAACTTTGATTAACGTTTTGCAATTTTTCAACAAGTTTTACCCTCAACTTTCGCTCACGTAGCCATTCAAGAAGGAGCAGCGAGCAGCCGATGGAGAGGCTAAAGGATTGCGACTATGATTTTACTTAAGAGTGTTCAGATTACAAGGGACTTTTGGTCTTTAGCAGAACTTGAGCGATTTGAAATTCTAGAGTGGAAAAAACACAAACACATACAGAACATGAAAGGATGAGATGAAATTGAGAACGGATAAGGAGGAAGAAAGTATACATTATAAATACAAAGTAAATCACAATTAGCTTTGGGGAGATTTGCAAATCAAAAGACTACACTTAATTTATGTATTTATACAATAAATAGATTTTTTTTTTGCTCATCATTCAAATGACACGTATTGATTGTTGTCAGTGCATATTAACCAGAAATGAATGACTCAAAGAAAAAACCGAATGTTTAATATCTTATCGAACGATAAGTCAATAAATATTCATTCATTCTTTTCTTGGTATTTCCAATTGAGTCTTATTTTAAGACAGTGGAGCTAAAATATTGTATAATCAGTAAAAATATTTCAATGTTAAACCACTGCACGCTAGAGACTTAACCTTTTGATCTTTTGGCTAGTTTCATGTAAGGTTAGGGGGTAGTGGTAAGATTAAATTGTTAAGACCTTGGTCTCAATACTAAAAAAGGGTTATTTTGCTCAATTTTTAAGATGTCATTTAAATATGAAGAATTTACTGAAAAGGTAAATATAATATTGTCTCTTGGCAATTTGAACTTCAAAGTAAAACTTTCTTCAATAAAATAAAGTTTTATTCTACATAGAAAACGAAAAAGAAAAAAACTTTTATAAAAAATTATATTTTCTTGATAAACTTTTCTTCATTTGACTTAATTTAAATTGATGTCTAAAAAACAAAAAAAAAAAAATAAGAAGAATTCAATGAAATCCTTTTTCTATAAGTATGATTTCCGGTGATGATTTATTGAGCACCTGTGTGATGTGATGTGTGAGTGATGCATGTAAATGGAATTTTTGAATGTAAAATGAAACATATTGTAAAATTCAATTTGTTGTTGTTGATTTTTGTTGATTTCTTTTTTTGTTTTTCGCCATTTAGTCATCATCCTCATTCAAATTGCTCCATAATGATGATAATGATGATGATTTTTATTTGTTCAACAATTTCTTTTTACACACAATTTGACTTTGATTTTGTGGCAGCTGTTGGCAGGCAGCATTTAACTTGCCAAACTCACAAATTTCTTGTTGTTGCTTGGCTATTGCTATTATACTATTGCTGTTGTTGTTGTTATTGTTATTGCATAAACATAAACATGAACAACAAAAAAATTACATTAAAATTTGTAGCCAAGTCATAAAGAAAGGCCAAAACAACACACAGGCAGACACACACGCATACACACACGCATACACACGTACACACACGCAAATTGATGAGTTAAAAAAAAAATGAAAAGACAAATTTCTTATTTTTAGTTGAACAAATCGATTCGACAATGATATACCCTTTATACATATTATACATACAATTTTGAAATAAATGCCAAGTCAACAATTATCGTTAAAATAATTTTCAATTAATAAATATTTAATATGATCGGTAATTATAGTGTAAATTTTTTAATAAATCGTTTTGGATTGAGTTGCATTAGTCAATAAAAAGGTTACATATAAAAACATTCTTATATACAATTTATAAAATTTGATTACCAATTTTATAGTAACCTAAAACACCGTATTAACTTGGCTCAATGGATAGATGGGTATCGAGCAAAGAAATAAAAATAAACGAAAAAGCTGACTTGGAGGCAGAAATTCTTTCATTTTGTTTAGACTTGATGCATTTGCAGTGTTATTCGCTGTGTACCCAATTCGTTTGTCATTTTAACCCAGTTTAACCCATGTTGGCCATGCATATATTCCAAATCCGCATATACGTATTTATGGCATGTTTGCTTGGCCACAAAATTTAGATAAAAATTGGTTACGCCAAGTGCGCCCCATAGTGGAAAACTATGTCAATTTTCTCGACATTAAAGCAAAGGCGCATCTATAAATGTATAGATTATTTTTCTATCTTTATAGTTACTTTTCTTTTTCCTTTTTATTTATTTTTGTTGCTATTTTTTTTTTGTTATTTATTTTTAGTTGGTTGATAAAATATGCCTACAGAAACGGAAACATGTTGAGGTAAGGGATGGAGGTATGGAGCCACCAGTCAGGAATCGTTGGCCAATATA
The DNA here is from genome assembly GCA_037075365.1 of Drosophila emarginata. Classification (NCBI taxonomy): domain Eukaryota; kingdom Metazoa; phylum Arthropoda; class Insecta; order Diptera; family Drosophilidae; genus Drosophila; species Drosophila emarginata. The sequence goes on along the minus strand of JBAMCD010000014.1, from coordinate 1,717,658 downwards.
TTTTTATACATATATAAACAAATATATGTACATATAAAAAACAAAAAAATGTCCAGGCCTGTCATAAAGTTTACATTTTCATTTCCGTTTCACATGCATGGGTCGGGGCGTTATCTTGTTTACCAGCCCCCCTAACCCCCCGCAAAAAAAAAAAAGAAGGAGAGAAAAAAAAAAAAAACCATCCGCCCAACCGTATAACACAACGTCGCCCTTCATCTTTCCCCCCACCCTACCAGCCACAATAACACAAAAGCCAATTTTTTCATAAATCTTTTGCTGGCCCCCAGTGGCAGCTTCACCTTCCCTGTCCCTTTTCCCGATCCTCTCCCATGTCAGTTGCCACATTTTACTGCTGCTGCATTTAACCTTGTTTTTATACCCCATACCCTCTTTAACCAAAGGGTAAAAGGACATTTTAAGTTCGCCAATATGAATGCTATAAAACGGGGTTTATAGTGTAAAACATCTTTGATCAGTGATCAAATGGTTTAACTGCAGAACAACTTAAGCATTTTGGTTAACTTCTTTTTTTTTTATTTTTTGAATATTGATCGATAGATTGCGCTTTATACGTACATATGTAGGTCATGTAATGATATCAAGATTTGTAAAAATTCAAAAGTGATAAATTGGATCAATCTTTTTGGAAAAGGATATGCTGATGTCGTCCCTTTACATTGATAACGATATGTTTCCCTCTCTCTCTCTCTCTTTCTCGCTTGATATACACTTAAAATTTAACAGCCATTTCGTTCACTCATGTTACTCATACGCCAAGTTGTCTGCTCTTAAAACCAAATTGCTACCTCGTTATAATTATGATGTTGTTCTTGGACTGGTTAACAAGGGCGTCATTTCGCAGACTTTCGCCTTCACCTCGTCTTCTCTCTTTCTCTACCTTGCTCTTCTCCATCCCGCTGTTTCTCTGGAATCAATTCAAGTTCACGCCTTAAGAGACGTGGCGCGTGTTTGAATTTTACTTTCTTGCCATTTTCCATTTCCATTTGCATTTGTTGCTTTTTTTTTCACTTTCTGCTGCCTCGCCTCGTCTTGCCTTGCCCCTAACAGTCTTGGTGCTCTGTGGCAGTTGCTTTAGCCCAACTGCTCTTGGTTTATTTGATTTTTATTATCAAGCAACAATTTTCTTTTACTTTTTTTTTTGTGCTTCTTTCTTTCTTTTCGTTTGCGGCTCGTGTTATTTATGTGTATTTTATTTTGTATGCTTTTTTAACGCACATACAGCCAAAAAGGAGAAAGAAAAGCGAGAAAAGGCACTGAGCAAACGAGAAAAGGTAGCGGAGAGAAGAGAGATGCAAGGGCGTCATTTTAGCAAATCGCTCGGTGTTCGACCGTGTGTGTGCGTGTTTAGCATGAAAATTTTTCTTCTTGTCCTCTTGTCTCATATGGGAATTACAAATTTGCACAGCAGCCTCAAAGCTACAATGTAAGCCTAACTATAAGCAATGGGACAAACGAGGCTATCGGGCAGACGGATGAATGAATGAATGGTATGAAAAGGATAAGATGTAATAGTAGAAAGAGAATATAACATTACAACTGATAGTAGCAAACTGGAAGAGAATAATAGTAGGGCAACCTTTTTCTTGTTAACTGAGATACAACAACAAAACATTTTGTTAACAAATGAAAACAGTTTTCATATAAATTTGCATAGTTATTTCCTGGTACTAGCACACAAAAGCCAATATAATTACATAGAACAAAAGTTGGCAAATTCTATTCTATTAACTTTTATTTTATAAAGCGTATTTATCATTCAAAATGTTCTGTATTATATATTTTAGGAGAACCTAACTTTAAAATGAACCATAACATATTTTTACCTTTTATTTGTTAACAAAATTTGCTATTCTCTGATAGCTTATCACTTTACAAATAGTTCAATTGATTTACCTACATATATATTGCTACACATGGTTTGTTTCACATAAATTAAAATTAAATTAGCATCATTATTAAACAAAACAAAAATTAACATCTAGTCTGAAGTTAATTTATATATAGATTAAATTTCACACGACAGCATGCATAAATCACATGATTTAGTAGTTTGATTAAAGTGTTTTGTTTTTTTTTTTTTGTGTTCTAGCTATGAACCCAATTTCTTATAGGCCAGAGTCGAAAACGTTTGTTTTATTTTTTTTTTCTTTTTATATATATTCATATATATATATAGATATTTTTTTTGGCACAACTTTCTTGTTAGCTGGCATAGTGTTTTCTATAGTTTCTCGAAAAAGGCGACTAACTAAGCCAACTCAAATCAATTGTACGTGTTATTTTGCACGTTTTTGTTGTTACTGTTGGTGTTGCTGCTGCTTTATGGCTGCTTCTTTATTATGTATGTAGTCAAACTTCACCTCCTGCCTCTATATAACCGTTCCCTCATCATCATCATGTGGAGCCAGGGCTTTCTCCAGGCTCTGTATATCCTAGTCATAGTATGTAGAAATAAGTGTGTGCGTGAGACTCGGCTCGTTTGTTACTCGATATTATGGCAGCTATATAAAAAGTGACATAGGTACTGGAGAGGGGTGGAGACAGAAAGAGAGAGAGACAGAGAGAGGGGGTGTGGGTATGGGTATGGAGAAAGCAAGTGTATAACATTATATTTTTAGCATCGCTTTGCTGAATTTATGTGGGTAACGTGTTAAAAATAACATACAAGCATCACTCTATGATAATATTACGTATACGTATTGTGTCCTGGGTCCTGCCTTAATTAAATTGATTGAATTTGATGGAAAAGTTTTATCATCCCGCCCACCACTTGCTCTATGCTCTTCATTTCTCGTGACTGTTCTATTAATTTCGCTTTCTTACATTCGGTGTGTGCGTGTCTCTTTGTCTCCCTCCCCTTTGCCTCTTTCTGTAGGAAAAGCAATTAGAGCATGTTCCCTTTGCAGCATCACCAGCTCACCAAGTCGACTCAATTATGCATGTTGCACATTTCCATGAAAATGCAAAAGGAATTGAATTAATAGAAAGGCGATGGATGGGCTAAAGAGTAGTTTTAGTAGTAGTACATTTTCTTCAAGCTACGTAAGGCAAATGAAAATGTTTCTGAATACTTAATGTATTTATAATGCCAGAAACGTGCAACGTGCAGATATTTTAGACATGTCAAAGCAGCACCAGCAGCAGCAACAACAACAACAACAACAACGGCAACACACAGATGCATCTTTTCTCCAGGCATCTCAAGTTTTTGCTTTGCTTTGGCATTACTTCCGTCAGTAGGTTGTCTCATTAGCTGCATTCTAAACAGCATTTAAGCCAAAGCTAATAATGTTAATGATAATGATGACAAAGTTTTGCATTTCATAATCATAATCATGGCCAGATGCAAGACTTGAGACTACCTCAAGGCATTTATTTGCCGTTTGCGTCACAAAGTCTAAAGGAACAATGGCTACAACGACAATATTCAATTCAGGACCGTTTCCAGGGCCCCCTGGACATTCATGTATTATAATCTCATATATATTTGAATCCTATATACATACATCTCAATCTTCATTCTATTAATTAAACATTTATATAAAAAAAGGGGTTTTTTTTTGTGTAATTGAAAAAAAAGTTATCCCACATAGTTTATCATTATAAAATTCTATGAAAAAAAAAACCGGATTCAATATCTCACAATTAATAGTTTTGAAACTTGGTTATGTGTTCGTGAAATGTCTTGGAATATTTTTAGAATGGCAGAGCTCAAATAATTCCCTTGGGGGGAAAAAAGCACATAAGTGCTTTGGTAAATGGAACATGCAACGGGAAAAATATCAATTCCAGAACAAGGAAACCTAATTTCACAATTACTATACACTCGGGAATTCATATGAATATATATATATATATTTTTTTTTTGTATTTATTTATTAGGGTAGGATAATTAGGGTATCTTAACAGACGGAAGTTCATATGAATATATGTAAAGTTAATTAATTTATTAAATTAATATAAATATAAATCTGTCTTAATTATATAAAACTTTTATCTCAGTTACTATTGCTTGATCATATATAAGATAATTTTAATCTTATGTTTTTTAATGGAATTTTTCAATTTCATCCTCAGTGCCGGACCTGGCGAAATTTTAACAAAAGATTTTATGAATGAAAATTGTGTTTAGCAAACAAAACAAAGCAAAAATAACAACAATACAATTTTAAACAAAGTCTAACTGTTTACTATTATTGAGCGCATGTGCAACTTGTTGGAAACTTTGAGGAAGTCAGTTTTAGATCGGAGTTGCCGATGCTTGAAGGTCTTTATTTTAACCTCGAACTACTGTAATTTCCTAGATGTTTATAGTGTCTATAAAAATGTATACTCTATAAATATGTTGATATATAATTCAGTATACATACATATGCACATGCATGTGTGTGTATGTATGTATATAAAAGGCCTTTCCATTTACTCATTTTATTGTTCAGTTTTTGTTGCTGCCACAAATCAAAAAGGCAAAAAGAGGCAAAAAAATAACCACAAGAGATCTTTAGGCAGTTAGTAGCCTGTGCTTTTGCCTGTGCTCTTAATGTGCCTGAGATGTTATCTTAACCATGCTTTATCTCTGACTTAAGTCTACTCTCTCTTTTGGCCTTTTGTCCCTCTCTCTCTCTCTCTCTCTCTCTCGTTATATCTGTCTCTCTTTCTATCTGTATCTCCATCTCTATCTTACTCTGCCTAATCAATTTCAAATGGTTGTCGTGCCGCATACCGCAGCATTTCAGTTGAGTTTCAGTTATCAGTATTTGGCAATCTTTTTGAAATATTTTTTCCATATGGCTGCCGCTACCGCTGCTATTGCTGTTGCTGGTGCTGTTCCTGATGCTTTAGCATCATCTTGTTTAGAGATTAAACACCGACAGCAACAACAACAACAATATCAGCAACAGTAGAGCAGCAACAACAATGCCTGTCAGCGCCAGCAGAGAGGCCGCCAGGCCAACATAAAAAAGGCCAAATGTTGCAAGCAATTCATGTATATAGTACGATTATATATACATATGTATACACAATGCCTGGCATAAAAGATACAATGAAATGTTGCCAGCTGCTTTGTTTTTAATGCCTATGCAGCATGTTGCTAAAGTGCAGATAACAAAACGTTTTAGAAACAATAAAATACTTTCACCACAGGTGATTAAAGTGAAATTTAAAGAATTCCCTTATACAATTTAAATGGGTATAGATAATTGCCAGCAACATTGACAAACATTTATTGGCAACATGTTGCTTACAGAAAAAGTCAATGGGGTACAAATAAATTTCTATTGCTGCAGGTCATAAACAATTTGTAAATGATTATATATACATATATATGGATATCTACAATGAATCTACTTCCTATATAGATACATACATGCATGCATACATATATCAATTTCTAACAAGTGGAAAAAGCTTTTCTGCCCAAATATTTATTTGCATTTTGTTTAATGTGCTGTGGAGCGGGCACAGGCCCAACCCACGACCGATTTGCCATTGCCCATCTCGTCCCATCATCGCATCGATCGGGGAATCTTCTTCATCATTATTATCATCATTATGAGTGTACTCGTATTTACTGTGTGCCATCCATCTCTTTATCTGTCTGACTGTCTGTCTGTCTCTCTGTCGGTCTGTCTGTTTATCTTCCTGCATGGTGGCATAAAATAAGTTGATGTTTGGGCTGCTTTTTGTGTTGCAGTCTCCTTCGTTAATACTCTTTTCGCAAAGAGCATTTTAGTTTGCTACAATTCTGCGAAGATAGCACTCATTTAGATATAATATTGTTAAGTGTGACATATTTGAAAGTGTTTCTACGATTCTTTTGACTTTTTATGGGTCGGACCATTGAGAAAATTCCTCTACTTTTAAAAAAAGGATCAAATTCAATGAATTTCATTTGACATCTCACAAAGATTTTAAGTAAAAGCAGGGTATAGAATTCTCAGTATATTTATAATTGGGCAACCAAAACCACTCGTTTTGTTTCAACTTTCGCCGCATTGCAACCGATGTGAAACGTCGTTCTTCTTTTTATTTTTTTTTTTTCTTTTGTATTGCATTCCGCCAAAATCCCCAAGTCCCCCAGCCAGTTGACTATATTTGTTCTAACTCTCACACACCTCTCTCTTTATACCGCCTGCTCATATATGAGCAGTATTTGAATTCAATTTGTGTTGCTGCTGCTTCGCCCAAAGGAGACACATTTTTATTTTTTTTTGTTAGTCGCGACCCTTCGACCCTTACTCCCTCATTTCACCTCTCTCTCTTTCTGTCTCTTCTTTCCCCTCTCGAACGGCACTTGAGTTGCCAGCTCAGCTTAGCCCTCATTGTGCCCCTTGACCTTTTTGGCTCTTGTATTCTATTTCGAAACGTTTCAACTTGAAAATATACATTTTAATGCTGTGAATTCCTAGAAAGTCGTCAAGTCTATTCTGGTCTTTGCCCTTGATAAATCTGTAAAATTTGTCCATTTTTACTTTTTTCTATTTATAATATATGGAATTTGTTCTATTGTTTGTCTGTGTGTGTGCCTGAGTTGTTTGTTTTGTTTTTTATATCACCTTTCACATTTTGCTTGCTTATTTTGTTTTATTGAAATCAATTTAATGAGTTTTAACAAATGTAAATGCATTTGCTTTTTTTTTTTTTTGATTCGCGATTTATTTTCTTTTGTCTTTCGTTTGTGATTTTTAAAAAATGCATGACTGCCCCCCGTCGCTTGCATAGCTCCCTGTTGAGTTAAAACTTAAATTAAAATGAATTGAAATTAAATTTCTATGAATTCAAACCATTTAACAGTGTCACATGAATTCCATATTATTAGATACATGTTTTTAGTTCATTCATATATACATACATATATATTCTATATTCTTTTATTATGGTCGATTTGATTTTTCAAATGAAATATTTAATAAATAAAACACAAATCGTTGAAATATTTTATGCGTGAAATGCATATCAACAAAAAAAAAGAAAAAAGGCCAATTGTCAATAAAATTGTGTGGCCGTAACCAATATGTGCAGAAAAATTGTTTTTTTTTGTTTTTGCTGAAATCTGAAACGGTTTTTGTTTGTTAGACTATTGCCCAATGAGGCACAAAGTTTGTGCATTTTAAACATTGTTGCAACCAAATGGTGAACACATTTCTTTAAAATCAGACCAAGATCCACTTGACAGAAATACAACATTAAATGTAACAATGTTTCACCTTAGTCAAATTGGAAAATATGCTAAGAACTATTTTTATATTTGCTCAGTTTAATGCTTATTCTTTATTACTTTCTATTTTAATATTTAACCCTTTTTTTTTGCCTATTAATTTACATAAGATACACATTTGACCCTTTTTGCTGTCGTAGTTCGGTTGGTTCTGCCCAAATTTGATTATAATATATAAACCAATAAATGACTAAGTAAAAGTCTTTTAAATCTCTTTTTTTTTATAATATATTAATCTATGTCTTTGATTTACAGCAGGTTGTAGAAAGTAGGGCAAATTTAAAATGTTTTCCAATTTTGTTTTATACCAAGACGTCAGCAATGGAACATACATATATTCACTTTGATGCTCAGATTCTTTGAATTTAAGTGTCATTTTTTATCTATGTATATATATTTCTTTAAATATTTTGTTTTCTTTTTTTGTATTGTAGTTTTGATATTGTTTATATTTAAGCGAAATATTATGATAAATAGGTTTCCTACTTGGTATTGGTATTATGTATACTTATGTCAATTCTAATAAATATATGAATTATAATTAATTATAGTTGTACAATAAATTGACTTCCATAAATTTCAACTTAAAAGTTGTATTAAGAAAATATTTTTTTTAATTCAAAACAACGTTTAAAAAATATAGAATTTTTGTTTAATAAAATATACAATTGACTTAGTTTTACAACAAATATTTTACAACAAAATGTTTCGTAATAGTATAGAAACATTAATAAAGTTAGTACTTGCACAAATGCTAGCCATGTCCGTATCAGATATTGTCATTGCCATTCCATTTCACGTCTGCTTTCATATTCCGATGCAAGTGACATTTTTTTCACAAAAATTCCAACAACTGTTGTTAAATATTTCATTTGTCATAATACAATTTTTTTTCTTTTTTTTTTTTTCGATGTCACTATTTCGAAATTTTGTTATATAAATGTTTAAAAATGCCAAAAGCGTAACGAAACGAACGAAATGAACAGGTAGCAGAATATCAAAGAGGGTGAATCAAATATCCATATGAAACAGACAAAAGGTGATTGAAAAATTGCCAATTATGCATTTTAATGGTTAAATTGAATGCTTTTTATTGTACAAATGATATGGATTTCAATGGATAATGGGAACAATTTACCAGACATCAAATCAGATTCACACAATTTTCAATAGCAATCATCGTCTGCCAGTCTTTCAATTAGCTCATTCAAAGTGTCAACGCATATGGCCAGATAAAATAAATTTCACACGAGTATAATATATACAATACATATGTATATGTATGTATATATAAACCATATATATATGTACATATATATCGAAAGAGACAGAGATTGTTTAACCTACATTTGGCTTTCGATGATAATGAAAATTGTCCATCTGCAAAATTTATGTATAATAAATCATCATGTGGACACACAGAACACATTTTAAATCTCTAATGAACCAGCAAAACATTCATTCAAATATATAATATGTAAAGCATATATTCAATTAAAAGAAACAAAAGAAAACAAATATTAAAATTTAAATTGAAATAGAAGCAGTCAAGAGGTCCACATTTGAAAACTATTTGGCTAGTGAAATGAATTTTTTAACTGAAAAACAATTAATAATCAATTAGATGAAAGAGTACAAAAAGAAAAACTAAAGGAATTTATACTCAACAAGTGTTTGCCCTTTGCTTTTTCTATTTTCCTTTTTTCTTTTATTTTTGGGTAACAGAAAACTAAACTAAGAACAATCAGAGCGCCGGGTTAAATAAGATATCGTCGAATTTTCCATACCCTTGGTATTAATTATAGTTAAATGATTCCCATAAAATTGTATGAAAAATATAGGAAAACTCTTAAGTTTGTTGCTTAAGTATCTATATATGTATGTATACTTTACTTTATTCTCTGGCATCGCAAACTGATCTTTGGAATCGACATGCTCTTTTAATTTGAAAGGGGTGAGAATGGAAAATTGTCGCCTTTCATTGCCCAGTTGTTGTTGCTGTTTGTGGCTGCTGAAGATGACTAATTTTCGTGTGTGTTAAAAATAAAGACAGGAAAATTGCCAAGAAAATTGGCACGCTTTTTATTTCGTAAGGAAAATCTGTTTTGACTCTAACCGAAACACAAAAAACAAGCACACAAAAAAATAAAAAATTAGGCAAAGACTTTTGAGTGTGAACCAATTAACTCATCCAAGTTGATCTGACGAAAATTCTTGAAGGCTTATCGGATATTATATTATATATATATAGTATATAAGTACATACATACATATAATACATACACATGTACATGTATAGTTAGTTATTCATAGTTGTTTTTTTTCTGTTTTTCTGTGGTTTGTTTTCACATATACACTCATTTTTCTTCTTTGAGGTTTGCCAAGAAATTAGAAATATTATTGCACAAAAGTGTTTGGTCTTATGTTTCGATAACATTTATAACAAAACAAAAATTAAAAATATTGCAAAACTTACGAAAATACAAAAGCATTGATGAAAATAGATTATGACGAAATTGTTAAGCTAAAATACATTGGGCATCAGGGCCGGCAAATTCAGTTCTATAGAAATTCGAGATGTAATTAAGGAACAAATTGTATTCAAAATGAATATATTAACAAAGTAAAATTGAAATAAATTCTTTGCATAGTTTTCAATATTTTCATTCTTTTGAAAAATTAAATTGATCTTAATTTAGTTAAATGTGATTCATTCAGGAAAAAGTTTCTTTGCGTAAAGATGTTTCCAGATAAGTATTTCTAATTTTAAAATTGGTTAGAACTTTTAATAAAATCTATCGCAAAATCTAAAGTCAAATTTCAGCTTTAATTTTTGGTATTTAGAATGTTACCATTATTATTAGATTTATAAAAATATTACATTTTTAAATGAATGGATTAATGGTATCACATTCACTTGCTTTAATATAACATAGAATTATTATATTATTTACTATTTGGAAATTTAAGCCCCAAATTAGTTTATTTCTTTGACTAAAACCGTCCCTGTTATTTTTATATTTCATATCAAAACCATTTTCATTTCATTTCAAATAATCAAAAGAAAAAATAATTTGGCGTGTTTATTGTCGCCACGAGCATTAATTAAAAGCCATATTTATATATGTATTAAGTATTGTATAGTTTACCCTTTATGTATTTCGTTTATTATGTAAAAGTTCTATAAACAATTTGCCGACTTTGTTGTATTTATTAATGAGCAATTTCAATGAAATCAAAATAGAAAGTCTTGCCCATTTGCCTTAGTGAAGCTCTAGGCTTTCTGTATCTCGAAAGAGGCGGAAAAATATGAGATGAGATGTGATGTGATGTGCAGGGTCAGGCCATGGCCAGGGTCAATAGGTTGAATGGGTAAGGTTGTTGTTAACCACCATAAAATAAAAGAACTCTTGTGGCCTATGGCAACTGATTTTTATAGATCATCCTCATTCCCATTCCTAATCCCATTCTCTTTTTCATTTTTCTCATCCGCAACTAAACACTAAAGCAGGCAAAGTGATGGACGGACATGAAGACTTCCGTTTTTCTGCCTGGTCTAGGTCTGGGCCCCGCTGCTTGGCCAGGAAATGCAAATAAACAAAAAGCCGACAATGTCGACGTCAGAGATATGCCATTATGATGCTGGTTGCTCCAGAAATAGGGAAATGAGATGGGGAGATGCTACTGCTTCTGCTGTTGCTGATGCTGTGAGGCGCCTCACAATTAGAATTGATTTTTATGTTCAGAGTCGTAAGTTTTGAATATTTATGCCGCCGCCTGTCGACTATTTTTGTCTTACGTATTGCATAAAAGAACTAAGTACATAGAGATCTGGCATTTGGCAGGAAAATCAGTTGGTGGCTGGCCGGAAAATTCACTAGCCGATTTATTTATGGCAAATGTTTGCTCTTAAATAGAACAAAACAGTACAGAACAGAACAGAACGAAGACCAAAAAGATTTAAATGTTTTACTAAAAGCAGAATCGCAGAATCGCGTCGCTCTATATCCAGTGAGCTGTTTACTTTAAGCCCTCTCGCTTTGTCTTACCCTCTCTCCATTTTATCCTCATTCTTAGCACAGTTGAGTTGATTATGCTTTATGGCGAATCGGCTACTGAACCATGGACCATGGACCTCTCAAAAAAAAAAAAAAAATTTAAGAAAAAAAAAAAATAAAATAGGAGTGACCCAGTCACGTCTGCTCACAAGTTTTTTTTTTTGTATACCCTGTTAAAATTGTCCAAAAAGTCAATTGGAAGAGGTAGCAGTAAGCATTTACTGTCCTAAAGTAAGCAAACATAAATATTCTTGATTGTTTATCTCCAGTAGATCTAAATACTCCAACTTGTTGTGTAAAATGAAAATTAATTCATTTTCGATGAGTCTATATAGAATATTGGGATTTAAATTTCATATTAATTTCTTGTTGTTTATTTAGTTAATGGGTATTAGGGGGTCGAGGTGACAAATACGTTTACAGCTTCGCTTATTTCTTTCATTTTGCTCAGTCTACCAATTTATGAATTTGCCTTCAGTTTATTTTTTTGCCTTTTGGGTTTCTTTTTAATGCTTAAACATTAACAGCCCAGAGAGTTTTGGCTTGGCTTTTTCTTTATTTGTTGCTCGTTCTGTGTCCCGTGTCCCGTATCCTGTGTTCCGTGAAGAGGACATTAACATTATGTATGTATATTCTCCTACATATATATATCTACATACATACTTATACATACATACATATTTTTGTATATATTTAATTCATTTTCTTGTTTTGATGTTGCGCAGTTTTTTGTGTGTGTTTTTTCTTTTTTTTTTGGGATTAGTTGGAGGTAATCGTTCGGGATTATGAATAAATGGCAAATGAATTTTATAGATTAGAGTAAAAGCAATTATAATTGCATTCAAATGGTATTAATAGGCGATCAAGAAATTAATCCTTTTATTTAAAGAAAAACCATTAAATTTCAATGGGGATTCGTTTGGTATTTGATAGGGGAAAAAACTATAAGTTAGTTGCCAACCGATTTAATTTTATCTATTTAATTTGTTAAAAGATTTGTCTGACTTTTGCATTTGTAGATTATGTGACAGCATCATATGTTGGATAATATATAATTCTATAAAATTTTAATTTCTGTCTTGAAATCTCTATCTCTTAGTTTCTTTATCTCATTATTTTTCAAGTGGCCGTCATTTGAAATGTCCTGGATAAGAAGTTCCTTATTTTTTCTATACTTTTTTTTTTTTGTTTTTTAATTTCAAATCGAGTGCTTTCATTAGCCATTTGCCTGGTGCTTAAATTTTGCATTATCCTCACTTCTTCAATTCACAGGAAACTCTTGTGTATTTGCCTTGGCTTGGCTTTCAAGCCACTGCTATATCCTCCCCCTTCTGCCTCCCATCCTTCTACCTTTCTTGCCTCATGGAAAAGTTCATGAAAATTCAATAAGTTTTCGTGCTTCCGAAAATAAAGTTGGGCGTGTTTTTATACTCTAACAAAGCACAAAAAAAAAAGAAGTCAAAGTAAAGCTAGGATATATATTCTTGATTATCACACGATGTCATGATCTGATTAATCAAAATCAGATACAGTAAACACAATTTCAGTGGGCAAAAAGCGAAACTCTTCCGGCCAAAATAAACTTTTTTTTATTGACAAAGATTTCGGTCACATGAAAAAAAACAAATCGAAATAAAGAGTATACAAATTTCGACATTTTAAAATTTAGTTTTCTTCTACGGTTTTATATGCTTTTTCACAACATTTTTTCCGGCTCCACGCTTTGGTAAATGATTTGGTTTTTTCTTTCTTTGCATTTTTTTCTTCTTTTTTTTTTTTGGGTGTTAATTTTATCCGTGACGGATAAGGGTGAGGAATTGAAAGAGAAGGGAAGAGTGGAGACTCATCATAAGTTTTAATTAGCCGCACTTTATGCAAACGCATTTAAATCAACAAACAAAACAAAAGAAGGAAGAAAAAGAAGTGGAAAAAAAAGAAAACTAAAAAGTTCCAACTTTCTAACGGTGTTTTTTTTCTCGCACTCTCTCTCTTTCTCTCTAATGAAAGAAGGGAAGTTAGGTAGGGGTTGGGCCAAGGGAAAGAAAGAAAATCAATTAGCCTAGTGGCTTCAGTCTCTAATCGAGAAAGCAAGAGAGATGAACTAGTGTAAAAGAGAAATAAAGGGAGAAAGAAAGAGAGAGAAACGTGTACTACAAGCGAGATATGAAAATACTCTTAGCCTGCCTGGCTCTGGTCCAACAGCTTCCGTTTCCTGTTGTCTGCAGTCAAGTCCAATCATTTGTGATGACTTTTGTCCTTGCATTTCCTTCTGCATTGGCCAACCATTCCATTCCACTTTTGCCCACCAACCTTACATGACCTCCCATTGTGTCCCTTTTATTGCACTACAACCCCATCCTGAGGGCAAATATTGAAACAACTGATTAGTTTGAAGTGAACTGACTGTATGTGTGTGTGTGTCTGTTTGTATAGATGTGGGTGTGTTTGTATGCATGTATGGCCTGCTGAGTCCTCTTAGTCCTGCGGCTAATCCTCAATTGGAACAATAGTTGAAATTTACCATAATCACATGAACAATATTGATCTAAGAGTATAAATATAAAACAATTGTAAATATTCAAATATTTATGACATTTTAATTGAGCCAAGAGAAAACTGAGAAAATTGATGGAAATTTATGGGAAAATGCATTCCCATATGATATGTTAATAGAACATGAGCAATATGTTTTTGTATCGGCTTTGGGTTTGGGTATTTCAGTCATAAGAATGTATTAAAATAATTATATTTGCTATGCAAATTAAAAGTCCCTTTTTCGTTATCTTTCTCTCCTTTCCTCTGTCATATTCTTTCCTTTCTCTTTTTGTTTTTCACACACACACACATTTCCCCATTAGAATTGAAAGTTAAAAGTTGGCAGTAGTTGGACTAGACCGGAACCTAAAAGACATTTGAGTTATGCTGACTTTTAATACCCATTATTTAGTGTGTTAGAAAGGGTAGGCTAGTAATAAGCAACTGTTAATATATCAAGCAAATATATATACTTAATCATTAACAAACAGTCAATAGAAACTAAGACAGAAATGCTTGTATTTTTTTTTTAACTAATCTGTTTAAGCCAATCGATTTACCTTCTTGGTTGCTACTGGGCATCTTAAAGTCGGCTTTCGAATTTGTTTATGACATTTTTCCTAATGGAATCACAATTTTCCTGAATTTGCACACACACAAATATACTTGTACTCAGACATACACATACAAACACATGTATGGGAAAAGTTATTTAACTGCAAAGTTCAGAGCAAATAAAGCGACACTCTCTGTCTCTCTCTGACACTGCCTTTCCTCACTCTGTCTCATTCTATCTGAGGCTGGGGCGTCACCTAAATTGGACTTAATCAAATTGCCAAAATGTCGACAACAAAACGACAGTCAAAGAAGAGACATTTTGCACGCTTCAACTTTTTTGTTTTTTTTTTTTTGTCGAAGGGAAAGTTATAGAAGTTGGAGCGGGAGAAAAGCTAAAAAAGGAGCCGGACCAGGGATCAAGAAGCAGGGGAAGTGGTGAAGATAAAGAGGCAAGACAGGCAAGTGAGCATGAAAAATTGATATGTCATCTATGCCATTCCTCTTACCCATAAAAAAAGAGAGAAAACAGAAAAAGGTTGTTCATTTATATCTTAATGTTAATCTGGTTTATCAACATGTTGGGAAAATTTAAGGGAATGTAAGTTATAACTAAATTTAATCATCGGATAGACAAATACCTATACGGATATATGTATATAAAGAAATCTGTGTACTGATGTAGATAAATAATGTTCATAGCTCTCAAAAATAAAGAAGAAGATATTTATACGAAGAACATCATTATATAGAAATATATAGTATAGGGAAATTCGACTCTTTATTTTAAAAATGTCCTACAATCCATTGCTATTTCACCTCTATCTTTAATCGGTTTCATAACTGAATTCGAAAACAAATCGCAATTTATATTTGTATTGCAAATGGCTGACCTACAAATTATGCAAAGTGGAACAACTTTCTGCAGAGATTTCACATTCTACTTAGTTTAGTAAGTCCAACTAATTGCAATGCGGCAGGTGAAAATGCACAAAACAACAGCAGTAGCAACAACAATAACAAGAACAACAAGAGCAACAACAAATGTCAAAGAGCATGAACAAAGCCAAGTCAATTAAGTGGCCGAAAGGTCTAAAGGGTCTACTTCTTCTTCTTCTTGTTTTGTTTCCTTTTACCTCCTTTGACTTTATTATAAACTGCGATTTGAATAAGCATGACCCAATTACCAAAGCAGAAACAGAGCAGAATGAGCAAGAAGAAGATGAAGAAGATGGCAACACCAAGAGAAATGGCAACAACAATAGGAAAAACAAGAGCAACATATTTAAAACGTTTAATTAGAATGGCAACAATTGCTCCCTTTTCACAGTTTTATAGTCCCATTCGCCTTGCAAGCTTTTTATTCTTTATTTTTTGTTTTTTTTTTTGTTTTGTTATTGTTGTTGTTTTAATCCCCAAGCTAAAGTGGCACCACTTCCGTTGCTAACAAGCATATCCTTTCCATTTCAAACACTGAATCACCATCCTGTTGTTGGTTGTCCTTTGGCTCTTTTGGCCAGTAGCTACCTTTAGCACCTCTTAAGTTGGCATAAGGCGTCAAACAATTTCAACAATTTTTAGATCCCCTCAAACCACTCACCCATCTCCCATTTTATATATACATATATACATATATGTACATATATAGTTGGTATACATATCGTACTTGTTGTTGTTTGTGTTCATTGGCGGCTTGCAATGTTGCTGTTGTTTTTCTTTTATTTTTTTTTTTTTAAATTGAGTGGCTTTTCCCATTGTTGACCTCCTCCTCCTCTTTCTTTTTTTCCTTTGACATAAGTGAGAGTGAGAGTATGCGAGTGTGTTTGTTGGGGGGGGGACAGATTGAGGCACCTATATGAGGCATATTTACGTTACGTCTACGCACTTGGCATTTTATAACTGGGTCAACTGGCAGACCTCTATAAAATGTCTATGCCTATGTCTATGAATATGATGCCTCTGAATGTGAATACGAATAAGAATTTGACTATGAATATAAATGGTTGTTTGTTTTAGTTAACATCTTGATAGATGCACTTCCATACCCGTGTATGAAACGGCATTTTTCTTGTCCTCGACACTTTTCTCGAGAAAATATACGAAAAAAAACAATAAACTTTTAAAGTCTTTTTGTAAATATAACTATAAAAAGATACTAAAAACATAGTTTATTATATATTTAAAAAAAAAAATTAAGTATAGTGATCTAATGAGCTTATTTACTAAAAGCTATTTGAGATGTTTTATTAGGGAGAGAGAGTCGACCAAGTCGGCTTGGTTAATTAAATGCATTAAACGACATTTTTAAAGGGTAGTGCACTAAAGCCACACGTCTTTATTTTTTATTATTGACAATAAGTTTTCTCACAGTAATTATAGCATTTTATTCATAGAACTACTTTTATACATTGTCTACAAATTGAACGTTAAAAGTTGTTTGCTTTTTAAAAAGCAACATAAAATTCATCTAATAGAAAATTTATCTTTTAAAACTAGTTTACTAGTTTAGTTGTGAATTCTGTTTTGTTCAAAAAACAATAATTTATAAAATAAATACATATAATGACATTATCAATGGGATTGATTGCGTTGACTTTGGATTAATTTGGAATTCTTTAAGTTCTTTCACTATTTAAAATATAAAGAAATTTCTTTTATACAAGAAATCAAATAATATAAATGCAATAATTTATTTTTTTTAAGAATTTTATTTGGTTTTTTTTTTTTGTTTCATGATCATAAACAAAATGATATAAATTATTGACCTGAATTTTTAATAAAATCGAACTGACATTCACTTTTAATCTTCTGCATTTGGCCGAAATGATGTGACCACTTGAAAATAAAGATATGAAGTTTATAGGCTACTTCCTAGAACTACTTTGATATACATGTGCACACACATTATATATACATACATAAATTTCTGATTGGTTGTATATAGTAATAGTTCAAATTATATATAGAAGTGAATTTCCATTGATAATTAAAAAAAAGTTGACCTCTTGAATATCTATCTTTATATTCTGTATTACTGCGATGCATAAGATGCCTTTCGTTTTGTTTCAAAGAGTATAAAAATGTCGTCTTAAATTTGTGTGACTGACTATGTTTTCCCTAATATATTTTGGCGTAGTGCCCCCAAAGTGTCTACGCTTAGCTATGCAGATAGATATAAGACATGTGGCTAGTGTTTCCTCCATCTCCTCCTTTTCTATCTTGTCATTGAGCGATAAGCCTAATTGGCTTTGACCAATGTGCATGAGGAAAATGGTTGAAATGTGGTGCACAGTGCACAGGACGGGGGGAGGGGCTAGAGAATGTGTAATGGGAAATAGTGGGGTATGTACATGAATATGCTCAAGTGAGTGCGTGCGTGAATGCAAGCGTGCGTCAATTGCAATTGCAACTTGTACAAGTAGCAAGTAGCAATAGCAACAGAAAAAACAACAACGAATTAATATGCGTGGGCTGGTAAACGATGCCGACAAAATCAACAGCAACAACAACAACATTACCAACAACAAGAAAAAGAAAATCAAATAAATAAAGAAAAAAATAAAAAAAAAAAAAGGCAAACAACTTCATTAACTGAAACCAACATGTGCCCATTTTGCCGGCTGATTGACTGATTATGGTGAAGTGTTGGAGTGTGGCAATACACCCGCCGGCTACCCCCATCACCTCCACCTCCACATATCCACATTCACAATCATCATCACCAACACCTCTATCTCCTCTTTTGCTTATCCATTTCAAATTGTATTTATTATGCACATGCCATCGTTAAATTGGCAAAATTTTTATGTTAAGTGTTTGCATTTTGTGGCTATTTGTTATTTGGTTTTTTTTTCTGATTCGAATATGTATTTCTCTAGCACTTTTTTTTTTGCTTAACTAGGCGTGTTGCACGCGGCGTATGCGTTATATATACACACATACTTGTATATTACATGCATTGCACATACGCACTGGTGAACGAAATAAATTCAAATTGAACGAAAAAAAAAAATGCCAAATGAAAAACTAACCAGCAGCAAACAAGCAAAAACATACACTCAAAGGCACACTTGAGTACACACACACATACAGAGAGATTTGCGAGCAAAATTTATAAAAATCAGCAAAAACAAATGTTGGTAATTTTTCTACTTTTTGAAATATAGTAGGTACAAGAGGATGCGGGGAAAAAGAAAACAAACATTACTTACCCCGATAATTTTGTACGTACATATATATGTATATAATTAAGCTTACCTAAAATGAAAACAAGAAGATTGATTATATTATGGGTTTAGGTAAATTAGTTAAGCTAGAATTGTTTAAGGCTTTCATTTTATTTAACAAATATTATTATATCATATATTTAAACAGAAATACTATTTATAAATAGATCATATCACTTCTATAAAATATTTCTCGAGATTAACTATTTTCAGTAGACTATCTTTTGTCTGGAATTGAACTACAATTACAAAATTGTCTACTAGAGAAGTAGGATCACATCATATACACAATTTTATACAAGATTAGATAGTAAAATGTTGAAAAGTCATAGCAAATAGAAGAAACTTGTTTGAGTTTTGAGTCATTAAACAAACATTTGAATTCCACTGTAATAAGTACAACACAAACTACATCCTCTAGGGTATTTGTCATAGTTTCGAGAAGAGCAATTTCTATAAACGAATTACTTTGGTTCTTTGGCTGTTAAATTCCTTGAAATTCGTTGTAATTCTTTTAAGACACGTTCTCAACCAAAATAATCATCAAACTGTCTCTACAAGGTGAAATTTGATAACCTTTAACAATCTCGATTTCGGGTATTCTTAATTGAGGTCATTTTGGAGTAGTCATGTTCTGTCGCTATGGACAAATTGCACAATTGATTGATAATGCTTGAAAAGTGAAGTGACCATTATTTTACCCTGTACTTTAAAGAGACAGGGTGAGAAAGTAATTAAATTTAAGTTTAATGGAATTTAGTTTTCAACTGGGTATCTCAGAGTCGTATCTTTGATTAACATTTTTAACTGAATTGCTTTTTAGCAATCTGCTTTTAGAGTAACACAAAATGCAAATGAAGCTAATCATACATAAGCTTTCGTGCTCCTCTCTTTCTTCTCTCTCTATATATCTCATTTTTTGTTTTTGCCTCTAATTTCCCCCAGCAGTTGACAACTGCAACAAATGAGGTGCTTTTTTTTGGTGGTGCCGGCTTTTTTTCCCTCTCTTTTATATTTTATACATTATTTTTATACACTTGCAAAGTGTATATTAATTTTGGTCAGAAGTTTGCAACGCATAGAAGGAAGCATCTCCGACTATATAAAGTATATATATTCTTGATCAGCAAGATGAGCTGAGTTGATATAGCCTTGTCCGTCTGTCCGTCCGTCCGTCCGTCCGTCTGTCCGTCTGTCCGTCTGTCCGTCTGTCCGTCTGTCCGTCTGTCTGGATCAACGCAATCTCCTCCGAGACCCTTAGAGCTACAGAGCTGAAATTTTGCACCTAGGCTTCTTTTTGCTGCAGGCATTGTATATCTCGGAATCATCCCGATCGGATGACTATATCATATAGCTGCCATAGGAACGATCGGTCAGGAATAAGGTTTAACATCAATAACTCAGTTGTTTCTTAATCGAATGTCACTAAATTTGGTGTTTGTAAGTTTTATATAATCCCCAACATATATACCAAGTTTCATCAGAATCGGTTGACTATATCATATAGCTCCCATAGGAACGATCGGCCAAGAATAGGGTTTAACATCAATAACTCTGTTGTTTTTCAATCGAATGTCACTAAATTTGGTATTTATGAGTTTTATATAATCCTCAACACATATACCAAATTTCATCAGAATCGGTCGTCTATATCATACAGCTCCCATAGGAACGATCAGTCAAAAATTTAGTTTTTGATCAATAACTTCGATGTTTTTGAAGCAATCGTCACGAAATTTGTTATTTGACAATTTTATATAAAAAGAAATATATCTTTTAAGTTTTATCAGAATCGGTCGACTATATGCTATAGCTGTCATAGGAACAATCGGGGAAAAAAAAATTTGTTTTTTTTTTTATGACACGGACATCAAATTTATATTTGATGGGTTTTATATACTTCCTTATGATTCCGGCAAATTATATATAAATCAAAAAGATAGTTTGCAAGGGTATACGAACTTCGGCACGGCCGAAGTTAGCCCATCCTTCTAGTTTAGGTTAGAATGTAGCGAATTCTCGCACTGGATTAGTTAAGAAGCAGCTAAACAAATAGCAGGGAGCGGAAACGAAGAGGAAAACTCTAAAAAAAAAAAAAAAAAAATAAGAAGAGAAAAACAAACTGAAAGCAGCTGTACTAGAAAGCGAAATAAAAACTAACAAAAAAAGAAAATAACAACAAACAAAAAAAAGAAGTAAGAAAATAAAGAAGGGAAAAATAAAATGCATGCACACATACACGCGTACACAAACAAGTGGAAAAGAGGGCAGGAGAGGGTTGGCAAGAATTTCCTACTTTTTTGTTGCACATATTTCACTTGTTTTGTGTCTTCGTTGCAAGATTTTGCACATTTTTCCCGCTGCTGCTGTTTTTCTTGAGAATCTTTTTCTTTCTTTCGTGTTTTCTTCTTCGGATGGATGAGTAGAGGAACAATGTGGATAAGAACTTGGAAAATTGCATTAAAAATGCCAATGTTGCCACTGGCATTCGATTTGACCTTCTTTTCTCTCTTACATACATTCTTTCCGCGACCCCGCTTCTCCTCCACCGTATTTCACATCTCCTTTACCATTTCTATGTTTCTCACTTGCTGTGTGTGCCGCTTTACCTTTGGCATTTTGATTTTCCATTCAATTAGCTGGCCAAAAAAAAAAAAAGAAGATATACATATAACCCATAAATTATTTGACCATAAACCTAATTGAAAATATTTTTATGAATTTTAACCAGAAACACACACACATAAACAAAATGAAAATAAATAAATGACAATTTCTGTGTTATCAAACAGGGCCAAAGAACCGTAGGAAATGAGAAATGTCAAAATGCGTATGAAATTTGCATAAATTTTAGGAACAATGAAGCAAGCAAGTCGTCCCTGCCGACATTGAGTATACCCTGTACCAAGTAAAAGTACTCCATAAAGTCAAACACGATCAAAATCGCCATCAATTTACAAAACAAATTCTCTTACCTTGCACTGCTTGCCATGCAGCAACAGCGAACGCATGCTATCTCGCTCACACCATTTTGCATGGGGCGTTTCAGTACAAAATGGAAATACGTATATCTCCGATAATTATTGTCCGATTTTGGTAAAATTTGGTCAGGTGGTGCATATTGGCTATATTAATGTGCATGCCAAATAAGAATACGATAACTTTAATATTGCTCTAGTTATAGGTTTTTCCCGAATTGCGGGGGCGGAAGTGGGCGTGGCAAAAATTTAAAATAAACTTGAGTTGCTTATACAATAGACGGATGTTGACACCAAATTTGGTTGCTCTAGCTCTTATAGTCCCTGAGATCTCGGTGTTCATACGGACGGACGGACAGACGGACGGACGGACGGACAGACGGACATGTCTCAATCGACTTCGCTATTGATACTGATCAAGAATATATATACTTTATGGGGTCGGAAAATTTTCCTTTTGCCTGTTACATACATTTTAGCGACTTTAATATACCCTTTTACCCTATGGGTACAGGGTATAAAAAGAACACCAGAACAATTCGAAATGCCTAATGCATAAATTGTGGTGACTCAACTTTATGATACCCTTTACCAAATGGAAAAAAAAAATAATAATGGACTTGATTTAAAGAGAAAAATATGCAAACAAAACGATCCTTGTGTTAAAAAAAAAAATAAAAAAGAGTTTGGTTCAGGCAAATGACTCGAAAATCTGTAAATGTGTCTCAAAAATATACAAAAAAATATGTTGGATAAAGCTAATTTTATCCAATCGAATTTAAAACCATTTCCTTGTTAGAGGGGCATGCCCCTCAAATTTTCTGTGGTTAGAGGGTATTTAAACAGGCATCACAGCCATCGGAGTGAAGATTTATGTGAACGGCGCCAATTTATGCCGGAAATTTTGGTCGCATACTTTTTGGTATATTCATTGAAATTGAAAACATATTAAATGCACATTAATTTCATATGCCAAACAACAGACAAGAGGAGTCATTGGAGGTGGTAAGGGTGAAATTGGTTGGTTGGTTGGTTAACGTCTTCCCATTCTAAACAATTTTTATACCCTTGCAAGGGTATATTAATTTTGGTTAGAAGTTTGCAATGCATAAAAGGAAACATCTCCGAATATATAATGTATAAATATTTTTGATCAGCACGATGTACTGTGTTAAAACAGCTCTGTCCGTATGTCCGTCCGTCTAGCTACACACTTGAAATACACACATCTTCTGTCTGCAAGTGTATCTCAGAATCCTCCCGATTGGATGACTGTATTACATAGCTCTAGTAGGTTCGGAAGAAATTAAAGTTTAAAATCAACTGCATTCATAATGAATTTGCAAAATCTATGAAGATAGGATAAGAAAGATAAGATAAGGACTGAAGGTTTAAAAACGAAAAATAGGTAATGCATGACTGGATGACAGTTCGAGCCACCATTATCATCATCATCATCTTGGCTATCAATTTTGCATATTTATAACATTTTCACATGGCCTGACATTTCATTAAGTCATCGCTTACCTACAACTCCTCCCTTTCTTTACTCACCCCACCACTATACCTTACCCAACCTGTTGTAATGTATTACATCATTAATTCAAGTGAAGTGCGAAAAAGAACTCTGAACTGAACTCATTTTATCACCAGCTTCAACTTTGAGTTTGATTAATTTCGCTCAAATTTGGTTTATTGTGTCTTTTAGGCCATTGTCGTCGTTGACTTTTTTTTTTGTTTCTTTTTTATCGTTATTTTTTCTTTTATGGTTAATTAAAAAACAAACACATACACACATTGGAAAGAGAAGAAGACAAACTGTTTGTCACCTCGTCAAATTGAACATGTTTGGCATTTTGTTGCTGGTTTTTTTTTTTAAATTATTTTTTTATTTTTACAATTCTTGTTTCAAATCTCTCAGTGTGATCTAATTCATATGATCAATTGCCCAAACTTGGAGACTTTGATAAATTAAAAACCAGAAGGGCCCAAACTAAATTTAGCAAAACCGAAATTAACATACACTGCGAAAAAGTTCCTTTGACCGACTAATCGTTAGTGCTGATCAATATATTTAATTACTTCACTTCCTTTTCCATTTTGATTGTTTTGCTAAGCTATAAGTTCGATATATTTTTTGCCGATTTCGAAACAGTATATATTAACATTTTCTTGTCAGTTTTCGTAGTTTTAATGGTATTCTAACCACAACTGTTTGTGAGTCCGAAAAATATAAGATATATTTATATATATACATATCGGTCTTCTAGAAGTTATATATATACGATTGGTTCGTTTAATTTTAAAAGCACAACACAACATAATATAAGCTCAATTAAAACGAAAAGATAATGTACCCATCTTAGGCAAGGGCATAAGTGAAGAAACCATAGACATGAATACCTATAAAGCAAATTTTTGGTTGTGGATACTGGTTTATGCCTCTTACCAATTCGTTCACTTTATTATACATAGTTGTTTTTTTTTTTTTTTGGTTACTTTTTGGTGTTGTCTTTGTCAACATGATCTTGAATTTCGCATTCCAGGCGCATAAACTTAAACTTTACTCTTTTTTTTATTTTTATTTATTTTGTTGTGCTGATTTTTGTCGGGATTGTGAATTGATTAGATTCAAGTTTTTGGTTCAACTTATTTGGCATTCAACTCTTTAACGTATTTTCTCTTTAACCTCTCCCTCTTCATTCTTTCTTTCCCCCTTTTCATCCTTTTTATATGTTCTTACTTAACGCACCCAAAAAAAAAAAAGAACAACAGAAAAGAGGCTAAAAAATAAACATATTTTTTATGGTTTCAGTTTATTGTCTCTTTTGAAATTTTTGCATGCTTTTGCAATTATAATGCTGCCATATCTCATCCCATTTGAAGCTTATGTATTCTGAAGTCATATATAAAGATATATTTTTTGTCTTCGAAAGTTTTTTCCAATTATTCAATCGAATTTGGTTACGATTATCGTTTGTATATTTGTATGTAAATGGCGTAAATCTGTGATTTATACATTGGGGGAAATCCCTTCCACTGCTGTTACTTCTTCTTACTCACGGGGTGTAGTAATTAAAATCACACTTTTTTCTTCAGTGTAAATTGGTTGTCAATTTAGCTAAGCTCAGCTTAAGCACATTTTTGGGGGTCTTTGTTTCGCTTATTTTTTCTTTTTTTTTTTCGATTTTTGTTCGATTCATGCTTTACCTATTTGTTATTATTACAACATATTCAGTTTTTCTCTTTTCTTTTTTGCCGAGGGTTGGTAGCGGAGAATTTTAAACTTTGCTCCGTTATGAAATATAGCAAGGGCAACAACAACAGCAGCAACAATAAGCGAAAATTCCCCAAGTGACACTTCAGTTTAATGAACTTGTGTACAGAAAAAAATGTCAAAAAGATTCTTGAAATGAAGTTGAAGCGTCGACTTTGAGATATTCTATACACAAATTGGAGAGATGTTATTTATGTATAATCTTTAAACAGAAATCTGACACCAACAACTAATATAGGTCATCTAGCTTTCGTTGGCGCCACCTAGGGGCTATTGTTTTAAGCACGTCTGCTTTAGCCAGAATGGTTTTTGCACATAATTTTTAAGATTCTTTTTTCATTTGAATTTCAATAAACAATTTGAAAGAATCTAACTATTAATAGACTTATATATCAATACATATATAGACAGATAAAGAGAACATATAAATAGTAGAATATTATATACCTTTGAACCAATTGACTACAGGGTATCGGAAACCACGAGCAGAAAAAAATTGAACCCAAAACCCACATGAAACTTCTCACTTTATGGTTGGCTGTCTGGCTAATTCCCATGGCATGTGGTGGAAAACTCTTCTGAAACTGCCATATAATTAAGAGTAAAAAACCGCAAAAAATAAAAAAAAGATTTTTACATTTTCGCATTTCCACTGTTTCGATTGAAAATGCCAAAAAAGGGATCCAAACCAACAGCCGTTTTGTGTTGCGGTTGATTAATTAGAAAACTTTTCTATTTTTTCTTTATTTCTTGCTCATTTAAAAATTGCCAGCGAAATTGTCAGCCAGCAAAATGTGCAATTGGATAATTTCAGTTTCACTAAATTCTTTTTCCGGACATTTTGTCAAAGGAAAACTAACCAAAAAATACAAAAGAAGAAAATAATGGGAGAAAAAAAAAAGAAGAAGTTAAATTTAATTAGCATCAAAAGGAAAAATATTTGAGAAGAAAGTGTGGCCCAGGGTGCGTATGCTTAATATAAATATAAAGAATCAACTTTTTGCCTTTCGTTTTATAAGCAGCGATTTTTAGATAGTAGGCAGAGAAATGAGCGGGGTACAAAATGTGTAGGAAAAGGTCAAGGACGTTTAGCAAATGAGGAAATTGAGAAAGCTGTAGAATCTATTCAACTTAAACTTAACCTAATATCATGGGCATCATCATCAACATCAGCATTACATGACAGCCAAATCGATTAGATTAAAACGCATTTGACGGGCAAGTAACACAAAAAAAAAAAAAAAAAAAAAATTATTTTAATTCAAATATATCGACAGCATCGCCCATACCCTCAATCGTCTCCCATATGAATGTGATTCGAAATAGGAGGTCTGGCGACGACGTCTGTGTATAATTTCTCAGTTAATGTCAACAATTTGTAATGCATCGCCCCAATGAATTGGCGCCTGAATCAGCTCATTGCCGATCTTAATGACAGAACGTTTTGTATATATGTATGTATGTATATATGCTGTAAATACAGATATACATACATACATAAATGTATATACATATATGTATATATTCTCAATTGATTCAAATGGCAACATTTCGTTCATTCGTTTCGCTTATTGATTATTGCAAAATGTTTTATTAACAATCATTATAATTATTCGCATTGCGAATCATTGAAAATAGTCGATCGATAAATGATGATTAATATTTAGCAAGATATATGCAGATTACATAAAATATTTAATAAAAACATTTCAATTTGAATCAGTTAACACAATTTATCTAATAATGGATCATTATTAGATATGAAAACAAACTGAATCCAGTTTAAACTCAATTATGCAGGTTGAGTCACCGCTAAACTTATCTCAATATCTTGAATACCATCGAATTTCAATCAAAATCACCTGATTGCAAAAAAAAAAAAAAAAACTGAAACGTTATCTTATCTTGAAGATTTCTTGGTATGTTAAAGATATTTTGTGTGTGAAATTATTTTACTTTATCACTTATCTCTTAAGAGAAAAACATATTCTAGATATTTATACCCTTGCAAAAAGGGTATATTAATTTTGGTCAGAAGTTTGCAACGCATAGAAGGAAGCATATCCGACTATATAAAGTATATATATTCTTGATCAGCATGATGAGCTGAGTTGATATAGCCATGTCCGTCTGTCCGTCTGTCTGGATCAACGCAATCTCCTCCGAGAACCTTGGAGCTACAGAGCTGAAATTTTGTACTTAAGCTTCTTTTTGCTGCAGGCATTATATATCTCGGAATCATCCCGATCTATATCATATAGCTCCCATAGGAACGATCGGTCAGGAATAGGGTTTAACATCAATAACTCTGTTGCTTTTCAATCGAATGTTACTAAATTTGCTAGTGCTAGCGAGTTTAATATAATCCTCAACACATGTACCAAATTTTATCAGAATCGGTCGACTATATCATATAGCTTCCAGAACGATGAGTCTGGATGTTTTGGGTTGTTTTTGAAGCAATTGTAACGAAATTTGTTATTTGGCAATTTGAGATAAAAAGAAAGATATTTTTAAAGTTTTATCAGAATCGGTCGACTATATGCTATAGCTGTCATAGGAACAATCGGGGCAAAAAAAAATTTAGTATTAAAAAATTGTTTGCTTATTAAATTTATATTTGATGTGTTTTAAATACTTTCTAAGGATTCTAGAAAATTATATATAAATTAGAAAGACAGTTTGCAAGGGTATACAAACTTCGGCACGGCTGACGTTAGCCCATCCATCTAGTTTATATTCAATTTGAAGGTCATACAAATTCTTAAGCCAAAAGAGACATTGTGAGGGAATGTTTTAAAAATTTAAAGAAGAATCATGCTGAGCGTAGCATAATTTAAATTATTTCAATTCCAGAAGCAAAAACTTTAATTTCAATAATCGGCAAAAGTTAACTCGCACATTTTCAAGTGTAAATGCAAATTGTTTTCAATTTCAACGATAAAAGCAAATTTCAAGTTGTTTGTTTTTTTTTTTCGTACAAATTATGTTATTAGCCGCATGATTACGATTATGTTGTTGTAGACCGCACCAGTAGACCGCCATCGGCTCCTTGTCATCACAAGTCATAGCTACATCACGTTCCACATTTGTTGACCGACTAATCTAATCTAAGCTTATCTATTTAACAGCAGCAACAGAATGTAGCGCAATTAGCTCAGTTACTAACAAGTACTAGGAAAATATTTCACAGTTTCAGCATTGTTTTCACCCATCCAGAACATGAGCATATCAACTTGAGTGGGCGGGAGATGGGGGGAGTGCAATAGATGTGGGGGCAAGATGATGTGGTACATAACCCTCCTCTTGAAGCAATTAGCAGAAATTGCAAATTAATAATCATGTCTCGTGTGGCTAACTAGAAGCCAGCCAACCCACTCACCCACTTAATAGAAAATGAGTTGCACTTGCTACACGAGTGTGTGGCAAGGGAATGAAGGCTAAACGTTATAGAGGGGACAGAGGATTTGTGAAGGTTTTGTAGCAGAGGAATGAGGAGGGGTGTTACAACGGACAGGTTGGTTGGGTATAAAAAAAAAAAAAAATTAAATATAAAAAAACACCATAACAATTTTTGCTCTGGCATATGAAAAATGTATGCGAAGCAAACTTTAAATTCATTTGCACACACACACACACAGTCACATATATGCACATACACACGCAAAGTTAGCAGCACGTGGGATGGATGGATGGTTTGGGGCGGTATGGAGGTTAAGGCAAGTAGACCCATTCTTAAATTGGGGGGCAAACTGGTGACAACATTTACCAAAAGGACATGAACATACAACCATGTATACGGGTGTATGCGGGTGTGACATAAGGGCAGGTCGTCAGTTCAGTTTGTTTAAAATGCGGTTTGCTTGCCTTACAGGATGTGGGTTGAAAGTGGGCGTGGTATGGGGCGTGACTTAGCGTGCCCATTCGCACTTTCAATAGATGAGGGCAAGGCAAAAGGAAAGGGGGACACAGGAAGCAGCAGAGGGTTCGAGAGAATGGTGAAAGAGAAGTGAAGCAGCAGAGGTAAAGAAATGTTTCGTGCCTCACTTCTATTTACGCTTTTATCACACAAAGCGGCAGGTTGGTCGGTTTCTTGGTCTCTCTGTCTGTCTGCCAGTTGGTCGCTTCTTCTTTCTTTAGGCTCCACTGCGACCCCTCTATACAATTTGTTTTGCTCCATTTCTATTCTCCACTTTTTTTTGTCCCCCCCCCACTTACACACCTCATCTCTTTCACTCACTCTCACCCTCTGCCACCTCTCTTATCATTATCTCAGCCATTTCGTGTTAACCTTGGGCGAAAGAGCATTAAAACCATGCCAAGTGTTTTGTTAGTAAAGGACGAAAAAGAAATACTGGACTAAAGCCTAACACACATACACACACTCACCAACACACCCACACTCAACCAAAAAGAATACGAAAAGCGAGAGTTGAAGGAAAGGTAGTTGGGCCTTGACTCATTTCGAATTCGTTCAAATTGCCATACACAACTGCACTGAAATTCCAGGCTCTCATCTCTTCTCGCCATTGGTAAAGGTTCTTCTTCATTTTCATCATGATGTGCTGCCTGTTCTTCGTCTTCCATTTCTCCATGTGTTGTTTTACTCCTCATGGAAACACTGTTGCATTTTTTATGCCATTTTATTTCTGTTTTTATTTTTATGCTCGACTCCACCAAAATGTTTCTTCTCATCCCCAAAAATCCGTAGCCACCTTTTCTCATCCCAAAAGAAGTTTATCATATTGTTGTCTTTGTCGAGGCGGTGACTTTATTTCATTCTACATTTATTTTTGGTTTTTTTGCTTTGGTTTAATACCCTCTGTTTGTCACAAAAGGTAAAAGATTGTTTGGGCTAATCCGATCATTAACCGTTCATTAAGCCAAGCTCAGCATTTATATAATGTATATACTTTCATTTGAAAAATGTTCAATTTTATGCGATTCTTTCTAAAGTTTTATTCTTAGTGTCTATGAGGTATCTAATATTTCGAATCGGTTCTTTTATAAGTAATTTCTTTAGAAAATTAGAAACAAACAAGAATTATTTTTTTTTTAAAGGATCGCGTAAAAATTCGTTTGCCAGCAAAATCGTATTCCCTTATCTTTTAAAAGGTTTTCAAAGTGCTCTGCTTTTTAGATATTCCTTGATACATATAATTGTAATTAAAAACCTTCAACGTTTAATGCTTAAAGATCTTTAGCATAAATTAAACAGCTTCTTTTTAGATCTTTTTAAAGATAAACAAAAAAAAAGATTATATTTATGAACTCAATTAATGTTCATATCGTTTGTTACGTTTAGGTTATATGGAACTTTACTAAAAAGGGCATTCCCTCATCGACTCTTTCTTAAAAATGAATCCCGAATTTGAGCTTCTTTCTGCTGCTACATATCTGCTAATGTCTATTTTGTTGGGGTCTCTGGACACTCTGTTTTGCATTTTGGCATATTTTTTTCTGTTTTTTTTTTTTTTTTTTTTTTTTTTTATGATACTCCCCCTGCGTCCTTCGCAGTATTACTCGGTTTTCGCTTTGTGTTCTTTTCTTTTTGGATGGTTTTTTGTGCTTTTTCTTCTTTTATTTTTTGTTATTACTTTTTTTTTTTTGGCTTTTGCTGAATAAAGCAGAAATGTATTTTTAGTGCGTTGCTAAATGTCTAAAAATATGCGCACCTGAGCCCAAAGAAAGGAGCGAGGAAGAACCGTCTCCTTTTTTTATTTATGAGCCTTAAAAAAAGGAAAGAAAAAGAAAACGAAATGAAATAATGTCGCTTCGTGCATTTTGTCTTAAATCTTTGCTCTCTGATGAAGGTCATTTTCAGTTTTGGTTGTTATTGTTTTCATTCTTCTTCATCATCTCCTACTCTAATTGTTCCCCTTGTCTCTCTATCTCTGTCTCATTTTTTTTTATCTGAGACACCGTCGGCACTTGCTCCAAATCGATTTTAACGATTTTTTTTTTTTGGTTGAGGTTTCATTTTTTTTTTTTTTGCATTTTTAGTTAACTTAAAGGCGCCTGCGACTCTCGGCTTTAGTCATGCTCTGTCGGCTTATGAATATGAAATGCATTTGCATGGTCAAACCAAGTGGTTGGTTTTGATTGACAAAACTAAGGCAAGGACAACATCATCAGATTTCATATTCTCCGCTTTTATTGCCTCCCCCCTCTCTTTCTCGCGCTCTCTCTGTTTGTCTCACCGCTCTCTTTCTATAATTTCAAGTTGACATTGCCTAGATTAAGGTTAATTGATGAGCCAGAGATGGACGAGTGGAGTTTGCTCCCGTTCCAAGTTTTTGTATCATCTTTTTTCCTTCGTACTATACGACTAAGCGACAGCTCATTAATAAGCGGATTTCTGCCCTATGCCAATGCTTCACAGTCATGTCCTTTTGGCAATGCTCTGCTCTGTCCTTCCCCTTGTTCCTGTTCCTGTTCGAGTTCTCCCGTTGACGAGCTAATCTAGTATATAAATCTTCAGTTTTGTGTTAACAATGGCCAATAAAAACATTCACTGGCACACAACAAAAAAAAAAAATAGGCAGCAATAAAGGCAGTCTGCAAAAGACCAAGTGGGTGTGGTTCATACTTGCCATGTTGAAAACATCATTGGGGCAGGTCACAGGGCAGTTAATTAGAAATTTTACTGGCCACTTTGCTTCTACAAAAATATGCATAATTTATGCAAAAAAAAGAAAAAAACATTTGCAACAATAATAAAAAGTTAATGACATTTAAAAGACATCTTGGAATATGAACATTAATAACTACCCTGCCCAGAATCGCTTTAATCTATTCAAGATTTAGTCTCAACAGAAATATCAGATTAAATAGCAATCCCGTTTGAAATTGTTGAATATGCATAATGTGTCCTCTATATGTTTAAAAATGTTTAAATCTGTATTCAAAATTTTATTGAGGGAAACGATGCAAAAAGGTATATTAATTTTTGTCAGAAGTTTGCAACGCATTGACGGAAGCATCTCCAACTATTTAAAGTATATATATTCTTGATCAGCACAATGAGCTGAGTTGATATAGCCATGTCCGTCCGTTCGTAGTATGTCCGTCTGTCTGGATCCACACGATCCCTTTCTGGAGCTGAATTTTTGCACATAGAGTTCTTTTTGTTGCAATCATTGTATATCTCGGAATTATCCCGATCGGATAACTATATCACATAGCTCCCATAGAATGATCGGACAAAAATATACTTTTTGAACTTGGTTCTTTTAAATGAAATTGTCACTAAACTGTGGTATTTGTAAGTTTAGTATATAAAAAAATCTCTATTAAGTTTCAGCAGAATGTTAGACTCTTCTAGTTTTATAAAAAGAATAAATATATGTATATATAAAATTAGACTTTCGAAAGTTTTAACCAAATTTTAAAAACATTTCTGATCCATTTTAGCATTTTTTTTTTAAATTTAACATACATACAATCGAATAAATTAAGCACTGTCATATATAGTTATAAGATAGTCTAAAACTACCACAACTAATGAAAAATTATGATAACTAATAAGTAGACACAACACAAGATTACCAAGTAAAGTTAATATTGGTCACTGAACTTGTTCTATTTATATTGACCAAGGGAACACCTCAACTTTATAGACCATCTTATTTACTACTATTTTTAAATGCATACATATTATTAGATGAATCAGAGATAAAAAAAAAAGGATGTGCGCGACATCAAGTTGTACTTATAAAGAACTTTGTTTATTTAAAATGTACATAAATTAAATCGGATAAAGAAAAAGTGGTTAAACTGCAATATTTCTTTGGAGTGAACTAGGATAGTTATCTATTTATCTTATCAATGCACTCACTATTTATAAAAGCTTTCCTTTTAAGATACTTATTTAGGCAACAAAGTAATTGCGAATACAATTTTTAATTGGGTCATTCTAAAACGCAAAAACTTTTGAAATAATTAAACACCTAAAACATATATAAAATCACACACTCATACCAATGATCATTGTTAAGTAAGTTAACTTTTCTGTTTTGGAGTGCTGAGAATTCTGTTCTTCAAATATTTAATTTAGTTTTGTTTTAATTTTCTGTTAAATTTGCACTAACCTTTTCGTTATTTGGTTTATTCAAATGTTGATTTCCAAAATTGTTTTAGTACAATGCAAAATTTTGCAAAGATTTTATTCTGGTTTTTGGTCTCTTTGGCACTTCTTCTACTTTATGGATGGTCTTTAGCACTTCTTACAGTTCGAGAAGAGAAGAGAGAAGAAATGCTGATTCCTTAGAAAAAGCAACACACGCTCATACACTGAGATAAACACGCACACACTGAAACAAAATTGTTGCCAAAAATACGTTGTTTTGTGTGCGTTTTTATTTTCTTGATGTTACTTTATTTTTATACCAGTATTGGCCCGGCTAAAACCAAATGGCTGGCTAAGTAAGACTGACTGACTGACTGACCGACTGACTGGCCTTCCCGGCTGTCTGGCATAGAGAACACACAATTCTCGGTTCGGTCATATATAAATGGCAAATATGAGAAATTTGATATTTATTTTGGCCAAATCAAGCCAATTAGCATTTGGGCGCAGAAGATGCCGTCACTCCGTTAGAACAGCGAGTTGCCGACTAACTGCTAGGATAGATAGTAGATGATATTTTGGGCGGCACCGGCGCCGGTTTTAACAAATATTACTTTATTAACAATTACGGGGAAAAAAAATTAACAAACAAAAAACATGTAGAGATAAATTGCACTGCTGGTCGATTTCGCAAGATTGTTAGTAAAAATTTATGGTTTTTTAAAATTTTGTTTTTATGTTTTTTTACAATTTTTGAAATTTTTGGCTATGAATTAAAGTTTCGTTTTGATGGCGCGCGACCGGCCT
This sequence comes from Drosophila emarginata, assembly GCA_037075365.1. Classification (NCBI taxonomy): domain Eukaryota; kingdom Metazoa; phylum Arthropoda; class Insecta; order Diptera; family Drosophilidae; genus Drosophila; species Drosophila emarginata. Next base: position 1,683,914 of record JBAMCD010000014.1, on the reverse strand, counting down.
CACCGCGGGAGTGAACTGTTGAGACTGAACTGAAACGACAACAAAACTTGAAAGTGGCGAAAAAAGCCGAATGTCGGCAGCCGGCAAACGAATGATAATGATGATGCTGCATGAACGGCTAGCAACATAGCAAATACATTAGCAACACACATAGCGAGAGCAGCAATATATCCGTCAGCAGCAGCGTGGGAGAGCCGCCTCTGGGAGCCGGCCTCATATATGTATGTTTGTCAACATTGTAGTTGTTCATATCAATGCCAGCAACATATTGCCCTATGCTACATAAAAGTTGCTCTAAAGTTAAGCCATGTTTCTGCAACATATGTTGTTAGAGTGAATAAGATAAGCCATGTTTCAGCAGTATGTTCCCAACCCTCTGACACTGTCAACATATACATATACATACATATGTCTATATACATACATGTTGGTAAAGAGCCAGGCTTTTCGGTTGTTGCTTGTTGATGTTGTTGTTTTTATACACTTTATTACCCTATAGAGCAAAAGGGGCATATGAAAGTTGCCAAAGTGTAATAGGCTAAATGTAGATTTTGCAATAATATAAATTGCAAAATGCTTGTGTGGCATTAAAAAGCAAATTCACTATACCTATGTATGTATACTGAAAAAATATGAAATTTTATTATTCTAGCATTCTTCTATATATCGGTATATTTAACACATGAAAAAAAAAACACGAAATTGATTAATCCTAAGATCTACGTATTTAATATCAACACAAAATGCTTTAATATGTTATTTCAGTAACATTGACGCACTTGCCACACTCTCACCTGGTATAGAGTAAATTATGGTCGGATCTCAGAGTAAATTTCAAGGAATTTTTATATTTTGGCGCCCGATTTTTAAAATGAAGTTTTAGCTAATTAAAGAAAAATCGTTATGTTTTTGTCCGCCTTTTGATTGCGTATTTATATGTATATATGTATATATATTTCGCCTGCTGTTGCTTATTTATAAACACATTCAAATTTATGGTTTCGCGTTGTTTTTTTTTTTTTTTTTAGCTTTTTTTTAATTTCTTTTGGGTTATTTTTTTATTTAGTTTTTGCATGGCCTAGTAATTTATGAGCTCAAAGGGGAAAAGTTAAATTTATGTTTTAAATAACAAACATTTTTTATGAATTTATATACGTACATACATACGTACGTACGCACATACATACATACATATACATATGTTGCTGACACACCGAAATGTTGACAAGAATTGTCTATTGAACTGCCGGTGGCAACAGGCGTCAGGTAGCCGCCATCGTCAGGGTAACAGACAGAGGAGGGCAAATGTCTTAGTCAGCGGGTCAAAATGAAAATTGCTGCAATCTAAACAAATGATGCAATTGTTGTGGGTGTGTATTTTATTTATAAACATTGACGTAGACAAGTTCAATAAAACATTTGTTGGGCCAAGTCGCATGATTTATATAAACAGAATATGAATTCTCTTTTTATCTACCTCTCTTATTCACTCTTTTTGACACTACTACAAAAGAATATGTCAAGTGTATGTGACAGAATCTGTTTTTGATCGTTACTATATTTTATTGAATAAGGCTATTCTGGCACATCAAGCGAAGTTGTAAAACAATATTCAAGGTGTTTTTCTTTTCGCACAATGAAAGCTGTTTTACAACAATATTATACTACTTAATTACAATAAAGTTGGCAGTTGGTAGTAGGCTTGACAAAAAACTATTTCTTTTTATTCTAAAGTTAATTTTTTTTTTTATATATATCAAGGTAGAATTCTCCAGCTGAATAAATATCATTCAGAATTTAATCAAATAGATCTGTAATTATGGTAAATAGTTTGCCATTTATTTATGGTACCATCAATTGATCTGTTAAAAACAAGAATATGCAATTGCATAAAATATCATTTTTTAAACCAAATTTCATCCTAAACATTTTTTTCGTACAAATAAAATTGTATTGTTCCTATGGCAGCTATAGCATTTAGTCTACCGATTCTGTTAAAACTAAGTAGATTTATTTCGATTTATATCAAACTTGTAAATATCAAATTTCGTGACAATGGCTTTTAAAATAACCAAGTTTTTGATTTAAAACATTGTTTCTGACCGATCGTTGCTATGGAAGCTATATGATATAGTTATCCGATCGCTATGATTCCATCTCGGAATCATATACAATGCAGCAAAAAGAAGCCTAAGTGGAATTTTGACCAAAATTAATATACCCTTGCAAGGTTATAAAAAGTAAAAATTAACAAAACAAACAAGAGAAAAAAGCTTTCAGAACTTTGGCAACTTGTTGCATGGTCGCAAGAGTCAAAAGGAACAGCAACAAGATTTGCCTGACCCATTTACTGTTTATTGACAGAGACATTGAAGTGCTTGAATGATTATGGAGGACAATTTATTATTTAATCTGTTACACTTATATATCGAAGAAAGGAAAGAAAAACCAGACAGGGTGATGAAGTGAGGGGAAAGAAATAAATTGAACAAACGATGGAACGATGATAAGCAATAACCAAAACTAAATGTTTACTTTATGAATACAACAAAGTTGCTTGATAATTTATGAAACATTCCACAAACAAAAAATGAACCACAAAAGATAAACTAAACAAAAGGCCGAAAACTAAAAGAAAAAAAACTCTGATTTAACCTTAATTTTTATATACCCTTTCCATTTACCTTTACATAGAATCTATGTTATATACTCCTTCGTTAATGAATTGTAGATATATATCATAGATTATATCCCAGAAAGTTCCAGAAAATATACGTTTCAGTTCGCAAAGTTAATTAATGGATTCTTTTTGTTTTTTTTTGTTTTAGGAAGAGTACGAGAATTATAGTTATTAATATGATCAAAAAAGATATGGGCAAAAGATTAAATGCTATGAAATCAGATTGAAACAGTTTACATTCAGAATCACTATGCGAACAAGTAATGCAAAATAAATTAAAATGAAAATAGATTTTATAGTGAGACTAAAAATAAAGATGACAACAAAATGGAAACATATAGAAATGAGAAATGATTTGACCGAGTGGTCCATCCCAAAAACCAGAGGGGCGTTGGCATTGAGTGGGAGTGTGTATGGCGCCCCAACCTCTATCTTCGACCCTATCTCCACTCCCATACCCCCCTCGTCACAAACAACAGCATATTCAACATATGGCGCCAAATTTTGCATAAACATTTGATATTACATACATGGCAAAGAAAACGCAGACACAAATGTTTAAATCCGCCATTAACACGCTCCCACACCACCGCTCTCTAGAAAGAGGAAAGATCACTAAGAAATAAGAAAAAGAAACAACAACAAAAAAAAACAGCAAACTAGCACCAGTCAGTTTCAGTGTGTATAATTTACATGATTTTGATACATAGTTGCCAGCAAGTTGGTGGCGGCCTCTGAAGGTCAAGTAGTAGCAGCATTTACATAGTGTCTAGTAATTGGTGTGGCAATTCTTTAATTTGATACCCTATAACTAAGGGGTATCTTGATGCTAACGCAAGATTAACAGCAGATCGAAGATAACACTCATATCAGTACCCATTTTTTTCGGTTCTAAGTGAACTTTTTTAACACGCCCTCTCTCGGTCTTTTAACCGTTTACTTTAACTTTATTTACCGCATAAATTATCTTTATTATATCTGTTCCAAATATCGTTTCATAGATGATGATAACTATAGAATACATAAATATTATATTTATACAGGGTATAAAGTAGTCGATTTACAAAATTTAATAGACGGCATCCATATAGAGAAACAGAAATAGGGGGGAGGACAGGCCATCAAATCGTAGGGCGTGGGCAAGCTAATTAATTTTCCACGCTTCAAAAATGATTTAGATACGCATTTGTTTCGCTTGTTCTTAAATCGAAAAAAAAAAAAAAAATAAAGGAGAAAATGTTGGCCCAGTCTTTGCACTTGACATTTGAAAGAACATCATGGAACATATAATATAATCATTCTCTATATCGTTAATAGACTGAATGAATATGACATAGATGACCTTTGAACCTTTAGAATCTGCTTTTGCAAATTCACAGTTTAAGAATTTAAATTCATTTTTTAAAAACTTTAAATATTCTATAACGAAATTTCAAATTTTTTACAAGTTAGTTTTGAAACGCATATTTTAGTCTTTTTAATGGTTTAGCGATTCGAACTCAAGTTTTATTTTAAATTTTCAAAACCAAACAATATCAATATTATTTAAAAAATACTAGAAAATGAAGCAAGCAAGTCGTCCCTGCCGACATTGAGTATACCCTGTACCAAGTAAAAGAACTCCATAAAGTCAAAAACGATCAAAATCGCCATCAATTTACAAAAAAAAATTCTCTTAGCTTGCACTGCTTGCCATGCAGCAACAGCGAACGCATGCTATCTCGCTCACACTTAACAGCCCATTTTGCATTGGGCGTTTCAGTACAAAACGGAAATACGTATATCTCCGATAATTATTGTCCGATTTCGACAAAATTTGGTCAGCTGGTGCATATTGGCTATACTAATGTGCATGCCAAATAAGAATGCGATATCTTTATTATAGCTTAAGTTATAGTTTTTTCTAAATTACGGGGGCGGAAGTGGGCGTGGCAAAAATTTAAAATAAACTTGACCCGCTTATACAATAGACGGATGTTGACACCAAATTTGGTTGCTCTAGCTCTTATAGTCTTTGAGATCTCGGTGTTCATACGGACGGACGGACGGACGGACGGACGGACGGACGGACGGACGGACGGACGGACGGACGGACAGACGGACAGACGGACAGACGGACATGTCTCAATCGACTTCGCTATTGATACTGATCAAGAATATATATACTTTATAGGGTCGGAAAATTTTCCTTCTGCCTGTTACATACATTTTAGCGACTTTAATATACCCTTTTACCCTATGGGTACAGGGTATAAAAATAGTTATTGTTCGGCCCAGAAAAACGCAGGGATTTTAAATAGTTAAAAGTTGTTTTTCAAATTTTTCGTTTGCTTTTAGAGTATTGTAATGATCATATAGAATTATTGATAATCAGTTTACCAAATTGAAAGTTACTTTTAAAAAAAATTTCAAATAGAGTCTGTCAAGCTGTCATTTTATTATATTAAGATTGGGTAATTAAGGTTTTAAAAACATATCCTCTAGGAACAAGATTTATTTCATTCCCAGACTCTAGGTGGCAGTGAGATCTCTCTTAAGAGTAGAAACGATTGACATTGATTTAGGATGTTTAACATAATTTTCAGCCGATCGTGCATTTAATTAACCATGTATTAAATTACAAAAATAAAAAACAAAAAAGTTTGAAAAAACATATGACTCAAGACCTTTGCAATAATGATCTGAGGGAGCATATGTGGCAAATGTTTTCAGTTTTTCGCACATTCTAGGCACACACCATGCCACAGACCAGAGCCACATGCCACATATTATGGGAGTGATTGAAGTGCGCGGGGAGGTCAGTTAGATTGTGTGCTCACTGTGGGATGTGCGATTCGTCTGGTTATGCTCGACTAAGAAAAATCTTTTATATACATGATAAACCGACATATTCCCAACCGCCTCCCCTCCGCACACAGACGCACAAGAAATTGGGTCAAAATGAGCGCAAAAAAAGGAAGAAGAAGAGGGGAAAGCAATAGAAATATACATGAAGTGCGAGGAAGAGAGAGAGAGAGAGAGAGCGGGAGGATGGGGTGTGAATTAAGAAACGAAACCATCATAAAATTTAATGCCCCGCCTTATAAATAAACAAGTTGTGTATATGCGAAACACATATAATGAAATCGAAATGAGAGCTTGCACTTGTTCCCAAAAAAAAAAAAAAAAAACAAAACAAAAAATTTTTTGCACCCACAAATGTGAAACTTATGCGGACCATGTCCGAAATGTATGTACAAATTGCTGATGATGTTGCCGTGCCCATGTTGGCCCCTTTGCCCGTCCTGTGACTGCCGTTCCTGGTCCCAAGACTAAACATACAATACAATACAATATAGTCAATGTCCATGCCTGGACATGGTCAAATTCAAATTAAAATTGCGTGCAAATATTAACCGAAATACATAAAATTCTTGACTAAAACCAAACTAAACTCGGCTATTGTACCATATCCGATTTGTAGTATCTCCTCCCCCATGTCTACAGCGTACTGAAAGTGAAGGTCATGAAATTTATTTATTTATCCAATATTGTTGGGTGGGTTATATCTTTTCGTTTGCTGCCAATATATATATATTTTTTTTTTTAACTTTTTACTATTGCGGCTTTTTGCTATTACTTCGCTGATTCATTGGTTCGGAAAATATTGTCATCGCCTCGGATGATGATGGGTGAGTAATACCAATTCATTGGCTATGCAAATTGAGCGAATTGTTCATGATTAATACTCTCAGTGGTTAGCAGATTCTGGTCAAGATAGGCAAAGCCCGAGTAGTCATAGCCACAGTGCACTTGCAGTTCCACCTGTGGCTAACTTGCTCTCTAACGTGTTTGCCAATTATGCAAAAATCTCAATAACATTTTCTATTATTTTGCATATGGCTAGTAGCAACTATTTCCCCTCCCTAACATCCTGCTGCTCTTCTCCTCTTTCTATATATGCATACTAACCATTTTATCCATTTTTGGCATAGTTTTTTGCATAAATTTTAATTAAAAACGTGAAGAAGAAAAAGAAAAAAAAAAAATAAATCATTAGTATTTGATAAGAAATAGATTGTTTATCTGAAAGCCGGCCCCCCAAGTTGACTTCACAAAAACAAAAGGAAATCGGCTAAAACCGTAAGCATTCTGAAAGGTTCGACATATTTTTATCTTTTGATATGCAAATTCTTTGTAATATGAAATGGAAAACTCATTATCCTGTGCCCGATCTGATTGAGTTTTCGGCAAGGAACTGAATTTTGCTATAGAAATTACTTGGTCCTTGGCGATTAATTTATTATTTTCAGATCAAATGACTTTAATTTCGGTTTAAAGCTTTAAGACTAAAAATAATCAATTTTTTTGAGGTTTGTTTGAATTAAATTTGGGTATATATTTTCGTGGCTTATAATGTACGGGAACTTCAATATAGTTATAAAAAAAATTTACCAATATACCCATCGATTAGTTAGGGTATAGAAAAAACGTCACTTAATTGCTTTTCGTTGTTGTCTGCTTGGATTGGCGCTAATTGAAGACAAACTTGCGTTGAGTGTTGAATGTTGAGTGGTTGCTGCGAAGCAGCATTGCAACCAATAACCGGCAACCTGCCACCGGCGGTGTTCCAAGTTAACCAACTTTGTCAAGAATTATGCGTTCACTTGGCAGGCAGTGTCACTACCTTTTCGTAAATTTTCTTGTCCAGTTTGCATTAATTGATTTTCAATATCATTTACATATCTTTTTTTTACCATTCTTCAGTTTTTGTTTTTGCTTCTTGGCATTCTTTTTTTTTTTTTTGGTCTTTTAACTATCGAAAAATTACACAATTTGACTATGATAAATGGTTTTTTTTGTCTGAATGATTGGGTGGTCAAAATGTTAGTTCAAAGATTTTCACATACTATACATAAGAATTGAAATATTTCATTTATTGTACTAATTGCTAAATTGACCTAAATATTTGACTGTACATACATATTATATTGAAATGAAGACATTTTCGGGGGGCATCCAATTGCTGTCACTTAACTTTCGGTTCAAGTTCAATTAGGCAGCGTCTCTTTGAAGGCAAAATGATTAGAAAATGTCAGGGTTAACCAAACGAAGAGCTTATCCACATGAGACCGATGAGGCAAAGTACTTGAATTAAGTACAAAACCATTAATGTAAGGCTGACTCATTTGAGTATAATTTAAGATAATCAAAAACTAATTAAAATAAAAAATAAATCAAACAAAACTATTCACACATATGCATCGGTTATCTATAAATTTAAGTTTACTTAGAAAATGAGCAGTGGAAACACTACTAAGAAAAATAATCATCAGATTCCTTATCTCGATCTATATATTCTAACTATCTTAAGAATAAAAGAAAAAACGAACTGTGGCTGCAAATGATTGAAAGTATTATTTTTAAAATGGTTTATTTAAAAATAAATTTTTGGCAAATTTTCCAAAATTCCTACACTTTTTTTTATCATAATAATTTTTTATGATTCACACCTTGTTAATACGCGCAACCATAATATCCGAAATACGCATAGAATTAAATTTAGACAATTTTCTCATGTTCGGTTGTCTATAATTTTCAATTTCAATCAATTTTCAACATAATCCAATGCAAATTGTATACATAATTGAAATAGTTATTTACTGATTAAAGCTCATTCCTCACTTTACGCGATTTGCAAGCATCATCATAATAATTATAATAAAGCAAAGGAAAGGAAAGAAAAGAAAAGGAGGGAAAGTAAGGTAAAGCTTTTCCACTTTCTCACTTCTATATTGTGATAATTAATCAATTATCGTACCTTAATTAGCATTTTCGTATGCAATGCAAATCCAATGGTTAGGTAATTGACAAATATCACGCATACGCCCCGATAATTCCACCATTTCTACTTTTAATACCGAGTTGTGTGCACTGAAGAGTGAAATTCAATTTGTCATCCCACAGACAAAAAGGAATGTAAGAGACAGAGATAAAAAAAAAAACAAAATAACAACAAAAGAAAGAAAAACTAGTGAAAATTAGTTAAGCTTATACGAAAACACTTACACACACACACACACATACATATATATATATATATAAAGACACAGATGGGGACAAATGAAATAATTGCATTTCGCCGTTTGGCAAATTATGCAAAACGCATTAAAGTTGCAGACACACATTTTAAAGATACAAACTAACGACAAAACGACAGACCGACTGATTTCGACCACGAACCATGTCAATGACACATTGTGGCCACAAAAAGAGAGACAAACTCATTCGTACAGCAAACCGGGAAACCTCAAACAAGTGAAACAAGCGAAATTTACAGAGAAAAGCCAACCAAGCCAACCCAACCGACCAACCAACTAAAAAGCAACTCCTCCAATTGGCCCCACACTTCTGTTTATGTCCATTCCGTTCCGCCCCTTGATATAGTGGGGGTTGGGTTGGGAAGTGCATTCTAGAGTTTTGCCTCGATTCTTCTGCATATTTAATTTTATGCTTATGCTCTCATGTTTGCTTTATGGTAATGTGAGATACTCAAAAAAAAAAAAGACGAAAGACGAGGAAAAATAAAATCCCGAAAAAAATCACAAAACCAAAAAAAATGAAATTGAAAATTTTCATGTAAAATGTCTTTACCGACAAATGCAGGGCCGGTTCAAAAAATAATATTTTACCTTTTGATTGATTGAATAAAAAATAAAATATTTCCCGAAGATAAATATGCTTTTCCCCAAATGGTGTCGCATTTTTTTATGAATGTCAAAGAATGCAAAAATAAAAGTAAAAGCGTATAAAAGTAATTACTTAAATTAAGGTATGTATATTATTAATTTATTAGCATAACGCAAAATGGTTGTAGGAAATTAATACATCGCAAGGCATATTTTATTATAAGAAATTTGTTAATATTTCAATTTCTTTAAGTTTTAATTTTATTTTTAAAATATATTATTTTTGCAGTTATATTAACTGTAATTTTTTAGCTGCCGCACCTGCTAAAGGGACAAGTTTTGGGCACTTTTTTGGACTTTGGAATTGCTCAAGTTGCTTTTATGTAAATGAATCAGAAATAATGTTGAGAGGAGAAATGAAATTCTGTCGAATTAATAACAAAGTTCAATTGTATCAATTTAAAATGATGACGACGAAGAAGACGACGACACCAACAATGTTGTTGCTGATGGTGGACTGTAGTCCCCTCATTGTCTGGGTGTCTCTGTTAGTGAAAGAGAAATAAAGAAAACCATAAAAATTAAGAGCCAAAAAGGTCCTTCAGTTCCTCCTCCACACATCTATTGAGAACATCAATCATAAGTCGTCAATCAACCAGATAAAGAATCAACCCATAAGGAAATTTTTTTTTGAAGTTTGGCGGCTAGCTCGTTTTGAAAAATGACAAAAAGTCAAAGAAATTTTATGGTCAATTTCAATTAGAACCACAATACACAAGTATCTGAAAAAGCGATCTACAAATTGTGCCAATGATATATCTATGTATGTACGAATCTGTAGTATTCATGGGTGCACAAATGAAAGACAGAGAGAGAAAGAGAGGGAGGTAGAGGTAGAACTGCAAAATAAATGGCCTGGTGTGAACACACTTTCATCTGACTAAGATTGTTTTTTTCCTTTTCCCCATGAATTTCACTATTATCACTATATTAAATTAATTAGTTCTTGATGATCTCATAGCTGCTGATTTGTACGAAATTTCATTTTTCATTTTGGTTTCACACGAATTTTAATCAAATTTGCGGCAACTGCATTTTACTTATTGTAGCTCATGCCAACTGATGTCATTGGCCACTTTGGTGTAAATTGTCTTAATCATTGAATACTGCAAATGTTCATATATACTACTATAAATATATATGTATATATATATTACATATAGAACTGTGTAAATAAGGAAGTAGACAAAACGGATATGAAAGTGTTTTTTCTTTTTTCTCCCATCAAGACTCAGAAGGCTGTTGCAAAAGTTCTGCTAGCAAATTTTTAAATTAAATTAAATTTTTAATTTAAAAATTAAATTATATAAAATGATTAATTTTTATTTCTTTTTTTGTATTAATACTATACGATAACATCTGGGGCACTTAAAATTTTCATAGCCAGCTTTTCGCCTATGAAAAATAAACACTTAAAACTGCTCATTCAATTCAATTTAATTACTGTTTTATTAGTGAATCACTTAATAGAAATACCAACTAAGCAAAAGAAAAACCAGACAAAAATAATTAACACAAAATAAGTAGTTGGTTTTTTTAAGGGGAATGATTAGCTTAGGTAAAATTGAAGTTGAAGACCATAGGTAGGGATCTTTAAAAATCGCTTTAAGGGTAGTGTTGGTATTTTTCTTTATTATAAAGAAAATAATAACAAATGATTGAGTTGATTTCATCAGGTTAGCTTTGTGTATATCCTCTTACCGAGAGCTATTTTATTCCAAAAGTAAAGTGCCTATGTCGTTTTAAAAACTAAGACTTCTTTTATATGACTTTAAATTGTTCAGCCTACTTTTAGGAGTTGGGGCGTCCATCTGCAGTTCTAATTTGCCTATTCTAATTTTAAAAATATTTTTTTATATAGTTAAATAATATATAATAAACCATCTTTAGGTTTTCCGTATAACTTTTTATGACTTTAACCAATATAAGAATGAAAATTCTTTCCCTAATTTTAACTTTTTTTTTTTTGATTTTTGTAAACTTTTAAAACTGCTTCCGATATATTTTACGGGTTGGCCAACATATATCATCGTCTAAGTATTTAAACGCCCTCAACGAAATTGGTGGCTGTGATGGTGGGGGGTGCGGAATCGCGGGGATTATAGTGGTCCTAAAGTCTGTGGGCCAAGATATTCTGTCGTCTGACAATGCCTTAAGCTAATTAATTTTCGTGAAATCTTGCATTTCAAGTAAATTTTCTATTTTGTTTGTTGGCAACGTTTGCAATTATTTGTGCTATTTTTAATTGCAAAACTATTTCTGACAATTTAACCAGACTATTATCATTTGGATGTGTAGAAGATGATATCACTTCTAAACACCACATATCATACACTATTCTTCTGTCACGTATTTAGCAGAACATGTCCAAATGTGACAAAGTGAGAGACAACATTCATGTCATTTATATCATAAAGCCGTTATTTCCGTTTATTGCTGATAGTTACGGATCTATCATCTGTCATCTGGCCTGGCTTGCTCTGGCTATCTTTGGATCTGAAGGGGGTGAAATTTACGCGAAATTTACAGTTCTATTATCAAGTGTCACCCAAAATTGGCCATCATCATGACATCATCAAATGGAGATCAAAATCGTATTGTTTGTATATTCATTATTTCATTTGTTCATTGTGCATACATACATATGTATATATATCCATATATATGGCATTAATTAATGACAATCATCACAGACCGCTTGCACTACCACTCGTTCCTTTCGTCTGTGTCTTTCTCACTTTTTATCAGACATAAAAAACACACGACTTGTTTAAGAATGGCGATAGTTAACTTGTATATGCGTATTGGGCAAATTTGAATTTTTTGATTTTAATATAACAATTCATAATAGGTTTATGTCTGGCTGGGTATTATATTAGATCTGGCAGATGATGCGGAAAGGTCAAAACAGTGATGAGATTATATGTCCATGTCCGGTTAGTGTTCTTGCTCATTGGCTTCCTTATTTTGTATTCTTATCCCTATCTGCGCCAAAATAAAGCACCGACCATGATTTATCCGGTATATCGAAATCTACTTGATGCTTTCCCATACTGTTTAAAAAGGATGGACAACTAATTAAATTTTTCTGAAATTGTTTCCCCCAAATCTCACCTGGTGTCTGAGACCACCACGCGCCTACGTTGATGCAATGGTATGCATATCTGTTTCGGCGCCGGTTTTAGTTCCAAACCAAAATCATTTTCCGTGCAATCCACAGCCACAACATTTTCAACGCTATCGTTGCATTTTTGATCCACTTGAGATGACATGATTAAGAAAATTTATTTTACCAAAAGAAAAAAAAAAAAAAGAAAAAATTTATCCAAATATTTGTTGTTGCTCTAAGGGAAATTTCTAATATTCAGCTAAATTTCAGTTGCTCAATATCCGAGTGATGTTAAAAAAAAGAAAATTATGTGAAATAAAATCGATTGACTGAAGAATCAATGGTATGTGAGAATCTGTTTTTGTTTTTAAACGTACAAGTTAACTAGATCGGTCTTAAAATGAAATCGAGGAAAATAGTACAAACTTACGTATATACATATAAAATCGATTTAGATTAACACTGATTACCCAAAAAGAAGTTTTTTGATCACAAAAAATTGAAGAGGGAATCTTATTAAAATGCTAATTCGTTATTATCCTGAAAACGAGAAAAAAAAGAACGCCCTTTCAATTAAAGACAAAAAATAATTGGAAAATTTGTATCAGTATAAAGATAAAATAAAGCCTAAAAGTATGCAGCTTAATTTGAATTGTCCCAATTTGTAGACTGAATGTATACGAGACTGAAACAACCGTTTTTGGTTGACCTTTATCTGGACCCATGAGTTGCCTTACGAACTACCAGAATTTAGTCCCATAACAAGGTATATAAACCAGAGTATTATCTTAGATAATAAAACATAACAATTATTTAAGTCTTAATGTTTATTTTTCCTAAAATTTTATAACATTTGTCCAAAAAAAAGTATAAAGTTTGATTCAAATTTTATATACACAACACAAAATTTAGAAAAATGGAATAGAAGCAAGTTAATAAAAGTTTCCTATTAATAAACTTGAATCTGAACAGCCAACAGATTCTCTCCATTGTTGGTCATGTGACGAATAACGTTAGTAGGTATAACCACAGAGCTGGTACTATGGCATATGGCAAGCATATCCTGGGGAGCCCTGACATCATAGACTTGACTGGTGTGCACATATAATGTATTAATAGTTTGAACCTTGCGTGTGGACCATACAGATATGGTGGCCGTAATACTGGCATTCTTTGGTAAGAAGCTTGTCAGCCAGATGAGAAATAATTCGGTATCCATAGTATATGGAGCGACGCCACTTTTTTTAAGGGCACTAGCGAAACCATACATATCCGACATGCGAACACGTGATGTCATTACCAACACCGGCAATAGCTCTTTTAAATCCCTACTATGAGTATCGATAACTTTATCTCTGACCAAATAGAGCATATGACATTTGGCCTTATGAAGTAATGTTATATTGGGATCCAAAAAGAAAGTTTTCGGCTGCCTTACTTTGATACGCTCTATGGTCAATGTACGATGATCGTATAATAGATGTCGATTAAAATCAGCGATAAATGTCAAACGTTTGCAGTCGTAATCGGGACAATGGATGGGTGCTCTTGATACTAAAAGTTCTCGGGCCTTAGTGGATCTCAAATTAATTTCTGGCTTGGTTTCGAATAGGATAGGCATTTCTTTTCGACTACATGGAACTGTGCTAAATTGCGGTGTTGGTGGTTCCGTATTTTCGAAATCCTTTAAAAAACTTTTCTTCCTTTGGAGAATCTTTGTGCGTGGATCGTTGATAAAGCCGCTGTATTTAGCTCGTTGGACAAATGATATGGAATAGCAAATCTGCGGTAGCTTTTTAATTGGGGTGAAGATTCGACTTGACGATTTCACAAAATTTTTATATTTCGGTGACATCAGCACACGCAATGAATTTGATGATTCGCTATAAATATCATCACCAGTTAAAACCGCACTGGAACTGCAAACGGGAGTTTCCTCTGGATCTGGAAATGATGAGTACTTTTGCGAATGCCTTTCTTTTACGATATTGAACAATTGATCGTCGAGCGACACATCCTTATCTTTTACTTGTCCTCCATTCAGTTCTTCAGATATTTCTGGGCAAGTTATGAGAGCTCCTCCACGTTCACGTTTGTTCTGTTTTTCGCGCTTCTTTTTGGTTAGACTTTCATATTGAAGTTCGTATAACTCAGTTTTGGCCCTTTCACATTCTTTATCAAGACGATCCTTTAAAATACACAATTTGCTAACGAGTTCTTTTTTCTTTGTTAAATTATTTTGCAACTCAAGGTCAGATTGACTTAATTCCAAATCCATATTTTTGGAGGTTGTCTCCGGTTTATCATCCTTATTGATTTGAACAATCTTCGGTTGTTTGCGATTTGATGTATTCTTTCTGTTTGAAGGCGAACTATCTTCCAAGAATCCTGTTTTTTCTTTCGTTACTCCTCGGTCTGATTTCTGTCTATAATCATTATCATCGTCATCATTATCATTACTGTCTTCATCGTCGGAATCTTCAATTATCATATTGTTTGTATCCTCAGCTTGATCTGATGAATACGATTTGGTCTCTTTAATTGCTAGACAATCATTCATTGGACTATTATGCGGCGCGACAGGTTCTTGATATTCACTCGATTGGGAAACTTCCCGTATAATGGGTGATGCACTTGATTTGGGGTCAACAAACTTTAAAAAATCATAATCTTTTCTAACCATGGATTGAGTACGTCGTCTCTTGAAATAATTATCCGTTGATTGCTTTGGCACACAGCTCCGTGAGCGTTTATTCGGTGCCATAAGAAAATAATGATGCGGCGACTTGGCGTCCAATGGAATAGATGGACCAGCAATAGAATCCTTATGACGTCTCTCCTTGTTGCTCTCCCTTTCCCTGACTCTTTTGTATTCCGTGCTCCGTTTAGTTAATGGTGGAGCCTCTAATGCATTACGTACGAATTGCATCTGCTGTCCTTCATCTGAATTATCATCTAGGTTAACAAAAAAGGTGAGTCCCTTGCACACATTGCACATATCGGAGACACCTTCAATGCATCGCTGTTCCCCATATTGTTGCTGGTACTGCTGCTCATGCTGCTTCTGTTGTTGTTGTTGTCGTCTTCGTTGATGACCATACTCCAATGCGGAAGTCAATTTCGGCTTTTTGTTCCCACAGTGGGTACACAAGAATCCTTTTTTGGCCATTCTTTTTCATATATATAAATATATATATATCATATATACATATACAAGGATATTTAAATGTGTAAAAAATTTTTTTTAATAAATTTATTGCTCTCCAAAATGTGATAATATAAAATTAGCTTAAAATTGGAGAACTCTGTATATAGTTGTGTGCAAACCGAATTTCAGTCAAAACTAAGTGATTTATGTGTAGAAGCTTACCAAGTTAACTTTTTGGATCGAAAAATGTGAGAAACTCTATATGAAAACAATTTCAATGGCTACTTTTAAATTTAAATTTTGTAAATATGGTTATACCTCAATTTTGAGAAATATACCACATTTGATAGGCGATATATTTTTATACCCTGTACCCATAGGGTAAAAGGGTATATTAAAGTCGCTAAAATGTATGTAACAGGCAGAAGGAAAATTTTCCGACCCTATAAAGTATATATATTCTTGATCAGTATCAATAGCGAAGTCGATTGAGACATGTCCGTCTGTCCGTCTGTCCGTCCGTCCGTCTGTCCGTCTGTCCGTCTGTCCGTCTGTCCGTCTGTCCGTCTGTCCGTCCGTCCGTCCGTATGAACACCGAGATCTCAGAGACTATAAGAGCTAGAGCAACCAAATTTGGTGTCAACATCCGTCTATTGTATAAGCAGCTCAAGTTTATTTTAAATTTTTGCCACGCCCACTTCCGCCCCCGTAATTTAGAAAAAACTATAACTTGAGCTGTATTAAAGATATCGCATTCTTATTTGGCACACTTAATAATATAGCCAATATGCACCAGCTGACCAAATTTTGTCGAAATCGGACAATAATTATCGGAGATATACGCATTTCCGTTTTGTACTGAAACGCCCCATGCAAAATGGGCTGTTAAGTGTGAGCGAGATAGCATGCGTTCGCTGTTGCTGCATGCTAAGAGAATTTTTATTGTAAATGATGGCGATTTTGAGCGTTTTTGACTTTATGGAGTAGTTTTACTTGGTACAGGGTATACTCAATGTCGGCAGGGACGACTTGCTTGCTTCATTTTAGTTCAGAATGGTATTACCATTAAATGATCTGGTTTATTTTTATGCCATTTTTTTTTACTGGGTATCAAGTCTGTTTGTTATCAAGGGAAAAAAAATAAAAACTAAATTGCTCGGTAAGTAGCGCCAATGTGTCGAGAGTGGAGGATGACTTCGACACACCTCTTTTCAAAAACGTCGATAAACGATTTCCGTTAGTTTTGGTTGCCATCTGTGAGATATCACATGATGCTGCGAGCCTCCTCAGACACTTGATCAGCCAGCACCATGTACTGACCGTGAAATCTCCACACAGAGCTGAAAGCAAAGTCAACTGGGCAAAAATCAATTTTAAACTCCAAGTTAACCTTGAGGAACTTATTCCATACACCCACCCCACACAGCCAGCAGCTAGCTAGCCGTCCAGCATGCAGGTAGGTAGGCAGGTAACCAACTAAAAGCAAGAAAAAGAAAAAAAGAAACTAACCATGCTCCAGTTTGCCAGCCTCTAGCTGAAGATCTTTGAGAGCCATTCAAATTGTCAAATGCCCCGTCAAGTGCGGCTTAAACACTGTGTGTACACTGTGAAGTTGTGATCGGTTACGGGTTTTTAGCTTCGGTGGTCAGTGTCGATGATTCAGCCGAAATATTTATAAATACATATATATTTGTTTGATAAGATGTGCAAAACAAATAACGGAACATACATATGATGCCAAATATTTAAACGTTTAACCGATTGAAGGTCTGTGTACATGTTCAAAAGACAATTTTTATATAAATATAGAGAAAAATATTGGTTTAACTATCAGACAACATTTGAGATTCATAGACAAAAGACACAAACACACAATATGGTAAGCGGAGATCAACCACACAATTTTTTTATTTATTATTTTTAATGGGATCCTTGCAGAAAACCTTCTTTGTAACAATTACCATTTTTTGTGGTATTTATGCGGTAACTGGCGATGTTTCCCATTTACCAAGCAGCAGTTATTTACCACCACCAAAACCAGAACATGCCGTATCCATGAGCATTGAACAGCAGGAATTACGTGAACTACCCGAACAAGTGGAATATATGACGGAAAGTGGTGAGCTGCCGGATAACCAAATGGATATGGCCATGGATATTGGTATGCCAATGCCTATGCCCAGTAGCCTTCTAACACCGCCCGCACCAATTGAATCTGATGGCATGTTACCCACTCGTTATTTGCCCCCAGCAGCTCCAGTTGCTCAACAACAGCAAAAAATTATGAATCCTCCAGCAGAAGAATCCATTTCGCAGGCCGCACCCATTGAACCAGAGCCACTTATGCAGCCAGAGCCAGAGCAGGCAATCTCAATGGATTATATGCCAGCTATGCAATATCTACCTCCATTCCAGCAAACTGAACAGCAGCAGCAGCAGCAAAACCAGCAGCTGACATATCAGCAATATCAAGAGCAACTTCAGCAACAGGAAATGCAATTGCAAGTGCAACAGCAACAACATCAACATCAGCAACAAATGCCCTACATTCTAGATGTTGTCCAACAACCAATGGCTCCATCTGATGCTGAAACTTTTGCCTACGAGGAACCCCAACCTGCCCATGAATTGCGTAACGATGGCTATCATTACAAACAGGCCGAAGAGGAACAACGTCTGAGGCACTAACTTAGTCATTAGCTGACTCACTCAACCACGATGACATCATGGAAACGAAAGAAACAACAACTATGATTTGTCATCAATTTTGTTAATATTTGTTTAACTTAGTTCTTAAACTTTAATGAAACTTTTTTTTTTTTGTTTTTTAAATATATAAATATACACACACGAGAAACTTGAGAGCTTTTCTTTGATTAGATAAGCCCGTGTAAAGCATTTATTGATAAGACGGTTTATAAAGATTTTTCCATTTAGTTTATCCTTCGAAACACAAAAAGCAATTGTTTGTGGTTTTTTGTTATTCTTTTAGATTTTATTATGCCGTTTATTATCGGTAAAAAGAAAATGAGAATTTCAAAGCAATTGTTGACCTTCCTTACTACAACTACAATACACATGACACATCCTTTATAATTACTACTGCTATTGCTCGTCATCCTCGCCAACGTCAACAGCTCCGCCCTCTTCTTCCTCACCTTCGTTCTCCACAGTGGCACCTTCACGCAGCATTTCCACTTTATGAATGCTAAAGTCTATGTTATAGAAGGGCACATTGAGGGTAACAACAATACAATAGAGTAAAACTTGTAAGTGCCGTGTACGTAGCATATATGATGCACCCTGGGCTTTGGGGAATAGTGGATGATCTTTCTCCTGGCAATCGTACATGAAATAACCACCATCATGACCCGGTGAAAAACCAATAGCCAAGGCTCTCTTTCTCACCATAACAATGCCATATTGATAGTGACTGAAAAAGTATATTAATCCTTCGGAAAGATTCATTCGATTCGATGTGGGCACACGATACAATTTTCCATAGCACACATGCTCAATGTGCACCACAAAATTGATAGTCTCAAGAGAACAATCAATATTTAGATTCTCCAATGAGAATTCATAATCCTCTTTAGATATCTGATCGATGCTATCCTTAAAGTATTTATCACCGCACACAACGATTGTGTCAAGGAGATGGGCACTCCAATCCATTAATCGATAGACACTAGCCGCACAGCAAGCCATAACATAGCATCCCAAATATTGACGACCACGCATTTCGTCATCAAATACAGGAGCTTCGGGATGCAAATTACCCCATAGGGACCAGAGGCGACCCTCGATCTCCACATCGAACTTCTTTAGCTTGCTTACTGGCAAATTGCGATACTTGCCGGCAGTATTGCGACGATTCAATCGACTCCAGACAGGTAAACAATTCTCCAATTCTAGCCATCCAAGCGACTCGTTTGTGGCACAAATCTCATATTCTGGACGTCCATAATGTTTATTTGAGCATGTCATGGGTATTGAAAGATCGGTCAAAAGCTGCAAAATGCGGGCATTCGGTGCTGCCTTCTTATATGAGAGTATATCAACAACATAGAATTTATATTGACATTTCTCTTTCCATTCGGGCTGGGCGGAACGCTCATCAATATAGGTAAGCAAACCATCAACATCGGCAAAGAGAATCCACGAAGCAGTATTTCTTTCTGGATATCTCTTGGGCCCCTTTGGACATTTTATCTTTTTCTTTTCCTCACCACCTTCGGCACCATCATTAGCATTCTCCTCCTCTTCATCGCCACCACCAGGTTTCTCCATGCTACCATATGGATCAAATAGATGATAAAACTCATCATGATATAAAGCATAGCTTCCGTTTGAGGTGAAGAGAAGTAAATAGCTTCGAGTATTCAAAGATTTATCCAGTTTCTTTTTAAATATGGCCAATGCAACAGCGGGCGACATTTTCTTCTTTTCCTGTCCCGGTGTCCACATACCCTGGGGCTCAAAACTACGTATCCAGATATCAAACTCGTAATCATCGACGGTTATATGGCGTACCACCCGCTCAAAGACCGATTCCATTTCGCATACTCGTGAGGATATAGCCTTGGCATTTGTTATGACACGATCAATCCGATAAGAATTCCAATGATTTAACGGACGCAATGAGCAACTGATGATGGCCAAAGCGGAGGCAAAATAGCAGGGTTTAATTAATGAGAAGGAACCTTCGTCACGTCCCTCCATCGCCATACTGCCCTGAATTTTAAAATTACAATCCTTTTCCCGCATACGATAGCCATAGAGTATGGGACGTGGTTTATATGGACGACGTATCTCTTTGGGCAAACGTTTGCCTGGTTGATGTTTCAATTCCACCTCTTCTTCACCTTCACCTTCCTCTTCCTCCTCCATGACTAAATAATCTTGCTCTTCGGCCCGGACCTCATCAAGGCCAGTGTCAATATATTCAGGTTTGGCTATATTAAAGGGGGAATGGGGGAATTTATAGAAAGTATTGTTGACAGAAAAATCCAAAGAGTATACTAGTGAAAACAATAAAACAAAAAAAATGCTTCTACTTAGCCACTTACTTTTTTCCTTCTTGTCTTTCTTGCCCTTCTTGCGATCTTCACGCGCCTGTTTGGCATCCAAAAACATATGAATTCGTCGATTCTCTTTTTTCAGCTCTTCATCAATGTAACGCATTTTCGCTAAACGCTGTTCCTTTAAACGCTTTTTACGTGCCGCCTCTTGATCATATTCGGCATCTTCGTTATCCTTACCCCAGCGACGGAAGCGTCCTGTAGTATTATTATCCACCACCTTAAGAGCAGCCACAATAAAGTTCATTACAGTACAACCCTGAGGATTACAGCCAAACTCAATGCGTCTGATTAGGGCATCCAATTCAACAAACCGAAGGAGACAAGCTGGGCCAGAACCGCCTTTACGGAATCCCAGAGCATTGCATGGAAAACCAATGAACATATAAAGGAAATTATAACGCTTCAGGATTAAGCAAGAGAAACGCTGGCAGACTAACAGCAGGCGACTGTTAGCTATTAATAGTTCTAACAGAACCTCACGCAGTGGTACCATTATGGAGGATTTAACCACTTTGGTAACTTCCATGCTAAAATTACTTTCGCCAATAGAAATATCGGGCAACTTTTTAGCCAATAAGCAAGCCAAAATATATTCATAATTCTGATAGTCATCGCCAAATTGATTGGGCGATTCGAGAGAGAATTCTATAAGATCGGCATTCCATGTAGATATTTTATATTTGGCAGAAACAGCAGCGGCAACCAGACCGGCCAATAGACCACTCAATTTGGCCATTTCCTCATCCAGTTGAGGCAACTGTGTGGTTCCCTTAATAATCCAAGCACCATCTGGCAGAGTGAGAAAATTGCTCTTTAGAGCCAACTCTTCTTCGAGGGTGAGGAGACGTTGCAAATCTTCTTCCTCCTCCTCGCCAGCCAATTCATATCCTCGCTTGATCTTCAGACGCAGTGCCCTTAGATTTTCCTTATCCGTTCGTAATAGTACCTTCTGTGCCTGTTTATACATACGTGGACGTTCCAATTGAGGTTCTGGTAATTCTTTAATGATTTCATTGATTATCTGATTAATCAGATCTTCGACCATTTCCCTCTCATCTGATACTGGTATACGTTCGTCTTCCGGTATACTTTCAATACTCTTCTTTTGCTTCAATTCTGGTGGCTCTGGTTCATCCGTAAATGTGGGCAATCCCATTTGTAGGGCAGGAAATTTATTTGTTTTCTGTGTCATCACTTGGAGGGGTCTGATACAACCAGTTCGTATTCCATGTAAAAAGAATTTACCACCACGACGCATTTTTAAGGCATTTTGATAAAGAACTCGACAAAATGAATCAAATGTCGAGTGCATTTGTAATACTGCCAAACCTTTAATACGATAATCATCAGGATCCACAACCAAACCGGTGCGATTTCGACGAAATGGATCGAAAACGTAGAAGAATTCACGATCACGCCACACAGATAAAACGGAATTATCGATTTGTAGTAAAGCCGCTGGCCATTGTGGCATATTGAAAAGTTGTTGCAAAGCCATTGTCAATTGTGATTCCAAATAGCTTTTACAATCGGCAACATGACCATTGATCATAAAGGGATTCTTTCTCACAGTGGCCTTGAATGCACCCATTAGAAACATTTCGGGTAGATCGACCACATTTAATTCAGGCTTCTTATTCTTCCATCGTTTACCATCCAGACGAAACTTCTTTCGCAAAGTTTTATAATAGGCCACACCATAGCGTATGATATCATCTATGGTCATAGGTCTCCAGAGTTTAGCCAATTCGAATTCCGAATAGATCAATGCAATTAATGAGACAACTAACGAGGCATTCTTTTCATTACCCGATAGGGGTTGGTGTAGACCATTATTTCCAGATGGTTTTACAGCAAAATGTTCATTAACGACAGCCCAGAGTTTATGATAGATCATATTGGTATTTTTCTTAACTTTTGGTTCTTTTAATTTGCCATATTGGGATAATGTTATTTCATATATGCTAAACTCATCATCGGGCTTCAAGTCACTGAATTTGTTAATCAAATGCACCAAATGTTCGGTAAAACGGGTGGCCATTAAAGAACATTTTCCCTCTTCAAAATCGCGTTGACATAAATCATTTCGACCATTCGGATCAAAGATATAGTACGAGTTCAGGCAACGTTTCCATATCAAAAGAAATAGATCTCTCGATACAAATATACAGGAATTGTATTTGGAGAAGAATAGCGAAAGAGCTTTAAACATATTTGGTTCGTTTTTGAGAAGCCCTGAAAAATGTATTTTAATGTTCACCGATGCTTGACGATCTGCCACTTGAGTTATAATATCAAAATCGGTTGTCTCCGATTTATAATTATAGGCAATACTCTTTTTTGTTAGCTTAACTCCACGCTTTAAAATACTATCCATGGTTCCGGCAGTCCAGAAATCTGGATTTAATCGAAAACTTTCCACATAGGCTATAATAATGCAGGCAATTTCACTTGGCCGGTAATAGTATCTATATAAAATCAGTAGTACTTGGGTTAATAAAAAAAAGACAAAAAAAAAATATTTTTGATTTTGAACCTACGCTACACGATTTGGATCTTTCTTTTCTTCAGGATAGATATTACGACTACCAAATACAATTTCCGCCGTGAATGTTTTATCCAACTCTTTGGGTATATTATAGACGGTTAGCTCGCCGTCGTTTTCTATATACATTTTTTTTTTGTTTTATAGAAGATGCTAAATTTTTGGAATAATTTTGCACATCATACCCACCATATTTGGGCAAAGCAGCTGCTATAAAATCCTCATCCAATTGCTCTTCACGCTTCTGATAGCCTACATTCCAAGTCCATAGATCTTGCGGATTACAACCCTCAATTACATCGAAAGATTTCAAATTTTCACCTTCCAAGCCCTCTTGTATGACACGAGGATTATAAGAAGGAAATGGCAGCTCTTCAAGGGGACCAACTTGAGTTTCATTCAAATAAATACGACTCTTGGGACGTTTTAGTTCAAGCTGTGAAAATTAATTAGTGGGTATTAATGAAACATGTTCCTGCAATAATTGAACTTTGGGAGTCCTTTTGGCAGTAGAACGGTGAAAATAAAACATTGATCGAACCTCAAGAGAAAAGGATCTTATTAGGAAAATGTTAAAACTGATAAATACAACCAAATTGAACATAATTTTCTTTTTTAGCTTTCCAATTTAGAGTACTTACAACTCGCTGAAACATTCACATGACCATTAATTGGTTGGACCTTGAGTACATTACTTCTATGCTTTGTGTGTGCTTTCCCTGTTCCATGGTCATAAGCTTTTAATGCGACATTTCGAATGGGGAGAAAGCGCTGAAAATAGCACGCATACGCCACCGATGCCAACACGACACAATGCCTAGTGTATAATTGATATACATATATATACAAATACATATATATTTGTACATATTTAGAGATATATGTATATGATGTCTGTATATATGTGACCAAAGAGCTCTGTTTTCAGAAGTTAGTAAGCGGCATAAAGTAAGCACGAAATGCCAACTACTAGACTGAACCTAGTGGTAGTATTTGTCTGTATGGGTGTGTGTGTCTTAGTGTGTGTGTGTGTGCAAGTCTATGGCTGGCTGGCCACAGCCGTTTGCTGCTGACGGCCACTAAAAAACATCAACGTTCGGAGCACACAGAGCAGCAGTAAACAACGAACAGCGCTTAGTGCCACATCACGGAATCTTATCGCAGTAGAGCGCGGCGCAGCGCACCAAAACCCAAAAACGAAAACCAAAAAACCTAACCGAATCCAAAACCCGACACCGACCACACACAACTTACCGAGTTCACGAAGCACATACATTTGTGCTTCGGCTGCAGAACAAACAACAAGTCAACATCATCATCATACATACCAAGAGGCAAAGCAACGCAACGCAATAGTATCGCAGAGCAGTTATAGCATACACAGTAGACCGACTTACGTCAATACAAATGCCAGAGACCAACACCAACGCGAACGCGAATAGCAACAACAGCTAGCCTAACCCACCAAAGCGGCGCAGTAAACTACGCAACCCTCTCTAAAATACACTCCAAGAGCAGCTAGCTAACGACAAATAAGACAACGGCAACGACAACGTGTTGGCAAAATGTCAAACCAGGTACGTATGATGGCGGGGAGGAGTAGGTTGGTTGGTTGGTTGGTTGGCAAGGTAGTTAGTTAGGTCGGTGTAGGAGCTTAAAGCAGGTGTTTTAATTTCTTGCTGCGCCTAATAGAAGTCAATGAATTCGATTTTCAAAATCAATAAAAATGGACACAGAATGGGGAAACAACTTGAAGGAATTTCATAAGGAATACAAAATGCGGCAAATAATGCGGTATATATTGGGGGGTGGGAATTGGAAACAGAAATAACAATTGTTGTTGGTAATGCTTGAAAGGAGGGGAGCGGAGGGGAGGGGGATGTATTGTAAAGATGCTGAGTTGGCGAAGTTGCCAAGACAAATGAAATAATGACTTGAGACTTGGCCCCAGGTCTGAAGTGAACGAGGCGGCCATAATAACAACAGACACACATACATACATACACACACACACACACACACACGTCTATACCCATGCAAATGTATGTATGGAATATGTACAAATGCACTCACATATAGGCCGCCAACGGCGCCACTGTGCTCCAAGTGCATATTAAGTAAAGCGCATTCAAAGAGAGAAAGAGAAAAAAATGCAATGGCAGCTTCAGGGGCGTAGGATGTTACAACAAAAAAGGGTTGAAATAGAAAAAACGAGGATAAAATATAACTATTTTTAGTTCTCAGTCAATTGCCAGCACAACATAAATATTCAACTATATAAGTATTAATGGCGTGGTATTTAAGAAATATTAAAGATACTTAGACACCTCTAGATATCTGCCATAAAACACGTCAATATTTAATAAACTGTGTGACTTCAGCACATTCCATTCAATTATATTAGCATTTGTCATGCCAATGCAACAATTCTCTTCGATATGTATAACTAAAGTTATCTTCAACAACTAAGAATCTTTGCTATTTTTATGCTGATAACTGAAACCGATATCAACATATTATTAAAGCAAAACAAAGAGGTATACACACACACAATCTTTAAAAAAAAAAAAAAAACAGCCGTTAACCCTTTTAAATATAGTATCCTGATTTCAATATATTATCAAAATCCGTTAATTGGGTAGGCATTATTACGACTGTAATATATTGGATAGAAAAATTGTTACTTTTAAATATGAATACTAATACATAATTATTGATAAAGATTATTTATACTGACAGCTTTGTTTGTATACACGAAAATTCTTAATTTAAACCATTAAAATGGTCTTATAAAAGATGAAAGTTTAATTTATAAAAAGGTTGTATCTTATAAAATATTGCACTTGCTACATCTTGACTTTATATTGACTTAAATTCATTCTAAAATTCTAATTAAATCGATCTTCCAATGCGTAAGTATCATGCCATTTTTCTTTGTTTCTATTTCCGTATAAAAGTTATAAATAATTAAATTACAATTTCATATTCCTTGAAGATCTTCATGGTTTTATTATTATTCCCCTGACTCATTATCATTGTAAACAGCTGCATTGATAAAAAAAAAAAACCAATAGCAATTATTAAAACGCCCATAAACACTAAAGTCAGTTTATCAATATCAATCGAATCAAATACTTTGTTATACCTCCTCCACTTTGCGAAAAGAAAGTGTATATTCGAGTATATATTTGATTAGGAGTTTGCAATGACAAATAAGCATAAGCAAAGTATGTATGTACAATCGAGTCGCAGTTTCTCAGTTTAAAAGCTCTTGTGGTTTTTTCATACATTAAATATTGTTTTTTAATGTGTTTACCAAACTCTCTATTATCAATAATTTACCTATACTAGCATAGGCGATTAAAAAGAGTATATAATCGTCGACATATTGACAATTAGTCCGGCCCTTTTTTTTAGTCTACGTGGGATTGAAGAGTATTGCCGGGGTTTTCTTATCTGGGCGTAGAAACAGAAACAAATAAATGCCAATTTGGCAAATTGCAAAATGTTGTTAAAACTTGCTTATGCGAAATGTTTGCAGCATTCTGGACGCCCAGTTGCTTAACTACGCCACTGTTGGTCGGGGAGGAATATAAGAACAAAAATGTAACTAACCAAAACGCAAATGAATTGAAAATTAAGCGACAGCGCAGTGTAATGCACAGCAGCAGCAACAACAGCTGCAAGTGCTGTAGCCCTTATGTATGTATATGTATATACATATGTTTCAATGTGTGAGTAACGTTGACGCAGACGGCAACGCCTCTGCCACATTTACCTTTATCGTGTTTCTGTTGCTACAACAACACCAACAATAACGACAGGGACAGCCTGTGGCTGGCTGGCTGCTGCTGCTATTGCTGCCGTTGTTCATAGTGAACCGTTTTTATTTCATATGGGGCAGAGCAGCAACAACAACAAACACAAGTGAACTGAAAGAGAGCGAGAGCACAAAAGCAAGTAAGCGCACCTCAGTGCTCAGTTACGGTTAAAATGTCAGAGCTAAAGCAACAATAGCAAATAGCAATTGAAATTCAAGTAAACGGTAATCGTGCCAAAATACAATAGCAAACGTTTCTGGCTAACACAAAAACTTCTTTTGTTTACAATTTGTTTCAAATTGAAATGATGAAACAATAAAATAATTGTATTTTCCTTTTATTAATTACCAATTTTTGCAGCCCTGAAAAAAGGAATCGGAAACAGAGTGCAGTCAATTAATCTTTCAATTACACACACACAAGCACTACACACAGGTTTCACACTCTCATAAGTTCTCTCGCGCTAGCGCTTATTCTCAGAGAGTGACTGGCCCCCAGCGCAATTGACTTTTCGGACGTTGCATTTGGAGGACGCTGCTGCGCAGTCGAGCTTCACATATAAATTGTTAACAAAGAGGAAACAGAAAACAACAGTTAAATAAATTATAAATTGTTGCGATTTTGCATTTGGTATTCCTTACGAAAATGGCAGCCATGGCAGCAATACAAACAGCAACACCAGCAGCAACAGCAACAACAATTGCACCAACAAAAACTGCCACCCGGCGCAACAGCAACAACAACATCAACAAAGGGGTAAGTCGCAATGGTAGTTTGTCTTTTTGTCTGTTAACTTGGCCTTTAAGCTGTTGTGTCCCGCTGAAGGGTTGATTTGTTATGCGTTTGCTTATGACACACGCACCCTGGTGCCACAAGAAGACAAATACAAACACAAGCAAAGCAAAGCCCACACGTACAACAACAGAGCCAAACAAACATATCCAGACACACACGCGCATACACGTGTGCATACATGCACATTTACATATATGAACATACATATGTACATATGCACTCAGCAAAAAAAAAAAAAAAAAAAGTTTATCCCTGAAAACCGAATCCAAAATAGATGGCCATGGAACCAGTTTTAGTATAAAACGATCTGGCCAGGAGATGCATCAGTTTCCGATCGGAAACTTTTTAACTACAAAATTAGATTTGACTTAAAATTAACTTAAAAGACTCTTGGAAAACCAGTAGTTGCAATTAGAATTGATAGAAATAATTTGGACTAGAAAAAATCTTAGAAAAACAGTATTTTCAAATAAAAATAAATAACCGAATTCTAAATACTTTATAAAATCTTTTAACCACCAGGCAAAATCACGTCGAAATGAGCGAAACATTTTAACGTTTTATGAAAAAATCGCTGTTATACGCTACTATGATGAGACGAATATCTCACGAAATAGCCTGGCCAAGATGTTTCATTGCTGTGCGACACAAATTCGTCGCATTTTGGAAAAGAAACGCGAACTTCTTCAACAATTGGCCACATTGAGCGAGGCGGATGCCTCAATAATCATTGAGGAAATGACAAGAAAACGTCGTAAATTTGAAATGAGCGCCATTAGTTTTCTCCTGCACGAATGGGTAGAGCGTTGTCGACAGCTCCAACTTATGGGTAGCATAAGAAATCAAAAGCTTAAAGAGACGGCCCTAAAAATGGCAGCGGTTTTAAATTTACCAGCTTTCCGTCCATCGTATCGGTGGTTAAATCGTTTTCGCGGTAAATACAAATACGAGGAAGACGATTTGGGTTATCTGGGTGTTAATGCGATAGCCAAGGAATTGCCCGTTGAAGAGATCATTGTAGAGTTTAAACATGCTTTACCCAATTTTATGCAAAAAGAATTAGCTGACATGGATGTCGATACTTCATATTTGGAGGATGTTAAGCAAAAAATGGTTAACTTGTCAAGTGACAATAGCTTAATGTCCGAAGGACTTTTTGAAGATAATGAGGATGATTATCGCGATGATGATGCTAATCATGTGGATGATGATGTGGTGGAGGTTGTGACCTGTGAGCCTAGTGTTCTACCCTCGCCGGCTATAACACCTGACGAAGAGCAAAGAGAAGGGGAGCAGCCGCTGGAAAGCAACGGCCTGCTAATGAACGCTGGTACTAGCACTTTACTTAACAGCGTCTTCCCACACTTGGCCATAATACATCAGTTTGCTTTGATGAACTCTGATATACAAGCTTTAGAGTTGATCTCACAATTGGGTGTGCATATGCAACAGCAGGCCACATCTGGTGCTTATCACACCTTATCGCTGGCCACAACAACTACAGCAACAAATGAAGGAAGAGATGATGCCTCTGAACAGCCTTTGGAACTGCCACCAGGCAGCATATATGCCGATATAGATGATATAGAATTGATCGAGTAGAAAATAATTCAAATATTAATTTATGCATTTTCTAGAGTAAGTTTCGTGCTGGGTACCAAAAGTCGATAGTGCATTTCATTGCACTTTCTAAGCTAAGCTTAATCCTAAGTCTTCAAGTCACCAATCATTTTAATAAAAATGCAAACTCACCATTCGCTTATCCGGTATAATAATGATGTCAGAACTACATTCAGGAGAGGCCAATTGGGGTTTAACTTCCGTTTCCTCCTCTTCCATCATTTCCTCCACTGGCTCTTCTTCCTCTTCTTGCACATTCATCGGGCTGTTTAGTACAACCAAGTCTTTGGGACACGTTCTCGCTTCGCGCGCATCATGCTCAACCAGACCAAAATCCTTGCGAGCCAACAACAAACGCTCTCGCATCTCGGCATGCACTTTCAACTCTTCCGGCGTACGTTGAGGAATGACGCACATAGTGAATTCATCGTACAGTTCGCAGCGCTTCTTGAATGGGCGAATGAAACGCGATTCTTCAGCTTTTTGATGTAGCTTCCGGATTTCATCCTCGATGGTCAGCACATGAGAAATTGTGGAATTTGGCGGCTTCTTGCATACCCTCTCACGCGGTGGACAAGGCTCAGCCTTCCACTCGGGCGGTTGATTTGCATCGCCCAAATAAGTGCGCACTTCATAGGGATTGGCCGAGGGACTCTCATCGGCATTAACCTCAACAAATTTTTTAAGCATTTTTTTGCCAAAAATTGGTAAGAAAAAATAATGTGAAAAAATTCAATTGAATATACAAATAATTTAGTAGTACGGCACGACACTCCTATTCGTAAAGTCTAAACCACAGGAATGAATGCTCGACACCGAAATCGACAAATTTGTTATTTAAAACACAGTGATAACTTTGTGGCAAACAAATTTAACTTTAAAACTTTTTTCGATCACTCCATTCATTTTTCTCCATTTTGCTTCCATATATGTATGTATGTACACATACATATGAACATACGCTACTAGAGATAACGGTAAACGGTAAGGAGGATTTGCTTTAAGAAGCCTTTTTAAGTCAATTCTTTTTAATTATTGCTTAGGAGATTATTCAATGTATGTACATATATGAAATACAAAATCTTAAAAAGAAAACCGCAAAACTTAAACCGATCTTGTTAAGCAATTATGCTTATTGCTGTTTACGCGTGCCACGGTGCTGCCAAACTTGAAAAAATTCGATTGGCGCCCTTATGAAAATCGATTTGGCGCGCTTCGCTGCTGTGCTGCCAGACTTATAGATTTAGAAAATCGATAGTGGTGACAAATCATCGATTAATTGTGCATAACTAGACAAATCGATGTTATCGATGGTTCCATCAACTTTCGGCCCAGCTCTATTGCGGAGAATAGCTACAACTACAAATGCAGGAGCAATATCAAACAAAGAGAATTTGTTTTTCTTATTTTCCGGTAAGACAAGCCCCATCCGCAGCCAGATTATAAGAGACAGAATCTGCAAAAATGTGGATCCAACCCAAGGAGTTGCTGTTGCCCTCGGCATTTTGGTAAGTATATGGAAAACTCTTCTCATCTCTTACGTAGGGAGCGGGTAATATTGCAGGAGGGTGTCGAGTGGATAGTGGAAGTGTGGAGGGTGGACCATGTTGTTGTATGCCTAAATAAAACGCCAACTAAATACATACATGTGTCGGTATGTATGTATAAAGATGCGTTTATGCTGACCAAATATCATGATAATCCCTCAAATAGATTAATATAAAGGAATGTAAACAAAATGGAAATTATTTATAAAAGCGTCAATGAAATTATTATGTGATTATGGCAATTATAATATAAGATTGTTTGTGTGTCATAAATCTATTATTTGTACCCGAATCAAAGTTAATTTGTATATGTGTGTCACTGTTGTTATTGCTGCTGTTTGTTGATAACTAATTGAGATTGAGCAGAGTTCAAAACGCCAAGGAGGCTGAAAACTTGCCTGCTCTGCCTCTCCTCTCTCTCTCTCTCTTTCGATTTTTCTGTGTGCCTTCAGTTTTGCAGCGCAATTTCCTGAAAAAGAATGAAAAAAACAGCTGTCCCATACATGAGGTGGAAGAGCAACAACAACTACAACAAAGGCTTATAAAATTGATTGTCCGGCCAACTGTTTTTTGCTGCGTAGAAGAAAAAACCCCCCAAATACACCCACACACATACACTCGCACACACACACACATATAC
This sequence comes from Drosophila emarginata, assembly GCA_037075365.1. NCBI lineage: Eukaryota > Metazoa > Arthropoda > Insecta > Diptera > Drosophilidae > Drosophila > Drosophila emarginata. The sequence continues at coordinate 1,652,197 of JBAMCD010000014.1, read as the reverse complement.
ATATATTAAAAAATATATATGCATTGCTTAGCTCAATTATGCACTTGTCTCTGTTCCCCCTTTCTCATTCGCATTTTTTCTCTGATTGTTTCTGTCTCTCTCATTTTCATAGGATTGCCGAAATGTACTCGAAATATTTTGTCCTACAAAAGCGTCGTGGTCATGGTGAATCCCGAGGTTTTGGCTCCATGCTAGTGGGCACATTTGATAGTGTGATGAATACAAAACCAGCTCCATATCGTATACTACATCAGACACCGTCCTCGGAAGTTTCTTATGGTAGGTTCAACTGCAATTGTCTTCCCATACAATTAATCATAACAGAATTTGTATTCATATGAGTATATACATACATACATATATATGTGTACACATGTCCATTTTGTATATATCTTTGCCTTATCATTATTGCAATAACCGCGTTTGTATGGAATCTTCATCATGGGAGGCGGTTTTTTGTCTATATGGACGGCAGACGCTGAGTCATTTGGATTGATATTTCCTTTTTTTTTGGGCTGAAGAGATATATGCATATTGTACACATACATACTTATATAGATGATAACTGTTCAATTACGTAACTTTATGGCTAATGATAAGAATCAAGCTTACTTTCTTGTTATAGAAATACAAAAACATTTAGCTTTAACAGAAACCAGGTGTTTAAATAACTTTTAACTACAAAATTGAACGATATAGAAAATTTCATCATTAGGTAATGAAAATCGATTGAAGTCAAAATGACTTCGTTTTTTTTTTAATGTATTTTTGTGGATTTTTATTTTTTGTTTTTAGAAATTGCCATTGGCATTACACAGGATGAGATAGTTAAGGACTGGGAATGGCTGCAAGCCAATCTTTTTAACGTACTCAACGAAATGGAAAATGAAGATGAGGTCACAAATTTTACTATATGCAAAATTAAATCACTTCATGCACAAAATAATCAAGATGATACAGGTGAATCGGCTGACTTTAAAGTGATGACTTCACAATTTCGGCAATTCTTTAAAATGCCCGAAGAGGAGCGTTTGGTTAATTCATATTCAGCTACGTGAGTCCTCTTTTTATTCTTTCTTTTGCTGCAAACACGGAAATTATAAATTTCTCTTCTGTTTCTATTTAATTAGTTATGTAAAAAACAAAATTCCCCGACAAGGTCAGCTTTATATATCAATGAATCATGTATGCTTCTACTCATACATGCTGGGACAGGAGATCAAGCGTATTATACGTTTTGCCGAATTGGAGGATATAAGTCGCAATGCGAATATTATTTATTTGAAGACCACAAATAATATGACATATAATTTTACATTGCTCTTTAATGCCAGTGAGGCGCATTTGTTAATTGAGCAGCTCAATAAAATGGCAATACAACAATTGATACATGATCCGGAAAGTCCTGTCGTTGATCACGATCCATCGCATTTTGCCCGCTTGGGGGGTAAGACAAATTCAGCGTCTACATCAAAGAAGCCAGTCCTTCTACGTGATTTAACGGCACGCCAAAAATCAGAAGAATTTCGTGTACATTTTCGTTTGCCCCAGACAGAGATCATTGATGGGAAAATCAAAGCGAATATATGGACACCATACTCGAAACGTTTTAATTCTGGTTATATATATCTATCACCAAATTTTCTATGCTTTCGTAGCGATGTTAAGGATTTGGTTAGTGTAGTTATACCCATGAAAACCATCAAGGTAAGTTCCTAACAAATGGAGAGAGAAACAGAATGCATATTTCAATTTTTAGAGTGTGGAGAAAAAGGACGATGGACAACAACGTTTCGATAATCAAATTGTCATTATTACATCGGAAAATGTGCCTTTTGTTTTTGCCCAGATCATTGATCGTGAGATATTGATATCAAAGATAACCGATTTGCTATCCCGTATTCATGTGTAAGTTTAATTAAAATAATATTAATATCTACAAATTTAGTAATAATTCTCACGTAATGTTGTAAATATACATTTGTATCTCTGCACATGAACTTACGTCGAATTCCTTTCTATTTGCAGCCCTGTAAGCCGCGAACGTGCCAAATATGACATCTCGTGGAGCAAACAAACCGCTTTAATGAACACATTTCGAACGAAATTCAGTGCGGAAATCCTAAAGAAGCAAGAAGAGAAGTTAGTCCGTTGGGATTCACATTTTCGTGATTTTGGTCGTGGCATTGGTATGTTTCGTACCACAGATGTTATTAATCTCATTGTGGAGGGTATACCCGATAAATTGCGTCAAGAGATTTGGTTAATATTCTCGGGTGCCATACACGATAAGGAGATGAATCCAGGTCTATATGAGGATTTGGTAGAGAAGGCTGCCTGTATTAAAGATTGTTTTGCCCATGATGAAATCGATAGAGATCTGCCACGCTCATTGCCTGAACATCCAGCATTTCAGAGTGCAGATGGTATTGGTGCATTGCGGCGAGTCCTTCAAGCGTATGCCTTACGTAATCCACAAGTTGGCTACTGTCAGGCCATGAATATTGTTTCATCTGTATTTCTATTGTTCTGTGATGAGGAGAATGCCTTTTGGATGTTAGCCAGCTTGTGCGAGAATCTATTGCCCGATTACTACAAAGATAAGGTTGTAGGTGCCCAAATCGATCAAGGAGTCCTTCATGAGTTGGTTGAAACACATTTACCCGAATTGCATGATCATTTGGAGCAACTGGGTGTTATCAAAATGATATCTATATCCTGGTTCCTAACCATATTCATAAGTGTTATCAGCTATGAAAGTTCTCTGCATATTTTGGACTGCTTCTTCTATGAGGGAGCTAAAATAATCTTTATGATTGCCTTACAAATTATTGAATGGAATCGTGAAAAGCTGCTCAAATGCCAGGACGATGGTGAAGCCATGTTGGTCCTGCAAAACTATTTAGAGGGTATCTATAATCCTGAATATCAAGTGCCACCCTCAACAGACAAGCGACGCATGGAGCGTCCCCAAACCCAGACTGTTCAGACCCTCATCCATGAGGCGTACACCAAATTTGGCGAAGAACTGACACAACAGCGCATTGAGGAGTTGCGCAACAAGCATCGCCGTCTAACTGTACGACAATTTGACTTGGACAACGAGAAGACCATAGTGAAGGGTCATCTACAGAATCCATATTTTGATAGAAAGGAAATGCATATGTTGCTCACAATCATTAGAGAGGAAAAGATGGCATTGAAATCGCTGCAACAACAACAGAAGCAACAAGGTGGAAATCAATTGGGTGAGACGCCACAATTGCAGCATCAGTCACCAACAAAGTTACCAAATGAACCACCATGCAGACATGAAGCCTATGCGGTAAACTTTGAGATTTTTCATACACTTTTTACAGAACTAACACCCTGGCGAAAGTGCGTTACTGTGGACATTGGCGAAAAGTTATTTAGGGTAAGGAGCAGCATTAAACTAACGATTACACCTAGTAACATCTAATCATCTTTTGGTTTTTTTTTCTGTTTTCTAGCTGACTGACAAAAAGGGCACTGGTATTTTGGATTTTGGACAATTAATCAGTGCCTTGGGTTTGGTTTGCTCTCAAAGATATATGGAAAAACTGAAGTTATTGTTTATATTGCATTTGCCTCCATTGCTAAGTAAAGTGGAAATCGAAAGATCACGTCGTCCACGCCCTAGAACCAAAGATGATGCCGAAGAGGCCATTGAAGCCGAGAATTTTTTCGAGTGAGTCCAAAAATAAAGAACAATGAAATTCTTTATTCTTGTCCAATAGAAAATTTTTGGTTCTTATGCTAGATATTAATTCAAATCTTTTTATAGGGACGATGCCTCCGAGTCAATTGAGGCTTTGCCTTCCCCTTCGGATCACAATTTTGATGGTGATGATTATGCCCTGATAAGCGCCACACAACATTTACATAATCTAGCTGGTATTTCGGGCAATACATTTATGGACTTGTCCCGCAATACACCAAATCTTTCACTGAATTCAAATGGTATTGGTGGTGGTGGCAATTCAACATTCTATGTGGATCTGCCAGGTGCAAATAGAACATCAGCAACAGATCTATTGGGGCTAGGCCAACAGGGACGTTACGAATCGATTGACACATTTTCGGATATTTCAGATTTGGGAGCAAACCGTCTAACACCACCATCATTGGATAATAATGCGACAGCCCATGCTGATGCTGGAGCTGGTGCTGCTGCTAGTGCTACTGGAGCAGATCAATTGCTTTTGAATGTTGAGACTATATCGAATTTCTCTCAGATCAGTGATCTAGTGGCTGCAACCCGTTTAGAGCGTGCCGATTCCAATGCTACCGATTCACGTAGTTTGGGCAGTTTGGGTTATCTACTGGATCAGACAGATGAGGGGGCAACTGGCAATGGCCTACAGCAGCACATTCCACATATGCGTAAAGAGAATTTTAACTTACTTTGGCGTAGTATCATCGAGATCTTGGGTTGTGTACAAGATGAGGAAATGCGACGAGCACGTAAGTAATAAAAACTGGAAAAATTGAAATTTTATTAATTTAATTAATAATATATAGATGAAAACCTTTTGGAAATGGGCAACAGTAATATTAAAAAGGAGCCAAGTCTGGAGAGTTTTACCCAGCTAAATATGGGCGGAAGTGGCGATGAGGTAGGCGTCAATTTATTAAAGTCTTAGAATGCAAATGAGACCAAACTAATCTGTTATATTCCATTCGGTAGCAACCCGACAGTAATGGTAATCCAACTACACCGGCAGCCGAATCCTCGAATGCAACGCGACTGTTTGTGGCTCTTGAGGAGGAGATGCGACAAGCTGGTGCGAGCACTAGAAGTAATAGCTCTACTACCACTAATATAAGCGAATCTTGGCATATATCAATCAATCAGTTTATTGCCACTGTTTTGACCGTAAATGCCATACAAAAAGGTTTCCAAGTGCCCATACAAATTGTGGAGCAAATCGAGCAGCTGCAAAAGAAAAGACGCAAATGCTTGTCCACCAATTACTAAACACTTCAATCTCTCTCCCTCCTGTTCCCTTACCATCGGTATTAGTTCTTTTATCTCCAAAGTAACCCAACACCGCTGTGCAATGCGATTTCATACATCTTTTTTAAAATCGTATCCATGTTTTATTGTATATGTCTATATAATTAGATAAGACAATTGTTTTTGTGAATATAATTCCAATTATTCCTATCTATATAAATCCATGGACATTATTTCTCTACATACTTTGGGTAACAGATATGGATATATGGACGCTTGTATATCGTATCCTGTGGCGTTCATTAGCCATTAAAATTTCATTTCATCATATGGGCATGGGCGGACTAAGCATTATTTTTATTAAAGAATTAGTTATCATGGGAATAGATTTATCACTTCTTTTAAAACCAAATTTCGAAAAGTAAGTGTAAGAAGGAGCAATACATGTTTCGTTCTAACGTTTACTTGGCTTTTATAGTGGTCTATCTCCAGCCCCACTTGGACAATCAACCAGATCTATTCTTGGAATTTTTAATGCTACCAAATGCAGTATACACATCTAATATCGATAGATTATGATCTTTCAGATCGAATAAAATAGATTTCAGAATAAAAATATACATATGTACATATATAATGGATAAAGATCTTTACCAAATGTTGCCATACCTTCGAATTGCCAGATCTGAGAAAAACGGTCTAACAGATTTAAATTTGAAAATAAAACACATTTTAATTTGTTGGTTTTTCTTTCTTTTCTTTTAAACCACATTCAATGTAAATATATATTTTGGTTGTTGTTATGTTTTTTGTTTTGCTTGTTTATGGTTAGAGACATATTGCCTGCTTGAGAATATATATATAAGTATAACGTAGTTTTATTTACTAGTTTCCATATGATATATGTGTTTGGTTTTTTCATACTTTTTTGTTTGGGGTTTTGGATTTCGCTTTTTTTTTTTTGCTGTTGTAAGTAGGTGTTTTTAGTTAGTTAGTTGTTTTAGTAGTAGTAGTAAGTTTAGGTGTTTAGTAATAGTTATAACTGTCTTCTTTGGTTTTGATTATGTAATAACTTTAGCGACCTAAATCAGTTTAAACTAAATTAGTTTAACTTGTGTTTTTTTTGTGTAAATAATTATAATTTAATTAGTTTTTTTTTTTTGGTGTAATTTAATGGTTGTTAAAACTTAACGCTTAGGCTTTTGATAACACTTAGCAATAGGAAAACAGAAAAATGTCATAATATAATTGGGTTTTCTTTCCCATTTTTGTTTGTTTTTCTTTAGGTAAATTGAGTGATTGTATTTTCATTAATTGGGGGTCTCTTTTTTTGTTTCAATATAAGTATAAGTGTATAATATTAGTTTCATACATCAAGTTATATGTGTATATTTATATATATAACTATATATATATATATATATTGGAGCATCGTCGGGCCACTGTCAACGACGTGCTGGACAAATCTCAATGTTGCATGATTTTGCTGCATGTGTAATGGAGCAACGTTTGTCTCCTTTTAAATAAAGTACATTTATGCTTTTGTATATAGATATATGCATTTGTATGTGTTGTATATATATTTATTCTGTATTTTTCCATTCCTTGTTCACCAAAAAAAAAAAAAATCAAAAGTAAACAGACCACAAATTAGATACATACATTTTTGTTTTTTACATTTTTACCCTCTACAAAACCAAACCAATTTACATACAAAATGCTTTGCGCTTTCTCTATCCCCTCGCCTATTCTAGTTATGTCCCCCATGTCATTACTCTCTAGGGTCCTTAAAAAAATTGGTGCCAACATTTTTCTCTGTGTAAGTTTTCTTTCTTTTTTAAATACTTCCCTTATTTTCCCATCCACCTCATCGTCCCCCATTTATCTATAAATTTTCCCCTTTTGACAAATTCTTCGTTTCATTTATTTTTTTGGTATTTCTTTTTGTTACATTTTGTGTGTGAGTGTCTGTTTGTATATATATGTATGTATTCCTTTTGGGAATTGGTAGGGGAGGGGGGATCGTGGTGGATGGGCCACAAAAAACAAAAAAAAAAAATATATATATATATAAATTTATTAAATTTACATGCATTGTGAGCAACGCGCCTTTGTATTTGTATTGTCACGTACAAAATCATGCACATTGAATTTTCCATCATCGCCGTGCTCATAGCCGCGACTCTTTAGCTGCCTGTTGGGTAAAGAATGCGTTTCGGAAGGAATATAGAGAAACAAATTTTTGAAGTTTAATTATTTGACAACAAAAGAATTGAAGTTTCGGATTAAATTGTTTGAAAAAGTGTAAGGAAACAGAAATAATAAGTTCTCTCATTTTCCATAGTTTATAGAATGATTTTTGAAAAATCCGAAAGGAAAATCAAACGCATAAGAAAAATGAAAAAGCAAATAAATTCTATTTATTTATAGATTTGTACTTTACCTATAACTGATTAGTAATATTTAAATATTAAGAAATATTCTACAATTTATTACATTTTTTTATTGAAGCTCTAGTTTGAAATTTTAAAAGATATTTAATTTTCAAGAAAATTACTGGAAAGTTCTGGGGACTATAGATAATTAATTGCAAAAACTTTAAGCTTTGAAATAATAATGGAATTTTTAATGCAAATATTGGGATGAATGTTTTGGGAATTCAAATTAAAAAAAAACATTAAAGGAAAAAATACATAGAAAAATCTTAAAGAAACGTTTAGCTTACCTAGCGACTGCTGTAAAAGCCAATTCCACATTGAGTCCTGTCTTAGCAGATGTCTCCATAAATGGAACATTATGCTCACGACCTAGACGTTCGCCATCCTCCCGTTTCACCTGTCGCTCGCTGCTGCTGCAATCTGCCTTGTTGCCTGAGAAAAAGAGATGGAGAAAACCAGATGCAAATATTTTATATATGTATGTATGTATGTACATATATGTATATTTTTGTTTTTATTTTTGTAAAATGTATTTTTAACCATAATCCAATGAAAAATACTTTTTCACTTAATCTTTCTTTTGCTTTCTCTTTACCACTATCCATTCGGTATCTGACTCACCAATTAAAACGATAACCACATCCTCCTGTGCATATTCCCTTATCTCTCCCAACCAGGCTCGTATGTTGTCATAGGTGGTTTTATTGGTCACATCGTAGAGCAATAGTAGAGCTGCATATCAAACAGTAATTGAATTAAAAATAAAGTGACCCCAAACCCATGGTGGATCCAGGCTTTACATTAGCAATTTACTTACCATGGGCGTCGCGATAGTACGCATGGGTGACACTACGAAAACGCTCCTGTCCGGCTGTATCCCAAATCTGTAGCTTAACGCGAGTCCCATCGACCACGACCACTTTGTTCTGCACATTGTGAAATTGAATTTAATTATATTATACACAAATATACATACATACATAGATATACATATATAGTCGAGTGTAACATACACATAGAAATACACTATAGTTACCAAGGTGAATATATATTTTTTTTTCTCATGAAAATGCAATTAATTTTCCACGAAATATGCATGCAAGAGGAATGATGGAGATATACACCAAAATGGGAGAATGGGGGGTGGAGGGGGAGGAAGTAGGACATCGAGCGAGAGTTCTAAGTCCTGAGGCCAAACGTTTAATCAAACATGCACACACACTCACACACACACATACACACCACACATAAACGAGCATACGCAATGATATTTCTCCTACATATAGAAATTTCAAGAATTATTCAGTGAAAATAAAAAAAAAAATGGAGAAAGACGGTTGGTAATATAGTTACCCTCATTTCTCTATATATAATTTGATAGGTACATATAGAAAACAGATGGCTTTCGTCCAGCCACTCAGACAGTCAGTCAATATATTATATACATACATATATTTAGATACATATATATATTTATATAGAAACACATGTAAATATATACATACATATATAAATACATAAAAAGTCTAGGAAAATTACAATAAATCAACATCAAAAAATGTTTCTTAATATTCAGGGCCGGACTATATTAAGTCAAGTATCAAATTTTGGGCAACAAAAACGTTTTTTTTTTAAGTATAACAGAATCAAATATTTCTCAAAATATATATATTTAATATTAATGAGTCCAACGGGTCTATTATATGATTAAGATATTAATTTAGATCTAAGTGGTTCCTATTTACCTTTCATTACTCTCAATTATTGTTGCTGAGTTGCCCCTTAACTTAGGCTCTAAAATCCGGCCCTGTCAGTGTGTCTGACTGATTTAACTTCAAGTTCATATATTACACACAACAAATAAACCCAGAGCGAGGGAGTGAGACAGTGAGAGAGAGGGAGAGAGTAAAGAAACAAAAATCACATCAATGACAACAACACATAGCCTTTCTAGTCAACATCAACAAAATGGAGTCAATGACACTGAAAATTCAATTTGACTTTTCACACATAAAAAAAAAAAATAATAAAGAGTTGAACATACTTTTAAACATTTATTTTATGTAATATTAAAAATACCATACGTTAAATCGGCTCTCCGATTTTGGAATGTTTTGAACATTTCTTTAAAAAAAATGTTCTATCGATCTATTAAAAGATACATAATTTCAATAACTTTAGTCACAGAATTGAAAAAAAAAACGATTAAAAGTGACAATACAATCGAATGAAACCTAACAAAAATGATTTAAAAGAAACTAAGTTTCAATTGATATACCATAATTTTACAGGTTTTTTACAATTTCTGGACCGGATGGTAAAAGTCACATTTATTGAATATTTATTATAAGTTGTTTTTGGCTTGTTCGACAAATAAAAATATTCAATATTCGTTTGGCTTCCAACGAAATATGAAATAAAAATCATTCAAGTTGAAAAATAAACAGTCAACTTTCAAGAGAAATTCATTAAAAAAAATATATATATATTGAGAAGAGAAGAGAAAGATGGGAAATTAAATTTAATGGAGTTAAAGCCAAGGCAACATAACTCTGAGGGGAGGAGAATGGCTGCCAGCAATAAATGTGTAAGACAGAAAGAGAGGAAGAACTGGCTAACGGGATGATATGCCCAGTTGTATGTAGTTTTCCTTTAGCTAAAATTTATGAGAAACCTGTAAACGGAGAGCTATCAACAACAACAACGACAATAACAACAACGACAAGCACATAATAATAAGCATAATAAAAGCAATAACAACAAATGTTAAATACAAGAACAACAACAAAGAGAATATGAATAAGAAAAAAGACACACACAAACATACAGTGGAAAAGGAGACAGAGACAGCGAGAGAAAGACAGAGAGAGAGAAAAAAAGACAGAGACGGAAAGGTCGCGAGTAACAGAACGGGGAAGGGCCAAACACAGGACATCAACAAGTCCTTTTCAAGTTCACATGCTTTTTAATAAATAGTCCCCCAAGGAGCTTTAGCAAATAAGCGAGAGAGGGAGATAGAAAAACAGAGTGAATAAACACTAAGAGAAGGCAATGGAGAGACTAAAGTAAGTGGAAAAGAAGTAGAAGTGGCAGGAGATTGTGATGACAAAGTACAAGAGCTAAACTGGAAAAAAAAACACATTTCAAGTGAATGAGAAGGGACGGACAACCGCAGGCGACCGCAGCGACAAGTAAAGAAAACAAAGACAGACTAAAAGAAACAGATTTGAAGAGGGAGAAAGGTACACACATATAAAGGTAGAAAGTTGGTAACGAAAAACAAGCAAGTAAGTAGGTGAAAATCGCATTCATAACCTTGACAACTGTTGACAGGCGGCAAATACACACACACACACATATTAATACGATATGAGTAAATGTTAGATTGTTCAAATGAGAAGACATAAAGACAGAGAAAGAGAAATAGAGAGAGAGAGAGAGAGAGAGAGAAAGAGACAGAGAGACAACAATTAGATTAGATGAACAACACCAAACACCAAAAGTAATTCGAACAACAGTTGTTTATACTAAAATAAAGATTGTTGCCCACTTGGCACTTTCATTTCTTACCCTAAAATCAATGCCAACAGTGCTCAAAAAATAGCTGGGCACATAACGACCATCGCGAAAACGTATCAACAACGATGTCTTACCCACTCCCGAATCGCCCAGCATTATGACCTAACCAAACCAAACGATTAATTATCGATATATATATGTACATACATACATACATATATACTATGTAAATATGTTTAAATGTTTTAACATAATATAACAAAAAGACAACAATAACAATATTTATCATTTAGAACAATAATTTGCGTAAAGCAAGAAATTACAAAAATTTGTTGCATCTGAAAAGCCAGTTCTTTATAAAAGCCAATTTCTTAGACAAGAAACTCCATTTAACACAAGTTACAATTTATAAAAAAAGCACTATTAAAAATTTCTTAAAATAATTTTTAAAATTTATTTTAAAATAAATTTTATATTGAAACAATTTTCATTGGCTTTTATTTTGTAGAAAAAAATATGTTACGAAAGGAACTTTTAAATTTAAAATATAGGACTTTGAATAGCTTTTCTTAAATATATCTATTTCGACAAAATCATATATATATATATATAAGTTGATCATTCTCAATATAATTCTTACAACTAAATATCTCAACAAACAAAAATTCGTCCTTTTTTCTGTATATGATATATTTGAGGTTATAGCTCTTAACTATCCTATTATCTTTAACTATTTATCGAATGTTTACTGTATAATTTAATGGTTTCTGTTTGAATATTTGAAATATGCAAACGAGCATAATAATTTATGCCAGAGCATAATGTTAAATGTTTAATATTTAATGAGAACCTTATGAATTTTACATATGTTGATTTAGAATGGTGAATGTTCCCATTTTGCTTAGGCTATGGCCCATGTGGCCCGGGGCAAAGGGTTAAATCCCCCACCGCTGTAGATACCTAAAACTCCTATTGACTCGTCTGCTTTGCCATGTGTTGATTCAATGGGCAGGAGCACCAGGTATGCCATAATTTTCCATTTAATTGGTTGAAATGCTATTTGTATAGGTTTCGGAGGAGTAAAACTATACATTCATACATACATACATATATATGTACATACATATGTAGACGCATTCATATAGAATTACAGGGACACGTGTATGCGGCAAAATGCTGGCTAAGAGCCATACGTAATAAGCAATTTTCCAAGAACTGATTGTGTAATTTAATCTCTTCTGGTAAGTTAATTGACCAAAAAGCTTCAAAATTATAATCTTTTCATAAAAAGGAAAAATTTAATTTGGGCTCGCTTTTACTATATTCTAAACTAAATACATACATATATGCAAATAAATTTCCAGAAAAAAGAAAGCTAAAATTTTAACGAAAACTGTTTTCTTTTCACTGTTAAACAAATAAACCCACTAATTTACACATTTTCCAGGAATGAAAAAGCAATGTAGAAAAACGGAAAAATATTTACATTAAGGCAAAGAGATAAAGACAGATAAAAAGAGCGAAAGCTAACGAGAGACAAGGATAGCATAATAATGAAAGCTTCTTAGAATGCAGCTGACACAACAGGAAGTTAGTCATAATTCTCGGGAATTATATTTTTATTGGATAAGTACGAGAAACTTGTAAGTAAGTAAGTAAGTAAGTAGAAGACTTTTGTTCTTCACTTTTCTCTTCAAATTTTCCACTTTATTTTCTTTCGGTTTCTTCTTTCTTTCTTAGTCGCATTTAATTTCCTTTGTCACTTTGTCACATTTATTGAATTTTATGACTTTATTTTGTATTGTATTTTACGTTTCGGCTGCTTATGCAAATCACATTGTAAATCAGTTGGAATCGTAAAAAAAAGGACTCCAGTCAGATAAATCCAAATAACAAATCATTAAAATGTGTACACCGACTATCATATACCCTATACTAAATATGATTTGCAACTTTAAATATTCAAAAATAAACCCATTTGCATTTGTTATTTAATTTTTTTTATGGAATATTACTCGTTATGGACCAATTTTTAAATTTGTATTAAAGGACTTTAAAAATGATTCGCCTTGAATTATATGTTGCATACTTTTTGGGTTATGGTATATACTTATTTTGGGCCAATAAAGTAATGGGTAAACTGGGTATAAAAAAGAAGGTATAATATAATACATAAATCAAATTGCGGCTCTCAGGTTCATCAGCTTTTTGTGGCAGGCTCTTGAACTGGCAACAATTTTCTCAGCTTTTGTTGTCGCCTTTTCGTTTTCTTTATATTTTTTTTGTCGGTTTTTCGTTTTTTTTCGGTTTTTCCTTTTGGCAAATGCAAATTGCCAATTTTTGTATTTGGGGGCCTGCCCCATTTAAAGTGACAAAGAACTTAAAATTTTCCTCACAAATAAGTTAAGCCAGGGTAAAATACCCAAATTGGTATACAACAATCCCAAAAAACGAATTCTTGAAATTTTAGAGAATTCATTCTGGTTAACTTTAAATTCCTTAAAAATATAAGCTTTGCTTTTAAATATTTCATAGATTTCACACTTACAGAATACATATGTATTAAGTATATTTTGAATTTTAATTGATTCTGAGAGTTTTGAATATGAAAATATATGTATATGATCTATATGAAAAGAAATTGTGCAACGCTATTAAAGTAGTGCTTCGTGCTGTTGACCTTGGATGATATGGTCTATTACAGTAGCTTTATAATGAAAGATAATAAATCATATATTTTTTTTGTTTAGGAATTTCAGTCATATAGTAAGAGAGCCGTTTTATAAAAATTAAATAGTATTAGGATAATACCGTGTTCAATTTAAATATGTTTTATATGTATGTTCAAAAAAAATATATATATGTTTCCAAAAATTTTGGAATACATTTGTTCATGTATAAACTTCACCTTGCCCATAATATCGAAATCCTCATCATCTTCTTGGCTATTATTCGATGAAATCATGCGTATTAGGGCACGACCAGCCGATTTGCAGAGTGTGGCACCAGCACCCTCCGAGCCAGGACCTGGAGCAACAACAGAGCGGACCGACAAAGAAGCTCCACCAACAGCACCATCATCACTACCACCACAAGCACCACCGCCATTGCCGCCAGTATCCAATAGAGGCTGTTCAGCCCCAAATCCTCCCATTGAAGCGCTATGACCACTGCCAGTAAAACGAACGCCACCGAGACGAGCCATAAAACTATTGCCAAAAGCCTGCGATGTAGATGGCTGTTGACTTTGATCAATGCCCCCATATGCTGCAGCAGCAACCGATCCACCTCCGGATGAGCCAGCACCACCTCGATAATATGCTGAAGTCATGTATTCCAAAAGTAGCGGTTGCTGCGATATCGATTGCTGACGCTGATGGACAATAACACTGGGACGACGCTTAGGATAGCTATCATCATCATCGGAATCATCTGAAGTTATTCCATTAATTTTATCCAAAGTTTTTGGTGGCAATTGTCCAGGTGTAATATGCTGCCAGGTGGGCTTAACCAATGATTCCCGACGTGATGGAGATGCGGTGGACAGCGATGGGGAAGCTGTCAAGGATGGTTTACGTGAGCCAGTCAAAGGACTGGCTATAGAATCGCTACGATAACGAGTTTGCTGACGACGCATCCTTTCAATTTTATTTCTTTTCCGTTTATTTATAAATTTTTATTTATTTTTGTTTTGTTTTTGAAACCGCAAAGTTACTTCTTCTGTAATAAACATCATCAATTGAATACTGGATGCTATTTTTAACACTCGCTCGCACTTGATCAAACACACCTACACACACACACACACATACATACATACACACTTCAACACTCATCCATCTTTTATTACACCAAAATTCTCATTCTCATTGAAAACCATCCAATAAAATATATATAATATACAAATTTAAATTCAAATTGAAATTCCACTGACGGCCAGGTGCAAATTGTTTGTAATTTGCTTTGGGGCAAGATATACACACACACACACACAAAACAGAGAAAAACATTGAAAACCTAATATCGACACTTTGATACCCTCTAGCTTATAAATATTGAAAATTTTTTATTGATAATTTATCCTGCTCAAGGATTTTTATTATTGTAATTATATTTATCTATTAATATTATTGATTTATTTTTATGCTCACGAGTCGAAGGCCTTGTAGCTAGTACTCATATCTTTTGTTTAGGTTCAGTATTAATACTTTATCTAATTTTGTAAATAAAATAAATAATAATATTTTTATGCCGAAGCAATATAACCTCAGTAATGTACGGTATACGGAAAAAAAGGAAAATAAAATTCAGAATAACCAAAACCAAGAAACGCTTGGGGCCACAAAACTGTTGCTGACAATGGCAACCAGCCGCAGCCATTGCCACAGTCACTCCCCCAAAATAGGAGGCGTGGTCACTAAATCAACAGTTGGCACAACCCATATAAAGCCCCCTCAGCTCCACCATTTCTGGCACTGCTATTGCCATTGCCTTACACCACATGCAAACGCATACAGCTAACAAAATGTTCGAGTCCTAATTATGCCACCAAGTCAAAGTTTTAATGGTAGAGAAGAGAAGAGAGCGGAGGGCTGCCAAAACATGACAAACATAGCTAAATGATAAAGGGACTTAGGCGTAGCTGTGGGTACGATAAGGTCGAATCCTAAGGATTGGGGCAGAGAGGTAGGGGATAACGCGAAACTGTCTAGTTAATGAGCAACCACAAAACAGCAAATAGAAGCTATTTCTGCCCACGAAAAGTGATTGAGGCAGCGATTTATAAAGTCATTGCCAGAGATGAGAAAATTTCACCAAATCCTATTGACTAAAACTCATGGAATATAAGTTGAAAAAAAAATACCTATATTATCTATAGCTAAAAATGAATTTTGAAACGGCAAAGATAACTTTATAAATTAAAAAAAAAAAATCAGTAAACTTTAATGTAAAATATTCAACAATAGCATCAATTTATATATATTATTTAATTTCTAAGAATTTTACAAAAATTGAATAAGAAATTGAATCACTTCCTTTCTCTAGTTGCTATAGTTTTAACTACTAAATTATAATTTCATAATAATAATTCTAGAAATAGAAATCATAATAAAAATAACTGCCTTGAATTCTAATATAAAAATCCTTTTAAAAGGGTTTTTTTTATTAACTAAAATATAATATTGAAACTCTAATTATGGTTTTAATTGATTTTTAAAATTATTAACAAAACTGAACCAAATAACCATCCCTAGTTTAAATTAAGGGTTTGCATTGATTTTTGCTTGATTTTGAAGTTGAAAAGGTTTCATTATCAGGACCTTAACTTTTGCCCCTTTTCGCCTGAAAGCAAATAACATTTACTTTTTCAACCATTGAAAGAGAAAGAGAGCTACAGAGAGACAGAGATAGAGATAGAGAAAGAGAGAGGGAAGGAATAAAAGACGTAAAGAAACTTGTTTGAACATTTATTTAATTTGCCCTGTAAACAAATTGGCAAAAACGTCAATATCTATCAATATTCTAGCATACAAACAATTTTCAATTTTGCCAGTCGAAAATCCTTTTATGGCCAAAAAGCCCATACAGGAGATGATTCAGTTGTCAGCGGACAACACGGCCTACACTCTTTGGTCCCTCCCGCCCTCACTGTATATCCACCCGCACATTTTATGCCAAAAATTGCTGGACCATTATACACGCCTGTCTGCATCCTGTCGATTTACCTTTACCATGTCGAACGAAAGATGGCCAACAAGAAGAAAACGAATAAAACTTTTCTATTTTTCATTTTATTCAGTTCTTTTTTTTTTCTTCTTGCTGTGCTCACAGTTGTGACACAGCCGTCTGTTAACGAAATGGTGTCTGGTTTAAATCAAGGTCTAATTGCCCTAACATTTTGTTAACAAGTTTAAAGACTTGTTGGACTTAAATTGATTGCCAGAAATTGATTTTTTGAACTACTTAAAGAAGTTTTAACAATAGAAACTGACTTAAATTTTCGAATATAATAATCTGTAAAGAACAGATTAGGTAGCATCAATTTCTTTCACGGAAAATCAATTTTCAATGTTCACCACTTTTTTAATAAAAGTTGCATTCGATTTACTCCAATTTGGTGTTATTTTCTTCTTTGGTTTCAATGCAAACTGCAATTTGAAATGCCCTGGCAGATGAATAGTTGCCTTTAATTTAAATTTCGTTTGGAAAACTACTTCAATGCCATCATTGGTATTGACATTGGTAACATGATCTGGCAATGCCAAATGGCAACAACCATTTGAAAAACTTTTGATTAGAATTTGGCGAAAATTTTTGGTTTCAATTTTTGTTTTGTAGCTCTCTTGTCTGTCTGTATATACTACTTTGACCTTTAATTTAGCACTTCAATTATTTTTGTCCTTCGGTTGAACTTGAATTTGAAATTTCTAAAGAATTTTTGTCTCTATGACAAATTTTTGGTCTTTTCATTCTTTATGCAAATAATAGAAAATGATATGCTGAAACTTTATACTTGGAGTTTTTTTTAAATGAAAGTAGCAAGACAGCGACAGAGTTATTTTAATTTATACCCTTGCTAAAAAACAGGGTGTTATTCATTTTGATCTACAGTTTGTAACATATAGAAAAATATATGAATCAACAATGTTTATACATATATCAATTAAAATATTAGTTAATTTTTTTGAAGACAATTGATAATAGTTGTATTATTAAAATTTGTTTACAATTTACAAAAAAAATATTAGTTTTTATTTAAAATTTTCTTAAATATATTTATTATTAAAGGAACTCTTTCGATATATAAAAGTATATTATATGTTATGTGTAGATATAAAATAGGTTTAGTTTAACTGATCGATCCCAAAAATCTGATAAACTTTTTATGCATTTCAAAATGTTGAGCGACTTTTTATAAATAAAAGATCCTAAATTATTTCTGATCAATCAGAAGTGTAATAAAAATTTCTGGTATAGCCAAAGGTGTTCGGTCTCTTTTTCATTTTTGGTTTTAATTTTAATTTCAATTCCAGTTAGTAATTTTTATTTTTTTCCTGTTGGGTTTGCTTTTTTTGTTTTGTCAAAAATATAAAACACTCTACCAATTTACTTTAATCAACTTAAAACGGAATGATGATAACAAAAAGTTTTTAATTGGGTTGTCGCTGCTGCTGTTGGCGACAAAGCAAAAGCCCCCCCCCTCTTTTAACAGCCAACCCTCCCCTTAGTCCAACCAAATTGAAAAAAAAATTATAAAAAAGAAAAAAGGGCAAACAGTAAAGGAGAGAAAAAGAGAGAGAGACAGAAAAAGGAAAAAAGGGAATTTTTGGTTCAAAGTTAAAAGTTAAGCACGAATTTGGTTGTATTTTATGGAAAGGACAGAAGAGACCAAGACCACATTACAGTCCATTGCACAGTATCGCCTACGCAGGACATGAAATGTATGTAACATGTAAGCGAATATCCTGCCTCATACTAACACGCATACGCCCCCTCGCACAGATATTACACACACACATACACACATAGAGAGACATTCAATCATGCGCTCAATAAGGCATCTTAACTGAAAATGTACTAGAACCAAAACCAAAGCAAAGCCAGACAATAGTTTCCTGATTGCAGTGGACAGCTTTAAGGAAATGCCGAGAGACTCAGGCAGAGGACCGCCTTCAACGCCTAAGCCACCCACCCACCAATCAACCCCCTCCCCCACCCTACAAGTCACACAGACACACTCATCGACTGCCTTTTCGTTCTGATTTCAACAGGAAACATCTATCAGCTGTATAACAATGCCAATCGACAGACATCGCGCAAAGCATTTTATGATTTTCTTTTTTTGCAAAAAAAAAAAAAAAAAAAAAAGACAAGACAAAAAATAACAAAACAGAAGCGAACACAGAGGGGTAAAAAAGCAGAAAAACTTTTGAAGGCATTCACTCAATATATATTTTCTCTTTCCTTTTCTGAAAGACAAACAGATGGAGGAATATTGAAATAATGAAGGGTAAATGGGAATCCAGGTCCGGAGTTCCTTTAATGGAACAAGCAAACTAAGTACACAACATTACAAAAAAAACAACACAAAAAAAAATGTTTATTAAGGCAACTTACATAAAAACAAATCTTGGCCTGAATTATTGGTAGGACAAAATTCTTATCTATCATATTAACTAGACAGTAATTTATTTTTTTAGTTTTGGTGGGGAGAAGGGTGGGGTGGAGTATTTCTAGCTTCCACTAACCACCCCTGAGTGTAAGGCAAAGAGATACATTTTGTGCTACTAATCGGCTTAAATTTCCTACAAACCCCATACAAAGAAAGAAAAACTCAAGCAATAGAACACCTGTGGTAGGTAACTTTATACCATTTTCTTACTTTGATCTTACCCACACCACGATCTAAAAAATATATATATATGTATATAAAACGGAAGTAAGAAAAATGTGTAAGTGTTTTTAATTACAAAAAAAAAAGAGAAAAAAATTGTTACATTCTTTTGCTGATTGAATTCTAGGACTCTGTTTTGTTGCTCTCCATATTGGACATTTGGCTCCCCATTCTGGCCTTGAATAGGGACAAGCAGCTTAAAAAAAATAAAACAAAATATGTACATATGTATATAGAAAAGTTTTTGAAATTGCAGCTTAATGTGGCATAATAGACAATATATACAGTACGTAAAATGGCCATAGAGTGAAGAATTATTGTGCCAATTGTGGGAGAGTAACAGAGATGCTTGTTTTGACCTTCATTTTTATTTGAAAGGCTTTAATTGATGCGCATATTCTTAGTTCTCATTCAGATTCAAATTCACTAACAATTCCCCTCAACGAAATTATTTTTTGATTTCTTTTTTATTATAAATCTTCTGTTAATTTTTTAATATGAGGCAATGTCAGGTTTTGTATAATTTACTTAATTGCAATAGCAATATCAAAAATATTATTTATTACTTTTAATAGATAACTGATCCTTAACATTCTTAACTGATATAGATATTTTTATCGTACATGTTATACAATTCTTTAGGTGATCTTTAAGCCATTAAAATAAAGTTGATCTATTTTTCACGAACACAAAATGGGGGAAAACTTTTTCGTATATTTTTTTTCCATTTTTGAGCTTTCGGAAAACTTTTAATAATTTAAACTTTTAACTTCGAAATTTTAATTAAAGCTACACAAAATATTTGTAAAATAATTGGAAAATATTACACAATAAACACAAAAATGTTGTAAATTTTTATTTTGAATTTCAAAAGATTTTCACATACTAATCGAAAACTAAAAATGTAAAAAGATTTCGAAAGCTTATGATAAAACTGCGTATTAGTTCCCTAATTGGGGGAAAAAAAACTTTCAAATGCTCTCTGAAATTCCTAACCTAAAAATTGCAACCCCCTTGCCAACCCCCTTTCTATCATTATTTCATCATGCACTTTTCTAGAACACTCTGCAAGGAAAAAAACTGATATTGAAGAGATTCTCTAAAAACTGTTGAGGAAATTTTTCAAAACTTGTTTTTAAAAAAAGGTTTTAAATTGGAAAAGATTTTCGAAGAGAGAAAATCAATTTGTTTCAGATTAGTTTTTGTCATTCCATGTTCAGAGATGCGAGTAATTTGCTCTCATCATAAATTGTATTTATTTATTTTTAAACTCGCGCAGGACCTTGTCAATTTACCCAGACACCATACACACACACCCACACAAACACACACATACACCCACTACTCAAACACATATGAGCTGCGAGCACTAAAAATAGCTGAAAATTGAAAACAAATCTATTCAAGAATTTCGAAAGTTTTCTAAATATAATCAATATAATATATCAATAAATTCACTTTACGGTCGTCTCAAAACTGTTTTCCAAAAACCAAAAAAAAAAAATTCCAGAAAAAGGTGATCCTTTTTTTTTGGCGCACAAAAATTCACTTAGAAAAATGGTCAAACAAACAGCGCTGACTGATGCCTATCGAAGCTGCAGCAGCAAAACACAAAACTAAACTGAATGGCGACTAAAAGGAAGAGCCAGCCAGGAGCCCAACAAGCATCAAGAGCAGCAGAAGCAGCAGCAGCAGCAGCATCAGTGGCAGAGGCAAGCACCAGCCGCACAGAGTTTTCAGTGTCCTTCGCCGAGATGTGTTCGTGTGGCTTCGGTTATTTTTTGGCTTTGAAATACCAGCAGCAGCAGCAGCCATAACCATGGCCTAGAAACGTGATACGAGGGGAGTTGTGGAGACAGTGGATTGAGGGGGTACTTGGGAGCACAGAGGCGGGGGAGCGGTATGAGAGACGCAGGTGTATAACAACGAGCACGCGCCGACTTATCAAAGGGAAGGGGAAGCATACTGAGAATGGCAATTGGACGTGGGTTTGGGGGGGGGGGGGGAAAGGGAATGAGTCTGAAGGATTGGTGTTGCCTGTTTAAGCCCCCAAAGGCAAATAAAACTGTTGCTGCACTTGAACTTCATTGGCGGCCATTGCTGCTGCTGCTGCTGCTACGACTGCGGCTGCTGCGGTGGCTCTTCGTCTATCTATGTGTAGGTGCTTATATGTGTATGTGTGTGTTTGTTCGCTTAGTGAAAGTGAAAGGCAACAAGGCACAGTCAACAGGTTGTGTGTGTGCGTGTGTGTTTGTGTGTGTAAATCGCGCTCTTTTAACTTTTCGTTGCATACTTATAAGCAACAAAAAGACAACACAGTTCTTTTTTTTTTTTTCTTTTTTGCTTTTCTTGTTAACAAAAACCGCGAATAAATATAGTCCGACTTTAAGTTACCCCTTCTGACTACCACTTTAGGGCAACGATTCACGAGTGCTCGATGTTGCTAACTATGTGTATAGATATTCCATGTTATCTTATTATTTCTTAAATATTTCTTGAAAATAATTTCTATTTACATATTACAAGTACTTTATTTTTGCACTTATTCACCCTACAGGGTATATAACAAATTCAAGCGCCATATTTATTTTTATAACCGTTTAATACAAACACTCTCGTACACACACATATACCTATACTAATGTACGTATGTATATACATATAGGTTGTATGACGGGGATTTAAGTATGCCAGCCAAAAATAGAAAATCCTCTAGCGATTACCAAACAATATGTTGCCCATTTAGACGGCCACAACACGCAATGAGGACTGAGTTAAAGGGCAACGAGGGAAAACAATTCAAAGAGGATGCAAATTTATATAGTAAGTTTATATACTACACCGATTCGATACAATTTGATAACATGAGCAGCCATAGTAGAACTATTAGTGACTCAGTGATAGGTCTGGATGGTTTCACATTGGTTTATATTATACATAGCTGCACATTTGTTCTGATAAAGAGTGCATTCCATGCGAAAATCGTATTTAGATATCGGTATCATAACTAAAGAAAATACATATACAAATATGATTTACACAACAGTTGGTGTCAATAGGCCAATATCTACTTTCATACATTTCATCATTCATTATCATTTGACAATACTTTAAAGATAAGCAGCACTAACTCAATTGGTTTTTTTTCTGTTTGCCAAATTGCAGTGAAATCGCTTACGATAAAATCTTGAAAAAGTTTTATCAAAGTGTGGAGGAAACAGAAATGAATCTGAACAAAAAAAAATTCAGCTCGTTAGCTTTAAAAATTGAGTTGTTTTGTTGCATTGAGGCCCCCAGGGGGCATCATCTGGGGGCATTTGGGGGAGGGCTTTCTTTTTTATTATCTCCGGGCGAGAGTAACGTTACTTGACAGCTGTTGCCCAATTACACACACAGCAAGGAAACGAACAGACAGACACAGACTGACACACACACACACACACACACATATAAACCCACAGATATACACGGCATACCAACAAGGCTAACAAAGAGGAATCCACTGGAATTGTGCGTCATATTAAAGGAAGGCGGTGGATGGTATCTATAGGTTGGGCGTATTTTCATGCAGCAAGCGTCGAGCTATAGAGTTGCCACCTAATAATATTGTACACTTTCATTTACTACTACTTCTTCATTTCTATTTTATTTAATCATTGTGTCGCATTATATGTCAACTTACCGTAAGAGCAATACCCACAGTCGCCGAAAAGGAGCCCAAACGAAATTCGCCCGTATTGTATTTGACCAGAAATGATGTTTTACCCACTCCAGAGTCACCGAGCAATATTGTCTTATGATTAACAGTATCATCAAAGGGGGGCGGCTGATGCATATCAACTTCATCATAACGATACGAACGCCAACCATCATCATAATCATCCTCATAGTCATATTCTTCAGAGCCGTAGGCATACATTTGAAGAGCTTCGCGTGAGGGTCGATAACCGGGATAACCGGATACGGCAGATTTTTGTACAGGCGCCATAAGGGAATCATCATGATAGTGATGACTGGAGGTCAGACTCAATTGGCTACTCTGATGATGCTGATGCTTTTGTGCGAAAGGTGTCGTCGTTGTGGCGGTAATTGTGCTGGTGATTGTGGCGGAGGGCGTTCCTGATGCGGCATTCTTAGGTGGCGGGGGATTGTAACAGCCATCGCCAAAGGGGCGACGGCGTAACTCCTCAATGCGGGCTTGGGTCGTTTCTGCATCCTCAAAGACATCGTCGCTCATGCTGCTGGCATCATCGGGATGGGCTGTCCCCGCGGCAGCCATAACCGCAATTTTTCGGACTCTTGTATTGGATGGTGTCCTGGACCAAAGCTCTCACGCTTCCTTTTTCTCGCTCTATCAATATCGTTCTCTCTCTTTCACTCTTTCTGTCTCCGTGAAAGCGAGCTCAAGCTGGAGCTTTTCAAGCTTTCATAGATGTTGACATTTACGTCTCTGTGGCACGTTTTCTGAATGAATTTGATTTTTTCTTCTTTTCTTTTTGCTTTTTTGGGCTTTTCTATATCCTGGGGCGGGGGTTTTTTTTTTTGGCTTTTTCTTCTAATAGTTTATTCTATAAGCTTAAATACTTTTTAACAATATGTGTGGTTTAAATTCCCTAAATGTATATTCGTTAGCGCTGAATTGAACTTTGTATGGGGTATTCTTTCTTTCTTTTGTTATCCTTGTTGTTGGTGTTTTCTTTTAAAGCCACTAAATACTATATATATGTATATATATATATATATATATATGCATGTATGTATGTATAAATTGTAACTAGCTAAACATAATTACTACTATTTTATAAGGATTATAATCTAATTGGTGCTGTTTGTTTCTTCTTGTTGTTGGTTTTTTCACTTTAATTTAGTTAATTTTTTACTTGGTGTTTTTGGGTTAAAGCTTTTTTTCGTTTTTTGGGGTTTCTCTTTTGTTTGTTTGTTTTGTCTTTCAGTGAAAATATTGCAATTTGATTTTGTGGCCTCTTGTTGTTGTGCTGGTTTCTTTTTTTTTTTGTTGTTGTTGTTTTGGTATTTCACTATCACAGCATAAATAAAAAATAGAAATGTCATTAGCCCATGCCCGCCCCCGCCACGCGTTTTCACGCTTACACTCACGCACACACACACACGCACGCACGCTAACTAGTAATAATAAATAAAAAAAAATGTGTTTTTTATTTCAGTTCAGCCAATTCCTTTCAATTCATTACTAAAAGCCCGACTAAAGGATAAGAACGGGAGAAGAAGGAAGAAGTTGAAGAAGAAGAAGTTAACCAATTTGGCTTTCGATTGTTGTCAGCTGTTTAGGGATGGAATAGCAAGGGCGCAAAACACAATCGATTAACGGAAATTGACAAGCATCCCTTCCGCATCCGCCTCCTTATCGGATAAAAACTAAACATCAATTACTGGATATTGCTAACCCTTTTTCCACAGAACTCAAAAGAACTCTATTTTCTCTTAACATAGAGTTAATAGTTTTACAATCAATAATTTAAGTGAAAATTTTTTTTAAATTGAAACCGATTCTTCAGATTTTAACTATCGCGCCATCTTTTAGCCCTATTCTTGCATTGGCCCGCTATTTTACAAATTTTGGCACTTTTCAACACTACTCCAATTCTGAGAGAAAGGCGTAGAAGGATTTGACGGTTATCAACACTAGTAGCTATTTAATGTTATCAACACTAGTGAAAAACAGCGAAAAACGCAAAAATTAAAACATTTTTAATATTTTAATAAATAACCATAAATAAGTTCAATTAAAATAATTGCACTAACGAAACTCAAAAGATGACCGGACGCGGAAAAACAGGCAAGGGAAAAGTGGTGCGCGATAACAACCAGGATAACGACATGGATGATTTTTTGGTTTACGCGGCCGAGAAGATTATACAAAAACGCGTTAGAAAGGTAAATAAATAAAGAAAATATAAATACACAATCAAAGCGAAATGCAGAAAACCGAAAATGCAATATGCGCAGCAAGCACAATCGACAACAAGGTCACATGTCCTTGGACAGTTTTACTGTAAGGCGGCAGAGGACATCTGCTGGCAGCTGCAGCAACCACCATTTGCTTGTTTTAATGAAATGGACATGTGTAAGTGTGTGTGTGTGTGGGTAGGTAGAAGTGTGTGTTGTTGTTTTTGGTGTTGTGGTTGGCTGCCGATAATAGAAAATCTATTAGGAAAATTCAAGCAACAGCAAATTAAAAAGCAGCTCCCTTTTATTTTCTTGAATATTTCCAGGGCACTGTGGAGTATCGTGTCAAATGGAAGGGCTGGAATCAACGCTATAACACCTGGGAGCCGGAGGTGAATATCTTGGATCGTCGTCTAATTGATATCTATGAACAGAGCAACAAATCATCGGGCACACCCTCGAAGCGGGGACTTAAGAAAAAGGAAAAGGAACCCGATCCAGAGCCAGAATCCGAAGAAGATGAATATACGTTTCCAGGAGATGATGTTAACGATTCTGCTTCTACACCGACATCCTCTACCAATAATGATATGGAGAAAAAAGAAAAGAAACTGCATCATCATCATCATCACCACCATCATCAGCACATTAAGTCCGAACGTCAAAATAATCGTCGTTCCGAGTCACCTCTGACCAGTCATCAGCATCATCATCATCACCATCATCAGCAGCAGCCAGATGCGAAAAGGATACGACTAGATCATAGCAATTCCTCATCATTCATGCCCGAAGCCGATACCAATTCATCTAGCTCCGAAGATCAGCCCTTAATAGGGACTAAACGCAAAGCTGAAGTTTTAAAAGAATCAGGAAAAATTGGTGTGACCATAAAAACATCGCCTGATGGTCCCAGTGCCTCTGCCTCGGCATCAGTCAAGTCAATAGCACAACAGCAGCCACATCAACAACAACCTCAATTACAGTTGGAGGCCACTGAAGCCACCTCCATTTTAACCAAAGCTGATCAAATACCCCTGATTAGCTCTGAGTCGGCATTAACGTTAACTGAGTCGCCATTAAACGAAGAGGATGACGATGAGTCTTTGTCAGCCAATCAATCTGCTGTACATCCTCCACTTCCATCAGTAATGGAGAACAATAATCTTACAAAATTAAACCAAAAGCAACCTCAAATTCTAACACCCTTATCACCAAGAGCATTGCCTCCACGTTTCTGGTTGCCAGCCAAATGCAATATATCAAATCGTGTGGTTATAACTGATGTAACAGTCAATCTTGAAACAGTAACCATAAGGGAATGCAAAACGGAAAGAGGATTCTTTCGAGAACGTGAAATGAAGGGTGATTCATCCCCAGTGGCTTGAACAAACAAAAAAAACCTCACAAAACTCAATTGTAAATAAAAAAATTTAAACATAAACGCAACAACAGCAACAAAAAGGAGACAAAAAACAACAGCAACTTAAATATGGTTAAGATCAAAATTATTTATTGTATTTATTTTTAAAACTTAGAAATTAGTTTTGTTGTTTTTTCAATTGCTTCCTGCAGTAGGCAAATGCATATTTTTGCAACTGCTTATATTAGCAATTTCAATTTAAGATGAATCCAGGAATTAGATATAGATATATACATAGATATATATTTTTCTAAACCTCAATGAAACTAAAGCAATTGTTAATATTAATGCTCCACTCTACACAAATTACTCCATTTTAGTAGGGCTACAAAAAAATAAGTGCTTGCTCTGAGCTCGATTCAGCCTTAAATCGTTGCTTCAAACTATTCAATTTGTTTAAAGGCAGTTAAATGTTAAACTCACGGGTCCGAACCTCATCTGGTTTCAACTGATTCTAGGTAATTTTAACAGGGACATACACATAAATATGTCAATATGAATCTATCCCCCAACAAGCAGTGGTTTTTTCACGCTCTCCCGATTTGCAAAACTTTTCTGTTTCAAAATTACATTCAATTTTATTTTCTATTATATTTTAATTTTTTTTTTTTTCTTTTTTTTTTAATATATATATATATAAACATATATTATCTGGTGCCGACTGATTTTACATTTGATAAACCCAAAAAAAAAAAAATATATATATATATATACATAAATATATTTTAGATTTTAGCTAATTATAATCTCTACTTAAATTAATATACACATATACAGACATATATATTTATTTTTTAAATTGTTTATATTTATATATATAATTTTAAGCAGAAAATTCGTTTCTTTAGCTTCAAATTCGATTCTCTTCTATATCTTCCTAATTTTTTTTTGTATCCATGCAGTGCATGTTGAGTTTTATACAATTCCAAAAAGGAAACTATAGATGTAATACTTATAAATAAATATATATACATATATTTATAATGTATACAAAACATTTACGATCAAAATATCGGCAATTCTATTTTGAAATCAATTTGATATTAAGAAATTTTGTAATTGTTCTTTTATGTTTGCTTGAGTATTTCACTGTTTAGTTTTTTATTTAGCTTCCAGCTTAAATTCCATCTTAAAGAAAATGCTATATATGCATATTTATACATGTGAACTTTTTGCGTGAAGTTTGTCATTTAATCTATTATTAACTCTAATGTTATTATTGCCAGTATCGGATTGTACATATGAAATAAAATTATATAGAAGCAAAACGAAAACTAAACAAGTGGTACATTTTTACATATTCGATTTATTTGCAGCACGAATTTTGAGGAGTTATATTTGACATCTTTAACTGATTAATTTATGTGTCTATTCAACAACTTAACGTTTTTGGAATCGAAAAATAAATATCTTTATTGGTTTTATCATAGGATATTATCAAAGCAGTTGGATAATTAGCTTATTAAACAAGATCATTTTTATAAAGATGAGCTATTGAATTAATGTAGCTCTAGCTAGACAAAGTCAAATTGATTAAGTTCATTAAATAAAACGCCTCTTTCTATATAGATTGATCTAGAGTTATTGAATAATATCATTTGATGACAGGATTTGTACAATTCATTTTAAAGTATTCAGCACCATGTGAATATCCTTAGGTAATTTTAACTAATTTATATATCTAGATCCAGTGGAACCCTATCTCATAAGGGTCGATACTTGTTGATAAACGAGTTAATAATTGGGGCCACTTTCTCTGGTTCATTCAGATGGACATGATGAGAGCCATCTACTTCGTAATATTCGAACAGAGCATTCTTTTTAAGTTCCGCCAGTGTAATATCATAGTATTCCTTTTTCTCATAGTAAGGAGCCTGTAGTGCCTTAATGAACAAATGTGGGCACTTGATACGTCCAGCCATTACCAGAGGAACATCCAAGTGTAAAGTGTAGAAGAGGGATGTTTTAAGTCGATTGTCCCGTGAGAAATAATACTTATGCGGCTCATGGGTAGATGGCTTGCAGTTTCTTTGCAGCAAGTATTTGCATGCATCGAGGGAAACCGATTTATTGGATCCCTCATGCAAACGCATGACACATTGATCCCAGTCATAGGCTGGCGGCTCCGAGTTACTTTTTAAACGCTTTTCCAGCTTTAGAGTGCCTTCTAACCGTTCACTTAGGGCATCTACAATGTGTTTGGCACTGCGTATGGGAGGCTTTAGAACATCCAAACCAATAAACATATCCACCTTGTCAGGAAACAAGGCACTGAAGACAAAACCATTAATCGAACTCATAGAGTGACCCATCATCGAAATCTTATCCCAGTTGTATTCATCCATAAGCCGTCGTATTAGTAATACATAATCAATAGAGTGATAGGATATTCCCGGCGGTAACCAAGAAGAGAGACCATGTCCCGGAGCATCTATACTTAGGAAGGATAAATGTGATGGCAGCAATGGAGCCAAAGTGTCAAACGTTCCTGCGTTGTCTTGCCAACCATGCATGCCTACGATGGGACGCACATGCTTAGGACCATACCATTTACCAGATATGTGACCCCAGGGTACAGGTATCGAAATTTCTTCATACTAAAACAAAGTGAAAGTGGAAAGTCAATGGTAGGTTCTAGAGGCCAAATGTGGGTACAACTAACATGTTTGGTGAGCACCTTGAGAGGATTAGTTTGGCCATTACTAGTGTTGCGCACAAGCTTCAATTGTTGTCCCAGCTTTAGGAGACTTCTTTGGCCTTTCATTTTTTTTTTATTTTTGAGTTGCCTATTGAATTGAATAACCAAAACTGAATTGTTCACTTCGTTCTACGATACTGTTTGGCCTCTGATTTCATCAGTCATCGATGACGATGATACGGCAGATCTCTTCGTCACGCTGTCCTTTAGATAGTGAACTTTGATACTCCGTTGTCGTAACAGATTATGTTTTATGTTTCCAAGATTTCTGCGAAGGTTGTTTAAGTTGTGCAAATACGTTTAGCTTTTACCATGCTAGTTAGACGTATTTTCCAACACTGCTGGTTTATGCCGTCGAATTACTGAATTCACAGTAATACTTTGTTGGAATATAAGTAATCCTTCTTGAAAATAAAATATTAAGCGCTATTAATTGATATATGTTTAGAAAAAAATTATGGTAAGGAGTTTGGATTTATAACGATAAACTATCATATTGTACATATATTGAGAACAAAAGTCAAGTATTCGTAGTCCGCACAAACGCCAATGTGCTCTCTCTCTGTCTTTCTCTCTGAATGTCGACCCACGTTATCTATCAAGCTCAACAGCTGATTACTTTGTTTTATTCCGTTCTTTTTTCGGTATTATTTGCATCATTTTGCGGCCATAATTAATCAACATAATTTGCATAGAGTATATCCAACAGAATTATGACCACATTGAGCCAAAGTAAGTAATGAATCTATCCACAAAGTTTGACAAGGAGGCGAAGGCGGCAACCTTGACCCTTGTATTCGAATTAAGTTCGAGAGACGCCAATGGGAAATTTGCATTTGTATGAAAATAAAACAAATTTAACAACGACGCTGTCGCTATCGATGATTTCCTTTTGATTGTTTATTTCGCTCTTCCATTACATTTCACTGTTAAATAATCTACCGACTGGCTAATCAGACAAAAGCCAGAAAATGATAAGAAGCTTGAGAGCTACAATTGGACCCATAGCTAAACTTTGGAACTGGGTTAAAGAAATATTTCAGATTTTCATTGCATTCTTGTTTTGGCTATTTCAGAGGCTGACAGTTGTAAAATGGATTTGGATGATAGCTCAAATGGCGGCTCCAGTGGCTCCAACGGCGATTTGAATCATCGCTTTCGACATGCTGGAGACTTAACCGGCGAACCTGCAACCCGTCAGGTAAGTAGACTTTGAGCCCCCAAGGTAAATATCACCTCTAAACTGGTTTTCTTAATTGACGGTTTGCAGTTTGCCGACATTAGCATTACAGTGCCCTGGGGTCATATCTCTGGAAAATGGTATGGGCCACAGAATGTTCAACCAATTTTGGGACTACATGGCTGGCAGGATAATGCAGGAACGTATGATTTACTAGTGCCGTTATTATCACCCGATGTGGCATTTCTTTCAATTGATCTACCGGGCCATGGACTATCCTCTCGATTGCCGGATGGTTGCTATTACAATTCAGTGGATAATCTTTATGTCATACGCCTTATCATGAAGCAATACAAATGGGAAAAGGTCTCTCTTGTGGGTCATTCCATGTCCTCGATTATATGTTTTGTCTTTGCCGCTGTCTTTCCGGACAAGGTGGATATGATAATCGGTATTGATGCTTTGAAGCCACATCAACGACCGTATCCTTCGGTTATACGTACCATGGAGACACGTTTGGATGAGTTTTTGCGTGAGGATGAACGAAATCGCAGCAAAAATGAGCCCCCAAGTTATACATATGATGAAATCATTGAGCGTGTCTTTATTGGCACCTTTCATTCGGTTAATAAGGAGCACTGCAAGCATATAATGGCTCGCAATATTCAAAAATCGGGCAAATATCCTGATAAGTATTTCTTTTGTCGCGATCGTCGATTAAAGTTTTACAACTATGCCATTGGCTCTCAGGAATTATGCGTTGAAATGGCACATCGTATCACCTGTCCCTATCTCTTTATTAAGGGTACTCAATCCCCTTACTTCGAGGATAAGAAATACTATGATGAGGTCCTAGAAGTTCTTATTAAGAAGCCCAATTTTGAGTATTTGGAGGCGATAGGCTCCCATCATATGCATATGAACAATCCAGAGGATATCATTGGACCGGTCAATAACTTTATAGAACGATTTGGTCCGGCAGCTGCTGCAGCAGTACGACAAAAGGCTAAAGAGGCTGCAAAAGAGAGCAAGCTCTAGCCGAGATTATCAAATCGAGCTTATTTATTAGCTGTCCAAAGGATTGCTCAGGTTTTTTTTTACAAAACTGTCTTTCTTTTTTATTTTTTCTTTTATACCTACTTAATTGTTGATTTCTTATATATATGTACCTATGCATGTAGATTGTGTGAGAGATGCTATAAATATACCTTCCAAGTATATGTATACATATGTATGTATATATAAATATATGCCGCAGAAAAAAAATTGCCAACACCACATTGTGAAGGATACTGAACGAGAGAGGGAACTGGTTAGGCCTGTTGGTATCCAATTTAACCCTCTGAAGGTCTTTGTTTCAATGAAAATTTAATAATTTCCCAACAATTTATTGACAGTAACTCGAAAATATCATAGCAATATCAATGTTAAAAGCATCAAATTGGTTTATATTACATTTATTGCTACACACCAAAATTATTATTAACAGAAATATTTATACAATTTGTAAAGGGTTATGCCATATTGAAGACAAAATATTTAAGCAAGTTGTTATCAAATAATAGTTAAACCGACAAAAAACAAACACAAGTTTAGGAGGCTTCTATTTGAACATATGAAATCTTACAATTTGTCCAACTGGATTAAAAATTATTCAAAGAAGTAACAGTATTAATATCTAGATTAATCAGCATGAGCCAATGTAAAATAATTCGCCCGATTTTAATATGATTTTGACAAACGGAAACCTTGAATGGGTTAAGGCAGTAATATTAACAATAAAAGAAGATGCCGTTGGCCGGTCACCGGCTACCGATTGCCGACTCTTACGTGGTTTGACTGCAGGGCGCCCATAAAAAGCCAACAGTTGACCTACATTTGATATTAAGAAGAATTCCCCACTCTACCCACTCAAACTTTACCTCTGCCCCTGACTCTGCCTTCTTCTCTATCTCATCCACTGGCTCCTTATGCTTCTCTGCTTGCTCTCTCAATGACAGCGAAAGTGTTAATAACCCGAAAACCAGTTTTTAGTATCTTCTTCTCCTTCTACTTTGTCCGACTCCCAGCAGTTATTGCATCATATTTCTAGACTCTTTCTTGGCAACACAGCTCGCTTTGGCGGTCAGCTGTCTGATTTACATGGAAATGACTTTTTAAATACATTTTTCATAAAAAAAATTTAAAGCAAGCAAAAAATTCAAAAATAAAACAAAAAACAAGGAAAAATTTTAAAATAAAGATTCCAAAGTAACTAGTTGGCCCTGCCAAGTTTCCACATAAGTATGTTATGCATAAATTTAGCATGTCTGTTTATAATAGTAGTGCCTTTTTTCTCTTTTTGGTTCGATGCGACTGATTTCTATATATGCATCGATCTATGATAAATGATCTCATAAAGATTCATTTAATTTGGCGTAAAATTTTTGATATTGATTGGGAATCGGCTTAAATTCATTAATCAATTTTAATCGTAAACCCATTTACAGATATAAAGTAAAACTTTGCATACGATTGTTATGAATGATTATTTAAAACAAAGAAAAATATATATGATGTCTTATAAAACTTCTTGATATCAATTGATAAATTGTGGTTAAATAGAAATTAATGAATGAACTTGTTAAAAAAAAAATTTTGATTATGTATTTTATAAATGAATATGATATGAGAATTTATGATATTTAATACAGAAGATCTAAATTAATGATGTCTTCAATAAATATCATTAAGGTCAGAAGTTATGAATGAATTTTGTCACTTTAAACAACAAATATTCCTTAAACGAGGATAATTAGGAATTGACTATGTATTACATATTAATGTCTGGTTAATTGGATATATATACATCTTTTGTAATTATTTTTATTGAGCTTTTATTTTGTGTATTTACAAACTGGACATCATTATAAACTAGCTAAAATCTGAATTTTAGCGCCAAGTATTGTTGACTAGGCCATTTGTTTGAAGGTAATATAGCTTGATTTACTTCCGTTCTAACGCTGGTGGATGTGACGCAATATATTCCAATGCTCTCAAGATTGCTTCTGGAATGGGTGGTGGTGTAGGCAAATGGTCACCAATTGGTTGGAAACCATTCTCATCGGCGATATAGTTGAGTGAAACGGGTACACCCTCAGGGGTCACAAATGCAAAGTTCCCAGTTACTCCATTTTCATTGCCAGCCTCTTGAGTCTGAATCCCATTTGAAGTTTGAAATGAAAATTTGTAATTTCCATTGGCATCAGCTGGGTCATTCTGTAGGTCGGTAATCTGGGCATCCTTGTCAATATTATCTGCATGGACCAGCGCCAAAGCAGCAATGAGTAGGCAAAACGACTAACGAAAAAAGGAATATATATAGATTTGTATATTGATATCCGATGTGGTAAAGTTTTGTGTTATTTTTTTGTTTTTTATCCAAGCACTCACCAGTTTGAACATCATGTTGCTTGTATTCTCTAATTAACACTGTTTGGTTGATCTTCACTGCCAGAGGCTTTTATACAGAAGCAGCTCAGACTCTTGGTATCTTCAAGTCGACGTCTCTAATCTGGCTCAGAGCAGCGCCGCTTTAAACTAAACATCAAACTTAATATGTGGTATAAGCAGCATAAAATTGAGAAAAAAAAAAACGCGAATAGTGGATAAAATTAAAAATATTTGGCATAAAACCGATGACAAAAACATAATGGAAAATTATATTTCTTTTAACGAAGTTCTGATACACTCAAAAATCATCTCTATAAAACGCTGCAAAATATTCAAATTTATTTTCATAAATTCAATTTAAATTGAATTTATGGAATATATTTTCTTTTTGGGTATACATATGTATTTACTGGATTGAAATATTTATTATAGAGAGGAATTATTATAGATAGGATATATATGTCATTCATTAAAGTATTCTTGGACAGTTTTGAAAGTAATATCGATTTTACTGATTCAAACTGAACTACATTTAGGATTCCCGTATAAGATGACTTCAAAACTTTAACATCAAAGAACTATAAGATATAATATAATATAAAAAATAAATATTTCAAACTATCACCATTTCGTTAAAGATTTGAAATAATCCAAATTAAAAAAAATCACAAAATGAATATACACTTAAAATAGGGTATAGACAAAAAAAAAAACTAGCGCAAAAATAAACAAATAAAATATAAATAACTGGAAAAAAACTAAACCAAAAATATCATTTGAGCCCATTCAAAGTCGCTGCTGTTAAGTTCCACAAATCTGCACTTAATAGTTAATAGTTTTTACGACTTAATGATGCATGTCACCATTAGCTTTTTTTTTTTTCTCAACAGAAAATTTAACGACGCCCCTGCTTAAGCTTGTGTCCACATACATTAATCTAAGTGAGCCCAAAATGAAAGAAACTAAAAAATTCCAAATTAAATTTCAAGATTTATCATCAGTTTCAATTTCGATTTAGTTGAGGGGGAGAACCAGTTAAATTATTTAATTAAGAGAAGAATCAACAAGTTCATGGCTTATTAGCATACAAATTTGTAGCTTAAACATAAATTAAACTCGTATATAAACAAAATGGGTCTAACACCCAACTTAATGAAATGGATTCCATCAATCCCAACCAGTCCATGCGACTACTTTCAGGCCTCTTCTTAACATGTGCTAAAAAAAAAAAAAAAAAATGTTAGGACACAAACACTAAACTGGATTGGGATATGTTTAATTGCAAAACATTCACAAAATTTAACATCAAATATCGAATGAAATGGAATGGAATTTCTTTGAATTTGCCAGAAATAAAAATCGAAACTAGTTTGAATTTTTTTTATTTTTTAATTCCAAATATAATACATAGGTAAAAGAACGTGCAAAATGTATCTGATGCATCCACTTAAATTTTATGCAAAACAAATTACTTTCGATTTTACTCAGTTAATGGTCTCCGGATAAAATCCATATTCGTTCACATGATAGATGACTTGCAATTCTCTACCATTTGGCAGGGTATATAGAAAGAAACCAGCAATTCTAACATCTGTCATATATTCTTCGAATAGAGATTCTTCCAGAATAGTTTTGCTTTCATTTCTTGAGATGGGCAAGGGGTGGGCATTTATCTGAACTAATATCATGATAGCTCCGATGCAGATAAACTGTTAGAATAATCCGAGATTAGAGATCTTTTAGTCCATAAATGTATATATATACTTATGCAAGTGCTTAACCATTTTTTGTTTTTTTTTTGTTTAGTGCCGATAATGGATGAATTCAAAACATTTTTATTGATTTTAAAATCAATGTCAGTTTGAAAAATAATATAAGTATTAGTTAATATATTTACATATATTTGTATATTTGGAAAAAAAGAACTGATTAAATTGATTTTTTATTTTGTTTGGTTTAATTGAATCCTTAATTGTTATAGGAAACCAGCCTTCCTTTGACAATACGTCACACTAGATTTTAAAAATAGGAAGTTTGATTTTCGAACATCTTTCTTAATTGATTTGTTTTCCGTATTGACCAATGATATTAGCAATTAGAACTAGAAACACTATTTTTTTTTTGTTTTTGCTAATTTCTTGCGAAACCACTCAACCATCAATCAATACTTAAAAACTGAAATTAAATTAAATTAAACTTTAAATTATTGTCCAAAAAATCTCACATACAAAAATATTTGATCGATTATCAACTTAAAGATGAACTTTATTAGACCTCGACGGGGGGGAAATACATACATATATATGTATATATACATGGATGCAGATGCAGATATACATACATAGATACAACTATCGTGGACAGGGGTAGTAATACAATCGCTGATGATGACCTTGTGAATCTTCGAAAAGCTTTCTAAAGATTTGATCCCCAAAGCACCTGCCACTCAAATCCGAATTAAAACTAAATTAAAAGTGGGCCCCTTGGGCGCCCCCATTGAAAGTAGAAAACAAAAAAAAATATATATTATTTATATGTATGTATGTATGTTTTCTTTTTATATGTGTTATTAACATTTAGTTAAATGAAACCAAAACCGAATTACCGAATCAAAACTTAAATTGTTGGCAAATGACTCATGTATTTTGTTTTATTTTTTTTTTCGTTTTTATTTTCGATTATAAGTAGAGTTGATCATTGTTTCATTATTTAAATATGATAATATGAAATGTATTTTAGTTGTTGTTTCATTTTGGCAATTATTTGTGTTGCTCCCTATAGCAATTGGAACCTGTTTGCTGGGTTACATTTCGCCATGGAATACTTCAATCGAACAGCATATAAAAGCCACTCTTCAACCGATCAGAGTAAACAGTTACCAACTGATCTTCCGACTTCTTACAACAAGATTTAATTTCAGGTTTCCATCCTACCTTCAATATGTATAAATATGTAAGAGAAAGATGAGTGGGGCAATTATTTTTCATCTCACTCCCTAATCACTCTCCTTCCTAACTGATCACTTCCGATTCCTATATATCTTACAGCTATTTTGCCTGGCTCTGATTGGCTTTGCCTGTGCCGATAATATTAACAAGGATGCACAGATTCGCAGCTTCCAGAATGAGGCATCCGATGCTGAAGGTAACTATCAGTTTGCCTACGAGACCAGTAATGGCATACAATATCAGGAGGCTGGCAATCCGAATGGAGTACGCGGTGCCCTAGCCTATGTCTCGCCGGAGGGTGAGCAAATCTCATTGAGCTACACTGCCGATGAGGAGGGCTATCATCCAGTTGGCGATCATCTGCCAACACCTCCACCAGTTCCTGCTTATGTGTTGCGTGCTTTGGAATACATACGCACCCATCCACCAGCACCAGCAAAGGATCAGCAATAAGCTAGCACGGGACAAGCGCACATATCACCATCTGGCCTCTCCCCCCCCCCAGCCTCCAGCATCCCCAAGTCATTACTCTTTTATTATTTTTTTTTTTATTTAGTTCTTATTGAAGAGACATACTCACATCGTTGTAGTCATACGTAGTTATCGTTAATAAATTGCAAAAACAAAAACAAAATCGTAAAAAATCTGAGAACCTTCAACCAGAAATGCCTTAGAAAAATATTGACCAATTTAGTTTTTAAAACTGAAAGGTCAATATCATAAAATTTGCTTTATATACCATAGTAATACAATCTCAACAAAATATAGTAAAAACCAAATATCTAAATAGATATTTAAATCTGTGCATATGTCTAGATAGATTCAAAACAATATTGTCTTATTAATGTTTATTATGTGCAATATAGAAGTAGGTTAAATTATATCTAAAGATCTAATATGTCACTTCAGTCTTATAGCCAAGAAGAGCGACAAATGGCTAGATCAATCTGTGAGTTCACACCGATTTAAAATATGCATATATGTATATATACATACAACAAACATATATAAACTGTTCTTGCTGTTCAAGATTTATTAATGCTTTCTTCTATCTGTTA
Organism: Drosophila emarginata; assembly: GCA_037075365.1. NCBI lineage: Eukaryota > Metazoa > Arthropoda > Insecta > Diptera > Drosophilidae > Drosophila > Drosophila emarginata. Next base: position 1,614,206 of record JBAMCD010000014.1, on the reverse strand, counting down.
TACATATATATATTTGTATATATATTTGTATATATTTGTATATTCACACCTTAATTATACTCTTTATTCCATGAGCATACTGAGCACAAATACTATGGCTTTATACATATATAAATTATATATTATAATTTATATATGTATTTATGCTAGACTCATCAACAATTTAAATTTTATTTAAACGAAAATCTCTAACTCAAGTATAATCGAGATTCGTTTATGAATTCGTAAACTATAATTTAAATTGTTTTAATTTTGTGTTTTTTATGGATTAATGAAAATTATCTAAAGTTTTCAAAAGAAAAAGTTTATCGAACTCAATATGAATAATTATAAAAATTATATAAAATTGCTTCCCATTTTGTATTTATCAAAATACACCTTCAAGATCACCTTTTAAGATCGCCTCAGTTGCTCCGACTTCAATCTGTAATAAAAATCAATATATACTAATAGGACTTTCCTGGGGTCTCAAATCGTTTTCTAGTAAAATCTATTGCAGATCAATAATAATCAATAAAAAATCAATCAATCAATAAAAAAAAATGTACTAGAAGGAACTGCATCATATCTTATATCCACATCAACTGAAATTTCTTTTCTATTGACCAAGTCATAATCTTGGTTAGGTTAATGCATAGCAATATGACATTTAGTTAGTTCTATGTAGGTGATTTTAAGGCTTAGCTTTTAAATGTACAACCGGCATAATTCTAAATATTTTCCTGATTGACTAATCGGTTTCAATCGACATCATCTAACTGACAATAAGGGAGACAAAACTTCAATATCTAAAAAAAAAGTTATACATAATTAATTGACGAAACTATCATCACATTAATAAACAATTTACTTACGTTTATTAGTTTTTCTTTTTGTTTCAATCAAATAAAGAGAGAACAATTTGCATATATGCATGTAATTTATGATTTAATCGATCGGTAAAACGATTTGATTTATAGTATGTTCGTCTATAGCCGAACTTGTTTTTATTTTAGACAATTGGCAAATGGTTTCATTCTTTAAAGATAACGAGTTAAAGAAGGTGTGGAGTGTATGGGGTCAGATACCCGGAAAGAAAACAGAACAAAAGTTTTAGGCACATATTTATATATACATATGTACATACATATATCGAATCTGATAGCCCATCCAGTTTTATGAGTTTTCAATATCTGAGAATAAACATGCATAAATATGTATGTATTAATCAGACAAACAAAAGAAGAGAACGCAAATAGAAATAAAAAAGTATGATAATAATGTTGATGATGCTAATGATACATACATACATATGTATGTATGTATATACATATACAAATACGTAGGATGATGGTTAACAATATATGTAGAATTGGCTATGGTTATGATATAGGTAGGTAGTGTAAGTCTAATAAATTATGTATAATAAATTGCGGAAGAATACAATGAATGATTTATGTATAGTATAGTATTGCAGTGAAGAAAGAAACACACATTTGCCTTATGAATGTACATATATGTATGTATGTATGTAGATAGGTTGGGTTAGGTTAAGTTGAGTTGGATTGGGGTTGGGGTTGGGGACAACTTACAACAACTGGCAACAAAAACTTAGCTAGAGAATAGGAAACTACGAACATATGCATCTAAAATCTAAAAGTATGGTTAGATCAGCCTTCTTCTGGTGGTTTTTTTTTTGTTTGTTTGTGTGTTTTTTTTCTTTCTTATTGTTTCTTTAATGAAATTTTAAAAGACATTTGTCTTCAGTTTGCCATCCTCGTTATGTGTTCGTATATATTCCAATGAGCGTAATATATAATCTGGCGTTGGTGGCGGTTGTGGCAAATGTCTGCCCACCACATGGAAGCCCAATTCATCAGCTATATAGCGTGTCTCAATTGGTATTCCTTCTGGTGACTCATAACTAAATATTCCAATCGTTTCCAATGCATTACCAGCTGCCTGGACATCAATGCCATTGCTTGTCTTAAAGGCATACTTAAATACACCCTCATCGTCCAATGGAGAGACCCGATAGTCCGTTATTTGAGCATCACGTTCACTGGCACCCACCAAACGGCGTATGCGGCGTATACGCACTAATCTAGCGGCATCCAAAACGCTCCAGAGTAAAGCCATCGTTATCATTATTATCAACTGTAATAATAATAATTATAAGTATTTTATTAAAACATTCGGTTTCACATAGTTTCCAATTATTTGCTTAATGAAATCATTTAAACAATTTTACAATTTAGAAATGCAATCTAGAAATGCAATCATTTAAAACAAGAATGTGTTGAAAAATCCTTTGTTAAATTTTAAATAGTTGTGCAAATATGTGTGCTTGAAAAGTTTTAAGTTAACAAATGATGAAGCATAAGTTTAGGCATTTGTCGACATTTTTAAATGCTTAAAGGTTTAAACAAAAATTTCGCACATTTGCTAAAATTAAACACTGCAAACTAACTTTTTTGTTAGATGTGAACAAGCCATTTAAATTTTTAAACATTTCGGACGTTGTTCTAGTTCTAGCCACTTTTAAATTGTCATAAACTTAAAAAAAATTGTACAAAAAATTTATATTTTTAAACCGTATTTCGTAGATTTTGTGATCACTAAGATGATTATTTAGATAAACTACGTTTCCTTTTAATTGAAGTTGAAATCCACATGAATTGCATTACTTATTTGTTTGTAATTGTTATAATCAATTTTATTATACGAATTTCACTTTACACTTTAACTTACAAATTGTCGCATTTTGTCAGCTACTACGTTTTTCTACTCCTCTTTTTTGTCTACTGTTTTTGTTTAGTTTTTGTTGTTACATTCACACGCGCAAGCTTACACAGAGGAAAAACGGTCACACTGGACGTCTGTTAGGTTCAAAGTTGGCCAACAAACTGCCAGCTGGCGAGATTGGCTTTTTAACTTTATATGAGGAAAAACAAACGTGCAAAGCATAAACGAAAAACCAAAACCAAAAAATAAAAAAAACACCGAAAATCAATAAGCACGAAAAGTTAAAAGAAAAAACAACCATAATATGATATGCCAATTGGTTTTGGGCTTCATCTTTTGTTAAGACGTCGAAGAAAAAAAAAAACGAAGCAAAGCAAAAACAAAAATTCATTCATTTCCGTCTAACAAGTTTTTTGTGCTAATATTTCTTTATTAAATATTTATTATCTTTATGTTACCGTTAAATCAACAAAAGTTCTCCAAATTAAATTAAACTAAGATTTTATGAAGACAGCCTAATTGTGAGGAAGGAAGTTCCGATTCGTTACGGGATGCCAAATTGGGACAAATTTCTCGATCTCTTAATAATTCGATGGACGATTATAAAACTATTCAAATCTAGAATTCTAATACGGAAGCTTTGCGTGCATGGTCTAAAAAATTCACAAAAATTTTATTATAATAAAATTATATTAAATTTTGTGAAGCGATAAAAATCACAGAATATAGGCCATCAAATCATAAACAAAAAACCTGAGTAGATTGGACTTGTTAATCCAAGAATTTGGCCATCTTAACGATCGTATTATGAATTTTTGACAAAATAATTAACGGTATGTTAGTTCCGTATGCTAAATGGTAATAGTTCTAAAGCAGCTGGAAGCCAAAATAAGACTGAAAAGATTCTCGTAAGACTCACCGTCAAATCAAATCAAGTCTTTTGTATGATTCGTTTTTTTTTCTTTTTTTGTTTGAGTGGCAGAAGCATTTATGTTAATTATTTTTGGATATATAAAGTAATTTACATATCTATTTAAAAATACATACATGGTTTAATATAATTAATGTGATTACCAGAGATTAAAGGTATTGAGTGAAGGTATATTTTTGTTGGGAGGGAGGAAAATACACACCTATGGGGGTCATCTCACTAATAGTTCACACACGCATTTAAAAAGAACTGGTCAAGTTGGTTTGTTGAAAACCGCTTTTACCATATTTCATAATCTAGTATTTCGGGTTTATTATTGTTAATTTCTGCAACTGATTCTTAAAGGCTAAACTATTTGGCATTATTTAATTAAGGTGATGACTTGTTAGACTTGAAAGATTTACTATATGTATCTCTGCCAACTTGATTGTATCTTCTATGGCTATGTAAATGGTCATAAATTTAGTTAACATACATGTGTATATATATACAATATATATGTATATATATTATACATTTAAATGTAGAATATTGATTGATTTGGATGATTGATTTAACAGTTTTTGACACCTTGAGCTGCGGTGGTGGCGGTAACGGCGGCAACATGTAAGCCGATCAATATGATTGAGTTATGCTAATGTGATAAGTCAGAGTCGTGCAAGGTCTTTGTCGCATCGGCACAGTGGTACAAATGTTGCACAAATTTCGTATCTGATTTATGGCTAGAACCAGTTTGTTTTTGCGATACTGTTATCGCACAGAAGTTACGCTCGTTGACCAAAGAATACAAGTTCAATAAGTGAACATTTTTTATATACAAATAAGTATATAAAGGCTATAAACACGATTTGAAGCGATGATAAATTGTTTGTGACAAATCAATAAACCTTTAACATTTTCAGTTTCTTTTTAACTTTTTTAATTATACGGTTTAAAACAAAAAAGTTATTCGTTGATCAAATTTCAAGCCAATTATGCCAAAAATAGTATATAATTAGCATATTATACATATATTTTTTCCAATCAATTTTGCTTTACCATGACCTTTCTCTATAAGAAAACGTATACTTTAAATATGGTAAATAAAATGCTATAAAAATCAAATGAAAAATCAGCTGAAAATATAGGCTAAAAGCTGCATAAATTTAAATAATTTAAATTCTAATTGAAATATCATTATTTGAGCAATTTTTCATGTTTATTGTTATTTTGTTTTCCAATTATTAATTTTTATAGAATTGGTGAATCAGTTTGTGCTTATAATAAAATTCTTGTTCGGTTCAAACATAGTTTCACATTTCGAACACAGTTGCCCCACTGTGACTGATAATGACTGTGCTGCTGATTTGATCCAAAATGCAGGGACACACCTTCCAAAATTAAGCAAAGTTTTCATTGTTCGTGTCTAATAGCCAAACAAAAATCTAATCTTCTCTACCTTTTTGTCTCTTAATAGAGACAAGCTGAAGCTATTAGCCTAAATTTCACATAAATCAAGCTCAAGCATATGAAAATAGTTGCTGCGGTGTGCTGTTGTTGCTGTGCATACCTGCATTAAATTGAGATTGACTTTGAAATGAATATGGCACAAAGAGGAAGATAGATGTTCAGTCAGTGAGGGGAGAGAAGAAATATATTGCGGAATTTAAAATAGAACTTTCTTCAAATTCCAAGAGAGAGAGATACAAGAGAGCAAAAGCTTCCTTTTAATTTTTGAGTGTTTTTGTTTTATTTTGCACATTGCCAAAATGTTGACTGTTAATTTTTGAGGCATCAGTGTCAAATTAACAGTCAAGCTCAGCTGATCGCAAATCAAAGTTGCAGTTAGCGGTACATATTTTAAACGGTTCTGGTTTAGTTTGTTAATTGTATTTCATTTTTTTTTTTTTGGTTTTTTTTTCATATTGATTATTGTTTTGTTTTATTTTGGTAAACATCTCGATGATGTCGTTTGGCAAGGTTGGTGATACATTTCCTACAGAATTCAATTTTCAAAAATTGATAAAGAAACAATATTTCCGATCAGCTACTACTTATCATCACCACCCTGATATCAAGTGTCGCCTTAGCTCCTGCCGTAGATCAAACAATTTACTATCAAAATGTGCCACCAAATGCAGCTGGTTTATATTCCTTTGAGTTTCAAACCACAAATGGCATTACCACAAAGGGAGCTGGGAATGAGCATGGTGCCGTTGGTGTTGTACAATATGTTTCAAGTGAGGGTTTACCCATCACCTTCTCCTATGTAGCGGATGCAAACGGTTATCAGCCAACGGGAGATCATTTACCCGCTATTCCCATCCACGTAATAAAACAATTGGAATATATACGAACGCATCCACAAGTCGATGAGAGAAGATCGAGACGTTGGTGATATCCCAAATCTCAATTGGTTCAACGGATGTGTATTAGCATAAAATTATAAATTGCATTTTAAATGACTGTCATATGAATTGTATACGCCGCTACACATACATACATATGTATCTATCAATTGTAAATATATACATATGTATATATGTGTGTGGAATTTTATATATTTAAACTTGTATTTATGTTTATTGTTTTCATATGCAAATCCTCCTATGACAAACAATACCAACAACAAGAACAACAAAAGCGGAGCAAAGAAAACAAGAAAGATAAAGAACAAGAAACAAACCAAATTATAGCAAAAATAAAAATATTATACGATTATACAATTAAAAGTAAAATCCAATCTATTTTATAATAACCACAAAAGATTTAATTCAAGTAGCCAAACTGCATAAAATAGATGTGAAAATCTTATATTTTTGAACAATTTATTTCTAGTTTATGCCCAAAGTGAAAAGATACATTAAACACAATAAATTAAGCTTTTTTTAATAACGTATGTATGTATATATTCTTTATCTAGATCTGGATACTTCAAATTTTAATCAAACCTATATATTTACATATACATATATATCTTGGCAACTACATTTTATGTATGTATTATCTTGAAATATTATACCAAAATTTTTTTTACAAATACCTATCAATTAAATTTTATACTTTCAATTGCATTTTGTTCCTGATACGATCAATTTTGAAATGAAATCGTTTCAGATTAGTTTAATTTATGGTTTTTTGACACTTTTGCAATGCGGAAAAAATGTGGTTTGATTTCCAGATACATTTTTTGCATATGCTAATTAAAAGTTTGCAAAAAAAAGAAAATTATATAAAAAAATGAATTGTGAAACATATATTTTTAATGCGCATATGCTAAATTCGAGCATTTAACACCCCAAATAGTTAACAAACTTTTAAAATGATATCTATGTATGTATATAATTTACATCTTCAGTTGTTGCCTTTTAGTCGCGACCTTCAAGCGATGCGACCTCTTAGAACGACAACAACTTTCGTTTTTCGTAAAAGAGATAAACAAGTGAGGGGGGGGAGAGGGGGATGAAGATACCATACAGAAAAAAATTGATGGCACTTGATTTGCATGTGGGGGGCGCCTAGTTAGTTGTGAATTAGTGCTGTTAGTTAATTAAGGTCAGTTGCATAATATTGACCAAGATTGTTGTTGATTTAAAATGTAACCGTTTAGAGCAAACTAATAAAACAAAAATTCAGTTAAAACTTGATGCTTTTAATGTCACCGACTTGAATTTTAATATCCATGACCATCAAACAAGTTGCTGGCTATTGCTGTCTGGTGCTGGGAGCTTGTCTTGATTGATGCACCGTTATAATCTCCCAATTTCAAAACAGATTCCAATTTCAGATTTTACGTCCTTGGAAAGTAAATGCAAAAGTTCACACAAACAAAAATAAAAAAGATCGTAACTCAAGTAAATTAAAGAAATTGCCTCACAATTATCACTTTGAATAAAATATGAATATGAAATCGGTGTGGATTCTTCGTTTTTTTCTTATTTTTAATTTGAATTATTCATAAAATTAATGTTATCAGTTCGCTCCTCTTTCAACGAAAACCTTAAATTAACTCTATGTTTGTTTGGAGACATTCTTTATTCCTAATTCGCAAATTCATGCTAAAAACGGGTTAAGATCATTTTTATACCCTGTACCCATAGGGTAAAAGGGTATATTAAAGTCGCTAAAATGTATGTAACAGGCAGAAGGAGAATTTTCCGACCCCATAAAGTATATATATTCTTGATCAGTATCAATAGCCGAGTCGATTGAGACTTGTCCGTCTGTCTGTCCGTCTGTCCGTCTGTATGAACACCGAGATCTCGGAGACTATAAAAGCTAGAGCAACCAAATTTGGTATCAATATCCGTCTAATGTGCAAGCAGGTCAAGTTTGTTTCAAATTTTTGCCACGCCCACTTCCGCCCCCGCAATTCGGGAAAAACCAATAACTAGAGCAAAATAAAAGATATCGTACTCTTATTTGGCATGCACATTTATATAGCCAAAACGCACCAGCTGACCGAATTTTACCAAAATCGGACAATAATTATCGGAGATATACGTATTTCCATTTTGTACTGAAACGCCCCATGCAAAATGGGCTGTTAAGTGTGAGCGAGATAGCATGCGTTCGCTGTTGCTGCATGGCAAGCAGTGCAGTGTTGCTGCATGGCAAGCAGTGGATGCTAAGAGAATTTTTTTTGTAAATTGAAGGCGATTTTGATCGTATTTGACTTTATGGAGTATTTTTACTTGGTACAGGGTATACTCAATGTCGGCAGGGACGACTTGCTTGCTTCATTTTTCATTTATGTACATATCCCCTTAGTTACGAGTCTATGTACTGAGAGAAATAAGCAATAACTTGTTAAAATCGGTAAATTCACAAAAAAATTTTAATTAATTTAAAAAGAAAATACGAATAATAAAAAAACAAGAGACTATAAATACTTAAGTATGTGTATTAGAGACTGGTACGTTTTTTACTTTCTACAAAATAAGTAATGCAATTAAGTCTTCGATCAGGTCTATTTGCTTATCTAAAATAAAAGACAAACCAGATTTCTTTATTAAAACAAACCTGATATATGTATGTTATTATATAACAACAAAACAAATCAATGTTTATTGACACTAAACCCAATAACTTGCTTATTAAAAAAGTGCATGTTTGCGTTTGATTCAAATTCTTATTGCATAGTAAAAAGTTTCTTGTCAAATTATTATTATTTTATTTTAGACTAACTCGCAATTGATTCAAAATTATATTTTAACTTGATGTAACCCATTTTTCTGAATGTATTGAATAGCCTAGGAAATTTGTTAGCCAATAAGTTATACCTTCTCATTAAACCATTGCTTTAAGTATTAGTTTTTCGGTTTTCTTCTTTGCTTTTTGAGTCATCCACGTGCCAAACAGGTTGGATCTAACCAGTAGCGACTATAGCTTTTGCCTCTCACATCCCGATTTAAATGTCATTGTATTTAATAGATGTTCTAACAGCGGTTTTTGATGTCTGTGGAGCTGCTAAAGGTAATTAAACAAAACAGAAGACAATGACAAGTATGAAAATAAATAGTTAAGTATAGGTAATAGAATTTATAAAGCTATCGTTTGTTTGGTTAATTGCCTTGCATTGTCTCCAAAAAAAAACTAATTAAAAATAAAACAATTAAAGAAAAAAATAATAAAAATTTAATTTTAATCCGTCTTTTTTCAAAAGCGGATGATTTTTTTATAGACTTTTAAAATTCGATTCAAGAGCTTCATTCTGATCTGGAATATTATGTATAGTCGGAAATACTCTTTCATACTCTACCTGAGTTCTAAGTATGTAATTAAATTGTAAATTTATATTGAGAAATTAAAATTCCTAACGTCCTACGGAAATACTAACCATTGGCAAATACCTGTCATGGCAAGTTCCTGTTCCACATAAAAGGAGTATTCGCCCTTAGATAACCCCAAACATACATACAACTAGTCTATCTTAATAGCCCCGTCATTAAATTTTAGTTTGAGTTCAAGTTCATTTTTGCTGTTTCTTTTTGTTTCGATTTTTTCCAGACCGGGGACTATATATGTATAGCTACATGTATATTTATATATACATGTGTGTGAAGGTATATAATATTCGACAAACCTGGCAACAAACTCATCAACATCATCCACAATCATGTTTCAAGATGTGTTATCTAAGGCGATTTACATGTATACCAAAAAAAAAAAAATACCAAACCAGATAAAATATTTTGTTTGTTTTTTCTTTTCACATTGGTTTTTTTGTTGATTTTTGCACATCGTTTACAATAATATATTTCAAGTTACTTGACATATATATATATATATATGTTTGTATGTATATACATACATATATGCATTAATACATGTATTTTGGGTCTAAGTGTGTCGTCGATTTGTCTTTTACATCAATTTTCGTTTAATATTATTTTTTCCAATGGCAGAGTAGGAAGCAGCAAAGAAAATTTGTTGTGTTTTCCAATTTTTATTTAATGTTATCGTATTTACGTCTATATATTTATGTATTCATATACATATATATGTATGTATATATGCATATACATGCATATACTTATATATACATACATATGTATGCATATTTTCAAGTAATTCTCATATTATAGTCTAGGTTTATACATTGATTTTTGTTTAGTGTGAAGGTTTCTTGTAGGTTTCCTTTTTTCTTTCTTTTTTTTCGGTTTTGTCTATACTAAAATCTAAGCCTAAAAAAAAAAGTCGTCCGAGACATATGAAAAAGAGAGATCCCGGCTAATAGATTTCAGAACATATATATGTATATATACTAGAAGGAGGATGGCGGGTGGTATTGGGTGAATGTGAGGAAAATGTTGGATAGGGAGCAGGAAGTTATAATTGGTTTTTGTTTTTCTGTTGTTTTGTTTTTTTTTTTTAGTTTACATTACTGGAGTGTAGAAAAAGAAATACATAAGCTAACATTTATAAATTATGCAAATAACTGTACGTTTTGTATGTATTTATGTCTGTATGTAAATGTCTGTGTGTGTGAGTGGGTATTCGTGTGTGTGTCTTTGTTGTGAGAGTGTGTTAGTGTGTGTGTGTGTGCGAAAGTCCATCGAAGACCTTGAGCCGCTTATGTAAAAGAAAACATTTCTAGAAGCCTGCGCCTAGCGCCTTTGAATCTGCTAAAACCTGCAAATAAAGGAAAAGATATAGATTATAATCAGATTGATCAAATGTATTTAGATAAACTTAAAACTGGAAATACAATGAAACATCAACTTACCATTCCTCATCGCATGCCATAATAGTAAAATGTTCACGGCTCTGCCCCTACAGCCAATCCTAGTCGGTTTTTGTCTCCGTGAATTCCTCCAGAGCAAAGAAACTGCCACCGGAGGCGCGACCAGTGCTGCTGCTAGTGGCTGCTGTTGTGGTTGTAACGACTGCTCCGCCCGCTGATGTTGCAGTAGCTGTTGTTGTTGCCGCCGATACTCCAGTCACTCCTGATGCCTCAGACACCTGGGCTTCCTCTTGTTCAGCCGTTTCGCCAGCAGCTGCTGCAGCAGCTTCTTTTTCTTCAGCTTGAGCGGCTTGGGCAGCCTCTAGAACCTGCTGCTGTACCTGTACAATGGGCTGACCATCCTCTGTATATGATACAGAGACGGGTATACGAGTGCCATCTTCACTAATGACGTGGGGACCCTCTTCGCCATCTTGTCCCTGTTGTATTATCAACTGGCCTTCAGCGTTAAGAAGAGAGGCGTCAATCAGTTGCTGTTCATTGTTATCGCCATGGACAAGCACCATTTGGCCGCTGCCATCGGTCATCATTTGCAGAGTTTCACCCTCCAGACTCTCGCCGGATTGAAGAACTCCAACACTTTGCAACAGCTGCTGGATTTGCTCGGGATCTTGTACAATAATTTGATTACCCTCGGCATCGGTCAAGATGTGATTATCCAATTGGAGCAAGTGACCATTTTCATTTACAATGAACTTTATTTGGCTGCCATCCACTTGGGCCTGCATGGCCTCATCCAGTTCCATGGCTACTTGTTGTTCACCTGCAGCAGCAGTGGCTTCGCCTTCAACAGGAGTTGCTCCTTCTTCGCCTTCAACTGTCTCAGCTGGTTCGGCAACAGCTCCAGCAGCTGAATCTGCAGCGGCTTCAGTTTTCTCAACCTCGTCAACAGAAGATTGTGCCGACGTCTCCTTAGCTCTAGCAGTGGCTTCTGTATCTGCCTTAGCTTCAGCCGCCTTAGATGCAGCAGATTTCTCACTTGACACCTTAGAGCCGACTGGTTTGTCTTCGGTGACTGCAGCAGCAGTAGCCTCATTATCATCATCTAAACTGGGCATGGATACGGGAGCAACTGCAGCATTATTGCTTTTACCCTCATTATTAGAAACGTCGCCTTCGGCATCAGCAGTTTTGCTACTCTGCTGGGAGGATTCCTCTTCGGCTTGATCCAAAACGGGCATATCAATGCTAACTGAAACAGGAGCATCTGGCGAATCCTTTTGACTTTGGTCACCGTCTGTGGGCTGTGGTATGGTTATATTGAATGTGATGCCACCGCTGCCAGCCTGTGATGTAATCACCATTTCACCGCTCTTACTAGTCTTACTGGCTGCAGCCTCACCACTGTCTGCCTTCTCCGAATGCAATTTCTCAAAGAGACTCTCAATATCGGCCTCAGAATGCTCCACTCCGGCTTCATCGCCTCCAGCTTTGCCAGTCGATTCGCCAGGTTCATCGCTTAGCAAGGCGGTGGCAGCGGAATTGAGAGCTGTGTTTCCACCAGCTGCCGATCCTGCCTTCTTGTTGTCACGTCTATGGGTTTCCATATGCTGATTGTAATAGGTCTCTTGAATGAATGTCAATGAACAAATGCTACAGGAGAAGAATCTTATATTATTCTCTGCCTCGGCAGTGGTCACCACAGCTGCAGTAGCAGCGGCTGCTCCGCCACCACTTACTGGCACCGAGTCGCTCAGGGCCTCATCAATAGTTTCCTGCAGCAATTTTTGCGTATTCAAATTTGGCTTCGGTGAGACAGCTGCACCACCTCCAGAGTTTTGATGTACCTCAAAGTGTTTAACCAGCACATCGCGCTTGGAGAATGTCATCGAACAAGTTCCACATTTAAAGTAATTCGTCTGATGCTGCTTGGCATGAATTGTGGCAGCATCGCGGGTTTCGAAACGTTGCGAGCACAGGCGGCATTTGAAAGGTTTCGGTTTGCCTGTAAGATGCTTACGCATATGCTCATCGAAATTGGATTTATCCGTCGACTTGAACTGACAATGGTTGCAAGTGTAGAGAGCAGAGCTACCGCCGCCCAATGTAGAAGATTCATTTGAGGCTGCGGCAGCAGCAGCAGCATTGGCAGCTGCTTGCACTGGTGCTGCTGCAGCTGGTATGGTTGTAGTGCTGGTGACCAAGACATTGGTAGCATGATTGGTTTCCATATGCTTGCGCAAGCTTGTGTCATTAACGAAATTGATGTGGCACATGGCGCAAGTGTTATCCATGGCTGTATTATGATCACGCACCATGTGCTGCTTCATGGCCCCAAAGTGTGGGAAGATCCTGCGACAGGTTTTGCATTGGAAAGTTTGCTGTTTACAGGACTCATAATGGGTATTGAATAGACGCATGTCTGACGTCTTGTAATCGCATGAGGTGCACTTGTAGATCTTGGTGGCTTTGCGTTGGACCTGCGTTGCGCCTGTCTGGGTATTTGTTGGTTGACTCGAAGTCTTCAATTGACCTAAATTTGGTGGAAACGATAAATAATCTTGTTCAATTCATATGAAACACATGTAAAGAAAAATTTTCGTATTCTCTATTAAATATGCAGCTGGTGGATAGGGTTACGCCTCGGAACACACTTTCATCGAATTGCTAGTCGTTAGTTAACTGCATTATTTAATAATACAAGTGAAAACGACAGTTTTTCTATTACATGCACTTAATGTTTATTTAGCTTACCTGATGCTGTTTGTGCTACTTTACGTGTACGTAACAGATCTCCACCAGGACTCTCTTCGAGAGCACGATTTCCAGATCCTGTAGCCAATTTTTGCATCTTTAAGGGGGGTCCAGACTCAACACCCACATCTTCATTAATGGCATATTTCTTATTCAACAAACTGATCAAATTCGTTTTTACACGCTCCACATCATTCTCCAATCGATCATAGTAGTTGACCAAATTGGTGCAACGCGAACAAACATAATCCTCACCACAAACGATGACCAGAAAACCCTCACCCACCAGTTGGGCCAATTTATTCGGAAATTTCGTGGATGTGTGAGTGGTACACATTTCGGTTAGAGCAGTTGAGGGTTCACAGCGTTCATCGCAGATATAGCAGCGAGTGCCTTGACCGCCAGTTGAATCTAAATCACTGACATTTTGCTGCACATTGGAACTGACGCCGCCACCGCCAGCTCCTCCTGCGCTGGCTGTTCCCCCTCCACCACTCTGCACCACAAGACGCGTCTTCAATATGCGCGGCGAGCTGGGACCGGTGACAGTTACAGCTCCACTATTTAGCAAATTATTGAATTTGCGGAAGGTGGCCGGTGTCAGTTGATTGTTCATCTTGTATAAAATTTATATTTCAATTTTGAAAACTGTTTCAAGCGCAACACGCGCAATGCAAGCAGCCGCTTTTTTTTTCTTTGCTTTTTTTTCTCGATAATTCGTGAGTAGTTGCCGATGTTACAACTTAATCGACTGTCACGAAGTTTGCTCGACTATATTAGTTAAATTGATTATTGTAAAAGACAAATTATTATTATTATTATTTTGTTTTGCTTTCGGTGGTGCTTTGTATTTAATTCTCGTTCCTTAGATGCCGCAGCGTCACTTCGACTGTACTAAAGTCTCGCTGGCCGTAGTTTTTCTTTAGGGTTAATCAGTCTGCCTGCTTCTTGCCTGCCCGCACGTTCAACTCAATCTAGTTGTCTCGCTCTCAAGCATGTCTGCTGCCCTGGAAAATGACAGCTGTATGAGGCTAGCCATCTCGCTCACACGGAAATGGCGGCCGTTGTTGGTGGTGATGGAACAGACAAGCCGCGTGATAACACGTACGATGTATGATGATTTTTATCATTGCATCTAATATATTTCTAATGGGCGGTTTTCGTCATTAGGACTCTATTTAATTAGTTCCTTGTATTTTGCCATTGAATTTTTTCAAGAAATAACATCATGATTCATATCTTGATAAATTATGCTATACATGGAACTCATATATTGTAACTACACAAAAAACTTCGTGAAATTTTGGATTCCAACTGAAATCTCATACAATTTCACGTAACACACAACTTTTCTTGTCGTGCGTGACTCATCTCTAGGTTTCCTGTATATTAATTATTTTCCCCAGTGGCGACCCCTTGCGTGCACAGTAGCGTCATCTTAGCCTCCATCCTTAAAATGGCTGGCATGTGACAGCTGACTAACTCCAGGGCTGAATAAAGCTTTATTTTATTCTTGGACTTGACTTAGACTTTTGTTGCATTGTAGTTGTTGTTGTTGTTTATGATTTAGCAACACATTAGTTAATCTTATTGTTAAACACGAACAAGCAAATGTGGCAGCAGGCTGCAACGCGGACAAACTATACGAGATGCTACTGCTGGAGCTAAATATACTAACATTGAACATTTGGTGAGGAGCACTTTACGAATCGATGTGATTTTTATTAAAATATATATATTATTGTCATTTTAGGGGCATTCCTTATGTGTCAAGCGATAGAGGTCTTCGAATAGAGGCCATTTGTAAGGAGTTGAGCAGAGGCAAATATGATATAGTTTCGTTACAAGAAGTTTGGTCCCAGCACGATAGCGAGCAATTGCAAAAGGGTACGGCAAGTGCCCTGCCGTATGCCCATCATTTTCATAGCGGGGTGATGGGAGCTGGCCTACTAGTGTTGTCTAAATATCCAATTCTGGGTACTTTATTTCATGCTTGGTCGGTCAATGGCTATTTTCATAGGATTCAACATGCTGATTGGTTTGGTGGGAAAGGAGTCGGGCTGTGCCGCATTCTGGTAGGTGACCAGATGATCCATCTTTACAATGCCCATCTCCATGCTGAATATGATAATGATAACGATGAATATAAGACCCATCGAGTAATTCAAGCCTTTGACACAGCCCAATTTATTGAAGCAACACGTAGTAATTCAGTTCTCCAGATATTGGCGGGGGATTTGAATACCCAACCGCAGGATATTTCATATAAGGTCTTATTGTATACATCCAAAATGTTAGACAGTTGTGCTTCGGACGTCTTCCGGACAAATGAGTGTGAAAGGAATTCATACACATCAGCCAAGTCGTTAGCCAAAAATCCTCAAGGCATTCGGATTGATCATATATTCGTACGAGGAGCAGATCATATCAAGGCAGAAATTTTGGAGTACTCGCTTCCCTTTCCAGAACGTGTGCCGGGACAAAAATTCAGCTATTCAGATCACGAAGCGGTACTTGCTAAAATAAAGCTAACCCGGGCATCTACTGCAGAAGCTAAGACAACCGTTATAGAGGATTCGCCATCTCAATCACAAGAGTTGGGAGCTAGCGGCGACGCTCCATGCCATTTAGAAGTTATTCTTTCTAATACCAGCACTGATTGCCCATCTGTTGAGGAAAATTCCAGCTGTTCCGCCTCTCAGCCTGCTGCCAGAACCGCTGCTCTCCATGAGGCATTGGCCCTGTGTGATGCTTCCCTGCTTCAATTAAACACCGATCGCTTACTATACTATAGTTCCGCAACCTTCCTTTTTGTCCTGCTCATCCTTCTGGTGGAGTTTTCAGCCCCCATAGGGATGCGTACCATATTTTTACTCCTTAAATTTATTGTATTTGGTGTTATTTTATTTTGTATCTTTATGGCTTCCATTTGGAACTATATGGAACGCAATGGTGTTTTACAGGGTAAGAAATCCATGGAAGTTATGCTGCATCATGCCCAGAAATATGAATATTTCTACTGAAGGCGCAGCAAAAGGACAATTCAATAAATTATAGGAGCTCAAAATGCATTTACAACAAAAGCCACATCACCAAAATAAAGTTTAAAATGTATATTTTTAGTAATTTAAGTAAACCGCCCATATCCAAATAACTTCAACTGACTCTGCCTCAATCTACGTATACAAAAACAACATTCTTTAATTGTAATTATCGCAATTGAAATAAATAACGGTCTCTATCTTCATGTAAATGAAAAGAAGTTGATTTTGCTTTTAAAAACCAAATAGAGTCAATACAATATTCAAAATTAAAAAATTAACATTTAAAAAAAAACCTAATTTTATTACCCTTGCTCTCTCTCTCTCTCTACCTACTTGTTTCTATCTCTCTCTTACTCACGCAATGGATAAAGTACTTTCGTTTACTCACTCACTCGTTCACTATAGTTCTTCCTCTTTTTCTCTAATTTATGTCATACCGCGCTATTCGACGTATTCTCTTATTCTCTCTCTCTTGTTTACGGTGTTGAGAAGCAGTACGATTCATATAAAATACCTGCTGTGATTGGTCCAAGTTTATTCTGTCCTAGTGCTAGTGTTTTGAGTACCTCGCTTGGACTTTGTGGCATATCAAATAATCATCACATAAATATTGTTCATCTCTAATAAGATTTTCTGGTCACACTGCACAGATATAATACAATAACTTTGTAAATTTAATAGAAATTCAGAAATATGGACTTCTTGCATGAATCAGTGGCACTTGGAGTCGACTTACTGATCTTAGGATTATGCGTGCGGGAATATATGCATTATAAAAGAACCGCCAAAGTACTTAAAGTGAGTATGCGTTTTAATTAAGATTCTAACAAACAAATGTATAAATATTTCTCGGCTTGTCAGTCAGCACCGCAATATAACATCGATAGCGATTTAAAAGGGATTGTGGAAAAGCAACATGATAAAAAGATACCGTATGCGGTAATTCGTGGAACAGTGACACCAATTGGAGTGCCCCTGCGTAGCACTTTGGTGCCCAGTGTCAGTGGAGTACTACAGGTTGTGAAGCTTCATGAACATCGAGTGACTAGAGGATTCGCCGGCTTCTGGACGGAACATCACAAACTGTTACATGAATCGACCAATGAGATGCCTTTCGAATTGCGCAATCAGGATTATGGGGTCGAGATTGTAGATGCATTAAGTGCTGCCGTCTTAGATGTGGACATGGTCTATGACAATTATGAGCCCTCCAACTTGACGTTATTTGATCATGTATTTGGTTTTTTTTCTGGAGTAAGACAACGAGGTCTACAGACCACTGAGGAAGTGCTGCGTGAAGGAAGTTTCCTTACAGCCATTGGGGAACTAGAATTAGATGGAAAAACACTACGCATGCAACCCTCTAAAGAAGGGCCCCTATTCCTGACAACTGCCACAAAATCGACTTTAATTAAACGGTTCGAAGATGCTAAATCTTCAATGCTGTAAGTGAAAATTCCCGAGGTTTATACTTTTTGTTTAAATTATTTTCAATTTCCTTTCAGATTTAAAATTATACTATGCGGGTCCATATCCGTTGTTTTGGTAGGTTTTATAGTAAGAAAACTGTATCGCAAAAAGAAGCAGGAGCGCGAAGAGGCCGTAATACGCAATCGTCTGGATTTGGAACGTCGGGAGAGACGTGCACGATCGCGTCCACACACCTTAAGCCAAGATCAGCTGTGTGTAGTTTGTTCTACGAATCCAAAGGAGGTTGGTCCTTTTATTATAACTGTGCCAAGATTTCTTATGACCCTCAATGTTGTTTTTTATCCAGATTATCTTACTGCCCTGTGGCCATGTTTGCTTGTGTGAGGATTGCTCTCAAAAAATCTCAATCAGCTGCCCAGTTTGTCGTGGTAAAATTGACACCAAGGCAGCTGCATTTATTGCCTAATCTTTCTAGTTCGAATGAGATTGTTGTCCATAAAGTACCTGTGGTTTAGTTTTGTTTTTTTTTTCGTCTTTGTCCCGAAACAAATTTGATTTAGTTGTCATCTATTTCAGTGTGTATATTATCTGTATATATAACATCATTTTTCGGTTCATGTACCAAACTAGAATCTTTAAAGCACTTTACATGACTGAAATTTATTTCGGAAGGACTCCCAAGTGTTGTAGTGCTTTACATGTAAATATTAATATAAATTGTTTAAAGAATTTGGCATTGGCTTGTACTTAATCATTATTTTCCCTCCATAATGCTTCTATATTCGCGTTGATTTTCTAGCAGTTTTAGATACACCTTGTATTTGCAATTGTGAAACTGTATAGTACTGGCATTCGGTTTTAGCAGTTGACCAGTGCCGCCCATGGCTTTCGATGCGCTCTGAAAATAGTATATTTTATATATATATATATTTATGTTAACATGACTGAATAATTTTACCTCTAGACTATCAAAATAACCAGAGGCAGCTGCTCCCAAAGCAGCAGCTCCTACCAAAACCATTTCTTGTTCATTTGGTATTAGAGCAGGTAAATTGCATATATCTGCATGGCATTGTACATAGAGAGGATTTTTGGCTAAACCACCACAGAAAAGAAGAGTGTGAAATGGAGCTCTCTGATGTTGGTAGAGATTTTCGATAATGTGTCGTGTACCGTACTGAAAAGATTGATACAAGTGTGAGTAAATTTAGATATATAGAGTGCAATCAATAGTTCAATTCGGTGATAAATTTCATTATCCATAAACAACTTTTTTTTCCATTTTTTGAGAGTTAATATATTTTTAAAATCGTTCCAGATAAAGTATCCGTGTGTGTGTAACTACCGATTTTCTTTTAAAGTATCAGGGAAATTTGTTAATTAATAAAAATGCAAAGAGAACGCTTCTCCTTTACCTATGTTAAGTAATCAAAATTATAGTATGTACTATCAAATTGATATGGAAACATCTGATATTGGTTATTTTGAGTTTAAGTGTAACATAAACTTACAACTTAAAAATTGAATTAATTTTCGGTTAGAAATTTACTGTACATAGGAAAAATTATTTTCAATAGTTTGCAAAGAAACATTAGAAATATCCAAGGTTTATCAGTTTTTTATAACCAGTATAATGCTGATAACCGTTGAGGTGAATTACTTACAGCAAGCGCCTGAGTAAAGGCTAAATATTTAATGGCTAGAGATTCAATGCCGCGTGTCATATCCAGACCAGTGATCTATTCGATAAAAAATAACAGTATAATATATATAGAAAAATTTTGTTTTTTGATATAGTATATAGAAGTAATTCTTACAATACCACGCAGCGTAGGATCGGCAATGGGAGAACGATTACCATGCAAATCGGGCCAGACGTGGACATCTTGGGTGAGGCAACTAATTTCGGTGAGACCACGCGATAAAGCCAATTGGGGCAACAAGTCATTAAGATACTGATATATGAATCTGTTATATATATATATACATATATAGGTTATACAGAAATCAAATGCCAAATTAATATTATTATTATTACTTACTTATCTTCACTCAACTTTTCTTTAAGTTCCTTGTAGGATTCGTGTGTTTTTAGGATATGATCCAGCAAATGACCAGCTATGCTTTGTCCACCCTCATTTAAAAAGTATCCAGGTATAATGGCATCTTGATAGGGACCCCAAATACCATGGGCAAAACAAGCTTGGCGAGTGATGCTCATATGGCAGGTGGAAGTGCCAGCTATTAAAGCCATTTTACCTTGAACATCATCGGAAGACGATGACGCGACGGAATGACACCCAAACATTCCCAATGCTCCTGCATGGGCATCAATTAATGAAGTACTAACCACCGTGCCTGGAACCAAACCTAATTCCTGGGCTGCCCGTGGGGATAAACCCTTCGATAATTTTCTACCTGGTGGCTGAACATCGCTGCCTAATTTTTCGAAGTCATTACTTGACAAATCCTCTAGACCGGCAGCCTTAAGGAAATCTTTATTCCAAGTCATTTTTACCGCATCATAGTTCCATTTGCATACAACCGAACAAAGGGAACGGGTATCCACTTCGGTGGCCCGCCACGTAAGAAAGTCAGGTAGATCAAAAACTCGCCAGATTTCTTTATAAGTCTGACTTAAATTATTTTTTAGCCAAAGGAGTTTGGGTATTTCCATTTCGAGCGAGACCTGACCACCAACATATTTTAGGAGTTCATGATTGGAGGCATTGATTTTCGCAGTTTCCTCAACGGCACGATGATCCATCCAAAGTATTATATTACGATCGCTCTCTCCGGTTTTGCTTACGGTTAGCGGTTGACCATGCTGACCCAGAACCACCAAAGAGCAAGTGGCATCAAAACCAATGCCCTTGACTTGTGACTTGTTTGTTACGCCGGCAGTGACATGCTGTAAACATATATAAAATCATATCGATAGTCTGTGGTTAATCTAATCTTAATTAGAAAAGACGTCTCGTTTGACCGACCTTAACAACCTGACAGATTGCTTGCCATATATTTTCCGAAGATTGTTCGTAATAATGTGGCTCTGGTGTCCAGGTTTTGATCTCCTGCACAGACTGTTGTATGACAGAACCCTCTGCCGACACCAGAGCTGCACGAGCACTACCTGTGCCCACATCCACGCCCACAAAATAAGCTGAAGTTGACAACGACATGCCGCTGTAGCCTCTATTTACTGCCTTGGCGGTCAAATAAATGTTATTAAATATAGGTACAAGTGAGGGTTTAAGGAGGGGGGATAGGTTGAAAGAGGAATGCTGCACAAAACCAAATTCGACGAGCTCCGAACACGGACTGATAAGCTCAGCAGCAGCAACCTGATATAGTAGCGGTAGTAGGCCGCTCTGCCCTCTGAATATACATACATACATACATAATATGAATGTCTGTGCCTTCGATGTGTGAGTGTATGCTAAGGTTGAGACGGGTTTTTCAAGATCTCCCACGGAAGCGGGTATGTTCCATATAGAGTATATAGGATAACTTTCTGTAGTTGGTTGATGCTATTCATATATTTATAATTCTATTCCTATAAAACACATGAATTACTACCAATACATTTGTTTTGTATTTCTTTTTTTTAAAGAAGACTTGATTAATTGGGAAAATATAAACAAACAAAAGTGACGTTTGCAAATGTATAATTGGCAAGGGAGCATATAACTAACTAATTTAACGTTCAATCTCTTGATTTCAAATATTTAAATTTAACAGAACGCTGTGCTCTCCCGCTCGTTACTCTGAATACGCAATTTAACCCTCATACAAGCCATCAAATACACTCTTTTCAAATAAATTGAATTTATTTTTTAATATGAAATTTGTATTTGTAACTGCCCAAGTTGTTTTTCAATCAATCTTTTGGAAATGTATAAAACTTTCTCATGTAGAAACTATGGGGTTTTTATGTAGGAGTTCTACGACTCGCATAAGGGTTAAGGGCATTCATTATTTGAACAGTCCGGCAACTCTTCTCTCAACAAACAGCTGAAACCGGCAACGGCATGGTGCGCATTAAGAATCGGTAAAGTAGTAAACAAACAATTTTCTGTTGTAAATATCATAAAAACACCCTCATTCCTACTATCATTACCACACCTTAGGTATATAGCTGTGCAAATTGTGCCACAAACATCCATACAAGCACTACGCCTTAATGACAACACTCTGACCAAATGCCTCCTCGAAAACGTGGAAAAACAGTACGGGGTTTATGGCTTAGGTCTTATAGAGCATGGATTCCGTGTGAAATATTGCAATGAGCGGACCAAAATAGCAATTATACGTTGCTTGCATCGTGGACAACAGTATGTATCAAGCATATTGCCATTGATAACGCTGGTAAGTGGATAAACACCAGTGAATTTGCTCCTCAATATATTAACATATGATTGAATTGATTTCTAGATAGGTGATGTGCGAGCGAAATTCCGTACCCTCTATATAGGAGCTACCATAATACAGTGCAACAAATTCATAATAAGACATCAAAAAGAATTTCTAGATAAAATGATGGGCCAGATTGAATCGGCCAAAGAGCGGCAAGATCTGCTGAAAAGTGTAATGGAATTTGATGTGGATCGATAGATAGGCTTATTGTACTTATATACATACATTTTTATATAATTAAGTAAACTTATACACGCAGAATACTAGACAAATTTTACTAATTTTGGTATCAAAAATGTTTAAACTTCAATGAGGAATTTGCGACTTGGCGATTTCGCCAGACGGGAACTGATTTGCTTAAATCGGAGTCGAATATCCGCAAACGTCAACTTATGTCTCTTGCTAACAACATTAAGGTAGATGCCCATTACAACAATTAAACCGGACCATAGATATCTGAAGATATAAATAATGCATATATAGATAAAAATGTTTAAGATAAAATCAAAAAAAGCAGAAACTTACTGCAATGTAAAGGGTTTGCTGAACAGCACAAATGAGAAGGCTATAGTAACAGCCTTGCGAGCTGTGGTCACTGTGGCGGCAATGGGAGCTCCACTACTCCTTACTAATGCTAAAACAAACTGTATTCCTAAATATCCAGAGAGACTGAAGAGGAAACCATAACCAAATGTTTCCCAAGGATGCTGTAAGCATAAGCATTTATTAGATGTCAATAAAACAGAAAAATGTCGTCTACTTACTTCTAAACAAAAAGCAAGTCCACTAAAGAAATTGCCAGTGATCAGCATGATAACAAGTAGATAGACAAAACCCAAGCCATAGGAGTAGAAAACCACTTCACTACTCGGAGCCTTATGATCTCTCATGGCCTTCTCTTGAACATTACCGATGGCAGCATCACACAGCAGGGCTCCCGAAATCATGGCCACACCCCAAAGGTTAAAATTGGGCATCATCTGGGAATCAGCCAAAGTGAACCAGGCCAATCCAATGCACATGCAAAGTGCGGCAGCAAAATCCAATGGACCATAACGCTTACCCTGGATCAAAATACTGCCCACCAGCACGGGTATAAGTTTACAACATTTGAAAATAACTTGAGTTGGGTAATTCAAATAGCCTAAACTCGAATTTGATAAACCCATGGTACCCAGTGTTAGACCAGCCAGAACCAAATATGTGCGAATGGGTATACATCGCGGAGCAGGTTCCACTTGCCAAAATGGGGCGCCGCTGGCTCTATAACTTTCTAGCCTCCTTTCTACTAGGCCAAAAGCTATATAGTAGCCAAACTGGACCAGAGTAAGGAACCAACCGTAGGGCTTAAAGCCCTCCACTGTAAATATCAATTCTTGCAAGTAGCCATATAGAATGTAAAGGACAAATACTCCTGCACAGCTTAAAAGAAATTGGGTAGTTCGATTGTAGTATGTGAGGTCAAAGCATAGAATGCGTAGTTCTGGCGGGGAAGCATCTCCACTAGAAGATCTTCGCTGTATATTGGGTGATTTGTTTGACCCGTTTACGTTGATAACAGTCCCACTTCCGCTTCCCGTCTGTTTATCACCCATGCTCATACTATCACAACTCTAGCGTAGTTCTGTGTCGGAGCAAATTTGTCTGTGTGTGTTGGATTTAAATCACTGCCACGCAATGTCAAATGTTTTTAACTTGCTAAATCCTTTCTGCATGCCTCTTAATTTGTTGGTGCTCCGTCATTGCTCTTGTAGTTATTTGGCGATAATCGTAATGTGATCGGTTCCAATTGGAAACCTTGCTAATTTTAATCGAAATTATTATTTCTTCGGCATTTGTGTTTGTGCTTTCCCGAATTTGTCATTATCCTACACTGGCAGTTTGATATTTTTACAGCTGTGATTTTAAACTGAAAAGTGACAGTTGTGACTTTTAGTGTTGCTAGATTTACACAGGCCTAGTTTATGATTGGTTAAAATATTATTTAAAACTTTAAAATAGTTTTCAAACTTTTTTATGAGACATTTTGACAGTTATCGTGAAATTTTCTAAATTCAATTAGTAATTTATTACTGTTGTTAAGCCCAAAGTTAAATGGTAGCATATTCATATGTAATTTATGAAGACAAATTTATTGATAACATATTTCACTAACTACATATTTTAAGGGCTACTATTACTATCTTAATATAGAAAAATTATAAAGTATAAAAATACATACATATGTTGAATCACGATCGTTGTGGACACACAGTTTTGCACATCTCTAGTAAATATGGCGTCCCTTCGATAACAGCAGAGAACATAAGAAGAAGAGCTGAAAAAGTGCCGCAGAAAAAGTGGATTTTTATAGTAATGTGTTAAGACAAACTGTAAAGTAATTTAGTTTATAAAATTATTAACAAAATGGATGTGCAACCGCCTCGAGGTAATCTACGCAGATTGAAGTCGTCTCAGATGAGAATTTCCTTTTCTGCATCAAAAAATTTGCTCCTATCCCCTTGCCTATTTTGATCACATTTTTATGTACTATTTTACTTTTTTTTTTTGCTTTTTTTTTTATGCAGATGCCAGTTTACGCAATATTATAGATAAACTAGCGGAATTTGTGGCACGGAATGGACCAGAATTTGAAGCAATTACCAAACAAAAACAACAAAATAATCCAAAATTTGAGTTTCTCTATGGCGGAGAGTTTGCCAGCTATTATCAGTTACGGGTGGCTGCTGAGCAGGCCAGTGAGTAAATTTAAACTATCTAGTAGGCTCATTCCAAAGTGTCAACTGTATATTACTTAAAATCCAATTTATAATTTTTAGTGTTGAAACAGACGGCACAAGGACAAGTCATTCCAACGCAACTGCCTCCAGCGGCTTCTGCTTTGTATATGCAGCAGCCACCTCCAAATCAAGGCCTCCAACAACAACAACAGCAGCAGCAACAACAACAGCAGCAACAACAACAGCAGCAACAACAACAGCAACAACAACAGCAGCAACAACAACAACAACAACAGCAGCAGCAACAACACCAGCAACAATCTCTTGCTGTAACTGCCAACGACGCACAAGACAATATGCCACAACAATCCCAACATTTATGGCCACCGATTTCGTCGGGAGGAGCATCTGGTGCAGCACCGCCTTCAACAGTGCAACCAGCGAATGGCTCGGCAACAGCTTTGGCCATAACTTTAACAAGTCAATTAGATGCCATTATACTGCAGCAGAATACATTAAGGGAACAAGTGAAACAATCGGATGCCAATCTTACGGCACAGCATACGGTAATTAAAAAATTGTTAAACTATATAAGATTCACTTACAGGTTTCTTTATATACATATATCTATATGAATTTTACTGCAAACATTTTTTTGAAAGATTAGAAGGAGTTTTGGGGCGGGTGAGCAGCTTAACTGTCGACGATATGTACTTATTTCTTCTTCGGGCGGCTTATCAAAACATTTCATCACTGGGCCTATTATTTTTGAATTTGTTCATTTCCGAAAAGCAATTTTAAAGTGATATTTCCTCTTTTGATCTAAATATCCAAAACAAAGGAGAAATGTATTTACCAAATATTTTTGTTTAACAAGTTGAATTTTGTAAACTTCTATCAATACTGGACATTGGTACCAACAAATTTCATATATTATTGATCGTTTCACCAACAAGCTATTGGTCCTAATAGTTCGATCAATTCAATTCACATCTCTCCTGATTTAACAAGTTTCGTTTTTTAAACGAACTACTCTTCAAATGTCAATCTGAAAATGGGCGTATTCAACAAGAATCTGGTCTCTTCTACAGTTTTTTTTCGTATATTTCTTTGTTTGCCATAGATAATTCCTTATCGCTTTTCCCGGTTTAATGGCATCTATTATTGGGCTTTCAACACAATTTTCTCCTTTTTCCAACTTCTTGCTACGGTATTGCAACACTGGGAACTCCTTTATATATACAAATATGAATATATATGCTGTGTGCGTGTGTTTTCTCTACTTTCCGTGTATATGTACATACCAAAGACAAAAATGTTTTTCAGCTTTTATACTATCCAACTCGTAAAAAAACCGTTATAATACTATCTAATATAGTAGTTTCATTCTTATAATTTGTTTTACTAAAACTATTGAACTTAACGATTTTACAATGCTACATTAAATTTTTGCTTTATTGTATATTTTTTGAAACATAAAACCAAAAAATACCGAAAAAATACAAAAATACCGAAACCACTCTTCATATAAAAAAATCAAACAAATCCACAAAAAATTGTTTCTCGTTTTTTAACGAAAAAAAAACACAAAAATTAAAAAAAAAAACCAAAAACGAATTTTGTGCGCCAACAAATGATATCTGAACTAAAAACGCTCGAACAACCCCAAAAACCTGTGTGCACCCCATCAACTTTAGGCGCTGATGACGCAAAAATCTAAACAAATTGACGAGGCAATGGCAACGGCGCAGACAACACAGCTGGAGCAATTGGCCAACGAGCAGAACATAGTGCTGCGTGAATTTGATAATGTGCTGCAACCGATCATTGAGTCATGTACAAAGGATAGCATCTCAGCAGGTGAGAGAATAAAGAGTCTTCGCTCAAAATGTTCTTTTTAACAAGAAAATTTAAATTCCATTAGTTTATTGCTTGATCCTTTAGAGCTTAAATAAAACTAAGAAAAAAGGCTATATATTCAATATATATATATATATATATATATGTATATATATATGTATATATTAATATGTATATGTATTTATATAAATCACACACTAAATTTCATCAATTACAAAAAAAAAAAAAAACTATTTATTATTATTTATAAAATTTTGTTAATTTGTGTTTTTTTTTTTTGAATTACATCTAATTCATTTGACAATATGAGTAACCTGTTTGATATTCGCAATTTTAGGCAAGAACTGGATTTTACAGCATTCAACCGACAGCGCAAAAATCAATGTCGTTTTACAATATCTTTTAAAAAAGTATGCCTCAGTTTCTATATAATAATGAATCTCAAACACTTATTAATCACCTTTATATCAAATTCTTTCTTTCAACGAATGAGATAAACAAACAAGTA
This sequence comes from Drosophila emarginata, assembly GCA_037075365.1. Classification (NCBI taxonomy): domain Eukaryota; kingdom Metazoa; phylum Arthropoda; class Insecta; order Diptera; family Drosophilidae; genus Drosophila; species Drosophila emarginata. Next base: position 1,586,653 of record JBAMCD010000014.1, on the reverse strand, counting down.
ACAATGTAACGAATAACGGGTTATGAAAAACGCAAGCGAGTGAAGTCTCCTCATGATGATTGTTTTCGAACAGAAAAAGAAACAAAAAGATGCTTAAAAAACACAAACACATATATACCCCACACACAAATTATCATATTTCGAAAATTATTTATGTAGTTAGATTATATCATATAGCAAAAAGGAAACAGAAAAAAAACCCAACAACGAAATGAAAAAAAAAAACGAAAAAAAATGTCCAACTAACATACACATACCCATGTTAAAAATACAGGGATCACTTTATTTTGGCCGTGTCTGTTAGTTGTTGAGCCTTTTCGAAAAAAAAGTAGACGAAAAAAATATGTTTTCCCGTTTGTTAATTTATTTTTAGGGCTTTACTCCAAGGTTCAACGTTTCAGCAAAAATTGCATCTTATATATTTAGTTAATGATATACTCCACCATTGGTAAGTTCCGCCCATTAATTTTTTCATTAGTCTTAAAATGTTAAAAAAAAAACGAATTTTTGCGAAATAATTTATTAAAATGATAACTGTGTATTAAAAGTACAAATGGAAAATCGGCATTTTGAGTTATTAAACTCAAATCAATAAAAATATATTGTTTGTTTTTGTTTTTAGCGCATAAAAGATCGTTAATTGCTTAATTGTAATAATCAACTTCTAATAATTTCACAACTAATAACTATTCTTTTTGCGTAAAAAATAATAAAATACATAATTGGTTGAGAGATTATACCGATTTTTTGTTTGTACAGCTAATTGCAGAATGTAATGTTTCACAAGTACGGTAGTTAATCCTATTGGATGATAGACTTCAATGTTAGTTAGTTATACGGACTAAGAGAGTGTAAGGTTTTAGATTACGTTAAGACCCAACAAAAACAACAAATCTATTTTCAGCATGCGTAAGAACATCAGCGATTTGAAGAACAGCCTAGAGAATGTCGTCATACCGATGTTCTGCAGCGCAGATTTAAGTATGTATCAAATGATTTCGCGGCGTTTAACCAAAACGGTTATATTTAACATTCCAATTATAACCCACAGTTGCCAGTGCGGATCAGCGGCAGAAATTGGCTAAATTGCTTTCTCTATGGGAATCGAAAGCCAAGTTCTTTGATGCATGCGTCATATCCAAGTTGCAATCACCGGAATCATCTATGCAGGAATATAAAACGAATCTGCAGAATACCCATCATGATATTGTTACGAAATTTAGCCAAAACACCAAGGCCACTTTGGAGAAGTAAGAGTCACTTAATAATCAAGAGAGTGAAAAAAAAATTAGATTAATCTGTTCGATATTAATTTCTTTCTAGTTATCAAAAGCAGCATCAAATATTCATGCAACATGCCACACAACAAATTACCCAATTGGAGCAACAAAAACAACAACTGGAGCAACAAATTTTGTTAGCTCAAAAGCAACTTCACGCTGCTCTTCCTACGTCTGCCTCAGCTCAACAAAAGTCGATACCCTCATTGATGTCACAACGCATAGCCATGCCGGGGGCAGACAAAGCAACGCAACAACAACCACATGAACATCTTCAGCATCCACATCCGCAGGCTGGTAACAATTTGTATGCAGGACCTAATTACCACCAGCAGCAGCAGCAACAACAACAGCAGCAGCAACAACAACAACAGCAACCGCCGCCAAATCACTTTGTTGATACGCGGGAACCTAACTTTTTCATTCCGGACATGTCTAAACCACCGCCCGGGTTTGCCGGTGGTCCCATGCATCAGCAGCCACCACCGCCACCGCCCCAGTATCAACAAATGCCAGGACAAGTAACTGGACAAGGTACAGATCCGCCGGTTGATCTCGGTGTACTCAATGCAGCCATTCATGCTGTAATGCAATTACAAAATCAACAGCAACGACATTCTGATGACCAACAGGCTATCAATGCACCACAAACACAACAGCAACTGCAACAGCAGCAGCAACAGCTGCAGCAGCAAATCCAACAACAGCAACAGTTGCAACAGCAGCAGCAACAACTCCAACAGCAACAACAACTCCAACAGCAACAACAAATCCAACAGCAACAAATCCAACAGCAACAACTCCAACAGCAACAACTTCAACAACAACAGGTTGCCTTTGCTGGAGCCCACAATTTACGTCCAGGCCAACTTCCAGTAGCAGGCGGCACTCGAGACCCATCAGTAGATTTTGCTATCCTAAATGCCGCCATAAATGCCGTAATGCTCCATCCACGACCCGACGATGGGCACGGTCATCCAGCGGAGCAAACAAATGAAGGAGGCGAGGGTGAACCAGTTGATCCCTTGGCACCCCCACCAGAGCCACAATTGCCTTCAGGTCCCTATTATGATTTACCAGCTGGTCTAATGGTACCCCTTATACGTTTAGAGGATTACAACTATAAATCTCTTGACTCGGCGGATATACGAGTCCCAGCTCCTGCACCACAAAGCGAACGTCTGACAAATGCCTTGAATGCCTTCTATGCAGCACCATCTCATGATCGACCCCGGGATAAGTGAGTATATATATAATTGAAGTCAATATAAATGAAGCAAGCAAGTCGTCCCTGCCGACATTGAGTATACCCTGTACCAAGTAAAAGTACTCCATAAAGTCAAAAACAATCAAAATCGCCATCAATTTACAAAAAATTTCTCTTACCATGCACTGCATGCCATGCAGCAACAGCGAACGCATGCTATCTCGCCCACACTTAACAGCCCATTTTGCATGGGGCGTTACAGTACAAACCGGAAATACGTATATCTCCGATAATTATTGTCCGATTTCGACAAAATTTGGTCAGCTGGTGCATATTGGCTATATTAATGTATAGCCAATATGCCAATAAGAATGCAATATCTTTATTACAGCTCAAGTTATAGTTTTTTCTAAATAACAGGGTACAGGGTATAAAAATGTGGGAATGCAATCGTAATCGAAAACGGAACAACAAACACTGATCATTTCCGACAAATGCATGCCGTCTCACTCAATTTGACGAATTGAATTTGAGTTTGGCCTGAAGAAGACGTTTGCATTCCCTGATAAGGATCAGTGTGTTATATTCATAATTTTTACTTTTATTTCCAGTGAGGGTTGGGAGAAACTGGGTCTCTATGAGTACTATAAAGTAAAAAATGCCGCCCGCAAGCAAAAAGAGGAGGAAATTAAAAATGGCACGAGAGAAAAATCCAGGTCACCTAGTCCAATCATCTTGGAGAAACCCAAGCCTAAAAAGGGTAATAAAAGGAGCTATTGGTGAGAATAAAATTGATAATGAATTTTAAAAATCTTAACATAAGAATATTATTCTTTTAGCTCCAAGAGTCGCAGTCATTCGCGTTCGCATTCCCCTGCTAAAAAGGAGCGATCCCGTTCACGATCCAAATCCCGCTCAGTGGAAAAAGTATTGACTCCACCGCCTATGCAACGCAGCCGTGGATCTGGAGCTCAAGGAGGAAGTGCCGGTGCCAGTGGCGGCAATCGGAAAAGTCGCAGTCAACGTTCGCCGCGTCACGAGCGCGACAATAGCAACAGTAGCAACAATAGCAGTAGTCGCGAGAATCGTAGCAACAACAGTAACAATGGCAACAACTCTAGACGCGTGGAACGCGATAGATCGCCCACACCACCGAGTTTTTTGTAAGCATAAGCATTAACATTGCCCCATGTTAAACTTGTATGTTAATTTTTATTTTCCTCTAGTGGCAGCAATTTTCCAAAGCCGCAGGAATTTATTGAGGCGACAAACAAAGGCCATCAAATGTTAATGAAAATGGGGTGGGCTGGCACGGGTACGGGCTTAGGCTCTAAAAATCAGGGAATCGATACGCCCATCTCAGGTGGAGAAGTGAGAGATCGTAGGGACATGTACAAAGTGAGTAAATTCATTAAAACTATTCAATGAATCTAACATATTGTAAATCTCATTTTTTTTCTTTTTAGGGCGTGGGCACTAATTTAAATGATCTTTTTGAGAGCTTCCGTAAAAATAAAGGCGCTGCCTTTGCTCATCGTATGCGTACCAGAGACGATAAAAGTTAATGAAAGCAGCAACTACAACCACCCAGCAACAACAAAACGCTAGTTATTTTTTCCTGTTTCCAGAAAATAGATTTTTATAAAAAGCAAAAACAAAGACATATTTTTTATGCTAAAATATTGTATCCCGATTGGGCAGCCTTGGCATTAACCTTTTCTAAAACCTGAATAAGGCCTTTGCCGGGTCCACATTCGAAAGTGCGTGGAAAGTCGGAACCCTGTTGTCTTTCATATAGCTCATGGAGAGTTTGTTCCCATTTCACTGGTCGAACAATTTGCTTTGGTAGTTGGGTTAACACATGACGAGCGTTCCTGTAAGGTTTACCGTCTACATTAGAATATACTCGTATAATGGGATCTTGCAATTTAATTGTCTTGAGAGCCTTAACAAAAGGTTCCACTGCCGAGTCCATTAGCGGTGTGTGAAATGCTCCGCTAACTGCCAAACGTTTCATTCGTCGTATTTTCAATGGTTTCGAATTCTTCTCGAGAAACTCCAAAGCCTCAACATTGCCCGCTATGACTTTACAGTGGGGATACATATAGTTTGCTATGCCACAATAAGGGGACTCTATGCCCAGATCAAGGCACCATTGTTTGGCCTTAGAGCAAGCATCTCCTAGATTCGTGTCCGGCCCATAAATAGCCAAGGCCATAGAACCAGCGGCCTGATCGCAGGCGGCCTGCATGGCAAGGGCTCTAATCTGAACCAACTTTAAAGCTTTATCGAATTCCATGACCCCCGCATAGACCAGAGCTGTAATCTCTCCGAGACTAAAGCCAGCAGCTGCCACACAACTTTCTATGGCCCTGGGACGCTCTTCCCGTAGTTTCTCCAAGGCGGCTAGTGAGGATACCATTACTGCCAGTTGCGCATACTCTGTCCTATTTAGTTTCTCACGTGGTCCTTCCAGACAAATTTTTAAGAGATCGTATTTGAGTACTTCATTTGCAAGCTGGAAGATGCGACGCGCTCCTGGAAAGTGAAGTAAATCCTTTGCCATTCCCACATACTGAGTACCCTGACCGGGAAAGAGTACTACGCTTGTATCCTTGGGATTTGTAAATGCTCTTTGTCTATTCGTATTTTCAGATTCAGCTAAGTCTTTAAGCAGTTGCTGTCGTTTAGATTCATCTGTAGAATTCGATGTTGGACAGGGTTCTGTGACTGTTTTGGCGGCATCGCTACTCCAACGGGACCAACTCAAGTTGACAGTTAAATGTGATTTTCTTAAATTTAATAAATTGCGCAAGTTGACGTTCATTGCGGTGGCGGCGTTACAGCTGATCACGTTTAAAACAAAAAGGGCTGCCAGTCTTCACAGGTCACAAAAATGTTTAGAAATTTTTAAATATGGCAACGTTGCTCTTAGCACGTGCGCCACCTATTGCAAGGCATTTAAACTATTTTCTTAACATGTAACGGTACTCAATTTGAATTGCTATTAAAATGTGCAAATCAAATTTGAATGCTTAAAGCAAACAAGAGATCATTAGTCAAATGGTATACAAATAGTAAAACTAATAATAAAAAAATATTTCATGTCATGGACTTCCGTTTTGTGACTACATGCAGACAAAAAAATTTTGTTGTCTAGCCAATGCTGTGATTTATGTTGCCAATGCCACTTAATGGCTATTAGTCACAACTAAAAAGCTTTTCCATGAATTGGTCAGGAATGTGTAAATTTTTATATAATTCTTCGAATTTACGATGAATAAGAGCATAATTCAGTCGGAGTTTGGTTTTTCATCATCAACGAGCAAAATATTTTTTTCTAATTTGAAATTCTCAGGGAATTGCTAAGTTTCTTGAACTCTTGAAAAGTGGAGACCCTTTTTGCGGCACAATAAAAACTACAAAAAACATATTTATATGCATATATGTATGTATATGTATATATGTACATATGTCTAAAAAAAAACAAAGGTGAACATTCTTTGTGCAACTAAAGAAGTCGAAGGCTCTGACGCTGCGCCGGCATAACTTTCGCTCTCAAGACATCAAACATCATCGTCAAAAAAAAAATAATCAGAACACGCCACTCCATGCCATCTCCCACCTTCCCAGAACCGACAACGACATTCCCTGATTTTGGTTTTCCCTTTCCCTTTCTTGTTGCCAAGCTACAGGATCAAATGCTCTCGTCTAGACTGCAAAGACGAATCATCCAGAGATGCTATCTCTTGCTCTCTTTCTATTAGAAGCATAACCAGTTTTTGCGGTTCTTTTTCGTATCTTTTAATTTTTTTTTGTGTGTTATTTTGGCAAAATTAACAAAAACTTTGCCCAGGTAAAGGTAAAACATAAAGTAGACATCGTTGTTCGAGATCGTTGACATGAGGCAAGTGGCGGGAGTCGATTAAATCAGGTTGTGAAATATTTTTATGAATGGCTCTTGGATCAGACGATTATGCATAACTTAGTAAATGCCAAATGAGAAGTTGTTTTTGTGCAAAATTCCATGCCACTACCGGAACGTGCCGTTATCATTTAAATTCATAATTTGAATGAACTAAACGACCAATTATTTGCAAAATGCCAAAGGACACACGCTCAGCTCCATCTACGTGAGCAAAGGCCAAGAATTGCAATTGCGTTTCAAGAATTGCGCATACGCCCCATGTGCAACAACTGATATGGACTTGGTTGTTGCCGCTGCCTTAAACTGGGACGTTTATCAATTGTTCAAAGCGTTTCTTCCGCATAAGAGAATGCGCCAACGACGAACGACCGAATGCGGACCATAAAAAACGGGGCCGAAAAGTGTGCATTGACCGAGAGACGACGACCACAATCTAAATATACCAAAAAAACAAACTCAATTTGAATGCAAAAAGACTGAGACTTAAAATAAGAACAGGCGATGCCGATGCTGCTCAAAACGAATGACGCTCGCTTTGTGAAACTAACGGTATAACGACGTCAATGGATGCTGCACCTGTATGACAGAGACAACCATAATTGAGAGTGAGAGTTAATTAAAAATTAAATAATCTACGCATAAATGTTAATCTAGAAATTAAAATCGCAAGTTATGTTTAAAGACTTTCAGTTTTAATGCATTTTATTTAACCAAATTTTTCTTAATCCATTTACTTAGATAAATTGATAATCATTAATTATCATTTAATGAATTATATTTCTGATGATTTCTTTTAAATTTACGAATTCAATTATGTTGTTATATCTATTTTTGTGAAATCATTTCAAAATTCGACCCAAGTGATAGAGTAGATTCACTATCTGGTCATTGATAAATTAGAGCACGTAACGATAAACACGTCGCATTGGTAAAATCTAAATAAATTAATTTATTAGGCAAGACTTTTGAGTAAGTTAACCAAAAGATTCGTTTGCTAGACAACATTTATATATCGTGCTGTGGAATTCCCCTAGCAACAAGGTAAAATAGCCAATCATAGTCCCACATGTGTTTGGTTAAGCGATTTGCTTGGACTTTCTCCAATCTCCAAAGCCGGGTGGCGCTAGGCGCCAGATGTCCCTCAAATTGCTGCTTCCCTATTACTATTACTATACAACGAAATAAAAAGTCGTCTCAAGGTGCAAGATTAGCAATTCTATTGTAAATACGATTAGATTAATCAAATTAATAGATGATGATGATCATTATTATGGTATGGTATGCACGATGGTTATGCTGAATAATGATGAATCATTGTTGTCATGATTATGTTAATACACTAGGCGAAAATACACAGACCCATATAATTATTTGCATACATATTCTTTAGTTTAACCATTCCCGAACCACATGACATAATAAAATAAAAATGATGCACGCTTAGATCAAAGTCCAAATATCAGATTTTTCTCTCTTTCTAACAACGTTGACATATTTTTAGAAATATATTATTTTAATTTTTAATGACCTTCGAAATCGTTATGACATATTTTATATAGTTGTCGCTTATACATATATCATTTCATTCATTAAACATTAACCGAAAAGAAGGACAAGCCCTTTTCACTGACGTAAAACTAAGCGGCGCCTGCGCAACTCACCTACTGCTATCTCTTTTGCTCTCTCTCTCCCGTCCCGGTCGCTCTCAGTCGTTTGAACCACCCTTGGGCCAGAGCAAAAGAACCAACTGGGAAGGAACCGAAGATTTCATTCGGCAGCCGATTTACATGCCGGCCATATAAAAAGCTAACGAGTTCGTAAGAGCTTTTCATTTTCATATCAGTTGACGTTCAGTCTGGTTGGGTCACGATCACCACCGAAACGAGTTCAATGTGAATATATCAAGACAAGAGGAACTACACATAATAAAAAGACTACCATACGCAGTGTTGACCCCTGAAAGTGACATAAAAATAAAATACAGGATTAGAAAGATCCATAAAACAATAATTATAACAAAATCACATAAAATAACCTACCTAAACATGATTATAAAGGTAAGTTTTCGTTTTATCAATTTTATTTTTTTGCTTATGTTTTTGGAAAAACCAAAATCAAGTGCCGATTGTGTTAAACAATAATTGATATTGTTAGTTAGCAACTATCAGCTGAAAATTGTTGCTGAAAATTTCTGCTACGTGTGAACATTATGATGGTTGAAAATATCATTAAAAAAGGGTGTGATTCCTGCTAAAAATATCAATTAAATCGAAGCTTTTGTTCTGCTAAAGCTAAAACCAAAAATTGTAACCGCAAAATGCGGAAGAGACCAGCCAGCCAGTCAGTCCCAGTCCTCAGTTCCAGCAGTGCCCCCCCACCCGGCCAGCAGACAGCAGCCAGGGCACATTACATAATTTCCATTTAATATCTGTTTGTTTTTGTAATCGGGGAAGTTTCGATCATTAAAATAAATTCATCATCAATTGGGTTGCAACGACTTGGAAATGCGCTCCAGTTTATGATACATTTCTTTTGACATTTATTTTCCGTTTTGGATATGCTTTTGACCCACTTAAAGGGGCCAGAAAGAGCTTTTGACAAGGATGTGATGATCATCATAATAATGTCACAAAGTCACAAAGTCGAGATCAGGAGATCATTTAAAACCATTGTAACACACAAACGAATTTGAGGCAGAGGCGCATTAAGGATTACAATTTAAAGGGGGAAATAAAGGTCACCTACTACTAGAGTCATATATTGCCAAAGGAATCCTTTAGAATATAAATTCTTTTGGTTGTGGATAACCAGAAAAAATTTTGAAAAAGATTCCTCTTATTGTGGATTAGATGGATCCGTAGAAATTATGCAACTATGACATAAGTAAAATAGAAATAATACTAGAATAATGTAAAGCTTACTTTTTAAAAATTCTTTTATAACTTTTCGCAGTTATATTCTTTGTTCTTTAAAGGGGTGTTTGATTCCCCTCCCCTTTCAACTAAATGCCAGTTATTCGCCACCGTTGCTTTGTTATGGCAAATTCTGGAGTGTAAATGTTGCTTTTATATATAGCCTGACTTTTCAAGTTTAAATTTAACTGAATTTAAACATTTTTACTCTCTTTATCTTTGCAGCTCAATCTGTGCCGTGCTGTTTTGCTGGCTCTCATTATCTCATGCCTGCTGCATGAGGCCCATTCATATTGCTCATTGGAGAAGATGAAAAAGTTCGCCATGGAAGCCTGTGAGCATCTCTTTCAGCAGGATGAGGCGAGCAGGGATAAAAGATCCTTAGACTACAAGCCGCATCATTTAAATCGTTTGGGATGTAAGTATAATCATAGTAATAAGGTCACCAAGTCACTCAACTTGTGCGGAACTGCATGCCTTAAGTAAATAATTAATAAATTAATAATAAAATAAAAACAAAAAAAAAAAAACACGAAAAAACAACAAAAAAAAGGCATTTACATAAAGCAGTTCCGTTTTTCGCATTCAACTTAACCGTTTTCAAGGCTCCCGTTCAAGTTCGAATTGTAATTGTAATTGTTGTTTGTTGCCTTTGCTTTTTTTTGCAGTTGGCAAACTGCACGACAAACATCATTACATCAGTAGAGGCAACTATCCAAATGGTGGCTATCTGAAAGTGAATCGGGAACATTATCACATTTTAAGCGAATTGGATATCATACCACGTTACAAGCCAAGAAAGTTCCACCACGAGAAGAAGGAGCGTGAGCGTTACAAGCGAGATCATTCGGCCAGCTCCTACAACAATATACCCTACTGCTGCTTTAATCAATGCGAAGAGGAGTTCTTCTGTTAACCACTCCGCTCAACACTTAGTCTAACTCACTCAACTCAATCCGTCCCTAGTTTTTATCATTAATTTAAGCGTGACAACTCTTATAGAGCAACGGGTACCTAATTATGTTATCAATAAGAGCCAAACATCATTTATATGATAACATATTTTTCCACAGTATTACAATTCTATTAGAAAATACTTAAAATAATTTTAATTATAAATATAACATATATTTACTAAATCATAAATGTCATAAAATGTAGAATTGGATTGCAAAAAGTATAAACACTTTGAATTCATATAAGAACTATCTATGTTCTTTATATTTGTATGTATGTACATACATATATCAAGGAAGGCAATCATTATCGTACAAAAGTGGCACCATGCTTTTTTTTCACACTAAATTTTTCTACCCCTATTTGTGTATATAGTTTACCTTACGGTCGACATATCCTTTAGAAGAAAAGAATTGAAATATATTAAGCAATGTCATAATTATACGTTTAATCACGTGAAGAAAGACAATCACAGTTAATTATGGTAAAAACAATTTAAGGCCACACAGTTATTATATCATGATTTTTCATCAGATTACAAATCTGTTTACAATTTTGTTATATAGTAGGCACCCTTACACTCCTTGCACTGATATTTACGACAATTTGGAGTGTTGACCGCTTCCAGTGATTGAAAATATTTCCCCACCATTTCTAGAATTTCGTCACGACGTTTCTCAAGGAATTCAGCAGCAAAATCCTCATAGGTATCAACACAATGAATTAGCATGCGATAAAGGACTGTTTCTGTCGACACAAAGGTGTTCAAAGTTCGATCAATTGAGTCAATATTTTGGTCTACAAAGTTTCGAGTCATTTGCATAATCAACTGAACTGCCTTGTCACTGAAATATTTGCCCAGGGCATCTAAGACATCCATAAAACTGCCCTTATTGATAATATGCTGGACAAATTTACCACCGAATTGGTGGGCTAAAGATTCGAGATTCAAAAGCGTTTTACCGCCAGCTCCGACACTCACAAAATTTGGTAGTAATGACGAACCAATGGCTCCCACTATTGAGGCACCTTTTGTAAGATGAGAATTGATTTTATGCAAGCTTAGCAATGCCTCCTTATAGGGTATATCATTGAGAGTCCGTATGATATCAAACTTTTTGACTGCAGTCGAGGAGTTGCCATGTAGTTTGGCTGCCTCCTGGGAAATTTGATTGATGACTTTTCTAGAAATTGATGAAAGAAATTAATGCAACTCTACATAATTAAGTTTTTATATCAAAAGCTACCTGGTTTGGTTTTGGAGAGCTCGCCTCAATGATGAGCCATTAGCCACCTTAGAAGCTAAGCGCAAATTGTTAATCGAGTGTGTAAAGATGACTAGGCTCGAGGCTAACTGCAGAACATCAAAGCCACTGAGAGATTCTTCATCGCTGACTTTCAAATACAAATCGTAGACGCCATGGACCACACCCGTGCCCGATAGAACAATTGACGACACATTGATGCCCTTCACGGCCAATTGAGCAGCACCATGCACCTCTCTGCCCGTTGCTGCTATGGTAGTCAAAGCTTTTGTTGCGCCCGTTGCTCCGAGTCCGACAACGCCACCAGCCACTCCCAGCCAATTTCCGCGAGCTTCTCGGTCGCTTAGTGAAATGGTTTGGCTGTGACTACGTCGATTTACCAGACGACCCACTGATCGCAGAGTACTGTAAGTAGTAGCGGCAACGCCCACAACTGTTGCAGCAATTACAACGGGACCGGCAACAGGAATGGCTAAAGCAGCAGCAACTGGAACAGTGGCCACCAGACCACCAACAGTGGCCACTGTGTCACCAGCATTGAGTATGCGACATCTGATTTTAGATGCTGGCGTAGGATGAATCACTAAATTGACACTTAAATTTTCATCACTGGAGAACGTATAGGTTCCCATACTAGGTGCTATCATAGAACCCTTGGGTAGGGTATTACCATAGACATATCTCTGCCAATTTGGATAGACCCTTCCATTTTCATCAATGAAAATCATACAGCATCCTTCGCTAGTGCAGTCGTTGCTAGCGTTCCCTTTTAGGCATTTACGGGTGCGGAAGACAGGATGGCAACTAAATTCAGTAGACTGCAAGGCTAATTTTGGATCCCTTTCGGCAGTGACCAGCACATATATGATGGCCGAAAGAAGAGTCCGATTTGTATATATCCGTTGCTGCCAAACGTTCTGAAATAGTGTCTCTCGCTGCTTGGTGACCATATTTATATTTTTAGCTTCATTTTCGCAAATTAAATTTTCAATTTTTGCTCTTAATACATCTGACTGTTCGGGGGCAAGCCTATAAAAAGAAATGTCGCAATTTCGTTGGGTTTTCTTTTGATGTCTATTTGCATAACCTACGAGTCCCAAATAATTTCCGAGCGCAAGCCGCTGGTTAATGCAAAGTCCCGTTGCACCTCGTAAGCTGAACGCATGATTTTTAAAACAAGTAATTGACATATACGATTGGTAGACAATAGGTAGACACTTTATTTAGCACATATGTATGTATAAGCACATTTATCAGTTTTCAATTGTTAAAAATCTTCACTCGTCATTGCTCAGGGCATCAGAAAAGTACCGTTGCTAAGCTGCGCGCCAGTCAATTTTGTTGTGTTTGTAATTTTATAGCAGAGTTGCCATATGGCGTTAACTATAGAACCCAGATTGGCTTATACGATTTGTAGTTATCATGATCTGGATGTAGAGGTAGATGGAAAGAAGATGAATTCGTATTCTCAAATACATAGGGTATTTATTATTTATTATTTTTATTTGTAATTAATATGCATTACAATATTGGATATTGGATTATGCCTTAGAAAGTTTAAATCTTCGTAATGGCTACGCCTATTGCTTGAGCTTGTTAATTTTAAAAAGCACTGGCAACCCTATGCCAACAAACGGGACTTGCACATTTTTGTTTACTTTTGTTTTTGGCGGCGGAAAAACATTTATTGTTTCGCTACGTTTCGGTTGAGGGAAAATACACCCCCGAGAAAAATGTTGAAATACGTGTCTGTCCCTATCCTGGCCTGGTCCAAACAACACACAAACACAGCAAGCAATGTGAAATATGAGTCGGTATCAACAGAAAACAAACATCAGAATCGTAACCACAGCAGCAGGCAGTAGTTAATTTTCAGTTACATTTTAACATCAGCACGCGCCGGATACGTTTTCAGAGTTTCTACACATAGAAAATTTAGATGAATTTTGAAACCAAAAAAAAAATAAAATAAGGAAATCAAAAGCCTCTAGCTATAGTCGGGGTGTGATCAATATTTAATAGACGGTTCGACTTTTAAATGGTATCGCCGCGAAAGTCGGCAACTACATCCTCAAACCAAGTGATGGCGTAAGTAACCTAACTATCTGATCAATCTCATCATCAATATCATTATTTAAATATATCTTTAGGACCACGGCAAAGAGTTGTGAAAGTCTCTTCTCAGCCAGCTCTCGCGAGTCGGCCAGCCTGATTTATCAGCGCAAACAAATGCCGCATCGTGCCGGTATGAAGTCCTCTAGCCATGGTAGCAGTGGCATTCGACAACCATCAATGATACCCAATAACAATAGTGAGATTCATCAGCGGGTTATGTCGGCTCGTAATTTGCGCATGAAAACCTTTCAAAACCAATTGGCTGATGCACAGGCGGAGATTGCTAATTTAGCTCACGAGAATCGCATGCTGCGCACTCTCCACAAGCGTCAATCTTCAGCTTTAAATAAATACGAGTCCACCAATGCGGAGCTACCTCAACTATTGCATTCCCATTCCGAGGAATTACGTGTTTGGCAGACAAAACATCGCAATTTGCAGACCATCAACAAGGATTTGGAAGTGAAGCTGAAGCAAAAAGAAGCACAGATATTGTCACTAAGTGATCAGAATAAGCACTACAGTCAGCTCAATAAAGATAAGTAAGTTTTAACCATGGGTTACATATGGGTCAATAAAAAATTTAAAAATTTTTTATATCAATATCTAAAATTTGAATATATGTATATTTTTTTCTTTTAGGAATCTCGATGAACGCCAAAAACTTCAGGAGAAACTGCGTTCATTGGAGCAGCGTCTACAGGATAAGGATAATGACATGAAGTTGATGGCCCGTAAAATTCAATTAGAGACAAAAAATTTTCGCCAGCAGCTGCTAAACGAGCAGAAGAAAGGCAAGGAAGTGATGCTAAAGCTGGAAAAGGCTCGTCTTGAATTGAGTGGCTATCGAAAGCTGGAAGAGTATACGGTGAGGGTGATAAAACAAGCGATTTAAATTGGGACTTGAATTGAATTGATTCTTTTATATAGTTGGGTGTCAACGATAAGTCAAATCCTTTGGTTTCGGGACGACGTCCAAAGTTGGGTGGCGTTACGATCGAAGAGCCAGATAAAATTGATAAGCTGGAAAAATCATTGGAATTGCTGGATAAGGCCATTGAAAAGAATAATCAAAGTGAATTTAATGCTTTGACAGATGTTTTAGAGCCGGACTCTATCTTTGATTTCGAGAAAGTCATCGAAGTGGAGGACAAAAGTGTACCAATGTCACCACCAGCTGATACCAAGATTCCTTCACGTGTGACCAAGCTGCCGCCAACTGTTGGCAAACCGGGAACTGCTGCTGGGGGAACAACCCGTTCCAGTCTTAGCCATTTGGTAAGTGGCCAGAGCAAGACGTCTAGTTCGGGTAAAATAGCCAATTCAAAACTGCGTAGTGGTGGACTTAATAATTTAGCCAACACTAAAACTAATGCCAGTGCCTCAGCCAATAAACGTCATGATGCAGATGCCGCCAGGCTTTCTTCCACTGAATCCAAGAGTACCAAACCCTCTTTAAAGTCATTGGAGCTTGATTATGAGGATGATTTCGAGAATCATGACGATGTTGATGATAGCTATGGTCTTATGGACAACTGGTGTGAAGATGATAATATAGCCCAGGACAATGAGGCAGATGAGGAAAATGCCAATGAAATGAGTTTGCTAACCTATGGAAACTATTTGGATAATAAAACCAGCAACGGTGAAATAGATGCCATGCTGGAAGAGGAGGAGGAAGATGAGGAAGATCAGTTCGATTCTCAAGAATCGCACCATGATGATGATGAGGTAAATATTTGACTGATATGTCGCTTAAAAAGTTATTCAGTTACCATGCTTTTTATTGTAGATAACCAAGCCAAATGCTCGTGCTACACGCATGAAAGAGAATATGTCAAGCATACGTAAACAAATCTCGAATGATCACAAGGAGCGTGAGAGTTTCCTCAATACCTATTGCCGTCAATCATCCAGTAGCAATGTACGTGAAGATACTAAAAAACGTCTTAGTGTGGCTTCTAGTGCTGGTAATTCATTGGCCGGCAGTCGTAAGCATTCTTTGCTGGCTTCCCTTAAGGCCATTGATGACAATAAGGGCCAGGATTAGCCCGACGGGCACATACACTCGCACACACATACACACATGCACATACACACACACACACATAGAGACAGACAAACAAACACACCGTAAGTTTTACTTTTGCCTACACCACAAAAAAAAAATATTTTGTCAATTTCAATCTATTGCCCTAAGCTGTGTTAAGTTATGATCATGATCTATGTATATTTTGTCGAATGCATTGAAAGTAAAGCTAAGACACTGGAAACTCCCTTTAGAGCGGGAATAGTAGAAGTTAATGCTAGAGTCATCTCTAGATTATTTTCTTCTGTTCCGGCTCTAACGAGACTTTCCGGTGTAAGCGCTGAAAATTTACCGTTTTTGCGAGTCCCTTTTGATATTTCTTTACCGCACACCAAATCCCTCTCCTCAGGGCAGAACGAATAGGTGTCTTTGCAATTTATTAAATTTATTTCTATTTAGAGACATTTGTCAGTTTAATAACGATTTTTATTTAATTCTGAATCTCTTATATATCTACAACTAATAACTTATTCAAAGTCTCTTAACTGTTCTGCTTGCCCCTCATTTTACTAATGGCCCGGGAGACCTTTTTACGCAACTCCTTTTGCCGCTTCATTTTGGAGGCTTCGTCGGCGCGTTTTTTTGCCCGGAAATTCTTAAGACGTTGCTTAGTTTCTAGACGATCGCGTGACTTTTTATCTCTATAGGTGGTCTCTATCATTTTCATCATCTTGCTGACCTTCTGTTCGTAGGGGGAATTAATAACAGCCACACGTTCCAGAGCCTTTTTAGGATTCTCTGGGCCCAATTTGGGTTTATCCTTGTAGGGTAAGGCTCTTTGCAGTGCTTTAGGGATGACCAGAGGACGAAAGATTTTCGTTTTGCGTACAATTTCCGTATACAAGCTATCCGGTTGGGCCTGATTCTGAAGGGCACGCTCGCGTTTCAGTTGACCCAAAGTTTTCATGCCCTGCCATTGGCTCTTTTGTTCGGGAGGCATTAGGAGCGTTGTGATCGGGGCATAGAAACGTGGCACTTCCACGTGGAACCAAGTGCGACAGAATACAATGTCACTCAAAAGTATTTTATCCTCAAAGGTGGCTCGGAATGAACCCTCGGGCGTATGATGGGACTTCTTAATCTGACCACGAATACCAGAAACTGTTTTAATTTTGGCACCCTCAAATTTAGCCACTTCTAGCGAGGAGTTAAACATGTCCTTAATGTATGCAGTTTTCTTATAGATTTTAAATGGATGACCCACTAGCTTTAACTTTTTCATTATCTGCGAGGATTTGTCCAGTTCGGTGACACAGCCAGTGGCTGCAATGCGAAAGCCCAAGCGTTTCATTTCGTCATGATCCTGTCGGACTGTCTGGAGCGCTAGGAAACCAGTATTTTGTGGTGTAATGGGACCCCAAAAGGTCATGCTGCAGGTGACATGATTGGGTGTATACTTCAAATAACGATGTCTAAAATTATCCTCCACTTTGGCATAGATAGCAACAGTTTGAAAGCGTCGCCAACCCATTGATATAATCAAGGGATCACCCGTTTTCAGGATCTTCTTGTACCAACGATGTTTCTTCACTTTGCAGTTGACATAACCCACATTTTCCTCGGTCATATTGAGGGCACCCACTAGAACAGGATAGCTGGGATCGAAATGGTCTACAAACTCTGCTGGCAATTGCTTGAAACCTAAACGGACATAAAGACCAGCCCGATAGCCTTCAATTTGTATCCTTAGCTCATTGTCCAAATTGGCAAATTCCGATTTATTGAGTTCACTTTGGCGCTGGGCTTCGGCCTTTAGATCCTCGTAAAAGGAATGATCGCCGGTGATGCGACCCAAGTCCTCTTCATCACCCTTTTCGCCACCTTTATCATATTCCGCATCGAATTTAGCCTTAAGTTTTAACTTTTTGGCCATTAACTCGGATTTGGTTAGATTCTCTTCCTCAACGCGAGTCAATTTGCGTTTGATACCTGTTGAAGTAGGCTCCTCTTGGTCCTCCTCTGCTTTAGTTTCTCCAGCCTTAGTATTGGATTTTCCACTATGCTGTTCGCCCGTTTCCAAATCCTCAAAATCTCCATATACCTCACTCTCGGCATCGCTCATATCGTCCAATCGTAGCAGTGTCTCAGCATCTTCGGAGGCTTTCCATTTGCCCGTAACAAAGCAGTTTTTAATTAACTCCTTATTCTCCTCCGCCAGCCAATTTCGTGTAGCATCTATAGGATTAATAATTAATTAACAAATATTAAGAAATCTTCAGGGTAAACCATACCATTTTGATATTGAAAGAGGCAGCTTTCCTCCTTGTCCCGTATATCTTTGTCCTTCTGTATATCGGTTTGCTTTTTAGAGGCTAAGCGGAAAAGACCACCCAATTCCTCTTCCTCACCATTAGAATCATCTGCATCCTGCTGGTGGCGATTCTTCTCACTTTGATTATAAATGCCGTACACCAAACGCATCAGATTTTTGGACTCAGAATGACGCTGTAAGAAGGCATCTCGTGCCTTTTCAGCCAAATTCGATTTCCAGCTCATATTGTTGGCCAAAATTCGAGCTTCGTTATCATCCTCGTCGTCCGCGCTTTCATCTTCAACATCATCTTCATCATGACTATTCTCTTTAATGTTTTGATACTCTTCATCTCCGGAGGATTCATTTTCATCACTATTTTCATCTTCCATTTCACTATCCTCACCCCTCCAATCATCTGCATCAAATTCTCCCGATTTATCTCCCTCTTCGTCACTAGAATCAGCTGCTTCTAGGCCAGAATCATCACCGGCTTCATCGTCACTGTTTGCAGCCTCATTATCACTTTTGAAATCCATTGACTTAATAGCCAAGCCATCAGAGAATAAACGAAATTCCTGTTGCTCCATTTGCTGATCAATGGTGGCCTTCTTATCAATCAATTTAGTAACAAGTTCCTCTTGTTCCGTAGCCTCGGCTGTCTTTTCCTTGTGTGAGTGCGAGCCCTGCAATTCAATATAAACCGCATCCTTGTCATAGACAATGCCGCCGACACCCGACATGGGGGCATACAGCAAACGTTCCTTTTCCAACAGACTTCGTTTCTTTTCAGTGCCAGGCAATGGGCATGGGTCGGGTATTACACTAAGCTCATCAATCCGAGCATCTCCTAGTCCAGCTATATGAACCATATGCTCTTGCTTGAGAGGAACACCACGGACGTAGCCATAGAGTATAACCTCGCGATCGCATTTGGGATTACGTCGTACCTGATCTGTGTTCGTGACGTCCTCCATTCGATCCACTAGCAAATAACTATGAGCTCCACGCCACGACAAGGGACGAAACTTCATTACAGAGATAAAACGACCCAAATTCTTGATTTCATTTCTTAAATATTCACCATGCAACAGTCCAGAGAGATAAAACAACTTTGCTCCGTCATATACCTCTGTCCAGAATCGGTGCTTGAGTTCCTTTTTGCGCTTTCTCAACTGTTTGGGATTCTTTATCATATCCAAATGGGTAAGGACGCCCATAATCTTTGGCATGCCATGTACTTGGCATATGTTAAGAAACTCAAAGATTTCCATTTCAAACCCATAACTGGCATCGCATAATAGCAATACCAAATCTGCACATTTGGCTATATCAATCATGGAGTTGACATCATTGTTGCACTCCACCAATGTGATTCTACGTTTCTTGGAAGTGACTATGGTAATGGGGCCCTTAATATCCGTGACATTGGTCCGTGTGAAACTCTTGATGAGGTCCTTAATCAATGTTGTTTTACCCACTTTGGGTGGACCGACAATGGCAATTAGCACTGGTGGCGGTTCATCTGGTGTTTGATCCACTACAGGTATGTGTTGCTTTTTAGCCGTCAAATCCTCTTTACGTCGGAAATTACGTTCGGCTCGCTGAGCTGAATTGATGGCAAATGCTTTGGGATTCCTTTGCCTCGCCGTTAGTTCTGGCTCCTTTTGATTGGAGTCTTTTTTGGCTTTTACCTTCTTTTTGACAGCCTTAACACCAGATTGGCGTGCACGATGTTGCTTGCGCTTGTCCTGGCCAGCATCGTCGGCCATGATTAAGTCGAAAAATTTAAATTAAACCAAAATAATAATTGAAAACTGTTGGCGCTGCACGTGTTGGATTCTAATGCTTGGCAAGTTGTCAGTTCGATGTTCGCTAGAGATGATACATATTTAGACCGATAGTTAGATAGTAAAATTTTATATGATTGGACAGTTAGAGGTTAAACGAAATCGCTATGCAATTTGGCAGTAATCCAGGTTCCTTTTGAAATATCTCATCATCGTAAACGTATAAGTAGCTCTTCCAACTCTAGCGTTGTCATGGCTTTAAAACTGTTAACAGCAGCCTGTTGAAAGGTAATTTTAACCGGTTTGATGAACGCAATATTTTTCTACTTTCCGTACAGGGTCACACTACCATCAAGATAGACCAATTAAACTGATCCGGCCACACTGTAGTTTCATTTTTTGCGAATTTGATTCATTTCAACATTCTTTTTTAAAATATTTGTTTTAAATGTCAAAATGGTGTCGTTTTGCATGTTTTGGGCGCAGACCTAATTAAAAACAGTTGTGGAGCGCCGAAATCAAGTATAAACTTATTTGCAGCCAAGGAAAAGCCCAAGTGAAGTTTATTCTGGTAAGAGAGAAGGGAGGCGACGCAGCAATAGCAGTAGGAGAAGCGGCAGCGGCATTAATCGAAGAAAAAGAAGTATAGTCCCATAAAGACAAAAAAGGTAAGGATGAGCAGCCGGTTCCTGATAATAAGACGGGATTGCTTCACATACACTTGCATGTGCGCAGGGGTGGGAAGTGTAACGATAGCCTGATGCCTGCCTGCCCTATCATACCATCCAAATTCAATGCCAAAACTCTAGGGCCCGACCTTGCCCTTCTATTGATTTCTAAAGAACAAAAAGAAAAAAAATGAAGTGAAATGTTAAGGCCAAAGATATCCCAACAGATGCAAATCACAGATGAAGGTTAAACTTTTCTATCAGGGACAACAGACAGTCAGTCGGCCAGACCAACCACGGACTGTCACTGTCTGATTTTTCTTTGTTTCAACGACAACGACGACAATAAAAAGAATACAGAAGCAAAAAAAAAAAAAAATAAAACAACAAAAACAACAGAAAAAAAAACAAAAAAAAAAGTAAGACAGAAAAAGAACGTTCCGATCGAGATTCGCATACATTAATTTCCTGTAATTGCATATGCAAGAATCAAAACCAAAAAAGGGACAACAAAAAGAAAAAAGAAAAATAAATGGGAATGACAACAACAACAAAAAATCCACTTGGTGTCTATCTTTATATCATTTCAGTTGTCATCATTAGCGACGTTGCTGTCGTTCATCAATATGGAGAGCCCTTGTGAATCGGAAAGCTCATTGGATGGTGGTTCAATGCTGCCACCAAGTCCAGTGTCCCGGGAGCAGCTTCAAAAGCGCATTGAATCACTAACACAACAAAACAAGTAAGTCCTTCAATAAAGCGACTGTTTAAATAGCCTTGAAATTTATCATCCTTGAATTAATACAATGTTATCCTTTGCAGAGTACTCAAAGCCGAATTAGACACCTTCAAGACCAAATGCAAAGTGGTTCAGGAGGAGAATCGTTGTTTGAAACAGGCATCTGTTATAATTGTTAGTATTTTTCGTTTTTTAGCCTAAAAATGGTATAGAATTAATCATCTGAAACAATTGGTCTTGCTTAAAGAAAATACTTAAGTTTTCCTATTGGAAAAGGCATTTTCCTCAATGTGGAAAGATATGAAAGTCAGTTTATAAATTATATATTTATCCAAATAATAAGAATTTCTACAATTTTATTTAATATCTAATTACAATTGTTTAATAACACATTTGGTTGTAGTTCCATATAACCGATAGACTATAATGATAACTGAATCTTTTGAAACGCAATTTCCCAATAAACTTCTGGGTTTTCTTTTCTTTCTTTAGCAAGCGAAGGCCGAGCAGGAGGAGGAATATATATCGAACACATTGCTCAAGAAAATCCAAGCTTTGAAAAAGGAAAAGGAAACACTAGCCCATCACTATGAACGCGAAGAGGAGTGTCTAACCAATGATTTATCCCGCAAACTAGACCAGTTGCGTCAGGAGAAATGCAAGTTAGAACAGACTCTAGAACAGGAACAGGAATGTCTGGTCAATAAGCTGATGCGAAAGATTGAGAAATTGCAAGCTGAAACGGACAATAAGCAAACAAATCTGGAGCAATTGCGTCGCGAAATGGTGGAATTGGAGAATACGCTAGAGCAGGAGCAGGAGGCTCTGGTCAATAAACTATGGAAGCGCATGGATAAACTGGAAACGGAGAAGCGTTCATTGCAAATTAAACTTGATCAGCCCGTCTCGGATCCCACAACACCACGTGATATCACCATAAATGCCAATGGTGGCGATACTGCCACCCACTTGACTTCTCACATCCAAACGCTGCGCTCCGAAGTGTTGCGTCTGCGTTCCAATCTTGCTGCCGCCCAAAAGGAGACTACCATCAAAATGCAACAATTTGCCCAAGAAGAAAAATCCATACGAGAGGAGAATGCCCGCTTGCAGCGGAAACTCAAACAGGAGGTGGAGCGTCGAGAGGCCCTGTGTCGTCATCTCTCCGAATCAGAATCTTCACTTGAAATGGATGAAGAACGTTTTTATAATGAAAATCTACTTAGTGGTGGTGGCCAAGGAGGAGGTGGTGCTGCCTCGGTAGTCAATGCCCAACGTCAACGCACCATAAGCAGTCCCGTCTCGCATAGTCCATCGAGCAGTCGGCCCCTGAGTCCAGGCACTGCTGGTCAAAATCGTTGCCATGCCTGCGGGCAACTTGTGGTAAGTCGGAAGCATTTAAATTAAATAATACAAATAATTATAAATATTGGTTTTCAGAATCGTCGTGCCAGCGAACGCTTTATAAAGCCAGCACTGCCTACGCCCATAATGTTGGGGCTCAACACTTCCGCACCAAATGTGCTAACCTCAACCAATCCATTGCTGGCCAGTGGAGCCAATAGCATCTATGGTTCCAATACAGGTGGGGCCTCATCAGCTTGTTTTCTAGCCAATTTGAATAGCGATCGTTTGAGTTTGGGTTCAGTGGGATTAATTCCAACGGCTGGCAGCAGTGGCAGTGCCACATTTTTGGCTGGTGGCATGCTCTCCATGAATAACCAGCAGCAGCAGCAACAACAGCATCATCAGCTCACAGGTGGCACATCGAGTGCCTCATCCTCATCGTCCAATTTGATGAACATTAGCTTGAACAATACGTCCAGTGGCAATTTGGTCAATAGCAGCAGCAACTCCTCCTTATCGGCTTTTACGCCAACTAATCAACCCTCAGCGGCAGCTACGGCTTTCATTCAACCAGCCAGTCCCATGGATACCTCCAGTTGCAAGGATTAAAAGTTAAAATGCATCAAAAATTGGCGAATTATAAAAAAGGTGGAATTATAAGGGAAGTACGAGGAGAATTACGATTAGATTGAGGAGATGCAGTCAGTTAAATATATTCATATATATCATCATGATTCATGGCATAATTTTTCTCACACATAAACACACACATATACACACGCATACTCACACACATATACACACACATGCATGCATGTTCACACACACACACGCACACACATAATCACAAACACACACGCAAAACCAGTTAAAACAAAAGTAAAAAAGAAACATAATATAAGCTTCTTCTTCTGGCTAGCGACTCAAAGTCGCTTCAGAAATTGATATATATACCTACATATATATCTATATATATATATATATACATATATATATTATGGTTAATGTGTAAAATGCATGTTCTTTATATATTTGATGAAAATCTCTAAAACAAAACCCAATTTCAATATAATATCTATATTCATATATATAAATATATATCTATATATATATACACATGTATATATATATACATATATGTGCGTAAGCCGCAACTATCCTAGGCGAAAGAATATCTAAAAAAACAACATAAAAGTGCTAATGTTTAAGAATTTACTGTTTCCATTTTTCCTATTTTTTTTTTATTATTTACTTTCGCTTTGGCGCAAAACCATATGAATTTATAAAAACAAAAAAAAATAGAATGAATTTTATTCATGAAAAATCAAAGCAAACATTGAAAAAGAAACATTACCCACAATTTCCTCGCTTCGTTTTTTGGTGGGCCTAACAACAAAAACACATTTTTTTTTGAAGTATATAAAATGTAAGCCAACAAGAAATAAAGTTCAACAATTAAAAAAACAAGTTTCACTTATATTTGAGCAATTAGAGAAACAATACACAGGCCGAAAGGGAATTAATTAAAAACTTTATTATTTATAATTCTTAAATATAATTTAAAAAAAGATGAAAATCAAACAAAATTGAGACTGGATATTTAAATTAATAGATAAACAAATGGACATCTAAGACAATCCTTACCTTAACCTTTGATAGAAAACAAATGACTATTACGCTCAATAGCTACAAAATAAAAAGTATTTCAAATTAAAATTATCGTTGAAAATAGTGTTAAGTAATGTGCAAACCGTGGAGTATCGGACTTTTGAACACTGTCCAGCCTCAAATAACGATGCCGTTATTTAATGTCTACATTTTAACATTCCCAGTATTTGAAGCCGTAAGGAAGCGGGATCAGATCAGATATTTAAATTTAACGCACTTGTGAAGCTTGTTGATTGTATTTGATAATTGTTAATTGAAAAGTATAAAGAAACTTTGTTCAAGAGACAATGGTGAGACTATTGCTGATTAATGCATATAGAAATTTAAAAAATGTAGTCTGCGCATTAAATGCTTTCTGGGTTATGAACAGCTCACAAATGTTTGCTGGGATATGGATTTCTTTTTTGCCTTAGTGTTGTTTTTGTTTTCGAGGCGAGTAATTGTGCGGACGGTCGGTTTTTCGATTTCTTGACTTGATTTTAGTCAGAAAACGCAAAAATTTAAAGAAGTATTTGCCAATGTGAAAAACTGAATTATATGATTGCTGTGTTTAGCGAAAGAGAACTTGCCTCCACGTCCACCTGTCGGTGTATGTGCGTCGGTGTGTATCAATCAGCAATTTCCGCCACAAAAACAGAAACAAAAACAAATCAAAGAAAAAAAAACAAAACAGGAAAAATAATACAAGCAATTTTTTTTGTATGTGTGTGTTTGTGTGTGTGCAGATCTTTTGACTGAAGGAATAAAGCAAAGAAATAAGTAAAATAAATGGCAGAAGCAGCAGCATCAGCAGAAATATATGTGCAAAAAGCGAAAGAAATGCAAAGAAAATTGCAAAGCAAAGCGAAAGTTTAATTTCTGCTCTTTCTCTCTCCTTAACGGTACCGCAAAAGCAATCACATTCCAACTACAAGGCAAAGTAACAGCAAATGTTTTCTTTTTGCTTTTCTCGACATATTTCTTAGGATTTTGGCCAGATGCGTTTGTTAAATGATTGCCTACCGTGTTTATTGTTATTATGGCCTTATTGAATAAATTATTCTTTCCGTCGGCATCAGCAGCAGCAGCAACAACACCACCACCACCTTTAGTTGTAGCGTCGTCGGCATCGACGCAAACAGCGGCGGCATCGACGCTGACCTCAGCAAACCAGCAACAACAAACGGCAACAACACCATCAACGCTAATTGGTAGCCAAACAACTACAACAACAGCCGGCGTAAAAGCATCGGCAACAACACAACAAACTTCGCGAAATTATCTAAGGTAAGTGCCTAAAAAAGAAAACTGTTTATTTGTATTCGAATAAGTATGAGTGTGTGCATGTATGTATATACATATATACATATATACATACATATATGTATGTATATGTGAGCGCGCCTTTGCGAGTGTGTCAATAGCAAAACAAAAGCAAAGGTGTGGTAAAGGCAACAGCTGCAAACTGCATTTGCTTTCGAGCGGGGGGTTAAGGTAAATGTCAAAAAAGGAAGGCAAATATATGATGAGTTTAACACTTCTCTCTTCCCCTACCTCATTCTCTTTCACTCTCTCTCATAAGCGAATTGGCGGAAACCCAGCAAACATTTTCATTAAAAATTTAGTCAGGTCACGTACGCCTTCATTTAAATAGTATACGACTAGGTATATAGGGAAGTTAAGGTAAATAAAACTAAAAACGAATAGAATTTCAATCAAACTATATATTTTGACAGATTACTGTATACTGATAACGATATTCTGAGAGATTGCAAATCTATTTTCTTTTTCATAGCTTGTACAGATAGAAATAAATGATAAAGTAAGCGTGTCCATATGTATATGTATTAGGGAGTTCAAAATTTTTAAAAATAAGGACTCAAATATTTTTTGTTAAACTGTCCAGACGAACAGTCATGATACAGTATGTAAAATATTAAAAAGTATATTAGTTAAATGTGTAGTGGTAACGTATTAACAGGCGAGTTTAACACCTATGAGAACAGGATTACAGGATATTTTAAAGTCGACGCTACAAAGTAAGGTGCAGAATTTACTCTTTTTTCTGCGAAGGCCCCCAATAGTGCAATCAAAAAGAGCCAACAACGACAACAAAACGATAACATCCCTCCCTTATCCCTCTTCACCCATAATTAAGCTGCGCGCGCAAACTGTTTCGGCTCAACTTCGTTTTTAAATTCGTGTGCCCATCGTTGTCTCGACATTGCCGTCCGTGGGCGTTTATAAGTATGTGTGTGGCGTTAGCATAGTGGTGCTGATGGTTTAGAGGGGCTGTGCTTTGGGTGAGTGTGGTGGATGAAATGGGAATGGGGAAGGTGGGAAAAGAGTGTGGCGGGGCATGCGCGGGCACGTCAGGCGCAAATGTAAATAAAAGCGAATCACATGACTTGCTAATCGGCATTTGCGGCCTGCTCTCGTGATTATTATGTCATACAAATTGTTGTTGCTGGTGCCTGTGCCGCCGCCTGCCTTCTGGTGTTTCTGCTGCAGTAGCACCATTGTTTTTGTTTCTGTTAATTCATTTAATTATTATTTATTACACTATTTAAATTACATATCGTATGGTGGAGTGCTACGCTTTGCCTCTGATTCTGCCACTGACTGTTTAATAATTGAACAAATAACTAATAATTATACCCTGCCAAAGAGTGTATTAATTTTGCTTAAACGTTCGTAGATTATATACTTTATATATTTATTGTTGAGAAACATACGGTAGTACAGTAGTTGGTGTACCTACATATGCATACATACATATATATATATATGTGTACATATATAGAAATCGGATTGATTGAACAACTTGACGATTAAAAGCATGTTATATTATATTATATATTATTTTGTTCAAATTAAAGAACTTCATAATACTTACATACAAATGCATGTGCGGTATACATACATACATACATACATATTTCTCTCACAATTTCAAACGTTGTGAAATTTCTTTTGTTTGCAATTTAAAATTACAAATTATTTGTGAGAGATACGGATTTTAACATGGTCTATATTTAATGTTCGAGAGACGATAAGGGTAGGCAAAATGCGATTTGAATCATATCCGAAACAATATAAACTCATAAATTTTTAAAGAACCAGTAATACCTTGATTTGGATTAAAATTTTGGCAAGTTAACCAGTTTAAGTTGGTTAATTTTATTATTCGGTGTAACGCGAACTTTTAAATATAAAATTTGCATCTATTGCTAATAATTTATTGCATTTGTGGTTGTTGTGGTTGTGGTGTTGCCGCCTGTAATCTTTAATTTCACATTTCTTTCATTTTTGTTGCTGTGCTGTTAACTTGATTAGCGCCTCGCTTCGTTTACCAACAATAAGACCTGACCGATAAGGCAAATAGTCCACAAAAAAGAGCCAGCAAATAAAAGAGGTAATAATAAATATAGCATAATGTTGAAATTGTCAGTTTCAAGTGTTCAATTGGCCAATATACGAAGTAAACGGAAGGTGTATACATTTTTATGGCATTGCCTGTGTTGCCTCCCATCACGTGATAGACAAAAAAACACTTTTCACTTTGCTAATTAAGTAAGAGCAGGGAGACGAGACACGACAGCAGCAGCCATATTAGCTACAAGCCCTAACAGATCGTTTATTGTTGTTGCTGTTACTGTTACTGTATATACATACATATGTACATACATATATATGTGTATATTATTTTTGGGGTACTTGCACTTTGTTCACCTCAAACTATTAACCATTAGGCGTTGACAGGTGTTTGTTGCTTAACTGTGACGCCCTCCCCCCTGTCATTTTGCCCACCCTCGCATCGTTTTAACTTTAGACTAGGTCAGGTTTTAGCTTTTGCTGTAAAATCGCTCAATCATAAAATAAAACTACAAAAAATACACATAAAAATATAACAACAAATAGGAAATAAATATATATATATAAATATGTATGTTGACGATCAAAATATCTGCTATAAATTTTGATTTATACTATATACGTAAGTTATATATAAATTTATGTCGCAAACAAACGCACACTCGGTGGGTAAATTTCCATGACAAGAATTCGCTTTAAGTAAACGATGTGATACTAGTTGTATATTTTTGTTATTTTTGGTATTTTGTCTGAACCTCAGTTATCGTTCATTTCATACTGTTTGATTTATAAAAGTATCATAGTTTGTTTTTCTTGTCGTCTTTTCTTGGTTTTGATTTTTTTTGTTTTGATCTAAAAGTAGAAAAGAATTTTATAAAAATAAACATTGGTCATGATATGGAAAAATAATTATTATTTTAAAATCTTGAAATATGATTTGCAAAGTACCCATTATTACTCCTTAATTAATATTTTAAGCTTCAGAGAAATGCCTACGTATGTATCTGAAATTAACAAATCATTTTATTGATAGGCCGCGAGAATAAATATAATAACAGTGTTCAGTGTTCAGATTAACTGTTAACCAAAAAGTCAATGGCATTCAAACTTTATCTTAGATTTCTTAACAATTATCGTACGATATTTAATCGATATAGAACATGAACTTGCAAATTTTCATTATTTATGATAGTTTTTTTATTTGGGACATTTAGCTAAATAAGTATGAAAATTTGCTAACCATTTTAACTATTCGTAGTGCATGTAGATTTGGTGAATCAGTCTTATTCCCAACCTGTTAGTAAGCTGCAGTGAATCACGGCCATATCGTGACCATATTTAGACATTTGCTAGCCAGTTGGTCACATGACAGAAAAATGGCTTTAAACCAAACAAATTTTTTATTATTATTATTAAATTTTTTGTGTTAGGTATTTCGATATAAAAATATAAACCAGACCCCATCAGACAGCAGGGCAATGGGAGGAATGACAGCGGCAATGGCATCATGTGGCGTTCCTTAACCCAAATTGGCAAGTCATTCGCATTCGTCTGATATCTACATACAAACATATTTGCGTGTTATTAGCACACTGGTATTAATTCCCGATAAGTTCGGGGATTTTGAGACCAATGCAATATCAATATCAGTAATATCAACAGCATACCCCACTACCCTACCCTGCCCTATCTATCGGTCTTTACTGTGAATTCAACTGCCAACTTTCACATGATGAAAATACCAAAAGAAAAAAAATCGCCAAATATACGTCAACAGAGTGCAAACAGTCAATACAGTATAAACAGTACTGTGTGGTATAGTGTATAGTGTGTGTACACAACATTTGAATTAGCACTCGATTGTGGAAAAGCTCTCTTCAGCAATTTTAGGCACGTGTGAAATACAATAGAACAGAGAAAAAAATCTGTTTAATTGCTAATCAAATCAAACCGATAACCACCACAAATCAATCTTCACCTGGCCATTATAATGAATGATTTCATTTCCAAAAATTTTATTGTAAATTAGAAATTCATTATTAAATGTTGATAACTGACTGTAAATTGTTTAAGCAAACACTTGTCCCAGACATCAATCAAAAGCAATCAGCGGAGCCGACCGGACGAATAGACGAACAGTCGGCCGGACGGGGTTACCTACCTACCTATCATCCATCTATTCCACCACCTACCTGCCCATCCACCCGGGTGAATAGGTGCGATTTTTTACATGGAATATTACGATATACAATACATTGAATTGCCGCCATTATGTCTACGGCCCACACATATGTCAAAAGGGCTTACAAGTGGGATACAAATTGTATATATGTATATTTGTTTATTCAAGTATATTGAAGAGAAGTCACACTCACTTTCGTGCAAACGAGTCAACAAAAATCAGCACATTTGAAATATTAATAAAGCACTATGGGCCTGAATAAAACAAATAATGGTTAAAGTGGAATTATAAAGATGTGGACTTTGCTATGATCAATAATTAATATACTAACTAAATCGAAATCGATTAATAGAATTTCCAATTGCTAAGAACTGCTTTGAAAAGTGTATTACAGTATGATCGTAGATATCTGTTACGCTCAAAATCAAGTAATCGAATTGGCTAAATCTTCCGCACAACTGCAATGAAGCGTTAAAGCATGGATAAATTCAAGGTTACATTTTATAATAAAGAGAAACTAGTATTGGATTAATTACAGTAACAGTAACTAATACTGCTAACGGATTAAGCATTGTTTAATCGTTTATTTCAAATAATGATTCCAATGTGAATTTTAATCACATTTCGTTAATTACTAGCCCATGGTAGCTGCCATTAGCCGACTTGTTGTGTTCCATGTGTGAAGAGTCCGAGTCCGAGTCAGAGTCGCGTGGTCTGGCCCCAAGTCATATGAGTGAGTTGTCGTAGCAAGTTGTTTTTATTTTTTCCTTCTGGCTGTTGTTGTTGTTGCTGTTATTGTCAGTCAGTCATTTTGTCTGTCACTCATTATCAGTCAGCAGTTAACAAAATTGCCTTTATGTTTTTTTTTTAAGTTTGTTTTTGACTTTTGCTTTTGTTTTTTGCTTTAATGGAAAAGTAAATAATATTACGAATAAAATGCGCCCCTCTAAATCCAAAGTAAACATTATCATGATTCTTGGTTACCCCTTTATAATTTAAGGTTGGAAAAGCTATATAAACACAAAGCTCAACTCGCTGACATGTGAACAAGTGCTTACTACTTAAACATATTAACAAAAAAGAGTATAATATTGTTTATAAATATATTTATATATACATATATACAAATGGGGTTATTTACTATAGGTCTTAATTTTTTCGTAAGATACAATCAACATTAATCCCGAGAAATCGCTCTGGGAAATTTGAAATCTTATCAAAATTTAGCTAACTTATTTCATTATTGATACTATTTGCGTTAGACTACTTTTTGAATAAATATTAAATTAATGAATCAGATTTAAATTACAAATGTATTGAAATTATTAAAAAGTTTGTAACTGCTTAATGAAGTTTCCCCAACATACATGTATGTATGTACATATGTATGTACATATACATATGTGAATGGTTATAGCCTATTTGGCGGAAATCATATTTACTCTAGGGTTAATGAATTGCTAAATAATTAATGATGAAAGTTAAAATCATAATTTATCATATAATTAAATGTTAACCATTTTGACACGTTACATGCTAATATGTCATACACTTACATCTATTTATAATACTCTTTAAATTGTATGAAATATATTAGTTCCCCTGAAAAGTTTGCAAATAAGTTGGAATTTCGTTTGCAAAAAATTTAAAACGTTTTATATATAGAAGTTTCGTTCAGAAAGATAAGACAAAATCAATTTATTTTATATAAGATAATTCTAATAGAAATGATAGCTATATTCTTAGTATTTATCAGCTTTATATAAATATATGTATATATGCCAAATTTCGTAAGATAATATTTAACACCTATGGAACAGACGTTTCAAACTATATTTTAGCGGAAGTTAGCAAGTTCCCCTTAAAAATATGCCTTACGTTCGTTCCGATCTGGTCTTTAAGTATATATTATTGATGTTTGAGTCATTATTTGACAAGAGGAGAAGAGTCAAAAGAGTCGTCACCAGTACCGATCGCCACTGCCACCTGTTCCGCGCTGCGCTGCGCTGAACTGTTCTTCAATGTGTGTATGTATGTACCTTTATTCATTGATCGATAGTGTGTCTTGACGATTGGCAGAAGACTACGAGGTGACAAAGGCGGGCGGGGTAAAGGAAAAGTTGGTTGGGTAGGAAAGCAGGAGGGTTTTGGGGTAGGCGGGTCTGTTTGCATTGGGTCTCAAGTGACAATGACAATCACTTGATGTAGTTGTTGTTTGTCGTCATTTTTTCCCTTTTTTTTTTGTTTTTCTTTGCTCATTATTATGGGGGCCGACGACTCTTCAGTCTTTCTCTGTTTGTGATGTGTGTGTGTTATTTGCCTGATAATTTGTTGCTGTTTTTTATGTTATTATGGCCATTACCTGGCCCACACTCTATCTACCCCGAAAAGAGATTGGCGAATTTGCTTTGAACTTGACATTTGATTTTGCGCACTCGGAAAAGGTGAAGGTCAAGGTGGCCTAAACCGATTATCTGATTATACACAAAGATTTATATATGTACATACTTATGTATATATGTATATATATTGTATATATACAAATGTATGGACATATGCATATATATCTCTATATATATATAACTGTTGATAATGATAGTCAATTTGCTGAGGGGCAGCTGCTGCGTCTGTCATTTTCCATTGTCGTCGTCGTCGCCGTCGTTTGTCGGCGTTGTGTTGCGTCGCGTCGACGTCGACGGTCGCGTAGCGTCGCCATCGTCAGTTGGTTTGGGTCATGTGACTTGTTGTATGGAGCAACTGGTTGCTGTTGCTATTGTTGTTGTTGTTAATTTGCTTTGTTGGAAATCTGTTTTTATTTGCCACGCTCTCTTTCTTTCATTCATATACAAACACAGAGACAAAGAAGCAGACACATACACACACACCAATGAAAAGACAGACAGACTGTTGAAACTCAGGGGAAGCGGGTGTGGATTTATTCTATAAAGTCATTAACAGCTGTTTCTGTGTTTCCTTGTTTTGGTTTAATTTGATTTTATGACAAGGCCCAACCAATATCAATTTTCGCTTCCATACATATCAATCAGGGCAAATAATTTAAATCCCGCAAGCTAATCAAAACATAATCCCTCCATGATAACAGTTTTGTCAGCCACTTGATTGGCCACTTAAAAGCCAACAAGAACAAAAAACCAACCTCGACCAAATCAATCAAAATAAAGTTAACTTGGGAGCAAAAGGGAGACAGCTAGAGTGAGGGTGAGAGTAATCGTAACGGTTATGGTACAAGAGTAGTAAGTAGTGACAGCTGCACAATGGGAAAGTTTTTTAATAATCACACTTATAAATCGAATGTTTCATTTGTCAAACCATTCGTTAACAGTCGTTTTTCTTGTTTATTGAATTTTTTCACACTAAAATATCAAAGAAATGTATTGATTAGTCTCGATGATTGCCAATATAACCAGATTAGTCTCGTAGAATTTACTTTCTGTTAGCGATAGAAAACCGTACACTTAATTAAGCGGTTATCATATGTAGATATGTATACATTCGTCTTCACACTTTAAAATCTCCAAAGAATTTTCGGAGATTTTATTCAAAATGTAGCCCACTGTATGCATTGGCATATATGTATGTAGAAATTGGAAGCAAGATAGCCATACAATGCGCAATCTTCAAGTGCCCACACACAGCATACATATCACCCCACACACCTCCGGCCCTCCTCCCCACTCACACATATGTCTATATGTTTGTATATGTTTGTATGCGTGTGTATGTGTACTCGTCTGCATATATTTATGTGTATTTGCTTAATATTTGTTTGTGGTTCGCTGTTTTTGTTTCTTTTTTTTTGTTTTGCTTGCGTAGCTGACTGAAAAAGCATGTGATCCAAGAAACAAAAAAAAAAAAATAAATAAATAATAATAATAACCAACAGCAACAAAATAATAGAATAAATATACAAAATGCCTGAAAATAAGCGCCTGGTGTTGGCGTCGCTGCCACCTCTTCTTGCTCTGCTTCTGGTGCTGTCATTGCTGGCGCTGTCTGCGATAAGTCGTCAACTTAACATTCGTTCGATAATTATTTGTTGCTCAGCTCGACAGTGATCTCTTGACCAGGTCAGCCACAAGCCCACCTATTGGCTATGCCTTCTGCCTATCCCCACTCTGCCACTCTAAACCACACCCCTCCCTCACGTAACAAGTCAGTCAGTAGATATTTGCTATCAAAGTCCATTGCTACATTTTATTGTCGTTTCAGGTTTGTGGTGAGGACGTGAGAAAGGGAAAGTTAGATAAGGGCAAGCAACACTTTACCAATGATAAAGAATCCTACAATTTACCATGAAAGACCAGAAAAGAATGTATGTACATATATGATATAAACATACATATGTACATATATTTTGAATATAATGATTAGCTTTGCAATCAATCGTTAAAAACAAAACCATAGTTCTAGAAATATTTAATAGACCTTAGATAGATGGTTCCCAAACTAGATTCAATTTATTATGGCGCTACATACACTTGACAGAAATGTGTAGAACATCGCTTGTAGTATTATTTATTATTTATTTATCGGGTTATACATATATATTTCTACATTAAACGATGTATTAATATCAGATAAACAAAATCATTGTTGAATAGTCTTAGAATTCAGCTGTAAATTGTTGCAAATTCCTATTATTTTTTCTTGGTAAGGTATTCTAAAACTTTTTGCTTTTGCATTCCACGAAGTTAACTTGGACAATACATACATACATATATTTTTTCCTTTTGATTTAATAAACAAACTTTATATCACTTAATTTATCTATTTTGGGTTATTTCTGTTTTGTGTCAAGAATTCAACTAACTAATCCATCAAAAAAAAACATTAATTGTTGGGAATTTCAATGCATATGTACATATATGTGAATACATATGTATATATATGTATGTATGTATGTACATATGTATGTATGTATGTACATACATATGTATGTACATACATATGTATGTATGTGTGTAGGTATGTAGATATGCATAAAGGGAAGGTTTGTGTGTCTTTTTTCATTTCTGTTAAACAAAATATTAGCACATCAGTCTTTTAGGCCACATGATGCTCATTTCACATTAAAACAGAAAGCTGGCAGCCAGCTGGACGACAACGTCGCGATCGTCATGTGAGCTCTCTCTCTCTCCATCCATATTGGATGTGCGCCGTGCCGCGTTATACCATAACTATATGATACCAAACCATACCGTGCCCCATGTCCCCCAACATGGCGTATTTGGCGCTGTTTTTTTAATTTTTTTTTCTGTTTCGCGGGGATCGTCGGTTGTATTATCTACATAAATATTCTACATAACTGAGTGTGTTGTCGTCGGTAGTAGTTGTATGTATATCGATTGCCAACTTATTATTATAATGCATATGCGAGAGTCAAGTCGAAACACATTCCGTGCCGTTCCACTTGCCGACTAGCTAGGCACGGGACCAGACCGGATCGGTTTGGGACGCGAAACCGATACCGAAACCGAGAGGTAGTCGCGTCGTTTTGTCGTTGCCGTCGTCATTTGTGCCTGCCTTGAACTTCATTTGGCGTCTAGCATCGTAGCCATAAAGATATATCGGACGCGTCGTCTAACTGTAAATGAAATTACACAAAGTAAAATTGAAATTAAAATATCAACCAGAACTAAAACTGTAACTGTAACTGTAACTTAAATTCCAATTAGTTATTGTCGCATGCCTACGTCGCCGTTTAAATACAAGTAAGCTACACTAGACTATGGCCAAAGCTACATGTTGGCCATTGGCCGTTGGCCGTTGGCCTGGCCTGGCCTCAATTCTCTCTCTCTATCTATCTTTCTCTTTCTTAATACAACATACTTATATATACTATAACTACAAACGGAATTACCGCCAAAAGAGTTCAGCTAGGAATTACATACCAAATACATATTATCAACCGGACACACTCGTGATCACCGACGTCTTCGTCTTCCTTCTTCTTTCTGCTGCTGCTTCGTTCGTTGTCGTCTAATCTTTACCGCTTTATGCGTGTGTCTCGTCCATTACAAAAACACTGAAAAAAAAATTCCCCCTTACCGCCTTATCGCATCGACCATAAAACATTTATTAAGCTTTAAAACAACTTCATCAGCAGCAGCACCACCACCATAACCCACCATCTGCACCACCAAGCACCTATTCAATCAGCACCTTCATCCATCCACCTCCTAAAAATATCGCAAGAATTGTTTAATTATAGTCTTAGATTGAAATTCTCGTAGAGATTTTTAGCACTACTTGTGGATAAGCAAACACTCCCTCTTTCTCTATCTCCCTCAACACCTCACCCCCCCTCAAACACTTCGCTTTGTCAATTCAATTTATAAACCTATTAAAAATCAATTAGCTCAAATCTCTGCCTTCGAGCTTAAGCAGCTAAACTGAAGTGTAGGAAGAGAAAAAATAGCAGTGATAAGAGAAAAAAACGAAAGGTGTTGGCGGAAAATATGGGAAAAAGTACGAACAGTTAAAGGAGAATAGCGAAATGGTGTGGAGAAATACGGTGAAGAAAAATGTGATTAAGAATCAAGAAAAAGGGCAAGAGATTAGTATAACGGCAGTTAAAGACAAAACAAAGTTCAAAAGAACAACGAAACATAATAAATAAAAAAAAGAAGTTAAAAACAAGGAAAAAATACAAAAAATGAAAAAAATAAGAAAAGGATACAAAAGCTTCATATATGTACATATTAAAATATAGCAAAAGTAGTATTATAGTAAACAAAATCTAGAATGATTGTACTTATTAATATTCCTTGACCTGGACTAGTTTGATTTGTTCCAAATTTAGTTGATTGAATTATAACGCCAAGACCATCGACCTTATCGCCTCTTTTCGGGCTGTAAAACATTTCAAAGTCTCTTTTTAGCTTGGGCTTGGTGGGCAAAATGAGTGGGTGAGTAGTTGAGTGAGTGACTAATCAATTGTCACGTGCCAAGTGTTGGATTTTTCGTTCTCATTTTCCTCTATATATAGAGCATAGAGCAATTGTCGGATGGCATTCAAATATACATATGTACATATGTGTACACATATATATTTATATACATACATACATATGTATATATGTATATATATGTGCATAAGACGAGATGAAGTGTTTTCTGAAAGAGAAGAACCAAAGCCAAGCGTTATAATAGTAAAGACGACATAGTCTATGACGATCGTGATGTGTTCATTGTTTCTTGGTGAATGAAATTATAAAGACGACAAAAAAAGGGCACAATAATTTGATAAAGATAACCCTCAACCTTGCGTGATTCTAAATCAGTTAAATTTAAGACGATTTTGATAAATCATGTCTCTATTTTCTTTTATTAATTGGACCTTTTAATTGGCTTTAAAATCTGGACAACTAATTTTGACCCAAAGACATTTCTTACTGTTAAATTTTTTTTTTTGAAAATTAGGTGAAAAATTTTAATTTTTTGCGTAGTCTTTTGCTACTTCTTGAAATCAGTCAAAATATGGAAAACTTAGAGCTTATAAAAGATTTTCGACCAACAATTAATGGAATTCTCAAAAATGGCGACTACCAAAAACTTTTTTTTTAACTAATTTGGGACATTGCTTTTTGAAATAGTGCATAGGTGAGAATAAAAGATTTATTTAATCCCGAAAAATTTACAATTAATCGATCTGATAGCATTAACATGATTCAACGGGGTTGGGAGGGGAAACGTAATTCAAGGTGAACCAAAATCGCTTTTTGTTTGAATTGAGTGACGCATCTAAACTCTGGCAGAATCGCCAAAAAAAAAAAAAGTTCTTTATTTACCTATTTGATTGTCATGCTATTTGTAGATGAACTAAACTGTTTGCTTACATGTGTAAAAGCCAGTGAATGAATGTGTGTGTGTGTGTACGTGGGTGCGGAAGTGTGCCAAAAGTGTTTTTGCGTCATTTCAAAAATACAATTTTCAATATCATCATTTTGCCTCATGGTAATTCACTCTCTCAATCTCTCTATTTATCTGTGTGAATTACAGCCACTTCCCCTTTGAGGGCAGCCAGGTGCGGATATTGCTTTATAAGGATGGTGAGAATCGTCGATTACTCTTCGATTCTCATGCTCTGCAAAAGGTGATACATAGGGATTCATCGTCATCATCATCGACATCTAGCGGTCTCATTGGCGGCAAGTTCCTTAAGAATGATAAATATTCATCGTCATCATCGCAGCAGAATGGCAAGATTCAAGCCAAAGCAGCACATTCCAATCACAATAATAGCAACAATTACATTGAAGTGTGTCCCGAATATGGCTATAAGGTAAGAGACGTGTGATAAGAGAATCTTCTCATTATCATTCATTTGTTGTTAATCTCTCTCTATTCCTGTTATCTTTGTAGCACAATCGTCCAAATGGTACCGATATTACACCCTTGGGTGAGATGGTCTTTGGATCATTGCCCATGTCATTCTGTGGCACCGCTTTAAAGGTACATTGGCTGGCCAAACCATCAAGAATACTCTGCTCTCAAGTCTTTTTAACTCCCATTAATAATGGAACTGGTGGTGGATCAGGATGCGGAGTGGGAGGTGCCAATGCTGGTCACTCACCATATTCCACACTTTCGATGAACAGTCTGTCAACGCCACGCAGTTCAATATGCAGTGAAATGGGTTCGATGGATGGGCTATCAATGAACTCATTTTCTATGCCATTCAGTGTCAGTGTTGGCCGCCAAATGAGCTTGACTCCACCCTTGGATGTGCCGTCATTGGATCAGCAATCGTTATCGATTAATTCGTCACAGGATAGTGGACCACGATACTCTTCCACATATAGTAATGCCACCGATTCGGGTTATTCGGCCAATGCTAGTGGCGATGGTCAATGGTCATATCAGTATTCATCTACACGCAGCAGCTTGGGCAGTGTACTCTCATCCTCGGATCAATCTCAGTCAGCGGTGGAAGCCTTGCGTAAGCTTAGCATGGATTCGGCTTTCTACTATACCACCGGTTCACCCCATTTGGATGAGTTTGCCAGCGATGGTTGCCTGCAGCGTCGAATCTCGCGCAATTTGCGCACTTCCTTCGAGTATGAGCATTCCAAGAATGATTTCATTGGCTTTCTTAGCGA
Organism: Drosophila emarginata; assembly: GCA_037075365.1. Classification (NCBI taxonomy): domain Eukaryota; kingdom Metazoa; phylum Arthropoda; class Insecta; order Diptera; family Drosophilidae; genus Drosophila; species Drosophila emarginata. The sequence goes on along the minus strand of JBAMCD010000014.1, from coordinate 1,547,779 downwards.
TAATTATGCTCCAAATGGCAGCAGTGGTGCTGCCACAGGTGGTGGTGGCAGTGAAGGTGGTGGCATGGCTCCGCCTCAATATAGACGTGCCAGCTATTGTGCAAATGAGTCGCGTAGTAATCCAGAAATCGGACGTCGTCAGGCCAATTTGAGGCGTCGTGCCAAATTGGGATTAGCCGTTTGCATTACAATGAGTGAATCATTTGAAGAGGAAATGGAACTCTTTTGTAGCGAGCACATTGCTCTCCTTGAATCCATGTTAAGTCGTTTGAGAGCTAACACAGAGCGTGCCTACATCAATCATAAAAACTTTCTACAGGTAATTGAAATCTCATTAAGCATATTCTATTCCAATCTTATTATTCACTTTTTTATTTTTATTGCAGATAATGTTTCAGGCCTGGCAGGATGCACAAAAATGGTTCAACGATCTCTTTACAGCACCTCGCATCAAAACTCCCGTCTGGCTGAGCATTACCACAAGTGGTAGCAAATACTCAAAAACTGTGGCCGAACGTTTCATCAAAGAGCTCTGCGATCTGCTCTCCTTTGCCGATACTAAGGACTCCAATTTGTAAGTAAACAAAATAATACAAATAAATAGTATATATAATATATATATTTTCTTGATCATTTTCAGCTTCATCAGCACCATGTTGACGGGCGTATTAACGTATCATCTCGGTTGGGTGGCCACTGTATCTGCTTTTAATAGCTCCAGTTCAAGAAGATCAGGGGACAGTTCAGCAGCGATTGAAAGACGTGCCAAATTGTTGCAAGTATCGCAAAAGCATCCATATAATGCCCTGTGGGCCCAATTGGGTGATCTTTATGGTGCCATAGGCATGCCTACTAAACTGGCCAGAACAATTATCTATGGAGCTGAGAAATTGTGGGTAGAGAAGTTACTGAATGTTCTAACCTATTTCATACGCTGCAGTGAAGTGAGGCGTGCAGCAAAAAGGGAAGATTTTAATAAAGATTTGGTTAATGAGTTAGTTAGTCAGAGTCAGAATCAGGAGAGGCACCAAAAATCTTCACCATCGCAGTTAAGGCGAACTGGGGGAGGATTGAGTCGTACGACCACATGTAAACAGAATCTTAATGCCATTGTGGATGATGATGATGATGAGCTAAGCTGTTGTGGTCCAGAGGATGAGGATCGGGATAATGAACTATTGGAAAGGCTGAATGATTTGGATGATACTGTTGACACCGATGGCATGCAGACATTAAAAAAGAATGAAATTCCCACTGTGCTCGCCTTTCGGGATTCGCATTTTGTGCAACAAGAATTGCGTATTGGCAATTATCTCATGGACACGGGCATTGAGAAGAAATCATTGCTGGCCCGCCAGGCTCAGCAATATTTTTCCACTGGCAAGGATGGTCGTATACGTTTGACTGTTACGACACCGGATAACATAGAGATGTGCATGGAGGATGAATCGAATGGCACAGGATCAGTAGGAACTGGCGGTAGCGGAAGCATCGATGATAATGCCATTGAGGCAATAGAATTTGATGATGTTGCCGAAACCCCGCCAATTACAGGGAAAAAGAGCTTCTTTTGGAATATGGGAGCTGGCGTTAAGGAGGGTTTGAGTCTTAGCGATTTAATGAAATTGCAACAGGGCGTTAAGATGATTAATCGCAAGCTAGAAAGACGATCCAATAGTTACTCTGTGGAAGGTAATCCACCATCTTCCAATAATATAAATGAAGGCAATGGCGGTAACGGGGATTTTGGGGAATTTGAGGCGTTAACATCTGAGAGACGAGCCTCCCATTTGTCTCTATCCGATCTCATTACACAGAATAGCATGGGCAAATCTGGACGCATGACCTGGGGCATTGAGCCCATAAAAGAGAATGTCAGTTTGGAGGAGCAAATGCATTTTGATCTCTGTCATAAGCTTATTGAACGGGAGCATGGCATTTCTAGACAAACAACATTGCCGGATAATGGAAACGGTGTTGTATTCGTCCTTGGAGAGAATGAGCCATTGATTAACATTAAGAAGAGCAACGAGGATCTATCCGAGCATGATGTGAAACATCCACCGTCCATGCCTATGCTATGCGCCCTGCATCAGCGCACTCATGCCGATAATGCTAAGAAGCATTCGGGCATGAAATTCAATTTCGAACAATATCCCCAGATAGCAACTAATTATATGAAAAGTAAGAATTTACACATGTCCAATTATGATCTGCTTATGGATAAGGCAACCAAATTAGAGGCCAGTGAAGCTGCTGCTCTCAAAACGAGCGATAGCACCGTTACCCTTCAGCAACCGGACTTGGCCACCAGTAGCAGCAGTTCGATGCCAACACTAACTGGAACCCCAGCAACGGTAGTAACAAGTGAACGATGTGTGGTATGCTCTAGTGGTGGCCTAAGCTCTGGTGGTACCTATCAGACACCATCCAATGCCACCGAATTGGAATTTGAAACGGATGACATGCATTGCCATAATCCGCAGAGCAGCAATAGCAGCAGCTCTAAAGTCTTGCATCCCGTCAATTCGGCCGCCTCGATAGATACATTAAAATCAGCACCGGAGCCACAGGTTGTAACAAATACAATCACCACCACCACCCCAACAACCACCATACAACCAATTTATTTAAGAAAGCAGCAACCTAAACGTGTACCATCGGGACGCAGTTCTGTCTCATCGGTGGCTGCTAAATGTGCGGCGGTCAATGAGGCCCAACAACTGCTTAAGCTACCAGTCCCAGGGATCAAAGAGATGCCGCAAGAAGACGAACCTCCGGGAGATCAAGTGAGAGCTGGTTTCATACCCTCGCTAATGTTGAGCGTTAGCGATCATTATGTGTCCGATATGGTTTTACAGGTACGTTTTCAAAGACAACTCTTGAGGTTTTCCTTAATTGTCTTTCAACTTTGCCTCTAATCTTTTGTGTCTCTATTCGTTTTTACAGGGTACATGCGCTTCTCCCATTAAATGGGAAACCAATTTACGTGAAGATCTGGCGCTGGCCACACGTTCAGCTTCGCTTATATCGCAGCCTGCAGAGAATATAGCCATTGTGGCTGATATGGATAAATGGGATGTTCGTTTGATCTCCTCACAGGCACAACAATTTCCGTATGCTGGTGGTGAAAGCGAACCGGTGGGTATGTCACAGTTGGTATCCAGTATGTTGGAAACTGTCCAGGCTATGCACGCTGGCGGCATACCGCCCTATGAGGTAAGATCTCAAATCGCTAACTCATACTTTAGATAATGTTTATATCTAATGGTCTCTATACTTCTATTATGCTCTTTGCAGTGTCTTTCATATCTGGAATCGAAGTTGCAGGAGATTTATTTACACTCAGAAACATTGGCTGCCTTCCTATTGGAAACTGATCATTGCCGTTTGAGTGATATTACCAAGTCGCTGCAACTCTCGGAGAACGATGTACCCTTGCTCTTATCCATTGCTTTTATACATACACCAAAAATAAGTCGCAAATGTGGCATAAGTTTTAGATGACAATTCCTTTGATGCTAAAACAGGGATAGGGATAAAGCCCACATATGGGTACAGGGACCAAGGACCAGTGACAAGACAACAAGCAAACAATCAAGAATTCAATCAATAATTAATTTAATAATCAATTATAACCGACCATTGCCAACATTTTTCATCTCATTTATCATCAATCGAAAGCAAAGTAACAAGCAAGCAAACAAGAAGAGAAACAAATACTCCAGCGAATTTTTATATTTCACTGAATTTGTGATATATTTATATATTGTATATATATCTATCTATGTATATAAATCTAGCCTACGTTAGTTGTATACCAACCAATCCAATCATTCAAATACTTAGACTCATCAAATCTCTAATCATAAATTAGACGCACATCCATTAGGATTTATCATCTAATCGCCGTCACATGAAGAAGTATTGTAAATTATTTGATTTAGTTATAGTTTTGGAGCTTAGCAGCGCCACTTGAAATACGCGCTCCACCCATACCCCCACTGATATCGCCAAACAGCCTATCTCATACAATATATGTGGTTTGCGGCTTTTCGGTGGTAGGGTTTGGCTGGTAACGTTTTTCTTTCTTCATCGTCGTTCTTTTTCACTTTATTTTTTCTTGTTTGATTTAGATTTAGTAATTTATGATAGCCATAATCTAATAATAGATTTAATTGTACACAAACAACTACAATGCATATATCAATAATTAGCTATATAATGTAATTTATAAACACATTCGAGGAGAATTAACTAATTAACTTTACACTAAACTAAAAAAGAAATTATAAGCAATATGGAAAACATTTGTATACTTTTTAAAAAAAAAACAACAAAAAACTAAAAACAACAATCAATAACAAAAAAGTCAAATTGCAATTGTATTAATTTTATTGAATGGATCAATATCGAGACTGGCTCGACAAAAACAAAATTTGGTTTAATAATTCCTGGTTTTTATGTAAAACTTTTCTTGAAATATTTAGCACATCTATGGGTTAAGCAGATATACAGTATCTCTCATCAATTGCCACAAAAAACCTTTCAATATTTGTTATGACGATATGTGAGATATTTTTCTCAAATTTCTGCAAAGGGATAAGCCCCCAAAATTGCCCAAAACTACAAAAATCCTTGTAAATCGATAATTTTAAGGACTTTCATGATGTCCTTTGACTAAAAGATAGTCCTTATTGATTAACATCAGCTGGCACAGAAATATCCAGGAAAGTCCTTTAAACAGCCGACAAAAAACGACTTCATTCCGTACAGAAAAAGACTTATATCTCGAGAGTCCTTTAAAGGATCAGGACAAAAGTGGTGTCAAATAAAACTTACAAGCAAGGACCATCATCTGACCAAAGGACATTCCGATAGTCCTGCGGAAAGCTGAGTTTTCGACGCTTTTGCGTTTTAACTGCCATTTTTGATACATTTTTCACACGCTAAAAATAAATTTTAGTAAGGCGTAAATTTTTTGAAGCATACTTTTGGGCGTTCAAGCGTGTGTAATACTGCAAAATAAATTTTTGTTGCATACTTTTAGGCGTTTAAGCGTGTAGCATACTTTTAAGCGTTTTGTAGCCTACTTTTAGGCGTTTTAGCGTTTATTTTTTGTAGCATACTTTTGGGCGTTCAAGCGTGTGTAATACTGCAAAATAAATTTTTGTTGCATACTTTTAGGCGTTTAAGCGTGTAGCATACTTTTAAGCGTTTTGTAGCCTACTTTTAGGCGTTTTAGCGTTTATTTTTTGTAGCATACTTTTGGGCGTTCAAGCGTGTGTAATACTGCAAAATAAATTTTTGTTGCATACTTTTAGGCGTTTAAGCGTGTAGCATACTATTAAGCGTTTTGTAGCCTACTTTTGGGCGTTTTAGCGTTTATTTTTTGTAGCATACTTTTGGGCGTTCAAGCGTGTGTAATACTGCAAAATAAATTTTTGTTGCATACTTTTAGGCGTTTAAGCGTGTAGCATACTATTAAGCGTTTTGTAGCCTACTTTTGGGCGTTTTAGCGTTTATTTTTTGTAGCATACTTTTGGGCGTTCAAGCGTGTGTAATACTGCAAAATAAATTTTTGTTGCATACTTTTAGGCGTTTAAGCGTGTAGCATACTATTAAGCGTTTTGTAGCCTACTTTTGGGCGTTTTGGCGTATATTTTTTGTAGCATACTTTTGGGCGTTCAGGCGTGTGTAATACTGCAAAATAAATTTTTGTTGCATACTTTTAGGCGTTTAAGCGTGTAGCATACTTTTAAGCGTTTTGTAGCCTACTTTTGGGCGTTTTGGCGTATATTTTTTGTAGCATACTTTTGGGCGTTCAAGCGTGTGTAAGACTGCAAAATAAATTTTTGTTGCATACTTTTAGGCGTTTAAGCGTGTAGCATACTTTTAAGCGTTTTGTAGCCTACTTTTAGGCGTTTTAGCGTTTATTTTTTTGTAGCATACATTTGGGCGTTCAAGCGTGTGTAATACTGCAAAATAAATTTTTGTTGCATACTTTTAGGCGTTTAAGCGGGTTTCGTAGCATATTTTTGAGAGTCCTACGTGGCAAACATTAAATTCTGTAGCATAATTTTGGCTGTTTAATGTTGTAAATTTAATTTTTCTGGCATGATTTTGCGCGTTTTTTTTCAGATAAATGCTTATATCTTGAGAGTCCTTTAAAGGATCAGCAGGAAAGTAATGTCAAATGAAACTTACCATCGAGGACTATCATGTGACCAAAGGACATTTGGATAGTCCTGCGAACAGTTTAAATATCGACAATTTTGTCCTTTTTCTACCGTTTTTGAACCATCTTTTAAGCCGCTGAGAAATAAATCTGTTGTAACATAGTTTTTAGGTGCAGATTCCTAGATGACTCCCACTTTTTTTTGATGCCAATGCATAGAGATCATCGAGGACATCCTGGCTAGCAATGTCCGTTCGTCCTGCGGCAGGATACTCGAAAATTGGAGCTTAAAAACTAAAAGAGGATCAACTTTTTGAGACTGTAACTTTGCACGACGATGATCGATTTCTACAAAATACTGTTTTTTGGATTGACCTGTGTCCTTTTTAATTTTTGTATAATTTGTTGAGTTTTATTTGTGTTTGTTTAATTTATAATTTCGTTTACAATATAGTACGGATATATACATATATACTTGTATATATATATATTCAATATGGATGTAGAATGGATTTAAGTATCTAAAACTAAATTTCACATAAATAATATAGGGGGCAGCATGTAATTATAATAGATTTTTGTATAATTATCACATTTCCTAACAGCATACTTAGCAAGAATAATTCACTTTAAGTTTTGATAAATGGCGTTGACATGAAGACGAATGATGATCAGAATTAGGATCAGTGAGGAATTTCAGTTGCTTCACTTGCCCTTCTGGGATTCAAGATAGGTGGCGGTAAAGGTGAGCAAGCGATGGCGCTGTTTAAGATTGCGAGAACGAACATGAGCTGAGTTAAGTTCCTCAGTGTAGTTGCCGGGAAACCAGCCGACGGCGCCGTCACGTATACGTTCACCTTGATACCAACCTAAAAGTTGACGGATAACTGGTTTAAAGGAGGAACACCATGTGCATAGTTTCTATTACTGACCATCTTTTAATTTTCGTGTCACATTGACCACATCTCCCATTTCTAAATGGAGTTCATCAGGCTCATCTGTCTCATAACTATGCTTGGCTATGACCTGAGGACAATCCCAGGATTCGTAAAGTTTTTCGTCGGGAGTTTCCGCCTCGGGCGGTCGCATAACCTGTAGCCAACGTTGCTGATCGGATACCGATGGGCAGGACAGAACCTAAACAAGAGGATCAGGCTAATAACATATATGTATTTATGTAAGATTTATGTCAGAACTTACTAATTCCACAGTTTTTCGTTCGTAGTTTTCCAATAGAGTCATAAGCATTAGATTTTTACCGGCCTGATCTTTCAAATCTTTGGTTGGCAGCTGCGGCAGTGAGTCACCTGAGGTCAAAGTTAGCATGCTCCTGGGACAATAATCGTAAACGGTAAAACTAGTTTCGCCCTTGCGCTTGGTCAGCACCAAGAGATCGGAGAAGAGAAATGCATAAATGTTTGATTTGGTGAAACGTTTACCAAATGTCAGTTTGGCATCATCCCCACGCCACATTAAATGGGTTAGCTCTCCTCGCTTGACCAGAAAACGGGGCTTTGCTCCCTGTTTTGGTACACCACATGGGGCTATGGCCAAGGCTCTTATATGTGAGGGAAATTCCAGTTGCTTGGATATCCTTTCCAATTCATAGGCTTGCTCCCAGCGATTGGCTGCCTCATTGCATTGAGCGACTATTTTCTGAACCAAAGCCAAGGTGAGTTTCCAGCTTTCGTATTCCTCCTGATTAAGGGGCGATTCCTTGCTAAAAACGGCATCGATTAGAAGCGGTAATCTTGTTATCCTTTGCATCGGTAGCATAAGAAATGAATGCAAATTGAGTCCGCAACAGTTAGGATTTGTCTCCAGTTTCTCCAGATGCAATTGGAAAGAACCATTTTTAGCCTCTTTGAGGCGTCTTAAGGTTCTATCCATACGTCCTTGATGCTCACAGAAGGCAATATAGACATGAAAATGCCTTTCGGCAATCTCATAAATGCAACGACTTAGTCCCAAAAGCATTATATTATTCTGCCAGCAGCATTCCAATTCGGTTAGAAGTCTTTCCGAGCATTCATGCACAGGGATAATGTACGAAAATAGGGCTTTACGATCCCGTGCACTTAATATGGAAGTATCCAAAAAGGCGCTGTTATTCATGAAATGGCGACGCAGGAGATTCAATGATTTAAGGTAGCTTGCCTCCGATGTAATTATTTCAAATTTGGCTTCTTGAAGTCCTCGCTCGCGAGGAGTTAACGTGGCTAAAAACAGAAAATTTAAGTCAAAGAAATAATTTAGTAAGACTTAGTTTTAATTTATTTATATGAACAGAGACAGAGAGAGAGAATGAGTGAGTGAGTGAGTGATAGAGAGAGAGAGAGTGGAACCCTTTATTTTTTATGCAAATTTTTCAAATAGAAAGAGACAGAAAGAAAAGATCACTTAATTTATACTTACGCAATATGCAGGAATGTATCACTTCGGGTATTTCACTCCAAAGTGTCCTAGATGGACCATTTTTAGGCTCCACTAACTGCAAAGCGGATGGCCTGGGCTTAGGTAATTGAGCCTTTTCCGTTTTTCTGCGTGCATTTTGACCTATTTCCTCATATCCATCCGTTGAGCTCTCATGTGCTTCCAGATCACGCGTAATGGACTGCAGAGTATAGATATTATTATTAATTATTATATTATAATTAATTTTAGTTTAACTCACTTCCAATTTGGCTGCACTATACATTTGATAGAGGGGCTCATTGGAGAATAAACTGTGTGGCTGCAAATCATCATTGAGTCCTGCTTCGTTGCCAGTTGATACACCGGAACTGCCACTGGAACTGGCCACTGAAATGCCACTTGTCTGATATAGACCCGATTCGGCATACCAGGAACTGGCACCACCACCACCAACACCACCACTACTACCGCCATTTGCATTCGGTGTTGTGGGTGTGGCCAACTCTTCGTTGTTACCATTTGTGGATTGCTTAAACACTCCAAATTCATCATACCAGGATGTGGCCGGACCACTTAAGTCCAAAGGACTGTTGGGAGCTATTGTTATTATTGGAGCTGTTGCAGGTGTTACTGGTGGTGGAGGCGGTGGTGGCTCATGTGGTCTCAGACCAATTGTTGTCCGACGTCTAGAGGTCTTAGCCTCCTTTTTGGCCTTTCTAGCTACAGTGGAGAATTTTTGTGATTCCATTTTCGGTACGGGTAAATCACCGGATGAGTTTTTCTCCGAAAATCCCGAATCCAGTTCACCAGAACCAGCAATCTCACGTTCAGGATCTTCAATATAAAATGTACTTCGTGTCGCTGTCAATGTGGACAATTGTTTAGTATCAAAACTGGAGCCCACAAGACTTTTCCGTAAACGTGAACGTAAACTTTTGCCATTCTTTTGCTTTGTACGCAATAATGTTGATGGCTGTTCAGTTTGACTTTGATTATGATGCAGTTGCTCTGAATTCTCATAGATCTCTTCCTGTTCGGTCTTTTTCGGTTTGGAGATACTCTCCACATAGAATTGTGTTGTTGTTGCTGTTGTTGTCGGTGAGGTATTCTCATAGAGCTTTTGTTGACTACTTTTTGGTGACTTTTTATTCGAAATGAAATCCTTAAATTTCCTTACAAACTCATAGACTTGATTTTGTTGGGCAACTGGTGGCTTGGGTAGACGATGGTTACTAATATCTACTCCGCTATCATTGTGCTACAAAAAAGAGAAAATTTATTAGATTTTGTAATAGAATAAATATGGGTTTCCCTTACATTTCTTAATCTTTGATCCTGTTCATTTGGCTCATCGCTATCCGTTTCAAATGAATCATAATCATCGGAATTAATATTCACATGTTCACCCAAGGCATGAGCCGATAGTGAATGATGATGTTTCATACGTCTTTGGGATGAAAGTAAGCCCACATGTTGACCTGTTCCAGAGATTAGCTGTGTCGATTGTGAATGACGTTTATGACCCAAAGGCGACAACGTTTCATAATAATGATCGGAGTCATCTGAAATAGAAGAAAGTGATTATAAAAATAATTCAAAAATGTTTATTAATTTAAAGTAAAATTAAACTAGAAATAAATCTAAATGTTTACCTATAAATGTACTGACTACCATTAACTCATTGCCTGTGGAATCCACATGGCTCACTCTCATCACATTTCCATGACTTTGTTTTTGGCGATGTCGCTGATGTTGCAGCTTATAGCTGCAACGTTGACTAATGGCAGCTGCCTCATTCTGATAAATGGGTTCGGGTTGATTTGTTTTCTCTACCGGCTCTTCGGGTAAAGGTTTATTAAGATATACACAACTGGTGGGACAAGTAATGGATACCTCGCCCACAGCTCTAGGTCGTCGTTTGCGTGGCAATGTCACCAATTCTGTTGAATGATTACTTAAGCTGCTCGAGCAGCTAAGCCGTTGGCTAGTCGAACGATTGTTTATGGACATTATGGATAATATTTATGCTTATTCCATGCATTTCCATATATATATACATAAATGTATATGTACATATAACCTATAAGAATCGAATGTATTCAATTTAAACAATTTGTGGCAAATTGTTGTTATTGCAGTTGCGCTTATTACTGCCACTGTTGCGACTGCTGACAATGATGAACTTTTGACTTCTTCTTTATCCGTCTTATGGAAATGCAATGTCTGACGTTTTAATTGAAGGCAATTAAGTGAAGAAATCCTCAACAAGTTGTTGCATTCCCCGGCTAAACCACTAAACCCCCCTCCCGTCCCGACCCACCCCTTTAATCCACCCAATGGTTATGCTAATTAAACGCAAAGTTTTCAAGTGTCACAATATAAAACAAAAAAAAAAATAACACTAAAAACCGAGTTAATCGAGAAAGTGCCGAACTTTATATACCCTTTAGGAAAATTAACAATTCATTGTTAAAAATTGCACAAATTGTGTCAATTCATTGAAGACAATGTTAAAATTTCCAAAGTTTGGCTTTTGTCAGAATGAATGTACTCTTTATTATAAAGAGTATAACGTGAAAAAAAAAATCAAAATAATAGTGCCAGTCATACATGGCGTATAAGTGTTATAATCAAAGGCAAAAAATGAGCAATGCAAAATAAAAATAAATAAAATCATGGCATGCAAAATAGCGGTAATTATAATGAAATCATTCATGGTTGAATGCAGACAACAACAACAACAATAATTATAATAAAAATCTGGTACAACAGGTACCAACAATTGTTGTTGAATGATCAGCAAAAAAACAAAAAAGATTTTCAAGAGTAAAAACTCCAATAGAAAAATCCACTAAAAGAACTGAAAACCGAAACAAATTGTGTAGCAAAAGATAATTACCAAAGATTTGCAGGATATGGATTTATCCTTACAATTATAATCAAGGGGTTAAGACAAATATTATATATTAAATTTTGGTTGGAAATCTGTTATAATGATAGATTTCGGTGAACCTGGAACTATATAATATAGGTAAACAACATAAGGGAACACAAAGAAAATAAATATATATACTAGATTACTGTAGTATATAGTGTTTGTGTTGATAAAGCATAGGGCAAATATATAATCACGGATTGTACAAAGCACATATGTTCTTAAAATCAGGAAGGTTATTTATAAGAACGAAGAAAAAGCGCAACCTTCGTTGTAACAAGTACAAGTGTAAACAATTACATTAAGAAGATATCAAATATGATTTTCTGAGAAAAGAAAATGCTATTTATATACTTACAAACATACATATGTATGTATATGTATATATGACATATGTACATATATGTACTGTTTGAAATTATTATTATTGATAATATTTACGACTATTGTCGGTGGCATAAGAGTAGATAAAACTAAATCTGAATCATATACGTTAAAAAATTTACATACATACATATATTACGCATACGTAGAGACAGGTACATATGTATGTATGTATATGATAAATGTGTATATGAACATATACATATGTATATATTTATGCATGTATGTATATACATATGGGGAGTCAGGCAAGCGCAGCAAATGTGTGTATACCAACCGGTTCGAAGAGATAATAAAAAAACACACAAAAAAATACGAAAAAAATATACACAGACATTAACCAAAACATGAATACATATAGTTTGCATGCACACACAAATACATTGTGTATATATCTGTATGTAAGTTTATCTGGTATTTATAATGAAACAATATACTTTTTTTTTTTTTTTGGCGGCTGACCAGCTAACAGGGCGTCACCTGCTAAGCGTGGGTTGGCCTAAGCTTCATTTTTGTTTTTCTGTTCTATTCTCTCTAGTGTACAGGTACTTATCAAGGTGAAACTGGAAGCTGACGTAGTTCAAAACTAAAGCAGTTACGCCCAATATAACACACACACACACATTGTGTGTGTTTACCGGTTTCAGTTTCAAAAATTTATCCAACTCTTCCATATATGAAAATTCTGCGTATCATTTTGCAAATATATGAAAATTGAGTTTAATTTCTGCGAATATCTCAAACATCGAAAAATGAATGCGGAAATTGTTTTTGCTTTTGTATATAAGCCCCGCCGCACGCATTGGTAATATGAACAAAGAAATTGTTTTACATAAGCGTAGTCAGGATCTTCAAAAGGGGGTCACATAATTTTGCTAATTCTATAAAAAAAAAAATGAAAAAAAAATAAAAATATTTTCATATCCTTGATCCTATTTAGAAAAATGATTTTTGCACAGCTATATTAAGTACTAATAAATCATTGATCCATGGGGAGGATGTGGCCAATGGATTGGGATTTACTAGATGATGGGCAATAATTGTGATTAATCGCTTCGTGGTTGGAATGCAGTCAAATAAGTGAAACAAGTGCAAGGTTAACTGTTTGTCAGAGTTAACTTAATTTTCACACAGATTACTTTTGAATGTGTTGTTTGTCTTTGTTGTTCATATATTTTTAATTTTTTTCTTTCCACTTCTTTTTCTAGATTATAAATTGCTGGCAATTATCGTCGATGCAGCTGGTAACAGTTCGATTGTGTGATTGATTGATTGATTCAACCGCATCGCTTTGGACCGGATTGAGGCATTAAGGTTAAGTTTATTATAAATGCCAAACGATGTCATTGTCTCATTCCAATGCTTTTCTTCTTGCCATGTCTTTAAAATATTTTCTGTTTTCAGAGTGATAACTATCAGTGAGCGCCCACAATTGTTACTGATCTTCCTATATACACACACTAAACTAGACATAATATACTATATATATGTATATGTAATGGTATACATACATACATACATATATACACATAAATTTTCATTGTGGCTTTTCCGCACAGGCAATTTAGACAAAGGCAAACAGCTAAAGTAAAGAAGGTTGTTGCTGGTGGTGGGGGGGAGGGTTCGCTGACGAGTAGAGGAGTGGGGAGAGGCGCTATATGTAGTGGAATTTTCATGACACTTTCGCTTTAGAGTAAGTATGAAACGAAGAGTATTGCGTGCTCCGAACGTGCCTTGGGTAAAAGTTGAAATTCAGTTAGGCAGAGAGAATTTCCATTAACTTTAGCCGGTTTACAGGTTTTCACCTTAAACTACACAAAAAAAAAAACACACACGTACACACACACACAACACAACGAAAAAAAAAGGAAAATGAAGAAAAAAAAACAAACAACAATTGCAACAATATTTCATTTACAATACACACGTTCAGTGAACTTTTTGGTTTAATATGCAGCGGTTTTTCGCAACTCTATTCATAGGATTGATTTGGCATGGCGCCGGAGGTGGGGGTAGGGAGGAAGCTTAACCAAATGATGAAAGATTTTGCAATTTTTGCCATAGTCATTGCCTAGTTTGGAATTGAAATTGGGATTCCTTCAGCAAAAACCTCTTCAAGGTTGTTTATTTAAGTTGCTTGGTTTTATATTTCTAGACTGGTTTTTTTTTTCGCTAAACAATTTCGTCATCATCATCATCAGCAGCAGCAGCAGCGCAGCAACAGAGACGGGTGTTGGAAAGGGCAGCAGGCGGCAGACAGGCGGCAGGCAATTCGTGACGTCTGTAAAAACTATAAAATGTGTAATGCTAACTGCACTGCACTGCACTGCACTACATTATCTGTCTCTCTCGTTTGCTCTCTTGCGCTCTCATCTTATTTTGCATGCAGACAATGCGCTCTGCATTTGTTTCACATACTTAAAAAACATATTTATAATATTTTGTTACAACAAATATAATTTATTAGTTAGTAGTTCTTCTTTTTTGAGACAACACACACGAACGCGTCTGTCATTCGACCAACAACCGCACATTAAAACCGAACGCGTTCGACTGACGTTGCTGAGAAGAGACTAATCCACATCCACCCAACTAGCTGCTGCTCTGCTGCTGCTGCCATAAAAATGAACACAGAAAATAAGTTCGGACCGTTAAAATTGGACGTCGAATTTCGAATACCTTGCATATAGTGGAGAAGCAAATGTACAGCAATGGATTTTATCTTGGCAACACCCAGCAGAATAAAGTTTTCTATTGCAGCTGTTTTAATATTACTTTAAAAAAAGCTATTGTGATATATATTGAAGTTAGCAACAGCTTTTAATGTCATCTTGATAATTGCAGTATACCCTTTTACCCTATAGTCATAGGGTATAAAAATTGCGCGTCCAGTTTATGGGCATTGTTAATGCTCCACACTTTGCTCTCTGCCATGATCCACTCCACACTCAGATGGTTGCTCACTCACAACTTGTTATTGCCATTTGTGGAACCTGTTCAACTCAATGCCTAAAGCTTACCCATTAAAGCTATTGTTATTGCTATTACTATTGTGGTTAGTCTTTCCTCTTTTACTCTCACTCTCATTTGGGCCCCATAATTAGCCCTAAAGCTAGGAGGCCTTGTTAACTGCATTTTGTTTTCACATTTCGATTTACTTTTGACAGCTGGAGGCCTCATCATTTAGGCCCATTTATCAAAAATACAAATGGAAAAAAACGAACAGTTTTGAAATGGCCCTGATGGGGGGCTGCTCTCCGCCATTCACCATAATTAAACATTTGCACACTTTAAACTAAGTTATGCAAGTGGAACGCAAGCTTAACTAAAGCTTGAGATCGGTGTTAAAGCTTTTTCAAAGCGACGCTTAAAAGCTTCGCTTGCAAAGAGCTTTATCATTTTGTTTGAAATAAACAATTTAACGGCTAGTTAGCTTAGTATATAGGAAGTAGTTGTTTTCTTTTTCTATATGTGTCTGCGTGTGAAACAAAGAAAAGCTGAACAAATATTGAAAGTGTTCTACGTAAATAAATTATCTTCATTTAGAAACAATTACATATGTATATTGTGAGAAATTCATGAAGATGTCGCTAGATGCCGCTTCGATTAGCTAACCATATGTTTTAAAGAATTATCAGATTATAGTAGAAGAGAACGTGTGTATATATTATTATGATCTACTATCAATTGAAAAATGTTTGTAGAGAAAACGTTGATGAGAAACGTTGAGCTTAGCTATATCGATATAACTTATTAAATAGAATACCCTTATTATATGTATATAAATGTCTGACAACACTTACCCTCAATGCAGCTAATAGCTTTTTTCTGTTGCAGTCTCTTGTCTCTTATCCGTTTCGACCAATCCGGGCTACGATTCCGATGAGGCTTGAAGCGTTGTTCCCTTACACTGCAAACGGAATGGAAAGAAAACAAATTATTTAATTTAATAAAAATTTAAATATATACATATACATACATATATATATATTTATGTATGTATATACATATATGGTTTGTTTAAATACTTCATGATGAGCTGCCAAAACGATCGATCGATCGATCAAATTAAAGTAGCAGAAAATATTGTCTGTTGGCACTCGAAGCTCACTTCTAACTGCCCGAGCAATGGGCTATACATGATGGGTGAATTGAGACCAAGCGAAGGCAATCTTATCGACTGATAAGTACTATTAGAAATTGTAGGTCAACGGGCTAATTAATGTACTGGAACGGGGAGAGGGGGTACCAATGCGGGGATGTTCGAATGAAATGCATTTTGGTCTCCATTGATAAGCTGCTGATGTTGCAATCGACAAGTTGCTTGTTGCACAATGCAACAACGAAACTTTTGCTTCGGAAATAAGGCATGACATGGGAAAAAAAAGTAAATTGTTTTCCAGCTGATGGGTGTTAAAATATTTCTGTTAAATGATTTTATAATGACTCTTGTAATAAGTGTATCAAACGATCAAATGAACAACTTTAACACTCCTCCATAATTTGAAATTATAATCAATTTGGTTGAACAAATTAAATTTGAAATTCTTTCAAATGGATCTATATTGAAAAAAGTTTTTAGATAGGGTAAATGAATTGAAGATCTAACATGACTGTAGCATTAATTTTTGGTGCTTGGAGTTGAAAAATATAAACAATTCTAGTTGTATTTTAATATTGTACTTGGTATTGAAAAATTTACATACTCCAAATAATAGATTTTCTATTAAGTTTTGTTGCTACCCTCGCAAAATTGGCTTGCACTATAAATTGACGACACTTAAATTAAATCTAACCAAAGAGGCGTCGACTTGAGGTCCGCAGTTTCTGAAAAGCGATAAGATAAGTACAACCCCTAAACAAAGTTATCTGCAGTCTACGCAGAATTATATATACATATGTATATACATATGTATGTACATATGTATGTACATACAAACATTGGTAAGTGTGTGGGGCGAGGGGGTTATAGGGGAGAGAGTTGGTGAGAGTGTTTTAAATAAACAAATGCAATAATCGGTTTACTTCATTCGAGCTACTTACACAATAAACTGCGATTCAGTTGCAGCCGTTTCCGCCGTTTGTCCCTCGCCATCGGATATATCGACCCAAGCATCGCTATTATCACTGGAACCAGCTATAGATGAACGTTTCTCGCTGGGTTTGCCACCGCTGCTTGAACTGCCGCCACTGCCCAAAGATGTCCGACAACCAACACCATTTACAAGTGATGACTCGTACAGGCTGTTGGTTTTATGATCTGAGGAGATGGTCAGTGTGGAACCACTGCTCGATAATTGTATCGTGGCGGGATTCATTTTTGTTCTTCGACAATTTGCTATACTCTCATAGCAATTTGAATTTATCGATATGGTATCATTGGTTAAGGTACTATTCCTTCTCGTAATGACTTTGGTATGCATCGACATGGACTCATAGCAACCCTTGATGGTATCATAGATATTCTCATCTTCGGTATCATCAGGTTTGGCGGGTGGTGGTCGAAGTATAACCGGAGATTTAGGTAGATTCCTTTTCGGTTTGGGTAATTCGGGCAACTCATCGCGAGTATTACGTCCGCCCGTTCCTCCTGCAGTGGGAGTGGCTTCGGCAAAAGACTCATAGCCATCAAACGCCGATGTCTTTGACTCCCTAGAGCCGGCAATTGATTCATAACCTTCCAAGGAATTGGTTTTAACAGCAGACGCTTCTTCCACTGTTTGATATATATCCTCGGTTATTTCTGATTTCTGTAATGATATTTTAAATAGGCTTGAAGCCTGGGGTAGGTCAGTCTTGTGTAATTCTGTTTGAGCTAATGTAATCGGCTCATAAATGGGTTCTGCCTCCAGATCCTTTACTTCCGCGCGTTCTTTTTCATCTATTGGATTCACCTTTGCATTATTCTCTTGTTGATCTTTACATTGCTCTTCTGTCGCCGCCTTGGCAAGCTGCTTTTGCTCCATGATCATCTGTTCACCTTCAATTGCATTTACCAATGTCACATTTACCGCCTGATTGATAAGAATCTGATTGTTCGATATCTGTTTATTGGCTGCCTGATAAATAAACGAATTATTGGGCAATATCCGTTGTTCGAAATCATCATTAGCACCCAATAGTAGTTCCGGTTCATTGCCATCACTTTTTGGCAAACTTAATACTTTCAATTTTTGATCCAAAACCTCCAGGGCATCCAGAATCTTTGAATCTGCCTCAACACATGGCGATATTCTAGGCTGATAAATATCATCTTCCGGTTTCAATTGATTAGATATTGTTGTGGGGTTATCATCTTTCACCTTTAAATGCATTGGTGTTGTGGCCTTAGTGGGTGATTTTCTGCCCTTCTGGAATGTGAAACGTAACTTCTCATAGATGGTTGCATATTTATGTTTACGCTGTTTTTGCCTCTCCGCATCTTCCATATCTTCGACAACGTCATCATTATTAATATTTTTATCCGGCTGATTCAGTTTCATTTGTTCATCACATAATGATTCAGTGGATATTTGTGGCTGTATGACAGTAACAATTTCATCAACCACAACAACTTCGTCTTTAACTTCCAAATGGGTCTTGGGCTCTTCATTGAGTACTTCCAATTTGGTTGCCTCTAAAGATTGTTGCAGTTTAGAGTTTCTTTTGGATTTGATTTGTGGCCTGGTCATCATTTCCTGATGCCTTCTTATCAGCGTTTGAGTTTTTAAAGGCACTGCTGGTTTTTCTAGTTTCTCAAACTTTTTAATATTCTTTTGAACCGTACCATTATTTTTCTCATTTACCATTTGTGACTGCTGTGGATTTGTTTTCTCTACTATTTTATAGACATGACTACCTCTGGCTAGCCAAACACCATTCTTACGTTTCACCTGCTCAAGGACACGCGCATCCTTTTGTATGATCTCATTAAATTGTTGGGTCAATTTGGCTACCATGCTGCTATTGCTAATATTATTACTGCTATTGGTATTGGAACTACCTTTGGGTACCGTTTCCTGTCCAGCCATTTGTCCCGAAGCACTGCTGCTACTTAAAATCATTCGGCGGGGCGTATGATGTTGATGATAAGATTTACCCGCATGCGTTTTAAAGCTATATTTACGTCGTGTAATCGCTTTACCTGCTGACGTCACATTGGCGGATGAAGTGCAAGTTGAATTTGTTCGCAGCGATTCGCTACTACCGCCACTATGGGCGCTTGTCCCCCTCAGACTGAGAGCAACCGATGGGTTTGTGTCGGCAATGGAAGCTATATTTGCACAATTCTCATTATTATTATCTGATAAGCAATTTTCGCTCTCCATTTTGCACTCTTTGTTCACATTTTTCTCACATTTTGGCCATTTCTCTTTGGGTGCGTTTAAAGTCGCTTTAATTGGTTTTGAAGCGTTTACAATCGCCTCATCGTTACAGCGTTTTAGTTTACCGTGCATTTTGGCCTGTTCGGCGTTTTTGTATTTATAGAAATTATCTTTTTCACGTTGCAGTTGTTGTTCTATACTAATTGATTGATGATTTAGTTGCTGTTGCTGCTGTTGTTGTTGCTGCAAATTATGCAAACTTGCTGAGCGTTTTGCAAGCGTTTTTTCGGGAGTCAATGGCCAATCGCGCGCGTTATTAAACGCATTAACCAAACAGCTAACCGATTTATTTAATTTTTTTAATGTGCCCAGCGAGGATGGAACCGTTTGATAATGCTGCTGGGTATGGGAATGGGATTGGGAATGCTGATGCTGCAGCTGTTGATAATCCTCGCTGGCACTATGAATACGTTTGCTCCAAAGCAAACGCAAAGTTTGTACACCACGAAAATCACGAAAGGCACGTGTCTCACAATTACAATTAGTATCGTTTAAGTGATTATGATTATTATTCACACTATCATGGCTAACACTCGAACTTTTCTTTAACCAATTGAGTATAGTCTTGTCTTTACGCGGCGATGCATTCCCATTGCAGCTGGCCGGAGCCGAGGCATCCAATGCTAATGACGGTGATAATGCCATGGCAACTGGAGCAAACATTGATTGGAGGTAGCCACTGCCAATGGAGATGATGATGCTGATGCAGATGCTGCTGTTGCTGTTGATGATGATGATCAGGTTCTGTTTTTCGACCAGCTGTTGGCCAATTTACAAGTATTGGGTATTTGCCTCCAGGCCTGTAAATGTAAGAGAGAAGAAGAGAAAGCTTATGAAAATCTAGGAAAAACATCTTCAATATGCTTTTAGTGATGCATAAATTAAGTTGCCTCAATTATAATCGCATAGTATACTTATATACACGTTTATTCAAGGCGTGGCCGACTGTCAATTATCTTAATATGACAAAGAGGAAGAGAAAACAGGTAAATATCATATATAATATATCAGTAAGGAATTTTGTGTCAAAACCCAAATTCTTTTCATTGTGTTTAAAAAAAATATATAGATAATGCAGATGACTGTTTTGAAATCAGTTTAAATGAACAATTTGACAATAAGAGTGAAAGGTTATGCAGGGTATTCCCGTTTTTTATTTACAAACTGACGAAAAATTTGAATTTGTAAACAGAATGTAATTAAATTGATGTTAAGTTTTTGGTTTTCAATTTAACTCTAATTCTTTTAGCTTATATATGATTACTTTTATATAGTTTTCTCTTTTATCTTAATCAGAGCCTTCGTTTGGGAAAAAAAAAACAAATGATTGTTCTTAGATATTTTTAGTTAAGCAATGACAAAGATAGGATAATAAAAAAGTGATGTCGAGAGGCAAATGTAAACTAATAAATTGTCAATACAAACAACAGTTCTTTAGTCGTAAATATTTATATAAGTTTGTTTACTACTTCTCTGATAAAAACGCATCTTGTAAACAGTACATAATATCAAATCATTAAACAAACAATAAGCTCTTTCAGAATCATTACAAGAAATGATCGATAATTAAAAAGTGTAACGTTTTTTTTCAAACTTTGGCATACTTTTTAAATTCAAATAAATTGCTAAATATGATGTCAACAGATATTATTTGTAATCGTTGTAAAAAAAATCGTTAGAGATTTTCTTTGCTTAGTTTTCAAAAATTTTCAATTTAATTTCATTAAAATCGAATGACTCTACAAGTAATACTGATTCAATTGGAATGATGAGAGATTATAAATTGCTTATTTCTATTTTCAATGTATGCATAAGTGGAGATTAAACTAATTTTTTTATATTTTTTTTGCTTGGCAAAGTGTCAACGCTTCGTATACGTAATCTCGGGTTTTTATATCAATTTCATCAAAGCCTAATTTTACTTAATAATAATGTTGCGGTTGTTGCCGACGGCACCTCACTCTCTTTAGCCATCCTGTACACTTGTTACTTCTTTCTATGCCAATCAGTCAACCAGTCAACAGGTAGAGTATGTGTACAACATTGCGTATGCTTGATATGTTATGACTCTTTTGTCTGTCTATTTGACTGCCTCTGCCACTTGCCTTGGCTTATCGCCTACGATCGATGGATGGTTCGAATGGGTTGGCGCAACACAACCCCCCACACAGACACAGACACATACGCACGCACACACACACACATACTGATGCCACCGTATTGCCACGTCTCTCTTTCCCCCCACACCACTTTTCTTCTTTTGTCACGTTTTTTGTCACACACATATACCAATTATAATGAGCGATTACATAAAAAACAATTTCTTTCGCATACAAATACACACAGATACATATATATAGGAGATGTACCTATACATATGTATGTACATACATACATATACATACATATCGCTTGTATATAAGTTAAGTAAAATGTTTTTTTAAACCGCTTTTGCCATGTGGCAGCTTCTTCTAGCCAACCTTTGTGTTGTCTTCGAACGCGTTAAGAATAACAAAACATAAATAATTAATTTTATTTTTTTTTTGTCCTCTCCACTCCTTCATTTTTTTTTTTGTTTATTTGATTGTATATTCGCATTGCAAAAAGAAGTTAAAATTATTATTATACAATTTTTAACCATAGAAAACGTACCGAGTAATATAAATAAAAAGTGATTAAATTGTTTGATGTTACGCAACCATCTTTTAGGCCAACAAGTGGGAAATTGCCAACGACAACAGCGACAAATAAAGAAATAGCAAAAATAATCAAAATAAAAATCGAATGTTTATTTGTAGTTTGAATGGAAAACTTGATAGAAAATTTAAACCCATCAAGGAAATGCTTCCCATGGCAACTGGAAAGATGTTTGCTTCCTTTTTCTTTTTGCAAAGTTGCAGAAGATTCACAGGAAATATGTTGTAGAGACATATTTATTTGAAAATCAGTTAAATAACTAATTAACTATTAAGGTCTACAATTGAATAATATATTTATAAGATTACTATTCATTTATAGATGCAATGAAGTTTTAAAGATTTGGAACATGACCAGAAAATGAATAACATAGAAATTAATAAATTATTAAAAAATAAAATAAAAGTCAAAGCTAAATCAAGCATAATTATAACAAATAAATGTTACAATTATAATATTAAATAAAAATCAGAATTTTGTAAATAATTGTTAAGAAAAAGTATGTGAAACATTGCTTTGGCTGGTTTTTAAGTAGGTTTTAGCCAATATAAAGATGCAGCTAAAAATTATACGGGTCTAATCAAGTTCCAAAGCGGTTGTCATTTGGCATATGATAATTCCAATGCCTTCTATATATAAATATATATACATATACGTATATGTATGTACATCTAAGGCCAAAACTGACAACAGTCACTCAGCCTCAGTCTTACCTCATTGACGGCGGTCAACAACATTTTGGCCTGGCCCATAAAAATGCTTAGCATATTAAACACAGTCAAAAAAAAAAAAAAAAAGAAAGAAAATAAAACAAACTGGAAACCAAAAACCGAAAAGGAAAATGTAAACAATTGAAATATAGACAAATGAATAATAAATAAATAAAAGTGAGAAAAACAAAAACAAAGAAAAATGAAATCAGCATAAAGAAAAAGAAACGATCTGAACAGAAAAAAATAAATAAATAAAAAATAAATGTAAAGAGGCTAAGCTTAGGCTTATAAAAAGATATGCAGCAGCTCAGCAGCTGCACCTGCCATACAAATTTTCTATATGCATATTTGTATGCCTATAAATATATCAAGAAATAGAGAAAGAGAGAGGGTAAGTGAGGGGAAAGAGATGTCTTTTGATATATGTAAATTACTGACTTTTCAAAACGGATGCATATTTTCTTTTCTTTTTTAAATTAAAGAAAATACCATAATCTTTTTCGAGTCTCTGAGACAGAGAGAGAGAGAGAGATTTTTCACATTGTTGTATTAACTTATTGACAGATTTAGTTTAAAGTGAAAGTGACACGAAAAGGGGGAGCGGGAAGGCCAAGAGTTGCGGTGCTTTCGATAATACCAGATCGAAGAAAAAGAATTAACGATTAGACACGCAACAAAGAAAAAAAATAAATACTAGAAATAATCTGCTTTTGAATGGCCAGCTAAGGTTGGCATTGAGGGGGGTAACAGAGAATGCGGAAATAGAATGCCAAGTAACTGGAATCACACCGAAAGGTATATACCCTATGCTATAATATATGTGTATATGTATATAAATTACTATAACTTAATTTATCGAACAAAAAACATTTTCTTAGTGGAAATTTGTCTTGGAAATATTTTGAACATTTATCCGAATATAAGCATTAAAAAATCGATAAAAAACCTTTATAGTTCAACGACAACATCGATCAATTGATTAGATAGACAAAATGAATGGAACGCTATGTTGATCAAGATGTTTTTATACCCCTGCTGTAGGGTATAATAATCTAAAAGAAGAAATATTTTAATTTCTACAAATTAACAAAATCAAAAGAAAATTTATTGCCATTTGGCAACAACAGCAACAATACAGCCCATTAGAAATGTGAAAGTTAATTTGAACTTTTCCTTTTTTCTTTATGTTTTTTTTTGTTTTGTTATTTTTTGTTTTTTTATTTTTATTTTTTTTATAATCTTGTGTCTTTCTAACTTTGAAGCTAATGAACTGTCTGCGGTTAAGATTTAAAGTTTAGGAATGCTTGAAAGACAATTTAGCCGGTGCTTTAACTGATTTGTGTTTTAACTGTTGTTGAAGCACTTTAATGAAAATATTTTTTTTTGTTTTATCACCTTCTGCGAGTTTACATCATTTTTAGTTGAGGACCTTCGGTTGACTGTGTTTTTCCGCACCTTTTCCCCATTTGTTTAGTTTGTTTGGCGCGTGTGGGTTTCCCAGGTAACCCATCAACCTGCTCAGCTCTAGACCAACTGAACAGGTCTAGCTATTTGTTTGGCTAGTCCAACCCTTGGCACAAGGCTAAAACACACCCTTAACCAATTCGTTTCGGGTTGTGTCTTGATATGCCAAATTAAGCGTAAACAAAAACCCACCAGTGGGTCGATAGTTCTCCCCCATTATATACATAGGAAAAAAAAATAAGTTGGGAATGGATTAGGAAATGGGGCGGAGAAGGTGGTTAGATTTCACTATTATCATTTGGGGAGCGGAGGGCTAAACAGTGGTGCGGAAATGTTCACCAAGGGATTTCAATGAGCATTATGATAAAAGAAAAAACACATTAACACAGAAATTAAATACATATGGACTAATAATAAATTTGTAAAAAAAAAATGATTAATAAAACACAAAAATTCTATCAATAGAATTATGTAACAATATTTTTAGTGCAAAAACTCACTTTCCTTAGACTATTTCAATTACCTGTAGCTATAGGGTATTACCTAAGTTATCGCAAAAGGGCAACAAATGCTTTATTTATGAATAATTGAACAGTCAATGTCATATTTCTTTATTCGTTAGTGGAAAGCACAAAAGATCTTGGAGACCTTCCTATTATAAAACCACCAAATTTGGGTGGGTGAGAGCGCACGTGCAGCAGATACCTTTCCGTGGCATTAACAAACAATCTGTCTACTCATTTGGCATTCTCATTTATATAACCAATGCCCAAACGTTCATATACATACATATATGTATATACATATGTGAATCTATTTAAAATCGGAAACCTGGGTGGCGAACACCGACTTCTAAATGGCATTGGGTGTTGGGTCTTGATGTGGTTATGAGTCTATCATTTAAATGAGTTAAAAAAGAAAAAAAAATTGCATCCCTTCCTGGTACAAAGATTTATCCACATTTATATTGTGGGTGCACCATTTCCTTTTTTAATCTACCCCATTATGCTGTACACATTCAATTTGTTAAATTGATGTTGCCATAAATTTTATCATGTTGATTAGCCTTTTGATTTTTACACTAATTTGATGTGAGTCAGTCTAATCAAAATATAAAACTTTTTTTTTCAGTTGCAAATTTAGAGATAAGGCAAATGTTGCATTGCCTCTATATGTATGTATACACATATGAACATATGTAGATATATAAGGTTTTAAAACATTTTGTAAATTGCACATTAACTGCATTCCAAGAGCCGTTGCAAAAGAACCGCAAACCCAAAGACGTCAAACTCAATTGGAGGCTAACCGCATAAGGCACAGAGGCGTATAATTAGCTTGCAGCATGAAATAACAGAAAACAAAACAGAATGAAAAACATGTAGAACATGTCTATAAAATGATATGCACAACGGGCTCAACCTCTTTCTCTCTCTCCCCGCTCTATTCCTCTTTCCTACAACTAGTTAACCGTAAAGCCAAAGAATCCGCCAAGAGGTCACTTGACAGAGGTCAAGACAGATAAAAAAAAAAAAACAAAATAAAAACGGAAAAAAAATACCAACAACAGCAACAACAATATAAAAGAAAAATGACAAAATAACAAATAGCCGGAGAGTCAGGCTACAACTACAATTTATCTAGAAGTTTTCATACCCTTTAAGAATACAGTTGGGATCACTGGGAATAAGATATCCTACAATAATGGTTGAAATGGATATTTTATAAAATTAAGATTAGTTAGCTTTTCCCTAATAAAAGTAATCCTAGGACCGTGGGAACTTTAAGACACAAATTTCAAATTCAAATTTATAAACATCAATTTAAATAATATTTAAATATTTTTCCGATCCATATATCGGTAAATATAGGTATTGGTATTCCTTCAATTATAATTCAATTAGAATATGTGAAAATCAAAAGAGATTGACGAGGATTATGTGTGTGTCCTATAAATTTGATGGACTACTATGTGTTTCCCCTCTTTGCATTGCATACTTATACATAAATTGAATAGGCCACATATTGCAAGAGTATTGGTGCGTTATAATGAAGAACGTCACTCAAAGTCAAAACAGTTAACAGTTAAAATTGCAGATCATCATTTTCTTTTAATTACCATTAAGATTGAAACCAAGAGTCCAAATCCATGCATATATATGTATGTATGTATAGTTAATCCACCAATGAAACGAAGAAGAGGCCAGAATAAATAGCATTCAGATTGAAAAAAAAAGTCAAAACAATTTTGGGGTATATGCGCAATCGACGGCAGGCGGGAGTCGATCCTCGACTTGGGCCTGTTCTTGGTGAAATTTTTTCGTCTAGTTTTTTTTTTGTTTTTGTTGCTGGAGATGATGCTGTTGGGTCTCTGTTGGTTTATGCTGTGTATACCACAAGTATCTGTATCTACACACATATGTGGAATTTTTGCCAAGTGGTTTGGCTAGATTCTTTTTCTTGTGGGCGTTTCACTTTTGCCCAGCCCCAACTTTCATTTCAGTTTGGCACACAGAAAACCAACACACTAATTCGTTAAAATTCTAACACCTATAGCACTTGTTTTCTTTAATCTTTTGTTATTTCAATTTAAAACTTAACAATTAACCAAAAACAAAAAAACAAATAAAACCACACACAAAAAAAAATATATTTGTATCCATGGGAAGCACGCGCCTAAGTTAACTGCGAACACCAACTGAAAAAGCCGTCTCCGATGCACGACAACCGCCAAGCAACTGAAACTAAGGCAGAAGCATTGGCAGGCAAAAGCAGAAGCAGAGAGCCGAAGCTTCAAGCGAAGCTCTGATTGTTGATGGTCGCCGTCGATAATGTGAAGAAAGAGAGTAGGCGGCCCAGAGAGAGAGAGAGAGTGGGAAAGAAAAAAAAGAGAGCAAGAGGGTGAGCAGTGGTAAGCCTGAGAATTAGCAGGGCCGGCTGACTTATCAAGAAAATTATATTAAAATAAAGTTTACATTAATATACATAGATCATTCAATATTTGAATGATTTTGATTTAGAATAAAAATATGATCTCCCTTTTAACAACATTAATACAAATAAGAAAACTTTTTCGGTTTAATCAGAGATCAACGAGCGTCTGTTGATCACTGCTTAAACCGGTCCTGGCAAACTGAAGCTCAAACAACAACCGTTTGTGTGTAAGTGTGAGAGTGTGAGTGCGAGCGTGACTGCTGCCGCTATCGCTGCCAGTGCTGCTGCAGCTCCAATTGGAATTGGCGTTTGGTCTTGCATTCTTGTGTGCATTGACTTTTGGTGCTGGTGCTGGTTCCTCCTGCATGCTGACGATGCTGCATGCTGACAATGCTGCATGCTTGCCTACTGCATTTTGTTCTGATTCGGTTAACCATTTCACTTGAGGCATGCGACCCACAAACCAAATCTTCTTTCGTTCGTTCGTTTGGCTTGGCTTGGCGGATACTTTTCAATCAACAGAACAGGCGATGTTCTTTGTACTGATCGTTCATTGGCTTTTCTTTCACATCTTCCTTCTCATCCTACTCTTCTGCCCATGGACTTTAATTAGCTAAACAAATTTTAATTAAGTGGCAAACGCTTCTAATTGATTCTCAAGCTGAAGGCTTTGGCATAATGTAAAAAAAAAGTCAGAGTAAATCACATTAGATACACGGCGGAAACTGGTTTTATGACGAAAGACAAAACAAACAAAAACCAAAACTAACGAAAAGCAAAAAATTCAATACCAGTTCTTTTCCCCAAGTTCAAGACGAAAAGAGACAGCATAATAACAAAACGCAGCAATTCAAATACAAAAGTTAAAGCAAAATAAAACACAAATACACTGAGAGAAAACAAATGTTTGTGCTATAGGAAATTTAAATTGTTTACTTAAATACATACATTTATGCAACAAATGTTCTTTAATACATTTTTCAGTATAATATAACGCTTTTTCTTTATCATAAAGATCGCTTTTCTAAAGATTATTAAACATATATTTTCAGAAGAGTTCATTTTCTTACTTATAATAATAATCTAATATAATTATCAGATTGTTAAAGGTATTTAACAATTTTGCACGTATCAAGTAAACGTAAAGTTTCTGGCGTTAGCATTATCAATATATGTATGTCTATATCGGAAATCATTATGGATTAAAAAATGCAATAGATCTTCAACAGATTTTCACCAACTAACCAAACTTATGGTATTTACCGAGAAGAACAACCAGATCTCTCAAATGGAACTAGATCGAACCATCTAATTATCCTGCTTTAGAATAGTATTTATTCTTTACTACTAGAACTTTTAATAATTTCAATTAATTCGATAATCTATTCAATTGCAAGTATCAACATTATCGCATTAACAATACATAAAGTAAATAAATATGTAAATATAAAAATTGAGAGGCAAAGTTTCTCTTCTTCTTTTTTTCTCTGTGCTTTTGCGTTCGATTCACGTTGAGGGTGGAACTTATATTACCGTTAAAATTTGTAAAGCTGGAGTTTCGCAAGGCAAAAGCGCCAAAAAACGTTTTTTTTGTTCGACCTGCAAACCTGGTTTTCAGTTTCATTCAATTGCAACGCAACAAAAACTGCAACAGCAATAGCAACAACATCTAGCTGCTAACAAACATGGACCTGTCAGTACGACACACACACACACAGACACACTCTTATACACAGATAAACACACACATGTATGCATAATAGGGGCATCATCATCATCATCAAGATCAAGCTCCCTCTGCCTCTATTTATGAGCTGCAACAAGCAGTCACATTCAACATGTGGCAAGCTTCACTTGTATCTGTATCTGTAATTTGCATTAAGTGGCTGTATCTTTTTCCTTCCATGTGACTCTTTTTGCTCGGCCCCTTTTTTTTTTGTTTCTACTTTTTGGTGGGGCAACGGGGCGTATGCGAAACAATGAACATTAATCATTCAGCAGCTGCTGCAAAACTTTAATTATCGTTACCATTCCGAAAAAACTGACGAAACCAAAAAAAAATTTAAAAAAAAACTAACTTAGGAAAATCCGATTTGTAGTTTTATACCCTAGATTAATAGGGTAAATTAGGTTTGTTCAAAAATATGCCAATATACTCTCCATACTAAAACTTAGTGACTAAAAAAGTTATCAGATATTTGTGTAATATTTAAACTGACAATCAGAATGCGTGACATGACAAAGAGTATTTTTAAGTCGGCGATTCGCCTTTTTTTTTTGGTCTATTTAATTTATTGTACAACTCATTTGATATGTTGCCTGTTGTGTTGGTGTTGGTTTTGCTACCTCTGTCGCTGTGAGAAGAAACTGAAACGAAACGAATTTCGTGCAACTTTCCAACTGTCACCAATTCGACGCCTTAATGCATGCAGTTTTTCCCCTTTTTCCCTGCTGACTTTGGTTACCCTATACTATCTATTGTTAGATGAATTGGGGTTGGGGAACTTGATGAAATGAATGGCCTTGTTCGGCCGTTTTCTTGGTTTGGAGTCAAATCTCTTCTTCTTATTAAACGTGATTTGTTTAGAATTTATATTCAGCCACGTACTTGATGGCTGACCACCGAACGAACACTAATGGAATCGTGTTTTATCAAAGAAAATGTTAAATAAGACCAGCCCAGCCCGTATATCTTTTAATTACACAACAAAAACAAAAAATGTGAAATTGTGTGAAAATTTTTTTGTATGTAACAGATTTCAATAAATTGTAATAATCTCATGTCTTACATATTGAGACGCCAACAATGAAAAATTCCATTTAAAATTCCGCAAAAACTTATATATAAATCTACAATCTTTGTTAATATAGTGGCCCATGATAAGTTTTAACTGCTTCTGACCGATTACGATTGGTTTAGAGTCAATAAAGGAAAAATTTTTTAATTGAAAAGATATAATTATTCCATTAAAATTGTTACTCTTAAAGATATCAGCAATTATATCAGTTAAAGTTTGATCAAGGTTTGTAGCATCTTTTATATCCATCCGACTTAAGTCGGATTGAAAACTTAATTAATGTAAGCGAACTCTCTCTAGGTCAATTTATGAAATTTGGTAGCAAGTCATAGTCCATTTGCCTCTAAGCCCACACACATTTTGGCCCAGTTTATTGTGACTGCCAAATTGAACAGCATTGAACTATATACATAGAATGCTTGAAAAAAAAAAAACAAATACCGAATACAAAAATAACCATATAGTATGTGAAATCATTGTCACACGACTCACACGAAAATGCCAAATGCATATTAATGAGATACTTTTTGCCTGCCGCTGCTTCTCCAGGGGAATTTCACAAAATTAACTGGCAAAAGAAACCAAAAAAAAAAAAATTGCCAAGAAATTTAGGTACCCCAAAAAAAGAACCTGATGGTGACGATGATGATGATGATAATGATAATAATGATGATGACAAGCTTCCTTCGCATTGGCATTCAGTTGCAGGTTAACTGAACACACTTGATCAATCCATCCATCAATCAATTGTTATCGATAGTTAACATTTTCACATTGAGAAATGTCACGAACTATTTCTCGTCTTTTTTTTTTAATTTTATGTTTTTGTTTACCTGTGATGACGTGTTTATCAACTTTAATTTAACCATTTTCCGTTTTCTCAATATTTATACTTAGCATGGCAAAAAAAAACTGCTGACTATTGACGAATGAGTGAAAGAGGGATAAGGGGAAAACTGAAATGGATGGACATCGACAATATGATACCCTCTATACAATGAACCAACCTTTAGGAAACCAATATACCAATCTTATTATAATGAAAAACAAATATTGATTAAGTCTCTTAATCAGTAAGTTCACAATAATTGCTAAACTATTTTAAAAAAAATCTCTGACCTACTTACCGAAACCGTATCGTTAATTGTTTACACTTGGTTTACTTTTCTTTAACTTGACTTAAGTTTGAATGATTTGAAATTTAATAATTCAAATATTATTTATCTTAATATCAATGGATTATTTTTACTGTTTTTAAAAGTGATCTAATCAATCTATGACTGCATAATTTGTGAGACTGCAGCAGTTGCATTGTCTGATAACATAAAAACAATCTTAGACTTGAGAACAAATTTTTAATTGTTTTTACTTGAAAATAGATTAATCATAGTATATTTATAGTGATTTTTATCTTGCCTAATATTGACCCAAGATTATGGGGTATAGAGTGCAGTATATGTAGCAAATGGTCAAACAAAGTTCATTGGCTGATACATCGAATGCATTCGGTCTGCAACTGAAACTGAAACTAAACCTGACCATGGAATTTTATGAAGCACTGTGTCTACTGCTACAGCTACAGGTTTTTTTTGTTTTTTCTTTATTTTTTTTTCATTTTCTTGGACCAGACTGGACCATGTCGCCATTCAATGAGCATTCAACGCTTTCTTAAACGTGATGCCACGGCAATGAGTCAGAGGCACAGGAATGCCCGATTTGTGGCAATATTTCCGAATTTTGACTTGAAGCTAATTTCATGAATTTATCTGTCAGCAAATTGTTGTTGAGCTTTAGCTACACCTTTCAAATTGCTAACATAATTATAAATATCTATGAGATACAAAATGTACAATTACCACCCACGCGACCCAATTTTCTTATGCCAGTGGGCGTAGATCGGAATACGAATTGTATACACTATATACATACATACATATCCAGTTACTTGGATATAAACAATAATTATAATTGTTATGCAAATCAGACGAAAGGTAAAGAAGCTGCAAAACAAACAAACAACGTACAAACAAACGCAACATGTTGTGAGATCATTAAAAAAAAAAATGAAAATGGAAAGTGTCTAATAAGTTGCTTTTCGCCTTTTTCCTGCATAGCATGATTATATATACATACATACATATATACTATACTATATAATTTTGCCACTACCAAATGGAATGTGAGAGTCTCTGTATGTGTGGCATAACTATATTATTATACTTATTATGTTATCTGTATAAAACGGAAGTCATATTGCATTTGTCATTTAAACAATAACTTAATGGTTAATGTTGGTTAAATCTAGTTTATGCTTCATATTCATAATTCAATCAGTTTTATAGTCAGACAACTTTTTGTAAGCAAATGCTGTAATGTTGTAATATTTCTATATACGTTCATATGATCTATCTAATCTGACTTATCTGGAGCAAAGAGAATATTAAATGTTGTTATTTAGATAGGGTTTATCATGAATAATAAATCTATATACATATATGTATCTATATCTATATCTTTGAAATTAAAATAAAAAAGTATGGTAGGTTTAGCTTTAGGGGCTCGAATCTGTTCTCAGAAGCGATAAAGCTAAAATAACAACAACATCACCTAATGAGATGACAAAGTATACGAGAATGAATCAATATAATAATATAGGCCATATATTATACAGTTTATGTGGTATAAAATTGTTGTACTTCATTTCAAAATATTATTATTTTCATTGTTTAGAAATCTCATATATCATAGGATATTACTGCAAGAGAGAGAAAGAGAGAGAATAGCTTTCAATTGGACCCAACCTTTATTTATTTTTTGCAGCTTTCTAAATCAACCAACTTGTGAATTGCCAAAGAAGGGCGTAAACAAGTAAGAAAATACCAACAACAAACTTCACAACACGATCATAAGATGCTAAAGCTAAAGAAGAGCAATATCTATAAAACAAATACCACAACAACAAATGGTATGAATCAGCCAAGATGTAGCAAGCCATTGTCCAGTGGCTTAGTCAGAAGGGGTCTTACCATACATTTAATTTATTTAATGTTCAGTATTTAAAACATGAAATTGATCTGGTTAAACTGGCTTTGCTATTTTGACGTTTTTCCTATTTGAAAAAAAAAAATATTCCGCAAACATTTTCGAAGGGTTCTAATAGAAATCTAAAGATCACGTTTGTTATTGCTCAATTTATTTATTTAATGATTATTTCGGCCACATTTGATATCGTTAAATAGTTATCTGATATTATGTAGGGGTTCCAACCCCTCTATTGAAGGTTGTTTTTATGATTGCATTGATTATCCCCCAATGAACGTCAAAGAAATTTGTGTTAGGGATGATATCGAAACTGAATATATGATATATTAGATCATATGAATTATGTATTTTAATTGGAGGAATTCCCCTTAATATCTACTACTCTGATTTATCCGTTTTTTTCCTTTTTTTTATAATTATAATTCCAAGAAACATATGATGATAAGCCAAGAAGCCTTCATTACTGTTGTATTTTTGTGCTTTTATCAGTTTCCCCCCATTACACAAAAGAAAAAAAAAATATTATTGTTATATGACGCTAAACATTGTACATTAGCGCACATATGTATGTATGAATGTACATTCATGTATGTAGGTATGTATAATATATAATGAATGTATATCAATATATATTGCATTCAATAACAGCAACAAAAGAAAGAAAAAAATGTAGATATAAATAAAGTGTTATCAGCACCATTTCTTTTCTTTTTTTCTTTTTACATACTTATATATTATGATGACTTACATTTTGATGGCCGTTTGTTTTCTCTGTGATGTGGAATATCCAAAATTTATGTATATATATACGATATATAGATGTATGTATATATATATATATATAATAGAAAAAATGGCAAATTTATACAGCTTTAAATCAATCAACTCTTATTAGTTATTATGTAAAAATGTATAACAAAGATTTTAGCATTGTTATTGTTATACAAATTAGCGGGAGATTTCATTGAAGAAACTTTCTCATGGCATTGTTGCCAGGGGGTGGTCTGGCCCCACAACTTGCCACAATTTGTGGCGCCATCATCACAAAATCCACACACAAATACACTCAGACACTCTTTTACTATTCTTTTGCCGTTGCTGGTTAACCCAATTAAATTGCTAATGCATCCATCAATCACGTTGCACAATGCCAATTGATTTCGATAACAATTAACAGAAAGAAGAAAAACAAAAAAAAAAAATGAAAATAAATATCTACATATAAATAAGTTCACAATTAAATAAAACAAATCGGTGTACTATATATCAGAGTAAATTGCTTTTTGCCACTCTTTCGATCACGTTCGCGGGCTTTGGTAGACTGACTGACTGACTGAGTGACTGAACCGACTCAACCGAAATGTTGTGATTGTGTGAGAGAGCCATCACAATGGGGGCTGGCATATCGAAATCCGAATGCGAACGACAAAGCTTTGACTCCATGAAGCTTTGGCCTAACGATGGGCATGGGTCAGCAGCATAAGCACCAGACGAAGGCTCTCCGGAACAAGTCCCTCAAAAATAAAAGCATTACCGTCTCTCTCGATCAATTATTATCAGTAGTTAGTTAGTAGTAGTAATAGTGAAGCTTTCCTTGGGGCTATAACAGTACTTGTCAAACTGTGACCTCATTCTTTCGTTTCAAAATAAACAGGGTATTTCATATCACATGATTGTAAAGCTTTGTGTCCCCATTTTATCTTTGTGTTCCATTTATTTTTTTTGCTGTTCAACTCAAGAAAAATGTACCTACCAATACATATATATATATATATATATATACATTATATATATACATATATATGTATATAAAACCTGCACCGTCATGCTGATCAAGAATCCAAAACACGTTCACTTACACCTGGTTGAGATCAGACTCCAATCAGTTTTTTATTGCCTAGAGACCATCTTCTCCATTGGCACATTAGAAAGTAAAGTAAAAAAAAAAACACCAAAGATGTTCAATCAAATTGCTCTAGCACATGGACGTAGTAAACTAAAAAGCTAATGGAACAAAAAGGGTTTAAAATAAACCTTAACATAAAATTTTTCTATATAAATCATCAACTTGTCCCAGCCGTGTTGTTGGGGGAATTCCTTACAAATGAGACACATATGTAGCTTCGTATGTAGAAAATAGGGGAAATTTTTTTTTTAACAAATTAAACAGATAAATATTACCAAAATGTTGATGGACTTTTTATGACTCAGCCTAACCAAATGGCAAGTTTTCATCTATAGTTCTCATGGAATCAGAGAGATAAATAGACGAACATTACTGCTGATTCAAAGTATATATACAATATATGTATATATACATATCTAATAATAAAAACAACAAAAGATAAAACAAAAAAAATGTAATCTTACCCCTGTTGTAATATGATTCTGGTTGGTTACGCCAATGCCGCCAATATGGGTGCCTCCAACTGGCCATCTCTGCTTGAAAATTGACCAAAAGTGAGCGTTTTACTTTTGCCCAATTTGTGTTGTCCAAGTTGTCAGACAGGAAGATGTGAAAGTAAATGCTCACATGGATAGAATGGCAGTGAAAATGATCCAG
This sequence comes from Drosophila emarginata, assembly GCA_037075365.1. Taxonomy (NCBI): domain Eukaryota; kingdom Metazoa; phylum Arthropoda; class Insecta; order Diptera; family Drosophilidae; genus Drosophila; species Drosophila emarginata. The sequence continues at coordinate 1,512,292 of JBAMCD010000014.1, read as the reverse complement.
CTGGAGCATGTGTGGCATGGCAATTATTATCAGCAACACTTCCTGTTCGAAAATTGGCAAATCTAGGCAAAGAAGAAGACTCGTTTTAGATTGTTAGCCACATTTTTTTCTGTTTTTTTTTTTTGATTGTTAGTTTGTGTGTTAATATGATTTTTTTTTCAGCATTTAACAAATTCTCAATTTGAGAGAAGAATTAGCAGAGAATCGATGATTTCATTTTTATCCCAAAAAGTATGCAATTCATTTCAATTGTATAATTATTTATTTCATATTTTTTGTTGGTAGATATACATACATATACCGATTTTTGACAGGTCTTTTCCATTTTCTTTAAATTTGTTGTGTTTTGATTTGATTTTCTTTTTTTGAAAAGGAAAGCCAATATATATATATATCTATTTATGATTTTAACATGCTACTTACTTACTTGGTGCAAAGTTGTGTGGAAACATTAAAATGTTGTTATTAGAGTAAAAGTTTAAGATTTTTGTCTTTTGTTTTCATAATTTAACCGCATACACACATCTCTCTCTTTCTATTTCTCTCGCTTGTTTATTTAGTAATAGTTAGTAAAATAGTTTTGTTTGTTTGTTTGTTTTTTTTTTTTGTTGGTTTTTGCATTTATCACTCTACGTTCAATATCATATATTGGTGCGAGAAAAAGTGCATTGTATATAATAGTATTAAATTATTTTTGAGTCATTATCAAATCAATGAAATTGCATTTAGTTATTTTGCAGAGACTCAAAAAAGTTTTCCATCAAATGTTAAATCATGTTTGTTTCGTTTTTTAAAGGCTAATTACAAATTTTTGCAAAAAACATTTTATGGGTTTAGTTAAAACATTTCAAATTCAATTCTCATTTCCATTTGCACTTAGAGTTGATATTAATTGCCAATGGAACAAAATATATAAAAAAAAACCCACACACTAGATATATACATATATATATATATATATATATATATGTAAAGTGTACCTCACTATATATATATATTTATTTATATAAAACACTTGTTAAATATTTAACACACATTGCATATATGCTTCTTCTTTATCTATGTGTTCATCATCTTTATTTTATAAACAAAAAATATGATTAACTAAGGCAAACAAAAACATATTCTGAATAATTATTTGAAAAGAAAATCTTGCTTCTTTTTTTCTCTTACGGTTTTTGAGATAGTTTAGTCATACAAATAGCGATATAGATTTATCGATCTGTATATATATTTATATGTTTTTATATTGGTGTGTATATAATACAATAAAATAAATATTAAACATAAAATTTATAATAAAATTAAGAAATTGTTGGCTTTTATTCAAAATTTTACTCATTTTAAATGTTTTGTGTGTGTGTGTGTGTCTGTTTGTTTTTATCATTCTTCTTTCTTGGTTTATATTTACTAGATAATGCTCTTTAGTTTTACTTTAAAGATTTGTTGTGAGTTTATCGTTTTTTTTTCTTTTTGTTTTTATATATCTTTGTTTTGCTAACACTAAACAGTTTTCTCGTGTTATATTGATGTAATTTTACTAAACTAATATTTAACATTTCATTTTCAATTTCACACAATGCACTTAACAAACTTGTCGTCAGCAAAAAAATATATGTATACATATATATATATAAATCATCATATCAAAGAGTCTGCCCAACTTTTGCATCTTCATCTTGTTCATTATTACAAAATATATAATCGTAAATAATATTCATCTTCACCATTATCATTATATCCACTTTTCTAATCGGTCCATGTTGAACTTAAGTTGAAATCGCATCATTGAGTAGAGCATTCAGTTCCCGAATGTGCTGGGCCTTTGATCCGGTGGCTGTCGAGGCGCCACAGGCGCGTCCAACATAGCTACAAGGGGCAACAAGAAGGTGGCAAAAGATATTGTAAAATTAACATTCGATTCAAAGTAGATCGTTTCCATATTGTAAGTAAGTATAAACATTTGTTTCTTCATATGTATCGTGCACTAAATTTTACTAATTCTTTTTGGTTTTAGCACAGTTTGTTTTTTTTTTTTTTTTTTGATTTAATGGAAAATGTTCAATGAATTTGAAGAAAGGAGGTTAGAGCAAAAGCGAATAGTATTAGAAGTATGAAACAAATGAAACAAACATTTTTTTTGACCAAATGAGCCACCAGAAGTCAAGGACAAAATACACATACATATTAGGGAAGAGTACAAGAAAAAAAAACTCGGCTAAACCCTTGAAACATGAATTAAAACCACTTAATGAGTAAATCTTTAAATGGTAAAGATTTATTCCTGCAAGACTATAAAAATAAATGGCCTTAATAATTTGGATATCAATATATCCTATACCAATGGACGAACTATTAAAAATTAATTAACAATTCATTTTAATACAGAAATAAGAGTCCACTCCAACCACCCAGTGTATAAGTTAATTGGCATGGAGTAACATCTTGTATCTCATAGAATTTGGGGAATCTTATAAATGGGTCAGTCAGATAATTCCAATTCGCAGCATTTTAATTGATTTATTACTTTATTGTAATCAATCAATCAATCAATATGCATATATAGAGCTAATATAATAATCAAAGACGGAATCTCATTCCATTTTATTGATAATTTAATTTTACAATGATTCGAAAGAGACCAATTTTATGTCATTTCAATACGAAATAATTGACATCTATCCAAGCGTTTACAGCAAATTGCTTTAGATGAAATGGTATATGAGGTCTATTTAGATGGCATTTGTTTAGTTTTGTTGTATGATTGATTTGCATATAAAAACAAATTTTGTTACAATTATACAAACAATTATTAAACAATATCAGTTAGTTTTCAAAGTTAGGGCAATAATAAAATCAAAAAATATCGGGCAAAACAAAAAAAGAATTCAAATCAAAAACAAGAGACGAAACTTGCGCGTGCTTTTTGAAAGAAAGTAAAAACGAAAAAAAATAATAAAATATAGAAAGACAAAAGAACAGAAAACACATTTTGGATAGACAGAGAAGGGAGAAACGAGTAGTGCAATAGATTATAGATTATAGTAAGAGGATAAGTTAGATAGAGATTATTATTATTAGAGATTATTAAGTATTAGAGATTGAGAGTAGTTGTCGAGTTTCTTTGAGGAGGTTCATGAGTTAAACATAAACATTCGTTAAAGTAAAATTAGAATGGCAAAGGAAAATCAAATCAATTGAAGAAATATTTGGTATTTCTTTTTTGTTTTGGTAGTTGCTGCACACAGATATATAGAGATACGAGTAGTAGGTTTAGGTAGAGAGAGAGTAAGTAGTAGTTGCTTTTTTTTTGTATTTTGTTTTTTTTTTATTCACATCGCGCATCGATTTGACGATATGATGGTTTACCTAATTTTGCGTCCGGTTTTCGATTTGCGTACACCTGGGGCAGCCGCAACGCCTGCGGGCCTATTGAAATCGTTTTTGACATTCTTTAAATCGAAATGCTTGGCGGCATTAAATTTGCCAGAGATCGAAGAGTCGCCGCCGATCTGAGATTCGTTACTATTATCTTGTGTTGGGCTGGATGTGAACATGCGACTTAGCCAGGGTTTCGATTCAGAATTTGAATTGGATTCATTATTAGTAGTATTATCGGTAGTAGAAGTAGTAGTAGTTGTATTGGAGTAGGAGGATTGTTCTTCGCTTTGGCTGTAACAATAACACATAACACAGAGAGAAAGAGAGAGACAAAGAGAGAGAGAGAGATAGGATTGTTTTGTGGTTTTGGTTTGGTTTCTTGTTTTGGATATTTAATTCTTGCCAATTTTATATTTATATATACATATATATATATATATGTACATTTATCGATATACATATATATATATATAATATAATATATATATACTTTATATACATCGAACGGATGGGTCTAAAGGATCTTAAGGATAAGGATAACAAATATTTTCTTGCTTTTCATAAATTGGTTGTAGTTGTTTTTGTCATATCAATTAGTAAAACAAAACGAAAACAAAAAAATATATAAAAAGAAAAGAAAAAACATAACACAAGAAAAAAAAACAAAAAAAATACAGTGAAACATTTGGCCTAAACAAACGACTGATGGAACGAACAATCGTATCGAATTGTCAATTCATGTTTCACTGTCTGTTCTTCTATTCCGAAATCAAAAGTCAAATGATATATATATATATATGTTTATATAGTCAAAAAGCCATGCAAAGTAAACGAAATGGATATGATAGATAATCTGTGTGTGATTAAGAATGAAGCCAATTTGCTGATGTTCTTCTAAAACTCGCTTGGAGTATTATAAAATATCAATTTTTCGAGTGAAACTTTATGAATATGCTCAAAAAAAAAAAAAAAAATAAAGAATAAAAAACATAGAAAATAACTGAAATATTAAAAAGAAATGTGGATGAACAGAGCGAAGAGTGAAGATGAAAGAGAGGTAGATAATTCTCCATACTTTCTATAAGATCTTAGTCTAAACTACAATACTAGAGAAAGACAGAGAGAGAGAGAGAGAAAGTTTGATCGCAGCTAATATTGAAGAAAATGATAAATAGTTAGTAACAGGTGGAAACGTTTTAGCAAACTAAAATCAATCAAGATATAGTGCCAAAAGCAAAGTGAGATAATGAGAGTGCAGATCAACTAAAATTCAATTAAATGAATATCGTTTAATGCAATCAAATAGTGAATAAAATATTATAGTAATAAAGTGGAAAGTAGATACGGAATAGATAGTGAAATCAAACAAAAAATAAGTGCCTTAAAATAGTGCACAAATAAGAAAGAGATAGAGATAAAAACAGAAAAAAAGAGACAGACAGAGAGAAAGAGAGACTGTTTGTGTATGTGAGAAAAAGAGAGACAGAGAGAGAGAGAGAGGGACCGAATAACTTCGGCTATGCCGTCAAGTTTTCTACTTTTGCAAATTTACAATTTTAATTTGATTTAGTATCAAATAATTATCAGTTATATATACATATATATATTTATGTCTGTATCTTTGCAAGAGTATAAATAAAGATATAAAGAAATATATAAGCCAGGAGCAAATCAGCTGCTTTCAAAATCTTCAATGATTGTATGGGTTCAAAGGGCGTGGTTGGATCATAGTGCATAATTATGTCTACTTATTATATTGGACACCTACCTGACATCGCGGCTGTGATTGAGAGCGGTAAGGAAACGTGGCTGGACATAGGTCCAGCAACCCTGATTCTTATGCTCTTCTTGGGCCCAGACAAGTTCAGCATTCTTGTATAAATTGGCCTGCTCCTTGACCAGGTCGAAGGGGAAGGGCGAGATCTGTGTATGGTATAGACAAAAAAATTTTTTTTAAATAATGCCAATTGATAAACTTAATTATAATAACAATAATGATAATGATTTCACTTACCTGCTCCACACGCACAATGGCAATATCACTCTCCAGTTGCTTTTCAGTGCGAATCTTGGTCAGATCGTAGTAGACGCGACCCGTGCAGAAGACAACCTTCTTAACATTGCTGGCATTTTGTCCAGCTGGGCCATTATCAGGTATGATGCGCTGGAACTCACTGCCCTCGCTCATCTCACTGAATGGACTCTTGGCCTCGGGATGACGCAACAGCGATTTTGGTGTGCACAATATCAGAGGCTTGCGGAAGGGCAAGGCAATTTGGCGACGCATAATATGGAAATAATTTGCTGGCGTTGTACAATTAGCCACAATCCAATTAATGTCGTGCAATTGTCTAATGGCAAACTCATCAGATTCGGGAGGGAAATAATCGGGATCATCGGAGCTCATTTGAAGGAAACGTTCCACTCGGCATGAAGAGTGCTCAGGGCCCATGCCCTCCATACCATGAGGCAATAGCATCACTAGACCTGATTGACGCACCCATTTTGATTGACCACTCGAAATGAATTGATCGATAATCGATTGGGCGGTGTTGCTGAAATCACCAAACTGTGCCTCCCACAACACCAGAGCATTGGGATTGGTCATGGAGTAGCCATGCTCAAAGCCTAAGACGGCATATTCCGACAATGAACTGTTGGAAACGGAATAGGGAGCCTGATCGGGATACATATGCTGTAGCGAATTGTAAGTGGCCTTATCCACCAACTGATGGTGTAACACATGATGACGATGCGAGAAGGTACCACGCTCCACATCCTGACCCGACAAGCGCACATGAATGCCCTCCTTTAACAAAGAACCAAAAGCCATGGCCTCACCCAAAGCCCAATCGGCTATCTTCTCATCCACCATAGTCTTGCGGGCGGCCAATACACGCAGCAAACCCCTGCGGGAAGAGAGAGAAAATTTAATTAAACAGTTTAATCAAACGAATCCTGTCCAGCAGGTCAGACAACTTACTTGTGTATAACGAATTCTGCAGCATTTGGTGGTGGTGATGAGAAACGATTACCTATATGATTTAAAGTCTCCTCTTTGATGCCAGTTGGAGCCACCTTTAAGGGATCCTTGCCTTCAAAGAAGCCAGACCAGGGGGAATCCAACCAATCCTTGTACTTGACATGCGTCTCGGTCTTGGCCAAAGCAAAGGCCTCTTCACATATATTCTCATATTTGGCAGCCACCGATTTAACCTCTTCGGCAGTGACTGTACCCTCGGCAATCAGTTTATCGGCATACAAATCCAAACAGTTCTTATGCTTCCGAATCTTCTGGTACATCAAAGGTTGCGTGAACATGGGCTCATCAATCTCATTGTGACCATTGCGACGATAGCCAACCAAATCGATAACACAATCCTTATGGAAAGTAGCACGCCATTCGGCAGCAACCTTGCACACATGCATCACAGCCTCGGGATCATCAGCATTGACATGGAAAATGGGGGCATTCACCACACGGGCAACGTCTGTGCAATAGGGGGAGGAGCGCGAGAAACGTGGATCCGTAGTAAAACCAATTTGATTATTGGCCACAACATGAATGGTGCCATGAGTAGTATAATCAGGCAGATCCGACAAATGCATCGTCTCATAGACGACACCCTGACCACAGAAGGCAGCATCACCGTGAATTAAAATCGACATGACCTTTTTGCCCTCCTGATCGCCACGATAGAATTGCTCGGCGCGTGTCTTGCCCTGAACAACCGGATCGACGGCCTCCAAGTGAGAGGGATTGGCAACAACAGCGAGTCGGATATTCTTATTTGTGACACGATTCAAGCGTTCAATGTAGGTACCCAAATGGTACTTGACATCACCAGAACCCTGAAACAAAATGCCAAACAAAATGGTTTAAAGAAAAATGATTTGATTTGATTTAATGCCTTTTACTTACATCATCGGCCGCTTCGAGACCAGCAAATTGGGTGAAGATTTGATTCAATGGTTTCCGGCACACATTGGCCAATGTATTAAGACGACCACGATGAGGCATACCCATAATAACTGATTCCACACCCAATTCAGTGGACACATCAATGATTTCTTTCAATGCTGGAATCATAATCTCACATCCCTCCAAACCGAAACGTTTCTCCGATGAGTATTTCTTGGCCAAGAATGCCTCAAAGCCAGTGGCACGTGTCAATCGTGCCAATATTAAACGTTTCTCCTCTGGCGAGAAATTCAGTACACCAGGAGTCTCGAAATGTTTTCGTATCCAATTGCATTGCTCCAATGAATTGATAAACATAAATTCCACACCAATTTTATTGCAATAGACATTCTCCAGACGATTAAGGATTTCCCTAGAAAATAGAAAACGAGAGAATGATGAAGATGAATTATAAATAGAAGAGAGATGTGGACTCACTTTAGAGGTAATGAAGCTTCATCGCCACCAATAAATGTTGTGCTTGGCAATTTGAACTGACGTTCCATATCCTGTTCGCCTGTTTTTTTTTTTGTTGTGTTTTTATGTGTGGTAAAGAAAAGTTTATATTAGCAATATTTAAGTATTGGAATAAAGAATTTTAGTTTTTAATTTGTTTTTAGTTATTGCGGGATTAGTTTTTAAATAGGCATCAAATGTTTAGTTTGAAATTCGGAGTGTAATGATCAGGTTTGGTTTCTTCTCTATATCGAATAACATATGGGAGGTATTATAACCATGGAATCATAGAATCATGCTGATTTTGTAAAACTATTAACATGCAGTAAGTAAATAAGACACTTTTTTTTTATATATAATTACAGTTGTTTTCTTGATCATTATTAACATCACATTGATGGCATTATAATCCAACTAATGATAGACTTATCACTCAATCAATCAGTTAACGTAATCATTATTGTTTTTTTTTTTTTTAACAATACTTAAACATGCAATGGCTAATTGAATTTCATTTTTCGTATACATTTTTATATTTTGTTTTTTCTTTCTCACTTGACAAACAATTAACAATTATATACAATTATTTGAACAAAAAAAAAATTCATCACAAATTTTGGCATATATATTTACTTGGTTCTATATATATATGGGTATATATATATATATATCATTTTGATAGATTTGTGTAGATCGAGGGGGATTTTTGAGTTTGGTTTGATTTATTTTTGGTTTGATTTGGTATGCATGAAAGATATATAAAAACATCACTAGCACAACATATAATTTTACAGTTTCATAGTATTTACAACAAAAAAGAAGAAAAAAAAAAAAAGAAAACAAACCCAGAAACAATATCAAAATATATAGAAACATAAAGTGGGAAAAAAGAACTTAATAAATATATACGAAAGGAAGATAATTTAAGGATAAAACTAAAATGAGAATTCCTTCACTAAACTTTCACTAAAACTTACTTACCAAAACTGAAATTAGCGTAAATGGTTTTCGTCGAGGAGTTGCCAGGCAAATCTGGTGTATTAATTTCAAGTGGATCGAGGTGAGCAATATTATGTCCTCGTATCTAATGTGTTGTGGTCGGGTCAGTATTTGTTTTTTTTTTTTTTCGTTTATATATATTTTTCATTTTTTAGTATGGTATTTTTTATTTGTTGGTTTTGTTTTGTTGTAGACACACACACACATACAGAGAGAGAGAAATAATACACGAAAGAAGAGAATTTGGAATTTGTTGTTGTTTGAAATTTGTTTGAGTTTGCAGATACATTTTGTTTTTTTTTTTTTTTGGGTTAGGAAGCAGTTGTTATATAGACAGAGAGATATATTCATATATAAAAAAAACGAAAGAAAAAAAAAAGAAAATATATATATAAAATAATAAAGTAAAAATATATATTGCATTTATATATATATATATTGATATAAGCATATAAAAAACAACAGCAAAAAATAAATACATAGAAAACATAAAAAATGAAACATTAAAAGCTGCAAAACATAAACGAACAGAGTAATAAGAAACAATGAACAAAAAGGGGAGAAGAACTATGAATTTTGAGGATTTCTTTTTGATTATGAACAGAGACAGAAAGAGAGAGGGAGAGTCAGTTGAGTTGAGTTTCATTAGCCAAGTAAAGTGGGTGGGGTGGGTGGTTGGTTGATTGGTCAAGGGATATATTTTTAAAATGGGTGCCGAAAACGCTAAAAGCCAAACACCATATAGATAAATCAAAAATAATGGAACGTTGATATTAACTCTTAATACTTATCTAAGAGGAAATAATGATTATAATGGGAAAACTTAGTCATATATATTATGATATGTGTATATATATTAAGAGAAAGAACGTTGAACTAACTTAATGCTAATCTATGGTATATATATATATATATATATATCTGCGATTTGTTCTCATTTCAGATCTTTTATTTGCCTCATCAAAACTCCGAATTTCATTTCACATTATGCTTTTGGTTAACAACAGAAAAAAGCACTAAATCAAAATTCCAAATTTGTATGTGTAAGGATTTTGGATTTCGGTTGGTTGGTTGAATGGTGTAGTTGGTGGTGTGGTGGTTGGTATGTGGTTGGGTGGTGCAATTTGGTTTTGGCTGGTGGTGCAAGCGAGTCTAAAGGGGTTAGAAATATGCTTTTCAAGTTTTCAAAAAGAGAGAATGTGTGTGTGCGTGAGAGAGAGAGAAATAGAGAGAGAGAGAGAGATAGAGATTTTACCAAACAAAAACCCAGAATGCTGCCTGAGTACATCTTCATTGGCACGACGTGCAAGGCCATCCTTGCAAACGGTTTTTTCTCGCGTTAAAATTCCAAGCGGATCCAGATCAGATGCCAAATGACCACGTGACTATTATAGTATATATACATGTATATATATACATATGGTACATACAAATAGATTGTTGTATTTTCATTATATAATGTGTGTCTGTGTGAATGTGTATATGTTGTTGGGTCTTGAGTATTGCATAATGCTATATCCTGTATCCAAAAGTTTATATAATCAAAAGCCAACTGATTTATAAGCTTTGTTAATGCACCCCTTCCTTTTTTTCTTTTTAATTTTGATAGACATTGAAATCAAAAGCGGAAAAAAATTTTAATTTAAAAATTTAAATTAAGTAAAATTTAGTTGATTTTCAAAGGGTTTTGGTACAGGGTATGTCGTAGTCGGCCTGCCGACTGAATGTATGGCTTTATTTTTATATATATATATTTTTTTTTTATTAAGGATAGACAAGTTAGAGTGTTTGACTAACTACCATAAAAAACAAATCTTAAATTGTTGGGCAAAGTAAAAATTGAAATGGGATTTGGGAGAGGAGAGAGATATCAGATCCTAGGCTTATATATATGTAGTATATATGTATATATAGGTTTGATATGAATGAATTTGCTTAGATCCTTGTTTATATAGAGGTTACTTGGATGAACTGCACACAAAAAATTATGTAAATGAAATTGTGCACAACCCACAAAAAAGGAAATATATAAACATATATGAGTTATATACATATAGTCATATGTATATTGAACTCATGATTATATGATAGAGAGATTTTTGACTACTAACTACTTAAATGTATGCGGTTTTTTTTAAATCGATTATTGATCGGTTTTTTGTTTTGTCATAATGAAACACACTTAAGAGGTGGGGGGTGGAAAAGAAGGTATAGGAGGCAGCTCTAAAAGTAATTCCATAAACAGAAACATTAACAAATGGAACCTAAACAAAAGGTAACTGAACAAAAACAAAAAGCTCCAACAAATACGTTTCGGCTGCTGCTGTTGCCGATGTTGTTCTTGTTGTTGTTGCTGTTGCTGCTGCAATCAATCTCTCAACTGCTATAAATCCAATACAATCGATCTTACCTGATAGCTACGAATAATTGCCTGAACAGCCAAATGATCATCAATTGTCTTGGAATCGGGAGCAGCACCAGCAACAGCACCGCCCAAATTGAATGCGGTTAATGGCAATGTGTTGGCTTGCACTGGTGCCAAATTTGGAGGACTGACATAGGTATTACTCCGGAAATAGGCATCCCATGACTGAAAATAAAAATGTTTATATTAATATATATGTGTATAACATAACTAAAATATAATATATATAGAGCGTGAACCTTTAATAGTTGTATACTACAACATTTAAGCCTAATGTTTAATAATTCAATATTGTAACTTCACATTACATTTACTTTTCAATATTGAAAATGATAATTTGTAATAAATATACGATTAACAATCATGTAGACTGTGCTTTCTGCTATTATTGATCAAAGTAACCTAAAAACTATATGTCAAAGTTATATATCCGAGAGCTAGCACCAAACATTTTTTCATTCATTCGTTTAAACTTTAAAGTCATCTTTTACAGCTCAATCTGCAGACACATTAGATTTTACTAAATTTTTGTAATTTTTACAAGGTACTCCGAAAAAATAGAAAAGTGTAAACTAAAACTTTTCGAAATCAACTGGATTAATCAAACGGTAAATATAGCCATATTTTTCTTTCTTTTTTGGAATGTGAAAAAGTTGTCGAATCAGTCAGTTAGTGTAAGTTCTTACAGTATGCACTGAAGTGGGATCCCTTAGCCAGGCATTGTACATTTCCTCCACATATGAAGCAGTGCTGCCATTGGCAAAAGGCTCTGCCGCCGCCGAATTGTAGGTCCTTACAGCAGCTGCTGCAGTTACTTTGGCCAGCTACAGGAAGAGAGAGAAAGAAAAAGATTTTAACTAAAACATCATTTTGAAAGGTATTTTTATTTTTTTTTGTCTTACCTTTTGACTGCTGCTGCTATTAAGCAACCAAGTGGCAAAATTTTTATGCGCCATGGGCGATAAAGCCAAACTGAAGGCTGTGTGTGCTCTATGCATTTTGAGGCTTTACAAAATTGAACTGAAAATACAAATGGATTATATAGTATAAGGTTTCGTATGCAGTACACAAAATATATGTATATATTTTTATATGTATGTAGATTAAACTCATTACATCACATTGAGGCAATTAGCTAGACTGATTACAAGTCCGGTTTTGTCTTTTTTTTTTGTTGACAAACAAGGCACGTATTCTATATATTTAGACAAGTGCTAAAAAACCATTTGTATAGCCCTCCTCTAGCATCTGCTGCTGTAATACCGATAAGATAGTATGTATACTTCCCATATACGTGTATATACATATTTGTGCCGCCGACCCTGTTTACCATTCGCCTACGTCATTTAGCCTTGCTTTTTTTTAGGGTCTTTATTTAACTGTGTCAGTCATCCAAAAGTTAATTGAAAACTTGTTGCTAACTAAAACCGAATTTCATAACCATCGAGCCAAATGAAACTAAGACAAACCAAGCATATAGAGAAGAGAAGGAGGTGTTGGTGTGGGGGTGGATCGGTTCGGGTCTTGTGTTGGAGTATAGTGGAATAAATTTACATATCATGTCTGAGTTGTGACTAGACGAGTCACAATACACACGTGACTATTATAGCAATGATCGGATCGGGCCTTTTTGCGCTCTGCCTTGCGCTGATGACGTCAAATTGGCTTGACGCTCGCTCTTTTTTTCGCCTCTGTTCTTTCTTTTTGTGTTGATTTCTGGCCAAAAGAGATATGTCTGTTCGTCTGCCCCCCTTTTTTTATATTGTTGGAGATGGTGAAATGTGTCCCACATATAGTCGTCTTATATTATACATTTCTTTTTTGTATTCGGTATTGCTTTCTGCGCAGTTGTTTAAAGCCAAAATAATTCACTCACAATTTTTGTTAATCATTAATATGAATATTTACTTGGTAAATAGCAAATTGTTGACTTGGTTGTGGTTTACCTGTTAAACAAGTTGAACACACACACATACAGTTTTTAATTATGTTAAAGCCATGATGTGAATGTCCCTGCATCTAGATACATACGTACATACGTAATTACCTGCCTGATATGGGAACCTGAACAGGCCTCCCAGACATGATTTAAATCAGGCCATAAGTAATACGCAAAAAGCTAAAACAAAAATTGCGATCTCTTCATGATTAGCTCACATTTTGGGTAGACATTGATAAGAAGGCGCGTGGGGAATGAAAGTTATTAAATCATTATCACAGGCCTTCTTTTTTTTCAATGAAAAGCGGCAGCGGTGCGGGGTTAGTGAAAAAGTACGGTCAGGTCACATGCTCTTATCAGCTAATACCGCCGCTATTCGCTCGCCCGACCGATCGACCATCAGACGACACGCATCTATGTGTCTCTATATATGCCCCTATAATTGCTGGCATCGATCATCTAATCAAATGTTGCATATCTTTATAACCGGTTTGATTCGGTCACTAAATTGAATAAGTTTGAGAGAAAGTGCAACGCGCTATATGAAAACGATTACAACACACGATTCACCACGATTCAATGCAATGTGAAGGCTAATTGAATTTAGCTGCTTGCTCTCTAGCCCCTGCCCATTACCCCACTCTGTGTGTCTCTCTTTCTCCCTTTTTCACCTAATCATAATTGCAGTAGCTCGGTATTTTTTTTTTCTTTTTCTCAGTGCACTTTGAGTGCCGTTATTTATCTGTCTTCATTTTGTTTGCTTGTTTTTTGCCTTTTATTTATATTTTTTCCTGCAATTATTTTTGCTTTTTTGTTCAGTTCGCATATCCCCTTTTCGGTTACGAAAACATTCGAACGTTACATAAGTTTTGATAGAAAAAAAAAAAAAAACTGAACAATATAATGATGAAGAGCATCATGAGAAATAACACACATGCCACTAGATCATATAATATATGAATGCTAATTGGTATTAAATAATTTTCTAGTGTATCAAATTGGAGCGTGACTTGAGCTAGAATTTATTTGAAAACTGCATTCCCGATTTGAAGAACTTGATCGACCAATTATGCGCTATAATATAATTTAATACTTGATATATGTATATTATATGTACTTGTATAGTATAGAAATTGCTCCAAAATACAACAATAACAACAAAGAACTTAAAAAAGGCAAAAAATTAGAATGGAAACCAACCGAATATATATAAGTATATATATATATATATATATGTACTCGTCGTCACCGTCGTCGTTACGTATCTGACAGATACGACTGCAAACGTTTGTTCGTGTTCGAGTGCTACGCGTCGACTGAATTTGTCGGTGGAAAAACGAAAGAAAGAGACTGCCCCCAGAGCCAAACCCAGAGAGTGAAATATCAAAAAAACAAAAATATGTATATATAAGCAACACACACTCGTACACAAATAACAAAAAGAAAGGGAAAAAAAACCCGAAAATTTTTTTAGAAATCGAATTGTGTTTTCGTAGATACAGATAGACGACAGACTCATACTATATGATATATGTATGTACATATATATATATACATACGTCAGCGGGCACATATGATGAGCGGAAAGTGCGATAAAATGCCCGAGCACATGACAACGCAAATTGTTTTTGGTATCTTACGAGGAAAAGGGGGTATGGTCACAGCTGATAAGAATCGGTCAGAGGTAGTATATAGTTCTAGACTTATCTACATATAACTCACTCCTTCTGGCTTCTTCTTTTATCGTTCTCCTGCCGTTTTCTTATGCTTGTGTGTGTATTTATAGTCCCAGTTTATTTTGTTTACAATAAAGTTGAAAGTCCGATGTATAGGCAAATAAAATTAGTTGGCAGCGATCGGTAGAGATCGCCGGCAACCTTTCGGCTTCAGATATAAGCCGCCCACTCACACATACACGAAGTCACGATGAGAAGAGAAAGGGGTAGGGAAATGGCATCTCAAAATCATTAACCCATATGCACATTCACTTTATTCACAGCTTATATAGATTATCCTTTCTCAATTAGGCCAATCTAAAATCGAATATATACAAATATCTTATATCCGAACAATACGCGTTTAACTTAATTTCCTTTGATAGACCACAATCTAAATATTAGTATTTACTTATATGCACATTGGCTATTCAATTCAATTATTTTTCAATGCTAATCAATAAACTAAAATTTCAAGTTCAAACACGCGCGAGAAGTGAAAGAAAGCAACGTAAATATTTTATCAATATATTTTTTTCTTTCCCTAGGCATTTCAGGTGCAAAATTTCTCAGTTTGATTCAGAATAACAACTATCGAATACCCTTAACCTGTTGTGGCTTAAAAGCTGTCTATGGATACTTATTCATATGTACATGCAAATGTAACCCACACATGTATACGTATGTAACTGTAAAGTCTTTGGGTCTATGGGCCAAGCTCGTCTATGGACGAGCCCCCATGAACGGAAAAAAAAAAAAAAAAACTTCAACTTGAAATGCAGTTGCAACTGAGTAGTAATTGTGGTCAGACAGGCAAATGTAACCACGTGTGTTCATTGAAGCGTTGTTGCAAGACACCTAGAAAGAGACGTAACCGGCACAATTCAGAGATCCACAACAACAACCACTCACTACTACCTTAGTCGTTTTCCATCTGCTCTTTCTCTTTCATTCACTCCCTCAACTTGTTTTCTGTTACTGCTGATATTCTGTATGTTAATGATAATAACAATGATGATGATGATGACGATGATTCATGACCCACTGAGAGTTAGGCAGGCGGACGGTAAAAAAAAAAGCACACGCGGCATTGGCAGGAGGAAACTCAGAATATTGCGTCATCATTGCAATTTGTTTAAAAAAAAGTCTTCACTGTGTCACACGTTAACGACGATATTAGATTTATGACAAACATTTCACTTTTCATTTCTAGTTGCGTTGCGCTATTTTGCTGCGCTCTTGTGCTTTTTTCTTATTTTATTGTTAGGTGTTCCCATCTCAGGCGCAAGCGCATCATTATTATTATCATTGGCATCGTCATCATCATTATCATGACCAAAGACGCCCACCTGCATATTATACATTTTCATTATATAAGAGCAAATTTTATCACTGTAAAACACATGGGAAGCCCAAGGGATGATAATGATGGTATTGTGATGATGAGATGCCCATGAAAAGCTTTTAACTTTAACTTTAAACTTGTTGGCATTTGTTATTGCAGTTCCTATTGGATTCCAATTACATTTTTCCACGAATTTGACCTCAATTTTTCAATGGAAAACAAGTTTTATAGAGCAACCGGAAACATGACTATGAAAATACGCAAAATAATTAACTTTGCTTGGTTAACAGGGGTAAAGCACTATTGACTCGTATGCAGCTGATTACTTTTAGTTATTTTCGCAGTATTTTTAATAAAACTTTGACTTAAAATGTTTAAATTATTTACTTTTTCTGCAGCCAAAGACACTGTTCGACCGGGCAGACACAAGCTCCCTCACTTTTAGATATTTTTTTTTAGTTCGAATCAGGTCACACTTAAATTTAGCGTGACCGCGTTTTTCGATTTGCCAGTATTTAGTTTTTCACCCATGGTCTCTCTAAGAATGTTAATTCGATAACAAATCGATTACATACGACTTGCCGCGAATTTCAAACTGCTGATTAGGCAATGTCTTGGTTAGGAAAAACGATATTTGTTAATTTTAAGATTATATTATGTACACAAATATACTTATAGATACCTATGATATAATGCTCAAACCTAATAAGTTCGTAATTTTTCATTCTCCGTACTGCATTTTAGAATACAGACATATGTCTATATCTTAGTGGCACATTTTAGTATTCTCATTTATATAATTTACGTTGCTAAATTTCAGTTACAAGATGTTTAAATTCGGTTCAATGGCTATTAGACGAGAGCTGTATCGCCATATGAGTGCAGCAAGTATAACCAACGAGATGATGATGCCTCATCTGGTTGGAGGGTTGAAGAAGGATAACTCCAATGTAAAATCTGATACCGAACCGATAAAGATCGATCTAGATGCTCAGATAAATAAGGTATTGCTTTTAAATCATGCCATACTCCAATCATATCGCAGACCCTTGGAAGTGCCCACTGTAGTGGGTGATGAGGAAATTTACACAATGGATTTGCAAAAGGTATCGTGTCCACATGACTTTTCCACGCATATATCCAAGGTGTATTATGCGAATCGTTGTCAAATCGAGTCAGCCATTAAGGCAGCACTTAGAGCCCAAGGAGCTTGGTGTTTGCTTCCGGCTAAAGAACGTCTGGTGATTTGGCGAAAGGCAGCTAATATTATAGAAGAAGATTCGATGAATTTTAAAGTCCATTTGATGTTGTCTCTTGGTAAGACTAAAGCAGATGCCTCCAAGGATGTTCGTCGCTTGATTAGTTCCATTAGAACTAATGCGGATTATCTAGAGCACTTAGCACAGTTACGCTTTGAGATTCACGGCGATGTTAATGTATTTCCAAGTTTTAATTTGCGTCCCTTGGATGGCTTTGTGGCTGCCGTATCTCCATTTGAGTCGGCCTCATTGTCAGCAGGTTTAGCTCTATGCCCGGCACTAATGGGCAATACTGTTCTGTGGAATCCGGCAATGGAAGTCGCTTCTGTCAGCTATTTAATATATAAAGCTTTTCGTAAGGCTGGCCTTCCCAAGGGTGTCCTGAATTTTATTCCTGCCAATGAGCGTTTATTTTTTGAAGTCGTAACTGATGCTGTTCATTTTGCTGGTCTCAATTATCATGGTTCGACTGATGGCTATCGGTATATATTCAAATTGGTGAGCGACAAAATGGATCGATATGTTTGCTTTCCCCGCCTAGTGGCCGAATGTCAGGGGAAGAATTTTCATTTTGTTCACGCCAGCGCCGACTTGGAAAATGTCTGCTCGGCCACAATTGATGCAGCATTCAATTATGCCGGTCAGTATTCAAATTCCCTTTCCCGTCTCTTTGTGCCCTCCACCGTGTGGCCGGAATTAAAGCAGCGACTCCAACATGCTGTCGGAAATATGAAAGTGGGCAGTCCCACTCTTAGGTATACACATATGGGTCCCGTCATTAATCGTATGGCTTTTGAGCGTCTTCAGAAGCTAATCAATCGCATCAATCGTAGCCATTCCATGGAAATTATTTGCGGTGGAAAGTGTGACCAGGCTGTGGGTAACTTTATCATGCCAACCATTGCAGAAGTTCAAGATCCTCTCGATATGCTTCTAATTGAACCCATCGGTGGACCCATTTTACCTGTTTTTGTGTATACCGATGATGCGGTTACCGATGCCCTTCAACTGGTAGCTCATCAATCGAAATTCGCCTTATCCGGATCTGTTTTTGCCAAACGCGACGAGGTCATTTCCCATTGTTTAAAACAATTGCGTATGTCCGCCAGTAATCTGTATGTGAATGAACGCTGTACAGGCAATCCTCATGGCCTAACTCCATTCGGTGGCAATCGTTTGTCTGGGACAAATGATAAATCTGGTTCCGCTTATTTCCTAATGCGATGGAGTTCACCGCTACTCATCGAAGAGACTGTTAACAATCCCATAAATATGCCACGTAGTATTGAAAAATGTACTTAAATGTCCTAAAAGTTCATTCGATTTTTACACAAATGTAATACAAAATTTCATGTTAAAGCAACGCAAATATGTTATGTACACAAGATATCTGTAGTTTTAGCAAACACGTTAAAAGGTCGACCTACGATATAGTAAATACTCCCAGAAAACGCGATAATATATAAATTTGTTTCCTTTTACTTTTAATTTGATACATAATTTCAGATATTCTATATAAGCTTTCAACAGGAATTTTATTACACATTTGCCAGAGTTATACATATATAGACGTACATATATATATATATACATACATATATATAAGTACCATATGTCTTTTCGTTATCATTTTTTTTGTAGCTTTTAACCAAGTGCGCAAAACAAATTGTAAATAGGAATGGTTTATCAATATTGTGAGAATTTTTGGAAAAAATTAATAACTATACAAAACTTAAGACTAGGTTCGATGATTTAGGAATAATTTTGGAACACAATTGAGTCATATTAATTAATAATATATAATAAGATTAGGAATAATCTCCTCTATACCAAAAACCGTTTTTAGATATGTGTTTAAGGCCATAATGAGGGGGAATGGTTAAGGAGGAGGCCAATATATATGTATATATATAAATATATATATATTCAATATCGTTGTCTTGAGCATTTCGTCGTCAGTATTTCTTTTTTTTTTGTTTTTGTAATATGTATTTGAAGGTAACGCGTTCCTAAGGTCACTAAAGGTGCTAAATATGCATGAGAGTATAAATCTAAAGGGTTTCCAACAGGGAATATATATATATATATACATATATATATATATATATATATATATATACATGTATGTATATATATATATGCATGCAAAGTCTTTCAATTTGTTTATATGTATATTGTAAACACTAAAGCAGTCTTGGCGGTCCCGGAGTCATGTCATTGTCGCAAATAAAATTATAATTGTGCTGCCAGTCCTGAAGCAGAGATATTATCACCAGCTCCAGCTGTTTTTCTGGCCACACGGCATACCAAAACAGGAGCAACACATATCTCGACCTCAACGCGTTGTAAGTCATTACCATATTGTATATACTCCTGCCAGCATGGCACAGGATTAGCAGCATTAATACGCATGCGTGGAGCCTGATCTTGAGTTGATGTGGCAAAACTATCATCAAGCACTTGCAGCACAGACTCCGGATTGATCTAAATGGGATAATTGATAGATTATTTCATCTACTATGTCTCTCTCTCTCCCCCAGCACTTACAAATTGAGATTTGCATACATAGCGATGGGCCGTTAAGGCCGCCTTGGCTGCTGCTGCTTTGGTATTCTTCCATTTCGAATTGGTTATTGTGAGTATGGCCTGATAGGCTAATGTATGGACATGAATACGGGATATTTGGCGACGCTTTGCATCCTTGATGTGTTCATTTTGATAGTCTTCGAGGAGGCTAATAAATACTTGACGCATTTTATCTAGCGTAAGAGCAATACGTGGATTCCAGTCGGTGGCCATTGTGATGCGTCCATAGGACAAAACCTGCTGCAAATTGGACAACTCCTGTTCATTCATGCCGAGTGAATCGACATATGGCAAAACAAGTTGTCCAAGTTGCTGCAACAATTGTAATTCCACATACGAGGCCATCTCAAAATGATGTAATGTATCCCGGGGTTGGCTTATCAATTGCCATTTCACCTGTTGGAGGCGAGCCTCTCTTTCCCCAGGTTGAAATGTAAACATATCCATCATTTGCAAACCACTAACTACCAGCAATTGGGGATGATAATCTTTAAGGGCATCGGTCAATTGTTCGACAGACCTAAGATGGGGATTATTCCTGTCGTTGTGTAGTATATAACGATTGGCACGTGGCGCCTTATAGGGACCCCAACCATCGCCAGCTTTATATTCAAGGATCAAATGTATATCATCATCGGGTATCTCATTACCAGCCAAATGTATCTCTTTGGGCAGCAGTGGTCGTAATCTGTCAACGAAATTAACAAAATGTTAATGTATACAAAATTAATATATGTATTATATATTTAAATCAAAATTTACTTTTTTGACATGTGTGCTCCGAGTAATACATCAGCTCCTTCCATAAAGAAACGTACAGCCATTAGTGGTGCATTTCCGCCCATATACCAATGGATGCGCTCTTTCCCCATAATTTTGGCATAATCGACCAATTGCTGAAATAATGTTCTATTTGCCATCATGCGTCTGGAATAGGTTTTATATATAGTTAATGTTCAGTTCAAAAGAATTGCCAAAATGGACTTACTCTGCAGCTGCTCCATTTTGGAAATAATAGGCAAACGATTGGAGCAACTCATCCTCATTTTTTACAATTTCCATTGATGATTGGGTTGCCATCACCTGAGCTTGTGGTACTCGTAGCTTGTAATAGGTTTCCAAAAATTCAGTGGCATTTATTTGTAAATCCGTGCATGCACCATAACCAATAGCCACTTTGGGTGCTGGCCCAAGATGAGATCTCTTTATGCTGCTCTCCAATGCCAAAAGACCGGCTAGAAGGACAGTCGTTCTATTCAGAGCCTGCAGTGAGAGGAATGCCTGCCAAATAATCGACACAAAGGCAGTAAACACTGAGAATCCAGTGACCCAGCCCATATAACGTAGGGCCGTCATCTTGCCCATAGATAAGGAAATTTAGCTTGTTCTTCTTCTTCGTCGTTGCAGTCTTGAACTTGTTGTTTTTCCGGTATTTTTTTATCTCCTTTTATTTTTTAGGGAGTGTCAAACACACAAGTCACATATAAAGAGTATCGAACCAAATGTCTTAAAATTGTTATAAACATATAACTTATAATTTGTTTTCACATTACATTTTTAGCACATTGTTATTTTAATTGTATTTATTTTTTTAAAATCCTTTTTTTCCTTTATGCATATATTCAGTTGACGTTTCGTTGTCTTAATATTAAAACATAACTAATAATATAATAGGACTAACTATATAGTTTACAGAATTAAAGATCTTATTTGAAATCGGCAAACGCAAGAGAAATATAAATAATTTATTTAATATTAAACTACTCCGCGGTGAATTTACTTTGCGTATACGTACTCTACAGTACAATGGGATATTGCGGTGAGTTGTTCTAGGTAGCGGTGAGTTTCTTTTTATATCGATAAGAAATCGATTAACAGACTCTTGGACCAAACAATTTTATACAAAGCCGCCAAATTTAAAATAAAGTTGAGTATTTGTGTATATTAAAAAAGAACATTGTTTGAGTTTATTTAATTAATGGTTTGATTCAATTTATGGAATTTAACAAAGAATTATAGTTTTTTTTTGTCTAATCGAAGACAGTATATTTTGTTGTTGTTTATTTTAAGACTTTAGCCAAAAGTTTGCAACGCAGAGAAGGACGCAAGTACACACATATACACACTTATCCACTATTTGTTGCAACGCAAACTCAACTATCAGCTGAAATCCAGCCTTGCAATTTAGTCTGGACCTTTGGTTAAAAGTCTATTTATAGAATTGTTGCATCTTTGCTGCCAATTAAGTGCTTTTCAACCGAAACGAGTTAAATCAGTAAAGCTATGCCGACGCATATTTCTAAAAATTTGCATTATATGTATATATGCTTGCATAAAGGGTATATTAGTTTTTACGTTATGCTTGCACTGGACAGAGCACAACAATGACTTTGTTTCTTAGTGGTTATCCTGCTGATAAATTTATAGTTTTATATAACAGTATCAATTAATATACCAGCTACCAGTCTTTAGGACATAATTGAAATGTTAGGCCTATAAAATATAATTAAAAAAACAGTTATACGATTAAATCCGATCCATTTCAAGCATACTTATATGGTAAATGACAGATGTGCCTACGTCATCAACTTCAAGCCGGTCAAGAGGCTGCCACAAAAGTTGTCATGTTTCTTTTTTGTTTTTGCTTTTATTTTTTTGTTTTTATTTTCTTGTATTGTATTTTAATATTTTGCTTGTATACCTCTCTCCCTCCCCTCTGTGGGTACCCCCGGTTGATGTTGATTTATAACAAGTTGTTGCTTCTTCGTTGTTCCTCTTTAATTGCCAACCTGCCGTTATTATTATATTGAGACAAGGTTAGCCAATTGCAATACCACCAAGGGGCATGGCTCGTTGTATCGTACTTGTATAGGAAGTGTTTGTCAAGAAGCTGAGAGAAGGAGCCTGCCTGGAGAAGATCTCATGAAAGATTACCTGTTGAAGTATTATTTGCTTGTGGCCTATACCAAAGCCTGTCTGTCAATAAACGGTTGATAAAGTTAATGGTAGGGCAATTTAATTAAATATTTTTAGCACATATAATGGATACATACATATATATATGTACATATCTATATATACATATATATGTATGTATATGTACATATATATATGTATATATATAGATATAATCGATTCCAAAAGATATCAATTATTATGGCTTCAATTTAATGAACAATTTGAGCCATACTTTAAGTAACAGGTTTTACAAATTATTCCCCTTTTTTCTTTTAATATGCCTTCTAAATATAATAATATAAATTTTGTAGATGATTTTCAATATAGAATAATAGCAATTTAATACATTTTTATATCATTGAGGTAAGTAACCTATATACTCTACCTATTTACTATATATGGTCAATTTCAAAATGTCAACTCAAATCGGCTTACTATAAGTATGATATAGACACCTGTCAGAGTCCTGAAAATCTCTCGATTCCCTTTGCGTAGCGTTTTTGTTAAGACGATTGTAACCGTATGGCATTTAAGTCCAAAGGTTTCACCGTGTTTAGAGTATATTCTATTTTTATGATATTCCCGATGATAAAAATCAACACCAGCTCAACTCAACCAATTAGCAACTATAAATTGCCTGTCAGAGACGCAAAAGACTATGATGTTGCCCATGGGCGCCACTAAAAGGGTAATCTGAGAAAAGTCGTCGTCGATAAGACAAGAGTAAAGTATAGAGTATATTGTCAGTTAAAGGTATAATACGGATTCAGAAAAACATTGGATAACTTAGTGAGACGTTAAGAATATAATATTCTTTCTTTTAGATTTAAAATGATTTTAATGCAGAAAATCTCCTTAAAGGATATTTTATTCGTTGTATGTTTGTAACTTACAATTAGAGTTTATTGACACGTTCTTTCAAATAATATATAATGTACATACATATATGTTAGCCAACTTTAACTCCCATCTACGTCCATGGATGACAATCGCCAGAGCCTAATAGCTGGTGAAAAGCACGTACACACAACAATACGAATGGTCTACAAAATTGTCCGATTTTATCCCGCTGTCCGATTTAAAATGCTGAAGAAGACTCCAGACACGGGCTCAGACGCTAGACTTAAAAAACAGATGATGACAACGATGAGTTGCAATTTTCATTTTGTGGCCAGGGGTAAAAAACCGCTAAAGATGTTGCCACACGCATGACAAGTGCTCTGCGGACTTACACCCAAAGACTATTTTTATCTGAACTGAACGAAAGTGAATTTTTTTTGATATTATTATTCACTTTTTTTATTTTACTGATTTTAAACGCCTTTGAAAGTTGAACACTAACCGGCTAAGTCTATGATATCGTCTATATCTGTGTGTCCCCATATAAATTGTATGTGTGTGTGTAAATGGAGTCAGCAAATTTTATTTTTATACATATATATATGCATATACATATATGTACATATGTACATATGTATATATATTGTCGTATTTTATTTTGTTCTTTCTGGTGCTGCTTTTGTTTTAAGTTGTATTTCATTTTATTCTATGCGTAAATCGGTACGTCGGCGACTGCGCCAACCGCAGCGGCGGCTGCGGCGTCGGCGGTGTCTGTGTCTGGCTTGCTTTGGGGTCTGGGACTGGGTCTTCTCTTCCATATATAAAATCAACATAATCAGATATTCTACCAAGCAGTTGATTCTAAGCAATTGACAAAGCCGCACGTTCTGCGTGCTTCAATACAATAATATTTTCAATAGTTTCTGATTTTTAAATTTAAATTTCATTTGCAAATTTCTGAAGAGAATTGGCAATATTTGAAAAGTGAAAAGTGTTTTCTCTCCTTCCGTGTGTGTGTGTGTGCGCTCAATCAGCAAAGCTTTCAAAATATACATAAATACATATATGTATATATATATATAGATACATAAATAGGTAATACTATACAAAATATAATATATATAGTAGTTATTTTTTTGTTTTCAGTATTGTGTGTTGTTTTATTTTTGGTTTTTGTGATTTTTTTTTTTGTGATTTTTAATTTTGGGTTTTGTGTGTTCCATTTTGTGCGCTTGTTTCCTAAGTCTTTTGTTGCTGATGCTTAAAGGAAGCAGCTACAGTAAAAATATTTAAATCAATCTTTTATCACAACTGGATTTAGCACGCTGTCTCGATTCTACAAATTTAGTGCAAACGCGTGGCAATTTGACTCTTAAAACTCTTCCGTTACTTCCGCCTGGCAGTCGTCTCAAATCTATTATTATTATATACATACATTATATATATTTTCATGATTATCAGCTGTTGATAATGATAATGAGCATCTATTAGGAAGTGAATTTAGGATAAGTGAAATCAATCAGTTAACAAAAACTATTATCGTACATGTCCGCATTTGGATTTAAATATGCAGGAATTATTAACGATCCCCAAAAGATATTTTCAGAATTGGTAAAGAAAACAGTTAAAAAAGATTGATTGCAAAAACAAGGGAAATAAAAGTGAAATCAAAAGTGTTATTAATTAATAAGTAAAAAAATCTAGACAATTTTTTTTATTTGTTTTTAAAAACAAAAGTTTCAGAGAATTTATTTAAAAACAGTTAATAATTAATGGGATGTCAAGTGTACAAAATATATTCTCATCAACGGTTATTTCCATGTAGAAATTGTGTAATTAATTATTTATATCCACAGTTTGGGTTTTTCTTATATATGTACTTATATAGACACATCTAATATACATAAATCGATATTGACCAGGTGTTCTACCTAATCAGTCAACAAATTCTTCATAATTTGCCAGTTTAAAACCTTTTCCAAAAGTTCTAATTATGTTATGCTCTTTCGTTCGACTATTCAATGGCAACACTTCACTTTTTCATCTCAATTACGAACTTTAGTCGCTATTTTCATAAATTTTGGTTAATTATGAAATCGATTAGTCACTTTGGCACCACAATAACATACATACATTTTATAAAAAACAATAGGAATTTGGTAAATTTGCATAATATTTAACGCTAAATATTAAACTAAACCAAGACAACAACAAAATAAAATCAAAAGTCTCAGAAGAAAAAAAAAATAATATAAATAAATAAAAGCAAAACAACGATCAAAAGGTGAACAACCTGAAGATGGTTGGCGCTTGATTTCTGGTGTAACGGCCACATATTTGTTTTTAAAGAACTGGTTCAGTGCCGAGGACGTTGACGACGTAATACGTCATCAAATGAAATCAAGAGTTAAGAAAGAGAGAGAAAGATTGATATGCCCACATTCCCAGATATACATCTTTTATATTGGTTTCTTCTGCCTTCTTATCTCTTGACCGCATCTTTCAGGTATTCAGCATGTCAACGAATTCAGTTTTACTTTTCCTGGTCTTGTTACTGTTAATGGTAATGTCGTTGGACTTGCGATTGGTGACATCACAACGCACCTCACTGGATGTGGCTTTAAGGAATGCCTATAGACCACTACGTCTACTGGGTTTGGCCTTCAGCGGACGTTCTGGTGACGATCCACAAAACGTGCAGCGTGTACGTAATGCAGGGGTAAGTCAAGCTGAATTCAAGTAGATAACGGAAACGAAAGTCAGTGGAAAAGAAAAAAAAATTATTCAGACTCGATCGTTTTGTTAATTTCTGAAAATTTCTTAAAAATTTCTTATTTTTTTTTTTATTCGGTTTTATTGTTTTCTTCTAGAAAACACAAAAATCAAACCCTCGCACTCGTGCCCTACTCCAATTCTGTGATGCAGAACATGGACCCGGGAGACGCAGTGAGGAGCGTCCAACAAGTGTTCATCGATTACGTCCTGGTGATATTGATATTATTGGAGCTATGGGTGATTCATTAACTGCCGGAAATGGAATTTTTGCCACAAATCTTTTGCATGTAACTGTAGAGAATCGCGGTGTAGTTTGGTCCATTGGTGGGCAATATAATTGGCGTAAATATCTTACATTACCCAATATACTCAAAGAGTTTAATCCAAAATTATATGGATATGCCATAAAGGATGGTTTATCAACAGATCGAACATCCCGTTTTGATGTGGCCGAACTGGCAGCAATGTCTCGAGATATGCCTTATATGGCAACAGTTTTAGTGAAACGAATGCAGCGTGATCCGAATGTGAATATGACTCAAGATTGGAAATTAATAACTCTATTCATAGGCAATAATGATTTTTGTACGGATATATGCTATTATCCTGAACCAGAGTTAACAGTTAAATGGCATGAACAGAATATGGTTAAAACCTATCGATATCTGAGAGATAATGTTCCCCGTCTAATGTTAAATATTGTGCCAGCACCAAATTTACGATTTTTAACCAATTTGACGGGTCTACCTCAAGTTTGTTATAGCACATTGCGTTTCGAATGCCCTTGTCTGTTATCGAAAACTAAACAGCATTTGGATTTTATGGAAGGGATTATGAAACGTTGGATAGCCAAGGACTATGAAATTGCCAATCGAGACGAGTTCAATACAGAGGTGAGAATAAAAACATACCATATGCACTTTGATTTGATAAACTTATTTATATATTTATGTATCTTTTATAGACTTTCACTATTAATGTGCAGCCGTTCTCTCAATTTCGTGATTTTCCACGAACACGTTCAGGACAAACGGATACACGTTTCTTTTCCGAGGATTGCTTTCATCTTAGTCAGCGTGGACATGCCGCTGCTGCCAATTCCGTTTGGAATAATATGCTCGAAATGCCTAATGAGAAAAGTGGTTTTAATACGCAACTTTTTGAAAAATTTCATTGCCCCAGTGAGAAGCGTCCGTTTCTCATAACCCGTGAGAATAGTCGCTCCGACTTTGTGATCTAGTCTTTAAAAATAAATATATAAATTTATTTTCCGTCCGAACTCAAATGTCTTTCCTGTGATATAATATCAACTAAGTCTTCTTATATCATATTAGGTATGTATGTATGTATGTTTGTATGTTTATTTTGAATGTTTGTATATTAAATTAGCGCCATGTTAGATCTAAGCAAATATTCTGTGAAAATTGCACATCTTGGCAAATTAATTAAATAAATAAACAGCAAATTCTGTTAACCATAATTCGCAACTGAATTAAAAATTATTAATTTTAAAAGACAACTAAGTTCCTGGGAATAGTGTCCAAAAAATATATCCTCTTGGGTAACCCAAATAAATAATGAGTTTCTCTGTCGTGTGGACGAGTGGATCATTAAAATTGTTACAATTTGTTTTGTTTTGTTTAATATTTTTCACCCATCGTTTAAGCAAGTGATTCGAATACGCATGAAACATGCATAAATCTGGCTTATTAATTGTTGCTTAATTTTAAACGCTTGCCAGTTTTGGGTTATATATGCGAATCGTACGTGTTTCTGAGGTTTAATGGACCGCCGTTACAGTCACGCCTACTCACAATTCAACGCCCCTGCGTTTTACGCTTTCGCATGCTTACGCGAAATGTGAAAAGAAAAAGAGACAGAGAAGCCTAAGCCATTTTAATTAACTGCTTTTCACTTTATTGTCAGTTGTAACCCCATGTAACTTAGTCAGCGGTGAAGGTTAAGGTTAAGGCCACCCACAATTAATCATTTCATTTGATTGCCTTGAACTTGGGTTGGTTTTGTTTCTTATCGCTTTCCATTGTCGATTTGTAAGATCAGGTTTAATTATCGATATGGCCGGCCAGCGAGCTATGAAATTATAGATAGATGCAAGTGTTTCAATGATCAGCTAAATTATTTAGTTTCAAATTACAATGTCACACTAATGAAAAATGGTGTATTTATTGTGGCCCAAAGCATTACCAACTATGTATGTATGTATATACATATCTGAAATGATATAGCTACTATAGATACCTAATAAAATGTTTTCTTTCAATATTTTAGTCTAGCAATTTTAACCAGAATTTTCATTAGATCGGATAATTAAAAGGGTAAACTGGAAAAGGGGGTAGAAACTTCATCACAATCGGCTTGATTTTCAGTTGTAATTAGTTTAATTGCATCCAATTATGCATTTACTTTATAATATTTATCTGTTTGATGAATATTGCATATATTAATAGCTGAATCCGGACATTGAATTTTTTAGCATAACAATTTTATATTATGAATTATGCATTAGATTGCAATTAAACGGAGACATTAAAATGGTCTCAAACGCATTTAGATATTAAGGAATTTTTCTTAGTTAAGCATATAATAGATTTTGGAATGCTTTTGGCTATATTTATTATATTCAATGTAGTTTTTTTAAATGGAACTTCAAAAGTGCAAATAAACAATTTAGCTAAAATTTGGATATGTTGTATAAAGTAAAATATAGAAAATTATTCAATATCTGCAGTACTCAATATCTTTTAAAAAAATCGAGTTTTAAATGAAGCATACAATGCGTCAAAGTTGTGACGTATTTTGTATTATCTAGAAACGTAAACTTTGAAAAATTTCAGTACAAAAAGTGTAAATAAAAATTGAAATAGCTATTTCTTACAAGAATTTATAAATTCATTAATATGACACACTTATCACACATATGCACATATTTTTTAAAATTATTTTCTAAAGTTAGATTAATTCGATTTTAATTTTCTCTTTAAACCGGTTAAAAAGTGAACAAATCACCAATTGATATTATAGACTTATTACCATATATCCAATGATGATATCTATACCAACATAAATTGATAATAATCCATTTGAGGTTTAAATAACCTTTTATCACATCTAAAAAACTTTTATTGGTAATCCTTAAACTTTGGTAAACCATGAATGTTTTACACTGAAATAAACGTAGGTTTATGTTAAATACTTATTATGTTGAATTAATAGAGAAACTTACATATATTTAGTCTTCTTAAGTTGCGCAATTGATAAAGAGCCGTCATAGATTTCTTCTCTGAATGTTTTTATGTTTCGATTCGTGGAAAAGATTCGTGCATTTGGTATAAAATAAAAATCAATAGAAATACAGATTTTCCAGATTTGGGCAATGTTTATGGGTTCGTTTTGGGATTCTATTGTGATAATGACTTGATCTAGCCAAAAATTTATCAAAATTGTTTTGGAACGAGTTGCACTTTGACCTATTCTGTCGTCTGGGAAATTTGGGAATTTCAATATATCTTCATAATGACATCGGCCATGGCAAGGGGCAGTGACTCCACTTTCTCCTTATTCTTTACAATATCAAGTTCGATGCCCACATGAGTGCTGGGTTTGAATTTGAACTATTTTCATTATTTATTCACATTGTTTCATTCACCTTTGGCATGGAAAATTGAATTTTGTTAGCCAATAAATCGAGCATTTTTGTGTGATAACTGGCATTATCCTCCGCTATACGTTGCAATACATTGAGTCGCTTTGATGCAATACGTTCCATTGCTTTTGTTCTCTCTTTTGTTAATTTAATCATGGCCCGTTCATATGGTGTCATTTCTAAGGATTGATATTCAGGTTTTCGGCGTTTTGCATAAGCAGGGCCGGGCAAATCCGAATCTTGGTCCACAACCTCATCAGCCTCAACTTTAATTTCCGTTTCCACTAAACTGGAACTGGTAAATCTATCATATGCCTGTAGATCGGGGTCCGTATCCCAGCCGTCTTCATCACTCAATGTGGCTTCATTTACTAAAAGTGGATCGCCTATGATAGTTGTAATAAAAATGATAATTTTTAATATACATTTTAATAGTTGCTTAAATTTAGCCAATTAATACCATATTGTCGTTGGACTGAAGTAATCACGTTTTCTTGTCGATTTTGTTGTCCATTTGATGACGGATTAATATTTATTTCAGGAGCAGGAGTCTGAACAATAAATCGGTGATGTTGCGTTTTTAAATGACGACTCAAATTGCCATAAGAGCCACCTTTTATGCTTAATGTTTTTTTGCATATTTTGCAAAATGCCTTTTTGTTATTTGTTTTTGTAAAATGCAACCAAACAGCACTTTGTTTCACTTTTATGGACATGGACATGCTTACGTTTCCTCCACTTAATAGGGTGGTGGTTCATTCGTTCAATCTAGTTCAGACGTTCATTTTAATACCCTGTACGCATTTCATGAAATGGTGTATTGGGATCTTCTAAATGTATGTATTAGTTGGAAGAAGATATAATTGAGTCCACATACCGCTCTTTAAGGCACTTAATTTGATATTATTATATTGGTGCGCAAACCAATATTACAAAATTAACAACATTATACATATGTATATAAATACATTCATTCTCAATTAAAAATTAACTAAAAATTAACAATTTTTAACAAATAAATAAAATAAATGATATTTTCGATTAAGTTTGGTTTTATTTATTTTATGTGCAGGGTATCTGAAAAGTCTGCATTCAATCTTTATATGAAAAACTATTTTATCGATAACTAGATCATTTACTAATTGGCTCTTTCTAGTTCTACTTAGTTTGTTTATTTAAGCTTTAGTTTGGGTGAATCTGTTAAATCTAATAATAAATTAAATAGTAATAGAATATGTAAAAGGATTGTAATTAATAAATATAATAAAATTATTTTTATTATACTAAACTTGCTTACAAATCACAACATTTTATTTTTAACCGACAAATATGAATATTATAACCTATTCTATTATATTTCATTAAATATATAAAGTTATTATTTAATTTTTTGAAATCTAGTTCATTTATGAACAACAAATTATCGATAAGTATAAGTATCGCATTTTCTTTCGATTAGCCGCTAAGCACTCAAATTTAAATATATATCGAACAAAGTGTAGATAATATTTTGTAAGGTGTATTTCATACAGATTAGGTTTAATTGTTGTCTTGTCAGATAAATCGATTAAAAAAAACTATTTCTATTATAACACGAATGTAATTGTTATTATACAGTTACACAAACGCTATATGAAAACTTATAAGGTCTTTGGGCTAGTAAATAACATTGGTAATTAAATTTTGAGCAGCAGTTTCATATTTTTTTTGCCACCTCAGCAAGATGTTGTTTCAGAAAACAAGAAAATTATTCTTGAAATTTTCTGCTTACTTTGCACGGTGAGAAAATGTTATAAATTCTTCAGAACCATAAAAAGACTTAAGCATTTAAAGAGTGACCGTTGGAGTGACCATTGTCAGAATGCTCAACCATAAAATACAGCACCAAGCTATCGCAATTGTTTTGATGTTGGGTAAGGCTTAAAGATGTTTACTTCAGCAAATCGGCTATAAATGTTATGCAATTTGTAATTTCAGCAGTTTTACATCAAGGGAGTTGCCTACCATCGTATACATCAACATCTGGCAATGACATAGACATTGATAGCAACTATCAGAATTCAGCGGGTAATGGTCGAACTGTTGATTATCACACTGTCGTTGGCCATTTTAAGGATTTCTTTATGTATCTGCCAGTAATGATGACGACACTAAAAGAGACTATGTCAGGATTTCCGAAATTCGCGGAGGGTGTAAGAATCCTTACCTCAGGCAAGGGTCGCATCGATGGCGAGGATTGTAAATGTAATCAAAATTCTTTTGCTAGTGTTGCAGCAAGCAATGAAGTTTTAGATAATGCCAGTCGATTTGGTTAAATCTAAACTCAAGAGGACAACCTTGGATAGATAAATGTACATAAATGTTGTAAATAAACGCTAAAACAAAACTATTAGAAAAAGTTATCTTTTAAATAGGTTCTCTTATTTATTTTAATTAGCTCGCAAGGACATAATTGTTTTTTAATGGACCTAAAATTACCAATTTCAATAATTGGTCCCAACTAAGGATAAAGAAAATAAGTGTGAGAAACCACTGTATTGATCAGTTATATGAGCAACGTTTTATTTGTGAGTACTTCGCCTTCGACAAAAAAACTAAACTCAAACTCCTTTATGTCCAATCCAGTCCAGAGTAAGTTTGAATCATGATCCATTAAATGGTGTTAGTAAAATGAGAGTGTGGCTTATACAATATCTTGAATAGACTTACTTATATAAGTATTGTATGTAATAAGAAAAATCGATTCTATTTAATTGTAATTCTTTCTATAGGGAATTATTTTAACCTTGAATGTCAAAGATATATATATATAATAGATACATATATACACATACATACATATGTATGCATTGTCTAACCCATTTGGCTTGGACTTGAACCACATATTTTCTTACATGGCGTAATTCTATTTCTGTTTTTCTTAAGCAACTGTTTGGCTCATTAGCCAGCCAGTTCTTGTGTTGATATAGGACTCCTATCGAAGCTTCCAATCTCTATTGAATGAATGCGGTATGGTGGGGTAGGTGGATTGCTGGTTCATGTTTGCACTTGTCATTATTCTTAATTGTATTTGCTGTGGCTCGAAACATGCATGAACCATATTTACATATTACTGTATGGGTAGTAGTTGGGCGTGGTCAATATGCATATGTACATATGTAATTCAAAATGTCCATAGCAAAGTAAAAATTTCTTCATTTTTTAGTAGCTCGCCAAGCGTCGCATTAGCTACAGCTAACAAATCTAACTAAAAACAGAAATTGTAGAACAGTATGCGAAAACGCAAAAAGTTACAAAAACTTTTCCAAAAATAAATACCAGAGAGTTATAGTTTTGGAATTATTTTTTTAATTTTTTAAAAATGGCAACTGGCATCGAATTGCTGGTGGCTGCAGCTCTATGTATTGGCTGTCCACCTATGCAAAATGAATCACTACCATCAAATCTATTGCAATTGAATGATGATAATAATATGATAACCGAAACTCCGATTATTGTAAAATCGGCTGTCGATACGGGTGTGGATGAGGATGCTCCAATGGAAACGTTAGAAGTTATATTGAAAAAAAAGCTTAAACTAAGCGAAATGAGGGAATGGATCAATGGCAAACATTTGCGTATTGCCACACTTGAGGATTATCCATTGAGTTATACAGAACTACTTGAGAATGGTACTCGAATTGGCCATGGAGTTTCATTTCAGATCATTGATTTTTTACGTAAAAAATTTAACTTTACCTATGAGGTATTTGTACCGCAAGATAATATAATTGGTTCCCCAACGGACTATGATCGCAGTCTTATAGAGATGGTTAACAATACTGTGAGTATTTTCTATAGATAATTTTTTAATAATAATACTCATTTAAATTTCATTTGTAATTCTATATATGTATACTATATTTTTATTACCTAGCATGTGGATCTGGCAGCCGCCTTTATACCTTCACTCTCAGAACAACGATCTTTTGTATATTATTCCACCACTACATTGGATGAGGGTGAATGGATAATGGTAATGCAACGTCCAAGAGAATCGGCTAGTGGCTCTGGTTTATTGGCACCGTTTGATTTTTGGGTTTGGATACTTATATTTGTATCTTTACTGGTTGTTGGCCCCATAATATATGTTCTAATCATTATACGAAATCGTTTGACGGGCGATAGAGAACAACATCCATATTCATTGGGACATTGCGCCTGGTTTGTCTATGGTGCTCTAATGAAACAGGGTAGCACTCTTTCACCGATTGCAGGTAAGTGAGTGTTCCCAAAGGTCAAAGCAATTAACCCTAATGCAATGATAAGCATCGAATGGCAAAATTGTAAGTGCACATGCAACAATCATCGCGTTTGTCCATTCAATTAAGAATATATTAACAATGAGTATATATATTCTCATACTTTATTCCAGACTCGACGCGTTTGCTGTTTGCCACTTGGTGGATATTCATAACCATTTTAACCTCTTTCTACACGGCCAACTTGACTGCTTTTCTAACTCTATCTAAATTTACATTACCCTACAATACGGTGAATGATATTTTGTTAAAAAATAAACATTTTGTGTCAATGCGTGGAGGAGGTGTTGAATATGCCATAAGAACGGTGAGTATATAATAGTTATATGAATATATAATATATGATATAATGTATGTGACTGACAATTGAAGGTGCCCATACTTCTTATCCTATACAAATCTATCTAATATGTAGGTGAAGTTGACTAAACTTGAGAATTTCTTAGTTATTTAATTAATCTTTTCTAATTGATATATTCTCTATAGACAAACGAATCTTTATCCATGCTAAATCGCATGATACACAATAATTATGCTGTTTTCTCGGATGCCACAAATGATACATATAATTTACAAAATTATGTGGAAAGAAATGGCTATGTTTTTGTACGTGATCGACCAGCCATCAATATAATGCTATATCAGGACTATTTGTATCGTAAAACCATCAGTTTTAGTAATGAAAAAATTCATTGTCCATTTGCCATGGCTAAGGAACCATTTTTGAAAAAGAAACGATCATTTGCCTATCCAATCGGTTCGAATTTGAGTCAACTTTTTGATCCAGAGTAAGTAAAATAAATAATTTAGTATGCAATATTTATATATGTATGTCTTTTTTTGCATATTCATTTAGACTTCTCAATTTAGTGGAATCGGGAATTGTGAAACATTTATCGGCTAAAAATTTACCCAGCGCTGAGATTTGTCCACAGGATCTTGGCGGCACTGAACGACAATTGAGAAACGGAGATTTGATGATGACCTATTATATTATGTTAGCGGGCTTTGCCACATCTTTGGCTGTATTTAGCACCGAATTGATATTCCGTTTTATCAATAGTCGGCAGGAGGCAAATGCCAATAAATGGGCAACACATGGTATTGGACGTACTCCGAATGGTCAGTCGATTAAACCATCTCGTTGGTTTCGCAGCTTTCGACACTTGGATAGTGGTAATAAGCAGCTTTTGGATGGATCTACAAACGGTCAGAATGTTACACCACCGCCACCTTATCAAAGTATTTTTCATGCTGGTAGAGGAGATCATTCGAATCGCTGGAGACATGCTGGACAACAGATCAATGCCAATGGACATGGCGTTTTATTGGGAGGTGATCAGAATGGAGGTGGTGCAGTGCGTCGTTTAATTAATGGCCGTGATTATATGGTCTTTCGCAGTCCTGATGGTCAAAGTCAATTGATACCGGTTCGATCACCATCCGCTGCTCTATTTCAGTACACTTATACTGAATAGATGATCATTTGGTTGTTGTTGTAGTTTTTTTTTAATCTTTTTTAATATTTGATATATTAGTAAAAAGAAAAATATGTAATACACAGAAAAAAGCTCACCAAAAATTTTGTACACATTTAGACGTAGATAATTGATCTGATGGTGTTTCTTATGGGTCCTATATGTATCTTTTATTAAATAAAATTCACTTTGAATATGCAAAAAAAAAAAGTAACCAAAATTCAAAATTTTGAAGTCGGACAATTGGGAAGGTTAACATTTTGGCTATGCCATTTATATATATATTTATTATTATATTTGATCTAATCCAATGTGGTACGTGCATTAAAACTAAAATTTGTTGAATGCAAATCGAGACTGCTATTTGAGGAGCAGGAGCTCATTGAGGGGGCTCGCGTTGACATAATCGATGAGGCATTTGATGAGGAACCACTTGACGAGCTGCTCACCCATGCATGACCACTACGACGACGTCGCTGACGTACTAAACCCAAAACGGAACCGGCTACAGGTGTTGAGTTTATAGCAGAAGAAGACAGCTGTTGACGACTGCCAACATTTAGTGATACTAAAGCGGAACTTGGTCTCATTTGTGTGTCTATTTGTGTATTGTAATTGTTGTTGTTTTGTGGTGCTGTTGCTGGGCGTGTATGATTTGAATCACTATTAGAGGAAGCTTCACTTGAGAGGGAAGATTGTGCCTCCTCGTGCAAGGGAGAAATTATTTCCTGTTGCTGGTCGTTTTGCACAATGTTTAGAGATTGTCCATCTAGGAGTTGTAGTGAGGGTACACTGCGTCTCAAAGTGTCACGATAGAGAGGTAAACGGCAAACAGGATTACCCAAAAGTTCAACTTCTCTCAACTGAGGACATAAGCCCAGAAAGGATAGCAAACCAAGTTCACTAATGCGATTATGACACGCCTTCAGCACTTGCAAATCTGGCAATTCAGCCAATGGACCCACTCGCTGTATCATATTACCATCGGCAATCAGAACTCTAAGGCCGGGTAATCCACTAGTGCCATCAAAACTATTTAGGCCACAATTACTGATATTCAAATGTTTTAGTTGCAACAAACCATATCCCAAATCACGTAATGAACTTAACACACTGCCACTTAAATTCAAATCCTGCAGACGTGGCAGAAATAATGATAATCGTGATAGACTTATGGTATAGGAAATTACACGAAGACGCACTGTTTCCACTTGGTCCAAGTCGTTACGTTGGGTAACGCGACGCTATAAGATTTAAGTTTTAGTGTTTGGATATAATATCTTTAAAAATAAATTTAAAAAAACTGCTTACCAGCAGCTCATCGAGTGTTGGCTCTGGTGCCTGTGTGGGCAAAACAACCGGCAACAAATGCACAAAAGCTGGAAAATGTTGTGTTTCCTCCACAATCGGTATATCCCGATCAAAGGAGTTTCTACGCCCTAAAATTAGACGACGATTATTGCGTGGCGGATGTTGCAATTGTGCCAGTGGCGGTTGCTGTTGCTGCAAATTATTTAGACGCACTTCGGCTGGCGGTATACGAAGTTGGGCTAAAGCAGCTGGCCCTGGTGGTGCAGCCAACATTATAGGTAATTCAACATGATCCGTTGAGGTTTCCAAATATTCCGTAGGAGCCTCCAGTGAAGGCATGTTTTCTATTTTTCTTCAATTATTGCGTTTGTGATTTCTAACAAGTCTATTGATAAAATATGATAAAAGAAAAAACTTTATATGTTGCCAGGGGCAACGATGTCTAATTTTTTTTTTAGGGTTGCCAATGACTTTTGTTGCAATTGAATAGATAATATGTACATATGTATATACATAGTTAGCAAAGCTTTAGTGTAAGTAGTATTGTCACCATCCTTTATTGATTAATGAAGAATATTTTGAGGATATAAAATAGTCATTAAATGCCATGATCTATTTTTATCTGCAGTTGTAAAGCCTTTTAAGTACTGAACAAATAACTAATTCCCTAATGATATACCCCAAAACAATTCCCATCCCATTTGACACTTCAAGAACATTTTTGTTACGTTTTCAGCAGCAGCATCCAGGCTGACATTTTATCTTTTTAGCCTCTGCTTGTCCTTTGCCCTCTTTACTTTGCCTTTCACTGGCTCGTATCTCATTGTTGTTTTAGTATTTGTTTTGTTTTTATTGTATTTGTATATGTATATACATATATATATTTTTTTTGGCAATATGCCCACTGACGTCAGTCTGACGTCATGATGGTGACGTTCCCAGACGCGTTTGCAAAACGCTTCAGGACAAGAGAGCGCGAGAGAGACCTAAGTGAATTGCCCAATGCCTTTTGCCATTTCAAGGGCCATTAGTTAACGCCAACGCCAGACGACGACGACGACAACGCCAACGAAAACGGGGACGATGGCGACGACTACGACAATGGCGCCTCTGCCCAGGGTTTACGATAATCAAATTTTCTTTCTATAGTATACCCTTTACCCATATGGCAAATAAGGGTTATATTTACTTAAAAACAATTAAAAAGTAAGTGAAAATATACACGAATCTATAATCGACAATGGCCAGATAAAAAAATTTACTTTAAATAAAACTATAATTAATTTTTTATACTCGATTAAGTGCTCTTTTTATGTAAGTTTTTGTAATTTTATATAACCATCGTTATGTATCAAAGAGTATTTCATAGTCGAATTATTTGAATCATTTTCATTTTTTCTTTTTTTCCTGTTTTTGAGTCCTGTCAAGCTTTTGCCGGCTTTTGTGTTGTGGCAGCGGAAAATGAAAACAACAACAAAGTGAACAAAAGTTGAGCTTTTCCGATTGACGTCATCATTAGGGTGTACAAACCGAAAGCTGCGCAATAGATTGAGCCAAGCTACGCATTTATCGATTTATTACAAGTGAATAAAAGAGTAAGAAAGAGAAAGATAGAAATAGAGCGAGATGGGGAGCTAAGTGTGGGCGCTATAAACGACAGCTGGCATTTTTAAGTACACTCTAAAAAAAGGATAATAAAAAAAAGTTTTTAATTATAATAGAAAAACAAAAAATTTGTATAGATTTTATATTATACAGGGAACATTTCCAAGGAACAGTATTTGTGGTAAAAGAAATCTATATATTGATATTTTTAAAATCTTTATCGTCAGAACATAAAATATGGAATTTTTTTTAGTGTAGCATAAATATAGAATATGTCAATTGTGGGCGCTTTCCATGTGTGCGTGTTGACGTCATTGAAGCAAAAGCTTTGCTCTCGTTACTACGTTACAGGAAGCAGGACACAACACCACCACTGACACTACCACCAGAGCGGCCACAACACGCTGCCAGCATACAAGAACCACCCACAACAAAATGTGGGGCCAGGTTAGGTTAGGCCAACATTTTTCTTGGCTCGTTGCAGCCAGCAGTCAGTCGCCAAGCAGCCGCGAAAGCGTGCAAAACACATCAAATCGGGCCAATTCCTATACAAGTATATATTTACAAAAGGGGCAGCAGTGTCTAGATAGTGATTGAACAAAACTAAAGTGCAGCAGCAGCAAATAATTAAAAAAAAGAAAGAAAAAGAATAAAGGAACATAAAATTAAATATTAGAAGCCTTGAGAAAATGCCTAAAACCTTTTAATAGCCCTTGGGTCCTCTGCCCCACGACTTTGTTTTTCTTTTTTGTGTTTGTGTGTGCCTGTGTGTCAGTGTGTCTGTTTGTGCGACTGTGGTAATTGGGTCAAGCCAAAAAACACAAATAGCTGCAAGAAAAAAAATATAAAAGGAGAGAAGAAGAGGAAAGTAAAATAATAGATAAGAAGGACTAAGCTGAAAGATAGAAAAGTGTCCACCTGTTATGGAAGTAGCCTAAAAACATGGAGGCCACTCAGCCAAAGGTGCATCGTCAGCATCA
Source organism: Drosophila emarginata (assembly GCA_037075365.1). NCBI lineage: Eukaryota > Metazoa > Arthropoda > Insecta > Diptera > Drosophilidae > Drosophila > Drosophila emarginata. The sequence continues at coordinate 1,472,314 of JBAMCD010000014.1, read as the reverse complement.
GCGTCAGCGTCGCACTGAGGCCCGTCAACGTCGCTTGGAGCGTGAAGCAGCTGCAGCAGCAACACCAACAGCAGCACAGACACCAACAACAGCAGCAGCAGCAGCAACAACACCAACAGCAGCAACACCAACAACAACAACAATTGGAGAACAGGAACCAATACAGCAAATAGAAGAGTTAGCCACACCATCATCATGTGGAGCTGGTGGTGGTGGTGGTGCTGCTTTAAATGATTCTCCATCAGGAACAGGAGCCACATCAAGCGCTGGTCGCATTAGTGCTCAAAGTTCAGCGGATAGCATTGAATTGGTTGGTTCACCTAGTCAAACCTCACAGCAGACTGTTGTCCTTGTTAATGGACATGCACCGCCAGCAGCATCATCAGCTCACCATCAAGAGGAGGAAATATCAACATTGGGTCCCCATTTGGATGACTCGCCCACACAGCCAACATTGAATAAGCAAAGCGATGGTAGTCGCAATTCATCGGGAGATGCGTTGAGTTTGCGTGAAACACTTCAGCAACTTCCAGCAGCCACCCACGGACATCGTTCGAGACGGACTCATTCACCACAATCGCCAGCTTTGCGTACTTTGGAAGCGGATTCATCATTTCATCGTGGCATTTTGGGTTATATGGATCGTGAATTAAAACAGAGTTCACCGACACCATCGGCGGGTATACCCAGTGCCGGTGGTGCTTCACGTAAGCAGCAATCTCTATCCGATCCCCAGGCAAGTCCAGCGCAACGTTCATTGCGTTCTCGCAACAGTTTTGATAAGAGTCCCCGGCGTAAACGCAGCAAATCGGAATCCCGTAGACGACGTGAACGTAAACTCATTGCCGCTGGCGAAATGGAAGTCCGTCAAGCTAATGAGACCCTTATGCGTTATCTCAAACAATGCTCGGATATGCATGATGCCTCGCTATCAGGGGAATTGGAAATCGATCAGAGCTATGAGGAGAGACGAGTGCATCGGAAGACCAAATCGCAGCGTGATAAACGGGGCCAGCTAATCAGTGAGTAGTCGTCAGTCCATTGATGAAAAAAAAAGCTCCTCAAACCTCCCCCCCCCAAAAAAAAAAAAAAAAAATTATGCTCTCGAGGCTTCTGCGCAATGCCAGACTAATTCTCTATATTTCCAAAAATATATCCCCATTCCTATTTAGGTAAACTGTACTCAGCTGGTGGTTTATCATCCATATTGAAGGAACTGGCCGATGACATTGCCCCAACTGAGGGGGAGGAGATCTACAATCCATTCACACCGGTCGTCTCGCCCACTGACGATACGCCCGCGCATATAGACAAAATGTTCTTGCAGACGTCATCAGGCTATCGACCAGTGGAGCATAGCTACTATAAACGTTCCTTTGTGGGCGTTTCGCGAGGCGTTTCAGGTGGTACGGGACCAGGTGGTGCTAATGGAGCAGGCTCTGCGATTAGAGCTGGTGGTAGCGGTAGCTTAGACGGCATCTCAGCAGCGGAATTGGGTGGTGCTGGTGGTCGTCGTCTATTTCGTTCGAATGGTTTTGGTTCAGTCAGCGATACGCGTTGTCTGCTCGATGCCGACTTTAATCGGTGAGTGGTGGGCAGAAGGACTAAAACGAGTCCTGTTTACTGTGTGATGAATGACGCGCACAAGACAATTTATTTATTTTTTTTTTCTCTTTCTTTTTTGCTTGTTTGTTTTTTATTCGACAAAAATAATCCTGCGGTTGCCAGGCTATTTTTAGCCATGGCTTCCTAATACATTTTTATTTGTGGGTCTTGTTCAAGAGATTGCATAACATTTCTAGATTAACAATTTATTCTTTACCGGTTGGGGGGTTCAAGGGGATTTGTTACTTAGTTTTAGGGGCTTAATCGGTTTAGCAAACCGATTGGGAATACGTAATAAGATGTATTTATTATTGACATTTGATAACCTATAAAAAGAAATCAAGCTATATATTAATGCAAATAACATTTACAAGCATTTATCGGTTTTTTTTTTTTGGGGGGGGGGGTGCTTTTAGCCCCAAAATATTGGACTTTTAGAATAGAAATATTGATAAATGAGAATTCAACTAGTTAATCTGATTTTATTTGTCATTTTATGTATAGCAATGGCGGCATCACTAGCAACATACAATTGGCCTGTGTAATTCAACGAATTTGGTTGCTCATCTCAAATATATGCCATGGCCTGTTAGCTGGTCTAGCATTGGCCCATCTACTCTTTGTATTAAGCAGTCATCCCATGGATTGGGCAAAGGTTATCAATGGCATGAGTCTTGCAGGCGAGACAACATCTGCCACATCAATGGTTATGACAACACCAACAACTACAACAACAACAATAATAGCATCAGTATCAGCAGCAGCAACAAGCTCTAGTTTGGGTATAGATCTAAATGGGGATGGCGAGACAATTGGAGGAAGTGGAGAGGCTACATTATCGTCATCATCAACATCATCGGGATCATCAGCATCAACGACAGTTGGTAACGATGCCCTGGCATTGATAAGTGATTATGCTGGATTTGCGGAGATCTATTTAAATACCTTTTATTGTTTGGCAATCATATGTCTCGTTTCGGTATTTGATCGGTGAGTAAAAGAATTTCAAATAAATCAATTCAAGTCTATAACTTTCAAATAACAAGACAATGAAAAAATTTAAAGCGGACAAAAATTCAAGGACAATACATAATATATAAGCTAAAATGGAAGAACAAAATAGAAAACAACTTATAAAATGAACAAGAGAGAGACTACAAGCAAGCAGCAAGGATTAAATAAAAAAATTCTATTGACTGTTCATTTAGTATAAGTGGAAGGGAATTCAGACCTCACTTAATACTCAATATTAAGGTCCTTTCATTAATTTACAAGTCAATATATTATATACATATACATACAAACAGTTTTCGTGTGTCTGGCAACCTTCATAAATACTTTCTAAAAATAGAAAGTGAAAGTCAAACTCATTTCGCTGAAGTAGTTAGTTTAGGTGCGGGTAGGCATATGCGTGTTAGACTTTGGTTGTTTGAGTGTGTGTGTGTGTTTGAGCTCAAGAACACATTGACCTCAAAAAGCAGGCCCCTAAGCTTGGTCAGACCCTTGGATAAGCCGTCATGCATATTTTCATTGAAGAACATATATACAAACAAAATAAAAAAAAAAAACCACACAAAATCCAATCATCTCTCAAGGGAAATTGACTCTCCCATATATTCATATAAAAATGAATATATTCGTGTGTGTGTGGGTCTAGACACAAGCTGAAATGTAGGCTAGTGTTTTTTTTTTCGGTTTTGTTAACGAATTTGAAATTGTTAAACAATTTCTTTGGCTTCATGGTAAATAATTTGTATACATGGCTTTCAATGTATAGTCGATTTCATCAGCCGCCACAAATAATATTTTAATGCCCTTAAACTTTGCTCTTTTTCTTCTCCTTACCATTGCCCGTACCCAGTACCCATACCCGTGCCCGTCGCCGTACCCATGCTCTTTCCCACGCCATTTCATCGCTGCCTGCACTCTTGACCTTTAAAGGCTGCGACGAATTTGAGTGGGTGGCCAGAGCAATTGTCTGCTGATGTTCATTTGGTTTTCGGTTTGCTGTTTTCACTTGCCATTTTGTTCTCTTCTGTTATGTTCTGTTCTGTCCCATTCCATGATGAACCTTCTTGCCATTTCTTTAGCAATTCACTGGTGCATACAAACATGGATAGAAGTGTGAAACTGTGTATGACATTTCGCTTCGTTATCCTGCGGACGCTGATTTATGTATGTTATGTACATACATACATGTACATATATACATGAATATTCGCATATCTATGTGTGTATGTATGTATGTGTGTACCCGTTTTGCCTGCTTTGGCTAAATGTTATGCATATATAGCCAACTGTGGGCGTTATAAGTATCTGTTGTTGACCTTTCACTGCAGCTGGCTGGCTGGATCTATGTGTATATGCATTTCAAATATATACATATATATATGGTTTATATCTATGTATATATGATAAATATAATATATGTACGTACTACATGCAGATGAGCTAGTCCACTTGAGACTCTGCCTCTGATTGAATTAAGAGGCATAAATGTCAACCGTATACAATATAACTAAACTAATGCTGAGAAAGGGCAAACAAAACTTAAATTCAACTAGATAAACTTTTTATATAATAAAATTATAATAACAAAAATTGAGAAGTAAAGCAAGACGGCAGCTAAAGCAAAAAAAAAAAATGGGTTATGATATTAAAAGAAAGAAAAGAGGGAAGAAAAAATTTAGAGAGTATTAAAGAAACATTAAACAGGAAAGAATTATAAAAATTTTGAAGGAAGGATAGAACGCAGACATAATAAAGAAACTAGAAAAAAGAAGGAATGAAGAGAGAAGCCGGAAGGAACAAAGGCTTTCGAAGAAAAAGAATTTCTTTAAGAAGAAAGGTTCGCAAAAATATTAATCAAACCAAATATATACATATATAAGAAATAATAAGAAGAAAAGCAAATGATTAAAAGTAATTGAATTTCTGCTTTAGAAAAAAATATTGAAATTTTCTTCTGAAAGAAGAAAGAAATATTGAAATTTTACTTTAATAAAAATTTAATTTGTGCTTTAGAAACAAATATTAATATTTTCTCTTGATTTTTTAGCATGGACATTTGTCGTTGGAGCTTCTCAAATGCCAGCGAATTGATATCCTTCCGTTGGCTCATAATTACAATGATCTACATAGCGACAATAATACTCACCATATGCTCGGATTCTATCGATGAGAAACTCTACCTATTCAATAATAATGCGAATATAACATTAACACAGCAAGAACTAGTAAGTGCTATAACTATATTTTTATACATATATGTATGATTATATTGTCATTTAATCTAACTTTCTATCTGACAGCTAAGCAATAGTGTGCAGAGTGTGTGGAGCAGTTTGTCAGTGACTCGTAGTATAGCCGCCATATCGGGATGGATAATGATTGGTTTAACACCGCAGGAGGATATGCTTTATGAACATCTAGTTGATCTCACCAAATATCAATTGACAAATAATTGAATTTAAGTATATAGAGAAATGGCAAACTAAATAATAATAAATAATTGAATTTGTATATAGCTGTAGTTCAAATTGTAGCTGCTGTTGTTCAGTTATTGGCTTTTTATATTGTATAATCGAAAATAGTTAATTATGAATGCAAACTAAACTAATCTAAAAGAACAAATAAACTTTAAACTATCTACAACAAAAAAGTAAAACAAAATAAAATCCAATATAAGCTTTAATGGCAACAATTTCGACAATTTTTGATGTCGATTTGAATATCGAAATTGATGCTGAAATCGATATTGAAATCGATGTCAAAGTCGATGCCCTTCACAGGCCGCTAGAAAAGAAACAAATTTAGCTTATTAAGCAGTAATTAGAAGGGAGATTCAGATTCTAATATGATGAAAAATTATATACCTATATATATATATAAACATATATATTTACCATATAGATGTACCCGTGTACTTATGCATATATACAATATGTTACCTATATAAATATACATTTTACTTATATTTACATATACTATACATATATATATATATATATATATTTGAAATACTTTTTCGTACACATATCGTCTAGAGAAAAACAACTTTGTTTAATTTATATATTTACATACTATACATATAGACATCGTTATGAAAATTTAAAAAAGATAAACCAAAAAGTAATATCTAATAATATTGAAAGGCTTCCCCACTTTTGATTGATGCCAACAATTGATATTGTTTATATCGAAGGTTTGCTCAATTAATGGCAATTCTAAACATAAATATTGAAGATCTCTCTAATGAATGAAGACTTTCCTATGGGCAATAGCAATTGTAGCTCAATTAGTAAAGAAGTGAACAAAAAAAAAAAAAAAAAAAACAGAACAAGCAAAATTCATTTGTATAAAAGCGTTAATTACATACATAGTAGAGTGTATATATCTAGATATTATATATATGAATTGTATATAGCAAAAAATATATATACATATATATTTGAAAGGAAATCAAATTAAATATTATAACGAAACAATTTGAAATAATTCTCTAGCACTTTCTATCATTTTTATGGAAAACCCCAATTATTCTGTTCCTATCATCGTATATTTTCCAGCTAAATGTTACTCGTCTTAAATATCTGAATCATTTGACCTATAGTAGTATATTATAATGTGAGTAACAAAGAGAAAACTTACTTCCAATGATTTACATCGTTTTGTATAGTATCTTTTAAATATGACATCGAACAAATATGATTGTATAAATTATCTCTTCATTTCCAGCCAAATGGCGAAAAGTATAACTAAAATGGTAGGAAAACAACAAAAAAAAAAAAACAATTTATAAAACTGTACATAAGTCAAGTGCAATAAAACTAAAGTTTAATATTATATGAAACAATTATTATTCAGTATACCTACAATCTAATTAGATGGACAATTGAACGAGCTAATTGGAATAACGAGATGAACAAAAATGATATTGTAAAATTGTATATAAATCTATAAATGCAAATAAAAAACGAATATCAAAAATTGTAAAAAGAGCAAAGCAAATTTAACTAATTTTTTCCTTTTTCATAAATTAAGCTTCCAACACCATAAAGCTTCATCGATATGTAAAAGCTTTTTGCACCATTATGGTCACACTTGATTTGAAATAGATGTCGATAAGTATAATTATGAGAACGATATAATTTACCAATATGAACTAAATAATTGGGATACGAAATAAAAAACATGGTAAATAGAAGGTAACTGTAATTTTCGTCGACAAAAATTTGCCATTCTATTATATATACAAATGTTGGATTATATTGTCTGAATTTGGCCACGATTTTTCATATGTTTCTAATTTTTCAGGTTAAATGAATGAACCCATACTTAATCCGTTGTCGAATGTGGATGGCATTTGTTAATCGTCTACTAGACTCAATTGGTATGTATGTATATATACTAAGCCAAGTGTAGGCCAATTCATTAGTTATGCACTTATATTACAGATAAGCTTTGGCTTTGACTTAATAAGAAATCATCAGTGCAAAGGACACTTTTACCATACGGTGAAAACTAGTCAAATAAACAATTATCAAATCAATGTTATATCATAATATTGTTGCTGAAGATCTAGTCAAAGAAAAAATGTTTACAAAATATTTTTATTAGTAAGAATCGAGAACTAAATAAATAGCTGGTAGTTTGTCTTTCTATTAATGTAGGTATATAAATTATAATATTATATTACATATATTTATAATATTATAATATGATATTTTATTAACTTAACAGATAACTTAATAAAATTTCTGTGATAAGTTTGGAATTTAATAATTATTTCGTTTAAAAAGAATATAATCGAAAAGAGGATTGAAACCTCACTGCTATTTAAGCATTTATAATCATAATTATACATAATAATACTAAATATTTAATTATGACAATGCAAAATTATATGTGGCAGGGAATTGTTTATAATTATTTAAAATTGTCACAGTATCTTTGTCTAAAATTGTTTCCAATAGTTAAATCAAAAGACATTAATTCATTAATTAAGAAGAATATATCTTAAATGCTATTTCATTATCTGTTTGGGTTTAACTTATTCGATCCAATTTTAAAACAAGTATCACTTTCCATTTTGGGATAATGCAATTCATTTAACTATAAAAGAATTTTTGATGGTAATTTAAAAAATTGAAAAGAATATGCTTTCATAAGAATCTTTTTCTTTGATGGATTTATACATATATTTATATATATATGTATAATCTATGGCCACATGAACGTACAGATTGTTTTGTTTGAAAATATCTTATTTAAACTTATTTCATTTATTTTAATAAATATTTAAAACATGCCAAGTAGAAATATCTTTTAGTTGAGGAATTAACCCATGTCAGCCACATGTTTTGCAATTTGAATTTTAATAATGTATTTAAGTTGATTTGCAATTAATTTGATTCTTTTTCTCTTGTTCTTATGATATGCAAATTAAAAATGTAATAATTTCGAAAAAAACATCTACAGTGAAAAAATTATATGGAAATCTAATATTTTGTATGCCTTTGTTGGCATTAACATAAATGATTTTTAAACAGTTTTGCCTTTTGCTGTTTGCCGTTGGCCTACTCCCTTCTGTGGCCGGGGAAACAAATAGAGAGAGAGAGAGAGAGAGAGCGAGAGAGAAAGTAAAAAGTTGTTATGTTTTTTTTATGCCTGTTGGCCCAAAATGAGAGTATAATTTACACAAAATGCATAAATCTGGCCGAGAACCATTCACTATGTTAAAACCACCAGGAAAGTTCCCTTTGAACATGGTTGGGTAATATGTATGCAGATGTGGTTTGATGTGGTTAAATGTGGTTAGATGCGGTCTTAGAGGCCTCATAATTAGACAAGCGCCGGAGCGGCTGGCGGTAAACGCATTATCATCATTAAACCACTTGCTGCAATTATGGCGCTAATTGAATTTCTAAATGAATATAATGAGTCAACAAAAGCAACAAACAGGCACCAGGATAAATAATCTACACATACATACACATATACAAACACAACAATGCGAATTTATAAATTTAAACAAACAAAAGATGAAATTTGTATACCCTTGCAAAGTAACATTCAATTTCAATAAGAATATAAACATTTTTAAAATATTTGTTAATCAGATAATAGCCATATTTGTAATAAATATAGTTAAACCATCTGTCAGCAATGAGAAAGCTGTGTGAAGAAATATAACAACATTAATTTACTATTAAAGAAATAGCATTTGTTATGCCAACTAAATTTCTGATATATTAACACAATTTAACAAATATTTTGTAGGATAAGGGCAAAGCTTTGATTTGATAGCTTTTGTCCTTAGTGAGATCGTTTTAGAAGGAGATAGCTAAGAAGACTTTATATTTATTTGCCTTGATATGGGAACTAATATGCCTTTTAAATTATTAATTATAGAGATTCCCGTCTTCTGGTCATGGGCAAACCTAGAACCTAGAACGAGGACAACATACACAATCTCCTGTAATTAGGTTAAACACACACGTGGCTCCAAGTGGTCCAAGTGGCCTTTTTCTTTATCTCCTTCGCTCTCTCTCCCTCTGTGTGTGTGTGCTGAGATAAAATTCTGTGAAAATGAGGTGAGAAAATGAAATAAAGCGGCTGGTACACAAGAAGTACAAAAATGGCGCGTAATTTTCACGTTCAACCGCATGACAGAGGAAAAAATTGTACCATAGAAGCAGAGGCAACAAAAAAGAAAACGAAAAAAAAAAACACTTTAACATATGTATATATGTATGTATGTATATATATAAAAGGTATATGTGTGGTGTCTAAATTACAATTACATGGACCAACCAAGTGGCCTTCTTTCTGTCCAGCAGCAGGAGCAGCTTCAGCAGCAGGACATTCAAGCATATGGTGATATAATTATCCTGTTGCTTTGCTTACAGCTTGAGCTCGTTTTACCATACACACACACGCACACACTCATATGTATATATATATATATATACATATATATGTATGTATATGCATATACGCAGATACAATGTATGTGCCCTACTTGAGAATGTTGCTTATTGCCATACTCATCAAGTTGGTGGTATTAGCCAAGACCAACGAGAGTGAGAAAGAGAGATAGATGACTTTCTTTTTATTATTATTCTTTTTTTTTTGTTTTATTACCTTTATAACCAATAAACTGTGGGATAGTAAGAAAAAGAGTTGATTAATATCAAATGGAGGAAGTCATTAGACCCATGTGTTCACTAAGTTAACAATATTAATTATGAATTTTGTTAATAAGAATAATCCAATAAAAACTAACCAAAAGTACACTAAACATAATTGAATCAAGTAATTACATTAATGATCAATTCGAAAGAATTCATCAAATGTAAAATTAGTATATCAACTATATATGTATGTATTTTTAGAACTGTAAAATCAGTTTAAATTTCTCAAGGATAATCGTTTAATATTGCATTATCTTAAATCATTTTTCCGTTAAGTATATCAGTTTAAACTAAAACTATACATTAAGCCGAGTTCAGCAAAGTTTCAAATCTTCTTAGAAATATATATATATATATATACATAATTAATAGTGTAGATGATCATTATTAAAAGATTTTTGATTTTTGTAAAACAAAATAAGTATTATTAATTTTTAAGCTCTGTCTTGGTGACATATTAAAGGGTATCTGAAGGATTTTTCTTTGTTGCTCTTTGTTTGAAATACCAAAAAGGAAACTTGTTGCCTTAACTTTTAATTAAGCCAAGAGTTGTGTATGTGTGTATGGAAGAGAGAATAAGGAATGAAGGTGGTGTGATTGTGTAATATGTTTGTCTGTATATGTAGGCGAGTAACGAGCGGCGCTTGGAGTGCGTGCAAAATTAACAAATAAGCGTATAAATTATGCCACAACACGGGTGACAAACAGACGCAAACACACACTCTCGTATATATATATGTATATATACATACATACATATATATAGCTGACGAAACAAGGAAAGGAACAAACGTAGAAATATGAGTAGCAACTGGCCAGAATGGCGTCGATGGCGACAAGTAGTACAACAGGCTGTCACTCGATTGCTGTCCAACAGGCAGCAGCTAGCAGATGGCTTCAGGCCATCAACTGCCCAGCTTCGAATTACAGTTACAGTGGCTTTAAAACGCAATGCTCTGGGTGGTGTGTGCCAATGCGGATGTGTATGCGTGTGTGTGCGTTATTGTTGTTGCTTCTCAAACATGACACTTGCTTAGGCAACATGCATACGCACACACACACACCCAGACAGACACACATACACAAATAAGGATATTCACAGCAGGAGCTAAAATTGCCACATGCCGAGACTTCAATACCTCTTTATAACAATTGCGTGTTGAAGTATTTTAACAGTATTTAAGGCATAACGATTCAAACGGAATGATAATTAGAAAATATAAATTATTGCATATTCACTACCATTTCATGACGCCATTTATTGCATATATATATGTATATATATATATCTCATTTTAGCTATAGGGTATATGCGGTCGAATTGTTATTTTTGTTATTTATCCGCTCACGTGTCGTGTGCGTGATATTGACAGCAAAATGCGCCATGATGGGCCATTAGAAAGAAAAGGTCCCATACACATGTACCTGGTTTAGAGTCCTCTTCAACCCTGCTCAAGCGGCGCCACCAATCACCTCTAGCCCCAGTGGTTCGCTGGCTGGCTCTTAGTCTCTGACTCGTTACCATAAAAGCATTTTATGCCAACTCAGTTTGGTTCATTGCGATAAGCAGGCAGTGCTAGTCGCTGGATTTATTGTTTATGTTCTCCCGTTTACGAAACTCGGCCATCATCAGATGTCCATGTTGGTCTTTTTCCCATCTCTTTTTAATACCCTTGCAAGGGTACATTAATTTTAGTCAGAAATTTGCAGCGCAAAAGAAGCATCTTTGATTATATGAAGAATATATATTCTTGATCAGCACGATGAGCTGAGTTGATATAGCCCTGCCCGTTTGTCTGGATCAACACGATCTCCTCCTGAGATTTTGCACATAGCAATTACCCCGATCGGACGACTATATCATATAGCTCTCATAGGAACGATCGGTCGAGATTAAGGTTTAACAGCAAAAACTTTTTTATTTTTTTATTGAATGTCACGCAGTTTCTATATATATTCCTTACACATCCACCAAGTATTATCAGAATCCGAATAATACAGGTCCCATAGGAACGATCGGTCAAAAATATAGTTTTATGTCAATAATTTGGTATGTATACAAATATATCTATTGAGCTTCAGCAGAATCGATCGACTATATGCTACAGCTAACATAGGATTAATCGAACCAAAAAATTTTTTTTTTTTTTTCCAATCCACGAACATTAAATTTTGATTTGACGAGTTTTATAAAATTCTTCATGATTCTGCCAAATTATATATAAATGAAAAATACAGTTTGCAAGGGTATAAAAACTTCCGCACGATCCAAGTTAGCTCATTCTTCTAGTTTTTTTTTCCTCTGATGGTTTTGTTTTTGTGGGCGTGAAGATTTTACGAGAATTGCAATGGCCAATGGCCAAACATACTGGATGGATGAGTGCTAAAAGTAGGCATCGTACTGCAAAAATGGTTGTGGAGATATCATAAAATTAAAACAAAAGCTGCATGAAATATTCGTACAACACGCAACAAGATATAACAATTTTGGTTACTTTCCACTGGTCGCTGGTCAACTGTTACATACCATTTGCCCCTCTGGCTTTTTGCTAATTTCTGTCTCCTTTCGGGCTGAATTGATGTCAAAACCACTTAGCTATTTGTCCCAGACCTTCTTTTTTTTGTTATTTAAATTTAAAAATGTTTTCAGAAATATGTTAAAGGATCTCCTGTTAAAATTTACATATGCTGTGATCGGCACAGTTTCATTTTACAGAATGGTAAATTTGTACTAAATAATATATTCGTATTACCAGATGTCAAATGTTCGATATTTGAATAAAAATGATTAAATTTATTATTCCAAATGTAAGGATGAGCCACATACATATTTCATTGGATGCCATCGAAACTATGGATGAACTTTTATACCTTTTGTTCTTATTGGCTTTGCTTTGTGCGCCTTTAACATGGACTTTGACACATCCACCGCTTGCCTTTCTTTCATAATTTACGAGCCCAAATGTTTCATTTCATGTTTTATGGCAAATAAATTATGCCATGCCCCTCTCAACGACAAAGGCAAAAAAAAAAAAAAAAAAGGAAAGGAAAGGAAAAAAGGGAGCAGGCGGCCGTTAAGGGAAAGAGGGGAGGCTGGGAGCTAAGCCAGCGATAAGGACTTTTTGGTAACCAACAAGAAAGATGCCAAAATAATGGAGGAACTGCAAAACGGATAGAGCTGAAATTTATGTGCGTTTATTGATTGCTGAGGATCTCTCAGCGAATTTATGTAAATTTTCCTTTGCTTTATATTTTTTTTCTGGAGAACTTCAATGCGACTTTTATGAAGACAGAGTGCAGCTGAGTCTGAGCACAGGAAGCCAAAGCAATCTCCGCTGCCTTTAGAATGTACAAAAAAAAAAAAATAAATAAAACCAAACACGAATGGAGAAAAAAAAAGAAGAAAAGGATTTTGGGCCATGCAGCCAATGAGCCTTAAAGATAGCACGCAAAGTGGCCTGTTACAAGTGACCAAGGACAAGGACAGAAACTAAATTGAAATTCGCAACTTTCGCTACATATGTAGACAACTACAAACAGCATGTGGTGGAAGCCATGTTTCCTCCTACTTCCATTTCTGGGCTATATGTGGGTCATTTATATGCAAAAAGCATAAGCAAAGCTTACGATATCTTTTCTCTAATAAGCTAAAAAAAAAAAAGAGAAGGACCAAAACCTTCGACTCCTACCCAGCACGTACATATGCTCTGCCTCACAGTCAGGTACTGTAATTTGGAAAGAGAAAGCAACAAACGGCTCATAGAGAGAAAGACAGAAAGAGAGAGAGAAAGAGAGAGAGAGACAGCTGACTATAAATATAATTTCAATAGAAAAAGTTTCCAATATAAGTCCAAGTATTGTTCGTGACTTCTAAGCACTTGGTATGCACGATAGTTTTTCTTATTGTTACAATTTTCCTATACAATTCTACTTTGATATTCTTATTTTATATTTACTTGATATTTTATACAATATTTTTATTATTAAATTGCTTATGACTAACGGCCAAAGGTGAACTTCAAGCTAAGCTCATGTCAAGACACGAAATTGTGAACCTTTTAAAGGCAAACAATGTAATAAATCGCATAAATTATTGTAATTTATTTAATTATCCTATGAAAGTCAATTGCAAAAATAACAAATTTTATCTCTGCAAAAATGGAAAAGACCTTTCAGCAATCTAAGGTCAAATGACACAAATGAGGGGTAAAAAAGAGGCAATCCGATGCATAAAATACGATAGAGTATTTTATTTAATACAAGAGTCTATCAGCTTGTTCATATATTTTGAAATAAGATGACACTGAAAATCTACTTATAGCTTGGATATAGATAATACATTTTAAAAGCATCTAAGGTGATTTTGAAAACAAAATGATCGTTAAATTATTATTATTATTTGTTTATCGTCATTCGACTTTTGAAATACGCAAAATTGTTGCTCAAATTCATTCGATTAGAATAGTTGACAGTTATGTAGTTGTTGGGTTCAGTAAATAATACGTTTCAATGGAATAAAAGAGGAAAAAGTTATAATTCCCTTAACATCAACAAGTCTAACAATTTAATCCAATTAAAAAATCTCAAAAAAAAGTAAAAAAAGCGAAGAAAAAGAAAAATTGCTAACAGATGCATCATAAATTGCCAGCACTTGTTCAAAATGTACAACAACAAAATTTGATTGACGGCAAATTTCAATTGGATATACAAAGAGGGTCAGGGGAACAGTCGGGCAGGTCTCTTGGTCAGTAATTTTGTCTTGGAGGTGTGTGCGTGCGCCTAAGAAATGCCGAACATTTAAACGTTTGAATGAGAATTTGTTTTTGTTAATTAAAAGCTAAAAATAAATCAACCAAAAATATGCACAAGAAACATCAGTCGACAGAATTTGTATATATGTATATGAATATATTAAAGTGTGTATATATATTTATATATAGGTGTATACATATGTACATATGTATATATTAAATCGGCAAAGGTCAGTGACGAGCCAAACGAACGAAGATATAAAGACAAAAATAATATTCAAATGTCCAAAAAACAGAAAAACAAAGGAGAAGGGTACAACGCAATATAGTTGATGGAAAAAAACACACACAACAAATTGTTTAAAGAAACAAAGATTTTATGACAAATTTTCTATTTGGTTAGCCTTGCAAAAGGCATTATGATTTTGATCAGCTGTTTCTCAGGCACAATAGCATTTCCTTCTAATTTTATTTTTTTTATTATATAATATAAATGATATAAATGATTTGTTTAATTTTTTTTCAATTCGGTTAACTATTTCAAATTTGAATCCAAGTTGTAGAGTATCACGCAATCAGATGAATGGGAAACATCTGAATACTTTCTATACATAATGAATAAAAACGTATCAAAACAAATGAATGAAAATGACTCATTTCATAATTGACTTGCCATGAGAAATGCACACGATTCAAAATTGCGGAAAAGGAATTCTAAAGAAGCTTTAATATAATAAAGTTTCCTTAGGTCATACTCCATTTCAGAATCGTAACTGGAGTTTAAGTTTACGAATTGTATTAAATTGTTTGTAGTTTTCGAAATCAAAATTAAAGGCTCTGTTCATCTAACTTTCTCTCATGTTATTTAATGTTAAAATCATTTCAAAATTTGTTAAAAGAATGAGGAAAATAGAAGATTTAAGATAAATATTGAAGCAAGCATTAGGCGAAAACGTAAAATGACATAAACTTTGAGACTTTTACTGTGCAAATAGTCAAGAATAAACACACACTTGTTCACACACACACACAGACATGGACAGACATACGCATAGATACCGAGACAAATTAGCGTTGTGATTTAACTTGCGACGGCATCGGGCACATGCGGCGTATGCGCAACGCGGATTTATTTTATAATGTCAACAAAGTTGGTTTTAAGGTTGAGTTGTCTAACGCTGCCGCAGTGGCTGCTGCTCATACTTATTTTCATACTCATATTCAAACCCATCCCCATATCTATATGGGATTGCAAGTAAATAAATATAAAAAGAAAAGCACTCACACATACACACACACGCAGACAAACACACAGAGGAAACTTATGAATACTTAAGTTACACAATTTTACGTTGAATAAACGATAAGAGCAAGGGGTAAGAGAGAGAGGGAGAGAGAGAAATAGGAAGAGTAGGGCCAAGAAACGGCCAACACTATATTCACTTTACTTTACCTGGGCATCAAAATGTGTCATGTCATGTGCTCAAAAAATACAAAAAAAAAAAGGGAAGAAGGAAAATATGTATAAAAAACAAGAAGTGAGGAAACGTGCGCACTTCACACACAAACCCCTTATATCCACACACACACACACACACACACCAACATACAGAAAAATAAAGAGAAGGAGTCTGCCTACTACTGTAGTACTAAGAAGTATGAGGAGTGTCGACTTGGCTTTAATAAATAAATCGAGCTGCCTCCTCAGGCTGCATCAGTTGGCTGGCTGTTGACAATGCCCTTGACTGCTTCTGATTTCCTGTGGCAATTCTCAAGGAAAGATAACGCAACAAGGGAGAGGGAGTGCGAAAGAGCAAAAAAATTAACAAGAGAATGAAGTGAACGGTTAGGGGTATATCACGGAGTAATGGCGGAGGTGGGCAGAAGGCGGAATGGAGCATGTGTTAAGTGACTGATGAATAAGTAAGGAAGGCTAATAGCGATGATTGGATGAGATAAATTTTAACTTCCTATAGTATATATTTTTTATACATATATAAATATATATATATGAGTATATTTTTAAGTAGATGGCTTTGGGGCCGATTAGCTGATTTGTGGCATCAATCAATCAATCAATCAAAACATAGCATACACAAATTTCCTGTGATATTATTTAAACTGTTACCATTTCGTTTTAATGCGATTCCAATTTTTATTTTTCGTTTTTAAAACGAAATTGAAAATGCCAGAGTCAGTTGAAGATACCCTCTATGTCCAACAATTATTCGCATTTCTTCATTCATTTTGCTAATTGAATTCCCTAGTCTTGTCATAACCGCATGCAAATTAAATTCATCTAGACGCACCACCATCAACACCCACGTTATATCATCTAACGCCTTATTCATAATACATAAAACTCAGTAATATAATATTCAATTTTAAAGGGATGATAAATTGAGCTATAGATTTGTTATGTGCATGACAAAGCTCAAGTAATAAGTATTAAAAGCAAAATGAAAGAATCACTTCATAGTATTTGAAAGATATAGGTGCTTAAGTGATTTAACTATATATTAAAAATATATTTTTATAATCAACAATATTGTATATAGCAGTTACCTTTTTAAGCAATGGGTTATTGTGGTTGTTTCTGCAAAAGAAAGAAAGGAATTTATTAAAAAAATTTCTCTAATATATATTTCTCAATAATTTAATGGTTAGTTTTTGCTGGACTCTATTTATTTATATTTATAATCGTTATCTTAATTTTTAATTAACTTTTGTTACAACGAACTGTGATAATATTTATTTGTTTTATTATGGATAAAAGGAAAATATTTTAAGTAAATTAAATACCAATGATATATTTAACCAAATGAAGCAAGGAGTATTGTAATAGAGATAAAGGGGAAACATTTCAACTAAATGGAATACCAATGATATGTTTTACCAAATGAATATTTGATATAATATAATAATTTCATTTGATCTATTATGGATAAAAGGGAAATATTTTAACTAAATGAAATACCAATTACAACTCTGCTTCTCATTTTCCAGTATGCTTGAAATGTGATTTAATTGAGTGTTGTTGGCACACTGACTCAAACTATTCACACTCAATGGGAATCGCACTCATTTTCGTAACTACACGAAATGTCCACGCCTCCATACACTCCAAATTCCACTCAAAATGTTTGGTGTTGCAATCAAAGAAAAGTGCATCTTGTTTGTCCGTGTGTCGAACGATGTAAGAAGCCCGAATGCTTATCAGCGGGCTAACCTGTTGGTTAGCCGAGTGGCTTATATGGCAGCGCTGCTTTCACTCGGCATACACGGCGTATGACAAATCGTTCTGAAAACGAAGGCATGAGTGGCAGGCAACACACAGCAGCACCAGCACCAGCAGCAGCAAAAGCGACCAACAGCTGCCGAGTCAGGCAGTCAGCTAGCTAGCCGATGTTTGAGTGTTGCGGCACATCCAGTTGCTTGTGTTTCTTCGTTGAGGCTGGACGCGTAGCGGCAACAACAAAATCAAACTAGAAGATACTTAGGACAACAAACGGAAAGATACAAAACAAAAGGTTCTTTGAATAAAAACAGAAGAGTTGATTTAAAATATATAATTTTTTTTTTGTTCGGCGTATTATCTGTTTGAATGTCCCGCTGTTTGTGTGTATGCGTGTGTTGTTTGTATGTGAGTTTGTGTGCATGTATATGGCGAATTAAAACTGAGGACCAGGGGGATACCAAACAAGTGCCGGAACGTGCTCTAGTGTCAACATCCTTGTGGTTTCCTTAGCTTGAACCGAGATGCCAAAGGAATAAACAAAAAATAATAAAAAAACCACAAAAAAATAAGAAAAATACAAGGAGAAACGAAAATACCGCAAAACTTTTCTCCTTTCACTTTTTTGGTTTTTTTTTTGATGCTATGGTTTTTTTTTTATACAACAATGATATTTAAGTGCCAGTGAAGTGAAAAGTTGAACTTGAAATTTAATCAATTTGTGGAAGGTGGGTAATACAAGGAAAACAACAAAAATTTGTTAATAAGTTCGATTCTCTTGGTTCTCCTTGAATTTTTTTTTTTTTTTTTGGGGACAGACCCAAGAAGCTATATACATATGCTATAGATTACATTCGAAACAAATTGAATTCTAGGCACAAAAAGTTTTTGTGTGTGTCCCACCCCCCCACTCAAAACATTAAAAGAAACAAAAAAAATAAAACAACAACAAATAAGTTAGCCTTAAGAAAGTAACGGAAAGAGGCCTTAAGAGAGAGTGAAAAAGAAAGGGGGGGATATAAAAGAAGGACTCTAAAGGCAATAAGACTTCAGTTGACTTGAGTTGAGTTGACTTTATTTTTATGGTCCTAAGCGAAATGCCTTGATCGTGACTTTACCTTAATTAAAAATGCAAATACAAAATGTTAATTTTAATTGAAATGTCTTTTCCTATCTCTGGCATTTCTAACCTCTCCCCCTGACTCTTATTTCATCTTGCTTTGACAGCATTTAGATCTATTGATTTTAATTGAACTCATCGAACATAAAAAATAAATCTGTCATCAATTTGTCAATTTGTTAAAACTATTTAATATGTATATATAAACACAATGTTTGCCATTAAATTTATCATTCTAATTGGTATAGCATTAGATCTTTAGATTAAAGCAGTAAACAAATTTGGTTTTTGTATTATATTTGTATTCGGTTTTCGTCAAAATTTTGCTCAATTTAAATAATTGGATTGAAACTATGTATATCGATACCTTTCAAGGCAGATCATGGCTAACTTTATGAGGAATATAGATAAATTTGTTGGTTGAAATGTTAAATTTCTTTTCTTAATTTGAATGATAAGAAAACCATTAGCAAGTCATTTCACTAATACTATAGAACACAACATTTTTGACTAAAATCACAAACCACTAACCCCAAAAGATATTTCAAAATCGTTTGGTAAAAATCTAATTGAGATAACAAATAAACTTAAGAATTCTCTGATTTAGATGTTCTCTCTTTAATTTCAACCAAATGTTTCTTATGTAGCTGTTTCAACAATATTTATTTCTAACAGTTGAAACTGTATTTTTTTGTCCGTCTAACCAAAATGTCCATATCCTTTTGCAGGAATATAATATTATATAAAAAAATGCTTAATTTATTGGTCTGTCATAAGCCAAACTAGTTTCATTATTTTTAGTGCAAATACGCTTCAATTTAAAACAATCACTTTTAACTACAATATAATGTTTTGTTTATGTTGTCAGAAATTCATTTGCATTTTGTTTGCCTAAAAATTGATTTGAAAATTGTTTTATTTATCGCATTTAAATTGAATTCTGTCGATAAAATAATTCTATTTACAATTATTGTTAGGCTGTCAATATATATATATATATTATTTTGATCAAGTTAATTTTATTGTTTGTTTTTAAAAATATTTTATTTTTCATCATGTTCTTAAATAATGGCAATTAAATTGAGGCAATAACTAGAAGAAATTCAATATTAAGCTTAAGCAGTTTAAGCAGATTTGCACACCTTAAGAGCTTAGTCATTTTGGTAAAGGACACGGACACACACACACAGATTCTCTGTTTTTGTTTTTCTACAATCCTTTTCAAATGCCCACAATATAAATTTTCAACTGTCATGGCGTATACGTGATGACGTTTAATACTATTCCCAAAATAAAAAAGAAAAACCGAGCAGAAAAAATAAAAAGAAGAAAGAAAAAGTATGCATAAAAGCGACATCGTTTTCACTTTCAATCTCGAAAAGCATTTCAATTTGCATATTAACACACGCACACACACACACACACATACAGACACAACAGAAAGAAGAAAGTGTTCAAATGGTTGTGTCGCCGTCATCAGCAACATCGTCTCCGTTGATGGCCAGCGAAATTGTAAAATGGCCACTAAACACCGGTTAACCGGGTCACCCATTTTGGTATATACCCAAAAGAGGTATAAGAGAAGCAGCACCAGCTCAAGCAAAAGATAGCTAAGTGAAATGGCTATGGCATCAGTCGATTAAGATATTCTCCATCTACTTACCTGCCCCCTCCCTACCACCCTCCATACCATCAGTTTATCTTAGAGTTCACCTGATTTCCATTTGCATTTAAATCAACATGGTTGCGTCAGGTGTATGTATGTATGTAGGTAAAGGTTGTTGTGGCAAAAAGGTGTAGCAAGTCAAATTGAATGGCAACAATTTTGCAGCAAATTTCATGCTGCGAATGTTTTTGTCTGTTGTTGTTTATTGGGTTCTCATACCCATTAATGATAACAATAAGAAAAGAAAACCAAATAGGGAGCGAAAAAAAAGAACACTTTTGTAAAAAAATAAACTATAGCACACTTTTGTGGGCTGACATGGAAAGAGAAGGTATCAACAATTCGTTGACTTGGCATGTTGTTGTGTATCAGTTGCGTATGGTTGTTTTTTTATTGCTTTTACCATTTTATTGGTTACTAAGTTTTGCATAAATTATGCCAAAGTCTCTGCTGTTATATGTATATAGTGGCTTGATAGGGAAATAAGTATAGAAGAAGAAAAATACCCCAAGCCAGCTGCTTGAATTTATTTGATTTCTCACCGTCAGCGGCGATGTTGTTCTTGTTGTTGATGTTGTTGTTTTTGTTATTATCAGCAGTGTGAGGTAAGTCACACAGGTCGCAGGTGACATTTTTATGGCCAATCTGAATCTAAAGAAACTCTGACAGAGAACTCAGACCACGATGTGGCAATAAAACGATTGCCTGGCTCAAGGACAAACAGCAGTTAGTCCTTGCCAACAGCTGCTACTTACTTTGGCTGCTTCTGCCGCTGCCGCTGCTACTGCTATTCCTGCTACTGCCACTACCATTGCTGCTACTCCTTGTCCTTACAAAGTAATCTCTGTTTGATTTCGTGTTTCTGTGTGCGGACAGGCATCCTTTTGACAGTCAGCCGTCATACGATTGCGGCCAGGATTTACAAAATTTCTCTAGAGACAACAACCTACATGAATGAACTGTTCGGGTATAGTAGATGCCTTTTCAATTTGTCCATCGCCATGGGGTTGGTTGCGGTTATATGCTCGGGGTTTCGTTGATGTCTTTGGGGTTGTGTTTAAGGCCCATCCAAAAACGGTTTATGCTTCAAATATTCAATAATTCATGGCCAACATTGGGGCACACTAGAGAAAACGTCTAATGCATCCAAAAAGTTAATTACTTTTCAATTAAACGACAGACGAGGTGAATCGCTGGTCGTAAAACTTTGCTGCGGTGCCATGATGAGGTCATGGTAAGAAGTAATTTGTAAAGGGTATTTTTAATGAAATCACTTTTTTTTAGCATTCAATAGCAAACTCTTTAAAAATAATTCAAAATTTATATTTCACATTATTTCATTAAATTTAAGTTTGATTCAACATATAAGGAATATTTTTTTCTCAAAAGTTTTACAACTTAATGTATATTTCTGTTAAAGTAAGCACAGCTATCGATTGCCAAGAAAGAAAATTATAATCTCAACATTTTTACCAATAGAGTTTGTTGAAATTCATTATCCCCTAGATGATTCGCCATCATATTTTGTCGATTTTGCCCCTTGGTTATGGTCACAACCATCATCAACATCAGCGTCATCGTCGTTATTGTAATCATCATTGTGTTTAGGACGACCAACCACAACGCGGTTCAAATATCATTAAAATGCAAAAATTGATGAGCATCATGAGGTGAAAAGCAGGTAAACTTGAAATACTAGTAGGAGGATTAGGAGCGGGAGTAGTGGGAAAGATGGCCTGTGCGCCAGCTGGGGATATAAAAAGGCAGCGAGGGAACAAGAAAGAGAGAGAAAGAGAAAGAGTGGTTCGTTGTCGGTTGTCCGCCTTGAAGTGAACATTTAATTAATTTGGTTATCCCTTCTCTTTTTTTTTTTTGTTGGTTTTGTAAGCTCAGTTAGCTGGTTGCTGATTAAAACGCCATTTACAAACAATGTTTTAAACTTGGCTAGCTTGGCTAGTCAAATTTAAACGAATCGCTCATTAATTTCCATGAAGCAAATAAGTATATAGTAAATGGAAACAGTTTGAGTATTTGGACAGGCAAGACAAATGATACCAAAACTCATTTGCAGTTTCAGTCAAAACGAATGGAATTTGTAATGAAAAAAGCCAAGATTATGCATTTGCAGTTATCCTTGGCAATCATATCGAGACAAGCTCTCTTTTAACTCTGCTCTGCTCTACACAATCTCTCTTTCTCTCTCTCTCTCTCTCTCTCTCTTAGTGACGGTAACTGACATAAAGAAACAAATCCATATAATGGTCCGCCTGTGGCCCAAAAGATAAGAGGCGTGCAAGGCGAAAACTAGCAGATGTTGGCCACTTGATGACTTGCTCGAAATTTTTGGGCCACAAACGAGAGAGATTTGTGTGGGTTAAATGCTTGAACAAAATTTCTCTTTATAAGCCATTCAAAACGGCTGTGGAAACACTGTTGAGAATGTTGAATTAGTATATTGCAGTCACAGTTGTCATGGACTTGGTCTCATTCTCATCCACCATTCCCATTCACATCCCTGCAATGAGAAAAGTAATAACCAAAAAACGCCAGCCAAAGTTAAAATAAAAATGCCAAGGACATTGGATGGCAGCGTTGAACTTTCAAGTGGATAGAAGCGACATGTGCATGTGTCCTGGCAAAGAGTGAAAGGGGCAAATGACTGACTGACTGACGCACAAAAGGATGTCGGAGGAGGTGTGCCTAACAAGAACACACTTGATGGGGTTTATTTCTATGCCTATCTATAATGTATGTTGCAAATGTATTCACTTATAACATTTGCATAACCAAGGACAATAAATAATTTCCATTTAACAAATCATGAACAACTCCTTCAACACAATCATCTCTTTCTCTTCCTCTCTTTGTCTACCTGCTTCAATTCCTTTATATCCTTTTGGTGTTCTCACTTTAAATTCATTTGCTCAAGCCTTGGTGATTTATAATGTAGAATGGCATCTATTTTAACCAAGCCTTTTCAAGTTCCTACCAATTTAAATTGGCTAAAAACATAACACACACACACCCAAAATGTTAATGTTTGAGGCCAATTTTAAAGCAAAATCCCCATGCTTGAGTGCCCACAACTGTTGCCCCTGCTGCTGTTGCCCCATCAGTTAAATGGTGTCCCTTATTATGACTTGGGTTTTGTCTTCAATGTCATTTCAGTGAGGAAAGGGCCAAAGGATAGTGAAGACATTTTCACAGTGCATTGCCTTTTTTGATAAGAAAAAAAAAATACAAACAAAAAGGTTTCACAGGCAAACAAGACATAGCTATACTATATATACCATTTAGATAACGAGTAAAGGGGGCTACAGAGTAAAGGAAAGTGAGAGAGAGAGACATGTAAGTCGAGTGAAATTTATGAAGCCATTGTCTCCTGCTTAACCGCAAAATGAGAGCAATGCAATGGCAAAGCTGCAGCAAATGGTCAATTAATTATGGTCACTGGCCCTTGAACTGGTCGACACGTATACATACATACACTCAAGCACATATACTCACACACACGCACTTACACATATAGATATAAATAAAGTGCAGTTCTTAAAGCGCCAGTTTACTAACTTAAAGACTGACAGCCAACATTTTTCGCAATAAAATTCATTGATTTTCGGATCGAGGGGCAAAACTTTACTTGTATTAATATTGTTTTTTTTTCTTTCATTCAGGACATGGGAGTTTGAGCAAACAAATGGCGTCAAAGGACGATCTATGTATGCATTGTGTGTGTGTGTGTGTGTGGTATGGCCGACCATAGGGGGAAAAAAAGGTTAAACACGCCTAAACAAGTGAGCAATATAAACAATGAAAAGGCACAAAATGAGCAATACAAACAGATAAAGGCTATGTCCAGGCCAAAAGGGTTAAAGACTACAGACATTCATATATATATATATATATATATATCCACACATATACATATATATATTATCTATATAGGAACAATGAAAAAATCAAATGTAGACCAAAATGTTAAAGCTATCAATAGTTATGGATGAATGGTTTGAACTTCAAAGTTCTACTTTAATTTACAAATTCAATATTTCAATCTATTCAAACTACAATATTGTAAAAAATTTTCACATTTTTTTAGATAAATTAAATTGTTTACCTTAACTTTACATATTTAACATCAGATTGTGTTACTTTATATTCCATTTTACATATCCAAATAGTTTTAGTTTATCGTTTATAGTACTTAACTTTACCAACATTTGCAAACATTTGAGTTTAGAAAAAAATAAACTATTTAACAAAAAACTTTTTTGTATTCTCCTTTTTTTCATTTTGTTTTTCTTTTTCATAAAAGAGGATAACAACAGGATACCAACTTTCTAATTGCAAATGTTTAGGGCTTTGTTAATTAAGAAAGACACTTATTGAAGAGAAACTATTTTTTCATGTTTTAGGTTTATTTGAGTAAATTGCTTTTTTATTTTTTGTTGTTGTTACTAAAAAATTGTAGTTGATAATTTAGAGAGTTTGTGGCTTTTGTCATATTTGCCATATTGTTATAATGTCATCAAAGTGAAAACTGTTTTCGAATGACAAAATTGTAACGATAGAGAGATCATAATTGGACAAAACAGGATAGGCCAGGCTTCACTTATAATTGCCTTGACATAAACAAAATTGTATTTTCTCTCTCTCGAAAGAGATTTTTTTCAAGCACTTGTAAAAACCACTTACCGCAGATACAAATCCTATATAAGCAAACACACACACTTATAGATATATATATATATATATATATATGTGTATATAGAATAACATTCATTGTGAACTCTGGACTAGTGATTCGGTTGGCTCTTTGGCTGCACGCCTCGTTGAACCTTAGCCAAAAGTGGCCATGTAATTTGTTTGAAATTCGTTTTTCGCTTCTCTCTTTTTTCCTTCCTTTTTTTTATGCTCAAGCACTTTAAGTGCCTCATGTTGGCAAACATTTCAATTTTCAAATAGACTGTCAGGCGGTATAAAATATATACATTCTATTCCGGCTAGCACACCCACCACTCTCTTTTCATTCCACGAAAAAAAAAATCCAAAAATGTAGGGGGAAATAGTCAAATTTTTGCTTTGTTTACATTTGAGTTCGATGCTTTTTTTTCTGTTGCCTTTTTTTTTTTGCCTTCTGTTTGCATGCGAGGCAGTTGTTGGCCTGCCTGGCCCTTGGCCGTAAATTCATGTTAAAACAATCTTATTAATGGCTATAAGGGCCCACGTCTCCCCCTGTTTGCCACCCTCTGCCCTATTCACATACACACACACACACAAATTGTGTTAATAATGTTTAACTGCGATTTTTATATGCGATTTCTGTTACTTTTCCAATACCCTGTAACCTTTGGTTAAGAGAGAATATTTCAAAACAGACTGCAAAAGGTATAATACAAGCTAAACAAATGAATGAAAAGCATTTGTCCGTCTGTCCTGCTAAGTCGATCGCTGAAGTCTGTAGTCTTTTGCCACGCCCTTTACGACCCTTGTCATAAATCTAAACGACAAAAGCTCTGCAATATTTTATTAAATAAATTATGAATGGTCAACTCGAGGGAGTTAAATTTAATTGAAATTAAATATCAATATTCCTACTTGGTGTAGGGTATTTAGAAGTCGATTATGCTACTTAATTTACCGATTGATTTGGAGTCGTTTTTTTTATATTTCTTTTTTGTTTTTATTTTTTGTTAGCTTGCTGATAAAATATTGCCGCCTAGATTTCCTGTTGCTGGTTAACTTTTATTTTATTCTTGTTGTTTTTAGCCAATTTTAGCCATTTAGTTTGATTTCGGTGTTATCTTTATTGTGCTGCCGCTTATCGTTGTCCATATAGCCAGTAATGGGCTTAGTACGACCGACAAAAAAACAAGAATCGAAATAAAGATAAAAGCAATGAAGAAGTATCGATACCCTCAACTTTGTTTACAGAAATTGGACATATAATTAAATGGGTCATTTAAAAGACGTTGAATATTGCTCCTTATTGATACATACATTAAATATAAAATAAAGTCGACTAGATTTCGAATACTTAGGAAATGAATTTGTCATCTATTTAACTTATACTTTACTTTGAATTTAATTGTAATTTTAACCTATTGAAATTTTTTTTATTTCATCTATTTCTGTTTTTATATACTGTTTTAACTCTCCGTGACAATAAATATACCCTTTTTGGCCTGCTTGTTGCAATGAGCAACAGTACGCTAAGGCGGGAGAGATTGACAGATTTAAGCGCTCTTCACATGTCAAACTAATTTAGTTCAATGTTTTTTTGGTTTTTCGCATGACAGGGTATTTGCTTGGCCGGCATACACTCATACTCAGACAAATTAAATCGGGATTTGATAGATTTACTTCTTGAATTACTTATAAACAGAAATGTTGAGAACATAATTAAATCAGTTAAATAATAGCATAAATATATTCAAATGGATAAGTTGATGAAGTTACTTGTAGGATATTTAGTATAATTATTTAACACAATTATAGAAAGAAATCAATTAAAATGAAATACAACAGGAAATCATTATATCGTTATATAGTATTTTGATGTCAAATGTTTGCCAGCATTTCCTAATTTTACTGTTTCATTTTATATATGAATATATATAGAACTAGGTGATATCTTTTCGATTTTAATATGTGTATATATTTAGATATTTTTATGTCTCTCATATAATGGCTAATGCAAATATCTAATATAGAGATTGGAGTGACTATTGTGAGTCATTCAACGACTTGTTCTCATTTCTACTGCTGCATTCTGGCCTTAAATGGAAATAAATTCTCTAATTAGTTGTTGGCCACATAAATCAGCAAATAAATATGAATAAGTGAGCCATCGCCGCGCCCAATATATGATATATGTATAAATACAGATATATATATATATATGTATGTATGTATGTATGTATCTCGAATCATATAGATATTCCATATGAGATTAATTAATAAAGATGCCCGACATTTCAACAATTTGCAAAGTGCCTGCTTACGAGCATGGACAACAATTTTAAGTGGTACTGGAAAAAAAATTTTTATAAAAACATATGCATATATCTTGTTATAATCCCTTACTAACAAGAGTATATTAACTTTTTTGATCAACATAACAATTGTACATAAATATGTTACTTTTTATTAAGTATTGAAGCAGCTGAAAAAAGAATTATAAACAAAATCTTTAAATCTGAAATCTTGCACAGACTTCTTTATGTGGTAATTTTTTGGATAACATAACTATAGTATTTTTAAGAGAATAAGGCAAACTTTTATATTTAAAAAAATAAATGATATATACAATTTCAAAATAGATGTGGTTTCCTAATCGAAAGAAATTGCATTTTGTATTAGTTAAATTGACGAAAGGGTAGAGAGACTTCGTCACAGATGACATTGGTACTGAATCACTAGTTGTTGTTGTTGCTATATTTTAAATGAATTAAATTGAACCCCACATCACACTGACATTGAACACATGTTTTCTATATCAAAATCAACTATCTGTCCATCAGTCTCTCTGATTCCCATTGCCTAATCTGTGTGAGTAATTTCTTTGAAAAATGTTTGGTTACATTTCCCGCCAGCTAATTCGTCTGCGTTTACTTGTATTTCTTTATTTTTTCTTTTTTTTTTGCTACTAGTAGAAAGTGTGGTAAAAGTTGATGCTAGAAGTTTGTAATTGATTATCATAAAAATAGCCAGTTAATTAATGCTTAAAGCTTGAGGAAACGGAAGTTTTCGGCAGCTGTGCAAATTGATCATGGATAGTAGCTACTGTGAATCATTAGTGAGAATTTATGACCAAGTTAATGGTATAGTTAGAGTTGGCAAGTGGAGAGGTGGTGGTGCTGGGCAGCTTAAAAAGTAGTTAAAGCCAAATCCATGAAGTTTTCCAATGTTGCGGTCAAAGAGAAAGTTTCTGTGGTCGGGGATATAATGGGGACCAGGATATTTAAGTCGATAACTTTTTGTTGTGGCGCTAATCTATTAGTCCAACTATTTTTCCATTCAATATCGATTTCTGTTTTGAATTAGAATGACCCCACGGGGTTTAAATCTAACCGTTTTTGAGTAACATTCTCAATTCAAATCGTCTATGATCTATTTTTTTGCTTTTCAAATGCTTTAAGCAATTTGCTGGCCAGACTGTTTGACTCGCTATACCTCAACAACTGTCCATTGTCTGTCGTGGTCATTGGTAAACACTCAATTCTTGGTTGTATAAACAAAACTGACATCAAGAAATAACAATAGAAATGAATGGAAAGGAATTTGCAGAGTCAAGAAGTGAAAAATAAAATGCTGAAAAAGAGAAAAGAAAAAGACAGAAAAACAAATGAAGCTAGAAACTAGAGAAATAGTCGGTTTGTTTTTTTTTTCCTACTGTATTCGTTCAATCGTTTTCTATGTCTATCACCTACACACACTTTGATTATCGTATTATTGTCTTTGTCTGAATATTTAACTGGTGTCAAATTGTTTCAATCAAATAATATATTTAATTGTAGTATTTCTTTAATTTAATTATATAAACATATATATCAAAACAACACATGAGAGTTTATTTTGGAAAAGGGAAAGTGCTTTGACAAACTCTTCGATCAAATTACATATGCATATACATACGTATATAGTTACTTTCTACTTTGGTAAGCAACAAGATTTGGGATTAACCAAAAGCCCAAAACTAAGCCCAAAAGCTAACCACTGTCATTTGATTTTCCAATTAGTCATCACTCGTAATAAGAGTCAGATGAAAAGCAAACCACAGCAAATCGATAATTGTTTTCTGTTCCCATGTAGGGTAGTTTCTGAGTGTGTGTACGTGTTCGTGTGTGTGCCTGCGTCTGCGGTAGTGTGAATGTGTTTAGAAGCCTGTCTGTATATACGTGCGAATGGGTGGAACAAAAAGACTAAAACAGTTCCCTAGATACCATTGCATGTCCTTAGTCTTCTTCTAGATGGGGCCACAACTCAGTTCAACTTATACGAATTTTGAAATGTCTCAAAGCAGTTGTTTCCAAATAATCTATCCCTATCCGTCTTCATGTTTCCTTATAAAGCTGATTGAACTTTAAATTGAAAATAGTTTTTGCCAACTAAATTTCACCAGAGCCCTTTGTAAGAAATTGAACTTCAGGTTATATTTTCAGCAATTAAATTTATATTTCACATTTTATTTTTTGGGCTTAAAAAAAAGTTTTGCTAAAACGCATAAAAATCATGGACTCATCTTATACATATACATACACTACATACATACAAATACATATATACATATATGGAAGGAGAAAAAGGTTCTTCTGTGCATGTAAATGCAAATTTAATTGAATTTTGCTTAACAACTTTTCGGGAAAAGTTGGCCAAATGTGCGGGTGGTAGAATAAGCAAAGGGCAGAGTGGGAGATGTTCATGGAGTCGATGATGAGGCCGATGCAATGTACGTGTGTGTGCGTGCGTGTTCATGTGTGTGCGTGTATGTGGTTTTTGCACAAATATTGTTAGTTAAACTGCAAAAAGTGCAGGTAAAAACCAAATAAGCCACAGAATACCCTCACCACATGGACGACAAGTGTTTATGATAAATTCACAAGGATGTAGAAAATTTGTAATTTTGCTTGGTTTTTCCAATGAACCAGTTCATTTAGACTAACTTAATGGAAACCAAAATGATTTTATTAGAAAGAACGGTACATGCATATAGCAAGTCCTGCAATTAGATACAAAGCTTTTGATAATATACAGAAAGTGCTAATTTTATGCGAGTATAGAGAAAATTTTCATTGCAAAGCATCAAGTTCGTTTGTGGTTTTTAGAAGTTTATTAATTTCTTTCAAGGACTACTTGATTAACAAGAATTGTCTGATTATGGTACTGAGAAACTTGACATGCTTTTATCCTTGAGCATACATATATAACAACGATTCAATCCATTTCCCCACCCGATTTTCCACGGCACAATTGCAAATTTGATGGCATACTGCTATTCAATTGTTTGCTGCACTTTGAGCCTGGCACCAACTGAGTCACTCCCACTCTACAGGGGTCCTCTAAATACTACAATATCTACACTGAACAAAGGGCTCACGCAAACTGATTGACGGTTTGTGAGTTTTTTGAAGGGTAAAGGCGACACAAACAATCCCATCAGGGGAATTTATATTTGTAAAAAATTTAAAAATAATAAAGTGCATTAAAAAATGTATCTTGGATAGCTTACCTATAATAACGCTCTAATTTCTGGTTCAAGTTAAACTCAATTTAATGTCAAGAACTCAAAAAGTTTGATTATCAAAACTTCAAATATAAAGTTCTACAAGTTCAATTATCAAACAACTAGTTTCAAACTAGAAAAAAAAACCATCTATATGCTAGTTCAACAACTTCAATTAAGAGAAATGCAATTGCATGGCTTCTATTTCTGTTTTCTCAACTGCTTATTAAGTTTTTCTGATGTCACAGGGAACTTGCCCTGTGAAACAAAATTGTTTAATACTCAAACTGAAACGGAAAAATATTTATTTGTCAAACATTGAATGGGAACAAGGAGAAAAGAATGACTTAAGATGTTATGTAAAAAAAAAAAACACTGTTTTATAACGCCTAAGGTTATGCAACAATAACGTGAACAACAAGACAGGAACAAGAAAGCGGAAGAATGTCAAAATGATTTTTACCGCCTTAAGCCAGGGAAAAATATAATCATTTTGATAAATTAATAGACGGAAAGCATGGGGCGTCGCTTAGTAGCCAGGTTATGATGGGAAAACAAACTGCGACAGCCGGAAATTGTGTAAAAAATGGCAGTTAACAATTTTTTATTAACGCATTTACCCACACAGTCAACAGAGACAAAGAGGCAACTGAGAGTGTGAGAGAGGGAGTCGAAGAAAAGAAGTGTAAGAGGGACAATACAATAAGAGCAACAATAACAAGAAAGTAGCAACAACTCAAGCTATAAACTTCATCAAAGTCATTATCAGCATCAGGCATCATCATCATCATCATCAACATCCTACTCTTACACTCGGTCTTGGTCCTCCATCCAGTTCACGCGCCACATTCACATTATCATCACTAACAAGCAGGACAAAGCGGCTTGAGTGTGTCATCCTGGCTGCTGTCATTCTAACGTCTCTTCCCTCTTCACAATCTATCCACATTTCTCCACCCAATTCATGTTGTGGCACTTCGTAATTTTAATTTTGATGCATTTGCCACCATTTTTCCTCTCTCTCTCTCTCTCTGTCTCTCGGTCTCTCTTTTGCTTTTTCGTTTTTATTCCTTTTTGCAACGATTTATCTTTGAGCCCGTGACATAATGAAACAAGGCGTCTGACTTGGGGTTCTTGCTGTTGGGACAGACGCTTATTTTAATGGGATTTTCTCTTTTTTTTCTCTCTCTCTCTTTCTTCTTCCCGTTGTTGCCACTGCTCAACCGGGCTCTTCTTTAGTATTGCCAAACACTACAAGTGCTAGTATATTGCCTACTTATAGGCCAGATGCTGAATCTGAAACATGCTTATACCCTATAAAAAAATACGCGTCGCATTGGGTAATCCGGTTATATAGTAGGCAAAATATATGAATGGGTCAGCTATTGGAATAACATAATAAATAAATTAATATATAGATTTATTTATTTAATATATAGAAGCTAAATCAATCATTGGATTAATAAATGTATATTATATTTGATTATAATTAAATCCATGGGATAACCATCTTCCGGCATAGGATATCTTGTAGTCGTTTTGACATTTTTATAAAATAAATTCCTCTGACTGAGGGCAACAAGGTGACCAGAGGCCAAGACATTGTTCAATTTCATTTGGTTTGAGGCTTGAATGTTGCATTTAAACTGTGAATACATGAAAAGAAATGCTCTATCGCTCGCTCTCTTTAAGTGATCTGAGATTCGTTAAATTAGCTTCTTACTGAAGTTCTTTCAAAGGTAAAGATACAATTTAACTCAAAGATACAATCACAGCATGTTTTGAAGGAAATTTTCTGTGGGTACTAATAAAAAATGCCAAATAGAAATTTATAATAATAAGAAGCAACAATTTTTGTACGTTTCTTTCTCTCCCTCTAAGAAAAGTTATTTTTATGCCTTTGAGGGATTATATATAGGTATCTATATAATGGCAGCTAATGATGAGGGAAGTGATGGTTGTAGTCATTTATTTGATTTACTTTTTTTCAATCAAAGCATAAAAATAGCTGGATAAATTTGCTTTGAAATTGCAAAGATTTTTATAAATATTTTGTACAACTTTGTTGACTTTTTTTTTTGTTCCACTCAAATTCCTGATACGAAGCCTTCTTATTTATATAACTAGATATGTATATGGTAGATTTTTAACAGATTCAACCAGGACTTGTCTGTTTGCTTATATTTTGATACTCAGCCAACTGTCATAATGTCATGAAATGCCATTATTTGAGCAATTTTATAGGAAAACGCAATTCCATGTGCTTATGGTCATATCAAATGGTTATATACACAATTTGATGTTCTGGATTTGGTGTAACATCATGTTTTGCCAATCATATGCTACATTTTCCTTTTGACTTCCGCTTTGTTGCACTTTCTGGAACGACATTTCACATTGTTTTTAATAAATTCTTTCTCTCTATCTTGCCATTCCTCGCCTTTATGCTTCTACCCAAGGGTGAAGCGTGTCAGACAACAACTAAAATAAAAGCCAGTCAAGGCAACAACTTAATCCCTTTTGGCCAAAAAGCAACAAAACAAAAGCACAACACTCAGTCAAGCAGAGAGAAGCAGAGGAGCAGCAGAGTAGGGTAATGCAAGCGAAATGTTAAGACTGGTTCGAGTCGGAGTTCGGGGGTTGGGGTTAAAGAGCAGCAAAAGTTACTTTTAAATTCCAACTAAGAAGTAATTCCTTAGTGAAAACTTTTACATTTGTTTATTTTTTGTTATAAATCTAATGCAAGTTCCAAGTGATTATATATAAAAGGATAAATGGAATAACAAACGGCAAGGGAATGATACTCGTAAATCAAAGATGATTTTTAAATAATTAACTTGAATTTAATAATGATTTATCGAGTCTGAACTTGCAATTGGGAACAGATATTTACAGTAAAATGTTTTTGAAAATTAAATCGTTTGTTTAAAATCGGAAAATATTTTATTAAAAATTACGTAATGTATTTGAAATGTTTCTTTTAAATTTACATATTTATTTGTTGCTGTTGATAAAAACTCTTTCAGCTTATAAATAAAACCGCTTAACTTGGCTTTTTTGCTTACGTGTTAAGAAGAAAAGCTTTGGCTTAGTGTTTAGTCTACTCTTAAATTATATAAACTTCATATTAAATTGTTATATTTTTTTAATCGATTCTTTCTAGAGCCGCAGTCCAATCAACAATGAGCGAAATATGAAAACAAAAACTTTTTTTGAATAAATAAAAAGCAACTCAAGACGTGACTGGGTCGAACGTTGAAAATGGCCAAGATGATGCTAGTGACGGAAATGGCTGCTTAAGTGGCGTACATCCGGTGAAGCCGGCGGACGGGAATAAACAAAGCTAAACAACAGCAAAAAAATAAAACAAAAAAAAACAAAAAACCAACAAAAGCTGCAAACAATCGAACCAAAACGAACCGAAAACCTACAGCTCCAACCTACCCAAAAGTCATTAACGAATAGTAAACAAAAAAGCCTGTAAGACTTTTCTAGGACCAGAACTTGAATTGAGACTGAAATTGGGATACACCCGCTGACGACTAGCTAGGGACAATGGCCCACAACGAGTCGATTAGTGTGTGGACAACTCAACTGCCGTTGGTCACGTCAACGACTAGCAATTGGAGTGCACATGGAGTGGCAGGAACGGATACAACATCAACCGCAACAACAACGGTTGCCAGCCTAAGCCTAAGCAGCAGTTTGAGCGACGCAGCTGCTGCGGCAGCCATGGAGGCAGATAAATCTGGTGGTATAATACATAATCAATTTGTTCAGATCTTTTTCTATATGCTTTATGCCACCGTTTTTGTATTGGGTGTATTTGGCAATGTTCTCGTTTGTTATGTGGTACTTAGGAATCGAGCGATGCAAACTGTAACAAATATATTCATTACAAATTTGGCATTATCCGATATATTACTCTGTGTGCTGGCAGTGCCATTTACGCCGCTTTATACCTTTATGGGTCGATGGGCATTTGGAAGGACACTGTGTCATTTGGTATCCTTTGCCCAGGGTTGCAGCATATACATATCGACACTGACACTAACATCGATAGCGATTGATCGATATTTTGTGATCATCTATCCATTTCATCCTCGCATGAAACTATCAACTTGCATAGGAATAATTGTTAGTATATGGGTAATAGCATTATTGGCAACCTTACCATATGGCATGTATATGAAAATGACAAATGAGGTAATCAATGGCACACAATTGACTGTTAGCGATCCCACATTGAATGAGACTACATTAGATGTATCGATGATGTTTAATGTCAGTGAATCTCCATTAATTGGAACACCAGAGGCTACATCGTCAGCTGCTCAGGCATATATGCAGGTTATGAGTCCAACAGGCGGTGGTATTGGAGTGGAGTATACGTATACTCGTGTCTATTGTGAGGAGAATTGGCCATCGGAACAATATCGGAAGGTTTTTGGTGCAATTACCACAACGTTGCAGTTTGTTTTACCATTCTTCATTATCTCAATTTGCTATGTGTGGATATCGGTTAAATTGAATCAACGTGCTAGGGCTAAGCCGGGCTCAAAATCATCACGGCGAGAGGAGGCTGATCGGGATCGCAAGAAGCGGACAAATCGCATGTTAATTGCAATGGTTGCTGTCTTCGGTCTAAGTTGGTTGCCCATCAATTTGGTCAACATTTTCGATGATTTTGATGATAAATCAAATGAATGGCGTTTCTATATACTCTTCTTTTTTGTGGCCCATTCCATTGCCATGAGCTCGACATGCTACAATCCCTTTCTCTATGCCTGGTTGAATGAGAATTTCCGCAAAGAGTTCAAACATGTTTTACCCTGCTTTAATCCATCCAATAATAATATAATTAATATAACACGAGGCTATAATCGCAGTGATCGGAACACTTGTGGTCCTCGGCTACATCATGGCAATGGGGAGGGTGGTACTGGTGGACCTGGTGGCATTGGTGGAAATGATGATGATCAGGATGATGATAATGGCATTACCCAGGAGACATGTTTGCCTAAAGAGAAATTACTAATTATACCCAGAGAGCCAACCTATGGTAATGGCACTGGTGCTGTATCACCTATACTAAGTGGGCGTGGCATTAATGCAGCTCTAGTACATACTAAACAGGAGAATAACCAGCAGCCGCAGCAGCAACAACAACATCAACAACAACAGCCCCTGCAGCAGGTGGAGCTAATGAGGCGAACACGTCGACGAACCGACGATGATGCGGATTACATAGACTCTGGTGATGAACAGACTGTCGAAGTGCGTTTCAGTGAAACGCCATTCGTTAGTTCCGACAATACCACAGGCATCAGTATGCTGGAAACGAGCACTAGTCATTGCCAGGACTCGGATTTGTTGACCGAACTCACTGGAATGGGAATTGGTGTTGGTGTTGGAGTTGGCAGCAGCAATGGCAGCGGCGGTGGTGGAGAGGCCAATAGACGATGTAACTGAGACAGGGTGAGTACATGTTTTGAATAATCTTCTTACCAATTAGTTCATTCTTTCATGGGAAATCACAGAAAAATATTACAAAACAAAACAAATCAATAATTCTTAAAAATGATGTGGCAAAAATTCGTAGTGATTGATAACATATTTCATAATATTACTTTAAAATACACACATACACAGGGATAAAGATTCATCGTGAACCAAAAAAATAGTCCTCTGATCTATTTAATTTTTAACATTTCGCTGAATGTGTAGCCAACCAAATGAGATGGCAAATAACAATTCTTGCTAGCTCATCTCTTCATTTGTGCGTGTGCATGGAAAAATTGCTCACCAAAACAGAAAAAAATAACCAAAAAAATAAAAAATAAAAAAACGTATATCATACCGCCGACTTCTATATACGCTGTATCACGTGAAAATTTCAAAATTCAGAAATGAAATTCCCAAATGATTCAGCTATTGATGATGAGCAAGAATTTATATAGTTTATAGAGTCGAAAATGTTTTACTCTGTCTATTACATAAATTGTAGCGACTTCAATATACCTTTTTTTACTCTATGGTTATAGGGTATATAAAAAACAAAAAAAGGAAAAAAAAAAACGCAGAGGAGAACAAATTTGATGAACAAATCTTTTTTCCTGACAAAGCGCAACCCATTAGATGGGAGGGTGGAAAGAACAAGATATGCCAAGCAAAAAACCTGCATGATTTTTTATAAAATTTGCAGTGCCATGAAATATATTACTTTGTGAATAAAAACTTGTGCCAGCGCGCGGGAGGAGGAGCGATAGGGGCTACAAGGTACAAAGGCCACAGCTAACATCTGGCAGCAGATTTTGTTGGCAAATTTCATTTGCTAAAGCTCGGGCTCTTTTCTCTTCTCTGTTTACCAAATGCACTCAACATTCATCGTACTCTATGCATTCTACACTCAAACACATAAACACAAACACACACACTATTCCTCAACGCGGGAGTAAATCAAAAGAGTGGCAGAGAAAAACGTTGCAACAGCAGTTACTAAGAAGTAACTGCCTTACGTTCTTTTTGGCTTAAATCCTGTCCAGTGCCAGAGTTATGTCCCGTACACTTATGATTGCAAGGAGGGTAATAAAAAAAATATAAAGAACAAAAATGTACAAAATTATGTACATACATATGTGTGGAAGAAAAAGTATCTTGAGAATTTTATACTCTATAAAATGGATACAAATGTTTATGACTTTTACTATACACACATAGTTTCAATTTTTCCATATATAGACAGGGTCTTTTGCCTCACAATATGTTATATTTTTTTGTTATGTAGAAATCCATAAGTTTATCAAGTCGCTTTTTTTAAAGATTCATTTTGTTTAAAACATTTTCTATTTCGTCGATTTCTTAAAGATTTATTTTGTTCAAAACATTTTTTATTTCAATCAGTTTTTTAGGGGATGGCATGATTTAATCTAATATTAATTGCCTCTTCTTTATTGGCTTTCTTTTTGTGTTTAAAGAGCATTTGAATTTTGTTATACGTTTTGTGAGTGGCGAGAGACTTTTCAAGTCATTCAAAATACTTTTGTTGTTATTATTGTTGCCCCTTCACTTGACGGATGGCAATGGCCTGTAATGGATTACTGAAATATGAAAAACGTGCCGACAATAAAGCGTAGACCCTTTAACATTCCTCTCCTTGGAATCGGAGTCTTGGACTCCGACGGCAGGTGTGTCTAGCATGAAGCATCAACAGCAGCATAAGGAACAACTTTATATATGTACACAAATTACCAGTTGAAATGGCCGAAACAGACACACAGAGGTCATAAGATAAAACTCATAAATATATCGCCTTGGCTAACAATAATTTACATTTTTCACTTATTTATTTATAATTTTTTATACCCTGTACCCATAGGGTAAAAGGGTATATTAAAGTCGCTAAAATGTATGTAACAGGCAGAAGGAAAATTTTCCGACCCCATAAAGTATATATATTCTTGATCAGTATCAATAGCCGAGTCGATTGAGCCATGTCCGTCTGTCCGTCTGTCCGTCCGTCTGTCCGTCCGTCCGTATGAACACCTAGATCTCAGAGACTATAAGAGCTAGAGCAACCAAATTTGGTGTCAACATCCGTCTGTTGTGTAGACAGGTTAAGTTTGTTTCAAATTTTTGCCACGCCCACTTCCGCCCCCGTAATTTGGGAAAAACCTATAACTACGGCAATATTAAACATATCGTATTCTTATTTGGCATGCACATTAATATAGCCAAAATGCATCAGCTGACCGAATTTGACCGAAATCGGACAATAATTATCGGAGATATACGTATTTCCGTTTTGTACTGAAACGCCCCATGCAAAATGGGCTGTTATGTGTGAGCGAGATAGCATGCGTTCGCTGTTGCTGCATGGCAAGCAGTGCAGTGTTGCTGTATGGCAAGCAGTGCATGCTAAGAGAATTTTTTTTGTAAATTGATAGCGATTTTGATTATTTTTGACTTTATGGAGTACTTTTACTTGGTACAGGGTATACTCAATGTCGGCAGGGACGACTTGCTTGCTTCATTTTATTTTTTGCATTCGGTTAAATAATTTGAATTACGGAACACGGGCTGGAGATTAAAAAGTTCTATATATATATATTTATATATATATTTATATCTATATATATATCAAAAATAAAGGAAATAAAGGGAAGTGATGTGAAAACAGTTTTGTGAATTACATGAAAAACTTTTGTTTTGTTTTGTTTTATTTTTTGAAATTCTTTTAAATTGTAAACAAATAATATAAATTTCATGTAAATGTTGAAGGATAAAGTGGAAAGAGTTTTTAATAATTTTGCTGGAAAAGCGTTTAAATAATCTTTTAAATGAAAACTTCAGTAAGCAAATTCATTCAATGTGAAACATAGATTTATGATTTAATACTTTTAGTATTATGTCCTTTAAAAATATGAACATAAATATACTTATTTTTTTTCCTTAAAGTAGTGATGCAATAATCTTATAGTTATGTATAAAAACGTTGAGGAATTTATTTTTACCATTAGCAATTTAATAATTTTAATAAAAAAAAAAGCAGAGCTTTAGATGCGTAAAGTATTCCAGATTTCCGTCACGTATTTCATTTTTGGCATTAAAGTTTTAGCAAAACGTTGTTCAAATCTGAAATTTAAGCTACTGCCGTTGGTCGACAATTAATAGCACTCATTTTTAAAGTTTACCAAGGGAAATTGTACTAAGGATTCATAATTTCCGCAATTTTGCCAAATCGAGCGCTCATTACTTAGTTTACAAACATTAAATTACATATTTTTTTTGTTTTTTTTTGTTGTTTAGAAATGGTTATTTACATGTTGTAAGGCATGTTTGCGGTTTGCTTTGAAGCCTACAACATTTAGATGTGTATAAACAAGACACATAGAGTTGTAGAGAGCGGATTGTCAGGAATTTTTGCGAGAGGCCCTAAAAACTAATGAATTATTCAGACTGGTCGTTAGTGGACGGGGCACTACTATATATACATACATACATACATATGTATATATGTATGTAGCTATTGCTGTAGTCAACATACACACCCACATATATGGTTGAGCCTAATTACCCTTAGGGCTACTACTACCTATCTTTGGTTTGGTGGACAGTAAATAAACTGGCCCAAGTTGAGGTACATGAAAAATACATCCTACATATTGTATACATATGTATATACATATATGTACATATATCAGAGTGAAACACAGACAGATGGCACGTCATACATACGTAGAGCATCTGGATGCGACGAGTAAGCGGTAAGTGATATAGTTTATGGTCCATGTACAAGTACAACTATTGCATTATGCATGAGAACTGCAAACAGAAAAAAACTGAAACTGGCAATTGTCGGTGCAAAGCAACACAGCAGCAACAGACTCGACTCCTTGCCGTAGTTGTATCTCTGTAAACAAGTTGACCGGCTGGTTAGCAAGTTACTGGGAGAACTCTATGGCTAAAATGGAACATTTTACAACTAAACTGTTTTTTTTTTTTATTGTCCTGCCGTCTGCTAATGGCAAATGGTCTTAAAGTTGATGGGGGTTCTTTTCTCTTGTTGTTGCTGGTTTTTTTTTTCTTCTTTTATTGCAACGCGGTTGCAGCTGATAACTTGCCCAGAGACAAAGTATGCGGTATGCGAACTAAAGTTGTGTCGTTTTAGATTTAAATAAATTTTAAACAAGTTTAAAACAATTTAAGATATAAACCGCAAAAAGTTTATCAAGCCAACCACAAATATTTTACAAGTGATAAATTAATGAATGAAAAAAGTTTAAATAAATGTTTCAGTTTATATATACTAGACTATGTTTTGGTTTGGAAAATTCATATTAAATGATACAAATATAAGCTTTTATATAGGGTATCTGAAAGTTCATATTGCAGCTTCATATTTGAGGGTTTTCTCTTGGTTTTGTTCTTTCAACTTCATCAATTAAAGTGGCATTCAAATTCATGTTGCAGTTGCCTCGTCAATCAATCACACTAAAAGTGCAGAAAAGTGCGTTATAAAATCAGAGAAGAGAGAGAGAGAGAAGTGTGTGAATGGTAAAGTGTGAGAGAGAGAGAGAGAGAGAGAGAGTAGAAGAGATTGAGCTCTGATTAAACCGATACTAAAATCGAAGGGCATAAAAATTCAGCCAACAAAAATGGCAGTGAAATGTTTAGCTTTCTGTGTTGTTGAATGGATTTAACGGCTACAATAACAAGGACGTTGGTTGCTTATCAAACACACACACAATCACACAAATACACACACACACAGACGACACATATGCATAGAGAGAATAACATTATTTCAATATGTACTTACACTCAATGTAAAATGTGTTGGCAATAAAAAAAATTATTGCTCAACATTTACTTTTTTTTTCACGCCGATCAGCGGCGGTGTTCGGAAATGTTATGAAACATGTGTGTTCCCTCCCCCTTTCTCCCGGAGGGCCACCATTTTGAAGAAGGGGTGGAGGAGAAGGGCGTGGCTTATAATGCTGCTGGTGTGAGGCTCAAATGACACACATTTTACGAGTATTTGGTAGAGATATCCGTATATCTGTATAGGTATATTAAATCGCATTTGTATTGACGGCATCTGTTGGGAGCCAAGTCAGTCAAGAATGTGGCAAGGCAGCTAAGTGCGTTGAAATATGTTGCCAAGTCGTAGGGAAGTTAACTAATTGATGGCTAAAAGCATTTGCTACTGAAATTCCTTCAGTGATTTTTATATCATTAAAAGAGACATCCTGGGTATTTAATCCTTCAGTTGGACTCAATGAAAATGGGAATCTTAAAATTTTTTTAATTTTCTTTCGCTTTTGTGAACTGTAAATGGAATTATTATAATGTTTAGTAAATCTTTTTTGACATTTAGTGTACCCAACCAAACCTAGTCATGGCTAAAACAGCACATATAAAAAAATTCTTGTAAGGGTATACACACTTCGTTAATGGCAAAAATGAAACATTTTGAGTTAGATTAGCTTTACGCTAAAAGAGAGACGAGAGCAACTTAACAAGTTAATTAAAATTAAAATCGTTAGATGTATGTGTTACATGCATACATATATACGTATATATATATTTATATATTCGTATTTCTTCTAAAAAGTAAAATAAGAGAGGACAGAGGACGAAGGAGAGAGAGAGAGAGAGACAGAGAGTTGACTTAAATGGCAGATGAACATGTATAAAATGAAAATGCAATTACATTTTTATTTTCACATTCCTGACCAAGCTGGTGAGGTGAAAGCTAACGGGCTAATGTGTTTTTCTAGACACCACCTTACCTAACCCTTTCCTCAGCTCATTTATACTGCCATTGCCCATACTATGGTTAGAGAATTGTACCCACATGGCTTCCATTGCATTGCCCGTTGGCTAATCAAGCTAATGTGTGTACAAGCGTGTGGGCCAGCGTATCTTATGCCCAGCTCTTGGCCAATTAAGCAATTACGCTAACAAGCTTTTATTATGTTGTTGCCGTTGTTGTTATTGCTGGTGTTGCTGGTAGTGTTGTCCTAGGCAATATCAAAAGCCAAGGTGTTGAGCAAACAATTAAGAGAAAAAACGATAAAGACAACATAGAGCAAACAACTTGCAAGGCAGATTTAAAGTGGGTAGGATTAAGTCCTTTCTATGTATCCTGAACCCAGTGGGAATTGATGACTAGAAACTTTTCAACTTTCAGCCCAATGGCATAAATTACAACTGGAACAAGAACCTACAACCTACAATCAACAACCAACCAACCAAGTAAGCAAGCAACACCCATTCTCAAAGGGGAGCCCCGAATAACTTTTGGACAGGCATCAAAAAATGTTTTTCCACATTGAAATTGATGGTCATAAATTTTATTGACTTGTCGTCGACGATGTCGGGTTAAGGCTCAAAGTTTTCTAACAATGTTTGTATTACGTATGCTCAATAAAGCATAAAAACAAAATGAACGACAAAAAAAAAAAACCCAAGAAAAGAGAGA
This sequence comes from Drosophila emarginata, assembly GCA_037075365.1. NCBI lineage: Eukaryota > Metazoa > Arthropoda > Insecta > Diptera > Drosophilidae > Drosophila > Drosophila emarginata. The sequence goes on along the minus strand of JBAMCD010000014.1, from coordinate 1,429,531 downwards.
ACATTAAATAACTTAGTAAATAAGTATGTGTGGTCTATGTGTAAGCCTAGCGTTTATGATAACAGAGACACAGTGGAACAGGATTACGACCAGAAACAGGAACCAGGAACAAGAGTCCAACTGAACCAAACTGAACTGTACTGAACTGACTGAAGACTAGGGCCCGAGGCCAGCCATAACAACATTTATGGCATTTAACTCACTCATCAAAAGTGCCTTACCGACAATGACGATGACTATGACGATGACTGTTTGTCCATGTCCATGACATTGATGAGGATTACTTGCTATGGCAGCACTAACTGAAATTTACGTTTGACTTGCCAGATCCTCGCCCTCAAAATACACTGAGTCAAATTTTGTGACTCCAAATGATTTTCATTACAAAAATGTTTGGCAAATGCAACAAAATGTGATCAAATTGTTTTAAACTTTAAAAATATTTAAATAATATATAATATATATAATATGTGTATATATATTGTCTATTTATTCTCTTTTTTATTAACCATTAATGGAACAAATATTGAAAAAATAGGATTTCATTCTTCAGCTTCTAGAATAAGTCAACAACAATCCTCTATAAAAAGTTAACAATGTCATTTCCTGATATATGTTTATATGTATATATATTTTCATTCTATCTAAATGGGACAAATTTCGTTTATGAAATCTAGTAGTTTTAGCCAAGAAATTACCAAATTATATTTTGCAGTGTAGTCTCTACATATCTTGTAAACAAAAATGCTGTGGAATGGAGTAAGTCCTTCCGCTTGTCTGACATCTGTCCGTCTATTTGTCTGACCGTCAGTAAGTGTATGTGATGTTTAATGTTTAATGGTTAGATACTTCTGTTTTTGCCTTTGCTGCTGCTGTTGCTTTTTGCTTTTGTTATTGATGAAAATTGTCTATAAAAGCTGGCGGCATTTATGCGCAATTAAATGCGATAAAAGGCGTTGCCAAGAGAGTTATGTGCCTGATGTAGAATGACATAGATATGAGGAAGAGATGGAGAGACGACGATGTGGTGATTGGAATGGGGGATGGGGTGGTTATGGCTGTGAGCATGGTTTCACACAAAAACAACCACATACTGTTTTGATGATGATGGCGGTGGTAAGCAGGTGTTTTTTTTTTTTTTTGCAGCCAAAGCTCTTGGTTGTGAAAGATTGCCCAGGTCAAATGAAAGTTTAGGCAAACGAACAAAAAAAAAACTTATACACAGATACAATATACAATCTATATAATTTATGCTGGAAGCGTTTTTTGATCCCACCCTGACCAGCAAAACCATGCGAAAATGAGCAATGTTCAACGTGTGGTTGATTTACTCCTCCCGACCGCTCCTACATTGTACCGCCTATCGTTTTTGGCTCCTACTTAAACCCTCACCCCCCCACATCCGCTAACCATTCTGGCCAATGTCTGTATTTGTGTTGACAGTGAAGCTTAACGCCACTTAATATGAGCCAAAGGCAACATCAACTTGACAGTCCTGACTTATCCATGACTAGGTTAGAGATATGCTGAGATGGATACATGTGCCCATGGTTAGGGTGTGTAAGTGTGTGTGTGTGTAGGCGAAATATACCACATACTACAAACTACTACTACTACCACTACTCATATTACCGCCTTCATTAGGGACTTTATTAACAGTTAATTAAATTTTTTGTGTTTAATGATGGCAACGACGCAGTGCGATGAGACAGACACTAAGAGTTTGGGGGAGGTGCTAACTTGGCTAATATAAAAATGCTTGCGGCTTGGCATTTATTAAAGTTGAAAAGGCAATTTCAGAGATGGTTGTTTTTTTTTTTCTTTTGCTCATCTAGTTCCCGGGCGAATGGACAATCTGTGGGTTGCCTAGGCATCTTGGTTAACAATTACAAGTTTAATGAAACGAAAAATGCCTTTTAATAATTGCCGAAGCAAAACCAACGCCTAAGACCAAGACCCAAAGCACCGCCCACAATATCACTCTCTCTCTCTTTTCTATCTCCTATATCTAAAAGAAAAGAGAGAATACATTAAAATTTCTGCTTGAGCACATTTTCAAACAAAACTGAACGGAAGGAATTTGTCTACAAATAAATGATATTTTTATGTACGAAGCAAAAATGAATTTTTACAAAAAAAAAAAAAATAAAAAAACGAAACGAAAAGAAATTTAACAACTAACAACTTTGTCAATATTAAATTGCAATTTCAATTTACAAACAAAAATAAATGGAAATTTAATTTTTTAATTGATGACAATTAAATTAAGATTGATGGTGACATTAACAAAAATTTGTGAAGGTGCAAAGGTACAAATAAAAGTTCATTTTGTACATTTAATGCTCTTCTTTCATCTACAATTAGAGAGATATGTAATACATTTATTTTAATAATACTAAAACATCTTTATAAACTTAAACTAAACTTGCCATCAAGGATTGAGCGTTTTACAATTTGTTTCTTTTGAATTTGACCTGCAACTACATTGCAATCAATTTATTTTGATAAAAATGTGTGTGGTTTGACCGTTTTTAATCCACTTCAGTTTTCTTGTATTGTATATTAACAATTACAAGAGCAACAAATTGTTGTATTACTTTTCTACTTGAATTGCAAAGCCAAGTCTGACACTTTAAGTCAGACTTTGGCCCTGTAGACATTTAGAAGGATTTGCCATACCATCGCCGGGATCAAATTTTTATTTCTTTTTTTCCTTTCAAAGTAATTGTGCAGCGGCGAGGAGGAGAAAAATGAAATGACATCCAGGTAAAAATTTATGCCTAGCTTATAGAGATGGAAAGGGCAAAACCAACTGAGCAACTCTGACTCTGGCACTGACTGTGATTCAGCCAGGCGATGTAATTGTGTAGGAGTTACAAGTAAATAGAGGTAGGAATAGAAGCTTGAGCTGGAACAGAGAACGGGGGCAGAAAACAACAGCAAATGCCCAGTAACTGTCAGTAGTGGTGATAGGCGGGGACGGGTGTGTAAAGGCGATGGCAAAGGGCCTCAAAAAGTTTGCTGTTGAGTACCTGTCATGGGTCTAGCACCAGCTACAAACATTTTCAGTGTTTATTCTTTTCAACGTCATTTCTTAATTTATGTGCCAACAGCAAAAAAAAAAAAAATAAAAAAAAACAAGAGAAGGCAAAAAGAAAGCAGTGCGAAGGATGACGAAGACATGGACCAGAACACAATGAAGAAGGCGGAGGAAAAATATGAATGCGAAAAGTAAACAATGCCAGCATAAGAAAAAATTCTTTCGTTTTCTTTTTGTTTAGCATTTTGTACCGTTTCTACGACTTTAAGAAGAGAGAACTCACTTCACTTAAATGGTGAAAAATCTGTGAAAATGTGTTAAAAGTTTTCCACATCTCAGAAATGGCCTCGACCAACACGTTAAATAACAACAACAAAAAACAAAACCAAAAAAACTGAAGAACTTTCAACCAAAAAAAAAAAAAACATAAGAGAAAAAAATATGGCAGGAAGACAAAAAATGCCACAAAAACCACATACAGACAAATACACACAGACAGACACACACATATCCAGTTTGGGTTGGACCAAAAAGAAGAAATCCTGGCTAAGAGCATTACAAAAGCTGGTGAAATATTACCATAAATGTGGCCTGGTACCCAATGGCATCTGTGAGGATTCGTATTGTAGTCGATTCACAACTGTTTCTGTGTGGGCGTGGCAACCGCAAAAGACAAACCCTTAAGTGATAAAATTTGATTTGTGATAGACTATCGCATATCCTTTTGAAAAATGTATAATCCCAAGACAAAAGACAGGATAAGCCCAGATAAATTAAGCAAATATAAAAATACAATTTCTACTAGAAAGTAGAGAAAAAACGAAGACAATTTACTGCTTAAATGACAAGAACTATTTGCGCGACCTTTTTTTGAATACTTACACTTGTTTTATAATAATTTGTTATACTAGTCATAAAATATATGCAATTATAGTTTTATTGAACAAACATTAAATTAAAATTCATACAAATATCACATTTTCTCTCCTTTGTCAGCAGCCTCATATACCCATTTTTAAGATTTTCAACAAAAAAAAGGATGTGTGGAAGCCTCTTTCGCCTATAATTTATAACTCACAGGTAGAAAACAGAATTCAGATATCTGGCAAAAAAAAAAAAACGGAAGAAGAAAAAAAATAGTCTTTTCTCTTGATTTTTTTTCCGTTCTGGTCTGAAATGACAAAAGAGATTACAGCCAACAATTTGTGGCCTCTGAATTTTGCTTTGGGTCATTAGCAAGATTTTCTTCGTTATTGTTAGTGTGGTTTCTTCAGTTTCTCATTTAGAATTTTTGTAATTAAAGCTTCAACAAAATCAATCACATTAAATCAACAAAAGTGGGTACAGAAAAAAAAGCCATCAAAATCATCAAGACAAAGTCAACAAAGAGAAAAAGAAAGCAGAGCGAGAGAGCGAGATAGATTGACAGGAGAGGAAAAAGAGATATACATATATATATATATATATAGATAGAGAGAGAGAGAGAGACAGAAATCGAAACTGCACATTATCAGTATTTTAATCAGAGTTGAGACACAACGTTGGCTGGAACACTTGCGATTGATAACCAAAGCCAAACACGGAGACCGAGACCAGACCAAATCAGACCTAGACCGAGATTCAGACAAAATGATGCTCTATCTTTCAGTTATGGTCATAGCCCATACTACATACATACATACATATATTGCTTACTGATTTTTTACGAGCAACCGCAATGACAACGACAAAGCTCATCAAGTTAGAAGACGACCTGCATGTCATTAAGACACAAATACACAAACAGAGGGGAAATGGATTTTTGGTTTTTAGATATGTACACCTCCCCAACTCCATAATCATTCATTTCTCTTCTTTTTTTTTCTTTCTCTTTCTTGTTGAGAATGACAATCAGTTGAGTTGAAATTGGTTTGGGTTGGTTGGCTCATCATCATGATGACGATGATGATGATGACGAGGACAAGTAAGTTTTTGTATTGTGCAAAGTGCAGATGAGATGATATAAGATAAATGAAGTAGGTATGATATAGCTTGGACAAGCTGTTGCCAAGGGTTGGCTGGCTGGATATAAGAATGAATTGACGTTGCTTTTCAATTCATGACAAATTGGGCGACAAGTTTGAAAAGGGTGCCAAAAAACAAAAGCAATTAGCTTTCGAAATTTCTATATAAAGATAATCAATCAGGTTAACAGAAAACTTTTTGCCATCAGCCTTAAGGCAGGTGTCCTTAATGTATGTATATATTTCTTGCTATTATATCATTAGAAATGTATGTGAAAGGAATATAGAGTAGATCATATAATCTATGCAAAATCATGACTCTTTTATTCATACACAAAAATATTTTAATGTAATAATGAGAATAATTTATTTGCGGGATAAAATTTTTGTGATAAAATAATGACACTTGCCAAAAGTATATACAAATAATAATTCTCTTAACACTAATTTATGGCTTTTGGCCAATATTAAATGAAGATAAAAATAAATTCAATTATATCTCACACTAGATTTTTCCTCTTTTTTTCGCTTTTCTATTGATAAACTTGGCCAAACTTTTATCATTTCATTCACATCAATACTGCATAAATATTTTGCTTTTCATAATTCGAAGTTTTTGCGCCAAAAAGTTGACAGTGATTTCTGCGGTTTGCTTCTCTTCTTTACTCCCCGCTTTTGTCATGCCACAATGCACAAATTAATGGCCATAAGCTGGCATGGGATCTCACTTGGGTCTTTGTTATTATTTGGGGTTTCGTCTTTGTTATTGTTGTTCTTGTTGTTGTTGTTGTCGTTGCCGCCCAAGCATAAGAAAGAATAATGATGAACAATTTGGCTGGCGCTGAAAAGTGTGCTATGTTAAATGTGCTTGTAAACTACTTGCACAGCCCTCCTCTCATCATCGTCTGCCCCATCTGCTGGTACTAGTGATTCCTGTAAAGGTCCTTCGCTAGTGGTTATTGTTGTTGATATATTTGCTGTCATCAATTTGCGTGACACTCACTTATGCATTCAAATTATGCAGCATTATTCAAAATATTAACTTGGCAATCATAACACACAAAACAAAATTTTCTCATCTTAGACAAAAAAAAAAACAAATAAATTTCTACCATTTTATAACTTTTGATATCCTCTAAACACTAACATTGCGGGCATATTTTTCGTTGACGACAACAAGACATTGGACAGACTTAGACAAAGTATTTTGTTTTGTTTTGTTGAATTTTGTTTATATAAAATCGTACAAAAACTAGAATAGGAACGGCTTAAATACTAGAAAACAAACTGATGGAAACCGAATAAAATTAAGCACATCTTTGTCTTAAAAAAACATGAACGTATTATATTTCACATATAATATAACATATTTATCTTAAGTTTATATTTATATATTTAAATAAATAAACAAAACTAAACTGAGAAAACTTACAAACATTTGAACCACAAACATTAAAAAATCTGATTAATTTGATAATTATGAAACTATGAGCAGTACATTAAACAATTAGGAAAAATTTGTTTGATTGTTTTAATCCTTTTTTTCGGAGTGTTGTCTTATTAATTGAATTGAAAAATGTCCAAGGGATTTTAAGCAATGGTTAAGAGTAGACTTATAATCTATTTTTTTTCTATAGTTGACAGTCAATGAGTAAAAATATAAAGAATTTCAAAAGAGATTTTCTTTAAGATATTTAGTATTGGAATTGAAATTGGTGGCAGAATTAAATAAATTTTCGAAAATGTATTTTCTAAAGGGTACTTTGTAGTCGAATTCACAAACTTACTTATGTAGGAAATATTTTATTTTCTTTTCTTTGCTTACATAAGTTACTTAAGGGAATTCAAAGTATTCCCCCAAAGTAAATGCGACTGCGGTTGGTTTTTCTTTTCTTTTCTTTTTGGTTGTGTTGGAAAGTTTATAAAAATTAATTTGCTGGCGGCCAAGCATTAATATGGCCAAAAAGAGAAGAAGAAGAAGTGTGTGTGTCGGGGCGTGTGTGTGTGTGTGGGTTGAGATGAAATGTTATGATGCCGGCGGTAGACAGAGAAAATAAACAAAAAATTAAATTTTAATTCACTTACAGCGATTAAATAATGGATAAGTTAAGCGACCCAGGAAGTTCAAAGAAATAACAACAACAACAACAGCAACAGGAAGAGAAATACGAATAACACGTGACAGTTGCCTTTTTGGTTTATGAAATCATTTTGATTGATATGCCAGACACGTAGATCATTGCCTCTTGTTGTCCTTGTTGATGTTTAAACAGCAAATCGAATTATAAACAGCTAAATTGGTAAATCATAAACCAACTTACTTAACCGCTTAAAGTTTATAATGAAATCGAAAAGTTTCAAACGAAAATATCAAATTGATAAGAGTATTGGAAATTTCATATTATGGAATAATCTTCAAGATTAAAGTTGAGACAAAGTTTAATAGATGAAAGATTTATGAAATACACCACGAAAAACATATTTACTTTTTGCTTTTGCTACACAAATTCAACTTTGGTAAAAATTATGAAGAAAAAAATTCAATTTCCTTTTACAAAAGTCCTAGCCGAAATCCTCTTTAATTTTGCAAACATTCCAACTGCTTTCCTGTTTATCTCATAAGCAGCACATAAAAAAAGAAAAAAAGTTTCAGTAGTGAAAACATATACTTATTTACTTTTTTTTCTACATTTTCTTTTTTTGAGAGAGACAACCTTGACAACATTGAAATCGAATAAGTTTGTAATATAGCTTTAAGTTGATCGATGTATGAAAGTTGGCAATTTCAAGGTTATAAGAACACTGTTAATTTCCGGCCATGCGCCTCTGCTGGCATACATTTTCTCTCAATGTAGAGCCTGAAAATTGAATTCGTTTTCTTTTTTTTTTTTTGTTTTCTTCTCCCCCATATTTTACATAGGTTCTAACTTTCCGCTATTTAAGCCTTTTTTATGCTGCTGCCACTTGTATCTGTGCGGGGGCGTTGTGCTCCTTTAACATTTTGGCTTGTGTGATGTAAATGTATATCTATTTTAATGTATGCAGCAATTAAAAATACATCAGTTCTGTTTGGTCGCCGCTTGACAGGCAGGGTTCCAGCAAGTGGTTAACGAGAAGGTAGAATCATGGACACTGTTTCCTGGCCAGCTCATTAAATTTCATTCTGCTTTTGTCAAAAAAAAAAAAAAAATAAAAAAAATAATGAAATTGTTATTTTTTTTTTTTATATTGAAATGATTATGTTTTTCTCCACATTATTTTTGATGTGCATAATTTAAACATGAAAAAAATATAAGACAAATAATAATAGCAATAATAATGAAAATACGAAGTGTGTTAAAGTGTTTTTAAAATTGTTCATTGCCCATGATGTTGATTTTGATGATGATGTCATGCAAAAATATGCACTTTAATTTACATAAAGACCAACACGTGTCAGCGCCCATTGAACTGACATCCGATCCGTTCCCTTTTTCATACTTTCTGAATTTTATTGCTTGCCTTTTCATGTTGTTTGGTGTTTTCCCTTTTTTGTCCCTCCACCCTTCCTTATGCGTTGTTTTTGTTTTTGCTGCCTAATTACTCGCTCAAAGTTCATTAAATGGCTGTCTGTCACCGTAATCAGGCTAAATTTAGTCTCCCATACACATATGCAATTCATTAAAAAGGAAGTATGTGCGAGTTTTTCTCGGATAGCTGTTGTTGACGACATCATCGTCGTCGTCGTTGTCGTCGTCGTCGTCCTCTAATTGCGGCAACTTAAGACCCCACTTAAAAGACCTCCGTCTACACAAATGTTACCCCGCAGCTCACCGGCTGGGCATAAGATGCCGTAAAGTACAATTATATAAGCTTGAGTTGCTTTACTTTGGCCAAGAAACAAGTGCTAACACACGACAAGTATATGATGATGTATTACCTTTTAGTTACTTTTACTTAGTTAGTTGATTCTTAGTACTAGACAAAGCCGACAGCCAGGATTATCCTTTCAATATTTCAATTTAGTTGGACCTCAACTCAAAATAGGACTTAATATTAAACTGACAGTTTACAAATTGTTACAAAATTACAGAATCAATATCTACTGTTATTCTTTAATAAATAAATAAGGTAAATAACATAAAATGTTTAACAATTTTATGCAGACTTGCATCTAAATATTCCATCAGCCATACGATACTTTTCCTAGATTTTCTACATCATTACCTTAATCTAATGGCTGTCGGTATTTTGTTTGGAAAAAATTTCTTGTTAGCTTGAGATTTAAATCAACGACCAGACATAGGTTTCCGGCAACTTTGACAAAATATCACATAGTTACTTCTATTATATGTATATATGTATATATATGAACATTCAAGGGGCTTAGGGCTTTTTTTTTTGGGTGTTTTGTCATCTGCCTGTGCAGTAAATCGCATTTCAAATGAGCTTAAAGTATAAAAAAGAAAACCCTGAGACTGAATGGAATACCAAGAACATAGCAAAGGCATAAAAACATTCTTTATTTTTCTTTGTGGTTGTTTTGCATTACTCTTATGGTATGACAAAGATTAGTGCTAACAGTTCCAGCTTGAGCTCCTTCTCCAATTCCAACACCAGCTTGTTGTCTTTGCATAATTTGAGACTCTTGTCATGGCGTGTTAATCGTCGTTACCAAGGCAAACAATGAAATGAGAGGCACGCCTAGAACGACCGACTAACAGACTAACTGACTGTCTGAATGACTGACTGACCGACTAGCTGCCTGCTAACTGTCCTTGGTCAACCGACATCGACAACATTGTCAGCTAACATCATCAGACATCGTTTCCCTTGCCCTCTTGCTGCTTAATTAGCATTAGCCACTTGTTGCACATAGACTGTTGAAAGGAATGGCTGGACTCTCCTTTTTTTTTCTTTTTTCTTTTTGTTCTTTGCTCTTTAAGTTATATTAAAATTGCATTACGTATACGACACGATGGCTTGCCACATGTATGACATTGTCTTGAGGACATTTTGTTTCATAAATTTAAATTTATCGTTTAAAAAACAATTCTTATCATAGATTAAAGTTCAAGATAAACACTTAAATTATATTCTGGCAGGAAAATTTTTCAACAAAAATGAGCAAAAATGTTGTCATTCTGTTTTCAGTTTTTATTTTCATCCATTATGTTCCATATGGGTCCAAAATTCCACTTGAACTTCCGCCCTTGCCCTGTTTTGACACTTTTGGCCTTTTGTTTTTTGGGCTTGTTATTGTGTTATATCCTATAGCAGTGGTTAGAATGGGTATATTAAAGCCATTATGTTGCATGTTACAAAGCAATAATATAATGGATAACTTACTAACTTGTTAAATTACTCTTTTTCAAAATATCATTTCATTAACTCGGCTAATAGTTTTAACTTAAAGAAACATTTCCTGCTATATAGAGCCTATATATTTTGATCTGAGGGGTATTTTTATGTCGTTGCTTTGCATAAGATATAGGCAATTCTTTTGTGTGGCTTTTTCATTGTTGTTGCTGTCGCGTTCTATTCTCATTGATTTATTTATTGCGCATACGCCGCATTGGTTCGTTTTGCTAAATATTTTATTGCTGTTATTATTGATTTGGGTTTTTTTTTCAGTTAGCTGAGTGTGTGCGTAAAACTTTCCTAAACAAAAAGAAAACAGCAACAACAACAACTACAATAAAACAACAACAACAAAACTTTTTTGGACACATTTATTAAGAAGAACAAAACAAGGAAAAGAAAAAGAATGAAAAAAAGCAAAAAGAAAAACCAAAAAATAAATAAAACATAAAAAAGTAACTGTGGAAAAGCAGTAGAATCATTAAAATTAATTACATAAACCAAATATGCCGCTAGCAATTAATTTTCTACCTACCCACAAAACAAGGTGGTTTGATTCCCACTCATTCAACGCGACGCTTTCTCATATGCACCACAACAAAGTAATTTTTGCACCTCATACTCTGTACTTGGGTTTTATACGTGTCAAGCCCCCACCACACACATACATGCATACATGCATACATACATACATACATATATACACACACGCCCGCAAGACAATCAAAGTTGACAATAATGAATACTTAATAAAGCGGCGGCATTAAAGGCCAACCAAGTTTCCCAACGGAAGGCGAGAAAAAGACCAAAGACTGAAGACCAAAAACCATGTCCAAAAGGAAACAAGGCAGGTATATGAAAAGGTTTTTCAGGTTGCAGGCAAAGTTTTCGTTTACATTTTCCAGTTCTTGTTTTTGTTGTAATTGTTTTGTTATTATTGTCGTTGTTGTTGTTGTTGTTGTGGTTGTTGTTGTTGTTATTGTTACTGTAGTCTTGGGCAGCGAAATTTCATTTCAATTATCAACACCAACACCATTTAAGTCGACTTAATTTTGTAAGTTGTGAGTCCTCTGTCGGATGTCCTTTAGTAGCTCTCTCCCTTTTTCTCTCTCTCTCTCGCTCTGCCTCTGGCTTTAGTTGTGTTATGATGAGATGTCTTGGGTTCTGCCTTTGGTACCATCTCTGGTTGTGTTGTCTTGGTTGGCGGTAATGAGGGTCGGGCGGTGATTTGGGTTCTCAGGTGTTTGGCTGGAGGCTTATTTGCCTGCCATTTCCTTTGAATTAATAACGCATTTACCTAGCTACAGATTTTCAGGGTTTTAGTTAGAGAATTTGAGTAGACAAAACAATTCGAATTTTGCGCACTTGGCATCAAATACATATATAGAACGTATATATATATATATATATATATATAAATACCTAGTCTTCACACAGACTTCTCACATTCACATTTGCTTTTATCTTATAAATGTGTGTGTTTATATGTATGTGTAATTCTCATATCAAATTAATTTACGCTTAATTTGCTTTGTTCGCTTTATATTTTTAATAAAACACATTTTGCGTTTTTGCCCCATCATCAACAATTTTCTAGTTGCCTTTTCTCATACCCCCTACCGACTTTTTGGTTGTTGCTGCTGTTTTGGCTTTTAATTAAAATTTATAGAATTTTCAACATTCTACATTTCCATCTAAAAATAATAATATTGCAGATACATGCAACTGCATCTGTATCTACCATATTGTGGCTGATGATGATGACGATGATTATCACGTTGCACACATTTTACCTTTAATGCCAAATTAAAAATGCAGCAAAAAGTTGCTCTATCAAATTAACCATGAAATTGAAAATGCAAACAAAAAAATGAAACGAAATGAAATATTTACGAAATTATCAATCCATTATTGCTGATTACTATAGAAGAGGAAAATACATACTATGGAAAATTGAGAAATATATAAAATAAACTAGATAAAATGATACTCTAACTTTGGTATATTAACGAACGTATACATATTATTTAGCGAGATAAAGGAAACCATAAAATTTTACAAACATAAAATATATAAGAAAATTAAATTTGAAATATTTGTACATGTTTCACTACCAAATAAAACTATTAAATTAAACTAAAATTGGTACATCATAATATTTAAATATCTGATCGATTGGTTAGTGTTCACTTAATCATTGGTGGTTTTATTGATGGTCTTCTATTATATTTTTTAGAGAAGGCAAAAATTTGTCTTTCTTTCGAAATTGTAGAAAAAAGAAAATAAAGAATAAGAAAAGAAAAAAGGGAAAATCGTATCCATATGCCATCAATCCATCCATCAATCTGTCAATAACCCGTTCTAATAACATTTTGAACTTTCTTTTCATTTTACTTGCAGATTATCGAAACGCATTTCTAAGATGACAAATTGAAATCTAAAATTGAAGCAAGTCGAAGAAATGTATGAAACTCGCAACGGAAAAAAATTTTTTTTTCTTTTTTTTTTGTGTTGAAATGGATCCTAGGTTCTAGTCCCAGTCCCAATACCAATTCTGGTATCTTGGTCGTAGTCCCATAGTCCTTTAGTCTTAGTCTACTTGTACGTCAATGTATATGCTGATAAATGCCAAATCAAGTGACAACGATGTGAAAATTACTGCACAGGGGAAGGCAGATGAAGAATGGGGACGGTTTGTTGTCTTGGGGGCCTCCCCAAAGCAATTGGCTGAAACAGCTTCACAAATCGTTGATATCAAATATGTATGCATGAGTCCATGTGTGAGTATGTGTGTGTGTGTGTGCCTGGTGGCCATGGCATTTCTCTTCGTTCCGTTGTGTTTTTTATTTTTTTATTACTTTCTTCATTCAACTCGCGGCACTTTGTTGCTGCGGCTGTGGCATCAAGTGAATCTATTTTAAAGCCTCCGCCTGCCTTTTGTGAATTCAATTTGTGCCTCTAACTGTCACAAGAAGAAGATTTTTTGCTTGCTTTTCGCTTTTATTTTTTTTTTGCCCAAGAATTAAATTCCATGTGCCAATTTTCGGCTTTTCTTTTTTAGCTGGTTGATTCCAATTGTGTGGAAATATGTCAAAGCAGGAACCTTTTTTTTTTTCGTTTTGCCACCCCTTTTTCTCATCCCCTCCGTGATAAACGAAACCACAACAAAAGGAGGCAGCAACAATACAACCAAAAATATCGTATCGCGAACGAGTAAAGAAAATACAATAATTTGCTTCAAGCTAAAGCTGACATTGATGAGATTTTCCTACCAAGGCCACAAAATAGCAACAACAGCAACAATAATAACAAGAAGGAGAAGAAAACCATATATACATATATACAGTATATATAGTATGTATATGTCAAGACTGAGTGACAGTTGGTAAAGCTTGGAATTGGTAAAGTAAAATTTTGTATTTTAACTAAGGTCTTTTGAGGTGAAATCAATTGCAGGGACGAGATGAACTTGGAACAGCAGCAGCATCAGAATATGACAAATATTAAAAAAAAAAAAATAGTAAACAAAAGAAGTTTGCACTCAAATAAATAAATAATGTTAAAATATTCTCTTCGATGGTAAAGGTCAAGATCTTGCCAGACATTGTCATAAGCAACTAGAACTCTTTTTATTGGTTGTATTGAAGTCGTCGAATCTATTAACTCTATGCCCATAGGGCAAAGCGTATATGTATATGGTACTAAAGAGGCATTTATTTTCTGCATACGATCAGATAAACCAAAATTTAATAATTACAAATAAAATTTGTTTAAAGATCAGATAGAATTTATTCTTCTTTTTGGCAGAAGATTAGTTACTTACAACTTTATGGAATTTAAAGACATTTCTTTAGAATTTGTCTGGGAATTTCATTTTTGTTTTCTTCTTCATTTCAATTATATACATATGTGTATGTATGTATATACATATAGTTTTTCATTAGTATTTCTATATGTATGTATATTTCATTTCCATTGTGTAAGCTAAAAGCTTTGAGGAAGTTTTCCCTTTAATGTCATAGGCGTGTGTATGCGTAAGTAAGTATTTAAATAATTAACTTACATTTAGTTGTTCAGGTAAGCTGAACTGCAATATAAGTCTAGCTCCCTATATATAACAGTAAAACTATTTGATAGACAAATATTTTATAGATTTAATCCATACTAAAATTTCTAAATGTATTTTTGTGTGTGTATGTAATAATATCTAAGGTAAGCTGCTTGAAATGCTTGTAAAGTGTTTTCCCTAGCATACAAGTAATAGTTACTAAATAAGTATATTAACTAAGACATAAATAGTTATATAGATAGCAAGCAAGCAAGAGACACAGACAGCGAGAAAAATAGTAGAAGAAATGTGTAACCAAAAGTGCCCAAAATTGTGTTGACCATGAGCCCCGTTTTTGAAAGTTTATGTGAGACGATGTTGCAAGAGAGAGATGGATAAAGAGAGAGAGAGAGAGAGAGAGAGAGAGACATGACATAGCTACATACATATCATATGTATGTGTATCCAATTCCCCCGCCCTCCCAGTTTTCACTCTGAGTGCAGCATCGTAAATTAAGCTTTCAAAAAGAAAATTGTCACATACTTTGGTGTACTTTTGGTTTTTCAAACATTATATAAGTAGTAACAATTTCAAATTTCACTCGGTATACGTAATAAGATAACACACAGAAACCAAAAAAAAAAACGAAAACAAAATTAAATAGGGTAAAGCCAAAAATAATGTTGTTGTTACAATTCCATATTTGTGTGGTTGATGTGAACAAGAATATATATACTGAATATATACTCACTAAGTTAAAAAATTAACATCTTAGTATAAGACAATTGCTACATATTATTCCTTTCTTGTATTATTATTGAAAGAGAAATATATGTGTATAGTAAAAATATCTGTTAGATATGTATAAGATGTATTTTATTATTATTATTATTTATTTTTTTTTTTTTGATTTCTTAGGTATATATAAATACATATATACAATAAAAGAAGTAAATAATATTTATAGAAATCGAAATGGCTCGTAAGTATTAAATGGTAAACTACATAAATGTTAAATTAAGTAAATTAAAACTCAACTTAAGACATGGCAAAGCGAAGAGATAAATAAAATTATATTTTGGAATTTTAGCAAAAACAAAACCAAAAAAAAAAACGGAAGAGAGACATAACCCCCGATCTAAATCGGACAAACAATGTTAGGTGTTTTAAGATAAATAAATAAATAAAGAAAAACAAACCAAAATAAAACAAAACAAAACAAAAATTGAAATATTGAAAAAATTGTATGTGTTAAAAAATTTATATATTTAGGTGTTAAAAACAAACAGGAAAATAGAATAAACATTTATAGGAAGTATTGAAAACCAGGGCTGGAAAAGCACTGCTTATTTGAAATCGGTATTAGTCTATATCTTTGCTCAAACTTTCCAGATTTACCTAGAACTAAAATACTAAAGTTCAGTTCAATTGTTTAAATGAGCCGAATTGAACATTTGGAAGCAAAGTTATAAGGGGCTAAAGGCAAAAGCAAGCATTGTTTTTGCAGCCCTGTTAATGACATAACCAAATATAAGATACCTATATAGATGTCCACAACATATACTCCTACAATTGCAATAAGCATACATACATACACCGTAGCAAATCGCTTACAATAGCCAAAAAAAAAACATGAAATAAGGACAAAAAAATACAAAAATACATAAAATCAAATTGAAAATTAGCCAAATTATTTGTCGTAATATCAATAACCACAAAACCAAAAAAAAAAAAACAAAGAATTGAAAACGAAAACAGTTTGTTAATTATAAAATCTTTTCGTGTGGGAAATAAATAGAATGAAATAAACAACAAGCAGCAGCAATAGCAACAATAAAGAATATAAAAAAAAAAACAAACAAATTCAATAATTTAAATTACTTCAGAATAAGAAATGAAACCAAATATGCCGTCACAGCTGAGTATTGAAAAACAAGAAAACAAAAAAAAAAAAGTGAAAACCAATTATCAAACAATTGTAAAACCAAAAAATGTTTAAATTAAATGTTGCAAACCATGAGATGCAAATCCATGAGATATGAAATAAAATATGTATGTATGTTAAAAAAGAAAAAAAATAATTTTACGACTTTTTTTATTGAGGAAATGGTGAGGTATCTTTTTATGTAAGTAATGATCTAGTTTTATTAAACTTTCTCTAAAAATTCGTTAGTTATTGGAAACAGAAATTCAGGTAATTGTTTAAAGTTAGCTAACTTAAATTATGTTTGAAATACTTGTACTCACGAGTGCTATTCACAAGTACTATTCACAACAAAGTCAATTATTCAGAATATATATATATATATATATATATATATATGTTTCCTTTTTTTCTATTCAATTAAAATATTGGCATGCTGACAAAAGTTCTTTGGGTAAGTAGGCAAGAGAAAGTTGCTTCTATAAAGGGCAAAGTTTATGCCTTTGTTAATTTAGTTAAACATTTTCTGTGGATACTCAATGAAATACATTGAAAATGCATAGCCAATGGCTGGGTTACACACACTCATACACACAATTTTGTGTTTGTCATATAAAATGAAATTTTGACCAAAGTTCATAACAAAGACTATCGACTATTTGCTGTTATTTCATTCGGGTATAAGAGACGACTCAACTCAACTTAACTTTACTCGATTTGATTCAATTCAATTGGATGACTCTCAGCGGGTCGCCAATCATTTATTGATGCAATTTTCCAAATTGAAGTGAACTGCACTATATATACTATATATACATACATATATATGAAAAGGATTTCAAAGAGGGAATAACAACGGAGAAATCTATTACAAAAAAATATTTCTCACAATGGCTATTGAGATTGTCAACTACTAATTAAACAATTATAATTGTTAACACTTGACAGCATTGCTATTATGAATTCGCAATGTATTATTTATGTTAAAGCTTATGCAATTTCCTCTCTTTTAAAAAAAAACTTTATATGGTTTTTTTATAAATGAATTGAATGCATTCCAGTACTTCTTGTACACAGCTAAGCATAATTGTGTGAAAGTGTAAAATAGTTTAGTTATTTAGTTTGAAACTAAGAATTTCTCTTACCATTTATGATTTACCAATTATATATGTTTTCAATTGTAATATTGTTGTTATTGTTGTTAAAGTAGAGCTTATCATATACATATACATATAATCGATTTGGCACTTCTGTTTAATTTAGCAAATCCTATTATCTCGTATTAACCTTGTTCGTTAGTGTTGTGCATTTATTGCATAATTATTAAACTAATTGTCTCAATCATTATGTTTATGCTGATGATTGCTGATGATTGGGTTTGTGGCATTTAAATGTGGGCTAACCCTGATTGCCACCACCTTCTCCTTATTAAAATTGGAGGGATGTAGAGAGAGAGAGACAGAAATTTGGTCCAAATTATACAGCTACTGCGCATTTCGAGTGCATTTATTTTCGGTCTGTTACATAAAATCAATAAAAATTTTGCCTATGGCAACAAAAACACCAGTCTCATAAACAACAACAATAACAAGTAAAATTAATTAAAACTCTGTGATGATTTTAATAAATTTAATAACAATTTTAATTACATCAAAAATGATACCGCATTAACTCATATCGGTTGATCTGTGGCTTTTGGGTGATAAAAAAAGGCTTTATTACTGCAATTGGTATAAGTAAATGGATGGATCAACTCTTGGCAACTCTATTTTGGTAACATATTTTCATTGAAATACAGTCCTGTAATATATTTGACTGAAATAACCGAAAGTGAGAGGCTGCTTTTGTGGATAAACAATGTACAAACAGGCAGTGGGCGTGGCTCAATTCTGTTTGTCACTTGGATTAAATTGTACGCCTCAAAGACTGATTTATAAGTATATACATATATATATATATATGCTGATATACATATTCCATAAATCAAGGCTTTAAACCTTGTATGGCAATGTACTTTAAGTTATTCTGAACTTTCACGGATCACCACCCTGTATACATTATATGTATATATATACATATATACGTTTTGGTTTGCCTCTCCCCTTATTTGTCTATATTTGAATGTAAATTCTCATTTGGTAGCAAGTTCATGTAACTCTTCATGTCATTGGCCTTGGCAAGAAATTTGTATTCTTGTTTTGTTTTTTCTTATTTTTTTTTTTTTTTTGTTTATGATTTTTTGTGTTTTCTGCCTCAGACGACCGATGATTATCTTTTGTCCTTATCAAAATGTCAACATTTCCATAGCAACTAGCTGAGCTTGGATATTTTTCAAAGGGACAAATTAATAAACTGTCTGGTCGAGGATGGTCTTAATGATAAATCAAATGAAAGAAGGTATAAAAAGAATATAAAAGAAGTGTCCTTACCAACTCAACTTCGGTTACAATATTTGGAAATTTGTTGCTACATTTTCGTTCAGCCCTAGCACAAAAATGTCATTAAGAGAGTGTGCCTCCAGCAGAGTGTGTCTCACTATTTGCTTTTGGACTGGTTCTGGTTTCCTGCATTTTATGTGGTTGAAACTCAACTCTGGACAGTTTGGCAAGTAAAACTTATTTGTTTGGAGATTTTTTTCCATTTCTTTTTTGGTTTTTCGAGCAATAAAATTTTCGAGTGACATGAATTATGACAAAAGATGGGGGCAATGGGAAGGAAAAAGTAGTTTTTAAATTGTTTCAAAATGCTGGAGTTGACCAAAAAAATATTGATTGAACTGATAAGGCAAACAGCATGTTCTACCTTTTATACAGCAATTGTGTTTAACTTAAGTTATTGTAGAATTTTGCCATAAGAATAAAACCCCAAAAAGCAAAATACAATTAATTTAAATTAAACGACAATGTGACACATGTAAGCACATCCCCTCATTTTATTCATTCATTTTATCAACTACCGAGAAAGTGATTGGGAAAAGTGCGCTAAACCACTTAGCCACAACAAGAAACTTTCTTCTTAGTTGTTGGCAGTATGTGGCTATATATGTATATGTGTGTCTGTGAAAAGTGTCACTCAAAAAAAAAAAAAAGGAAAAAAAAACCAACAACAACAGAAGAAAATAACAAAAGTTTTTGCGTCAAGTCTAGCAAGTTCAAAGGTTTGACATTCACTTAAACAAGATAGAAATCATTGAAAAAGTGTTTGGAAAAAGTTGCAATGAATTTCAGTTACATCATAATAAAAAAAAAAATAAAAGCTTGTTATGAAAAAAATATTTTCATAATTTGATAACAAAAATTACAAAGACAAAGGGAAAAATTACAAGAATTTTCAACATTGATTACAATGATGCAATATAATAATTAGAAAAATTGAAAGTCCCCTTTTACATAAAAGCATTTAGCACACAAAGGCAACTTTGTTGTTGATATTTTATCATTTTTTTTTCTATCAGTTTGTATGGTCGATTTTTGTTTTTTTTATTTTATTTTGCTTGTCGGGTATATAGTCCCATGTATAATCAAATTGTGTTTGCACTAAAGAATAACAAAAACATTAAACTGCACAAAATTAAGTTTCACAAATGGAATTCGAGCTTTCCATGGTATTCTCCTGGTTGTTTAGCTAAATGGCTGACAAATCGCATCCAATGCAATGCCAGTCAAACAGCCCGACGACTAACTGAGTTGAGTTGAGTTGGTTGAGTGGCCGCATTCTTTCAATTCGGTGCAACTCTTTTCCCCACTCTCTCTGCTATCACGGTTTTCCCTTTCTGTTTCTGGCATTCTCAAAATGGTTTTTTAACTAGTTAAACTTACACGACAGCCAACTGACGAATGAAAAAACGAACAACTTTTGTCCCACAACAAACCAAAATATACAAATAAAATTCAACAAATTTATATTTTAACATTACTCAGAATAGTATGCTATACATTTGACCGATTTAAATCAAGTTAAAGAATATATTTAATAATGTTTTTTCTCTTCTTTTTCAAACTGATATTCATATATGTTATATTTCGCAAGTATGTGTAAATTTCATTATACCGTTCTTCGATTGTTTTCGTTCTTTTCATAAGATAATTGAATGATTATTAAAAAAATAACTTACCATTGCCAATGTGGGCCAAAAATTCCTAAAGAAAATATATAAAATATATTAGTATTTATATAATATTATACATATTGTAATAAAAATATTATATATAATTATTTTACAATAATTACAATTATACATAGTTTAATATATTTTTCAAAAACATTTTATATTTTATTATTTTTGTCTTATTTATTTTAGTATTCAAAGACTCTAAATATTTTACAGAGAGATTAATTAGTTTTATTATTTTTGATATTCGAATGATTAATTCTTGCAGTATTTCTGTTCTTTTTTTTTTTTGATTCTGAATTTAAAAAAGAATTTTCAATCTTTTTTCCCGGTCATTGCTGGTTGTGTCCAGCGTATTTGTGCTAACTGCAACTAATGACTTTTGTCTGGAGGCTGTCGCAGCCACGCCCATTGCGACGACACTACAAGGACAACAACAACGGGACTATGTCAACGAAACAAAGCGACACTAGCACTTAAGTGCACTTTGGATAAAAATGGAGGACGTGGACCTTTCCCAGGAGTATTCAAAAGGGCGGATGATGATGATTTGCCGTTATGGCCGTTTCTATGCAAATGCCAAAAGCATGGCAAACATGGCAACATATCTACATACATATGTATACATGGAGACACACACAAATAGTAATGCACACACATGCACAAATACATGCGCATATGTACATATAAGTAATTGCAGTTCTTGCTTACATAAAACACTTCCGGTTCATTAAACTGACGGCAAAAGGCGCCGGCCAGCACACACACACAAACAGACACACATATGTGTGTACCTATGTATCTTTGTGCAAGTACAAACAAAATATGGACTCTAGTTGTAAATAAATGAACATAAAGTCAAACAACTTTATGCGACTCTCTTTGTAAGATGCTGTTTAAATTAATTTTAGAATGCTGGTGGATATTTGCATATGCAGGTCCTTGGGGAATACCTAGAATAATAGCTGGCTCAGCAACCGGAAACAAGGATATTGGACTACTAACCAGCAATATTCCTTCTTTCCACACCGCCTTCATTCTTTTTTGTTTCCCACCACACAAATAAATAAGAAAAAAAAAATGAAAAGTTTTACCTTAAGAAAAATTTGCATTCAAAGCAAAGATTTGCCCAATAAATCTCATCCCTTGTATAATAGTCAAACATTTTATACCCTCCCTTTTTGCTCTCTTTCCCTCATTGTCTCCCTATCTGTTTTTTTTTTTTTTTGCTTGTTGACTGCTCTAGATTTTGAAAGCTAGCTAGTTCATTGCCATATGGAAATTTAAGCGATTTGTTTAACACGAACATATGTTTAATGTTGATTTTTCATTTGCCTTTGCCAGACCAAGCGAAATGAGACTACAAAAGTTGAATGTGACACTACAAGGGGAGTGAAGGATGGGGGGAACTATGGGTCAAAGTGATAAGGAGGTGGTGCCACACCGAGGACAAAGTGTGGGCGAAACCAGAAAAATGGCAGAACAACCAAATCAAATGAAACCCTTCATCAAGTGCAAAACATTTTTTGGATAGCGACAAATGTCGAAAAGGAAAGCACCCAGGCAAAAAGGAAAGAAAAGCTGAAAAAAACCATGCAAGGCACCGACAGGACCAAACGGGAGTAAAGTGGGGGAGGAAACAAATGAAAAAATATGTAAGGAGGCAAAAGTGAACAATGAGAGCGACAATGAAGCATCGGTCGAAGACCAAAAGCAAATCCCTTTCCAATTTCTAGCCGATTTTCGTCTGTCTCATTGTCAACTGTCTTTTCCTATAAACTGCTACACACGTCCACACAAACACACACTCAGAGAAAAACCCACACTCGTACTTACTAAGACATATTTGTGGGCTTTGTGGTTTTGGTTTGTTTTGTGTGTGTTTGTATTTTATATACCACGTACTCACATAGAGTAAAAGGGTATGTTATGTCATGTGAAATGTATGTGACAAGCACTAGAGAAACACTTTATAAACTACTCGAGTATATATTTCTATTTTTGTTAAGTATTAACAAATGATTCTATTTGGCACCTGTCTATATATATATATATTAGATTGATAATAACATCTCAAAAATTCAAATGCAATCATATTTGATACGTAAGCCACTAGGTAATCCCTGCTTTATGCAGGGTATTTCTAAATCGGCATGCTTTAGGTGATATGTTTACTTGAATTTCGTTGGCCCAGTCTAAGCTAATCTTGAAGCCAAAAACCTGTTGAGACATTTACAAAAGATTTTTACGTTTTGCTCCAGGGAAATACTGTTTAGTTTCAAAGTGTTTCTATCTCTGTCTTTTACTCTATCCACCTCTCTCTTTTTCACTCTGACACTTGATTTCTCTCTCTCTCTCTCTCTCTCTCTGTTTCGGTCTTCCTCCATATTATTTTTTTCAGTATTTGGACATTTCCGTTTATCAATCAAATCACTCATATCAAAAATGTTTGATTTGTTTTGACTGTTGAAAAGTTAGAAACCAAAATGAATGAATTTTTTCAATCAAGTGGTAAATGCACTTCACTTGGAAACTCTATAGTTTCAAATTTAAATACCCTTAAATGAATGAAAGGTGTAACGGATAGATTTATAAAAAAGAATATATGTATAAACATTTAATGAAAATAATTAAGTATTTCTTCGCAATCTTTAACATTTTAATTATGCCTTTAATTTTATAAAAACTTTAGAAAGTGAATAGATAAATATTTCTTTGTAAATTTATCACAGTTTAATACCTAAGATTAAATATCCTTCAATTGTACACTTCTTTTTGTATCATTAATTTCAGTTTTTACTTCAAAGGCAGAATCATTGACAAAAGGAAAACAAAAAAATAAAGAAAAAAAAAGCATGAAAGGAATATGAATTCTTTTTTCCCAAGCTAAAATCAATCGATTTATTCAATGTTCAGAATTTTTTTGATTAGTCAACTTGAGGTTTTTGTTTTCATTTCTTCTCACTCTCTTTTTTACTTTCTTTCCCTCTCTCATGTACAAAATTATGCTGTGATCCAAATTAACTGAGACAGCAGGGAGTAGCGTCTTACCAGCTGAGTCAGCGAATGACCCATGGCAGGTCATGATACTGATGCCAACTGTCACAATGTCAATCAGCTGACAATGATTGGCAGTGCGGTCCATAAAGAAAAAGTACAAAATTTAACAAATCAAATGTAAATTCATTGCACCGAATTTCGAATGTCCTCTGCTAATATAAGAAAACAAAGTGGAAATTACCGATTTGCCGCTTAGGATAGTTTCGAACCAAACTTAATAATATAACAATTATTACTTAATAGGATAAGACAAATATCTTCTTACAATATAGAAAATAACAGTCTATAGAAAAAATACATACTTACTTATCATCAACGTTAATATACCCTTTATGCGTATTATTATTGATTATAGTTCGTTTATTAATTAAAATGTCATTGGCCAGATGAATATTTTCGGGGAATTCTTTTTTAGAAAACTCTAGAGAGTTGACAATGTGTGATTCAAGTCTTCCAGAATGATAAAGTCCTTAAATATTACGTATACACCAAGTAAACATATTAATTATACGGCGCTTTATAAGCGGCTCTTTTGAGGCAGACAATAAATCAAAATATATATTTATTTACGATTGCTGTCTACTTATTACGTATGCTTCTATATCTTAGATATATGTATATATGTATATAAATTGTGTATGTATATATAGGAAAAGCATTAACAAATGCCGTTTCTACAACTTCAAGTGCGTGTCGTGTCTGTGCGTTCCTTTTGCAATATTCATAAGCGTGTCGCTGTCTTCGTTCCGCTGTGTGCTGGTGTGTGTGCCCGCATGTGCCATAAACAAATATTTATATTTGTGCGAAATGTGTTGGCGTTGTCGCCATGACGGGCTCCACTTCCTCATCCCCTTCTCCCTCTTTCAACTCTCCTTTAGCCATTTTCACAAGCCCCAATGTTGTTGTTGTTGTTCTCGGTTGGTTTTTGTGGCTGCCTCTTGTTTCGTGGTTTGTATGACGGGTTACGCGGGTAACGGCAGCAACGTCGACGGCAGCAATAACAAAAACAAATGAGAGAGAAAAAAATATAGAAACTATTTCTTAGGAATAGACTTTTTTAATACCTAAATTGGAATATTTCTTGGCTTCTAAAATGTTCTACAATCGTTAGGAATGGCCAAGTGAGTGTTCTTTTACGGTAGAAGTTAATTTTATTGGTATTTCGATACCAAATATGTATTTCAGTTTATATTTTTGAATGTATGTATACATATATGTATGAACATTGACATTATGTACTTAAAAAAGGTTTTAATATACCAAAACCAAATAACATAACTAAAAGACAATTATCCCATATTGTTAGCATTTTTTTATTATTATTAAAATATGTATATAAAGAAATAAAACAATAATAATATCCGATATTTGAAGTAGAAATTTGACTTTGCTTTTGGAACTTGGACGTATTATCAATTTCCAGTTTTCCTAATATACCTCTTGCAAACATTTCGCTACCGATTAAATGAAAACAAAAGGACATTCAGTCATAAAATGCATAAATTGAGAATACAATTTTACAGAAGGCATTGCAATGCTTGCATTTTCATCGACATTATAGAAATTCTAGTGAAATATGTTGAAATATTTAACTTAAAGGGTGGTGTATTGCGTTCGAGTAAAAGCATTATTTTCTCTATGGGCCCAATTTCTAATTAAATAGAGGGCAATTTCAATTTGGGGCCACACTATATCCATGTAGGGCAAGTTTATTGCCAGCTGATTACATATTGAAATTAAATTAACGCATGATTGGTCAGACACATTAACTAACAAACGAACGTACGATGGAACGCAACGGAAGGATATGAATAAGAGGAGTTTACTACATTTTACATATATATGTATGTATATCCACGCATGTATAGCATCGTATAAATTCAGACACAACAAGTCAATCGATTTAAGCAAACATTTGACAATATGACAATCCAAATGTGTAACAACTCCTTCATTTGCTGCTGGAACTTGAGGTTGATACAAGCACGTTTCAAAGAGGTGAAGAAGGTGAATAACTTAATTTACGAAAGTCGCTAAATGTGTCCCCATATGTATGTAAATAAATACATACATATGTATGTGACTTATGACCCTCACTTTACACAAACTTAACTGAACAACACGCAAGTTGCATCCACAGAGAGTAGTTGCAAGCATTTAAATTTCTCACAGTTACATTTATCATTTTTAACTTTTTCCGATTTCATCATAAAATAAAAAAAAATTTACATATATCTATAAATCTATTAAAATGTATACACAAACATATACAATATACATATGTATAATTACAAACATGAATTATTTGGACAATAAAAAGTGTGGTATATAAAAAAACATGCAAAAAATCTAATCCAATTATCGCCTATTCTTCGAATGCCTTTATAAACATTGTAACTGATTTACGTATGTCGCCCATCCACCAAATAGAAGTGCGAAATCTTGGCATCCTTATGGCATTCGGATCACTAAATATATTATAAAAAGAAAACAAAAATTTAAATGTTTAGATCTGTGTGAATAAAATATATTAAATTAGACCTACCATGAGCAACCGAACTCTTCTGGTTTAGTATGCCACCAGAAACTAACAATGCAATTGGATTTATCTATTCCTCTTTGCAATACGGAGAATTCTTTTTTCTCATGTGAACGCATTCCGTCACCAGCATCACCCGAATATTTACCCAGCGATTTCAATTTATATTTTTGTCTGCTGCTATCAATGACAAAATTGTCGTATCGGGCATAGCATGTTGAATTATCAAAGTCCACAATATGGATATACAATTCATGTCGCTGTAGGTTTGTCATTATGTGCAAGGGCTCAAGCCCAATCCAATACTGTTTATCTTCATAGTTATATCCAGTGCATTGATAATGAAATTCTAACATAAAGGCAGCGGAAGAAAAGTGCATATGCCGTCCTTGTATAGGTATCCAACCAGATGCCACAAGCTCCCCGACTTCACTGTGCGAAATATATGTCTCTTCTTTTTGCACTTCACTTTTCTTCTTCTTCTCATCAGCTTCCCAGTCTGCCAACTTTTTTTCATTTTCCTTTAACTTCTTTCTAAGCTCTATGATAGTCTCTTGATGGGCCACATTTTCGGCTTTAGTTTCGGCAGCACCAGTCTGTAAGTCACTTAAATTTTGTTTAAGCTGCTTGATCGTATTCGTAAATCCATTTATTTTGATTTTGGAGTCCTTCAAAAGCTTATCTGCCTGTTTATCGTCCTTCTCCTTGAGTTCAGCCTTGCACATTGCAAGAAGTTTCTCAACTTCCTTAAGTTTTTCATCTTTCTGCTCAATTTCCAATTGTAAATCAGCAATCATTTTTGTTTGTTCCTTAATCATGGCGTCTTGGGTGGCCAACAGTTCAACTTTCTCATTAAGTTCCGATATTTTCTCATCAATTTGAGACTTGGTATTTCCGTTTAACTTATGACTTGATTCCAATTCAAATAATACAATCTGAGCATCTTTACTCTTGATTATATTTCGTAATTCTTCGATATGGCGATCGCGAACAGCAATTTGTTGACTACTTTCCAGCAAAATATGTTGATGGGCATTTGGAGTTGATTTTATCATTGATTCATATTCACGTAAATGTACTTTCATTTGTTGAATTTGATTAAAATAGCAAACTGATTTCGCTTCTGTTTCCTTTAATTGCATATCCTTATCTCTCAATTTCGACTGCAAGCTCGTCAGTTGATTATTTTGCTCATGAAAGGAGGCTTTAAGATCATCCAATTTCGAGGATGACTCATTGCTGTTGGAATTGTTGTTATTCTTGCAAAAGTTAATGGACATTTTCAAGGCGGATATAACATCGTCTTTATCTTTAATCTTATCGGCATATGTAGCGACATTTACTTCCAGTTTGGCCAATTTTATTTCTAGTTCCTTTATGTGATTTTCATTGGTAGTAATGGTCGTCCTATCTTGAACAGCGTTTTGTAGCAGCAATTTTATTTTCTTAAAGCAGCCATTACTACATTGATAATCCAAATTCCTCATGCTTTCACACAACTAGATATGTAACAATATATAAGTACATATTTATATAGGTACAGTCCAAACATAAAATGCAGAATTGCATTTTTATTACTCACCACGTTGCCGTCGGAAGACAATATTTGTAAATTAGTTTCCATATTTCCAATCTCAGCAAATCTGTGCGATGAAAAAGCAAACAAAATGATCCAGAGATGCAACTTCAATAGTCACTGATGCACTTTATATGGATAAATGTACTAAGGGGATTTTTCGGATGACTGATACTTAAATACAAAAATTATAGACGAAACAAAAGAAAATACGTAAAAACATGAAATTCCCCTCCTTAAATGAATTACAGCGTTACCAAGTAAGAGATATAATCAGCTGATTTGACTATTTTCAGTGTTATAAAACAATGTTGCTTAGGACCCGCCTTACTTAGCACGGACACATACCGATCAAGAAATATTATTAATCTTTATACTCAAAGCAAGTTAAATATCTTTAACCAAATACTTAAACTTGTGTACGGTTAACTTAACCTAAATTTAATTACATTTTTATATCGAAGCATAGTTAAAACTGATAACTCAATTCTATGATCGATCTGCGGTTTAGATCTTCGCTACTATTTAATTTTTACAACACTGAACATACTGAGATCAGCAGCTGATTTATCAAATTTTCTTTGTTTCCATTTAACGAGAAAATTATTCGATTGATCACAGTATATTTACTTTACTTGTAACGAACATCCGCAAAACGTTATATTTCAAATATTATTACATAATAATCCCAAATATATGGCTCTCTGATCTAAATAAGTTCAACATGGATGACAATGGGCTTCATATTCAATTGCTGAGCTTACAAAACTCGTTGGCATCTAAAGATGGAAAATCGGCAAGAGGAATTTTGGAATTACCAATTGTTTTTCGAATTTTGAATGAAATATTAATTCTTACAGTTATGCGCGGAATTGGAAAGAATGGAAAACCTAAAACAATGCGTTTCCGGGTGCTATAAAAAAATCGAACTGCTTCTGCATAATGCAGTTGAAGATAAAACGACGATTACTACCAATGAGAATCACATAAAGGAACTAGAAATAAAATTGGCCAAACTGGAAGTAAATGTCGCTACATATGCCGATAAGATTAAAGATAAAGACGATGTTATATCCGCCTTGAAAATGTCCATTAACTTTTGCAAGAACAACAACAATTCCAACAGCAATGAGTCATCCTCGAAATTGGAAGATCTTGAAGCCTGCTTGCGAAACAGAGATAAACAACTGGAAAAACTGCAGTCGGAATTAAAACAAAACATTATTCAGTTGCGAGAATGCGAAGCGAAATCAGCTTGCTTTTTTAATCAAATTCAGCAAATGAAAGTGCATTTATGTGAATATGAATCAATGATCAAATCAACTCCTAATCCTAATCATATACTCCTAGAAAGTAGACATCAGATCGCTGCTCGCGATCGCCATATCGAAGAATTACGAAATGTTATCAAGAGTAAAGACGCCCAAATAGTTCTCTATGAATTGGAATCAAATAATGTAAAAGATGATTCGAAGTCTCAAATCGATGATAAAGTATCGGAACTCAAGCAGAAAGTCAAACTTTTGGCCAACCAAGACGCCATGATTAAGGAACAAACAGAAATGATTGCTGATTTACAATTAGACATTGAGCAAAAAGATGAAAAACTTAAGGAAGTTGAGAAACTTCTTGCAATGTGTAAAGCTCAACTAAAGGAGAAGAATGATAAGCAGGCAGATAAGCTATTGAAGGACTCCAAGGCTAAAATTAATGGTTATACGAATACGATCAGACAGCTTAAACAAAATATTAGTGACCTACAAACGGGAATCGCGGCAATTAAAACTGAAAATGTAACGTACAAGGAAACAATCAAACAACATCAAGATAATCTAGAGCTATTCGACTCGGAATTGGATGTTGAAACTATATGGCCGAAGGGTGTCAAGAGACTATGCGATGCTGGTTGGAATATTTTCTGCCGAGTCAGCACCGTTTCTGAGATGTTTAAGAGTCTTGGAAAATTAAGTAGCTGTACAACAACATGTCGTCATGAACTGTTAATTCATCTGGTTGATTTTAATGATTCGTCTAGCTATGTTGTTTACGATAATTTTGTCGTGGGTAATAAAATGGAAGGTTATATGATAAAATCTCTCGGAAAGTCTTCGGGTAATGCTGGCGATGGAATGCGGCACTGTGAGGGAAATGAGTTTTGGATATCTCGATTGGGTGGTTTTGGAATCTTCAAATGTTGGGGCATTGTATGTGATGATTTTTTGGATGATGATGATGATGATACAGACGATTAGTAAGTCACAATCGATCCCCTTGCTTTCTCCATTTACAAATTTTTTTCTTTTCTCTTTACAGTCATAATTACAAGAAGATCGCATCTGAGAGTACACAAACTATATGGTGGAGAGACGCAAAATATAAATTAGTTTTTATACTCATAAGACCAAAGGATTGTGTTTTTTAGACCAATTGTATCATCCTTCCAATATCGTGCCTTTATTAATAAGCAATTCTTTTTCACAAGTAACCAAAATATTGTATCAATTTGTATAAAAACGATTATTAAAAAACTTATAAATTACATATGTATTTAAAAAAAAAATTACTGATCGTACCTTTGCAGTTTCTCTCAATTGACCTTAAAAACTTATTTGTTTCGGTTTCATTCATTTGTTGATAAAAATAAAGATTATTTAAAGTCAACGGCTTTGCACCTTGATTAACTTTGATATATGAGTAGATTGTATGTATGCGTTATAAAAAATCGTATTATTTCCAATTGATCTTTAATATTTGGTTTCCTTATTCATTTCTAACTTATTAAAATGTTTATCTTTTGAGTTAAATCAAGGAAAATTATATTTTTGGGCGACCAGAGATTCCCTTTCCATTTAAGTTGAACAAGAGATAGAAAGTTAGTTAACCGCTGACACAAAAACACAAAGATTTAGGTATAGGCAAAAATAATTTTAGACTTTTTACAAACTGGTAAATGGGCAGTGATGACCTGTCAACTCTCTCAAAACATCGTTGTCATACCAAACGGATCTCATTCTCGCTCACGCTTCAATAATTTATATTTCAATTTTCAAAATTGACTTTTCAATGCAAATTTGGCACACCAACAAAATATATGTATAAAAAATTAAATACAACCAAAAATACTACCAAAATATAAAGAAGCCAAAGGCTGAAGCATTTCTCCTACATTTATGCGCATAATTACTTTTGCAGCCAGGAATTTAACAAGATGAGCGAGGAGCTAGTGGAGAGGGGAAAAAAACTGCCTGTTGAAATTTAAAACCAATTTGTTTAGATTTTTCCTTTCGTGTCGTTTCTGTTCGGTTTTTTTTTTCCTTTGCCCAATCTGTTTTGGTGGCCTTTTTGTGCTAATTAAGCCAGCGAAACAAAAAAAAAGGGAAATTTGTGTGTTTGAAAGAAATGGAAAACGGAATCGAAAATATAAGTATACGAAAATCAAAGTGAAGACTAAAAGAATACCACTTTCAAAATAAATAATAGAAAAATGTGTTAACAGAATATAAAATATAAAATGTTTTTTCTTCAGATTTACATTATTTTGCGTTTAGCATGCTCATTTTGGTATTTATACTGATAAAGGGTATGTGGCGTATGGCAAAGGAGACCGACCGACAAGCACTTACTTAGACAAGCGTTGTCGATGCCATAAAGGTCTCTCATTATTGGCCCAAACTTTCTGATTTTTGGGTCTAGAAAACATGGCCACTTACTTAAGTGCGCTTCCTGTTGCGTCTCGTTTGAAGTTTGTTCCGCTCAGTTTAGAATTCAAATAAAATAAGGATTTTGCATTGCCTCGAAATGAATATACCCTGAGTAATAACTTAAACAATAAATCCTCCCCCTCCCTATCTCATACATATTCATATAAATAATTTAAATATATATCGATCAATTATATTATTCAATTAATCTATCTATAGAAGATAGAAAGATAAAACAGCTGAGCAACTTTATAAGATTCTTTAGGGTATAAATATCAAAGCGATTACCATTTAACACGAGCCCAAGGCCGGCCGCCATCACTTTGACCGACTTATTAATTACTCGAACAATTTTATTAATGGAAATGAAGAAAAAGTTTAACGGCAAGTAAATACCATGAACATGATGGACCGAGACTGAGGGATGATGAATGATAGCCCCGTGCGGCTTGCTTGTAAAAATGCAAATGTCAAAAATGGTTTTTCTTTATCAAAACCAAAAGGAAAAAAAATGTAACATACATATATATTTATTCATTTATATAAATATATATAAATAACAATTTTCTGTGACA
This sequence comes from Drosophila emarginata, assembly GCA_037075365.1. Taxonomy (NCBI): domain Eukaryota; kingdom Metazoa; phylum Arthropoda; class Insecta; order Diptera; family Drosophilidae; genus Drosophila; species Drosophila emarginata. The sequence continues at coordinate 1,397,613 of JBAMCD010000014.1, read as the reverse complement.
ACTTTTAATTAAAAATATGCTTAATAGTTTTGTTTGTTTGATAGTTGACTGAAAAACCAGCACTTTCTCAATAAATAAACCATAGCAAAATATGGCACATTAAATACTCTATAAAACTCTAGAGAGCTTATGGGTTAAGCCTAGTGGTAGCTTAGCATATACAAATCGAAAAGTAAAAGTTTTAAAAATTAATTTGTTATAAATCAATATATTCATAGATAGTTCTTTTTAAATTGTTTAAGAAATTAAACTTTGAACTAAAGTGCACACATATTACTTGCCCTAACTAATGCACCATTTTTTATTTTACATCATTTGATAGCCTCGGGATATAAAAATGATGACTTACCCAGGAAAAGAATAATAATAAAAAAAATAAAAAACAAGTGCACACATGCACAGAAAGGCACATGGATATTTCCAAATGAATGCATTTCGGGTACAGAAATCCACACGGATGACTGTGCTAATGTGGAAGACACGCCCATTTTTAACAAGTTATTCACTGGCACAGCTCCTACAATGCGATTAATGAAATTCTGTGATATAAAAGTTAGTTGGAACATTTTGTTAAAAATATTTTTCTTATGTGCTGCCACAAAACGAAGAAAAAAAAATGAGAAATGAAAATGAAAAAAAATATATGTGAAATTTATGTGCATACATGAGTGTCTGCAGCATGATATGTGTTCTTGTATATGTACCTTCCCATTAATGGCAACAAACGCTGCCTTCTCTCTGCCTGCATTTCAATTGCAAGCGTTTGTGGTGATGAAGTGAAAGGGGAGCCATAACAGAAGCGGCGGATGCAGTCACCATTTTGAGGCAAAGCTCTGCCGCTTGGCAACAAACACGTACCATTTGCAGCTTCCTCGATTTGGCCATAAAAATTGCAACTGAACCCATAACCTCTCTCTGCACCCTATGCATTTGTCAAACTTGGCATCTTTAAGTGGAGCAGCTTTTCTCTTACTATTTCTCTATACAATGTACACACATACATATGTACATATATACATATAAACATATATCTAAATGGATCTCCAGTGACATCAACTTAAGCGTCAAGCTTAGTGTAGAGCGTTGACATTAATTGCATAAATGCAATCAATGCTAAAACGTTAAAAAGAGAAAAAAAAAATCTATAAGGTTGGACTAATTTCGGTCATGGCGAAGCTTTAATACTCTCGCAATTTTTCTATTTACAAGAACCCTTCTTGTAATAAGGCAAATTTGTTTTAGCGTAAGAATTTTAATCGGATCATTGGAAAACACATCTCAAAGCAAATATTTTTCCGACCAATTGTTTCTATAGCACCTATATTTTTTAGCCAACTGAGTCTAATGAAACTTCTTAGGGGGGATATTTATTTATTATTTACAAATTTCAATTTTTTTTTTATTATCGCTTAAAAAACATCGACCAATCACTTTAATGAGAGCTAAATACATAATTTAGTCGTCCGATCTAGATGATTCCGGGTAATACAAAGCGAAAAGAAAAATATGTTTTTGTTTTTATATACATACATAGTCGGAGTATGCGTGGCAAACTTCTGACCAAAATTTATATACCCTTTATCCAAAGGTATAAAAAGCAACGAAGAAAAGTGCCATAAATGTGTCTTGTAAGTCCATGACAGCTGCAAGGGATAAATTGGAAGGGGATAGGGGGGCTGATGAGTGGCTGCTGTAAAAGAAGGAAAGAATGACAATTTCCGTTTTATCCACGCGCTGCAATCAAAGGACATTTAAATTAACTTAATTCGAGCAAAGGATATATGTATATATAGAGTTATCCAACGGAAAGATTTAAACTTCTACCAAGTATTTCCCCTTTTTTTAAGTTTAATTTTATGCCTGTTTCAATAATTTACAACAAATTAAGCACACTTGAGCACCTTCCCAACCGTCAAGCAACCAATCTGCTGCTGCTTACAAACCACAGAAACCAAATTGACAACGCAATTTCTCCGCCACAAAGCCATCTTTCGCGTTGCTCAAGCTCCCTCATCCTTCATGTCAACTCGACTGCGTCTGCCACTGCTTTCGCCTCGGTTTCTTCCCGCTGCTCCGACTACTACTACAACTACTCTGCTCCACTGACTTTATCCCCAGCATCATCTACCATGCAATATATACGCACAGAGTAATTAAACTTAAAAACCCACAAAAGCGCATAATGCTTAAGGGAGCGACAAACTACACTGAGAAAACTTTCAAGTAAAGTATTCAAATCAATCAAATGGAACTGAAATGACAAAAAGACAAAATTTCTAAATAGAATATTTAATATATTAATTGAGTGAAAGTGAAAGTTATTACCACGCACACTTTCATACAAGCTGCTGCGCAGGACTTTAGTACTCTTTAATCAAGATATTAAAGACATTTTAGTTTGGATAATGCCACAGGTGTTGCACATATCGAGAATTTCAGAAACCTTTAGGAAATTGTATCTTAAGTTTCTCTGTTCCGAGTGTGCCGTACCTGTAAAAATAAACTCGCCAAACTCGATTATTGCATCGATTGCAACTACAAAAAAAAAAAATTTTAATAAAAAATCATGTAAATAAATCAAATAAAATACTACATGTATACAAATAAAAGAATTAGCTTGAATGTTGAACATTGTATAAATAAATAAATTAATCATTTTCTAATCTAATACAAAAGAATTTTAACATTTCAATGAGCTAATCCGAAATTCTCAGAATGTGCTTCAATGCTACAATATCTGAAAAATGAGTCATATTTTGACAACAATTTTTAACATTAGCCTTGTATGAAGAGATAATTGGAGTGACGTGTTCTTTTTTTTCTAACTTTGCAATTATTGTGATTTTTTTGGTTTTTTTTTTTTTGCAGTGTACATATGGAATTCTTCTTGTTAGGCTTTTGTTGTTGTTTCAGTGTATGTGTAGTAGTATTTGTTGTTGTTGCTTTTAGATATTGCACATACGGTGCACTTTGTGTTAGCTATATGTACTTGTATGTATGTATATATATGTATGTACGTATGTATATACAGACCTATGGTTTAGTCAACGGTGTTTGTTATATCACCGCTAATATTGCCAAGCTGGTGGCTGTGCCACAGTCTTTGCGAGTGTCCTTACATATGTATGTGTGTATGCCCCTTTGTATATGTGTATGGGTGTGTGTCGTCGAAAGTCAAATGCCAAAGCAGAATGGCAGCTTGCACTTAATTGCCAGTCGAACACGGGTAAGAGGAAAACACAACACACAAATTTTCAATATGGCTATAGACATTGAAATGTTATTAAGCCACCACACATATTACATAGCAATATCTATACATACCTTTACTATATATACATATATGAAAATATGTACATATATAAGGGGTTGCGGAAGTACAAGTGGGTGGACAATTAGTCGGGCATGTGGATGCATTTGGTAATCACATTCAGCACACGTGTCCGCTTAATTGGTTTGTAAACTGAAAAGCGCATTAGAAATACTCATTCAGAAAATCCCAAGTGTCAATTCATCTTTTGATTTGACTTGACTCTTAACATGGTTTAAGTTGGTTAACCAAGGCTAACCACAAAAACGTACAACAAAAGCATCACAATATAGGTATATACAAATATATATATGTATCTATGTAGGTATTTATAAATATGTCAGTGTGTAGAAGGATATAAAGTATGTACATAAAATATTGTTCAACTGATTACTCTATAAAGCTAAAAGGTCAGCAGGTAAGAGCCAAGTTAATGCATTTGTGGATTATGGTTTGTTTGTTGTTTCTGTCTAATAAAACATTCAAGTAGCTGCAATGCAAGAGCAGAAACCCAAAGCTGAATTGGTTGGGGGGAAAGGGAAAAGGAAGGTAACATAACGTACAGCATGACCTAAATAAGTAGGCAATGGTTTTTTTCTTTCTCTATATAAAACTTTTCGACAAAAATAATATTTCAATTTTTAGTACAGTAGAATTTCAATTATCCGGTTTCGCCAAAATTTATTTTTATTTTGAGAAATAAGTCACTCACTTTACTAAGCGAACTTTAAAAATTTTATTGAAGAACATTTGAATCTAGAATCTAAGGAATATATTTCTAAATTTGGGTCTCTACAAAAAGCCCTAAATGACCTCAAAAAGGTCACCAAAGTGATACGAAAATGCAGATTGCAGTTAAACGATGAAAAAATTAAAATCTTTTTTTCCCGTTTTACACTAATTGAACTACATTTTTTTTTGCTTGAATTTAAAAATTTGTTTATAAGAACAACAGTGTATTATCTTTGTTCTAAAAAATAAAATACATTTTCGTTTATAATTTTAGGTTTAAAAATATCAAAATTATATATTTAACTGGAAAAAAGAGTTTTTCTTAATTTCAGGTAACTACAAGTTAACTTTGGCCAAGTGTTGTGCTATCATTTCTTTGTGAATAATATTTTTTTATATTTGTTTTATATTACAATGCAATTCTTTTAATATTTTAAAACACGGGTTTCCCTTTCGATAATTGGAACTCCACAGAATTTACATTTTATAATTACAATTTAATTGGTATAAACTATAGAAATATATATATATATATACATATATGTATGTATATGTTTTCTTTTTACCTATTAATGATCTCCTACAACTAAATCTTAACTAGACGATGGGTCAACTATTTCGTAGATTTATATGTTCCTGTCATAAAGAGAAGAGGCCAAAAATAAATAGTTTGAGAAGTTCATTAGTCGAAAATAAGCAAGTCGTAAAAATGAAAGTCCCCCTATACTATATATATATATATATGTGTGTATATGTACATATGTACATGCATATATATAATAATTCCCTTGCTCGAAGGGCAAAAGCAAATTTAATTGGTTTGGTTTTTCTGGCCTCAGGAGCAACTCCTCTTCCAGCTGGGTGTATGCGTCAATATTAAATTAAAGCGATAACAAATTGTAATTACCTCGCCAGCATGGGGTCCCCGCTAGTGGGGGCTAATGGAGTTTTAGCCAATGTATGCACACACACACACACATACAAACACATATAATAAATAGCCAAATTGACATAAATTAGTTGAGATTGAAAAAATGGCCACCCAGCATGCTCCAGTTTCAGGCCAACAGGCAACGGATAACGGACAGCGGACAATGTACCAATCTTTGGGTGGCCTTTGTCTTTGCCTTTGTTTCTATATATGGCTATAAATGTGGCCACACGTGTAAGTGCTGTAAAGCTGTCAGGCTGCATTAAATACTCGTATGCTCACCGTTTCTCTTGGCATAAATAAAAAGCTTAATAAGGTCAAGAGATAAATTTCAATTTGATTGCCACAAAGCATGAGAGAAGAAGAGTTAAAGAAGACAGAGAGAACCTATCAGCAACCAGTTGATGCTGATGGTGTCTGGCTAAGCAATGAAAATAAATAAATATATACCTAAAGAGATGGCCGAACTAGGTTTCGGTTATCCTTGTAAACCGACCTACATATGTATGTATGTATAAACACATATATATTAGCAATAAAATATAGAAGTGTATAGTAATCCATTTCAATCGAATTGCCATTGGTAGACATTACAAATTGTATAAAAAATGATCACGAATAAAGAAATAGATGATATGGAAAAATGAGTTACATCTAATTATGCATAAAGTGGAATGATAACCTTCAAAAGAAGATCCCTTAGGAAGTAAAAAATCAATTTCTTAATTTAGTCACACAAACATTTTTTGGTGTACCTTTAGAGCCAGCAGACGGCTGTTGTCATATTTGAAGGAGTCGAGGAATAATGCTGTTGAGCAAATTCTCTTGACTTCATTAGAGCCATTTTGGGTCATTGAAAATTAGCTGGGCAAACACACCTAACACTACCACCTACCATCATCTTTCTTTCTTGGAAACCAGATTAAAGAGATGTTCTGCTTATGTAAATTACTCTATCTGCCTTTCTCTTTTTCTCTTCTACTTCTTTGTCTCTTCAGTTCTATTTCTGTCTCTCTCTCTTGTCAAGTTGTAAAAGTAGTTTCTCTGTTTGTTGTTTGCGTTTTTCTTCTTTTTTTCCACTCTCGGCATGTGTTGTGGATTTATGGCTTAAAATTGAAATCGGGGGCGTGTCTTTCTCGTGTCTTTCTCCAAACATTTTTTGGTAAGCTATGCAAATGAGAGACAGGTCCGGGAGACGGGGGAGTGTCCGGATTTTTGGGTCGTTTTTGGTTCTTTGGGTCTTGACAAGTCGCTTAAAGAAAATTCAAATTGCAAACAAATATTTACCCTCTTTTAGCCCAAAGGCAAGTGCCCAATGTTATTGTTGTTGTTAAGTCTGTTGCTTTCGTAATTGTTGTTGTTGCCAAAGTGCTGACAACATTTTAATAAGTTTAAACGGCATTACGAAATGAAATATGGCTCGAATATGAGTCCAGCCAACATCAGAAATTGAAAACGAGCAACAACAAAATTTTGAAAGCTCAATGAAAAAGAAAATAATATAAAATGAAAAAGAAAAACGAAAAATCAAACAAAGTGTAAAGAATCGAAATTCATTTCCGTTACCTGTCAATGTTAAGGTGTGTGTGCGTGTCTCTTTATTATTTATGATATCAAAATTCTCTATGAAAGTATTTAAATAAAGCAAAAGAAGGCCTTTCGAAATATAAGTGAAGAAGTATTTAGGATACTTATACTAACGATCTACCCGACATTGATAATGATATCTAATCTAATGATATCTGACCACTTCCATTTCCATTTCCTTATCTACTTTTACAACTATATTTGAATTATCCCGTTCAAGGGACAAAAGATTAAGATAAAAATAAAAATCTATTCTCAAATTTAAATTTTGAATTTGAAAAAAAAGATAAAATTGAAGAAAAATAATAAGTCAACCAATTTTAAGCCTAATAGGTAATATAAATTCGTATATTTAGAGTCCCAAGCTTTTCTTATTTATTTTGTTCATTATTTACTCATCGATTGGGCGCTGTCAACTGCCGCTGTTTGTTTGAGCAAATGACCAAAGTAAGCCAAGAGCATTTCTCCATTTATCCTATATATATATGTATATATATCTATACATAAATATGTTTATATATATTTATGTATATACCAATGTTTTGCTCTAGTCTCAAACTCACCGGGTCTGTGTATTTTGCATTTTATATGATTGATTGCAATTTGATGCATGATATTGAGAGTTTCCCCATGATATAAAAAACAAAAAAAAAAAAAAAAGAAAACACATTTTTCTCTATGAAAGAAAATGAACTTTACAATATTGTATCCATTTTATAGGAAATGTGGACGCATCTAGCAAATATTCAAGCTAATATCTAATTTAACCAGGTATATTTCATTGTGTATTATATGTTTTTGTAAAGTATTACAGGATATATAAATAGATGAAGGTCAGATACACCGATTTTTTTCACAGTTGGGCATGGTTTGAATGGGGCTTTCTTTTACCATTGATCTAGTACTGACACACAGGACACTGAAAGTGCTAGCCCACGCATCCTGTCAGTCCAATTATAAACCCACACAAACAACACACATACATACATATACATCCTATATATGTATGACAAAACCAACTCATTAGCCAAATGGCATGACCGCAACACCACTACTCGGAGACAAAAAAAACCAACTTATGAACGCCATTTGAGAGTCGCAACAAAAGAAGGGGAAGGAACTAACCAACCAACGGACTGGACTAACAAACAAACGTAACTCAATGTAATGAATAACATAACAGGGACATATCTCTTACAGTGCTTTCTATCTTTCTTTTCTTGCCTGTTTGTTTTTGTTGTTTGATTGTTTTTGTTGATTTTTGTTAGTTGCCTTCGTTGGCCATTTGCCGCCTCTGGGCCAATAAGCTGCATGAACAAAGTACAATAACTTTGCCTAGAGTACGACCAAGTAACGCATATTAAAAATGCTTTAACTTTGCAGAGTTCGCTACCCAATCACCCACCGCCCACAATCACATTGAATAAACACTGAGAAAGAGATAGCGTACCACATCAAATAAATCGCATTCGCGTAGAAAAACTGTCATTAGCATGCCAAAAGACATAAATGAAAACGATAAAAAATAAAATAAGTATAAAGAAAAACAGAAAAAATCAAAGTTTATCTAACAAAAAAAAATATATACAGCAAAATAGATAGAACAATGCAAATGACCAGCTTCAACAACGAAGCCCAAGAGAGGAGGAGTCAACATACGAGAGCCTTTTGAAAAGTGTCCTCTTTATCAGTTGGAAGCGGATTACGAGAGTTTTACCCAATGGAAACCTTTTTATTTTCCAATCGGCTTAAACTACTAAATTTGACATTGAGGAATGACAATAGAATTTATTTATATATTCTGATAAGCAATTGCTAAATATCGATTATTGCTTAACAAAATAAACTGTCCATTCAAAGAATTAAGTTAGGATTTCATACTTTTGCAATAATAATTTTGGTTAAGAACGTATTTATGCTACAATTATTTACAATTTAGCTGTCATTTACCAATATTAATATATATCTAATAGAAATCATTTAAATCATAGATTTTGAGTTCAATTTGGTTAAATTTTATTTACAACCCTCGCACATTTGCATTTAAAATAAAAATGCACAGTAAACTTTCTTATTTCGGTTTATTTTCTGTTTTGTTTTTGTTTCTTTCGTTTTTTTTTGTTTTGTTTGTTGATGGGAAAACTAGAGCAAACAAGTCAAAAAGCTGATCCGGCAAAAATAATATCAAGTTTACTGCAACGGCGAATGGCGAATGACAATGAAGAAGTTTCCACTGGACAAGGAACACATTACGGACAGGATGTTGAACGAAAGTATTTTCATTTTTCATTCAACGTTTCATTTCACCAACAAAATTTATGGTAGAAGAGCAGGGCAACTACAGAGAGTGTGTAGCAATGTAAAGGGATTTTGCATTTTTTATTTATTTACAAAAAAAAAAAAAAAGCAAACATAAAATAAAAGAAAAACCAAAGGAGAAAAAAGGATTCAGCGAAATTTGAATTTGAACAGCGTTTTACTGCCCACGCATTAAAGGGCAAAGAGGGAAAGGAAAAAGAACAAAACGAACAAAAAACAAAAAAAGGCAACAGTCGAGCAATAAAATTGGCAGGACAAGCAGCAACAATTTCATTTTATTTTTCTTTTTTTTTTCTCTCTCGGTCTTTTTTTTTATAATGTTTTCCATCAAACAAAAACAACAAGTATTAAGTATGCTTTTTGTGTGTTTTTATTGGTTTTTTTCTTTTCTCCTTTATTTTTTTTTTTTGTGAGTTGCCCTGACAACAACAACAACAAAAAATCACTTGAATGCATAACAAAGCATAAAGCCGCTCCACGCTTCAACAAGTTCTGGTTGAACCCAGAATCCCAGGCTTAACTAGCCAAATGACAAAAGCAACAGCAAGAGTAACAGTAACACAACACACAGGACAAAAAGGGACCACATACCAGCTAATGATACTAATGACTAAGCACAAAACAAAAACAAAAGAAAATAAATTTGAAAAAAATAAAACAAAACAAAAAATTAAAAAAAAAAATTAATTAATTTGCATTTCTCATTGAAATTTAACAAACTTTCCACAAATTCAATTGACATTAAATACTATTTTTTCATATTTATTATTCAGAAAGTAGAATGCGTTAAGTCTCCCATAACAAGAGCTAAAACTCAACTGACAATGTGGTCATTCTGGACTATTACACTGAGAAGTGCGAACAAAAGCAAGGATTAAAATGATGAAAAACTAAAAAAACTTTCTACTGCTCCGACGTTTGTATATCCTAATATTTTCATGTAGTTAAAGCTGCTTACTTCTACTGATCAAAATTAATATACCGTGTATGCAAGGGTATAAGAGAGGCGGCAATGTTGCGGCAAATTGATAATACAAACGGTAATAGGCAGCATCAGTAGTTATGGTATATTATCATCGATCTAAATTAAATCAAATTTTTCTCATCAGTTCTGTTCCCCAGTAATCCTGACCATTAATTTATTATAACTTTATATGACAATACAAATAGCCATTTTTTGTTTTTCGATTTTTTTGCGTATTTTTTTTCATTGTATTAACATTAATACCATGTGCTTTAATATACCCCTTTTACTCAAGCGTAGGTAGGGTATTTTAATATAGATGGACATCTACGATGGTCAGGATAGAGTACCACTTATTGTGGTTATAATGCAGTTGCACTTCCAAGACCTTGGTGCGGACATCTTCACTAAGAAATGTTAAACAAGAGCATAGAGAAGCAAAAGGAGGGATTTGCATAAGTGAGTTTATTTGCTTGTTGAGTAAAGTACATATTAAAAAGAAGAAGAAAGACAATATTAAAAAAAAACTAGAAGGATGGGCCGTGCCGAGGTTTGTCTACCCTTGCAAACTGTCTTTTTACAACCCATCAAATATAAATTTGATGTCCGTGGCATGAAAAAAAAAAATTTTTAATACTAAATTTTTTTTTGCCATGATTGTTCTTATGACAGCTATAGCATATAGTCCACCGATTCTGATAAAACTGTAAAGACATATTTCAGACGGACATGGCTATATCAACTCAGCTCATCATCCTGATCAAGAATATATATACTTTATATAGTCGGAGATGCTTCCTTCTATGCGTTGCGAACTTCTGACCAAAATTAATATATCCTTTTTGCAATATAGATATATTCATACTCAGTTAATCGTCTCGATGCCTTTGCACTGGTTAAAGGAAGACTTCAATTTCAGTCTGCTAAAATGTTACACTTTAACAAACTTTAATATCAATTTGAACAAAAAAAAAATTCATCTTTCTTTTGCTTTAAGAAGAGGAGTAAATTTTATGCTGAAATTGCTGCTAGCCTGCTAATCAGCATAAAAATCCAGATGATGAGTGTGAAATATTATTTAGCTCAACTCTTCTTTACCATAAATCACCGAGAGGGGATTCACGGCCACAAGAAATGCCAGAAATGTCAAATTAATTTAGCCAAGATTCTGGCGGTGCTGCCACCGTTCGTGTTAGTGGGGAAAATCTCAGCCAAAAATGTCTTGGCCTTTTTCAATCAAGGTAACAGTGGAAAAGGAGTTGGAGCAAAATGTAGAAACAGGAGCACGAGCCTGTCTTTTGCCAGTCCTGTTCGCTCCGCTTTACATTTCTTGTCACGTTTTATGAATTTGCTGGCTCTCGCTTACAGCCAAAAACGAGCTGACTGGCAAGACTGACTGGTGGGTTGTGTAAAAGTTGGAGGGAAGGGAAAAAAATGTCGTCGACATTCGCATAGATAACGCTACGTCGCGTCAGGCTCAAATGGCTTTTGGGCTTTGCTTCTTCGCTACTTTGGCCCTTTTCTTTTTTTTTTTTTTTTGTTTTTTTGTTGGGGTAACGGAAGCGCAACGACAAACACGCATAAATTACTCAATTAGTAGTCGAGATGCGAAGGAGTGCCAAAAGGATCCTAACAAGACAGCCGGAAGTGGTTGAGCTCCACACCCATAAGTTCTCTTTATCTCCCCCTCTCTAACTATGTATCTCTCTCTATATATACATATTTCCATTTCCTCATTTATTGAGTAATCAAATGTCAAGACATTAAACACGTCGCCAGTCGAGTATTTCATGTATTTTTTTTCTTTCTTTCTTTTCTTTTATTTTTTTATTTGTTCCTCTTTTTGGTTTTTGTCTCATAAATCAGTTAGCCCAAATCGTTTGAGATTTTCTAATTACAAGTAAAATGAAAAAGAAAGATTCAAATCTTGAACCATAGAACGAACAAATGATAAAAAGAAATAAGCGAAAATTAAGCAAAGGGAACACACAAACAAGGCAAATAACAGAAAATGAAGTACATTGTGCAGACAACGCGCGTATGAATGTACAAATTGCTTGCCAAAAATAAGAGAAAAGGGACACCAGCCCAAATAACTTGGCTACATAATAAGCAACAATGAAAATAAAACGTGCAAACAGAACAACAGCAGGCAATGCGGGGGGAAGAGGGCACGAGAAAAACAAAAAACAGAAAAAAAAAATAAATAAAATAAAAGAGAAATTGCGTGCCAGAGTCAAGTACATGGAAATTTTCATGAATCTAGCTAAAAATAAAGCAAGAAAAATGAAATCTTTCTTTTTTTGTTTATGTATTTTATGACATTTAATCAGTAGGAAATCAAAACGGAAATCGTAATTGTAAAAACTTGATATGAAATAAAATTCGAAACATTTATTTAATTTATATATGTTTACATTATATGTTTCAAATCATAATATACAAATAAACAAGATGTGAATCAATTATATACTAAGAATGAATTAATAATATACAGTAACTTTAATTAATTTTGGAATTTCCCAATGGATGGAGAAGTGTATAGAAAATTCAGTTTAAAGAATAGTTGATAATTTTGTAGCATAATTTGTTTGCCTGACCCAAATATAGCAGCCCTTGTCAAAACAGCTGTTGGAGTGGCCCCAACCATTAACCATTGGACCCAGGGACGTGTTGAAATAGTGACAATGTGGCTATTTGTTTTATTCATTCCCTTTTGCCGCCCTCATTGTTGTTGCCCTTTTTTTTTGTTATTCTCTCGTCAGCAATTAGAAATTGCACGTAGTTATTAATAGAGAGACACACACACGCACACACAAGAGAAGACAACTCTGAAGAATAAGTTATCAAAAAATACCAACGCAATTTACCCAAACCACCCGAAGGAACAAAATGAAGCAAACGGGCAATGAGGCAAAAGAAAACTCACCTAGTTAGAGTGTCAGTGATAGCCTGTTGGCTATCAGTTTACTGCGACTTATTAACTTGATGACTGTGGCAAGTAAATAGTAAAAAATGAAAAAAACAGAAAACAGCACAAAAAAAAAACATCAAATAAATAAAAGAGAAAAAATATAAACATATATACATACATATATGTACCTAAGAGATCTTTATATTATTCCTATGTGTGTAAATTGAACTTGGCCAAAACAAGATACTAATTGAAATCATAACAATATTTATATAGTATTACACATTTTAATACAATATTTTAATTTAATGAGCAATAAAAGGGAGCAAATTTTCATCAATTCATAAAAAGTCATCATCAGGTTTGATGACCAACATTTTTCTAGTAATAGACAATTGAATCGCCAGTTCCCCAACAAGCTTTAAGCTCGTTTTTCTCAATATTTAACTATAAAATTGCCAATAAGAATTTCACAAAAATATTTCACTTAAGTTTAAATTAAATTAGAGAATTTTTTTTAATTAAAAATTATTTTTCAATCAAACAAAAGCAGAGCTAATCATCAGGTAAATTCGAAGCCATTTCAAAAATATATATTTTATTAATTTCTATGTTTTAATCTGAAAATAAAACTTATGCAGTGAAGAAATATTTGATATATGTATTTATGTACATACATATGTATATATTTATATTCATAAATAATTACAGCATGATAACTTTTTGTTTTGAGATCTCGTACTTAGTAGTATAATATTGCTTAGAATAATGTACAAAAATGACAAGCTACACTAAAAGAAATTCGCAGAAACTGACTCAGAAAAACTTTAATGAAAGCTAAGAGGAAAACAGTTTTATTACTGCCTGAACAATTAGAAGATTAAATGTTGCAGGTGTCCGGAAATTTGTTGCCTTTTTTTATATCGCATTTTAATTTAATTTTTTTTTTTTTTGTTTCTCTTGCATTTGTCTTATTTTCCGCCAGTAAAATATTGAACTTAGAGTGCAGCATTATTGGACGCCAAAGTAATATACAAAGCCCTCTTATCCTCTTATCCGTGCACTTCTTTGGCCATTTTACGTTATTGCATTTTTTTTTTGCTCTTATATGTACATACGCACATACATATTATTGAATGCTTTTCATATGCTGCTGATGCTCTGGTAGCAGTTTTAACGCATTGATGTTTTGACTGTGAAAAGCATTTCATACACATTTTTATGCGCACATTTTTTATGGGCCACACTTGAGTGAGCGCCCAGTGAATTTACTTTGCTTTACTTTCATTTAATATTTTTGTTATAATTTTATGATTTCATAATTTCATTCGTATGCAAATGCAATGAATGTAGGAATATGTGTTCTATAGTATCAAAAGGAAAAGAGAAACGGATTGAGGATTGGCAATAATAATTTTTACTCGCTTTGTTAGTCGAAGGAAATTTTTATTATTGTCTAAAAGGTTATTGACATGGGAATATATGCATACATATACATTGCTAAACTGAAGGGTTCGGTAACCTCATGATATATGTATATTTTTAGTTAATTTTTCATTATTCCCACTACATTTGGACAATATTTAATCGACCGATTTCAACATTGCTAGTTTATTAGAAAATAAATGTTGGTTAATAATAATTGAAATTGATTTATAGTAGTTTTAGATACTTACCAGTATTTAATAAAGATGACATAAATTGATTGCATATTTTTATTAAGTCCAGGAAGAACCCCTTATAACAGATCTGCGAAATAGAAGAAAAACAGTAATAATTTACAACTTACTATATTTATTTCACTTTCACACCAAAAATACATATTATAGGCGCTATGTTATTCATAATAAGTTTATAAAACATGTAAATTCGAAAGATTCTTTGAAGAAAATATTGGGAATTGATTTACATTAAAATGTTTAGTAAATTATTGGCGAACTGTTTAATATAAATGAATTTATAAAAATATAATTAGGGAAATTTTCAGTTATCAGTAGATTTCGAGCACTCAACTAAAAACTAAACTAAAAATTCTTAAGCCTAGTCAGTTATTATCGGATGGACTTTAAATGGATAGACAAAAAAGAATATTATCTATATAGTGTAAATTCTATACACCTTTTTGTTGTACCTCCATGTTACAAATATTGAAAACATAACAAAAAAATTTCAATACCTTACTATTTACTACAAATATAGAAATAGAATTATAAAGTCAAACTATGGCAAACTGTTAGTTCAAAACGATGCACCCAACAACTGAAGGAACAACAGTTCAATGAAATGTTAAAGCAAAGCACTTGCAATAAAAATAATAAAAATAAAAAAAGTGTCAAGCAAGTCGTACAAGTCGTCACATGGACGCACTTAAATGGTCATCCTCTTTTGCTAACGCCTTTGTTACTCTTCCTTCTGGACCTTCACATCGCATCCACAACTTGGTATGTATTCCCTTGTAGAAGAGAAGACCAAGCCTCCCGAGGGCTAATGCTTCCGTTTCCTGATGGCGGAATTTCTGTTTGCCTTTAGTACGTACTTCTGTACTTCTGCTTCTTCTTCTTCTTTCTCTGCAATTGTTTTCTTTTAAGTTTGCTGTATACTTTTGGTGTCCTTTTTATTGTTGGCTTCCTGCAGTTTGCCAGCAACTTCCGTTATTGCAATCACATTACAGGCCACATTTAATTTCATTTGTTGCGGAAATCAACGAAATGAAAGCCAACAAAAAAACATAATCAACAGAAAGAACAAAATCAAAAGATGAGGTCGTTGCAAATAGACATCGAATAAATTGATCAACAGTTCTCTTTATTTTTTTTTTTTTTTTACCATCTTAATCGAGTGGAAAAATAAAGGCGAAAGCTAATAGTTTTTGGAATACTCCCACTCTCGCATTGAGTGAAGTCCTTAAAAATGAGTGCTTTATATTGGGCGCATGCGTTAAATGAGTTGAAAGGTGAACCTGTTGCTTTCCGAAGTGCTTAACAACATTTTAACAATCGTTCAATTGCCATGACTTCTGTTTGTCTTTTTATTTTTTTTTTTTTTGTTTTATAGAATGCAATTTTATTGTAATAGCGTTTCGTTTTTTGTTTGTAAAAATGCTCAAAGCAATTTTTTCTTTTGCTTAGCTTTGAGTACATTTTAAGCCAAGAAGGTTCGTTTGATCAGCTTGCCAATTACAGAGTTGGTCATCCAGACAGCTTACAAAAAGATTGCCCAGAGGCTACACACCCACACAAACACACACACAGTCAGTTGGCAGTAGTACTTACGTTCTTCCTTTTTGGTTTTTCTGTTTTGTGGCGTATTTTTTTTTTTATCGTGTTCGCTCTCGGTATTTTCTCTTTTGTGATTTGTTAAGTGGCATTTTCTTGGCAAATCCTTTTCCACGTAAATGCCACCACCCAAGGCTAAGGACTTGTTGGCTGTCCTTTTCTTTGATCAACAACTTTTAAGAGTAAAGACTTGCCTCATTTTCACATTTAAATACATAAATCCAACCATAACGAAAATAGGGGAGCGAATGACCATCCAAAGAGCTTTAGTTTCCATGAGTGGATACCATGACTGACCTAATTCTAGGTTTCGCCTATAAATAATTTATTAAATAATCGGAGGGAAATTAATTTACGTCGTCTGATTACCCTATTGCGAGTGACAAATATCTTTCTGGGCAACTATAGTTGATTACTAAGTACATATGTGGATGTATTTATCATTGAAAAATTACCCAAATAAGCAGACACAAATTCAGATACAGATACATGTCAATGCGCAGACAATATTAAAGGTCATAGTTTGGCCTCAATGGCTGTGTGGATGAAATGCAACAGATAAAAAACCAACCATTTTGAATTGCAAATATAAATGTCAATCAAATTATGGCAAAAATTGTAAAAATTTGCAACATTATTCATTTCGAAAAAGATAGGATAAAACCATTTTGACAGTTGCAAATGATATATACTTTTTTACAAAAAAAAAAAATTAATGGTATAAAGTTTGATATTATTTTTGGTTTTTGAGTCGCTAGCCATCCTCGTTAATTAGCTTTTAGTTTCTTTCTTACTCAAATTAACACTAAAAAATTGATTAAACTAATTGAATAAATGTTTTTTTTTTTATAACCGTCATTGGATTACAAACTATAAAATAGTTTTGTAAAACACAAATATAAAATGCATAAAAAACTTAACAAGTTTTGTGAATTAGTCGACAAATTTCGGCTTTCATTCATTTAAATAATTTTATCACTTCAGTTTTATCAGAATTGAAAAAAAAGCATTTATTCTGGGGAACAATGAAAAAAGCTTAATATAATTGTAAAAGAAGCCCAGGGGCAATTAGTTGATATAAATTTGCTGAATATATGTATGTATGTACATTTATGCTTTAAATGTTTAACGGTTGTACATACATACATACATATGTATGTATGTATGTGTATATGTTCATGTAATATTAAGTGTTTTGTCGGCCGGTCGACACGATTTAACAATTATCGCTTCTGGGGCTCACAAAGTGATTAAAGCAGAAGGACTCAAGTCTGCTTACATATCATTATTGGTTCAACTACATGCAAATAAAAAAACAAAAAAAAAAATGTAAAAACGTTAATTTCCCACAGTTCCAACATGATTAATACTTGATTATTTCATTCATTCGGCGGCACACAAAGAGACCTCAAGAGTCAACAGTTTTCTGCCTCGTTCTTTTTGCATTCGTTATATATTAAAACGAAGATATGTATATGTGCATGGGTATTTGAACTATTTTGTTTATCAATCTCAACTATGTATGAACAGACATCCACAAATACATATGTACATATGTATATATAAAAGGCTTGAATTGATGGCTTAGAAAATTTCAGATTTTTGGATAATTAGGGATGTTTTTTTCTTAATACAATAACGCAGTTTTGCTTAAAATAAATATACATATGTACGTATATATTTTCTTAAGTTCAAGAACTTGTGAAAACAGCTTCTTATCACGGACAAGAAGGGCATTTCGATTTCGCCTGGTCAAACATTTTATTTTGCTGTGTGTTCCCGTTGTAATTTAATTAAGGCGAAGTTGCCTTGTTGCACTGTTGACCTGTTTCGTTGAGCTTCACTGCTGGCAGCTGCTGCTTACGTTGCTTGTCAAACTGAATGCCCAAACTGGGAGTTGGCCCAAAAGAAAATGGCAAAAAACCAGCCAGTTCAGGAGGCATTTTTTTCTTTTTCTTACTTTTCTTGCGCATTTTCAATTTTCATGCAGTGCCGTAACGCGTCAGGATTGCGCCAAAGGCGCCACCTATTCTGCCATTTAACAAGCATTTCCAATATCCAACATACATTTCAAAATGTACTATTATTCAAATTAAGTTCAATATACATATGTATCTATGTACATATGTATTTATAAATGAAATTCTTACCTTTTTTATTTATCAATTGTAGATGTTGCCTTCTCGTTTACACTCATTTCACTTTTACATTCACTTCCAAAAAAAATAAACAAAAAAAATTAATTTTCGACAACAGATGCGCTTTTCAACACTTCTCAGCAACGGTTTTGTTTCGCCTCTACCGCCCTCGCAAATGCCCTTTGAGCCAACATATGTACATACTGCATGCCAGTAACTGCCACCGCAAGCGTCAGCATCTTTCGCTTTTGTCGTGCTTCCTCTTCCTTTTCTTTTCCAAATTTAAGCATTTCGCATTATAATTTATACATTTACCGAACCGATATCCGTGCCAATAGCACCATTCGAAAGCAAAACTCGTCGACTCTTCACTGATCTAATTTATTTGCATTATTACCAAATACTTTCACAAAAAAAAAAAAAAAAAATTCACACTCACACTGCGATTCCACTTTTAGCATAACAGCGCTGTCTACTAACAGAGGACTGTGGAGAACAGATGATGGTAACAGGATCAGCGGCCGTTACAGAAAACTTTTTGATCGCTTTATCATGATTCGGTTAGCCTTAGGGTCACACAGGGTATAGAAAAAGGTTCGAATTCTTCACTTTCTATTTTATTAATTGTAGATATTGCTTTCTCGCTTACACTTAGTTCATTTTTGCATCCACTTTTGGGTAAGTTAAGCCCACATACGCTGCCAGTAGCAGCCACCGCAAGCATTCAGCGTCATTGGCTTTTGTCGTGCTGCTTCTTCCTTTTCTTCTTCAAGTTAAATCATATCACCTTAAAATTTATACATTTACCGAACCGATATCCATGCCAATAGCACCATTCGAAAGCAAAACTCGTCGACTCTTCACTGATCTAATTTATTTGCATTATTACCAAATACATACTTTCACAAAAAAAAAAAAAAGAAAATTCACACTCACACTGCGAGTCCACTATTAGCATTAACAGAGCTGTCTACTAACAGAGGACTGTGGAGAACAGATGATGGTAACAGGATCAGCGGCCGTTACAGAAAACTTTTTGATCGCTTTATCATGATTCGGATGGCCTTAGGGTCACACAGGGTATAGAAAAAGGTTCGAATTCTTCACTTTCTGTTTTATTAATTGTAGACATTGCTTTCTCGCTTACACTTAGTTCATTTTTGCATCCACTTTTGGGTAAGTTAAGCCCACATACGCTGCCAGCAGCAGCGACTGCAAGCATTCAGCGTCATTGGCTTTTGTCGTGCTGCTTCTTCCTTTTCTTCTTCAAGTTAAATCATATCACCTTAAAATTTATACATTTACCGAACCGATATCCATGCCAATAGCACCATTCGAAAGCAAAACTCGTCGACTCTTCACTGATCTAATTTATTTGCATTATTACCAAATACATACTTTCAAAAAAAAAAAAAAAGAAAATTCACACTCACACTGCGAGTCCACTATTAGTATTAACAGAGCTGTCTACTAACAGAGGACTGTGGAGAACAGAAGATGGTAACAGGATCAGCGGCCGTTACAGAAAACTTTTTGATCGCTTTATCATGATTCGGATGGCCTTAGGGTCACATAGGGTGTAGAAAAAGGTTCGAATTCTTCACTTTCTGTTTTATTAATTGTAGATATTGCTTTCTCGCTTACACTTAGTTCATTTTTACATCCACTTTTGGGTAAGTTAGGCCCACATACGCTGCCAGCAGCAGCGACTGCAAGCATTCAGCGTCATTGGCTTTTGTCGTGCTGCTTCTTCCTTTTCTTCTTCAAGTTAAACCATATCACCTTAAAATTTTTACATTTACTGAACTGATTTCCATGCCAATAGCACCATTTGAAAGCAAAACTTGTCGACTCTTCACTGATCCAATTTATGTGCTTTATTAGCAAATACTTTTACAAAAAAAAAAAAGAAAAAAAGGAATTCGCACTTACACCTCAAGTCTGCTATTAGCATTAACAAAGCTGTACATTAACATGGGACTGTAAAGAACAGATGACCATAACACGATCAGCGGCCGTTACAGAATTTAATTGACACAACACATTATTATTTAACATTTATAAAGTTTTTACTGATACTTTTACATATTCAGATACACATTTGCTACAATATCAAAAATCCTGTAGAAATTTCGATGACTTTTACTATTGCAAAAATATTTAACCAAAGTGCTCAAGAAATTACCTGGAAAGACGTTTCGGAATGTCTCCAACAGAGCAGTGACGAGGCAAGTTGCATATGTACATTTCTCCATTCTTTTTTTTTCTCTTTTAAGGTTTTCGATGTGTGTAGTCTCAGAATAACTAACAATAAAACCAACATAAGTTTGGGCGCCATCCAAGGGCGGTGCCCGTGGCGACCGTCCCACTGACCACGCCCTCAGTATATTGCTGTGCGTGTGTGTATGTGTGTATAGATGTTCAAGTAGAAGCAGCTGTTCTTGCGTCACACACGCGCGCACCTCAGATAATCGCATCGAACAAAACATCAATCATACGCAACGTAGTGCTACAGCCTCAAGACATGTGTGAGTGACATGACTTGGACGATTTGATGGTGGCATGTGTATTTATGTATGTGTGTGCGTGTATGTGTGTATGTGTTTACTTGCCACTGGATACCGGTACACGGTACCTTTGACATCCTCTCATGGGGTTTGAAAGTTCAGTTTGTTGAAGTGGTTTTGTGTGCGTTGCTTGTCCATTTGCCTGTTGCCACAATTTTGATTAATGAATCCCAGTATTGACCTTGATTTTAGTTGCCGCTTTTGTCATGACCAAGCCCAACTATAGACATCATTAACTATTAATTAATTAACTATGAAACAACCACCCACCAACCATTTTGTTGTATTTTTTCCTCACCCATTTCTGAGTGTTTCATCTTTTCGTGGCATTTAATTAAAGCATGTGCGCATATCATTTTTTTTTTTTTTGTAACATCTTTTTTGACTTCAAACGGGCCGCAGGCCCAACTTTACCTGTCTGTCAGAGTCAGGCCAGTCAACCAGACAACAGGCACAGGTGCCTGAAATTCCGGTTGCATCAAACGGAAATTGCATTTATACGCTTACCAAGCAACGATATGACCCTGGCCCCAAATGTAACTTAAAGTCCCGTTGAACATGGGGCGTGACGGTTTTTGAACACATATTGACATCAAATAAGTTGAAAAACCAGCGAATACGTGCCCATCCCAAAAACATTGCCCACAGGCATTGATTTTGATAGGACTAATCACCAGGTCAGCAGGCACTATAAATAACATTTTCAATTTAGTTACTTGTATTTACAAGAGATCTGTGGGCGATTTTGATGGCCTACCAGCCCAGGTATTTGGCTTTGAGGTAAAAACCCGACAAGGTTAAACGAAATGCAAATAAAATGATAGAAAACAGTTAATTAAAAAAACTATCCTAAATAGATGAGATGAATAAAAGTGACTAAAATAAAACTAAAATCGAATACATATAAGCTGACTTTAAATAGTTTATTAAATTTAATTATTTGGGTTTAAAAATGCTTAAAAAGTTCTTCCAATACTTCCAACGCTCATCTGAATATTGAATCCTTTATAAAACATTTCATTGGCCATCACCTTGCAATGACCTAAATATAAGCTAAAATATCCAAAGTCCTGAAAATTCAAGTTAAAAATTTTAAATCGAAAAGTAAACCAAACAACCCGAAGGCCCAAAACCACACAAAAACCGAAAATCAAAAACAAAAAAAAAGGAAAATACAAGATGGAAAAGAAAAGAAAGTTCAACACATTATAAAACTAAACTAAAAAAGCTTGTAAAAACAAAATATCTATTTTCAAACTGTAAGGCAAACAATCAAAGACAAATCCCAAACACACACACACAGACACAAGGACACACACACACACATGGACAAAAGATTAATCGACAAGAATTCCTTAGAGCTCAGGCACATGCAAAATAATTTGCGGCCAACTAAACAAACAAACAAACTAACAGCGAAAGATAATAGAACTGTATAGCAAAGCAATGGGTGATGGGGTAGCCGGGGGGATTGGGTGAAAAACTTTGTCAAAATGAAACACAAAAAAAAACCGAGAAATAGAAATTTGTTCAAAAATCTAACAAAACGTATAGTCGAGGAGGTCAGGCCATGTGTGCAGATAAAGATGGGTACGAAAGGGGAAGAAGAAGTATCAGGATGCGACGAACGATGAGGCGAAGAGTAATAAAACAAATCGTGGCATACATCAAAGCGCCAACGAAGCGTGTGATGAGGACAATCATGATGATGATTATAATGATGATGGCTAGATATAGCATCGCTAGCATATAAAGACAGCCAGCTGTCGGTTTATTTGATGGCCAAAGTTTTGGCAGCAACTTCAATTACTTATTACCTGACAGTGTCAACAGGAAGAAAAAACTGAAAACAAGAATATTGATTTGCCTAGACCAACTGACACGTGCACAGCCATCAATGCTTTAACTAAATTCATGGGTATAGCAAAAGGAAAGAAACCGACAAATAATGACCACTTGCCACCCTTCTAAGCCAACAAACCATAATGATAGAAAACAAAAGAAAATATTAATTAAATGTATTAAAATTAAACTTTCGTAAGCTCAATTACAAAAGTCATTTTACTAACATCATTTTATTAACACGACAAAAATTAATTGAAATCTAGAAAGAACAGAGATTTCAGTTAACTTATTGTTAATTGCATGAGCCAGGTGTAGAGCAAGTGTTTTTCCTGTTTATCAATTCATGTCAGGAAGTTTAGCGACAACTAACGACAGCTCTAATCCGCAGCTAACTGCCTTAATGACATTTATCCTTTATTCCTGCTGCAACATGTCCGTGACACTTGCAAATTAACTACGCTTGGCAAATTGCTTTTAGCCACTACGGTAAAATTCGCGTAAAAATGTTCGACCAAAATGCTTTTTCCTAAATTAAAGACAACAATCAATAACTAAAGAAGAAACAAAAAAAAAATAAGAAACGATTACTTACCTCTAGTACCACATAAGTAAAAAAAAAGGAAAAAAAAAGAACTACTCATCGTAAGCCATTTGAAACGCTTATAGCCAAGCTGCTACCAAGGACGCAACGAAAGGCAACCGAAAAAGGAAATTGAATTGCATTTGAAATGCATTTGGGATATGTCGTTTATAGCCGTTTACCTGATGCGTTAACTGATGTCAACTTATATTCTACATTAAGTATATATGTACATACATATATATATATATATATATATATATGTAGGTGTATGTGTGGGATTTATATACTGCTGATAGATTTATGACAGCTTAAAGGGTATTTTGGTAAAACACTTGGATGAAAAAATGTACAGGTCGATATTATTATTATATATATATACATATAATGGTTATTTGTCAAAGTCTTATATAGAGTCACAAGGTTTTAGCCACAAATGGAAGCTCAGTTAAGAGGCAACCATTTGTATGCCATTTAATATGACATTTATCTAGGATATAAATATAACATATAAGGCAAAGGATACTTTATATACATATGTTTAAATGGGTTATTATATAGATTGTTTTGGTCCTAAATTAAAAAGATAAGAAATTGAATAATAAATAATATGAGAAAAGAGAGAGAATATTAAAAAAAATTATTAATAAATAATATCAATTTGTAAGGTGAGAAAAGAAAATTGCTTTTGGGAATTCATTACAATAAAGTTTATCAATTTATAAGTAATGCAAGAAGATATGTATATATATATATACTTACAAATATTATCCAAGAAGAGAAATTTTCCACAATTTCATTCCTTTTTATGTATATGTATGTATGTATTTTTTGTTGCTACTTGGTTTCAATGAATTTTAATGACGAACCCATGAATTTTCGAAGAAAAATATCTCGCCTGCCAATCAAATGAATTGAGGTGCACATTTTTAATTATGTCATATGTCGTGTGAGGCTAAAGAAAATATACATACATATATATGTATATATATATACTTAAGTATATCATGTGTATTTTATATAGCTATATATGCTATATAGTAGGTAGGTACATATATCAAACACGCCCTTAAGCCAACGATGCGGGTAACCATCATTGTAAAATCAGCGAGGCGGAAACGCAGATTCAGATTCATTGCCGTGTGCCATGCCTGGAGACAAGAGAATGTATGTATTGTATTATGGTGTGGTGTAGGGCACTGTGGTGTGATGCGATGAATGCGTGTGGTTTCAAGACACACACACACACACACATGTACATATATGTATATTTATATATATATTTGTGTCTACATATACGCTGTTAACTTTATTAGGGTGCCCCCCATTCTTGACTCTCTTTTGGAGTCGCTTTTGTTTCCGCTTGCCTTTAACGGAAGCTGCAACAAAAATTTCATAACTGGCATCAACAAGACAGCATCTACACTCCAAATTCAATTGCTTACCCGGATTCTACATATGATGGGTCTTACATACATATATTCATACTTATAGAAAGCGAAATGGCAAGGAAACATTCCTGGATATTGCTATAGCATAATGTTGATGATGATTATAAAGATGATGATGATGATGATGTCTATGATTTTTTTATTGCATTTTCCCCCCATTTCCAATTTTCAAGCTCAATTGGTCGACGACAGGCTGTCAGGAATTTTGGTGAATCTCCCACAGTGGAAGTCGAAAAGCCAACCACATTAACAATTTAATGAACCCCCTCATGATGTTGCCTTGCCACTTGGCTGCCTGTCAGTCAGAGGCCATCATGTGGATATATACATATACATATAGATACAACATATTCCACATAACTCAAATGGATATATTAACTTCTCTATAAAATTTGTTTAAAATAATGAGAATTGCTTCATTGAATTACTATTTTAAACATACTAGAAATATTTTCTAAGAAATTAAACAGAAACAACTAGCCATCATGTGGATATATACATATACATATAGATACAACATATTCCACATAACTCAAATGGATATATTAACTTCTCTATAAAATTTGTTTAAAATAATGAGAATTGCTTCATTGAATTACTATTTTAAACATACTAGAAATATTTTCTAAGAAATTAAACAGAAACAACTAGCGAAATAATTGTACTATATATATATATATATATATATATATATATATCGAGAAAAATCAAATAATATTGTACCCTTATGAAGAGCAACCACATACCGCTTAGAAGTTTTAGTGTTTTCCTGCTGGCTTTCATCTCCTTATCGAGCCACACTTCAATTAGTCGAAAAATCAAATTGAGATAGAAATTTCTCATTCTGTCCGTCATTAAATCAAATGTACCAAAACAGCCTTTTCCCCATACCCCCCACTGGTTCTACATAATTTGACTTGATGAACACAATTATTTGCATGATTGGTCCATGAGGAGAGCCCAGCTTTTGATACGGTTTGTCTAAAGTTGCAACCTTATCGGTTTCACATTAAGACACGCCCACACGCCCATAATGGTGGTGGTGGTAGTGCTGGTACTCTTCTTCTTGTATCCTTTGTTGACTAAACGAACAATGGAAAAACCCAATTTACATAGAATAGCTTAACGATTATCGCATCAAGTTGAGTTGGCCTTATGCCTCTATCATCTCCTACATTGCCGCTAAAAGAAACAAGCGCAAAAACTGTGCCAACGGCGTTTTTAATATGCAACAACAGCGTTCATGTCCATGTCCGGATGCAGTGTGGCTTCGACTTTCCAACCCAAGGACCATAAACAGCTCACGGACGAACTTAACCCAAAAGAAGGATGAAGCAAAACAAAAAAAAAAAAAAGAAAGAAAAAAAACCAAAACCCAACTGTATGCACAACACTGGCATAATATCGGGCGTTGTGCAAAGTTTTTGCCTTGCCTTTTTATACACTTGCAAAGTGTATATTAATTTTGGTCAGAAGTTTGCAACGCATAGAAGGAAGCATCTCCGACTATATAAAGTATATATATTCTTGATCAGCATGATGAGCTGAGTTGATATAGCCATGTCCGTCTGTCCGTCTGTCCGTCCGTCCGTCTGTCTGGATCAACGCAATCTCCTCCGAGACCCTTGGAGCTACAGAGCTGAAATTTTGCACCTAGGCTTCTTTTTGCTGCAGGCATTGTATATCTCGGAATCATCCCGATCGGATGACTATATCATATAGCTGCCATAGGAACGATCGATCAGGAATAAGGTTTAACATCAATAACTCAGTTGTTTCTTAATCGAATGTCACTAAATTTGGTGTTTGTGAGTTTTATATAATACCCAACATATATACCAAGTTTCATCAGAATCGGTCGACTATATCATATAGCTCCCATAGGAACGATCGGCCAAGAATAGGGTTTACCATCAATAACTCTGTTGTTTTTCAATCGAATGTCACTAAATTTGGTATTTATGAGTTTTATATAATCCTCAACACATATACCAAATTTCATCAGAATCGGTCGACTATATCATACAGCTCCCATAGGAACGATCAGTCAAAAATTTAGTTTTTGAGCAATAACTTCGATGTTTTTGAAGCAATCGTCACGAAATTTGTTATTTGACAATTTTATATAAAAAGAAATATATCTTTTAAGTTTTATCAGAATCGGTCGACTATATGCTATAGCTGTCATAGGAACAATCGGGGAAAAAAAATTTGTTTTTTTTTTTATGACACGGACATCAAATTTATATTTGATGGGTTTTATACACTTCCTTATAATTCCGGCAAATTATATATAAATCAAAAAGATAGTTTGCAAGGGTATACGAACTTCGGCACGGCCGAAGTTAGCCCATCCTTCTAGTTTTTTTTTACTTATATTTTTGGTTTTTTTATTTTTTATCCGTTTTGGTGGCAGTTAGAACTGCTTGCTTGGCTTGCTGCATCCTGGCCGCCGCAGGTCACTTGGTTTACGCCAAGTCATAAACGTCTCGGTCTGTGCAATGTGATAAAGTTTAAGTTGATTATACCGAGATGATTTTATCTACTTGAGAATGCAAAGTGAGGCTAAGGTACTAGGAGATGGGCTAGATAAATAATAAATATATATATATGTATATATACATATAAATTACCACAAAATGTTAATACAGTTGGTCATAAAGGCAAATTCAACTGTATTATCCGGATTTATTTAATCCAGGTCAACAAGTAAATATACGAAATTTCTTGCAAATCTTTTGACATTTCTTTACATTCAACAATGTTTCCGGAATAATTATACCATTTTTTTTTTAGCAATTGTTTGCATAAATATATTTTATTTTACACAATTCATAGAGCGATTTACGTATAAATATCGCTTTACTACACATCAATACATATTTCTAATTCATTTAATTTTTTTTGTTTCATTATTTTCTTTTTTTAAGCCAAAAACAATTTTTTTTCTCTATTTTTGTTGCGATAATCTCTGAGATTTTGTACCAAATATTTTTGTATTATAATTCAAGATGAAAAAAAAAACGTGCTATAATAGATATATATATATATTTAAAAAAAAATTGTATATTTTGTTGTATTGCATGAAAAGTAATTGTTTCAATGCTTTGGTTATTAAAAAATCAAAAAGTTTTTCTCTCTTAAATAAAATTTTAGGTTTAAGTGTTGAAAAATTATATAATTTAAATTTTAATATCTTTAAAATCCCGTTAGAATAAAACTATTTCATAAAAAAAACTGTTTAGAAATTTCATTTCCAAAAAGAAAACTAACAAATTAAATAAATACGTTAATAGATACGATTATTTTTTGTTAATTTCTCTGTGATTATTCTCGTGTTGAGAGGGGTTGTGTGTGTGTGTGTGGGGGGGAAGGAGTATATTACCCAAGTTTTGAAACAATTACTTAAAAATGCATTTTTCTCTTATAATACTTAGTTATGATGTATGTAGGATGAAAGATTAACTAAAATTAGAACATTAGAAACAGCCGGAGACGTCATTCGCCAGCTAAGCTGGCCAAAAGCTCCTCATCGATGCCATCATTTGTGGGCATTGCCGTTCCCGAGCTACTGAGATTCAATAGTAGATCAGATGAGCCCGG
This sequence comes from Drosophila emarginata, assembly GCA_037075365.1. Taxonomy (NCBI): domain Eukaryota; kingdom Metazoa; phylum Arthropoda; class Insecta; order Diptera; family Drosophilidae; genus Drosophila; species Drosophila emarginata. The sequence continues at coordinate 1,369,397 of JBAMCD010000014.1, read as the reverse complement.
TGCGCTTGCTGCTCCAGTTGTTGTTGTTGTTGTTGCTGATGACGATGTTGATGCAGCTGCAGCTGCCGCTGCCGCCGACGACGATGATGATGATGCCGACGACGCTGACGATGATGATGGCGGCGGTTGGGGTGGCTTTGGAGCCTCCTGTTGCTGTTGTTGTTGCTGCTGTTGTTGCTGCTGCTGCTGTTGTTGCTGTTGTTGTTGTTGTTGTTGCTGCTGCTGTTGTTGTTGCTGCTGCTGCTGCTGCTGATGCTGTTCTTGCATAGCACTTACGCTACCTGGTACGGCAGTAGGGCATGATGTTGACGATGCAATTGCCGTAGATGCTGTTGCTGATTGCTCTGTGGTGCTGGGTGTTGTACGACCACTTGCAACATTTGGTCCACTTGGACCGCTACCAGCTGCACTGCTGGTGCTGGGACCACTGCCGCTACTACCACTGCCACTGGCACGTTGTGACAATTTGGGTATTTGGAATTTATTATGCAATCCTTTAATGAATCCCTCCATGCTGGCCGCCATTGTGGGCGAAGCATATTGCAAAATGGTCATCATATCTGTATGATGATCAAATCGCGGAGGTGGCTGGGACATTGAGCCTGTTAGAGCCGCTGGTGATACAGCTCCGGATGATGAGGAACCACTGCCACCCATTGATGAGCCGGTGGCTTTACGTTGAGATCCACTTGCATTGCCACTGGTAGCCAATGCACCCATACTGGGACGACGTCTCGGTCCACTGTGCTCCGGAAAGGAATTGGTACTATGACTTTTTGTCAAGGGGACACCACCACTACCAGTTCCGCTGCTGCTACCAGTTGAACTACCAAGTTTACTGCTAAGATTGCCCGATGAATTTGCCTTCTGAAATAGATGCTTGCTGGATGATGATGATGAAGATGAGCTGCCACTGCTGCTGCCGCCGGTTCCACCAGCGCCACTAGCAGAGGCCTTCTTCGAGGCTGGACCACTATTCACGCCTGGCTTTAGACCCGTATGCTGTTTCTTTGAACTGCTGCTGCTGCTGGAACCACTCGTTGAGCTGGTTCCTGAGCTAATGCTCTTCGCTTTACTGGATCCACTTGATGAGCCGGATGTGGACGAAGAAGTGGTAGAGGATGACGATGTGGAGCTACCTCCGCCAGAGCTCATGCTGCTCTTACTGCTGCCAGTTTTATTAATGGTCAATTTGAGACCCTCCTGGCTGCTTGGCTTAACCATGTATTCGCTGCTGGAGATGCCGGATCCGCTTCCTCCACTAACTCCTGGCATGCTGACAACATCACTTGTTGTGCTGGTACAACTAGGTGGCACTGTTATCGGGTGGTGGTGGTGGTGTTGTTGTTGCTGCTGCTGCTGCTGGTGCTGTTGTTGCTGCTGCTGCTGCTGCTGTTGTTGTTGTTGTTGCTGCTGATGTTGATGTTGCTGCTGTTGTTGCTGCTGCTGCTGCTGTTGTTGCTGCTGCTGATGCTGCTGTTGTTGTTGTTGTTGTTGCTGCTGCTGGTGATGGTGATGTTGGAGCAATGTTGTTGACGTTGCTGTCATTGTTGTTACTCCCGTTCCCGGTCCCACCGCTGCTGCTGCTGCTGCTGCCGCTGCTGCTGCTACTGAGGGTACCGTTACCGTTGCCACTCCCATTCCCACTCCCAGTGATGTTGGCACTCCCATTCCCGTTAGTGATGCTGTTGCTACCGATGTTGGGGTTGTTGTTGTTGTTGCCGGAATTGTTGTCGTTAAAGCTGCCGTCGACGTCATCAAACTAACCTGACAAAGTAAGCATGTGGTTGGTTGTGTGTATGTGTATGTGCCGCAGTGTCGCAATGTGTTTATTGTGTATTATTTTATTATGGAATGGATGGAGGGGTTTGGGATGGGGCATGTAGGAGTATGTGTATGTGTGTGTGTGAGTGTGTGAGTGTGTGAGTGAGTGTCGAAGGACAAACAGAAACGAGACAAACAAGAAACGAACCAGAAAATAAAGGCAAATTATAACAATGAAAAACACACAAAAAAAAAAAAACAAGAAAAACGGAATAACAAATATATATATATATATAAATTCAATCATTCAGATTCATGCCACGGCCATCCAATATATTTAGGCATGTGTAATGCGTGTACAAGGTTGGGGATATAGGGGGTGAGGGGGGGAAGTATTCGGTAGGAACAAAGAATTTTAAAAAATTGTGTGGAAAATGGAAAAAAGAGAAAGAGAGAGAAAAAGAAAACAAAAACCCGTTAGTAATTAGTTCAACAATTTATCTGCAATCACAAATATATATATAAATATCAAACTATATGTATATATACATATATATCATATATAAAGAATGATTCTCCGAAACTACTTTCATTAACTATTTGTACAATCTTTTTACAATATGAAACAAGTATATATATATATACATATATGTAAATATATAACGAACTAATCATTTAAGGTTGTAAATCTTGTATATTGGCCTACTTTATCATAAAACTACACTATCTAATCTATTAAGAACAAATACTGTTGGCTCTTATCAAGATATTTAAAAAAAAAAAAATATATATATATATATCACAATTTGTTTTCTATGAATCTTATATTAAGGCAGAATAAAATCAAAGCCGCAGAATCTTATTGACATTGCTTTGAATCCATTTAGATTCCTCACACCAGATGAGATAAGGAACATATTATTCAGTTTGTATCGTATATCGGACAACTTTGACAAGACGAGAATAGATATCTAAATATATATCTGCATTAATTATATACACCCCACACGATCTTTAAAACAACAATATAAGGTAGGTCCCTTAGCTTATAAAAATTGAAATAAACATTCTCTCATATTGATAAAAGAAAACCAAATAAAAACTGTTTAAGGTGACACACTTTTGGAATAAATGCAATTTCTTTGATTATACAAATACATATACATATGTACAAAGTACTATATAAAAAATGCATATACTGTACAAAACGTGTATAAGACTACTTAGTTACATCTGATAGATATGTATATATATATATATATATATATATTAATGTGCACGCTCCAATCTCAAAACAACATATTCAACTAACTACAAATTACTAATGGATTAATGTGAACAATTTACTTTGCATTATATTTTCTCTATCGATAAACAACGAGCAACAAAATTAAAGCGCATCAGCTGATAGAAGAATAAACATGCAACAACAAACAAATACAGAATAAATGTACTTAAAATGCAATAAACAAAATTATGGGGGAAGTAGAAGAGCAGAGTTAGACACAGATTTTTGCAGCACCGAAAGATCGTAATATATAGTTGCTTGGAATAGTTGTGTGTGTGTATTTGTGTGTATATATGTATGGGGTGTAGGTGTATGTGTCGGTGTTTGTATTGGTGTGCGTGTATCTGTGCGTGCTGGAGAATAACCCCATAACCAGAAATAAATCAAAGTATATATATATATATATTTTTTTTTTGTTTGCAGATTAAACGGATGCAAAAGATGCAGATAATATATGAACAATATATATGATATATATATATATATATATATATATATATATATATATATTTACAGAAATTAAGAGAGTGATAGAACGAAAGAGAGAGTAAGAGTGAGAGAGATAGAGGAGCGGAAAAAAGAACAAAAAACAAAACACACAAAACAAAGGAAGTTATAAAAGTAACTAATAGTAACAATAGAACTACAGCAGAGGAATTACAATCTTTGCTTTTTTTTTTTTTGTGTTTAAATTAAATACAATTTTTCATTTTGCATTAGCTTTTAAATGATAAATTTTGTAATTGTTGTTTTTTTTTCTCTTTTTTTTTTTGTTTTTTTTAGTCAAAAGTAAAAGTAGTAGGAGTAGATCAAATACGGGTTAGAGTTGTAGGCGGAGGTGGGTGTGGCACTTGTTGTTGTTGTTGTTCTTGTTGTTGTTGTCTTATAATGAAAACGGACTTACCGCACCTCCCGCCATGCCCTTGCGCAGAGCACCTAACTCCAAAGCAGAAGCTGTTGCTCCTGTGCTTGTTCCTACCACTCCTCCTGCACCGGGTGCACCGAAACCAGCTGCCAAATGGGATAGACTGGCCACGGATGTCTTTAGCTGTTGTTGTTGTTGTTGCTGCTGTTGTTGTTGTTGCTGCTGTTGTTGTTGTTGCTGCTGTTGTTGCTGCTGTTGCTGCTGTTGTTGCTGTTGCTGCAACTGAGATGTTTTAAGAGCAGCCACTGCAGCAGCCACACTGGCTGGCGTAACGACACTTGTTGGAATTGTTGCTGCTGCTGCTGCTACTGCTCCTGCAGCAGTAGATGATGACGCGGACGAGGATGATGATGATGATGTGGTCGAAACTCCACCAGATGTTACAGATTTCTCTTTTTTCATTGATGAACTTGGAACTGCCTGTTGACTGCTGCTACTCAAGGGGGGAACTGGTGGAGGTGGTGGTGGTGCTGATACACTGGCAAAGGATCGCACTAGACTGGTATTACCACCAGAGCCACTAGATGTAACCGAAGTAACACCTGAAGAGGCAGCACCAACCGATGTTGAAGTGGAGGAGCTGCTTGATTTATCACCCTTGGGACTGAGACTTGTTGCCGCTGTCGCAGCACTTTTTAGAGTCGACATACTCGGCTTTCCCGATGATCCATGTTTGGGTGAATGTGTACCAAATGGTGATTTTGGACTATTCGATGCAGTATTATGCTTGGGGCTGCTGTAGACAGGTGAATGTTTGGGACTTGGTCTAGTCGATGGTACTCCGCTCATTAAACCGCCACCAGTACCGCCCGCCTTAGGCGAGGATGATGGCGATGAAAATTTGCGTACAACTCCACTGGATGAGGATGCATCACCGCCAGCTGCTGGTGAATTTTGACGTGAATAAACTTTCTCTGGTGGTCCCATGGGTGAATCATCACGTTTCTTTTTACGTTTCTTCTCCTTTTGTGTATCTGTTGACGAGGAGGATGAACCACCACCGCCACCAACAGCACCTCCAGTTGATGAAGACGATGAGCTGCTCGATGATGATGACGAGGAGCTGGCACCGCCACTACTACTACTCTCATGGGGTCGCTTGGTGGCCACATTTCCACTGCTAGAAGGTGCTGAGCTACTGCTACTACTACTGCCGATCTTCTTTGATGGCTCTTTGCTCGAATCTTTGCCAGTTATGGGGGTAATGGTAATGGTGGCTGGTGGTGCACTAGAGCTAGCTGTTCCGCTTGTACCGCTGCCAGCAGTTGCTTGGACATTAAGCGGTATAATTTCAATACCTCCAGTACGCTGAACCTCGACACTTGGCGCCGAAGCAACAGATGTTCCGGGTCCGGCAACAACGGCACTGACACTAGCAACTGCTGGTACAGCTGTTGCCTTCCCATCACCTGGTATTGGCGTTATACTAACACAATGTTTCAGATTTGGTGTCTTATCCTTCCAGATATTTTTATATTTATCGGCAATCTCTTGTTCACTGGCCTTTATCTGGCCGGAACTGGTGCTAGGCGCCGTACTTGTACTGGCTGTGACCTCTGGATCGGTTTCACGTTTAAGATTAATTAAACCGGCAATTGCCGCTGCTGCCGATGTTGAGGCAGCAAAACCATCTACTAAAGAAAGGACTTTGGCATCCATTTTAAGATTATTAACATTAATGAAGCCACCACTTGGCAGACTACCATCTGGCGTTCCAGTGGATGTATCCATGGCAAATTGATTAAAGGTAGTTGATGGCACACCACCAACAGTACCACCAATTGTTGATCCTGCTCCTCCACCGCCAGTACTTGCTCCAGAGGCGACGCCACCATGCAATTTCAATTGATGTTCTTCATCCCAACACTTGAGTAGCTTATAGATGACCATCGGTATGGATATAACTTTACGTACTGTTCTTGTTAGCTTATGTGACAATTCCTCATATTCATTGGTCAGGCAATAGATGCTACATGTCACCTGATTATTCTCAATTAAAAAATCCACAGTGGCTAAGGATTCCTCATATGGATGCTGCAATTCCACAGTGATTTGATTAAAGGAAACAGCTGTCACTTCCAAAATTACAGTACTGTCCATATCTGGCAAGGATTTGAAGTGAAGACGTAGTGAAAAAAAGAATAAAAAAGGGAAGAGCGAAGAATAAATTTAGAAAGATTTTGAGAAAACGTTTTAACCAAAATCAACGAAGAATGACGGATATATATTATAAATGATGATGTTGTGATCCTAAATTAATGAAATTTGACTAAATCGGTATATCTGTTCAGTAATGAAAAAGTTTTCTGTTTAATAAAAATAAAAATGAGTTCAAATGATGTCAACTTAAAATCTATTTACGGAATATGTATGTATGTATATATATATTTGTACTAATCATTTATCACTTACCATTATATTGCTTTTGTTGCTCTCTAACACAACTAGAGAGAAGTGTATAAAATAGAGCCTGCTTTTTAAGGAATGCTATTATCTTGGGAACCTGTGCGGGTTCGGTAAAGGGCAACGATGATATCAGAGTTCCCTGCAATTTGCGATTATCGGTAAAGAAATAGCAATGCGTCTCCTTGGGCAAATTAACATAGAGTCCACGTTGAGTATTCATAATTGCCTGCTTAGATGCCGTCTGGACAATTAAATTAACAACTGTGGTCGATGGTGGTGATGGAGTACTTGATGAGGAGAATGCTGCCGTTGATGTAGATGCTGATGTTGATATATTGGCCATACCATCTATGCCGGGTAAACCCAATGCACGCAATGTTTCATAGCAGACGGGCAATGGTTTATTTAAACGAAGGACATAGGTGGCCGGCATTAGCATGGAATTATTTTGATTTAATTGTGCATATGTTGGTATTTCCACACCCGATTGTGCATCACGTTGGAATGTTACAATTGGCATTATCTGTAACTTATTTGCCGATGAACCCTCCAAATTAACTGTGGCACTAAGACCATGACTGCTTTTTATAACTTGATCTATGGTGAAATTTAAGCTATCACCCTCATCGGATTCTTTGTTCTCTGACAGATGTATGGGCGGACAGAAATAGGTTAGTTTCATTGGATGACCACCTCGTCGCTGGAGCACCAAACCCACTGAAGATTGATTCATTATCTCATAACTATCTTCACCCTGATGATTCTGCATTTGATATAGATTATAGATATCCGTTTCCATAGCCTGCAGGGCAACAAAAGCCTTCTTCTTCACCTTGGGCTCCGCATTCAATTGATAAATGGAGGATAGTCCCTCTAACTGGACGGTGAAATCGGCAAAGTCGCCTGATTTAAGGCAATCAACCAATTCGCTTGATTGCTGCTCAATTTTGCATTCATGATGGACTTTGACATCGGAAAGATTACCACTCGAATCCAATAATATCTCCACATAAAACATATCCGTTGATATAAATAAATGTTGCTGATCATCCATAAATTTCAGACCCAATTGTCGGGATAAACTCTCCAAACGCTCAACTAAACCATGGCGGGATGTTACCTTTATATAATGCTGTAGCTTATCCAAAGCCGATTGGAGAGTGGCCTTGCATAGCGGATCGAGTGGATAATGCTTCTCAATGAAATACATTCGCACCGATTTCTTAATCTCCTCATAAGATTTCGGTTTATTGCGATATTTCGCCCGCAGTTTCTCCATCATGGTCTCTTGTTGGATTTGTTTGTTCTTCTCCTCAATGCTGGGTATGTGGCTGCCAAAGCCGCCTACCAAAATGCAATTACCGATTATAAAAAAGAACCAAGACAATAAAGAGATAAAAATTGAAAGAAAAAAAATTAATTTTCCGCCAGACTTACCGGCACCCGCCCCGGCACCCGCACCAGACGGACCCTTCGCATTGTTCCCACTCATTCTCTCAATGCTATTCGATTTGGTTGCTGGTTAGCCCCTTTGAACCTAGTATCATTTCCATTCCTTACGTTAGCGCTGCACTTCCGCGCGTTCTGAATTTCGGATTTCGTTTTGCACTTGATTTTCGTGACGCGTTGTTTCGTTCCGTTTTGTTCCTGGTTTTTTGATACCGACTTTTTCACTAGAGATGAACACAACGTCGATATGTCATCGTCTATCGATGAAACGATACTATCGACATTTTGTATATCGAAAAAACTCATGTCTTATATACTTTATTTCTATATGAATATAAGAATAATTATACTTATCCAAGACGCGAACCTGAATAGAAAAGTAACAAAGCAATTCAAAATTTTTCAAAAATGTGACAGAAATAACTGTTACAGAATTTGAAAAACAAAGGAGTCAATTGTATTTGGTCATCATTGTTTTCTGTTCAAACTGTAGGTAATAGTTTTATTTTATCTTTTGAAAAGGAAATATATATATATTTGACTTCTAGTGCACTATTACAAATACATATACAATTTAGATAGGTACATAAAACACTTAAAGAAACGATAAAGAAATTTACAATGAATCATCATATTAATCTATGATTAATATAGTTCAATTAAAGAAACTACGATAGTTGGGCAAAACTACGCCCTTTTTAATTCAAAATAAAACAATAATATATATGTACATATATGCTGATAAAATACAAAATATTTTTCATTTATTATTCACAATATAAAGTATACATTTTCGTAATATTGACTCAAATTTGGATATATGCAGTAGAATCGAAGCGATTAACAGATATGAAATCCAAAAAAAATAGAAAATGTTTATAAATCGTTAATTTAGGGCCTGCATCTGTCAAGGAAACGAGGATAAAGGCAGACATCACGAATATGATATCGGTTAAGAAGCCAGCAAAGGAATCGTTCCAAGCCCAAACCATAACCGCCATGGGGCATTGTCCCATAGACACGCTGATCGGTATACCAATAATATGGAGTGGGATCAATGCCTTCACGAGCATAGCCTTTAAGTAGCTCCTCGCTATCCCAGATCCTCATGGAGCCACCGACAATCTCACCAACATTGGGCAAGAGGACATCCACACTTTCGGTGAGGCGTTGATCCTCTGGGCAGCGAGACATGTAGAAGGACTTGATTGCCACAGGGAAACGGCATAGCAAAATAGGTTCATTGATCGTGTCGGTCATTTTACGTTCAGGAGCCTCTGGTATATCCTCGCCAAATTCATAGAAAGTGCCATCATCTTTGGTTACATTGTTGGCTTTCAGCCATTTGATGGCATCAGCATAATCCATGCGACGGAATGGTTTCTTGGGAGCCTTAAAATCGGGGTTAAGCTCCAAAACCAATGGGCCATATGGTCCCTTAATCACACGATCCACAACATCACAGACCAAATCCTCTAGACGAGACAATAAATCCTCATAGCTAATGAATGGACATTCGGCCTCAATATGGGTATATTCAGCCAGATGGCGACGCGTACGACTTTGTTCGGCACGATAGCTCTGAGCTATGGTAAATACATCTCCCAGGGCTGGCAAACAAGTCTCTAAATACAGCTGGGAACTTTGAGTGAGGAATGCCTCCTCACCAAAGTATTGCATCTTGAACAAGGTAGAACCACCTTCTACTTGAGTTTGCACCAAGGTAGGAGGAGTCACCTCATTGTATCCTCTATCCTCATAGTGTGCCCTAAATGCCTGCATTACAACTGAACGCAGTTTTAGAACTTTAGAAGTGTTTTCTCCACGGATCATAATATGCCTGTTATCCAGCTGAACATCGGGATGCGCTTCCTCGTTGAGTTTGGTATCAGCTCCACCTGGTGGAGCCAAGCCAATCAATTCCCAATAATCCACATGCAATTCATGATCTCCAGGCGCCATTTTGCCCTCTGGCATCAATTTTAATATACCATAAAGTGCCACTGTACTCTCAGTGCTCAACATCAGGGCATCGTATGTCTGACAAAGTGAATCACTAAGAACGCATTGCAGAAAACCGGTGCCATCTCGAAGTGTAAGAAACATTAAGGATTTACCCTGTCGGCGCAAACGATGGACCCAACCAAAGACCTTTATCCGAACTCCACGGTTCTCACCGCTCTTCACAATGCGAATCCTCTTAGCCGCTGGTAGACGCTTATCCTCTTGAATTGATACTTTACGTGCCTCATCCAGATTTTGTTGACGCTTTACTGCATCTTCAGCTTCACGTTGCCCCTTTCCAACATTTTTCTGGCCATCGCGTGCATAGAGTTTTTGGATTTTCTTCAACTGTGACTTCGCCGCCGGTTCATAGACAGTGCCAGGAGTCGTGCTGTCCACAAATATGGTAGGAAAAGGCTCTCCTCCAAAACGCATGGCCTGAAGAATCGTTTTAAATGGCTTCTTCTGGCTACCATCGCCCGATTGATCGTTACCACGTTTTTCAGAGGTATATAATTCACTTTCGCCTATTCGATATAAAGAATAACCAATTTAGTTTTAGTGTAAAAAATCCTTTTATAATATTCACTAAAATTCAGTTGCATCCCTTTGAAATTTTGCTTCTGATATTACCTGACATATTGCTTATTGTTAGACTATTTTCTTTCCACAAAGGACAACCTTGTTGTTTAAAATTGAGGAGAACACTAATATATTTCAAAGTGCAGTTTTGTTCTTTTATACAATTTATTTGTTTAGGCGATAAAGAAAAGTGCAATGTGAATAATTGGCTTATAGCTTATCTATAGGAATTGCATCAGAAAAATCGAATAGTCTATATATGTATGTATATCAGTTTGTTAAATTGTACTTTCCCCCCATTTTTTTTTTATCGATAGGAGGATCCCGGATCGATTGATTCGCTGTCTTCGTTATAAAACTTTGTCAATAAGTAAAGCTTCTTTTATTTCCTAAAAAACAATTTCTTGTACTACATGTACATACATATATAAAAAGTATAAAATCGACAAATTATATATCGTTGCGATAATGCAATTGGCTTACATATTATCTATGTATACAACTTTAGTCATCATTATGGAGATATATGTATATATATAATTTAAATTTAAGTGCGAGAAAATCCACTAAAAAATGCGTTTACCCGCACTACAGTTGGCTGAATTTTCCAACACTGTGATTTCGTGTAAGTCATTTGTTGTTTATCAGTTATATTCAATACTTATTTATAATATAATATATCAGATGACTTCTATAGCCGGTGGACACGGGGAATCAAATCCGAACAGCTCTTGGCTAAGCGCGCGAGGATTTTGGCTGGCTTATTTATTAGGCCTACTCGCCATTCACTTTGTCCTCTTATCTGTGCCCTTCGTTTCAATAGCAGTGGCCTGGACGACCACTAATCTACTCCATAATGCGGTAATCACTCCTTAAAAATCTCTGGAATACTGTGAAATTTATCTTTTCCTGATTCACTTGCAGGCACATTTATATTTTCTTCACATCATCAAAGGTGCACCATGGCTGAGCATTGAAAACGATTCCAGTCGTCGCTGGACGCATTGGGAGCAAATTGATGATGGCATGCAAATGACAACTACCCGAAAATTTCTTACTGCTGTTCCCATAGTGCTGTCAGTGATTTAAATTTCCTTTCATTTCATCGATATCAAATTTATCTTAAATTTCTAAATATTCTTTCTAGTTTCCTTCTTACCTGTCTCTATACCCGCAACAATACGGAACACTTTATAGCAAATTTCCTATCTTTGGTTGTGGTCACACTACCCAAGCTTCCCCAATTTCATGGTGTGCGTCTGTTTAATATTAACAAATATTAAATACAAAATCTATGCAACACACATTCCACGATTTCGGTGATCCGAAAGACCTTCCTATTAATAAGATATATATTAATTTTGACCAAATATTTACAACGCCAGAAGGGAAGAACTTTAGTATATTATTATATTATATTATATTGATCCAGTTCGTTTGTCTGCTTTTATAGAAAGTATCTTTCACATCTTTATAGAATTTCCACAGAATTAGTCCAACTAAATCTTTGGAGTTGTTTGGTTTGCGTGGATAAAAGTGCGTTGCATAGAAAAAAAAATGGATCAAGGCATTACAGGAGTCATTAAGTTGCAGAAACTGTCCAACAGTAAATCTGTTTTCTTTTATTTGTTGAATTTTTAATTAGAAATATTTATAAAAAACAAAATGTATATGTACATATAAATAGATTGTTCTCAATTTAATTATATATATCTGAGTGGAAAGTCTCGTTCTGTTTAAATTGTAAAACGCAAACACAATGAGAATTGTGGCTTATCTGAACCAATGAAAATTTCTAGCTTTATTCTTTTAGAAATTCTGTAACCTACTTATTATTACAACAACATTTCCAAGACTCCTCCACAAGGAATTTGTATATGACCTCATGTTGATATTTCTGATCCGGTTTTAGGAATATTGATGGGAATTCCGAATGATTCATGGAATCGGGAAATTTTTCTGTTTCAACGCAAAAAGATCCATGCTTGACATAATGTGTACAATCCTTGCCAATCATTGGTGCATCTCCATTATCTTCATCTGGTAGATTGTTGGCTGTATAAAATTGTAGACCCGGTTGATCTGTCCACACCTCCAATACCCTACCGCTGGGCGGATGAACAATTTTGGCAGCCAAATTGATTTTCGAGCTCATCGCGTTACCATCATTGAGAACAAAACAATTGTCATAGCCCTTAATTGGCTGATCATCGAACTGTAGTAGACGATCACCCAATAGGACGGGCAATCGTAAATCAAAAACTGTATCATCGACATCTAATAGTTTACCAGTTGGTATCTGATTTTCATCAGTGTCCACAATCTGAGAGCTAATTATCTCCGCTGTATGCTCGGCCAAACCCTTCCGTCCAGCGCCGTGTCCAGCCAAATTGAAATACGCATGATTGGATAGATTTACAGCGGTCACTTTATCCGTTGCCGCTTCATAGCGTACACCAAATCTATTCTGATTGTCTAGCCAATAGTGTATAAGTACCGTTAATCGTCCTGGATAGCCCTCATGTCCATCGGGCGAGACATGACGAAAGGTGATACCATTTTCCGATTTGTTGACCACCTCCCAAATGACTCTATCGAAACCCACAAATCCGCCATGTAATTGATATGTATTTTGGAAATTTTTTGTTACCTCAATTTTGGTATCATTGCATATAAATTCACCATTTGCCACACGATTGGCCACACGGCCCAATGTACCACCAATGTATGCCGACTTATGTGCCACATAGCTGGCTATATCGTCAAATCCCAAGCAAATATCTTCAACTTTTTGATATACATCCGGAATGCGTATACTCTGTACAATGGCACCCAATTGTATAAAGGATACGGACATTTGATTTGAATTGGTCAAAGTGTAACGGCGGACCATTTCTGGGACCTTTGTAAATGGATTTATGGCCAGGCCAAAGATCTCCTCTTCCAATGTAACGGTCATCTTGTTGAGCTAGAAATTTTCATTATAGATTCAGGATTATTTCAAAAACGAAACACAAAAAAAAGAAGAATAAAATAGAGAGAGAGAGACAGACATGCAAACAGAAAAATCTATTGACACTTGAATACCTGGAAACTATCTTTGAATTTTGTTATATTTTGTTTTTTTTTTTCAAAGTCGTTGAGGTCGAAATTAAAGTCAAATAGGTGACCAGCGGACGCAATGTCTGAGGGTAATCAGTGCTCTAAGACGGCGCCAAATCAACTAATTTTGACGAGCTTTGTTAGCGTCTCTTTTTATTAGACGAACGCCCACCGATAGAGATAGATTACATGATTATTCACATACGTCTATATATTAGTATACAAATATGTATATACATATATATATATATGTATATATGTATTTATTTTTTATTTTCCCGTGTAATCAGGGTAAAGCAGGGTGTGAGTGGGTGAGCACTAAGATTAGTTAAAAGTGATAGAGAAACGCTTTAGATATGTAATTCCAAATTTCAAATTCTCATAAATTATAACTAAAGTAAAATTGTAAATTTTTTAAATATATATGTATATACATATATAGTAATCTTTGTACTTAATGTACAACTTAATGGACTGTCTCAATCTGTCTATTCTCTAAATATAATTGTAAATTTATATATTTTCCAAATTTTATTTCAAAAATATATATTTTTACAAAGCTAAAGAAAGTATCTAACCCATTATGGTGAATCAAAGCACTAAAACGGAAAGTCGCATAGAAAGCGATACCATGGGACCAATGGAGGTACCTGGTGATCGTTATTATGGTGCTCAGACAATGCGTTGTCTGCATAATTTTCGTATTGGTGAGGAAGAGGAGCGTATGCCGGTTTGTAAATTGTAAAATATATAAAAAAATTATATATATATTAATTAACTAACCTTTGGGAGAACAGAAACGGCTTATTCAAGCCATGGGAATATTAAAGAAAGCCGCCGCCGAAGTCAATCAAGAATTCGGTTTGGATTCAAAGATCAGTTCGGCCATATCAAAGGCAGCTGATGAGGTTATCAGTGGTAAATTATATGATGAGGGACATTTCCCTTTAACCATTTGGCAAACTGGTTCTGGTACACAGACCAATATGAATGTGAACGAGGTGATAGGTAATCGTGCCATTGAATTGTTAGGCGGAACACTTGGTTCCAAGGATCCAGTACATCCCAATGATCATGTTAACAAATCGCAAAGTTCGAATGATACATTTCCATCGGCCATACACATTTCGGTTGGAATTGAGTTAACACATCGCTTAAAGCCGGCTTTAATATTATTGCGTGATTCTCTAAAGGCCAAATCTAGCGAATGGAATAATATTATTAAAATAGGACGCACTCATACACAAGATGCAGTACCCATGACATTGGGTCAAGAATTCAGCGGATATACTCAACAATTGAGCAATAGTCTGGACCGTTTGGAGTCAGTTTTGCCACATGTATGGCAACTGGCATTGGGTGGCACCGCTGTCGGTACAGGACTTAATTCCCGTAAAGGCTTTGCCGAAAAATGCTCCAAACGCATTGCCCAAATGACATCATTGCCATTTGAGACAGCTCCAAATTTTTTTGAAGCTTTAGGTTGCCGTGATGCCATGGTGGAAGTTCATGGTGCTTTGAATACAATTGCCGTGAGCATTATGAAGGTTGCCAATGATATACGATTTTTAGGTTCTGGTCCTCGTTGTGGTTTCGGGGAATTAATGCTGCCAGAGAATGAACCGGGTAGCTCCATAATGCCTGGCAAAGTGAATCCCACACAATGCGAGGCCATAACAATGATTTGTGCACAGGTAATGGGCAATCATGTGGCAGTCAGTATCGGTGGCTCCAATGGCCATTTTGAGTTAAATGTTTTTAAACCTTTAATTGCTTCAAATGTTTTACGCTCAATTAAGTTGCTCAGTAAGTCTTTAATTTAAAATCTTTAGTATATATATTGTATATATGCTCATCTATAAGATCAATTTTTTCATTTTAGCTGATGGCTGTACGAGTTTCACTCATAATTGCGTCAAGGGTATTAAGGCCAATAAGGATAAAATGGCAAAAACAATGGCCGAATCTTTAATGTTGGTCACTGCATTGAGTCCACATATTGGCTATGATAAGTCTGCCGAGATAGCCAAAATGGCCCATAAGAATGGTACAACACTAAAGGAAGAGTCCCTGAATGCTGGCGTATCGGAAAAAGACTTTAATGATTGGGTACGTCCCGAAAAGATGCTTGGTCCCAATTAAATGAACTTTAAATTCAGATCCCATGTTAAAATATACAATAACTTATTATGCCCGTAAATATAATTGTTCAATGCATATTAATAGTTTTTTTTTTTTTGTTTTAAATCAATTATCTACAATTATATATTTTACATATCTGTATATAAATATATCTTAATAGATATAGTTAATTGGTTTTAAAATCAATAAAGTAGAAATTTGACAAAGTTATGGTTTTTTTGATAGATATAATCAACCTCAATTTTTTGACAATTAAATCAAAGCTACAATGCAATACAAAAAACTTTAGAATTCAAATATGTAAATTTTTAATTATTATAAAAAGATTAACATGTCCCAATCGCTAAAATCTATATAACAGATTAAAGGAAACATTTCCGACGCCATTAAGTATATATATTCTTAAACACCATTAACAGACGAGTCGATTAAAATATATCCATCCATATGAATTCCTGAATCTCGGAGACTATAAGAGCAAGAGCTACTCAATTTTTTTTTCCGTGTCTAAAATTTTCAAAAAATTTGTAGTTAGCACTCACTCAATTGTCGAACAATCCATTTGCCATAAACACCCTTCGAAATTCTCACACAGTTACAAAATTCAAAAATATAAATAAATTTTAATCCGGAAATTAGATTTAGCCTGAAAATGGTACGCGTAATAGAGGATATGTTCGGCATTGCCGTTAACCCGATGACACAGAAAACAGATCGAGTCCGTCGCTTTACCATGACCACAGAGCGTGGATTATCCGTTTCGGTGCTGACATTGGGTGCCACAATACAGAGCATAAAAGTGCCCGATTTTAATGGGAAAATTGACGATATATGTGTCGGTTATGATGATGTCGCCGGATATTATTGCAATCAGCCGTTGTATATTGGAGCCACTGTTGGACGAATGACGAATCGGGTGGCCGGCGGAAGCTTTAAACTGTGCGGCAAGGATGTGAATGTTAGTCGCAACTTTAAGGATCGATACCATTTAAATGGTGGATATATTGGATTCGATAGTTGCATCTGGGACGTGGTGGGCATACATAAAGATGGTGTGACCATTCAACACATTTCTCCAGATGGACATGAGGGTTATCCCGGTGAGTTAACTACCAATATTAATTTCTCTCTCAATGAGTCAGGCTGCTTTGGTATGAGAATTGAGGCCAGGGCTAAAGCGACCACCTGCGTCAATATTTCGAATCATACTTACTTCAATCTGGCTGGTCATGGCGCTGGTAAAGATGCTCTCTTTCAACATATGCTGATGATCAAGGCATCACAAATTGTTGACGCAAATCTGGATCTCTTGCCCACGGGCAAGTTGATGCGTATACGCAATACACCATATGACTTCAGCAGTCTTTCCAGTTTGGGGAAGCGGTTAAATCAGGTTACAGAATGCCCCCTGAGCGGATTTGATAATAACTTTTGTGTTGATGTTCCACCAAATCGGGTTCAGCTAGTGGCCAGAGCTGTTCATCCGTGCAGTGGACGATTTATGGAATTGCATACTAATCAACCGGGTTTACAATTTAACACGGCCAATCATTTCCCGGATGAGGAAAAGGGCGATGTGCCTAATGTTGGCAAGGGCGGCGCTCATTATGGTCATCATGGTGCCTTCTGTTTGGGGACACAAAAATATCCCGATGCCATGAATAATGATTCGTTTCCATCAGTCATTTTAAATCCAGGACAACTGTATGATCATCAAGTGGTCTATCGATTTGGTGCGTGCCCGAAACGTGTTTAAACCAGGCTCTTTCTAATTACCTCCGAAATTCAAAAAATTCATAATAAATATACATATGTACATAGTTTCATTTTGAGTACCCCTAATATGTATGTAAATATTTTATTTTAAGTCTTATGTATATGTAAGTATATGTACATATATCCACATACATATGTAGATAAATGGGAAAGTACCGGAATATATTTCTATATATTAAATTTTGGTTGCTATCCAGTTTATATTGAAGCACATATGGATTTAGTATATATACATACATATATACTGGTATATTTGCTGACTCGATTAATTTTTCGCTCTATCGAACCAGTTCAGTCTTAAGTTTTGGCAACTCTGCAACAGCAATAGCAACAGCTGCAGCTGCGTCTAAAAACATCAAACACAACTTTATTTCACAGTCGGTGAAAAGATTTCTGCAAATTAGCCATTCCGCACATACATTCATATACAGCTTTTCCCAGAACATACGTATACTTATGTAAAAATACATATAAACATACTTACATACATATATATATATACATTCATATATATATATACATTCATATATACATATATGCCATTCCAGTCATGATTCAGAATTTGTGAAGCCCTTTATACAAACAAGTCTACTTAGAAACATTAATTTGTATTTGTTGCTACTTTTTCCTGCTTAGGTGAAGACAGTGCTAAGTGAAATGGAAAAAAGCATTTTAAATATTGCATTGGATGACGTTGAAGAGGGAAATTCGGTATGTTTCTAATTCCAAGAAATGTAAGAAAAAAAAATTCTATTCAATTTGTTTTTAATGTAGACGAGCGATGAAAACTTGGAGATGGAGTGCCCTACCAATTGTTGCAAAGCTATAAAAGTGCTATTGAATGATAAAGCCGATGCCAAAACGGATATGGTCGAGAAATTGGCATGTATCAAAAGTTTGGAGGATAAGCTTTCGATACTTGAACTTAAATCATCCATACATGATGTAAAGGAGCAACTATTGACCGAAAAAATTAAAGATAAAGACGATATGATAACCACTCTAAAATCATCTATCGAAATGTACAAAACCATGAAAACTTCTGTCATAAAATCCGATGAGATAATCGATCATATTCTTGCAATAAAGGATAAAGTATCTCAGCTAACAGAAAGGCAAGTGGATACTATCCAAAAAGAGAGAGATAATACGCATATAGTCGAAATTATTGGAAATCTAAAACAGGCTTCGATTGAAAAAGATATACAAATCAGTAATCTAAAGAATACAGTTAAGCAGAAAACTGAGACTATTGCCAAATTGCAAAACGAATCAAAAACCTCTAATCAGAAAAACGAGACTATTGCCAAATTGCAAAACGAATTAAAAATGAGTCAGCAAAAAATTATTAGCCAAGAAAAACTTCACAAATCGAAGATTGCCAATTATGAAAATACTGTAAAACAGTTAAAAGATAAACCAGAAGCGACAAAAATTGGAAATAATGTTCTAATAAAGAACCAGCAAACTAGAATCGATGAATACGTTAATCATATTAAAGTTTTGAAGACAAATCTTAATTCTGTAAGGACTAAATGGGAACAATTAAAAGAGGAGAATAATGAGTATAAAAGAAATAATCTGATATACCAAAATCATATAACTCAAATGAATACAAATCTTACTAATGCAAATGCTACATTGTCATTAAATGAGCAAACTATTCTAGAACTCAAATCAACTATTGCAAAATTGCAAGAAAAATCTAAAAAAAAGCCAAATGAACCATGTCGAACTTCAGTATCGTTTCAGTTGATGCAAATAGAAGGCCTAAAATCATTTGTTGCCGCATATGATGATGATCTAATGGATTGTAACCCCAAATGGATGATTATACATCGTCGGATGGATGGTAGCGTTAGTTTTGATAGATTTTGGTCCGATTATGTCGCAGGTTTTGGCAACAATAACGGTGAATTTTGGTTAGGATTAGAAAAACTACATGTCCTAACCAGAAATCAAAGGCATGAACTATATATACATTTTACTGATTTGTATAATCAAGTTCGATATGCTCGCTATGATAATTTTAAAATTGACAGCGAAGTGAAGAAGTACAAATTGAAATCTTTGGGCAATTATACGGGTAACACGGGCGATGTAATGCGTCAATATGAAAATCATATATTTGATATACATGATTCCTGTGGTGGCTGGTGGTATACCAAGCCTCAAGAATTGTAAGCAATCAAAGATATTTACAATTTGTTCATTTGATTGTTTTATTATAATAATATCTTTTTTGGCAGCCATCTAAACGGACAATATATCGAAGAAAAATCAAAGGATCAGGAACATGGCATATGTTTGGGTGATTGGTATTACGGTTCTAGTGTTACACTAAAATCTGTAAGAATGCTGATTCGACCACATGACGAAAATTAAAAAAAACCTCTAAACTCAGATGTGAACATAAAAACATCATATATTTCGTAATTATATTATTTAGATTATAAATATTTAAATACATATATGTGAAACTTTGTATTATATTAAGTTTTTGCCAATCCAAGGTAACCCGCTGTGTAAAAGTATTTTAGATTTAAATTTTCCAATGATTTAATAAGTTTTACTTGCATCATCTCCTCTGTAGTAAGCTGTTTATGTTTTACACTCAAAGTTTTTAACTTGGATGCAACTCCATTTGAAGCAATTGCTTTAAATAGCCCTGTTAACGAACCCATTTCATGCTTAGTTATTGTTAACTCATTCAGATCAGTTAAGTGCGCTAATAGCTCAAGATTTGTAAAATTTTGAAAGCCACATTCCAATTTTCGTAGTGATTTTATTTGCGCTATTTGAGCCACTTCTGTTGCACTCAATGTTGGCACTTCATTTAATGATGTTGATCTTATTATCAATTCCTGAAACAATTCCGATTGCTGTCGTTTAAGATAAGCGAACATTTGACCAAGCAATCCATTTTGAAAATCTTTCTTTAACTCTATAATAAGAGATTGTAAATTTTCTATATTTCCTAAAACCTTGCTTGGATCAATTAAATTTTTACACCTTATAGTCAATTGGCCGTTCTTTAAAGAGTGTTCAATGCCATCTGCAAAAAAATATATACCATCTGGAAGAAATCCATTAATATTACTACGAAAAGATGAATACAATAGTTCAGTATAAACATTTTCCTCAAGAAATTGGCACCTTAAATTCAGTAACGATTTGACACGGGTAATTTGAAGTATCTCATCGAAACTTAAGGGTGGCCACACCTTCATATGGACTTCCTTAAGCGATGGTCTCTCTTGCATTGCAAATGCCTTAAAAAGTGCTAGAAGTGTACCATGTCGATATGATCCAATTATTTGTAGTTTATGTAAATTCTCCAATGCAGCCAATGGAACATAAATCGACGCATTTACATCGTTTGTCATTTCCAAAGTGAGTGTCCTGATGCTTTTATAATATGTAACATAACACTCATTGTATCCCATATATTTTATATTGTTTTTGCATTTCTCAAGAATCCCAACAATATATTTTGAGTCATGTTGAAAATTGTGCAGATCTCTTATATGAAGATAGTCTAAATGTGTAAGTTTTGTCAATTCCTCGATGCTGTCAGCATCCGATAGTCCATAGTTAATCTGTGAAGACTTACAATTCTCTGGTATATTGATAGCCGAATTAATAATATCTATGGAATTATTGATTTTTGTATTTGGTAAATATCCTATTAGTGGTAAAGCCGCCCAGTAACCAATATTATCTGTTACATAGACGTATTCACATGTCAATTTTTGAAGATTTTTCCTTGAAGCGATTTGGGTAATCTTGTCCATAGTGACATTAACTCGTATCCAAAGAGTTTGAAGACTTTGTGAATGCCTTTGAGTGTAAGGTGTAAAATAAACTTTAAGTGAATCCCCTTTTCCCTCATCCATAATTTTACAAATTTTTAAATCGGATCGAATTGGCTTAAGAGATGGTAACCTATTATCTGAAAGGTTGTCTTCTGGTTTCTTCAGTAAAAGTTCGTTTGGCACATTATTGTAAAAAATATGCCAGTCAATTAAACGAAGATTTAACGGTTTGTTTGTCCTTTTCAGGATGAACCAAAGGTCATTCCATACATCATGCAAATAACGATGAATGTTAATAATTCTATAAAAATGTAAAAGTTCAATACATCGAATGTCAGAGATTTGAATGGCGGATTTCATTAGAGTTAATTTTGTAAACTCTTTGGTTTCTTCATAATTTAATGTAGTGTCTTCTATGAAAATTTCTCCAATAGTTTCTGGTTCTTTAACGGCTAAAAATTGAAAAAGTTTTGCAAGTGTACCGACTTCATGATGCCCCATAATAGTCAAAGATCTTAAAGCTGGTAGGTTTCCAAATTGTGCATATTCTGATGCATTTATGTCTGGTTTCATTTTGAATATTAATTTCTTCAAGTTCTGGCAATGTGGTGCAATGTCGGCAAGGTTTCCATATATTTCTGTACTTAAAAATGTTAATTCTTCCAACGATGGAGTCATTTTGCATATATTAACTAAATCATCGGCATTGACTTTGACATCCAAATACAGGATTTTAAGATGTGGCAATTTGGTTAATGTATCAACAGAGTAACCTAAAAATTTAAAGTTAGCAATTAAATCCGTTTGAAATGTTTCAAGAATCATAGTTCTTACCTCTGCTGAAGGATATATGAAGGTCTTCAATATTAGAATTTTCTAAAGCACAGCAAATCTGTGTGAATCTATCGCCATGTTCAAAACTGTATAATTTTGGCTGATAAATAAATCGCAGCGAGGTAAGTTTGTCGTGTTCCTTAATGTGACTGCAAAAATATCTCCACCACATTTCCTTATCCTTCATTGAGAAATACTTCAGTTCATTGTACAGTAGATTGAAGTCAATAATTTGCCGTTCATCTTTGCTGACACCAAGTTGCATAAATAGTTCCCTGTTCCAATTCCAAAACGTATATCGAAGCATAGAGCAGGACATCGAAAAATTGATGAGATCAGCATATATCACATTTTTCTCTCTATCACAATTGCATTTTATCTGTTTGAATATTTCAAACAGACAATAATCATCCAATTCCAGAATCGTTTTTTTAAACATGTCTTTGTTTTGTTAAATTTATAGTAACACTGCACACCCAATGTTGACAATAACATAACTGATAATAAATTTCATTGATATCTTATCGGGAATGAGCAAACCAGAAAGATAAGTTTACAATTGTAAATATTCCGCGCTCTTTTAACTTGGGGATCTCAAATTATAGAATTCATTCCATGCTATGATTTCATCATTTATTATACTATTTAATAATTTGATTTTCTCAAATATTGTTGAATGTGAGTAAGCAAGGGCATATTTATCAATTTCTTTCTAATTGCAGTTCAAACTTTTGTTTGAATTTTTGAAACCCGTTAAATTTTAAACGTGCCAAAACTAAGAGTGACCGTTTTATCGATAACAGTTGTTAGTGAAATCGACTACTTGTTCCGTGGTTTTGCTAGACCTGCAAGTGAAACAGAGACAGCAAGAGTATCGATCGGCAAACAGCTGTTTGTTCATAGGTAATTGTGTGTGGAAGTGAAAAAGCAACATCTTAAGCTTATTGAAAAGCAAGGTATACAAAGCGTTCAAAGCATTTCGCACATCAACTACTTTAAAGTTAATTTTATTGCCAGTCTTTTAAACCATTTTCTAGGTAGCACTTCGCCGACTAGTCCGCTTTTCGATATTAATTTTAGTGAATAAAATAAACCGCAATGACAGTGAGTTTTCTAAAAATGATGATTTGTCCAGATAGAACACAAATCTCCAATATTTGCCTTTTGTTATTGACCTAGGTGCACGAATTTAAGGTGGAAATGACCTGCGGTGGTTGTGCTAGCGCCGTGGAGAGAGTTTTGGCCAAACTGGGTGGTAAGTTTTATATACATGCATGCACATACACACACATATGTAAATGTATATACCACATGTATATAAAATATATGTACGTACATATATATGTCCATAGATGGGTGCCTAAGTCTGGGTATTATGTTAATACTCGGCCTACGCATAGTTGTTTTTTTTTTTTTTTGCCACATTTAGAAGGTCTTATCAGTTTTACGGTTTGCAGTTACCAACCGATTTTTTTCTTTTTGTAGATAAGGTCGAGAAAGTCAACATCAATCTGGATGAAAAGATAGTTACAGTCACTTCGAATCTGTCGTCGGATGAGCTATTGGAACAGCTTCGCAAGACCGGCAAGTCTACATCCTACATTGGTGTGAAGAAATGAGATGAGTTTTTCAGCAAGTTTCAGAAATACGGCAAACTGAAACTTGAAGTCTAAGAAAATGGGGATTGAAACTAACCCCGAACATATGTCGTATCGATGTCATTCGCTTTGGATCATATTTAAATATCAAATTGCTTCGTCAGTGATATACTTATATAGATATATATATATATAGTATATATATGTATATATAAATATATATACATACAAATTTTGAAATAATTAATCTACAAATAATTGCCTTAGTATTTTGATCTTGCCCAAAATTTTAAGTAGCGTGTAGTTCAAACGATTTCCAAAATATTTAATCATGAATTTCAATTTTCAAATTTCAATCAATTAGTAGAATGAAGTTTTCAATACAGTAGATTTTTCTCGATGTAGTTTTTTTTTTTTTTTTGTTTTTTGATTGTTCTTGCCCAAGTCGTCCATACAAATCTTCAGAAATATTTCCAATGTAGTTCAGATAGTGGATGAATAGAAACATATATGCCAATTATCTTCTTATGATTAATCATAATAATTATATTACAAATTTTAACATTTTGCAATATTAAATATACAAATATTATACCATTTAATCTTATATGATGTCTCTGCGGTTACTCATTTATTTGTACTTGGTTAAAAAAAAATAATCACACCAGCAGGGAAACCGCAACTATATTCCGCGTGTCGCCTCGTGCAATTGCAAAATCTACAACAAAAGACAAATTATGCGATAAAAAAAAATGTGAACCACAAATTGGAAAATGTTTATACGCCTTGGGTGTCTCTGTTCTCTAGAAAAAGCAAAAAAAAAACAGAAATGAGATACGAACTCCAGAATTACTTGGCGGCGCAAAAGAGTTTTTAATGTTGTTTAATGACTCTTAGATTAACATTAATGAAGGGATTGCTTGCCAATAGCATATCTAAAGGACACACTAACATCTAGGACTTCAATTATTAAATTTATACAGAGAAAGAGCGTGATCGGCATTTAAATGAAATATTTACTAAATAGATTTCTGCTTGTAGCTGAACTAATTTTCATTGGAATGTATTTGATTTTATATTTGATATTAGTTTTTATATAAAGGTGTGGAATTCCAGGAAATCAATCTGTTTGATTAATTTCCTGATTCTCTAACGGTGGTTAAGCGTTGCTCCTGTTGGAAAGTTAAGCCAATTATATGGCACATTTAAATAAAAGAGAATAAAATAAACACAAAAAAAAAAAAATAACCAAAGAGAAACCAACCTTAAAAATTGTCTTCTACTAATCTGAAATCTTTCCAATCAGATGCGGGCACTTAGTCATCATTGTGCCGCTTATAGAGCTTTGATTTTTATAACAATGGAGGTCAGATGATGTGTGCACACGTACATATGCATAGATATATGTCATAAATCTCACAGGGAACGGGAATTTTATTTTTGTGTTGTTTTGTGTGAGTGTTTTTTTTTTTTGTTTTTGTTTTTTGGTGTGGGGAAAAACATTTTCGAGGCGTAACGAAATTATCAATCAAATGCCACATTGGCATGCAAAGAATGCAAGGGGCAACAGACACACTGCACTAATTGAGTTTAGAGACGTCGCCGAAGACGCAGCGTTCCGTTTGTTTTGCTCTTTCGGCGGGGGCTTTCGGAATCCCAAGATGTTGTCGCCATTGAGAGAGTGTTGGGCTACCTATCATCTACCTGGTTTGTGTGGCTGAGATTGCGGTTACGTTTTGCGGCCCCATGCAGCGACCCTAAACAATAAAGAACCTGACTGAAAGAGGCAAGGGATCGGACAGTGGACTGACAATATTGTCGGCTGTCACAACAAATATCAAACTGACAAACAGTCACGTCCTTGCTACGCTCTCAAGATGTAGACGAAGAAAGATTCCTTACATTACCAAAGACGTTCGTTATTGTCTGTAGGTAACTAAAACTAAAATTATTAGCCTTAATGTCTTTCAAATTGCCACAGTAAAATAACTTTGAAACAGCTGCTGTTGTTGCTGCCACTTGAAATGAAAAAGTGGCAACTGGCAACGCGCAGTGGCCAACTCCAGTGAAGTATAAAAATTCCTTCGCTTTGCAACAATGTTGCTAATATGCTAGCCACTTGTTGTAGCTATCAAATGTTGACATGACCATAGGATCTATGGATATGGAATGCAAACTATGTAAATGTTAGTAATTTTAAATGAAAACCCATAAAGATTTGCAAATATTTATCAAAATTATTATCTGACAACTATATAACGATATAACGTTCAATATATGTAACACACAGTTAATAAATCATATTTTATAGAAATGTATTCAATTTCAGCCACCCATAAAATATGAAAATTATTATGAAACATAATCCAATCATTATCATTTCTGTTAAGACAAAATCGAGATATTGCTTAACAATTTTTTGTATTTCCTAATTGGGGCTTTTAGTAGCCAAATCGAATGAAAACAATTCTCTTTTGTTAGTTTAATGTAGTAAAAGCTAAATTATCATATCAGATTTTTAGCTATATACATATATGTATATTGGGCAATGTTGTAAAATATAGAAAATATATTGAAAACTGCCAATGAAGATGGACAATTTTTTCTTTATTCTTTCTGTAAATATGCTGCTTACCCCCAATTGTGGCACTCCTCGGCACTCTCTTTGCCAAATTCCAAAAACAAAATTGCTGTTCTGGTCGAGCTGTCATTTCTTTTTGTTTTTTTTTTTTTCTGTACACACAGACGCACACACACTGAGAAATATACACGCACACATATAAATGTTTATGCACTTGGTGCATTGAAGACATTCCAAAAATCGTTGGCTAAATTCTTTGGCGCATGCTTCAACAGCAACAGCAGCAGCAGCCGCAACAACAACGGCAACAGCGACGAACTCTTAACCAGTTGGCTGCCAGTTGGTTGAATTTTTTTGTTGTGTTGTTTTTTTTTTTTTTTTGGGCCTGGTCAAGTAGTGGGCAATGGGCAGGACGCGTATGTCGACTGGTTTCTAAAAGAATTGCCGCCGTTGCCGCTGCTCTTTATTGTCATGGGGATGTGAAATGTGAAAAGAGTCGACCGAGCGACCGACAGACGGATCGACAGACCAATCGACCAAACGACCGACAACAACAATCGAAAAGAACAATGGCATACTAAACTAAACTTAAAACCAAACTCTGGCAATAAATTTCAAAATAAATTTTGTGACACAAGAACACAACAGAAACTTCACAACACAAAATATACACACACAGTCACACTCACTCACATACATACATACATACATACATAAAAAAGTAACAGACAAAACACAGGACAAGGTCGTTGCCAAATGCAGTTCTCAAGTGATTAATTTGAGTGAAATACTTCTGGCCGATGTTTGCCATGAAGAGGTTTGGTTCTTCTTTTTCGTTTTAGTTCAATGAACTAAACCTTTTTGCTGATCTTGTTGTTGTTGTTGTTTTCCATTTTGCTTTTCTTTTTATTGTTTTTTTTTTTTGCTTGAGACTCCTACGCGGCTGGTCAAAACAGTAGCCCCACCGTCAACATTTAACATAAGCAAATTGAGAGAGCAAGAGAAAGAAACAAAGAGAGAAAGAGAGAGAGAGAGGGAAGAGAGATAGAGAGCAGGAAAACCTGTTAATGCCTTGAAAATTCCAATTCCTTTGCCCCCAAAACATAGGAGATTTAGCGTGTGCCAAGCCCACGTAGACTGGTCATAACAAGAGCATAGAAAAACTTAATACAAAATAAAGGCAAAAAAAGAAAATACAAAAAAACAAAAAAGGGAAACGTAAAACGAAAAAGAAAAACTAAACAATTTTGCTAAGCCTATAACTCATAGATAATATGTAAAGCCGAATGCAATAGGCTTAGGCATTTTCTTTTTTTTCCTTTATTTTTTTTTTCGCAATACAAAACAAAAGACTTAGGACACGAACTTGCCAAAGGAGTTCATGTAACAAACGACGACAGCAACACCGAAGACTACGAGGAGCGGATCGCTCGCCCGTTCATGCAACGTTGGAGCATTCGAGCTCCAGAGACGAGACTCTTTTTCGAAAAAATACAAAAACAAGATCAACTGGTTTCGGCTCACTCTTGGGAGAGCTCAAGACCTGTTGGTGTTGCTGCTGTCGCTGCTGCTGTTGTTGTTAGCTCTTGGTCTATTGCGCGTGCCTGTAAAAATACATTTCCACCAAAGAAGTTTCAGTTGTGTTTTTGACTTTTCGTCGTGCAGAACGATTCTCCTAAATACGTAACAAACTGTTTAGCCGTGGGCCATAACTCTGTTTTTGTGAGTGTCTGTCTGTATTGGATTCTTTTTTTTGTGTGTGTGCCTGTGTGTGTGTGTGTGAATGTGTTTGCATGTGCCTGTGTATGTGTGTATGTCTTTTCGCGAAAAGTTGATTTTTTTTTTGTTTGGTATCTACTTGCCCCACCAACTCAAATTTTCCTGTTTACCAAAAATAAAAAAATTATATTTTTATATATAAAAACCGAATTATTCAAAAATAATAAAGTAATGCAAAATATATATATATAATACTTTTTTTATCTGTGTGTGGTGTGTGTGTGTGTCAAATGCTCGAAAATCTGCATGTGCTTGTATTGATGTCAATATGCATAAATCCAATCCAAATAATGTTGAATGTTGCTGTAGGTGAAAGTAAAGCAATTTGTTTAATTAATTGCACGCAAGCGAAATATCTGTTGAAAAGTGAACTAAACCAAGCCAAGTCAAGGAAATTTGTGTGCCAAGTTTAAGTTAATTAAGTGAATTATTATCATTATTATTATAACTATTATTAATATTAAATATCTACCATTTCTGGTTATGTGAATGGATTATCTTAACTGAACTATCAGCATTGTACAATCGGAATAAAAACAGAAAGAAAAAAAAAACCAGGTAAAAAACCATATACATAAAAACCTTTAAGTCCATTAAATTAAGCCCATTGTTTTTATTATCGATTTATATTTCTATATTTAAATTAGTTAAAATGAGTACAACTATTCATTCAACTGTCACTTTACATATTTAAAATTGGAATAATTCTTTCATTGACTATTGTAAAACAATTTGTTTGGATAGAATGGGATTAATGTATAATCATCTAATCTAATCTAAATTGCAGAAATGAAACAGGAAGTGGTATAATCTGATTTAATCAATATGATTAAGCATGAAAGTTCAAGTCCAGAAGGCAGTTTCTATACTTATCCTTTGCAAATATTTTACACAATTTTAGATCACTCTTTTAACTCTTACAAAAAGCCACTTTGGAGCAATTAAAATGTATAAAAATAAACTAAATTTTTGATCACTTTACTTGAAGCAGAAAAAAAATCAATTTTCCATTTTAAAGTGAGATTCTTTAGAAGTTGAATCTATTACGTCCCACACTAGAAATCATTCTATAAGTGAATGTTGAAAATTATTCATTGATTTAAATATTCACTTGTGTATAACAAATTCAGTAGTTTTATGGTGTTTTTAAGCAATTAATGTAGCATGATCTCATATTTCTATATATATGTATGTATATATAAAATTTATGTATATTTATCAGCATCATATTCAACACTTGACTTCTGAAGTTGCCACAACTGGCTAATTGAGTAGCAAATTGGCTTACACACCCAGAAATGCATTGATTAATGAAACAAAATCTTTCCGCTAAATAGCTTAAATATGAATAAATTTGATCATTTAATGTTTAAAGTTTGGGTCAATATTGTTAAGAATTATGCAAATGGAATAACAAAAGGGCGCAAATATATATTTTTATAAATGAAAAGAATTTTGTTTCGGTTTCTGTGTCGCAACCCAATTTCGATTCTCTCATTTTGGTGACAAAAATTATCGTTTTGGTTTTTCCTCGCATAACTGATAGATACATTTTGCTCTTTGTTGTTGTTGTTCTCTTTTAAAGTCGACAACAAACAAGCTCGTAAATAGCCAGTTAGATATGTTTGTATACTGTACATATATATATGTATATATATATATATAAACATATGGGCTTATGTATATTCAACCATTGGTAAACTATTTTTATTGACTTTAACTTTTGCTTTGACGTTTGACACCTTGGTGCCTTTGTTTACGACGACGGTTAACTTACCTGAGCAGAGCAAAAGAGAACGGAATAGTATATATATCTAAATTAGATATATGACTGTATATAAACCGTGTATTGTTAACCTAAAAATGAACAAAAGAAAACTCTACAAACGCTATTAAAAGTCGTTTGTACAATATAAAAATTGATCATAATGGCATTTTTAGTGATTGAAAAGGTTTCAAAATGCGATTGAATCATTCAAAACTAAGTTAAATAGGATTTTAAGTATTTCAAATCATTCTCTGGTTGTTGAATATACCTTTAAATATTCTCTGGCTGATCTTTATGGTATTCTTTTGTTTTATCTTTCGCATATTTCTCAACAAATTTTGATTATTTTTTATTTTTGTTAATCAAAAGAGCAACCAAAAATAATATAAAAATTTCTAAGGCTACTTCTAAGAGAAACCGGGAAAGTCATGAATTATATTGTATTTAATGGTATGTGAGGTATTTTTTATTTTTTTTTTTTTTTTGCTGTTTTCGGTTTCAACATTCCCTTTTATACGAATAGAGCATAAATATTTTATTGTTTAAATCAGCAAGTCAACAATAACAATAGGCTTAGACCTAACCCAGGCCCAGTCTCAGTCCCAGGTGCCACATTATGATGAAAATAGGAACTGTAATCGGCGGCTAAGTGAAGGCTGGGGAAAGAGCCAGGGTATGGGGGGGCTTACAAAAAGCTCGTGCCGACACACCTGACAAGTAACCAGGCAAGAAATCACCAGAGAATCGAATGGTTTAAGCATTATTGAAACATTATGAGGCTATTTTATAGGGTCTCAACTCGATCAAAATAAAAGGTATAACGCAAAGAGCAAACGGATGGAGGAGAAGGCGAAATAGAAGGTGTAAGAAAGACACCTTTGTCAAAGATCAAGCTTTGTTTTAATTACCAATCCCAGCTTGATGGGCGCATAATCGGTGACCGTTATGCTCGGGCGACAACTTGGCCCAAATTGTAGCTGTCACTTTGTGAGCTGAAGAAAATGTTGGAGGCGGAATGGCGGATTTAATTGTATCCTCTCTCTCTCTCTATATATATATATATATATATATACATATACATATACATATATATTTTTCTTTCTCTTTTGGTCTTCTCGCTCCTTCTCAGATTGCATAAGCCACAAAGTTGAACATATTTGTCAGTTAAAAAAAATATATAAATATTTCTGTTGGCCCCCATGACTGACATCACGTGTTCGCTGTTTGGCTGGTTCGGTGGCATTTTTCTCCTCGAGCTCCACTCCAACAAATAATTTAAATGTCAGCAGACAAGAGACCAACAGAGATCCAAGTGACCTAATTTAAGGTAGCCTGTTGCACTGCAGCAACAGCAACAACCATGCAACCTAAGCATAAACACTTTCTCTTGGCCTGTTGTAGAATTCTGCCATCGACATCGACCTCGTCATCATCGTCTTCGTCGTCTGCTTGGCAATTAAGAGAAAATTTAATTTTGAATTTATTAACGAAAAAAAAAAAGTAAAGAAAAACAAAAAAAAAATCTGTTCGTGTTCGCTTTTGACATAAATCAAAATTTGGGGTTTTCTGACTTCTTGTTTTTGGTCCACATGTAATCAAATCCCAGACTGGAGCAAGAGGAAAGAATGATAATTATGGCCATGCCAACAAGGGCTTAATAAGCCTACTCTGACTTCTTCTTCAACAAAAATTACAAAAAAAAAAATGAAAAGAAAATCAGATCAACAGGTTATTTAGCAATTATGTATATATATACACATATATATATATATATATTTATGTATATATATACATAAAGTAGCATATATGCACAAAGGTTATAAATTTCTAAAATATTTAAAAACTTAATTTAAAAGCGCTTTGATTCATTCCATTGAATTAAAATTATGATAATTTGATCTATTAAATTTTAAGCTATTATTACTCTTCTGTTTAATAAATACAGTTCAACTTGCCTATAGTGAACTTCAAAATAATAAGATTCTTATAGGTTATAAATTTCTAAAATATTAAAAAACTTCATTTAAAAGAGCTTTGATTTTATTGAATTAAAATAATCATAATTTGATGAAATTCTTCGCATAAAAAATTAATTTGAAAAGCAATTGCTTTCTCATTGTATTTTTAGTGTATATATTTCTGTATGATAAAGTTTCTAAATACATAATTAAGTTTTCACCTAATCTTGTGCGGATTCATTAAAGAGCAGTACCACTGTATTTCCCATTTCAACAAGCACATCGAAAGACGTTATCCTTGATTTTGATAAGAAAAATTTGAATTGCAATTTTTTAAATTATAGAAATTTAAAATCAAATTGAAATTGTCCTAATTAATGTTTTAAAAATCTACAAAATATTTGTCATAATGATTAGACATGAAATAATCTTTGAATATTTTTTAAATCACTGCTAATGAAAAACATTTGTTTTATCTTATTCATGGTTAAGATTTATGAAATTATTATTGAAAAATAATTCTTTAATTCTATCTTCTATAAATAAAGAGTAAAGTAATTACTAGATAAAGAAATATTACTTTAATGAATAAAATTGGTTTCGATTATTTCTTATATTTCTATTAAGTTAAAAATGATAATTAAAAGGCCTTTGCCAAAGTCTTAAATTTAATGACTTCACCTAATGAAGCGCATAACTAGTTTGTTTAAATAAAAATAACTGTTAAAAAGATATAGTTCAATATTCAATATGGGATTACTATGTTAATCAGAGATATAATTTGTGATTTCTCCTTAAAGTCTTTTATTTCAAGCTTAATGCCAATTTTCAATAAAAAAAACAACTGATTGGCAGAATTTTTTTAAGAGTGCTTTATGAACTTTTTTTTAACGATTTTTGGTATTTCATGCTCGTACCCCTTTTACGCCCTCAATCTACTGTGCCATGCTACGGCTACCACATTCCAAAGTGAAAGGCCCCCAAAGAGAGGCCAAAAGAAATTTCATAATTAATATGCTGCACATAAAGATTTATATACAAAATGTATGTATGTATGTATCTGTATAGAATGCGGGATAGTGGGACCTGATCAGGCAGTTATATTATTGTTGTTCTTTGTGTGTGTGTGTATTTTTTTTTATATTTTTTATTCTAGACATGACACTAATAGATGCGGCCTTCTACGCCCTTTTTCATGCGATAATTTACATAATAAAACAAAGTCATTGGTCTGAGCCTTGCGACAAGCATCGTTTTCGTTCATTTCATTCATTAATCATATAGAAAAGATTTACGTTGAAAATTTCCTATAATTTAGGTGCCTCGAGCTGTGTTTGGTTTGTTTGGTTTGTGTTGGCCAGTTGGTTCGATGTTTGGTCGATTCGGTTGGTTGCCGGCCAGTTGGCCGGTTAGTTGGTTCGTTGGTTTAATGTCTCGGTTTCTTCCACTTATTACAAAGATTAATTGCATCGCTTAGGCTAATCCATTGTCATTAGCCATTTATAGACAGTTTGCGGTGGCAAGAAATAGATTGCTAATTTACTAAAATGAAGAATGAAAAAAAAAAAAAATAATAATAAAAAAAACAAAACTACTAAGTCGAGACTAAACTAACAAGAAAGAAATAATTTAAATTCCATAAAATAAAAGTAAAAAAGAAAAAGAGAAGCGTGTTTGGTTATCTAAACAATTTCATCGATTGTATTTATAAGCAATTTGGTTGGCATTCTTTAAAACTTCTCAAACTATACGAAAAGTATCTGATTTCTGATTTCTATGGCTATGGGGCACTTTATGGCTCTTTTGTGTGTGTCCCCTCTTGGCCGATTCTCATTTATGGCCACAGGCGCAAACGCGTGTTCAAATGGTCCACAAAACAAACAAATGATCGAAAATCAAAATGATTTTTCCTCAGCTGTGCGGTGAGGCAGCAAAAATTAAAACATTTTGTAACTGATCTGGGTATTAAAAATGGAATTTCATTTTATTTTATTTTCATTTTTTTTTTTTATTTTGATTAGGAGTTGAAGGCAAACACTTGAAAATGTATAGGGTTTATTTTTTTTTTTTCTGTTAAGTTGAATTCGTGGGTATCAGCCTTATGGGATAATTCTAAACTCTTAATAACTATGTGTAAATAGACATCAGATATCGATTTATTAAGCAGTATTCAAAGTGTATATGTATATAAAGATATTTGTGTGTTCACACGGCAACATAAATCTGTCAATGGGCAATCGAGCATCCGGAGATTTAACAACACAAAAACTGAACAAAATGACAACGACTAATGCCATTTAAAATGCGGCAGTTTAGCTGCCATTTATATGGATATCAATCGATGTTCTTTGGGATTAATTAATTCTTTGACTAGAAATGAGATTCAGAAAATAAAATAAAAAAAAAACACACACACACACAAAAAAACGAGAAGAGAAACAAGCATAAAAAACAGTTAAAAAGAAATCTGAGAAATTCAAGATGACCTCTTTTTGATTTTCGGTTTTCTGAAAATGTTGATAAGAAGAGGTTAAACAACAAAACGAAACATTTTTTTTTAAGAGTTTAAAAATGTTAAGCAAATAATAATCATTGGTAACTACAGAGAGAAGCACTTCAAAATTGGACAACCCGTCGCTTTGAAATAAAAAAAAAAAAAATTCAATTCAGTTTGAAAAACACTTTTTGTGGAGTAACAAGGTCAAATGACTAAAATCGAGCTCATTTATCACGAATTAGTTTGATTTCAAAAATATAGTTTATATATAGGGGAGAGGTGAACTATATGTGGGATGAATGAATGAATTATTATTTGAATGGTTTATAATTGTTGATCACCATATCTTAGTTTGAACAATAAATAAAATGTTTACTTTTAAAATTTTACACAAGGTAAAACTCTTGTTATTAACTTGATTATGATCTTTATGTTTAATGTCTTAAACAATTAAAATAATTATTACTATTATTATTAGGCTTAACAATTCCATTTTAATATTGTACAGAAGATCATTTTATACATATATCCTTGGGTTCAGTTTGTTAAGTATTAAATATGAAATTTTAATATGCATTAAAAATTTCATTTAGAAAGTATTCTGCAAGTCCTTTAAATGATAAACTAAAATCTCATTTAAGAATTTTGATTTTAAATTACTTTTCCACGTATTTAAATATTTGTAAATAGAATTTGCAGTTAGTATATTTATAGTCTGATCATTTTAATGAGGCTTAATTATATAACTTTCAGGTATATCCCCATTTTCTTATATGGCCTATATCATTAGCAATATTATCATTGACTAGCTGTTGCTCAGTCATTTGAAGACGAGTTCATCAGGGACAGAGAAACTTTTCATTCTGATGCTCCGCCTTCTGGTACTTAATTTTAGAATCACTTCCGATAAGATCGTTTTCAGCATTCAATAGAAAATCAAATACAAACCTAGCACTTGGGTATTGGACATGAGCATTTTATTTATATATATGTATATATATATTTTTTTTATCGTATCATAGAACAAGAACTAAACTAGCTGCAGGTAAAACAGAAAGAAGAAACGGAAAAGAAAATGCACACACACATTCTGATTTTTTTTTGTTGTTGTGTTTTATAGCAGAAATGTCAGACATTATATGCCGGCAAAACAATTTCCAGTGAAATGAAATCGAACGGCATTGATTGCATGCCAATGTGGCTCCAAAGTTCTTGATCGACACCTGCAGCCAGACGAAGGATGCATGAGGTGATGGAAGGAGACGGTTACTGTGATACATATGGTGAATGTAACAGATGAGGGGGGTACCGGGCGTTATGTATGTAGGTAGCTCAGACCAAACCAGACCAAGTGGCCATTTATAGAGTAACAAGTAACTAGCAAGACGATCAACAGACGATCCAAGCAATAACAACAACAACAACAACAATATCAACAACTTTCATGGCAATGACGCAAAACACGCAATCGGACGGAATGGGCCAAGTCTAAGACCAAGAGCAAGCAAAAGCAAGACCAAGTTTCAGTCACCGTCATCGTCATCCAGTATATACCCCTTTAGTTTCCCCTCTAGACTCTATATATATCCCATGGCGAAGCCGCCCCATATCGCCCCCCACCAGACTTACCCCTTTTCACTCCATCGTATTGATAGTCCATGGCTTTCTCTGGCGACGTTGCGTTAATTATTATGAGCAGAGGAAGTTGGCATCGGGAATCGGTCGGCAGCGACTAATTGCACTCGGGGTGCCTTTGCTTAATTTGTAGAACCTGCCACTGGCTAGACATAAATACTTACACTCGCATCATCATCATCATCATCATCATCTTCTTCACCCTCCCCAACACTCTTTTCCTTCCACAAATCATCAATGCATTTAACATTAATATCATGTATTTTGATTACCATTTGCAGTGCCAAAACGAAAAACAAAAAAAAAAAGAAACCAATATGCAGCAACTGAAATTGAAACTATAAAAACTAGAAATTTCATTTTCATTCCATTTGAAATATGCCCACCCGCCATAATTGGGATACAGAGCGCGTGGGCGTGGCACATTTGGCTGGAGCATTAAGTCCACTCTGCATAACAGATGCCAATCATGAGATATTGCGACCAAAACCAAGAAGGTAAGAAATCAATAATTATAAAAAAATATATATATATTCAATTTATTTATTTATAATAAAGTTAGAACTAATTAAAGTTAAATCTAACTTATAGCTAAAGCGCTGGCTGCTAAGGCCTTCGGCTGCTAGTATATGTATATTCTATTTATTTAAGATAATTAAAAGAAAATTTATTCAGTCGAGTAGAACTAGAAAAAAAACTTCCTTATATAGAAATAATAACTATATATACAAAACAAAATATTCGGAATGAAAAAGCTGTGTCTTCTTTATATAGAAGTTCACTATAGGAAAGTTTGACTGTGTATTAGATTTGTTTGTACAAATGAAAAAAATCGCAATCGAACGTTATAAAATTATTTGAAATTTCGAAATTTCTTTTTTAAGACCTCTGGTCACACTTGGTTTTGCTAGACCAGGCTTAAACTCGAAGCTCAGAAGCTTTAAGCCAAAGCTTTATAGCTACCTTAATCAAGTTTAGGCAAATTTAGAACATATCTCTGCACATAGATGGCGCTTTAAGCTAAGCTTTTGTATTAAGCCAAGCTTTGCACAAAGCTTTATGACCAAATCAAATCAGCAAATGCTTTAACTTATTGTATTTAAAATTCTATTAAGCGGTTTTATGTTCTATTTATTCAACTTTTCAGTTTTTCATTTACCTTTCCTTAACTTTTTTTTCACTTTCTAACTGATTTTCACTTGTCCAATGCACTTTCCTTTGGAAAATCTTTTAGTAAATCGGTCTTGCGTGACTTAGGTTAATGAAAACTTTAGGAAATGCCAGTAATTTAGTTTAGTTTAGTTTAGTTGAAGGGAATATGGAAAAAATTAATATATTTTTTTAAGACGTATTCCCGTAATTAAAGGTTTCCTATTATAAATGAGAACTTATTTAAAATGGATCAAATTGTATTGTATTTTCCTATTTAAAAAAGTTTAAGAAGGAATTCTTGTTACTTAGATTGTCAAGAAAATTTTGAATTTTTTGGAGCATTTTAAATTACAAATGATTCAAAAATTTTATTGAACGAGTCCTTGTTAATTGTTTCTTTAACAATTTTTCCTTTGCTATTTAAACTCTTTTTATTTGTTTGCTTGGCTATATTTTTTCCCCTCGTTTCTTGTTTTGACTTATGTATTAGATTTCTGAGTTTAGATCTTCTTCTTTTAGTATGTATGTACACATAGTGTTCTAGCTAACCTTTGGAACAATGGTCACTATTTTTGGTATCTCCGACAACTGCATGCATAATTGTGCACAAAAGCGTGAAGAGATGAGACCAAGTTGAACGGACAATAAACTTCTTTTGACCGTTTCTTTTGGTTTTTGTTACCTCGTTCGACTGTCGGACTATCTATCTGTGTTTCTATCTATCTGTCTGCTTGTCTATTTGTTTCTTTAGTTGGTTCTTGGACGAACAACTTCTTTTCGGAAGTTAGCCGAGACAGAGATAGAGAAGAATAGCAAAACGTTAGACTATTTATTTTAGGAAATAATTCATTGTTAAAACTGGGACGTAGTGTCTAGGTTTCAGATTCGGATTCGGTCAAGGTTAATTTGGTGAAAAAAAAAAAAATATTAATGTCAGAGAGAAGAAGATCAGGCCGGATGTGTGGCACAAAACAAAACTTGCTTTACGAGCTGACTCTAGATCATAAAGTCAAGTAAAGTTAGTTTTTTGTTTCCCCCATTTTTTTTTTTTTGTTTAATATTAAAATGCGGGCTTGGCGCAGTCAGACACAACTAATTCAATTAAAATGAAACTAGAGCTATGGAGATGCAAATGGAGCTGGAAGTTGAAGGTTTCGATTTCTCAATGGCTGATTGAAATCTTTACCTTAGGTAAAAATATGACTGGCATTTTTTTTTAGTTATTTTTGTAAAAACTCTTTTGGCAAGCAATTAAAAAGTTTGAAATGCGAATAACAACAAACAAATGACAGCAACTACATACTATAGCAAATAGTAAAAATCAACAACACAAAAAGTTCACACAAATGAAAGTGAAAATGGCAAAATGTGAATAATTAGCCATCAGCAGCAGCAGCAGCAGCAGCACTGGCAGCGGCAGCAACAACAAAAGAAATAATAATAACGAATTGAAATAGGGAAAAATTTACGAAAATATTCGCTACAATTACCAGACGAAAACCAAGTCCAATGACAATGGCAACAGGCCCAATGCCT
Organism: Drosophila emarginata; assembly: GCA_037075365.1. NCBI lineage: Eukaryota > Metazoa > Arthropoda > Insecta > Diptera > Drosophilidae > Drosophila > Drosophila emarginata. The sequence continues at coordinate 1,330,806 of JBAMCD010000014.1, read as the reverse complement.
TGGCCTGGGTCTGGGCATGGGTTGCTGCTGGGTCTGCCCTGGCTCGAGTGTGAGGGCAATAAACCCAAAGTTGTTACATTTCTTTATAGTAAAGCATCTTCACTTTGTTGTAATTTTGAACGCAGCAGAAATAGCTGAAGTGGGGGCAGGGGCATTAAAAAAAAAAAAAAACCCAACAGCAAGTGAAAATGTTAGTTGTTAGCTCTTTGCCTTGCAGCCGGTGACTTTCTTTCACACAGATACAAGAAAAAAAAAAAAATAAAACGAAAAAAAGAAGAAGGCATATCTCTGAGATACTTATTTGATTTCTTATTTCTTTGGGGTTTGTCAAGCAGAATCTCTTTTGGTTAGTTTTGGACGAAAATTCAAGGCGCGAAAGTGTGGGAGATCATGAAGAGAAATGGACCACAGCAGATGTTGCTAATGTTGCTAGTGTTGTTGTTATTGTTGTTGTTGTTTTTACCTGGCCATTGCATCCACAGGCTGTGTTGATGGACCTGAAAGCCGACATTGTCGACAGCAATGACGACTAATTAAGTTGTTCAAGTCTTTCTCTTGAACGGAAGCAAAGTTAGTGACTCCACTTTAACTCCATACACATGACTCTAGACTCTAACCCAATCCAATATACACTCTATGGCACGGATGTGGTTAATGTTAATGTATATGCCCAAATGCGGAAATCTTGTTGACGCCTCTATATAATAGCAGCAAAATTTATCTCTGATGTGGCATCTTCAACTGCCATCAGATAGTTATGATATGGATAGGCCCTACAAACAAAGAGAGAGAGAAAGAGAGGGGTAGGGGGCACAACTAACTACAACATTTGAATAGGTAGTAATTTGAAAAAATGTTATGAGATTTCATAACAGTGAGAGAAATGAGTAAAAAGTAAATACCTAATTGCTAAAACACCTAAACTAAAACTGGTGTTGGATAATATAAAACATTAAGCATTAAAACTATATATACATACATACAAACAAACATACATATATACATACATATGTATGTATATATGTATATATGTAACCCTTGTTGGTATCTTTCTATCTTATATATCAAAGAGATCCTGGAAATACTCGATTTATATAGTTTCCCAATGATTAAGAAATTGTTATAATAAATCACACAAAAGCCATAAATCAAATTTAATATTATTAAAGTTAGTTGTTATCATAGTTAGTTCTTAGATCATTAAAATTTCATTCAAAAAATAAGTTGTTTTAAATTATAATTTTAAATTATATATTTCGTCAACAACAATATATTTTATTAATATTATTGATTTCCCAAGTTTGGCAATTTTATATTACGTATTTATTTGGTTTCCTTTTGTTTTTTTTTTTCAATATTTGTTCTGCAGTTTCATTAATTGATTTTAAACATTTTCGTAATCTAAGTAAACTTTTTCCTGTTCCCATCACAAACTTCAAGAAAATGACACATCACATAATGAAATATTTTCAAATTATGTCAAACAAAATGATGAAAATGTTTTTTTTTTTCTTTATTTCACTTCTTTTCTATGCTTTTTATACCCTGTACCCATAGGGTAAAAGGGTATATTAAAGTCGCTAAAATGTATGTAACAGGCAGAAGGAGAATTTTCCGACCCCATAAAGTATATATATTCTTGATCAGTATCAATAGCCGAGTCGATTGAGCCATGTCCGTCTGTCCGTCTGTCCGTCTGTCCGTCTGTCCGTCTGTCCGTCCGTCTGTCCGTCCGTCTGTCCGTCCGTCCGTATGAACACCTAGATCTCAGAGACTATAAGAGCTAGAGCAACCAAATTTGGTGTCAACATCCGTCTGTTGTGTAGACAGGTTAAGTTTGTTTCAAATTTTTGCCACGCCCACTTCCGCCCCCGCAATTTGGGAAAAACCTATAACTAGGGCAATATTAAATATATCGTATTCTTATTTGGCATGCACATTAATATAGCCAAAATGCACCAGCTGACCGAATTTGACCAAAATCGGACAATAATTATCGGAGATATACGTATTTCCGTTTTGTACTGAAACGCCCCATGCAAAATGGGCTGTTAAGTGTGAGCGAGATAGCATGCGTTTGCTGTTGCTGCATGGCAAGCAGTGCAGTGTTGCTGTATGGCAAGCAGTGCATGCTAAGAGATTTTTTTTTGTAAATTGATAGCGATTTTGATTATTTTTGACTTTATGGGGTACTTTTACTTGGTACAGGGTATACTCAATGTCGGCAGGGACGACTTGCTTGCTTCATTTTGTTTCGTTTCTGTTGCTGGTTTTTGTTTTCTTTTTGTTTTTTTTTTTTTGCATTGAAGAAAGTATATTAAAGATTTTGATTTACCCACCCACAAATCGAAATCTTGCCACACAACAATCATTTCCACTTCCCCAACAAAAATTGTATATTTAAGAAAATTATGTTTATACTTGTGGTTGCTTTTTGCTTATGCCAAATGATTATAATTAATGACTCGCCACTGAAATAACCTTTTCAGTGTTCTAATGAGCTAATCTAATGATTGCCAACAATCTAAAATAACCGAAAACAATTTCCTGTCTAACTGTCAAAAGTTGAGAAGAGATGAAGAAAAACGAAAGTTCCTACAAAATACTGCAACTCTCATTAGTTGGCCAACATTAAGTGACATACATATATCTATATATATGTATATGTATATATATATCTATAGCATATACATATGTTTGTTTGTTATATATAAGTCAGTTATATACATATATATTTATTTGTAAGTCATGAAAGGGTTGGACAAAACTATTAGGTGGCTCATATATCTTTACACATTTTTTAGGTGAGTTGCATTTTAACCGCCTTTGGCTAGTTTTTCCACCTTTTTTTTTTTTCTTTCTTCTCTTTGGTCGTTGTTTTTGTTTCTTCTTTTTTGGTTTTTGTGTTGGCCGAGTTGTTTAATAAACACGCAAATATTACATTAAACTTTAAGATACTTTTGCTTTTAATTTTTTTATTTTTTTACTGCTCCCTCCTCCACCTCACCCCCCCTCATCTTACATAGAGCATAGCCTAATGGATGTAAGTATATTTATAGGCTGTCATTACTTTGGCGTAAATTAAACTTTTTAATACGAAAATCGTTTTGGGCATAATTTTTGTTGTTAGAAATTGAAGAAAGTTATTGTATAATCGTTGGGTAAAGAGAGTTTTCAAACAATTGTTTTTTGTTTTTCCGCGTGGGCGTTTCTGGAATGAAAATTATATATTTTCTATAACTTTCAAATCGAAATTATTATTTATTTGGTGCGGTTTTTGTGGCTAGGATTTTGAACTGTTCCCAATTTTATATATATTTCATTTACACAAAGAAGCTTCTTAATCGAGGGCCGAAAAAACAAAAAAATTGTTTACAAAAAATCATACAATAAGAAAACAAAAATTTTAACCTCAAGAAACCGTTATAACAACGTGCACACACACACAGATACACACATGGAGATACCTATATTCAAGTTCTCTTATAAATCATTAGAAGCAGGTTACGCTTAACAATTTATTTGCTCTACACATGAAATGTATCTTGTAGATAGATCTTAAAAACCTAAGCATGCTTAGAACACACACACATACAGGTAAAGGCATGTCGTCGATCTTTGGTTCTTGGCTCGGAAGGAAGCTAGCAAAACGATCTGATAAGTGTCAAGATTGTATAACCTTCAGTGTGAGTGAGTGAATGAGTGACTGACTGAGTGAGTGCAAGAGGTTCAGTTAAGACCCCCCACCACTTCTTATCCTAACATAAAAGTAGTGTAGACAGTGCTATACATAAAATAATTAAATTTCCAAGCAAATGTCTTCGATTAGAGATGAGCGATAATTTTCACAGAAAATCCATTAAATACCCTTTCTTTGATATAATCTTTATTTAGTAATAGATAGAGAATCGTTTAACATATCGATTGTACTTAATAATAGATGATCACAACAAAATTAAGATCCCAATATATAATCCATTTCCTGTATTGATCGTGGGAATCTTTATGACATTGTTATCTGCAAAAGTTGGTCAAAACGATAACTAAATGGTGATCAAAATGGTTGGCAAAATAACTTAATAATTGTTACTAATGCTAATTAACTAACTGCTGAAACATTGAGGTGAAATTTTTTGTGACGGTAAAGATTAACCTTTATCTCAATTGACAAGAAATAGACTTCTAGATAAAATATAAATAAATTGTGGTAAACTTAAAAAAAAAAAAGGTAGCTTAATTTAAATCAAAAAAAAAAGAAGGCAATTTTAGTTACAGAAATTTAGTTAGATGTCTAACAACCGAAACAATAACGGTTGACCGTACATAATTGTACGTGTTAATGTTCTAATCTAAAGATTTAAATGTTCAAATTTATTATTTTGGCCATCATGTTCATGGAGAGCATCACTGTTTCAGCTGAAAGTGACTTTACAAAATTACAAAAAAAAAATATATATATACATATATATTGTATATCCAAGATACATATTGCTCTAACACTGGCCCCTGAAGGCGGTGTACGTAAGTTTCAACCTCAGCTTGTTACAGTTGTTGTTATTGTAGTTGTTGCTTTTCCATTGTTTTGGTCACACGCAGCAACAACAGCGGCAGCAACAACAGCAGCTGAGAAGCAACAAACAGAAAAAGAAAAAAATTACCCAAGCTCAAGCCAAAGACCTGATGTGCAAGGTGGCATCCACCACGATGACGATCATGATGATGATGACGACGATGATGATAATGATGATGATGGGGCACCCAAAACCTTAGGCTCTGTGAAAATGAGGAAAAACAGAAAGATATCGCATGGCGCGTAGACAATGACTCGACAGCGACGTTAGCAGCAATACCGACAGCAGCAACAACAGCGACAGCAGCAGCGGCAGCTGACTGGCTCTGACTTTGAATCCGCCGACTGCTTTGGTGGCGATAGTGTCAGTTGGTTAACTTCAGTCTAGCTTGATGGGCGAGAGCGTGCGGTATTATTATTCGTCTATTATTCGATTCGGCAACGATTCTTTATGAAACGGTTGCGGATGGCTAAACAAGCAAAACGTTGCCACCAAAAATACCATTACCGTCACCAACACCCTCACCAACACCCTTACCCTTACTCTTATTTGATAAAAGTGTGCGACAGCAATGATAAATTTATAATTTGCATAATTATTTGTTATTTTGCCAATTATTATAATTATTTGTTTTGTTTTTTTTTTTTTGTTTTGTGTGTGTGTGTGGGTGTGCTTGAAAGTGAAATGAAACCAAAGTTTAAAACCAACTGAGAATCCTCAAACGAAACAAACAAAGTAAAAAAAAGTAGAAAAAAATAAAAGGAAATACAACTTTTTTTTTTTTTCTTATTATTATTTTTAACATTTATCATGTACTGCACCAAAGATTGCTCTTGCAGTTTATGCCGTGAACTGAGAGCCTATAAATTAAGCAGCACCAAAAAGAAAATGTCATCAACAACAACAACAACAACAACGAAAGCAACAACAACAACAACCAATATTAATCCTGTACAAAATACACCAAGTTCCCTTTTGGGTAGAATGCTTAATGATAATTTTATATTGCGACGTCGAGGAATCTCATTGAAAAACTTTCAACCACAATCGTTAAGGAATAGTGAAATGTGTCAACAATTGTCAGTATTGCCACGGCTAACACAAACACCATCACCCACACCAATTGAAGAGCTCCCCGATTTGGAGGAGGCAACTAAACCCAATCATAAGGTGGTCATCTATTTTGGTGACTCCATAAATCGTCAACAGCAACAGCAACAACAGCAGCAGCCTTCCCCAAAAGATTTGCACTCTCAACTTTTGCAAGAGATGTCCCAAAAACTAAAAGTCCAAGAATCAGTCGAGGAAAAGAAGAACATTAAAACTATGGAGGTGGATCAGTTAGATCTGGTGGATCAGTCATTGGCGTCGGCAACTGCTGATGAACTGCCGCCCTACATTGAGAGCGTGCAGAATGGCGTAATTAATATCAAAATTGAAGGCAATTACCGGCGAGCCAGTGCTCTAGTGGAAACGGTGGCAAAGCCAACTTTAGCCGTTGTCAGTCCAACGAAATTCGATTCTGCCCAAGCTCATGCCCATAATAATGATGATGATGATGATGATGATGATAATGATGATGACGACAATGACGATGAAGTGGCGAATGACAATAATGATGATAACAGCGACGACCCTGGCCACGATGCTGAGACAGATTCATGCGACTGGAGCTACGTTCAGGAGTGGCGACGTGCCGCATGCAGACGACGGTTTGTACCAAACTCAATGCCACATAGTGAAAATATTTCCAAATGATTTGCCATTTCTCCAACATTTTCTGCAAACTGCAATTCTATTGTGAAAGCCAAAGCTAAATCCAAGAAAAGGGATTGAGTAAAAACGAAAAAAAAAATTAAATCAACTGAACTTCTTCAATCGTTCAAAATGGCAAGAAAGAGAAGTGGAAAGGATTGTTGGTGTAGGCAAATTATAGTAAAAGAACTTTCTTTACAATTTTTCTTTTTGTTTTTTTTTTTTTTCTTTTCGAATTTGCAATTAAAGTCTAGTCTCGATTTCAAGTTAAAATTTAAACTTTCTCTTGATTCATTTTATAAGAAGTCCTTTCTAAAGATTTTACCAGTTAGTTTTATATAGAAATTATATTGAAATTAACTAAGTCAAGTAGCTTCGTTTGATGTATCTAAAATTCTTAATAAGACTATAAAGCTATATCAAAATAATAATCCCAAAAGGTCAGTGTTCGCAAACTAAAGACCAATCAACTGGCATCCACTCAAAACGAGAGCATTGGCAGATGAAGAAAAAAAAAAAACAAAAAACCGAAAATCCAAAAAAAAAAAACCGAAAAACTAAAAAATAGTTCCCAAAGAAATGCAAAACTTCTGGCCATAAGTCTTATTTAGCACGCGGCATTGTCAATTCATAGAAAATTTGCTTTGTTTTTCGCGTCTTAGATTCAGAGACAATGGCAAATGGAATATGGGTCAACATTTAATATCGTAACAATAATGTTTATAGTTTATAATTAAATCATGAAGAATCTCAACACTGACTGACTATTTGTTTGTTGTTTCTTGCGTTTTGTATTTTTTTTTTTTTGTAGTTTTTGTTTTATGGTCTTTTGACCAAACCCAGTTAGAAAATGATAATCACGCTGAAGATGGCAAAAAGAATTGTGAGAATGAATGAATGAAATGTTGCTAAACATATATAAATATATATACATATATGTATAGTTTAAATCAGCTGTATGACAATAAACAACCCAGTTTATAAACATCAACAAATATATGTATAATTTTCAACATACAGTTATATCATCAGAATTATGAAATTTTGTATTAAGAATTTTAAATTTAATAGATGGGATTATGGGATTATACATATGTATATATGATTATAAGCAATTTATAAACCATATGGTATAATTATTTAAAATACTTTTAAAAGAGTTTTCAATGGGCTTTTGTTAATATACAGTAGAGTCTAAAAGTAGAATTAAATATTTGAAAAGTTATATAAAAAAAGTTTTTCTATTATTTTGTAATTAGAAAACGACGTCTAGATGAACATTTTCATGAAGTTTCTTACTTGAAATTTGCTAAAAAGAAATCCTAAAACTTTTTATTATACATATTAAATTCTTTTTCTATCTAACATAAAGTGAGCTTTTAAACATTTTTTTGTGTTAGGCGGGTTCCACTGTAGCATTAGAAGACACATGATTTGGTGACAGTCTCTTAAGATCTTATCACTTTGACTAACTTTTAATGAGGTGCCACTGCCCAAGACCGAGCCCAAGACCGAGCCCAAGACCAAGTCCAAGATCAAGCCAAGGCAGATGATGTCTCATATCTATCTCTCTCCCTCTAATCGTATCTTTCTCTCTATCTCTAACTAGATTGTCAAGAGTGTGTGAAAGATTAGCGGTAATATGACAGTCTGTCGTCGCCCGTTAGATGTTGCTTTTGTTACTTTTCTTCTTCTTCTTGTGTGTGTGTGTGTTTTTAGTTTCTTTTTTTAACTAAGCAAAGAATCTTTTAGCAACTGAATTTTAATTAGTTGCATAATTTATGGGCTAACTATAGTAAAAATGGGACACTAGGTTTTGCATAAATATATGCAAATTGTTATCGAATGTCATAATAATGTAGAAAATAGTAAGAAAAAAAATATATATAAAAATATTATTTCTCTCGTTTTTTTTTTCCTTTTATCAATGCAGACCAACTGGCAATTTGCCACCAAATTATGGACCCCAACAGCCTCCCAGTCAGATCAGCGGTTTGCCACCAGTGCCGCCACAGCAGGTGCAGCAATCAACGCAACAGAATCTCTCTGTGGTTGGTCCAGGTCATGGGCCCCAAAATGGTTTGGCCGTGGCCATGGCCACACCAGCTCCACGAGTCTTCAAGGAGCTTGCTCAACAGCCCAGCAACAATAATAATAACAACAACAATAACAAGGGATTGGGGATAATTGGTTCGCTGCATAATAAACCATTGCTGACCAGTCCCGGTCTGGGTGGTGGTGCTCCTCTACAAATGACACCTTCTGTGGCCAAAGCGGTAATACCACAGCGGGCTGTGTCTGGACCAGCTCGTCTTACCGTCCAGAGCACTCCAGTAAAATCACAACCACCGCAATTAAGCGGAAGTCTGAGTCAGTCATCACCTGGACATGGTCGTCCTCCCACATTGGGGATACCGACAGCAGGAGCTGTTCCAACTCCAGCGCGTACACATCAGCATGATCAGCAATTTCGGGCACTGCATCGAGTGCAGGAGTGTCACAGTTCCTCGGATGAGAATAGAAGTTCGGGTCATGCCAGCATGTCGGATACGGGTGGGCATAGCTCTTCGCCTGCGGGTGGCATGACATTGGGTCCTTTGCCCGAGGATCGTTTGGCTGCTGGTGTTACTAATCGGAGTACACGTTCGCGACGACATCGGGGCATTGGTCTACAAAATGGTGGTGGTGCTGGCGGTGGTGGTGGTGGTGCTGGTGGTAAAGCTCCCTGGACAGGAACTGGACTGGAGGATATCAAATTGGCCATGTTAACCCTGCGCTCCCAGACAAGTAGCAGCACATACAGCAGCCTAAGTGCCGGTTCAGAGAGTTCAGAGCCAGCCAGACGTTTGGGGCGTTATTCATCCCTGGAGACAGTTATCACTAGCACCAGTGCAGATGAATTTGTATGGGTGGATTCTCACAATCGTCTTGTGGAACTCCAACATCCGCCATGGAGTCAACAGTGCATTATGCGAGTCCTAAGAAATGGCCGATGCAAACAACAAGCCGAGCATATAGCTGTGGAGGTCATTTCACGTCTCGGCTATCTTCTTCAAAGAGCTCTGGTTAGGATTGCACGAGAGATTCAACGTTTCTCATCGGGTTTGGGACTCTGCTCCAAACAGGAAGTGGCCGGTGCCTTTAAGGTGGTTCTCTGCTCAAGTCTGGCTGATTCCTGTACAAAGGCCTGCCTTAGATCGGCCGCCATGTTTGCTGTTCCAGGCGAGAGTGCCCTTAAGCAGAGCAAATCTTCACGTGCTGGCCTTCAATTGTCCGTGGGACGATTCTATCGTTGGATGACAGATGCTCGTCTTGGAAAATTTATACATGAATATGCCGCTGTCTATCTATGTGCTGGCATTGAGAATCTTCTCGAAGAGATTATGCTGCAATGCAACAATGGGAGTACAGCAGCTGCCCTCGATCAAAGCATTGCAAATTCTGGTGACATTTGGGGTCTATTACAGCCATTTGCTCATCTTAATGCTGGACGTGTCGCTTCTGGGGCCTTGACCATGCCCAGATGGGCCAGTGCCTCATCCCTGGCCACCTGTGTGGGTAGCATAAGAGAGCTGAAAGAGAAGGCATTGCGCACTCAACAAGAATTTCAATTATCAGCCGCTCTCTCAGGATCGGCCCTGGCTGCACTCTTTTATTTCATGCGATGCTCTCAATTGGAACATACAGAAATTATGGCCACTCAAAGCACAACAGCTGGTCAGGCAACTACACATGCTCCAGCTAATTCCCATACCGGTTCACATGTCCAAGAATTATGCTATGAACGCGCCTATGTGGTCCTTCCACCTCTGGCCGAATGGTTGCGTGTGGCCTCGTCACATGCGGAGCATCGAAGTGCCTTAATGATCGACAAGGATGATGTAATGCAAGCGGCGCGCCTTTTATTGCCTGGTGTCGATTGTCCCATACGCCCGGTGGCCCATGATGAGGAACTGCCCACCAAAAAGACACACTTTAATACTCCGAGCAGTTCAAATGGCTCTGTCACAGGTACCGGCAGTAGTTGTAGTAGTTCACCGATTGTAACCAGCATGGGCATTGGTGAAGATACTTCGGAATGGGGACGACGTGCCACCATAGCTGTGGCTTTCAAGGTAAGTTTTTGGGAAGACTTTGGCAAAAGTCTTATCTTTAATTTTTTTTCCTTCTTTTTTATTTAATTAGCTTTTGCTCACTGGCCGTGCCGAATTACTGGCACAAGCTGCCCAGCTCCTGCCACCGACAACACGTTATGATACCCAAAATAGTGCTGGTTTGACTGCTCTTATGATTGCCAGCATACGCAATGATGAAGTTGCTCTTCATGCTCTACTCGATGCTGGTTGTGATCCAAATATTGAAGTACCATCAGCGGGTACTACCGGTTATCCATCAATTCAATCGGACACACAACATTGGACTGCATTGAGTTTTGCTGCCAGTCGTGCCAATTATGTGGCACTGAGAATACTTTTGGAACGTGGTGGCAAGGTGGAGGGTGGGGCACGTTCAAGTGAAGAGAAATGTACATTAACTCCCCTTCAATTGGCCGCTGGTACTGGCAATTTGGAAATTGTGGCACTATTGTTGGCTCATGGAGCCAATGGCTTTCTATCTACACAGCAAAAGGATTCGTTATGTTTTGCGGGATCTGCACAGAAGGGTTGCTTCTGTGCCATATCAGTGGCGGCTGCCCATGGTCATCGTTCATGTTTACGCAAAATGTTGGCTCATCCAGTTTCACCAGGCAATCGGGATGTTCTATCCCTTGAGGAGATGCTAGCCGAGGGCGATGTTGGTGGAGTTCGTGGTGGTGGTGTCGGTGGTGCTGCTGTTGGTAATACATCCAATGGCAATGGGAGTAGTGAGGATCTGTTACCTTTATTAAATAAAACACAGATTAAGAGACTGCAGGAGGCCATGTATCATAGCGCTGAAAATAATCATTTGGGTGAGTCGAATCGAAACTCTAATTTGTTTATAGTTTAATTCACTTTAAAAGATTGCCATATAACGGTAATTTCAGTTATATATATATATATATATATATATATATATACATATATATACATACACCAACTAATTTATAACATACATATAACATTAAACTTAATGAATGCGTCATTAGCGAATCCTAAACGTAATCATAATCAATTTTAGATGACAGATCATGATTACGTTCATTTTTTATGAAGACCTTTTCTTGAATGAACCGAAATGAGTGATTTTATATAGCCAGTTGGCATATGGTATTCTACTTGACTTTAACGATATTTAATCTCAAAAGTAATATCATCATCATGATATAAATAAACGAGCCAAGTACTTAGCTCTCTCATTTTTTATACTCTAGCAAAAAGAGTATATTAAGCCAGAAGGAACCATGCCCGATTATATAAAATATATAGTACATATGTATATATTCTTGATCTGCACAATGATCTGATTTGATATATAAATGTTCGTCTATCTGGTTGAATTTACGCATTCGAATCCCTCATTTTTAAAACAATCTTAATAATAACACTAATTTTTCCACGACAGGATCAGAAGACTATATCATATGGCTTACTTTGTTATATTTTACAATATTGTTAGTTTTTATACATATTTGAATGACACCAGTTTAATTAAAATCACTCGACTATATTATATAGCTGTCATACAAACGATTGGTCGAGCTTTACATTAATAGATTTATTGTTGTTTAAGCCATTGTCCCGAAATTTGGTATTTGTAAGCTTAACATTTATATTAATATCTGTACTAAATTTCATTAAAATCGGTAGACTATAACACATAGTTTTTTTAAAAAAAAAAAGATCGGTTCAAAAAATATATGTTTATTATAACTAACTTTTTGTTTCTTGAGCTTACTTTGGATTTTTTGAAATGTTATCCAAATCGGTTGACTATATCTTATAGATAGCATACAAATTTCTAATAAATTTTGTTTAGCAAAATGAAAAATTTACAAGGGTATAAAAACTTCGGCGCGGCCAAAGTTAGCGTGGCCTTCTAGTTAATTTTTATTTTAAAAATGTTATAAACAAAATTTATGGCCTTTGGTAATTAATTTCACAATTTTATTTCAAATTAAAATGTTATTCACTCACTCAATCAGATATAACAATTGAACTGCGAAAACTTGGCGTTCCCTGGACCCTTCACTGCTGGATGCACGCCCTCTCTGCTGCCCATGAACTAAGATTGGATGCGGTCATTGATCAATTGCTGCAGGATTTCCTGCAAGTCTGTCCCGATGATTATAGTGCACAATTTGTTAGCGAATGTCTGCCGTTATTATTTAATATATTTCGTAATAAAAATGAGGGTACCACATTGCTATTGGCGGATATATTTGCCACCTGCTTTGGCTGGGAGACTCTAATGCCACTTAAAGAGCAACCACAATTACAACCGGTTCAGGGCTCACGCATTGATCCCAAATTTGTAAACAATCCGGAACTAAGTGATGTGACTTTCAGGTGAGGGAAAAAAAACAAGGCAATTGTTATAACAAAATTAAATTAAGTTAATAATATACATTTATTTAATATAGGGTCGAGGGCAAAATCTTTTATGGCCATAAGATTGTCTTGGTGACTGCATCACCGCGTTTCCAAAGCATGCTTAGCTCCAAGCTAAGTGATGCCAATACAACGCCAACTGTACAGATCAATGATATACGATATCATATATTCCAATTAGTTATGCAGTATCTATATAGTGGCGGTTGCAGCTCACTGGATGTGACCCACGGCGATGTCCTGGAATTAATGGCAGCAGCCAGTTTCTTTCAATTGGAAGGACTTTTACGCTACACAGAGGCACGCTGCTCTGAAATGGTCGATGTGGACAATGTGGTAGCCATGTATATACATGCCAAGGTATAAACTGTTCAAATCCATTAATTATATACATATATAATATATTTAATGTCTTATGTCTTTAATATTAGGTCTACAATGCTCATCATTTGTTGGAGTATTGTCAATGTTTTCTACTCCAAAATATGGTTGCCCTTCTTACCTATGACGATTCAGTTAAGCGTTTGTTATTCGCCAAGAAGATACCAAATCATGATGTCCTTGCCGGTCTCCTCCAGACCCTTCAGACCCGTCTCAAGACCCGTAAACCCAATGCCAACTCCTATCGTTCACCACCGGCCACGCCCGTGAAAAAATAATAGTTAGAGTATAGAACTCGTTTCATATTTATTGCATTGTTTTAATTTAATCTTTGAGCTTGTATTATACATACTATACTTATATATAAACTGATAAATATAATCCCAAAAAACATAATTAACTATCCCCCTTCCCCAGTTCCCGTCTCGTAACCAGATTTAGTTGTATTTAATTTTTTTTTTTTTATTGTTCAGTGCACTGTTAACTTATACGAACCCAAGGACTAAAACTTATATATATATATATATATGTATATACATATACGAGTATACTTATATATATGTATATATAAATGCATATATAAACTTATATTATATATATCCTGTAGCTATTATTTTGTAGTTGAAATTGTTTCTGCATTAAACAAAGAAAAAAAATTAAATCAAATTTGTTTAAAATGGAGAAAATATTTTAGAGTCAAAACTTTTACTCAAATCACCTATATAGATAATGCGTTTATTCAGTTTAATTTAAAAAGGATTATTAACCATTATCTTTAAGATATTTTGGTCAAAAAACTATTTAAATTTTTTAACAAAAGAAAATTGCATCAGGTGGTGCTTGTGCAAAGTATTGTAAATGATAAAATTATAAAAAAAAAAATATAGAAAAGAATTATAGTTCTAAAAATTTATACACTTGAAAATTACTTGTGGAATACAAATGAAAATTTCGACTTTGATAGGCAAGTTTTCTCGATCGATAAGCATTTTAAAAAATTTAACTTAATATTGTTTTCAAAACCTGAAAACTTTTCATATTGGAAAAAAAAATCCTTAAACCTTCAAAAATTACATATATGTATATATTGTTGGTAGAAATTTTGTTTTAAAAACCAGATTTAAATTAGTATAATTAGAATCAATCAATATTAATTGATGCTAAAAAGATTATTATCCCAATTCGAAAAATAATTATAACAAACATTTTGTCCTTTATCAGTTCAGCAAATTGTATGCAATTGTTTATTTAATTAAACCTTTGGTGGTTTAGCATATTCCAAATCTGGTTGAGGGACTATCTCACTAACTTGTTTAGCAGCCACAGATATCTGGGGCAATATGTCACCACCTTCGGGAACAAAACCATGGTCATCGGCCTTATAGGTGACAGTGATCTCTTTGCCATTTGAATCAAAATATGTATAGGATCCACTTATTTCCAGATATTCATTATCGGTGCCAGCATTTCTAACAACACCCTCTTCGCGACGATGTGTGCCATCCTCTCCATGATAATAGAAATTATAGGAGCCATCCTCATGCTTTTCATTCTGCGAATCCAATATGGCCACTGGTGGATGAGAAGTTGTTGAACTATGCTCCACTGGTGCAGCCCAAATGCCAACCAGGCAAATGACAAACAGTGCAAGAAGCTATCCGAAAAAAATTCAAATAATGAGTGAAGTAATCCTTTTTAAGTTGTCCAAAATGTGTTCCTGCATATGACTAAAATTTATATACTTACGATTCTGAACATGTTGCTGTTGTTCTTAGTTTGGGAACTGAGCTCGATTTGAGTTTCGATTGCATTAACCAGACCTTTTATACATATTGGCTAAAACCACAATATGTATATAAAAAAAAAAAACAAAATAATAATAATAAAAAAAAAGGCGAACCATTGCCGGCTCTTCCCGGTTATTGACATATATGAAATTGCATATTTACTTGAAACCCGTTCTAAGAATTAATTAAAGAACGCTCCAGCTTCCAATTTCAAGCTGCAATTTGCGCCTTTTAATTTATGCCATACCAAAAAAAAAAATAAAATAAAATATATATATACATATATAAAAAAGCAACAACAAAATTGAAACTCATCTGGTTGAAACTGTTGTTTCTTATATTTTTGCACCCACACTCAGAGAAATACCAATTAATTACATTTTATACCGGTTTGTTTTCCAAAAATAATGTAATTGAGTTTATTTTTATACAAAGTTTCTCCTTAAGTATATTAACTAAACTTTGGTCAAGTGAATTTTAATTAAAAACTGTTTCAGGATAAGAGCAAAATTCATTTTTTAAATGAGAACGGATGTACTTAAATTGTTATTATTTTTTCCGTTTCTCCGAGTGCAACATCATTATACTCGTAATCATAATCATTATCATCTTCAGAAGCATCGAAATCAGCATTCCAGACATTTTGTTTATTTTACGCTTAACGCCATGTAAGATGCGGTTGGCCGGCATTTCTCGGCATTTGACTGCACTCAACAATGCATACCTACTCAATATAGATTCGATTTTTCTCGAACATGGCAAGATTTTGATTTCTCATTTGCAATTGTTTACACGAACCAAAAAAAGAAACTATACAAAAACATTGAAAGATTGAAAGAAGAACCAAACCAAACACCCCTCATTCTTTGTACATATTTACCGCCTTCCCCCTGCAAAACCACCTCCCCATACCTCATCCCCATAATCATCATCCTCACCTACATAATACAACCCATACGATCACTCTCGGCATCGCCCTCGTCCGGGTGTACCCTCTTGTGTTATTTTTGGCTCTAAATATTCTCCAGGCTGGCCATATAGTCAGCACGTATGTATGTATGTATGTATGTATATTTCATATTCATTCTATATAGGGAGGCAACCAAGCACATGGATACCTACTTAAAGGTGCCACATGCGCACCGATCCAATACGATTTCGATTTGGTTTCTTGGCTTTTTGTTTATGCAACAATAAATTTTACATTTAATTTTCATTTCATTAGAAATGCCTTCGATTTGGTTGTGGATTTCGAATTGGTTTTTTCTTTCCTTCCTCTCATTTTTTTTTTTTTAATTTTCCAATTGAGTTGTACGGTTTGAATTTCGATTTGCATTCGATTTTGAATTTCGATTCGCTCGGTTTCGGTTGGCTCAAAGTAATTTGTGAAATTTCTCCATGTAGCAACTAAACTATGCACAAGTATAAAGGCTAAAAATAATTTAGTTATTAGGCAATATTCGTTTAGAATTTTGATTAGCGGAAATTTTAGATATTAATTGCATTCGCATTTGTTTGTTTTATATTATTTGTTATTTTCATGGGTTTTTTTTTTCTTTTTGCTTCATTTACGTTATAATTAATTATGAAATTTAAAGTATATTGAACATATTGCCCAAATACCTTGAAGTAGTATCCACTCGTATCACATGTTCGCAGTGATTCATTTTTCTTTTCTATATAGTACAATAATTTTCAATATATGTATATACATACATACATACATCTGTGTATATAAATATTTATATAAAATTTGTTGAAAGAAATTTTGAGTATTCAAAAATTTATTCAAATTACATTATATTGTATTGATTTTATTTAATATATAAATTATAATAGAAACAAAATTAAAGTTATTTTTAAACCAAAGGATCCTTGCAGATCGGAGATAGTGGCAAGGAAAATATGGCAATCCTATCTGAACAGAAAATTATATTCTCAACTCCCTAATGGAGTTAGTTCTAATATGGAATATGCAATAAAATAAAATAGTATTTAGCAACTCTACAATTCAAAATGCATCGTTTAATATAAAGAATATAATAAAACAGAATTAGGTTTTCGTTTCTAAATTCATCTATATCTAAGAATACTGTTAAATTTTTCATATTAGATACATTTTCGTCAGTTACCTTATGTGAATTATATCTAAATATATGAATTAGTGTGGAACTGTTCTAGAAATTGTGAAATTTATTGATTCTCAGCATCGATTTATGTATATGTATTAAACATACTCTTAAGATTGTTTAGAAATAGTTGAATTATACTTGTATTTTGTCTAACATAAACAAACAGTTTCAACTAAATTTATGGGAAACATTCAAATGTTTATGTTAGATTCATATTTATAGATATTCAAAAACTCTCCCCATGCTATTTCCATTTTCAAGTTTTTACGTATTTTGGGGTTTTTATTCTTAAAATTATACAGCTCTGAACAACCTAGACGATATGACATATTGTATATATATACTTATAAATATATATATGTATATGAATACAGTATATATACATATAAATCTAAATAATTGTAGGGGAAGTTCTATGATAATATATCTAAATGTGGCATAAAATTAGTTTGCATGCATCGTTTATGTTGTGGTCTTTGATTAAGATTAGATGGATAAGTTTTGCATTTGATATAAATATATATATGTATATGTATTATATATACTTACTGACTATATATACTTACTTGAGAAAGTAATAATAGTAGTTAAATTTGTTGAATAAACTCATAGTAAATACGCCTTTTTCCCTTTCCTGTCGTTAGTTGAATAAAACGCCAGTAAGCGGAAAAAGACAAATCGACTAGAATTTTTATATATATGTATATATAAATATATACTATGTATATATCTACATATATACAGATATATGTATACTTTAAGATTAGGATGAAAAAAAACACATGCCACAATTTTGTTGTTATAGTTGTTGTTGCTGTAGTTCGTTGCTGTTATTGTTGGTATTTGGCTTTTTATATCTGTTCTGTTTCATTTTTTTTTTTTATTTGAGTTTCTCTTTGGTTTTTGGGTGTTGGCATCTTTGATTTCTCATTTGAGAATTGAATTAATTTAATTTGCTTCGATTGATTTATGGACTGATGTATCTGGAAAACTGTGCCATGTGGAGGCTGCTACTATTGCTCCTACTTTTTCTATTGCAATCTGTTGTTCGAGAATAATGAGAGCAACAGCAAGTTTTGGGACCAGAGACAGAGAGCTCAGAAAATTACACATGCCATATAAAAATAGTTTTATTTTTATATTTTTGTGCTGGTTTGGTTTTCGTTTACTTTTTTTTTTTATTTTTTTTTTTAAATTTTTTTATGGACTTCCCCCGTGCTGATGATGCTCAATGCTGAATACTGTTGCTGATGATGATGTTGATGGCATCTGCCAATGCACACAGCTGTCTTCCTATGACACAAATTTCCACATATATATATATATATATAATATATCTATTCATATATATTAAATAGATCTGCGAACAGATATCTGGTCAAGGAAGTTGTAAGCTAGCAGAAGCAAGACCTATTAAATTATAATTTGTTTCTTTGGCTCCTCTCCTGGCTAAAGACAAAGACCGCGAAAATGCCAAAAAAAAAACCGAAAATTGGCAAGAGACGGCGGGTGGCTTTGGTAGTGTATGCTTATGGTGGCTAGAAGGGGAGTAAACAAAAATGACGACATGCCAAATGAAACGAACAAAAACGCAAAAAACCATAAAAACTACACTGAACCAAAAAAAAAAACAAAACATTTAATAGAACTTACTATACTATATAATACTATATAATTCTAGTTGCTTATTTTAGTTTCAATATTCTTGCGAAATTTCAAGCTTGTTTAAAAACTATGAAACTGAGTTTTATACCAAAAAAAACAATATATTTGGTTGTTCCATCTAAAGTGAAAGCATTTTAAAATAGGACACTGATATTAATAAAAGGATATGACCCTATTAACTTATCGATCAAAGATATCTACAAAAATGCATATATCCTTTTACTCTTACTCTTTTACCTTTAAATAAAACAAAATCTAGCTACAGAATTTAAATATTTCCAATAATTAAAAATTAGTTTTAAATAAAAATTAAAATAGTTTTCAAGGTCAACAGTTAAAGTAATGAATACAATTTAGTGAACCAAATTTTTAGTTATATGAAGTTTTTTTTGCTTTTTACTTGTATCCTTGTTTTCTATTTTTCCAGTGTATATATACCTTATAAATATATGCATATATGTGATAAATAAATAAAAATGAAAATTATGAAAAACAGGCGGGTAGGCAGCAGTCCGCAGGCAGCACAGCCAAAACAGACACAAGTGGATTTTTGGATTTTTAACTATATTTTTAGCCATAGGCAAAATATATATGAAAAACAGGAAAATTCGAAATGAAATATTGGAAAGCATATGGGTGTGTGTGTGTGTTTGTGTCTGTTTGTGTGTGAGTGTGGGTGGTGACTTGGCAACAGTTGGAAAAATAACGCCCACTTCCGCAAATCGAAAAAAAAATCAAATTTGAAAAAATTAAAAAAAGTAACAAATTGAATTTATCGAAAGTTAAAACCAATATGGAATAGAAGCTCCATTTTAACACCAGAACACCCAAAAACAACAAAAAAAAATGAAGACAAGGAATTAGGAAAATTTTTCCATATACTTGAAATATATTCCTTTGAAATACTTTGATTTCCTTTTATTTCTTTTTGGATTTCTTGATCGAATTTAAAAACTGTTTCTTTTTTAATTTTTTTGTAAGTTTTTGGTAGTTTAATTTAGTTGTTCCGCCGTATTTTGTAAATTATGTACCGTACACGCTGACGCTTCGCGACGCACTGCACCTACGCTCCAAAATTTTGAAAACTCAAAGACATTTGAAAAATTCTATTCATGAAATGAACATTTTCTTTTTTCTTTTCTATATAGAGAGACAAGACGGTGGCTGGTATTAAGTGTGAGTGGGATGGGGATAGTTGTTGAGAGCAGGAGCATATACCAATGAGTACGGCAATTTATGTGTGTAAAGCAGATGGGCAGCTCCCCACCCACACACAAATACTAATGCATATACACATACACACACACACACACACAGACACAAGTAAAACGTTTCCCGTTTAGAAATTGTTTCTAAAAACGGAAAAAATAGCTTATTAGAGTGTGAGATGTGAGTATGAGGATGTAGATGGAGATGAGGATGAGAATATGATCGGAAGGGGAGGGGTTTGAAGGGGAAAATTTAGAGATTGGCCATTGGAGAGTAGGTGTGGCATGGACTGCAGCAGTTCACGTCAAAGTTCACGAGGCCTGCACTCTGAATTTGATTATAAGGCAAAAAGGAAATTCTATGATGATCGTTGTTTAGTCTAAACATTGCCTATAGCCACACCCAGTCATCCGAATGAAAAATAAACATAAACTATGAAAAATTTAGTACTAAAGAAACGAATACTACCGAACTATTCCTGCTCTTGGCAAATTGGATTATACTAAACTATATAATCGATATTAATTTTTTTATTTTCTAAAGATTTTTTCTAACATCAATTATACTTCAATGTTGCTTTAATAGTCGTTGAAATTTGATAAAACTATTGATATTTATTAAGAAATATTTAGTTCATAGGAAACAAGTTTAATGACAAAAAATTACATTTCTTTCTAAATTACTTTTGATAAACAAGCAAAAACTAAAGATTTCAATGACATTTACTAGCAAAACAATTCAATTATTTTGTATTAAAAATGTACCGTTTGTCATTAAAGTAGCATAGAAAAATTTCAATAATATTTTCCATCGAAATATCACAGATTATAAAGATTAAAATAAATTTTAACATACCCAATCCGAAAGCCTATACTTTGCAAAATCAATGTACCTGTTGGCAAAGGGTATTAGAAAAAAAAAAGAAACGAGAAGAATGCAAGAAATATCGAAATGCTTGCTTGAAAAACGAATGTTCTTTTTTTTTGTACTTTTTCTTTTTTTTTTGTTTTATTCTCTAAACATTCCTGATGTTTATGTTTTTCTTTTCGTTTTCGTCTTCAGTTTTTTCCATTTTTTTCTTTATGTTTTTTTTTTTTTGTTGTGTTTCTCGGTTCAGTTGGAAAATTCGAAAACGCTTAGTTTTAGTCAGCTCCGGCTCCCCGTTTCCATTTAACTTTCTCTCACATTGTAAACATTTCACTTGACGCGTTGCTAAATTTAACAATTCGCCCTCACAAAATAGGCAAATAAATTACGGAAATAAACAAAAAACCAAAAAAAAAAGGGTAAAGTGAACAAAAAGGATGGGGTTATTGATGTGGGGGGTGAGAAGATAAGAAGTTACCTGCTCGTTGAGTTGCGGTTTTCTTTTATCGCTGGGGGATTTCAAAAGAAGAACTATAAAACCATTACTTATAAACAATTGAATGCATAATCCAACCTCAAATATTTTCAAATATTGACTATATATTGCATATACATATGTAGATAGTTATACATACAGAATTTTTGATCAGGTTTACATAGATTTTTTAGTAATTCAGTATTTTCTACTAACATAAGTTAACTCATTTAGCATTAAACTTGAACAAATTTTTCTGTTTTAATATAAAAAATGGAGACAATAATTGAGGAAATCGATAAACAGAGTGAAGGAGTTAAAATGGATGGCCCTAAGTCACAACTCGAAGCTATGGATGATATTATCACCCACATTTGTAGTCGACTTAAAATCATTGCTGTCGACGTGGATAGAGTGCTGCGGGCAAAAGAGCTCCTCGGATCGATGCAGCGACGAAAAACCTTTTTCGCCTTGTTGGGTCAGGATGATGATGGTAGCTTTTTCAAGAGTCAAACTGATTTGCAGCGTTTGGCATCAAAACCAGATTTGTCATATTTGGATGATACCCTTTACTATGAGGAGATGGAAGGAGAAGAGGATTCGAGTGAAGATATCGCTCTACTACACTTTGAAGAGGATCGTTGGCATAAATATTTTAAGGGTTTCCAAATAATAAGCGCTACATGTGATGCAAATATAAATGAGAATAGCAAGTGTATAGAGTTGTCCACCATAAATCCATGTGATCAGAACTTGAAAACCTTTTTACGTATGTATTTATATAATTTACATGAGACATAAAAGATTAAATTGAATTTTATTACATAGTTTTTAGGTATACATATATTATTATCTTTCAAAATATTAATCTATTTTTTATAAAAGTTTCTTAATATTTCTAAAATTTCTCTTAGATTGTGGTGTTCGTTGCTTTCTTTTGGATTTGTTTATCGGCTCTCAAGCGGATAATCAAGCCTTGATTGTGCATTTACGCGAAGCTGAGATTAGTGTGTCCAAAGAATATGGTTTTCCAGTTGTATCCACCATTTGTGTAAAACTATCGCCACGCTATCAATATACTGGCTACTTGAGTAAAAAGATCGAGATCGAAAATCCAAATGGTGTCGAGTTAAAAAAGGGACAAAAAATCATGTTGACAGTTGATCGCGAATACTCAAATGCGTCAACGCCTTTCCTGATATATGTGAATGCTCGTTTCCTTTTGGGTGAAGTTGAGATTTTTGATTTTATCCTTATTGGTGAGCAAATACAATTAATGGTATTATCCGCTGAACGAGATCATTTATGTTGCTGTGTGGCACGTAGTGGCATACTAAAATCATATATGCCTGTCCTGTTCCCCGCACGTTGTAGTAAATTTCGTGTATCCTATGAAGAGCTAGAGGATCTAACCTTTGCCCGTGAGGTGGGCATCAATGTGGTTATCTCGAATATTATTGGAACTATCAAGTATATTGATAATTTGGAACAGGTAATGTCCGACCTGCAATGTGATCATCTGAAAATGTTTGCTCGTGTGGTGATCAATGAAATTCAGGGCTGTGATGGTGAGCTAAATTGGGCCATTCAACGTTATGATGGATTCTTAATGGAGCTAGCAGAACCAACAATAGTGCCGGATATAATGCATCTTTGTCCCAATGCTGAGTGCTTTATACAAATGGCCTATGCATCAAAGAAGCCCATTATATTTGATCCATTATATATAAGCGAACAGAAAATTCGTATAGATCCTTCCCATTATTACTATACCTTCTATTATCCGGATAAATATCTGGTTAAATGCCAGCACTCGCAAGAGTTTTCCTATTTCCGACTACTACAGGAGGCCATATTTGATCAGATAACACCGGTGGCCCTTAGCAAGGAGCCATATTGTGATTGTTCACATACCGGAGTCGATAGTCTGGCCAGGGCCATTGTTACCGCTTCGGTTGAATGTCATGCAGTGGCCATTATTGTTTGTGGTGTCACCACACGTATGGTACAAAAAATTGCCCATTTTCGGCCATATGCTCCCATTATATTTGTCAGCCAAATGCGTTCCGCTGAGGATTATGTCTCACTATATTTTAATGTAACCATGCTATCATTTCGCACCACATGTTTCATTTCACATCGTCGGAATACCTTCAGAAAAGCTATCTATGGCCTGGCTTATTTGGCTGCCCGTAAAATTGTTAAACAAAATGATCAGGTGATTTTGGTATATAATTATGAAGCAGGCACCACATTTCCCGAAAAGTATCTCATCTATAAATTTGACAAAGTGCATTTTCCCAAGCATATGTGCAGCTCTATGTTTCCACTCGACGAACGAGTATTGGATAATATTGATTTTGTCTAATATGTTTTTCTCTCCCTTTCTCTCTCTCTTTATCTCTGTCAATTTCTGTAAATTTAAATTTTTATTATAAAATTTGGTGATTTTATTGCCGATTTAAAGTTACATTTTTGATACTTTTATTGTGTTTCGATTTTGGCTTTTTTTTTGTTTGTTTATAGATTATTGGGAATGTATGTAAGTGTTAGTGTTAAGCCTTCACAGTAGGTACATGCTTTAATAAACTATTTTAATTATATATATATATATATATGTATATGAAACAGATATATGTAGATACATACGTACATGGGTTTTCACACTATATCGAGCACATCTTGTCGAGGATATATGTATACAGCAATATACACAATCACATATATATATATACATGTATACCTATTCATATATAAACGATAACAATATTATTTCTAAATCTATGAGGACATTTGCACAAAATATAATTTCACTTATATAAGATTATAAACTTATATACAGCATTAGATTGATCGTTGCATAAAAAGCTATAACAATAACAGAATTTGTTTAACACTCCGATGTACTTTTTGGGTCTTCAGGGTGACTTTTGAAGGGCCTTCATGGTAACATGCTCATAGGCAGCCTTAAGTGTGGTATAACAATAGCCAGCCATGCCATTCATTTCATCTTGAAAATTGGGCCCACCGGTTAGATCATCAAGAAGTGCCAGTTCAGCGCCCAAATGGGGTACAGCTGCACGAAGCATCGTCAACATGGTAAGGGGTATCATATTATCTGCATTTAGCTGAGCTGCATTAGCTATAAAATAAAATACAATATGAAAGGATTATGTGATTAGGTTAAATAGTAATAGTAACTTACATGCCATAGCATGCTCATAGGCCTCGGTAAGCAGCTGCATGCTGCGCTGTATCACAGTTAACATATCCTGGGGACTAAACTTCTCCTGCAATTGCTTCAACATTTGAACAGACTCTTCAAAATGTGGATCCAGCATTACAGCATTGAGAAAACTAATTAAACGAAAATTTATATAGAACATACAATTATTGAAATATATATATATATATATATATATATATATATATATATATATATATATAACATTACCTGTCATGACCCATCAGATTGACCAGCTCTTCATCTTTTAATTTCTCAGCGTGATTTAAATTTTGTCTATATATTTCATCTTTGCGACTATATTTATTGGCATACAGAACAAAAAGCGTTGAGTAAATGCCCTCGGATAGCACCAGAGGATAAAGCAAAGTAATGTGAGAGATCACTTCTCTACTGCCATCAAGATGGCAATAATCTTCGGGTAAAGCTGGAAACATTTTACGGACAAAACGATAAATGCGCCGTGAAATTGATTCCCATTCGCGCATTGCCTGTTTGGCTAGTATCGGTGTCGGTTTGACCTTCCAATAGCCATATGAGTAATGAAAACAATTGGCAATTCGCTCGTTTAAGGCATATAGAGGATGATAGCGATCCTTAAAGGCTTGTTCAAGATACGACCGTATGGACGAGACATCTTGTTCGGTTAGAGTGGTAGCCATGCCAAAGCTTGGCACCTGCTCTAACATTACACCACTTGATGTGGTTGTTGTTGAGGTAATCGAGCAGTTACTATTATTGATATGCTTCAAAATGCTGTTATTATTATTATTATTTGTCGAAATGCTAGAGCTATCTGGATCACCATTAAAACTGCTATGCAGGAGACTCTGATCAAACTGAAAGCTAACCAAACTGCTTGTATCCAAATCTGTCACTGCACTATTATTGTGTCCCATGGAGAGTAAACTATCGGCGCGCTCTAAATTGCCACCCTTCTGACTACTTAGTGTCTCTTGTGAGTGTATACGACGCGGTGGTGAGGTAAGAAAATCAAGAACAGATGCCGATAACTGCTTAGTAGTGGTGGTGGTGGTAGTTGTGCTAGTATTGCCAGTTGTTGTATTCATCACTGGCGATGGTGATGGTGATTTTTGCCGCAACGGTAAACTGAGCAAAATATTATTAAAATAATTGCCCGGCTTTGTGCTTTCGCGTGCCCGTTGTTTGCTCATATATACGGCAATACAGCTCCACCATTGTGATGTTCTTAAATGGATTTTAGCAGGCTTCTTCAATGAGCCCAGGGATGATGATGATGCCAATAAACTAGAGCTGGTTGAGACCGCACAATTAGCTAAGTCTGATTCAAAATTATGGAATAGCGCACGCCATTTGCGATTATGGTCAACCTCTTGACGTCCCAAGGAACTGAACCAAAAAGAAAGAGAAAGACAAAATTGATTTTCTTCTTTGTTTTTATGACAATTCAATTTACCTGGGATACTTGGGAAATCGTCGATTTAATACCAATTCGCCAGTCTGTATTCTCACTGTCTCCCAAGTGCCACTGAGATGGCCGAACATCTTATTGCCAATTAGTTCATAGCTATCATCGCTATCCTCGCCATTGCTGACTCCAACTGTAGATGAACTGCCAGAGTCCCCTGTGGGCATAAAATACTCGCCACGGCCATTTGGTCCCTGCAGTGTCAATTCACCCTCGTAATAGTAATCGTTTTCAAATACAGCCACTCCATTGCTAGTTAAATCATCGTTTGCAAAAACACCCTCGAAGTAATCTCCGCGATTTGTAATACAACAACCAATTCCTGAACGTTTATTATCCACAAACATGCCCATATATTTATCGCCACTGATCAGATCCTCCATAACACCATAGCCTGTCCGCGTATTGGTTT
This sequence comes from Drosophila emarginata, assembly GCA_037075365.1. Taxonomy (NCBI): domain Eukaryota; kingdom Metazoa; phylum Arthropoda; class Insecta; order Diptera; family Drosophilidae; genus Drosophila; species Drosophila emarginata. The sequence goes on along the minus strand of JBAMCD010000014.1, from coordinate 1,304,328 downwards.
GATATTCACCAACATAGATGTAACGATTATTCCGCATCATGCCATGGCCATGGTAAAGACCCTCGCAGAAATTTCCTTCGTATACTTCACTGTCGTGTATCCCCTGGCCATGTAGCTCATATATACCACGTCCATGAAACCTTCCACCTTTAAATTGACCCACATAGAGGCCAGTTGATGGTTGAACCATTTTACCATAACCTGTCAATGGAGAGAATTATATTAATATCTATTATTAAATGGAAATTATTTTCGTAATGGTCTCACCCTCAATGACTCCATCCTGGACTTCGCCACAGTAAACACTGCCATCGGGATACTCGAGATAGCAATTACCATGAAGAACACCCTTTCGCCATGTGCCGCAGGCCTTAACTTTTGCATATTTTGGATGATCTCGACTGAATTCGTATCCAGTGGATCGAGCACTGGGTACACGACTATTCATTGGTCTGCCCAAGGCGCTAACTATACTAGACTGTAACTGATCCAGCCACACTTTTCGCATCTCCTGCGTGCGTGTATTTACTAGAAAAGTCTTCTCTGGAGTGGTTATGCGCAATCCCAAATCACCCTCCGACCACACCCATACAGTGGACAACGGATATGAAAATAAACTGTTGCCAGCAACTTGGCAAAGGAAGTCAGAAAAGAGTATAAAACTATGGCTAGAAATACTGATTACAGTGGGGACCAATTTTAAAGGTACCAGAGCAGAGGTAAGTATGACACGGCGTTGTCTTCGACGGAATTGATTTATCTTTGGATTTCGATCATTGGTTGTCCAGAAATCTCTAGTATTCACTGCCAACTCTTCACTAATGCAACTCTGTCGAGCGAATTCCAACCAGGCCAAACGATGTTCTTGGTATTCCGATTGCGTTTTCACCAACAATTCCATAAACTGTATAAACAATTGATAGATGCTAAAGGGCTGTTTGAAGAGACGTATTACATAGCTCTCCTCATTGAGCTCTGGCAGAGGTGAGCCCAATGTTATAATGGAGGAAACTGCTTCGGCGAAACCATTAACTGCATAGACATCACAATACGAACGGATGTAGCCATCAAAGAGTTCCATATATTCCTTATAATAGCAAACGAAAAGCAAATCAGCAGCTTGAACAAAATCACCACGATAGAAACCCTCGAGAGAGTGTAATGTGGCAACCAGTAGACAAAGAATGCGCTCCCAGTTTAAAAGCAATTCTCCAAGCTTTGTCAATGCGTCCAGTGAAGATTGTCGTTGCCAGATGTGGAGAGTATTCACTGCCTGACGATGCTTGATCAGTAGCTGAAGCTGAGATTGCAAGTGCGATAGATAATAGTGATATTCTAAATGAAATTGGCGGCGATTCTGCAGTGTATATCCTCCTCTACTACAGAGCAGTAGACGTAACTGACGTGGCCAGGCAGCTCCTAATTGCAATTGTAGCAATGTTTGGGCATACGTACTCGACTGTTGCTGATGTCTACTTATGGGCGGTGGCTGCAGCGATTGTATTTGTCCCGCTGCATTGAGCAATAGTGTTTGATAATCTCCACAAGTAGCCTCCAAGGCGGTATGATGTTCCTTTGGTAAAGCGGTAGCCTGCTCTGCTATGGTTATCTCTGCAGGTGAACTTACATCCTCACTACCACCAAGTTGTGCATGCGAATTGAGGCCCCAATGATAGAGTCTACCATCGAGTGTACGGGCCACAGTATGCTCTAATCCTGCTGCAATACTGCATACACCAACACTTTCCAGTTTTTGCAATTTGGTAACATTTGATCGCTTTATGTGATCTCCTGTACCCAGAAGTCCATTATTTGAAGATCCAAAGGTAAATATTTGTGTATTGAGCAGTGCATAACCCTGATGAAGCAAATGCCTTGTATTGGCCGCCGAACTTCTTTCCGAGTTACTACTACTTAGGGATTTAATAGAAGCCCGATCATCATCGAATTCGTCTCCTTTACAGTGCAATTGTAACACATCATCGGCCATATTACAGGGAGCCACTAACATAACAAAATGCTCATCCCCAGCCACCAAGTCTAGAAGTTCTTTGCCCTCATCATAAAGTCGCATGTGTCGGGGCTGTGATTCAGCATTGAACACTTCACCACAACTGCCCATTACATAGGTATCTCCGCTGGAACTGACAAAGACCACACCCTGGGCCGAGCAACAGACGCGACGAATACATACACCTTCAGCTAAAAGTTCCAGGGGATCAAAGCTTAGAGTTTGCCATGCAGACGATACTGATGTGACAATGAATTGCCGCTGCACTCCACCATTGGTAAGCACCACAAATAGCTCCTGACTTCCACAGCAATAGTCCACATCTTCAATATCCGTTCGAATTAGTTGCAATTCCAGGATAGACCCTTTTGGCTGGGCCATGTACAAGCAGTGATCGGCTGTAAGCAAGACAAGGCTTCCTCCTTCAATTTCTGATTCATTTCCTTTCGCAGATTTTCCTTCAACACCAATCCAGCATAGTCTTAATGCGGGCGTGCGAGTCAACGGGGGAAGGCCTTTCCAATGCAACTTCATGGACTTGCCCTTGTTAAAGATAATAAACACCTCATCGCCATCGTTTTGGGAGGTCACTGTTGATGTGTCACTACTGGACATGCTCGCGCTCGCACTGGCACTAAAACACCTTATTATTTTTGTGTTTTTATTGTTGCTTTGTTGGTGGTGTTATAACGCAACGCAATTGCTTTTGAATCTAATTAAGGCTATTTAAAAATGTCCAAATCAAGCATATTGATTCTTCTTTTGCCTGCTAAACATCCATCTTATAATTGAGCCGGAATACTGCGAATTCAATCCAGTGTAAATTGTTGGAAACACTTGTAAATTTCTAATAAATTTGCATTATTCTCTTTTTTAATGTTGTCTTATGGGCACGCAGTGTGACCAAGCCACGTAAATACTAATTGGTAATTATGCATAGAGGGAACTCATGCAACCGAGCAAATTTATACAATGGTGTGGCTGTGTTTTTTTTTTAAAATGCATTTTACACTTCTATTTGTTTATAACAATTTAAATAATTAGAGACAATATTTTGTTAAATAAACCTGATAATAAGACCCTTTATTTTACTCTGACATAAATACATGCATATTATATATATATGTATGTATATACATACATATGTATGTACATGCATTTGTGCAATTTCATTAAATATTTAGGTGTTTTCCGTATTTATTTATTTATTAAACTTTTTGTAAACATGCGACAACAAATGCATACATACATATAAGTTATTAAACAAAAGTTATTCAAGTAAATAATAATTTCTACCAAATTTTTTTCTGACAAGGCATTCTTCTGCATACTGTGCTAAATGTGTATATTTTTAACAGCATCCTTGCATGTTTGTAAATATGCGAATGCAATTTACAATTTTATTGCGTTTTAATTAAATCTGCAAGTCCTTTTGGACAATTATGTAGTAACATACATACACACATATGTATGTTTATATAATATATGTATATAAAAATATATATATATATACATACATATATAATATTGCCTTATTTACGTACAAATATGCATTTATGTATATGCACATACGTAAATATGTTGTCTCTGTCTACATGATTCTTTGTTTATTACTGTACTCTGTATGTACATATGTATGTATGTATATATGTAATTGTTTAGTAAACTTTCTATCAATTATGTGTTTACATACATATGTATGTATGTATATTTTTTCATTCATTATCTTCAATGTATGTATGTATGTATGTACATATGTATATTTAATACCATTAGATAAAAAAATGTGTATATAGTAAATATGTACATACATACATACATACATACATAGGCTGTGTATGCATGTGTCTGGGAACAGTACCTTCTCTAGATTTTCAATTTGCGCTTGCAATTTACAGTTATTTCGCTTTAGTTTGGTTTACAATGTGCAATTTTCTTTGGAAGGCATTGCAGACATCAATAATTGTACATATGTAATTAATTATGTACATTTGTATATCTGATAGGTTACTCAATTCCATGCATTACCGTTTAAAAATGCAACTTATGTACATATACATATGTACATATATACATACATATGTACATACATACATACCTACTATATACACATGCATAGGGTTGGTGTGCATCTATTTTGACACGAGTGTAGTGTACCTAGTTTGGTGCCACCACTTGTGCAATGCTGTGCACTCTACAATTTATAGCATATTAACTATGCATAAGCACAAATACATACATACATACATACATACATATTAATAAGGCCTATGTAGAACACTTGTCACTGCTATTAGCCGATTCTAAAATTAATGCATATGAAAAGAGAAGTGGGTTTAGGTATAAATTTATACCTGAGAAATTAAATATTTTGTGAGATAATAATAGGTAGTAAGATTAAATTAACGGAAACTGCATTTGTGATGTACAATTGTGCTTGAAAAGTTTATTTTTCAAAAACAATTTCAGCGAAACGCACTATTTGTGGAGTTTAGTGGCGGCAAGGTATTTTTTCATACTTAGACTGTGGGCACACAGTTTTTGTGAGCAGCTGATTCGCCAACCCAAATTTGTTGCAATATTTGTTTATTTGACTTCTTGTAAAATGTAGAATAAATAAGTAAATTAAGTGATTACATTGAGTCAACTGTGTAGGCAAAGTGTTCTTTTTGTGTTATCAAAGGTCACAATACACAGATGGATAGGTAAGTAACGCCCACAAAACTTTTTTGCACCAAGAAAGAAAATTGAACATTTTCATCCACGAAGCTCAATGGATTCGGACTGCGAGGGGGCTGCAGTTTCAGCTACGTTGGCAGATGATTCTGGACACTTTAGCTATTCCAGCGATGATGGAATTGGATCTAGAGTAGGTCTTGAAAAAGATCATAAAATGTTTCACGTGCGACAGGAATTAATTAAATCGCGCAGTGAGGTGGAGCGCCTTATCAAATCCGAACAATGGTACAAGCAGGAACTCAAGTCACAAAAACACAATCGCCTGGAGACCTTGGAACGGCTCTATGCCCAAGAAAGGAAATATTTACAAGAAAATCAACGTTTGCAACAGGAATCCAAGCGTCTCCATGCTAAATGTGTGTCACTGGAAAAGCAGCAGCAGGAGGAAGAAAAGAAAAGGGGAAAAATCTCTGAAATACTAACAAAACCAGGTAAGAATTTTAGTGAGTCCTTTGAAGCCCAACAACAGGAAGCTCGTCTCATGGACCAGCGACAACTTATTGACGTTCTGCGTAGACAGAAAAAACTTTTGCTCGAGGATATACAACGCTTGAGTCTGGAACATGATGAGAAGCTCATGAAATTACAACAATCTCTAGCCGGATTAGAGATGGAAAACAAACACATGACGGGAAAATTTAAGCAGCTTATAGATGAGAAAAGTCAACTCGAATATAATCTAGAATTAAAGGACACAACGTTACGTGCTGTTCAAGCCGAACGGGAGCAGCTGCGTCATGTTATTGCTGAGCTAAACGAAACATTGCAAACCCAAGAGCAATTGTTAGCCTTAAAAGAACAAGAATTTTTAGACCTTAAACAATATTATCAGCAAAAATTACAAAAAGAAAATAGTCTCGACTTGATGCACAATTATAGTTTAAGATTTCATGAAGAAATCAATCATAAGACAAGTGAAATAGCCAACCTTAAGAATTCGCTCAATGAATTGCAATTAGAATTAGGTGTTATGTCTGATTTGGAGGCACAAAACGAGGAGCAGCTAAGGCAGTTGGACAAATTGGAATTCACCCTAAAGACACAACAACTAGAGGAGGCTGAGTTAAGAAAATGCCAAGTCATAAAAGAAGAACAAATTGATCAATTAAATCAACGTTTGATCAACCTGCAAATTGAAAAAGAAACTCTTCATGGAACTCTACTAGAAACCCAAGAGCAGTTGATAAAAATTGAAAATGAGATTGTAATATTAAATAGAAATTATGCCGAATTATGCGAAGAATGTGAAAAAAACAAATTGCAAATGAAATTAGAGAGAGTGGAGTATTTGATAAAAGAAAAGGCTCAGAATGAAAAGTTGCAGAAGTATGAAAGTAAATGTGAGGAACTGACCCAATCTTTGACTCTTGCCGAGTCTCAATTGGGAGTTTGGCAAGAAAGAATACAGAATATTGAGCAACAGCCAGATGTTAATCAACGTATTGTGTGCCTTGAACAACAGGTGAAAGATATGACACTTCAAAAGGGTCAAACAGTTGCTCTATTAAAGTCCCTAATCCAGCAACAAGATGCCAAAATTAAGACTACCAATCAAATGGAATCGGATTGGCAACAATTACACGAAACTCTCCAAACATCGCAGCACTTGGAGCAGACTACACGCCAGAAATTACAACAGAAATCTATTGAATTAGAGGAACTCAATGAACTTTTCGCTAGTCAAAATGAGGAGTTATATAAATTGCAGCAGCTTAGCTTACAAAAGGATCAACATAATCGCCTAGAACTTGAGCAACTAAAGCAAACATTCCAAGAGAGTTCAGAATTACATTCTACAGATAGAATCAAATTAAAAGAATTGCAAAATCAGATCAAGTCACTGCTCGAAGATCGTGGAAGCAATGTTCGACAGCATTACAGGGAAGCAGAATGTTTGCGTTCGCTGTCAGAAATTATGGAAATGGAGACAGGACGTCGCATACATTGGCCACATTTGGCAAAACTCTTACGTAAAGAATTGCGTCAAGCCCGGGTGTTTAAAAGGAAATCAGAAGAATTACCTGCGTTGAGATTGCAGCTATCAGAAGAACGTGGCAAGCATGAGCAGTGTTTGGCTAGAATTAAAGACCTCGAGCAAACTTTAGCTGACGAACGGATACGTTTTAATGCCTCCGATTCTGGCAAATCGACAGCTAATGCAACGCCGCAGCTAGAACCCGCCCATGAAGTTGCCAATTTAATTGATGACTACAAAAAGGTAAGCTAAATAAAAAAAGAAAAAGCTTTAACATTAATTGAAAACTAAAATGTACATTTTTATTTAATATAAAATATGAATTTTTCTCCTTTAGTTGATTCAACAGACAGCCAAGGAGACGGGTCGTCCACGTAATAGTTATATATTGGAACTAATTGAACGTAGTAAACGTTGTCAACCAAGTTTGTGTCAATTAGGCGAAGGCATTGCCGCTTGTCATTCCGATGTGCTTATGCTCAACAAATTCCTGGCTGAAAGAGAGCAAAGGCATGTGGTCATAGCACCATCGTTGATGGATGAACTACGAGCTGTAACTGAGCAATCTTAGGTAAAGGATTCTCAAACAATAGTTATATTAGTCACAAATTTATAACCCGGCAGAAGGTATTTATCTGCGTTGATTCGGTCTGGCCATGTCAGTCCGTGTAAAACGATTCATTTTTGTTTATGTTAAAATAATTATTTATTCTATATGATACAATTTAATAATGTCCGTCATTATCGATGTCCATGTCAGTGTTCATGCAAACTACATACCTAGTCTATCTGCTTAAAAGATATATATTTTCAAACCAAATCCGACATTAAGAAGATATAACACAGAAATGATTGTTGCGAAAATTATTGACATACATTAAGATATTTTGACAACTAGTTTAAGAATTAATTAAAAATTCAAAGTACTGCAATATTTTTTTTAACTTTGGAGCACCAAAGTTATTTTTTTTTTGTATTTTTACCCTGTACTCCCATCAAAAGAATTATAAATTCTATACTTATAGGGGCATGAAAAGCCGAGTTAATTTAGATATTTCCGTTCGTCTGTCCGTTTATCCGTCCGTTTGAATACCTGAATTCTATATCATTTAATATTATGTTTGTAGAATAGAATATTGTTAATTTTGAGTACAGGGTATCCCAAAGTCGACAATTGATTTGTTTATAGAATTATTTATTTTTGTTTTATGTTATTCTATTTTTTGTTTTTGGTTTGTTTGTGAAACAAATTAAATTCCTTTAGTTTTGCAATCAGAAGAATTAATCTTAAAACTAGTCTTTTTTTGAAAAAGTTTTGTTCTTTCAAAGATTTACTTTTGGTTTTTTTTCGATAGTTTTATATATAGAAATATATATAGATTCTGCAACAGTGAGGCCAAAATAATTGAAGTATTTTTCAATATTCCTTCTTTGTATTTGATTGTGCCAAGTTTAAATAGAATTAATAACATGAAGTACTTGTACCATTTTCGAATTGAAAGGCAGATTATATTAAAAAAAAAAACATATATTTATTATATAGAAAAATAAGAGTTTAAGTGAAAATTTTCAAATAATAGAGAATCTAGAGAATCCACTATTTTAAATATATACAACAAAAAAATAAATAGTAGTAAGTAAAAATTGTCACATTTGATTAATATGTATTAAGAATGTAACGCAATATATGAATTTGTACTTGAATCTTTTATTAATATTTACACTTTATAGTGTTATTCATCAAAACTAGATATATGAATCATTTTGATTTACATTCTCACAGATTTCACATTTTCGGACTAAAAATATTGATATAAGATATATTTTTGGTAATTAAAAAAAAAAAAACATTTCTTTTCATTTCTACAAAACGTGGCATTATTTTGACAATTGATTTAACTTTATTTAAATAAAATTTAATATATATATTAGACTACGGTCTAATGTGTTCCATACGTGAATTGTTTCTCTGATAGAGAATTCTCTTTGTTCTATCTACTCACATCTGGTAAGTGCTATAGTCCTTTTATTCAAATGCAAATGCCTTGTAGGCGATGGTAAATAACTTTTTCCACAATTATGAAACCTGTGTTTAACGTTGGGCATGAGACTACTCGTCATTGTCAAACCAGGGCACAAGAATGTGAACTATTCTTGGTCAGTTGACCGACTATTTTACCACAGATAATGATAATTTTCTAAGTAAATATTCCATCTGTGCATTATAAAGTTGCTCATTTTTTAAGGATTAAATTAAATTTAGAAAAGGAGTTTTTTATAGGATTTGAGACCCTTTATCATATAACTAATTCGGAAACTTATGAGCTGTACATACAATTAGAATATTCTTCGGGGCACAACAAATTAGCAAGTTATAATAATTTTAAGATTGGCAATGAAGACACGAAATATCAGTTGGAATCGTTGGGTAAAAATGAAAGGACACTTGATTATCATTTTTAGTTTAATTTATATCAGAAATTCTCTACATTTGACCAAGACAATGTCAAAACAGAGAATTGTGCACAAGTATCCAAAGATGATTGGTGGTACAATGAATGTACCGCTTCGTAAGTAATAAATTAATTCGTGTTTCATTTAATAATAATTAAAAATTGTATTATATTTTCTTTATTCGCAGCATTCTTAATTTCGAATATTTTTTCAATGTGAGGGTAGCCTATGCCCCTGTAAAGTCATTCCAAATGCTTATTATTCTATTACTGTCATAGGAACAATCGGACAAAAACACATTTTTTGAATGAAAAACTTTTTTTCTCAAGCCATAAACATTCAAATAATTCTACCAAATTATATAAAATTGTTAAAAAGATAGTTTACAAGAGTATACGAATTTCGTCATGTCCGAAGTTAGCCCGTCCTTCTAGTTTTTTATATATGTATACACATATGTTATGTATTTATATATTTTATTTGTTGTTTTGGGACAATACTCTCTCAGGTTAGGTACCTTCATTAACAATATCCTTTCGAATTAAATTACTTGAAAATTTAAGCAATTCCCATAAATCTGCTCCCAGAGGCTGATGTAAGGCCATGGCAAATCGATTTTGTTGCTTCATTTTCCACCCAAAGGCGGTATTGGCGGCGGCATCTTTTCATACATATACAAAATATAAAGAAAACGTGAAAGGGAGACAGAGAAAGATAGATAGATTGAGAATGGGGGCGACAGTGGGGAGGAAGATTTTAAGTCAAAAGGAAGATGGCAAAAATCTTGGCACTTGGCATTGTCAACGCCTGGCGTGGGCCCTAAAAGACCTCAAACCACTTGGGTATTGATAAATGCGTTGAAAACTAAGCGACCGCCCAGTAGATTTATACACGCTACATCTACTCCCCCCGATACCCGGCCGCATTAGCCCATCATCAACCTGCCTTACTCATTCGCTTCTCTAGATCCATCGACCACAATCGCTGGCCAAATTCAATTGGCGCAATTTTTCATTGCTTTTGACCGGGGCTGCCTTCAAGGGACCCGCGATTTCGATTCCGAATCCTCATCCTTGTGACTGTTGTTGTTGTTGCTGCTGCTGTCTATTGTTGCTCTGCTATCTTTCTCTCTCCCTCTCTGTCTCTAGATGTGGGCAATTGTTCTCGACTTCTTTGGCGTCGGCTCAAGGTTGTTGTATTTTTGAAAAATCACCATCACCCGATCGTGGCCTGGTGCCTGATGCCATGGCCTGGGATTTAATTCTATGCTGGACATTTATAAATTGCATTCAATTTATATACAACACGAAAGCGTGATTTTTACATTTTTACAATCTGGCGAATAATAGATCAGCGTTGTATTAACAATTGCCGACTTGTCGGTTTGTCCAACTGTCGGACTCCCCGATTGTCGGCTTGTTATGCCCTTAAGTATTTCTTTTCTTTCCATAGTGCATCCAAGTGCCATGAGAATTGTAGTTATAGTTACATTACAAGTATTAAATTCTATTAAATAAAGTAAATAAATATACTTACATAAATATAGATAATTAAATAATAATAATAAAACCATTTATTAATTATATTAAACACTTGTCTTTCAGGTTTACCAAATCTTAAATTCATCTTTGAGTTCATTTCTCTATAAATACATACAAAATCAAAGGTAAATTACATATCATTTAATTTCATTTTAAATTTTTATTGAATTTTTATTATTTATTTATTATATATCTTTACCGTTTTTAGTTACTAAATTCTTTTCAAATTCGGTCCTTAAAATCGCTTTATTCTACTTATAGTTTTCTCATTCGTTGATTAAATATAGAAAGTTCTAAAATAATGAATATCCCATGAATGGATTGCCTTATAAAATTGTATCTTTGAATTTCATTTTCTCTTTTTAATAATCTGATTTTAGCCAAAGGTTACTATTAACAGATAGTGAAAAAAATGCTTTTATTTAATCTGAGTTGACCCAAATTTTACTATTAACAAATAGTTTAAAAAAAATGCTATTATTTGCATTCATTCTCTGGCTTAATAGTCACTTATAATCTTAACTAACTTTTAAATTGTTTGTAATAAAGATTAAACTGTTAAAGGGAAATTTTAGAATCATACAATTTTAAATTATTAAGTTATACATATGTATTTTAAAGTTATATTTTTTTTTATGAAGTTTTCAATTCAATAGAAAAAGGTTTAAAATCAATGTGAAATATTTTCATAAATATGATCAATCAGTTTTTTTTTTTTTTAATTTTGTTTTATTTTTTTTTCTCGATTTCAGGTAGATTCCTTATAATTTAAAAGGCACCACATCAAGGGTATCATTCATTTCCTTCGATGAGAGTGCTTTTTGCTGTAGTTATGCCTAGTTTGGCGTTTTTTATTTTTTTGCTGGGGGATGCCTTGGGGTTAGAGGCTTAGGGGGAGAGGGGGGTATATGAAAGCTGAAGAGCAGCAGGTCGCTCATTAAAAAAATATGCTTGGTTGTTGACTGCGGTTGGTGATGACGGTGAAGAGGGAGCTAAAGCTGAAGCTGAAGCATTGGCCAAAACAACAAAAGGCATAAACATTTAATTCTCACCAAAAGGAGGCGATTGATGCGCGGTTGCCCTCCCAATGAAAGAAGTCGACGATGTCGATGGGTCGTCGTCGGAGTCGAAGTTGGAATCGTCGTTTCTTTTCTTCAACTCTCAGTCCCAAATTGCAAATGCAACTTGTTAACCTTGAAACTAAGCAGACAAATGGACAGACAGACAGAGAGACAGATAGATAGCCAAGAAGCAGCAGCAGAAGCAGCGGCAGCCCCACAAGATCTTCAGCCCCAGCGCAGTATGAGGCATTTAGTCAGACGTTGTTGTTGTTGTTGTTGTTGCTGTTGTCCGTCTGCCGATCACTCGTTTGTCTAGGCTGACTGTGCCCGTCCAGATTTCGTCTCCGACGCCGTCTTCGACTTCGCATCCGACTCATACCCAGATTCAGGCTCTCTTTAGCCTGTGGTCTAGCATATATAAACATATAAACTACATACATACATACATATATATATATATATATATATATATATATATATATATATATATATATATATGTTCTGTACGTACATATATACATATATATTGAATAATGCGTTTATGGGCAGATGAATGACACTTCATACAGTCTTCTCTGCCTCTGCCATAGCCTGCTGATGCTGATGGTGGCCAAATGGCTTTAACTTTGGTGTATTTCATGCGTAGCCCAGAGGATTCTTTGATTCTCTGTCTTCCTTCATTCCATCTCATCTCATTCTATATCCATACCATGCCATCGCATCACATCTCATCCACAACTTTGACTGCAACTGCAACTGACTATTCGTCATATGTGCCGAGGCCATGTCAGTGTTGTGTTTGAAAGAAATTCGTTTAAATTGTCAATTGTCTGGGGCTCAGAGAACTCTGAGAAACTGGTTTCCAGCCACTCCTAATGAGGCACATCAAAAAAAAAAAAAAAAAAAGAAAAACAACAACAAAAAAAAAACAGAAACAGAATATACAACAAAAACCCTTTTAGCATTCAACTGTGATGGTGGCCACCAATTCTTTTTGACTCCTCGAACTCCTCTGCTGCTATTGCTGCTGTTCCTTCTCCTCATTTGGCTCTCTGCTTCTGTGCGTTTTGCATTAAACTTCATTTTCATCTTACCCACACATATCTTTACACACACACACACAGACACACACACACTATCTTACCACTAATATAAACTGCATCTTTTAGTGTCCTGCTATTTGATTCGGTTGTTGCTGTTGTAATGTCATTCGTTTGCATTTTATGCACTTTTTGCACTTTACAAAGGCAACCTCCTCCACTCCCAACGGCCACCCAGCCCTCCAAGCGATTCTTCTTTCTTTCCTTCACTTCTTTTGGCCAAATGTCCCTCTCATTCTGTCTCTACTTATCCATAAATAAACTTGTATCTTTAAGATAGAAAAAGTCGTAAAAAATCAAGGAAAATAACCCTCCCGAAACCAATAGGCAGTTAACCCTCGTGAGCTTTTAACGGTGAGAAAGAAGGCACAGAACGATACTAAAAAGAAAAAAAAAAACCGAGATCTAGAAAGAAGGGAGTGGCATGTGGGGGGGAAGTAGAGTATGCAGGAGCATAAAACCAGATCAGACCAATAGCATCATACACAAACATCTCGTCCATAGTAACACACACTATCTATATATGTTATTGTATATTAAATTTTATATTTAAATCACGTTTCTTTGCTTTTTATTTATTTGAGATACTTTTGCATACAATAACATGAAAAAGGAGAAGAAAAGAAAAAAAAAGATGATATCTAGATAGAACATTACTAAATCGTGTTTAAAGCTCTAAAAATTCAGTCATTTGGCATAATGGTAATGGTTTTACGATCTCTTAGTTATTAAACTTAAAAAAAAAAATTCCATCCAAAATTTATTGAAATAAATTCATCATTAAAATGTTAATAAAAAATTGTAATTAAAATTTATATAATTATAAATATTATATGTATATAAAAGAGGAGAGAAAATATTATTTTATAGTTCTAAATGGGTTTCAGTTAACTTGTACTTTATCTACAATTGTTTAATGCCCTTTTTTTAAATCATAATTATCTTAACCTTTTCATCCATTTCACTCTCACATTGCGTTTTCTCAATCACTCTTTAAATAAATAAACACATTATCATACTATATATAGATATATAATTTTCTTGTCAAAAGAAAATAAACTCTATGAACTTGCATTTCAATCAACAACTAACTCAGCCGCCAACTTGTCCAACTCCTGTTCAAAACTCTTTGACCCAAATTCAATTTGAACAATTTCAAGCATTTCAAAGTTATACCATAAAAAGAAAACACATACACAGATACACACACACACAAACACACATACATACACATATACATATATAGAAACACTCACACACAATTGGTTTTGATGGTGTAAGAATAAGATGTGATGAGATGAAATCAGAATTGAAATTAGAATTGAAGAGACGGTAGCCAGTCATTTCACTGAAGATCATAAAAAATAATTAAGAAGTCCGTACTTGGTTGGGCCCCAAACACAGGGGCGTTATAAGAGAGGGTTATAAAAATGAAATAAAATCTAGACAAATTTCCTGATTTAAGTACTCTTAAATTTAATTTATTTTTCTATTAAAATTGTTTTGGTTAAAGGATAAGTAAAAGGTATATATAAAAAGTTAAAGGATAAATAATAGTTAGAGTATAGAGTATAGTTAGAGTATAGTTTAATTTAAATACATATCTTATGACTCAAGTGGTTCGAAAAACTCAAAAACCAAGTACAAGTATTTGTAAGTGCAAAACTCTTGTAATAAAAATGAAATTTCAGTAAGGATTTCATTTGAGTTTTCATTGTTTTTTTTTTTTTATTTTATTTTTTTTATTTACTTTACAGTATAGTATAGTGTATTCAATATTCGATGAGTCATTTATTTGTCTGCCCATTATGTAGCTATTATCGATGTTCATTGCTTTTGCCTTTTGGTTATTTAATCAATGGGTCTTCAGCTTCAATACGAAACATAAAAGGGCATACTCAACTTTTCCTTCTGATGTTCCCCCTCTTCCATACTAAAACCTAAACCCATTCTTTCTCTCTCCCTGTCTTACTCACTTTCTGCTCGTCTGGAACTCATCGGCATTCACAAGATACTTACTTACGAGTATTTACTACATATCCATATATATATATATATATATATATATATATACATATACATATACATATATATACATATAGTGTGGTGATGATCTTGAGAATGAAGAGAGGAAAACCGTTAAGATTTAAAGATACGAGTGGATGGAGAAATCAATGACCCAAACACACAGATTTGGTAGTTGCCGACATTACTATATATACGTTAGTTAGTTGGCGTTGATTACGTCAAATGGGTTAAGCGTAATGCATTAGCATTAGCCTAGGGAATGTCAATGACAAAATCTTGTCACTAGACTGAGAGACATGCAAAATGCCAATACCAGTGCCAGTGCCGGTACCGGTGCCATTGCCAATGCCAATGCAGATGACGATGCCGGCAATACCAATGCCAATGCCAATGGCAATGGCAAAAGGGGGGCCTTCAATGTGGCCAAGCAATTTAGTCAAAGGCCCTAACGGCATTTGAGCCAAATGCGTTTACGTTTACGCATCCGCTATAAACTCGTATGCCGGGTTTTCGTTTCGGGATCGGGTTTGGGGTTTGGGCTTTGAGAGCTGTGGCTAAGGTGTTGGTTAGTTGGTTGCTTGGTTAGCTTGCTTCTCGGTCGCCCAGAACCAGTTATACTTATGCTATAAGCAGGAGCATGCGACAAAACTGTGACTCGCTGACTGCACTTCCTTCAGGACAGGCACGTACGATAGTTATAAAGTATATACACATATATATATGTACATATATATATAAACTAAATATATATATATATGTATATAGGTATATCTGTTTGTATATGGTTAGAGCGATATGTTGCTGTTAGTCTTGGTCTCTTCTGGATACTGTTAATTGGACTTACACTGACTGGCCCCATCGACGCACTTAAACGAGGTTAACTGTACTACGGGTAGGCAAACAAATTTAATTTCATCTTACGTCAACATAGCCTCAGGGCTTGGACACCGACTCATTGCGCGGTCAATGCACGCATTACCAGTTCTACCAAAGAAGCTGAAGCTGTAGTTGAAGCTGAAACTTATCAGCCGCAGATCTCCTTCCCATACAAAAAAAAAATAAAAAAAAATAAAACAAAAAAAAAAAGCCCATCAAATCAGCAACAGCCACAGCAACGTGACGCTGCCCTTAGGGCCCATAAAATAAAACAAAAGCAAAACCAAAAAAAAAAAAACAAAAAAAAACACCCAGTTTTCCCCCCATCTCCTAAAGTACCTCCTTTGCCATCGCCATCATCTTCGCCTACTCCTTCTGCTCCATTTGCTTCTTTTTTGACTGAGCTGGTATTGTGACGCGGTCATAACATTTGCACCACAATAATAGCTGTAATAGAGCAACTGATTGCACTTCTTTCCGACCACCCCCCCCAACTTCACCATTTCCACTCCCTTAAAAGACTCAATATTCATTCAAGGATAATGTTACGGTTAATGTTGCGGCTGAAGCAAAAAGTAATTTAATTTACTCGTAACAGCAACAACAACAACAACAACCATGCGAACTATTATAAAACATTGCCAAAAACAAAACAAAAGGCATGAACCAGACCAAATGCAGACTCACAGCCACAGACCAACATAGCAGACAGTTTAAAATGCCTTAAGGCATTTTGAGTACTGAATTGGATTTGGATCGGAGTTGAGGTCTAGAGATGACACAGATGACTAGCCATCACTCGATCCCGACAGCCGACAAGGAAAAAAAAAAAAAGAAACGATTTCTCTTGGTTAATATTCTGTAAATGGTTAAAAATAATGTTGCTATATCAGTTAAACAGGAATTTCGATATATTTCAAGGATTATAGTAATTGTTTATTTTTAAATTCTTTAAAATAATTTTAGGGTTATCCTCGAAAGGTTGTCAGTTCCTTTAGTTAAAGTATTATTTCTTTTTTTTTTTGTTTAACACATCTCTAATCGCATAGATTTTTAGCTATCAACATTGATGATGATCGTGTTTCGGTTGTTGGCTGAATCTTGTTCCCATTATGCCATAAAGCGTTAACCAAAACGCCATTTGCACGTGAAGTGGCAGGCCCCTGGTTATATCTGTAAGAGAAAGATGATGGCGGAGGTGGTACTGGAATTGGTGATGTAGATGAAGAATGGGCAGCAGCAGCAGCATCATCATAATGAAGATGATAATGATAATGAAGATTAAGTTAAAGGAGAGAAGGAGCTTAGATATGGCCATATCGATAAGGTTGATGGTGATGAAATTGTTTACCTTTCGATTTTGGCTAATTGCAGAAGTCCATTTGGTATGCCTACTTAGGGCCTAATTGGTCCCCTCGGTAGCGCCGCCACAGACATGTATGTACAAACATTTCACGCTGTGTCTGTCATAGATGTTGTAATTGATGCTGCCGCCTCCTGGTCGCTGCCGGCCATGTCAAGGAGATGTCAACGGAGACGACGACGACGGCAAATCTAACAACTTTGATTGACTTGTGATTTGAAGGCGCGCCTAATTGAAGCGAGGACTGAAGCTGGACCTGGATCTGGACTTGGACTTGTATCTCTGGTATAGCTGTACCTGTATTTTTACCTATACCTATACCAGTGTTTGTGTATCTTGAACCTGAGACTGTGATTGTGGACCTGGACCTGGACCTGGACCTGCATGCTGGACAAGGAGCGTAGCTTGTCGCTCGTCTGGCAAAAATGTTCGTGAGAAATGTCATTAATACAATGAGAACGATGTGTGCCTTCTGGCCGGCAAGATGTGAAATGTTGCCTCGCATTGTTGCACTTAATTAATGTGGTGCTGTTCTTACCTACTTGCCACGCCCATTTTCATACTGACCGTATAAGGTCAAGTCATCATGGTCATCATCAATGGTCAGGCGTCGTCTTCTCCTCTTTCATGTATGTGTATATAAATGAAATTGCTATCGAAAAGAACATTTAAAGCTTGCCAACATCTTTGATCGTCGTCGTCCTCATCCTCATCCTTGTCCATGTTGAACGTTGTCGAACGTTTACCTATTTGAGAGCACCCAATCTTCAATTGCAATTTCAATCGGTGGCAAAGCGTTAAGAAATTATTTCAAACATGCATCCTGCATCCTACCCTCTGCAACTCCTCTAAATCTTCCTCCCTCATTCTATCCTATTCCAATGGGCCCCTAGTACTACTACTACATCACTTGGCAGGCGTTAATAGGCGCTGCAATGCCAATAATTTGCAATTATACTTAATTGTAATTGTAATCGTCAATTGTTGCTGCCATTGTTGTTGTTGTTGCTGCTGTTGTTGATTTTGCTGTTGCTGCTGTTAATGTTGCTGTTGCTGCTGCTGCTGCTGTTGTTCCTGTGTGTGGTAATTGAGTGCCGCTTAATAGTTGTTGCTGCTGTTCTTGTTGTTCGTTTCTCATATATATCTCGCTTTTTATTAAGTTTGTTTCTTCGTGTTCGTGTGTTGGTTTTTTGTTGTTGTTTTTTTTTGTTTCTTTTTTTGTGTGTGTGTGTTTGTGCTCAGGGGCATTATGTACAACATTTTAGTGTGTGCTTTGTGTGTGTTTGTGTTTTTTTTTTTTGCTTAAACGATCGTTTACTTGGCTAGACAAATGTTTATTAAGCCTATTACTTATTGAAGAGGGTATTAAAATAGTCGAGCAAATAGAGGTAAATAATTTTCACAAAAAATTATTTAATGAAAGTTCTCACACAATTACAAATAATTATGTCACAAAAAATGATCTCAAAATTTATCTATAATTCACACAATTAACTCATTTTTTAAGAAGAAAATTCCAAAAAATTAAGCCAAATTGATGTGAAAAGTAACTTTTGTTAAAAGTTTAAAGATATTTTAGCTAATTTCTATATTTGTTGAATATTATTTTTTATTTTTGTGTAGCATTTGTTTTTTTTTTTAATTTTGAAAATTATTTACCTCAGCCCTATTGTTAAACGAAAAACCAACGAATTTTAATTGGACTTTATTCACTGCGATGATATTGATTTAAAAATTGTTTAAATTTAAATCACAATTTTAGGCTTTTTAAGTCACACATTTCTTAAAGAATTTTCAATTTCATTTCATTAATGCATAAGAAAAAAAAAAACAAAAAAAGAAACCTTATTTATTTAATAGAATATATTATAATTATTAATAGTGGAATCGATTGTTGTTTAACCCTTAACTAGGACTACATATTACATTTCTAAGAGTACATCTCAATAATTTGATTTGATTTTTATATTTGCCGATCTATTGCATATAATTCCCGAAATCTATTCAAAGAGATTCTTATTTAAAATCAATTAATATTAATTAAACTATGAAGCACTTGCTTGGATTGAGTACCTCGAGTGTTTAATTCTATTAACTTAGCATTTAATGACCAAACATATTACACTAAATTCTC
This sequence comes from Drosophila emarginata, assembly GCA_037075365.1. Taxonomy (NCBI): domain Eukaryota; kingdom Metazoa; phylum Arthropoda; class Insecta; order Diptera; family Drosophilidae; genus Drosophila; species Drosophila emarginata. Next base: position 1,285,046 of record JBAMCD010000014.1, on the reverse strand, counting down.
AATAATTTTATTCACTTATCTGCTGCTCCTTGGGAGCTGTATAAGGGGGGGATTGGCCGTAAAGGGGAAAGTGGGCACAGAGAGAGAGAGTTAGCGCTATGTGCTTGCTTCCGTTTATCTTTTTCTTCTTTCTTTTTTTTTCCTCTTACATTTAATAATTAAAATAGATAAAAAAAATACTCAGTTCCAGTGTTCCCTATATTCTTGATACTTGATAGTACGTACTCCTCTATTAGTAATTGCATCCTTAATACAGAATGCCGGGATGTACAGCGCCGCTGCGTTGAAAGTACACATTCGGATTGCTGCTCAACGTTGGCTCCAGTGTTGTATATAGATTCGTTTCATCGGGTCGTATAAACATGCCTATCAAATGATAATCAAAATCAAAAGAAAAAAGAAGAAAAATATACAATGATTAATTACAGTTAAAAATAATAAGAAAGATAGACAATTACGTATGTATATAAAAGAATTTAATAAAAGAAGTGTTAAAACTTAATGATTCACATCAACATAAAGAAATAGCCAAAAAAAATAAGAAATATTTTTTTTAGTGTCTAAATAGTTTACAAAGGAATGATTGGCAATTTTGCAAAGGTATAAAAAAACAAAAAGAAAAGGTCACCCTGAAAATAAAGATTGTCTCTCAATAGGATTAATTTTCTATATTTCTTTTAAACTTTTTTAATACTGTTAAATTTCTCTATAAAGAAACTTCATTATATTGAAACTATGCACAAAAATTGAATGAAAAAATCTGTGTTTTTAAAATTAATTTATTTTATAAACATCTTCATTATTTTCATGTTTACTATAGAAAAGTTTGACTGTACAAAATATAATTTCAAAATTAAGTTGATGCAATCGAAAAGTTTTCTGTTGACTCTTAAATTGAAACCTTGTTCTATACCATATGATTATAACACTATCTTATTCAGATATTAATAGATATATATAAGTATATAGTGTGTTTATCTAGTGTAATTATGTTTCGTATTACCTGGCGCATAGCGCAATGTTTTGGCCAATTGCGCCGCTTGTGTCATGGACGTTAGCGAATTACCCAATTGTTTGAGGGTCAACGGTGTGGCCAGCTGTGTGGTAAGCGTGGGCGGTGCTTGCTGCACTTGTGGTGGTGCTAATTGTGGTGGTGGTGGTTGTGGGGGTGGCATTGGCGGTGGTGGTGCGGGTGGATAATAACAAAACGGGTGCGCGCTCAAATGTGCTGGAAAATAGTGATACATACGTGTATAGCTGGGCGGTGCGGCGGTGACCAAGGCAACTCGATCTGCATAAGTCACATGTTGCATATTGTTGTGATGTGTGTGTGTGTGTGTGCGTGTATGTTGTTTGTGGGAAAGTATACATATACGCGTATAGGTGTTTGTGTGCGCCATAAGGAAGAAGTCCCAGTTCCAAGTGATGTCCCGTTCATTTTGTGCATTCAATACCAAACCAAATAATAATAACCGATCGTGACACACAGAAACACAACACAGGCACAAAAATACATACATAAAGATACATATAATAAATATTTACATGTATATATATAAAAAGATAAATATGTATGTACAGTAAATGTAAATTTAATTAAATTTAAAAAAGGTAAAATTACCGGAAACAAAAACCGAAAAAAAATAACAATACCAAGAAAAAAGAAACAAAATTCAATAATGTTACAAATGATTGATGATCAAATGAAAAAATAATAATAAAAAAAAATCATGGAAAATATTATGTAAGAGATGTTTGTGTATGTGTGTGTGTGTGTCATGAGCGTGTTGAGAATTTATTGACAATTTTTTTTTAAGGTTGAATACGAGGGTTGACAATAACCAAAAGGTTTTCATGTTGTGCACGTTGCAATGATGATCAGTTTTAGTTGATGACGTAGATGATGATGATGATGTGGATGATGATGATAAACAAAAATAAAATATTATTAACATTAAATAGATATCATTGAGTGCAGCTTATAGTTAGTTACTAAATATATAGTTGTATGTTTTATTTTTGTTTTTGATTCGCAAGAAGATGTCACAATTTCTCACCTTGGCCACTAATTGGCCTGACCCAACCGTATGATGGCCCAATTACCTTGCCATATTTCACACATTTTGCCAAACAATTTTATGACACGGACTCGGCCTTTAATGATGTCAATGGGCCAACAAACTAACCATACGAAAAACACTAAACACCCTCAAGCCATAGAGAAAGTCCAGAGTTTTGTATTGAGCAAAAACTCAAACCGATTTTCATTTGGTATTTTAATAGGTCTGTTGGTCTCTTTTTATATGTATATACTATATGTACATATATAAATTCGCTGCAATGTGACAAGGTCATTAGCTTTATAGTGGTTCATAAATCGTAAAATCTCTTTACTCTGCAACTGTTTTCTAGTTCGTTGCCTAAGTCTTTTGTTTTTGGTTTATTTGGTCATTGATAAAATTGGCGCATTTATTTCAAGCACACACACACACACACAGAGACACAAACAGATAGAAACACTTAAATGTCAATTCGCTTAAGTTCTATTTTCTGACCTGGCCGAATGAATGAAGCTTATCATTAGCCATAAATAGCTTAACTTAACTTGGTCAGACAAAAAGCCAAACAAATGTGAGCCAATCAAGCAAAATGCTTTTAGCCAGCAGCTGTAACTGGCCGATTTTTGTCAGCTTATAAATTATGATTATTATATTTTCAACAACAACAGCAACAACAAGCACAGTGGTAAGAAACGAATGTGGCAAACTGTGTTAATGATATAAAAACTCAAAGAGTAGAAAGAGTCAAATGAAATTGTAAGAGAGAGAGCGACAGAGAGAGGGAGAGACAAAACGATGCTGGAAAACTGGCGAGTAGACTGAAAGACTGAACTCTTGACAGTGTTAAATGCAGCAGTTACACACATGCTCCATCTCACCATCTAACCTCCGCTCTTGAATCCCCCCTCCCCCCTTCCCATTCCCTGTCTTGCACAACTCTCTATAGCTTGCCTGCGTCTTGCAGTGCTTTTGTGCTCAGTTTGCGGTCTTGGTTTTCTAATTAACTTAGAACAAATACTGCAATTAAGCTCGCTTGTTGTTGCCTTCTTTTTTTTTATTTTTTTATTTTTTTTCTTTCTTTCCTGACTGTTGGCTCTTTGGTTGCTTCGAGCCTCGAATGTGGAATTATGTGTCAGAAAATGAAAATGTGTGCATGTGTGTGTTTTGCATGTGTGTATGTGAGTTTGTGTTGTGTGTAGCCTTTTGCATTTGGCAAACTAGTTTGCTACTGCGCCGCCAGCTGAAGCGGCAAATTTGGCTTAATTCCTTGGCTCGGTGCTTGCCTCAAGAAAAGAAATTTCTTTCTTCTTCTTTTTCTACTTTTTGAAGCATGTTTTGTTTTTTTTTTTCTCTCTCTCCCTCTCGTTGCATCAGCAGCTTCTGCTTTTCATTTTCCATCTTTTCCATCTTTGTGTTTCTGTTTCTGTTCTTATATACCTTGAAGCTTGCCTTGTCAGCTCATTTGAAGCTATTATGAATTATGCTCGCTTGCATAAAATATGCCGCTTAACAACAAATGAAATTATACAGTAAAAGCAACAACAACAACAACAAAACAAAACCAACTAAACTCAATGAAAAAAAAAACGCTAATTAAGTGCAAGAAAATGTATGACCAGGCCCCATGCGTGTTCCGGCTATCTTTCTCTCTCTCTCCCGCTACTTCTTTGACTATCTTTTCTTCTGTTTTGTTTGTGTGTGTATGTGTGTGGGCTTGTATGAATATGTGCATCAGTGTGGGGGCGGTAAAAAAAAAAAAAAAATGCAGACAAAGTCATGCCTTGTTAGAGATGAGAACATGAAATGTCATCGTGACTATTACAAATGAGAACTAGATAGATTTCAATTGAAAAACACTTACATAGATATATCTCTTGAATCTGGATAAATCTTTTGAGACTTTTAACAATTTTGCTAGTTAATTATGCATTAAGAGCTAGATGCTTTATCCTTGCTAACTTTATCTATTTTAACTTATAACTAAAATCAGTAACTAAAACTTAAAAAATGTATTGAATGAATGAATTGAAAACTTTTAGATCAATTCTAGATTGACTTGAAATAGAATTACTCATCTCATATGTTAAATTGAAAATGGCAATGTCTATTTATTTCTTTTCGTTTTTCTGTGTTTATTTTTCTTTTGTACTTTTTTTGTGTTTTGCATTTTGCAGTTTGTTGGGAATCCAACCTCCCCCTCCCCCTACCAATACGACCACCTTCGCATTGTCTACCGCCCCCTGCTTTACCATTTGGCCCTTTCTTTGGGCTCTATCTCTATCTGTTGACTTGGCTGGCAACAAGTTAAAGTTAAAGTTTTAAACCAACTGCCGTACGTTGACTGATTGCTACGTGCAGATTGTCATTGTCCGCTTTTCCTGTTGTTGTTGTTGTTCTTGTTATTGCTGTTGTTGTTCTAGCCGCAGCCAAGACTATTCTGGTTGCTGTTGTTGTTGCTGTTTCTACATAGTTTTGCAGACTTGAGTAATTTCTTTGGCGAGCGTCGAGTTTTTCCTTATTGGCTTCTAGCTTTGACGTTTTTTTTTCTTTTTTTTATACTTTGCTTCTAGCTGCAGCTCTGGGGTTGTGTTGTTGTTGTCTGGGGTCTTTCGAGAGTGAGTTGCCAGATGTTGTGATATCACGAAGCAGCATTATAACTAATTGGCCACGTTCGTTTTTTTTTTCTCTCTCTCACTCCCTCTCCCTCTTACTCTCTATCACTGCCGCCGTCACCCTGTCTCAGTTTCTCCCTTTATCCCCATTTATTTCCCCTCTATTCTTGTCTCTAGGTTTCTCACTCTCCGTGCAGAGTTCATTGTCATGAACGTAAAGTTTTTGCCTTCTGGAATCTGCCTATGCTTCCTCTATTCCCTCTATCGAGGCGGAAGAAAAACATTTTTCACATGGCCAACAGCAACAAAGGTATCAGCAACAGCAACAAACAACAGCAACATCAACAATGGTTAACAATTTGCACATTTCGGTTAAGGGCGTATGACCTTCAAATTGCTACAATTCAATTTGCATTCGCCAAAAGGGGTTTTGTAACTTTTCTTTTTGCCTAAAGGCATTTCCACTAAATAGATATATTCGTATATATGTATGTATGTGTGTATATATATTTTTCAATTTGTGGTTTCAAATGTTGTTAAATTTCATATTAAATAAAATTTTTGTTTGTATGGTTATATAATTTATAGACACAATAAAATGATTTTGTTTAATAAAGTCCAATGCAGTTAAGTTATATTTAGATAAATTCATATAGATCTGATAGAAAATATTAATTGCCCGATATTATCCATAAAAATAATTATTATCTAAAGAGGAAAAAAGAATTGATAAGTTGAAAAATTTGGCTTATTAGTTTCAATTTAAAATTGAACGAGTGAAATTACTAATGAAATTAATAACACTTTCAAATTATGTTTCAATTTATGGTTTAATCATCAGAACAGAAATGTTAACAAATTATAAAAAATTTCTTCTTGTTGTTGGGGCATAGAATCGGATATCTACTTTTTGTTAAGGAGATACCGCTACAATCTCTTAACCAATTTAGTGTAATAATTTAACGTATGAAGTTGGCATACAGCTCATTGGCTGCTAGCAGGCGACTTAGCCAAAGCCACAGCCCTGCCCTGGCTTGACTTGGCCTGGCCGGGGCCGGCTTGAGTCGAGTTTGTCTTGGCTTTTCCGCTTTCGGTTTCATTGCCGCAATTCGGAACTGGTTATCGATTACGTTGGCTGCCACTTCTAGGCGAAAACTTAAATATCATCGCAGCTTCAGCCATTGACTTGGGTTTCCTTGGTGTGCGCTGGCTGCCACTCTGTTTTACCCCTCCTCTCTACTCCCCCTCCACTATCTCTCTCTTGTTGTCTCATTCTGTCTTTCTAGATGTGGTTATGGTTGTTGCTGCTGCTGCGGCTGTTGGCAAACCGCTATAATTTTGTGGTAATATACAGCGACGCTCGTTTCAAGCACGTGCTGCAGCAGCATTTACCCAACTCATATATTAAAGCTATACACGCACACACACATACACACACATACAGGCACACATCTCGATAAACTGCAACTTGAAGTTGTATACTCAAAACAACACGTACTTCACAGATTTGTACATTACGCCATAGTCATGATTGTGATTATTATTATGATCATCGTCATCGTCATGAGATAACCCAAGTTTACTTCTTCTTTTGTTTTTCTTTAGTTTTTCAATTTCAAGTTCGTTGCCTAAGTCTTTCGATTGTTGTTCTTTTGCTCTCTAGAGTGAGCTAAGAACAATTGAGGCTAATCGAATTTTTGTTCTATTGCCACATTTACTGGCATCTGTCGTTATTTTCGACAGCTGATGCTGGTTAAAATGCCTTAGGCCACAAAAAAAAAAAAAATAAAATAAAAAATACAAAAAAAGATTGCTTCAAAAATTTTCAACAATGAAAAACATTAGTTTTTACATCAAATTGTTACTGCTTTTTTTTGTTGTTGTTATGTTTTTTTTTTTCTTTTTTTTTGTTTTATTTCTTTTGCATTTCTTTAAATGGACTTAACGTTTATTTTTAGCAACAAAAGACTAAAATCAGTTAACATTGTATAGCAGTTTATTTTTAAATTCCAATTTAATTGCATAATTAACATGTTCATTGTTGAAATAGTTAAAAGCATTTTATATTTAGCTAACCCAATTATTATGAACAACAGCTATGAATTGTTCGATAGCCATCCCCAAAAGCAAGTTGTTGCAAAGAGGAAACATACAAAAGATATGGTTTCGCAACAAATTTGAAATCTTCCTGACTATGGATACAAAGCAAATACTTTCTACATCATTAGAATATTCATTAAGCTGACAAAAAAAGAAAAGTTAATATAATAACTATATATGTATGTATAAATATATATTGTATATATATTTGTCAGCACTCAAACTACTAGTTCAATTTTGATATGACATTTGATATGACATTTCCAAATAATTTTTGTCAACTAAGAAATGAAAATAATATAGAATAAAAAATATAAAAAATATATAAACCTAACATATGTAGGCTATTCCATCATTTGAAAAAAATGTAAAAATAATAAAATATTCTCTCCAAAGATATAAACTTTAACTAATTTATTAGATAGATTCACATTAAAATAAAAGAGCCTTAATATATATGAATATATCTATTTGTTTATTAACTCAACAAATTTTTGAAAAATTTTATTGAATTTAAAATTTTGATTAGGGCTCTGTCATTGTGAATTATTATTAGATCCCGATTGTCTACTTATATTTCCCGCCAACAAATACAAAAGACTTAGGCAACGAACTTGCTTGTCTAATTGGGGAAATTGGAGACTAAGCTTTTTCAATTTGGCATTTGTGATTTTAGAAGGTACCATTAATTTATATAGAATTGGCCTTTATTTCTATACCTAATCCTCTTCACTAACCATACATATAATACTTTTGGTTTTTGTTATTCATGTTTTTTTTTTCGCCTGTTGTTGTTGTTGTTTTTCTTTTTTGCCAACTGGTTTATGACAATGACCAAACATCATTTTCAATGAAATCTATCAATAACATAAGAAACCCAAATCTCAGGTCTCTTCAAACCTCTGGACAGTTCACAGTTAAATTGGATATGTGGCCTCCCTCGGGCGGCATTTCTTATATACATATATCTATCTATATACATACATGCATGAATTGTATATACATATATACATATATATACTTATAGAAATATATATATTGACAAATCCCATCGATAAACATTCGACAAAAAACTTCCGCACAGCTCTTGAGTTGCGACGGGTGAGCACTCAAGTTCAACCTTCTCCAGGTAGGCAACAACAGTTTTGAATTAGCCTTGTTGTTGTTGTAGTTGTTGTTCTTATTGTCGTTGTAGCCGTTGTTGTTGTAGTTATTGCTTGACTTGAATGATTGATTTTATGTATGGTAGTTGCTTGGCATAAAAGTCACTCAATAAAATTACAAAAAAATGCCATGTCGCATAGAACAAAGGCCAGAAGGCAGATGCACCACAAAACATATACCGACAACAACAACAACAGCAGCAGCAACATTGTACAATACAATGCGTCTTACTGACCAAGTGGCCAATTCAAGTGGTTGACAAAACGACAAAAAAAAAACAGAAGAAAAAAAAGACAAAAAGGAATAGTTAACAAGTTTAAGACGACGTTGATATACACTTACTTAATCGATTGTTTAATATTTTCACCTACTGGTCCAAGAATGATAAATGTATACAATATATATGCCCGTTCTGTAATATTATATTCATTTCTAAACTAAGAGATTCCACATGGCGTGCTTTATCTTTATTCAAATGTTGTTAAAATTGTATGTACAAAACAAAAATTGGTTTAATTTTGTTTATCATATATCATTCTATATAGTATTTGTAGAGTATTATGTTTTCATCGAGAATTTGGTTCAACGGAAGTGTCCTACGTTGTAAATGGTATGTATATACCATACATACTAGCTTGAATCTATTTTCGACTGACTTGGGCCCTGTCAACGCTCTACATCATCTCTAGCCTCAACATGTCCTCTTGTCAGTAACGACAAGACACAACTTGGGTACTACTAGCTGGGCCTGGCTGGTTACAACAATGCGCCTTCAATTAAATCGACGCAACCTTGAACTCTCTTTTCAAGCGGTTTTATGTGCGCGTTCAATCAACGGCGGTCGAGATGAGATCCTTTTTAACCAACTGCTGCTGCTGCGCTGTCAATCTGCGTTCATTCCTCCTTACGTTTTCCATTGCGCCATTGCCCCAATGCGTCTTTGTGTTGCCTCTTTTGGTGCGTTGATTCGTTCATTCTTTGGCGTCAACGCCGTTAGCTGTCGTTTAGTTTATTGTTGCAAATTGCTCAGTGAATTATGTGCCGAACTGCTTACTGCGAACGACCACACACACACACACATACGAAAAAACACAAACACATTTATATAAATATGAGGGCTTGGCAGGAAATTTGATATTGCCAAGTTATTAGAAATGATTTCAGTCTTTTGACTTGGGTTTTGGTTTACCTAAAAATGTCTTGATATAAACTTCTTATTCTTTAGCTGATAATTTATTATAAAACTCACTTTAATACAATAAGCAGATAGATCATTTCAAAGCAAGTTCATTGTGCCATGGTTAAAGGGCTTTGCGTATCAAAATTTGCAATCTCTTCTGTATCAAATTTTTTTTTACCAGAGATTAAGTCAGAACAGCTATCGAAATGCTTGATATTTCTGTCTTCGTTGTCTGTTTCATATGTAGAAGAATCCTGTATGAGCATTGCTTTTACCTTAATATTTCTAAACACTTAAGCTGATTTCTCAAATAGTTTCCTTGTCTTTTTAGTCATTTTCAATTTTTCAGGCTTATATAAAGAAATCAAGTTCGTTGCCTAAGTCTTTTGTTATCCATAAGCAAAACAAGGAGAGCAAAAAAAAAAAAAAAAATCAAAAACCAAAAAAGCCATGAAATACTTTTGATTTTTATTTCTTGCCTCATTGCCTTATGTAAATTTCGTTGGATTGCTTGCCAGCCCACATGTAGCTCCAGTTTTTTTTTGTATTTATTTTTTGATTTGAGATCTTTTTTCCTTCGCCCTTAATCAAGCTAAAACCCTTTTTTTTTTTGTTGCCTTACTTCAGTGAAGTCAACTTGGAGACAACCCACACATATGTACACGATGTTGATGTTGATGCTGATGTTGGGCCTCTTTGGGCGCCGATAATGCCAACCGATGGCAGTTGGAGTCAGCTCAGTTTGCTTGTTAAGCTCTGAGCCAAGTTTTGTGTGCTGTTGTTGTTGTTGTTGCTGTTGTGTGTCTCTCTGTCTCCAGATCCAGACATTTGTCTCTCGTTTTCTGTTACCCCTCAAATGCACTTTCAATTGCAGACAGTTTGACGTATATATGTATGTATTGGCTAGAGCACTATATCTTTCATTTATCTATCAATATACACATATACCTATATAGATATACATATATATATATATGTATGTGTATATGTGTCTATATATGTTTGCCTACCTATATTTTTGTCTGTCTGTCTTGCTTTCTTTATGCCCCGATTGCTAAGACGAAAAGCCAAAAGACTGAGTCTAGAGTTTTTAGTTTGGAATCGGAATCTGAGAGTCTGAGTATGAGGCTGCCCACAGGCACTTGGCATAAGACGAAGCAATGCAATTGTGGGCCGTGCGGCTGTAGCTTTAGTTTCACCTCTAGCTCTAGCCTGTTGTTGTGTTTGCTTTCATGCGTGGCATAGGCCCAAGCACACACAACACTCACAACAACATACATGCAGAGTCGTCGTCGTCAAGTAGCTGCCATGTAAAACGCTTCCTACTTAGGCCCAGCGGCTTATTGTTATAATTTTGTTAAATTATTGCAACTTTTTATACACTACAGTTTAGATCAGGGTTCGCTTCAATCCCAATGCTTCAAAATATGGTCTACTGACAAATACTGGTAGAGTATAGAAATTGCAGTTTTCATTTGATTCAAATGTATTTTGCTCATATAATTATTATGTGTTTGTTTTTTTTTCCAGTTTTCACACATTATAATTGTGTTCATAGGCCTTTAGTTTTTAAATATTTTTATTTTGATTTCAATTTTTTTTTTTATGTAATTGTAAAATTTGATGGGTTTTGGTTTAATTAAATTACGTAAAAAAAGTGTTACATGTTTTAGGCACGCACAGGTAATGCACATAAATGTGTGTATGTGTGTGCCAACTCCCTTCTTTAACTCTTCCTCTATACCATTGCCGCCTCACTAATCTTGCAACTGTGCCACATACCTTACTCTTTAGACTGCTTTTGCTTTCATTAGAAAGCTGAGCAAAAAGAAACAAAATGAAATAATAAAAAATTAAACTAAACAATAAACAAAAATGCCATAAATATTATGGTTAAAAACAAAAATTGCAAATTTTATAAATGTGTGTGTGTGTTGTGTTTGTGTGTAGCATTTGTTGAAGTTTTGTAGCTCGTTTCACTCGTGCCCTTTGACAATGTGCTAATCATTTACCTTGCTCCCACTTCTCCTTCTTTTTATTATTATTATTCTTTTTTTTGTTTTTGTTTATTTTTTTTATATTTTTTTGAATGGGGGGTCGTGACCATTTTTACACACAAAAGTTGACAATGACATTTAACACCTCTTTAATGGCCAAACAAAAATGTGAAATCTGGCTAATAAATATGATGAAAATGATGTTCATGATGATGGCTTCATTTGCAAATGCATACATGGACAGAAAGTATAAAGCGCTTATCAAAAATTATTAGGAAAGTAGTAGCAGCAGCAGCTGTAAAAAATATGAAATCAAAAGACTTAGACAACAAACTTGGGACGTTCTCACAACGAAAATGAAAGCAGCCAGGCGAACGCAGACAGAAATTGAACAAACATACAAACAACATACAACATAGAGAGGCAAGATAGAGTAAGATCGAGCCAAATGGACAGACAAATGCTTAACTCCATGTGAGCTCTTTTTACACTTGGCTTACACGACGGCGACGACGACAGCGACGGCGGCTTCGAGAAAATTAATATGCCAAACAATTACACGGCATGGCAAAACAATTTTAAGCCCAGTTAATGTCGTTGGCACAGTGGCCACAAAATTGTTGAATGAAAAGTGTGACCACTTAATTGGAAAATTGCATTCATATATTGCTAATGAACCACAAAAATCAAAAGTGCAACGGAAAAATTGATATGATTAGATATGAATGTTGAATATGGACAATGGAGATAGAATAAGTAATGCATCAATTGTTGCAAGTGGACAATTTAAATTCAATTTAATTTACTTTATTAAACAAAAAAAGAAAATATAATTGAAGTAAGATTGATTTTGAAAACGAATAAAATATAAATAATATATTGAGAGAAATGAGGCTAAACACTAAACAAGTAGAATATTTGAATATTTAGAGAACTTTAATTAAACTATAGACTTAGACTTATTATTATTATTATTATTATTGATAAACGCAAATTGTAAAAGACATTTCACAAATTTTCATTTACATTTTTTTTTAGAATCTAGTTAAGTTTTATCATAATTTTGTTTATTGTATCCACTGTGCTTACTGTGTTTAGGCTACTGACTTTGAAAGTCTCAACTTTTGCTTTTATTTCTGTCTTATTTTACTTCCATTTTGCTTTGTTATTTTGTTCATTTTGTTTTGTTTTTAGAAAAAGCGAACGTATGGATAAACAAAAGTTCAAGAGGTTGCAACAAGAGGCCCACCATTCCCCAACTATTTGGATCTTTCTCCTACCCTATCTCCCCGTCCCTTATACAATCCCTGAGTAAGAAAAGAAAGTTATTACAAAATTAACAGAAACTGACAGCTGACAAGATTTGTGTTGGATTCATTTGCCTTTGGGCTGGGCTTAACTGAGAAATTGTGACAAATTCCCGAAAACATTTTAATTGAATTCAATATAAAGATTTTAGGTTTTTTTTTTTTGGTTTTTGTTTGAACTTACCTCCACCATTATTGGCACTGGAGCAATGTTTGGAGCTAATACCCTGACCCGTATTTGAAGCGGAATTGGGCAAACCGCAGCCACTCATCACGCCATATTTGATTGGCTTAAAGTGAAAGAATGATGGCGAATAACCGGAACCGGCACGACTTAGCGAACTGAACTGCTCCTCGCGATCCTCCACATAAAGTCCTTCTTTGCCCATGGCTGCCAATTGTCTTCCCTTTGGCATAAACATGACCAAAAATACAGTAGCCGATGTCGCCACCAATCCAAAGGCAATGCAGGCATCCTTATGCCTCTCGGCCACAGCGAGGCCACAAAGCATCCAGCCCAACCATATGGGTATGGCTCCACCAATAGCCAGACCAATATACGTTGCCTCTCGATAATTATCCCTAATGCCGCGTGATTTGATTGCCAATACAGCAATAAAAACAATAAGGAACACAATATAAATCAGAGAGAATAACAGCTCTGAGAATTGAGTTTTACACAATGGTATCAATACGGTGCTAACAGCAGCTATACGTGTATATATCTCCGGAGTGCCATCCAATGTCGTATACGATGTGGGATAAAATAATGCCGAGTAATTTGTTTGTGAGGCAACTGTAGTGGATAGAAAATTGCTACCCATTACTGGGACACTTGTTGTATATACCTCTGGTGGTTGTGTTAATAACCATTGGCCACCTATGGCCACTTGGATGAGCAGGGCAAAGAGTAATAATAATCCCTGATATGGTGCTGGTAAATATACACCACCATTCAGACTGATTAAAAATACGCACTTGACCAATAGAGCAGCAAATACAAGGGCGTATGCCACACCCACACCAAAACGTATAGCACCACAACTAAGTAATGTGGGTTGGGCAGTGATTATGGCCCCCAAACTGGCACAGGCAAAGAGTCCCAATAGTAGCATTTGTCCCAAAAATAAATGACGACGAGAGGGCGAAGTGCGCCATGCCTTGAATAATACAAAAATCTCAAAGGCAGCCATCATTAGCATTGTAAGGGTGGCCAAAACCAAAACTGGCACCACCCAAGGTTCCTTTCTCAGACCATTAAAAGGTAGATGAGTTGATATTATGCTTGGACCACTAATATTTCCGGCATGCGAATGTCCACCCCGATGATTACCACCAATGGCCGATCTGGCTCTGGCTCCCTGACTTCGTGTGGGTGTAGTGGCCAGAGTGCTAGCACTTGTGGTGGTGCTACTTATTTTTCCTGCTACAGTTGTGGTGGGGACCACAAAGAATTCCGTAGACATTTCCAAACGTGCTGCATTCGATATATTGCTCTCCGGCATTCCGAGATCTAATTGTTTGGCCATCCGTGAAGTGGGAAAATTCTCGTCTGTTGATATTGATGGTGATGCTGGTGGTGGTCGTGCAGTGGTTGAGCTGGTGGTGCTAGTTGTGCTTGTGGTGCTTGTTGTCGTTGTCCTGACCACTTGATAAGCATTTCGTTCACTCTCCTGACTGGTGACCAAACGCACACGTCTCCATATATTATTGCTATTCACATTGGAGCCGCCGCGTGCCTCCAGAGAGCCAGAGATCAGCTGGAGTATCAGCCAAATTAGTAATAATAGGCGGCGTCTTTTGGCCATTTGGTCCTAACGTAAATCCCGACAATTAAAAAAAAAAAAAATAATTTCAAATTCTGTTGCACATTTCTCGTTCGCGTGTTGTTGTGTTTTTTTTTTTTTGTTTGTTTTTTCGTTGCTTGCTCGTATTTTTATTTCGTCTGTTACTCTTATTAATCGATTTATTTTGTTTGCTTTTCTTCACTTCTCCTTTACTCTCACGTCCGTTCGCTTCGCTACACCAACTCCGACTGCCGTCTTCAAGTTCTCTGCAAGTTCGTCTTTGGCTGGTCTGTGGCTTTCCTTCGTTTGAGACATGTTTGAAGCCAACTTCAAGCCAAAGTCGCTATCGAACTGCAACCAAACAACTGCTTGAGGAACACTTTCGTTTCGTTCTGTTTAGTGGCCAGGAAAGTGCTGCTATTAGCCATGTTTTTGCGGTTCGAATTGCCTTTCTTTCTTTCTATCTATCTTTCTTTTCATTCATTCCCTTCAGATATCTCTCTAACCCTCTTTCGTTCTCTTTGCCAAAACAAAAGCTTAGCAAAGTGTAAAATCCGGACAAAAGGCGATTGTAAATCAAAACCCAGCTAATGATATATCGAGTTATATAGAGAGTGTTGATTGTTGTTGTTGTTGCTGGTATTGGTGTTGTTACTGAGGCGGCGGCGGCATCACTTACTCTGATTTTGAATAAGTTTTATTGTTTGCTCTATGCACAGTTAGAATAAAGCCCCGTTTTCACTATTCTTCAAATTTGGCAATACTAACTTTTCCATCTTGGCAAATTTTCATTTACAATCTCAAATTAAAAAAATATTTATTGTTAAATATTTTTGTAAAATATTGGCTTAATTTTATGATTTACTTTTTAAAGTTATATTAATATAATATATAACCTGATCCTTGTTATATCTAGAAAACCAGAATCATATAAGACTATAAGAGATGCGGAGCATAATTATTTTTAAAGGATACTAATTCTCTTTTTTATTTTTCAATTGAATTTTTCGCTATTTTTGTTAGCCTGAAAATTATTGGTCAGTAGAGAATTTTAGAAAGGATGGCATAACTTATTTTTGTATAGGAATTCATATAAATAAAACATAAAGTATAACAAAAATAAAATAATAATTTAAAAATTAAACCCCCCCTGAAACTTTAGATTAAGGTATGAAAAACTATAACTTTCATTTATATAATATAATATGAAATATGTATAAAAGTTACATCAAGTTTTACAGTTTCAGTTGAGAAAATTTCGACATTTTATAGAATGTAAATTTACTATATATAAGGAGTAATTAAATTGAAAATGGCTTTAACGATGAAAATTATGGTCTAATTTTCGATTCTGTAAATAGGTATATGTTTTTATATACAATATATTTGTACTCCTTAGTGTAGACGGGTCTTAAGTGGACGCACTGCCCATTGGCCATAGCATATCCATCTCCATATTTGGCACAGCTTACCGCATAGCCATTAGCCACAGCCTCAAATGTTATGTAGATCGAGTCGATGGCGATGCCGATGCCCTTACATTGCTCTGAACGGTATCGTTAGTAAAGATCTGTATGAACCTGAACTCGGCCCAAAAACCAAAACTGAATACCGAAACATACATAAAACAACGGCTTTGTTGTTGTTGTTGTTGTTCTTGAAACAACTATTGACATGAAGGCGGGTAAATAACCTTTTTGCCATGCCATGTACATAACATAGATATATAAATTGAGAGCATGACTTCAATCATAAGTGAATGATGTTGAATGTAACAAATAAATAAATAAAATAATTAGAAAAGAATATTAAAAGAATTTCTGATAACTTCCATCTCTCTCGCTCTCTCTCTCTCTCTCTCTCTCTCTGTCTCTATTTATCTGCCTATCCATTTCAGTTACAACTGTTGGTAATGAAAACTTGTCCAATTGTAATTGCAATTTGTTTTTTTTTTTCTTTGCTTAAATTAGGTTTTCATGCTGGGTCTTAGGCAGACTTTAATTTAACAACTCTTAATAAAATTGTTTGCCTCTTTCACTTGGCCATTCTTTAACTGCTAATTAAAACTGTCACTTGTCTGTTTACTTTATGTAATCCCTAGCGGCTTTAGTTCTAATCTAAATTTCTTTTACTTTTTACCACGATTAAATTTCATTTTTGAACACGAATCGAGACACATTGCGTTAATAACTGTTGACTGAGCACAGGACAGAGAAAGAGAGAGAGAGAGAGAGAGAGAAAGAAAATAGAGAGATAGGCAGAGAGAAAAAAGAATTTTCCTTTTTATTTTTTTGTTGGCTCGTGGGCAGAGATCACATTTCTTTTGCAGCCTTTTTTGAGAATAGACTGTCTTTCTATCTCTTTCTGCTCTATCTTTCTCTCAACTTTCAAATGGCGCCAAAAAATGCTTATTGATTGATTTGAAGTGATTTCAATGTCTGGAAATCATAAAAAGTGCCGACAGTTGCGGCTTTTTTTCGCTATAAGGCAGGCTCCTTTTTGGCCAAAGAAATGTGTCAGAGTGTAGTTGTAGTTGACTGGAATTGGCTTGAAGAGCAAGGGCCAACTTGCCTGGCGGCACATCATGAACGCCTTTAATTTATTTGCTACAAGACAAGACGGCGCCTGGGTCAAAAGTCAGTTAGGGCCAACGATTTTGGTTATTAATTTTATTCCATCTTTTAACTTGTTGTATTTTGCTTAGTGTGTGTATGTGTGTGTGTGTGTGTGTGTGTGTGTGTGTGTGTGTTGTTGTTGCTTTTTGCCCATGTTCTCTCTGGACTGTAGTCGTTCATAAATCATGACAAAAACCAAAATGCATTTTCAAATTTAAATTTAAACCAGTTGCTCAGTTGGACAGTTGGGCACAAGTGCATTGAACTTGCTCCAAAATAAAAGCGATAAATATATATACATATATACAATATATATAGTGTGTGTGTGTATTAAGGTATCCAAAGACAAAAGCCTTTTGGCGATCTTATTTATTTATCAATATGTAGTGCGTGCGTATCCAGTTCCAGTTTTCCAGTTCATTGTCGTCATCCGGCGGCCAAAAAGAGTGAATTCTGATTTATAAGCCTATGGCCATCCAGCGATTTATACCCTTTGCCCCCTGCCACAACCTCTCCCCCTCTTTCTATCTCTCTCTCTCTCTCTCTCACTCACTCTCTATCCATTTCGTTCCCGACGGGGCTGCACTTTAATCACGTGCGTGCAATGGGCATATGATGCGCCCCAATCTTATTCCCATCCCCATAACATTTCGCTCCCCCCTCTGAACCCTGCACTGCCTTTTCACTATACACCCCCGTCTTACCCTAACATACATGCCGCCGCATACTGATGCCGATGCTGATGCCAATGCCAAAATGCCGGTCTGGTGTTGCAAATGTTGCCAAGCTAAACACTCAGTGAACATTGCCGAGACAGCGAGCCCCCAGTCATATACAATATAGGCCATTTAATTAGAACAGCAAGCGTATTGGTAATCCAGAAATGATAAAATTTGTGTAAATTAACTATTAATAGAGCTATATAGGATAAGATTTATATCTATAAACCAAAATATAAATTGAAATAAAAATCAGCAGAAAAAGATAAAAATAAAAATAAAGAAAAATCATATAAAAACAAAGTAACATATTAGGAACCGTAGAATAGATCTAAATAAAAAATAAACAGGCAAATATAATTAGCGAAATTATATCATAAAATTGATATTAAAATTGTTACATATACATATTAATAATATTAATACTGGAATTTATTTAAATAAGTTCTATTCCATTGCTGAAAAAATACTACATTTAGTCAGGTATGTATTGAGATAAGGATATACTGTGATAGATATTGTGATTTTTTCCTATTGATTTGTAGTAATCATCAATTATATTTTTTGTTTTGTATATCAACTAAACCAAATTAATATATTCTTATCTTTATATTTTATCTGATTATAATACAAAATTTATGTTAAGCTTAACAACAAAATTATAAGAAATTTTAACTCAAATTTTTTTTTCTTTTTTAAGGCATTTCAACTAAAATTTTTTTACAAAATTAATTGGTCAATTATTAATTTAAAAAACGAATTGGGTGAGTTTTGAATATTATTTCATTTTACTTTCATATTTTCATTTAATATATTTCATATATTTAAATTTGTGTGAGTTTTAACTTGAGTTTTTTATTAGCTTTTTACCTAAGTCGAAACGATTTTAAAATTGAAAAGCTTTTCCTAGAACAAAAAAGTTGATAGTTGTTAATTAAAAATGCAATTTGCAAATGAGAACTATATATATTGAGCTATATGTTTGAATAAACAATATCTAATATATTATTAATATTAATTATTTATTAAAGATTTTATTTTTAATTTATGAAACTTACTAGCTACTATGGCAGATACATATATGTATAATCCCCAGTTCATAAGGCGAAATGAAGGGAAATCCTTAGGTTTTCTTACTATATCTAAATGTTAAAACTTTCTCAACATTAAAATTTTTTAGTAAGAATGTAAACGTTTAAAATTTCATACACATATTCTTTAAATCTAATTACTTAATATACATATACATACGATATATAAATATATGTATGTGTATATATGTATGTATGTTTACGTATAAACATAATTCTTGGTAATTGTTGATTCTAGCTGTTCAACCTGCATTGTAATAATTCTACATATGTTTTAGTCCATTATGCAGCGGCAGTTGCAGTACATGCATATGTATATATTTATGTGTGTGTGTGTGTGTATATATGTATATACATATATACATATGTGTGTATGTGCGCGCATGCGTGAAGCGTCCGTTTTAATCGTTGCTTGGCCATCGAATATTTCTTTTGCCACGACGACGTCGTCGAGTTGGCTCGTAAATCCGGCGTATAAAAGGCACATTGCTTGCTCCATTGGTCAGGGCCCAGGTTCTAGCCGCCGTGGCCATTGTTGTGGCCCAGGCGAGGGTTTTTGTTATTTTTTTTTTTTTCATTTTTTTGTTTATACCAAAGAGTGGGCCTTGGGCAATGGCCATTGCGCCGTCTGCCTACCAAAACGGTTGATTTACTATGATCCGCTTGAGTTTTATGTGCAGAAAGATAAAATTTTTCAGATATTGACACCTTGTTAGGCGTTTGAGCAAAACCTTGGCAATAAGGAAGAGAGAAAAAAAAAGAAAAACCAAAAAAAAATTAAGGAACATTAAGGTTTCTTCCTTTGTTGTTGCGTGGCTAATTGTTGTTTAAAAAAAATGAAATGCAATTTTCCACCGTCAAAGACATTAAGAAGACAGCGAAGGCAGAAAAGAGATAGAGAGAGAAAGAGGGAGCGAAAGAGTGGAGTAAAAGAGATGCAGATGAATGAAGTTCTGTCCTCGCCCTGTTCCTGTCACTCCTACTCATTGTGGGTGCTCAGCTAAATTTATGGAATAATACATATCTTTATGGCTTCATTAGCGAAATGCTAACCCCACCTACCCCTTTCCATTCTACCATCCATCCTTTCACCGCCCTCAACATCCTCACTCCATCCATTCGACACGCTGTCTGCCGCAGCGCCAAAAGGATCGACATCGACGTAGTCGTTGTTGTCGTCGTCGTCATCATCATCATCATCGTAGTTGTTTCTTGTCTATGTATGTATCTGTCACTACACCGAGTCTATACATAGTTGATGTCGATGGCAGGCAGCATCATTCCTACCATCCCGAGGCCCCAAAGCACTTGAGACTTTGTATGCACACACACTTGAAAAGAAGGTTCTCTTAATGCACTTTGGTTGCAAAAGATATTCGCATGTTAAATGGCATGTCCGCTTTTGTTAAGTATTATGCAACAGCAACTGCATCGAAATGAAGAGTTTCCAAAGAAACTAAATTACTTGTTGTTTACATTCAAGTCATATTTACTGATTGTTCAAGTTTATATATATAGCAGCACAAGTAAAACAAAACAAAATGATTTCAAAAACTTGAACTTGCATATATTAAAGTTGAACAATACTCTGAGCAATTGAATCAATATGACTGAAATAAACTCTCTCTCTCTCTCTCTTTTAATTAATTTCAAGGACATTTTTGAAATATAAACCATAAATGGAAAATAAATGGAATAAAGCTGTGATTCTAAACTTTAGTTGAAAACTTGAATTTCTAAAATTTATTAACCCGAAATGTATTTACAATACGAAACATAAGACATGTATATATATATATATATATATATATATATATTATACATATATTATACATATATTATATATATAAAGGCTCTATTCTATACTGCTTTAGTTTAAAACTTGTCTAGTAAAGTACCTTTTAGATCAACCTTATACTTTAATTTGTAAAATTAAATAACCCGACATATGTACATATGTATGTATGTATATGTATGTATGTACATGTGTCATACATATATATAAAGGTTCTATTTGAATCTTGAAATTAAAAATCATGGCTTTGATTACATTTTAATAATATCAACAAAGTTAGAATACACAAATTGGTATAGTAGATTTTAGATTCGAATAATCAAATGACTTTTCATATATTTTATAAATTTTCTAGTCAAGAATTTTAGCTGTTCCTTCATTTTTTGTTTTGTTTTGTTTTTACTTAGAAAGAGCATTTTGCCATTCGATCATTCTTATTTGGATTTTAGGTTGTTTTTTTTTTCACTCCCCCCTAAATGTTTGATATTTTTGTTCGGTTTTTGGTTCTTTGCGCGCAGATTGATTGAGCCTTTTATTAAAGCGCACGTACAGCGTATTAAATAAATTGTTAGTTACGTTACCGGCTCGAGTCCGGAACGAGCCCGGCCCAAAACAGATAGGGGGAGAGGGAGAGAGAGAGAGAGGGTCGAAGGGAGACTATAGATACCCAAACTCTTCAGTTGGCAGCCCTTCTTCTTCGCCTTTCTTGGTGTCGTATGGCAAACGGCACACACACAACGCCCCCAAGGTGTTGTGTAAGAAAATCTCAAGAACATGAAAAAAAAAGAAAAAAAAACTCGACATAATCTTTTTCTTTTCTTTGGTTTTTTTTTTTTATTTTTACAACGTCATTTTCTGACCCAAGAGCCTGTGTCGAAGTGGATGTCTATGCACTTTTTTTTCTCTTTTTTTCTTCTTTTTTTATTTTTGCTTTATGGTTCAGCCACGTATCAATTATGTGCCAAAGTGCTAATGGCTGTTGACGGCTCAAAATCTAGGAAAATGAGGAGTAAGTTGAATAGAATAGACACAGAGATTGATGTGGGTGTGTGTTAGAATGGAAATGGGTAAATTCCAAAGTCAAACGTTTTTTTTATTTTTTCCAAAAAAAGAATAAAACTGCTATGAATTCTTTTGGAGAAATTTGATGCCTCTTTGAAGGCTGGAATGGGTAAATCTGTTTGCCTATTTAGTTTTTCTTTAAAAAAAAAAAGTGAAAACTGGTTTTAATTGATTGCATGCTGAAACAATTCAATTATGACACAAACAAATTTCCATTGCATGGCCAAAAACTAAAACAAAAAACAAAAAAATAACAGAAAATCATCGAAGCAAAAATGTTGACTGCATCCAATTAGGCAAAGGCAACGTCAAAAGTCTTGGCTGCTTTCTTGTCTGCTTTCTTTCTTTTCTTTCTAACTTGCTGCTGCCGTATGGCTGAGTTCCCAATTCCTTTGGCATGGCCTTTTTTGGTGTCCGGGCCAACCAATCCTGGCCTAGGTAACTTATACGTTTGTCGTTCACAGCGCATGATTAATGACCAACAAGGGCCGCAGCAGCAGCCCAAATGGGCAACATAAAAGAACAGCACAAAAAAAAAAAAAACGAAAAAAAAAAAACATTAAAAAAACCAACAACAACAACAACAAAAAAAATAGCAAAAAGGATGCCAACCCCAACTTGGCACAGTTGGCATAGTCTAGCCCAGCAACAGCAGCAAAATTTTAAGTCCCAGTTGGTGGCAAATGATATTTGAGTCGATTCGGCAATGAGCTACTTCAGTGGCTAACGAACTTCATACAATATGGATATATGTATATATATAATGAATTTTACTCAAAAACATAGAACTTTTATGCTCATTTTATTTTTATTTTTTCTTGATAATAATTTAAATTCCATTAATTTGATTTAATTTATGAATTTTATTTACCAAGTTCGTTGCCTAAGTCTTTTGTTTTTTTTTATATTGGTATTTAATTTAGAAATTAGATTTCTTCTCTTTAGTTTATATTAATATCAGTTGAGTCCTTTAATCGGCAAGACCTAATTCTGTTGAATTGTAGCGCACAAACAAGTAAATCGCTGCAATGTATGTAAGTTTCACACCTGAATGTAATCGAATTTTTATCATTTTACCTCCGCATTGCATTGTTGTTGCCAGGCCAGCATAGACCAGACAGTTTCAAACCAACCAACCAACCAACCAACCAGCCAGCCCAGGCTAGGCCAGCAAATTGAAATTTATTGCCATTGGAGCCACTGGAAGTGCCTGGGCTGCCTGCTGCCAGTTGCTTTTTGTAGGAGATTTTTTTTTTAACTGTTGTTGTTGTTGCCTTTTTGTATTTCTTTTTTTTTTTTGGTGGTGGGGCAGGGCCATGTAAAAATCCAACTGGTTGCATATGTGGGTCGCATTTATATAGCCAAAAGGTTTTTTTTTTCCTTTATTCTTTTCCATTTTTTTTTTTGTTTTGTATTTGTATTTGTATTCTGTTTTTTTTTTATTTTTTTTTTTTTGGTTTCTTTGTTAGATAAGCAGAAGTGTGACATTAGCCCATTAGAGACGGCAGATCGAGGATCGGGAATCGCAAATCGCGTATCAAGCATCGACTTGGGTTGTCAGTCAGTCACTCAGTCAGTCAGTCAGTTAGATGGTTAAGGCAACGCCCGCACGACTCCAACTCCAACTCGTACTTGGACTTGGTTTTGGTCTTGGACTTGGACTTGCCACCGCCATCAAAGATTTATGGCTTAGATAAGCGCAAAAAGTTACAGATGCTTATGCAGCAGCCACTGCAAGGCGATTCTTTGTCCCACTTTGTCCCTCTCGGAACTCACTCTCTCTCTCTCTCTCTGTTCTAGGGTTCAATTTACAGATTCTCATTCCAAAATTGGACGAGGGTAGTAACAAAAAGTTTACAATTTTTTAACAAAAATTTAAGCAAACCGTTTAAGAATTACAAACGAAAATTTATAAAATAATCTGAAGTATATCAGTTCGTTTGTCCAAAGTGTTAAATAAAATATTTAATTTTAAATATTTGTTAAATTAACCCTCGTTGGTATATGCCTGCAGCATGTTGTTGTCGTCATAGTCATCGTCGTCTCGTTAGCGTGCTGCGATTGCTGGCCGCGATTGGCAATTGCCAACTTCCAAACGGGCAGCAGGAGCAGCAGCCTAAACCAGTCACCAGTCTTTTTGGTCTAGGCTTAAAACTTTAAGGGCCGCCTCGATAAGAATCATCATCATCATCAGCAGCAGCAGTCTCTCTTTCTCTCTCTTTGTAACCATCCTAGAGAGACCCCAAAGCTAAATTAGTGGATGCCGCTTTTAATTCCTATCAGCCCTTATCGCAACAGTCTCATCTTAAATGAGGTCAATTATCAATGGGTAGAACTAGCTAGAGAGCCAAAAGTGCAAGTTGTCCAGTTGAGCCCAAACCCATTGGTCCAGGCCCAGCCCTGGAAGTCGTCGTCATCGTCGTCGTCATCATCATCGTCGTTGTTGTCGATTTACTCTTGTTGCTGTTGTTGTTGTTGCTGCTGCTGTTGTTGCTGCTGCTGTTGTTGATGTTGCTGATCATAAACCAGAGTTTCACTTTCAATTGCATAGACCAGCCAGCGAGAGTAATAGAAACTGCACATTAAACGCAACACGTGCCACGCTTGATGGGAGCAGCCCCCCAACAACAACAATAACACAAATAACAGCAACAACAACTTTACCATCTCTTCCATCACCAGCATAGGCACAAGCTCTGTTATAGACTGCACCGACTGCATTGCACTTTGCAATCAATCACAAAACAACAACAACAAGAGCAGCTATAATTAGCGCAGGGAAAAAGCAACAACAGCGACAACAAAACTATCGCACAATGAACATTGTGCATAAAAACAATGAAAGCATGACGAAACAATAACACTACACATAGAGAATAATCCTAGAATATATTACAATTAAAATATTTCAATTAAAATGTTTCAAAATTTCAATTTACTTTCATTTAATCTGTTTATTTTTCGAAAATCAAATGAATAATTTTAACGATTTTGTAATAATACAATTACAAAAGATTAATCAGTTTCCCAATAGTTAGAAACTCAATAAATTTGAGCTAATGAAGAAAAATCTCTCAGTGTATTTAAAGGAAAATTTTTATGTATTTTATTTTTCCTTTTATATTGTTTGCGCGCGCTAAAGAGAAGGCCGCAGAATAGACTGCAATTTGTGCAAGCAATGGAGCAGCAACTCGGCCAGTTTCATTAAAAACAAAAAAAGAAAACAAAAAAAATATTTTGGGTTGAATAACAATAGTAATAATGTTTTTTAAGTGCAAGAGCCACATTCAAAACTGTTGCAGAAGAGAAAAAAAAGTGAAATTTCTTTCACCTGACTATTGCAGATGATGCCAGCGAGCCCATGCAACAACAGCCTTGTGGCTGCATCAGCAATAACAATACCAGCAACAACAACAATAACATTAGCTACAGCAACAGCAATCAAATTTAAAAAAAAAATTTTCTTTTTTGTTCGGTTTTGGTTTTAATTTTTTTTTGCATAAATTGCAAATAACCATGGCAGGGTCTCAAAGCCAAAGTCAAAACAATTGACAGTCCGTCAGTAAATTTCAAAGAAATGAAAAACAAAAGACTTTTCCTTCATCAAATGTTTCCTCCCGAAGCGAATTTGTTTTTACTTTTCATTTACGAGTGGAAATTGCAGTTGATATATTTTTGTTTCTCTTTTTTTTGTTGTTTGGTTTTTTTATCTAATCAGGAAATAATCAATTATGCCACAGATGAAAAGTGTTGAGAGATAAATATTTCATATGAAAACTAAATTAGAACTTGAACCAAGTGGTTATCCATGTTATTAATATATAGTATCCTTGTGGCCATATGTACATATAGATAGTAAAAAAAAAATAAAGAAAAAATAAAACAAAATGACAAAAAGCCAAACCAATTAAGTTTTATGATTCTCTTCCTTTACGTGTCGAGTTCTTTTAGCTCTCTTAGCTGCTTCTTTTTTATTTTTTATTTTTTTTCCCTATCCCCCTCCCCTCTGCCCTTCTCTATACGAACAACTCATTTGCGAGAATTATTTATGCGGTCTGGTACGTTGAAGTTGATGTTGGAGTGTCTCAGATCTCGGGTCTTAAGTCTCATCTTTAACTCCATCTACCGCCCTCCTCAGTTTACATTTTGCCATGTGCTCAGTTTCAGGCTCGTGCATGGTCATGATGCCATTGACAACTTGCACAAATGTTGACCTTTAATTACGACAACGAACAGCAGCAGCCAACAACAGCAATAACAGCAGCAACTTGTTCTGCCTGGCCACTGTTTGCATAACTACGCACAACACAGCCAAGCAGAAGCTTGCATACAACAACAAAAAAATAAAAAAATAAAAATGAAAAACACACTATAATATATGTATATACATATATATAAAAAACGGGCAGCATCCACGACAACTGCAATTTGTCCAGCTGCAAGCTGCAAGACAAGCTAAAAGAAGGAGTAGCAAGTAAGGGGGGAGAGGTTGAGAAGCAAAAACCGTGTGAGAGAGACACACGCATGGGGCATAAGGCATGAGTAAAAATCACTGTGACAAACTGTGAAAATGTTAAAAATAATATTTGCAATCAAATATTTAAATGAAATTAAATTTAACAAAATTTATACATTTTAAATAAAAATTTCAATAATTGAAATATGTTAATCAAAGCATAACTGATCTTTCTTTTAAACAATTTTGTTGTAATTCTTTAAACCAATTCAATTGTCTGTTTTGTTTTAGAATCACATTAAAAGTAAATTATAAGTAAAAAAAAAGAATATATGAAAAAGAGGAGAAAAAAATCCAATTTAAAATTAACTAGTTAACTTAACTCTCATTTAATTGTTTTACATTACTTATTTTTTTTTTATGTGATTTTATAATAATGGTATTTACGCATCACTATCAGTCTGTAGGCCTTGTTACCGGTGACTGTTTCCTTTTGGCTTCAGGCTGGGTGACAAGTGCTTAGTGTCAGCACCTTGCTTAGCATGTGGAGCTCCAGCTTTGACTGTTGACAATTTTGTTGAGATTCTGTGGTGTGCGTTGAGGATGGCAAGGGGGTAGGGGTAAGGGACTTGAAGCGGGATCCGAGCTCTCCTCAGTTTACACATTAATTATCACTTTTGTTGTGCTGGCAGTTGGCAGTTGGCTGTTGGTTACGTCGTCGTCGACGACAATATTAGACAATTTTCGCTTAACATAGTTCGTTGCTTAAGTCTTTTGTTTTGTGTTCTTCGTTTTGTCTCCTCCTTCCCTGCTACTTATACATTTTAACCACTGTGATAAATGAACTGCTGAAAGCCTTTCAAGGGAATGGTAATGCGGTTGTATAGTATAATATGGGGTGTTGATAAAGGGATTGTCGGAGAAGGGGACGGTGGGGAGGGGGGGCATGACCAAGACCGTGAACAAGAGATCTGATTTATGGTTATGCCAAGTTCAAGCAGAATAATCGATAATAATCGATAGCAACACCCACTTTGATGGTCCAGCCAAAAAGTCTCATATGAAAATTAAATTATAAAATGCTTTACAAGTGGGGCGGACCCCCGTTTTTCCCCTACCGCCCAACCTTTCCATTCATTCTCTGCTCCTCTGTCATACATAGAATTGCAGACATACAGACACAGAAAATGAGGGTGGACATGCGATTTCCTTGACATTTAATGCCATTGCCACAACAGAATGGGGCGTTGTATAGACCACGCCCCACTCGTGTACAAAGGATGGAGGATACACAGTCAGAGTTGTAGTCCCAGTTGCAATTTTAGTACCATTGGATGCTGACTCGATCAGCCAAAGTAAATAGCCAGCAGGCAGATTTTGTCTTTGCGCACATTGCAACACGTATCAATTATAGCAACACACACACAAACACACACACACACAGGCACGGAATATATAAAAAAAAAAAACTATCAGTTTTGGGTGAGAATCACAAATTTTACTAAATAATATATATAATATAGATTTATATATATATATATATATATGCAGTTCATTAAAAAAAAAAGAAAACTAATTATCATTTTTTTTTTCAACATAAAACCTTTTTAATGTACACTATCCTACATGTTTAATTAAGGCTCTTGAAAGGCTCCAAGATATAGATTTTTATGCTAAACATTAAAGTTTTCATTAAGAAACAATATTAAATTTTTATCTTTCAATGGTTTTCATGATTTTGTTGGGCACAACGTCATTTACAGATATACAAATGTATTAATATATATTGAATATATATAAGTTAGTAAGTTTAGTTTTATTTACATATATTGAAAAATGGCAATTTGTGAAGAAAATTGCCTGTCGTGTTTATGAGTAAACCATTTCAAATGAATATTTATGCTATTTATGCTTCCGCCCATCCTACCTAACCTAATTTGCATTTGGCTCGGATGCCAATAGTAGCCTAACACGGCATATATTTTTCTTTACTGTTAAGATTTCAAATACTTGGACAAAGACAAAAATTTTAAGCGACTTTAAGTGCTCCCCAAGGCACAATAAGAAAAACCAAAATAACAAAAACAAAACAAAAACAAAAGAAATAAAAAACTATTTGGTTCGGTTCGTCTGCTGCTTTGAACCTAATGGGCAGCAGCAGTGGCGGCAAGGCTCATGGCACAGACAGGCACAGGCACACACAGAGAGAGAGAGAGAGAGAGAACTTCTAGACCATAATACTTGTAGTTGCCAGTCCTGCATAAAAAATGATTAATTCCTGGTCCGGTAATTTATGTAGACACATAATTCACAGCGGGACATATTTTGCTAGAGAAAAAGAGTTCGAGTTCAGGCCGTGGCCGAAGCTCTAAAAATAGCACACACACACACATACGAAGAGAAACACACACACACAAGTGTGTTCATACGTGTTTATGCTAAAAATACAGAAAAGGAAGACAAGGCCTTATGGCGACGACGGCTTCGCTGCGCACATTTGATTTAAATTGAAGCTAAAAGCTTTAGCTTTAACCCAAGATCAAGGCTCTTTTGGTATAAACTATGTGTATATCCATATGTATGTATATATCTAGATACATATATATAAGTGCTCTGGCCAGGCTATGGCCTGACAATATCATTAAATATTTATGACGCAGCAGCTGAGCACAAGGTAAGCAGCAGCAGCACCACCATCAAGCGTTAGCGTCAGCCAACTTAACTTAAGCCCTAATCAAATTTGGCCGTTTTACCTAGAAAAATGTCAAGTTTGTTGCCTGAATCTTTTGTTTCATTCATTCTGCTTGCAGTAAAAATCTAGATTGCATATATGTGCATATACGTATATTAAAAATGTTATATACAAATCTAAAATCATTTTGTCACAGTTATAGTTGAATATTTAATTAACTTTTACTTTCTGTCTGTTTATAATTAAAAAGCAATTAAAAACAATTAAAATTTGTAGATTTTATTGTTACAAAGCTTCTCTTAAATTTGTTATTAAGTACGCAATTATGTAGTAAAATTTTAAACACATTCCATTTACATACATACATATACATATGTACAAATGTAGACTTATTTTTATAGTTCACTTTTTTGCAATTTATTTTTAATAAAATTTAACAAAAGATTTTCTCATATCTTAAATCTTTCGGAACGAAGTTTTATTTTAAAATCCGAAATTTATATAGAAAATCTTCTTATATACATATTCTTAAACAAAAATGTTTGTAGCATACTTGAAAAATCGTAATTTTATCCTTGGATACATAATTCCAATAAGTATTTCTAGTGGTAAAAATAAGTAAAAGTGCGTGTAAAAACTATCAACATGAAAATTCGAAGAAATTGGCCAAAAGGCGTTTATGTTAAATTTTGGTAAATTTTAATAAATACAAAGAAAATTAAAATCATTTCTATTTAAATTTAAATGTACTAAGTAAGCAATAATTTCTAAGCGATCATTGAGAGTTTGACATGATTATATGTGCAACCAAATGCAATATCATTAGTTAACTTTATGACTATAGACTGTCAATTGTGGCGCACTTCCTTATCCAAACTCAATCCTGTCATCTAACTATTCTTCGCCTTCGTTTCTCTTCCTTAAAGAAATACATGAATTGTGTTTTGCTGACTTGTGACAAACGATGCTTCCGTAGTCATCTTGAACATCCTCAGTACTCTCATACACACTCACACACACCCACAGGCAGGTATGAATACATTCAAATTCACATTCATATCCCACATTCATATCCATTGATTGAGTCAGTGGCAAACTGTCGTAGCCCAAAACTGGCATAAATTCTATGCAACCCGCTGGCTTTTCATTTCTAATTCTCTTGCATTTGGTCCATGGGACTGCTACTGTCCGTTGTCCATCCATTGTAGATGTATGTATTTATGTATATTTATATGTATGTGTATGAAGATACAGATGCAGATACAGATGGGGGCATGTCGATGGCGATGTTTTAGCGCATTTTATTGCTTTATTTTGAAAGAGTTTTGGTATGGTCAGAGCCCTGTCAATTTTACAACTTTATAGCGAAAAGGCAAAGCGCGTCTTATCGTTTGCATATTTATGTGTCTATGTATGTATGTACATATGTATGTGTGTGTGTGTGTGTACGTAGAAGGAGAAGAATCGAGTTCGACAAAAGCCCATTGGGCCATGTCGCTTAATATTTTTGACATATTGGCTCTGGAATAGGAGTTGGAGAAGGAGCTCTTATTGTTCCCTGCCTCCTTGAACAGAAATTTGTACAAAACGAGAAAAAAAAAGAGAAAACGCGCGCGAGCTCAACAAAAAGAAAAAAAAAAACAAAGAAAAAAAATAAAAAAAAAAGAAAGAAAAAAAAAACTTGTCTGTGTCTGCATTTGAATTGCAAATCCTATTATGACTTGTGAAATTATAATTTTTCTAGTTTGCCAGGCTGCGGTCTCCGCCAAAACCCAACTCCAGGTTCAAGTCCATGTCCATGTTCATGTCCAGGGTCCAGTCATAACCGCAGAAGGTTCAATAGCATGAATTATGCATATGCAGACGGTTTTACCTTTTTGGTGGGGTACTTTTATGAGCACAGGGTTTCAGAGGGCAGCTGGGTGTTGGTGGTAGGGAGGAATGGTGTGGCAGGGCAGACATCTCAGCACACACACAAAAGCACACGCATCCAGCTAGCCACCTAGCCACATGCTGCACATGCACTTAGTTATGATAACGTTGCACATTTCTGCCACAAAAAAAAAATAAAGAAAAAAAAGAAAAAAAAAAACTAAACAGAAAGGAACTGAAAGGAAGAGAGAGACAGAGAGAGGGAGAGAGAGACGCAGAGGAAGACACTCAGACCCAGACACAGACACAGACATAGGCACAGACTCCACTGACTTTTTATATTTGTTTTTGGCTAAAGCAACAACGCCCCAAAAAGATCAGCATCCGCAGCTGACACTGAGGCAAAAAAGATGAGAAGCAATGATTATCATTGTGGCAAGAATGATGATTTCAAATCTTTCTCTCAGTGTATAAACGTAAACGTATGTTTTATGCGTAGCAGCCAAAAGCAGCAGCAACATCAGCAGCTGCTGGCAATTGGAGATGGAAGTTGGCGATGGCCAATGGAGTTGCAGATGAGAATAAAGTTGGTAATGAAGGGGAATGTGGTGGTGGAGACAACCGCCCCCTCTTTTGGGATGCTGTTGCTGTTGTTGCTACTGCTATATAGCAAAATGTAAACTCAAAGTCGAGCTACAACTTTAACTTGGGCTTAGGCCATTGCTGACAGAACAAAGAAGTCGTTCATTTGTAATTGTTGTTGTTGTTATTGTTGTTGCTGCAAACAGGGCAACATCAACAGCAGACGCACAGCATTTATACATTTGTTAAGGCAAACAGAGTTGGCGGCAGCTGTTGTTGTTGCTGTTGTTGCTGCTGTTGCTGCTGCAGCTAGTTGCATATCTTTTATGACTTTTGACTTGACTTGACTTTAACTTTTGCCTGCAGTTGTGGTTGAATGACCCAAAGGCGACGGAAGGAGGCGTTGGCCCATGAACAAGAAAACATCCCACCAATTTCAGCTAAATATAAAATTTCAATTTCACACACACACACAAAAAGGGAGAACACAAAATGTAAATTTTTAGCTAGTTATAATTTTTTTTAATGGTCCAAGAACTGATTATTGCATATTTAGAAATCATCTTGGCTAACTTAATGGTACCTTCTACTTTTAAGCCCTTAAACGTTTTCTTACCACTTTAACGTCCAACAATCAAAGTTCTTCTACATGCCGCTCATTTTGTAAATTGCGTGGGCTTCTGCAATTTAACTAAATAACCGACCACAAATTAGATGTCAGTCAACTGGCCTCCATCCATGATGGAGCACATCATCATTATCATCATCGTCAATGAGAATAATGATGATTCCAGTTGGAATAGACCCACCCAATGACATTACTTTACCAATGTTGTGCAAAAATTTACAAATTAGCAACAGAAAACAAAAGAATTCTATATAGTATAGTATATACATATATATATATATATATATAGTATGTGCTATATAGAAAAGATAAAATTGGTAAAGGAAGCAACCAAATCTAAATCCAAATCAAATCAATTTGTTACAGTCGCCACAAAACGAGAACGAGAGTTGGGTAAATGGTACAAAACTTGACTTCTTCTTCAGTTTTTTCTTTTTTCTACTATTTTTTTTTTTTTTTGTTTTTCCCATCATTAACATTGTCCAGGAGGCAGCAGGCGAAATCTGCATGCAGATGAAAGAGTTAAGCCACAAGATCCAGGAATCAAGAAACAAGAAACATGCGTACTTCTTGTCTGTCTGTCGACTATTTGTTTCACGAATTTGCAGCGCATTTTACTTGGAAAACAAACAGAATATATAAAATTGTCAAATGGTTAAACCATTAAATACCCTAACTTGAGACATATTATAATATTTTATAATTCCCAAGTAGTTCAAATGTGACTTCAAATCTACAATTATTTAAATGGATTTTAGCTTATGGTGGCTATATAAAAGAAATATTCTAATACTTTATTTGTATATATATTTGATTCGTACAAAATAATTTGATCTGTACAAAAATGATTATAATTTTAGAAAACTTATTCATACAATGTCTTCTTTTTTTTACAATATCTGTGTCTATATCATTGTGATCAAGTAACTTAACTATCATCAAGTTTAAGCACATCATTAGAAAGTTTATATCTAAAACAATTCGGTTTTCGGTTACTTATTAGTTTCGATTATTATTAAGCAAATTGGAAGTAAAATTTTAATACAGTTTTTAATTTTTCCTTAACCATATGTTTGTGGTATTAATTGATATGCCTACACTTTAGTTAGGGCAAAAGGAAAAACACCCAAACTCTTCTCTAACTAACCAGCAGTGGCAATCGCTGTCCATCGGTCCAAACAAGGCAAAAGGCATGTCCATCTCATTCCTATCGCAACAAGAGCAATTTGTTCTAATGCGCCATGGCAGGCAGCATCCGAGGCAGCAGACGGCGACAGTGGATGAAGATGGAGACGGAGATGTAGTTGGAGTTGCTGTTGGTTAGTTGGTTGGTTACTTGGTTACTTGGTGCCAGCCATGACTTTGGTTAAGGCAAAAAAGGGCAACCATTGAGCACGCAATGGTTAGACCAAACCAGAACAAATGTAGACATTAAGCTGCTGCCCAGGCCACGGACATTGGGCTAAGAGAGTGTGGCTATGTGGGGGTGGGGTAAGTTGGAGCATCTTCAAATGACACGCAATATCTCGGCTATAGAGTTAGCCAAACTCACATACATCTTATATATACATATATATGTATGTATGTATATATACACTATATACATAAATATATATATATATATTTTATCCATAAAATTTACCATATTTTTCGCGCATCCAACAAATTTTCCACAAAAAAAAAAAAATAAAAACCACGGTAACACAAACATTTACAGTCGTGTCAATAAATTTGCTGTGGAAATTTCATTAATTGCCAGCAGGTGGATATGCCACTGTGGTTGGTGGTTGCGTTGCGTTGCGTTGTATTGCATTCGTTGCATGTAGTTTGCCATAAAAATATTTGCCGCCTTAATGTGAGTGGCTTATAAATTTGCACAAACGCGACCATATATAGCAAATGTAGAGAGGGAAAGAGAGAGAGACAGATCGAGAAGAAAGAGTTAATGCGGGGGATGGCGGTAACGGTGGTGTTGTTGGTGGTGAATAACATAACATAACTGTTTATGTGGTTAGCTTGTTTGGCTTTGGGCTGGGTTTGGTTTGGATTGGATTGGTTTGGGTGTGTACCTTGTACTATGATGTTCTTTCTCCAAACGACGACCACCCGGTCACAATGCTTTTGCTGTCCATTGCATATATGGAATGCGCTCCTCCATTTGGCTAAAACTTGGATTCAACATAACAAGCAACAGGCACACAAGCAAACACATTGGTTTCACAAAAAATGTAAAAAAAAAATGCATTTAAGGGTTTTATCCAAAAGTATTCTTATAAATCTCAAATGTCTCTCTGTAACTGATAAAGTTTATCAGATATATATACCTGTCCATCATTTTATCATCATTTATTACTCATTCAGAAATATAAATGTTTATCATTCAGATAAGATTCCATTAACAATTATAAAGTGATGAATCACAAGAAAAAATAAAACAAAAAGAAGAAACTATTTGATTTTCATAATATATGTATATATATATATTTCATATATATTTTCTTGTACATTTTTCATTTATACTTTTAGGTTATACAATGGTTTCAATTTTTGGTTTGGGTTTTTTTTTTTGATGATTAAACTAAATGCATTTCGATTCGTTTAAATGGCCACATTGAAATGAACTATACTATACAAATATATATATATATACATAAATGTATATACATTATGTGATCTGGCAAGATTTTCTAAATTCATTTAATTTAATTATATACTTAATCGAAACTTTATTTTAGAATCAACTAAAACGTAACGTAAATTGTTTTTTTTTTTTTGGCAAAGCAGCAAGGAACTACAACTAACTAAAGAAATTAGAAAAAAAAAAAATATGAGAGGAATTTAAAAAGAATTCTTTGGATTAAATTGGGTTCTTTTTTGGTTTCGATTTTCAATTTTGGGAAGAGGTAGGGGTGGGGCGGGGATACTCAACTAATGGCAAGATCTAATACTATTAATCCATATGGCACAAATCGAAGGTAGATCAATATTTCAATTTGTCTACTTTTGTTTCATATACATAGTTGCAATCTTATCAAGAATTGTCTCAATCGATAGCAACTCTTCGCTAAATTTTTGCATAGTTGGAGCTGGCACAATCCATTTAAGAAACTCTTCCACATTGAGTCGTAGGCGTGCCAAAGGCGTAAGTTGGGCATCATCGTGAGCCGGACGTTGAGCCAATTTCAGTGAGGCTATTATAACATTATCAATTAGACGTTTCTCATAGCCCAATTGGCGTAGCTTTTGGGCAGAGCTTATCTTTTTAAGCACAACAGCCATATTAAAACGCATTGTGGATAATGCCTGGATATCATCGCTCTGATTGTCATCCTCATCCGCTGACTTTTGGCATTTGGCACAGTGTTCGGAATGAGCTTGTAGTTCCACTTTGATTTTAAAGAATTCATGACATCCATGACACATATATGGCTTTTGTTGCTTATGGATTTTTTTCATGTGATTCTTAAGATGAGCCAGTTGGGAAAATGCCACTTCATCGGTACAGAGTAGACATCGAAAAGGTTTTTCGCCAGTGTGTTTTCGTATATGGAGCTTTAGAACACTCGAATGAGCAAAGGTTTGGTGACAGATCTAAAAATAAAATATAGCAGACAATAGATTTAATATTTATACCATATATCACTCTATATTTATAGTGATGTGTGAACCAAAAATGAGTGAGATGGCATGCATTTACAAAGTGAAATTAGAAAGTTAAATAAATAATATCCGTTTTGTTACACTTTTATTTGATGGTATGTGGGATTTATATTTATATATATATATATATATTTATAACTCACTCGACACTGATATGGCCGCTCGCCTGTATGCATACGCATATGGACATTATATTGCGATTTTTGTGTAAAATATGAATTGCAAACCTCACACACATGCGTTTTAACAGCTGCATGCTTTTGCATATGGGTAGCAAGATCCTCATCCGGTTCTATAGTCTTGTGACAAATTTCACAATCAAATTTTGTTAATTTGTGATGCTCCTGATTGATGTGAGCACGTAAAGCCAATTCATTGGCAAATTGATTCTCACAAATGCTGCATCTATGCTCCATTCCCTGCTCATGCCGTTCCATATGTACACGCAGATTTGCATTGGTTGAGAAGCTTGCCGAGCATTTTGTGCAATTGAATTGCTGTATGCTGGTCTTGTGATGCGACACCATATGTTGTTGAAGCTGCAATAAGATTTTGCTTTAATTAAATTAATTTTTAATAGCATAATTTTAATGATTTCACTCACCTGACCACCCCTGGCAAAACGTTTATCACATAAAGCACATGGATATGGTTTCTCGCCCGAATGCAAACGCATATGCAGACGCAATCTTTCTTTAAGGGCAAACGATTTGGGACATTGGCCACAGGCAAACTGTTTCTTATGCTCATGAGCGGTGGTTATATGATTTTTAAGATTAACTGCCTGACGATAACATTTACCACATTCGGCACATTTATGGGGACGCTCATCCGAATGGATTAACATGTGACGCTGAAGATCAGTTTTACCACCAAATTCCTTAGAGCAATGCGGACAAATGTGATGCTTTCGACGACCAGATTCTGATGGTGAGGCTGATGTTGATGCTATTGATGATTTTCTTGATGATTTCTTGGGCAAGGGTTGAACATAGTCTGCATCTCGAGAATCCTGTTCTGTGTCACCATCTTCGACCTCCGCATAATTATTATCCCTTAGACTGCTCTTGCGACGTTTAATCGATGATGTTGTTGTGGGTGATGAGGAGTCTCTGGCCGCCGGCGGCGAGGACAACGAAATGCCACTGTCCGTAAGCAGGGATGCGGCATCCTCTTTGGATAAACTGCGACGGCTGCGTGCCATTTTTGATTTTAAAATTAGTTTTTCTGATTTTTTTTTTTTACTGAATATCTCTAGATAACTTTGGAACCACCGGCACCAACGGTTTTTGATTAGTTTAGATTTTTAGTTGTACGTTTTTTTTTTTTTTGTTTTTTGATTCTAGGTAGTTTTTATTTAAATTTTTTTTTACAGTATTTTCTTTGACTACTTTCCCAAACACCTTTGAATTAGTTTTGTGGCTGTAAGGAAAAAGTTGAGAGCACGGTTATTTGGTTGACTTCTGGAGGCAATATTGATGGGGTGTACAATCCAACCAACAACTGACACACGAGTAACACGGAAACAGACAGGGACAGCAACACACAGCAACGACAGTCAAAAAAGCAAAATACAAA
This sequence comes from Drosophila emarginata, assembly GCA_037075365.1. Classification (NCBI taxonomy): domain Eukaryota; kingdom Metazoa; phylum Arthropoda; class Insecta; order Diptera; family Drosophilidae; genus Drosophila; species Drosophila emarginata. Next base: position 1,248,089 of record JBAMCD010000014.1, on the reverse strand, counting down.
AACAACAACAGAAGAAAAAAAAACTTCTCAGCTGTGTCAACATTTTGCGATAAGAGCAAGAAAAGTTCTGTTCTTTTTTTTTTGTTCTACCTTTTGATCGCTTTATCAATTTAAAATTTCCAGGTATAACAAAAGAGAGTAACAACAAAAAAGTAAATAAGAGAAGAAAAAAACTTAGAAAATATATTGTTGTTGTTTTTTTTTTTTTTATTTTCTCATAGTTTGTTTTCTCAATCTTTTGTTTGAGCGAGAGAGAACGAGAGCAAGAGAGTGGGAAAGATAGACAAGACACTTGATAAGACTTAAAAAAAAACTCGAGGCAATAACTGATAAGACAGTTGACTTTGACTATAATACAGTAGATAACCACTAAAGATAGCAAAGAAACAAGTACAAGAAATGGATAAATTAGAGAATATCCCTTATATACACACAGATCTATTTCAAATTGAATACAATTTTTCATTTAATTAGCCTCAAGTGGAAATAATACATATATGGGAGAAATGCAATACACTTTCAATAAGATTTGAAAATAAATTAGGATTTGCAATACACATATATTTTTTTTTCATTGAAGAATAACTGATTCCTTTGACCGGAGATGTCTTTAAACAAGATCGTATATACATATGTACATACAATTTTTTTTTTGCACAATTGAAAATTACTTACATTTGCATTAAATTTGCTGTTTCTTTTTAAGCTCAAGTCGAGACTTTATATTCTCTTTCGTTTATTTTTCTGCATTTCTCCATCCACTTGTTACACTTTACTGTACTTTTTATATATGTATATATTTTTTTTTTGTTATTGCTTTAGCGTTGATTTCTTTAGAATTTTTAAATCAGACTTTTTCTGATTAATTGCCACTACAGAGGGCAAAGGAATGAATGTCAGCACACAGTCAGACAGACAAAACAGACTAATTGACTGGAGAATTGACCCTGGTGGTTGGTTGGTTGGATGAGTAGTTAAAGCAAACTATTAACAATAACATCTGGCAAACATATTGCTTTGCCATATACTTCAATTTGATGCGATGCGACCCGACCTTCTGCTTGCTTCTGGGTTCATTTGGGCCGCACCCGCGCAATACCGAAAACCTACTTGAAAAAACTTTATGAACTTTCAATGAAGCATGATATTATGTATGGCGGGACGGGTATTTTAGGTGGTTGGAAGGAAGGAGCGGGTGGTATTGGCGTCCCAAGTGCTGCAGGGACAACCGTCAACGTCAATTTTCACAGCTGCACGTTACGCAAATGAAGCGTTAAACAAAAAAGCAACAACAACAATAAGAACGAACAGTAACTGTTGAAAAGCGAATTAAAGCTAGAATCTGGAGCTGGGAACGGCGACTGGGTCGCAATTGAAACTGAAAGAGAAACGTTGAAAAAAGCACGAACGACAGCAAAAAAAAAAAAAAAATGAAACAAAAACAAAATCGACAAAAAAAAATAAAGGAAAGAAGAATACATAACAGCAGTTTTGTAATGCTAAATAGTCTTTGTAAGGGGGTTGAGCGCAGGGGTTGGGGGGCGAACGGCAATGGGCGACAGAGACCCGATACCGAGCCGCAGGGGTAAGGTTCATCGTTGAAGTCTTTCGTATGGGCCACAAGAACTTGGACGTTCTATATGTACTTATATACATACATATACATATATGATATATTTGTATGTATTTGTACAGTTCTGCTTGACAGTTTGTCTCTGTCAGCTTTTCTTTTTGTGTTAGTATGTAATTTTGCCAACACCAACTACTTAAATACTTATTTACATATGCATACAAATGATATCTAATTAACGTAAAGATCGTATATATTATGATATGCCTTTAACCAACACCAATTAATCCCAAATCCATTTCAATTGGTCACGCCTTGTGTCATATTTCTCACTTACCCCACTCATCCAGTCCGTACGACCTCAAAAATGTTTCAAAGTTCTCACATTTTTAAGTATTTTATTTTTACCTTAAGCCTGGCAAGCAACTCCATTTTCCTCGAATACAATTGAGGCAAAGTTCCTTCAATTTGTGCCTTAGTTTGTGTTTCGTTAATGAATTTGGTTTTGTTTATAGTTGTCAGAGTTGCCAGCAACCAAATCTTTTCGTGTTACCAGACAAACAAAAGATGATTGCCAATCGATAAGTGGGTTAGAAACCCCTATTTGTTTTGCATTAAATAACCACTATTAAAAGTAAGGTACCGGTGTAGCATCTGGCAACACTGCAAGAAACACGCGAAACCAAGCAAAAGCCAAATATCTGAATATAGCGTGGAATAATTAAATTCTTTTTGTAAATAGAATTGAAATAAAATAAATTAAAGATTAACAATAACTTGATCAGTGACTGACAACGGAGTACCTGAAACCCGCAGGCATTGACAATAAGAACCAACGAGACCCAACCGACACGACTCAAGGTAAACATCTTTTTGGCGGTGATTTGAGTTTTGCCAAACGAAAATTTATCATTGTGTATCTTCTCTTTGCCTCAAACCATAACTAGCTATATTATGGCTGGCGTAATCTTTGAAGACATATTCAATGTAAAGGACATGGATCCGGAGGGCAAGAAATTCGATCGTGTCTCTCGTCTACATTGTGAATCCGAATCCTTCAAAATGGATCTCATACTGGACATCAATTCATGGCTCTATCCGATGGAGTTGGGGGATAAATTCCGCCTCGTGCTGGCCACAACTCTGCGCGAAGATGGTTGCCCCGATAGTGGTGAATACAATCCAATGGAACACGAGGGTACCCGAGCGGATAGCTTCGAGTATGTGATGTATGGGAAAATTTATCGCATCGAAGGTGATGAGGCGCACAACGAGTCATCCCGCTTGTCGGCATATGTGTCTTTTGGCGGTCTACTAATGCGACTGCAAGGAGATGCCAACAATTTGCACGGATTCGAGGTGGATCAGCACATATATCTCCTGATGAAACGTCTAGCCTTTTGAGACTGTTCCCTGTTTTCCCTCTGCTATTATTTTTTTAGATATAAACATTTAAGATTTAAACAAGCAACGGAAATTTATTTACATATCATTGTTAAAATAATTCTTTCTAAAGAATTGAATTAATGATTGGGTCTACGCCTAAGAGGAGCATTCACAATGAGGCGGGCTGGTCGAAAGGCAATGCGACGATCGACAAAAGGAAGAGCCAACTGGGTAGAAGGAAAGACAGCATTTCCATTGATAATCTTGGCTGGACGAGGTCTGGCCGCCTGAGGACGTGCTTGGATCTTAGCAGGCTTACGTTGGGGAGTGATAGCTGTTCGTAAAGTACGGAAGGCAGTGAATCGATTTAACAAAGGAAGCACAAACTGTGCCTGAGGTGGCAGTGGAAGACTGGCTAAGTTAATAATGGCGGCACTTTGTGGTGGTGTGACTGCGGCTGGATCATTGGCTGGCTGCGGTTGATTTGGTGGTGGTCCATATGTCTCAGCTGGCTGTGGCTGTGGAGGTGGTGGTCCATATGTTTCAGCAGGTACCTCCTCCACTTCTGGTGGCCCATAAGTCTGATCTGGTGGTCCGTATGTCTGATCTGGTGGTCCATAAGTCAAATCTGGTTCAGGAAATTCAACTGGTTGCTCTTCTGTGGGCAACTCGAATGGTGGATCTGGTGTAAGGCCAGCTGGTGGATATGGTGCTGCTGCTAGCTCCTGTCTTTCAAAAATCACTCCCTCAATGGAGACGGCGCAAAGGGCTAGACCAATCCATATACCACTTAGATAACCAAACATTTTGGTGTTCAAATTTCAACTGCTACCTAAGTTGACCAAGTGGGCGACTATAAATACTAAACCAACAGCCCAATGGGTATAACCTTCATAGACTGTGGTACCCCCACTTCTTTGTCAGTCGCCAACCAAAAGCCATTGACTTATACGGTGTCGGCAAATCCAAATATTACGTGCCCCACTGTTCGTTCAATGATTGTAATGATGATGATGACAGCGATGACTAAACCAGGAATTTGGATTTATTATATATAAATGGTTAGGGAAAATTACCCAAGAAACAAAAATTTGTTCAACTTTATTAAAATAATTTCATTACCAACTACGACGTAGAATCAATCGTTGTGGCACTGGCAAATGTGGTTGTTGCTGCCTCCGATTACCCTGTGGAAAGCGTTGATATAGCCTACCAGACTTTGGCTGATCCAAAGTGGTTGAAACGGCTATAACTGTGCCATCTTCCGCCACCTCAACTAGCACATTTTCCTCATCGTTATCCTCGTTGTTCAGATCATCCACTGGCTGCTGTTTGGCAATATCATCTTCCTGTTCCTGTTCATCTCCTTCATTCTCAGCTGGTGGAATATCATCGCTATTAATGGGCTGATCATCGTTTGTGGGTGGGCCATATAAATTGTCCGGTGATGCTGGTGGACCATATGTATTATCCGGGGGCAAATAGTTTACCTCCGGCTGTGGTTCCACAGTTGAACTGGGTAAGTCAAAGGGAATATCCGGTGTGATACCAGCAGCCGGGTAACCAGTTGGCGATGGGCTTGGTGGAGCTGCTTCCACTTGTCTAGCCAAGAAGGTTCGCCTACGCAATGGTTCCGCAGAGCATATAGCACTCAGCAGTAGAATGGAAGAGATTAGTTTGAACATTGTCGCGTTTATTTTACTTATGTTCTGACTTCCTCAACTGGGTTGGCTTATATACCTATTATCTGTAACTGAATCTATAACTTTGACTGGATATTTTGTTTTGTTTAGCTAATTTATGCCCGTCACTTTTGATTTTTAGGCCTGTTCCCGATCAAGTAATGTTGTTTTTTTTTTTCATTTTTAACCGATTATGTTGCGGCTGGTGCGATTGTTGTTGTAGTTTTAATGTCCAATACGTGAAACTTTTTCCAATTGATACCGCCAATGCTATCTACATATAAGTCTCCTATCCACCACCCCTCCCACACACAGACACACACACACACAACCTGTAACTTTCAATTGGGGTTTGGGCTTTCATTACCACACTAATGCTGTTGATATTTTTTTTGGTCTTTAGAGTTCTTGGCAATTCATAATTTTATTTCAAGTATTTAGTATTCATTTAGGATTAGGCCATGAATGAAACGTGTTTATTTGGTTTAATCGTTCTCATATTGATTTATTTTTGTTTTACAAATCGATATTATATTAATTTATTCATCAATTTTTGCAAATTCCTCTTCTTTCAAATCATCTTTAGAACCAGAGTTTGTCTCAGATTCACAGTCCAATAGTGTGTCCTTATATAGCTGCACTGATATTTTTAGGGCTTCAATAGTATCTTCTTTGTCCTTGACACGATCTTTATAAAACGATACAGATAATTGCAATAATTTCAGCTCTTCTTTTAATACTTGTGCTTCATTTTTCCACATTTTTATTTCCTTCTCCAAAACATCAATTTGAGAATCTTTCTCTTTCATCATCGTCTTAACATTGCTGTACAAATTTTCCATTACATCATTTGATTTTCCCTAATAAATATAGATTAATTAATTTACAAGTACATTAATCTATGTCAATCTATATACTTACTACGTTCAAAGAACTCAAAGATAAATTTAGAGAATCCATTATATCTGAATATTAAAATTCTTTTCTTTTCACGTTAAAATTCAAATCGACCAATGCTTGAGTTAGTCAGTAATGAACTAACCATTTCATTTTGATTTTATATGAACTGTGAAATTCTGATTAGGAATATCAAAAATATAGATATTGATATATGTACATATATACGTACAAACAATTGGACAATTGATTAGTTAATCAATCAATTTAATACCTTTGCTACCATTTATCAAGCTAACACGGATTGTCCTTAAAATCATTCGCTTCTCCTTTAATATCCGACCATATCTGGAGGGATGCTTTGGATTTTAGTTATCAAAAATTCGAAAAGTTTGAGTTAGGGAAGTTCGACTGCATGTACATATGTATGTATATTATTGGTCAAAAAAAGTATTTTAGAATGATTCACTGAGTCACATAAATCAATAATGTGATTCAGTGAATCATTTTAAAATTCAATAAAATGTTTTTTTTTATTTATAATGTTAGATAAAGTATTAATACTAGACCAAGGCTTTCGATTCGTCGTATACTTATAATATTTCAAGTGGTAAGATGGAAATGTTATAAAGAACTTTTGACATTATATAGTATGTATAGTATTGTAATTTTTTTTTTAAAAGAAGGTTTCAACATTTTTTGATATAAACCTTTAAGTATTAGTTGATCTAAACCTTTAAATTTTTTAATTTGTTTGATCAAAGTTTTAATATTTAAATAGAAATTTTATATACATACATACATATAAACTCAGAACTTTTGTTGAAAGCAAATTCATTTCACCCTTCTTTTTTTGGAAATTTAATCTAATCATATCTAATCGGTTGTTATTAGTGTCGTTTATTTTCTATATACATTAAAGATTATTTCTTTATCTTAAAATTTCTAAAATAATAATACGGATTCGGGGCTTCCCCGTTTTAGTTAGCAATCAATGGTTAATGGTTGTAAGGCCATCAATAAACGTTTGTAAAAATATATAAAATGTATTAATATCCAAAATCGTTTATATTTATTGATTAATAACAAATGATTCGTAAACAAAAAAGAAACACAAGAACAACAATGCTGACTATAATCTACTGTCTAAATGGTATAGACAAGAATAGGCTTGGCCCTTATAATTTGGGCGGAACGTAATTTCTCTGACACTGGACGACGATTGCGAAGACGTCCATTACGTGGCTGGATTAGGCTAGCTGGAATTGCTTCAGAAGCGGGATCAGCAGCAGGAGCAGTATCATCGGTAGGGACATCATCGGCAGCTGGTGGACCATAAATATTATCCGGTTCAGCTGGCGGACCATAGGTATTATCCGGTTCGGCTAATGGTGGACCATATGTATTATCGGGTGGGCCATAAGTCAAATCTGGTTGTGATTCTGTTTCAGTGGGCAAATCGAAGGGTACTTCTGGTGTAACACCAGCTGGTGGATATGGTGCTGGAGCTGCAGTTGGTGACAGATCCTGAGGGGCATCTGCCGGCGGAGCGGCCTCTTGCCGGGCCAATTGAAAGCGAGAAGACCTACCACGAAATCTAGCCGGTTCAGCTGTGATGGCAACCACCAAAAGGATAAGCACAGAGCAACAATTGATAAACTTATTGGCCATGTTGAGCTATTGTTGATTGGTCTTAGAATGTTGCTTTCATTTGTTAAGCGCTAGGCTTATATACACAATGAAATCATATGTTTGCCGGTCATAATTGGTTTTGGCCAGGGACAACCTTTTCGTTGGTTTAACTACGTGACAATATTTAGTCAAGGGCTAACATTTCAATATTTAATTACAAATGTCTTTTTTATCACCTGCGACCCAATGTACTGGTGCATAAGCATAGACTTGGACTTGGACATGGACATGGGGCATTGGTTGGTATAGGCGCCTGCTTGTCATGCGTATCAATTTGTCTGGTCTATTATCCGATAATTTTCTGCTTTATATGCACAACGTAACGGGTCGTCTATGTAGAATTGTCAACTATAAAAGTTAAAGCTCCATATACGTTTAACCACATATAGCCACAGACAGTCACACGATCACAATCACAATTATGTCAAGATATCAGTTGCTCCTTTTAACCATCTTGGTGGCAATTGTCTATGGCGGTGCAGAGGCTGCCCATTTACGACGACAACGTTTTGGCCAGCGACAATTTGCCCGTCAAGAGGCATCACCCACACCCTATCCATTGGCAGCTGAATTAAAACCCGATGGTCCAGCATTAATCTATGGCCCACCTCAAGTTAATAGTGCTGACCCAGATCAAGTTGATGATGTAGAGCAGCAACAGCCACCCAATCCTGATGTTGAACAATTGGATACTGAGGACAATTCAATAGAGGTGACCACCCAAAATATTCAGTCGGCTCGTTTGCGCTATAATCGCCAAAAATTGGCTAAACTTCAAATTAAAAAAATCCGTCAGCGTACATCTGCACGACTTGAGGAATTGCCATTAGAAGGTGAAATAGATCCGGCATTAAATCCAGCAATTGTTCCCGCAACAGCTCCAGCTGTTGCTACTCCAGTTGTTAATCCTGCAGTGGCCTCTGCTCTACCGGTACCCCAATTTTATTATGTTGGTGCCCAGCAGCCGTATCTCCTGGCCTATAGTGCAACTGCCCCACAGCAATTGGGTTGGTGAAAAAAATTGTTAAAGACCACTATGAAGACCATATTAAAGCTTGCATGGCTCTAGGAATAAATTACAAAGAAATATCGATAAAAAAAAAACAAAAAGGAAACTCGCAATTGTCTTTTATTTACCATTACCCAAAGATGAGATTCATTTACAAAGTTCAAAATAATATATAACATTTTCGAATTATATAAATATATATTTAATAGAGATTCCAACAATCTGAAAATCTATTCAATATATATTTATGTATATAATTAGAAATTGTTCGAATCAAGCTTTCAAATTGGCCTTTAAATAAATAAAATTCAAGCCTTTCTTTCTTTCTTTTGACCAAAGATTATTGACATTTTTATTTTTTGTTTTGATTTTGGTTTTGCATTTTGGTTCGCCTCTCAACTACAAACATCTCATTTCGCATCATTTGCCTGTAACAATAGCTCAAGAATCTCTCACACAACACCTCCTTGTGCCCCCGTTTGAAACCGTTTCCCGGTTTGCCTTTGTTGTTGTGCATTTTCCTTGCAATTTTATGGCCAACTAGTTGTATTTGCCCTCGGCTTATAACCATTATTGGCAGCAGTCTGCTTTTTCTTTTTATTTTTTTTTTTATTCCAAGTTTCTCTTTCTTTGTTCAATGCATTTTTAATGCTTTCTCTTCAATCCGTTCATATAGAAGAAGGGGGATTAGAGGTCGGGGTTTAGGTAGGAATGAGTTGAGGATTGGAGCCATTTCTTTTTCCTTTTTTCTTTTTTTTTTACGTTGTCGGTGTTTTGCGTTTCGTATCGTTGCATTTAAGTGAATTTGAGTGGCAAAGTGATTTGAGCATCAATTCTAGTTTAAAATGCCATAAATATTTACTGGGCATATGGAGCCAGGCGTTGATATCTTCTCTGTCTGATTCTAAAACTGGTTTCCACATTCAAATTGTCAGCAAACTAAAATTAATTCAATTTCAATTGTTTTTAATTAGCCTAGCCAATCTACAACTATAATTATTCAAATAATTGCTTCTATAATTATTCTTCAATTTGTTTAGAAATCAAGTTTTTGAAAGTCTTTTATAAATCCAAACGAAAATCAGCAAGACAAAGTAAATAAATTTAATTTGGGGGGTTTTCAAAGAGACTGAAGATCTTTTAGGAAGCTCAAGAAATTTTTTTGGAATTTCTATAGAAAAGGCATTTTATTTCCCTAGAGTTTGAAAAAATATATTTCGAAATAAATTTAAACTATTTAAAATTATTTAAAATAGTTTTTATACCCTGTACCCATAGGGTAAAAGGGTATATTAAAGTCGCTAAAATGTATGTAACAGGCAGAAGGAGAATTTTCCGACCCAATAAGGTATATATATTCTTGATCAGTATCAATAGCGAAGTCGATTGAGACATGTCCGTCTGTCCGTCTGTCCGTCTGTCCGTCCGTCCGTATGAACACCTAGATCTCAGAGACTATAAGAGCTAGAGCAACCAAATTTGGTGTCAACATCCGTCTGTTGTGTAGACAGGTTAAGTTTGTTTCAAATTTTTGCCACGCCCACTTCCGCCCCCGCAATTTGGGAAAAACCTATAACTAGAGCAATATTAAAGATATCGTATTTATATTTGGCATGCACATTAATATAGGCAAAATGCACCAGCTGACCAAATTTGACCGAAATCGGACAATAATTATCGGAGATATACGTATTTCCGTTTTGTACTGAACGCCCCATGCAAAATGGGCTGTTAAGTGTGAGCGAGATAGCATGCGTTCGCTATTGCTGCATGGCAAGCAGTGCAGTGTTGCTGCATGGCAAGCAGTGCATGCTAAGAGAATTTTTTTGTAAATTGATGGCGATTTTGATCGTATTTGACTTTATGGAGTAATTTTACTTGGTACAGGGTATACTCAATGTCGGCAGGGACGACTTGCTTGCTTCATTTTCTAATGACATTGCCAAGTAAAGTAGATTATTTTTTTTAATCAAATTAATTAAGTAATTCATTTTAATCAGTTGGCGCCTTATCGCATTAGCAGATGAAATGGCACAATTTGTATAAAGAAAAACAAAATTATATTATACAATATATGTATATAAAAACATATATTTAAATTTCGGAAAAAAAATATATATAAATAAATACTTCTATTGCAAACGAATTAATTGATATTTACATTATAAAATTTATAATTAACCACCGAAAAATGATCCTCTCGTTTGCAGTGCCCCAACATTTGGACGGGAGTTGTTACGTAAGGCTTCGATAGCCTCATAATTGATTAACCAAAAGGGACGTTGCTCTGCTGGCAATCGATTGAGATGATTCACATATTCCTGATCCCCATGGGCATCAATCGGCAGCCGTGATGGTTTATTAACAGATGAAGTACCACCGGCATTGCTAGCAAAAGTAGGAGCGGCTGCTGGAATAGGAGAGGCAGCAGGCGCAGCTGAAGGAATAGGAGCAACAGCGGGTACAATTGAATTACTGACATCATTGCCACCAAAACGATTGACAACATCTGGTACACCGAAATCCGTTATCACCGAATTACTTGTACCAAGTGGGACATAACTATCGGTTGGCACAACTAAAGGTACACCAACTGGTGGCTTTTGTGATGCTCCATATTCCAAATTAATGATCTGTGGTGACTGTTGTGTAGCTGCCGATTCGCCAAATCTTGAAACAATATCCAAACCCGTTCTATTCTCCAATGCCGTATTTTGTGCACCAATATATTTATCCTTTTGTGTAAGTCCGCCCGGTGGTCGGGCACCAGCAAATGAAGGTCGTTGGGCTTGAGCCATCTCCCATAGACTGACTATCACTAAAATACAAATTAATTTGAACATTGCTCCAAACAACACTATACGAATTCACTGTTCGATCTCAACTGAGTAACCGAAAGCTTTGGAGATTATTTAAATAAGCTGGCCAGAAGGCAGCTGTGCAGCTTCCAATTAACTGACTCAGCTGGCCGAAGCGAGACACGAAGCGTCTCTTATCAATCCGATCCGATCCGATGTAACTCCGTATCATCTTGTGGTGTGGAAAATCTTTTGAATAATTGCAATATCTATATAATCACAGGGTGAGTCGAAAAAACCAAAAAAATTTTCATTAATCAATAAAATTTTATATACTATGTTCATGTTCAATTTCTTTGTCATTAACACTTGCAACAAGTAAAATGATGCATACACAGAAAACTAAAGGGTATATATAAGGGTATATTAGTGTCTTAATATAGATACACTGACCTTACTTAAAATAAAGATATAGATGCAAATGGAAAACAAAAGAAACTTTTCCATTCTCTTTTAAAAAATGCATAATATCTTATATATTAATTAATATCTATAATATGTATATAAATATATATATTATCAGAACATATATAATAGATAACTTGATATAGACATTCTCATAGGTACATAGGACAGAACTTTTATATAATATTAATATTTTATATTAACAAAAAAGAATTGTTGATTTTTATTATTTATTATATAAAAATTTGCCTACAAAATAAATATATATACATAAAATTTCTCAATATATTCCCAAACCGTATCTGTATGGCAAATATTTTCAAAAAAAAAAAAACCATAATTTAGTTTACACATAAATCAAATCGGGAATTCACAAAATTTAATCAAAATAAATGGTACGTTTTTTTTTGATATGTTTGTTGATTAAAGTATTTCCCAAAATATTCATTACGCAATTGTTGTTCACTTTTGTTTTTATAATTTTATTTTTAGCTTTCATTTAAAGTGTAGAAAATATTCGTTGTACTTACAAATGAAAACAAAAGATGAAACTTTCTTGTTTTCCTTTGCGGTTGGGGCAATTCCCAAAAGCAAATGCAATTTTGTCTGTTGGGTTTGTCATCAGCATACGACGATATATATATCTCTATATATATATATATATTTATATTTGTATATGGTAACTGCTTCTGTGACGCGTGGTCCTGAAACCGGTTTAGAGATTTGTGTGTGTTTTTTTTTTTTTTTTGTTTTTTGTCTGCTATTCCGCGCTTTCAATGACCAAGCGTTTTTTCGGGGAGTGTCTAGCGATGTTTACCTAAATTACCACCGACTGACTCATGATCAGAAAAGAATAATGGCATATGTATATACATATATATATATAAGTTATGTTCCCCAAACATATTTATTTCCTTTGCTTTTTCTTTTTTTTTTTTTTTGTATGTTTTACAATCGAGAGAGTGTGCGTGTGTGTGTGTGTGTGTATTGGCGTCAATGGATCGTCATGGGTTTCGGGTATGTACCCGGCCATCATTTCATTTAGCTATACAACTGTCTAGAATCAAGCAGCCAGTATGCAAATGAATGGTTAACCACATCTAGAAACGTCTCACGATATTGCGGGTAACCGCCGAACTAAGCTTGGCCGGACGTGCCGCTGCGGAGACAGCCCGACGATAGACAGGTTGTACGCCAGCGGCACGTCGATAGTTGGCTCCACGTCTAGCTGCCACAAGACGAGCCTGTTGTTCGGCAGGGATATCAGCAGCAGCAGGTGCAGGAGCAGCAGCTGGCAAATCATTTGCTGTTACATCTGGTGGTCCATAGATCTCATCGGGTACACTGTTGGGTGCTGCATCTGGTGGCCCATAGACAGCATCGGGTGTGGGTTCAGCTGCCGATGGTGCTGCTGCTGCTGATGCCTCATCGAATGGCACCTCCGGTTTTAGTTCATCAGCCGAAGGATATGGTGTCACAAGAGCATCTGCATCAGCATCTCCTGGTGCCAGCTCCTGGCGGGCAAAATATCTTGAACGACCACGACTCAAACGTTGAGAATAACGTTGACGTTGGGCCTCACTTAAAGCCAACATACTGAGACCGATCACCACTAGAATCAATTGAATTTTAGCCATTTCGTTATAGTTGATGATAAAAAAAAAAGTGGTGGATCAATAGCAGGAGGATTAAATGTGATTGTCTCTGTGATATGTTTAGTCAACAACTGTTGCCATTCTCATTGCTGATGGGCGCTTTTATAGCTAGGATAGAATCAAAAACTATTTAGTGTGCTGCACATGGATCCAGAGACACCAACATAGGCATCCTTTTTTGGATCTACTCTCTGACGTCGACACCATTGTGAGTTTTTGCGGCGGTGGCTTTATGTGGAAGCGACGTGACAAGAAGTAGAAGTAGGAGAACCTCTGAAAGTTTTCAAAATTTATAGTTCCGCCATTAATCAATCCAAAATCGGAGCGAATGGTTTCTCAATTGAAAATTTTAAAATACCATAAGACTTTTTTTTTCTAGTTTTCTTCAACTTCTTTTAGCGATAATTCATAGTATCGTAAATTGGGTTAGTGGTTAATAAGAGTCAAGTGTATATCTGGAATAATAATATTTATATTGAAAGTTAAACTTTTTTGATTATTGTTTGTTTGATCTTATGGCGTTTTTAGTTTCGTTTCGAGAACTTATAGTCGTAACTCTCTGGTATCCTTCATATAACCATTGTGGGGTTTTATGACACAACATTTAAACCATTGTATGGAACGTGACATGATATGTTAGTTGGCTAACTTGTTTAGGTTAAATTAAATTGAGTTAAGTTCAATTTGTTGGGTTTGAGTTGAGTCATTTTTGCCCTTGATGGTCACCTCATCATTCAGTCGTTGATCGCATAAATATCGATTATAAGTGCCTTTTATTTTTTTTTTTTATTTTGTTTAATCAAAAATTCTAACACTCAAACTCGACAATAGTCAACATAATGCAATTGACAACAAGTTTTCGTTATTGTGGTTATTTTCGCTTTCAATTGCCAATGGATTCGAGTCACGTACGAAACGCATTTAATTTTCATAGAACATGGCGACGATTCGGACGTGGATGTGGATGTGGACAGTGGAAGTGGAAGTATTGGAGGTTGGTGGACGTGGAGAAGGGTATACAAATAATAATACCAGAAAACAAATGCGAAATAAATCAATAAATGTGATAACCGTGCGCCTAATGATGTCGCATCATAAGTATCTATATACGACGGGACGACTCTCGCTTTCGTTCGTAGGAGACCTTAGAGAGCTCGAGAACATTATTTTGTATATATGTACATATACATATATATATATATATATATATATCAAAAACACACACGTATGTATAAAAAGTCTGATTCCATTGTCAGTAGAAGTCAGTTGAATTGTTACGATCAAGATTGTATGTACAGAATGCAGTGGTTTCTGTTCTCCGTCCTGTTAAGTGTATTATTTTTGGTGGAATCGCGTCAGATACGTATAAATCGATATGCGGTTAGTGTGCAAGATGATGAAGCATCACCGGCAATTGTACGAGAGGTAACACCATATCCAGCATCTGGTTATCGTCCACAGGGACGTTCATTTTGGTTGCCGGGTGAGGGGCCAACAGTTAGTGAGGGTTCCGGTTCCGGTTCCGCTTCAGACTCACTCACCACTACAACAGATCCCACATTGGAAGATAGCTCAACTAGCACCACAGAATCGATTGATTTTAGTACAACAACTAATAGTGGATTAGATGACACCACTACCATTAATGCACCCACAACTGTATCACCAGGTATATCAGTATCTGTTGATTTTCGTTCTGGTCGGGCCTATTTAAAGGCACCTTATCCAGCTGCTGGTTATCGACCAAGTCGGGCTTTTCGCCTTCCCACTGAAGAGAATCAAGACCAACAGCTAGATGAATCTTTATTGGATAATACTAATTCCACTGCCGCTGAACCGAATGCTAATCATCCAGTTTGTGGCGTTAGCACGGATCCATTGAAACCCACACCAGAACCGGGATCCAAAGATGAACCCGATGCGGAAAGTGTTGTGATAACTGGTAATGTGGGACCAGCTATTCTAATGGCCAGTGCTCCGATTCCTCGTGCCATACCGATAGCCATTCCATTGCGTTCTCAACCATTGAGGCAAAGATCGTTGCCAGGACATGGCTTTGTCTACTCAACCCATGTGGAGCAACGTTGGTGAGAGTTGTAAAGGAATTATTTTATCGTTAACTGTTCAGTATTTATGATTACTTTAAATTCCAATCAAAATCATGTTTTTTTTCCCTCTCTTGTTATTTAAATAAAAAAAAATTTTTTTTTTAAATAAAAAACCAAAATTTGAAATTTTATTAAATGTGACGAAACGTAAAAATTAAAGTGGAAATATTTAGATCTAGGGATATAGCTTTGAATAAGTAAAAGAATAAAATAAAATAAATAGAAGAATAAAAGAATATATACAATATATATATTTATCAAGTTTTTACCCCTAAAGTAGGCTATAGGCAATATTTGTTGTCCATGATTAAGAGATGTTCGCATAATTTGTAATAAAATACAAAATTGTTTTGTATTTATATATGTATATATATGTATATATTTTGCCTGATTTATATATGTACATATATATATGTGTATAGAATTGGATTGAATGTATATATATATACATATATATACATAAATAGAAGTCTTGTTCAATTCTTCACACACAAACACAAATTATCCCATTAAAAGAAAATGTGTAAAAACATCGGAAGAAAACTTTTAAACGATTTCATTTAATGTTATTATTTTTCTATTATTGTTTGCCCAATAAATATATATGTATGTATATACATATATTTGAGTCTGGTTCTAAGTCTGCTATATATATATATATATATATATTGTATATATATTTATATGTACTTTCCTATGGAGCGTATTAAATTTGAAGTGCGAGGATGTGCAAAGTTTTTAACCATGAAACGTGAGTGGCATACACACACATACACATAGATACACACACACACACATAGACATACACACACACACTCACATCTATATGCAAAGACGTGATGCAGAGACTTCCTTTTTGGTCTCCATTCCCTAGGGACCATTCGAAATTGTCTGACGAGAGTGTTTTTCACATATTTCCTTTTTTTTTATTTTTATTTTGTTGAATGAATTAGTTCATATTTTATTATTATTTGAAATTCGATATAAAACATACAAAAAAAAAAAAGAAAACAGAGAACAAACTTTAACTTTATGCAATTGAGGGAATTTCTATCCCTCATCAGTGCCTTTGGTCTCTCAGCGCAAATTGTGCACATAATTGACAATCAAAGGATCATCGAAGCTGGTGGGTACAATTTCCACAGAATGGACAACTGGCTGTAAATGTACATCGCTGTCAATGTGCGTAAAGCTGCCCAATTGCAGTTCACCAAATTCGGCAAGTTCATGATGATGGTCATCATCATTATTATCATCAGCGAGAAGGACATATTCGGCCTCGGGCTCAACAAGGGCCAACTCAATGGCTGCATTGTTATTGCCAGCTTCCTGCGGCTGTTCGGCAATTGAAACGGTGGAATTGTCCATTGCCAAAGCAACGGCCACACTGGGTGGTGGTACATCCTCAGAGGCGACAGTAGCATTAATGGCAAACAGCTTTGTAATGGCTTCAGTTGTTGCTGCTGTTGCTGCTGTTGCTGTTGCTGTTGTTGCATCCATATTATCCTCATGGGTGGTATACTCTGGGCTAGCTTCAGTTGTAGTGGTTAACTCATCGTTTGTGGCAGTTGCAGCTGATGCTGCCGTTGCTGCTGCTGTTGGATTATCCTGAGCTGTTTCGTCCTCCTCTTCGAATTGTTGTTCTATTTCCACTGGCCTCTTGGGTGGGGCACTCAAAAGTAAAAGCTTTCCAGACCTTTGTTGCAATTTATCCTGGTCTTGAACAGTGCCTGGAGCAGGATCAATCAATATGCTAGACTCTTCATCACGACTCACTGCCAGGCTAGCCAAAGTGGTTGACTCTTCAATTGACGCTTCAGTTGTCTCCACAATTGTTGTTGTTGTTGTCTCGCCACTATTTAATAATGTTCTCCCATTGACATTATTATGGCAAAATATCAGGATACCAATAAAAATTGTAAATTCCTTCAACATGTTTCTTTCATGCGTTTGTTTGCTAATTGACTAACCCCTTATCGAAATCGAGCGTATTTATAGTACTTCCCCTTCTCTCTTTCTCCCTCTCGCTCTCTGGCTATCCATATTTTTAGTTAATGTGTCTCGTTCCCTCTTAGCAGCTTGGAACTGTCATAATTTTAACCCTGACGCCTTAACTTCCGTAAGTTTTAGTTCCCGGATATGTAATTGTATGGGTGGTGCTGTCATGTCATTGAAGGCTGGCCAAAAAGGCGGCGTCGTTCGTTCGTTCGTTTACACCCCAAGTTGACCGCAATGATGGTCAGAAGTCACTTTACATTTTCCACTTTACTCCTCCAACTCGTGACTCTGTACATGTCTCTGTGTGGTTGTCTATCTTAGTGTGTGTGCGTGTGTGTGTGCCTCTGTGTGTGTATATATGTATCTATGTATGTGTGTCTGTGTAGTTTGTCGGTTTAACTTTGTGATGAGCAAAGTTAGTGGCCAGCCCCGGTCAATTGTTAGACATGCTGGTCACGTACTTAGGTGACTTTGTTTTCGTCTTAAATGGGAAATGATAAAATTGAAATAAATATCTATATCTATATATACATAGTATCTCTATAAATATATATATATATATATATACCTATTGATGGTATCAACAGGCCAAAGTTCAAAGTAATTGGCTGACCTAAAGAAATGCCCTAGAAATTGAAATTAATGATATAATCAATTGAATAAAAAACATAACAAAAATGACTATGACTGATGGCTATCAACTATCAACAAATTTAAGAGTATTTAAGAAACGATTTTGATATAAAATACAATAGTTATATTTTTTAAACTCTGCATTTTTTATATTCTACTTTATAATATACTTTTTTGTTATTGCCTGAAAAAAAATTCTTTAGGCAAAATTTATAAATAAATAATAAATGTTATATGGGAAAATTTAATGGAAATTCTTGCATTAAAATGTTAAAAAAAACTAGATTAACGAAGTTTGTATACCCTTGCAAACTATCTTTTTGACAATTATATATCATTTCGCAGAATTATGGGGAAGTATAATAAATCTAATCAAAGTTAAATTTATTCTCTCTAGCTTGAGAAAAAAAAGATTTTTATGCTTAACATATTTATTGGTCCAATTGTTCCAATGGCAGCTATACCATATAGTCCAATGATTCTGCTAAAATTCAATAGATATATTTATATATATACCAAAAGTACAAACACAAAATGTAACAAAGTGAGAATCGCTTCTTAAACAACCAAGTTATTGATCTAAAATATATTTTTGACTGATTGTTCCTATGGAAGCTGTATAATATAGTCAACAGATTGTGATAAAATTTGGTAAATATGCAAAGAAGTATATAAAGCTTAGAATCCCAAAACTTTGTGATATTCTATTAAAAAATAAGAAAGTTATTGAAGTTCAACTCCATTCTCGACTGTTCTTTCCTATGAGAATCATCCAATTGGGATGATTCCGAGATAGGTCCTTTTTAAAAGTGCTTAGCAAAAAAGTTATCTTTTTTTTTTTAAATTGATTGTTATTTCTAAAAACGTTCTATATAATGTAGTATTCCTTCCAGATGAGTGCCACAATTATTTATAATTCTTGTGCCGAAAAGTTATTATTTTTAGACATTATTGTTGACAAAAAAATAAATATTAGCCAAAAGCAATTTGTCTTTATTAACTTTATAGACGATTAAAGCGTTTCAATAGTTAACTTAATGCAAAGTGGGCCAAATGAGATTTACTTACATGTTTTGGGCCCAACTGTATCTGAAATACTTTACCTTTCGAACGTTCATAATAAGCCATTTTATCGTCAGCAAAAAAAATGCATTTTTCTATCTAATTAGCTAGGAGCCATAATTATTTAATCTGAAATTAATTTTATATCTGAAAAAAAAGAAAAATAAATAAATAAAACGCATTTGTAGAAATTAATGTTTTTATTTTAATTATATTTCTCATATATGTAAGTTTTTCTTTCTTCTTTTTTTTTATTTTTATTTCTGTTTCGGTTTTTGTTGTTTTCGTTTTTTTGTTCTTTTTTTTTTTTTGTTATTATCGAAGATTCAACACTACTTATGTATGTTAAAAAAATTGTACGTCTTATGTTTTTTCTTTCTTTTTTTTTTTCATTTGTTTGTTTTTTTTTTTTGTAACGAAATTTCTAATTTCATAAAAATGAATATGTGGCGTTAATATGTTTTTTTGTATAGATATACTCGTAAATGTATGTATAATAATTGCATATGGATCGATCGATTGTACATGAAGAGTGAGTGGGAGGAAATTTCGAAATGGCTTGGAGTATATATATATATATATATATATTTATTCATATATATATAGCATTTTTATATATAGTTTTGGGTATCATCATGATCGATGTCGATGTTTTTGTTCTGTTCCTTTCATCTTTTGATAAATACATCGAGATATGTGTGTGTGTGTTTCTTTTTTGTCTCTGTGTCTGTCTGTCTGTCTGTCTGTCTGTCTGAGTGTGTGTGTTTAGATACAAGATACAATTAGTTTTAGATACAATTTTATGATAATTATTGTTCAACGTGTATGCAAAAATGTACGTAGATTTCCTTCATCAGTTTTTAATCAATATTTATTAGATGGTTTTTTGTTTTTTGTCTGTCGTATAAAATGAATTTATGTCTACTTACAATAATATAATAATAAAGTGGTTTTTCTTCTTTCATTTCTTTTTCCTTTTCGTTTTCAATTTGTATGCGGTTTTGTTTTTTTTTTTTGGTTTTGTGCTTTATGGAAAATCTACTTCGTTTGTTTTTGTTTTATATTTTGTATATTATTTGTTTGTTTTTTTTTCTGTTTTTGTTGTTTATTTTGCTAAACTTATAAATATAAACCCATAAGCCATCATCAGGAAGCACTTTGCCCAGCTGTTCCCTTGCCTTAAAATAGTTGAATGATTCTAAGTTAACTGAAGATTAACAATTTTAGCATATTGCACAATTTGTTGAAAGTTTTTTTGTTTTTTTTTTTTAAATGGTTAAAGGGAGAGAGAGCGAGAGAAAGAGAGAGGGAGTGAGGGTTATTTAAAAAATAATGACTCTTCTGATGATTTCCTGAGTGTGATACATTTGTCAATTCGTACGATCATCAGTAAGTCATTATTTAATCATATAGAAATCATTCAAAGTAATACACTTTTTTTTTATCTTTAGGCTATATTATGCACTTTGGCCGATAAACAATTGTGAACCACAAATACCACCGGCTTTGGACAGCATTCCATATCCAATTCCTGTAATAGATAAATTAAAATAGATTTTGTTTCGATAAATTCTATATATATGTACATATATCTATATATGTATGTATACAGTGATAGTAAATTTAATTACTTACAATCTCTCCATCATCACCAAAATCTAAATATAACATTCGTTGTCCATCATCTGCCGAACCTTTAAGTTTATCAAAGGCAAATTGCCATAACTGAGTTTTATTGGTCATCGACACCGATGTGGCGCTTGTTGCCGTTGGTGTTGTTGTTGTTGTTGTTCCTGCTGCTGTTGCGAGTATTGCCGCTGTTGATGATGTTGCACATCCTGTGGCAGCAAATCCACTGCAATCATATAAAAAGAATCCACGATTTATATGCACAACCAATTGACATTGCCTGCCCTGATATAGGCAGCGAAAAGAGAATTCCCTCTGATAGTTAACAGCCTGATGGGATCCCTGAACCAGAGCTCTTGCCCATGAGGCCATATCTCGATGCGTCTCCGACCGTAACCAATAGACCAAAACGCCTCTGGCTGTGCCACACCGTACACAGAATACAGTTGTCTGTTGTCCCTAATCATTAACAAAAAAAAAAAAAAAAGAACAAACAAACAAAATTAACGTAAAAATTAATTAAAAATTAAAAATTATATTGATCTGATATAAACTTACATTTAATGACGAATTGTTACCAGCTCCGGCTAAACGTGTTGTGGCCAAGGCATATATTTCTGAGGGACGACTCCAGGCTTCCACAGACCATGGGGCACTCTCGTATATACGAAACTCACGCTCGGTCACGGCCACAAATATTGGTAACCATTTGTCACTCTCATCCGAGCTCTCTGAACTTGAACGACCACTCGGCTGAAATTTGAATTTATAAAATTTTTGATACGAAATTTTTTTTTTTTGTTATTGAACTTTGAAGAGATTTTGAAAATTTTTCTTTTTTCTTTTTTTTGGTTGGATTGGGTTGAACTTACACTTACCACCTCGCCAACAAGGCCGCCACTGTTTGATGTGCCGCCACTGCCACCGCTAGCTGCTCCACTGCCGCTACCACTGCCACCACCACCACCGCCGCCATTCAAACGCTTACTTAGCCAGCCAATGTGCTTCAGTTCACCAATGAGATTCGTCAATGCACGATTGGCCTCAACCAGGGAACGTTGCGTGCTGCTACCCATGGCCGAATGCAATGCATTGAACCAGACCAGGGCTTCCGCGGAATCGGCCGCACGGAGAATGCACGAGTGCACACCATCCGGTGAATGCAGCTCGAAGCAGCGATTCTCTGTGTGTGTGTGTGTGTGGTGTTGTATACAAAGATTTCTCAAATTTCATCCTTAAAATTGTGTAAGTGAATACTCTTACCCGGATCAATGTACTTGAGATTCCTGGCCAAATGTGTTAACTGCAATGGTATATACCGTGTATCAGCTCTTGGTGTTGTCTTTGGTGCAGGCGGTGAGGTTGGTACTCCCGGTGCCAACGGACATAAGAAGGCACGCTGCAATTCCCATCCAACCTCTGATATGATGCTAGCCTTACGAAAATAAGGCGTTACCTCGCGTAAGAATTTAACTGCAACAGAGACAAGAATATGTAGAAAGGTATGAGTGACGGAGTGACTAAGTGAGTGAGTGAGTGTGTAATGCTAGGAGACAAATGTGTGGGGAAATTCCGATTGCGATATGGCAGAATACATGAATATGCAAGCCACAAGGAATGTGACTGAATGGTGGATATGTCCAGAAGAGGATGTAGTGTCATCTACCGCACAGACACAGCATTCAATCAGTCGTTCTGGTTGTAGTCATCACAAACGTTGCGGCATAAATTCATTAGAGTTTCCGCTCCATTTTTATTCGATTTGCACATCAAGTCCCCCTACTCCCCTACCTCCACCCGACGCCTTTTCCCTAACCAACATCACTCCATTTCCCTACACGCTACACACAAGAAAAACATTCATTCAAAACACAAACGACAACTCAGTTTATACAGTGGGAATTTTTTACGAAAAAGTGAATAAAAAATGTTCTATATGTATATAAAATAGACTTAAAATTTTATTAGAAAATTATTCAGAAAAAAATCTCTATTAAAAGATTTGGAGACTTTTTAAACCATTAAGAATTAAATATTATCAAATCGTGGATTAACCGTTTTAATATTTCATTTAGGAAGAAAGAATAAATTCACTTATATTTTTTATAATGTTATAGAAACCTAAACCAATTATAGCTAAAAATCTTTACGATTTTTTTATAATATTTTTAATTAAACCCTTATTAAGAGTGGATCAACCGTTTTAAGCCATTTCGGTTTATCTTTACCTTCATTTAACAAATAAAACTTGATGTCACATTTTCATTAGTTTTTTTTTCACGTGTTAGATAACTTTGAACTTAGCCAATTAAAAGGGTTCCATGTAAATTGATTGGGGTAAATCTATTAATTTTTTAACCACTGTAACTGTCCTCAGTACTCTTTGCTATGCAAATGGCGTTGATGATGCCCAGGTGCTCTTCTTGCCTCTTGCAATGGATAAAGTTGTGCTCGTATATCTAACTCATTCTCGACCCCACTCAGGATTCCACCTACAACATTTGCACATTTCCGTTTGTCGTCAGACGGTCGAATAGCCGTACAAAAGGACATATAGACAGACAGACAAACGGTTGGTCGGTTGGTTGGTTGGTTGGTTGGTTGGTTGGTTGGATGGTTGGTTGGTTGGATGGTTGTTCGAGTGATTTGAAAATTCAATTTTCACACTTAATGCCATCGGCTGGCTGTTGCCTTATATCTAACCTAACCCGTAACCCCTTTACCATAACATTTTTCCCTATGCCACTGCTGTTGATGGTGTATTCTGTTCAGTTCAACCAGTTGGTAGCGTTGGCGGTTTTTGTGGGTCGGTTCGGTAGCAGTGGCAGTGGCGGTCGCGGTGGCTGTGGCGGTTTCTGCGACTCAATTCGTGTGTTTAGCTCAACTAATTAGAGCAGACGGCCCCCGGGTTGGTTTTACCTCTCCTCACTCATACTATTACACCCGCATATACATACTTCTACATCCTTACTAATTGCTTGGCATTAAAGGGTTACACTAAAGGGTTAAAAGTGGAAGCCGCTAGAGTTAGCTCTCTCTCACTCTTTTTCTCTATATTTGCCGCACTTTTCTCTTCTTCCTCTCTCTCTCTCTCTCTCTTTCTGTCACTCATTTGCTTTTGCCTGGGAGCTGTACAAACATTTACATACACAAATATGCAACTGACAACACACAAACAAACAGACAAACAAGCAAAACGTAAAAAAAAATGTATTGCATAGCGTAAGGCGCAAAAGTTGAAGCCTAGGCCATAGTGCATGGTAGGGCAACAGGAACAGCAACAGCAACAGCAGCAGCGGCAGCGGCAAGTGTATGGATGTTGCAGGTTGGACAAGGATTTCAGAGTGGACTATAAAAGGCAAACAAAAACCAAACGACAAATAAACGCAACGTAAAAGTTTAGAAACAACAATA
This sequence comes from Drosophila emarginata, assembly GCA_037075365.1. NCBI lineage: Eukaryota > Metazoa > Arthropoda > Insecta > Diptera > Drosophilidae > Drosophila > Drosophila emarginata. The sequence continues at coordinate 1,224,091 of JBAMCD010000014.1, read as the reverse complement.
ACAACAGTAATAAGTTGTGTAAATTTTTGCATTTAAGTGTAAATAAAGTTGCTCTGTGTGCTAAAAAACAATTCTGGCAAAAATAAACAAGTTATGAAAAGTTGAGCAAACAATATATACCTATATATATACTATATATGTATGTATTTATCATACATACGTATAACCCAAAAGCCAATTTACCCACAAATGTTATGTTGTAGGTGCCCCCTAGTATGTATTAATATTTAAAAATATATCACCATGAATACATATACTACATATATATATATATATATATACATATATACATATATACCTGTACGTATATACATAAAATGTAAATTTCATAATTTAAAACAGAAGATGAAATATTTCGATAGGGCACGCAAATGATTGATGATGTCAATTAAGTCATATGGAAATACTTCTGATTGAAATTTTCAACGGAATACCGGGCTAGATTCACCTGTGTCGCAGTTTCTACAGCCTCTCTCTTCCTTGCGACCCTTTTCCTTCAACCAGTTTTTACCCTTTTTTTTGCTACTTTTTGAAATGACCTCTCCATTTGCTCTGAATGTGTTTCTCTACCCTTCTCAAACACTTTCCATTGCTTCAACAAATATTTTCTCACGATGTCACAACCTTTTTCTCTATATATATATTTTTTTTACTCCACAATTTATATACCCTTTAGTTCTAACTGATCAATCTTATGTTTTATGTATTTCTGAGTCAACCAACTTAGAATGACTTAAGATACAAACAAGTTTTATCTAAGACTGACTTTTCGTTGATCGTTATATTGAAAGAATTTTTAAATTAATTATTATTTTACTTTTAATTGTTAATTCATTAGACACAAACCTGTTATGGTAAATATAAATATATTTAAAACTAATAACAGGCAATAAAAAAGTTTTCTTGTAGAAAATTGATATTGAGTAATAAGCCTTAGAGTTTGTTATTTTGCTTAGGAATATATATGGCTTAAATAAAATAAAATAAAATAAAATAAAATGAAATACAATATAAATCGTTCTCTTTTTTCAATTACCAATTTCTAGTTAAAACATTGAAAGCCATTTTTGTAAGTGTATAAGACAATTTTTCATTATCATTTAATCCACTTAACTGCAATGAGGTATATAAATCTATAAATAATTGCAAGATTTAATTACTGCATCGATGCGAATATTAAGTAATTAAATAATGCAATTATTAAATTTCATTTCTCTTAATAAAAATATTTTAATTTTTGGTTAACTAACCTTATAATAAATTAAAATCGTTGCCTAAAGCTATTAATTTGAATTTCAGAAAAAATACACATTTTACAATACAATTCTTTAAGTAATTGTTAATTATCTTTTAGCATGTATATGTATATATAGTTGATATCATTGTGGCAATTCGATGGTTTGATGTTTGCTTACTCAATGCTTTAATAACGAAGGATAAGCCTATGTAGGTTTATTATCCTTTATCTGCTACTTTATAATCTCACCGTAAACGTTTTCATTCCGCTGCAATGCCAAAAGTCATGCAAACTTTTTTACACCTTTGCTCGGCAAACCGAAAACCGAAATCCGAGAACTTCTCCCACGGCATAAATCAAATGGCAAACAGTTTTTATGCCTGGTCTGTGGGCGTGGCAAAGTGAAAGAAAGAGACAGAGTGACAAAGAGAAAGAGAGAGTGGGCTTGGGGACTAAAGGGGGCCAAGCTCACTCGAATATGATATCAACAGCAGGCGGCATTCGGCAAATCGTGCGTTAAAACAAACTTTTCAGCAAAACTTTTGTAGAGTAAAATCTCACGCGAAGGAAACGAAAATCAGAAATTGCCAGAACATAAAGGGGTGGCGGGCTGGTGGAGCAGTTGGAGTTGAAGTTGAAGGTGGACCTCATCGTGATAGTGGTGGTGTAGTGGATATGGACCCACAAATGTGTGCCAAACTGTAAAAACCATTGCTAATGGACTTTTGGTAGGCAAGGCGATGCCTTAGTCAAACTGTCGTCGCCTTGGCGACGAAATCTGCCACTGACATTTGCCAGTTTTTGGAGTTTTGGCGAGATCCCTTGAATGGCAAAACTTGGATACAGAGAAATCCAGTTACAGCTTCTACTTCTCTCCTTAGCTGAGCTTATTTAAATTACAATGAGATGGCTGCCTGGTCGCAGCAAATACTTTTTTTTTAATTTTTTTTTTTTTGTTCTGGTGGTTGGGGAGGTACCAAATTGCAAGAGGTGGCAAGAGCAAGAAAGCAAAAGCACCGTCGCCAGAAGCTTGGCAAACAATTTGGCCAAGTTGTAAATTAAAGTTCGAATGAAGATGGAGAAAGAGAAATGAGAAAAGAGGTGTAGAGGTGTAGCTGCAAAATAGCGGGGATAAGGTGGGGGGGAGTTGGAAAGCTGTTAAGCATGTCGTCACCCATTCATGGCTAAAGCCTTTGGAATTGTGATTACATTTTTGGGCCATTTTACGTGCTTATAGATCTGGGCCACTTTAATTTAATGAAAATGAAAATTATGAAAATAAAACCAAATAACAATTGTACATTTTGTTGGCCTTAATTTGCATGGGTAATGGTCAATACAGGGACAGATTATCCAATAGCTTTCGGCCCAATTAAATTCTAACTATTTTAATATAAAAAAAATTAATTTCAATCATAAAGCAAATTGTCTTAGGTATTATATTTTAAGTAAAATAATTGAAATCTTTAAATTATTATTTATTGAGACTTATTGAAAGATCTTAGAAGGTTATTATATTTGGACTTAAAATCATATTAAATTATAAAAAATAAAATTTAAAACTTCAAACTTTATTAAAATGAAGGGAAAAATTCCGAAAAATGATTTAATGATTTTTCTGTTTTCATCATTATTCTTTTATTCAATTTTTAGTTCTCTTTTTTCTTTAGTTGTAATTCTAAAGCATTAAAGGAACTAATTCTAAATTAGTTCAAGCATTAAAGGAGTGATATAACATGGAAGGAGGAGAGTGTTTAATCTACTCACTTTTCCTAATGTTTTTAGGTCCTGTCCCATCCTAGTCATGAATTTTTAAATTTTAAACAATTATCTTTCTATTTATGAATGCATTTTGTTTTCCCCGTGGATAATCCATTGTGAACTACAAATTGGTTGGAAAATTTCACTCAATGAGTTGATAATTCTATTAGAGAGCCCCAAACAACAAATAGCCAGAAGCCTTCATTTGGATTAAACTGGACCTGGATGGATGTTAGAGAGAGGTACATATATACATACATACATATATACATATGTAGACTAGGTAAACAGGTGCGAAGGAGGCAGCAAAATTGGTTCGACATCGACATGTGTTCAGAGTTCGAAATTAAATGCGAGAATTGGAGTCATCGTCAGTTGTTGTTGGTGTTGTTGTTGCTGTTGGTGTTGCTGGTGTTGTTGGTGTTGGTGTTGCTGTTGCTGCTGCGTGTCATGCCAAGCACGTTGACAATGTTGATGACGTGAGCTTGTGTAGGGAGTAGCACAGGGATGTATGTATGGTGTGGGGTCAGTCCGATAGCTTTTGGGCAATTTCGTAGTTTTTTTTTTTTATTTTGATATTAAAGCCACATTAACATTGAGCTTGATGGGGCTATGAGACGTTTTTAAATGCGCAAAATATTCGTATATTGCATTGAGATTGCTGGCGGCAAGAGTTATCGCCTTATCAATAAGCCTGCAACCTTGCGACCATTACTGAATTTCAGATTTTGAGAATTGGCAAAAAGAAAAAAAAAAAACAAGTAAAGAGTAAAAAGTAGTAGCATGTGCGTATAAATATGGCCAGCACCCTTAGCAGTACTACACAAACCGTTAACAATTGTCAAACGTGAAGCATGCAGTGCCAAATGAAATTGAGTTTAATCCTAGTGGTTTTAGTGGCTCTTGGCTGCCAAGGCATGCCCCAAAGGCGTCGTCTATCATCATCTGTAACTTCATCTGCATCTACATCATTATTGGTAGCAAAGAGTCAACGTCAAGTCGAATATGCCAGTACACCATATCCAGCAGCAGGATTTCGTCCACGTATACCCTTTGATTTACCTAAACCAAAATTGGAAACTGAACCAGAGCCTACAACCATATCAAATCAAACCGAAGAGGAGGATTTAAGCACCACTGAAGATTTGGATATCAATTTGCGTACACCAGCGAGCACTTATGGAGCTCCACCATCATCATCATCATCATCATCATCATCATCATCACCATCATCGACCAATGTGGAGGATACTGTGGAAGTTGAGGCAGCTCCAGCTCGTGACTTTCAACCACCCATACTTGATGCTGTCGAGGATTTTGCCGCTAATAGCATTCCTAGTGAACAGCAGCCTGTTGCTGATGTGCCTACCCTGGGCAAGGAGCAAGAAGAGCCGCAATTCGATAAGGAACCAGAGCCAGAGGCCGATACCCCAATAATTAACACCGATGAGATTGAACTTAAAGCTGTCACAACTCCAGCAAATACATATGGTCCACCATTACCAACACCAGCGACAACTTATGGTGCCCCCGAACTAGACGAGCCCACCAATGAATTGGATTTAGATGAATCTCAAGTGGAACTAGTCGAAGAAGCTGAGCAAGAGCAAGAAATTACAAATGAATTGGCAGCCAGTGGACGTCTCATTCTATTGCCACTGGGTCCAGGTGGTGCTCAATATGGTCGTCTCATTTTGGCTGTTGAGCAGCCATCACGTCGTCAGAAATCAATTCGTAGCGAACGTTTGCGTAGGATCTAAGTAAAGTCCCCTTTATACCCACCTTTGACACAATATTCCACAACTTGGAAATGAAATAAAAATCAAGAATACGAGAAAAAAAAAGAAAAAAAATGTTTAACCGTTTAGTTTCTGTCCATATATATTTAGATAAATATATATGTATATAGAGAGATAGATAGATATATAGGTATTTTGCTCAACAGGAAATGCTTAGACGCATGTCAAGGAAATGGAATTGGCTGTGTCAGATTGTATGGCATTTCTGTGTTGGTTTTATGCGTTTGCGAACGGAAGTTGTTTCAGCAAAATTGTCGTGCACGGTTCATTGCATTGTTTATGCCAAATGGTTCGAAATGTGATTCTTTCTATATTGACTTGATATATGTATGCCAGAATGTTGACTAAAAAATACTCCAACTACACAAAGAGTCTATCAGAATTTTTGTCATTTCAATAGATCATGTTTACAAAAAAAAATTTCTTTTTTTTTTTTAGTTTAGTTTAGAAGTTAAATATTATTTCGCAACTAAATGGAAGAATTTCGTCTCTGGTATTTGTTTTTAAGGCAAAGTTTTTGGCTTTTAAAAAAAATCAATACAAAACTAAAATTATTATTGATAATTATTTGAACTTTCGTTTTAGAATTTCTTTAAATTCAAATTTCCTATACAAATAATAAGTTTTCAAATATATTGACTCTGGCAATTTAAGTCAGTTAATCTTTTCAACTTTAAAGTGTAGCAAATGAACCTTTTTTTTATATATATTTATTTGAAATCTTGATTAATTGTAATTCACTGTATTGACAAGATTTTAAATTATATATAAACAACATGATTTCTTTGTACAGATTATAATACCGTAAGAAATCGCATCTGTTTTATACTTTGTAGACATGCCAAAATATAAATTTGCTATATATACATATATATGTATGTATATATATCCTTGTTGAGAGAAGCAAACGAAGAAGTAACCAACCAACCAACCAACCAACCACTCAAACAGATGAAAATCTAGTGCGTAGCATTCCATTTGCCACCAATTTTCCATCCCCAACTTCCCCAAAGGCAACTATGTATTTTTTGGAGCCATTTGATCAAATGGAAGGAAAACTTTTCTCATTACTCATTGCCAAGCCCCGGCCAGACCAGACCATACCATACCCATTCTCATACCAGGGCAGGTCAGGCCCAAGCCGAGGCAAGGCAAACAAACCAACCAACAAACCAGCACAACTAACAGCAGTCAACAGCTAAGAGTCAACATGATAGGTGGGTTTGTAGGGAGTAACAGTGAGCACAATATAGGGACAAGGAGCAGGAGGAGATGAAGTAGATGCTGATGTTGGCTAGGTACGGATTTATCACAGAACACAGTACACAGCTGCAGTAGCAATAGCCGGAGCTGGAGCCGGAGCCGGAGCCGGCAGTAGTAGTAACTCGCATGTTTCTTCTTTTTTATTTCCATTTTTTTTTTTTTTTTTTTTGCTGAGTAATCCCACGTATGTATTTGTGTTAACCTCTCACCACTCAAAAAACACTCCACAACGACCCAAAACTCTGGGATGATACGTTTAAATGTTGTACAAAAAAAAAAAAAAAAAAATAAAAAACGAATGAAAGATATAAACACACTATGCAACTATGGGGTTAAAAGTCAATTAATCATTGGACTGGCAACAAATAGTTTGATAAAGATATAACAAAAAAGAAAACTTTGTGCAATATGATTGGCTTGGGAGTTTGAAATTGTAAGAGAAATGTTACTAATTTATCCCACTGTGTATGACAGTTTGATTCTATAGTTTACTTGTTAGTTTGACTTTTTAAGCTTTCTCTCTTTCTCTTTGACATTTCCCTATGCTATCTTCTATTGCCTAGTACTAATTATTTTTTGTAAATAACATTGTCATCATCATTTGGCATTTGGATTTCTTTCTTAGATACATACCTTCCAAATCTACAACACGACCAGAACGTTTTAAAGCACGCACTGCCTCATCATGGGTGGCATCACGCAACTCTTCGCCATTTACTGTTAAAATTGCATCACCCACATAGAGGCCCTTCGCCTGATCGGCGGCCATGCCACGAAAAATCTTTGATATTAGAATGGGCATACGATTCTCTCGACCACCTTTAATTGATATGCCAAGGCCATTATTGTCCGATTTAATGATGCGTACATGACGCTTCTGATTGGCCACATGATCAGGTACATCACACATATCCATACCACCAGAATCGCCAGAATTATTATTATTGTTTAGGCAGAGATCACGATCCCCATTGTCATTGGGTGTCCCATCCAATTCCGTATCCTGCAGTGTGCTTGTTATCCCCTGCATTGAGGCTGAATTGGGCAATGAACCATTTTGTCCAATCCCAGCTCCGCCCCCGCCTCCGCTGTGGTTGCTTCTATATAAAAAAAAAAAAGAAAAGAAATTCATATATGTATATATTAAATAAATATATTTTTTGATTATTTGTAATCAATTGACTTACCCAAGTGTTCCATTTAAAGTGGTCGATTGTCCATCTTGCGTTTGCTGTGCTGATTCGCATGACTCATCCAAGCTGACAGCCAGAAATTCTGTTTCCAGTGTGACCAGAACACGATACCAGGCACCACGCACACGCGTCTCCATATTACCGCATCGCATGCCGGAAGGCGATGGTGAATGCGGTTGCGGTATGGGCTGCTGTGCCGCCGGCGGGGCACGTCCCAAACTCGACGATTCCACCATGTCGACAATAAACCACACTTATGGTTGCTAATAGGGCTCTACATGGCAAAACACTGAAACACGAAAATAATTTGCTAAATAAATACATATGTATATACATACATACATACAAACAAATGTGTATTAATTTCATAGTTAAGCATCCGATAAGTATGCATTGGTTAATTAAACAAAAATTCATTCGGAAATTGACTAATTAAAATAGTGTAATGGAAATGAACACCCACAACAAAATCAATTTTTGTTTAAGCATACTTTAAATTTAAAATTAAATCTTAAATGCGAAAGAAATTTAATTTCTTGATATATCATTTCAGGAGTTATAATGAAATTGCCCAGGTGTTTGAAAAGCATAAAAATAAGTATATATATTTCTGATCAGCATCAATAGCCGAGTTTTTCTAGGCTTGTTTTTCTGTACCTCTGTCTGTTTTTTAGCAGCTTTTATAACTTAAATTTCAAGCCATGTGAATGAAACTTGGCAGATAAGTTTTTCAGATGTGTACGCGTTACAGGTTTCAGCATTGGTTGGATCGAACTACTAAAAGATAAGTAACTATCGGAATAATCGGTGTAGAATCGATTTTTATTATTTGCGTATATTTTACCAATTTTACTGTTTACCAATATTCAATCAGATCGGAAATTATTATTAGTATAAATCATACTTAAACAAACACAAAAGCCGAAGCTTTGATCAAGATTGAATGTTCTATTATATATATATTTTTTTTGCTTTTAGTTTTACATTTACAGCATACATTTTCGAATTTAACCCGATGCAAGAGTATACAAACTTCGGCATGGCCAAAGTTAGCTTCTTTGTAATTTAAGTTTCATTTGGTAGAATTTATTTCCCCATTAAATGAATTTACTTTTGCGAAATATAATATGCGCAATTATATAGCTAAATTCATTAGAAATCTATTGTCTATTTAAGTTGAAAAGTAAAGTATTCAAGTTTCACTAAATGATTCCGATTAGCATTAAACTGACTTGTATGTATGTATGTATGTATATAAATTTTATTTGTTATTTGCAAGTGAATTCAACAGAGTCTCAATTGTCAATATCTATTTAGACAGTCAGTTGGCAATTGTCGAAGAAGGATGAATCGTTGGGGAAACAAGCGGATATCAAATTAAATGTCCGGCCATAGCAACCGCATTCTCCTTGCCAAGTTCTCACACACACACACACACACACACTCATACCCATAGAGACACACACAGACACACGCGTAACCACATACAGACAGAACATTTGTCATTGTTTTGCTTGTCCAAGATTTATTGCATTCCATGAAGGCAAAAGCAACAAGAAGAACTTCTATAGATATTTCTATACATATGTATGCATATGTATCTACATATATGTATGTATGCATGGTTTCGGATATGCAGATGAAGGAAAGGCGACAACAGGCTACACCAAATAGAAAATAGACGAATGCAAAATGCCACATCCTTCCACATCCTTGGCATCATCGGTATTCGCCGAGGCCAGCAACAGTCAGTCAACAGCAGCTGCAATTACGCATCTTGTCGCCGCCGCGGGTCTTTTTGTCTGATTTTGTTTTTGACAAGTGACTGTGCCAGGCACACACACACACACGCAAAGCCAGACACATCCTGTAAATATTGGTATGTGTGTGTATGTGTATGTGACTGCCATTTGTATGTACATTTCCGCTTACGCTTCAGCAGGAAGTAATTTTGCCGGCGCTTCAGTTGCTGTTACCATTGCCGTAGTCATCGTTGTCGTTCTCATCGTTGCTGTGCCGCCTCAACAACGTTTTCCTTCCCACTCCCCCCAAGTCTGTTTACTTTGCAATTTATTGTGCAACACATTTGTAATTATTATTGCTGTGTTGCATACTTCTTGGTCCGCTATTGCAAGCCTGGCAAAATATAAAAACCTATAAAAATGTTGTCTTAAAGTGTGGACTAAAATATACCCTAAAAATCAATTTAAAACATATATACATATATATCTTCAAGATCTTTTCAATAATTTGCCAGTCTTAACTTCAAAAAAATAACTAGCAATTATAGTTAATTAATTACTATTTCAAATTGGTTTTTATATAAAATTTCACTTTGAAATATCTAAAGCTGTATATTTATCTATTTATTTATCAGCATTTTCATAAGATATCAAATCATTTAAATAAAATCTTTTACAAGATAATCAAATCTTAATGGATCCTTCATAATGCTAGGTATAAAAACAGCAAAAAAAAAACTTTTGAAAAGCGCCAAGTGTGCGAGTGCTTGAGACGAAGACCAAGACGAAGATGATGATGGGTATGGGAATGAAAATGGAGACCAAATAAGGGGGACTACAATGATGATGATGATGATGACTATAATAATAATGATAATGATGATGATGACAACACACACACTCATAATTGTAAGCAAACAAATACCAACTCAGGCGCGAGGGCGGTGCAATAAGTCAACAAAACTCACATAAAAAGTTATCCATATACATACTAATAAATAAATGTCTGAGGAAACAGAATGAAAGATTATATATATTAACCAAGATCAATTTCGGAAATTTTTTCTCAAAATATCAAACAATTTTTTAACTCTACTTAAGTTCAACGAAGAAACAATTATTTCAACTTATCTAAATTATTATTTTCTTATTATTTCTAGATTTCTATTAATAAAACTTCCCGGATATACTACGAGATGAATTCTTATTTCGAATACTTAATAAACTAAAATGTTTAACTATTATATAAAGGTTTTAAAACCAATTTCAAAGTGAGTAATTTTGACGTTTTTTTTTTTCTCTGTTTGTTTATACCTTGTGCATTCATTTAAATATTGATTTCGTATTATTTCATTGATAAAACAACAAAAACAAAAAAAAATGCAGCAAAAAAGTTGAAAAAAAATTTATAAAAATCTAACAACAAAAGAATCGTTGATTTCATTGTATTTTATCTAATTTGCATATACATATTCAATTAATTGAAAATTCTATCGCAATAGATTTCTCATATATATATATGTATATATATTTATATATACATGCGATTTTCTGCCTGTTGTCGTTTTTAATTTTTTTTATTACATTTTTTATTTTTCTTTTTCTGTGGGTGTTTGTGTTCTTTTTGTTTAAATCCCTCCCTCGCATGGCCATTTTGACTGAATCTCCCCAATTTCAGTTCGCTGGCTGGCATTTGGCCAAGGTTTGGAGATGGTTATTCATCCAACAATGTTTTGCTAATTAGACGAAAACTCTGGCGGCAAAACTGAAAATCAAACCGAGATATTAGTTCAACCGCCACCCATTCCATACCATGCCCATCTCATACCAATATACTGAATACCCCAATTCCGTTCTAGTATATCTCAAGGGGGTTATGCAAACTATATTGCATACAGGCTGGTGGGGGTCCCCTGTGTGTGTTTGTCTCTGCAACGCCCTGGCAATTGCAGTAGTTTGTCGTGGAGTGATTTTTTTTTTTTTTCGTTTTTATTATTATTTGGTAAATTCTAGTATAATTTTTTTTTTCTTTTTTGCCGTAGCCTAATAAGAGCCGGACGTCGCTTGTCGCCATTGTCGTTGCCATTTTTCATGCTGAGCTTTTGCTAATTTAATGCTAGGCGGCCATAAATTATGCGCCCCAAAGTAGGCAGCATACACACACAGAAAGAAGGGGATAGAGGGTAGGGAAGGCTGGGAAATGGCAGCAGCTGCTCCTATAGAACGAACACACACACACACACACACACACACACACACACACACACACACACACACACATGCACATGAAAGTTGCAGTCAGTTTGGTTCGAAATTTTTTTCTCACTCTCTTCACTGTAATAACTTTTTTTTTGGCCGTCGTTTTTCCTTCTCTTTGTTCCCCCATCTCCCCCATCCATGCTATGGTTTTGTGCCAATTTTTTAATGCAAAATGTGTGAAGAATTTATCAGTATATGTGTGTGTGTGTGTATGCATTGAGGAGGTGGAGAAATGATGGATTTTTTTTTTGCTTTTTTGTGTATCGATATATGTTTAAAGCAGAGCCATGGCTATAAATACGTAAAGCGTTTTGCCTTCGAGAGTTTTGGCTCTCGACCCAACGACTCCACTGTTCGACAATATATTGCCTGTGCATACACTGAGAGAAACCATTGCCTTAAGTGATCATGACCATCGATATATAGTTTTAAAGTGAGCAAATCAAGAGAATTATCGTTGGAAATTAATATAGATAATTAATCAATTTAGTTCAACTCGCAAAAAAGGGTTTCAATAATGCTTTAAAGGATAAAAAAGTTGCATAAATGTTAATGCTGGCAATATATAAAAATATTCCAAATTGTTCTCATTACAAAATATGTATTATTAAATCATACAATTTGCACGTTTCTTGCAATAAATGAAGCCAATTAAAATAGCGTGAAACCAAGTTTAGGTACTTAATTTAATTAGTTTCGTTTGCATTTAAAACAGATTGCGGCCACTTTGTAATATTAGAATCAATTTTTTGTTAAGTGTATATATATTTATATATATATGTATATATGTATATGCTTCTCTGTGTGTATGTGTGTGCCTGTGTTTGTGTTGCGTAAGTGTGTAGGTTTGTGGCCGGGCCATCAAAAAGTCATAAAATCATAATTTGTAAACGAGAATTTATTTCAAAAGTGAAAAAAAAGAAAAGAAAACGCACATACATGTATTTATGGTAGCTTGTGCGGAATTTTTGCGCCATATATACATATATATATATAAATATATATATATATATATATATATATATATATGTATATATAGGTGTGTGCGTGCGGGTGTGTAAGTGTGGGCGTCGCTTCATTAAAGCCTGAGGCCTGCGTAGACGAGACTCCTGCAAAATTCTCACAATTTATTTTCACCCATTTAACCTTAACAAAACACAAACCAACAAAAGAAAAAAGACGAGAAATGGAAAATCTCCTTCTTGACGGTTTATCCTCTTTGGCCTCTAAAATCTATCATAATGAAAAAACAAAAGGAACACCAGAATATCCTTTGTTTATTTTATGGAAATTTATTAAAGGGAAAATTATGATGGATGAATTGACGTACGAAAAAAAAAACAACACAGAAAAAAAATGAGAAAATAACATTTTCTGTAATGTCAAGTAATTGTGATCAATATGTATATATACATATACATCGTATATCCACTATAATATTTTGTAGCATACTTTTCAGCTGCTGGCTAATTTAACAGAAAATTAATTGAATTTTTTGCGCATTTTAACTTAATACTAAGAAATTCTCTAAGAAATCCATAAAACTACTAGTAAAGCGTTCATCTAAATACTAAATAATGGTCTAAGAAAATCCATGAAAACTTCTAGCAAAGCGTTCATCTGTCTGATTGTTAGTACTCAAATTTGTCGCACATGCCCAAAGCTATATAGAAATATGATAAATCTACAATCAATGCACCAGAGTGATTCAATTTTTAAGGCAAATTAACAATTTTTTAATCCCTGACCTTATTGAATTGCTTTATGGCCAACTATTCTAAACTAACATGTAATTTTTTTTATTTAAAGGCTTTTAAACACACAAAGTTCTTACTTTTTCTTATTTATAAACTGCTTTTTGCTGATGTATGTTTCATTTATAAACTTTTGTTTGAAACTAGATTCTAATATGTAACATATTGTTCTTTTAAAATCATTAAAAATAAGTTAAAAACTTGAAAAATGTAAAAATAGATTCAATCTGAGATTAGGGAAACCTGTAAACGGTTTTATATATGTATACACAATAAAAACTCTCTCCCCACCTCTTTTCGGTGAACAATTTTTTGCTGCAGTCGTTTTTGATGTATTTTTTAATACATTTTTTTTTTCTTTTGGACAGACACCTTTTTTACACGGACACAGATTTCATTTGTTATAAATTAAACAAAAATCTCTCTTAAGCTAAAAGAAACTGTAAGAAAAATTGGAGTTTTCCCCTATTTTGAAATTTTTATATGTTTCTATCGAAGCCCTGTTTATTTTTTTTTTTAATTTGTATTATATTATATATTCCATGTGAATTTCTGAAAATCTTTTTCTTACTTTTCCTGGTAAAGAGTATATATAGACATAAATTTAAATATTATCTATATTATTAGATAGATAATTTATCCACCATTTTGTGATTATTAATCGTTTTTAAAAATGTTTGAATGTCCAAATTCTAAAAATATATAAAAGAAATATATCCTTTTCTCTATATATATAAAAAAATATATCCTCTTCTTTTGAGCAGACAAAAAATTGTCAATGATCGCTGATAGAAAATTAATGAATTCTGAAAATTGATAAATTCCTAATTTATTGAAACAGGTCAATCTATCTGTACCTTGTAGACTAACTAGAAATTATGTCCCATTAACTTTAACAAGTTGCATTTCAAACTATACTTTACATGAACCTTTCCGTGTCCTGTGTCCTGTGTCCGTGTTCTGATTATAATCGCCTTTATCACTTAATCGGATCAGAGTCCTCTATTCCGACTTTAAAAACTTCTATCCTTAGCTATCTAGCTCGTAGTTAGTTTTAATTTTAGTTTTAAATTTAGGTATGTTCTAATTGTTGTCTGTTGTCCACGCGACTTCGTTTTTGCATGCTGTCTGCTAGGGTTCGCGCGTAACAGGCATTGTCCTGGTGTCGCATGGGCCACTTGAACCTACTGCGCATAGTACGCGTCAACGTCCAGAGATATATTTAAGCTGTGGCCCAAAGCTTCATTATATATTTAATTAGCTGAAATATGTTATTTTTTATATTATATATAACAAGTTGATTTTTATAGAAACGGAAACAAAGGTATCGATTTCATTGTACTTTTTAACTTTTAAAGTAGATGAATAGTTAATAAGTAATAAGTGAAAGAGAAAAAAAATGAATAAAATGTATATATACATTAATAAATTGTTATAAAAATTCGGTATTGTTTCTATAACATTTATTAATATGCTCCACTTTGCATTATTACCCCACACACACACATCTTCAACCCTCAACACATACACACATATCCTGCCCACATACACAGACACACACACTCACACATCTTAACGCTTTGGCCTTGACACCGCAACCACCAGTAAAGCCACCACTACCACTGGCAGCTCCAATAGCCAAGCACCAACATACCATCCGCCCAGCAAAGTTGATGTCGTCCGTTGTATTCAAGCGGTGAGTTGCGGTAAGGTGAGGCCTCTTAATCATTCTTAACAATGCCGCCGACAACAACGATGTTGGCATTAAGCTCTGAGCCCGTTCAACTGGTGGAAATCGATATACATATACACACACACATACTTATATATACAAATATATATATACATATAAATTGCGCACTAATGATCTTTAAATACACATAATGCTCATAACATGCCGCAGAGATGGTTTCCAGGACACCAAAAGAAAAAAAAGAAAACAGAGGGACAGGGAGATAGGAGAAGCATTAAAGATGTGATGGAAAAAAATATCTATAACTATGGCTAGGGGGCTGAATAGTAATTTAGCCATTTATAGCAAGTCAACTTGGCATTTGGCTTGGTTTGTCAGTTTATTGGTTAAAGGGCCATTTTGGGCAACAAAATTGGTTTTCACTTTCAAGAGGGGCGTTACTTGTATATATAAAACTTGCATTAATATATCAATAGAAATATGTAATTTACAGTGTAAACATGATAACTAATTTACTTATTTGTATTTCATATGCACACACACACACTCATTTATGTGGGTGTGTTTTTGTGTGTTTACCACAAAGCCGCCACTGCCACGACCGATAAAAGCCAAAACAAATCTCTGAGATTTGCTTAATAGCACAGTCACACACACATACACACACACACACACACATCTGTATACTTAGTCGTATATCTAAACCCATACCCACAACTATTTAGACACACACACACTCGACAAGAACCCCGAACAGCCCTCGACCTAACTCTAACCTTTGGCTGTGTGTCTGACAAATTATTCAGGCATTGATTAATTATGAAAATGCGTTTATATTGATTGTCGTATGTGTGTGTGTGTGTATGATGGTATGTTCATATATATATGCATGTGTGTGTGTGTGTGTGTTTGTGGAGTGTATAGTGTTTGGGTGTTTGCCCAATTTCAATCTCAACTCAGAGCCGCTTTGCGTGTCTATTTATGTACATAAATTAGTCAGAGTTCCCAAAGACCAATTGGAATTTTCAAACTGATTTGACTTTGACTTTTGTCAGTCAACGTAGGAGAATATAGGAAAATTAAGCAGATATTTGTGCATATATTTATATACAGATATCTTCATCTTTATGTATATTTCCAGTATTTTTCCTTGTAACAAGACAAAAATTGAAAACTTGTTAAGCTTTGATTAAAAAATCAATACATAATTATTGTAATTTATATTTGATAAAACGATTTTCTTTGTTCATAGTGAAGTTTGGAATCACATTAAAATAAAAGTTTTATATCTGTTTTGTATTTAAGAAAATTATTTAGTAAATTTCCACATTTCTATTGGCAAAGTTCATAAAATGGAAAAATTAAGGCAACATTTGAAAACTTTTCTTTTTCAATTCTAAACGGTTGGCTATTTAAGTTGGTTATAAAAGCAATTTTTTCCCTATATATATATTTAAAAATATTATATTTGATAGCCATTTGTAATTTGTACATTCTAACTAAACTTGTACTAGTTCAACGTCCAAGTTAATGACTAGTTAAAGTCTAAATTAAATTCGCTTAATTCACCTTAGAAAAAAAATTGATAACATAAACTGATAACATTGCCATACAAAAAAATAATCAAAGTCATGGCCTAGAAACTATACTATTATATTCACGCTGAAATCGAATCGAAAATCATTGTTATTAATCAATAATTTCTTAAAAATCTTTAAAAAAATTGTTTTGAACAGTTTAAAAAGAAAATACATAGAAATGCATTTTAATTGTCTTCCAAAATCCAAATAATGGTTCACCAATTAACTTTATTATTTTCTAAATGCGTTTCATAACATCTGAAATTAGCGTAATCTTTGAAGTATTATAGAAACAATTTAGTAACAGCTTTCTAAGCTCAGTTTAATTGTAATCTGTTATATATAATCGCTTTCTTCTAGCCATTGAATTTTCTTTAATAATAAATTCTTCTGCGTTTGACACTTTAATTGAAGAGAACTATTTATTTTTCCTTTTTGTAAATGAACTCAATTTTTGCTGACTTTCCCGTATCCCATTTAATAATTTTTTTTTTAGTTCAAAACTCTTCACAAAACAAACATAATTCTAGCTTTAAAAATTGCCATTAATTATTTTTAATCATATATATTCTTTTCGGGTGCAATTTAAAATATAGCGCTGAACTTACGTATACGTAAGAAAAGTTGAATTTTAAAAAATGCTTGAAAAACTTTGTAAAAAAATTATATTATTATTATAATATTATATATTATATAATTTACTATTTGATTTTGATAATACATTTTTTTTGAAATTTATACTATAGAATGATCTATTGCAAATGATTTTCTTCATTTTGCCATATTCAAAAATTTCACTACCCAAATGTGCAAATTGTCCTGTTCTTAGTGCCTGAGAGGATTTTCTGGTTGTATTCGTTGTGGTCCTTATTGTTGAATGGTGTCATTTCCTGTATCCAGAATGGAGGATTATTATTATGTATTGCCATGGGCAAACACTCGACACCCACAATGTTGGAGACATCATGTAAATGAGTTGTTCAATTCAAAGAAGGCGGGAGGAGGGGATGTGGGTTGGGGGATGTTAGCAATGGTGAATGTCGGCGGCAGGTGGTGGACTAAAATGAAAGACTTTTGTTGTTGTTGTTGGTGTCGCCTTTTTCACTTATTAATTGCCAGTGTCTTGGCATAATTTCCACTCATTTGTCTGTTGAATGCAACTTGGGGCATTCTATTCTATATGTTTCTATGTATGTATTTATGTCTGTGTGTGTGTGTGCCTATTGTTCTACAAAAGTCAAGAATTTGCTCACGTACAAACAAGAGAACTGAACTGGTTAGGGAGATGGAATTTCTACTTTAGACCGCCGCCCCATCACCCTACCCCTCCCCCCTGTCCTTATATTTCCCCTTACACCAATCATCTGTACAAACTCGTCTCGACCTTCCCCCTAAGTCGTCTGCTAAAATGCAAAATGTGATGATGCAGCTTCATTAAGTGCAATTTTAGTGCGATATTTTCTAGCTATGCAACGCTTCGTTGAGCTGCTGAAAGGCATGAGAGATGACAAAAGGTAAAAAGACTAAAAGAATACAACAACAAGCAAGAATGAGAAATGAGTGAAAGATGAGATGAAGAAAATGAAAACCCTCTCTAATGCAAGTAATTGCACGTCGCTCTGATTAAGTTAGAGCAATTTGGTTTTCCTTCGTCTTCCTTTATTTTCATTCATTTTTTTTTTTTCTTCGTTCTCCCATCTGTGCACCCCAAATAAAGGCAAGCAAACGAAACGAAACAAAAATGCTAAGCCAAAAAGCGGATTATACGTTACGAAAAAAAAAATACAAAAAAAAAAAGAAACAAAACAAGAAAGAAAAAAACACAGTAAGAAGTAATTTATACGCTGAATACCAAAGTGACCTCAATATACATAAGTTGAAGAAGAAATTTTTGAAAAACGAATTTTCATGTAAGCACTTGGTAAGCAGCATTTAAGCATTGAATAATTTGTGATTGTTATATTTCCGATCGAAAAGTGGCGAAATATAGCCAAAAGAATAAGTGTCGTCAATTAGTTATACATAAACTCCATCAAATTGCTATCGAATTTTTTTTAATAGTCAAGGAGCAGAGAGAATGACAAAGTTCTTTCATTTGTGAACCTAATTTTCGATGAAAACTATTATAAAGCCAGCCTTAGCTGGCAGTATCACTAGTCTTTCTATTGCCAAGAAGGCTTCTTTTTCTATTTATTATTTATTTATTTTACTTATTTTCAGTACTTTTTGCAAAACCTTTTTTTTTTAATTTTTGACTGGCAATTTCTAATAACTTAGTTTCAGACGTTTCTTATATATGTAAATAATAGAGTTAAAGTTAAAATTTAAGATTTTAAAATTTCATATCAAACTGATAGTTTTTTTTGTTTTACTTACTTGAATTAATAGAATTTTTTTAGGGTTTGTACATAGTAATAATTACGATTTTTTATAAATTATACTATTACATGGTGTATAAATATTATTTTACTTTCATGTTACTGTATAAAAAAAAATCAATTTCAACACCTTCTCACGTATTTAAATAATATCACGTATACGACATGTTGGGGAGAGTTAAATTTTGACAATTTGGCAAATTCCACTTTTTTTTTAAATAAAATGTGAAAGACATAATTAAATAGTTCATTTACATATATCTAGTATATAATTAAAAATGTAGAAGCTATTATTTTAGTGTTACAAAGTTATTAATCAAGGTATAACCGATTCAATATTATGCTTTTTTAATGGAAAAACTTTATTTTATGAAAATCATGAAAATGATTGCTTAAGAGCAAAAGTAAATTTTGTTCTTCAGTTTTCTTAATTAATTTTCTAAATTTATGTCATTTTTAGAGCGCATATCTTAATCATAATCCTCCCATCCCTCCACATAATCATTACACAAAATAATCCCAACGTAAATAATCCCAAAGCCATGGGAATCCCCAAGAGTGGAGAAATTAAGTAAAGAAAAGAACAAAAATTATAGTTATCTGTCAACGCATATCGGCAAATGCATGTCAATTATGACTTAAATGCTTAACACACAAGAAGGAAAAAGCCGGTAAAAGACGCCTGGCCAAAAGGAAGGACGGTAGTAAAACGAGGATACAAGTGTAGACAGATGGTGCTGGCAGAATGGGCAGTGGCGGTGTAATCAAATGGGAAATGGGGTATACCGTTGCGGTAGAGCGGTATAGAGGAGGGTATGGTAAAGTGGCAACGCCAACGCCGCTGATGATGTTGATGAATGCCGATAGTAAATGGAATTAACTTTCACGCAACATAACGACGTTGACTGCAACAACTTGAATGAAAGAAAAAGCTTACGCTAATGGCCAGACGCCGTCGCAGAGCACACCAACACACACACACACACGCTTATACTAACACATTTATACGCACACATACCCATGCTCGCCCACACACACACACACACACACACACACAGATACAGTCACTCACTCTTTCGCTCTCTCCTACACAAACACGCACACAATTGGCAAAAGCTTTTTCGGTGAAGCGCGCGTAGTAAATGTGCGGGTGGGTTGAATGGTCTAAGAGGGAGAGTGCAGTGAGAGTGTGTGTGACAGGTTTTGGTTGACTATAACAACAGTTACAAATATACATACATATGTACATATGTAAGCTTAGCCTATGAATTTTTGTTTTGCCTCTCTTCCACCTACCTGAAAATGCAA
The DNA here is from genome assembly GCA_037075365.1 of Drosophila emarginata. NCBI lineage: Eukaryota > Metazoa > Arthropoda > Insecta > Diptera > Drosophilidae > Drosophila > Drosophila emarginata. The sequence goes on along the minus strand of JBAMCD010000014.1, from coordinate 1,204,124 downwards.
ATTTCCAAAGTAGTTAAAACAGAAAATACAACCGAAAACAAACAAAAAAAAAAACAAAAAATAAACTACACAATGAAAAAAACAACAAAAAAAAAGGCAAGTTTGACAGGCGGCAATTGCTTGCAGTTAGCGCATGCGCTGGCTTTCAGAAACCGTTGCACACACATACACGTACACGTGCACGGTACCCCTCACCCCCAACCTTCCCCCACACACACACACACACACAGACACAGATCCACACAGACACTTACGGCACTTAGAGTACGTGTATCTATGTGTATGTGTGTGTACTAAGGATTTTTTTTATTTCTTTTGCTTTCAATTTATTTTGATTTTATTACACCCGTTTCATTTTTTAAAAAATGAATTTATTGCTCATTGGCACTTGTTTTAATTGCTAACTTGTATGCTTTTTGTGTGGTTTTTATTTCAATTAATTAAATATTTGAATAAATTATACTAACAACAATAACAATTGATCTTTAGTCTAGCGCTTTTTTGTTTTATTATTATTGTTCGCGACGCTAAGTTGCGTGTTGTTTGGGGAGAGCGCAAACCAAGCCCGTTACGTTACCGTTAGAAAATGGAGAGCGACTGAAAACTTAAGCTGAAATAACCGAAAAGAAAAGCTTAAACATACAGCGTTGCCATTATTGCTCAAGTCACTGTTCTCATTCTGGCAGCACTGAATGCTTACCAGACAGTTGTTGAAAAAGAAATCAAGTTTGTTACCACTTGGCCACTATTTCCGTTGCCACTATTAGTATTCAGATAAATGTTGCCGCGTATTTTAAATACATTTGATTTTCTTTCCATTAAGAAAATTCTCTTCTGGTAAACGTATTTCACTAATAAAATAAATATTTATAACATTTCTAACTAGGAATATTAAACAACTGAAATTCTATATTATTAGAATTGAATTTATTATGTAATAATTTAAATGCAAATAAGTATATACATATGTATGTGTTACAATTTAAGGTTTCTTTTGCCAACGTGGCCATTTTCTCAGTTCATTGAGAAGATGCTGTCCTGGACATAAAGTACCCTTAGTCTGACAATGACCCAATAGAACATAATTGGGTACAACCTGTTTACGTTGAACAGCTATTTGAATAAGATTTCTTCCTGCCTGCAGCATTTGTTGTGAGGGAAGACCGACTTAAAAGGAAATAGAATAAGAAACGTTATTAATTAATGTTCAGCTCTTACATACATCTACCTAAAGGCTACCAACCTTGATAATTGCCTATAAAGGCAATGCCAATCGATTGGCTATTGTATTTTGGGGCATGTTCACCACGTATGCCAAAACCAAGTCCCTCATAGATGCGACCATCGCCGCCAATGAGAAAATTATAACCAATATCACGAAATCGGCGACGTAAATGATCAGCTTGAATTTGACGAATTGCATTTTGACATTGAAATGGATTATTACATGCCGGTGTAACAGTATGATGGATAATTATATAACGAGCGGGTCCTATCAGACGCGGTAAACGTGGTGACAGTGGCGTCCGACACCAACTGGAACGTGGTATAATCTGAGCTAAAGATAAACCCATGCCCATGGCCAATAATAGGCCCAACAAGTACAATTTTAACACCATATTGTCCGAGTTGTTTGATTGTTAATGTTTAAGACTTCCAAGAGCTTTATTTATATACTATTTTTGGTTTTGATCATTTGTTTATTCAGCTGCATATATCGATCAACAATTAATTCAAAAACAATGCATTCTTTGAATCTTCATCCGCTTGCGTCATCTGAGCAGAGCCAGAGCAACCAAAGGTAATGCCAGTGGCAGAGGTTTTGCAATGCAAATGCTAAAATATTTTTGCCCTTGATGCCCTAGCCAAAAAAGGATTGACTCCCAGAATGGTTTGTGTGCGAGTACATACATATACATATAAAATATATATATATACATATATATTTTTTGCAAAGTTTGGGTGCATTTGAAAAACAATTTCATGGGTATAAAAGTTGGAAAACTATTGGACCATTAGACAGTGACCAGTTGCCAGTGCAGGGGTAAACTTCTCTCATTTGAAAAATGAAGTCTGTAAGTGTTAAATCTTATGAATCTCCAGAGATATCCTAAATATTATCTGTTTGTATTATTATTATTTTAGGCTATAATTGTTATCCTTTTGGTGGGAACGGCTCTGTCAAAGGCCAGCTATATAGCTGCCACAATACCAGTTGCTGGAACTGCGGCTGTTCCAGTTGCAGCTTCCGCTGCTCCAGGTTCTACATTGGTACCATTGCCACCAGTTAGTCATCAGTTTGTTACACGAAATTTTAATCGTTTCTATGTGCCAACAACTGCTACACCTTGGCCTGCAGTGGCTACATATCCTGGCACCTATTACAAATATGGTGGAAATGGAGTTTATCCCACATATACATATCCTTATACTTATCCATATGGTTATGGTTATTATCCATATTCCAATTATGGCTATAATTATAAAAGTGTTTGGTAATCCAATAGGAAGCAGCTATTAGCAACCGATTATGTATTATTCTTCTATAATGTGATATTAATGGACCCATATATACATACATATGTACATATAGATATATATACATATATGAAATAACATTTTTTTTTAATAAAATATATTTTAAAAATATTTAAGTATGGCATTGAAGTAATTTATATAAATGTTAATGTTAAAGTAAAAATATTGGAAAAGGGTTTTGGGTTCAATTTTAAATTTATCATTTCAAATACAGAAAACTGTCCTCTAAAATTCCATTAAAATATCTAATATCTACATAAGATAATATGTTCTGGGTTAAAGTCTAAATTTATCATTAAGGATTTCGGCAACTGTATTTTGCTATTATCCTTTTTCAAATACAGAAAAAACTGTACACTAAACTATTTTTAAAATATACATAAATGTATACAGATTTGGCATTAATTTCATTTACTATGTTGTAAATTACATTTGTTACGTCCCGCCATACTGTTGATTGGCTTTAAGCCAACTAATCGAACTTGGCCAACATTGACACACTTTTTCTAGTTTGCGGTTAACCAAAAACTTTTGCTTTTATTTCACAATATTACTAAAAACAAAAAAAAAATCATATCAATAGAAAGTGATTTGTTTAGAAAAAGAATGGAGATATTGCTGCTGCTGGTCCTGGGGCAAAGAGTCGAGCTGGAGCAGCCGCTGGGTATGGCAAGGCAGCAATGCCCGCTGGTGTGGCCACTAAACGTGCTGCAGTTGATCCTGGTGCAAAGGCTGCATTAAATTGATTAAAATAATCCAAACGTTGACTACTCGAAATGGCCAAGGGTGCTGGAATTGAGGCAAGAGATGATGGCACCAATGCTCCTGTATAGGGAGCAAATGGTAAACCAGAGAAACCACCATATGGTCCAATAGCAGAAGCAAACGGTGTACCCACAGCAGGAGCAATAGCTGGACCAGCTTTGGCCGTGCCACAGGCCAATAGTAGACCCAACGATAATATAACCAACTGTACCAATGAATGAAATTCTATATGAGATCATTAATTATATCCTTTGGTTCGATCTTACCATTTGCTGCATTGTGAGGTTGTTGTTGTAGCTTATCTTGTCTCTTCCACTGCTAGTCCCAAATGGATATGGTTTCAATTGTTTCAACGGCCTGGGTTTTATAGTCATCCAGACTTGGCACTCTACGGATTTAATTGGCGCTCCAAATTGTCACGCATTTGGATGCAAAATTAGGCAAAATTACATACATAGTTTGGATTGGCAAGAAAACGAAAAAAAAAAAAAAAAATTCAATCCGGTTACGACATAGATCCAAAGTGCACACGTTTTTTTCTTTGTTTTTAATTTCGTTGGAAAGAAAATAGAAAAAAAAAGATAATTGAAAACCAAAAGTTACCCAAAAAGTATACTAAATTTAGTCAACTATAAGAATATTTGTTAAATCAAGGGAATTGATTATAATAATAATAATATATAATAATAATGATAATAATAATAATAATAATTGATTTTATATCAAAATAATATTAAAAAACTTTTTAATTCTTGCAGGATGGCCTAAGGAATACCTTAAAAGTTGTATTATTTTGGTTTTAGGATTAATCGCCCTCCAGTTACTGGGTAAGTTCAAGAATTTTCTTTAACAATGCATTCTATTCCATTTCATTATATTCAAACTATTTTCCCATTTCCAATTTCAATTTACCATAAATAAGAACATGATTTTCATTTCAAATTATTATTATTTGAGTGTTTTTTTTTTTGTGTTTGTATGTTTCATTTTTAATTTAGATAGAACAAAATGACAGTTTCAACTTAAACATTGTTACATACATCATAATAACTATCATATAATTGTAATTGTATAATTGTAATATTATTATATATATATCATATATCTGCTTGATCGTTCGTCATTTGTTAGTTAAATAATACAATTGAATAGATAGATAGTATTTAAAAAAAAAAAAACAGAAAAACCATTAAAGAAATTGGAAACAGTTTTATGCTTTTCTGTTTGGAATTGAATTTAAACTAATTTAGTCGGTAGTTAACTATTTATGTATATATATATAATCATACAATAATTATGGTATATACTATAAGTTGCATATATATATATATATATGCTAGTTTCTTTTTGGAATAAACACGATATATATATATATATTTTATATATACTAGAGGCTAGGATGACGACATTTAGCATAGGCATCTAATTAGTTGCTTTCGTTTAATGGATGAGTATATCTTCTGATTTAGTATTTAGAGTAGGGCGGTGGAGGGGAAGAAGAGTGTTGTCACAAATATCTTTAACAAACGCTTTAAATAACTATAGATATTTAGTTTAGTTTTGTTTTCTTTTTTTTGATGGGAGCTAAGGAAACGAAAATGAAGACTCAATCTATATACAATCAATGAGTTAACAGGGCGGAGAATAAGGGAAAGAATGAGAGGGCAAAATTCCTTTCTGGGATCTTAATGATGATAAGGAAAATGTAGAATTCTAAGCCAAATGAATCAAAATCTGCATTGAAATTTTATGTTTCATAAGATAAAACATATATAAGTTAAGTATACATATACACATATATAAAAATCACAGTCTATTTCTTTTTTTTGTTTGTAGTATTTAAAGAACGGAATTATGGCAAAATAAATTTGACTAGATATACATATACATTAGGGTATATATATAGTATGTGTATATGCAAAAATATCGCTTAAGCAATGGGTTTTTTTTTCAGGTTGTAACACAAAAAAAAAAAAAAAAAAAACAAATTTGGTATTTGCTTTTTGAGTATCGTTAAGATTATTTAGTTTTAGTTTCTACATTCTCCTCATCTAGATCCTACCACAATACATCATAGTCGTATACATGCTCCGATGAGGCAATGATTAAACATTTAATAAAATCATCGAATGTACGTTTCAGTTTCCATTTTTTTGGCTTCTTAAGCAATTGCAAGGGCAAGGGCAATTTGGGTTTCAATTTGGTTTGGGTTTGGATTTGGATTTGAGTCGGAGACAAAGTCTGAGTTTCAGATTGATATTTTGATGTATTTGGCTCATGCCAGGGACTGGTTGAAGTGGATTTTGTTTGCTTAAGTGGCAGATTATAGTATATATGTTCCACTTGTTGTTGCTGCTGCTGCTGCTGTTGTTGAAGACTTTGTTGTATGGCCTCCAAACGCTGTTGCTGATAATAATGATTTAGATTGGTCAGATAAAAGAAGTCGCAGTCATTGACCACATCAATTTCGGCATAGTTATTACCACCATCGCTCTGTTCCTCGAATCTCGTTACTGTACTACTTTCACTTCCACCTCCAGTTATTAATGTTGTTGATGATGTTCCTGCTGCTGCTGCTGCAGCTGATTTTGATGCCTTCGCAAAAAGTTGGTCAAATCACATATTTTCATCAAACTTGGCAAAATTTGCATCTTCGCTCCATTGGAATTTATTTGTGGATTCCGCATCATCCACTTGGTGCTGTTGCTGCTGTTCCTGTTGCTGTTGTCGTTGATTTTCAGTCTGTTCATCTGGTGACTTGAAGAATTCATCATCTTCAAATGGATCCTCTTGTTTCTTGGCAAAAATATTCACCGATTCTGATTTTTTAATTAACTCCTGCTGTCGCTGTTGCAGTTTAGTGGATCGCATATTCTGTTTCCTGGCCGCTGTCTGCTCCTTGTCAAATGCTTCAAATGAGGATGCCTTGGCAAAATCATCTTCAAATGCCGCATCATCGAATTGTGAGATCTTAACATTATCATCGAATCTTAACTTTTGAGTGGTGGTTATGGGTGGAGTGGATGTGGTACTGGGCGATTGTTCCATATCGAAATGTTCACGTTCCCTTTCCCGTTTCTCACGATCACCGGAAAAGTCATTGGAAAAACGGAATAAGGATTTAGTCCCACCGCCGCCAGTGCTGGAGGCTGAGATGAGACCAGCTGGTGTGGAATTGCAACTGGATGCTGTACCAGCTGGTGCCGGTGGTGGTGAACTCTGATTGAAATCAGATTCAAAGCCATCATCAAAATTGAATTTACCGCCTCCACTGCCACCTCCGCCTCCGCTACCACCACCCAGACCAGCTGAAGATTCTCCACCACTTAGCATCATAGTGGCTGCAGTGCTGCTGGCATTAGATCTGGGTGTGGGTGTCGGTGTCTGTTCATAGCTATCGACAAACCCATAATCACTATTCACTGCACTGGGATTACCACGCGGACGATTCTGTCCCGGCAATTTGGCCAAAGAGGGAGCATGTCGCTCCATTTGCCTCCGTTCACTTTCCAGCATACGCTGATGCATCTCATGACGACGACGATTCAAACGCTCGAATTTATCCTCATCAGTAGGCGGCTCATCATCCACATAATCCTCATCATCATCTTCATCCTCATCATCATCCACATTCTGATCATGCTGACAGCTAATATAATCATAATTATCTCTCAACCCACGACCTATGGGTCCCGCATAACGTGAGGGATTCCCAGAATTGGCTCCACTTGAGGCCAAATCTTTAGCACTTCGGGCACGGGTTTTCTTTCGGAATCTTTTAAAGAATACGTAAAAAGTATTAGTGTGAAAAATTGCTGGCATTTTTTAATTTATCTTACCGGCGTTCCTTTTCACCATCCGAAGGCGGCTGAGTCATGGCAACCACTTGACGACGACTCTCGGCTGCACTGCCTGGTCTCTTCCATGATTTTTGTCCAGGCAACGATGGTTCTAAATAAAACAAATTTTAGCAAGACATATTGGAGCTGAATCAAGTGTTACCCACCTTCGCCATCCCAGGGACTGGAACCACTGCTTTTACGTAAACGTGGCGGTCCTACAACACCACCAGTTCCACCAACACTCACACCAGTGGGACCCACTTCAACGCCACTTAGTTGACTGGGCCTTTGCAGGCTTCGGACATTTGTTCGCTGCTGGAAATCTTGTTCCGAATCCTGCTCATAGTCTATATCTCCGGTTATGCGCAGCTTGGTCGAGCTTGAGGTTGGCTTACGCAGCGAACGGGTTTTCATTTGTTCCCGTTCTCTATCCCTTTCCCTATAGTCATCACGACTATCCAGACTGCCATAGACATCGTTGCCGCTACCAAAACTGCGACGTCGTCTAGTGGCACTCTCATACGATTCCAGGCTTTCGCGATCAAACGATTTTCGTTCTCTATCCCTGTCATGCTGATAAAGATATTCGCCGCGTTGCGGTTTATATGCCATGGGTGAACGGCCGCGCTCCTCGTAGACATTCTCATAGTCAAATTCATAGCTAGGACGCGCATAATCACGATATTCCCGCTCTCTTTCCCTTTCGCGTTCTCGCTCTCGTTCACGCTCCCCACGATATTTATTGCCCCGTTCCCGAGGCAATGGTTGGCCACGCTTATCGTACATGAGAGGTGGTGGACCATAACTGGAACGCTCATAGGCACTACGCTCAAAGGAACGTGCTCGAACACCTTGCTCTATCTCCTGCGGTGACCAAGTATGATGAGCTGGATGATGATACCAACTAGGCGAATCTGAGAGCATAAAAAGTGTGAGATGGAACTAAGTTAAAATTGCCATTTAACTTACCCAAATCAAAGTTATCCCTGCTTCGGGACAGCCCTTGTTTGAACTTCCGTTGTGATGGCTGTTGGTCCCGTTCTCGACGTGCACAGAACTCGGCATCGTAGCTATAAAAGGAATCATGGAAAATTTGATCAATTGGTTTCCCCTTCATACGAAATATTTACGATGTACTTACTCATAGTCCTCGTCACAGGAGTTCATACGTCGAGCATGTCGCATATAGTAACCATGGCGATCGGGATGTGGCGGACCATGTTGTGGATGTGAAGGCATCTGTGGCGGCATTTGTCGTCGTTTGAGATACTCTGGCGTTTCATCATCCCAGGGACTGAGATCACGTGATGAGGAGGATGTCTGTTGGCGTTGCTCCTTCTTGGCCCAACGACGTTGCTGCTTTGACCAACAGCTGCCATCGTCGCGTGGATCTGAACTGCAAGGCGATTCGGCTGTGTCCTGTTGCGATGTATTCGAAGCTGGTGGCGGCGGTAAAGTGAGTCTAGCCTTTCCTTTGGATGCACCGGCAGACGTGGAAGCACTAACTTTTGGTGAATCAAATGTGGCCCAGGATTGCTTGTCCCGTTCCCGATCACTCATCATTTGCTTAGTTGCCGAATCGATCAGTTGAGATACAGCCGAAAGCTGTGAGGGTACAGGCGAAGGACCTTGGCCCAAATGACCAGCTGTCGGAGCGGGTGACTTCTGCAAAGGAATGGGCGATGTGCTGACATCATTGAACTGGGATGGAGTGTGCAAGCTATGTGCACCACGCGATGGTGCTGCCGACGAGGTAGCCGGCGAAATTCGATCACGAGAGTCCAGAGACAAATTCGAGATGGCCCTTTGCATGAGCTCATCAATTTCAATATCATCTTTGGCTACGACAGTGGTCACCATTAGGAATTTGTTATCCTGCTGTTTAGATGACTTGTGCAAACTTCCTTCTTCCTGCATCTTTACTTCGGTCTTATCCAATTGTTGTGTCGATGTGGTTAGCTTCTCGTACTGATCTTGTCCACTTATCTGCTCGGTATCCTTTTCATTGCTATCCAGGCTACTTTCCCCTCCAGCATCAGCATCTTCGTCTTCATCATCATCGTCTACAGTGAGAGCAGATGATGAGGGCTCAGCTGGGAAGCGATCGGGTTGAGCAGAATCCATTATTTGATCCTCATTGAATTCCTGATCACTGAACTCGGGGAAATCTTGGAGTAAATCCTTTTCGGGTGGTGGCTGAGTGGCTGGCGTGTTGGGTTTATCAAACAGATTCTCCACTAGAATGATATCTCTTAAGGCTGCATAGCGATCCTTGGCCTGGGCTACCACTTCAGTGATCTTGGTATCGATTTTTGGAGGCTGTGGTGCTGCTTCAATGATCTCTTCGTCAAGCTCTGGAACAGCATCTTCTGTTGTCACGGGTTCATCTTGAGGCGGTGGTGTTAAATCACCCATTAAATCAGTTTCCTGTTGCTGCTGTTGTAGCTCTTGATCAATGATCTCTCGGAATACCGCATACCGATCGGCAGGAGGAACAGTAGCCACTGCTGAGGGGGCCTCATTAAAATTGGCAAAGTTGGCCACAAAAGTGGTGGAAGATGAGTCATCCTCTTGAAGTTGCTGCTGCTGCTGCTGTTGGGGCAAATCCTCACCGAATGTATCATCAAATTTGGCCACAAATGATGTCTGTTGATCAAAATTCACTTTGAAAACAGCCGAAGTGCTGGAGGAGGTGGACGTGCTAACCACTGGCGGAGTTGCCTTACCGCTGGTGGATAGATATTCAGATAGATAGGCTGTAAGTTGGACCAGAGTCATTGTGCTTAACTTCGAAGCTGGCACATTCAGTTTCACTGCCAAGTCATCCATTCCCAAAGTGAGTAACTGCGTCAGTGTTATATCTGGGGCCAAGGATTGCGTCTGAGATTGGGTTTGGGCTTGCGCTTGAGCCGCTGCCTGCAGTATTTCCGCCTTATTCTCATATATATCCTGAGCACGCCCCAAAGATGTTTGCCTTTGGGGTCTAGCACGTCCTGTGGCCTGATTAGGCGGCGGTAATAGAGGTGGCGGTGGTGCAACTCCACCCAACGGTGCCAAGTAATCATCCTCGGTATGGCCTGGCTTACGTGGACGACCAGGTCCGGGGAAACAGCCATCGGAACGACCCACACGTCTTGATGGCAATGGTATAGGTGGAGCATCTCCGCCCACTGTGCCAGATGTAGATAAAGCGCGCCTCGATGAACTATTTAGATACTCGTAACGTCCCGTTGGAGGCGTCGGCGTGGGTGTAGGACGTATTACCAGATCACTAAATTGCTTTTTAGGCGGCAATGGCGGCGGTTCAGAGTAGGGAGCCAAATCCGGACGCGGTGGTGGCTCTGGTGCAGTCTCGTTCTCACTTAATGAATCGCTTTCCTGCAGACGACGCATATTCACACTTGATCCGATGGCAGATGAAGAGGAATCACTGCCCCCACTGCGCTTGGAGAAGCGAGCCTGGCCAAAGAGATGGGGCATCTTCTTGTTACCAATGCTAGAGATGACATCCAATGGATTGGCTACACCCACACTTGAAGACAGAGCGGGCGTTGGACGAGTTCGCACGCTGGAAAACTGTAATGGGGGAGGAGCACCGATATGATCTGTTTTCTCCGGCGGTAATTGTACTTGGAGTGGTCCGTTAAAGACGCTACCGGGCAGCTGCTTTGATTCCACTCCAGATGTAATTTGTGCTGATACTGCTGTTGATGGTGCTGGTGGAGGATCAAACTCAAAGGCATCCAGTTTAGCAAAGAGATCACCGCTGGCCTCTTGAAATGGATCTGGATCGGGATCGCTCTTCTTTCGTGTGGGTGAGAATGGATCCGTGTCTCGGGGCAATAGTACAGGATCCTCCATATCCAGAGTTGATGTTGTTGGCAATTCTGTGGCATAATAATTCACTTGAGGATTAATTGAATGGCTTAGCATTAATTTTAGCTTGGCCGCCGAGAAGTCAGAGTCGGTTTGGCTTTGGTTTAGAGGTGGTGGACTGGGATTTTTGGATGAGGATGAGGTTAATAGCAAATGCTGGCCAAGGCTAGCTGTGGTTGTTAATGTGTTAGTTGTGGCACCTCCTCCGCCTCCACCTCCTACTCCTATGCCTCCTCCTCCGCCGCCTCCGCCACCTCCTCCTGCAGTGCAAGTGCAAGGAATATGATGAAGCTGCTGTAACGGCTGTTGCTGTTGTCTGATTGGGTTAGTACCTGCTGTTCCTGCCGATCCTGTGACTGCTGTGCCTGCCTCCTCATCGAACAGACTATCCTTGGCCAGCAGAAAATCAATTCCCATGCTTATGCCACCCTGACCGCCCTGATCGAGGCCCTGACTCGCGCTTAGCTCTTTCAGAACTTTCTTCGGTGGATTCTTAAGCTCTTGGAAAAAGTATTTCTTATCGACATACGGACGTGTTCGTCCCGTCCCCAATGGGTCCAAATCGGTAAAGGCATCTGATCGATACGACATTATAATAAAAACAGAAAAAAAGAGAGAAAAAGAGAGAGGGAGAGAAAAAAAGGAGAGAGAGAGAGACTAGCATCAGTGCCCTAGGCAATCGTAATCGACTAAATGAAGAACTTAAAACTCAGGCAAACGGAAACGGAAACTATAACTAAAGTTGTCATTCGATTTTCTACCCAAAGTCAAAACGGATCTAAATAATCAAGCGAACTGATGATATAGAGAGTTAAAAATAATCTTTTTCCATACAATTTCTATATAAGAAATAAAAAAAACAAAAACATAGCTCTGTCCTTCCATGCCATGCTCTTGGAAAGGGGGGAAAAAAACCTAAACAAACCAATTATAAATAGACCTAAAATTATTTTAACAATCTCTCTTTTAAGTGTTTTTATGGAATATCGAATTATTTGCCAAATCTTTTGTTTCAAAAATAGGTTAAAATAAAGTGTTTTTAGTATTTCTAGAAAGCATAAAGCTGAAACTGTCAGAAAAACCTTTCGCTAAGAACTTAATTTTAGAGAACATAGTTCAATTGGATCGATCATTAATTAACTTGGATAGAAATTGTTCGCAATTAGATAAAGTTTAGCCAATTGACTAACCTAGTTTATATAGTATTTGTTCCCTTAGATTTATAAATCTTGTATTCCCTTACTATTGAGGATCATTAATGTGGGGGATAGTGGTTAGTAGCCGTATGACATGAAATTACAGTGCAGTAAGAAATATATACATACATATATATAAGTATAAAATAAAAAAAAAACTAGAAGGATGGGCTAACTTCGGCCGTGCCGAAGTTCGTATGCCCTTGCAAACTATCTTTTTGATTTATATATAATTTGCCGGAATCATAAGGAAGTATATAAAACCCATCAAATATAAATTTGATGTCCGTGTCATAAAGAAAAAAAATTAAAACAAATTTTTTTCCCCGATTGTTCCTATGACAGCTATAGCATATAGTCGACCGATTCTGATAAAACTTAAAAGATATATTTCTTTTTATATAAAATTGTCAAATAACAAATTTCGTGACGATTGCTTCAAAAACATCGAAGTTATTGATCAAAAACTAAATTTTTGACTGATCGTTCCTATGGGAGGTGTATGATATAGTCGACCGATTCTGATGAAATTTGGTATATGTGTTGAGGATTATATAAAACTCACAAACACCAAATTTAGTGACATTCGATTAAGAAACAACTGAGTTATTGATGTTAAACCTTATTCCTGACCGATCGTTCCTATGGCAGCTATATGATATAGTCATCCGATCGGGATGATTCCGAGATATACAATGCCTGCAGCAAAAAGAAGCCTAGGTGCAAAATTTCAGCTCTGTAGCTCTAAGGGTCTCGGAGGAGATTGCGTTGATCCAGACAGACGGACAGACGGACGGACGGACGGACATCATGCTGATCAAGAATATATATACTTCATATAGTCGGAGATGCTTCCTTCTATGCGTTGCAAACTTCTGACCAAAATTAATATACACTTTGCAAGTGTATAATAAAAGGAATGAGGAAAAATTAACGAAATCCACAATGGAATTAATGCTTGTTAAGACTATATAAAATCTATTTTAATTTCGAATCGCTCAATTATTAGCATTTCACAAGATTGTAAATTGCATTATTTGTGAGAGAAAACTTTTGTTATTCCTCAGACCCGCCCTCTGACATATGCTTACAGCAACTGCATTAGTTTTGTCAGTTAAGTGGTCTTCATTGATATACCCTCCCTTTAACCAACACTTTGAATTATTTCCATCGTGAATACGCAGCTCTTTTTCCAATTTCTTATATAAAAAAAAAAAAAATAACAATACATATATACATATATATATATAGTCTACAATACAACAAAAACTACAACTACATAAAGAGACATACAAGTACGGAAAAGAAGGAAAGTAAATAAAACTGTCACTTACCCGACGATATGACCGCTAATGCCCCTCCTCCACCCGCCAATGTTTCAGTCTCTGTCAAGCTATTGCCGCCTAACCCTAACCCCACCTCAACGACCTCAGCGAGTGGGGCTGACGTTGACGTTGCCGTTGCTGCTGCCGCTGCTGCTGCTGATGATAATGATGATGACAATGCTACCGAAGCTACGGCTACTGATGATGATGAAGTTGAAATCTCATTCAATTGCTGTGTGGGCGTTGCCGATGATTCGCTTGCCGCCAATGGGGCCATGGGCAACACTTTGGTGGTATCGAAAACATCAGTTTGTTCGGCAAGTTCATGCAACCAATTATCCTCATCATTTAAATCAGGTTGCAATGTGGCAGGTGAACCACTAGCTCCAGGAACTGGTGATAACATGGCATCCAGAGTTTCAGGTGTCTTATTTGTAGAACTTGTTGGCTTATGACGATTACGTCCACCTGAATCTGGTGGTGGTGGCAATATATTATACGATGGCACATATATAAATGAATCACCAAAGGGATCATCTTCGCTAGCGGATTTGGCCAAATGGGAAGCACCGGGACCACCACCAATAATACCACTGGGATCATTTGGGGTTATTCTCTCCATTTGGGTGATACCACGTTGTAATGAAGTCAATTCCTGTTCAAGATCTACCAAATCGGCAACCGATTCAGGAGATATCTGTAGAACAGAGATTAGATGGATATTATTAAATAAATAAATAAATAATTATGTGAACGCACCTCTTTGGCCGCTGCTCCGGATGTTTTGGCCACATCAAGATTAACACCTAAACGAGCTGAGCCATTGGAAGCCACATTAAGCAGGGTTAGAGCATGTCCAGCAGAGCTGGAACCACCCGAAGCCAGATCGCTACCATGACCCGCCGACTTCAATGAGGACAAGGAGGCCAACTGGCTGGCATGATCATGCAAGGATTTGCCTTGAATTTGCTGGCGTGCCATCTCAATTTCCTTTTTCTTTAATTCAAATACCACCTGAAAGAGATCTCGCATAGCCAGCACCACCTGGCTGGCCGCCTTGTCCGTCTTGATGCCAAAGAAACGATGTCCACTATCCGGTGATCCAAATATATAACCAAATGCACGCGAATCTGTCATATCCTGGGCTATAAATGAAATCTTATGCACTGGATGATGATAAAGGGAATCGCCAGTCTTCTCATCTCTCAATCTTAAGCCATCAATTGTAACATGTATGGTTATCCTTTGCTTATGCTCTCCAGCCGCTCTTATGGCCATTTTTAAATCTTGTAAAGCCTCCTGGCACATACGATCACCACGAGCCTCCCCGACCTCCAAAATTCCAATGAGTTTTGCCTTGAATTGAACGCCATCGCCGAAAAAGCGACCTGGATCATTGCGATCTGTGGAATATATATATATAGATTATATGTATATAATGTGTATGAGATGTGTGTATCCATAATGGAAAAGTTCATTAAAGCTATAGGTATAATCGGCAAGCCGAAGATATTAATACCCTTGCAATTAGAGCTATTGAATAACTATTAAAACTATTTTAGAAAAAATATAAATATATATAACTACGATCGGATAGATATAAACAAATTGATATATACATATAAGTCTTTACTATTTCAAAAGATAAATCTTTTTGAATCGATCGTTTATATATACAAGTTTTTACAACAACGTATCGGATATAGAAAAACTCCATAACGATAAAAATGAACAAATTTTGAAATATGAATGTTGATTACATTTAAATTATACATTGGTAAGTACATATTTATATATATATATTTTAACGCTAACTGATCACAATCATTATAATGCCCTCTATATTCACAAGGGTATTATAATGATATTTTGCTTGCAATTTATATTTTGTTTTTTCTCATTTTTTTTTTTTTTTGGTTTTGTATTTGTTTTTGCTAACGTTTTGCGTAATTTGTTTCCTCGGCTCCACCGCCTCCACCGACGCCAAATGTGCTCGCCAGGGAAAGATTAGATGAAGCTGTGGACAGCTTGGATACCAAAGATTTAACCATGGTTGTGGGATGCGGGGTGTGTCAACAATATAATCTCACATTGAATCACATACTGAATAAACAACGACTGAACAAACGTAACCGACGATGCGACAAAACGGCAAAACAACAAATTTTTTTTCTATTTTTTTCTTTTTTTTTTTTGTGTAGTTTAATTAAATTCCTCAACGGTTACGGAGGTGGAAATACTTGAGGGGAAAAGGGGAAATGATTGTATGAATGGCGTCACCGGAGACTAGAACCAAAACCAGACCGTTTCGCGATCATGGAATAAAAATGAATGCAAAATGAGAATCAAAATCCGAATCCAAATGCGGCTGCGTCTGCCTCTGCTATGGCTACTGTCTCTGCCACTGCCACTGCCACTGGCTGGCTGGATGGATGGATGGACTGGACCCAAGCGTCGCTGCTCTGCTTTGCCCTAAACAATTTGTTTAAAATCATTTACAAACGTTCACAGACACACACACACACACGAACACATACATATGTACATGCGCACTGGAATTTCACTCTATTATTAAGCGGTTTTCATTTTGCAAAAAACACAAACAAAAATGAAAACATCTCTCTTTGGCTCTCAGTCGTTCTATCACCCTTTCCCTCTCTCTCTCTCTCTATCTCTCTTTATATATATATATATATATATATATATATATATGTATTTCTATTTGCACTGCTCTCCCGCGCAACTGATTTTGTTGTTGTTGTGTTTTTTATTGCTAAAAGCAGCTGCCTACCACCTGCCGATAACGAGTCTTAAGACGATGAGACAAAGATTGCGATAGGCAGGCTTAGCTAATCGATAAGCAGACTTGCAAGGATCAGTTTAAAATCTCAAATTTAAATTTAAACTGGAAAATTAAATTATTTCAAAACTATATCTAGTAATGAGCATTAGAGTAGAATTGCTTTCATACTTGTTTCTTAACTATTAATTATAAACGTTAATCAATTTAGGTGTTATTTTTATGGCAAGATACTATAAATAAATTCAAAATACAGCTCACTTTTATATACAATTATATTCTACAACTATGTTACATAGGAAATACTTTCTCGTTTCTAGATCTTTATATAAAATATAGAACTCATGTTATCTATAGTAACTCCAGACCCTTCCATTTGTATTAGTCAGAAATGTTTGATACTTACATACGGAAATTTGTATACCCTAACGATGTTTGTATAATGTTGTTTAATTTATAATTATATACTTACATTTACAAGGACTCGTCTTTTTCCTCAACGTCTGCATGGTGCTCACAATAAATTGATTGGCATTCGTGTTTCGTATAATGATGACGATATTTTTGGCTGCTTCAATTGGCAGCAGCAGCAGTTGGAGAAGTAGCAGGAGCCGGTGCCGGAGCGGAAGCAATCAGGGCGGAACTGTAGTAGGGCGAAATTAAAACAAAAACCGGTTAGGTCACAGTTTACAATTTTCAAATGTTTTGGTTAAGAGGGGGAAGGCGGTGGAAGGGTGTACGCTATACGGTGTATTGGCCCCGTGACTTTTGACATTTAAACGTAATTGTAAAAAATAACAGATACTATTCGTCGTCCTTTTCCGCTACTTTTGTTTACGCTCTTTGAAAGGAAACGTGTGAGCTTCTTCTTCTTTCTTATACTTACTAGAACGGTGAGCTAGTTATTGTTGTTATTGTGGCACTCGGTCGATAGTACGCGCCGGTATTCGTATTCCTCGTGAGATTATTGATTTTTCAATTTTGGGCATTTCTTTGTATGTAGTTGGGGTGGATGTGTTGGTGTTTGAGTTTGCCTACTTTTGGGCGTCTACTGCGCCCCGAATTATGCTGCAATTATTTATTTGGGTTTCAAGTATTGATTAATACCACATTTCGTTGTTTTCGCAGTAATGCCTTTTCGTTGCAATTCATTTAAAGCGCTTTAATCTCAAATTTGCTGCCGCTACACTATCTACTAATTGCGTTTTCAAGCTAGACGTGAATTTTACTTTTCTCTCTTCCTCTTGCGAAAAGGACAAAGAGAACACGCACAATTGACACACTCCCGCAGGACATTTAATTATATTAGGAGATTTAATCGGGTTGAATGATAAAATTCTGCTTGAATTTAACACTATTTATATTTCTTAATCTATTTTGATTTTGTGTGTGGTTTTTTAAGCGAACCAAAACTTTGCCCTCATGTACGCACAAAAGATTGTATAGTAAATTTCCAAGGATACCAAGAAAATATATGAAGGGTGAGAGCTTAATACCAGAGACACCCTGTTTTCCTGCCGGTTCAACAGACTCCAAAATGATGCTGTTAAATTAACAGTACTCGCAAATGAGACTCTACGTTACTCAAGAACTAACTGTTAACTCTTATGTCACATGGTTTTTAACATGACTGTTAAGAATTAAAAAACTTAATTTAAAAAATGTTAAAGAACTAGACATTTTCAAAAGAAACTATTCTGGAAATATGCCTATTTCGTGAGACCAAATACACATCGGACAACTTTTTCGGTATTTGATAAGAGATATCAGTGGTGTCATATGTCAAGTGTCAAGCTAACAGCTAAATCAATTTTAGAAAAAGCTACATTTAAAAACTATTTTGTATTATTTATGAATATAAATATATATACATATATAAATGTATATTTATGTATATACATTCATTATATCGTTTATGGTGAGAGCAAACAATTCGTGATTTATATAAAATGAAATAGCTTGATTTTCCCATAAAAAGCCAGATGTAGCCAGAAAACCGCAAAGACCACATCACTATACTGCTGCTAAGGCGAGAGATGGTGTTTCATTGTTATTTTTGTTTTCATTTACAGTGGTCGTACGGTCGAAGCGCTGCTGGTGTATTAAAAAAGATCAAGGAAATTACTTAATTGTTGAAGTTTATGTCGTGTGCGCGTATATGTATAAATTAAATAAATATTCTGTATTGCAGTCTACGCAGTGAAACGAAAATCGGGCCAAAGTTTCAAGTGCATTTTCAGTTCTTTCTCTTGTGCTGTGTTGCGTATTTTGTTGCTTTTTTTTTATTTAGTTCTTTTGCTTTGTGCGTAATTGAATGGACAGTATACAAAACAAGAATAACAATTTACTACGCAAATTGTTGTTTAAATGCTGTGAAATAAGCGTAACTATTGCTTGATAAATTCGTGCCAAATTATATGAAAAAAGAAAAAAACGCCAACAAGTTTGAGTGAAAAAGTTGTTAAAAGGAATCAAAATGTTATAATGATTTGAATACAGGTAAATGATCAAATAATTTTAAAAATAACAAATTCAAGTGCTTTTGCCTCATATGTTTGTTTGTATGTATGTATACACACACACATATGTGTTAGTTGTTCGGCAATTTTTGAGTGAAAGAATTGAGTTAAATTTCTAGTGTACGTTTCAATGGCATCTGTTTTGAGTGGTAACACATGCACACACACACAAGCTGGTATAAATGATGTTCAACTTTGATTACTTGGCTTAAAAGAAATGGGTGACAAAATGTGTCATTTATTTATACACTTGGTTAAGGCTTGCGAAAGTTCCAGTTAGCATTTATGGGTATGTGTGTGTAATGCTGTGTTTGTATTCGGCTCGTCTGCATTTGTATGCGTGTCAATTAGCGCATTTATTTTGAGCGTATCTAAGAACAACAGTTAAACCTGTTTTACTCTCTCACCCCTTCAAGTCTCTTGCTCTCTGAATTTTACTATCTCTTTCACTCGTTTGCACGGTGTAGAAAGCCATATAGAAAGAAAGCAAAATCAAATAAATTGGCAAATAATAAGGCAATGTTGCCGCCGCTGTCTTTTGCCTTTTCTTTCAACCCGCATATTCTCACATATGTATGTACATATGTACATACATACATACAAAAACTTCCAGCTGGGCCCACATCATCGCACATGAGATCGCACATATGTATGTGTGCATAAAGACACAATCTCGATCTATGTAGAGAAGCATAACTAACTAATACAGATGCAGGCGCAAACTTATGTACACCCCTCGGTGAGGAATGGCAGATCTACAAAAAAAGAGGAAGAAGGCAGATTTGTCTCACTAAGCCAGAGATTCTTATTATTTCTTATTTGTTGTCGGCTATTGTCGCAAATTTACAATAGCGCGACAATTTACCCCTAAGCCTATAGCTTATTGAGTCACTGCTGCTAAAGTTGAATCTAATCGAGTAAAGAAGATGTTCTTTTACAAGTGCACAATCAAAAGATTAAAAACTGCCCTTTAACACTATATCTACAGTAGTAACTGGAAGGTATTCAAGTCAGTAGACTGGCTGTAGAAATGTTTATTCTACGATATGTAGAATATAATTGTAATAGATGTCATTTTAATAGATTTAAAAGTAATACAAAACTATATAAACGCATGTATGTAGATATCGTCAGTGGTTGCTCCACAACTAAATTAAAATTATTTATTAAAAAAAATGTACTGTATATACACTTTAGCGATATCAAATTTATACAAGAAACGTTAAGCAAAATTTTCATACTTATGTACATATATATGTATGTATTAGGTGTTCCTGCTTTAGCTTCATTGCACATCATAAAATAATTGTGATAAGAACAAATATACATACATACATACATAGATATATACATACATACATACATACATACATAGATATATGCATACATACATACATATATATTTATATTATTATTAAAATAATATATGTATTATATAAAAGGTCAGGAATTATCTTTTAAAAATAAAGTTCACTCTTTGTTTAATAGTATATAGTATAAGTGTCATAAACAGAAGTATCATCCTACTTATCAAATTTAAAACTAGCTAGACAAATTTCTGTTTAAAACATGTGTATAGACATGTGTTTCAATTTCGCTACATAATGACGCATTGCAAGTACATGTGTACATATTTATGTATGTAGATATGTATGTACATATGTATCTGTCTCAGTTTTCTGATAAGGATACTAACCTAATAAACAAAATATTGAATGACGGTTAAAAAGTTTTCTTTGTTTTCAAATCTTTAAACAGTTAATTCTAAATTTTACACTTAACAATTCTAAGTACTTTATAATCTTAGACTATTAAAAAAATTGATTGTATAAATTCGAAATTTGTATTTCCCCGTTTATTAAAGTGAAGCATTTCCTTGTGTGTATATATTTTAATCATTTTCTTTTTCATCATCAGTTCGAAGGTTTTTTTTTAATAATTTTTTTGACATTGACAATGATGAGGAGAAAGATTGACTATGTCGTTTCGCAAAAGCTCGTTTAGGATCTATGCTGAGTTGAGAATAAAGTGCATTTGCCTGTACGTGAAAAAATATATACAAGCAATGGGAAAAAACGTGCAGTCGAAGCAGTTTTTACAAAAGGCTTGGCGGAACACCCAATAATGTGCATAAGGTGTGTTTTCGTGAAAAATGAAAATGGCATTTAAGTATAGTAGAATTCCAATTATCCGGACTTCCGAATATCTAGATTACTTTTTTTTTTTTTTAATAAATAAAACAAATTGACTTGTACTTTCGCAAGTAAAATGATTTCAAAATCATTATTTATTTATTTAAATTTATTTACAAAGTATACATATAATTTTTGCTTGTCAATTTTTATCAGGATGAAGTCATAACAACTAAATTGAGATTATAAATAAAAGGTTTAATCCCCCGAAAGATTAACTATTATTCGTAGCACCGACAATAAGAGATCCATGCAGTTAATTTCTTTCGTCGACACGCCTTAAGTTTTGCGTTTATGTAAAGTGTGGTCTGAAGTAAAGTGCAGTGCAGTGCGAAAGAGATACAACAACGTCCTCGTTGTGCCATCATAATTACTCAGCTTTTATTGATATCAGAGGGTGCGGTGACAGTATCTCTCTTTGTATGTTTATCTATATGTATGTATGTCTGTCTGCCTGTCTTGTCTGTTGGTCTGTTGTCAGCCTATATGTTGCTATATTCCTTAGAGTACTCCAGTACAACAGTGTTTACAATTAAAACAGAAGCTTTCAGACTAGATTGTCATTAGGATGTGTCGCTTACCAAATAAGTCAATGACCATCATCAGGCTGCTCTGGCCGAATCCAGACCTAAACAAGCATATTCTTACACCCACTCTTTTATTCTCAACCCCCTTCTCTTGTCTAAATTATTCTTATTGCAAATGTTTATGCAAAAGTCTGAGTTCCCCATTATTGCTTTGTGTTGTTAGCTCAAAAAGTGATTGCATTCTATTGAAAAATTGTATGGAGAGCTTCCAATTTCACACAATTAGAGTTGAAGAAATTTTAGATTTATTTGCTAATTGGCCAATTTGCGACGAAAGGGACGTGGCCATTGGCCGACTTTGAAATGAGTGTTGCTAAGGAGAAATATAAAAAGACCTTCAATAGTTTAGAAGTAGCTAGATTTCATGTATTGGTGTAATTTCAAAATAATTTTCTATTAAATTACAATCAAACACCTGTATGGCACCAAAAATAAGATATATGTAGTTATAAAGACTTCTAAAGTACATATATGCAATTGAATAGCATTAATATACCCCTTATAGATTGTTATGTAAAGGGTATTGAATATAAATCGTCAGCAAAATTATATCATGTTTACTTGGATCATTATATCTGAAGTCAAAAATATCTTTTTCGTATTTCTTTGTTTAATTTTGCATTTGGATATTGTGGATTGAGTTAGCTGACTTTGCTTAGTCTACGCATTCTTTTCTTAGGTATCGGTACAGTTTGTATAATAAATATTAGCCACATTTGTTGTTTATTTTCAATGATTTCGATTTAATATTGGTGTTGTTGCTATTCTCTTCTCACACAAATGGTTTATTATTGTTCCTTTTTTTTTTCTTTGCAATTGTTTATTCGATGATTTTTCGCTTACCGACGCCAGTGGGTTGGGTTTTATCAACGATTTTGTTTTGCTGGGCGTTAAATTGCAAAATGCAGGGATGCAACAAATTTGAGTTGCTTGTGAAACGAATAATTTGACTTTGATTTGACCAGCCCAAAGTACAACTTCAAGGTGGTGTGGCACATCATTTGGATAAAGTATAATAAATGTCGTATTCTATATATATATATATATATGTATATATATATACATGTATACATGTGTGATTAAAAAAATATACAAACACTTCATAAGTATATATGCTCATACATATATAAAGACGTAGTCAGCAGTAGAAGCACCGCAGAAGCCTTTGTTTAGTTGCAATCCACTGCGTCATTTCATGGAGTTGGATATCATTTATTAACAAGTAAAGTTCGTCCATTTGTCCATACACACATACAAACAAACACAATCATATTTATATATGTAGGTATGTATGACTACTGATATGTACATATGTATGTACATATGTTGTATAACTTAAGTACTCGGACACAATCTTAAAAATTGTATACTATGTATGTATTAACATCCAGCAGTTTACAGCTTCTTAAAATAATAATAATAAAATTGTTCGCTCTCATTAAGTGCACTTAGAACTCACAGATATAGCTTCTTCTATTTCACTTTATAAGATGTACATATGTACATACATATTATAATTTTATATTTATTTTTTATATTTGATATATATTTATAAGTCAATGATGTATTGCTGACTAATAAGTGAAATTATTGCAAACAAGATATTTTTTAACTTACTAAATTCTTTTAATAATTAGAAATAATTTAACATTTTTCCTTCTAGTGGACAAAAATCTTAATGTTAATAGAGAATATATACATATGTACATATGTATGTATGTATACATATATGTATGTATATAACAGGCATATGCCATAGTATATTACATATAAATCAGTTTGAGAAAAATTATATATTAAATGAAATTAATAAATTCTATATACTTATGTATGTACATATATACATCTGAAGTTTATAAATTTATATTTATATTATATTAATTTATATTTATTATTATATTAATTTTAATTTTTGATCATGTCTCAATTTACCCCAAAAAGTTGGGAATTACATGTTAATAATATAGGGTAATCAAAGTCCCCTATTTATCTACATACGTCTAGACAAATTGGCTTATTTTGGAAAACCTGAAAAAGTGTTCAAAAAATATATATTAAAACTAAAATAAATGTATTTGATTCATAACTGGACAAAAATTTAGCTTATCAGATAAGAATTTCAAGTCGTTTGGACTCATCCAGTTATCACTGTGCAACGGAAATGACCAATTTCGCAATAAATTCATCGTTGAAAAAGTGTACAAGAATCAATCATCCACCATTGTGCATATTGGTAAATTTACAAAAGGAGCAAGGAAACAGTATATATGTATATAACAACAGTATATATTTGATTAACCCATACTCAAATCTCAGTTGATATAAATCACATACATACATAATTAATAAGCGAAAAAAAAAACAGATGCTGAATCAATGAATGAATTGCTAAATGAATGAATGGACCATAAAATTGCTTTTTTTTCATTTGTTTTTTACAAACACACAGTTGCCGTAGACAATTTTCCACTGAAAACAGTCAACTATACACACACACAGAGATTGTAAACAGACATATAGAAAGTGATTATATGTATTTATATAGACATGTCGGCTAGTTTTCTGCAAGTGACTCATCTCTGACATTTTCATTTGGCTCATGAAATTATCTAAAATTGTAAATAAAATAAGTAAATTATAGTTAGAAAAACTCACGGGAACTTTTGTTTACACAAAATATAAGGCATCGTTATAAGTATATTATTTTTCTTAGTTCTGAATCATAAGTTTTGCTTGAGCTTAGTTTACATTTAACTTGTTCTTTGATATATATACATACATATGTACATACTTATGTTGTATATAGCTTTTATTTTTAAACAAGATATTAGATTCAAGAAGCAAACTTTATCTCAAACAATGTGATTTAAATTTGATTTTTGTTTTTTGCTCCGATAAACGAAATCTAGTTATCACTTCTTTAAGATAAAATACTTCAAATATTTTTAAATATATTTTTTGGCTACTAATCTTTAAATGTTTAAAACCGTCACTGATAATCTGTATAAATTAGTGATTTATTATCATTTCGTTAATTCAATAACCCAAAGTGTCCACTCGGATTATCTTGTCTATCTCTCTCGCTTATCTCTAGTTGATACTCTATGCAAGTGAATTCTCTTATCAAACACTTATACAAAAAAGATCTTGTTGAACAGTTTTCCGTATATATCTACATATTTAGGTAATCGTCTTAAAATTTTCTGAATCGGATAACTGCAACTATGAGAAAAATACTTATCTTTATAATTGTTATATGAGAAACATTTTAATTTATATACATATATCAAATACATTTTAGAAAAAAATTTTAATCGGTTCAATAATCGGACAACTCTTTAAAATATCCTTTCTGACCACTCCAAATTCCGTTAACAAATTTGGCCACAATTGAGAACTTGTATATACATACATATGTATATCCAAAGCACTAAAAGGGTATACAAACTTCGTAGTGCCTTCTTGTCACGAACTCAAATATCTCTTTGAAAAAAGCATTTAAAAATTTATTGCTGGGATTGTTAAAAAGTCCACTCAATTAGATTCGACGGAAAAAAATTTTATTTGTTTGTTTTAGTATTGTATGTAACTTTTTTTGCACTAATAAAAGGAACAATAAAGGAATAAGGAAAAGTACCCGATAGGAAGAAAGAAATTAAAAAAAAAAAGAAACCAACTATTAACTATTCCAACATACATATGTATGTATGTATGTATGTACATATATGCTTATATATCTAAAAGATGCTCTGTAGGGCAAATCAAAGTTGTCACATTTTTAATTTATTTAAAAATTAAAATTTTGTAATAAAGTTTTTAATTTTCTTTCCATTATTCTTGTTGTATGGTATATTTAATATTCACCACATGTCGTCGGTCAGCAATAGAAGTGTCCCAAGTATTTCAAGATTTTGGTAGTGGCGCCACTTCGTGACCTTTTTGTTCGTGTTTTTTTTGTCGTTTGTTTAAAGTTCAGCACGCGATTTTCTGGCTAATGACAGATATATGTTAGGGAATGTGTGTAATATTTAGTTCAACTGGTTGCATGTTCGCCAAGTTATTAAGTACTATTTTTTTTATTATTGCCTATAATTATCAATACTATATGGATAGGTGCAGACAAAGAATCGCGATAATATATATTAGCCACATTGGTAAACAGTATCAGTCATAATAATACACATTTCAAATGTAAGTAAGAGTATACTGTACACTTTCTACTCTTCTTTTGCTAAACAAATTATATATTATTAAGCCATATTGTCACTATGGTATAATGATTTTATCTATCGATTCGCTTTTGCTACACACTGTCACATATGGTTATGCAATGGTGGAATTCTGTATTTTACCTGATCCAATTAGTTTTGTCCGTCTATCCGTTCGTTCTGGTGTGTAATTTTATATCCTTTTTTGTCTGTACTTTTTTTTTTTTTGGCCCATTTCCCACGTAATCTTGACCCGCTATTTTTGCCATTTTCTTTGTCATTTTGCATTCTGATATTGATTTTATTGCTCATGTTACATGCAGTCCAGTCCATATATATTATATAAAGCATTTTTTTGCATTTTACATTTTGCGTTCGGAAATTATAAAATGACTCGGAAAGTGGACAAATGATACACACACAGCACAGCACTATGGGGGAGCAAAAAAAAAAAAAGAAAAAATAATAAATAAATGCGTATATCTAAACTGTAATGCAATTGAAAGTGAAAATGAAAACGAATAAATGGATATAAGTAATATAAAAGCCCCCAATTCCACTTAGCTGTTACTTACTGTTCCTGTTGTTGTTGTTGTTGCTGTTGATGATGATGACGACGATGAGCAACGGAAATGCTTTTTGTTATATCCACATTTTGAATATTCCATATTTAAACACACTGAAATAAAAACATCTGGTTTTAAGCAAACGAAAATAACTGAAACATCATCATAGGTACCTAAAAAATATTTTATTTTTACCAAAAAACAAATGTTAGAAAAAGTTATGCAAGTTATTAACTTACAGAAAGCTTTAAAACCAATGAAAACCCATTTTTATAACAGAATTTTATTTTCCGTTCATTAAAATAACTCATTATTTTTCTTTTCTCCTTAATACAAAAAATTCAATTTAAAGTGTGGAAAAAGTGTTCTTACACAAATATACGATATATTATTAGCAATTTATACTTTAAAAACAGATTTGAAAAAGAAAAACTAGAGATGATAGTGAGAGAACAAATTGTGAATCTCGTTTTGGTAAAACATCTAATCTAATGGACTGTTCTAAACATACATATATAATAGAGGTCTGTTTGAATATTTTATAAATTTCCTTCCAAGTGAATAACATATAAAAATTGCAAAGCAAAATACCCATTTTTATTCATTATACCCTGTAACCATAGGGTAAAACGGTATATCAAAGTCGCTAAAATGTATGCAACAGGCAGAAGGAGAATTTTCCGACCCCATAAAGTACATATATATATTCTTGATCAGTGTCAATAGCCGAGTCGATTGAGACATGTCCGTCCGTCCGTCCGTATGAACACCTACATCTTAAAAACTATAAGAGCTAGAGCAACCAAATTTGGCGTCAACATTCGTCTATTGTGTAGACGGGTCAAGTTTGTTTCAAATTTTTGCCACGCCCACTTCCTCCCCTGCAATTCGGGAAAAACCTATAACTAGAGCAATATTAAAGATATCGTATTCTTATTTGGCATGCACATTAATATAGCCAAAATGCACCACCTGCACAAATCGAAAAATAATTATCGGAGATATAAGTATTTCCATATTGTATTGAAACGCCCCATGCAAAATGGACTATTAAGAGTGAGCGAGATAGCATGCGTTCGTTGTTGCTGCATGACTAGCAGTGCATGCTAAGAGAATATTTTTTGTAAATTGATGGCGGTTTTGATCGTTTTTGACTTTATGGAGTACTTTTACTTGGTACAGGGTATACTCAATGTCGGCAGGGACGACCTGCTTGCTTCATTTTTATTAGCAAAGTATTTTTGAAATTCATTATAGCAATATTCAAAGATAATTCCGCCAGGAAATGAAATGAGAGGGATAAATATTTATTTTTATTACAAATGAATGAGTCAAAAAATTAAACCGAAAACTAATTCACATTCACACAGTCAATTGTTTTTCTTGTTTTTTAAAATGTATCTTGTACCTTAAATAAGAAAAAAATGTGTATAATATTTTACTTTGTTACAGGGATAGAGTTAGGCCTTTGATATCTGGAAAGGAACTGATATTAACAATGAAATTATGAAATATCAAAATAATAAGCGATAAATAAATTTCGTAATTAAAAAATAACCAAAAAAAAAAACAAAATATACTATGATTAAATACTTCTAAAATATAAAAATGATTTGAATATTTTTATATTTTTATTCTCATTCATTAAATTCAATATTATTATGAATGTCTCATTTGTAGTAATGAAAAAAAAATTCTAGAATATATGTGTTTAAATCGTAAAAATTTATTTTTTAAGATTTTTTTTTATAACATTTTTTGTTGCTTCATCGTGACACATAAAATATATGAAGATATATCTATCGATATCCATATGATATATATTGTGATATATTTATTCAATCCATGTTGGTGAATAGTTTTGAATGTTCTGCTCTGCTGCTGCTGCCCTATAGTGTGAATTGCGTTTTTGTTGTCGTTGGTGTTGTTGTCGCCATCATATTCAATTTCGTATCCTTAACCCTATCTACCAAATCTACCTTCCTTTCCGTTTTATACTAGACGCAAACGCATCTGATGTATGGTCTCGGTCAAAATAGTTTTAAGATAAACTACAAAAGAAACGGCAAATCCAAAGAGTCCAAGTACAAATAGCCAAGGGGTCACAAGAATTATGATTAAAAATAACATTGTGTCATTCGCTTTGGCATTGGCCATACGCCACAGCATATTCCGTACAGTGCTACGCAAATGGAAGCTATAGCGCCAAAAATGTATACGGGTTTGGCTTTTTATACCAACGCCTTGGATTGTCTTTGTCAATCCGGACAGGACAACGCTTACAAATTGTACCATTATAAGGAAATAACCATAAATTGGTTGTTGGGTGCAATGATAAAGTGCCATATCCAAACGGTGCTGATTTTTTGCTGAAATTGAAGATTTTATAAATTTATACGTCTTTCGCCAGCTTGACTGATCTCCATAACGAAAATCACCGCCATCGGAATCGGTCTCACTGCCAAATTTGCCAAATTCTCTTTTCTTGCTAAACCGTTTTTTTGATGAATCTTTTTTAATCTGTGGCTTTAAAGGACGAGGTTTATCATCGGTTGATGACAATGGATTTTCACCTTCATAAATGCCATTAAAATTATTCAGTGTTGTGGCATTAGTCTGACCCTGGAGAGAAGTGAGCTCCGATTGCTTGGGCCTATCACCACGTGACATGGCCTCCATAACGGGACTAGTATAAACATATTCATTTTTCAATTTGAAATACTGAAAAATTATTTATTCTACTCACCTGCAACCAGTCAGATCATCGTCGTCACGTTGATGACTTAATGAACGTATTATTTCCTTTGGGAGATGCTGCACTGACATGGGCAACTGCGGTGTCTTGGCCAAAAATGGCATGCCATTAAGACCATCGGTTGAGACAAATTGTTGAGCATTAAAATTGAATGCTCCAGCCCCAAAGCTTGGTCCTCCAGTAAAGGGTGAACGTTGCTTATGCATTTTATCTAAATAAATCAAATAATTATTATTGAAACCGAAATAGATTGATCTATATCTATTTATATATAACCTTGATTCTTGATTTATATTCAGAAATAAAATTATTTAGTTTTATTTTAGTTTATTTGTTGCCGTGTTGGAAATGATTTTGTTTGTTTCAACTTTTTATTTGAAATGTAGAATGTTTTAGTTATCAATAAAGCCAAGTACCACTTTGATCAATAGTTTATATCTGTTTTGTATACTAACACATATGTATGTATATATGAATATATATGTACATATACATATATATATATATATATATATATGTATCTACGAGAATATATTATCTGCACTTCCTTCCTCACTCAGTGTAATATAACAAATGGAATTCTCTTTCATATTATTTAATTTCTTTTGTTTTGTTTCAGTTATTGGATGATAAGCTACCGATGAATAATTGATGATATTATATGTACAAAAAACATATCATCCACATTACCCGATCTGTTTTGAGTCATCTGCCGTAAATACAGACATATATATATATATCTATATACATAATTATATATATAGTTAGCTGGACAACGTTTCGAAAGCTCAGTTCGATATGTTGCGTTGATAGTCAGGAACGGAAAAAGACTTGGATAATATATTAACCTGCCATAGCTGCCGCCGAAATGATAATGTTAAAGTTGAAACTGTTCGCCTGGCTGCCATTGCTGACTCTAGTCACAGCTGAGATCATTGAAGTAAAAGATCTAGATGGACCCAATATATGCAAGAAGCGTGAAACGTAAGTTGGAAATAGATTAAAAATAACATATATTAATTTCTCTAATCCACAAAATAGTTATCCCGTTGAGATAGTAACGACTGAACTACAATCCTATCAGGAGCGCGTTTCCAATTGGTGCATCAGTGTGCCACCACGTTGCTCCACCTATCGCATTAAACATCGAGTGGTAAATAAGACCCAAACATTAACTAAAGTTCGCATTGTGAGAGATTGTTGTGGTAATGTTTAACTTATATGCAATAAACATATATAAATACCTACAACTAATCACTCCATATATTTTTTTAGATGGCTATGTGGATAAAGGTGGTGAGTGTGTTCCACACTGCTCAGAGCCATGCCAATATGGCAGATGTATTGCACCGGATAAATGCAAATGTGACTATGGCTATGGTGGACCCGCCTGTGACATAAGTTCGTTGACAATTTAATTATTTTTATGTTTTTCTTGTCATTTGTTTTGGGGAATTTTTAAAAAGAAAAACCAAACAGAAACAAAAACAACTCTACAATGTAACGCCTTGGGCTTATGGGGCTGAGCTCAGATAAATCGAAATTTTATCATGCATGTTCCAAAACATTTTGAATTGAGTAATGAGCCTAGCCCAGTATTTGTTGCTTCAACTCTTTGCCAAGCAAAGTATTAACCCAAACAGAGAAATTAAATATTCGTTGTGCTATTAATTCAGAACTTGTCCGTAAATGCAAAATAAGTTCAATGAACTTTCCATTTATCCTCATGAAAAAGTCAATCGATTTAAAAAGGAACACACAAAACTACCATTATCATTCAAATTCACAAAAATAATATTTAATCAAAGGTTTTCAAAATCAAAAATCCATTCCATATCTATCCATATTGCGATCTTTTACCAAGAAGTCGTATAAAATTTCTTATTTCACATATTTCGGAAACTAAATAATATGTTTTGTCAAAAAATATTCAACTAAACCATAAAGTTTGACAACTCTGACATTACTTACAAATAATACACAAAAAAAAAAAAAACTGAAAAAAAGGAAAAAAATAATGAATCCAGATGATAGCGATGACGATTTTTTACCACCGATTGGTACAAACACATTTGGCATACCCAACGATACTAACCTATTGGCAGAATATGAACTCTACCGACCTTTTATGGCCACTCGCCAATTGGTTAGCGAACGTAATCGTAAAGTCTATACCGAGGCCTTTATTGAGGATGAGCGACTGGGTACCTTGGCTGATTTATGTGTACGGGCATTGGCCAAATTGGGAACCGTTCGAATTGCAGCATCCGTAAAACAAGATCCATTAAAGTTACGCATTCATTATGATAGCATCGATGTAAATTTACCATTAAAGGATTGCTATTTTGTAGATGATCTTCTTTATTGGCGACGTGTGGTTTTAGCCAAGAGTACAGACAAATCGTTGCCATTAAAGAAAGTCAACGAGTATGATTGGAAGGGTACAGGAGTAAGCATTAAATATGTTGAGATTGTCGAGGCTTGTCCAGCCGGTTACTGGCCAGAAGCCGAAATGGCTGCACTTGCCGCTTTGGTCCGGGAATATGTGACCTCAATGGATATTCGTCATCTGCAGTCACTTACAGAAGATGCATTTGTCAAGTATATGGATACCGAAATGGTGCTTGATGTTACTTCAGAAGAATCAGAGGAAATAGAGATTTCTAGCGATGAGCCTGATACTAATGATGAGGAAATGGAAGAATTGGAGGAAGAGTATGAACAATTAAATAAAGAGAAGAGACCAGTGGAACCGGTCGAAAGGAATCCCTCGATTGTTTCATTTCAAGATTCTCTGGATTCAATATCTGAGGGATTTAAGGATTTTAAAGATACCAGAAAAATGCCGTATTCCCCCACTCAGCGGTCAGGTAATGTTTCCGCTTTCAGGCCAAGCCGAACGAGTGGAGAGTTACAGTCAGAGCTCAAGTCAGTAGACTGGGAAGACGAATCGAATGAGCGTCGCAAAGCGCGACATGCTCGGAATGCAGCCCGTCAGGAGTTAAGGGACATGCAGGCGGCCAAGCGTGCCGAGCATGAGAGACGACAACGTCAACGCTCGATACTTAGGAAACCACCGGTTGTACCACCAAAGTCAAAAAGGCGCAAAAAAAAGAGCATAATCAAAGGTGTCTTTGACATAAAAGTGGAGCCGGAACCTGACGATAATGAGGATAACATTATAGACAAACGCAACAAGGATAAATTGCTACACAATATAACATCCTATGATTACCCAGATGAACATTGCCATCATATTGATCTAAGTTTTGTGCGTTACTTTGATAATTTAGTATCACTATCCCTGCAATTTCTTGGTCCGCACATTGGACGACAGTTTCATAAGCGGCACTTGAAGTTCTCATATGACGATATGACGCGTCTATCCAAAGGTTTAGGAACCCTGCAAAAGCTAAAAATCTTTCGTTTACGCAACAGTTTTATGGATGTAAAAAAATTGCAAACACTTAATCGTGCTCTAAAATCCCTTGATGAATTAGAGGTCGTTGATTTTGGTTACGATCAGATGACAGATGAATGCGGTGCTACATTGGGCATGATACTGGATCGTAAAAGGATTTTCAAATCTCTAGAGCTAGAATATAATCGACTTGATGATGAGAGTGCTGTGGCTATGGGCAGGGCTCTGGCAAATTTTAAGGGTGAAGGCACTTTGGAATATCTCGGTTTAGCACATAATATTATGAGTAATGTTGCGTTACATAATCTCTTCCGTTACATTGTTGGCACACGTCATGTTACGTCATTGAAATTAAATGGCGTTGAGACAGGCAGATCGGCCATTTGCCGTGAAATGTCCTTCCTATTACGCCAGCATAAGCCATTACGTAGCATTGACCTAGTGGCCATTACAATGGATAGATTGATAGCTCGAGAACTAATTTGTGCCCTAGAAAGTAATAAAAATATAATACATTTTGATTCTCGTGAATGCGAAATGGATACTGACGAGGAATTTGAAGCTGATATTATAGTAAGACGTAACGATTTTATGCGCACCAATAGATTTTTAAGTGACAAGAAAAAAACTAAGGAAGGAGTTATGGACCTTGTTAAAAGTATGAAACATCCATTAGTCCAGAAAATTAAAGATGAAATGGACCGCCACGAAGAGTGTATAAAGATTCGTCCGGTTAAATCACCAAAAGTGTCCATCATTTCGGAACATAGTGAAAATGAGATTGATTTGGGGGTCATGTTTGATAATGAACCAAACGTAAATGTTGTCATATCACAGCCACAGCCACAATTTGAATACGATCCGAATTCATTCGATCTGAATCAGTTTCGGGAGCATGTCTATTTGCCTGGGCCATCAAATCGACATTACTATTTTCAACAGAACAAATTATAGAATTTTAATTGAATAACTTTATTGTCAAAATTATAAAATTGTGAATGAATGAATATATATGTACATATATAAAATCTCTGAATGGGTTCTAAGATCTTCGGTTTTCCGAAAATTTGCACTTAGAATTTAATATGTAGTTTGTGCTTTTTATATTTTGCTTTATTTTGTTACATCTTTAATCACTATTTAGTTGCTATATTTAGTCTAACCATAATTCTACATGCTGTTGTGACGCCTTACAAAATCAAACCACATCATTGATACACCACTCACACAAACACACTTACACCTTATCCACTCGATGAAACATAGGTTTCTCTTTTTGGAAAAGGGAGAAATTTCTTTTACTTAATTCACATCCTCCGCTTAACCAGCTAACTAATTGTCGCAGCACTCGTCTGATTGTGTTTAAATGAAATATTAAAATGATAAAAAAAAAAACCCAGAGCTACCGTTAATCATGATTACCCCAAAACTTTTCGCCAGATTGCCCACCGGGTCTCTATGGAAGAGATTGCAAGATGAAATGTGACTGTCTTAATAATGCCACATGTGAGCCGTACAGCGGTGAATGTGAATGCGCCAAAGGATATACGGGCAAGCGATGCGATGAGACCTGTCCGGCTCAGCGTTATGGTGCCAAATGTCTGGATGAATGTCGATGTGAGAATGGTGGTAGCTGTCATCATGTGTCCGGCAAGTGTATGTGTGCGCCCGGCTACACAGGTCCCTTGTAAGTGGACGAAATGGAAGAAGCATATCGAGAGATAAACGGCTAATATAAATAATAAAATAATTTAAACCAGGGAATGCATTCACAATTATTAATATCTAGTAATGAAAAATCCATTTAAAATGGTATATCGGTGTTCTTTTCGGTTTTTTTTATAACGTATGTATAAATGTTTAAAATTAATCCGTTTTTTTTTATAAATCGGTAATGTAACAATATCTTTTCGCTTTTCTTTTTTTCATCTTTCTCTTTGTTAATGATCATAAATAATTTAATTTTATTTAAATTAATTAGATGCATTACTTGGTTTAAATAGATTCGTAGACTTATAGATTATTTGTGAAGTCTAAGAACCAATAATCCGAGTGATATTGCGAATTTCTGCTATGTCCTCAGATAGGTTTTTAGTTCCACATATAATTAATCGGTATGAAATTGTTCTTTGAGGCGATTTTAAATGAATCAATCAATATTGGTTGTTGGAAAGAGCGTTAAGAATCAGTTATATATAATTCATCTTCGCCTTCACTTCAATCCAGATGCGATATGATTTGTCCTGATGGCAAGCATGGAGCTGAATGTCAACAGGATTGTCCCTGCCAGAATGATGGTAAATGTGATCCCATGAATGGCACATGTATGTGCAGACCAGGCTGGACTGGTGCAGTGTGTGCCAACAAGTGTCCAGTCGGTAGTTACGGTCCTGGCTGTGAGAAGTCCTGTGAATGCTACAAAGATGCACCCTGTCATCATATTACTGGACAGTGTGAGTGCCCGCCCGGCTATATGGGCGAAAGATGTGTGGATGAGTGTCCAGTGAATACATTTGGACTTAACTGCACCCAGCAATGCCTTTGTGAGAACGATGCGACCTGCGACCGATCGACTGGCGCCTGTATTTGTTCTCCCGGCTGGCAGGGAGATCAATGCCAGGAGCGAATCTGTGACATCAATAAATATGGAAATGATTGTAATAAGACCTGTGAATGCGAGATGGAACACACGGATCTATGCCATCCGGCAACAGGACGTTGTGTATGCAAAGTCGGTTGGAGCAGCGCCCAATGTACACGTCCCTGTGCCTTTCTTCGCTATGGCCTCAATTGCGAACAGAGCTGTAAGAATTGCAAGAATGGTGCCAAATGTTCCCCCATCAATGGTACCTGTTTGTGTGCACCGGGTTTCACTGGTGACGATTGCACAGAGAACTGTCCAGCCGGGATGTATGGACAGGATTGTGCCCTGAATTGTGATTGCCAAAATGGAGCTAAATGTATGCCCGAAACGGGCCAATGCCTTTGCACAGCTGGCTGGAAGAATCTCAAATGTGATAGACCGTGTGATATCAATCATTTTGGCCAGGAATGCCGGAATGTATGTGATTGTCAGAATAATGCCGCATGTAATCCCCAAAATGGTACTTGCACTTGTGCAGCCGGTTGGAAAGGTGAACGATGTGACCAAAAGTGTGATACAGGAACTTTCGGTCATGAGTGTGCACAGAAATGTCAATGTGAGATGGATAATATTATTGCCTGTGATGCGACCAATGGAAAATGCATATGCAAGCATAATTGGGCAGGTACGAGATGGGTATACCAAGACGATGCCAAAGAGAGAGAAAATCATTTAATCCACACACACCCACATCATGAGATCCTGCTAATGCTCTAAGAATCAACAACCCTTCTCCTACCCCCGCCCCCCTTCTTCACCCATCATTAAGCATGTCATGATATACATTTGAAGCTGCAAAATAATTCGGTTAAAATTGGCTGAAATCAGTGGTTATACTTATAAACAATTTATATATGTATAATATAATAATGTCAACCGATTGCTTTTTGTAGCTTTAGCTTGCATGAAATTAATACATACATACATATTAATATATCAATCACCTCCAATACTTACCTTACTTCATTTCTCTCTCACTCATTCTCTCTCTCTTTCATTTTTGGCATGCACTTTAATTCGTATCTAAAATTTTAATTTCGCTTTTCTCGTTCTGCACTTGTGTGTGTCTTTTTTTTTGTCGTTTTTTTTTTTTTGTGTTTTTGTCATCGTCCTTGTTTGATGATGCCCAACAAATCCAAAAATCCAAGGCGTTCATTGCGAGACGAACTGTACGAGCGGTTACTATGGTGAAAATTGTAATAAAGTTTGCAGATGCTTGAATAACTCATCCTGCGATCCTGATACTGGCAATTGTATATGCTCAGCCGGCTGGACCGGAGAAGATTGTGAAGAACCCTGTCCACTTGGTTTCTATGGCATCGATTGCAAAGAGCGTTGTCCAGAAATTTTCCATGGTAAATGACATTACTAAATATTATGTGGCCCATCTTTTAATCAATCTATTATTGCTTTCATAGGTAATAAGAGTTGTCATCATATTACTGGCGAGATCCTTTGCCGTACTGGTTATATTGGACTCACCTGTGAGCATCCCTGTCCTGCTGGTTTCTATGGACCCGGTTGCAAGTTAAAGTGCAATTGCGAGCATGGTGGCGAATGTAATCACATAAATGGACAATGTCAGTGTTTGCCTGGCTGGACGGGTGCCAATTGCAATGAGTCATGTCCACAGGATACCTATGGTCAGGGTTGTGCCCAACATTGCCGTTGTGTGCATCATCAAGCCTGTCGTAAAATCGATGGGATGTGCATTTGCCTTAAAGGTTGGACCGGAACACGTTGTGATGAAGTTTGTCCGGAGGGATTCTTTGGCGAACATTGCATGCACTCCTGTGCCTGTCCATCGGGCAATTTCCAATGTCATGCAGCTAATGGATGTGTTTGCCGCAGTGGTTATACCG
This sequence comes from Drosophila emarginata, assembly GCA_037075365.1. Taxonomy (NCBI): domain Eukaryota; kingdom Metazoa; phylum Arthropoda; class Insecta; order Diptera; family Drosophilidae; genus Drosophila; species Drosophila emarginata. Next base: position 1,167,028 of record JBAMCD010000014.1, on the reverse strand, counting down.
GTGAAAATTGCGATACACTGATTGCCTCTCAGCAAGTTGGCAAGGCAGATAATGAATGTAATATTTAATCATATAATCCCTTAAAAACAAGACTCGCTTAATTAACCAAATGTTTTTTTTTTTTTTGGTTTCTTTAGCAAATCAAGCCAGTGTGGCCTTGACACTTGTGCTCATAATGCTGTTTCTCTGCATCACATTAGCCGTCTTTTTCTATTATCGTCGACGTGTATCGAATTTAAAGACAGAGATCGCACATGTTCATTATACCCATGATACGAATGGAACTAGCTGGCCACCAAGTACTCATAATTTTGATAATCCTGTCTATGACATACAGCCCGAGACTCGATTACTGCCCAACAATATGAGACCAAAGATGAATAATTTTGATCAGAATGGTTCCGTTTGTACCAATTCTTGTGGAGATGATTCAAATGCCAGCGGTAGAGGTTGGTTTAAAATAATCTTATATTAATTATAATAAGTTAATTTGTGTTTTTTCTATATTTACATTTTTTCAGTGGGTAGCTACTCGATCAACTATAATCAGGATTTGCTTAATAAAAATCTAAATGCTGATTTAACCAACCCAAATGTTTATAATGGGATAGGTGATACATTAAAGGAAGAGCATGTCTATGATGAAATTAAGCATAAGGAAGGCTACAAGGATCCCGGTAAGCAGACATTTTATCTCCCTTCCCCTTTCCATTGATTTCAGACATAATTTTACTAAAAAAAATAATTTACAAATATATATACATATATAAACATATTTATTGCGCCTACATTCATCACCAAACAGTGAAAATTTATAGCAAGATATTATTTCCAGAGGGTAAGCAAGCCAAACCGTTGTGTATATTATGTGATGTTTATTTTAGATTTTGGCTAGTTTCATACCCATGTTTTATGTTCCATGTGATAATACTGTAGATTGCATGAATATATAATAAAAATTCATTTAATTATTGTCCATACAGATGAATATGATCATTTGGATTACTCACGACCAAGCACTTCGCAAAGGCCACACTATCATCGTATGAACGAAACAATGCTTAACATTAATTCCGATGAGGAGAAACCGAGCAATATAAAGAACATGAATGTTTTGCTACCAACGCCAGAGTTGCCAACAGAACCGGGACCACAACAGCACGATAGCTTCGATAATACTAATGTGGATAATGATAATGTCTCAACGGCATCGCCCAGTTCCAGTCCGGAGTTTCGGAAATAAGCCAACGATAACCAAAACGAATTGAGTATTCGATATGACCGTAGAAATTAAGTGTCTGTATTTTTTTTATCTATATATATATATATATTTATATATGCATATGTATGTATTTATATATACATGTATATGCATATACATATATATATACATATATGTATATATAAGTGAACTTTTAGTCTAATTTATTTACTAGCATTTTAGTTTCGGATTTGTGTATTTGTAATTGTAGCATTTTGTCATTTGTTTATCCCTTACAATTCGAACGATCTGTAATTATGTTTTGCTCAGTTTTTGCTCAATCAATTGTACATTTCGATTCAGGGACGTTCTATGTATTTTTCCATATTAGATCACACTATTGTAAATTTTTTATTTCATTTGTGTTAGATGTTTGTAAATGTTCTAAATATCTACAATTTTTTTATACATACCCTCATATACATATTTGCGTATATATATATATATATGTACCCGCATAAATATGTATATAAGTACCTAAATTACATCTTCCTGTTGAGAATAAAACAAACCGTTTAATGTGTAATATCTCTGAGAGAAACTTTACTCATGGATAATGATCCATATCGGAAGGTTGCAATAATTTTGAGCATATACATGATATCAATAGCAATAAGTATATATGATATTTATATATATATATTTTAATAAGATACGTATTTGTATAATTATCAAATGAGAGTAAAGTAATACATCTCCCCCACACGTATCAAGCAGTTAAAACAATTTATTAAGAATCTGTTATATCAAAACTATTGGCCAAAACTATTAGATTTTAATTGGTTTGAAAAAAAATAAAATTTAGATCGAAAATATATATATAAAAATATAAATATATATATAAATGTAGTCTTAAATTTCAAAATAATTAACGAACTCCAAGTTGTGTGTTTTTTCTCTGATGGTTTTTAACTTTTTAATTCGAAATATATTTACATACCAATATATATATTATTGTTCATATACAAAATAAAAAGAGCATAATTTTTACCCATAAAACATATATGTATATATATATATATTTAACTATTTTATTTGGCATGAATATTTCTTCATGAATTTTGATAAATTAACTTTCTATGGTTGAGATACAATATCACGACGGTCTATAAAAATAGTAGTCCGATTCGTTTGACTTCAACAACCTATATTTATAAGCCTTATATGGCTTTCAAATTGGGGTAATAGGCGAAATTGACTTGACTTTACTTACTAATGAAGACTATAGTAGTTAATGGGATTGATTAAAACATTGTTCTTAATTTTGATTTCAATATGTTTTTATTAATGATTTAATTAGTAGAAGCATCAAGTACAATAATCATATAAATAGTTTCATTTTCGTGTTCGTCTTTGATTTCTGTTGTTTTGTTCTTTTTCGTTTGTTTGTTTTTCTGTATTTTCATTTTTTTTTTTTTTGTTTTTTTTTAGCAAGTTTTCTATTATATAGGCTACTCGTTAATGCTAAATAAATACAGTCCCCATTCGATTTGGGTTACAGATACATACATCTACACATCCAGATACAGATACGAGTACAGTTTACAACTAGAAGCGTACTGAAAGAGCGCAATAATAATAATAAAAAAAAAAAACGATTTATGTATGGGCATGTACGTATGTATGTATGTAAGATGAGATGGATACATTGCTATTTGTTATTACATATAGAGAGGATAAGTTGACTGGTTTTGTTGGTATTGTTTTGGGAGATATCTAGAGATATCCGTGACCGGCCACCTCGGCCGGTATAAAGCCCTCGCGTCCATCGCGTGTCTTTACATAGAACCATTGCCGTTGATCCTTGGACTCACGGCACTCGCAGAGCGTTACAATTTCACCCTTATGAACGGCAATGCTCTCGGTGATATAGTCCGAATTGATGGCGACTAGAGTTTGACGCAGACCATTATGCTGTTGCTGTTGCCTGCGCAGCACGCTCAACACCGAGCCCGCTGATGCCACCGACGGCTGTTGCTGTTGTGGCATCGTCTTTGGATGCAAATGCTGGCCATTGTGGCCATTGGTTATGTACGAGACATTGGATAGGCGTCGTGTTGTTGGCTGTGACTGATGGAGATGTTTCTTTTGATTGGATCTCTGATGATGCTGCTGGTGCTGCTGCTGTTGCTGCTGGAGGGTGACATACTCATCATTGGAGGCACCACTTCTAACCGAAGCGGATCCTGATGCCAGGCCACCCACCTGTTTAGTGGAACGCAGTTGGGCATATGCCTTCTCAACCAATTTGGGCTGAGAGGCGGCTCGTAAATAAAGTTTATCCACATGTTGCTCCCCGTACAAAGAGCTGGCTGAGCTGCCTGCTTTGGTCACATGATTGTTGTTATTGTTGTGATTGATATTGTTACTGCTATTATTATTAAGACTAAGCGGCATCAGCTCTTCGACCGTCTTGGATGTTCGCGGTGTGCGTGCTCCATCGGATCGAGTTCCACCACGTAAACGGATTTCTTTCTCCGAATCTGTCATATTGCCACATGGTCGGGGAAAAACATCTGCATTGGACTCCCAGCATGGTGTATGCCGTGAACTAGAGCTGCGACCAGCCGGTGGCAGAATACCCAATGGCAGGCAACAGGCATAGCCAACATACCCTTCCTCCGCATGAGGTGTTTGCACATATAACCAATTTTGGTTCTTAAATACGGCATTAACCACCATGCCCAGGGGTAGAGGAATCTCCAGTTGATATCCCCCCGGACGTGTCTGATAGAGTGTACTAGCTGTGGCCAGAACAACTGGTATATTGCCAGGAGCCGCTAAAGAGCAGCGCGAAAGAAACTCCTCAACATTGTGAATCTCATAGCCAAAGCGCTGAACACGATTTCGTTCCCTCCGCTTGCGATGTCGATGTCGACGCTGTTGCTGTGGTACACCGCTGCCTCCAACCTCGGATGCTGCCACCAAACTTGGCTCAGAGTAGGTGCACTTTAATGGCTCTACTTTTGGAGTCTCGGTGGCAGGTTGAGCTGTTGAAGACACCTGGTTACGAGCCTGTTGCAAACGGCTGGCCAATTTCTTTCGAATTTCGTTGCGTTTGCGGGCCAACAGTAGGGCCTCGCTATGGGCATCACTTTTGGGCGCTCGCTGAGGTGTGCATACGAATAACAACTCTTTGGTGGATGCGGCGGCCACCGGACCACCTCCTGTACGATGACTAAGGACCGTCTTATCTTTATAGTCCAGTAAATTTTGATTGCTAAAGAATTTCTGATTGGCCAAATGGCCATTTGTTGGTGGCTGATGAGCGGTGGGCGTGGTGGCATATCCATTAAGTGGCTCAGTGCCGCCAGGCAGCTGTTTGACCCGATAACGCTTCTTCGATACATCCAATTGTGTGGGCACTGGCTCTGTTCTCTGTGTGGTAACCAGTGGCAATGGCTCTTTCTTTTCCTTCTCATTGCCCGGAGCTGGTGTTGCTGATGTGGTTGTTGTCGATGTCCCCTCATTTGGATCTGTTTGGGGTGCCGTCTGTTGTTGCTGCTGCTGCTGTTGCTGCTCCCGCAGCACCCAGGTTAATGAGATACGCGGCCGTCGAAGGCTGAGATTCTGACCCATAGCTAAACTCGCCTCGTCCAGGCCTACAGCATGCTGCAGATGCGGTGTGCTCTTGGCTCGCACAGCAGCGACTAGCGGCAATAGTTCATCAATTTCCACATAATCGGAGCTAGTATCTAGGCCATCAGCAGCGCTCTGCAAATGTGACAGAGGCGGAGGCGGTGTGGCTGTAAAATTACCCACTGAACTGTCACTGGTAACGGGTTGCTGATGAAGTATTAAAGCGCAAGCATGCAATAAATCCGGGCAATAAGCATCTGTAAGTGAATACAATATTTATATATCGGTTTAAAGATAACAAATTGATTATCACATTATACCCCTTAAATCACGTGAACTGCTATATCTGCGTCGACGCTGGCGTCTAATAGCATTTCCGGTGCCTAGCTCACAGTCGCTACTAGAAGTACTGGAACTGGATGATGATGTGCTATCAGTGCTTGATGCAAAACGATGATGCTGTTGCTGGTGTTGCTGCTGCAATTCTCTAAGTCTGCGACGACGTCTAGCCTGTTGACGTGCTGCTGTCTCTGCTTCGGCGTTACTATTATCAATTCCAGCATTCTCCACACGGCGTTGGGCCGGCTGTGGTGGCCCTGGCCGTTCAGTATAGCTGGGTGGCGGTGTCAATGGTAGCGGACAGTATACTGGAGGCGGTGAACGAACTCGTTGACTTGTATCCTCGGCAACGGCAATACCATCAATGATATAATCGTTTTCCTGAGCCTGTAACTCTATAGTGCTGGCATCATCATAGCCCACTGGGATTGTGTCCACAGCTGCCGCATTGCGGCTATTATAGCTATAATTTGGTGGATGTTGACTTCCAGCTAATGGAAAACAAACAAAATTTTATATTAGAAAATGAAAAATATTATTGAATCAACTTTATGTGATATTTGGTAAGATAACTTTTCATTATCTAAATTATGGATTGACATTCCCCAAATGACTTTGATCATCTGCCTTACGATTCTTTACCCATTTTAATTTCACATGACAATAAAAATTCCAATTATATTTGTGTCTTTTCTAGGCAAAAAAAAAATAAATAAATAAAAGGATGATACTGCCTATCTGCCCGCCTGTTGGCCATAAAGACTACTGAGACTAGCGATAACGACACCTGAAACGGCGGTCTTAAGCAGGCAACACACCCCCGCATATCCTCACAACGAAAGGGTGCGGAGGGGAGGGGGGGGATGCGCATAAGGAATATTTAAAATATTTGCCAATATAAACGTCAACCGCATGACCAGGACGACCAATAGCAACCACAATCGCAAAGCCACATTTATACTTCTATATGAATGTATGTATATATACATATACATATATGTATATATATACATACATATGTATAAATGTATGCGCGCTATCAAGGCCAAGATCAGCTTGCTCCTCGAAATGGCAACAGCGAAACGACAGGCAAAACAACAACAATCAGGGGAATCAAAGAGAGGAAGGAGCAAAAGGCGAAGGCGGAGCAGATACGCAAGAAGCGTGGCCAATAAAATTCCAAACTGATATGCTCTCAATGGCAACAACGTGCCAGAAGTGAGTAGTAAAATGTGAAAACGTGATGGTATTTCAAAAATACCAAATATTGCATTGATCCTACTCAAACCCAGGATAAGGATGAGCATGGTGAGTTCATTTTAACTTTTTTTATTTTCCCTTCATTTATATATATATGTATATTATTTTTTTTTTTGCCACAATATTTAATGAAGAGAAAACAAATTAAGCAAACTAGGGCATGTCAGGCATTATAGTATACCCCTTAAATCGATAACCGAAATTCAATTGAAAATATATATGATACCTATTAGTTAAACACTAAATATATTAATAACTATTATTAGTCACTCTCACTTAAAGTATAGTTCATTGATGAGTTTATAGTTTCGGTCATTTATATTCCCTATTAACCATAACCATTCCAATAACCATAATCATAAATCATTTTAATTGGTTTTTATGAACAGAGAGATTAAATTGGAATCCAAAACAAATTGTGACAAATTACACGAGATTCCTCAATCTATGTTCGAACTACATACATATATGTACATATATACATATATGGATAATAAGAAAATATGGTTATAACTCTGGATTAATTGTTAATTGAGTTGAATGACATCAATGACAGATCATTCATACCTTGGCATACCGTGGAAAGGATACAGCCCTAAATCCAAAAAAAAAAAAAAAAGAGAAACTAGAAATCGGTTGAAAAAGCTGCGGGTCTTGGCGTCTTCGCAACTTCGACTCCGACTGCGACTGCGACAGCGACTTTAACGACCTTTACAAGGCGGAGGAACAGACTGTCGGACTGTCAGACAGTACCAGTTTGTTTTTTAGTTTTCTTTTTTTTCTTTCGTTTTCTGTAGTATCCGTTGCCCAGACAAGGTAGAGGTAATCAAAAGGTTCAAGCCCAAAAAGATCGTGCGAGGATTACATGGGGGTGTGACGACAGGCCAGCTCAAAGTCATTCACTCAGCTCCAACTTGCAACTCCAATGCGGCAAGATCGTGATGCTGTGGCCTTTAATGGCCTCTACGTGAGTCTGAGGCCATGATATGGAGTAGCAGAAGGAGCAGAAGGCGGACGAAAAGAGAGCCATTGGTCAGTTAAGAAAACGAAAGTGTTGCTTTGGGCTGTGGCTCGGTGGTGGCGGCCCTCTAATTAAACGCAGACTGGCTCCCAAATTAGCTAATGACAACATTTGGCGACTGAACCTGCTATGTTGTTGCTGCTGTTGCTGTTGTTGCGGCGGCATTGCACAAAATCTCAAATATAAATCCAAATTTGCAACGCCAGCCAAAAATGGTCAAAACTCTGACAAATTTGTTTTGCAACTTGTTGGCCGGCTATTTTGCAAATATGGCCTCAACATGACTCCACTGGGGCATTGTGCCCATGTGAGGCACGGGAACGGGACAGCAGCAACATCAACAGCTAAAGTCAAAGCGACAGCTGTCACTGATGTTTGCCTCTTTACCTGGTCAGTTGGTCTGCAGCGGTTTGTCTTACCACCCCATGCCTTACCCATACCTTGCCTCGACTTGGTGATAATAATTCAATCGAGAAATGTCGAAGCGTGCAAATCGTCTGTTTGATTTGTGTCGTCGTCGTCTTTGTCTGTCTCTCTGTTTGTCTGTCCCTCCGTTTGTCTTTCTATCGCCTGCTTGAAGCTGCTTGGTGTCTGTTGGCATAAAAGGCGCTTGGAATTGATTGGAGTTGCATGTGATTAAGCTGATGTGTGAGATGAACTGGGAATGGTTTATGTTGTCCACAGAGAAAATTAATAAATAAAAAAAAAACGCAGAAAATAAATAATTCAATTTTACTCAGCGAAACTCGATGAAATTTATATTTTTTTTTAATATTTACTGCTTTTCTAATTCTAATTAATTATTTCAACTTAGCATTAGTAAAAGTCACAAATCAGATATCTGGGAACAAATAATTATAAGATAAATCTTTTCAATATGTTATTACTTAGAAAAATTGAAGCGTGTGAATGGCAAATGAACGGTAAGGTGAAAGCTATATCATTATCGTTTACATGAAGGTATTTCGGTATAACGGTTAACAATTAGTTTGCCGATATCGGAATCATTGGCAAGGGTCGCATTTGTTGGCTTTTTTACTCTTATTAGTTGTTTCTGCTGCTGCTGCTGTAAGTTGATTTCTTTCGAATGAAATTCTATGTTTCTTAAGCTTTCCTTTTGTTGGCAAAGCCTTTGGCTGACAACTGACAATATTTCTGCCTTAATCGTGATCCGGCGATCCGATGGCGTTTCGCTCACGTCCCTAGCATATAAATATATCTTAAATGGCCAGACTGCAGCGAGATAAGCAGCACTAATAAGATAAAAACATTTTAATTGCCACTAAACATGGCAGCGCCACAGTGGCCAGATGGACCCCAACTCGGACAAATGGACATACAAGTTCCCCCAACCCAAACCCCACCATTACCAATGTTACCAATACCACCTCTCTTGCTATAGGCCAAACAACTGTAAAACGGCACCAGCGATGTGGCTGCTGTTGTTACTATTGCTGCTGCTGTTGCTGTTACTATTGCTAATGGGTTAACAAAATGCCAAATAAATAAAACTCTGATTTCGTAAAGATTTAATTAAATTTGGACGCCTCAAAAAAAAAAAAAAAAAATAACTTCACAAAAGGTGGCAAAACAAATTAAAATTCTGAAGAGGATCATCAAATCATTTAACGATATGTAGGGGCCAAGTCATAAAAATGACCAACCATCTCGGACTAACACTAAAACCATAAAATTCTACATAAACCAGCTCGATTGTCAGATTGTCAGCGGCAACGACAGCGGCAGCAACAATCCTTGTTGACTTGGTGGCGACAACATGTAGCAGACCACTCTTAAAGCCGCACATGTCCATAACCCAACAGCCTTGTTTCCACTTGCCATTTGCCACTGCAGTACCCATCAAATGTGCAAATTTATGCACAAAATAATTTACACAAATTTTTACGTTTATTTTTGTTGTGCCTTTTTTAAAAAATTTTTTTTTTCTTTTTTTCTTTTCAATTAGCCGGAATCATGTTACCGTCTATAAGAGACGACTACTTAAGCCAATTTAATGCCTTTTTAATGCCCATCGGATTATGGGTGGCCAAGATATTTCAAAGATTTCAATAGGTGCTATTTCTCTCAATGCATTCACAAATAAAATTTCAATTTTTATTGACTTGCCTATGTCAAGGAGTAGTAGGCCAACAATTATGTTGCCCGGAGCGAAGGGTAATAAAATTAAACGTTGCTTGGTTTTGTGCGTGTTTTAAGCGGTTTTAAATATTTATGAGAGCCATTTGTGTGTATACACATACACACACAGAAACACACACACAAATGTATAACCACAAAAATATGATTTTATGACCATAATAAATTTAAATTGTTGTGTTTGTCTGTCTGTGCGGTTTGAAGTTAATAAGAAAAGCCATTTGATGAATGAAAATTATCCGTAAATTTAGTTCTAATTGTCTATTTTATTTTCTTATTTCAAGGTAAATTGTCCCAAAGGTTTTTTAAGAAAGAATTTAATAATTCTCTGCCATCGGTAAGTGAATGAAACTTTTCTTGTTTTCTACTATTTTAAATTGTCTTGTAATTTTACAAGTGGCAGACAATATATATTTATTTAAAATAGGCAAAAAAATCTATATTAAATTAAGCTTTGGATCTCTGCTTGGGTTAATTGCTAGATAGATATATATATGTTTATCTATAACCAAACAAGTTCGTGCTTTAAGCCATCATGTGAGTCTTTTATTTATATAGATTTTATATTTTATATAGTTAACAATTAATTAACAATTTATCGACCGTTTTTCTGTTCAAGTTTCGTGTCTTCAATAGATTGAGCAATTACTTGATCGAAAATTGAATTGAAATAATTATAAAAAAAATACTTTGATTATTTGGAGAGTTTATATAATGTATTGGTAATGAATGGTATTTTTCCAAAATCATGCAAGCTTTAACTAATTCTATAACATGTTGGGATATATATATCATTATTTTAAAGTCATTCAAATCGTTCATTATTCAAATGGTTCTTGAAATCTTTAAAAAAGTTGAAAGCCATTTGAATTAAATTTATTGCCATTGACTTTACATTTTCAATATATTTATGTAGCGTTCTTGTAAAGGATTAGTCAACTAAATTTATATGAAGGATAAAGAGAAAAAGAGGGGGGAGGGGGAATGCTGAAGAAGTGTGAATTGTTTAAACTCGCATTGCTTACAAAATGAGTTAGGTTTTAAATATTTAAATGCCATGCTATAAATATGTTTTGATAGATAGATCTTTATCCAATTCTTGCCCACCATATGCTCATGGCTAAAGGACATGGAGACGAGTGAATCGATTTGACCAACTTGAAGCACTTTGCCTTATATGGACTTGGGCTTAAAAATTAAGTTAACAAAGACAAATGTGACACGACCGTTTTCACTCTTTCCACTACTTTATTGTTCTTTTGCTCCCCTCTTACGCTCTTTCTATCTCTGTTTCTCTGTTGGCCCATAATATAAGCGTCAAAGGACATGGGACCACAAAGGGAATGAATATTCGGTCAGGATGTAGCTGCTCTTTGCAAAGGGGAAACATCAAAGCGAAAAGCAATAAGTCCTAAAGGCGGAATGTAAATTGAAATGTGCCAAAGAGAACATAGAAAGAGAGAAAGAGGAAAAAAGAATAAGAAAGAGAGAGAGAGAGATGTGTGTGTGTGTGTGTATATATATATTTGTAGAACGTAAACGTAAATCGTAACGGAAATGGGAGTATATATGCGTGCCGCATCCAAGATGTTGATGAACTGCATCAATGGCTGCACTTTAAGCCACCATCGCTTGATATTTAAACGTTAGTTGAATGCCTTCAGAGTGCCATTGAGTCAAAAGTCACCAACTCAAAGGCAAATGCAATCAAAACGAAATCTTTCGTTTGGGTCCTGCGTGCTTTATTAAAATTTCATTGTTAAGGAGCAACCGGCAAGCAACGAAACGAAGTCCCTTTGGGGACATTGTTATAAATTCCTTTGCTGAAAAATGTGAAAAATGCGCCATGTAAATTATTTCTGCGTCTCGAAAGCGCTTCTTTTTCTTTCGTTTTTTTCTTTTACATATAAACACACATATATACATATATATATATATATATATATGTATATATATATATTTTTTCTTTTTTGTTGCTTTTATTGTGCATGATAAATTTTTATTGTAATTGGCTGTTGATTTATGGCTCATGGCTGTCGCCTTTGGAGTCGTCTGTCTACTGATGATAACAAGAGCTAGATAAACGGTTCTGGTTCTGGTCGGTCGCTTTTTCAATTTGCCATTAATTAGATAGAGAGAGACAGAGATACAATAAGCGAGAAGTCAAAAAGGCGGAATGTGATAGAGAGGGGGGAAAAGAGAGAGAGAGAGATCACTTAAAGCCGAGATTCAAATTTCAATTCAAATTCAAATGGTTGAAGCATAAAAACTAATCGCTGGGCATTACAGAAATCATCTATGAAATTGCGCTCACTGATGCGTAACCTGGACACGCCCACAATCGGTCGCAGGACCACCCAAGCAGGAAGAAGAAGAAGTGCAAGATAAAACATAAAAAAAATAACAAAAGCTAAAAACCAAAAACAAAACCGAAAAAGCAAAAAAGGAGGCCTCGTTTCATGGCTAACATGCCGAAACCAATGTGCTATCCGCTCGCATTGTTTGTTAGATGAAGATCCTACCTCCTGCTCCACCTACTTCTCCTTCTATTCCTCCATTCATCTTTGACTCCTCCTTCTCCTGCTGTTGCTGCTGCTACTTTTCGTCGCTGCTCTACACACAGTCAAACACCATAAAAGTTTATGAAGCAGCCAACGCCATTGCCAGCCCCAATAGCCTAACTTAACCTAACCTAACCTAACCAATTCTCCTTTTCGTTGTCCTCCACATAACCATCTCCTTTCATCTCCACCTTCACCATCATCATCTTATATTTCTTCCCCTTTCGTATGCGTGAAGTGGCAGATTTTTTAATGCTTTGTGAAAGATTTCATGGTAATTTCGCCGGGTTATAACAATTTGCAAATTATGTAATCGAAATTTATTACCATAGCATAGTTGGCAGAACACGAGGCCCAAGACGATGACGATGACGATGAAGAGGAGTAAGTCTGCTTAAGGCCATCTCGATTTGCTTTTGGCCTTGTGGCGCACATCTCGAATTGTTATTGTTGTGTGTGTGTGTTTTTATATATATATGTATGTATGTATGTTGGGTGGCCAGGTGGCTTTGATAGGCTAAATATTTGGCTGCCGGGGGTAGATCAGCTGCAAGAACAACTTGTAAAGATATAGACCTGGATAAACTTGATGTGACTTTAGGGGCAAAACGAAAAGAAAGAAAGAATACAGAAAACATGAGGAAAAAGAAACTTCTTCTACCTGTCCCAAGTAAATCTCTTCAAATAATCGCCAATTTGTTTTTTACTCCTTCTACATTTCGGTTTGTCCCATTATCATTCGCCCTCTCTCAACCAACCATGACCCATTAGTTACGGCACTTTCCAAACTCTACCAACTACTCCAACTCCAATAATGCAGCCATTAAATGCCAACTACTTCACTGCCATCAAGTGCTTTAGCTTGACATAAATCTCAAGCGCATGGTAAAAGTTTGTTTTACCCACAAATTTTGGCTTAGCTCCTGTGGGAGCTTATGTTATGTTCCAGCTTTAATTAACGCCAGTTTTGTGATTGCTAAGCCGCCACTGCCACCACCTTTACCACCTTTATAACCACTACCAGCAACATTCTACCAACCATTCTCCGGTCCCCATTTCCACACTTAGGAGTACTCCCTCTCCCGCCCGTTAACAACAGGTGCACAAAAGTTTCGTCCAAGCTCAGTCTCATCTCACCTCACTTCACCTCACCTACTGCTATTACTGCCTTCCATCCTAAACTCCGTCCAGCGCATTTTTATTTAATTTAGAGTCGCGTCCAGGCCGAGCTAGAACTTTCATGTTGTAATTTCCACAAATTTACGAGTTTGTTTAGCCTGGGTGTAGATTTTGGGTATGGGATTCGGGTTTAGTGGGTGGCTAGTAAAAACAGCGCAACTATAGGATTTACGACTTCGCTTGGGTTAGGTTAGGTTAGCTTGGGTTGGGTTAGTTTCATTTTGGGGTTTTTCTGACAGTGCGCCTCATTTTATTAGCAACGCACTCGCCACAGTCCTCCGGCTCACTCTCACTCATCCCCCGCTCTTTCTTTAATACCGATTTTCTACACTTGAAGAAAAAAAAATGGTATAATATAAAGCATATTAATAAAGAATTGAACAGCATAACATTTAGTCCTTAGTCCTTTTTTCGTTAGCAATAAAAATATTTCATTACTTTTCGAAACATTTTTTAAAATACTCCAAATTAAAAAACATTTTTGTTTTGAAGTTTCTTAAGCTCTTAATATATGTAAATGTTGACAAGTGAAAAAATTATCAAGACTGTTCTGGTTTCCGAATCATTTTGAAAAGTAAACTAATTTTAAATCTGAAATCGTTTTGAAATTAACTGGCAGTTCTCCCAGTTCATTCACCTACTGTACCAGCTGATTGGGCATTATCTAAAGACTTAAGGGTTACCTATATTCATAGTCAAATCAAAATCAAAGGGTTTGTAATATGACAAACCAAAACAAAACTTTTTTGATAGTTTTGAATATTTCTATATTCAATTGAGCACTTTTCAATAAAAAAACTATACATCGGATTTGATTAAAGATACTGACAAACCTATAATTTATATTAAATAATTTCGAATTTAATTTCAATTGCTTTCTTCTATTTGACCTACAATTTTTCTGAATGTCTGCTAAAAAAAATTCTACAAAATTAATTGCTGAACCGAAATCAAATATTAAATTTAATAGATTAATAGAAAAAAAAAGAAGTTGATGTATAAATATGTGAAAATTGGGAATTATTTTTAATTTTATTGAACAAAAGAAATAGAATTTGAAACCGAAAAATTTGGCTCGGAAATGGAAAAGAGAAACTGTTTGAGAGAACTTTAACAAAATAAACGAATTAAGTTTCAACATTTACTGATTATTGTCAATATTTTTTTCAAGTGTAATTTTCATGCCTGTAAATGAGTAAATTTTTGCCCTTGATACTTTTCTCTCTCTCTCTTCATTCCATCTCTCTCTCTCTCTATGTGTGTGTTAGAAGGAGGAGATTCTGTGTGCTTTTTTGGTAATTTCGCATGCAGTTTATGGCTAGGCATCTGGGCAACTAAAACAACAAACGAGGATGACGCCGTTTACAAAAAAGTTGATCAAAATTATTACGACTACATATATATATGTATATACCCCGGATATAGTATTAGTCTTTCTCTTTATTTTTTGGTAGGTATGTACTTGAGAGACGTTAAAAGAGACAGATAGAGACTGGGCCATATTTTGGGTGTGCAATTAGAGAGTGGCAGAAGGAGCAGCATAGCAGCAGCACTCATTGCCATAAAGTTATAGAATTCATGGAGCACGTTTTTGTCTTAACGCTTTCTGGAGTTTACTTATGGCCAAGTGCAGCAGTTTGCCTGCCAGCCATCCTCACGTTTCATTAGCTTCTTTTATATATATATGTATGTATATGTATATATATACATATATATATGTGGCCAGTTATTATTGGGCGCGGATGTGCGTAGTTTTTATGGTTGCACTCTTTTTTTTTTTTGTTTTTTCGGTAAGAGTAAGGGATAGATTGGTATATTCGATTCATATAAAAAGAAAGAGAGTTGTTTGTAGAAGAAGGAGCAAGTGGAAGCCACAAAAACTGGTTACTATTCAACTTACGCATACATTTTGCCTCAAAGTAGGTGAGATATTGTCCAACTAAACAATATGTAAATGAAACCGGGCATAAATTATACGCAAAATGCTTAAATATATTTATATATACATATTATATTATATATACATACATATTTATTCATGTGTTAATAATATTATTAAATGGAAAACAAATCCAAAGATTATGTATGTATATATATGTGTTTTCCGCATTTCGCCCAGTTGCATAAAATGTTGAACAAAATGAAGAGGCGACGAATTGGATTGTACATGAGAGATTCCAATGGTGGGCAGAGCCAGGCTCTGTGTGGTGGCATTTCTGCTTCCGGAGCAGTCACAGTTAAAAGAAGCTGTGGCGCTCTTGTTGCACGAATGAGCACCAGCAGCAACGGTAGCCACCATCACCCACCTATTCCCCTCTCTTATATCCTCACTATGGGTGGCCACAACAACAATAATAACAACAACAATCTAAACAACAAACTTGTAAGCAATAATTAGATGCACGTAACTCTGGACGGGAGTGCATGCAAATCATATCGCTTGGTTGGGGCTACATATGATGGAAGCTGCGGCCATGGCGGCCACATGAAGTGTATGGAAATGCAATCGACACTCTTGATGATAATGATGTGATACAATGTATAACACTGGCTGGAGAGGGGGAGGGAGTTGGGCTTTATTGGCCACATGCCGCTATAAACGTAGTGCACTGAACCTGGTTAACAGAGATTTTCATATATAAAAGCCTCATCGATTTCAATATGCCCAGACAGTTTATGAAATTGTATTAAAGCAAGCGCATATCAAGTAAAAACACACAAAATTAAAGGACCAAGAGAAGCAAGGATTAGCCAAAGGATTAAATTAAAACCATCAACAAAATGACCAAAGTGAGTGTCAGTGTGACAATGTGTTAATAAATGTTTTAATCCAATTGAAGGATAAATAATGGATGGCATGCTATAGCTAATAATATTAACCGAAATTATATATAGTTAGATCGAAATTTTTGGAATTGAAGCTATTAATACCCTTGCAAAAAAGAGTATATAAACTTTGGTCAGCACTTTGCAATGTATATGAGATACCATCTTCCACTATATAGAGTAAAATAAAGTGAATATATTTAACTATGTCCATCCATCCGTCTGTCTGCCCATCTGTCTGAATCTATGCAATTTTTTTCGGGACCTTCGAAGCTACAAAGCTGAAATTTTGCATATATGCTTCATTTATATACAGGTCTTCTATATTTGAGAATCATGCCGATCGGATGACTATATAATATAGCTCACATAGCAACGATCTGTTAATAAAACGTTTTAATATCTATAACTTGATTGTTTTTCTAGCGATTATTACATAGTTTGGTTTTATGATTTCAATGTTTTTTTCTTGAATTTTAACTGAATCGATTGACTATATCATATAGCTGCCATTGGATTACTCGGTCCAAAACCGGGAAATTCTTTTGTTTCTCAAAATCGGTTCACTATATCATATATCTAACAAACATAGATCACGCTTAAAATTGATTTTTTTGAACCTTAGTGGTCTGAAACAAATTTAATTTGACAGAGGAAAGGTTTCATAACATTCAATTGTGAAGTCTGACAATTTGCAAGAGGGTATTTGAGCTTCGGCACGACCGAATTCAGCTTGAACTTTCATTTGTTTTTTTTTTTTTTGTTTTTTTGGTGTAATCTCAGTAATTAAACTAAACTGCAACTTAATTGGATTGGATTAATTTATTTCAATATGGAATCATTGGTACATTTGGGTGTTATCTCGATCCTATTATTTTTAGCCCGCATCCAATATTTTGGCCTTGCTGCTGATAACAACAACTCTACTGCAGGCACGACGGATCTCAAATCGTCGTCTTATTATCCATGTGCCCGTCAAGGTGAAGACACATCATCATACACATACTGTATATAAGTTGCTCCATGGATCGGGTGGCGGTGCTGTTAAACAGACTGTTTTACTTGGTTACTCCACACATGGCAGTGGTGGCGGATCTCCAGGAGGTGGTGGTGGTGGTGGTGGTGGTATCAGCGGCAGTCATGGTGGGAGCAATTATGGAGGTCATGGCATTGGCATGATGCCCATGGGCATGGGTCATGGTGAAATCACGTACGAGGATATGCATGGATGTGAGAGTGGAAAACTAATGCCTGGGCATCGGGATATGATATTCAATCATTATTCGCGACACGACCAGGATGAGGAGGATTTTGCCGAGGAGCAGGATGAGTTCATTGATGTACGCGATGCCTGGCTGTGAATAAAGTTGTCTCTGTGTGTGTGTATGTGTTGATTAATTATAAAATTCCAAGTGCCAGCCATTGAGAAGCATTTGCATGCGGCTCCAGAGTAATTACACAGAATTGTTGACGTAGCCCAAAGTCATGTCAGACGAAATTCCTTACAGGAAAAACTTAACCAAAGACCAAGACGGTAACACAGATGGAAATGGAGATGAAGACGAATACGAAAATGGAGACAGAGAAGAAGAAGAAGAATTTGTGTCTCTTATTTGGCATTTGTATTGTTTAATTAGAAAGCAGAAGCGAATCGTTGTTTTTGTTGTTGTTGTTGTTGTAGTAGTAGCAGAGGATGAGATATACATAGATGGAGTGGCAATGTTAAAAGGAGACGAGAGAAATGTTTGGTAGAGGGATCGGGAATGGTGGTCATTGCCATTGGTCGCGCACTTAAGCCAAACGAAAAATATTTGCATAGCTCTTGACTTTGCCTTCAAGTGCATGGGGCTTGGCCTCTGCCACCCCCCCTCCTGTCTCTCCCCTTCTTTCTAGTACCAGTGTACCAAATGAAATTGGCATATTTTAATGGACAATTAAATGAAACGAATGAATACAATATGAATACGATTATAAGATAGATCTTGAGAATTGAGAATGGTCGTTCATATTTTATTTATTGTTGAATACTTTATGTAATAATCTTTAGCTTTACCATATTTCCCCTTACTCCCCTTCCCCCTCTGGCGAACACTCATTAGTTTGACTTCTGTCTCAGTTGCTCACAAGTTATTTGACATAAGGCAGATTGATCACTAACAACCGTCTGGCTGACGCCTTATTTCCAACTCTGGAAAGCAGGTGCCAAATGGCCGGGACACCGCTTGCTGAGCACAAAATAATTTGCGTTTAATTGAAGGCGACAGCATGTCACTGGCGAGGATGATAAATGCTCCTTTGGGCATGCCCAACGGGTGGTCGGTCACTGGATATGAATGTGGGCTATTTAAAGGCATTTAGCCTGGTAATGACATTTAAGGCCAGTTTTATGCATAAATCTCAAAAGCAGCCACCAGCAACAGCAGCAGCAGAAACATTGTTGTTGCATTCAACTTCGCCAAAAGGCTAAAAAGGAAAAAAAATACAGCTGGCCAACTGGACTGAGCCACTGAGCTGCTTATGTCCAATGATGATGAGATGAATGAGAGAATGAGAGAAGAAAAGAGAAAGAGAGGCTATGCTTATTCCGTTATGGCAAATGTTAAGTATTTATCAGGAACGGAATAATATTTTTAGAGGATACTTTTAATTTAAAAAAAGTGTCTCTAAAATATTTATATTCATATATACATTATACATAAATGTATGTACATATATACATATATGTATATTACATATGTATATTTCTATTAAATTTTCTTAATTTCAAGATTTTACAGTGTTGAATATTAACCCAAATTTATTCTTTTCCATTGCGATTTAAAATATAACTTAACGTAGTTGGAATTTATATAAAATCCTATTCCTTTTCTATTAAATAATCGCATTAACTTTCCATTTTCCATAATATGCGAATACATTGGCCTAAATGAGCAACAGTTTTTAAAGTATCTGCCGGACCTGGATCCTTTTTTTTTTTTTTTTTAGATATTTGCATCTTTGTAGTGGAACTGAAACTTAGTTGAATACCTTGCGGCAACAAGGCACAAAACGATTTGGTCAAAAAAAAAAAAAAAAAGAGAAACCCAAATAGCTCAGATATGGAAGAGAGCAATACAATATTTGATGCCTTTTGCCGCATGCCTCTTAACCGCCCGTTTCCCTACACCCCCGCCTTGCCCTTGGGCTGCTTGCCCATGCTAAACACATTTTCAGAATTTCTCGTGTACATCCTATTCCATTTCAAATCCAACTGGCCTGCGGTCTAAATAAATGTATTGATTTTGGCAAATGGCTTTTGTACGGTCCACACCATTCGCCTCCCCCGCCCATATCTTGTGGCAAGACAAATACAACTACAAGTATAAACGTATATGTATATAGATCTAGTATTTGGTAGTAGTAGTAGTTAGTTCTGGTTGGGAATCTGCCACAAAATTGTTATTGCTCTTAACCATGGGATATGATAGACTTGAAGCATGATTAAAATCTATTCTAAATATTTGTTGAAAATTTTCTCTTACTCTAAATTTCACTTTGAAGTAATTATGTAAATTGAGGGACACTTAAAAGTCTATCAATTTTAATATCCATTTTTTTTTTGCTTTTACCTTTACAAAAGGGATACTTATTCAATTTTATCCTATAAAATGAAAGTTATAAAAAATTGGGGTATATTTTTTCCAAGGTAAATGAAACTAATTGAGAGATAGAAAAATAAAGAAGAACTCCTTGCAGGAATAGGGAAAGAAGTGGACCATTAGCATTGATTTTAATATATATTAATATACATATGTATATATATATATATATATATATATGTATATATAGATCGTTCAGTTTTTTTATATTATACAATATTTCTCATTTATTCCATCATTTTATTTTTGGCACGAGGTATTTTTCAAAAGTTGCCCACAGAGTATCCGAGTGGAATTTGGGTTGTTGTTTTTTTTTTTTTATTTTTTTGGTCTTTATTCATTTTGTAATTGAATGGTCAACCCTTAAAATGATTTCCCCTTGCCCCACAAAGCTCCCTGGCTCTCTAGCCGTACATTCCATCAACCAGTTGCTGTGCCAGTGCCTGTGCTTGTGCCTTGTGTTTACCCTTTGTCTAGCCTTTGATTTTTCATTTTCACCCACAATTTTTGAACCATTTTGCTGTTTGCTTAATTGGTTTCATTAGGTCTTAGTAGCGAATTCATCCGTTTCCACTCACCATCAATGTTAGCCTCACTGTCACCGTAACCATCGACCACGTCGTTCTCGTTGTAATCTTCGTTGTCCTTTCGTTTCACTGTTCGGAGTATGCCAAAAAAGCGTCGCTTCTGATGAACGGCACCTGAAAATTATAGTAGTAGAGGATAAAAAAAGAAGAAACTTCTTAGAGCACAAAAAAACAAAAAAAAAAAAGAAAGGGAAAGGGGAAAAAAAATGAGAAAAAAGTTTCCCTTTTTTGTTGAAAGCAAATGGAAAACTTTTAAGATGCTTGCCAATAGAAAAAGTTTGTTCTCTAGGCGAAAGGTGAACAGAAGAGGCCAGTTACAGTCAGGTTACACGTGTCGCTCTGGTACGCAACAACCGGGCGACATAATTTCCACACAAAGTGACAACCAAATAAACAGCCAGCAAAGTTTCTTCCCATCGAGTGGGAAGCACTGGCACTAATTTTAACACCATTAATTTGCCAGGCAGGCGTCGGCAATGGAAGAGATAGAGAATTTTAAATTAAATGGACACAAGTTTTATTGAATTGACTGAGTTAGGTACAGGTACAGGAGCAGGACGAGGACCACGACCAGAACCAGGGCCAAGAACAAGTGCAAGTGATAACTCGACTACCAACATAACGTATAAAACGATTTTGGTTGCTTGATTCGGGTGATGGTTCGGCAAATATTGAGCAAATGGTAAGCCGGAAACGGAAACGCATTACTCTGTTCCTTGGAGCTTTTCTCTGTTGCTGTTGCCGGCTTTTTTTTTTTTTTTTGGTTCCCACACGCAAACCTCGATGAGTATGGGAGGTAACTGAAACGGCAAGACAGCAGCAACAACAGAAGGTAGAGAGAGAGAAAAAAAAAGAAGTAGAAAAGTTGTAGCAAAGTTTTTGATTTCATGATATATTTATGGGCTTCCGTCGCTACTTTGGTGCTGTCCAATTCCTTTGAGTAATAAACTTTGTTGCCCAAAAAAGCCCTCTGCAAGTCTACAGCTTACAAGTTGAGTTATTCATTTTTTTCTTTTGGTGAACCATTTAAAGTTGGCCAAAGGATTGGGCACACACACACACCCACACACCACACATAGACACACGTAGTTATGGTCATCTGGTTTGAGACAGTATTCTCAGTGATTTTTGTGGTCACTGGCACGTAGAGCATCATACACATCAAAGGACACATATATGTATATATATATCCTATGGCAGATATTACCTTCTTTTTTTTTTTTTTTGCTCAAAGCAATTTGTGTAAAAAAGCAAAACAAAATAAATAAAAATATATATATATATATATAGGAAACTTCGTAAACTACTTCCACAGTCATTTCCTTTTTAAGTGAGGTGAGGTCAGGAAATGGCATACCTTTATTTAGTTGATCTAAATTGCAATGCTCTTTGGGGATTAAATCTATATATATTTATATATATATATATATATATAGGTACGTAGTGGGTAACAGGTCCTTTCCAATTTTCCACACGATGGCAATGAAAATCGTTCGTTAATTATGACACACATAAGTATCTACTACTAAAATGATCAGATAAGCTCTCCGGCTAATGTCCCACAAAGCTGAAAACACAAATGACAGTGACAATGGTAAACTATCAGAAAATCCTCATACGAGTACCTGAGCACAGGATAAAATGAGACCATGAGGACACACACTTGCACACACGCGCGTAAACTTACACACACACACACCACACACACCGAATAAGAGAATACTCGCATATTGTGGAGAGGATTGGGATTGTATGCCATGTTAATGGAAAAATCGCTTGGGCATAAAATCAATTAAATATTAAATAAACGCTATCAGCAAACAGCAATTTCCTCATCAACTCGCACTCCACTTTTGCCTCGTATGGTGGATATTGAAGTGAAATACAAACACAATGTGGATAAAACTCGGCGAAAAAAAAAAAAAAAACTTTATCATCCGGAGTAAGCCTGGCCAATTATGAGCAGAGCAAGTTCTGCCACATACAGTTTTGGCTTGCTTCATTATCATCTGCATCATCATCCGCATCGTCCTCATTCACAAACATTATCTCAATATTGTAGGGAAAGTATGAAAATGAACCAATAAGCAAAGTTGAACCCAGACCCAGATAGATATGGACACAAAATGCTGAACGTGTTGCTGCATCTGCATTAAATTCAAATGTGAAAAGGATTTGAACAGGTGCAAAAGAAAGCTCTGATGAGCTCAACTGAACAGATATTCCTTCTGTTGCTGCTGCTGTTGGTAATGGTGGTCCAGATTGCAATGGTGGTAATGGTGATGTTCATGGCTCTGTCGAGTGGGTGGCAAAAAGACTAATTATGTATTCATTAAAATGCCAAACGCGCCGACAGAAGGCCGTATGTTATACTTATATGTCGGAGCTTTACCTACAGGCAATCCTGTCAGGGATGAAGATGGGGATGGGAATGGCAATGGCAATGGGTATGCGGATGAGAAGCAGTTGCAGACTGAACCGTGAATGAATGCATTTTATCCTGGAATATGTTTTGCATAATGGCCACGTTCTGTTTTGCCCTGGTTTTTACTCTTTTTTTTATTACTTTATTTCTTTTTGCTTTCCTTCCAATTTGTGTGGATGAATATTGCATGTTAACTTAATTTGACAACAAATTTTGTGTGCATAAAATGTGAAATGGATCCTAAATACATACGACTGAATATGTATATATATATATATATATATATATATACATATACATATATATATTTATATAGCACAGATTAGGGTGGTTCATATCGTTAACGAGATAAAAGGGAAATTGAAACATTTACTTGACTTCAAAAGTGCCATTAAAAGAAAAGGAAATGAAGTCGTTATCTCGAAATGCATTTTTAAGTAATGAATTTTTACTTTCATTTAATACTTTTTGAAACATTGTTGTCCTCTGTTATTTAAGAGCAATTTCTTAAGTGGATTGAATTAAAATTTATGTTTATCTTTTCTTTTTAAAGTTCATGCTAGAAAACTTTGAATATCCAATTTTTGTGAAATTGAGTTCATTCGTCATATTCACTTCTTTAATATGTATTATAAATTAGTTGAAGTAATTATTTAAGATATTCTTGGAATTTTTCAAAACTCGCCACCATTTCATAGAAAAAGTCTTTTTAAATACATTGTTGAAATGTCTTTTTTAATGCTTGCCACTTAAATTCTAAATACAATTTTGAATATTATATATAAAAGTTCCTCCTCTTGTCATATTGTCTTAATTTGCTATGGTGAAAAAAAAAAAGAAAAAAAATATATTTGTTTATATATAATCCTTTATCATCATTCCTTATTGCGAGAAGACTCCAAAGACCGACTTAAAGAAGCGATAGATTGGTTTTGGTATCTCCACGGCAAAGAGAACAGCACTTTCCTCATTGGCCACAACAGACTGGGATCGCTTTTCATTTTTATAGGGATTTTGTTTATCCAGGAACTGGTGACTTAAAACCAAATGTTTGAAAACTTCCTCTTCAAGACCATTGATTACATTCGTTCCACCGTTTCCTTTGACATTCTTGTTGCCGCTGTTAGCGGCGGCAGCAGCAGAATTCATATTCAGTACAAGTGGATGAGCCACCAGGAATGGAGCCTTGCTAAGATCGTCAATTTTAATGAACTGTCCATTGGATGAACCACCTGTGCTGCTGGCAGCCTGCTTCTGTAGAAATTCATGACTAAGCAATAAATTCTTGAATATCTCCTCTTCAACCTGGCCTAATTTGCTATCTTTGCCATTGTTGCAGTTGGCATTGCCGGTATTACCAGTGCTGGTGCCGCTGCTGTTGTCTTCAGTCTTGAAACTTTTTCCATCGGTTTCCTTGTTCACATTTTCCTGATTGGTATCCAGCGAAGCGGGCAACAAAATTGGCAAAGAAGCTACCCGAACGGGCAGATAGTTGATACCACTCTCAGTATTACCTTTTTGAGATCCTTGTTCTTCTCCTTTTTCTTGTTCCGTTTTCTTACTGTAGAAGGGATTTGCTATCAAATAGAGACCATTTTGATTTTGCTCATCAAATCCGCGGAACTTTTGAATATATTGGATAGGACTGCTGGTGTAATTCGCGCCAGATTTGTTAATGTAAAATGGATTGGGCAATAGGACAAAACTTAGTCCAACTACCTTTGGCACTTCAGTTAATTTCTCAAAGGGATTTGGCAATAATGGGAATGGCAATGGTCCAGCTCCTGATCCCAATTCTGATCCTGGTTTACTGTTAATATAGTAATGTTCATGAATCGTAATATTCCCCGAAGTTGAATTCTTATCGACAACAACTTCTGTCTTCTCGTAGGGATTCACTAGGAAGGGGAATGGCTTCTTTTGTTGATGATAATAATGGGTATGATTGTGTATATGATAAGTTGAGTTGGTATCTGAGGTGTTTACCACTGGAACAACATACTCCACTTTGGGATACGAAGAGAACTTGTTGTAATACTGAGATTGAGAAGAGCTACCATTATCAACATATTGCACTTTGGGATACTTGCTGTAGTACTGAGATTGAGATTGAGATGAGGTGCCATTTGATATAATTACAGGATATTTGAAGAACTTGTCCAGATATTGGCTATAGATGACATTGGTTGCGTTATACTGACTCTGGCTGGCTGGTTCATAGATCACTTCAATCTTTCCATCACTGGTATCGAAGACACGACCCTCTAGATCTCCCTCATTTTCCTGATTTTTATAGATTTCATTGAAGATTTGTTGAGCAGACGATGGATAAATTTGTTGGCCAATGGTCTGGTCCTTGTTATTTTGTTGGCATGGTTGCTCTACCTTAGGCAATTCTCGCTTCTGTTCTGGAATATTTTCTTGATTCGAGATGATCTGCACCACTGGCCTGGCCACTGATTCTGATTCAGGATTTGATTCTGGAACGGATTCCTGGTTCTGGTCGGCTTGCACCACTGGGTTAACCACTGGTTCTTGGCTAGGCAACTCAGGTTTTGGTTCTGGAAGGGATTCCTGGTTTTGGAGGAACTGCACCACTGGTTTGACCACTGATTCTTGTTGGGGCAATTCATGTTCTAATTCTGGAATGGATTCCTGGTTTTGGTCGACTTGCACCACTGGGTTAACCACTGGTTCTTGGCTAGGCAACTCGGGTTTTGGTTCTGGAAGAGATTCCTGGTTTTGGAGGAACTGCACCACTGGCTTGAAATCGGATTCTTGTTCGGACAATTCAGGTTTTGATTCTTGAACGGATTCTATGTTCTGATCGACTTGCACCACTGGGTTAACCACTGGTTCTTGGCTAGGCAACTCAGGTTTTGGTTCTGGAAGAGATTCCTGGTTTTGGAGGAACTGCACCACTGGCTTGAAATCGGATTCTTGTTCGGACAATTCAGGTTTTGATTCTTGAACGGATTCTATGTTCTGATCGACTTGCACCACTGGGTTAACCACTGGTTCTTGGCTAGGCAACTCAGGTTTTGGTTCTGGAAGAGATTCCTGGTTTTGGAGGAACTGCACCACTGGCTTGAAATCGGATTCTTGTTCTGACAATTCAGGTCTTGATTCTTGAATGGATTCTTGGTTTTGGTCGACATGCACCACTGGGTTAACCACTGCTTCTTGCGTGGGCAATTCAGGTCTTAATTCTGGAACGATTCCCTGATTCTGGGGGACTTGCACCACTGGGTTAACCACTGCTTCTTGCGTGGGCAATTCAGGTCTTAATTCTGGAACGATTCCCTGATTCTGGGGGACTTGCACCACTGGGTTAACCACTGCTTCTTGCGTGGGCAATTCAGGTTTTGATTCTGGAACGGATCCCTGGTTCTGGAAGGTTTGCACCACTGGCCGGACGACTGATTCATGCGTGGGGAATTCAGGTCTTAATTCCGGAACGAATCCCTGAATCTGGGGGACTTGCACCACTGGACGTATTACTGTTTGTTGCTTGGGTAACTGGGGTTTCAATCGTTGATGAATTCCGTGGCTTTGGCTAGGTCGCTGTGCTTGCTCCTGGGATGCTCCTTGATTACGGATTACCTGTTGATCCAGAGTTTGGGGCACTGCTTGTTGTTCCTTTCTCTCGAAATCTGCTTCATGGAGATTACCTCGGTCTACAATTTCTTGAGTCTCTTGGAATGGTTTGTTCTGGGATTCATTATTTTCTAGTCCTTCCTGGTTAGCTATGACATTCACCGGCAATCTGCCATCATTGACATTCACTCCTGATAAGCGTGCTCTAATTGGAGCTCTCTCATTTTTAATGATCCTGGCCTGCACCGTTAGGAGGAATAGGCCCAGCAAAGTCAGAGATCTTATGGTACGCTTTTAAAATTCAGAAGGGCAATCAGAATTAGTTGAAAATTCCATTTGGAATCTTTCCAAAGGTAGAGAACTTACCATGTTGAAGGTTTCAATTGCACTATACTTCAATAGACTCTTCCAAGACTATTTATACCAAAATATACACAACAAAAATAATTCTTATCGCGGTCATCAAATTAACCAAAGAAATATATATACACAATATGTCGATATCTTTTTGGGCACTTATAATGTCTTAGAGTTTCCTTTGTTTTGACATGTTTTGTAATATTCCCTCTGTCTATTTATTTCCCATTTGTCTCTGGCATTATCGTATTTTTTTTTGGTTCCTTTGACATTGTTTTTGTGAGCACACTTAAAAGGGCGCCAATGGCAAAAATATCGAGAAAATATAAAATTGCACTTAAGTTCTATCGTGCGAGTGCCTCCTGCAATTTCAATTGTTGTTGTTCTGCTTTGCTTTTGGTTCCTTATTTTTCCCTACGTTTAACGTGCAACATGAAAATGCCATTGTTTCCGAATCTCACAAACGGAAATCTATGACTCGTTTTGTATGTTTTCCCTTCAACAATAACAAAAACACACACACAGACACACAGAAAAAAATAAAAAAAAAGAAACAGACGAAGAAAAATGGAAAATAGTAAAAGAGAAAACTGCATAGCAAGTGCAAAAGACTGTCGGGGAAATGCACTCACCCAAAAGATAAGACAGTGTACCAAACAGAGAGAGAGGGAGAGAGAGTGAGGGAGGTAGAGAGAAATGGTAGGAGAAAGGGCATTGGTAGGTAAATGCACATCAGCTACATATTCATTCCACTATTACTGAACTCTGAAAAGCTTTATCTGGGACTTTGTCATTGCCTGGCTTCTGCCTTCAATCTACTCCCCCGCTCCCCTCCACCACCTTCAGCCCATTGGTTGACATGTCGCCAGGTGAGCGATGAGCTGCACGGCTGGTCATTGACATGGTTTGGGGAAGTTGGATGCAGAACAAAATAGATCTCCTGCTGAGTTTAGTAATTGAATTGCCTAATGCCCAACCCAAAATTTGTCATTGATTAAGAGAAATCCTGTCATTGACAGTATTTCAAACCAAAATTGTAAAGAAAAATGACAACCATATAAAGGATATATTCTATGGAACCTTTAACTGAAAGTATTCGCAAAAGAATAGTCCTTCTTCAAAATAAAATTACTCAAAAACTCAATCAGCTTACCCATATACATTTCTTATCTTTAAATTTGATAGAGAAATATAATTTCTGATATTTTCATCAATTAATCTAATATCTGCTACCGTTTTCATAGATACATATATCCAAAAATAATAAAAAAAAAAAGTTTATCTGATTCGATTTGTTATCAATAATTGCTATATATCAAGAGGAAACAAATAAATATAAATTTTAAATGCACCCAGCAGAAACTACAATATTCAATAAATTAGCTAAAATTAAATTTTCCATTTAAATTTCCAGAGAAAAAACTAGAATTATAAGTGTATGTAGCCAATTTGTGACCATCAGCAGAAAACTTATAATTTTCTTTTAATTTATCTCAAGGGAAATTTGGCAAGTTTTCCATATGCTAAAGCAATTTGAGAGAAATGTTTGCAATCAACTTGCAATTATTATTTTTATTTTCATATTTCTTGTTGAACTTTTGCACAAGCAATCTCAAGCAGCTGAATTGAAAGTGTTTTAAATATAAAATTAGATTAAAAACTCAGCAGTGGATAATTTAAAATGTACAAATTATCAAGACAGAGTGAAGGTGCCTACAATCAAGGCAAGAATGTAAGAAACTTTAAGGATTGCATAGCCACACAGTTCCAACTGGTAGGTGCCTGGCACCCGGCATCTAACCTGACAGCTGCTATTACTGTTCCTGAAGCTGTGGCAAGGGCTAAGGCTAAGGAAAGAAATGGTTTTGCGCAGCGGCAGATGAGCTGTTGAAATTGCAAGTGCGGCACTTGCTCAATTTTTCATGAGCCTCCCACTAGCAGGGCGAACTAACAAACCAACCAAGCCATAACCAACCTACCAGGCAAAGAAATAACCAGAAATGAACAATTCGAACATTAAAGAAAGAACAAAAAAAAAAAAAAACAAAAATCAAGTCGAATTCAGTTTACACTTGAAAATTTGCAAGTATCAAATGATGCAAAAGCCGTATGCTAACTAAAACTAAATATTGTGGTCAAGAGCAGCGAAAGATCTGTGAAAAGGTGAAATTAGCAGTCAACATCATCTTTCCTTTTTTTGCATGATGTTGTTGCCGTGTTGTTGTTGTTGTTGTGGTCGGCCGTCTTCTTCTCCTCAGCATCGTGGCCAGACAATAAGGCGAGCTGCGGCCCTTGACTTGGCCAAGTCTCAAGCGCAACAGAACCGAATGTAAATAAATGAAGCTAGGGGTAATGGCAACAAAAAAACAACAAAAAACGACAAAAAGAAAAGTGCAAACAAAAAAAAAATTCAACTAGAAGGTCGGCTTTACTTTTATAATGCCAAAGTTTATATACTCTCACATATTTAAGTGTCCATTTAGTGTTAATAAAAAAACCTCTTTAAATTTATTTTTTTTGCTTTAAAACTTTCGAGAAGATTAATAGGAAAACTAACTATATGAAATTTGGATCGTCATGCTAATCAAGAATCAAATATGTACATATATATTTGATACAGTCAGAGCTGCTGCCATTAATGTACAAATTTAGCAAGGGTATATAAAACCAGCGACCAATATGCCCCAAGGCCAAGGCAGCGGGAGCACCATCATCAAACCATAGCGAGTGAAAGAGAGAGGTAGAGAGAAAGATAAGCCGAGCTCCAGACTTATGCTACGTAGCACGGCAGCCCACGAAAGAAACGAAACGAAATGAAATTAAACGAAACGGGTGTGGTAATGGAACAGGGCTAGACTAACGCATATAAAGAAATTATGGAATTCTACAATAAAATTCAATTAAACAAAATTAAAATAGTTTACGCGACTTTTTAAATCGAATTGTCAAGATTCGTTAATGACCCTTTTATATATATTTATGAAGAGGATTTAAACTAAAATATTTGTTCGCCCTTTGTATCCGAAATCCGTCCCTGGGCATTGGGTATGGGGAAGTCTTCTGTCTGTGTTGTGCTCTTCTTTTCACTTTTGCCTTTTTTTTATATACATATATATATATACGTATATTTTTATTTTGGCGAAGAGGAGGCCGCTGTTCTCCAACTCTTTTTATTTTGGGTGTGTGTAGCGGCGATAAGATCAACGTGTGAGCATGGACCATGGGACAGACTATAGCATCTGCAGCAGGTGTTTTGCTTTCAGGCTGCTGCTTCTGCTGATGGTGCAACACAATATGGGTAACAAGTTGCCCATCCTGGCCAAGTTTATCGCCCCATAATTCACACGGCGGAGGTGGTGGCAAAGGCCGAGGTAGATGGCCGGCAAACTGATTTGATTGACTATGAGAGTGTGAAAATGGAAAACTCAAACAGCATGCAGAGTTCAACTAACACTCACACAGAGAGAGGGAGACAGAAAGAGAGAGAGAGAGAGAGAGAGAGATACAAACTAGGAGACAAATGATGGCCCACTCAACTAGCACGCTTCAATAAGTAAATATGGCAGATGACACAAAGAGCTGAAACATGCCAGTTACCCAGGATATTCATCACCCATCAGTCCATCAGACTAAACCCACATTGGAGGAAGATCTGGCCAACATCACCTCTACTATGTCCACATTCACATTCTCATCCATGGCATATTCACATCCACATTCACCATGTCATCGTCGCTTAGAATTCAAAACATTTCAGACAAATTGGCGTCGCTTTTCAGCACACAACGTGCAACGTGTGACAAAATGCAATGCAAACAGGCCCATGAAAAGGTGAAATGGTGGAGTAAGAAAACACAGAATGAGGAGAAAAATGATGAGGAGGAGGGGGAGGGGGAGGCGGAGGTGGAGAAGTTAACATACTCCACCCAAATGGAAGCTGGACAATATAAAGAGTGCAGTGGTATGGAGTATGAAGTTTAGGCATGCCAGCTCTTTTGCCCTTGTTTAATTTATGCCAAAAACATTTCTAAAGCGACGTTGACGACATCATTTGGCCAACAGCAATTGGACAGCCACTGGGCCAACTCAACTTAACTGGCTAGTCAGAATGGAGGTGCCATTTTATATGCCATAAATAAGCTGTATGTTCCTGTTCTTCGTCTCCTCGTGTCTGCGTCTATATCTCTCTGTGTGGGAAAGAAATGTTGACGAGCCTAGTCTGGATCCATATGGTTGTGTGGTGCAGGGGGACAAAAATTAAAAAAAAGAAAAAAATAAAAAATATGGGGAAGGTGTCACCATGGGCAGTATATTTAAATAAATTATTTGCAAGAAATTTTAAAATGAAAAAGAATCAAAAATAATATAATAGATTAAAAAAATAATACTAAACTTTCTATTTCTAACCAAATTTTAGTTATATTTTCTAACAAATTTTTAATTGTTTCGACAAAGTTAGTAAAAATGAAGCAAGCAAGTCGTCCCTGCCGACATTGAGTATACCCTGTACCAAGTAAAAGTACTACATAAAGTCAAAAACGATCAAAATCGCCATCAATTTACAAAAAAATTCTCTTAGTACGCACTGCTTGCCATGCAGCAACACTGCACTGCTTGCCATGCAGCAACAGCGAACGCATGCTATCTCGCTCACACTTAACAGCCCATTTTGCATGGGGCGTTTCAGTACAAAATGGAAATACGTATATCTCCGATAATTATTGTCCGATTTTGACAAAATTTGGTCAAGTCGTGCATTTTGGCCATATAAATGTGCATGCCAAACAAGAATACGATATCTTTAATATTGCTCTAGTTATAGGTTTTTCCCGAATTGCGGGGGCGGAAGTGGGCGTGGAAAAAATTTAAAATAAACTTGAGTTGCTTATACAATAGACGGATGTTGACACCAAATTTGGTTGCTCTAGCTCTTATAGTCTCTGAGATCTCGGTGTTCATACGGACGGACGGACGGACGGACAGACGGACAGACGGACATGTCTCAATCGACTTCGCTATTGATACTGATCAAGAATATATATACTTTATGGGGTCGGAAAATTTTCCTTCTGCCTGTTACATACATTTTAGCGACTTTAATATACCCTTTTACCCTATGGGTACAGGGTATAAAAATGATTAAAAAACTGAATTAATTTACTGATTGTTTTTCATATCTAAATGAAGAATTGACATCAATTAAAGTTCTGTTCATTGATTAAAGAATTTTAATTTATCTTTTCTCTGTTTTTATATCTCAAACTGATCATTTTTCTAGTAAATTAAGACTTAGCTTTGAATAAAGCTATATAAAGTTCAGGCATAGAAAAGAGATATTTTAATATAGAATCTGAAAGCCAATTATTGAGTCAACAATGAACTATTAATGATATATACATGATAATCCATTCTTAGCTAAAAACAAAGTCCTGACATTTGAAATATTCATAAACAAAGTTAAGGTTTAATAAATTATTTTTCCAAGACATGCAAATAAATGTTTTCATAACAATTTATGGGAAAAATAATGAGAATTTGTTGCCATGGTGCCATGATGGTATGATGTTGATGATGACTATAGGGTGCACTTATGACAGAGCTGAGACAGGGGCAAGTGACTGCCTGATGGCTGGAATTGCATTGTGAAGTGAGGCCCAAAGCTACTTTTGTGCAAGATGCTTCAACTGCAACGCCTTGGCGCCACAAAATGAACGCCATTCATGGAGATGTCGAGAGACAGGAATGTGACCCATTTTTCTTTAGTAGCTCCCACATGATGCATCCCCTATCCTCCCCGTGTTCACCATCCTTGCCTTAACTGACTGCTGTTGTTTGCTTAAATGTTTGCCTATATATGGCAGAGGCAACTATATAAATATGTGAGCAGCTTTTAACACCTTGTGCCCAGTGCCACTCACACCGTGAGGCTCATGGAATCGTGAGTAGCGCTTTCAAGTGGCAAGTACCAAGTGGGCTGACGTGGGTCAGTTCAGTGGCTCAAATCACAGCTATATATACAAAAATACATACATGCATACATATTGTTAATCGCACGTGCGACCGGCAAAACAACACAACAAAAGTCTCAACAAATTTTCTTCCAGTTTAATTGGCTTTGAAAATGCAATTGGAAATCTAGTTGGAAAAATACCTTTTTCCCAATAATAATTCCGCTTGAATGTTCTTCGACAGCCTGTTATATATATGTACATATACATATACAATACAAAATAAATACATATATATATTTTTTTTAACTTCTTTGCCGGGCGGGGGCATTTTCAATTAAGCAAAATTAAAAATTTATTACGAGCCACGACGAACCAAAACGAGAACAAAGGCAATGGAGGAAAAATATGGATGAACGTAAAGCAAATAGAGCAAAGGAACTTGAAGTAAAAGAGATGTTTATGTTTTTCATTTATAAAAAAAAGAGAAGAAATAAAAAAAAAACGAAAGCGGCAATGACGATGGCAATGGCAAGAGCAAGGGTGGCGGGCAGACCAAGTGCGTCGGCGGTGGATGATTGGTCCATTGCTACTGCCTGCTGTCCGCTATCCTTTTTCGTTATTTTTTTTGCTCCTTTTATTTTTTTTTTCCAATTTTTTCTTCTTTTTTTTTTTTTTTTGTTGAATTTGCGCTGATGTTTTAATCATTGAAGTGACATTGACAGCAGCCTGACAGCAGCACAGGGGCCACCAGTAAAATGAATGTGGTGGATGTGGGATGTGGGATGAGGATGGAGCACAGGAGCTGGAGGCCATTGGCGGCCTCAGTATGAGAGATGGGTGAGAGACTGCCTTTTATGTGCCAAGTTGAATTGGTTGAAATTTTTATGAGGTTTAAGTGATTATTGAATTTGATACATGGCCACAGAGCAATAAAGGGGAGAAGAAGTTTGCCCATTAAAAAATTATGAATAAATGCAAAAAGTTTTATTCTTCATTCGTTTCTTCATGTTTTTTTTTTTTTGGTTTGTCTGTTCACAATAATAATACGTTACGAAGGTTCAACGAACTGGAAGATGCTTGATAATCATTAAAAAAAAATATATCGAAAGAAAATTGTCTTTTTATGATTTGATTAAATTTTCCATTTAATAAACTTCCGTTTTTATAGCCATACTTTTTACGGCTTGTATAAATTATAGTTTTAAATATATTAATGTGAAGAAATAATCAAGGATGGGCATTTTATATACTTTTAATAACAACATCAGACAGTGTGTAAAACCCTTTAAAAATCATCTAGTAGTCTGGCAACGCTTCACATGTAGTCCACTTGGTTTCTTAATTATCAAATCATAAATTAAAATAATCGGTTTGAAAAATGTGTACTAATGAGATGATGTTTTGAAGAATAAACGCATTAGGAAATTATTTTGAACTTATTAGAGTTTTACTATTAAGAGTTAATAATTTAATTACCTGTTCTAATTATGATAAATAAAGTCCTTTGGAAAAATTAGAAATCTAAGAAAGATATCATATTATTTTCATATATTATATAATTTTTAATATATTTAATACATATAGAAATATTTCATTAGAAATTTTAAGAAAAATGTTTGGCATTAAAATCGGATTGTATTTAGGATCACAAATCAAAGATTATATTATAATGTTGATCATTGGTCATATATCGATCTCTATCCATTGAATGCAAATAGATAGAGGTATATATCTTCTCTACAATAAAAAATAATGCGAATGCTAAGAATGGATTGCTTTTTCTATAGTTTTCATTATACAATTCCATTTATTTAGATCTAAGATCATTATCCGATCATTAAAAACTACATAAATTCATTTAATCTTATGTCGAATGTGTTTAACATTAGCTTTTATTGTGAATGAAATTATTTATATTATTTAAGCATTAGAGTGTTAATTAACTTGATTCTGATCTCTTTAATGCAATCTCCTACTTATATACATATATATGTATATATCTTCTTTTTTTTTTTGTGCAATTTAGTATATATTAAACCAACAAAATGGATGAGTTCATATAGAAAAATTGTAACCACAAATTACTTTTTAATTGACAAACCTTTTCTACACTTTACTTTCTCTTGCTCTTTTTCTCCTTATCTATTACCCTCATATTCTATGCTGTGTGTGTGGTTGTGGGTGTTTGTGTGTGTGTGTGGGTGTGGGTGTGTGGGTTCTATGGTCTTGTTTGTCTTTGGCTTTTCTCCCTGCGGCGGCGTTTTTACAGTTGCCGTTGTAATTCAATTAGCATGGCATAACGAACATTTATGCAGCTATAAGTTCTCTTCAATTAAAACTTTGGCACACACTCACTGATATATGAATAACAAACATACACACACACACACACACACAAATATTGTACAAAAAGCATAAGAGAAACAACAAACAACAACAACAATGAAGATTTTCAACAATTTGCTATAAATTTTAATTAATTTGATTTACTTTCGAGTAGGGTCAAAAGGAAACTTTTTACTTAATAAATTTTTGGGAGTATATTTTAACTAAATAAAATTTTCCGCCACACTAATAACACACTTCCGTTTTGTTCCGTTTCGTTCCGCTCTCGTTTTGGATTTACTAACAATGGCGGCTGCAGTGACTTCCGCCTGCACACACAGAAACACACACACACACAGTAACTCACACTGACACTCACTAGCACACACACATATCAACACATCAACACATATACAATTGCAAGCTCGGGGATTTACAAGAGTTGCGAAAAGCCGGCAAAACAAAAAACGTTACTTTATCTTCTCTTTCAATTTTTTTTTTGTAATTTGTTGCGCGCGCGACTTTTTAGATTTAAGAAAAAAAAAAAAAAGATATTACCATAAAAGAAACTCTTTTATGGCATTTTTATCAATTTTTCCTATTCATTTGTTTTTTCTATAGAATTTTTTTTTTGTTTTGTGTGTTTTTTTTTTGTTTGTTTGTTTTTTTTTTTTTTTTGGCAAACAAATGTAAGAGCACTAAACGTTAAAAGTTCAACGGACCTCTCTCAGATCGGCAGCTTCAATCCTGGCCGGCAAACGGATTATAATACTTATTATTATCTGTGAGTGGTGCGTGTGTTGTTGCAAGCGACACGCTGCGCATTCACCCGCTAGCAACAGACAACAAATGCAGACTGAGCGGGCACAGAAAAAAACTTTTTTGCAAACTGTTGAAAAATCGCACGGAAAATGTAATGAAAACACACGAAGTCAAAGGCAGCCGAAGTTGCCGAAGCTTAGACACGATGTTGCTAGCAGCAGCATCCATCAGCTACAGCAACAACAGCAACAACAGCAGCAACAGCAACAGAAATGTTGTCAGCGTGCGGAATGTTGCTGCATGCCAGAAACGTGCGCCTGAGAAAATGTTACTAAAATGTAAGGAGTTGTTGTTATTGTTGTCGATGTTGCTGCTGTTGCTTGTTGTTTTTTTTTT
Organism: Drosophila emarginata; assembly: GCA_037075365.1. Lineage (NCBI taxonomy): Eukaryota > Metazoa > Arthropoda > Insecta > Diptera > Drosophilidae > Drosophila > Drosophila emarginata. Next base: position 1,130,807 of record JBAMCD010000014.1, on the reverse strand, counting down.
TTTTTGTTTTCGTCGTTTAGGCGGGAAAAATATGTGTTGCTGTTGTATAGCAGCTACAACAAACAACTTTTGTAGCTGCAACCAACCATGTAGCAGTGATTATTTTGTCAATTGCAGTGACACAAAGGCATCTATCTGCCTCCAAGTATCTATCGGCTCTAATGCCACAAAGCCCATACAGTCGACCCCCCCCACCCTAACCTTCTCCCACTTAGCAACCTCTACGAATTCATGCCCCGCCCCCCATGACAACCATACATAGTATATCTGTATATACATACATACATATGTATATCTCACCCTTCTGAGTTGGCCAAAGCTATTATTTAGTTGTTGTTGTTGTAGTTTCTTTGTTGTTACTTCATTGTGTCAAACGAGTTGTTTACGAGGGGCAATGGGTGGGTCACATATAGGGAGGTCGATTTGAGAGTTCTTGGAATGAGGTAGAACTTAAGTAGATGGCGGATAGGCTTTGTGAGCATTCAATTGATTTCCGTGAATCTATACCAACAATAACAACAATAACACAAAAATAGAATTTTGTCAGGCAGACAAAAAGTTATATAAATAATTAAATTTAACAAAATTCACATGTTTTCAATTTTTTTTCTTTTTGGTTTATTTTAACTATAATTTACTTAGCTGATTAGATGATAAGCCGATTATGCAAATGATGCCACTCTATAAACACAATTATAAACAGAATCTAACCATAGAGAAATACATAGAACTCCAAAGAGACAGAGAGTGAGAGTGAGAGAGGGAGAGAGAGAGAGAGAGAGGGTAAATTAAATTGTTTAGTTATATGTATGTATGTATGTACATACATCAATATATTTATGTACATACATATACTTTATATGTATGTATGGTAAACAATGCTCAGACATGCATAAAATATGTAAATTAAATTTTAATAAAATGCAGAAAAACGCTTCTACCTTACCATATTTAAATCAATTACAATTTGAATAAGGTTTCATTTAAACAGTTCTCATTTCGTTTTGACTGGCCCACAGAAATGGTCAAATGGAAATGCATTTCATGTGGCTGCCCAGTTGGCACAACAAAACCAACTATATACACATTATGTAAAATATCCTGCAGCGGAATTTGTTTAACCAACTAAAAATGATTTCATTGTTTCACTGTTACCGGTTGTTTTGTTATTAAATTTACATATTACAACACATAATTTTCAAACCAAAACAAAAAAATTGAACTTCATAGTTATATAATGAGAATTTAAGGACTTTCACTTGGTTAAAAACATGGGTTTCATTATACTATATATACATACATATATACATATAATCAATAAGATCATGTCTAATTCTGATCTCATATTTAGTTTCTTCTTTTTTTTATAATTATTTATTAAATGAATCTCTCCGAATTCTTTTAAGACTAACTATAATTTATGAGTTTTATATAAATTTTATAGTTAACTAAATATTTTTAATAATGTTATTTATTTATTTATTAGAAAGTACATAAAAATATAAATCTAATGGCTTTATAGTGACAGTAGAGATTAAATAGGGTGGAGTATATTACATTGATTAAAAATTTATAAAATTAACTTACATCTTGAATATATTATTTTCGTATTAAAGACACTTTTTAGTTTATATGATTCTAGTAAAGATGCCAGATTATATTATTATTTTAATAAAATATATAATGTTATTATAATAATATATATTATATGGTTTATTAAAGAAACTATTAACCTTTATAAAGTGTTTATAGATGGTAAACTAAAGTAGATTTTTAATGATTATATATCATTATCATATCATTTCATTCATTAAATGATCAGCTTTAAATTTGAGTTTCCCTTAAGACTTATCACAATGAATTGGTTTAAATCTGTGTATATTAACCTCAAAATTAATGCCATTAACTTTAGTCGACACTTGCAACATTTTTGTAGCTAAAGCACAAACAGCAACAACAATAACAAGAACAAGAACAGCAAAGAAATGAGACTTCAAATTAAATAAATGAAAAAATACTGTTGCATTAAGCCAAACACAGAAAAGCATACAAAAAAAGAAAATTAACGAAAATCATTTTAACTGCATTACTTAAACTGCCTCGTCCTGGGTTCAGGCAGGACCCGCAGCAGCAGCTGTTTTCATTGAGCAAGCACAACAAGAGGATGAAGAGTGGAGGAGGGGGTAGGGAAAAGACTTTTCATACAAAATGCTGGTAATTAAGCGCTCTTCAGCCGCTTCAAAAAAAAAAAAAAAATGAGAGAAAGAAAAAAAAGAAAAGGAAAAAAAAAGACGAGACCGGAAACACAACAAATTAAAATGGAATTTAAACATGAATAAAAAGGCACAAGCCAAACGGTGGGCGTAGGCATGGGCGTGGCAAACGATGCCAGAAACAGGAAGAAGCTGGTAAACAAATGTGTAGAATGTGCCTGAATGAAAAGACAAGGAGTAGCAGACAGGAGACAGAAGACAGGAAAAGACAGCAGCAGTATCTAAGAAGCGTTTCTAAGGCGTTTCCCTTCCGGAATCCTGTAGCGGCCAAAATAACTTTGACTATGCCCTAAAAGCTAGGCAATGAAATTTGTCGCTGGCAGAGAAAGAGAGAGAGAGAGAGAGATAGAAACAGAGAGTTTCGCCAAAGAAGGACAAACAAAATGCTAAGCAACAAGAACAGCAACAAAGATGACAACAAGAACAAGTTAGCACAAATTTCTTTATAATATACAAAGGAAATGCCAAGCTCAAGCATACAGAATGCGGGATATATATATACATATATACACAATTATATATATGTATATATGTTTGTATATATGTAGCACAAATGTGACACAAACATGTGTATGCCCAGCCTCTACCACTGACTACAAAAGGAGCAGCAACGTCAACGGCAACGGCAACAGAAGGATTACCAAAGAGTCCTGGCCCCGTCCAAGGAGTTTTACGTGCGTTAATAATACGCATACGACACGTTGTACAGCTGCTGGCCTGCCTTCTGCCCCCAGCAGCCATACATCATAACAAGGCAACACAGTCGACTATACTCATCCCGTTTCTGCCACATTCCGCTTGCCCGCTTACCACCGGCGGCAACATCAACAAGCAGATGCCAGCCACGACCTTGATTGCGTTTGCAGCCGACTGACTTCCTTTTAGAATCCTCAACTCTATATCAAGGCGAGGCGAGGCGAGTCGAGTCGAGTCGCTTGGCTGACTTTGGGTCCTTGCGAAACGCATAAAATGTATTTAACACACAATTTATGTTTGCACGAGCGCCAAGGCGTTCAAATTTACAGCCCACAGGCAAACTGTGCTCTGAGCATCACATTTACTTCAGTTCAGGTTTATTTTATTAGAGCAGTCAGCAAGCAACCAGCCAGCCAGAGTAGTAGTATCCTTGCTCTGGAGTCCTGTTGCCTGGCCTGGCTTTTGTTTGGCCCAGCCATTTGTTCTAGACATAAATTGGCCCGCGGGGCCATCAAACAAAAATCATATGTTTTATACATGGCAAAAAAAAAGAAAGGAGAAAAAAAATGAAAGTTTAACCCCTCTGAGATAGAGGGCAAAATCAAAGAAGGGAGTAGAGAGAGGCGAAATAAACAACTTTACTAGACCTGACTTTAATATTTCCGCATTCTCTCTCATTCTCTTTTCCCCTTTTTTTCCTTTTGTTTTCTTATGCAACGTTTTATTTTATTTTTTTTCTCGTTTTTGGAGTTTTACAAAAGTTTTGTTATTTTGATTTTATGACTCTGAAGCTTTGGCAATTTTTAAGGCTAAAATCGTCATGGCAAAAAAAAAAACAAAAAAAAAAATATACGAAATTCCATAAGTGAATAAGTATAGACGAACATAAAGATACCCTCTATAAGTGGGTGTGAAATTAACAATAATTAATTTAAAATTTATTATATGAGAACGTTGTGAATTTGTAAACCAATCTTCAGAAAAAAGGAAATATACTTAAGTTAAGATCAATATAAACCAAATTAGATAATCATCAAATGATTGACATTCCTATAAATAGTATAGTAATTCAAAGTGAAATTCTAGCCAAATAAAATCAACTATTTTTATAATTTTGCTCAATTTTTTTTAGTATATAATATACCCTTATTTAATGCCAGCCTTAGGGTATAAAGAAAGAAAAAGGGCAAACTTGTATTTTACATTATGTTAAGTGAGAGTAAACTGATGGGAAAATGATTGACTATGCTGCAACCCCATGTTTGTATGTAGTTAATAGAATTTTTCATTATAGTCGAGAAAAACTTTGTAAAGTATTTTCAACCCTCAACTAGAAAATGAATAAACGAAAGGCTCAAACTCATTTGGCGGAACTTCTACTAACGGAAAAATTGAAATGGGGAGTTGTAAACGTCACAGACAAATGCCAAATGTTCAAATTGTTTCTCACATGTGACAAAACATCACACAAAACAGTCAAAACTTTTAATTTTCCGCAAAATGCTTTTTGTAGACCCTTTTTTCTTAGCATGAACTTTTTATTTTCATTTCGACTTTTGTTGTTTCTTTTCTTTATTCTGTTTGTTTTTTTTTTTTTGGTTACGAAGGAAATTTTTTGCGTTTTTGTTTATTTTTTTTAATTAAATGGCAAAGTCCTTTGGAGAGCAACAGGAAACTTCTGTCTGCATTTTCGTTTCTGCATACACCAAAAAGTTTCCATGCGAATCCCGCCTCTCACAATAAGGCTCAATTAGTTAAAAGGCGAAACGCTCTCTGGCTCAATCAAAAACCAAACCAGAGAGAAAAAATTTCCATTGCCACGGCCCACAAATCGTGTATTATTATTTGTTTGTTTGGGCTGCTTATCAGTTGGGCCCAAAGCCAAAAGCCAAAAACCAAACCAAAACGAAAACCAAAGCCTGATCTCATAGAATCCACAGTCATCACTGTGGAATGAAAAGTAAATAAATTGGTCAAATTAAAAAAAGGTCACAAAGTAGGCTAAGCAAAAATATACATATATATTAACAAACACCGATCAAGTCCAGAATTTAAACGTTACTTAAATATATATAATTAAATTAATTTGTTTTACAATTTTTTAATTGCTGTAAATTTATTTGTTATTCAATTTGAAATACCTTTTAATTTTTATTTTTCTTTTTCAGGAAAGGAACCAACATTGTTGCTAAGTTGTTGGCCAATACCGTGGCTAATTATTTACGGGTATGTACAAGCATTTTTCTTAACTTATCTCAAAATATAGACCCAGAGATAATGCCAAATATTTATTCTACAACTATTTGAAAAGGTTTGAAAATAACAAAATGAGACCAATTCAAATAGTTTCTTACCAAAATCTTGTTGGATTAACTACATTCTGATTGGATTCAATCGGATTATTAGTTTTTTACAATTTGCTTAATCTTTTTCTGATTTTTTTTTTTTTGTTAATTTTAAGTTAGTTTGAGAGTAATCCCATTGTACATAGTGAGTTTCAGGCGTAGGGGCAATTGCAGTCACGCATCTCACGATTGCGCTATTATATTCTCACCTTATGATGACTGACTTGAAGGAGTTGGGGTAACACTGAAGACTAAAAGTCTAAAGAGTAGAGAGTGAGGAACGTGGAGTGGGATAGTGGGAGCTGGGGGATTGAAGCTGTAGTTGGAATCGCTGGTAAGGCAATTGAAAAGCCGCAAACAATAATTGCAGTGGCCTTAACCAAAACCGAAAACCAAAAAAAAAAAAAAAAAAAGACGAAAAACCAAAACAAAAAACCGCAGCAATTTCTGCCCCTGAAAACGGTTAAGGGAATGCGGCTTATCCTGTTTTGTTTTTCGTCTTTTTGTTTCAGTTTATTTCTTTCTTTTTTTTGTTGTTTTTGTTTTGTATTTTAGAGGCGGGCGTTGAGCGCGAATTAGGCAAATTGTCTGCAATTTTTGTGAGCTCTTCGCGTATTTGGTATTTTGTGCAATGCCAAAGTTTCAGATGGCAGGTTATTGATTGTCTTTGTGGGTCTTGTATTTCCATTTTTACCATTTTAGCATATATATATATTTTTTTTGTTTTCTTTCTTGAAATATTCGCAATTTTTGAACTGGAAAGTGTGTTAAAATTTTGCTGGTTATTCCTCATAACTTAACTATCTCTATCCCTGTTAGTTTGTTCCCTCGTTCATTCGCTGTTCGTTGACTGAGATTCGAGTATGGGTTCACGGGTTCAGTGCTAGCAGCACTTGTGTGTCATCATCTGCATCCACATCCACATGAACAGCATAACCAAGGCAGCCTTCTGCTCCGTTTCTATGCATTTGCCCTGCAGCCATTTTAGCCATAGTTGTCGAGCAGCAGGACGAACGATGAGCGACGAACAACGATGACGATGACGATGACGATGAGGATGAGAATGAGAATGACGACACCCACGCCAACGATCCAACCATCGTTGTTGAAGCACCTTCATTAACATACCAACTGCAATGCAAAACTGCGGGATTGGGTCTACTTCTCGGTTACAGTAGTATGGGCATGAGTTTTTTTCTGTGTTGTATTTGAGTTCGGGGTTTTAGGTTTTACTGGAGGATTGCCCCTCTGTCTCTGTGGGTAAGGAATTTCAGCTTGGAATTTTCTGTAATCCGATACAATTTAGCGGCTTAAAGCTTCTGCCTGCTTGACGCTCAAGTTTCTCATCATCTTATGTTGTTCCTTTTTGTACCACCCTCTCTATCTCTTCTACTCTCTCTCCCTCTCTCCCTGCTTGCAGTTTTGCCCAGTGAGGCACGCGCTTGTTCCCTTGTTGTTGTTGTTATTATTTTATTTCTTTATTTCTTTTTGCATTTTTTTTTTTTTTTTGTATTTATCCGCCCCTCTTCCCCATTCTTTTGCCTTTGTTTTTGGGGTCGCTGTCTGCTCTCATCATATTCTCTCGAACTCCTCGCTTACTTACTCTTTCACTGGCAAGTAAGTTTGCGGCTTTTGTGTCCAGGAGTGCCAGAGTAGGGTCTTGTTCCTTGTCTATTCAGTGGTGATTAGTCGTTGCCTTTAACATGGTAGCAAAAAATGAATAAGGGGAGAATAGATACCATGATGCCATTGAAGGTCGCTGGCAAAAGTTCAAGTGGTTCAAGATCCTTTAGCGAAAAGGGTATCCATTTATTGCATTTCAAATCGAAATTTATCTTAGACTCCAAGAGTTATACACTCCTTCTACTAGCACACACACACAGACTTTTACTTCTCATCAAATATGCCTTGGCATCCGGTTTTCCAACTACTCCCTCACTCAGAAATGCAACAAACAAAATTATCAAAAATAAAACTAAGACAGCAGGCGGAAAAAAATGTTACAAGGAAGTAACTGAAAGCAGAGAACTGACAAAAAAAAAGAAGCAAAACCTGAAGCTTTAGTGGCAACCAAGCGAGGCACACACTTAAAGAAAAATCCACTTAAACAAAAAAACCTTAAACGCAAAAAGTAGACGAGACCTCAAAAAATATATTATGCTCTTTGAAAATTGTGAAATTTAAATGAGTAAGAGGTTTTAGTAATTTTAAAACTATTTTCAATATAACTAATATTTTACACAACGATAGTCCGATAGTCTATCCCTCTATTTATCTATTCGACTATTTGGATTAATTTAAATTAGTTTCTTATTCATATTCATTTTAACTGTACCATAAATAGGCTATTCCTGCTCGGAATCCTTGATAACTACTGCAAAAATGGTGTTCCAGGATAACCTGCAGGAGAAAATACCATCTTATACACAACTTGCCAAACTGCAACTCAATCAATTTTTTAAAGATTTAAAAAAGATATTATTACGAATTGCATCTTTTTATCTGCATTAAAATATTGAGAAATAATTTTACGAATTTTTTTTGAGGCAGCCGCTATTAAAATTTTAAAACATCTTTTCTAACTAAGGAACTTGCGTAGAAATTAATATAAAACTTTTTAGAATCCTTTGACCAAACCTCAATTCCTATGGAATTAAATCTGCCTAATTTTGATTGATTTTGAAAAAATATAAAGATTGAAATTTTAGAAGGAAAATACTTCTAGAATTTTGCATCTTTCAATTCACATTCAAAGCGGTAAACCAATTTTTATATATTTTTAAAAATGTAACCTTTCAATTTTCAAAATTTGAGTCTACATATTTTTTCAAACAGAAAGTATTTTAAAATGGGGAAATAAACCTTTTGAAAATCGCTGAATATTTGGCTGAGTTAGAGTTAGGCAAAGATAAGTAAATATGTAACTTTGATAGGAGCAACAGAACTGAACTTATGTATTTATTTATTATTAACTAACTAACTTTTTTTGGTTTATCAAAACTAAAATTATTTCAGTGTAGTTGAAAATGCATATTTATATATACGATTGTATTGTAGGAGGGTAAAAAATAAAAAAAAAACAAGAAGAAAATCTAAACAATTTCTGGAAAAGGATTTCATGGCATGTCATAGGTGTGGGTGTTGTTGTGGGTGTTTTAGAGATGAAGGATGGGAAGGGATGTGTTAGAGGGGAGTTTAGAAAAAAAACACACACACACATAAAAAAAAAAGATGAAAATGCCAGCTGGATGAATATTATGCACGTTCCCGTCATATGGTAATTGTTTTTCATCCCACTGAATCCAAAGAAATTTGCAACATATGCGGTTGCAGCTCTTTCATGCCCATTTTCCATGCACCGCACCTACAACATAATTACGAGAATTCCGAGACCGAGCCCAAGGTCTCTTTAGAGTTAGCGGAGAGGCGCCCTAAGTTAGGCTACATTTAAACTAAATTGACTTTGTCCAAGCAGGGAGAAAGGGAAATGTATGTATATTACACTGCATCAGTGTTGGTGTCAACCAAGCGCCGCTAATTTTACACTTTTTCCACTCGACGACCCATTAAATGGCAACATTTTTACTCTTCACTCCACCGAGTGGTTTACAATTTAATGTAAAAGTCGGGAATTTACCTTACTGCAAAATATATACATATATACACATTTACAAATGTATGTATGTATGTTGTATGTATATTTCATTCTCATATTTTTCAAACCGATCGGGTATGGGAGGAAAAAAGGATTCCTATTGCTATTGTTATATGGATGTACAGTAGGTCTTCCCTTTGATTGCAAATATTCATGGAATGCAACCCGCTGAGGTTGAGTGGGTCCCCTATATACATGTATCTGTGTTTTCTTTTTTTTCTCCATTTTTTGTTTTGGTGGCAATTGCTGGTTGGACTAGAAATTGGCATTGTGGGATTGGGGGATTGCGGGATTGAAGCATTGGCCACACACAGAGTTGAATATTGAATCGAAACTCAAATATTTGTTTGATTGGTTTAGTTGTTGCTGGGCAAATATGTATGCAAAGTCTGTTTGCTTCTATTGCTGCCAGAAATATGGAATATTTATCTAATGTGCATCAAAAGGAATGCACAAACATGAAACTGGTCAAGCCCTGAATTCTTATGGAGTCACAAAGAAATAGACAAAATTCTGTCTGTCTTTAATATGCTGAACTGAGCATTCAGAACGTTATCTATATAAGTATTTATAAATATATATGTATGTAAATACTTTATATATTTGGTTAGCCAAATCATACACAGATAAATGTATTTATAAGTTAGCCAGTTAGTTTTATTGGAATTCAAGTAACTTTAAATGTCATCTTTAAATTGTTTCGTTTTCTTCTTATATCCTTTGTCTTTAAAGTAAAATAATGCTACAGTTTATTTAGTTAAGAATCCTTTGTATATATACATATATGTAGGTACTTTTTTATGTTGAGATGCCATAGGTTCAGTCCTTGTGCACCTTTTTGAAAAATCTAATTCATTTACTTTTATAATTTGTGCAATAATTTTTGTTTAAGTAACAACCCCAAACAATCTCTGCACCTGCACACACACTCAGACACACCCTATACCCAAAACGACACTTAAATGAAGTACTACGCATGGGGACAAAGGGAACTTCCTGCATATTTACTACATACTTATATATATATATATATATATATATATATATATATATATATATCTTACATACATATAAGTAAAGTACTATATAAAATCAATATCACATCAATTGGCAGCATTTTTAAGGCTTCAACGCCCTCCGCTCAAAGTAAAACCTGTCATTTTTTCAATTAAATTATAAAAATGAAGCAAGCAAGTCGTCCCTGCCGACATTGAGTATACCTTGTACCAAGTAAAAGTACCCCATAAAGGCAAAAATAATCAAAATCGCTATCAATTTACAAAAAAAATTCTCTTAGCATGCACTGCTTGCCATGCAGCAACACTACACTGCTTGCCATGCAGCAACAGCGAACGCATGCTATCTCGCTCACACTTAACAGCCCTTTTTGCATGGGGCGTGTCAGTACAAAACGGAAATACGTATATCTCCGATATTTATTGTCCGATTTCGGTCAAATTCGGTCAGCTGGTGCATTTTGGCCATATTAATGTGCATGCCAAATAAGAATACGATATGTTTAATATTGCTCTAGTTATAGGTTTTTCCCAAATTGCGGGGGCGGAAGTGGGCGTGGCAAAAATTTGAAACAAACTTAACCTGTCTACACAACAGACGGATGTTGTCACCAAATTTGGTTGCTCTAGCTCTTATAGTCTCTGAGATCTAGGTGTTCATACGGACGGACGGACAGACGGACAGACGGACAGACGGACAGACGGACATGGCTCAATCGACTCGGCTATTGATACTGATCAAGAATATATATACTTTATGGGGTCGGAAAATTTTCCTTCTGCCTGTTACATACATTTTAGCGACTTTAATATACCCTTTTACCCTATGGGTACAGGGTATAATTACCAGCAGAAAACGGCCGACAGATACTACGACGACACTACGACAGGCCGACAGAAGGACAAAGGGACAGACCTACAGACATCGAAGACAACGACGACGACGTCGACGTCGTTGGCAACAACTTTAGCACGTGCTGTCAACGAGGGACAAACGGAAGGAAGGACCAGGCCAGTTGCCTTGTGCCTTGTGTCTTGTGTGCCTTCAGCCTGTTACCTTCACCTTGGCTGCAATTAATTCTGGTAACATAATCTTCACTTACAAGTTCATATGACACTAAATCAGTGCGAAGTCTGTGAAATGGGAATGGAAGTAGCAAAGACAGAAGAAGAAGGCATGCAAGGAGGAGAGGAGTACAAAGAGGAGAGAATGAATGTGAATTAAGAGGGGTAGGAGTAGGAGAAGGCAAAGAGAAGTAGGCAGAGGGAAAGTATACCTTGTTACCTGGCTTTTGTGCCCCAATTGGATTGCATATTAGAGCTGCTTTATATGTATGTATTTTGCTTTGTGTGTGTATGTGTGTGCGTTGTAGGCGTTACCGTGTAGATTTACAAGCCCCAATTATGGACACACACACACACACACACACACATGTATAATATACGGTCATGGGTTAGTCGAAATTTAACGCTTTCTGTTCCAAAAATAAATTTAATTAGTTCCATTTAAAGGCTCAGTCAAAACAACTGATTGTGTATGTGTGTGCTTGTGTGTGTGTGTGTGCTAGCGTGTGTATGAAATTCTTTCCGCATATTTGCACGCCAGCCGATAATTATCGCTTAAAATTCGGTCAGAGGTTGATCCAAGACTATAAGAGAGAGGAAGAGCTATCGAAATAAATCCCAAAGGCAAGATCACGTTCCATTCAATCTGCATGCGGTGCGATTGTTTGTGAAACCCTAAACACCTGATATCCCCAGTTACAGTCGCAAGGAACCGCATCAGATGAAAGAGAGAGAGAGAGAGAGTGAGTGAGAAAGAGTGGTAGTGGGAGAGAAAGATCGGAGCGCAGGTGGATGGCATTCTTAATCTCTTTGCATGACTTTGGGACACGCACCACAGGGTTGCAGGACATGATGAGCATCGGTTGACTGACTTTTAAATCAATTTAATTTAAAATTTTCTCACCTAAAATCAATGAAATTATATATACAGATAATAAAGTCTTTTTCCATGACCAAATTGGATTTTAAAAATTGATTTATCAAAAAGGAATTGAAATAATATTATATATACATATAAATTTTAAAAAATAATTGAAATAATATTATAAGAAATATTACAGAGAAATATTTTAGTTTTTGTTAAAAAGAAATCATAGAATCTTGATTGAGCTTGGGAATTGATTAAATATAAAAAAAAAAGAGTGCTTATTTATATTTTTAAATCTCAACACTTTGAAAATTATAAAAATAATAAATTTAAAAAAATGATTGCTGTTGTATAGAACAACAGTTTAAATAAAAAGTTTTTAAAAAGCCTCTAAAATATGAAAAATATAATATATAGTTGAGAATCCTTTTTTAAAATCCGCATTTTTTAACAAGCGAAAGTCTTCAATTATTTTGTGCATATAAAACTCTAATATTTAATTGAAAATGTTTTCATTTATTTAACGCACATAACTAAATTTCAAGAACTATAACTAACTAAATATTACTAGCGCTGGTACCAACATAATATTTAATACTTAAATTAAATATATTATATTAATTTCCAAAAAAAAAAATGGCGTAAACTATTATTTCTATGATTAATTGAGAAATTAATTAATATCGTTTATGTGAACTTTTATTTATTTCTTGAAACCGGAAATTAAATTGGATAATAAATCAATTTTTGTTATTAAATCATGTTGGGTAACCATATCAATTATATTAACAATAATTTCACTTTGAAATTGGTAATTGTTAATTGTTAAAGAGTAAATGAAAGTTCAACTGATTTATCCAACCCTATTTTCGGAGAGCATGGCCAATCTGAAATCTTTTTTTTTTTTTTGGGGGGTAAAACCATAAGAAAAATGCATTATACCCGCCTGCTGTGTGGATGCAACATTGTTGTTGTTTTTTTCCTTTTGTTTTGTTTTACAACTCTTTTTGAGGGAGTGGGTAATGGTGGGAGGGAGGAGGATGATGTTACTCATGGTCTGGGATGCTGGGCGTCATTCGCTTAACTTTTCGACATGTTTCACTTGTGATGAAGATTAAGTAGAAAATAATTACAAGTTTTGGGTTGGGGGAAGGAGTGGATGGTGGTTGGGGTGGGGAGGAGGGGGGGGTTATGTTTTTGGGTTGAGCATTGAGTGTTGTGATGGATGGGGCACGAGGGCAGGTGGGGTGTTCGAGACGGCGATCGCTTTGTGATTGGACCCGCGCGCGTGTAATTACATAAATGGCTATGTCAGTGCGGTGACAGGTCGGCGTCATCGAAACTGTCAGTGCAACTGACAGTCGCTCAAGTTAAAGTTGGATTTGGACTTGCAGTTGAATCTCTTCCTTTTTAGTTGGCTTAGTGTGCGTGCCTGTATGGTTATTATTATTGTTGTTGTTGTTGTTAGTGGTGTTGGTGGTGGTAGTGGTGTGTGTGTCAGGTCGATCATCAATCGTGCGAACTTTCCAAGCCAACAAATGGACCGCCCACTTTGGGGCAACCAAAAAAAAAACACGTTATTCGTGGATATCACTGCCACGTATAAAAGGCATAAAGCACCAGCTTTAACTCCAACTCCAATCCCAGTACCAGTACCAGAGCCACCATCAAGTCTTTAGTCTTTAACTCTACCTGTTCTCAGGCTGCACACATAAATTGCAAAAATAAAAGGGCCAAATCAGCGTGTAAGATACAACAACATCACCATCACAGGGCCAAGTTTAGAGATTCCACTGACTCACACACACACACACACACACACATCCCCCAACGAATGCCATAAATTTTAAAGTAATTTTCTCTCAGCCGCCAAATAATTTATGGGAAAATATTAAGCTGAACCAAATATTAACCCACATATAGATGAAGTCCAAAAAGAAAAAATTTCAACAAATCACTCATAGTCGAAAATAGAGTAATTCAATTAAATACCAGATCAAGTATATATATACATATATATGTGTGATCTATGAATTGCTATCTCATCAAATCTATTTAGATATTATACAGATATATAAACTGTGATCAGTCTACCGATCTTCGTATCAGTCTCAGTCTAAGAACTTTCGCACAGTAATTTGTTTTGGTATTTCAGTTGGTTGAATTATTGGCCAACCTCCAGTATACAGTTCTCCCCTTTCCACCAACCAGGTGGAGATCTGTATGTGTGTATGTGTGTTTGTGTGTGTGGAGCAGCAGGTCACGATTATCTGCATACGCAGAGAGCCCCGCCAATAATTTCAAAATTGGCTTACTTAAACGCTCTGGCCCCAGCTATATTGTATATATATCTACCAACAAACCTGGCCAAAACGGTATGTGGTGGTAAGTTGGGTGGGTGAGGGAGTGGGGGGCGTCTGTTCAGCATTGAACACAATGAGGGGGACGAGGATAATTTGAAAGTTATTTTCTGTTGTTGTTGCTGTGCGGAAAAAATATTGAGCCATATGCTGATCTGTAAAATCATAAATAAAAATATTTGCCTTGCCCCTCCCTTAACTCCATTCATTTTCCCAATTTTTTTTTTTGTTTTTTTTTTTTTTTGGTATTTTTGATAACTTTTATGTTATTAGGTGAGAGAGTTGGTTTCAGGCTAAAAAACAAAACAAAAAGAAAAAACTGCATCAACAGACGACTGCAAACTCCTCCTTTTTTGGCCAAGGATGTGGATGTGACTGCGGCTGCGACTGCGACTGAAACTGAGACTGAGATTCAGTATGTGGCTATGCTTGGGCAAGAGGATGCTTATGGCCCAAAGGCTTAATGCTTGATAAAGTCTTTTTATTTACAAGCTGATAATGATGGTGTAGGTGCAGTTCTTTTTGTTTTTCTTCTTTTTTATTTTTTTTTTGTAATTTATGACCAATTTTTGTTGACTGAGGAATGTAGGGAGCAAGTGAAAGAGAGAGATAGAACAAAGTGGAAGAGAATATTGGTTTTAACGGGTCAGTAAAGTAGGTTAGAGTCAGTGAGATCCTTTTTCTTATCATGGCAAAATATCAACTACTTAGATTATTTTATAATAGATAATTATTAAAATTATTGGAATTATTTTTTTAAGCTAAGAAGTATGAAAGGAAAAGGTTCAAAGAATTTGTAAAGGTACGCTATAAGATTGGGGCACAAGCAGAGAGAGAGAAAGATAGAGGTAGGGGCAGGGGTAGAGGCAGCAAGGTGTAGACCTATAAAATTGTCACAACAAAACGCTGAACTCATTTCTTGATATCGTTCGCTGTGGTCTGGCCGTTTTCATTTTTACGATGCGTTACCAAAACTACCTATAAAACATGCAACTTGATGGCATTTCAAAAAGGAGTGTTGTAGAGGGATGGGGAGGGGATAACAAACACAAATACAAAAAATGAAAAAAAAAACAGATGACTTGAGACACGAACTACTAATATAACAAGAATGCCTAAATGGTGATGAACATACATACATACATACATATGTATGTACATTTGTTTGTTTGTTTGTATGTATGTATATATATATATACTTATAGTTTTTAGACTCATGCGTTCGGATGAGGTATCTCAGTTTTAGTCAAAGTCTTTTGGGTTTAAGCCGATTATGTGCGCCACGACTTTGACTTTGAGTTTCGGTTTCGGTTTGGTCATATGTATGTATGTATGTATGCATGTATGTATATATGTATATAAAAAAATGTCACAAATACACTCACATTGCTGGACTCTAACAGGGACAGGCAGACATAAAGAAAGATCGGCCAGAAATTGTCTTAAGCATTAGGGCAAAAGAAGTTTATGTGAAGATAGAAAAGAAGAAGAAGGAGTAGGTGGAGGAATAGGAGGAGGCGGAGAAGGAGGAATCATGGTGTCGATGTCACTAGTTGTTGTTGTTGTTTTCTGTTACTGCTGATGATTGTCATTAACATCAAATTACCACAAGTCAAAGTCATGTTGACCAGAAAGAAAACACAAAAATAAAATTTAAAAAAAAACATACTCACACACACACACAAAATGTGAATATCAGACAGATAGTCGCTTATTGATTATTATGGATAAAGGTATGAAATGAAATGGAAACCACAACAAGAGACGCGACCAAGTAATAAACCACCATGTGGCATATCTCTCTGATTGCTTGATGTATAACAATATATAAACTGACACTTGTCTTCCAGCCATCACTTGGATGAGCAGAGAAATTAAAGGAGAAATATGTATAGAGAGAAAGCGTGACATATATTGTCAGGGGTAAAGGGGGGGAAGTCAATCAAAATAAATTTGTAAATATTGCAAGACCTTACTGAATTGAAAATTAAAGCATTTACATTTGGTAAAATGGAGTAGAAAATTTCAATTTTGAATTAATACTAGATTATTTTTATTAAACGGATTCAATTATAAATTGAATGTCCTTTTTGAACAAAATTGTAGTATCTCAGGTGATAACTAGTCAAATCAAGCCCATCTGTGGTTAACAAAAGTTCATGAAATTTTCCAAACACAAAAACAATTTTTTATGTGTTTATTTTTATATTTAAATTGATAATTTTTACTCATTTTTAAATAGACAAAATTAAACTTACAAGTTTTTAATCATTTTAAGAAACACTTAAAAATCAAATCAAATTTGTGAGTAAGGAAATAATTAACGTGAATGAATCAGGAAAAATGTGCTTGAATTTTCATTTCGTTTTTTTGAAGTTAAAGCTTTTACGAATGTTTCATGATCGTCGTAAGTTTTTCTAGTTATTAGTTGATATTCATATTAATATTCGAAATTTTTTAATAATCTCTAAAATCTCTTTGGGTAAAAAAGAGTACGAAAACTTAGCGAAACTGCCAACGCTTTTACTCTAAATTATGAATATGAATATGTAACTGTCAAATTATATTCAGCGATTTGTAAACTTTTATTGTTTATGCAAAATTTAGAATTTTTTGAGATTCTGTTTGAACAATTTTTGAGTGTTAAAGGCATTCAATTAATAACCAAAAGTTTAATTGTAATATTATCAATATTCAAAATTCCATTTACAATGATTTTTCTTTTTCATTTCAATTTTCTAATCTCTTCAAATTATTTAAAACTTTTAGTTTAAATTTAGTATGCTTGTTAGTATTTAAACAACTTGTTTGGTTATTGTTGTCCGATATTGAATATTTGTATTGGGACAAGATTCAAAGTGGATTCAAGTGGTGGTCGTAGGGCTGGGCTTATGCTCACTTAAACTCATTCATAAATCTTTTGGCAAAGGCATTGATGCTGCTGTCTCAGTGTGTGAGAATAATTATGAAATGAGAAGCAAAAATATATTTATTTACATATCCAAGTTATTATTCATTATGCTCTGAATGAGTTGGTGGTTGGTATATGGAATGGATGAGATGTTTTATTTTCTGGCATTTGTATTGCTCACAGTCAGAGTTCGTGTCGGGACCGGGTCTCGTTCAGCCCATCGTCTTTTTGTAGGTGATAAAAATTTGATAGTAATTTATTATGCGGAGAGGAGAAGGAGGTTTTATTTTTTTTTTTTTTTTGGGGGGCATGGTGCTTTGGGCATTGGGCACTGGTCATTGGGCTTGGTGGCGAATACGAAACGAAATCACAAAATGAAATCAATAAACCAGTCAATAAAAACAGAAACCGAAACAATTTTAAGATGCAAATTATGCAAATGAGAAGCGCACCGAAACCAAAATTCAAAAATCATCATTTTTCTTTCTCTTTCACAACGTTGTGTGGTGGTTCCCCCCCCCCCCCCCCCATCTGTTTATTTTTTTGATTTCGTTTTTGTTTCATTTTGAATTATTTTTCAGAGATTTTTACTCGACAATGTATTAAATAAGGCGCCACGTGGGCGTGATCCACAAAACTGATTTATATAGAATTATGTCAATTGTACTTACTTCGATTTCGATTTCGATTCCGATTTGTAGTTACCACCGAAGATGTCGACTGATTGGGCCGACAGAGACGCTTCCAAAATGACATATTTCTTGTTTCTGATCTCTTGACTATAGATTAGATTGTCGTCGGATTAGTCGCGTATTATGTGATTTAAATTAATGTTATGCGGGTGTTTCTGATTGCAAAATCTTGTGAATCGTTTGACACATCTCCGAATTAGTTAAACACCAAAAAGCTGTTTATAATAATTAGCATAATTTTCAAATTATTCAATGTTTCACTATGCTTCTTTCCTCTTGTATTTTATTTTTATTTTTTTTTTTTCTGTTGTTAAAGCCTCCGGGTGAGAACCACCTGCGCACGCGCCCTTCCTTTGAATGAGTGGAGGGTTTTTACAACGAGACCGTGGGTACATTAACCATCAAGCTAGCACGTGCCGGCTTTAAATGCAACTGCAACCGAGCAACCAATCAAAAAACCAACAAAAAAAAATATAAAAAAAAAAGTTAAAGAGAGGGACAGAGACAGTGGCAGAGGCAGAGAGAACTTAAGGGCCAAAAACGTGTGTGAGCCAAGCGAGTCACAAATGAAGACTGTGGCTAACCGGAGCGACAGTTGAGGAAAAGTTATGCTCAATATGGAACGATTAGCTCAGGTGTTTTATTTTTCTTTTCCCTGTTTGTCATCGTGTTCTTTTCCGATTTTTCTCAAGTTTTTAAACATTTATTTTCTTTTTTCTTTGGGTTTTTCATTCGTTTTGTGCTTTTATCAATGTCATTGGTGACAAGTGTATATATATATATATATATATATTTGTATGTCAGCAAAAAGTTACCGCAAAACGCTTGCGCTTTGTATGGAACTTCCGTTAAGAGGGTTTTACGCCCGTACACAACTCCACCGGCACCGGCACTTCTGCTCTTCACGACGGCTAATTAACGAATAAAAAGTCTGCTTTTTTTTTTTTATTTGTTGTTACGAAAATATCTGAGCATGGCTTAAACGCGGCTGCTTGACGGTATAGCTTAGCGTTGTTGCTTCAATAAAAAAAAAAGAAAAAACAAAATTAACAAACAAAAAGAAAAAAAAAATATAAATGAAAAAGAAAATATGTTACACCAACAGCAGCGGCAGTGGCGGCAGCGGCGGCTGCGACAGTAACAGCGCTGGCGCTGACGATGGCGTTGGCGGTACCAGCGCACATTGGGGCCAATGGAGGCATAAAACAGGTGTAAAAATCAAACAAAAAAAAAAAAATCAAAAGCCACAGCAACAATAACAACAACAGCAACATAAACAAGACAAGTTAAAAAGGGGAAACACTGAAACTGAATTGAAATAAAGAAGCGGGGAAATGAAACGGTCTTAAAAATAACCAAAAGACCCAAAAGACGATCGAAATGATGAGAAACAAAATATATATATGTATATATGTAGCCGTTAAGTTTTACGATGTTGAGGGTGTGGACAATTAGATGGTCGTAAAATGCCGGCAATTAAGGGTTAACGATTGCCAGCAAATCAATTTCAATCAATAGAGATCCATCTATCTCTCTCTTTTTAATTTTATTTGTTGTCTTTCAACGGCTTTAACTTAATAATTTTAACATTTGTGAATTTACAGCTAATCAAATAGCACTTTCTTAACTTGATCTTAACTTGAGGTAATCTGCTGCAATTTAAATTGCTTTAAGTCTTTTTTTAAAGATTTTTTTTTCATTTGAAAATTATTTCAATAAATTAAGGGTTATTTATTTTGTAGTTTTTTATTTTGGTTATTGGTAGACTCTATTTAAATTAATATATTTTACGATAATAAAACAATTGAAAAGTCTCGATCTTGGCTCTTGATTGAATCTTTTTGTTTTATTTTTAATATTTGCCAATTCTTCCTCAGTGTGTGTGTGTGTGTGCCAACAGCGCTGCCTCTGTCGCAGTTGACGTTGGCTTTGCGTTGGTGGCGGTTCAGTGAATTTGCCTGACTGCATACCGCTGTGGTTGTTGTTGCTGTTTCTTGGTTTTGGCCACCTACCCCTTCCTCCCCCTTTTTTTAAAAAAAAAAAAAAAAAAAATGTAACAAGAAGTGGACGCATTTTGGCTTGCTCGCTCGCTCGTGCAAAGTTCATAATGCACGCAAAGTGGCGACTTGAAGACAACAAGGAACTTCAGTTTTATTTTTTTTGGTTGCTACTTGTGATACCCTTCCCTTAAGAAAGAGATATGCTTACTTAATTAAGACATTTGGCGTGCCTGAAAAAAATAGAAACTTATTTTTAACTCTTAAATAAAGTCATGAACAGTTTAAAGGATTTAATTGATTTGTCTATATATCAGTTTAGTTTTCGATCTTTCAAATAATGATTTTTGTGTGTTAATTATTAGATATATTATTATAATTAAAAGAATATCTATCTGCATTATAGATCTTTAAAAAAGTATTGAAACAAATAATTTGAAGCATTTTTTTTTCGTTTTTCCCATTTAAACTTTGTCAAATCACTCAATCTATAAGATATATATTCCCTCTCTCTATATATTAAATAATTAATGAAAATCTATATAAAATTATACAATAAATATATGTATAAAAATAAATCAATAAATCTCTAAGATCCCTCTCTCTATATATGATCCCTTATATATATTAAAAATCACTCGAACAGAATATAAATAAATATAATAAAAATATATATAAAACCAACCACTCAATCTCTAAGATATATGACCTCTCCCCCTCTCTCTCTATATATATAATATACCTTATATATAATAAGTTTATAGTTAATCACTTTCCGATATTATATAGCTAAAGTTACATTAAAAGTTTCTCCTACAATTATACATTGACCAATCGATTGTCTACATAATATATATGTATAATACGTATATATATTATATTGCAATGTTGCAAATTCGATAAGGTATAAAGATTACGGTTTAGTTGTGTGTTAGCCTGGCCCAGTGGTGGTTTCCCCCTTTATGTTTTTTGTTGTTGTTTTTGTTTTTCTTTTTTTCTCTGTTTTAGCTGCACATTTACGAGTATTGCTTTACGCTTTGATGCGTTGAATGTTCCTGTCGTTGACCAAACAAAACTCATGCAATTCGCCTTTTTGGCCCGCATGCGGAAGACTTGTTCATCTTTTGCCTGTCTATTTGACATATTGCACTAGACTGACGCTCTGATCCGCTCTGCCTCGGTATGGGTATGGGCATGGTCCTCTGCCAGTTGTTCATTAAGCGAATCAGCGTAGCGAAGCATAAAGCAAATTAACATAAACAACTTCTTTTTCGACTTCTATTGCTTACCAGTTGCTTAGTAAGTTTTCGGTTTTTTTTTTTTTTTGTATTTTTTGTTTTTCCTTCTAGCCCATTGTCAGTCGTTGTGGCGGAATTAAAGACCCATTTCTATTGCCGGGGCCCCGGCAAATTGCTTTTTCGGTACGCGTCTAATTGGAATATAACAAAAAACCAAATTGTAAAACGAATCTTCCATCTTTTTCTGTTTCCTCCTCTTTACCATCTTGTGACAGGTCACAGCACTTGGCCCAAACCAATGGCAACACAATCAGAATATCAGAATACTACTAGTTTCTGGCAAACCTGCACCCATGTGAAACGCCATGGAACGAGAAAGACGTAACAAATGGCAGGCAAATTGATAAATCCATTAATCAATGAATGACAGAAAAGTATTCCATCTTTCTGACAGTGATAATCAGCTAATGCCAACTAGACTGCAAATGATTACCATTAGGACATCCTAAAAATCCATTTTCCAAGCCCATTGATATTAGCCAAATTAGTCGTTGGAGTGCTCTTTTTAAACTGATTTCAAAATTATTTAGAGCTATGGTATAAAAGTGGATTCATAATCGACATATATTTTTTGTTATTTGATAACGATTTTTATTCTATAATTCTAATTTAAACTTTTTCAATGGAATTGTATAAATTATTTCTTCTTAGAAATAACTTTTCCTTTTTTCTATATTATTTATTTTTTTTTTCTTTTTATATAAAGTTATTTCAAATTACTGAATGCAAAATATAACTCTCTTTATATAACTTTCTTTTGAGATACGAATTTTCCATTTTTATTGGAAATTGATAATGATTATTCTTTTTTTCTACATAAACTTTATAAATTATAAATTCTATATGAACTTTATAATATTTTAAAGCTTTCAAAGATTTCTGAATGCAAAAGTAAATTTTTATTTTAAGAATTCGAGTTTCGAGTTTAGTTTATCGATTTTAATTTCTGAGATTTACATTTATAAATTTAAGATTCCATAACGAAAAAAACAGTTTCCCAATCTTAGAACTGTCTGCAGAAAAATAATAATTAAAGTTTTTTTTTAAATTTTTCCAAAATATAAATTGTATAAGTGAAACGTAGTTTAAAAAACTTACCAAGTTTTATAAAAAAAAGATAACCAATTTTTATTTATTTATTAAATCATAATCTTATGAAATATTTAAAATTTCTTCTGCAATGTTTTTTTTTTTAAATGTTGAACCCTTATTATTTGGGACATAAAACGAATTCTACATAAATATAGTTCTTATGATATCTAATCAGTATCTGAACAGTTGGGGAAATATTATAGAAAAGTCAATATCTATGGCCTTGATTTATTTTTGTGATTAATCAAACAGATAGTTTCTTTATTTTGAAAGAGTATTTGTATAGTATGTATCATTATATTTGTATTTTCTCTTTTTTTATTTCGTTTTTTTGCTCTATCATTATAAATATTTATAATTATGCCAAATAACAGAAACAATGGAAATGCAATGCAATTCAGTTCAGTGGAGTTGGTTTTTTAGGTTTACTTTAGTTGGTTTGGTAACCCTTCGTTACCATGTTACCACATCCATAAACAACAATTCCCAGTTGAGTTCAGTTCAGTTCATAAATTAAATTGCATTCATTTCTCTGAAAGATGTCACGAATTTTGAATAAAGATTATCGTTCCGAGGATTTTGAGCAGCTTAGCCAGCTAATACGGAATCATCCATTAATGAAAACAATCCGACCGGATAGGGAACAACATTTGCAAATGCAAAAGCTACGCACTCCGGAATACCGCACAAAATGTGTAATGCGTGCCTCCTTGGATGACATAGCTCTGGGTGTAGGTGATGGCCATTTGCAAATGGAGGTCCATTCTTATGCTAATAGTTCCCATGATTATAGATCAATCTGTGTAAACTACAATTGGGGGATCAGGAGGAGAGACCGATGCCAGTGGATACGGCGGCTTTACCCCCCGTGGAAGTTCAACCAAAAAGGCGAACAAAATCGGCCAAAGAAGCGGCTAATATGCCCTTCATTAAGGTACTTTTGCGCATTGATAGACCAAAAGTTTTATTCGAGAGACGCAGTATGACCGCATTAGCGGACAGTGACGAAGGACGTTTGGTATTGGAGGATAATAAGCGTTATGAGGAGCTATTGGCCGGTATTGACAAGACGCGGCGTACAGTCGATGCGGATACCCAGACATTGACAGCTTTGAAGAAATCCCGTCTAGTGAACACTGAACGTTTGACCACCGAACAGGTTGGTTCTTATGTGTCTAACTTTGAGATGTTTGACACTTATCAGGATCTGGAGACATCCACAACCAGTGTACAAGTGGAGGGACAGCAAAAAATGGAAGTTACCACATATCGTGTGGGCGGTGTGGATCAATTTGTGGCCATCAATAGTTTGCCAAATTTTAAATTGGCCCTAATGCTGACCATGCGCATCCTGGCCAGTAATGTGTATGAGCCACAGCAACGGCGTTATCGCAATATGTCAATGCCGGATCCATTGGCCGAGGATGTTAAATTTAGATATCGATTGGGTCTTCTCTGGCGCTTGAATCCGCCCTCATCTGTGCCAAGTGTCCATCAAGCTGTAACCGATTTAAGTTTCTGTCCCAGCAATGGGGATATCTTGGCAGTGGCCTACGGCGTCTATAGCCATGCGAAGGTAAAGAGATTGCCGCGATTTGGTTATGTTTATGTGTGGAATATTAAGAATCCAGTGAATCCAGAACGCTGTTATGTGTATCAAGTGCCAGTGGTCACTGTACAATTCTCGCCGACCTGTCCCCAGCTCTTGGCCATTGGCCTTCATAATGGCAATATTGAAGTGCGTGATATATCTCGACCAGAATTGCCACCCTTGGCCAAATCAGAGAGAGGAACATCACCACATTTTGAGCCCGTTATGGCCATTAAATGGTTCCCTGGTAATCCAGAAGAAATAACACCATTTTTGGCCATATCCAGAACTGGTGCTGTCACCAAATATCGCCTTATCAATAGTCCATATCTGATTGGATTTGAACAGCAGCGCTTGCAACGAGCCGAAGGTGAACTGGAGGGCATATCCATTGAGAGATCACAACCAAGTGCCTCTCTACTGGCCAATCGTCATCCGCAATGCTTGGAATTGGTTTTGGATCCAATTCATGCGGATATCTATTATGTTCTGACCGATGAGGGTACCTTATACAAATGCTCCACCAATTATCCTCTACAGCATTTGGAGATACGTCAAGTTCATGAGGGTCCTGCTGTCTGTATGGAATTCTCACCATGGTCACCCAATTTGTATTTAACCTGTGGCAGTGATTGGTGCATTCGAATCTGGTTAGCAGGAATTTTGGTACCAATTATAACACTTCGTCATCATTTATCACCGGTTCATTGTGCACGCTGGAGTCGCACCCATTCCACAATTCTCGTTTCACTAAGTCGCCACACTCTGGACATTTGGGATCTAAGGAATAGTACACTGAAACCAGTTTCCTCTACATCAATCGATGCAAAAATTTCATATACAATCTTTCGGTGGGAATTGTAAAATTTTAAAACAAATTTCAAATTAATTAGTTTTTATTATCTTTACTCAAGATTTGCCCACTGCGGACGCTCCTTGGGTGTGGGCAATGAAGCTGGTAATCTTCTAATGCTTTCCTTTGAGGATATGCCTTTTTCACCGCATTTTCAATATAAACAACTTAAGCGAGCAATTTTCAAGGCTTTGGCCATGGAGCCAGAACTTAAGCAACAGGTTAAAAGTGTTGGCTATTTTGGTTATGCCAAACAGAAAGCAAAGCGAACAAAACGTTAAAGAAAGAGAAAAAAAAAAGAATTTCCAAATGTAAACTTTTAGATTCAAATGAAATAAATTCACTATTTTAACTAACAACTTTAATTTCACTCTTATCACAAAAGTCACCCACCTTTAAGTAGACCTTGTTAACTTGGCCCTATTTACGTTTGCCTTATCAAATGCATTGTAGTGACCCCCACCCCTGACAGAACCTTGGTTAAATAGATACCTATATCAAATCCAAAAACCAAGCCACCAAGTTCAGGCTTGTGGTTTTCACTGGCTTTGACGATGACAATTTTGCGCTTTTGTTTTACATTTTCCATTTGATTGTCAGTTGAAAGCGAAACGTTAACCATGCCTCATCGATTGCGTCTGCCTGCTCCACCCTCAATGAAATTGCAAGATTTGCGAACTCATTTGCGTCATCTGCCTGCGGCTTACTGTTCGGAACAATCGCCACTTAATCGGGAAAAGGATTTTCATTCCCAGTTGCGTTATCAATTGGAAATGCCAAGAAAACCAAAGCTAAGACCCTGTAAGGTCATTTTTGTGGGTGATTGTTCTGTGGGCAAGACGGCTATAGTTAATCGGTTAGTGATCGTTAAAAATAATTTCAATATGAATTTAAATTTCTATTTTACTTAGATTCTGCTATGATAAATTCCAATCAAACTACAAGGCCACAATTGGAGTGGATTTTGAGTTGGAAAACTTTAATATATTGGGTCACAATTTTAGTCTGGAAATGTAAGACAGTTTGAATTTTTATATTAAGATTCGATCATTCCAAGTGAATACTTCATTACACTTAGGTGGGATACAGCTGGCCAGGAGCGTTTCAAATGTATTGCGGGTGCTTATTATCGTAATGCCAATGGTAATTATATTCAATTTGGCATATAGAAAATCATTCAAAATGAATTATTATTATTTTTTTCTAGTCATTGTAGTGACCTATGATATGTCCAAACGCGATACACTTGACTCGGCCAAAAAATGGCTTTCTAGTGCTCTTAACTATAATACAAACCAAAAACCCTTAATATTTCTCGTGGGCACAAAATCTGATCTTTTGGTAAGCCACTTGAAGAATTCCAGATCTCCCAAATTCCAATTTATTGTTCCTTATATAATTTGTCAGACCAAAGAAGAATTCATGCGTATGGAACGTTTGGCAGTTACGGCGGCTAACGATCTTCAAGCGGAATATTGGTCTTTATCGGCCCGATCTGGTTTTAAAGTCACAGAATTCTTTCAACGTCTGGCGGGCTTGGCTTTTGAAACAGCCGTCCGTCAACATTTGGAGTCTATTAAGAACTCATCGCAGATGGAGGAATTGGCGGCGCAGCAAACATTTGAGAAATCGCAAACATTTGGTAATAAATTGGTTTGCACAGCTTTAAAAATTAGAATTAATCAGTATAAGAAACGATTATTTTTCAGATTTACGCAGTTATTTTAAAAATCGCTTATATAAGCAAAAAGGGGGCTGCGCTTGCTAAAAATTTTTTTTACAAAATTTAGTTTTAAATTTGAATTTAAATAAACGGTTACAACTTACTTTACGTTTGGCATATTATTCTGTTACGTTTTCTGTTAACGTCTCGGTGCTGTTAAGCGCGCACTAAAAGTGCTGTACAACGCAAAGCGTTGCCACTTTTCGATAACATCTGGCTACTCTACTGTCAACTAAGACTTCCGCCTTTTGACAACTGCCCAATATTTTTCCTTTTCATTTCTTTTTCTCGTAGAAATGCCAGCTAAAAAGCCAGCCGAAAAATCCGGTGAGATAATTTAATAGTAATTTTGACAAAAAAAGTGTGAATTCAATACCAAATGAAAGATTAAAACTAGTGCTGTGCATGGATAATAAAAGAAATGTATTAAATCATGAATTAATCTGCGAAATACTATAAAATATTTCGGCATGTTTGGCCACGTGCGAAACAGATACCTTTTTGTGTAGTGCTAACATTGGCGAAATTCAGAGACCTTATAAACGATATTTTAATACAATTTTTAAACCAAATGTGATAATTTGTTAGGCCTATGAACTTGATACAGCATTGCTGATGAGGAAATCAACTCTAACCTAACTTTTATTTGTTGCCATCTCTTATTCGCTATATTCCATACTGTTTACTAATGTATGTATGTATGTGTTCTATTTACAGCCAAGTCCGGCGATAAGAAGCCAGAGCAGAAGAAACCTGCCGCAGCTCCTGCTGCTGGCAAGAAGGATGCTCCAGCTACTTCCAAGACCGCTGCCGCCGCTGCACCCAAAAAGGCTGCTGCACCAGCTGCCAAGAAGCCAGCTACTGCTCCTGCTGTCAAGAAGCCCGCAGCCGCCAAGAAGCCAGTGTCCAAGACCATTAAGGTTACCAAGCCCAAGGCTAAGGACCTGAAGAAGAAGATTGCCCTTGGCAAGAAACCCAAATCGGTGCTTGCCAAGCTTTCGGCCAAGGCTCGCGCTGCCGCCAAGGGCAAGAAGCCCGTTGGCAAGCCCGGTGCCAAGCCCACCAAGGGAACTGCTAAGGCTAAGGCTATTGCCTTGTTGAACGCCAAGAAGGTTCAGACCAAGGTAAGCAGCACAACTGCCAATACAGTCTTGTTGTTCTTTAATTATGGTTTCTTTTCCTTCCCATTTTTTTTTCATTATCTCGTGCAGATTATCAAGGGAGCATTCGGTACCCGTACCCGCAAAGTGCGTACCAATGTGCACTTCCGTCGTCCCACGACTTTGAAGCTGCCCCGCCATCCTAAATACCCAAGGAAGTCGGTGCCAACCAGAAACCGCATGGATGCTTACAATATCATCAAGTATCCACTCACCACGGAAGCAGCCATGAAGAAGATCGAAGACAACAACACCCTGGTCTTCCTTACACACCTGCGCGCCAACAAGAACCACGTGCGTGCCGCAGTCCGCAAGCTCTACGACATCAAGGTGGCCAAGGTTAACATTCTGATCCGGCCCGATGGTCAGAAGAAGGCTTATGTGCGCCTGGCGCGTGACTATGATGCTCTGGATATTGCCAACAAGATCGGCATCATATAAACAGCTGCTGCAGGCAGAAAAGAAGCGTTTTACATTTTCTACATAGAGTTAAAACTAAGCTGACATGATTAGAGCGAGGATGAACGTTTCAAAATGTTGTCTGGGTATAATAAACATAACAAAAAACATTAAAAAAAAAAATAAAAAACACAAGCAAGTGCTAGGGAAGGGGGGATAAAATGCATATATATTTTACTTTTCATTTCAGAACTTTTATTTCAGAAAAAGAAACTATGGAATTTTGTTTAGGGTAAGTTTTATTTGAAAATACAAATATCAGTTACTAAAAACTATTTTATTTCTAATTTATAGATGAACACAAAAAGGAGAAGGAATCTGCAATACGAAAGGTAATTATTAATTTTGTACACATTATAGAATAAGTTTAGCAAGTAAATTGATGATAATTTTTGTAGGAATCTCATTGAGCTTCAGTCATGCGTTGCTTTGAAATTAACTTATTTCTGAATACTACTAAAACTAAATGTAACTGTGGAAACTGTTAAGAAACATTAACTAATCATTGCATTTTTCGACATTTCAGGTGCTCAAAAAAAAGAAATGGATCGGTTTTCCCTTAAAGGTAATATATATTTCCTTATAACTTATACTTACTTTTGATACCTCGTGCAGGAATTCCACATCCTTGGTTTATTTAATTTCACACTGATTTATCATATGTATAAATTAACTAAATACGAGCTGTAAAAATGTCTTTCATGATGATATATCGAGTAGGAATCTCATTGAGCTTCAGTCATGCGTTGCTTTGAAATAATTTTCTCTCACTGAAAATTGATTTATCAGTTTTAATTTATGTGGTTTAAACTTTATAACTAATCAATTGTTGCCTATTTTATTTTTTTTTTCAACTTTTAGATGACTGTCGTAATGGAATAACAATTTTTTTGAAAAATATATCATTTTTCATGGCAACTCTTGATCAGGGTGTTTATACTCTATATCGATTTCCACAAGATTTTTAATTTATTCTTACCACAAATAAAATAAATTTTGAAAATTATATATAAAACAATTGTATTTTATCTTGTTGTGTTGTATGGTAGTATTGATTTGTGTTTGTATAGAATGTCAAATAGAGACCGGCTATATTCCGTAATTAAACCACCAAGAAGACATTTTTCCAACATAGATATTGAAAAACTAAAATTAGACACGATTTAACCGCCAATTTCTAATTCACTCCCTTTCTCTTTCATGATTGCTGTAAGCCGTCTCACTCATTTTCATTTATCCTCTGGCGCTCCTGGTAGCTAATCTGCCGTTCATAGGTGTTTGGTCAGAGACGTTTCACGGACTGAAATGGATCCAAATTATACTTATTGGATAAATGTAGCTTAAAGAATGCGTAAGTCTTCTTAAAAGTGTTTTCGGAGATTAGCATCGTCTCCAAAATTAAGGTGTTCAAACAGACAGAGATGGCTATATAAGAATTGCTATTGCTGCTGCTGTCGAGGAACATATAATTTATGTGTTATCTTTAATAAGTTCTTTATCTGAATATTTGGAAATTTATTAACTATATAGCACAACCAATCTCTTAATATCTACGAAATTGTTTTCTAAACTTATCATAATGATAATCGTCTGTGGCCCGCTTGACACCATTTGGATTCGTTTGATGGTGGGCCGATTTGTTGCCATCCTTTTCTTCCCGTTTTCGTCTACGCTGCTCATTGTTATCCTCAATGTTAACTGGAATTGATGAAGAATTCGTTAAACATTTAATATACATAAATAGTTTTATCTTCATACTTACATCGATTGTGTTGCATAAAGTTCACTGCCATATTTGTGGGTACAAATTGAGATGGCCCATCCTTCTTGTTTTTTGCATCTTGCAGTAGTTTTTGTTTGGCGTCCTCAGTTGCCTCAATATTACGTATCTTGGCCTGTATACCGAGATCCACTTCAGGAATGCCGTTTAACATTTGATTGGACAACATTTCCTCTGACCTATGAGACGAAGACTGTCGCAAATGATCGGGCAATGCATAAAGGGCAGCATCTTCAGGTGTCAGATATTTGTGAGCATCGCTGTCATCATTATCGCCGGCTCCATCTGCATCTGCGCCGCCACCTTTACGCTTTTGCAGCTCCTGTTCAATGTATTTCATCATCTCCTCATCTTCGTCACGTTTGTTAGTCTCAGCAGAAAATTGTGTGCCTATGCCTACATCGTAGGCATCATCGGCTTCCTTCATTTTGCCCGATTTCAGAGTTTGCATATTGACCAGGCCGCCGGATTTCACATTAAACGGATCTTTAATAGCCAACTCCTCCTCAGGTGCAACTTTCTTGCCCAGAGCCAAACCCACAAGACTGACACCATTGGGACGCTGTCTGAGTCGCTGCCGTTCCTTTATTTCGTCTAGTGTTAACCTAGATAAGAGTTTAGTAAGTCAGCTTATTCAATAAATATTAATTTTGTTGCATTTTTCACTCACTGTTCCTCTTTGTCGTCATCGTCAGAATTCCTGCGCTGTCTTAGATTTTTACGTGATGACTTTTTAAAAACTACCTTAACACTGTTACCCTTAGTTTCTTCTGTATCGCTCATTGTTTAAATCTATGACAACAAAACTCTATTTTGTTATTTGTATTTTCGTTTGTTTACGTTTTGCTCAGCGTGTTGTTGAGCTAGAGATGAGCGCATGATTAATCAAATCACATTCGCATTAGTCATTGCAAGCAATATATCTTACAAATAATTTAATGCCTTATATACTGAAGTCTTGCAAAAACGTGACAGGGCTATTAGCGAATAGCCCCCATCAAATAATTAATTGCCTTTACTTCAAACTATTATCTGTTGTTTTTGCCAAAAATTACCACAAACAAAGTTGTGGCGTTTATCTCTTCACAGTCACAGTTAGTCATTTTCGATAAATCTTTAAATATTTAGGTGTTATCGACCGCGCTTATGGTCACACTTAGCGTGTGGTTTTTTGCAAAAGTTTCCGCTTCGATTAAAAAGAGTTTAAAATAGTCAATAAATGACGAAGTAACAACTCCATTTGCTTACCAGACAAAGAAGAAGTAACTAAAAGGTTTGTGGATCTGTTTAAGTCGTTTTCGCCTCGACTGGCTGCTCAGCATTGCAATTGAAATCGATTTTTGGGTTGCCTTTGCCACTTTTAGCAACCTTGGCTTGGAGTTGGTTACTGATCTTCCCTTCGACCAAAAGCATTGGTATACGTTTGCCGACGTTGAGATTGGAACCGAGATCATAAAAGTGGCTTACTAAGCAGAAGCCTATTATGTACAACGGCATTGGACTGACCACGCCTCGTGGCTCTGGCACCAACGGCCATGTGCAGCGGAATTGGGCGTTTGTGCGGCCGGGCAAAAAGGACAAGGATTATCGAGCCGAGACTGACACCAAAAAGCTAGATGCCCAACTCAATCGTCCGCCCAACAAGGATATTCTCGATCACGATCGCAAACGTAAGATCGAGGTGAAGTGTATCGAATTCGAGGAAATACTTGAGAAACAAGGGTAAGAATCTATATGATATGGCAAATAAACCAAACAAACCGAGTGACCGTGTAATGCAATCGGCTAGTTATATAAGTCTGCAGCAAAGCTGCTGCAAGTGACCAACGTGCTGCTGTTTATATTTACATTTGGCGCCTGGTAGCAGCCGCGCTCTACTCTTTACCGATGGGTGTTATGCCTCTCCGAGTCAAACGGAAAACAGAGAGCGTACGCACACGCGCCGAAATAAGCAACCACCAACCCCGAAAGTGTAAAACCACCCGCCTACCCCCAACCCCCAACCTTACCAATGCGTTATAACATATGAGCCGAACTGAGGCGCTCGCTCTTCCGGTGACCAAGACCAAAACCAGGCCTGTGTGCTCTAGTCCCTGGGCCGTGGCCTGGTGGTGAAAAAAATAAAAAACTGCATTTCAGTTGTAGAGATTATTTCAATAGAATCATATCCGCGTGTCAGGCTTAGGCGGATAGTTGTCAAGCCAAAAAAAAGTTAAAGAGCCCATCACTCGAATAATTGTAGTTAAAAAATCATTTGTGTTAATTGATACAAGTGATGTCAATATATTGATTTTATTCAATTTAATTACTTTACAAGGTATTTTTAAGTACCTTCAATTCAATATATAATTCGTCATTAATTCAACGTTTCGTTTGTGTATTCTGTTTAATTAGACGTACGCCAGAGGAGATTAAATCGCACGTGGACTTGTATCGTCAGAAATTAATGGGCCAAGGCAAAACAGATTTGGCCAAAGATGAATTTGGACGTGTAGCGTGAGTAGTATACATAAATATATTTAACTAAGCCTGTTCCCCCTCTCCTTAAACAACAGGCAATTGACTTGTATAAGTTTAAACAAATGAACGATTCATTTGAGAAATCAATAAAATGGTTAAACAAAAATCTCGGCCAGCTGTAGTCAAAGTTAGCGCACTTTGCTCCAGTTGCCGGCTGCGCACAGCATGCTCTACAAATACCACTTACAACACCCACCACCCCGTAACCACCACTAATAGCAGCAGCCTCAGCTCCCACCAACATCTCCTTTATCATAAAATATCATCATGGGCCAATCACGAGAGACGATGTTATACACAAAAATAAAAAAAATCCAAAAAAAAAAAAGCTACTGCTGCTGCAAAGATTTTCTCAGTTGCTTCAAGTCAGTCAAATCAGTCAGTTAGTAGTCAGTCATCACCATGTCAGTCTTCCATAGGTTTTTCTTTTTATTTTTCCTTTCTGGATAACGCGCTTGCACTCAACAATCTAACGGAATATGTAATAATTTATTAATAAACTAAAGAAGGCCAATGCGGTAAACGATAAATGTGTGTCCTTGGCAACGGACGAAGTACCAGGAGAAGACTAGGACACACGGGAGTGAGGCGTACACTCCCACTACTTTTTCCCCGACCAAACAGTCTCTCACATATGCATGCATAGGTGTGTGTGTGTATGTGTGTGTTTGACTCTGTGGGAAAAATCAATAAATGACATATTAACGTTAACCGCCGCCACCAATAAACAATAAAATGAAACAGAAGTTCTTAACAATCGGATAATGCAATTGAAATTGGAGCAATGTAGAGGCAGCCATTCAAGTGTCCAATGGCATATGAATAAAATGAAATACTAAAAATGCAGCAATCCAAAGGCGTTTGTCCAATGGTGGTGGCTATGTCAGCGTTAGTGGCTACCACCCCTAAGAAGGCCTCAATTCAACTGCGCTCTATCTAACGAAAGAAACCCCTTGCCCTCGATGTTGCTGTTGTTAATATCGAATGCCAATCCTCTGAAGAGCCATGGATTAAAAGTCGATTTGAATGGTAGTCTTCGTCGTTGCTGTTGTTGTTGTTACCTGCAGTTCTGTCAAGGAGGAAATGAAATCAACTCAACGTGTGGATAAATGAATGATGATAAACGATATAAAAAGGAGAAACGTGAGGGTAATGTGAGACGACGAAAATAAACTGCATAAAGCAACAAATCACTAAATAAGTCTTCCAAAACTTAGCTTGTAATTAATTAGTTTTAGTTGCGAAATGGAGTTAAACGCAAGTGTACACGGAAACGGAGTAATAATTTGTATTAAACATTAATATATAATAATAAATATATCCAATGTCTTCCATATCGACTATGGATTAAATAAACATATAAATTATATGTTAAAATATAAAAATGTAACTGAAAAGTGAAGTTAATTTAATGTTAATCCAACGTCTTCCAAACAAGAGTCATACAAAATATATGAAATGTTTTTGCAAAAATCAATATAAATATATACATATATATTTTTTATAATTAAATGATATATACAAATATTAGATTCCCATGTCTTCCATAAGAAAAGAATCTATATTAAAGTTTATACATATATAAAAACTAAAGAGCGACATTTATAAATTTATATATAGAAAACACAAAAAAAAAAAAAATCAATCCACAGTCTTCCTTAACAAAAAAGTGGAAATTATTATATTAACTTTAATTGTTTATAATAAAATTTATAATATTATAATTATATATTATAATATTGCTCATCGAATATATATAAAAGATAATTATTCATGGTCTTCCTTCGAAAAATTTGTAAACCAAAAAGAATATTTACAAAGAATTAACTTAAATTAACTTAGAATATAGTTACTAATAATATATATATATATATATATACAAAACAAAAAAAATGTTATCTTCGGAAATTTACACCAATACAACCACATCAAGTGCGGCAACGGCTACGGTGGGTTTCAATACCTCGGCCACAGCGACAGCAGCGGCAACAACAACAACAACAATGGCAGCAGCAGCAACAACAACATTGCAAGTGGTGAAGCCAAGGAAACGACGCAAACGACGAAAACGCGCAGGACATCAAGGAAATGTCGGTCTCACTAACACCAATGCTACCAACATGTGCAACAGCAGCACCAGCAACAACAACAATAACACATCTACCACCACCATTTCCATGAGCCCCACATCAACTGTCGTTTCCAGTGGCCTGAAGGGGACAAATGTTACGGGAAGGAAATGTAAGGCGCAATACTTTCAACACGATAATCGTGAATATATAACAAAATATGAAAGTTTTCACTTTACCGCACAAACATCGGCAGCTGCTTTGAACTATGCAGCAGTGGCAAAGAAGTTCAAGCCGCTGCGACCGGCGTTGGCTACCGGCGCTAACAAAATCAGGAGAACAGGATTGCCAAGAAAGATGCTCGGTGAATGCGCTTGCGTCTGTCAAATGGGTAACGTCGGTAGTGTTGCTGCTGCTGCTGCTGGTGGTGGCGGTGGTGGTGGTAATGTTGTCAACATAAAACAATGCCCCCAGGAAGCACAACGAATAATAACAGCGGCAGCAACAACAGCTGATGTCAGCCAACGGGAGTTAATATCCTCAAATTCATTATTGAGTAGCGAATCCAAAATCCATATCGATGGTAAAATATTACTCGAACTTCTGAAGCAATCATCAAATACATTGTTAGAGACGTTGCTTGGTGCTGGCAGGTAAAAAGAGTTCAGTTAATAATATAGACTCTTACAACACATACTTACAGAAAGAATAGTTTTCAGTTTACAGCCCAGATTATATAGTAATCTTACATTACTTTGAGTCATGTGTCAAACAAATTAACTTTAAAGTTCTTTCTATAAATAAGTCTTATTAAATTTTTGTTTGATCTCAGTTGCCTGTAAAATTGCTGCTGACAGATAGAAATATTACTTAAGACTGAATGAATTTGTTTTAACTCATTAAGTCAAATTGTGCCGAACAGAGCTGAACAGAGCTGAACAGTTTGTGATCCGCAAATCAATATAAAATTTATTAATATATTGAGAAAAAATTGTTAATTTGTATATTTTCGATTTGTTGTACAGCGTACGCGAAACTCATCAAATAGCCGCGGCACAGCAACAAAAGAACGCCAAATTGCGTGAGGCCTTTAATATTTCGGAATATTTTGTTGAGGGCAGCAGTTTTGATAGTGATCGCAAGGCGAAGGAGGAATTGGTCAAGAGTCTGGCTTTACAAAAGGAACTGGACGCCCAGCGTGAGAGCCTGGCAGCGGCTGCAGCTGCTGCAGGCAAAGACAAGGAGACGGGCAAGCGATACGCCTTGGTGCGTACACCCTCTCGTGATCGAGAGGGTGGCGATGCCGGCAAGGATGCTGTTGGGGCCAACAGTGCTGATGAGCGTGAACATGTGTCGAAATCGGAGAAAAAGAAGAAAAAGAAGCGTACTCGCGATAGGTAAATAATTTATATATAAACTAATTAATATATTAACACTAACATCATTTACCTTTCTCTCCATAGTTCGGCCAGTCCTGAACGCAAAAAGGACAAGAAGAAAAAGTCCAAGAAGCACAAGAAGGAAAGGTAAGCAATAACATCAAATAGAAATAAAAAAAGAAACTTTTT
This sequence comes from Drosophila emarginata, assembly GCA_037075365.1. Classification (NCBI taxonomy): domain Eukaryota; kingdom Metazoa; phylum Arthropoda; class Insecta; order Diptera; family Drosophilidae; genus Drosophila; species Drosophila emarginata. The sequence continues at coordinate 1,094,816 of JBAMCD010000014.1, read as the reverse complement.
TTTTTATAATGAACAATCGTAGATCTGTGTTAGTTACTTTCATTGCTCTTTGTTTTTTTTTTTTTGTTTTTTAGTTGAATTTAGTTTGAAATGATTTTCTTTAGTTTCTTATCGTTATTCATGTAGACAATGAAATAATGAAAAACCAAACCAAAAATTTTAAAAAAAAAAATGAAACAATTTTTTTAACTGAAACCAAACAACAACAATGGCTTAATACATTTTATGTTTTTCTTCGTCTCTACTCTCCCTCTTTTACATTGCATTTAAAACCACTAAAGGGACTCATATGAGAAAGAAAGTAAAAATAAAAAGAAGCGAAAAGTTATGTACAAATGAAATTACACTTAGTTTTTAACTGAAAAAAAAAAACAACAAATTTATAAACGAATAACTAAAACCAAAAAAAAAAAAAAAACCAACAAAAACAAAAAAATATCTAAAAAAAATTATAATTATCAAAAAAAAAAATGTTTCAAATGCGTTTCTATTTAGACGGAAAATTTTTACAATATTTGCCAAGCGAATTTGAATTGAAACACTTATGTCTGTGTGTGTGTGTGTGTGTGTGTGTGTGTGTGTAAAGAGAGGAGTTAGATATATCTATAACAGATTGATAAGGAATCTATATGCACACACAGCTAAACCTACGCACACACACACCTACATAGGCGTCACTAATATCACTCATATATTGTTTTTGTCCATATCCCTAAAACAAAAATAAAAAAATCACCTATGCCCAGCGGTAAGTAATAATTCGATACCAAACAAAAAAGATTAATTAATTAAAAATAAAAACTTTAGTTGCAAAATTGTTTGGCAAATACGAATCTTAGTTAACAAACACTACTTATAAAAGTTTAAGCGGTCTCTCTTTACCCATCTCTCCTCTCTCTTTCTCTGTTAAGGACTCTCGACTGTTTTTTCGCAAGAATTAAACGCAAATTACTTTCTCATCTTTCTTTCTATTATTAATTATTACCTTCTATTAATGTTAAGACAATGCAATTTTGAGCAGTTTTCAATGAAGGTAAAGCACTTAATCACAAGTTAAACCTATTCTAAGTTCTAAGTTGTTGCTGCTAATCAATCTTTGTACTTGGAGCTGCCGTCGTTGTCTTTGTCTTTGTATGCAAAGTATTAAAAACGAACGCCTATTGTCTAATTGTTTTTGTCGTGTAACACACAACTTATTGAACAGACACCTCCACACACACACACTTAAATACTTACACACTTATACAAATATACACACACAAATACACAAAATATAAAGCATATAATGCATATGTATTATTTAATATATATATACTTAACTGATCCATAATTTCTCTCTCTCTGATAAACTCTATTTGCAGTAAGTCGAAAAAGAAGAAATCTCGCAAACGGAAGCACAGTGTCAGCTGCAGCGGTGGCGATAGTGACAAGGATACCGACGATGATGGTGGCACCAGCGAGGATGAGCGCGATATGAGGAGCGCTCGCAAAAAATCTAAGAAGGATAAGGTATGCAAATACCGTCACAACAATTCAAAGGGAGAAGACGGGGGAGAAGAATTGTTAAAGAGAGAATGTTAATTCATAGACGAGACCACCAATAGAACTTCCTCCTCCCATCTATAATACGAGACGTGTGTGTGTGTGTGTGTGTGTGGTGTGGTGTGGTGTGGTGTGGCGTGGCGTGAGGTCCGGCGCGGTACTGTGCATGGACGAGAAATAATACCTATGTTATGTATATATAAAATATACCAACTACAACCACTCATGTCTCAATCTCTCTCTTACTCTCTCTCTCACTCTCTCTCTCTCTCTCTCTCTTGTACTCTTTCTATAATGAACTGTTTCTTTAACTATTTCTCATACATACTAATTATATATTGTACGTCTCAATCTAAAATCCTTAATGGAAGTACTGCCTTTAAATATAACATACATATATATTGTATATGTATATAAACGCATTAATATATATTAATATATATATGCAATATATATGTATGTTTATAACCTGTATCTGATGATATCTGTCGTTTGACCTTTCGTTTTGTTGTTTCAATTGTTCACCAAATATTAAACATACGCCATTTCTTCTCTTGCTTATTTACTTCTTTTTCCACAAAAAACAAAAAAAAACCGAAACAAAACAACAAACCAAAACTAATATGAAACATTCAAATAATAACAAAACTAATTATAACCAAGTACTGATCTATATACTATATATATATAAATCCTGCATAAAAACGCATTCTCTATACCATAATATAACTATAATCAACTTATACTAAAATCTAATTAGTAAATTGAACAAGATATACCGAACAAAAAAAAGAAAGAAAAGAAATCCACAAAAATACCAAAACAAAAAAAAAATCACCCACAAATCGTGTAAAAAGGTAAAAAAGGCTTCGAACGCATTCACAATCTAGTATAAAAACCCTTTTAATTTTATCTTAACTTAACTGTTGATTATTCAGTTTTCCTCTATCCCATTTGTTCTTATATAGTTGCCTAGTCGAAATCATTATCAGAGAGCGAGCGAGGCTATCCACTAGGAGTATATATTAATATGCGTATATGCATATATATACGAATGTAATACTTTTATTTAATATTTTATTTTCAACCAAAACTATAAAAATTTTTAAAATGCTGTGCATGGCCTCTCTCCTCTCGATTATGTTTTCTCCCTTCTCTTTTTCTGTATCTTTGATTTATTTTGAATCTTATTCGTATAAATTTTTTGAGTTAATACGTAGTTTGATTTCCAAAACCAAACCAAATCAAATCAATTTAAGTAATTTCAAGAAACGAAAAAGAAAATTTATATTTTGTTTATAAAAACCCTTGGCGCTTCATTGATATAGGATAGCTTTCAATGGCTCTCTTGTAGTTTTGTAAGTACTTTCATTTGTCTGTTTTCTTTAAAAAATATACAACAACAACAACAAAAAACAATCACAATTAAACCAATTAACAAACTAATTTCTCAACCCAACTGTGAAGTGATAAATGAGTAAATATATTTTATAAAATTTCCAAAAATCGAAGACGAAAAAAAAAGAAAAGAATTCAAAAAAAGAAAAAGCACAACCAAGAAACCGAAAAGAACAAAAAAAGAGGAGCAAAGTTTTCAGCAGCACCAGCAAACAAAAAAAAAAAAAATTCCAATGCTACCAAAACCGAAACTTCATCAATTAATCATGTCATAATGAACGAAAAGAAATAAGTTTTTATTATATTTACATATATATATTTCAACTATATATATATTGCTAAAAGTTAGACTCTTAGCAACTTTGTCGATTTACCATGTGGATTTAACTAATCAATCGGAATCTTCTATTATGCAGAAAAAGCGCGATAAGAAGCTGAAAAAGAAGAATCGCACACGTGCCAGTTCAACAGATTCGGAACGCTCCAAGTAAGTTTATCTAATTTGAAATGAAATCAATTAAGATTAATTGAAAAATATATTTCCATATTACAGTTCCCCAGCAAGGAAGGAGAAAAAATCAGGCAAATCTCGCAGCATAGTGGAAACTGATAATAAAGCCGATGAAAATGGTACGCCGCGCGAAAATCCTTTCCGTAATCGTTCAGCTGAGCGACGAAAGGACAGAAAACAGGGACGCAATGACTCATCGACGGAAAGTCGTGAGGACAAGCAGCAACGACGTCGTCGTGATAGTCGCAGTCGGAGTCGACGTCCCAAGTCGGTTGCACGAACACCACCGCGACGAGAAGCCCAAAAGCAGCGCGAACGCTCAAAGGAACCCCAAAAATCAAGGGAAAGACAACGATCGACAGAAAGACAACGCTCTAAGGAGAGGCAACGTTCAAAAGAAAGACAAAAGTCCAGAGATAGACACCGTTCAAAGGAACGTCAGAGATCTAAGGAGAGACAGAGATCAGCAGAGAAGTTGCGATCGACTAACAAGGAACGAGAGAAATCCAAAGAGCACCAACGATCAAGAGAAAGAAAACGATCTGTCGATAAGCCGCGCTCGAAAGATCGGCAACGTTCTAAAGAACGGCAACATTCTAGGGAAAAGCAACGTTCAAAAGAACGCCGGCGTTCCAAAGATCGTCAGCGATCGGTTGAACGACAGCGCTCGAAAGATCGCCAGCGATCGAAAGATCGTCAACGATCAAAGGAACGTCCGTCGTCACGTTCAGCAGCCTCCAAGGAAAGCAATCAGAGGCGTGAGCGTAGCAAGGATCGCAATCGCACCGAACGTCGTTCGGCCTCGAGACGTCAAAGATCGCCATCAACTTCAAGTAAGAAACGCAACGATGATCGCAAATCTACTCGCGCTACTCCTTCACCTAATCGTTCACGTAAACAAAAATCCCGCTCCCCTGTGGGCGTTAGCAAAAAACGCAGCCGTTCTCCTGAGGTAGTGGCAACTAAGAAAACTACCACGGCTCCAGCTTTCAATCCCTTCAAAGCAGCTGAAGACACTGTTAACGATATCTTGGGCACCAAATCGGTGTTGGTGGCTCTAGAGCAGACTAAACGCAAACGGGCTGCATCTAGTTCCAGTTCAGAATCGGACAGCTCTAGCTCAAGCTCGTCGGCATCTCGTACACCGTCGCCAAAGCAGACACCTCGAAAACAGCGTCGTCGTAGTCATACACCTGAGCAGGTGAAACGTGAAAATAGCCCCAAACGAGAACGACAGACTACACGTAAGAGCAGTGTCAAACGTGAACGTTCTAGTACTCCTCAAAAGTCCAAGCCAAAGAGCGTTAAGGCTAACACACCAAGTCCAAAGCCCACTCGTCGACGGTCACACAGTTCAAGTTCCTCAGAACTGCGCTACTCACCAGCGGAGCGACATCCAGAGCGCTATCAGGACATCTTAGGAGATAAAAAGCAACAGTCGAAGACGCGTGAAGTGCCCCCAACGAAGCCAACACCCGTAGTGCGTCTACGTGCCCAAAGCGATGATGGTAGCGATGCCGAAACGGTAAATGTTGATGGAGCCGCCTTGGATGAATTTCAGCAAAGCAAGCGCCAACGGGAGGAGTTGCAGGAGCTGCGAATGCTGGAACAATTAAAATCAACTATTGCTGCCAAGGCAAAACAGAAAATCAAGACAATGGAGAAAAATGGCGATACAAAGAAGGATACTGCCAAAGAAGGCGGCGAAGTAAGTGGCAGCGAACTGATAGTGGTGGCGGCATCTAAACGTAACTCGCTAAGTGAATTTCTTGTTGCTAACAATGTAACTGCTTTAATTAACCCCTTGGCTGCGGCAGCGGCGTCGGTAACGACAGCAATGACGACAACGATGACGACGATAACAACGACAACAACGCCCCCGCCTCCAATGGCTGTGATACATCCGCAACCATTGGATCAGCAGGAGCAGCTGCGAGAGCAGCAGTCTGTGAATGAGACAAGTAAAAGGGACACCAATACGCCGCCCATTTGCAAAGCGCCATTAGTTGCCGCAAATGGCGACGCTAAAAGTCCAATAATGAACCTAATAACAACTAAGATCAACCACAGACCCCCGCATCAGCAGCAGCAGCAACAGTCGTCGCATCACCAGCAGCATCACAATATGCAGCAAACGAAGCGCGTCTTTCACAACCGCACGCTGAATAACAATCCCAACAGTAGACATAATACTAACAATATTCATGCATGTGGTGGTGGTAGTGGTGTCCCTCATTCCAATAGCAATCCCAGTATGCCGCCATTTTTGGCCGGCACGCCGGGCACCTACAATCGCACGACGAATCGCCTTAACCATGGCCCCTTGCTGACGGCCACACACTATAATATCTGCAAGAATCATCACCAGAATAGTGTGCAGCAGCAGCAGCAGCAGCCGCTGCTCAGTCGTCGTGACCAGCATCAACATCTTTCGCGTAATCTTGTGTACAATCCCGGCCTATTCGGCCATGGCCCACAGCAGCAGGCTTTGCTGGTCGCTGGTGGCCACCATCATGGTCATGTTCATGGTCATGCCCATGCACATGCTCACCATGGGGGGCGGCATGCGGGCCTGTTGTCTCTGGGCTCTGGTGGTTCAGTTGCCGGCGGAGCTGCTGCTGCTGCAGCAGCCGGCCTATCGCTGCTCAGTCATCCACAGCATGCGAGGGGCAGTAGCATTAGTTTTAATGCGGCTGCGGCGGCCGCAGCCGTGGCAGCCAATAGTCTTAGCTATCATCATCATCACCAGCAACAGAAACCGAAAATTGTTATAAAACCCTTCAAAATTCACGATCCACAGCCCTTAGTTGCTGCCCTTGCGGACAGTACTCTTGTGGATGCAATTGTCTCCAAAGTATCCACCGCTACGGTGGCAGCCGCTGAGAGCGCAGCTAGACGTAGTCGCAGCCGATCGCGTCGTAGCAGCCATAGCAGGAGCAAACGGCGGACTAGCAGCGGTCATCATCATCACTCCAGCAGTCGCTCTAGATCGTAAGTGATGCCAACAATTATTCGTGGCGAGGAATACCTAATCTTAATGTCTATTGTTCAATTTTAGCCGCTACACCTCCTCCAGCAGTCGCAGTGGATCGCGCAGCTCTCGATCTCGTTCTGGATCCCAATCATCACGTTCCAGTTGTTCATCGCGAAGTAGTTCGGGCAGTTCCTCCAGCAGCGGGTCAGGCACATCACAATCCGGATCACGTTCACCCTCCATACCAAGGCGACGCGGCTCTCCTAGCTTTTTAGATCGTCGGCGCATTACGAGGTAGACTTACAGGCCAACCACAAACTATTCAAAAATATGTTTTTCCTTTTAATTATTATACTTTTTATTTTGTTTTTAATATTATTTTCTTGATTTTTTTCTCTTAGCCGTCGTTCGCCGCGCAGTACAAGACGTTAACTGCGTTTGCCATCAATTTTCCTGCTTGAGTTATATTGATTTTACATTTTTACGTAAAGACAGCTATTTTTATATGATTTGGTTATATGTTCAAATATTTTATTCATGCATCTATCTTACTTTACAGCCATCTCAGGAACTTATCCTTTTGCAAATTATATTTTCTTAATCGAATTCACATTATTTTCCTCCCCACTCTTTGCAATGTCTTCTTTTTTTAGCTGACCAATTATTTAATTACTTTGATTGTAAAATGTACTTGTATTCAATTAAATATTGTATGTAGAGGCAAACTATTATGTCAATGTATTCAAATAAATTATATCAACTTATGATTCATTATTTTATAGGATTTCAATTTTGAGTTTTAGCCACCTTATTTTTTGTGTTGATTAAAAATTTTTATGTTGGTAAGTTTTCATCAATATAATTCGTTTATCGTTATCAAATAGAAAATAATTTATATATATATGATAATTAAAAAATATTTTCGATTTTATTTTTTATTTGAAACAGTGCACGTAAGCGACCAATTCCTTATCATCACAAGACGCCGACGGATGGAGAGATCGAGGATGCCTCTAGCTGTTGCTCGAGTTGTTTTAGTCGTGCCAGTACGCCGGGCACACCAATCTGTACACCATTCCGCAATAGTCGAAGTCCCTCGATGGCCGCCTTTTGAGTGTTAACAAAACTGGGATATTACTCTTACAATTGGTAGAGAATCATTAAAACTAGTCAGACTTGTAGTCGCCATATGCACATACTCAATAGTCCCCTCCCCTCCCCCCTTTTACAATAAGCTAGATGTTATATACTCCAAAACGACATTTGTTTTACACTCAATCAAACTAAGTTCGATAATTCATTTCCTAGGCATTTCTCTGATTGAATTTAATAGCAAAATTTTGAATTATATTGACGAATATTGTATTGTACCAATATTAATCGTCATCTGTAGGCCTATAATTGATTATTTGCTAGTTTTTAAGCTGCGTTTTAAAATAAATATTATTTGTTGCCATTTCAAATGTGTAAGTTTGTATATATGTATATAAGATGCAGCTTTCTTCGTCGGCCTAACGTATTTTACTTCTACCGATCTGAAGTTTATATAGCTGCTATAGTTCAGTTGGGAGACCCGTCAAGCTTAAATTGAAGATCTAATAACCAGGAGGATTCATTTTATATACACCGATTGATATTTATTTGTCGGAGGTAAGTCTACCGTCTGACCATTTCAAACTTGAACAATTATAGGATTCTTAACAAAATAAGCTTATTTTGCGGCCGCCCTTTGCTCCTTGAATCGACTGATTCTTTTTCTGGGCGCATGCGTTTCTACAAACTTTTCTTGGGGCTCCTTCTCGACCAGATCATCACTCATGACCTTTTTATAGGCGCTCATCTCACGCAGTTCATCATCGATGGTGCGCTCCTTTTTTTTCTTACCCTTTTTGGGTTTCTTTTTCTGGTTTTGGTTCTGGATCTGGTTGGCCATATGAGGTTCACTTTCGACAGCCGCCTTATTCCGTAATATGGACTTGCTCATCTGTCAATTGTAATAATTATATTTAGTTTCTTTTAATTAATTTTCTGTTTAAGCAATTACCTGAGCTATTGGATCCTCGTAGGCTGTATTACGCGCAGCCTCTCCTAAAATTGATACTTTCACTTCGTCCTCACCCTCGAAGCCATTAACGTATATGGGAAAACTGTTTTGCGCACGCGCCTTTGTCGTCTCGTATATCTGGTAGAAGTCAGCTGGTGTTCCGGGACTTTTCTCTACATCTGTGGCGGTCACGTCCCTTTTCGCTGGCATTGCATCGGAATGTTTAAAGTTAATATATAGCGTGTTAATACGTCCACTCATTTCATTCATAATTTGGTTAACCAAATCGAAATCCTGAGTACTCTGATTGTCTTTAACTTGTTCAAGATTTTGTTCCACCTTCTGCATTATATGCGATTTGGACTTTGTCTTCTCTATTTTGGATGGTTCTGGCATATCCAATGATATCACATCACGCTGCTGCTTAGTTCTGGGTAACATTTCGGCTACTGCATCTTCTTTCCTAAATTCTAGTTTGTCTTCAGATGGGGCAAAAGAAATGCGACGCTTTTTCGTTTCTGTCTTTGGTATTATGGCGGCAGAAGCAGCGGCTTCATCCTCTGATATATTCTCCTCGCTGCTTGCCTCTAGTACCTTTTCAAATATCATTTCTTGCAGATCGTCCTCCAAAACGACAACAACATTCATTAAATGTGTCAACTCATCGCATAAGAAGGACACACTTTGTATTTTCCTCATTTTTGCCTTCAACAGTTCCAGTTGCGAGCGCAGGAATTCTTCACGCTCTTCATTGGGTAATAGAGCCATCTGTGCTCTTATTGTTTGGACTTCCTCTGGCAAATCGTCTGAGTCCTCTTCTGGGATTTCTTCTTGTTCATTCTCTGTCTTCAGATTTTGGTTCTCCAGACTTGCAACTCTTCCTTGACGTTTCTTTACGTCCGGAACTTCCATTGCACCGGACATTAGTCTACGGACCATTTCGTCAGTGCTCTTTAAGCTCTCCTCATCCTCTTCATTTGTTTCTGATGTTTCCTTCTGTTCTTGTGCCTCTAATCTTGCCCATACTTCCGATTCTTGATCATCAGTAATTGTGGTAGATGGAGGATCAGTGTTAACTACTAATTCGTTACCTAACAATTTTCTCAGGGTGTCTTCATTTAAGTTGTCAGGATCCAGACCTAGTTCTTCCAGAATTTCGCGTTCTTCCAGTTTTTCCAACACGTCATCTTTGATTTGCCTTTCTGCCTCCCGTACGGCTCGCTCCCTTTCCTTTTCTATGCGAACCTTCTGTTTGTGCTCTTCTAGCCATTTCTTGTGGGATTCATCGTCGTACTCCTCAACTATTTCGACTTCTTCGGAATTTGGTAGCGCTCCCTCACGAATAGGCGTTTGCAACTTGTTTCTGGAGTATTATTAACACAATTATCTCCGAAGTAAAATCCTATTTAGTTATCTTTACTTACTGCCACAAATCCGCTTCAGTCTCCAACTCTCTCAAGTGCTTCTCGGCCAACTTCAACCGATGTTGACATATCTCCTTGGCCTTATGAGCCGAGCAAGTAGAAAAGTATCCCTCATAGTGACCCACAAGCAATTCGTTTGTATGTATAAGTTCCCCAGCCATAAGAGCCTTCTTTCCAATTGGCACCATTATTTCCACGCTCAGTTGCTTGACAAACATGTCCAAGTTCTTTATTGTGTTCTCATTATCTGCTTTGAATGCTTGCCAACGCTCCGTCTCGTTCGCATTCTTATCGAGTGCCTGTAATTGTAATTGTTGTCATATTGAGTAGTTCATTTCAAATAAATCAAATGGTAAAGATTGGCAAAATACCTGAAGTAAAACATCTTCGCGTTGGTCCATTTTTTACAAATAACAGTTAAAATTGTTGCTCCAAATACTTGGGACAGTTTCCCACCTCTGCTGTAATTTATTTATAGCACATGTCCTTTTCTATATAAAAGAAAAGGAAATTGCAATTTGGTTCTTTAATAGCTCACCGCGAGTCAGTTAAATTAACAATAGTTGAAAAACTAGAGCTGGACAAAACGCGATGGAACTATCGTTAGTATCGATGTTTTGTCACTTATCACTCACCACTAGTTATTGCAAATTATCGATAGTTTATCAGACATCGTGTTGTCGCTCATATTTAGCTAAAGTTAATGTGTACATTTTTTCTCACATCCGGGATTTGGCGATAAAAGATATATATATATTGGCTATAAAAAGACCGCTCCACTGGGATAACGTTAGTCTGTGCGTTTAGGAGTGCTTGTGACTCTCCTTGAGGTCGAAGTCGTATCCGGCTTGTGGAATCGACGACAACATCTTCCTCGTACCACCCACACCCATTACTAACACACAACGAAAAAAATATCATGGCACGCCCAATTTTCCCAAATCAGCAAAAAATTGCCGAGAAGCTGATTATATTGAATGATCGCGGCTTGGGCATATTGACAAGAATTTACAACATCAAGAAGGCATGTGGCGATACAAAATCCAAGCCAGGATTCCTATCAGAAAAATCACTGGAATCGAGTATAAAATTCATTGTGAAGCGTTTTCCCAACATTGACGTGAAGGGGCTAAATGCCATAGTCAATATTAAAGCGGAGATAATCAAATCGTTATCACTATATTATCACACGTTTGTGGATTTACTGGATTTTAAGGATAATGTCTGCGAGCTACTGACCACAATGGATGCTTGCCAAATCCATTTGGATATCACACTAAACTTTGAACTAACTAAAAACTATTTGGATTTGGTAGTCACCTACGTTTCTCTAATGATTGTTCTTTCCCGTGTTGAAGACCGTAAGGCTGTGCTGGGTTTATATAATGCAGCATATGAGTTACAAAATAATCAGGCGGATACAGGCTTTCCTCGATTGGGTCAGATGATATTGGATTATGAAGTGCCGCTTAAAAAATTGGCCGAGGAGTTTATTCCCCACCAGCGACTCCTAACAAATGCCCTACGATCGTTAACCTCAATCTATGGTTTGAGGAATTTGTCTGCAGATAAATGGAGAGAGACGCAGAAGCTCAGTCTGGTCGGGAATCCTGCAATCTTGCTAAAAGCGGTACGCACAGACACAATGTCCTGTGAGTATATATCCCTCGAGGCAATGGATCGTTGGATTATATTTGGTCTGCTCCTAAATCATCAAATGCTTGGTCAGTATCCGGAAGTGAATAAGATGTGGCTATCTGCTTTGGAGTCCAGTTGGGTGGTTGCCCTATTCCGAGATGAGGTCCTACAGATTCACCAATACATTCAATCCACCTTTGATGGAATTAAGGGCTACAGCAAGCGAATAGGCGAGGTTAAGGAGGCATATAACACGGCTGTCCAAAAGGCGGCTCTAATGCATCGTGAAAGAAGGAAATTTTTGCGTACAGCTCTCAAGGAATTGGCATTAATTATGACAGATCAGCCGGGTTTGCTGGGACCCAAAGCGATTTTCATCTTCATAGGATTGTGTTTGGCCCGCGATGAGATACTTTGGCTATTGCGGCACAACGATAATCCGCCTTTGGTCAAGCACAAGGGCAAAAGTAATGAAGATTTGGTAGATCGTCAGCTACCAGAGTTGCTCTTTCACATGGAGGAGCTGCGAGCTTTGGTGCGAAAGTATAGCCAAGTGATGCAACGATATTATGTGCAATATTTGTCTGGATTCGATGCCACCGATCTAAATATTCGCATGCAGAGCCTTCAAATGTGCCCGGAAGATGAAAGCATTATATTTAGCTCGCTTTACAATACCGCCGCTCAATTGACCGTTAAACAGGTGGAGGATAACGAATTGTTCTACTTTAGACCCTTCCGTTTGGATTGGTTCCGTCTTCAGACCTATATGAGTGTGGGTAAAGCAGCTCTAAGAATTGCCGAGCACGCCGAATTAGCACGCCTATTGGATTCTATGGTTTTCCATACTCGCGTAGTGGATAATTTGGATGAGATATTGGTGGAGACTTCCGATTTGAGCATATTTTGTTTCTATAACAAAATGTTTGACGATCAATTCCACATGTGCCTGGAATTTCCAGCACAGAATCGTTATATTATTGCCTTTCCTTTGATTTGCAGCCATTTTCAAAATTGCACACACGAGATGTGTCCAGAAGAGAGACATCACATACGCGAGAGGTCACTGAGTGTGGTAAACATTTTCCTGGAGGAAATGGCCAAGGAGGCCAAGAATATTATAACCACAATATGCGATGAACAATGCACCATGGCCGATGCTTTGTTGCCCAAGCATTGCGCCAAAATTCTTTCCGTGCAATCGGCTAGAAAGAAAAAGGATAAAAATAAATCAAAGCATTTTGATGATATACGCAAACCCGGCGATGAATCCTATAGAAAGACAAGAGAAGATCTAACCACAATGGATAAATTGCATATGGCACTAACGGAACTGTGTTTCGCCATCAATTATTGCCCCACAGTGAATGTGTGGGAATTTGCGTTTGCTCCACGGGAATATTTGTGTCAGAATTTGGAGCACCGTTTCTCTCGGGATTTGGTTGGCATGGTTATGTTTAATCAAGAAACCATGGAAATTGCCAAACCCTCCGAATTGTTGGCCAGTGTTCGAGCCTATATGAATGTATTGCAGACTGTTGAGAATTATGTTCACATAGACATCACGCGAGTGTTCAACAATTGCCTACTACAGCAGACCCAGGCCCTGGACTCACATGGCGAGAAGACCATAGCCGCTCTTTATAACACTTGGTACAGCGAGGTTCTATTGAGAAGAGTCTCAGCGGGTAGCATTGTGTTTTCGATTAATCAGAAAGCATTTGTACCCATATCACCTGAAGGTTGGGTACCCTTCAATCCCCAAGAGTTCTCCGATTTAAATGAGCTACGGGCCCTGGCTGAACTAGTCGGACCCTATGGCATAAAAACCCTGAATGAAACCCTGATGTGGCACATAGCCAATCAAGTGCAAGAGCTGAAATCCTTGGTGGGCACCAATAAAGAAGTTCTCATCACTCTACGCACCAGTTTTGATAAGCCCGAGGTGATGAAAGAGCAATTTAAGCGCCTTCAGGATGTCGATCGAGTGCTTCAACGTATGACCATTATTGGTGTTATCATCTGCTTCCGTAATCTAGTTCATGAGGCTCTCGTTGATGTGCTGGACAAACGTATTCCCTTCTTACTCAGTTCCGTTAAGGATTTCCAAGAGCATTTACCTGGCGGCGATCAAATTCGTGTTGCTTCAGAAATGGCATCGGCAGCGGGTCTGCTTTGTAAAGTTGATCCCACATTGGCCACCACCCTAAAGTCGAAGAAACCCGAATTTGATGAAGGTGAACATCTGACAGCCTGCCTTCTCATGGTTTTTGTGGCTGTTTCTATACCAAAGCTGGCACGTAATGAAAACTCCTTCTACCGGGCCACCATTGATGGCCATTCGAATAATACTCACTGCATGGCTGCGGCTATTAATAATATTTTTGGAGCCCTATTCACCATATGTGGTCAGAACGATATGGAGGATCGCATGAAGGAGTTTTTGGCCTTGGCCAGTTCATCATTGCTACGATTGGGACAGGAGTCGGATAAAGAAGCTACACGCAATCGAGAGTCTATATATTTGCTACTCGATGAAATTGTAAAACAGTCACCATTCCTCACCATGGATCTACTCGAGTCCTGTTTTCCCTACGTTTTAATACGAAACGCCTATCATGGCGTGTATAAGCAGGAACAAATCTTAGGACTGGGTCTTTAGATTATCGTTATCACGTATTATTATAGATGTCTATCAAACAAAGTATTTTATGTTTTTCTTATATATTCGATCATTTCTTTACTCGAAGCAGTAACATAAGCCCATTTATTATATGTACTAAAGAGTAATATACATGTTTACTAGAGAACTCCACATTTTTTATACCATTAAGAATAAAGTGCTTACATAAACCAAAGTTTTTAGTGTCCTTTTACTATATGTCCGCATAACAATAGATTAGGATAGATCTCATTTGTAAAAAACACAAAAAACTCCTTGTAACACTACCATTTTAGGGACTATAACGATGTCCTTTAATGAAAATATAGTCATTGTTGATTAACGTCCGCTGACATAGGAGATTGAGACAAATTAATGTTACCAACAAGGACAATCACCTGACCAAAGGACATTTCGATAGTCCTGCGAAGAGTTGAGATATTAGCAATTTTCCTGCTTGCTAAGATATATATTTAAAAACTCCTGGTGTACTATTAGCTAAATAAATAAGTTTTTAGAGGTGTATAAAGATTTAACTTAGAACCAAATATATTAGTGGCATACTTTGGGAGGTCAAAAATAGAAAAAAGTATGCAACAAAATCCAATGTTCGCCCCATGAAAGTAAGCTATAAGCGCCCAAAAGCAGGCTACAAAATCCAGTTATACCACCCAAAAGTATGCAACAAAATCCAATTTTGCCCCCAAAAGTGTGCTACAAAAATCCAGATAAACCACCCAAAAGTATGCAACAAAATCCACTGTTCGCCCCATGAAAGTAGGCTATAAGCGCCTAAAAGTAGGCTACAAAATCCAGTTATACCACCCAAAAGTATGCAACAAAATCCAATTTTGCCCCCAAAGGTGTGCTACAAAAATCCAGATAAACCACCCAAAAGTATGCAACAAAATCCAATGTTCGCCCCATGAAAGTAGGCTATAAGCGCCTAAAAGTAGGCTACAAAATCCAGTTATACCACCCAAAAGTATGCAACAAAATCCAATTTTGCCCCCAAAAGTGTGCTACAAAAATCCAGATAAACCACCCAAAAGTATGCAACAAAATCCAATGTTCGCCCCATGAAAGTAGGCTATGAGCGCCTAAAAGTATGCTACAAAAACCCAGTTAAAACACCCAAAAGTATGCAACAAAATCTAATTTTGCCCCCAAAAGTATGCTATAAAAATCCAGTTAAACCACCCAAAAGTATGCAACAAAATCCAATGTCCGCCCCATGAAACTAGGCTATAAGCGCCTAAAAGTAGGCTACAAAATCCAGTTATACCACCCAAAAGTATGCAACAAAATCCAATTTTGCCCCCAAAAGTATGCTACAAAAATCCAGTTAAACCACCCAAAAGTATGCAACAAAATCCAATTTTGCCCCCCAAAAGTATGCTACAAAAATCCAGTTAAACCACCCAAAAGTATGCAACAAAATCCAATGTTCGCCCCATGAAAGTAGGCTATGAGCGCCTAAAAGTAGGCTACAAAATCCAGTTAAAACACCCAAAAGTATGCAACAAAATCCAATTTTGCCCCCAAAAGTATGCTACAAAAATGCAGTTAAACCACCCAAAAGTATGCAACAAAATCCAATATTCGCCCCATGAAAGTAGGCTATGAGCGCCTAAAAGTATGCTACAAAAACCCAGTTAAAACACCCAAAAGTATGCAACAAAATCTAATTTTGCCCCCAAAAGTATGCTATAAAAATCCAGTTAAACCACCCAAAAGTATGCAACAAAATCCAATGTCCGCCCCATGAAACTAGGCTATAAGCGCCTAAAAGTAGGCTACAAAATCCAGTTATACCACCCAAAAGTATGCAACAAAATCCAATTTTGCCCCCAAAAGTATGCTACAAAAATCCAGATAAACCACCCAAAAGTATGCAACAAAATCCAATGTTCGCCCCACGAAAGTAGGCTATAAGCGCCCAAAAGTATGCTACAAAAATCTAGCTAAACCACCTAAAATTATGCTACAAAATCCAATTTTTTCGCCGTACAAAAGTATGCTACAAAATTCGAATTTTTAACCTCGTATGCTAAAAAAAATATATATTTAACCTTCCAAAGGTATACCACAAAAAACTTATTTCTTAACCCAGAGGTATCTGCAAATTTTTTAATTGATACCTAAACGAGAAGGAAAATTGCTGATATCTCAACTCTCCGCAGGACTATCAGAATGTCCTTTGGTCAGATGATAGTCCTTGTTGGTAAGTTTCATTTTACATTAGTTTGTTGCTGATCCTTTAAAGGACTCTCGAGGTGTAAGCTTTTTTCTATACAGAAAGAAGTCCTTTTTTCTTGAGTGTTTAAAGGACTTTTCAGGATCTTTATGAGCCAGCCAACTTTAATCAGCAAGGATTATTCTTTCGCCAAAGGACATCCCTATAGTCAATTAAATGGCTGAGCTACAAGGATTTTTGTGATTTTTTGACAATTTTGATGACTAACCCCTTACAGAAATTTTAGGAAAATTTCTAAGTCTTTTTTGCTATTGTTCTTGATATTTTAAGTGTTTTTGTTGTTGGAAGTGTTGCTGCGGCGACTAGCCAGATACTGGTACTTTTACAACACCTATAATTTTTTTGTTTCTTTCGAAATGTAAGGAACAGAATGATAAAGAGGTCGTCAAATTATAAGGACATTAACTCTTAATAAGAAAAATGTCTCCGACATTTGTATTTGACATAGATTTGCATTTATTTTTATATGTTTTGTTGTTGTTGTGTAATATGTATCCATTTATTTAATCCATAAAGGGAAAAAATTTTCCACAATTGTTAAATTATTTGGTCACGTTTCAATGTTACTTCTTAGGTTCTGTGTACAAATACTTGTAGGTAAGGTAATAAAATATTTTTTATTTAGTATATTTTTGTTTGTTTGTTTGCATTCGTATTAGAAATATCATTGGTAATATCTTGATGTAAACTTCATTTTAAGAATTCTCAATTCCAACTACAAAGAGTTTGTCATTTCTATTAATTCGACTTTTTTGTTATATAGCGGATAAAAATGAACAAAATAAAAATTTGATTTGTTATTCGGATGTGCCTTCGAATGAAAATGATATTAAACAAGACCCGATAAAAAACGAAACCAAAATTAAATTCAAATCGAAAAATACGCTTTTCGCTAAAATTGTCTCCAAACATATGCTTAAAATGTCTAACATATACATATATATATATGTTTATATATATATATATATATAGATTTGTTTAATATTATCATTTTGGTTAAATATACCACAATCACTACATGCTGCTAGAAAGCTGTTTGTATTTTAAACATTATCGTTATCTACATTTAACTTTATACACATATTTTGTTTATTGTTAAATTATTCAATTTGATGTTAAGTTATTTATGCGCTCTTTCACAATATTTTGCTAGGTTTTATTTTCGTTTTTCTTTGTTAATATAATTCATTTAGCTTTTCATTTTTGTTTTGTTGGTTTGAAAATGTCAGTCAGTTTAGGCATCTGTTAGACTTCAAAAAATGTCGTCATTGTCTTTTGTATTATTTTTTTTTTTTTTTTGCTACAAATTGAACAAAAATTACAATATTTAAAAAACAAATGAGACAGAAAACATGAAAAAGATTTCCGTATTTCCATTGTTTTTAAAAATAAAAATCGCAATATTTTAGCAATTTTCCTTCTTTGTTTCCTGTTCATTTTTTCTTTTGTTTTTCTTGTTGGTTTTTTCCTTTTGTGTTTTTTTTTTTGTTAAAGCTCTCAAGTACAAAAATTGTGTATGTATGTGTGTGTATTTTTGTTTAAATAAATAAAAAGCTTAAAAAATTCCATGCGGCACATTTCTGATTTCTATGTTTCGATTCGTCATTTTTCTCCATTTTTGGGTTTCTTTCCTTCTGTTTTTTGTTCTTTTGTCTAATGCTAATTTAATATTTAACGTACAAGTATAATATGTTACTTTGTTTTTCGGTTTTTTTTTTTTTTGTTGTTCGCATATAAAAGTTAAGCCTACAAATACGAGTACGTATTTTATATATATGTATGTATGTATATGGTGTATATATCTTAGACAAACTCTTCCTGCTCCAGCCAAGGATGTTGCAAACATTCAGCTGCCGAAGCTCGTATAACCGGATTGTACTCAAGCATTGGTAATAGAAAGTCGGAGAATTTCTTTGCCTCCACTGGATCCCAATCGTATTTCTCTACAAGCACATTTAATAGACTCCATGGCTTTAATTTGGTTATATTACGTAGGCTGCCTGCAAATAATAAATAATATGCATTTAAATATTTAATGTTAAACTTATACAAGTTTTAAATCCACTTAAATTCTAGATAATTCAATAACTTACCATAACTGGTAAAATATTTAAGACCATGCTTGCCACGCAATATAACTGATTGTGGTATGGAGCCAAGTAGCTCAACTATATGTGCCAAATGATCCTCGTCACGACTATAGGATTCGCCAGCATGCGGATCAAATAGATAATCGCCAGTGGCTAGTTCAAAGGCCAAACATGCTGTGCTCCATATATCAGCTGTATAGTTATAAGGAGCTCCAAGTAGAACTTCAATGGAACGATACTGACGGGTCTGTATGTCCTCAGTGAAATGGTGGTACTAATAGATAAGAATTATTAGTATAGAATATATGTACATATGTATATATAGAATAATTGATATACTCACATCGTAACAGGCATTGCCCAAATCGGCGATCTTCACCCGGACGTTGCTATTATTGATGAGCGATTGTATCGTATGGGTGTAGTTCTGACTACTTTGACTCTGATTCTGCGAAGGAATGGCATTGGCATTGACATTTAGTTTAGCTGTCGCTGTTGAGGTCGTTGTTGTAGTTGTTGTTATATTGTCGCCATTGTACAGCTCAGTGCTTGTTGTTGTTGCAGATGTTGTTGTTGTTGATGTTGTTGTAGTTGTTGGCGCTAGTTGCGTATACGTGCACGTGCTGGTGGTGAAGGTGGTGGAGGCTGATGGTGTTGGAGTCAAAGTCGGAGCCGGTGCAATGGCATTGGCAGGAACAGGGACGGGATAAGGTTCGGAAAGGGATGCGTTTGTTGCTGTTGTTGTTGTGTTCGTGAGACTAACATTGTTGGCTGAAGTGGACGGGGGGCAGTTGTTGGTGTCATTTGGCATGGACGTGCACGTGCTTACGGTATTTGTAGTTGTATTTGAATTCGTTATCGTATTTGTATTGGTATAGGAGGGGCAGGAATTATTGGTGGTGGTGGTGGTGGAGTTGGGCAGCTGCATTATTTTTTTTTTATTTTATATAGATATTTATAATATATGTTTTTTTTTTCACACAAAGAAAGAAAAGAAGAAAAAAGAACATACGATATTGGTTTTTTTTTTTTTTTTGGTGCAACATTTAGAGAGGATATTAAAAGTGTTAAATTATCTTTGAATATCCTTTTTATTCCAGCATATCTTTGGGATTGCTGTTACTAGTACATTTATAGCCAATATGTTAAATTCGACATCACTTTGGATACAATTGCCAATGATGTGATCTAGGTTGGGTTTAATATATTGACTGTGGGGGGGAGGGGGTTATATGAAAAACAACAACATTCAGAACAGTTATAGGCTGGTTAAGCGCAAATCATAGTATAAGTTTGATTTAGCTATGTATGTCAGCGTTAAAGCATTTTTATACGGTAAGTATATATGTATGTACTAGATATATCTAGAACATCTATTAACAAACATTTAAGCATTTCTTAATCAGCTAGATCTAGTGTTTAAATGGTCTGTAAGTGTAACAAGATCAGATAGAACTCAAATGGAAACTATAACACAAAAAAAACAAATAAACTTCAAATGGGTCTTCTGCATTTGCAGTTATTACTAAATTTTGTAGAAATAAATTTAAATGGATAAAGATTAAAAGTTTTCAACTAGGCTTTGCAACTAAGCGGAAAATGAAACTCCAGAAGGAAACTAAAGGAGTACAAGCATTGAGAAGGGATTTCACTCTCAATCCCATTTCAAACAAATTAATTGGCACTAAGCAGCAAGGCAAACTGAAATATATGATAACCAATCTCTAGTTATAACTATCTGGCCTGTGGAATTTACCTTATCCGGAGGATTTAGACTAGCATCATGCTCGGTAGGCGTATCGCTGGCTATGGTTTCGGTATCAGTGGTGTCATCATCAGAAGACTGCCAAAGTGCCCAAAGAAATAAAAATTTAAGTTAAATAAATTAAGATAAAACAAACTAAATGAAAATAATTGAAATCGAAATTGAAATTAAGAAATAATTGCAATAAGAAGAAGTTTCTTGAGCTGTTGTTTTGCTGTTGCTTGTGGTGTAAGTGGTTTTGTGTGTGTGGATATAGTACAATATCGAGATAGTGCAATATTAAGGCTGTACCATGGACGCACACATCGAATTAAGATTAAGAGAGAATACTTATTGATCTCGCCAGCTCTCAAAGTGTGATGAACTATTTTCTGTGTTTTCGTTTTCGGATTTAATTCGTCTTATTTATTTTTTGACTTACCTTGGCAGTGATTTTCTTCTCAGCACGATAACGATTGTTTAAATTCGTAATACCGCCTCCTATTCCTAATATGGGACTCTCGACACTGCCCAGAACGGCACTGACTAGACTATTAACACCATTGCATTCGCTGTCACCCAATAGGCTTGAGTATTTTGAGGCCAGCGAAGAGGTGGTGTTTGAGTTAAGAGTCGAGGATGTGGTTGTATCATCTTTATCCAACGAGGACATTACAACCGCAGCTAACGGTGTGGATGAGGTGGAGTTATTTGCTGTACTATTGCTGGTATTTGTTGAGCCATTTGGTTCAATTAATGGCCATTTGGCCCGAGTCTTGGTCTGTTTCTCAATCGAGCTGACTGAAATAAGAAAATAAATTTCAATTAGATAAATTAATTAAAAATCTTTTCTTTCTTTTTTATTTTTTTTTTTTGTCATTTTCTTACTATACGAGTCGGGAAAATCGGCTCCCTTTACACGCAAACTATTGATCTCATCGTCAATTTGCTGATTCATGGCTGCCGCATTATCTATAACTAGTAATATATTCTCCGGTTTGATATCCGTGTGTATAATGCTGCATTTGCTGTGCAAATAATCCAAACCCTCTAGCACCTGTTTAATAATATTTCTCACTTGGGCAATGGCCAATCCCTGATAGTTATTCTTCACTATCAGCTTATACAGACTACAGCCAAGAGCCTCAAATACCAGACATGTGTGCACACCATTCACACCGCGCACTGTAAAATGATTCATCAGTCGTACAATGCGTTCCCTTTTCACATCCATTGGATCTGCATCGCGTATTGCCTCCAGCAGACGTATCTCATCTGCTGCCGTCTCAATATAATGGGGTGCACTCTTTACCACCTTAAGGGCCACATACTTTTCGTCTCTGTAAAAGAAAATAAAGAAATACAATTATTTTGTGATTCACTTAACAATTTTGTGACTCACTTGAGATCTCTGCATAGCCAGACAGTGGAGAAGTGACCCCAACCCAGCTTGCGTACCACACGAAACCGATTATCGAATATGTCGCCAATGACAACGGGATGATAGCCACCACGACAATACTGAGATGCATCCTCCTGCTCTTCATCCGACCCATATAGACTGCTATCTGGTGAATCGGGATAAATTTCATCTGTGGTACTTAAAGTTCCACGTGGCTCCGATCTAAAAAGAGTTGATATTATGATTTTTAGTTTAACAATATGTCTTTAATACTAATAAAAAGTATATATAAATAGATTAAAAAAACTCTCCCATGATTTATATTTGAATAATGTTTTGAAATTGTAACCCACATGAAAGCAGCAATATCCGTTTCCGCTTCCAACTGCTCCTCTTTTTTGCTCACTGGCATTTCCATTAGCTGGATAACTGATTCCAGTGGATCAACAATAAGCGGTGGTGTTGGCAGCGATGCCTGAGGCAGATTAATAGTCAATGGTTTCTCTCTGGGTGGCAAATAGTTTTCCAATATCTGTTCTCCTGGCGTCACCGGCTCAAACTGAAGTGGCACAGCTCTACGATGATGATGATGATGATGGTGATGATGCTTTGGTCGTTGCGATTGTTGACGCAAAGCAATTAAAATGGGTCCAGCTGAGACACAGTTACGTTTCTTGGTGAATCGTTTACGTCGCTTCTTCTCCTCCACCTCGAGCAGAGCTTCTGTGGCTGCCTCTTGGGCGGCACGCTTCTCCTGATCCGATATAAAATTGAAATCACAGCTCAACTCTTTGGCTATATCTGGTGTTGCCTTAATTGTCTCTTCAGTTGGCCTTTCTGCATTCCATGTGCTGAGCAAGTGCATCAGATAGAAAAAGAATAATATTATTGATACTTGTAATGTATATATAAATATCGGATCCTGGCCAAGAGTTCCAAAAATATGTTCCAACAGAAAATGCAATTCGCTGGCCAATTGCCTAAATAATTGATAATAGTGTATATATTTTGGATATAATTCCATCCATAGTTCCCATAAACGCCACGGCCATTCTTCGTTGACTTGGGTCATGTGGGTCCGATTGGCTTCCTTTGGGCAAATGCCATTGTTAGACAATTCGCCACTATAGTAATACATCCACCAGTTATCCATCTTTTGATAGGTTTCTAGTTTCGTTTATTGGATTTCTCTTTTTTTTTGATTCCTTTTTGTAATTCGCTTTTTTTGACACATGACACTCAGAGTAGCAAAGTAACGCGGTTTGGTGGCAATAGGAGCAACTGCGGTGCCGGGGGCAGGCAGTGGATGGTCGTCTATGACCTTGACTTTCTTATGCGTTCGCCTGCATTGTAATGGGTTTACTTTTACACTTGGCTTCCTCTTATTTTTTTTTTGTTTTGGTTTCGATTTTTTTTTTTGATTTCAGAGGGGGGGAAATTTTAATTCTTACATAATCCACGCGCGGGTAAATAAATACTATATAAAACAAGAGAAATGAAAAATAAGAAAAATAGTCGTCGGCACTACGCAAAAATATTTGAAATTATGAAAAGTATCTGAAAATATCTTGTATATTTGTTTCACATCGGATTCGTTCTTTTTGTTTTTTTGTTTTTTGCGACCGTTTCGTTCAGTTGCGTCTGCGAGAATGTTGAAAAACGCTTTTCGCTTTTGTTGTTTTCGTGATAGAATTCTTCGTTCGTTTGCCGAGTAAATTTTTGGTCTTCTCCGTTGTTTTCATTATTATTTTTTTTTTTCTTTTATTTTGTCACAAACTAAGTTTTGGTTCGTTCGCTCAGCTGTGGGGATCGTACGTAAGTACGTATCTTTAAATATATATATTGTATATACATATATACGTACATATATATTTATATGTAGATTCCATTTCTTTGCATGCATGTGTGTGTGTGTGTGTGTGTACTTATGTCTTTTGGCGTCATTATCCAATGTACTTCATCAATTCGTCGTTGTCGTCGCCCAGGCGGCAAGTGCCGGTCATATAGCCAGCGAAACTTTGAAACAATCTTACAAGTACACACTATACTATATATACATGAAGATATGTATATATGAAGATACATATTCTTCATTATCATTACCATCATCATCATCATCTTCTTCATCATCATCACCATAGTTGTCGTGTCAAACATTGTGGTAGTTGTTGGATTTCCTAGGCATTTTGCCAAGTTTGTCTTTTGTCTATTTACGATTTGGTTTAAAATGTTGCCACAGAGACAGAGAGAGAGATAAGGGTATTCGGTCGAAAGGATTGTACATTTTTGAAATGTTTTCTAAATAGTTGCACTTTGCTTTACATATTAGCCATATAAGCTAGTTTCTCTTTACCTTCTAATATAATGTGCATCGATTATACCGAACTATTTATACACTTTAAATAGTTGTCATAATTTTTTGTTGATTAAATTTGAAATTTTTACAAGACATTTCCGCCTTAAATTTCGAATAGTTTACGATTTTCTTATTGAACATTTTTTTTTATTATATTTCTTGGATTTTATTGATTTATCTGCATGTTAAAAATGTTTATATAAATGAATATAAACAAATGCTTTGAAAACACCTGTTGTTAGTCCATTGTCAAGATACTCTGTTATGAACTGATCAATTAGTTTTCCTTTTTAGATTTAAATATTATATTATTGATGATATTTATTAAAATTAATTTGGCTTTTATTTTAAAATCGGAAAACTTTGTATTCAATGCGTCAACCTAAAAACAATGGAAAAACTATTTCAAGCGCATCAGTTTCCTTGAGGTTTCCCATTTACACTCTCTCCCCTCTTTACCCCCAACCCTTGACACCATCTTGCTCTTAATATGTAAATTTTGAAGTTTGTTAAAAGTGACTAAGCGAACTGTATTGATTTTTTTTTTCGTTCTTCCCTTACCCCACCACCCACACAATAATCTAACTCCCTCTACCAAACTGTTCGCTCTTTGTTCTCATTCAAATGGTGATTATGACTTCTTTTGTGATACCCTTACAATGAAAAGTATATACGCTATTTTATTGATTAATCAATTGTAACTGTTAAATCCTATAATATTATGATAGGAACACTTTAAATATCAATTAGGAAAACAATATTTATATAGAGTATATCTAAAGTTAAAATAAATTATAAAAGATTTGAGGTTACCCTCAAACCTTTCGGTGGTTAACTTTGTTTTCTTTAAACCAGCCCCTCCTCCCCCCTTAAAACACTTGCCACATGAGTCACCCTAATGCTCATTCTGCCACAAATATTTGTGCAAGTGTGTGTGTTAGTGTTCGTGTGAGAGTTTTTACCTTCGAAAAAATATCTCAGCGAGGTTCTGTGTCTCCGCTTCCTCAATATTATTATTTATAGAAAACGAACGAAGCATATAAAAACAATAAATCGTTGTTGAAAATGAGTGCAAAAAAAAAATTTAAAAGAAAAGGAGAATGTTCTATGTATATATGTAGATGTATGTATATGTTTCTCTGTGTGTGTGTATGTGTGAAACGTCATCATTTCAGTCAAGTGCAGCGTAGGCGTTGGCATTTTACTCTTATGCAAATCTTTTAGTGTGGGTGTTTGTGTGTGTGTGTGTGTGGGAGAGTGTGTGTGTGTACGACTGCAGGGGGCACGGCAACATTTTGGCGTCACGTGGCCATTTTGTGGTTACAGCAAATTAAAAACGTAAACAAATCCAACGAGAGGTTACCCTTAAATGGACGAGGGGGCAAAGGGGATGTAAGTTATAGAGGGTATACCTAACTGTGCGTATGTGTGTGAGTGTGTGTGTGTGTGTGCTACTAAGTGGGCGTTATGAAAAGTTCACTGTACACCGCAAATAGGTAAAATATGATATAGAAATAATAGACAAATTGTTATCCTATTAACTCTGTCACTAAGGCACAGTGGAACCATTCATCACAAAAACAAAAAGCAGAGAAAATGTTGTGGTGAAAGAATGAAAAATTATTATTTTTGTTGGCCTATTTAATATAATTTTCACTTTGCAATTTTTAAAAGTTTATTATATACCAGACAGACTATAGAAAAGTTGATATAAATGTGGAAATATATTTCTAGAAATTGAGAATTAAGTATAAAAAATAACTTTATTTTTTTTTGTTTTTTTGTGTAGGAATAAGAATTTTTTTGCAACAAATTTGCTAGTCACCTTATGGCGAATGTTCAAGTACTAACGTGGCCCAATCATAATCCTATACGACACACATATACTGGGAATAGAAACACTTGGTTAGGACCATCCACATATTAAATGAGGAGGTGCTGTTAAGTGCTCGATGAATTTAATTAGCCAATGGGGCGACTGGGGGGGGGGGATGTGTAATGAGAAAATGGGGACACACGTGTCGTATACTTTATGTTCATAATGAGTAATAGTAGTTAGTTACTTTGATCTAGGAAAATGATTGTACTCACAGGCTAACAAAGGGTCCTCTCAATGCCGGCATGTCTCTTCGACGATTCAATGGCGGCGAGAGGGACAATGATAGGAAATCCTGTTGGGCCTTGTCCTCATCCACAATGCTGGTTGGTGTACTATAGATGCGTGTCGTTGGCAGATATCCAATCTGTTGAAGAAAATCATCCCGATAGGATAATTTCGTTGTCGATTGCGAGGACTTTAATGGCGAGGCATAAAGTGAGCCCAATGGCAACGGTCCTACCGGTGCTGCAGCTATGTTGGATGACAACGAGAGTGGCTGATGAGCGGGCGAATAGATGCCACCGGTTCCTGATCCTGTACCGCTACCCGTTCCATGATGCTGATGGTAATGCAAATGATGCGGTGTTGTTGTGGACGGTGGCGGCACATGAAAGTGTGGATATGGTATGGCTGCCGAGGTGGGTCCACTCCGATTTAAATATGGTGGATGGATGATCTTGTCATCGAAACTTCGTCGAAAGCTGAAACTTGTGCTATAGTTTCGATGAGACAACGGCGAGCTACCCAAATCAATGCTAGCAGCCGGACCCAATATTCCAGCGGTAAGACTTTGCGGTCCCTTATGTCCACTTGCTGTGGCCGTTGCTGAGCCTAGCATACTTAAAGCTGGTGATGTCCTTAATTGCGGGCTACCAGCACCGCCACCGCCACTGCTACCACCTCCACCACCACCACCACCTCCTCCGCTGGTCGCTGTTGTTGTTGATGCTGTGCCAGCCGATAATGGTGGCGATATGGCACTCAACGTTGAAATGCCGCTATCGCTGCTACATATGCCGGCCGGCAGGGGAGGCAATGCGGTATGCGTGGGCGAAATAATATGATGTTTGCCATTGGTATGCGCTCCTCCAACTCCTCCACCGCCACCAACAAGGCCGGCTAGGCCACTACTTGGTAATACAGGAGCCAGGATTGCGTTAGGTGAAATGAATTACTTTGACCGATGAGTCGTCTTTGTCCACATCATCGTCGTTGTTTTTGCTTTTGTGCCTTTGTTCCTAATTTCCTCTAACATACTTTTTTAGTACGCAGGAAAATCAATGAACACATTTTAATGCATTTTGAAGCGCTAACGCAAACGTTTTGCTTTTCGCTTTGTAACCCAAATTGCGCATAAAGGAAAAAAGTGGAAACCCATACACACACACATATATATATACACACTCCGAGTCAAAAACACACACACGGATACACTCACGTATAATTTTACTGGCAACTTTTGCTTTTCCACAATTCGCCTCCGTCTTGGCCGATTTGTTTTCAATCCCAAATTGATTTCATCTTTTGCAATTAAAATATTTTTGTTTTCAACATTTTCCTTCTTACATTTTTCTACGCTCATACACACACATATCACATACTACACACACACACACACACACACACCTACACATACAAAAACACACACAGAGAATTTTCTTTCCTCGAATTTTTCGTTGAGCCCACAAAACAAAAAACACTTTGCCTAAACTTCTCTCTCCGACTGTCTTTCAGTTTCTGAAACTCTGCAGCGAAGTTTCGAGTCCGGTTCTATACAAACACACACACACACACGCACACATACTCTCTCTCTCAGTTGCTTACTGGGCTTTATCTTTGCGCATGTTTGTTACTGAGAGAGAAACGAGTGAAAAGCTAACTATATAGTCAGCTGTCAAAAAAGTTTCCCTCGACTAAAAACAAACGCAGGTTCTAGGTACTCGCCCAGTTTGTTTACCAACTGGACAGAAGCAGCAGCAGCAGCAACACCACCACCACCAACAAAAACAACTATCCATTGAACAAGGGTATTGCGTTTCCTATTGAGCTTTGGTAGAATGTTGTTTTTTTTTTTTTGGCCAAAAAGTAAAGCTTTTGGCACATACTCCGTCTTGAAGTGCTTCCGAAATATATTAATTTAATGAACTAAACTTACTTATTTCAATGCACAGTTTCAACATTTAATATATATATGTACATTAAACGCCCCCAAATGTATGCTAAAGTTATTCATAATATTTATAGTAGTAGCTGCTTAAGAAATGTCTAAAACATATGTCTAAAACAGCATATAAAATTGTATACTTAATGTTGTACAACATATTTTAGTTTCTGTTAAGATACAGGTTAAAGACCTTCGTATGAACTTCCTTCATACAGTATGCGGCAAAAGCATACAACTGACTCCCAAATGTAGGCAATTGAATTTAGGCCGAACTTAAAAAAAGGATTTCCATTTTGCAATAAACATTCTCTGAACAAATTAAACTTTATTTTAAAAACTATGTATTAAAATTCAAATTTTTAAAACAAGAATAAAGAGGAATTTTAGTCAGATTTTGGGAAAACCTTTCAACTATGTTCGTTAATCCTTTTGAAAACCTTTTAATATTAAAAATCTTTTGTTTACATAAAGAAAAGGCATAAAACATTATTTTTTATGGAGTTTATATAGTAAATTTATTGATTTTCAATTTTCTGTGTGTTCTGTTGTTATACCCGGATTATAATTAAATTTGAAAACAATTCTCATTTTATTTTGTTTAATATTTAGTGTAATTTACTTATTAGTTTCATTATTTCGTTATCTTTCTCATTTTGCATTTGTTTTCTGATTTGATACGAACAATCGATATAATATAGTAAATACACACACGAAAAAATTGTTAAATGTAATTATCATTAATTAAATAGGTCGCAACAACCGGAAAAGTGTAAAATCCAATTTTAAAAGGTTCACAATCAACAATCTGTACACAATTGAATGGAATCATTCTCGATTTAATCTTAAAAACTCTTGCTTTGAAAAATAATCGATAGCTTTGTTTAGAAACAAATATAAGGAAATGAAAATTAGATGCAATCGTAATTTTAGGTGAATGTACAACAATTTTTAAAAAACACACACTTAATTTTTAATGACCAAATTTAGTTAGTTAACTTATGCAATCTTTATTGTTAAATCTAGTTCCTTTAGCTACCTCCAGCTACCAGCTTTTAGAAAAGAGCTTAAGAATAAATCGAGGATTCTTCTTGAGAATCTCTCACCAACTTTTGACGTCAAATCATTCAAATTAGTGCAGATTTTTGAATGCGACCCATTAAATATATTATTTAGAGATTTTAACAGTTTTACCTTTCTGATACAATATTTTAAAATAAGTAAACAAAAAAAAAAAAAAAAAAGATAAGATTGTATATATATATATATTTGCTCTGAATTTTCACATAATTGATATCAATGATATATAGCATGAACGATAATTTTATATTTTAGTTAAATATATATATGTATATATATGTATATATTAAAATTATTTTTCTTTTATGTTTATGCTTTTCTTTGTCTAAATTTTGCATTATAATTTACATTTGTTTTGTCGTTTCCCTTTTTAAAAGTTGTTAAAAAATATAACAAAAAAAAATCAAAATTTATGTATGTGGAAAATCGACTTTGGTTAATAAACAAATTGATGTTGATACAATAACATAAATAAGTGCAATACTTGACGGAAGGGAAAGGGTTGGTATGATGAGGACGAATACGTGAAAGTATATAATTCAATAAATTTGATTATAATATAAATATATATAGAGATTTGTATATATATAAGACGGGACTATTTTGCGTTAAATTATTAACTTTTATTGTGTGGTCTCTGTTAATTATTATTATTTAATTGTTTAACTTGACTTATTTACACATTTTGCATTTTTTTTTTTGGATCGGAGAGCCCGTTCAACAATTGCAATAGTTAATTAGTTTTTATCAGTTTTTTTTCTTTGCTTAATATTTGTCATTTTTAATTTATTTTTTAACAATTTAGTGCACGGTTGGTTTATCCTTTACTTGTGTGTGTCTCTCTCTCTCTCTCTCTGGTTCTCGCATAAACAAAACCAATAATTGAAGAGCGAGAGAGAAAAGTATAGAAGAAGAAAGAGAGATAGACAGTGGGGCAAATTTTCCGAGTCCATCAATGAAATTTTCATTATGTTTTCGTTTTCTTTTTTTGTTTTGACATTACTCGTAACAACAAACATTTCTAAGCTAAGAGACAAAATTCCTTGACAAATGCAAACTAATATACATATTATATAGGTATATATAGTAAGTAACTATAATTACAATTTGCTTTATGTAGTAATGGTTAGGTCTTCTTGTTATTTTTTAATTAATTAAGTTACTTCACTTCCATTTAAAAGGATCAAATACAATTGTGAATAAGCATATGCCAAAGTTTTTCATTTTGTTTCTTTGTTTTATCAATTTGAAACGCTACCAAAAGTTTATATATATATATATGTGTAATTAGATCAATTAAGCGCATAGATTGTGATGTTCATTTTTATATAAATATATATGTATATATACATATATATATATATTTATATATCTCCTTGGCTCTCGTTTTTTTAATTTAAATAAATAAACTTTATTAAATTTCACACACAAAAAATTAGATGAATGGACCAAAATCAACCCTGAAAGCTTTCGCTTTGACGTAATATTTTAAAATTAAAACTAATTTCTATATAGCTTACAATAAATATAAGTTTCTACATATATATATACATACATGTATATATATATGTATTTATGTATATATATATATATATATATGCATGCACATATGTATGCTTACTTTTTTTTTTAATTATTAAACAAACTTTTCCTCTTTCAAACTTCTTTTTGTTATCGTTTTGCTTCACATTGGTGATGTTTTTTTAGGTATTTAGTGATGGATTTTTTTTCTCTTTAGTTTTTTCATTAATAATTTGGATACTTGGAGAGGGTAACAGAGGGGGTAAATGTGGGGAAAATTGGTTGTAAAGGAGTGTGGGTGGGGCGGGCGGGGCTTGTCTCTCGCTTGAAGCCATATATGTATGTATATATTATGCCTAATATTTCTGTTTAACCATATCTAGAATGTGAGAAAGAAAAAAAAGCAAAAAGAAAGATAGATAGATATATAGCAAGAGATTGTGAATTTCAAAATAAAAATGGTGAACAAAAAATGTTAAAAATTTGTGTTTCTTTGTTTTAATATGTACACGATAAATGGAAGTTGAAAATGGAAGTTAAACTTAGGATTAGAGTAAAATCAAAATAAATTAATGAAATCAAACTCTCGAGCAGTGGCAGTGTGTTGTTATTTTTAAATTTTATAATTATTGTGAACAAAAATTTTGGATTTATTTTCTAATCTGTTCTGTATGCGATTTAATTTTACCTGACTAACTGCGGTGACATTCAATTAAGATGATTTGGATACTAAATCCACCTATCTATAGAAAACATAATTTGACTAACTAATTTCAGGTAATTGCTGAGACTAGAAATTTGTTTTAAGAAATTTGAAACTATAAGTTTCAAAAACTCATTTCATATATAGAAGTGTATGGATGAATGGTTACATCAAAATTCTACTATCTTGTCCAACTGCAATTGGAAATAAGATATATAGAGCACCATTTTAAATAAATATCAAAATCTTAATGAAATTTCAGCTTAGAAAACATGTTGTATCTCTTATTGCGCTTGGGTTTGAATTTTGTTCCTTTTTTTTAAAATTCAGTCAAAAACCAAATTAACGATAGTGTTGAAATGGTTTTGAATGACTTGATTATAGCTGTATTTCAAGCAAATTTAAAGAATTTCCAGGATCATATATTGGGTCATTTCTGAAATGTTCTAAAATTTGAAGACAACAAAAGTGGAATTTCCAGTAAATTCTACCAGAGAACTTGTGTAAGAGCTAGAGAAATCAAATAAATAGTTATTGAAGGACATTGAAACAGGATTAAATCAACTGAAAAATATTAAATAAAATTTGAAACACATTTTACTGTAAAAAAAAAATTGTGTTAAAGTTTCCGAAAAAGATACCAAATATGTTTTTTGATATTAAAAAATTTTAACAAAAAATATCTTTTAAAGTTACAAATTTAATTTTAATCTCTTTGGATAGAAAATGAAGAATAATTTAATAAACATGATAAAACGTATATATAATACTATGGACGTGTTTTTTTTTTGGTTGATCGAGAAAGTATTAGATAATTTAAGAAGTCCATATTGAGAACTTGTACAATACACGACAATTCTATTTTGTTAGCTATTTCTTATGACCATGGATATGAGTATCTAAAAATATATATATATATATATATTATGCATTTATATGTATACTTTAGATCCTATCTTCTGTGCTACATGATGGAGAGCTTAACTGCTAAAGAGGTGTATTAATTGTGGTTTTCTGGTTTATATATATATATATGTATCTATATATATAAGATTCTCGAATCGAAAGTTACAATAATTCTGTGTTCATTTTTTTCCTCTCACACAATTAACAACAAGTTCGATGGTCATTGACGCTTTTGTTGGGGTTTCTGTTTAAGCTTGTTATTGTACTAAAGCCAAGTTGACATGGATTTACTTCTGCTGAGTGATGCGGTTCTTCAATTGAACTCACTCTCATTACATTCATTTGTTTGTTTTATTCTTGCGGGTTTGCTGCTTGCTTTCGGTTCTTGTATTTCATTTCTTTTCTTTTTCTTTTTTTGATTTCGGGGTATTTTTTTTCTTTTTTTGATTTCGGGGTTTTCTATTTCTTTTTCTTGTTATGTTCGGTTTTAGAAACGTTTTTATATACCTGGCGTGTATGTAGTCTGTTCTGTTGTGTTTAGCGATGTACTCTCATTGGCCGCCACTGGGGCGCCAGTGAATGGATTAACGCCAACTGATGCGGCTCCTGCAGGCGGTGGCATGGCATAAACCGGCTGACTACCGCCAGCCTGTTCGCGTGGCTGTGTGGTAACAGGAGCACCGCCTGTACCCAGATTAACATCATCGAGATCCACGTCCTCCTATATGGGCAGCAATCAAATGATAAATGTGATTAATATTGTCGTACAAAAAAAATATATATTCTAATATTATCTATAACTAAAGCATTGTCAGTGTGAAATTAAGGATTCATTCATAAAGGTTTTATGTTTAGTCAAAAACTTGTTCTTTGCTCGAAAAGCAAATTTTAGTTAAAAAAAAATTAGCTATGAAAAGAGTACAGAATAAATAAATATGTATTGTGTTGCTAAACTACATAATGAGAAGAACAGAAGCGTTTAAAAACAAACTAGCTACATTCATTGTTAGTTAAACAAATTATAAAAATCAATTAGTTAGTAAGCCAAAAACTATAATATAGCAGCAGATACAAAATAAAGATAATAAATAATAAAATAGATTTACCCCAATTTTATATAAATTTTATATATTTAAATAAACACAATTTGAACAATATATCTTCTCAATTTGTATATATTAGTTTTTAGTGAATCGTTTTTAAAATACTTTAAAATTTAGCGTTGATTAGTTTGTTGAGGTATTAGTTAGTAGTTGGTGCTTGGATGGGTGAGTTATTTTTTTTTGTTTTCGGATTAATTATTATTAATTGGTATTAGTTGGTTCTGGTTGGACAAAATCCGATCTCATGCGGTACTCGTGCCGGTATCATTTTCAATTTCTATACTTACAAGACGCGGCTTTTGTCCCAGATGCGGTGGCAGATCGCTGGCCTCTCGATTGCCGCCATCGGGTCTCTGTGCCATAATTCGGTTTTATTTTGTGTTGGGTTTTTTTTTGTATTTTTTTTTTTTTGTTTGGTATGTGAGGTAGTAGATAAGTGGTTATACGATATACAAGTTGATGAAGTCGATCGAAATGAAAATTAAGAAAAAAGAGAGAAAATGTGATTTTGTTTCGTTTTTGTTTTTAATTTTTTTTTTTTTTCGGCAACTAAAACACAAAAGAAATACTAAAAGGAAATTTTAAACCAATTGAAAGTCTCGAGAGGTAAAAAAAAAAAAAAAACAAGAAAAGCAATCGTGTTTTCACAACTAAGAAATTATACATATATATATATATATATATATTATATATATATAATTATATTTACACACACATATGTATATATGTGTATTTGTACATATATATTATATGTCAAACTGTCAGAAAGTTAGATACAAATCGATTTTGAAGCATTTGATGATTTTCGTGAAGTTTGCAATAAGCATTTAGAAAAATAATAATAAAAAAAAATTGAAACTATTAAGTAATATGATCGACAATTGTTTGGATTTCTGGATATTGGTTCTGGTTGGTTGGTTTTTGGTTAGTTAGTCCCGTTTACCTTTAGTTATCCTCTTTAGAATCATTTTATATTTAATATGTCGTTGACTTGAAAAGAAATTGTAAGTGTATATACAAAACAAACATATACATACTTACCACACAGAAAAGAAAACTTAAACAGAGACACAGAGCGAGAAATAGAGCAAATATTTTCAAAGTAGTAGAAAAGAAGCCAAACAATTAATAGAACAGAAGAGGAAAAAAGCATGCCAAAATGAAGCCGTAAATAAAGAAAATGTCAAAATTAACAAAATTAGTTAAGTAAAGCGCTTTTTTTTGTTTTATTATCATTTCAGAGTGCCAAAATTTCGAATTGTTGAAAGTTTTTGACTAAACATTTGCTAATATGATCGGTTTTTGGTTAGTGGTGAATGGAATTAGGAATGGGGCGTTGGGGTTTG
Organism: Drosophila emarginata; assembly: GCA_037075365.1. NCBI lineage: Eukaryota > Metazoa > Arthropoda > Insecta > Diptera > Drosophilidae > Drosophila > Drosophila emarginata. The sequence continues at coordinate 1,060,075 of JBAMCD010000014.1, read as the reverse complement.
GATTAGAATTGGATTATGGATGGTAAGGAAGAAATACCTCACAAAAATCATCAAAGTGGTTTCAGTGTAGGAAAAGTTATGTGAAGTGTGGTGTGGTGGTGGTTTGTCTGTGGGTGTGAGTGTATATGTGTTTGGTTTGTTTTTTTTTGTGTGTTTAAAGTGCATGCATTTAATATTCTAAATTGTATTTTAACTAATGCATCTGATTGTTTTTCTTGTTTTTTCTTTTTTGTTGAACTAATTAGACTTTTCAGTTGTATTGTTTCTCTTTTTTTTTTTTTAGGGGGCATTAAACAACTTCACTCACATTCAAATGTGAATACTGATCGTGCGACTCATTCACTGGCGGCTTGAATTTGCCACAACAGAAGTTGCAACAGCAGCAGCAACAGCAACAACAGCAGCATCCAGTCAACAATGTACAACATATAACCAAGGCCTGAAATATAATAGAGAGCATATATATATATGAGAAATTTAGTAACAAGTTTAATGAGAATCAGAGTGGGGTAAATTCAATTTCAGTTCGATCATTCATTACCTTCACCGCTGGCGATGTGACCACAAAGTATGCATTCACATTCTCCTCACCAAACTGTTCAGCTATATACAGACCCAATGAACCATAATTATCATAAATATTACGTTTAGTTTGATCACTCAATATCGAGTGGGCTCGATTGACTTCCTTGAACTGTGAAGAATGAAAAATTCAAATGAGATTCTAAAATATATTTATTATATAGATATATAGATTACCTTATCGGCAGCATCAGCATTGTCGGGATTCTTATCTGGATGGTATTTGAGAGCTAGTTTTCGATAAGTCTTCTTGATATCATCAGCTGTGGCTGTTTTTGGAAGTCCCAATATCTCGTACAGCGAATCTCCAGATGTGCTAAAAGAAAACAATCAATCGTTTTTCATTTTCTTTTTCGGTTTGCTATTTGAAGATCATAAAAACAACTGCTAATTACAGCAAATAGAAAATCAGCAAATATTTATTAAATATTTGCCCTATTTACAGATAAGGTTTAACTGCAGTTGCCTGCGTACTAGTAAAATGGCTGAGAAACCACATTCCGTACCTTTATTAGCTTAGGTTTTCTTATTTTGTTACCTTTATACCCTATATGCAAAACGTACGAAGGGTATATACTAAAATTGCAAATCATAAGTACTAACTTTGTTCCGACAGAACAAATATATATATATTTATATTTATGGATATTGTATATTGTTTACTTGCTTATCGGATCGTCTTTGCAATTGCTTTGATCTTGTAGACTGAAAGATAGAACCAGACCATATGGAATATGCTAGACTGTAGACTCGTTTTGGTGAATTGCAGTGGAGTCGGCACTTTAAATCATTTCTCGGTGTTAAGTCTGATTATATTCTAAAAAATCTATGATTCTAACATTGAGCTTTGGAGCTGAAGGGCACAAGTGGTTATAAATAGGTGACATATTCGATTGATTAATGCGGGGTAGCTTGCGGTCGAATTAACATATCTAACATTTCTTATTGACGATAAGCAACATCGCTCAGTCACTCAGTTTTGCCTTCTGTTCAGTTGGGCGTTGGACGCCATCAATTCCACATATATATTTATATGTACCCTCTCATATATATACATATATAGGTTATACGATGTACATATATATATATATGCGCATTTCGCGAATCGATGACTAAGCGTCGTCGTTCACACAGCAACAGTTTTAAGCGTAGTGCAACACGCAATGGGAAATACTATGGGTGAAAAAGTTAGTGCCTCTGCGGCGGCAGTTCCTTTGCCTTGAACGAGTCCCTCGAGTCGGATGCGTGAACCCCTCGACAACAACAAAAATGCCAGATGATGATGATGATGAAGAAGTAGACGAAAACGTCGGAAGCGTAACTTGGCATTGTTGAGGACGATGGACAATGCAATAGAAACAGAAACAGCAGCAGAAGCAGAAGCAGCACCTCGGCAATTGCAAAGGTCGCGTGCAGCATAAAATACATTTCATATGGATTTTCTTAAGTAGGTGGGCGGAAATATTCACATTTTCTTCACATATTCTGCGGGCATAAAAGAGAAATGTCTGTGTTATACAGACGGCAAATCTACCAAAGCTGATAAGACAACAAGGCAACAGTATTCCAAGTGGATGATTATTAGCCGCTGAGGACAAAGTCAATGTGTGCGTCTTTGTGAATGATTGTGAATTAGGGTTATAGTGAGTATTCATATACACATACATTCATACAAAAGAATATGTATTTCGACATTACATTTATAGTATGTCCTTTAAGCGTAACTTTTGCCAAGGATAATACTAAATCATGAAACAGGGTGGGAGGGGTAAACTGGTGGGTAAACGCAGCCAACGCAAATATTTCGTTTGGCAATCTAAGAATTTGGGCCAAATGACCGTCTAACATTACTCATAGACCAAATCAATTGTGGGCGGGGCTGTGAGAGTACAAGAGAGTCGAAAAATGGCTAAAAACAGGGCTATATTACTTCATAGATAAGAAGTAATCATAGCCTATGTGGCATACTTTGGGCCAATGTTTATGTGACTAAGACATATATAAGTAATTCTTGATACTTAGTACCGAAAATTAATCAAAAAAAGAACAGGAAAAATTAGCTTTAAACAACTAACAAAAAAATCTAAAATCTTATAAATTATTTTTCTCATTTTAAAGCAATATTTTTTTTCTCATATAGGGGAAACTCCCTTTTGGTGTGTTGAAATAGATTCTAGAAAGTATAAACATTTGTATCTTCTGCTATAGACGGGAGAACAATAACAATTCGTGCTATTCGTGATAACGTATAAACGTAAACGTAAGGTAAAAAATTCATCGGCACTTGTTGTTATCAAAAATCAGCATTTGCACCGTGTTTTTACATAGACATCTGTATATTTATATAAATTTAGTTTGTATTGCACGAAATATTAGCTTTGTATTATCTACTTTTTGCTTTTTATTAAATGGAATTTTATGAAATTGACAGCGAGAAACTGTTAATGACAGACAGAGCCCGGAATGCAAGCAGGGGCAGTAACAGTAGCATTTCCCTTGGCCTTGCAGCAGCTGTCAGCCCCTCTTACTCATGCCTTCTCTACCGTCTCACTCTTTCTCTCTCTTTGTTACTCTCATGCTGTCTTGACGATCCCTTGCCTTGTTTATCCTGCAGCAGAGGAATTCCATACGGCTAGCGTTTTTTTTTTCTGCCGCGAAAAATCAATTTAACGTTGACTGCGCTGCCAACGCGCAGCTGCTAGCCTCGGCATTTGCTTTGTGTGTGCATGTATTGTGTGTGTGTATTGTGTATGTGTGCGCAGAAAGAGCAAAAAAAAAAATATGTAACAGGAGGAAGAATACTACAAGCGTCAGCAGCGTTTTTCTTTTCTTTTTTGCAAAATTTCTATTTGTTTTTATGTACTTACGAGAGTTTTCTTTTGTCCATGCCACCTCCGCTCATATTGGCACCGTTGTTGTTGCCGCTGTGTCACGATTGTTCTTATTAACTATTATTATTTAGCACTTTTGGCCCAAGCTAGAACACCCACTGGACACTTTTTGCTGAAAACACACACACACAGAGCCGCGCGTACACACTGAGGATAGTAACACACCGACTAAAACAAAAAAAAATGTAGTTTTCCTTTTCTTTTTTAATGGGTTGCACTTTATCACCACATACAAGCACGCCACGCACGTCCAATCGAAGCAAAGTTTGAAATTTAGTTATATTTAAATTAAATCCATGCGCGAAGCAACCATGCGTCGTCTTTATCGGTATATCAATTCGCTTCTCTTGTATAACCAATTCGCTGCTCGATTTTAAATTCGCTCCTACTTTGTGCGAATTCGCTTCGACTTTACAAATACTGGGTGAAATTATTGGGTTGGCCCAGTATAAACACGGAGTTGCCACTGTAGTTATCGATTAATCAGTGTGCGAAAGTTGTATAACGGCTATCCATTTTAAACAATTATTCTTTATTCGCTCTTGTTACAGTTTTTTAAACAGCACGTTTTGCATAATGAATCTTTAAACATTCACAATAAAAATTTTTTAAATATATCTATTCACAAGAAGTATGCGCCTTTTAAGTACTCACTTGTAAACTATTTTAAAATGGGTATCGATTAAAGTTAGAATTACATTTTGAATGATTCTAAGCAAAGTTTATTGAATATCTAATGAGAACTATTAGAGCTAAATATAGTTTTAATAAGAAAAATGGCTGTTGTTCAAATGGCGTTCTTTATTAAAAAAAGCTGTTATTGATAAATGAAAGTTGAGCTTTCACATTCAAACTGAAATCCCAACCGTTCTCCGCGTTTTATGAAAAATGCTGTTAGCTGAGCTAGCGGGTATTCACATATTTTAAATGTTCGGCCACACTTTCCGTCTAAATCCACAAATCGGTTTGGCGGTTGAAGTGAGCGGACGTGCGAGAGCGGGCTTTTCAATGCGAAAAAAAACGTTAAAATACAACATTTGAACCAAACACGAAAGATATAGCAAATTGAAACGGCGCGTGTCAAGTGTATATAATTTTTTTTTTTATTTGATTTTCAGGCCGATATTGAAACAATAAAAAGCGAATAGACTAAACTCTTTTTGCATGCTCAACATCTGGGTTTGCAGACAATTGCCGCAATGTTTGCAAATGTTGGCGCGTTTCTAGCAACAGGTGTCAGTTGGATTTGGATTCGGATGTGTTAACGGCGATCTCGAGCGTTGAAAACAAAACAAATTGTGTTTATTGAATGATATGTATATGTACATTTGTATGTACATATACATATAACGTATATAGGCTCATTATTAAAAGTATGTATTTTAGCAAAATGGGTCAACAAAACCGTGTGTGTGGCGCGTGAAGAAAATTGAATTGAATAAAATTGAAAAATTGAATTGACCAACGTCTGAAATCGAAATCTATGTCAGAAATGTGGCACTAATAAATTATCGCACATACCACGCCGCACTCACTCACAAAAAGTATTTCATTAATGCAAAAAGAAAAACGGAGAAAAAGAATATCTAGTTTTGTTGGTTTGCCAGTGCTGCCTTTGAACGTGACCAAATTTTGTAAGCACCAAAAGTGACAACAACACATGAATTAATAGGAGAAAAACACACACACACACACACTAAAATATAAATAAAAAAACAAAGTTTGCACAATTAAGAGGAGTCGTCGGCCTAGAGATAGATACACCATAAACACCCGCACACGCACCTTTACAGAACAATAAACCGGAGCAAAATAACGCTGAGTTTAGAGGGTTAAGAGGGTAAGAGTGTGGTAAGAAATAAATTTCACAGCTTACCTGCTTTAGCCTATAAATAGGCATAACAGAATGCTAACTAGCGAACGTCTCCTTTAATCAGTGCGTATCTTAACTTGATAACCAAAATCCGTATGCAATCCAATTAGCATAGAAACGTAAATGGAGTGTACACGTATACGCGACGCGTTGGCGGCATCTATGTAATTCGCGCTTCTTTCACTGATTTGGTTGCCTCTGTTCACCTGCTTCTGCACCGTCAACTGTCCACCGACTTTTCTTTAGCCTTTCTCTTTATGCATATGCATGCATCTCTGACAATTCTTACGCAATGCTCACACATAATTTAAATAAATTACGCATACAACGAGAAAATAATTGATAAGCGCCATAAAATCAACAGCAAAAAAAAAAGACAAAAAAAAAACAATGGTAGAAATGACAGCGGCAACAGCTGGTGGGTAGTAGGGAAATAAAAAGAGAATGAAAGACATAAAATCCAAGCGGCAATAAGCCAGCAACAAACAATGCAAAACTTACAATGTAAAATGCAATTTTTCCACAATTTATTAATATGTATGTTTGCCCCCATGATCACGGGTATATAAGATTAATGAGCCGATTCGTAACTGCAAAGTTTTGCCAAATGACAGTAACCTCAACTATAGCTTTGCCGCCACAGGCTTCTTCACGACTATTTTAGTACCATCTGATAAATCGATCAAAATATTGTTTTATAGTATTATTTGTTAAAAAAAATTTCGAAATTTCATTGAACATCTTTTCTGTATTAAAACCGTATAAGATGATATACATATAGCATATGCCTCTTGGCTTCTTATAATCGGTTGTTTAAACCGATATGTATTTAATTATCCCCGATTATAGACATTAAGTGTATACATAATGCGATTCGTTTTTACCCTAATTTTTCTGACGTTATTTCGCTGTAAATCCCAAAATGAGTCAACGCAGCGTCGTCGCATGCCAAAGTGTACTTCTGTGGCGACAGAGGCTGCGCTGTCATAAGCATTCTCTGTCTTTAAATTGTGATCGTGTTGGAGAAAGAGAGAGAGAGAAAGATAGAGAGGGGGTAGGGAGCGAGTGAGAATCGGCTGAGAAGTGGTATGGCAGCCCACTCATTGCATTGCATGTGCAAGTTTTTTTTGAATTGCAATTGCTGTTGTCGCCGCCGTCGTCGTTGTCGCTGCTGCTGCTGCTGTTGCTGCTGCTGTTGCTGTTGCTGTTGCTGCTGCTGCTGCTGTTGCTGTCGCCGTCTCCAACACTGACCACACTCAACTCGGACGCATTGACAGGCGTCTGTATTGCGATTTTTGTTTTTTTTTTTGCTTTGTGTTTTTGTTGCTATTGCTGGCTGCTTGGCGTGTGGCTTTTGGAATTGCATTTAGTGAATAAAAATGATAAATGATTGATGGCTGTAAGCCTTTTTGGCATGGCCAAATGCATACGCATTACCTTACACACTATTTTTGGTGCTATTGTATATGTAGATTGTAGATAAACTAAATACCACCGACAAAGAAAAAGAAGAAGAACCATAAAAGTAAAAGAAGAAGACCGACTGAAATTTCTGTTGCTTCTTTTGGAAAGTTTTAACCCGCCCTTTGTACAGCGTAGAGTCTTATGTATATACATAAGTACATATGTATGTATGTATGTATGTATGTATGCCCTTATCACTCTATCCCCAGACAATTTCATTTAAATGGTTAAGTACCCACAATATATAAAAACTAATAATGCTGATTAGCTTCTAAAAGTGGGCCATGAGATTATAGAGCTTACAGAATGAAACGCAAATTACCCGCAAAATTGCTTAAAACACGCCCCAAAACAAAGCACATTGCTGACGCCCCACCCCAATGGCATTCACACCTGCAATACACTAACACACACACACACACATCAGTTGGCAACATGCAAATTTAATTAAACTAAAGCATGTAGATGGCTTTTCAATCGGCAGGGAAACTTCAGGCTTATCACTCTCAAAATGTAAAACACTTTGCTGAGGGCGTTATGCCAACCGATGTCTGTCTGACAGTCAGTCTGTCTGAATCGGGCCGGTTGTAGGGGGCCGACATATGTTGTTTATCAACAAAAAAAAAAAAACATACAAACACACACACACACACACACACACACACAATTGTTGGTGCATGTGGTACCTATGGTTAGCGAGGTGACAAAAGAAAAACAACAAAAATGGGGGAAAAAAAAAGAAAGAGCCTCACCCACAGTTGGCACAGTTACGGGGGCTTGGTGCTATTTTCTATATTGTTATAGTAATTGTTGTTTTTGTTTTTTTTTTTTTGTTGCTTGTTGGTTGTTGCTGGGGTGTTCAAATGGCATCCCATAAAAACCTTTAAAAAGGAAAATTAACATAGCCATAAACTCAAATTTCTGCAAGCGGACCTACCTGAAGGAACTTTCATACTACCACAGACAGGGTGAGAGGAAAAGAGGGAGAGAGTGAGACAGGGGGAGGGTTAACAAACATTTCCTTATCACAATCGGTATTTGGGAATGAAATTCGAAGCTCATTAACATTACAAAAAGCAAAATGAAATGAAATTGTTGCGACTTAATTTCTGTTAGAGAAATGTGTAATGGCTATATTTAATGGAGGAGGGGAGGGTGGCGCAGAGAGAGAGAGAGAGGGACAACAATGGTTTTTGGGGAGTCACCGGGGGAATACCCATTAATTAAAATAAAAGATGCAACATTAACTCTTACGGTAAAATCCAATGCATGCCATCTCCTTCACTTTCATTCATTAACATTACAAATTATAACGCCATCTAGCGGACATATAATAAAAGAATAGATTAGATTAGTCTATATACAATCTGAATTGAATTAAATTTACTCTACCCTCGTCCTAATCATTCGTATCGCAGGGTATTTAAAGCAATGCGCAAAATGTTGCCCAGGATTGCGGTTAGATGGCCCACAAAATGGGCCTAATGGAACTGACTTGGCTCCCTGGTACCACATTATGTATATTGTTGGCCACTAGTGTGTGTGTGTGCGTGTGTGTACGTGCGTGATTCTATTTTATGGCCTGACATTTAATGCCCAGAGCTGAGATTTTTAGAGGCCAAGTGCAGGCAAATTAAGATCTTAAGCCAAAACTGAATAAGCGGCAAAAGCAACCGCAACAAGAAAAATATTAAAGCAAAATTGTAAGACATCGGGTTTAATGCCCGATTAACCTGTTTGGCAAGCTTTAAAAATTGTTCTAGCATTTATCACAAAGCTAAATGCAATGACAAAAATAAAACAAAAAAAAAAAAAAAACTCTGTAAACTTTTTAGTGCCAATTTTCTTATTTTTCTCTTCTTTATCCTTGTAACGTCTTTTGCTTCTTTTTCTAATTTCGATTACCTGCTAATGAAGGCGTCAATTAGCGTTAGGTAAAACTTTGTTTGTCTACTTTTGGGCGCTGATGAAAGCTTTCTCTTATCACACACACACACACACAAACACACACACATATTGAGTGTAGATTGATCCTCATCTGTTTTAATTAAGCTAATTGTTTGTTATCTAGCCATTAGTTGATGACCTTCATAATGCGGGGGATCTATGTATATATGTACATACATATATATATATTTAGCTATCCTTTAAATTCGATATTGGTTTGAATGGCAAAACTACGTGAGAGAATATATTTATATATATATATATATTTAAGCCTGAAAGTAGAAAAGTTGTTGGGCACGCAGCAAATTGGTTTTACCACAAGTTTGGCTATCCTCCTCCATCATTGAGTGACGTTGCTGGGTTTTGGGGCGGAACAAACATACGTTTTACACATCCTCAAAAGATAAACTTAAGTACAGCGCATTTAAATGCAATTTGTGACAGTTTTCGTACTGTTCGCGCGACTTTCAAGTGACACGCACACACACACAAAGGCATCCTCAAATGGTGTCCTTAGTTCCAGTTCCATCTCCAACAACGACCCGCTTCAAATAAAAGCCAAGACACATAGTTGGCATAAAGAAATTTCTCCCCCACTTGCCATTATTATAATGGAGAGAGATGTAAAAGAAAAAATGAAAAAGAAAAAAAATTGCTATACATTTTAGTTGCCTCTAGATGAATCTGCATGCCAGGACCTTTAAAACATATATTAAAGAAGAGATTATAATCAATACTTTTCACTTCAAACACACAAGCCAGCATCTGGGCACTTGGATAAGTAAAAAGTTGACAAGCTTCCATTCTTTTCTCAACTTCTGGATGAGATAAAGGAAACAAAAAAAAAAAAAAATTGAAGAATAATAATAAAAGGGACGACGTGCTGGAAACTTTTAAAAGACACAAGGCCTGTAAAAATTGATTTTAAAATAATGAATGATTCGTGCGTCCAACTCTCATCAATTCTGACAGAAGCACTTCTTCTTCATTCCCTTCCTATCGTCGTCTCCATGACTAATGACAATACTCGCACTTTATCTTGCGGAAACATTTTGGGACCTTTATTCACATTCAACCGAAAAGAGATGCCGCTTCTTACAAAAAGCTTATGTAGTAGGCTCCTTTGGAGTAAGGTGTACGACTATGCGTCTCCAAAAAATAAATGCCCGAAGCATTTGCCTCTCCCATGCGTAACGAAGACCAACGACAATTTTCGGCACTTAAAGTGTCCACAGAGCCGCATCGAGCACTGACAAAATCATTTGACGGTGACCACATCTCGTTGAGCAAATGAAGACCTCTTTCATGTGAACATGCATTCTCAATACCTGTTGTTATGTCACAGCCTGGCTGGTTGTCACCTCCATTTGGATAGTAGTCGACATGACCTAATTGCTTCCATGTGCCTGAACCGTTGCTATTTGTGTGAATGACCTCAACAAATTTGGCATCTTGATTGGAGAGTTTATGCTGAAGTAAATCGACTTCATCATCAATGGGATCGAGAGCAGTAATACGGATTAATTGTTGACCAAGTTGCTCTTTAACCTTTTCCCCTACTCCGCCAGCTAAATGGGCTCCATCAGCGAAACCCACAACCAATAGCTGATCCAGAGATATATCGAAATAGCGATTTAGTAAAACAATTAGATTACCCACACTTTCTATAATATCCAACTCAATTTCTATTCCTTCAAGGTCCACAGTTATGACATTGCTGGACTCTTGATCCAGTTTTGCTGCAACAACAAGAGAATGTTCTATTGCAGAGCTATTGGCCAGCCAACGCGGTATTGAAATCCTAAATCAATATCATCATTTCTGATAAGTTAATCAATCAATATATCATAATGACTCACACTATCGGATCCAATGCATAAAAAGAACTACGCACAATTGATTCCACCTGAGGTTCAATTATCTGCGGAGTAAACCTATTTCGTTGGGTATAAAGAACATATTTGGGTTCATTTGCAGCATCCGCAACATAAACTAATCATTTGGAACAATAATAATGTATAATTAATTTTAATTTATTCATAGTTTATTTTTGAATAATTACTTACCCAAAGCAATTGCTAGCTGTACGATGAAAAATAAATGTATTCTCCTCTGCATTTTGTATACAACTAAAAGCCCTCAACTTGGCGCATTCCCCAAATAGTGACCTAATGCCTATTGTAATGTATATCGTTTATAGATTAGATTGTTGGATTGGCTTATTTGTATTTATGATACCCTTCATCGATAAGTGGTTTCAAAAGTGAACTGCTTATTAGATTATAAGCAACTTTAGTTTGATTCTTTTATTTAAAAAAAAAAACAAAAAGAAAAATAAAAATAAAATACACTTGGCCACGGATTTTTCCCACGTTTTCAAGCGTAGATTTTATTTTGTATTATTCGCATGCGAAAATTGTAATTTATGGCTCTCCCCTCTCTTTCTATCTCACTCTCTCTATAGTTTGTAGTTTGTCAAATTAAACAGAAATGCAGCATTGCATAGCAATGCAGTTTCCCATTTGCATGTCGGCAACACAAATTGCATTTAATTGCCTGGCAGTTGAAAAACTTCCAACATGGCAACACAAAAAGCCAGAGAAATCCAACACAGAGAGAGGGAGAGAGGGAGAAAGAGGGAGTGAGATAGCCAAATTGACATTGACACTCCGTTTTGTAACAGAATCTCACTAAATATTCACATAAATATGCACTTTAAATCACTTTAATCACTTTAGATATGTCAAATATCCGACAATACAAATTAATGTATAATGAGTAAAGGATATTTTATAGTCAGTTATTGTATTTATTGAATTAAATTTTTAAATACTTTTAATGCAAAAAAATTTAATTTATTTCTTTATGAATATAATCTTTTATGTATAATATCTTTAATTCCAAGCACATACATTTACCTATTCAAATGGCGGAGAGTGTATCCATTCCCACAAGCTGTCACATCAATGGGATATACCAAAACAATGACAACTGTGGACACTTGTAATGTGGTTAAAACTCATCCAGTTGATTATTAAGCTGGCCCAGTGTCACGTTCCTTGATTAGCAAGATGGGTTTTATTTTTTTTTTGGGATAAATGTTTGTTCTAACCAGATCCTTTATATTCATAACTTATTTTTGCAACATTCAGGCAAACTGGAGCGTAAACTTAAGAGAGAGAGAGAGTGTGAGAGCGACAGCTAGTAAGTGAGGGAAGGGGTAGGGAGGTAACTTTTGCGTCCTTCATTTTTGGTATTTTTTTTTTTTTTTTGTTGCAAATATGTTGCTATAGCAGTTGGTGCTCCTTCTAGTTTACGATGCGGATAAATCGTTTGCGAAATTGTTGTGTCAAGTGCAGGCGTTTGGTGTAGTAACAACAATTAACCAAAAGATCCAAAAGAACTCTTCTTACCAGCTCAATGGGCACGTCAGAAGCTTACGCTAGATTTATGGCCAAAGACTCGTTATTAAACGCGACGCCAACGGCGGCCCATTTATAACCAAGAAAATGTATAGAAAAGCGGGAGGGGGAAAGTAGGTGAGGCGTTAAGGTTATGGCACTTGTATTAGCATAAGCAGAACAAAAAAAAAAAAATTCTCTAACTAACTGGCAGCTAGCGTTCCAGCACGCATCATCCTCTGCATATAATAGATGTGTAATAAGCCAAGTGAGAGAATCCATAACAGAGCCAATAATCAGAGGGTTGCCAATATAAGGGAAGGAAAGATTCACTGACGGACAGCATGGTCCGAATGGTGGTGGGGGAGGGGGAGGGGGTGAAACAAAAAAAAAAAGTCAATATGCCATGCGTGTAAACTTTCAAGTGACTTAGCAACTGAGTCAATATAATAAATTACTGTGATAGCTTCTCTAGCATCTTTTGCTCCGGCTCCTGCTCCGGATCCTACTCCTGCTCCTGCTGCAACTTCCAAACAACCAAATATCATGCGTTAGGGTTTGAGAAAGAAGCAATCAGCGTACCCAAAAGGGAAAGTCAGACAAAAGACAAACAAAGACATTTGAAAAGTAGGTGGAAGGGGTGTGTACGCGTGTGTGTGTTCGCCTGTGTGGAAGTGATGTTGAAGAATATAATGTGGGTGAGTGGGGGGGTGCTATCAGTAACTGCCATGCAGCTGCCGAATGAAAATCATACTTGATGCTTGGCAATTTCTCATAAAAATTTCATTACATTGTTTGGAATTTTTCTCTTGGCTCCGTTTCGATTGCGTTTCGTCTTAGTAAAGTGAAATATATGACTTTACCCCAACTCTAAAAGTGAAATCAATTAGAACTCTCTTACCAATGGCTTTAAAAAGCTATTCTTTCGTTCCCTCCATCTATCTCTTTCTATTCTCATATATGCAATTTAAGTAAAATGAAACGGCTGAAAAGTATGCTACATTATATTATGTAGCGCATAAATCACCAACAGCAGCCAAAAACAACAACAACAGCTAGAACAGCAGTCCTGGACAAAAGGACACGCATGTGTGTGTACTACTAAAATCCAAAGTATACATTTTACAGTGGTACAGTCCAAGCAACCAGATCCTTGATATAGAAATGAAACATTCACTAATCATCTTGAATTGTACTAAATTCTCATTCGAATATAATTTAAACAAAATCTAAATATAGTTAATTGTACTAAATTCTCATTTGAATATAATTTAAACAGAAATGTTATTAATTTTCTTTTATTAAAACAGTTCTTCCATCAGTTTTATTGACGAGGCAAAGAATGAAGATTTTTAAATTGAAATTGAAAGAGAATTTTCAATCTTTATTTTTAACTAATTATACAATTTAAATTGTAATGTTTTTTTTAATATTATAAGGACAAACTTCTCTATAATGAATGAGCAGAAAAAATTTTTTTATATAAAAATCTGATTATAAAAAAATGAAGCAGCAAGTTGTCCCTGTTGACTTTAAGTTTACCCTATACCAAGTAGAGGCACTTCATAAAGCCAAAAATGGCCACCATCAATTTACAAAAAGAATTCTACTTATTAGCCAATGTTGCCACTCCGCGTTTAAGTTTAAAACGGAAAAATGTATGTATTATTCCGATATTTATTGTGCGATTTCAACAAAGTTTGATTGAATTTTTTGTACTTCATTTAGAAAGACAAATATTTAAATAATTTTATTTTTTTTTGTCTCTCTATATACAACTAATTTGGCCAAATTAATGCTGATTAGAAGAAACTGTTTTTCAACATCAAAGCTATTTTAATTTACAATTTTTTTAATAGGATTGGTATTTTAAAGCCACCGTGCAACATCTTGATTAAGGTCCTTTCAACGCGGCAAACAGAGGCGTTTGGTATTACAGGCAAGTCGAGAACGTAATTAACAACGCCCACAATAGCAACAACAACAAAAACAACAATAATAACAACAAAAACAATACTGTCGCTGGGTAGAAATGCAAAATCAACAAAAATGTTGCATTCCCATAAAGAAACAACATCTGCTACCAGAAGACCAGAATCTACCCACCACCAATTCCATTTAAATTAAAGTCCTAGAAGAAGTAAAAATAGAAAAAAGAAAAAAAAAGAAAGAAAAAAGAAAAACGAGAAAACAAAGAAAATAAGTTCCTTCTCACCTAATCCTCAATGTTGAGAACCTCTTTTGCTGCTGGTCGTGCTGCTGCTGCTTCAAGTCAACATTATTCTAGACTGTTGTTACTCCTGCTCCAGTTGTGTCTACATCTTGTCTCACCCACCCATGGCGAGGTCTTCACTTTGGGCTATCTCACTGGGTCGCAACGTCGTCCAGGTAATTTGGATTATCAGCGACCTGGCATTACAATTTCAGGTGCCATATCCTTAGCTGTGGATCAGGTGAATGCTGGCAAATTGCATAGATTAGGTCACTCCTTGGAATTTGTGGTAGCTGAGACATATGGCGATGAGGTGGCCAGCATACGACAAACAGCTGCCCTATGGACACAGCAGGTGGCTGTTTATATTGGTCCACAGGAGACATGTGTCCATGAAGGACGAATGGCAGCTGCCTTTAATTTACCCATGATATCCTATGTAAGTAGCTATTAATATGAATTGAGTATGATTAATGAAAATGTTATATGTATATATCTCTATATAGTATTGTACCCATCGTGATCCATCGAATAAAGCTGATTTTCCCACCTTTGCCCGTACCCGTCCACCCGATACACAGATCTCAAAATCTGTTGTAGCTCTACTATTGGCTTTCAATTGGACTCAGATTAGTTTTCTTTATCTGGACGATGTGAGTAGTCAGTATCAACCAGTGGCGGAAACTATATTGAGTACTCTAACATTTGCTGGAGTCACCATACGAGATATACGCACTTGGAATACAATTTATCATCATGGCTTTATGGCCAATCCATTTGATTTGCTTGTGGAACAAACATATGTGAATACAAGAAGTAAATAATATAGATTGATTTATTTTTATTAAATTATTCATTTAATTTTTTTTGTTTATTGTTTAGTCTACCTCATATTGGGTCACTATTATGAGCATGTCGGATTAATGGTCAGTTTACAGAGACGAGGACTTTTATCTAGCGGAGATTATTTTGTGGTCGGCATTGATATTGAGCAATATGAGCCAGCAAAACCGGAAAAATATTTACGTGGTTTGCTATTGGAGAAAGTTGAACCATTGGCTGTCCAGGCATTTCAGTCCTATTTGGGTATTTTGCCAACAGCCCCCGTTTCCTTTGCCACATTTGCCAATGAGGTGGGTCTTGACAGCCATTTAGGCTACGTGATTGATGCCTAGCTCTCATAATTGTCACTTATCCCTGTATACACACACACACACACACACACACACCATCACACATATATACATATATAAATTTTGCCATTATCCCATTTTTTTTTTAGGTTAACAAATACATGGAACGTCCGCCATTCAATTTTCCCAATCCTCTTGGTCTTTTTGGTGGAGCTAAGCAGGTTTGAAGCTCTAATCTCTAATCATTTTGCCATTTCCTTTTCAAATACAATCCTCCCATTTGATTTGTAGATAAGCGCCGAAGCAGCCTATCTCTATGATGCTGTGCATCTCTATGCTAATGCCCTAATGGAGGTCCTAGAGTCTGGCGGTAGACCCAAGAATGGCAGCGCCATTGTGTCGGCCATCAAGGGCTCACGATATCTCAGTGCCATGGGGTGAGTATGGGAATTTGCTTTTATGGTTATCTCTAAACGATTTCCCCTTTCTCTCTGTCACCCAGTTACCATGTCTATATCGATGAGAATGGCGATGCAGCTGGCAATTATACGGTCTTGGCACGGGGTAAAGTACGAAATAGTCGGAATCAGACAATTCTCGGTCTTTTACCCGTTGGTACCTTCAGTCACAAGGGCTCTAGCAATATAAGCGAATCGCTGCCAGTAAGTAATCCTTGCTTTTATTTATAGTTGGTCCAACGCTACCATCATTCCATTTTTGCCATTTTTTGCCATTTTCTTTGTAATGTAAACGTTTTGCACCTTGCACTTGCTTGCCACTCATTCAGCAGCAGGTAAGCGCTTTTGTGTATTAGACCAACATGAATCTCTTTAGAGTAACATTTTTTGTATCTATGTTTGCTTTATTTTGTCTATAATCCTTTCGGTCTTTTTCACAGGATCTCAATTTGTATAGTCCCATAGAATGGGTGGGTGGTCAACGTCCGGCAGCTGAACCGCGTTGTGGATTTGGTGGCGAAAAGTGTGTCAGTAAGTCGGTAGAGAGTAAAAGAGATAGCAGTTATGGAAGTGAAACGGGGGTTGGGGTACGGAGGGGAACTCCCCTTCCCCTTGTCAAATGTCAGCTCAATTTATTTTACTTCCTTTTACTCTCATTCATTTTGTTTCATAGACTACACTGGTGAAATCTCAGCAGGAATAGCTGGCGGTGCTCTCCTGCTATTGGGCCTTGTCTCATTGGTTCTATATCGGAATTGGCGCTACGAGCAGGAACTGGACAGTCTCCTATGGAAGATAGATTTCCGTGAGGTGCAGATGCATGAGAACGAAAGGGAGCAACAGAGTCAGAAACAGACGCGTGTAAGTCCATAACCGCCTCTCTATATAAAATGACTGTATTTAAGTTAATGATGCGTCTTGTAAAAGAGCAAACTCCCGCCAATGTTGAATTGCATCCGGCAACAGACGGACGACTGACGTCTCTCAACCACAAGAGAAATGCGTTAGCTAAAAGGGTATTATATGTTCTATATATGTATGTAACCATAATAATGACTCTGGCTATGACTTTGTCATGATGTAAGCAGGGCAATGTCATGTAACTAAAGATGTTTTGTTGCTAAGACTCCCTGGGAAACTATATGGCAGCGGGAGTAGATGGCAGTTGAAGTCTTTATCCAACTGAAATGTATTTTATATTTTTACAAGGGATTTAATGTACCTTAAGTAATTAAAGTTATATTTTTTTACACTGAAAAAGAAGAATCGAATGGGAATGGTGGAAAGAATTAACTTATATAACACACACATAGATAAACTTTTATGTTGTGGAAATTTTTTTTAGCTTGTTTAGCTTTAATTCGTTGTAATTCTCAAGTAGTTCTAGCATTTAAGAAGAGGTTTAGCAATGCAGTTGTACGGAAAAAACAGCTTAGCAGGCTGAAACCTAGGAAAAGGTCGACAAATATGACAATTATCTTACTGGAATATATCTATAAACATATGAAAAACAGTGGTTTCACGAATCTAACCTCTATCTCTTAGCACATTTCTATATTAAATTCGTTAAAAGACTGTTCACCTTTAACTCTAAGTTGCAAAGTCTCTTTCCTGGCCTTTTGCATGTCTGACAACAGTATTTCATAAATCAATTGCCGCGTCGTCTTCCTTCGCAGTCCACCCATCCGTTAATACGCACCAGTCAGGTTAGCTTAAGCTCCAATCCGGATGCAGACTTTCGTTATACAACCATATTCACACCCATTGGTCTATACAAAGGACAATTGTATGCTATTAAAAAGGTTCGCAAAAAGAGTGTCGATATTACGAGGGAAATGAAAAAGGAACTTAAATTGGTAAGTCATTGTCATTTGTGTGTTTTGATTCATTTTACTAAATATTGGATGGTTGCCTCTAGCTACGAGATGCACGACATGATAATATATGCGCCTTTATCGGAGCCTGCACAGATCCACCAAATATATGCATTATTAGTGAATATTGCACTCGTGGAAGTCTTAAGGTTAGTTTCTATTTTTTGTTGTTTTGGGTTTAATTGAAAGCTTAAGAAAGTTTAACTGATGACTTACTGCCCACAGGACATACTGGAGAATGAAGACGTCAAGCTGGACAATATGTTCATTGCCTCCATGGTGGCGGACATTATACGGGTGAGTGCTCCTGTTTCTATGTTGCTGCTGTGTAACATTATACTAATGGCAAATCGACTTTCCCCACTTCCGTTATTCCCTTTACTTGCTTCACTTTTCCGCACTTCCTCGAACTTTCCACTTCCTACCCCAACTTCACAATTTCTTTTTACATCCGTAGGGCGTCATCTATTTGCACGAATCGCCCATTCGTTTCCATGGCTCGCTGTGCACTTCCAATTGCCTTGTGGACTCACGTTGGGTGGTCAAGCTAACAGACTTTGGGCTATTTGCCTTCAAACAGGGCATTGAGGATAGTTCCACGGACATGCAGCACATGTCGGCCAAGTGTTTGAGTGAGTAGAACTAACCGACCAACCCTTCAATCCGCCCTTCTTTTACAGCTAACATCCCGTAGCTAATGGCATCATTCTGAATTTCTTCTCCATTTCCATGTAGAGTTATTATACCGGGCACCAGAACTCCTTAGGCAGGGGCCATCTTCACTAGTCATGGGCACTCAACGTGGTGATGCCTACTCCTTTGCCATTATACTGTACGAGATGCATGTACGACGAGGACCCTTTGGGGAGACGGGTCTAACTCCCATGCAATGTCTACAAAAGGTTCTCACACCTCAGGATCCCCTGCATCCGTATAGACCTTCGTTGCAACCGCTGGAGACGGCATTCGATTGTGTTAGCGAATGCCTCCGAGAATGCTGGGTTGAGAGACCTGAAGATCGACCCGATTTTAAGACTATAAGAGCCAAATTACGTCCACTCCGGAAGGGCATGAGACCGAATATATTTGACAATATGATGGCCATGATGGAGAAATATGCCAATAATCTGGAGGCACTCGTTGACGATCGTACGGATCAGTTGCAACAGGAGAAAAAGAAGACTGACGCATTGTTGCACGAAATGCTGCCACGCTGTGTTGCCGATCAATTGAAAAAGGGACACAAAGTAGATCCCGAACACTACGAGCAAGTCAGCATTTATTTTAGTGACATTGTTGGCTTCACCGCCATGTCAGCGGAGAGTTCCCCCCTGCAAGTGGTGGACTTTCTCAATGATCTTTACACCTGCTTTGACTCGATCATTGGTCACTACGATGTCTACAAAGTGGAGACCATTGGTGATGCCTACATGGTAGTCTCGGGTCTTCCCATAAGGAATGGCGATCTACATGCTGCTGAAATAGCAACAATGTCATTGCATTTACTAAGCGCCGTTTCGGAATTCAAGATACGTCACAGGCCCACAAATCGTTTGCTTCTCCGTATTGGCATCCACACGGGTCCAGTCTGTGCTGGAGTGGTGGGCTTAAAAATGCCAAGATATTGTTTGTTCGGGGATACGGTTAATACCGCATCGCGAATGGAATCCAGCGGTGTACCATTGAAAATCCATTGCAGTTGGCAGTGCCGACAACTGTTGGAACGGCTTGGAGGCTATCATTGTCAAGAGCGCGGCATTATCTCGATGAAGGGAAAGGGAGAGCAACGTACTTACTGGCTGCTTGGTGAAGATGATGAGGCCCGTGTCCGACGCACTTACGAGCGTTCCCAGCGAAGAGGTTCACGGGCACTCAATAAATTTATTCAAGGCACCATAAAACAGGCCCAACAGGATCAGGCCAATGAATATGGTATACGTTCGTCACTAAAACAGAAGACCCTACCACGCAATTCATTAACACGTTCCTCGAGTCTGGAATCGCCAAAGAAGCTGCGTTTTGCCGCTGGCAGTCTCCTTGAACATCATCGTTATCATAGGTAATATAATTGAAATATTTTCACCATTATCTAACATAAGTTTTTCATTTTTCTAGCGACGAGGCATTACTCGAAGTGGATTCCTATACCGGATTGCGTCGTTCATCGGGAGGATCGAACCACTCACGCTATGAGGAAACCACATTATCCTGCCAGAGTATTGAAATACTTGGGACATTGCCAAATAAACGACGTCCATCATCCTATCCCACTGCCAATACCCCTCTATTAATGAATCACATGGAAGTCTAAAAAAATACTTAACTAAATCAATTACAGGAATCTTAGTAGAATTTGTTTTGTTTCTCATTGTGAAAATACTTGTGTCGCTTCTAGTGTCTGCTATATATATATATATATATATATATCTATTATATGTATATGTATATAGTACAGCATCAGCATATTGTGAGAGTGATTATAAATCTAGTCGTTGTTTAAACTAAACAAAAACCGAAAACAACATTTATGTATTAGTAAAATGTAATCGATAAATTAACCATGCGATCTTTTTGCATTTTTATTTTTCCAATTGGGTTTCAAAATTTTGTATTTCTTTTTTTTTTTGCTGTCTTCAAGACAGATAATAATTGTATTATAATTTCAAACTTAACGATTTCTTTATATATATTTATACATATGTATATATATACATATGCATACAAGTGTCTGTATATATATGTATATATATATTTATATATAAATATATATACATACATATATGTATATAACTTTAGTTTAAAACCGATTTGTGCATTTCTTTGTGTATCTCCTTATTAATTTTTCTCTTTCTTCTTTTTTGTTTTTTCTTTTTTTTTTTCTTTTTCTAGGTAATTTTATAAGTAGGTATATAAATATTTGATTCTTTCCAGCTTGCAAAAAATTTTCAAATTTTCCTTTTTTTTTCGTTTGTTTTTTTTTTATGTTTTTTTGTTTTGTTTTACAATTTCAATTGGGTTTAAGCCACAAGCTTTAAAGCACACATTAATTTCGAAAAATCTTCCATATATTGCTTGTGTGTGATTTTTTGTTTTCTTTTTGAAATTTCTGTGGGATTTGACTAATAAACTTTGTTCATATAATGCAACAATTCTAAATAACAATCTCGAATCTCAATTATGTATATGTATATAGGTATATATATATAATCAATATATATATATGTATATATTCCGTATTGTGTATATCAACTAGGTATTATGAATGTATATAACGCTTTGGTTTCAAAATATTCGGGTTTTTTCTTTTTGTTTTTTTTTTTTATCATTTGCAACAACAATTCATCTACAAGTTTATAATCATAATTTAACCATTATTGTTTCAATTTCTATTTCATTACGGTACAAAACTAACAAATTGGTTTTGTTTTCTTTATGTCAGTTCGATTCTGACAATAAATACGCTATATATATGTATATATATATATATTTAAATGCGTCTCTGACAAAAATAATCTAGATTTATATTCTTTTGATTCATTTGATTCCATTTGGTTTAAAAAAATTGATCAACAACTTTTAGCAGTTAGCCTCTAAATAGATTAATATATAAGCCAATAGTTTAGTTAATAGTAGAGTAACTAGTGATTAAAGGAGACCTCTCTACCTCTCTACCCCATCCCTCCTAGGTTCAATTAACCCTAAGGGTTTGCTTTCAAAAACAGAGAGAGGAGAGAGAGCGAGAGAGGGAGCAAGAGAGAGAGAAATATGCAGGTCGCGCGCGCGTGCAAATTGATTACAGTTTTTTTTTTGTTGGTTTTCCTTTTACAGGAAAATGGACCGTTCGCCATTTTAGAGTATATAGAATACACTTGAAAAGTGTTGCCCCTTAACCAAAGACTTCATCTTGGCTTCTTCACCAGGCTAGTAGATCTATATAGAGGGCGGAAAGAGGAGGAGGGAGAGAGAGAGTTAGGTTATTTATATAATTGGTCAATAGATTTTTCATTCCTACCTTTTTACACCATGTCTGGGACTGGCGGGTGGCGTATTACAGGGTGAAGGCGGTGCCGAGCCACTAGATGAGCCGCGTGATGATGATATAGACAATGTGGAGGCACGCGGAGCCGAACAACCCAAATAAATGGCAGAACCTTTGTCAACCTCACGCAAATCCACACGTGACCCATGCACCGAAGATGGTACAGATCCTGCAAGGATAATAGAATAATTAAAACAAATAAAACAATGAAATTGAATGTTAATTCACCTGTATAGGCATGAAGACCTGCTGGACTACTACGGGGTCGTATACCAAATCCGCTTACTGTGCTGGCACTGCGTTGCAATTGATTGCCACTGGTGTCACCTGCCTTCTCTCTGGCCTCCCGACGACTACTGGCGCTGCCAGCACTACTGATTCTAGGTGTACCACTAGCACCACCTGTTGTCATTGAACCACTTGGCTTGGGTGAACGTAATTGCTGGTGCTGATGATGATGGTACTGTTGTTTCTTCAATTGCTCCTGCTCCCGGCGAGCATCCTCAAAGGCAGCCGCATATTCGGCTGCCTCACTGGATGTGGTGGCAGCAGTAGCCATAGTTACTGGCATCTGATCGTAACCAGTCTCATCTTCCGGAATACGCTCATTTCCAACCGAACGACGGGGCAATGGCAAGGGTGAATGTTTCGGCGATGTTGGGCAGGATTGGGCTGCTATACTGCTAACACTCAATGTGCTGGACGAGGCATTGGCATTGGAGGATTGGGCACGTAAACGCGAATGCGTTGAGGCGCTGGAAGGGCGGCGTCGGAACAGACCTTTCGTCGGATCCATATTACAGACGCCTGCATATGAAGGATGAATGGAGAGAATATAGAAAAAACAAAATGAATAAAATGCAAATTGAATTTTTATTTATTTGTTTTGTTTTTTTTTGATGGTTTATCTAATTTAAGTTGATTTGGGATTCGAAACGGATTTGTTGGAATTGCGGCAATGCCGCCGATTAACTGACGACATGGCAGTGGTGTCTACGGCACATGATGGCTGCGGCAGTATACGCTGCTCCTCTTCAAATTTCTTAGCCAGACGTTTCATATGTGCAGTACAGGCGCTATGACGCACATCATCCTCCACATCATCATCAAGATTGTTGACAAAACGACCAATATTACCGCCATCGGCATTAAAGTAACGAACATTTGGCATTACATCTTCACCTGAGCTACTACTATATACTCCCTCAGATGGATCCTCATATAGATCCTTATTCACTTGCTCATACACTCTGGCCTTCCATTTATCAACCACAAATCTCAGAGTATAGGATACATTGTTTTTTTTTTCTGTACTATTAATTGCATCCGTTGTGGATATACTCGCACCTGTGGGACATTTTTCACCACGCGAACAATTTCCCTCGCATATGTCACGATTCTGTAGCAATTCCTGATAATTATCTAGTGCCATAACAACCTTAAGGCGATCCAATTGCTCCAAGGCCGACGATGGGAATCGTTCGCGTAATCTTCGTCTCTCCTCCGGCAGTTTAAATTGCTCAAATTCCTGCAATTGACTTTGGAAACCAGCATTGGGATTGGCCACAGCGCGTCCAGCGCGCACAACCTTTAATGCCTCCTTCCAGTTAAGATGTGTGGCTGTCATTATATAGGCCACGGCCACTGTAACCGAACGCGACATTCCCGCCAGGCAATGAATTAATACATTCCCCTCCCTTAAACGGGCAGCATGAATAAAATCATTGCAAACGGAAAAATATTGCGATAGATTCTGATCTGGTGTATCCGATGCCATCACACAAAGATAATGTTTGTCCTGGAATAAAAATAAAAGAAAAAGGAATGGGAAAAGGATAAAGGAATAGCAAATACCAAATTATTTTCATTGGTTAATGAGATGCCAATCTTAACCTACCGGTAACAGACGACGTGGACTGTCATGTATGGCTATAATGTGAGAGATTTTGAATCTTTCCAACTGCTGATGATCCTTGGAGTCTCGATAATTGCCCACATACAGTCCCGGCAAGACCTATAGAAAAAATTCAAGAGAAAGGATAATGAAATTAAAATATACATATATATATATTAGTTTACCTCTCCCATATGCCAGTTCATGTTTATATACAATATATATTTTATTTCTAGTATATACAAAATGTATATTATAGTACAAAATAATTGAATGATTTGATTTTTCTACTCTGATAAATGTATAATAAAAAAGAAAAGCCTATTTAGTTTAAGTTTCTGTTTCGGTTTCTGTTTCTGTTTGTTGTTTTGGCCATTTGTTGCCTTGACAACTATCTCTGATGGCGACACAAGGCACCAAATGAATAACAATATATACTATATAGTATCCGGATCTATGTATGTATGTATATATAATAAACAAAACCAAGTTGCTTGGGCTGATTGGTCAAATGTTTGTGTTGATTTAAATGGAAATCAAATATCATTTAACCCCATGGCTGAATGATTTTTGGCCTTGAAAATGTTTGTTTGTTTATTTGTTTCTTTGTTGGTTGTTTATTTGTTCAATGTCTGTTGCTTACCTTGTTCATGCCATTCCCCATGTTTCTTCATTTAAAAGTTGCGTCTCAGCTCCTTCAATTGTCAAAGAGGAATTTTGTCCAATGGCAAAACAGCTGCAAGACAAAGCAGATGAAGAAAATTATGAAACTGTGATGATGAAAAGAAAATCCTTCTATATATGTACATATATACATATATATATATATATATTAGACAAGTTCAGGGACAAGGCTAACTAATGTAATGCAAGAAAAAAACAAGCAAATGTTGCAGGTGTGGAGGAGGTGGCGGAGGTTAAATGCCTAAATGGTGTCCATTTTTTCTGTCTGTCTGTCTGGAGGCATTGTTGTGGCTTGCCCCTGATGAAAGTGCAACAGCAAAGTGGCCAAGTGGCAAATGTGCAAGCTCTGGCTGGCACTGGTTCTGCATTGTCACGGTCACCAAACTCATAACAGACAACAAACAAAAACAGCCCCCGCCCCGCAACCGGAATCACCACCGCTCTTCTGCTGTCAGTCGTCAGTCGTCACCTGCTTCTGGTTTATTTTCTATATTTTTTTTTTTTTGTGTTTTTTTGGCGGAAGTAAACAAACCTTGACGTTGGCTTTGTGGCATCTCATTTATGAGACAGAGAAATGGTTTGCTTGGATTGTCATGGATTGTCATTCGAATTGAAACGAAATGCCAAAGGTTGTTTGGCTATTTGGCCCCCAAAAATGGGCAACAGTTGGTCGGACCTTCATATATTTGGCATATCCTTTTTCAAAAAAGGCGACTAGCATGATCCTCATCCAACACCATTCCTGAATCTTATATAATACACAACCACATATATACATACTCACACTTACTTTAAGTAGGTCCATGTAATTTGCATAAGTTTTTCGTTATTCGTTTTTTATTCATTCTACAACCCCAACCAAAACCCAGCCCCCCCTTACATTTTCTCAAGTTGTAGCAATGAGTGAAAGTGTCGCTTTGTTATAATTTCATTCCCGGCACGTTGTCAACGAGAGCCACACAAGTATTAAATTGACTGACACACTTGACTTGAGGGGTGGTGGTGGTGGTGGTGCTAGTGGTTTGTGGTGTTGCAAACGAAGGAGCTAAAGATGCCAGCAAGATAAGGCACGTGTGCCATGGCCACAGCAGCTGTCATTTAACAGTCAGCTCAACTAATGAACATGGTGTAAGTAAAGCCCTCCTCCCTTCACCAATCTCTACTCTTCAAACACTACAAAAAAGATGAAACCCAAACCCTTGAAATGAAATTACGAAATTACAGACAGACAGACAGACAGATAGACAGACGAACATACAAATGAACAGTAGACAAATGATTGGACGGACAATAAGATGGATGGATGGATGGGGCAATTCCTGCGATTCCTTAACCCACAGAGGTGTATCAAAGCCAATTGATCGAACCAAATTGTGCTCTCTATGCCGACATAGATTTTGCACTCTAGTGCATCAGACAGTGTCTAAAAATAGTATGCACCTTGTGTATTCATCTGTCATATACAGGCGCATTTCATCCATCAGACTGCCCACAAGTTCATTCTGAGAATAGACACGACGACTAAATACAAGGACCGTACCGGAGACCTTCACTCAACTCAAATTGATTTGACACTTTACTTACCTCCCCCCGACCCCTTCTCCTAAATTTAAAATGGATATGTTCTCTTATACATTTTCGCTAATCATTGGAAATTTATACATTTTTTAAACTGAAGAAAGGACACTTTTCTCATATATCCTATATATCAAATTAATAAGGGAAAGATCAATATATTTATATCCTTTAACGGATCTAGTATATTATATTTCATTCCTGATCTCTATTTTCCCCCATCATATTTGTGTCTACATTTGATGAATTTTATTTTGATTTTTTCGTAGAAAATGTAAATAGGAACAGCATCTCATGAGTTCTTATCCTTTCAATTGATGTAGTTGCTTGTATGTGTGTGTGTAAATTTGTGTGTTTGTTCAGCCAATGTCCAAATATTTGAAGAGCCCATCATTGGGCAAACATTTTTACGAAATTTCTAATGAAATCGTATTGGGTGGGCCGTTTGCCAAATTCAAAAGAGACGACAAAAAAAAGTGTTGCATGCCTTAAGGCGGCAACACTGAACAAAGTGGAAATTTATGGGAAAATTTAATGAAATTATATGCCCAGGGATTGCCATTGAGTGCCAACGTTTTTTTTTTCACTTTTTTTTTCTTTTTTTTTTGTTAAGTGAAGGGAAATAATCATGCTAGTTTTTTTTTTTGTTTTTTATTCAAACTTTTCATTTTATCATTGGCCATCAATCGGTAGATTTACTAAAACATTATTTTTTCCGTTTTTGTAAGCAATGTCATTTGAAATATTTATTTATGCATATAAATTAGACCAATTCGGCCTTGTCTCTCCACAGGCACACACACACATACACACACACGTACACGCCCACCCCCCCTGCTGGCAGTCAATTATATCGTTTAGACATTTTTTACATGGGCAATAAAATACATGCAAACCGTGGGGACACCAAATGGCACACCTACCGCACGACCAGCAACGAGTCAAGGGTCCGGATCAGCAGCAGAATTAAGAGTTGGGCCTGGCGCTTTATGACTCCATCGCTGAGTCAATTTCTCGGAAATGGAAAGAGAAACAAAAAAAATGGGTAGCCCCCAAAGGGACTACTACAATTGTTGTTTGGCTCCCAGCTCAGGCAACTGTGCAAAATGATATTGTATTTTCTGTTCCCTTCTTTATTTTTTCTTGTTTCGGTTTTATATATTTTCCTTTTTTTCGGTATTGTAATAAATGTCTCAACCATGAAAAGGACATGCATAACATACACGAAACATACAAATAACATATTATACATTCTCTCACACACATGAGCGATTAAGTTTTGTTTGTTTCTTAGCTGCCAGGCAGGCAGTTTTAAATAAATTCAAAAACCACTGGGCCGCCACTAATGCACCCTGTAATGAAGTTTCTATACCCTTGATGGGTCCATCCTAATGGCATCAATATTATATAGTAAAAGTAAATTGGCCAAGAAAAAAAAAGAATGTCAATAAACCAAAAGATTTAAATTGACTATAATTTTGAACCCTATATCTTGAATCTATAATATATATATAATATATGTATATTTAACCTTAAGTTCTACGATTAGAACGATATAGATTTACCCTAAGCAATAGACATTTATTAACTTTTGGCTTATAAATTCTTAAACCAGTCAATATACCTATTTTAATGCAGAGTATTATAACAAAAGAAGAGGCCTGTTTTTTTCATCCTCACAGTCTATATATATGTATATATTTATATAAATATATGTATATATTTATGTGTGGGAGGAGAGGGAAAACAACAGAGAAAATGTTTGCCACACTTGACAGGACAACAGGACAACAGGACAAAGGGACAAGCAGCCGGGCTGGCAACCAAATAGCGCCGCTTTGTCTGAGGCCAAAAGAAGTCAATGGACTGGCACACACCGATGCTCGATGAATAAGGATATGTAAGGAGGATGAGTACGATGAGTAGTAGTCTGAGAATAGAAATGCCGGCTATAGCAAAACTTGCTGTCATAAAATGTTTTATTAACATTCAACGAAAACACAAAAAAAATAAAGAAAATGTTTTTGTTTGGCCAAAATGCCGGCTAAATCTGTTTTACCATAAGATGATTCAATTTTTGGAAAACATGAAAAAACCATAAATGAAGAAGTGAAAAACTAAGTTAAATGTATTTGAAGATTAGTTTTATGAAAAGCCATTAAAAGAAACAAAAAAAAAACCCAAGGAAAATTCAAATTGAAAACTTATTCTTATTCTTATTGAGAGCCTTTGGTGACTATTTTGTGTAGTAAATTTATTTGCATTTGCCATGCAAATTATTCATTAATTTTACTTAAACTTTTGCTGCAATTTATGTGCATTATATTAGAGTTCAATCGATTTGGGTTTTAAGTTCATATTTTGCCCTTTAGCTGGGACTTGCCGTTTATTTATTTTTAGACTAATTATAAATAAATTGTATTTTAGCTTCATTAACATTTACTTTTGGCCAGTAACCTGACCCTGATTATGATTATGGTCGATGGGCAACTGTTGTACTTTAGTTAACTGCCAAAAGAATCTCTAAACCCAAATTTTCGTCAACTCCTCCCAATATAAAACCAACCATCTGAAGAGATTTCATTGCTTTAGGCAAATATTTGTACAGAGCTCAAGCTCCTAAACAAACGTAAAACATGCTAGTCCATGCACAAACTACATATATATGTAGATATATATATAATGTATGTATGTATGTATATTCTATTTTCAGGCAACAAACTGCTGACTCTAAATGTCCAGTAGCCCCCATAGCCATAGCATCTACTCGAGGCTATGCCTGGACATGGACAAAGTGTTGCAATGCTTGTTGGCAATAAAAGTGAAATGTGATCGCCATGGAATCATCTACTATGATTGCATATTGTATGTAATCTGAGGACACACTAACAGCCATTCATCCAACCATCCATCCATCCATCCATCCATCCAACCAACCAACCATCCATCTAGTCGGTCATTTAGTATGTCTCGGCTCGTTCGTCCGTTTTTATGGTCACAATTTAAATCTTTTCCGGATGTTAAAGCTAATTAACTGCATTCAGGACCCAAAAGCAAGGTCAGAGTTGAAACTAACTAAATGAACCAAATGAGCTCTTTCTGTGTACATATGTGTGTGTGTGTGAAACTCAATTTAAATAAATAATTAGTAAGGTAACAACGTGGAAACTGATAGGAAGGAGGCACAGAAGGATGTCTGTCATATTCATTTCATTACACATATGTATGCAACAACTCAATGAATATGAAAGGTAGGACCTTGTCTTTTATTTTTCATTTGTAATTTTACTTCTTTTTTTTTGGTAATTTAACAAGCAAGTTTTGTGTGCATCTGGGGAAATTAAACATAAATGAAGTGTTAAAAGTTGAGCAGTTAGTAAATATTAAATGAATAAGAAAATATATAATTAAGTGGAATTTGGAAAAAACATTTATGATTGTAAATAATGCTCCTTTTGTGGGTTATATAATTATTTTATACATTTATTTTAATTCATTGACTTGATCTTTGTTTTAGTTAGTTTTTCTTCAAAAGTGATTCGAAATATATTTAACTATATATGACTTTCAATTTTATACGATTTTTCTTTTCTTAAATATTCATTTAATTGAGTAAAAACTATTACTAAATGTTGAAATAAAAAAAAAGTTCTGAGATTACAGGATTAGAAAATATATAGAAATTAGTCAGATGTTTGTAACGCATAAAAATAAGCATTTCCGACACCATTAAGTATATATATTCTTGATCAGCATCAAGAGACGAGTCGAATGAGCCTCTGTGCCTCTGGTTGAAACTTGATAGATAAGCTTTTTAGAATTGTAGATTTGGCAAATTTAAAACTTAGGCGTATCGGACAACTATAAGACATAGTCAGATATAATATATATATATATTTTTTTTTTTTGATTAAATTTAGCTTAATGTTGAAAATTTTGAATTGGGTATGTAACCGAAAAAGGTTATAAAATAGTCTAAAACTTCCAGGATATAGAAACATAGGCAAGGCCGAAGTTTTCTTCTTTGATATTTTTTGATCATAAATTGTTCTTCAGATTAAATAAGTTTTTTTTTTATAATTTCCTCTTAAGCTTTTATGTTTTAAATTAATTAAAGTCAATTGTAAGATGACTGAACTAATTGCTGACCCCGATGTGATTGAACAATAAAATCCACTAACAATATACTCTTATATGTACATATGTATGTACATATGTATGTAATTTGAATTATGACAATAAAACTTTATTATATGTATGTATGTACATACTTGCATATATACATATATATTCTTTATCTCAATATTTAAGTATTTACAAAGGTTTATAGTTGCTTGCCCGAACTGCAATGATTCGCAATTGCTTTATCGATAATCTCCCCCATTTCAACGATGACAACAACAAGAACAACAACAACAAAATATAGAAACAATCGAACCGTAACTCGAGCATGAAATATGTGATTTTCCTACTAAATGAGACATTTTCTTGTGTACAAATATACATACATACATATGTACATACATATTTATTTGCCCATTGATCGAATGTGACTGTCGTTTGCTACACTTTTTTTTTGTTTTTTGTTTTTGGGGGTAATATTATTATCGCTGACTAAATGTCACGTTTCAGAGAATTTTCACACCAATTTGGGCAAATGCTGAGGGGCACGGCCTCTGGGCACCATCGCCATCGCCATCATCATCATCGTCACTCCATGGGAGTGTGGCATGATTTTGCATGGGCAAACCTTTAAGGAGAGGATTTCAGTGGAAGTTAATTCCCAGGTTGCGTGCCGTCAAAAAAAAAATAAAATAAAAAACATAAGCCGCAAATTACGCCATATAAGTTGTGTGTTACTCTGTGTGTGTGTGTGTATGTAGGTGAGTAATTTTCTAGACAATTTTTGCATTTACCTTTACATTATTTTAACTTAACTATTTTTACCCCCAAAACCTTGGTATTAAAATCGTTAAACAAAATACTTGACTTACATTTAAAGTTGTTTCTGTATAAGCTGCTGATTCTGCTGGTCCTGTTTCTGCTGCTGCTGCTGCTGCTGCTGCTGCTTCTGCCACTTTTGGTCAATGCCGTGCTCCACTAGTGTAAAGAAGAGGATAAGAAGAAGCAGAATCGGGCTACTTCTGCACTCTATAACTATGGACTCTTGTGTTATATCACGACGACCACGTCGACGCACACAGAATGGGTCGAGCTAGGCAAAAGGATTTGCCAGCGGCGACCGCAGAAATTTTGTTTCTACTTCAAATTTATATATTTCAATTTCATTTAGATTTTTGTTTTGTTTATTTTATGAAAGCCAAAAGTTGAATGACAATTTAATTGTCCCAGACTTTGGTTCCCAAACACACAAACACACACACACACATAAACTCAACACAAAACAAAACGAAATAAAACAACAACAAGAACCAGATTTAGTAAAACCTACAAAACAAAAAAAAAAGGCTAAGAACAAAAATATAAAAAAAATGGAAAATAATTAGAGAAAGAATAGAAAGGTGTTAAAAAAAAATTACTGAGCTGCAGCCGCCGCGTGAGAATTCTATTTTATTATTATATGTATTTAACTTTTCTATTCTTTTTGATGTTTGGATTTGAAGGCAAAAAGCACCAACACAACGCCTCAAACGCTGGCCACAGACTGAACTGAGCATCATCAGCATATTCCTTTTTGCAGTGGAGCCGAGGGCCATGAATGAAGGAAGGCTTCGAATTGGGCATGCGCCATGCGAAAGCCCGCCAAAAAATATTGGAAAAAACACTTGCTCAAAAAAACCAAAAAAAAAACAAAAAAAAACGCTAAGAACTGCGAACTGCTTACACACATGTATGTAGGTATATGGACAATTGTGGTTGAGTGCTAGAGAAATACAGAGATAGTGTGTGAGAGAGAGAGTGAGTGGGTGGGGGCGGCGAAAATAGATGGAACTAAGGGAGAGCAAAACCGAGTGCGTAAAAACCTTTGATTCAGTTATATAATTCACGATAAAGGTGGGCCCGACTAAACTCAACTTGATTCAACTCTAAAGCTATGTAACTGTAGGAATTTAGAGATTGGGTAAAACACCTGATGACCGGTTAAAGTGCTTGGCAATTATCTGCAAAAACAATCATCATTCTCGTCCATGACCATAAATTATAGAGAAGGTAACCACAAATTTATTTCATTTACAGCGATTAATGTCAGCTAATTTTCGATTTCGATTCCATTGACCTCTGAAGCTATTTTATAGCCCGATATTATAGTGGAAAAGTTGAAATACTTATTTGAAAAATGTTGGAATAAATTAATTATTTATTGAAAAATAAATAAATACTAATTATATCCCATTTGAATGATCATATTTTTGCTTACAAGTTAAAAATATATATTTAAAAAAATTAATAAAAAAGAAACTAGATTTAAAAAAAAATTATTTGAATTGTTTTAAAAAAATCGAAAGCTTATAAAACAAATCAGTGGGGCAACTAAAAACCAAGTTAATACCATAAAAAACAGTTTAATTTGTTGCAAAAACTTCTTTTTTGTTTCTTACAGTGTTAATTCGTTTTCTTAATGTTTCTGTTGATATTATAGTTAAACCAATATCGGTTATATTTATACACACACACACATACATACATATATAGATATTTAGTTTCAATTAGTTTATTCTCTGATTTCAGCTCACATTAGCCATAATAATAAACAAGAGTCGGTCTGCTGACTCATTTAAAAAATGAAGCTCTCCTTCCCTCCGGATAACAATCCATGCCATTTCCAATCCCCTCCGCTTCGAGCCGTCCAGTCCATTGGTGTTATATGCACCCTAACAATAAATGAGGTATATCCATTAAATTAAAGTAATTAAATCCAAACTATATATAAGATATCGATATATTTGATCAGCCGATTTGCTTTTATCCATTTGAAATCTGCGCAAATTTTTTATTCAAGGTTGAAGGTATAATTTTATAAATTATATATATTCCACCACAATTGTTTAAAGTTTTTATTATTGTCATTTATATATAAATATATAATATAAAATCGAAATTTATATTTATAATTTATTTATATAAATTTATAATTATAATCTTATAGTTAACTAAATTATGCTGTCTAAAAAAGTGTCATAGTGTTTTTGTTTTTCAACCTATTAGCTAATTGTTTTAATTTTAATAATTAATAAAAATCAAAAAACTATATATTTAAATTATTTTACCAATTGCCAAATTATATATACAAAATTGAGCATGCAAAAAAAAAAGACAAACATTTCAATAAATATTAGAAAAATCACACGACTCTCAACATGTGAAGATACTGATCAATCTGTAAGGGTATCAAGCATTCGTTATGGCCACAATTAGACTGGCCCTGTTTTTTTTTTTTTGGTCTTTGTTTTGACGGTTTGCATTGCAGGGAGCCATAAATGGCACGCAATGCCTTTGAAAACAGATTTCGGTGTTATTTTTTTTTACGTTTTTGTGTTCAAATTTTGCAACATGAATTTAATTTCGTTTCGAATTTGATTTTCATTTTTGGTTGGCTTTTGTTGTTGGGATGTTTCTATATCTATATTAGAGAAGATTGCTGTGTGTGCAATATTTAATTATGAATTATTTCAATTTTATATGTTTAACTGAGTCTGTTGTACAAAATATTTGGAAAATACAACAAAATAATTTCATCAGTTCTAGATATATATGTATATACATAAGTATATACATCTATATACCGAGTATCTGTATGTGTGTGTCTGTGTGGGCGTGTTCGGCAGCCAGGCGACGATTTTATATATATGTATATATATACATACATATGTACATATGTATATATATTCGTACAAGTATGTACAATATATATATGTACTATAATTCTAAAGAAAATGCCTTTCCCATGAAAAACGTTTTTGCCAAATGACGCATCAGTCAGTCAGTTAGCCAGTCTGTCAGTTAGGCAGTAATAAAAGTTATAGAAAACCGAACAGCTGCTCAATAATACAATGATACACTTAAAGCTAATCATATCGGTCTATGACAAAGACTAAATACTTATAACTAACGTTAAACTAATTTAGTCCAACTGTTAGTGTGCTTAGCCAAGTTAATCTATGTATGTATATATGTATGTATGTATGTACATATATGTATGTGTCTACGACTGATGAGTAAGTAGAATATTTGGACAAAAGAAGGTTGAAATTGTTCTTATTTCATTTATTATATTCCACACGAAAGTGTTTATTGATTATACCCTTTTAATGTAGAGATAAAAAGCTATATTAGCACTGGCAGAAAGTAGAAAACGCTTTTACAATTTAATTATATACATACATACATAGGTATACATATATGTATGTATGTATATAAAATATATATGCATACATATATTCTTCGTAGATCAAACAATATATCAACCTTTATTTAGTAAAGGATATCATTTAGTCGAATCGTGGTCCTGCAACTAATAGCTTAATCTCTAAAGATATGACTTATAATATTTAAACGTTTGTCCATGATCAAAATTAGTTAGAAACGAGTGACTAAATCACATATGTACATACATATATTTATTTGTATATGTATCTGATAGATATGTTATTGAAGCCTTACAAATTGTGATCATAAACATATTGAAAATCTCTCTTTAAAAATCAATTAAAATTTGTAATTACTTTGGCACATTGTTAAATATTTTATAGTACATAAATAAAATGTAATAACAAAAGAAAAAGAAGATGAGATTGCAAATAATAAAAATAAAAAAAAAAATATTATGATCGGTTTTTATTGTTGTTGTTAGTCACAACCGAGAAATGATCGATTTCAATTCCGTTGTGGGCGAGCAATTGGTGACGCAGTGGAAGACATGTAGGCGTCTTAAGACTCCTAACTAGGTACACTATATACATACATACATACATACGAAGTGCACACTAACACACACACACACCACGTAGAATTACAATTTCTAGAAGCCATGCGACTGCTAATGGCTAATGGAATTTTGCCACTCTCTCTCTCTCTATATATCTCTTAGTAGGTCTCTTGGTGTGCTATGTCACTCCGTTTCTATATCTCATTTGGGTCCAAATATCTGGCTCTCTCTCATATTGGCTATTTTTAAGTCTGATGTGTGTATATCTTCAAACAAAAAAATTTAACAAATAACAAAAAAAAAAAAAAATGAAATAAAATCAAAAAGATCAGATTGGTAGTGAAAATGAGAGTAAAGACAATGTCTAAAAAGAGAGTTGAGCAATATTAACCCTTACCTATTTTGGCCATAATCAGAAACCAGATCTTAGTTAAACTAAAGGAAATTCAGAAAACGACATAATTGTTGTTAAAGATGGTAAGACATAGAGAGAGAGAGAGAGAGAGAGAGCGATTCCCCACTGCCCACAGGCCAAACTCAGAGCCAGTGCAGAGCAAAGCAGAGCGAAGCCGTCTCCCACACAGACACAGATACGCACACACACACACACACATATAAGAGGAAGAGCGAACCATGTACCCATACCATGCCATTTTCTGCTGCTTTTGGGGCTAACAACAGTAAAGAGCATTAAAAGTGCTCAGTCGATGAGCAACTTTGGCAGCGTGTGGACCTACGACGTGCATATGATATTGTTCATAGAAACAAACTGACAAATCAAAAAATAAAAAGAAAAAACAGCACACATATAAAATAATTAACAATTGTGTCTGTGTGTGTGTGTCCGGCAATGTGCAAAAATAAAAAATCTATATATATTTAAATTGAATATAAAACAAAAAAAAAACCAACACACACGCTCGCCCAGCGGTAGAGAGAGAGAGCGACAGAGAGGGACAAAAGCTTCTTTTTTTTTTGTTGCAGCGGAAATACTAAATAGAAAAGGAAAAAAAAAACGCCAAGTGGAAGTAAAGTGTAAACTTGTGTTAGAAATCGTGTGCGTTTGCGTGTGTGTTCGGTGTCGGCGTGTGCGAGCCCACCAAAAACAAAAAAAAACACAATAAGAAAGAAGAAAAAGTGACATCACACCGCAACGGAACCTTCCAGACCCTCTCCAATACATCCATCCAATCCATCCATCCAACTATCTATCCATTCAACCATCCATCCACCTAGCAACAATTACGAAAGAATTCAAAAGCTACAACAACAAAACCAAAAAAAAAGAAAGAACAAAAAGTCAAAATTTTTATTTAGATTAGAAAACAACAACAACAAAAAAAGAAAAAGAAAAATTTTGTCGCCTCTGCCACGAGACGCATCACGTAGCTCCCAAAAAAAAAAATTGAAAAAAAAAAACAAAAAAAAATATAAACACAAAACAACTAAGGAAAAATGAAGCCAACTGTGATAGCAGCAAATCAGGCCCAAGCCAATGCTAAT
The DNA here is from genome assembly GCA_037075365.1 of Drosophila emarginata. Taxonomy (NCBI): domain Eukaryota; kingdom Metazoa; phylum Arthropoda; class Insecta; order Diptera; family Drosophilidae; genus Drosophila; species Drosophila emarginata. Next base: position 1,023,658 of record JBAMCD010000014.1, on the reverse strand, counting down.
GGCGGCAATGGCGGAAATGGGTCCGGCATCAATATACCCATCAATCGGGAGTACATAAATGCTGGACATGGCTCACCGCAACATCAGCCACAACAGCAGCAACCGTATTCGAATCAACATCATCAGCAACATCCTCAGCAGTTCCAGAATACTTATCCTCAGCCAGCCTATGGTTCACCCAGACAGAATCAACAGCAGCCCCAACATTTTCAGGTGAGTGAACAAACTGAATAAATGGAATGGAATGGAATGAAAGAACTGGCTAATTGACTAACTGACTGATTGACTGATTGACTAAGCCAAACCAAACCGAATGGAGACGCAACGACAGCTACAAAACGAGAGCCTCCCAAGGTTGGCGCCTGGCAAGGTCGTCGCGTCCCCCGTATGCGTATGATTGTTTTGTTTTTTGTTGCACTGTCTTTATGTGGAAACTCAAATACAGTAAAGACTGGCTACAACATACCAAGGACGTTTCCATTCTTACCATAGAAACAAAATATATTTAGATAAATGTCTTTTAATCAGAGATTGTATTAGTTTAGTAATGCCACGAATCGTATTTATTTTCTTTTTATGGTATAATAAAATAAAAATATCAACTCAAGTAATATCAATAAAGTAAAGGTTAAGTTCAAGAGGGCATAGTAATAAGTACATTAATAAAAATTTGAGACAATTAAATTGATAACTTATTTGTGCGGCATTAGTAAGCGATAGCAAAACTATATCTATATCTATAAGAGGCTTCTCATGTCAAATGAATTGAATTTTATAGTTAATTCATATAAGTTTTTTAATTTCCAACAGAAGAAGCTAAAAATTTGTGCATTATTTATGTTACAATAATAATTTATTTCAAATTGGTAAATACTTTATAAAGTAAATGCCGCATCTCATTTCAATGATTTTCACTGTAGCAGTCGCTTAGTTATTACACGGTCTTAAATCGCAATAATTTGATTTTTCTGTTTTGTGGCCGGACGACCTCTTTGCGTATGAATCGAATGAATCCTTTATGTATGTATCCACAAATTACCTTCAGGGCAATTGCCACTGAAACTTTCTAAATCGCAATAAACAATGCAAAAGTCGTTTTGTGGTTGCGTAAAACCAACAACAGTAAACAGCAATAACAACAATTCCCTCCCTCTCTGGATATACGTATGTATGTATGTTTGGATGTATGTATGTATGTATCTAGATGCATATGCACTGAATATTATTATATATGCATCATATACATATGCATCTAGAATCGAACAACAAAGCCAGCAACCTGCATTCCACCATCCACCTCACCCGCTATCTATCCACAACTATTCACAACAGTATGTCAAGTATGTATGCATACACTATTGACCTACTCAGTTGAAGATGGCGGATTGGGGGTGATGGGCGGATAGTGTGTACGCTAGGCAGGGGAGGTCATCATCATCATCATAACCAACTAGTTAGCTATATGTACATATAGTATATACATATATGTATGTTTATATGTATATGTATGTATATATACATCTGTATGTATGATTAATGTGGCAACGCGTGCGGAAATTTACCCAAAGTACAGCTGTTTTTGGGGCCTAATCTTTTGGTAGATGGTTTTCGCCCCAGTCATACAAATCTATCAAGTATTTTGGTAGATTTGCCAGAAAATATATTTGAAAATTTCTAGAAAAAACCATTCGTACTCTCTCTCTCTCTCTCTCTCTCACTCACTCTCTTCCTGCATCACTCTATCTCGGTCTCACTGTCGCTCTGCCTGATTTTTAGCTATGTATATGTATGTACACATGTATTTACATACATATGTATGTATGTATATATCTCTCTCTATCTCACTCTCTGTCTCCCATTTGAAGGTGTACGAGTATATGCGTGTGTTTGTGTCTTTGGCGATGTAGGTGGGCATTATATAGTAATATATAATGACGCTTTATATGTATGTATGTATAAATGTTAGCAAAAGTCAAGTCAGTTTTCTAAAAAACAAAAGAAAAAAAATAATAATAATAATACGTATACGACATGTGGGCGGCCTTTTTGGTTGCTCAACTTTTTAAGCGAGTGACGTTTTTTTTACGTCGTCACTATTATTTAAACGACTGCAGAAAAACGTAAGAGTAAGTAAACGGCATCTTAAGAGAGTTACAACGCAAAGAAATTGCGAGAATATGCGAGAAGTAACGATTGACAATACGAGTGTGAGTGCGAGTGCGAGTGGGCGACTTTTATTGTAGGCGCCCCCATCCACAGATCGATCCATATATAAAAGGTCGTGTTCAGCCGGCTGTTTGCTTCATTCACAAACAAACTGCGAAAGAATAAACGTCACAGAGACGACAATATATCACATCATCGCTTTTTTCAAGTTAATCAACGGAAGTGCATTGAAATTAAGTGACAAGTATTGTATTCGACAATTGTGTTTATTGATTAAGTAAACTAAGGATTGTACCTACATACAGAAACAGAAAGAGAGAGAGAGCGAGCAAGAGAGAGAGAGAGTGAACTTTGAGATAGACAAAAGGTAAATAAAATTAAATTCCGAGTAAATTTGCTGACGGGAAAATTGCTCAATTTTCAATACTTAAAGCAAACAAACAGCTGTTCATTTAAAATTTAAATCGTATTGACATCACTTGTTGTTATTGTTTGCCCACACACACACACACACACACATACATACATATACATATGTACATTGTATGTGTGTGTACCCAAGAACACACAAATGCCCATGTCAGCAGATACATTCGATTCTCTCACTGACTCATAATTTTATTTATAAACAATTCGCCAAACACTTTACACCGATTCTTTACACTCAAAGAAACGTAGTTTTCTTTTTCATATTTTTGCAAAATTTTATTTTGATAAACACATTCAAAACTCTAGATAATAATAATAAAATATTTTCTTTTTATCAAAAATGTAGCTAAAGATGTTATTTTAAATCGGTTTTATCGGTTCAAAAATAATTGAGTTTAGAAATAAATTTGAGAAAATTCTAGAGTATTCTAAATAACTTAATTTAAGTTGTTTCGACACTGAAACTGAAAAAGCTTTCATCTCAACACAAATATTTCAAATTAGAAATATGTTCAAAAAATATTTAAATATTGTTTTGCAGTGTATACAAAAGTAAGCACTTTTTACTTATCGGATTAACGATGCTCTCGATTTAAACGGTCTTTTAGTTATTTATCATCTTGAAATTGGGAAAATAAAAATTCTTTTTTTTTAAAGATTATTGGCAAACATTTTTACTGACGTACATATGTATGTATGTATGTACATAGGATCATCCATCATTATTTATTTAAAACATTCATATGTAAACATTTTCTTTGGGTTTGAGTGTACTCTAAGATTTTCATTTTATATTTCCGCAGTCATCTTTTGGTTTCGAACCGGACATGGATATGGATATGGATAATATGTTTTCACGACCACGTTTGGGGCGCATTCATCATGATCCATTTGCCGGATTTGGTAGTGGCCCAACAACACGTAAGAGGAATAGTTTCCATCATACCCCCCATGCCGATGTTGATGATGAATTTTCTTCCTATTTTGATGATGCCGCAGACTTTGGTTTTCCCCAATTTTCAACAATGGGACGACGTGGTCGCACCGCTGGTGGTGCAAATCCCATTGATCGTGATGATGATTTCTTTCATAGATTGCCATCAGAGTTTCGTCAGTATATACCGGAAGGTTTTGGCACTAGGCGGGCAGCTGGCAACGGTGGCAGTGGCAGTCCGGCTCCAGGATCCGGCCCATCAACACATCCACAGCAGCAATATTATCAACAGGTGCCCCAGCAGTACCATCAACAGCCGGTACCACAATCGCCATCGAAAAATCTTTGCGATGCGGCCATACAAACAGAGGATCCAAATATTGGACAATCTGAGGTGGATTGTGCTCCTGCTGGACAGTCATCAGTCAATTTGAATCAACATGGTTTGCGCAACACAATGGATATGGGTGTAAAGAGTGTTGCCGAGCAGGATCAGCAAGGGCCACGTTCTCATTCGGCTCCACCACCGGAGCAACAGCAACAGAATTTGCATTACCAGCAACAACAGCAACAGCAGCATCACCAGCAGCAGCAACCTGGACAACAGTTTGGCACTCAGACTACACCACCGCCACAATTCCACAAGTCATACTATGCACCACAGCAGCAGGCGCATCCTCAGCAGCAACACAAGCAACAAACGCCACCGCCTTCGCAACAACAACAACAGCCACAAACACCTGGCGGCAGTTATATAAGGACTATACCAATATTTGTGGAAGGTCGCTCGGAACCCATTATAAATGCACATAAGGAGATACCAAATCAGAATGCTCCACCCAGTGCCCAAGCACAAGCACAGGCACAGGCTCAAGCCAATGCTTCAGCCTCATCCTCTGCCCAGGCGGGTTACTATGCCCCCCAACAGCAATCACAGCATTCTCAGCAACAACGTCCCACTCCACTTAATACTCAGCAACAGCAGGAGCCACAGCTACAGGGAGAGGCAACTGGCTTGCCACCACAGACTCCACACACATTGGACTCCATTAACAAGATTCAGGATATTCAACGCGATGTCCTCGATCTGATGGCCAAGGTAGAACAATTTAAGGGGACACGTCAAGAAAAGGAATATGTCTATCTGGATGAGATGCTTACACGGAATCTACTTAAACTGGATACCATTGATACCAATGGCAAGGATAGCATTCGCTTGGCTCGCAAAGAGGCCATCAAGTAAGTGCGATATTTGAAACCAAATATCTTGACCATAATCCGTAATCCACTATTCTTCTTCTATCTATTCCATTAGATGCATTCAAGCGTCCATTAATGTTTTGGAGGCCAAGGCCGAGGAGAATGCCAGAATGGCATCGGGTGCAGAAGCTACAACACCAGTTTCGGCTCCAGAGCAATCAGAGGCTACACAGGCTGATCCAGAGGCATCACCAGCAGCACCAGCTACACCAACACCAGCCGGTGGAGCAGCTACAGAACCGATAACACCCCAGCCAATGGATGCTACAAAAATTCAAGAGCCAATCCCTCTGCCACCGCCACCAAATGCTGCCGCCATTGAGGAGACGCCAGCTGCCGCTGGTCCGGCATCACCAGCAGTTACCACTGCATCCGCGCAATTGGAGACTACATCGACGACGTCTGAATGATGAACACAGCGCCTGTATAAGGCGACCGTATCGAAGCAGCTACGCAAATTAACCAAATTCAAATGATGATAATGGGAAACTTTTCTTAAGTTTTCCCTCAACCCAATTCTTATTTTTCACTCTTAATTTAATTTGATCATTTTTTTGAATTTATCCAACGGACAAGCGACAAATTTTTTAAACTTTTTTTTTCTCCCTCCCCTCTAAAATTAAAAGAGAAAATATCATGAATTATGAGCTGGACGCTGGCGATATATTATATATATATATATTAATACATATATATAGTATTTCGTAGATACAATACACCCATACAGACACACACACACACACAGAATCATATACGTAGTCCATAAACATGCAAATCTCATGTGACATAACGACAAATCGACAAACAAAACAAACATTACATTGTTTAGGAATTAAGAAACAAAAAAAAAAAGAATAAGAAAATTAAAAGTGCCTGCATAGAATTTTTATTGCAATTGAAAAGTTAACAAAAATTATCAAAACAAAAAATCAAACAACAAATGCAACGTAAACAATGATAAACAAAAAAAAAAGATGTTAATTACATTACTTTCAAGAGCTGATTATGTTTAAGCCGAATATTTTTTTTTTTTTTTTTGATATGCGATATATATATATGTATTTACGATCAGTTGAAAGTAAAGGCAATTAATTGTAGAAGCCCTAAAAACAGGTCCGCAGTATGATCTCATACAAATCTACAGCAACGAATGCGCCTTGTTTGCCACGCCCACTACTCAAAAAGCAACAATATCCTCTATATGGAGACGGCGGCTAGAATGAAGGAATGGATAAGGCGAATGGCTATGGCTGCTTTACCTAGCCTATGACAAAAAATTGTTAAAAAAAAACTTTATAAAAACAAACAAAAACAAGAATGAGAAAATTATACATAATTATTTATGCTACTAATTAATGAAAAAAAAAAACAAATAAATGTAGATATTGTTGACTATATAAACGGGGATCTGTTCAATTGGTGTTACTATTTATATATATAATATTAAAATATATATAAACAATTTGGAAAAATAAACTATGGAAGGCGAATTCGCAAGATTTAAGAGATGAAAGAATAATAAAATAATAAAACGTAGAATTTATATAGATCAATATCTATGCAAATTTATATAGAAAAGGAAATATCTATATTTTATAGTAGTTGTTTTTCTATCAAACATACCTTTGGATATAAAATATTTATTAGATTTGATATATAAATATCTGCATATTAACAGAACGATGACAAAATAATACGGAAAAACCATAGTTAATAATAAATAGAAATACAACTGATATATAAATCACGAACTTCGATCGAACTACGTTGATTTATGGTTGATCAAACAAAAGATAGGATGACTGTAGAAATTCAAGATATAGTTTGCTTGATTCTATCTCAATTTAAGATATAGTTTGCTTGATTCTATCTCAATTATATGTGATTCAAATATTGTTGCACAATTATCAAAGTTTATTTGACGAAAAAGTTTTACAAATCTCCATCTATAATACATATATATATATAAAAAAAAAAGAACAAAACTTGAGTACAAGTATGAATTGGGAGTCTTGTCGAATTACCGATTCTTAAATACTGAGTAAAGTTGGATTACATCATATTAGTTAATACATATATTAAGAAACATTTCATCTTTTGTTGTTGTTGTTTTAAAAAGGACGCAACATGGTTTTCATCTTTTCTTTCATTCGTTTTCGCAAACTTAAAAGGAATAACATTTAGGCATGATTATAATTTCTACGTTAGTAATATATTTATATAAAACATGTGATCATACGATATAGAAATCGTTTATAGTCGCTATATGTGTATAGTCTGCATTATTGTTCAAGAATGTGTATTTAGAAGAAGGGAGGGAGCATTGGGGGTATAAGGAGGTTATTATTATATTTATGCATTTGGAAAAAAAAGTTACCCATTTTGCTTGGCAATTGGATTTACCTTCTCTTCGTTTGTATTATTATTTTGTATTTAGTTTCAGTTAATGATCTCGACATAGTTAGCCGGAAACAGTCCATAGGTTCCATCGGGTCCAAGCCCCTGCCACCAACCTTCATCAATTTGATCGATATGCGTTATGATATCACCAGGATCGAAGGTTATTTCAGATTCATCAGCAGCCTGATAATCATAAAGAGCACGAGCACGGAGTCCCAAATCCCCCAAAGTCTCCTGACAGATGAAATCATCCTCGTTAACCAAATCGGTTACTGCAAAATCAATATGATTAAAGTAGATATATAGTTATATAGAAAATGTATTGATAATTACAGGCATTCCTCTCCAGGGTGCTTAGGCTTGAGGTTTTGGCCGATTGCGATTGCTGCACTGTCACTGAAACTTTGGTGCGCACTTCCTGCTCTTCCTCCTGATAGACAGCCGTGTCTGTTTCATTAGAGGATGTGGTCTCATCTGGTGATTGAGATTGCAGCGAATTGGTTTTACTATGCGGTGATCTCTTAATGGTCGAGAATTGTTCACTTTCGTGGGCCAATGGCAGATCATCTGCAGGCTGTGTCTCCTCAATGGAATCTGGTATGGTTGACACCACCTCGGCAGCAACTGGAGGAGTTGGTATTGTCTCTTCAACTGCGGGTAATGATGATGTTACTATTGCTGCCACTGCTGCTGGTGCTGCTATTACTACTGCTGGCTTAATAGGGGACTGGGAACGTGGTGGTGAAGGCACAGCTGTTTCCTGAGGTTGATTCTGATTAAAGGCATTAATGCGCTGGGCAATGGAATTGCGTGCAGGCTTAGCTGGTGGCTGTGTGTTTAGTCTGGCGGTTGTTTACAGACAAAGACAAATTAATATAAGTTTAATTGATACTATTCGATTAATTACTTAGACTGCAGCTGTCCTTCGCTGGTGTGCTTGGTGAACATGGCTTTAGCAGCACCCACACGAGAACCAATCAATTCCCTGGCTTCCTGATTGCGTGCCTGCCGCATGCGCTCTGCATCCGTTAAGTTTTGGCCAAAAGCGGCGACTGTTTTCTCCGGGCTTAATGGTTGGGGCGAGCTAATGAATAAGTATGGGTAATCATAGTAAAAGATATTATTGGCATTAAAAAAAGAAGTCTGTTTTTACGTTTTAATGGGCACATGAGCTGGCTGCAACTTGGTGGTGCTTATGATAAGCTTTTCGCGCTCCTTATGCTCTTTCTCTTCGCGGGATCGTTGCTCCTGCTCCAATTTTTGCAATTCCGATCGTTTGGCCTCTTTTTCTGATTCGAGGCGACTCTTCTCCTCCGCCTCTTCCTTTTTCCAGAAATCTTGCATGACACTGGCATTTAGTTCTTTCGTGGGTATCACCCTAGTATAGTTGGTGCCCACTGGAGCTTTTTGCTCTTCCATAGCGCCACGTGGCTCCTTGAAGCTATATGCTGAACTAACGGTACTTAGTTTCTTTAAAAGTCGCTCCAGATCAACGTCATCTTCATTGCGTGCATTGATTGTTAAATGAGCCCCAGATAATAGATTACCCACATCACGGATGTGATTGGCACAGGTACCTTTGCGTAAAACCGGTGCGCCCTCCCCCTAGTTAACAAAAACAAGAAATGTTGATAAGTTAAACGATTTGATAAGATTATAGAGAATGACTCACCTGCCAGTTGATGAGCAAATACTTATTTAGGCCAGTTTTTGGATCCTCAATGCGTACAAAGGCATACATTATCTTGCCACTATTTAAATCCTCATTTAGCTCCTCCACGCCACCCTCGCCCGATGCGACTAATTTCAGTTCGTTGGTCTGACCCTCATAGCCGAATAAGGACCAATTCGTTGGACTTTTGTCATCCAAGACATCTTTCCATGCGGCCACAATTTGGGCACGATGCTTCTCAAAACTAACGGCCATAATAATGTGACAATCACAATACTGAGGATGATGACTATGTTGGTTAGGGAATGTTGCTGGCTCGGGTTACCAATGACCTTGAACAATGCTTACTAATGCAGATCTTGGCCAGCTTTCACTTGTTATTCACCTTTTATGGATTAGGGTGAAAGCCAACGCCCCATCAACTAATAAACAGCAACAACAACAACTGCAGCACAACTAAAGCTGCCGCCTCCAACTTTGGCTTTGTCTTTTAGCTGGAATTTTTAATTAAATCCCACCAACAACAACAACAACGTCTTTGATTGATTTTCCAGTTGGTTGTATTCGATGTCTTTGCTGTTACAATATTAGTAAAGTGGCAAACAGTTCGCTTTCCTATTGCTATCCGGCGTTTAAAAATTTTGAATATAACGGCTCAACAACATTTTAATTAATTTAATTGGCCTAATTTAACTGGGAATTTTAAACTTTTTGTTGTTGCTTGCGGCCCCAGACAATAAACGTGTGACCGCTTCTCTTAATTAAAATAAAGTCCATAAATAAGGTGGCGCTTACCAAATAGTTGAACTAAAAAATTAACAGGTGGCGACACTGAAAATTTTCACTATCGATAGTATTAGAGGGCATAATTTGCATTTCTATTTGAGTAAAATGAAGTTCTGTTTTATTGAAATAGCTTCTTCTTTCCCTTTAAAATCAAGGTTTGTTTATTTTTACTTTTGAAACGTTTAATTTTTAAATAGCATCGATACTATCGAAGATATACCACTATCAATAGTTTTACAACACTAAAACGGGTCAGTGTTATATCGGTATGTCACCAGTTTACCCATTCTGGTCACACTGATTCCACGGTGAAATTAAACCATACAAAATAATTGTGATCAAATTAAATTAGACCAAAAAGAAATTAATAAAATAAAAAACAGATATATTATAAACGTAATTGCTTACTTAGCGCTGTGCTTAATTCAAATCAATCTCATTATAAATTACCACCTATTGAAATTAACATAATATACAACTACAAAACACAACAAAAAAAATAACTAAATTGCATTCCCAGCAACAATAATAATTTACAAAATACTCTGAAAGCGTCCCACGACAAGCGGCAAGGTGGAGGAGGAGTAGGCGGAGAAGAGGTAATGATGTCCGTGGCCAGTTTGGATGTGAATTTTGAGTTTGGATGCTGCTCTGGCCTGGCAACAGACGAAAAAAATATTTTGGCATTTGTCAGTTGATTTCGTTTCATTGCCAAAATACACAAAAAAAAAAGATAGAAGCAAAGAAAATCGACAAAAAAAACCTACAAAAAATGTAAAAAACCAAAAAAAAAACTTTCGGCTGCTGCCTCGTTGAAGTCGAAGTCTTTCGGTCCAAAAAACCAAACCTGTCCCAACAACACTGAACTGCATCGTATGCCTGCAACACCATGCCATACCCATACCTTTACCCTACCCCCCCTGCATCAGCTGCCCCACCCCCTTTTCAATATCACCACCCGTTCTCCTGGCAACATATGAAAACTCTGTTTCAGGATTTACTTTACTGTAGCTTCCAGAGTCAGAGCAAGAGCAGCGTCTCAGTCTTTGTTCAGAGTCGTTTTTTTTTTTTTTGTTTGTGGTGTTGTTTTTTTTCTTCTTTTCGTTCCATTTACATCCAGTTTGGGGTATCTCACCGCCACAGAGTGTGTGTGTATGTGTGTGTGTGTGTGTACTATATATGTGTGTGTGAGTGTGTTTTGCTCTCATGGTCAAATTTCTTTTGCATTTTCAGTGTGAAACTCATGCGGTGCAGATCAAGACAGAGGAGCCAGCAAACAGCAGCAGTAACAACAACAACAACACTATTATCATTATAATCATCAACCCACATCCAAGATCTCGTGCCCACTATGGAATCAGCGTTAGATGTGCTCTCTAGAGCAGCTACTATGGTGCAGAATAATGCCAGCGGTAAGTTAATCCAAAAACCCAAATTAAATAAAACTGAAACCAAAACCTAACCCAAAGTTGCCCATTAACAAATTCTCCTTAAAACCAACAATCCAAATGGTCAACAAATGTTTTGTCGAGGGGGTTTTTTTTTCTATTTTGTTTTTCTTGTTGAATTTTTTTTTTATGGCTTTCACCTTTGAGCCGAAAGTATTTCAACAATTTTTGTGTAGTTCTGTGGAAGTTGTGCCCCAACTCCTTCTCCTCCCTCCTGCCATTCATTCTCCATGCTCATCCCTGTCCCATAACTGAAGCATGATTCATGATGATTGCAACAAGACGACGACGACGACTGCCACATGACATCTTCTTTGTAACTAAAAAGGCTTTTGGAGCGAACTGAACACAACAATATTAACACACACACAGTCAGACAGTGGTCGAAATAATTATTCATACAGACTGAAACAGATATTTTAAAATGACATGAGTCATTTTAATGAAATTTAAATGTATCCCAAATGAGTTTGAAAATTCCCTTAACGAAAATAAACAATTAAACAATGTTAAACAACTAATTGTGATAACGAGTCAGAAGTTGATATAACAATAGCACGCTAAAAAAAAAAGAAAGGCAATCGTACATTTGGAAGTATATATGTACATATGTATGTACATATACATATATATTTACTATGCCTGTATGTTAAATATTTGTCGATATATTTAAAAAATTCATAGAAGCAAAGCAAATGAAAGAAAAATTTCACAGTCCTAAAACTCATTTAACTAAATGTAAAGGATTTATAAATTATGATTAATACATATTATAAAATTACATTGAATATGTACATATGTACATTTTAATTTAAATGGATTAATGGATGAGGGTCATTACGTTCTAATACATTTTAAATTGTAAATCAAGTACAACACGTAGAACTTGAATCTTTAGTTTGGCATAATAATTAAAAAATGAGTAGTAGGGGATAGTCTAGACTAGAATTGGGTAAACTTATCAGTTAAATGCATCAAAATCGCCGAAATGTATGCAACAGTTAAGAAGGGCACTTATTAAAGTGCATAAATTTGGCATGAAAAAAATGAATTCCTTTTAAACAAGTTATAGAAATTTGTGTATACAAACTCCCCTCGCATTTGATTTCATAAATATTTAATACTTATACTAAAAGCATTTAAATTTATTCGATGTTATGTTGTTGTGAAGAGCATATCGTTGGGGGTAGTAGCTACTGAATTCTCACCCTTAAACTACAATTGTGAGCTCTTCTAATATACATATACATATATACATACATATACATATATATACTTAGATTGTTCCAATGTGCCAAAAGTTGACTTTGAAATTTAAACAAATCGTTGCAAATTCTCCCCTAGCTATAACAACATTTACAAACTATTTGACAACTACATAAGTTATATATATTGACATATATATTTATATATATGTATATGTATATCGTATTATTCCAAAAAGCACTGCGACTACACAAGGCATCAACCAACCGAACAACAACAGCACTCAATGTATCTGAGAAATGTTTTATTTTTGTACAAAAACAAATGACAACAAAACATTCCAACAAAATGAGTTTGCGGCGCATTCCGATTCCGATTTTCATAAATGTGTCAAATGCCGCATTTTCGACGACAACCCGAACGACATATACAATACATATGATATGTATGTATATATGTATATACATATGTATATATGTTTGTACATATGTATATATATTGTACATATATATATGTTAGTGTTGTGTGTGTGTGTACTATACGTCCGTCCAACTGACTCTCTTTGGCTTATCAATAGCCCCACAGAGCCATAGCCCCAGGGCAGGCGGTCGATGAGCACGAATTGTGGATGGCCACAAATACTCAGATATGTATACACATATGTACACACATTTACATACATACATACATGTGTTGCACATTTCTGTAGTGGCTACATATCTTAAATACATATATACATAACCATATAATATATATGTATGTATGTATGTATGTACATATATATATAAATTTGCAATTTGCATTTTGCCGAACGCGCGACAAACAAAACGCGCAACAACGCTGCCGCGTGACATGCCAAAGAGAACTTTTGTGTTTTTGTTTTGTTTCATTTCATTTTTTTTCCATATATGTATGTATGTATGTATATATATATAAATATACATATATATATTTATATTTATATATATAATTTGATTAGGCATGTTCTGAAGTTTATTAATTGCACAATTAAATAAACAAATGTGATAAGCTCACGATATTAAGAATAAGCCAACAATAAAAATAACAAAATAAAAAGTAAAAAAAAAAAAATAAATTAAATTGGAGCAAAAAAAAAAAAACAACTGGAAACATGCAAATCAAAAGAGGAAGGAAATAAATACCGCCATGATTTTCTCACACAACAACACCCTCTGCCGCCTGCCCCCGCATTATTGTAGAATTCTTTATACATTCTTCGGTCAACCAAGTACACCACGGCCCCCCCCCCCCCCCACCGCTCCCCTTCTGGCCATCCCGTGACACCAACGGCTTTATCAACAACAATTCAACATATTTGACAAATTCCTTTGGCAAAATATGCGTACAGCTGTCAACACAGCCACCAAAATTTATTTCATATTCAACAAAAAATGAACGAAATATGTATGTATATAAAATATTTAGGAGCAAGTAAAACGCCAGCGTTTCGCCAGCGTTTCCAAAAGTGTTTATATGATATTTTTGTTTTAAATATCTATGAAAATATCCAAAACCAAAAGGTAGATAGATAAGAGTTTATTGAACAAGAACACTTATCTAGTTCTTGAACAATCAAATAAAATCTAAAGTAAATGATTTTTATAAGTAATTAAAGATTTTTAGAAGATTTTTGATTACTATTAAATTAGATAATCCATATAATCAATATATTTATAATATATTTATATATATATATATTTATAAATATATATATATTAAATATAAATATATATATATTTATAAACTCGCTAAAGTAAGTGAATAGTTAGAAAATATCAATAGTTGTAAAGAGAAGTATGTATGTACATATATCAAATGAAGCAAGCAAGTCGTCCCTGCCGACATTGAGTATACCCTGCACCAAGTAAAATTCGGTCAAGTGGTGCATTTTGGCTATATTAATGTGCATGCCAAATAAGAATACGATATCTTTAATATTGCTCTAGTTATTGGTTTTTCCTGAATTGCGGGGGCGGAAGTTGGCGTGGCAAAAATTTGAAACAAACTTGACCTGCTTGCACAATAGACGGATATTGACACTAAATTTGGTTGCTCTAGCTTTTATAGTCTCCGAGATCTCGGTGTTCATACAGACGGACAGTCGGACATACGGACAGACAGACGGACAAGTCTCAATCGACTCGGCTATTGATACTGATCAAGAATATATATACTTTATGGGGTCGGAAAATTCTCCTTCTGCCTGTTACATACATTTTAGCGACTTTAATATACCCTTTTACCCTATGGGTACAGGGTATAAAAATTTCCTCTTCTTTGAACTGATTAATCCAATGAAAGATTAATCCACATTTAACGATTTACATAAGATATATATAACAATTAATCAGCTATCCAAGAATAAAAACTGTGACCAACCTCAATTTAAAAGTAGTTGGGCATTCTACCGATTAATTGGATCTCAGTGAGGTTTAATTTATATAGAAATTCCGGAACACTATGTGAATAAGAATCGATTTGTCTTCAGTCTATCAGCTAGAAATGTAGTTCCTTTGTCTTATTTCTTTTAAATAAAAAATTTAAGTATAATAATTTAATGGGATAATGTTTGATAATATAATTATACCTATAAAATATAGCATTAGAAAAGCTTGTATTTACTTTGCTTTAAGGTAATCCTTCATTCAATTTTAGTGTTATCTTAAGCCAGGCTTTGTGTAATTTTGATCAATATCAAAAGATCCATTTCTATCAGGAGGCTTCTTGGGATTTAAAATTGAAAGGGTGTATATTTATTTTATATACAGTGAAAACTCATTTGGGCGGACAGAGAGGAGAATCGTACCGAAGAAGTATCAAAGAAACTGACTTTGCCCTTCCGAAGTATGTATACCCTTGCAGTTTTCAACTATTTTATTTATAACTTTTTCCGTCACAACAGTTTCAATTAAAAATTGAATGAATTCTGTGAATTCAAAATTAAAATATGTAGACCAAACAAATAATAGAAAACAATTGTTTTATCTCTTATATTTGTCCGATCTGACTGATTTTTAAACATGCCAAATATAGACATATAAAAAGTTTATCTACCAAGTTTCAACCAAATAGCTTAAAATTTAAGGTCTAAATCGTGCAAAGAAACAGACAGACGGACATGTCTTAATCGACTCAGCAGTTGACATTAATCAGAAATCAATATACATATATACATACTTTAAGTCGGGTCGAAAATGCATATTTGTATGCTTTATAAACATGGGACAAATAATAAATAATGATCGCCGAGGTTTCACTGTATTTAAATACGTTAAATGATTTTATTATGGAATTTCGTACGAGTTTTTTATTTTTGGATCAATGCAATTTTTGCCCCTGAACCAAAAACACAGAAATTCTGCCGATCAGATGCCGATTTTTGTTTATCGTCGTCACCACAAATTTGATTGATCAGCAGCAGCTAAAAGAGAAAAAACCAAAAAAGCGTCGACAAAAAAAAAAACAAAACAAAAATGAAGAAAATGAAAATGCAAAATGTCGTTAACCTGCGCATGATTAATGAATTTGTCATAATCGAACATAACATTCTGGTTCTTCATAAATCACAGAGTTGAGGGAAAAAAGCGGGTCGATTGGTCGATTAACGCATGGGCCCTTCCATTAAACTATATATAAATGTACATACATACATATGTATAAATTCATGTGTAACCAGCTATATATATATGTGTGATTTGTTGAACTTGGTTAGGCCTCATAATTAATAAACAAATAAGTTACCAGCGCACACTCACAAAAAAAAACACACACACACACACTCATACAATCGAACCACACATAAAAAGCAAGAAAAATTGTGGCAATTTTGAAGAACAGACACACAGCTGGAGATGGACTCGGATTTGGTTGTAGATTTCGTTGTGGATGTGGGGCTCATCAGGTAATTTACATGGCCTTTCAATTCTCCAATTCACAGCAACACCAGCAACAACAAACACTCTCTTCCTTTTACTTGGACAGCAAACGGTGCACATAATTGCCACAAAATCTCGACCAGAAGAGAAGCAAAAGAAATAGAAAACCAGTTTGCCAGTTTGCCTAGTGCTGGACATGGATGGGAATGGGTTTGGATATGGGTATGGGGATGGGTACTACTTGCCAAAGCTTTGGTACCTTTCTTTTCTGCTGCTGATCGTTCACATGGGCGTAGACAGGATTTTCTACATAAAAAAAATATATATATACATATATATTTCTATTGATCTGCTTTTTGATTGATTCTGTAGATTTGTCCATCAAAGTTAGTTAGATCAAAGCTCTTTGTCTTTCCTTTTGATTTTTTAATTAATGTTTTTTGTTTATAATCAAGACTGAATATCAACTGAGTTCCTTATCACTTGTGCCATAGTTTTTCTATATTTTATAAACCATTTTGTCTATTTGTCTTATAAATAGTCATCAAATTTTGTTCTAAAACTTTTTAAAATTACATTAAACGAGAAAACATAAAATCAAATTTTAGTCACCAAAACTTTTTCTATATATATATAAAATTAATTCATGCATTTTTCCTGCCTAAATAGTTTTGATAAATAGGTGTATATATATGTATATATGTACATATAAATATCTGCTGATTTATATGTAAGTAATTCTTTAAATTCTATATATCTGCAATATCTTTGTTTATTTCAGTAAATTGATCTATACGATGAAAATTCTTTGTAAAAGTAAATTTGACTTGTATTTAGATTGATAAATAGTAATATGATTTCTTAAAAGGCAACTACTATTAGTCTTCCCCTTTATATCTCACCCCCCCACCGCCCCTTTGTTATACCCATGGTTGTTGTTGTTGTTGCTGCTGCTGTGTTTGGCTATTTATTTATTTGAACATAACATTTGCCTATTTGCCATAAATTTTCGCGCGATTCGAGAGCGCAATTTCCCAGCCTGGCTACCAAATGAAAGTTGCTTATCTCTCTAAAGTTATCAATATATATGTATTTATGTATATATATGCACATACATACTTACATATATTGATATGTTCTCAATACCATTATCAACTTGTGTATGTATGTATTTCCGTCACCAATTTCATTAAATATTGAAATTCAATTTTTAACCAATTTGAATTTTGTATTTTTGGCATTAAAATTTTTCTCACGCCTGATTTAGCACCGGATGATATTTTATAATGACAACTATATTTATGTTATTGTCAAACTTGGCGTTGGGTTTTTTTTTCTCTCTTTTTGCTATTATTTTTTTTTTCTATCATCAATGTTGTTTCTATTGCTTCTGCTGCTGTTGCCGTGTTCTATACAACAATATCGGAAACCAGTTTCTTTCAAATTGCGCGCACGCTCGCGTTTTATATTTAAATTTTGAACTGGTTTACTGCTGATTTGTGTGTCTTTTTTAGCCATTTTGTTGCTGTTGTTGTCGTTATTATTATTATTATTGTTGTTTTTATGTACCCACTATATACATATATGTATATATACACATATATACATATACATATATACATATATATGATTAAGATTGTTCACAAAATATAATTTGTCTTTTATCGGCATCTCTCTGGAGTCTTGAGTCATTCAAAAAATGAACAAAATATTGAGAAATCTTCATTCGCATAGATTTCGAACTTCCGTAGTATATATGTACATATGTATGTATGTATGTATGTACTTTGTGTGTGTGTGTGTGTGTATGTGTTACACTTATTACAGTGACCCATATATGGTCTATTTCATCTTTCTTCTCAAATTTCTGTGCTGATTTCTAAACAATCAAGAAAACTACAAAAAAGTAAACCAAATTTCAATTAGCAAAGCATTTTCCGGGTCTCCAATTTTTATTATTATTATTTCTTTTTTTTTATTTTTGTTTTTGTTTTAATAAAATTATACTGAATTGTTGCTTAGGTTGGCATTGTTGTGCTGAAAGAGGGAAGACGGGAAGACGAGGGGGTAAAAAAACTATCAAATGATATCTCATATTGAGCAAACAACAACAACAATAATAATAAAAAGTCTGCTGGGGTGGCCAATTCTCATTTGATTGTGAAATGAATAATTCAGAATTGACATACTATTTGATATATTTTATGAAATAGTTTTTTTTTTCTATTACTAAATAGAATTGCAACAAGGGCAACGTACAGAAGATACTTATTTCAAATTGGTTTCCCCTATGTATGTCTCTTTCTCTCTCTTTCCCTCTCTCTCTCTCTGACTCATTATAAAAGAAATTGGCTATTTAATATTGCAAATTTTCTTGGAATATTGGTTGGATGAAGTAGAAGAACCTTAAGTTACATATGTAGATGTATTTATCAAATTCATCTTTAAATAATTTTAAATCTACGTATATTTATTTAATATATTTAAATTTAGAAATAAGTAAATTTATTTATGTGGCGATTATGCCTTAATAATTACATATTACTTATAATATTTAATATCATTTATAAATTTCTAAGAAAATTCCTATAAAAAAAAGCCGTTTTTACCAACTGACGTCATCTGATTATCATTTATTATAAAGGACCTTAGTCCTTTAAAATGTAATAATGTATATGTATGTATGCATAAATTTACGGAAGCCATTAGAAATGGGCGTGTCCATTTTGTAAGATCAAGTTGAAGGATTTTAATCAAAAATTCTTCAAATTTGATAACTCTTAAATATAATAATTTTCAATTGCTTTCGGTCCTTAATTTCTCAAAAACTTTTCTCGTAAGAAGAATAAATATATTTTATACATACATATGTACATATATGTATGTATGTACATATATGTATATGTACATACATTCAAACCCTTTTTCTTTACAGTAAAAAAATAAAATCTATTCTAGTGATTTGTCTTTGACCATATGCAAAATCTTGGACCCTTATTTGCCCCAATTTTAGAGTCATTAACTCATTTCCTTTTAGCATAAACCAACTTATCATCCTATCCGGTTATCGGCATGAGTATGGATACATCTACCGATATGTACATACATACATACATACATATGTACATACATACATATGTATGTATATTTGTATATTTCTTTGTTCATTAGGGATCTTTAAAAAGAAAAACTTTGCCTACTTTTTGAAGTCTACCTTAGGTTTTTTTTTCTTTCTTTCTTTCCTGACTATTTATTTATTCTTTGTTTGGCTTGGCTGTAATTTGTTGCCATTGTGTTGTTGCTGTTGGCCTGAGCTCTTCTGCCTGTTTGTTGTTGTTGTTGCTGTTTTTGTTGTACCATGATTGCCATTCGATTTGACCTCGTTGCGCATGCGTGCGCATGTTTCACGCTACACTAAAAATTTTCGCACAAAACAACAACAAAAAAAAAGGCAAAAGAAAAAAAAGCAACTGCAAAAAAAAAAGACAGAGTCTTCCGAAGCTAATTTTCTGGGCAACGATATTTAAATACCCTCAAAAGTGACCATTTTTATAAAACAAAAAACTTAAAAAAGTTGCAAAACTTTTCAAATACATCAATATAACTTTTATTAAAAAAAACGAACAATTAAAGTTTACTTCATCTTTTTGAAGGAACTTTCAATTGAAGGACCTTTATATACAGTGACTCCATCGAATAATCGGACAAGAATTGTCGTTGTTTTAAATGATTTAATAATTAAGGACAAATTGTGCTAAATATGTGAATTGTTATTATATAAAAAATTTATTGACTTATATCTCTAAATAATAACAACTTAATAACAAAAACAAACAACGTTTCAAGTGCTAAATGATTTTTCAAGAGAAAAAATTTCTTTGCCTTAAACCAATAAATAGACAAAGAAAAAGATTCAATAAATAAATAGGAAAAACGAATAATTAAAATTTAATAACTTACAATTTGGATTAAAGTGTATTTTAAAATCGATTTGTTTAAGTTATGCTAAACTTTGGGCTATAAATCATTTAGATCTTCTTTTCATGTAGTCAACAAATTAAAGTTATTTATTTTTTTTATATATGAAGTCTGATCCGTATAGGAAGACAAAACTTTTATTAGTCAAAGAAGAACAACAGAGAGAAACTTGATTAGATATATTCATGGTGATCAAGATTAAATATATAATTGTAATACATATATAAATCTATAACTTTGATTCTTAATTCTCTGCATTGCAAAGGTAACAGGAATTCCCAAATACCCTGCGTAAGTGTAGTGTAACTTGCGCTTGCCGTTTGATGAGTAAGCGGCAAAAATGTATAGACTGTCAGGCCACAGCTACTACAACGTCTCCTCCACCAATCCCTTCTCCACAACCATCCTCCTCTTCAATTCGTCCATTTTTTTTACATTTTTGGTTGTTTAATTTTTGGTTTGTTTTATTTTTTTTTTTGTTTTTCAAAAAGCCACGCAACAGAAAATTGCACATAGATTAGGAAATTGACTGAATGAAAAATCGATCGATCGATTGGTGATCGATTCGTAAGATCAGCTGAGCTTGGGCAAGTCAGATAATGAGAATGACGATGACGATGATGGCAACACTAATACAGACACACACACACACACACTCGGGACTGGAATCGATTCTGTTTGTTGTTGCTATTGTTGCTGCTGTTGCAATTCATGTTAACCTGGAGCTGAAACTGGGGTTGGGGTTGGTTGGTTGGTACTGACGCTGGAGCTGGGGCAACAACAGTAGTAGTTGTACTACAAATCGGGCGTAAAATTTCATGGGCCTGCTATTGAATTAAAAACGGGTTTCCTCTGGCCAATCCCCTTACCCCCCTAACCCCACCCTTCTCATTCGCTCTCAATATAAAGCTATGGGTATTGCTTCTGTTTGTTGCCGTTGCTGCTGTTGTTCTCTAAGCTGGTTGCAGCAATGGTTGATGCTGCTGCTACAATAAACAGCAAACTAACCAAGTCAAACTACTACTACTAAGCCATAGCAAAAGTGAAGCTTAACCATAGCCAAAGCCAAGCCCCAAATGCAACCAACATAGAAGAAACCGTGTAGCACTCTGTCGACCTATTGTTTTGTTTCATTTATAAGACTCATTTTGCCACAAGTCTTGGGTATAAACACTTAACCATCATTGTTGTCATTTAGCCAAGTTACCAAAGATATAAATGCAGGTTAGACATTTTAGTTTCTTGCATTATATAAACATCTTATAATCTCATATCTCTATAAGGGGTAACCTCAAGAGATTTCATTTACAATAGTTAACAAAATAAAAACAATTAAAATACATAGTTTACATTCGGGCAAGAAAAATATTTTAATAATAAATAATATATAAGTACTAATTAGAATTTAAATTATATTATTTTATATAATTGCAATGATGCAAATCATAATATTCATTATAAAATTTTATACTGTAAAGATTAGATAAAAATATGGATATAATTTTTATTACTTTGTTAGTTTAATAATTCAACTCGAAAATGTCTCTATTACAATCTTTGAAGAATTCGCAAAACTTTCCATTGACTGTTGTATCTTTAATTGGTTAGAACGTACTTATAATTTTAAAATGAATATAGATATATGTATGTATGTATATGTATGTAGATATAAATATATATTCCCCTCTGGCAGTATCTTAGAGTGTATTAAGCTTCGTTCCGATTCATTGCTAACCTTCCTATATGTATTTACATATACCCTAGAAAAATCAAATGAAATGGCATATTAGGAATAGCTGAATGTAAGAGAGATATAGGTACAATGAAAGCTCTAGTCACGGACAGCACTCGCAGGCGGATATTTCATTTGCCGGACGAAAGTCCAAAGATTTTTAGCGGGATTTTCTGCCCACGCAATCCTTTACTGTATATAAAGTAATATGGGGCAAAGCAATTGGATTAGATTTTTAAATATATAGATACATTGATAATTTACATTTGCCTACAGGGTATTTTGTAGTCGGCGTTTATATTTATTATATTGGCTAGTTTTCTTGTTTTGTTGCCATTTTCGCTAGCTTGCTTTACAGACCAAGTAACTCTATGAACGTATGTTTAGATGTGCTTATACTTATATTTGTTTGTTTGTTTGTTTGTAGCAAAATGCTGTGAGTAAACATTATAATGAGACTCCAATGCAATGACCGGGCCCACA
Organism: Drosophila emarginata; assembly: GCA_037075365.1. Lineage (NCBI taxonomy): Eukaryota > Metazoa > Arthropoda > Insecta > Diptera > Drosophilidae > Drosophila > Drosophila emarginata. The sequence continues at coordinate 1,001,268 of JBAMCD010000014.1, read as the reverse complement.
AAAAAAAAAAAAAACAAAAAGAAACAACACAACAAAAAAAAAAAGAAGAAAAATGAACAAAATGAGCAAAGAAAAAGAACGCCCACGCCATGTGCTAAAACTAAAACCCAACCCAACCCAAGATCCAAAAAGACAAAAACCAAAAACCGTCTTTATGCTACGGACTGTGGCCAATTTCCAATTGCTGTAGATTTCGTTACCCTTTGGTCCAATTTGCCAAGGGAGTTTGTAAGTTGTAGGCGTGGCATTTGGCATCCTACAAAGATCTAGAGGCGTTCACTTTTCTTCCCTTTTCGTAATTTTTTATTTAAGTTTTTTTTCTCTTTCGTCTGCTTATTTTTTGCCCTTTTATTACCCTGTACCCAATGGGTTTAAAAAAACGGATCTTTTACAGTCGCCAAACAGAAAAAAAACACATTTCCAGCCCTGTAAATTATATAGTATATATAATCATGATCATCATTGATTTGAGGCTAAATTTCGTAAAGCTTACTTAAATTTCAATAGAATTACATTTGTAAAAAGAGAAAAATAATGATTACAAAAGTGCATAAACACTGACCAATAGGTGCGCTAATGTGTTAAGCAAGCGAGATGGCATGCAAGGGAAATTTTTTCAGGGAATTTACGTATACTTAATACGCAGGGTATAACTAAGCCGAGGATACTGTCTTATCATGCGCCATTCATTTCAATTACAAAATCACCAAAGCAAAGAAAGCAACAGAGACAAACAGTCGAAACGGAAATTGGTAAGAGAAATAAAAGAAATAACAACAGCAACAACAACAACAACTGGCGCAAGTGCAAATGGGCGGGCTTAAAAACTTTACACAGCAAAACGGACTGCGGCGACGTCCCGTGGAGAGCGCAATAAGAGAGATAGAGAGCCCCAAAGAGCGTGAGCGAGAGATAGAGAGTAAGAGAGAATAAGCGCTGCTTCGGCTCTCACAGCGAAGACGAGAAACGAAGCTTTCAAAGTTCGACCCAATCACCCAAAGTTTTCAGTCACAATCTTCAAGTCGATGTGATCGGTTAGATCAGTTCGAGTTAGCTCGTTGAAGCCGCGAGTTGTGTTTTGGTTAATGGAGTAGAGTAGAAGTAGAGTGCTGCGGGTTCTAAATGAGAGCTAAAGTTCTACTATTAAAAGCCAAGTGGATTCAATATATACATTACTATTGTATGTGTCTTTCTGCTGTGTGTGTGTATGTGTGTGTCTCTGAAAGCGAAAACTAAACAAGTTCAGTCAGCGGATCGCTGTTGTCGCCGTTGCGCCGCTGTCGCTGTCGACGTCCTCGTTATTGTTGTTGTTGTCGATTTCTATGCAAATTATTACTCAGAAAAAAAAGAAACATATAAAATAAAGCGTGCTATTTTTATTTCGCTAAATGTCGACTTGGAGCTGCGAGACTTACCAGAGACTGTAACCCGAGTCGCAAGCCACGAACAGAGAGTAAAATAATAAAAAAAAACAACCAACCAACCGACAACAACAAAAGAACACAATATAATAATAATAATAATAAAAAAAAAAGAAGAAAAAAAAATTGAAAAAAGAAAAACAGATTGTAAATGTATCTATACTTGTGACTTTAGAAACAAACACAACAAAACCAACTGGAAGCAACAACAAGTAACAAAAAAAAAAAAATAATAATAAAATAATAATTGTGAATTAAGTGCGTGCAATTGTGTGTGTAAGTGCCTTAAAGAAAAAGAGAGACGCGAGCGAGAGATAGAGACACACAGAGACATAAAAAGAAAGGGCAACATAGAGAGTTGAAGCGAGAGAGACAAAATAAACTTGGTTTAATTGTGTTTTTTTTTTTTTAATTTTTTTTTGTTTATTTGTTTGGTTGTTGTCATTGTAAAATAAGACAAAAAAAAATGGAATGGAATGAAATGATGCAAATTGCATTAAATTCTTCAGCTTCATCATCGGCTGCATCCTCTCAGGCCAGCTCGCCCACAACATCAGCCACAGCCACAACATATCCATTCCTATCCGAATTGGATAGCCACAGATTGGCGGCGACACGAACATTTTTAACTGCTGCCTTTAAGAGCCATCAGCAGCAAATGCAAAAGAAGCGAGATCAACCGGAACAATTGAAACAACGGGCCCAACAGGAACAATTGCAACAAATAATGTTGTCCACATATCATCATCATAATTCCAATATGGCAAATGGTTTAATTTGGCAACCGTGGCTAGATTTTCAACAGGGAGCTGTCAATGAATTGCAACAACAGCCATTCCAATTATACAAAGGTTTGTTTTATTTTGCAAGAAATTCAATGAACACGAAAAAATTATAATTAAAAAATAAAAGAAATCATTTTAAATAGAACTGACCTCCGAAAACTGTCCAAATGAAATGTCACAAACATGATTTCAAAGCGGAAAATATAAATTTTCTACAGAATTAATATTTTGTTATCTCTATAAGCACATCTATGTATGTAAATGGGGTGTATGTGTGTGTGTGTGTGTCTGGGGGGAGGGTTAAAGTTCTCTCAAGGTAGATTCGGCTATAGATCAGCTTTAATGAGAACAGTTTTGCCATTGTTAGTTAGTTATCATTTACCCATTGAATATAAATAAAAAATCTCTTAACTTTATTGTCATAATATCGAGACTTTAAACTGATTTTATCTTTTATTTAATAAAATTATATTCACGAACATGTTCTTATTGATATAATACAATTGAAGAACATTAAATTTAAAAGTTACGAACAATTTCAAATTGATTACTCTTATCGTTTTTATTTCTTGTTAATTATGAGATAAGTCTAAAATGACAAGAGTTTAATTTCTTGTTTTTAAATATTAACAACAAAAAAAAAAAGAATATATCTCGTTGATATTATATTTCTATATTTTAATTTCAATATAGAAATATAAGTGATATTTGATTTTTAATAAAATAGTTAATGAATGTTTAAAATACTTAATTTTAGTCATTTTTAGATATGTTTTTAAGAATAATATAATATTCGTTTGCATTATAGATATAAATTTCTCTCAACTTCAATCTAATTAACGAAATTGATTTAAAGTGATTGATAGGATATAGTATTGATAATTTTATTTTCCTAGAATTCATTTGAAATGTTAAGAGAAAGGATTTGGTTAGGTCTCCCATTAGATTTAGAAACTTTGCTCTCTTATAGAGGGTATCACAATCAGCACACTCCATTTGTGGCTTTATCACAAATGGCCTCCCCCTGAAATTTAATTTTTGCAAACTATCACGTTGACTCGACTTGTGTGCAGTTCACTAGAACAGAGAGACCCCCCCCCCAACCGAATCCCCAGCTATCCCATCATTATGGTCTTTATTTTTTTTTTGTTTCTTTACTCTTTGGAGCAACCTATCACTTTCTAGTCATTGAACCTCTGCTCCATATTACACCTGTTGGTCACGTGAAACTTAGCACACAGAGCACGGTCACAATATCACCCTTCAACATTATTCCTCAATGTTAAAGTTCAGTAGGGGCAGGGGTGGGGGTGGGGGGACACTATTTATGTACGTGCCCATTACCTGGACACTAGCTTAATGAATGGAAATCGAACACGGATACAATATTCTTGAGTGTTGTTTATCCAAGATTCAATTGTTGGTGGGGGGAGGGGAGGGGTAGACTTGTGTACAGATAGGAAGTGAGGGAGATAGACAGACACTCTATGAGGCGGAGGCGGAGGTGGAAGTTATCACCTATAGGCTGTTGGACGTGCCATTTTAATGTCGTCGTCATCGTCGTCAATCGGTTACGCTAACCTGACCATTGACGTCTACTCAATTTCATTTGGCTTGAGGTGGAAAATTGGTAATGAAATTGGCAACACGGTATCGTTGCAGTGTAATAGTTGTTTGCTGCTGTTGCCAGCCTTTTTTTTTTTTTTTAGTTTAGTTTTAACGCCCGACACCGGCTGTTCCACAATTGGATTAAATTCGATTGGCTCCGATCGACGTCAACTTAAGCAACACATCCCGAAACCTCGTATCCCCAATCCCCAGTTTTGATTCGAGCTCCCCAAACGTCTTATCAACTGCCCCGTTCTGAGCTCTCTCTCTCTCATTCTGCGCTCCGTCCGCTTTCCCCTCCTCCTCTAATATATAATTGGCCACATTGCACAAATCATACAAATGCTTTCAATTACATGGTGACGCCAAAAAAAAAATATATATATATATATATTTATATATGTATATATGTATATACATATATAGCGAGCGAAACGAACCGAGCGCCTGTTTAAACATTAAAACCTCCATTAGACAAGCCATGTGGTGGTGTTGGGGGGTGAGGATGGGGATGGAGGTGGAGGTGGTTGGGTATATGCGGGTGAGGCAAAACGAATGGTGAATGGGCAAGAGAGTGGAGTGGGGTTTTCGGCTGCTGTCGCTGCTTCTACCTCTGCTTCTGTCTCTGGCTCTGCCTCTGCTTTGGTGCTTGGCTCGACTCCAATTTGTTTTTATTTTTTTTTTTTATTTTTTGTTAATTTGTTGACATATTAAAACCAGATTTGCAATCAAGTCGTAACAGGGCGGAATGGTGCAGTGATGGCGGCGGTAGCTTGACTTGAGGGGATGGATGGGGGAGGGGAGCTAAAAGAGTAACGGGTTACGCGGCGACAACGTCGGCAGCACTGGCGGCGTATGACTCATAAGCCGGCGCGAGAAATAATATAAATAATGATAAAACGCCTGCGACCGATCGACCGAGACACATACACACACACACAACCAACTTGTTTGCATAAGCAACAAATAAGTATTGTTGTTGTTGTTGTTATTGTTATTGCTGCTGTTGCTAGTGTTGTTTGTGTTAGCGTTGCTATTTGTAGTGCAATCCCCAATACCATATAAGTCGAGTATTTCCACTTGAGTTTCGTTCGTTCTCTTTTTATAAATAAATCTGAAAGCTTGCTTTTGGGTTTCATTTGATACCCTAAAGCCATACGGGCAAAATAACAAGCATTTGCGATCCTATAAAGCAGATATTTACATATGTATGTGATATGATAATTAACAGATTCTTGAGTTGAGGAACTTTTGAAAGATATTAAATTTAAAAGCCAACAAATTTTCTATATACCCAAGGCAGGCAGATTTAGGTTGATTAATGTCAATATATATACATAATCCTTATTGTGTTATATATATTTATTTCGATATAATTTAGTATTATTCGAAACATATTTTAATTACATATGTATAATAATTTCATTTCAAATGTCCAAAAAACATCCAAAAATATTGAGAGAATATCTTAAAGATTTTATTTTTTTATATAAATATTTATAAAAAAGAAACTTAAAAGTGTATAATCTAGTCGACATTCCCACTTATCTAATGGAATATTTATTCATTGTTTTTTTTTTTATATTTGTTTTTGTCTGGGATTAGGCCGGCGATTTACGGAATCGGCTAAATGTAGTAGATGAGGGGATAAGGTGAAGATCAGAGCTAAGACAGGGAATGCGAAAAGGTTCAAAATCATTTGAATTTTAACAGTTTGACTTTTTATGGTTAATAAAGTTTTATTGTACAGAAGTTTTAGTTGGATGAATACTTTTGCATAATTCATAGATCTAACTAAACTATAATTTCTTAGAATACAATCGTATACGATATAATATTCAAATATCATTCATCAAAAATAAACTTTCTTAATTTTTTTATTATCATTTCACAAGATAATTTCGGAACTAAAAAGGAATCTTTGTTAATAAAGAGATTATATAAAAATATTTACTCAATTTTCTTTTACATGAAATCAAAATAATAATAAATTATTCTAGTCTAATTTAATATGTATATCTAAAGTACAGTTCTCAAATGTTATAAATTTTTAATATTTTAATTTGAATTTCCTTAAGAAAAATTTTATTTAATGATAGCCTTCCTGTTACTTTGTTATTTGTGGTAAACTTTTGCCCCTTTAGCTCCAATTAGCCGTAGACAGAAATGATTAAAAAGCTTGAATATATGTCCAGCAGCAAAAAATTAAACAAAATAAATAAATAATACAGAAGAAGGTAAGGTAAAGGCACAAAGAAGACAACTAACAGCAACAACAACAACAAAATAAAACGAGGGGGAGCAGCAGCCTTAAAAAGAAAGCTCTTCGCATCGTCGTCACCGTAGTAGTCGATGTCGATCCCCCAACCCAAAACGACAAGCGACGTCCAACGACCGGAAATGTGCAATAAAATTTGAATGTTTCTTTATTATTATCATCATCCCCATCATCATCCGCAGCAGCAGCGGGAGCAGAATCAACATCCAGAGCCAGTCTCCTCTCCTCCGTGTTGTGTCTGTTCGTTTTTATGTTGCTGTTGCTGTTTCTGTTGTGCTGTGTATCATCTCTCTCTCTCTCTCTCTCTCTCTCTCTCTCTCTCTTGCAACTCTTCACTCCACTTGAGACCAGTTTTTTTTTTTTTTTGGTGTTTTTTTCCTTCCATACAATCTGCTCTCCGTGACGCAGGCGCAGAAATAATAAATTGCAGCTCGCGGTGACGTTGCCAAAAACAGGACAACAACGACGAAGCGTTGCAGCTTCTACGCCACTACCACAACCACAACAACTACAACATAACCACCAACGCCACCGCCTTCGCCACTATACCAGTTCCAGTCCAAATCCCATCCCATTCATTCATTCATTCATGCGTTCGCCCGACCAATCGACCAACCCAACCAACCAACCGACCGACCAGGCTCAAATCTGCTCGAAATGTGCGCACAGAAGTCGCCTGACTGGTTTTTGTGTGCCCCTTCGACTTTTTGTTCCTCTGTTTTTATTTTTTTTTTTTTTTTCTTTTTTGGCTCCAAGTTGTGGGCCCCTTGGGCCACTATGGCCTGAGATCGTTGGGGGAAGAGATCCGACTTTATTCTGGGCTTTATTTTCTTGTTTCTTTTTTTTACAGATAAACAATTTTGTTTCCTGTGCACTGAGCACAAAATTGTACAAAAAATATATATACATATATGTATATAATAATAAATGAGCCAAGTAAAAGTTTTAATTTGAAGAACACATTCACCTAGATCTTAATTTGGAGCATAATGAAAATGATGTTAAAAGCTGTTGGCATCATCTAAACGTTAGCTTACACAATTATATATATTTGGATCATAAACCGATAATGATCTAAGAAGAACTAAAGACAACCCTAGGCGAAATTTTCTAAACAATTTCAGAAATAATTAAGAATTATTTGCACTTTAATCTGATCGATACAATTTTGCAATTACATAATTGTCTAAAATGTAACAATGAAATTAAAAACTAGGTCAAACTTTTACAAAAATTATTTGCAAATCGAAAACAAGATAATATTTAAGTCTTGTTTCGATTTATACAAATTAAGTTTATTTAGTTTATTGAGTAATTTCAATTGATTAAATCACAAAAGCTTACGGTTGGGAGGGTCCTATATGTCAATGGGTATTCAATTGAATTAATCATTACGAAGTATAAATAAATACCGTAAAAAGCGGTTTAATTCGGTTATCGTACATTGATAATTGAGATCGACTAATTAGTGTCCTACTTTTTTTTTTTTTTTTTATTGCGATTGCATGAAACGTTGGTTTTATTTTGGCATCGTTCTTTGGTCAAAGGCCACTATGAAATTCAATTGAAATCATCCATGGCTCGTATCATCCATCATCCCAATTCTCCGAATTCCGCCCCAGAAATCAGAAAAACCTAAACCCACACACGCACACACATACATAGATACATACAGACACACACCAAACGTACACAGAGGCATACAAGTTTTGCCAGACTTCCCACGCCAAAATAGAGAAAAAACAAAAACCCCGTAAGAAATTGTTAGGCCAAGCACGTTTCGCTTTAGTCAGACAAGAAGAGATTTTTTGCTCAGTGTAAGCCACACACTCACACTAATGCACACACACACACGCATGCACAGCACTACAGCTAGCAATGATCGTAGAAAAACGAGTTTTCTTAGCCAATTTTATTTGTGACTTGAAGTTTCGATTGTTTTTTCCTTTTTTTTTTTTTGTTTTTTTTTAGTCTGTTTCTTTTTTGTGTTTTATTTTTTATTTATTTTTCTTTTTTTTGCTGGTGACGGCTTCGTCTTCGTGTGTCTTTATGCATAATTTTTTTTTCCTGACCGAGCCTGCTCCGCTCACCACCACTGATACTCTCGCAGAGCTTTTTCCCATTTTTTTATTTTGGTTTTATTTTTTTTTTTCTTGTATTTTGTTTCTTTAGCAGAAATTCATTCAAAAAACGAAAGACTTAGGCAACAAACTTGAACGTGACGGCAAAGCAGCAACAACAACAGCAACAGATAAAAGGGGGTACGGCTAAGGAGTATGTGGGGTTTGGGGGATATTTGGGGGAGGTAGGGCCGTCGAACAAGAACGGGATTTGTATAGAGTGAGACGACCGGGCCTCGCCTTAAATTTAACTCAACTCCACATGTGATTCATTACGCCCACTCTAGAGAAACGAAACGTTGAAACGACGACAAACGTCGACCGCATAATCAAAATCCAAGACGATGATAGTTGGATAAGTCAGCCGCAAGAAGACACACTCCTCTCCACCCCTTCCCTATCCATTAATATAAGCGAGGTGTGCTCTAGCACTCTGAATCAGATTTTTTCCCAATAAATATAATTGAATTAAATTATTTTGTGAATCTGTTAGGTTAAATCATTATTTAGAATAAAAATTGATGGCATCTATTTTATGTGTGGGTTATTTTATGATCTACCCTCGTTTGACCACAACGAATTGGCCAGCCGCCACAATGTATGTCGCGTCGATGTATTATTCCAACGACGATCAAAAACCACATAAGCCAAATTCAAATTTATGGCCTTTAATTGAATACTAATAAAAAAAAAAATAAAAAAAACACACACACACACAAAATACAAAATAAAGCTTAAACCTAAAACGAAAAGCCCAAAAACTAGTTTCCTAAAGACTCCAAACATCTCCATATCATCTTGTCTTCTAGAAATGCATGTGACGTCAAAGGAACTGCCAACAACGAAATGGCGACGTGATCGTCTTTCACGAACGGCCGAATATCAAGTTCATGAGACCGGCAATAGCGAAAGAGAACGAAAAAGGGAGCGTGAACGAGAGCGGGAAAGGGAACGTGAAAGGGATAGGGAGGATCGGGATATGGAAAGCCCCATTGACATGTCTGTGACATCCAGCTCATTGAGGCATTATCAGTTTCAGAGGGCATCACCGCCACCACCATATCGCGAACCCTTGCCAGGTACGAATTATGCGGCAAATAGTCGTCCCAGCGTCATTACCCAGGCACCACCTAAGCGAGAATTGCAAGAAGTTACCAAATTCTCGGGTAAGTCAAATAATAATTGTGCAATCATAGATTTGATTAAAAACCAAAAATATATTATACAGACAATGCCTGCGACATTGATGAACATTTCCGTCGCTCTCTGGGACCAGTCTATGCGAATTTGTTTGCCACAAAGTCGTCAACGCCGACGACAACGCCTACTCCCTCACCCAGTGGCACACCCTTGCAACAAGTATCGCCACAAGCTCACCACTATCAGCCACATCGTTCGCCAATACCACTGGCCAAGCCCGGATTGCCAATAATGCATTCACCCACGCTGAGATCCCAGCCAGAGTCGCCGCAACATCAGCAACAGCAATCGGAATTACCGCCACCTCAGGAGGAGCCACTCTCATTGCATCGCAGCCAGACGCCACCATCGCCGGCAGCTTTAACTCCAACATTAGCAGTAGCAGCAGCATCAATAGCAGCTGCTGGGGTGGATCTCCCAGTGGCCGCCAAGCGAGCCCTGGACACGCCCCATCACACACCACCCAGATATAATACTCCGCCGCCGGCTTATGGCAGTGTGACTGTGACAACAACAACAACAACGACAAATGCCGCCTCGACACCCACTTCAACGCCAACACTAACCCCCACACCCACCATGCCTGCTATCATACGCGTCAAGGCCGAGCCCGGCTTGGCTGCTGTGGCCGCAGCATCCTCCTCGTCAACCCAAACGCCGCCTGCCTCGCCGACTTCGTCCACAAACATTTCGATATTTACCAAGACTGAAGCCTCCGTCGATGATCATTTTGCCAAGGCGCTGGGCGATACCTGGAAGAAGCTTCAAGGCGGCGGCGGTCTCACCAAGGACTAAAACTAGGACTAGAAACAACAAGCCGTCGAAAATGATGAAGTAAAGGAAGGAAAAAGAGAAGGCAACCACCACAACCAAGAGCTGTTTATTTTACAATTTACTACATATATATATATACATATATATAGTGTATGTATATATCTCTATATATATATACATATTTCAACTACACAATTGACGTTTAAAGATCTCATGACGATGTGAAACAAAAGGAAAATTTCTTCAACTGCGTGTGTATTAAAACAAAACAAAAAAAAAACCTAAAAAAAATGGAAAACAAAAAGTTTCTGATTTATGATTTTATTAAAATATTGAATATTGCGTTATGGTTATAAAATGGAAATGAGTATACGTACAAGTGACAACATTTTTTTTTCTTAGAGACTAATCCTTAATAAATATATATATGTATACATATATATATATATTTTACCTATTAGAAGTTTAAGTGAAACAAAAACAACAACAAACAGAAAAATCCTACGAGAAATAATAAATATTATTGCTTATATTTAAAAAAAAACGAATAAAGATTATTTATTTTCAAATAATTTCCACTTTGGCGTCTAAAATTCAAAATTTTAGCGTCTCTTTCCAACAACAAGAGAAATTGTCGATTTTTCCCCCTATCAATTGTGCCCCTATTGGACATTGTGGTTTTAATTAAAGTGTGGCCAAAATATGTTACTATCGCCGATAGCAGGGTTGCTTCGCACATATCGATATTAAAGCGCAAAACTGTTGCGTTTTTTCGTTTGTCGCCTACGGTCACATAGTCACCCCAGCAATCGAATCGAAAAAATTTATTTATTTCTATATATGTTGTGTGATAAATATTATTAAAGAAATCGCGACAAGTCCGGGCCTTAAGCATTCAAGATCGCGTTCAAGCATTCAATTCATTTCCCCGGGCAAAGCGGTGGCAAAAAGGCACACCAACGTTAAGAGGGGGCGACAGCGAGAGAGAGAGAAAATGTCACGCAAAGAAGCAGAAAAAGAGTGAAGAAATTACAATATTAAAGTGTGGGCCGAGAGGGGGGAAAACACACACACTCGCACACATAAACATATATACGCAAGGGAAGGAAGAAACGGCATAAGAAGCATTGAACAATTTTCCAAAAACAACAACAACAACAACAACACATTTAAAAACAAAATTCTAAAATAATATTGCAAAGTTATCAAAGTGAGTGAAAATTGACGAGAAAACGCAACATCAAACGGGCAAGCAAGCGTGTGAGCGAGCTAGCGAGCTTGAGAGAGAGCATAAATAAAACACAGAAGAAGTTGTTGTTGTTGTTAATGGTGTTGTTGTTGTTAAAATAGTTGTAACACAAAAGGGGGGGGAGGAGGATATATTTAGCAGTCACCTGCAAAAGGAAATAAAAGGATAACAGAACAGTAGAAGAATATGAGATCTCTGCCCAGCCGCCAGTCCAGCTTCAATCCTTGGTTTGAATGTCGAGGGTAATTGGCATCAGTTGGGATTGGGATACGCTGCCTGCCACACACACCACATCCACACCCCATTGCCAGCAACAACAATGCAAAGTTTGGACTCATCATGCCAAGAAGCAGATGTAAGTATTGTCACACCATATTAAAGATAATCCAAATCCGAATCGGAATAAAAATAAAATTGATAATTTATCGAATAATTTTATCAATTGCATATCAGTTAATTGTAATTGTTTTCTATTCTCGTTTTTTTTTGTTTCAGTTTATCATCAATGACACTTTGAAGAAATTGAAGGGGTCTAACGCGAACGCAACAACGGATCATGTGCAGGGATTAGGGCTGCCGGTGCAGCACGGGCTTACGCACCAGCTCCCACCCTCTACGCAATCATCGCCAGCCATCAGTTTTCCCACCAGCAGTAAATCGTTTCTAGAGACAAGCCTACTTCAGGCAATACCACAAATACCTGCCCAACCGCCTATTTGCATCTTCGATGATGATGAACCAACAGAGGCATCCATTGGTGGAGGAGCAGGGGTTATGGGAGTGGGCCTCGGCCTTGTCGGTGGAGCCGGTTCAATGTCACTGGGCATTGTCCCATCACCATCTTCGTGTTCCTCCTCAACGACAACATTATCGAATTTTAATTCAATTACTTCACCATCGCCGGTAGTCCCAGATTTGTTGTTATCAACGCCTCCGGGAATCAATTCTAGCCTCAGTAACAATACGACGACGACGACGGTGCCAACAATAACAGCAGCAGATACAACAACAACAACAAGGAAATTGGAAAAGCGTCCTCCAAGCACAAACTCAGGCCATCATCTACATCATCATCATCATCAGCAGCAGCAGCAACAGCAGCAGCCACAACTGCAGCAGCAGCAACATCATCATAACCATGTCCTGGCCTCTCCGATTTCCTCGCCCAGCAAAAGACAAAAATCCAGCAGCAGCAGCAGTAGCAGCAACAACAACAACAACAGCGGGAGCAGTAACAAAGAAAGCAGCTCCTCTAGTCGTCCCACAACAACTTCCACATCATCCTCAGCGCGATCTGGCAACGCCAATTCAAAGGCATCCTCTGCATCCTCATCATCCACCACCTGCCCTGCAAAGTTCTTTAATATACATGAAAAAATTAAGGAACTTTATCTGCAATTATTTAGCAACGATTTAAATCATTTTGCTGAAACGGGGGTAAGTTATATAACTATAAATGAAAATGAATTAAAAAGTTATAATTCTGATCTGAAATCGGTCTAGTTAGTTACACATGATTCAATCAGTCGAAAGAAAAGAAAAAACACTAAAACCGTTAAACCGTTTTATTACTTAGTTGAGATTAAAATTTACGAATGAGTCAAATATATATATATATATGTATAAACAGTGAGACAAAATGAGAGCAAAAAAAGCGAAAAGAAGATAAAATATATATTTTGGGAACAGTGCTTCCAGTTAGCAGTTTGGAAACAGTTTTATGTGATGAACAACAATAAATCTATTTAGATAAAATTTAAACATTTTATTTAATGCATTTTCTATTTTATATTACAGGTTAAGCAGCGCACACGATCATTTATCCTGGAGCGTTTGGTGGAGCGTGAGAAACTCAATACAATTGTGGTGAATCTTTATCCTGGCAATAAAGGTTACTCCCTGGCCCTGCGTTATGATGAGCATTTAATGCTTAATCCGTTAACGAATGAATGGACAACGATAGAGGATGATGGAGGATTCGGATCTATAGGTTTGGGAGCAAGTCACAAGAATCGCAACAAAATATCTACAACAACAACAGAAGAGAGTCAATCCAAAGATACATATAGCTCTAATAGTGGTGCAAATTCTACACTTGGTCTTGTAGAAGTCCTACGTTGGCCCTATGAGAATGACTTGCTCCTGCAGTGTATTGATCGCGAAATGTTACCCGAATTTCTAATGGATTTGCTCAATGCGGAGACCATTAGCTTATCCGATGGCACTAGCAGTGGTGGCAGCAGCAGCGGGAGCGGCGGCGGCAGCACCACTGGGGATGGTATAACGAGAGTGTATGCCAAGCCTAGTGTATTCTATGCTGGTTGCGTTATCGTCCAAATCCGTGACTTTCGTCAGACATTTGCCACCTCAACGAATATCTGTGATATGAAGCATATATTGCTAAGACCCACAAATGCCACACTTTTTGCCGAAGTGCAACAAATGGGCAGCCAATTGTCAACAGAGGATAAACTTGTTCTCGAGAGTCAATTGGTATTGGCCACGGCAGAGCCGTTATGCCTAGAACCAGATCCCCGGATTGGTAGGCAGGCCATTAATGCCCAACATCAGAGGCAACTCTACAACTCGCATGAGTTGCGGCGACAGATGAAAAAGTTCACACAGATTGCGATCAATCGGAAACGTAAATTGGATCAATTTACGCATCATCACGGTTTGGAGCTGTGTGATTATTTGGCACGATTGCGGCAACGGCCAAGAACAGCAAGCAGTAGTGGTGGCGTTGGTGGATCCGGCGGCAGTGGAGTTAATTCAACACCGCCGGCAACAGCGCCAACCAATAATCCGCTTGTTGGTGCGATGCTATCATCGTTTACCTCAAAGGTGCCGCGACGACCACATGAAGTCATTAGACCCATACGTCCGCCTTGCCTGGAATATCCTGCCAATTTGAAGGTACCCGAACATGTTATCAGTGTGGAAAAATATGCGAAAACATTTGAGGCATTAAATGAGTTCAGTGATTCCTGTAAGGATGGCTGTCAACCCAATTGCCGTCATAATTTCCAACCGCAGCTAATTGAGGAATATGTTCTGGAAACCGAACGGGAGGCGAACAATGAGGGTCGTCGTGCATTATATCATATTAAACTGTCCATCTATCAGCGTCCCTCGGATGCTGAATATCTGGGGGAATTGTATGTGGATCGGGATTATCGTGAGGGTGAACGTAATGGTGAATCCTGTCGCTTTGCATTGGGCACTCGTGTCCATGCCAATCGCTATATACAGCAATTTCGTGAGATTTTCACTGAAGAGGGACGCAAAGCGGTTAAGATTACGCATCTAATACCAGGACATGTGCCAATTGTTACTCACACTGGATTAACTACTGAGCAGAGATTGTTAATGCAGCAACATCACCAGAGACAACAGGCTCAACTACAGCAACAGCAGCAGCAGCAACAACAGCAGCAACAGCAGCAACAACAACAGCAGCAACAACAACAGCAGCAGCAACAACAGCAGCAACATGTTGTTGTTGTCAATCAACCTCAGCAGCAACAGTCTCAACAGCAATTGCCTGCCACAGTGCATCATGTGGCTCTACCTCGTCAGCAATTGACTGCAAAAACTCTTCAACTGTCTGGGGCGAATGTAATTAGTCTGCAGCAAAGTTTTCGCCAGCAACAACCTGTCCAACAGCAACAAACGTATACAGTGGAAGCATCGGCTGTTGCTGCTGTACAACAACAACAACAACAGATTGTTGTACCGCAACAGCAACAAAATAATACAACCACCACGCATCAAGTTAGTCTCAGTAATGGTTCCTTAGTTCTAGTACAACAACAACAAGCCCCACAACAACAACAGCAGCAACAACAACAACAATTGACACAAGTACTGCAACACTCCGGCATCACTATACAACCCGCAGCAAGTAATATCCAGCAGCAGCAGCAACAGCAAGTGAAGGTTAACTCGGCCATAAGTAACGCAAATTCAGCATTGCGTGCTCAGCTCAACTCCAATGTGCCAATACTGGTAAATGAAAAAAAAGTCTTAAATTAAAACAGAGAGAGAGATTAAAAAAATAATTCTTTATTATGTAACATTTTTATTTTTATTGTTTTTTTTTGTATCTTATCGTTTAGCAATCACAGCTGAAAGCTCAGCAGCAACACCAGCAATTATTGCAAAAGCAACAGCAGCAACAACAACAACAACAGACAACTGCCAGCAGTAATAATAATAATAATAATAATAACAACACCAACAATAATAATAGCAGCAACAATAACAACAACAATAATAATAATAATAATAATAGTAATATCAATAATAATACAGCCATGCATCCAAATCCTGCTATCAATGCCATTGTGAATAGCATCATGAATTCGGCAAATCAGTATCAACAGCAACAACAGCAGCAACATCAGCAGCAACAGCAACAACATTGTAAGCTAACAACGCCAATCTCTATATATATATAGAGATTTTGTAACAAATTTGTTCTACAATAATTAATATTTATAATTTTTTAGCTGCACAAACAACGCCCAGCAGCAATAATGTTGTTACTGTATCTAACAATAACAACATCAATAGCAACAATAATACCAGCAGCACCAACAATAACAACAACAACAACAATGGCAACATCATAGGTCCTCCACCACCCACCGCCACACACACAACGCTCAAGAATTCAAGTAATGCTTCAATTCTAAACCTGCTCAATAGTGCACCAGCTGCCATGACCAGTACACCAGTAGCTAGTGGTACATTTACAACAACGACGGGACAACAACCACAACAACAACAGCAGCAGCAGCAACAACAACAACAACAACAGCAGCAGCAGCCACAGCAACAAACCTTAACCCTAGTGCAACATCACCCGCAACAACAAGGAACAGCATCGACAACCGAAACACCAACAGCAACTTATGTCCAAACGACAAGAGGGACACCAACTCTGGTTACACAACAACGTAAACAGCAATCAAGTGAAGTGTTGCAGAATCTTTTAAATGCCAATCGAAAGATTGGTGGAACAACAACAACAACATTTCGTACTAATTCTGCTGGTAATCTGATTGCTGTCAATTTAAATCCGACCACACAAACGGGTCAGGCCATCGATGGTACTGGCACTGGTCAAACAGTGCGTGTATCGATGTCCGCATTGGCTTCCCAATTGGCCTCTCCGCCAGCGGTTATGACAAATCCTACAACCAGCTATACAGTGATCTCTTCAGGAAATAGTGGTGCAGCCACATGGATACAAAATCCAACGGTGCCAGTGCAGCAAAGGATATTAAATTCTTTGCGAAGAGATAGTACCACAGCTCCGCCCAATGCCATAGTTGTGGGCATGGCAGCACCATCACCTGGCAGTGATTCAAATGCTTCTAACGCAAGTGGATTTGCAGTGCCCAGTAATGTTGCTAGCAGTAGCTCTGGTGGTGGGCCATCAAGTGGTGGTGCTCTATCCGCATTATTGACAAATGCGGCCACTCCATCACCATCTGGTTCAGATCATTCGCAATCCTCGCAAACGCATCAAAATCAGGCACTTCTCGAGCGTCTCTCCAATGTGACATCCAATGTCTCGGCAGTAGCAATGCCGCATATGTCACCACAGCAACCGCAACAGTTTATCACAAAGACATTGGTTCACTCACCTGCCACCTCGTCTATACATTCGCCTATGTCTAGTCCGCATCCACAGCCGTCGGCTTCCCCGCAGCAACATCAACAGCAGCAACAACAGCAGCAGCAGCAAACCACCGCAACGCTTAATTTGCAAGGGATCAATTTATCCCAATTGCAAGGGGCCATGGCTAATTTCGCTGGTCTCCAAAACGTTCAGGTCCAAATTCCTGGATTCACTCAACCAATTTCCCTGCAATTCTCTCAGCAGCAGCAACACCAACAGCAGCAACAAACTGGCGGCTCTACAGTTGTTAATACAGGTGTAGGAGCTGGCACTCAGGGTCAGCAGAGGAGTGTTCTGGTCTCTGTACCCGTTTCTGGACAACAGCAACAACTGCCACACACAATCACCCTGCAAACTCAGCCAGCAACACATCAGCAACAGCAGCAGCAACAACAGCAGCAACATGCACCGCCCACTGGCACAATAGTCAGTTTACCATCATCAGTGACTGGCACCCAAACGGTGGTAATTACAAATAATGCTGGTGCCACGGCCGGTGTTGTTGGTGGTGGAAGTGGCAACACGGGCAATCCTAATGGCGGCGGCACTGGCACTGGTGCCACAACCGCCATGCTGACATTACCCATTGGTGAGTTACAAAATAAAATTAATTATGATATTTAGAGCTAGAACAAAAATTCCTAAGATGAGATCAATTCAAAATTAATCCAAAACGGTTACTCAAACTCGAACCATAAAGAGTTCTATTAAGTTATAACTCAATATAATGAGAATACTATCTGTTGCCACAATATATATATATACATATATATAAAGGAGTTACATGGATTCTATTCTCAAAGGATTGATCTAAGATGATATATCTCTGGCCACATTGCTCAGTCTGTTTTTAGTCTGTTTCTATTTATTTTTGTCCAATTGCCCGGAAATTGCGTTTAATAAGAAACCTTTCAGATATATACATAGTAATACAATGAATTGTATATGTGTATATATATATAATTTGATCGTCTGATTCGATTAGATGTAGATGAATATAGATTTCCATGTAACTCTTTGATGGGCGTCCATATGCGGAGGGAGGATGGAGGTGGAAAGGTGCTGATTAATTGCTCTGGATTGGCTTGCGTTGCAATTTTGATCTTATTTACACACATATATATATATATATATATATATATATATATGTATGTATACATGTATACATATACATATATGTATATATATTATTTGCATTTATTACAATTTATTTATTTAATTTAATTCTTTTTTATATATTTTTTGAATACGCTTAATTTTGTTCTCTTCTGTTTCTGTTTCGTTTCTCGTTTACAACAAAAAAAAAAACAAAATCAATCAACCAACTGCAACAACAACAAACAAAAACACAAACACCAACCTTGTTAACAACTCTGTTTCGATTATTCATCCATCCATCTACCCACCTCATCCACCTCCACTATCCCTCCCCCAAAATCCCCTCTCTATATTCATGCATTCCAACTAAACCCCCAAAAAATAAATAAATCCAAATCCAAATATTATTTTCTTTATAACATATTTGTGTGTCTTTTTGTGTGTGTTTTAACCAACCAACTTCCACCCCATCCGCTCCATTGGCCAAAAAAAAAATCAGTTTGAGATTCAAAAATCCACAAAAATAACCAAAAGTTCAAAAATTTAGTTAGTAGCCGTCGCCCATCTATCTATCTACCTATCTCTCTCTCACTCTCTCTCTCTCTTTATATATATAAATATATATATATATACATATATGTGACTATCTATCAATCTTTCTCTCTTGACATGTCTAGTTCTCATTTGCAACCTTTAAAAAAAACAAAATAAAAAAATAAAAAATAAAACCTTAAAAAAGAAAAACAAACAAAATCAAGACAAAAAAAAAAAAAAACTCCCCGCACACCCACGTTCTGCTCTTTGCTTACAGCTCAAATAGTCGGTGCCGGTGTACAGAAACTAAATCCTCAAACAATACGTACCTCAAGTGTTGGTGGTGGTGTAGGTGTCGTCCAGTCATCGCAGCAATCCCATACCCAACAAGCCCAGGTTCAAGTTCAGCAGCAACAACAACAGCAACAGCAGCAGCAACAACAACAACAACAGGTTACCACAGTCCAAGCTCAGGGTGGAAATCAAACGACAACAACAGCAGCCATCCAACTGGTTGGCACCATTCAGCAAAGGGCAAGAAATGTTCAAGTGGTGGGCGCAAAACAATTGGCCACCAATCGACAAATCTTAACTGCACAAAGGCAAATTGGAGGATCCACATTGAAGATAGCCACAACGCCTATTAATGGTGAGTTGATAAACAAGAAGATCCCAAATGATAGTAACAAAGATTTTAAATTTTTGACAGAATAGTTTGTAGGATCGTTAAAGATTATAAGTTAAATTCGGGTTACATTTCCAATTAATTAAATTGATATTTTATTTAATTTTCATTAAAAATTATTCTCAAATCAACCAGGAATTTCATGTACTATGATAATGATATGATTGATAATGATATAATGTTCAGGCATAATCCAATACTTTATAAAATTGATAATGAAAATAGTTTTACTAACTTGAATGATTCTTAATCATGTTGCAGCTGCCAATGTGGTCACTAGCACCGCTAATCTGACTGCAACGCCAATTGTGATGTCCACCCAGAAGCTACAGCTGAAAACGGTTAAGGCAACTGCCACGCAACTGCCGCAACAGCAATCCCAGCAGCAGCAGCAAACGCAACATCGAATACTCAATCAGCAGAATAGCACAATTACAGCCTCATCTCAGTCATTGCCTGGTCCCGGTCAGGTGCAGCAAGTGCAACAGCAGCAACAACAACAATTGCAACATATACAAATAACAGCTGCTCCTGGTCGAACAGCAACTGCCACAGGAACGACAGGCATAAGCCAAAGGACATTGACAGCTTTGGCAGCTGTTAAACAACAACAACAGCAGCAACAACAACAACAGCAGCAGCAACAACAGCAGCAGCAACAACAGCAGCAGCAACAGCAGCAGCAACAACAGCAGCAGCAGCAGCAACAACAGCAGCAACAACTTCAGGCAGCGGTCAATCGAAGGCGCTCTACCACCGATGCCACAAAATAGAGGCAACCGCATCTCCTCCTTCTCCTAAACACTAAACCACTCCCGCCTCCTAGATAATTGTGATTCCTAAGCAAGAGAAAAAACCAATGCCAGAATCTATTGTTTTTAAAAAGAAAGAGAGAGAGAGAGAGATAATAGAGAGTGAATGAGTGAGAGATAGATAGAGAAAGAGTGAGTGAAAAAGAGAGAGAGAGAGAAAGAAAGCGAGAGATAGAACCTTAAATGAAAAAGAACAATTAAAAAAGGCTACGCGTTGTGTATTTTGCATGATATTATAGTTTATATATGGTTACCAACAGCAACACTTAACTAGCCCTACTATCGTACATTGTATACCCCCCCCCCCCCCCCCTACATAGATATATATATATATATGTATATATATGTGTATATATATGATGCTATATGTATATATATATATATATATATATATATATATAGATATATGTTTTTTTGATGTGTAATCGTAAGAGGAATGAATATGCAAAACCTAGTTTATAGTAATTGCGACTGCGCTTGTGTTAATTGTATTCTCCCCACCCCACCTCAAGTCCTCCCCGCCCATACATATATAAACATAATCTGAAAATTACAAATCCCAATCTGTACCTTACATTATATCCTTCTAATCCATACCATATTATTCCCCCAGTTATTTCACCATTATCTCCTTCCCCCACCCTCTCCGCAACCCATTGCTCTTTAATAATATTTATCTAGTTTGTATATATCTTATATATAAAAGAAAATTGTTTCAACAAAAAGCAAAAAATTTTCATCTATCAAACTCCAATTTGTTAAGCCCCCCTAAGACTAGAATTCTAAGCAGAAAATCACAAAAATAAAAAAAAAAGAAAAGAAAACACAAAAAAACAAAGCAATAATAAGAAACGGAGAAAAACAAAAGAAAAAAAAAAGAAAGAAACGAAAAAGCAAATAAAAAAAAAAGAGAAAAGTAAACGAGAAAAAAAACACACACACATAACGTACATTTATTGTAAAGAAATTCTAATTATTATAATTAAATTTAGTTTACGAGAAAGCAAAAGCAAAACAACTTATGAACAGGTTTAATGGTTCATATTATAAAGTATATATATATATATACATATATATATATATATGTATATATACACTTATGTATATTTATATGATTATATATATATCAAATTATACTATGATTAATTATTGCTAATTATTTAAACAATCGCGCTAAGTTTACAACAAAAATTTTAGTTTGTAATCAATCGAGAAAGAAAACGAAAGATGAGATGAGAAAACAAAAGATAAGAAAAGAACAGTCGTAGCCTCAACAACCTATTTAGTACTTCCAAAATTTAAACAAACAAAAAAGTCAATATATAAAGGAATTATCTAAACAATTTATTTGTAATAGTTTAATGTAGAATGCAGAAAGACGAAAGTGAGGAATTATTATTATCATTATTATTACTATTATTATAATTATTGTAAAAAGTTCAATTGCTATGACTAAAATCCAATCAATTTTTTTTTCTCTCTATTAAGAAAACGTGAAAACTTTGCCAGTTTTTCCCTCCTACACACACACACACACACAACATACACATTTACACACAAACAATAACCAATTTTTTTTCGTAGCATGAAATTACTATATTTATTTAAGACACGATTTTAATTATGTTACAACTTTTTGCTGTAATTGTTTAATGCTTTTGCTGTACAACTAAAAACGTAAACTAAAAAGAAACCAGAGAGTCAGAAACACACACAAACACACAACATACATACAGAACATACACAATTTAATTATATCCTCATAACCCTATCCAAGATCCTTCGCCCCTCTCCAGCAAATAAGAAAAACCAACCACACTCAAGCATAATTTACTCAATGTTAATATTAAATTAATAAATGTGATTTAAGAAAAATAAAAAATTCAAACTAAAAACGACAAAAAAATAAGGAAAAAAAAAAATTACAGTAAAATGGAAAGTTACTCAAAAGTGTTAGCCAAAAAAGAAAGTGAAAGTTATAACGAAACAACTGAAACCTGAGTACGTTTATGATGATGTATATATATAGATTATATAGACATTATAGAAAACAACAACAACAATTGCATCAACAACAAGAACAACAAGACGTCAAAGAAGAGAAGAAACGGCAAGAGCAACAGAAATGAGTGGTCTGATCAAATGGAAATTGAAACGTAATTAAAAAAGATTTATTAATTGTAATGCGGAGCAATCTAAGCAGCAGCCATAAGCTAATTATATATAAATATATATATAACAACTAAATCGAAAATATATATATATATATAAATTCATATATATATATATATATACGACTATTAATATTAAATGTGTAATTTCAATTCAATAACTGCTTATCAAAAAATACCTGACTGTAGAAACTTTTCATTCTGATTACGAAAAGAACTCTTGAGAAATAACTAAAATAATACAAAATTAATCTATATACTATATACATATTAACCTATATATGGATGTATATATATACGTATATGCATGTATATATATACATATATATATACATACATACGTATAGGTACATAAATGAAGCGCCGACAAAGTCACTGCAAAAGCTCCGTTAATCAATAAAGTGTGAAATGGAATTATAAAATTACAAACTTTAATATGTTAACTTTAATCATATCAAATGGATTATTTAGTAAATGCCAGGACAACTCAACGGAGTAAAAGCGGAAAAATGCAAACAGATGAAAGGATGCTCAGAAAGATCAGAGCATCTTTTTGTGGTTGGTATTAAAAGTTATTCTTTCGTAGTAAATAATTTATTTTACAAAATATCTAAATACACAAAAAGCAATTCACAGTTAGTTTTCAATGGGATGCAAAATCAGATTTGGATAGAATCGTAAGCCCTCCACTGACTCATCGCGACACACTTTACCCAAACGTTCGGCCACCAATAAGCGTTCTTTAGCCAACAGGAGAGAGATGCCCAAATTCTTGGCCAACTCCTCAACGGCTAATGATTGAGCAGCCTCAACCTGTTCCAAAGTATTGACAGCGATCAAAGCATCATCGTGAGATTCCAATTGCAGGACTCTTGCGCCACTGGGAAAACTGCGTAGTCGTATGGGACCACTTAATTGCTCACAGGCATGTAGTAAGTCTTCTGGCGATAACAATTCCAAGCCACGAGCACGATTCACACGGCAATAGACATCTGCCAGGGACATCATGCCGCCGTGTTCCTAAAATAAAACAAAGCAATTTCGTCATACATTGTATTGGCTATGATATGTGGGAGTCACCTCGATGGGATCAAGCAGCATCTCACAAATCTGTTGCGCCAGACTATTGAAATAGGCAGTATTGCTGGTGAAATTATCTCTGGTCACAGGATCATCGATGCCCAAACTCAAGAGATAGGATTTAAAGCGAACCGTTTCATCGTCAGATATTTCGCCTTTCTGTTCGCGTATCTTTCCACTTATTGTCTTGGACAAGCCCACCATATCCTTTGCCATGGCCATAAGCACGGAAAGATCTTGGAATGCCAACGCAATATTCTCATCAGTTGCCTTCGCCTTGGCCTCCAAATGGCGTTCAATGCCGCCAATTCCTGTCCGCTTTTGTATGCGAGCCAAACGATCGTCACCTGGATCCGTTTGATTACTAGGACTACTAATGATCATCTCTTGGGTGAGTGAGACCTCCCAAATGCGGGCAACCAGCGTCTCACGTAAGGCACTATGAAATTCTACACTCAGACCATTTTTGCCAGACAATTTAATGTGCGTAGCGCGACTAGTGTCCAGAGGACCGGGTCCTTTATCCGGCTGTGGTGGTCGTAAGTGCATAATGATGCGAGTCTTGCGTCCAAAAAAGTTGGAGGCCGTTGTCTCCTCACCCAGCGATATCACATAATGCAATGGCAAGCATAGGGTGACGGCTGCCCGTGCAATTTCACCAGGACGGCCCCAAAAGAGGCGATGTGTAGTTAGCACCACTTCTCCTTCTTCGAATTCGGTCTAATATAGATTTAGAATGTTAAACTAAAATTTACCTCAAGTTTTTCATAGTATTGTACCTTCTGGTCGCCATCATATATTTTCACATTACGGTCGCGGCTCACAAAAGTTTCGTTGGGATTTAGACGGGCCTCAATATAGGCAAATCGATTCATCTTTGTTATTCCTATGAATTTATATTTTATTTGTTTTGTTCTTCATGTTATGGTGACAGCACTGGGCTAACATGTCATACATTAACGACTCCCAAATGATACTGTAAAATTTAACAGACTCCCAAATGATACTGTAAAAATTAACAGACTCCCAAATGATACTGTCAAATCTAATTGGCTCCCAATTGATGCTGTAAAGTTAACAGACCTTTTGCTATCGATATTTTTGGAAAATACAGGGGAATGTAAGAATACCTTTTGGTACGGATCCCGCTATTTATGTCCCGGTGTTTCACTTAATTATAGCACTTGTAAAGTTTTTTTTGTTTTTGCTAAATTAATATAATTATGCCCAATGTGACGTGCAAAATGATGGGGAATGTGTAAAGCGATTATGTAAGACAACAAATAATGCATATAAGCTCCAGTTGAGTTCCACAACGATCGATCAAAGGTGGATTACAATGGCTACAACAACAAAAGCAACAACAACAACGGAAGCAAAAGCTGCTACTGCCAGTAAAATGCTGGAGGCAGCTCTGGAACAAATGGACGGAATTATATCGAACTCAGGTCAGGTGAGTGGAGGATCAGCAGTTGGTGCTATTTCTTCCCTGACCCTAAATGAGCGCAATTTAATTTCGGCCACAAATGTTCTATCGACGGCCAAGACTCTGGCCCTAGCCCTGCAACAGGTGAGTCACCAGCATTAGTTAAGTGCTAGTCTTAACTTAATTCCATTAACTTATTGTTTCAGGTTGGTTTGGCTGCTCCAGCTCCGGATCCCGTGACGGCTGCTATTATTAGCGATTGGCTGGAGACGCATATACCACGCCAAGATTCAGATGAGCGTATGCGACGCCTGCAAAGAGATAAGGAAGGTTTGGCCCTGCAATACCAAATGTTAGCCGAGCGTGTTTCCGAGCAGGCGGACAGAATTATTGAGCTTGAGGGTTTGCTGCAAGAGAAGACGCAACAATTGGGCTCCAAGGATGAACAACTACAACGCCAGCTGATATCCCGATCTGCCCTGGAAACCCAGAAACTGGAACTAATGAGTGCCTTGAGTGAACTAAAACTCCATCGTACTGCTCTGGAGAAGGAGAATGAATTTCAGTCCCACCAAGATGAAGCGGCAGGTGGCAGCTTGAGCAATCTGAATCAAAAAGCTTTCTTGGGTTCTCCCAAAACTCCACCATCGGCCTTGCGTCATCAGATCAAACCGCAATTTCATAGTTTACCCCGTGCCCATGGCAAGCATAGCCATCAGAACAACAACAACAATAACAATAATCACAATAGATCACTGGATGTCAATGCCAATACGAGTGGCAAGCAGCGAAATGTTGCCTTTGCATCCAATGAGCAAATTCTCATCGATGATACCATGCCGGATGCAGAATCATCCATGTTCTCCAGCTTTGCATCCCAGTCGACACCGTCACCCAAATTACGTGAACGTTCACGACTGCGTTACATTCTAGGCAAGCTGAGACGCAGCAATAGTAGCAACTGTGAGCTGACAGCCTTGGAGCAAGCGGAGCCAGAGTTTCGTCGCGGCGGCTCGAGAGCCACAGCCGGCGGACGCATTGAGTGGAGTGCCCAGACTTCATTATTTAGTGATGTAGCTAAACATTGGAGTACTTGGAATAGTCAAGATGTATGCCAATGGCTTGGATCGATGGGTTTGGGTTGCTATGAGGATAACTGTCGGTGAGTGATAAAAATCAACTTTATTATGGGGAATGCAACAAATGAACAACGGTTACACTAGCTGGAAGGCTAAAGCAAAGAGTTTCGAAATTAATTCGCAAACGTGAAATAGTTTTGCATCCATAATTCGGCAACTTTCATTGGGCTTACATATAAATCATTATCAGACCGTGATAATCCCATCTTCTTTTTTTTTTCTTAGATTAGGTCATGTAATCTTGTCCGTCTGCTTGACGATGAGTCAAATCCGCTTGTCCATCTGAATCTATCTGAATCTGTCTGTCCGCAATATTTATGCCGAATTCAAGAAAAAATATTTTTTGGTATTTTTTTTTTTTTTTGAAAACCTAACTTGATGCATAAGTTTATTATTTTTATATGATTTCAATTGATTTTGCCGATTATATCTTATCATAGTTATAGGAACGATCGGTCCTTATTTTGTTTTTGATACCATCTTAAGTTATGATATCAACATTATTTTTTTATTATTTAATTTTGGCAATTTTTCTAAAGTTGTTGAAATCGATCATTTAATCGATTAAATAACATTTTTTAAAGTTTTCGTAGGACTGATCGATCAAAATAGAAACTTGGGTGTTAGATTTTGTATTTCTCTGATTTCTTTGGAAAGATTTTTGGTTCTTTATTTTATGATATTTGTTTGTACAAATTGGAGCTATGTAACCTCTGCATTCCCCGTTGTATTAGGGTGTTGAAATATTATTAATTGTGGAGGATCTCGATATTCATTTGCGTTCCCTAGAAAATGGTTAAAAACCAATCCAACCGTATCAATATTCACTGCCTCGCCTGTGGACATTGAAAATGAACTGAACTTAAAGTTGCCATTGCATCGCAAGAAGATTTTGCTAGCCATTGATGATATCACAGGTAAAGAGTTCGATGAACTCACACTTAAGGCAGCAAATTTGGATGTGGGTTGGGTCTTACGTTGGCTGGATGATATCGGTTTGCCTCAGTACAAGGATTACTTTCTGCAGGCCAAGGTTGATGGTCGAATGTTGCATCGTTTGACATTGGAGGATCTATCGCAATTGCATGTCAGTTCCTGTCTACATATTGCCTCATTACGTGCTGGAATTTTATGTATGCGCAAAATGAATTGGAATGCTGAGGGATTGATAAGACGATCAACCAGAATACTGAATGACGATGATGAGACATTAGCCAGTAGACCGGACACAGAAAGTGTCGAACTTTGGACAGCTCATCGGATAATGGGTTGGCTGCAGACAATCGATTTATCCGAGTATACTCCAAATTTGCGTGGAGCTGGCGTTCATGGTGCCTTGATGTTATATGAGCCTCGTTTCAATGCGGGATTATTAGCCGATTTACTTTCAATACCGCCAAGTAAGTCGCTTTTGCGTCGCCATTTGGCCATGCATTTCAAAGAGTTAGTCGGTCGGATTGTCATATTATCGAAACGTAATGCCGAAGAGGCGCCCGGATACCAGCCGTTGACCATAACGGCAAAATTAAAGCCGGTGAAGCGTACACAATTCTCTTTGAAACGACGCAAAAGCACCAAAGGACAAAGTGATGTCGATTGGACTGAATATGTGTGCCCTATTAATGCCTTGGTGCCGGAATTAACAGCATCTAAATCCGAAATGGTCAAAGACCCGGAGAGCTCTATGAGTTCAAATTAATGAATGGGTGCAACAAATCAATCAATGCACAATTATCAATAAACACACACACACACACATACAGACAGACACACATATATACAATTTATATTGTTAATCTAGTTTTAAGTGAGAATAATTATTGAAACAAAACAAAAATAACAAATAACAGGGTTACAAAAAGCATTGCCTTAAGCGTATTTGGGCCAACGATTACAAAACTTTATTCGATGCGAAGCGTTCCCAAAACGAAGTGTAGTGTTCCTACAGCCCTGTGAAAGAAATGAAAAGAAACTGCCCCCAAAATAAGCAAAGATACCAAACACAAACATCGACAATATTAGCAAAGAATTTAAACAAACAAAATTAAAAAAATAAAATAATAATAATACAAAAAAAAAAAAAAGAACATAGAGTTAACCTTATGTTTAGCTCAAAATCCACTCTTCCATCAAATCTACGCGAATCTTCGCCAACCTATACATACCAGGAGTCAATCCTTTTTTTTCGGTAGCAAAACGTTCTATTTTGATTTTCTTTTCCTTTTCCGTTTTCTTTCAACTTTTCCTAAGATAAGACGAACTTTTTCTTTTTGTTATGAAAAAGGAATAATAATGAAATAAAAATTATTTAAATAAACAACGAGAAGTATTTAGCAATGGCATTGAAACGACCTTTGAAAGCAAATTAAAAATACGCCCAAAAGTTCATTTATATACATATATTGATATATATATATATATATATACATATATGTATATATATATCGTATATTAATACATACTAATAGACTTATGGACCATTTTGTGGAGTTTATTTTGTACTAACATTTAACTGTATTAAAGGAAAATTATTTTGTATAATAAAAATAAATAAAAAAAAAATTTGAAGAAAAAAAAAAACACACACACAGCGATATTTTGTGGTTAAACATTTAGATAAAATTGTTAACAAATCGACTAGGAAGAAGAATTTATATACTACTAGAAATATACAAAAAATATATAGCAGACCGCTTGATGGACGGAATTCAACACTTAGATGCTAAAACTTATAATCTTTGGCAGTGCATAAAATGTATGTATGTCATCATCATCCATTCATGATCATTCTAATCATCTCGTCAATTATTCCACTCAAGTGCTGGTCTCAAGGGGATTCAGAAGACTCTCTATAACGACGCCGCTATCATCATCATGTCGAATGCCGCCGGTGCTATTATTATTACCGCTGACGGCAATATTTGGATGTTTTGCTAAATCACTATCCGGTATGTGATCCTTCCAGTTGCGAAATAGATAGCGTGTAAATTTCTTTAATTGACGAAATTTACAATATGTGGCACCTTCGGCTGATTGTAATTGTTGGGTTTGGATAAGGAAACCCTTCTCTTTAAATGTCTTTTCTAGTTTTTCACGTTGTTTCGAGCGACGCGATGAACGACGTTTTGGTTCATTATTTGTTTGTTGTTGTTGTTGCTGATGCTGATGTTGGTGTTGTTGTTGTTGTAGGACTTGAGATGTAGAACTTTGAGATGTTGTTGAGTAGGCCGATAAAGGACTACTTTGCGGTGGTGCCACCACAGTGGGCAATAGCAACGATGATGTGGGCGATTCTGACGGTATGTGTAATAATTCCAAACTGAGATCCGTTGAGGGTGGCGGTATATCGATATATATTTTATCTTGCCCCACATTTGAAGCCATTGATGGTAGTTGCTGTTGTTGTTGCTGCTGCTGTTGCTGTTGTTCCCGCGAGATAAACTCATATCCTCGCAATGTTTTATCTCCAGTACCATTATAATAACGATAATTGCCCTCAGAATCCACTGATAGCATCTTCTTCTCTTGCAAACTTGGCTTGGCGCCGCCAGTGAATTTAAATTTACAAATGCTTACCTCTGTCGAGGGACTGGCCGAAGGTTCAGCCGGCATGGGTGGTATAAAAATGGCAGATCGTTTACGTTTGCGTAGAGTTTGAGGTGAGGAATCTCTATTTGTTTGCTCTTTGGCAAAAAAGCCATTCGGTATGGGTATTTTGAGGGCCAATTGATTGTCTTTTTCAATTGTTTCAATTGCTGACAAATTGCAATTCTCCATCAGTTGCTGATAATAAAGGCCAACAGGTTGAAGTAATAGTTTCGTTTGTTGTTCATGATCCAAGCTCAAAGGTTTTGTGGTCAGTTGACTTAACGGTGTTGTACATGAACTGCGACAATCTGTCGTTGTTGTTGTCGGTGTCGTTGTTGGCGTTATAGTGGGCTTATCACTGCTATCCGTGCTGGAAATGGAGTAACGATCATTACTCTGATCGCGCAGGCATAAATTGAGCGGTTCTTCGGGCAGGTGGAGTGTAGAAACTGTTGTCGTTGATGTTTCAGCAATGGCCACATGTCGTACGGGTGGTGCAGTCGGTACAATTGTGCCATAATTCTTATAAATTAAATGGCATATATCTGCTTTTTTTGGTTTACGTCCACGTCTTGGTTTATAATTGTCCAATGTTATCTCACCCATATATGGCAAATCTGTGTATTTAACTGTATTACGTTTGATCGGTGCAGCTATATCCTTTGTCCTTGATAATGATACATCAACCTTTGTGGATATGTTCATTTGCTGTTGTTGGTCACGCTGCTGATGCTGCTGCTGTTGCTGTTGCTGCTGCTGCTGCTGTTGCTGCTGTTGCTCCTTTTGATGCTGTTGCTGACGTTCTGCTGTACGTTGAATTTCAGCTATTTTTCTTAACCAACTGCGCACATTCTCATGAGCCGGATTGGATGGTGGCGGTGGTCCAGCCGATGGTGCTGTCTGCAAAGGCGGCCTTGATGGCCTTCCCTGTGTGGCCTCAAAATGGGCCGCATATTCCGCCGGTAATGCCTGATGATGGAAACGCAGTTTTAATGCTCCGGCAGCTGTTTGACGTTTCTTACTTTGACGTGGCTTCTGTTGTAAATGTGTGGTCTTTAGTTCACCCAATTGGGATTGTGGCTGTGATTGTAATTGTGTTTGCGTTTTTGTCACTTTTCTGGCCCCCATTAACAAATTGGCCTTCAATTGCTGTTTGGTTAGGGAACTGCAAGCGCCAGCAACATTATGTTGCTGTTGCTGTTGGTGTTGTTGCTGTTGCTGCAGTTGCTGTTGGTGTTGTTGTTGAATCTCTTGTGTTTTGCTAGCTAAGAGGGTTTTAAATGGATGATCCTCATCGTGGACATCATTTGAGGCACCGTGCGATATTAGAGGATCATCAGAGTTCTGTAGCAACAACCTGTTGGAGTTCAAATCCAAACGATGATGCCAGCAATCCAAATCATTATCATGCTCCAGTTTAATAGTAGCTCCAGTACTGGGTTGTTTATCCTGCATCCTCACTAAAAAAAAAACCACAAACAAAAAAACAAAATTATTAAAAAATATGTCACAATTTTGTCGAATTTTTCTTTGCTTTTTTTTTTTTTTCTGTTTTTGAGGGTTATATGAGGTATACATATATGTTTTGAGGAGACACACACACGTTTTCTTTATTATTTTATTTAATTTATTTTATTTTTTTTTTGTTCCGCTCGCCGGCGGCAGAGATTGTACGCTCTGCTTGAAAATTCTATTTTGAATGTCTGGCAAGTGGCGCTCACACACAGACAACCAGAGAGAGAGAGAGAGACGATGCCAAGGAGAATGGCTAGGAAAAATAAAGAAAAAAATCATAAAAATCATCTGAAAAGAGCAACGCATTTCGCTCTATTCGAAATGACTGAAAATGTTTTTGTTTTTGTGTCTTGAAATTCGATGCCCTAGCCAGAGAAATGCACGACCATAAAAGGTCTAAGCGGGAATATGGCCTAAAAGACCGATCACATGGCGGATGATTTATGTAAACATTTCCATCCATTGATTAATATAACTTTGGGGGCAAAAAATGCGTTGCAAAAACCTGTGTGTGTGTGTGTGTGTGAGTCAGTGTATCTTCTTTTCATTTTCCAATTTACCTTTTTGGCCACTTTATTTGAAATAAATAAAATTGCCAAATTTTTTAAAATTCTTTTATTATTAGTTGGTTTTTTGCTTTTGTTTCGCTGTTTTTTTTTTTTGGTTGGTAGGATCTGGCTTAGCCCGGCTATTTTGTTATCAGTCTCTTTTTGTTTTTTGTCTTTGATATTTGTCTGATTGTCGTCTTTGATCTGATCCAGGCGCCACTCCACACTCTGCCCCTCACATCACTTTATGCCAGCATTCGCGTGTACATCGTGTTGACATCCAAAACGCAACTAGTTGCGGGTAAAGCATCTTTTTTTGTCGGTTTCGCTTTTTGTGTGTGTGTATGTTTTCTTTTTTTTTTTTTTAAGGGGGGAAAATATGCTCCTTAGATGGTTGGAGAGAGAGCAGAGCAGGCCGCCCCAACAACACACAATAGAGGAAACAGCCAACAAAAAAAAAAAAAAGAAAAAAAAGCAAACCAAACCAAAAACCAAATGAAAAATCAAATCAAATTCCTCGTGCTCTTCTTCATAGAATTCGTCGTTCTTGTTAGTGTCTCTGTATATTTTAACGCCAAAGACGAAGATATTTTTCGTGTATTCATTTTTAGAAAATTTTCAACTTGTTGCCGGCCATATAGCCCCAAAAAACAATAAAACAACCAAAACAACAACACACACAAAAAAAAAAAAAAGGAAACGAAAAAAATAAGAATATAAAAAGTAAAAGAAGAAAATTTCATTTGCTTTTCATTCATGAGCCCAGCCCTTGGTGGCAGAAGAGAGATATGTAGCTATAAGGCGGAGGAATTTCTTACTACGTGTGTTTGTTTTATCAACACAGATCGGATCAGGGTGAAGATACAATATATATATATATATATATATATATATATATGTATATAATTGGCTTCTTAGCTTTTTGTTAAATGCAATTGGATCACCATCAAAAGATGCTATTTTGATAGAAATTTGGTATGAGTGGATTGTCTAAATTTGGGTAGAACTGATACCAATATATACCCTATAAACAGATGATTTGTAAAGGATGTTAATGATATTTATCAGTTTCATCAATTTAAATATATTTCACACAATATTATTATCAATATATTTGCACATTTAAGAAGAAGATTATTTTGCATTTGATTTAATTTCATAATGGTTTATTCACCCAATAAATTAGTTCTAGATTTTCGAAGTGGCTTTTTTCAATAATAAATTGGTTAAAGATGACAGATTAGAGATTATTTTTTATATTTAATTCTTTGAAACTCTTAATAAATATGTAAATGAAATTATAAAATATAATTTAAGGATTTTAATATAAAATAATTTATGATACTGGCGATGGAAATCTTATTTAAGAATGCATCAAGCTTAAATATAAACTCTAAATAGCTCAAATTTTAATTAATTTAAATTTTAAAGTCAGAATTAATGCGAAAATTAGTAAAGACAAATCGAAAGCTATAACTTTAATAGTTTAAAATCGGATGCAATTGTTAAACAATTTTGTTTTTATAAATTCTGTAGAATAGTTATAGATCTCCGATATTTTTATAGATAATTACACTAGTCGAACACATTTTATTTTATTTTTTTTGCTTTGCTCTCTCCATCTCTCTCGCTCTCTTTCTCTAATTCTATCTCTCTCTGGCTATAGTGCCTCTGTGTTGTTTTTCTTTTTGGTTGCAATGTTCAAGGTGTGCTTGATACTACGCATATATAACTAAAAAGATCGCTCAGTTGATGCCCAAATTCTATTATTAGCTAACTAAAATATAAGACTTCAGGTTAGGGCAACTGAGATTCGCTTGTGTGTCAGTGTGTGTGTATTTGTGTGTGTGTGTGTGGGTATGTGTGAGTGTGTATGTGGGTGAGTTGTCAGTTTATGAACAGGAAAAAATGCTTCTCAAAATAGATGAAATTGTTTGTGGTATCTGAATATGGGTCAATATTGTATTTATTTTTGATATTATAGGTTAGCGGGACTAAAGATACAATCAATCTGTCATCTATATAGTACATATATATACATATATATATATATATATATAACTCTCATTGTTTTTTTTGTTTCTTTGAACACATTTCAATTTCATAATTAATAGAAATACAAAAATGCAAAGCACAACAATTGCGGGCCATATGCGAAATACAGACCATTTGGGGGATTGTACTTTTGGCCAACCAATTTTGGTCGCTCTGCCATAGACGATAACTGGCATTATATATATACATATATATTTGTCTACAATTTGAATCAATTTCATTCATTTGTTGAACATGAGAAGCTAAAATGGCCATGTGGAATATATAGACTAGAGAATTTTTGGATTTAGAGTCGATTTAATAGTTACGAGCTATGCATAATACGAATCTACTTTAAAAGTGTTTTTTTTATTTGTTTATTATCATTTTAAATGGTTTCATATCTTTGCAGTTAAATATGTAATTCTTAGCTGTAGAAATGCGAATAATTTCTATGTTGCAAATTTTAGAAATTCTAAGAAATATTAAAAGAGTGGGACAAATATGTTAAGGATATATGCAATTGTTTATAAATAAAGAAAAGTTTTGCTTGGATGACTATAAAAGTGAATAACAGAATTAACAGAAAAGAATAAGATAAACTTTATTCGAAAACTTTATTATGCTAAAAATATTAGATTAATAAGAACAAATGGCTAACTTAATAAATTTCTGAAAAACGATTAATTAAACTAACAGATAATTTCTACTCAAGGTCACAGTTGTTACACATTTTGAAAAGTTGTTGAAATCCAAAAAATGTATTCTAACTGATGTTGCCATTTGTTTTTTCTTCATTTTTTTTTTTTGCCAGAATTTATAATTTGTTAGACATTGACTATGCAATTCATATAATTCTCTAGTTGAAGACCACTTCACCCACGTGTGGAACAATAATGCATTTCATTGCTTGAAAAAGAGATAGGCAGACAGACAGATAGAGAGAGAGATAGTGTGGGTGGGCAAGTTTTGGTTGATCAATTAATCTGTTTGCCATATATATATATATGTATACAAATGTTCATATGCATATGCAAGCATATTTAACAGCTTTACATTCGCCACAAGTAGACAGCAGTGAGACAGAACTTAGAGCTTACATCACCCAAGATTTTCAATTTGTTTGTAGGTTGGTCTCAATTTGTTTTTGGTTTTTTTTTTTTTTTTTAGTGATTATTGCACATCTATTCGGTTGCCACAAAATTTTGATTCAATACCTGCTTACCCAGTGTACGTACATATTTGTATTTTATGGCCATAACTGCCACTTTGGACGCCCACGCGGTGTTTCGTTTCAAAATCAAACAACAACAACAACATAAAATGAAACCACAAAACAAAAATCAAACACAATACACAATCGATGGAAGAGTCATTTGGTCAATGGATCAGTATAGGTTTATTTTTTATTTTATGTACATATATATTAATTTTGCTATCATTTCATTGGCCTTGCCCTTGTCTGAGACGATTTTCTTTTGTTTTGCAATGAATTTGAAATTTCTTTTAAAAAATTGTTTATAGTTTATGCTTGTACACAGTTTTTTGTTTCTTTTACTAAAAGAATTTGCAATATTTCAACGCGATATTTGATTTTACGCGCTTGAAATTGACGACGTCGCCGCCGCATTGCGACTGGGTTGCAAAATCGAAAGAACGTTACTAATTCGCATGCGCAAGAGCAGCTGGATTGAAACGTAGAGAACAGAGTTGTCATCTATTTGGCATTTTCAATCGTTACGTTAAATATGTATATGTATATATAGAGTTTCAATTTGAACCCTATTCAATTGTTTAAGCAACATTAGTCATTCTTATAGATCAATATATGTAGAAAGATTGAAAGATTTATCATTTCATTTGTCGAATACAGTAAACTTTTGCTCAGCACGACCCTTTTTCTTTTTTTTTTTAGTTTCGGTAAGTTTAGTATAATATTGATCGTTTTAAAAGATCCTCATCACCTTTTTTAAATTTTCCAGTCGATTTTTGTAGGAGCTCTTAACTTTTGGGTACTATTCCTTTTTGGATGATTCATAGCATTCCCATCAGATAGAAAGAATCTTAACAGTGATTCATCATTGATGTTTTTTTTTTCGTTTTAAGATCTGAAAAGTTACTATTTAATGTCTTACCAGTATATACATATGTATGTATATATAATTGCCAAAATGAAAACTCAAGTTTATATTATATTCATTTGTTTCTTTTTTTGATATTTTATGGTAAAAGTTTATTATTTGTAACTTTATTTTTTAGTTTTCTTTCCTTTTGCCTTTTCATTTGTTTCATGTTTAAATGTCTATAAAGTATATATAATATATATATTTCTGCATTTTTTGTTTTTCTTTGTTTTTTTTTTCTTTTTGTAGTTTTACCTTTGTGTTTGTAATTTTTTTTATATTTTTGTTTTTTTTTTATTTTGTTGTTTTTTTTTGTGTTTTTTTTTTATTTTTATATGTAACTTGCCAGTTGGTTTTGTTTTGGTTTTTATTTTCATTTCATATACTTATTTTTGTGTATAATAATTATTTGTAATTAATAATAATTTTTAATAGTTGTAATTATAACTTGGTTTACATTCAATTTCAATTCAATTCAATTTCAATTTTTTATCTGCTCCGCGTGTGTGTGTATGTGTGGAAGTGTGTGCTGGGTTTGAGTGGGTGTGTGCGTGTGCGGGACGGGGGTGAGGGATGGGGATATTTGCATTTTTATCGTCTCTCCTGCATTTGCTTTTGCCCTTTCAGTTGATAAGAAGATGTATCTGTAGCTGTAAATGTATCTGTATCTGTGTCGCTCCATAGGCGACTTCCAGTGTTGGCAAACGAAATGAAAATTTACATGGTTTGCCTGGCAAATATAATAAATATAAATTTAATGCTAAGATTTATTCATTTCTTTTGCATTTGCTTGACTTGATATATTATTATAATTTATGTGTGTGAGGGTTTTTTTTTCATTTTGTTATGTTTTCTTTTATAATTTCATTAAATTTAATTTAATTTATTTATTGTGTGCCGCTTATGTTTCTTCATCTTCATCTTTGTCTTTTTTCCATTTTGGCCGAACTTTGGTTGTGGTTGGATTTGTCTTTGTGTTTTTTTCCTGTTTAGCAAAAACTTAAATAAAAAATAAAGAAAGTATTGATTTAGAAGAATTTGTTTACATGTCAGGGATTTTTTATTCTTTCTAGCTGCTTTTGCTCTAATCGTTTTGGTTTTTTTCTTATGTTTTTTTTTTGTTTCTGTATTTAATTAATATATTTTGTTCTTGATTCTTATTTATGTGTATGGCATATCTAAATAATTTGTATATGTGTGTGTGTGTGTGTGCGTGGGGGCTGGTGGGGTTTAGGGAGGGATGGTTGTGTGTATGTGTGTGTTTAAAATATATACTTTAAATATTATTAATAGTTGTTAGCTTTTTGGTTTTGCTTGGTTTTTATTTTGTTAATTGTTGTGTGGCATCAACTTCATTAAATTGAATATATATATAAAGATATATACATATATTTATATATATGTATATATATATATATACATATATCTAAATATATATGCACATATATATATATATATACATATATATACACATATATATTCTTGTTAATGTTGCTTGTTTTCGGTGTTTACTTTCATCCTTTGGTTTTTCTTTGTTCTATTCATCATGAACGAATGCACAAATTTTTACACACTTCGTCATTGATTTTTGTATTTAATTTATTTTGTTTTTTTTTTTTTTTTTTTGTTTAATTTACACATATGTATAGTATAATATATAATTTAGATTTATATAAAGATTTTCCTTTTTTGGTTTTTGTTTTTTTTTTTCTTTTCTTTTTTGGGCTAGAAGGGAGGAGAGGTGTGGCGGGAGTGGGGGAGCTTGCTATTTTAAATTATTATTATTTATGCTTGCCAACTACATTGCCTATTAAGAGTTAGTGTTAGTTTTGCAGTTTATGTAAATTTAAATATATAATTATTTATAAATCTTGTTTTAAAGACATGTATGTATGCATCTGTTTTCTGTGTGTGTGTGTGTTTGTGTGTGTGTGTGTGCGTGAGTGATATAAAGGCAGCAGATAAAGCAAATACGTCTTGGCCTGTTCAATCTTAACATTCAACTGTCTGTAATTAAAATCAATTGGCATTTAATCTTAAAGGAATTTCACCAAATGGTATCACTATTCACTCTCTGATCCTAATTAAAACCATTTTAAAGTCTCATTTGCTTAAATTTTTATCTGCCATTCAATACAATTCTCATTTAATTGTTAAGCAATTTTTAAACTGTGAATGATCTTAAATATTGCTAACAGCATTTAGCACTTAGTTTTGCTAAATAATAGAGATCTTTATCTCTACATCCTTCATAATATTTCGCATAAAACAGATATCCTTTTAAGATAAGATTCATTTGTTTAGATTTTGTTGCATTTATGCTCTATATTCGATTGCAATTTATTGTTCAAAATCGTTTAGGAAATGGATACACTAATCTTAATTCAGTTTTCTATTTATTTAGTATCCAAAATGGCATGAAAATAATGACATCCTAAACATTGATTCTATATACATACACATATATCGTATATAGGAATTTATTGACCTGTTTCATTATATTTCTGATCTTGAAAGCTTCTAACAGTTGTTCTACACTATAATACAGTGTATACATGAATGACGTCACAGCTGAATTATCTTTCAAATCAATCTACTGCCTTTGTATCATATTTGTTGGTAAGTGGTTAAAAGTTAAGTGCAATTTTCAATTAGATTTTAGAAAACAGGAAAATGAAATGAAAAACATCGATTAAAGTTTGTGGCTTGATTTCTGTTGATTTTTGGTGAAAATATTCTTATTCATTTAGTTGTTTTACATTAATGTTTTAATTAATTATTTTTCTTCTTTCTTTTTTTTTTTTTTTCTTTTCGTTTTGTTTTTTTCTTTTCGATTTTGAAACCATTTTACATTTAATATTTATTTGGTTTTTTTTGTGTGTGTATTTTCCTCTTTTTGTTGTTGTATTGTTTTAGAATGTTTTACTTGAAAGTTCAATTCATTCTTTATCGGTTTTTATATCTTCAGCGACAGGAACTAATGACAAAGCAAGCTTTATACTTGATCTTGATCTGGATCATGATCTTGATCATTTCTCTTGTTTTGTTTTTCTTTGTTTACTTTTCTTTTACTTTTTGTTTGAGAGTTTGGAGGGGTAAATCATAGACCACAAACATAATGCAAATCCAAATCCATATTAATTTCTATATCATTATTTTCTTTACTTAGCTTTTAAATTGCAAAATTCTAGATATTTTTCATTCACTTTTTCTTGTTGTTGTTGTTTCCTTTTTGTTTTTTTTTTTTGTTTTAGTTTATATATGTATGTTGCTATGTATATATGTATGGCTGTTGCTAAACTTTTCTTTTTATTGTTTTCTTTAAAGGTGCTCTCTTAAAAATTGTTCATGGAGTTTCTTTTTGTTTTTTGAAAATTAAAAGTCGAGTTTAAATTGTTCAAGTGTTTAAGTTTTCGTAATGAAAAATTTGCAATTGGTATTTAAACGATTTTATTTATTTTTATTTTTGTGGCAAATTAAATGGAATTTCCTTTTACTTTTATTTAAAAAGAGTAATGCAGTTAGTGTGTGTGTGCGTGTGTGCAAGTGTGTGTTTATGTTTTGCTAAAATACGGACGGATTTTTAAACGGAAAGCATGATTAAGAAGAAAAGCTGCAGCTGTTTACAAATTGTTTCATTTTGGATTCATTTTTGGCCAAGTATCTGTATCTGTGTATGTGTTTCGGTGTGTGTTTATGTAAATGATCTAGGCTAAAATCTAGACTATTAACTATTTTTATATTTATTATTATTCTTTTAAAAAAAAAACACATTATATTATAGTCTAACCCTTTTTATTGAAGGATCTCTCATTTGGTTTTATATTAATTTTTTTTCTTGTTTTCTTAGTTCTTCCTATGTACAATATAAATTCGCTTTGACCTTCTCTCTTTTTTTATCTTTTTTATTCGTTTTCTGGCTTCTTTTCTTTACATACTTAGTCCTGACTCTTCTTTCTACCATCTTTCATGATGTAAAAAAAAAAAAAAAATATCTATCTCATGTTCCCCATATGCTAATATATATGTATAATATATATAGTCATTTTTCGGGGGGGCCGTAACCACCAAGTAGTTTGAGTAGATCATCTTTCCATTATCTTTTGCTTGTGTATGCCTGTGTGTGTTAGTTGGTATAGTTTGATTCCTAATATTTGGCTAATGTAAGTACTAAAAAAAAATAACATTTTTATCTACAAAAAATAACCTTGTTTTGTGTGTGTGTGTTTAAATGTGAGTGTGTTTGCTTTACCACTTTCTTGATTTTTTCTTTTTTTTATTTAATGTTGACCTTAGCTCGCTAAGAAATCTGGTTTGATAATAGTAAATGTCATATATATATATATATATATATATATATGTAATTCATCGACCTATATAAATATGACTAAATTTCTTTCCTTCATCTGCTACATCTCTTCTGTGTTTTTTTTTTTTATTCTTTAAAAATGTTTATATTTTTCTCTTTGTTTTTTTTTTTGTTTGTTTTAAATGCACTTTCTGAGCTTCTTTACAAGCGCCGCCAATTATTGTTGCTGTTTTGTTGTTCTTTTTAGTATGCCTACTACCAATATATATATATGTATATATATATATTTCTTTTAAGTTATGCTCAAGCAAAAATCTAATTGTTACGCAAAGCTTCTCATAAAAGTTCAATTGAAGTGCAAAAAGGCTTAACAAATAAAAATATTGTTAAATATTTTTTCATCTTTGTTTTTTTTTTAATTGCATAGATTACCCTGTATCCTATAAGTTATATTCCTGTGTGTGTGTGTGTTAATGTGAGTGTATTTGTAAAAATGTAGCAGTGTGTAGAACTCAATTAGCAAAATGCTACAGAAAAGGCCAAAAGATATGCACTCCTCCCTACCAAACATTTTCTCTATTTTTTTTTTTTTACTAGCCCTCTCTTTGTTTATATATATTTGTATACAGATATATCTATATATTTGTATATATATATATATATATAAATCGGGGATTGTATGTATGTAGTTAGAAGAAGTTGATTTTTTTTTGGGCCCGTGTAACTATGGGGGTGTGTGTGTGTGTGTGTAGATGTATGTGTGTGTGTTTTAGGGTTTATGACGTTTCTAATGTATGCAAATTGTTACGGTTAGTCCTTGGTTATGGTGGGGTTAAGTGCTTCATCTTTTCGTTATTTCTCTAGTTTTGTTTAGTTTTAGGTTTCGAGGGGAAGGGCGAGGAAAGGGTTTTGGTTTCTTAAATTTTCAATAGATTTTCATTCTTTTGTGTTTTTGTTGTTTTTTTTCTCATTTTTTTTTATAGGTTTTAATACCTGCAGAAAAGTGTATCTAAATATATTTTTGATTATTAAGTTCTAAACTTGGACTCCAGTGTTATTCTTGTTCTTGTTTCTTTCTGTTGCTGTTGTTTTTCTTTTTGTTGTTGTTTTGTTGTTGTGTCGTATGTTGTTAAGCTTCATTCACTACTATATATAGTCATTAACTAGCATTTAGTATATGTATCATTTTTTTTCTTCTTGTTTACATAAATAAATAATAAAGTTTAGTTAAGTTTAGTTTTTAGTTAAAACATTCTATAAGAATGCTTCTCATATCATTTTTGCATAAAAATACAATTACATATATGTATGTGTATATATATATATATATATGTATGTATATATATGTATATATATATATATATATATATATGTTTGTATTGTATATATGTAAGTGTATATATATGCCATAGGACAAAAAATCTATTCAGATTAAATATCTTAGATTAAATTTTCTTTCATTTTCCTTTTAGTATTTCATTTCTTTTCTATACTTTTCTTTTCATTTTTTTAAGGAACGATCATCGATAAGAGACTTACTATTTGTTTTTTTGTTCTAGTGAAATTTACAAATACTTAGATTTTAATATTAGATTTAATATTTAAGTTTTGATCAAAAAACTTCTTAAACTGAAAATTACTAAAATTTTAAATATCGCAAAATATATTGAATTGAATAAGGATAGTACTACCAATTGGTGTGTTTGTGTATGTGTGTGCGTGTGTGTGTGCCTTGAGAAAGGAGTTGAAAGGAGAGGGTTATTCAAGAGTGCAAAGCTTTAAATATATTAATTGATTTTAAATTTGAATATATTCTCCATATTAGTTATTATTTTCTTTTATTTTTGTTTCTTTGCAATTTTTTGATATGATGTGCTTTGTATTTTGTTTAATTTGTGTGCAATATGATTGGTTGGGAAAGGTAGGGGAGGAGGAGTGGTGCGATTCGAAAAGGGTTCAGTTGCAAAACTGGTTCACTGATCACATTTTTTTGTTATTAAATGAACTAGTTTTATTAGAATTTTGTCCAACCAACTTTTAAACTATCTATTCACTTTTTGGCATTTTAATATTGAATCAGTTTCGAATGCAAAAACTGAACCAGTTTCGGGTATTAAAGTTGAACCAATCTCATTTGACTATAAATAAATAATTTCAAACTGTACAAGATTGACATTAGTATGAACTAGTTCTTAAAATTTATAAAATAAATAAAGACTTGTGAACGTTTTAGATTTTTTTTCGGTAATAAAATATTAAATTTTTTAACTCGTTGGTTTTCGTAAATGTTCAAAAAAAGTTTCAGTAATTGATTGTGTCAAAATTCCGGAACATTTGTGGATCTCGCATTTGTTTAGGGGATCTAGTTTAAAATTTAAGTTACTACTGATTCTAGAACTACAAAATATTGAAAACAATCTTATTAATCAATTAATCAATGATTAACAACAAGTTTCATTTTGACACATTTATGTTCGATAATTGTTTAACTTGAAAGTTTTCTATTTTATTTGTGGCATTTTGCATTAATTTATGAAAAAATGTTTGGCCAGCATTTGCTTCAAACTTAACCCATTCAAGAACTAGTTCCATACTAAATAATTCTTACCAGGGCTGAAATCACACTGCTTGCTAGGCGGCTATGGCTGAAAATCGACGTATCCGTATAAATTTGCTTATCATGGTTCAGTTTTGCTAAAGAAAGTACTGAACAGTAAGCTAGTATTAAAATATATAGATTTAAATCGCTATTTAGCCAATCTTTTTAAGGCAGCAGTGTTTTTGCAGTCCTGACAGTCCTGTCGACAGCTTGAAATAGAGCATATTAAATAGAGATTGAAGGGAACTTTCCGCGCAATTTTTTGTATAGTTTTTTTTCTCTTTGATCACAAATCACGTAGATTGACTCTATATACATACATATATAAACTATCTCGTCTATATAAACTGTATTTTGGCAAAATTTGCAAAGTGATGTGCCAATTTTTTTCTTTTCATAGATCATGATCGATGAACAAACGAATCCAAAATATAATGCATTAATAATCTGATTAATACGATGGCTTCCGGAAACCTGTCTGACCATTATTCAATTCAATTCATTCCAATTCAATTCAATTTTTAGAATTCCTTCTTAATTTGAGTTCCAATTTTACACTTTATGCTCAAGGTACAATTGTTCTTGTTGGTTTTTCTTCATCATAGTTTTTTTTTTGTTTTGTGTTTTTTTGTTTTCTTTGTTAATGGTTATAAATTGAATGAATTTTGTAATGTTTCATTTTATGCTTCCGTTCATCACATACGTTTTATTCCGTTTATATTTATGTGTGTTTTATTTAGTTAATTTTGATTTGAAGTATTTTGTTTTGTTTTCTTTTTTTTGTTTTTCATTTTGTTATCACCGCATTATAAAAAAAAATTATTTAAGGGAAATGAGTAAAAGGAAAACCGATCAAATGATATTGAAAATATTTGATTCTCGTTTTTTTTTTCTCTCAAACATTTTTCATTATGTTTTTGGTTTTTGTTTAGTTTTTTTTTTTGTTTCTTTTAAGTCACAGCCCTTTTTTATGTTTTAGTTTTTGTTTCTCGTTTTCAAACAAAACTAAAATAAAACAGATATTGATATATTGATGTAGATATATTGTTTGCCAAATTTGATCGGTCCTGAAGTTGATGTGAAGAGTCTGTCCAACAGCCAATTGAGTGAACAACAAAAAGAACCAAATAAGAAAAAAGAAAAGAAAAGTCGAATGGATGAAAAATGAAAAACAAGTTCGATTTTTAAATTTTTCTTTTATTTCTCGGTTTAGTTGTTGGTTTGTTTCTTTTTTGTTTTTTTTTTTTTTGGTACTTTTTTAGTTGTTGTGGGGCGGGTTATTTGGATGGTGGTAGGGGAGAAGGGTGTCATGGTTTTGTTTTAGAAATAATAGTTATGATAGGTTTAAATTTGCATAATTTTGCCAAAATCAGTTTTTTTGCTTTTTGCACTAAGTTGTTGTTACCTTTTCTTTCTTTTTGTTCGTTTGTTGGTTTTTATTATTTGTTTGTTGGTTTTTTGTTTGTTTGTTTGTTTAATAATATTATAATGTAATGTATATTGTATATAATCTAAAACGTTTTTGTTTTGTTGTATTGTATAATAGCATAGAATAATCATAATAATTATAATATAATAATAATATATTTTATTTAAATACTTGCTCGTATTTTCAATACAAAGAATAAATCATATTGCATAATAATA
The DNA here is from genome assembly GCA_037075365.1 of Drosophila emarginata. Classification (NCBI taxonomy): domain Eukaryota; kingdom Metazoa; phylum Arthropoda; class Insecta; order Diptera; family Drosophilidae; genus Drosophila; species Drosophila emarginata. The sequence continues at coordinate 956,836 of JBAMCD010000014.1, read as the reverse complement.
ATTATAATAATAATAATAATTCATTATTATCTCAATAGTTTGACTTGGTTTTTTTCTTAGTTTTTCTTCATATTTTCTTTTAGTATTTTCTTTATGCAATAATTAACTTGAATTTGACTAGATCGATAAATACATATACTTGTTGTGTGTATGTGATGTGATGTGTGTCTGTGTGTGTATGTGTTGTGTGTATAGAAGTGTAAAAGTAAAAACCTAATTTTAGCATTTTCCTTTATTTTTTTATTTTTTTGGTTGGTTGTTGGGAAATTTTTTTTTGCTTTAACTACTTTTTCCATTTGTGTTTCGATAGAGGCTAAAATCAATTTGATATATGTTAATGCATGTTGTATGTATATAGAATTTTCTTTAATTTAGCATTTCTTTATATATGTATGTATGTATGTATTAGTATGTATGTTGAAGTGAAGTTTTCCATTTCATTTTGGTATTTTTTCATTTCATTTCTGTGTGGGACTTTCATCCGCCTTTTGCCTTCAAAGTATTTGCCTTCTGCTTTACTTTCGCCCTTTCTATTTCTACCTTTTTTATATACAATCATTTTCCATTTCCATTATCTTTTTCTTTCATTTTAAGGCTTGAGAATTTGACAAAATAATAATTTTAATATAGAAAAATGAAAAAAAAAATATGTGTTAGCTAAGTTCTCTTCTATATATATATATATATATATATATATATATATGTATATATATATACATATATGTGGATATATATGTATGAATTGTATTGTATGTGTAAGTTAGATCATTTCTAGGCATATTTAATACTGGGAAGGAGGGAAAATGGGGGTTTTGGGGATACAAAAAATTGGGGCGTGGTATCTAGGGATAAAGGATAATAATTTGTAAGTATTATTGCACTTGTAACAAAACTAACTTTAACTTTCGATAACAATTTCATTAATGTTTAAATATTCTTACATAATATATATACATATGTGTATATATATATATACATACATATCTATATATATATATATATATATATATATATATACATTTATGCATATGGCTTAAATTTTCTTTATATCTTTAGTATCAAATTGGTTTAGGCTGGTCTTTCACCCACCGCCACCGCCACCACCCCACAGACTAGCGACTATACAAACTTCTAAATAATTGTTCAATTTTCCATTTCTCCCACTTCGCTTTCGCGTTTTTTCCTTTCAATTTTTTTTTTTCTTTTTTTTTTTTGGCATATTTAGCTGTAGATTTGACATTTTCTCCATTTTCTATATTTCTTTGTACAGAGTCTTCACTTCTTTTCTATTAAATTTTCATCTTAATCGGTTCTTTTTGGATTTGAGTAAATGTTTTTCTTTATTTTGGTTAGATTAAGTTTAATAAGTTTGTTTTATGTGAAGGATAAGGGAATAGATTTTTTGTTTGGAAATCATTTTTGAAAGTTGATTCGGAATTGAAACAGGGAATAGTTTGTAAGTGTCCTGCAAATGAATGCTATGTTTCCCTATGCTCCTTTCTCTTCTTTTGTTAAGATGTGTGAGTGTATGTGTATAGAGCAGAGTGAATACTATAGTAAATACTTTCATCTTTCGATCAAATTGCAAATATTTATAAAAATTGGAATTCAGCCAGTTTTATGGAATTTTTGCTTCATAATATTCTTTGTATACTTCGATTTGATATACCCTTTTGAATATATTGATTACTATAGTTGGCAAATAAATGGGTCTCTTTACTTCCTTTTTTTTTATATATGCCTCATTCTTTCGAATCAACTGACTTCTATATGCTCTAAATCCATTTCTATATTCTCTCTGTCTCTCTCTCTTTTTCTGATTTCTGACTCTGTGTGTTTTTGTCTGTTAGGGCTTATGTGTGTGAAATTGAATTGAGTTCGAAAATTGATAGATTTTTTTTTTTATGAATATACTCTGTTTCTATATACTCTTTTGATCTTGCTGTATGAAATCAAGTTGACTTTCTAAATTGATAGAATTGTATGTATGTGTATGTGTGAGTGTGTTTGTGGAGATTTCGCCTAGTTATAAAAAATGCTAAAGTTAGTTTATAATAATCCATACTAATATTTTTGGAAAGATTCTGCATTTGCTTTTAGAATTATTATTTATTATTATTATTTTTTATTAAAAGAGCGCGCTATGGTCAACTTTATTGGATAAAGGAGGGGAATAAGGGAATAATGAGGGTATGTATCGGTGTGTAGTTTTTTTTTGTGGAAAATAAGTGGCCAAAAAATTGTTTTGCTTTTATCTTTTGGTGATTCCATGTATATATGTTTTGTGTATATATATATATAATATATATATATATATATATGTATATACATATCTATATACTTTTTATGTGTAGTTAATATATATATATATATATACTTTCTAAAAAAAAATTCTTGCTTTTTCTCATTGTTTTTTATTTGTGTTGGTTTTTGTTTCTTGAATTATTATAAATTTTTTTTTTGGATTTTTGTAGCTTATACTTTTTGCTCATATATATATATATGTATATATATATATATTTTGGTTTATATATACATATATATATATATATATATATGTATAATTTGTAAGTACCTGTATTTGTTTTTGTTGCAAGCAGCTAAGTTGTTTTAAGTGTAAAGTTTGTTGTTTGATTTTTGTTTTGTTTTTTTTTTTTGTTTTTAATTTTCATTCATTTTTGTTTTTTATTTTGTTAAGCTAAAAAATCGTTTACGATTTTCCCTTTTTGGTTTACTTCGTTTTTTTTGTTTTGCTTTAAGAAAATTAAATCAAAATGAAAATTTTGTTTCCATTTAGGCCAACTCAAAGTAAAAAACTGTTTAAGATATTTTTCAATTATCTTTTTTTTTCTAGTTTTTGGATTTATGTTTTTCTTGTTCTTTATAATAGCTCTAACAAATTCTTTAGATTATTACATATAATATTTATATATATATATATATATATATATATATATATGTTTTTATATATATATATAAAAAAAAATGATATTCTTGCCAGGCGGCGAAGCAAACTAATTCAAAAAAAAACCAATCAGTGGTTCTTTTTCTAGCTTTTCACTTATCAAGTAAAGCTAATATATATGTATATATATATATATAGTATATATAGATATATAGATCTGTTTCAAAGCATATCGCATATTAGTTTGCTTGCTCTCTAGTGCTAACATCTTTATCATCAACTCTTCTTTATTTCCATCTTCCATCACTTCTCTTCTCGTTTTTTTCTTCTTGCTTCTTTTACTTAAGATTAATTAAATTCGAATTTTTGTGTTAATTTTTTATTCATATACAAATACATATATACACATATATATATTTAAATATATATAGATATATATATATATACATATATGTATATACACACATACATATATATATATATATGCATATATATTTATATATATACATATATATACATATTTATCATTTGCCATTTTGCTTAGTTCTAAATGCTAAAAAGTTGCAGAGCTACCTTCAATTTCATTTCCAATTTTACTTTAACTTTTCTCCTTGTTTTCTCTTTTAGCTTCTCTCTCATCATCGAATTAACAAATTCAGTTTTATTTTGATAGGTTGTGTTTTCCTTTTTTTGTTTGTATTTTTTTTCGCTTCTAGTTTTTTCTTCTTTTGTTTAAATGTTTTGCAGCTTTAATTTTAATAAATTCCCTTTACCAATATTTCATTTGTTTATTTGGTATATAAAATGGCTGCTAAATTTATAATTTTTCCTCTTTTCTTTTTGTTTAATATTCTTTATCCATTTTGTTTTTTTTTTGTTTTTATTGAAAACCCAGATAATTTTGGTCTCTTACCAGTCAGTTTTTGTCTCAAGTGTGTTTAGTGTTAGATGTATGTTAGTTGTTGGTTTTGTTTTCTCTTTTTTTTTTTGTTTGTTTGTTGTTAACAAAACTATCAATATCATTGTGTATGGTTTCTTCTTGTTCATCTTCATTGTAATCTTCTTGTTCTTTTTTCTCTTCTATAAATATATATATATTTTATATATAATATACATATATATTAAATCGATATTTTGGCAAAAATTTTGTTCTTACATCTTCAACTACATTTTGTCTCAATTGTTTTTTTTTATACTTGTTTTATGGTTTTTCGCTTCCATGTATAATCAGATAAATATATATACATATATATAAATATGTATATATATATATGTATATATAATTATGGGCTTGTTGTTATTCTCCAATTTTCCTGTTTTTCTTTCTCTTTTGTTTTTGTATATATATATATAAATCTATTTCAATTTCAGCTCTAATGTATATAATTTTTTTTTTCTTTGTGATACATTTTTTTTTGTTTTTCATTTAATTTTTTTTTTGTTTTTAATATTTTTTTTTTTGTGGTTTATTATGGATTTATGATTATTATTAATTTTGTTGTTGCAATTGTTACATACAATATGGTATGTATGTCAGTATTTTTGCATGGTTAAAGAAGACCATCATCTGAAAAAAAGAAGATAAAACAATAAGTTCCACTTATTCAAATCTTTTAATAGAAACCTAAGAATTTATGATTACATTATTTATAACTGCTAAGTTGCTTTAGTTTTACTCAAGAAATATTACGATCTGGTACAGAAATTGCTCATATAAAGGTTAGTATTTTAGTTTTCAATATATATATATATATATATATATATATATATTGAATATATATATATATATATATATGAATATATGAATATATATATATATATATATATATATATATATATATATATATATATATATATATATTTAAAACTTCTAAATCGAATTAATAATTTTTTTCCTACGATATCTTTAAGATATAGTTACAATAAAGAGAAATAATCAGTTTACTTGGTATATTTTCAAAATATTTCTGCTAAAGATTTTGAGAAATTGAAAGGTTTCTTTATTTTCTTTTCGGTTTAACAAAAAAACTAAAATTGACTTCTGGCAATGGCCTTTATTATTGGCTTTTCCTTTTTATTGTGATTCAATTGAATTCAATTTCTTTACTTAAAATGTCATTGGAACTACATATGTAAGAAATTGGCTATTCAATAATCATCTGTTCTTAGTTACTGCTGCTGTTGCTCACCCATTTCAAAAGTTGCTCCATGTTGCTCCTTTATTGTTGTTGCTGCTGCTGATGTTGTTGTTGTTGGTGGTGGCATTTCTAGGCCTTTCGCTTTTGTTGCTGCCACATGAATAGTTTCTCAACTAGCTCAACTTTGGAATAGTTTGGATTTGTTTCAGTTGCCTGTGAATTTAGTTCATTTTGTTGGTTATTGCTTTGGTTGTTATTGTTGTTACTATTGCTGCTGTTGTTTAGGTTGGTTGTGGTTGTGTTGTTGTTGGTGTTGCTGCTGGTGACGCTGCTGCTGTTACTGTTGTTGCTGTTGCTGCTGCTATAGCGATAACAATAAGTACCATTACGCCAGCTGGCAAATTTATATGGTATGGCATTATGATTTGCATTATCATTGGTTAATTGTGGCCTAAAGCTCTGGCTAAGAATATTATGTGGTGTTGTTGTTGCTGCTGCTGTTGTTGTTGTTGTTGTTGTTGCTGATGCCGCTGCTGCTGCTGCTGTTGTAATTGTTATTGCTGTTGCTGTTGTGGCTGCTGCTGCTGCTGTTGCTCGATTAAATAATGTTGTTGCTGCATTGAATTCTTGCTGCTGTTGTTGTTGTTGCTGTTGTTGTTGTTGCTGTTGTTGTTGTTGTTGTGAATTACGTTTAAGGAACTCCGATTGTTAATAGGGTCGACTGGCATCCTTTGGCCGCTTCAATTGAACTTTCAGTCTTTTCATGCCAATCTGGAAGCCATTCATGGCCTGAATGGCCGCTTGAGCGCTGGCGGGATTATCAAATGAAACAAAACCTAAAGTATGTATGGAAAACAATAATTATAATTAGTTGAACTTTTTAAAATCGATTGAAAGAGAAAAAGAGAGAGAGTTACCGAAACATTTGCTCTGGTTTGTAGCACGATCAATGAAGACCTTCGAACTGATCACATTGCCAAATGGTAGGAACATTTGCATTAATTCAGCGTCACCAAACTCTTGGGGCAAATGATAGATAAACAGATTGCAACCCTCTGGGCCGGATATCGAGCATCCTGGGAACATCAGAAAATCTTAAAAAAAGACATAAGACATAGAGAAAAGAGAAAAATCAAGTAGAGAAAATTTTATATTAAATGGATGAGCTAAATTTTATATTGCAAAAATTGCAATAAATTTTTTTTAAAATAATAAATAAAAAAAATACACATAAAAGAAACCCAATAAAAAGTTTAATACTATGTAGAGTTTTTCATTGGCTATATATAAATATTTATATATGTATATATAGTTTAACAATTTTTCATTTTTTGTATTGTGTGCGTTTTTTAGTTTCAATTAGTGTGAAACAGAATTTTTTTAAAACTAATTTGTAAAATAATTATAATAAACTCAACTCAAAATGATATATAAAGATATATAAATATAACTAGAATCTATAAAAATGATTCTTAATGTGCTAAGTTCTAACCAATTGTTACTTAAATTATACAAATTCATAGATTAAGCCAACTCCCAATTTCTCTTCTTTTAATGTGATATGGGAGACATTCGTGTGTTTTTCATGCAATAAACCAAAAGGAAAACGAGTTTTAAAAAATCACAAATTTAAATTAAAATACATTTTAGACACAGACTACAGGAGAAAAGAGAAATACACACACACAGAGACTTGAGAGAATGTCACATTTAAAGTTAGCATAAGATATTAGTATACACATACACACAGACACTCGCACACACACACACACACACACCCGCTCACACAGTCAGATAGAAAGAAAAGGATAGATAGATTAAGAGTAAGTGTGTGTGTATATGTATGAGAAAGAGTGACATATAGACAGGATATATGTTAATGGTCTTTCAGTGTCTTTGTCTCTAAAGCATAAAAAATTTTTGATGAGCCAAATGTCTTCTTCTTTTCCATTTTCCGTCGCTTCGTTTTTCTGGTTTCATCTCTTTTCCGGTTTTAACAACAGCAAAAAAAAAAAAAACAAAAAAAAAATACGCCGACTTTGGATATCTATGTACATATATATATTTTTTTTATGAGATTTTAAGCAGTTTATATGTTATTTTTACGATCACATAAAATGGCCTTTAAAATTGCCGGTGCCCATTAAAAACGATTTACGCCTTTCCGAAACATTTTTGCAACCCCTTTGCCGAAAACCGAAATACAAAAACAACAATAACATAAAGGAGCAGCAACAGCAACAACAAATGAAAAGGGTTTGCCGGCCAAGATAAAATGTTTATCAGAATATATATATAAAAAAAGACAAAAAAAAAAAAAATTAAACCAAAAAAGAAACAGAAGGAAAACCAACAAAATGAAAAGCTGTATGCCAAGTAATTAATTTTTATGCGATTTTTTTTTAATTTTGTGATTTTATTTAAATTTTAATTTCTTTACTGGAAAAAAAAGAAATTAATTACTTCTTAAAAAAGATAAAATGGATGCATGTTGAAAGCCAGATATTAAACTGTTTTACATTATATATGTGAATATATCAGTTCATCGTTTGGCTAACTAATATATATTTCTTACTATTCAAAATCAAACCAGTATTGAAGCTTTTTAATTGCTGTTCATAAATATTTCTTGAAGTTCAACCAGATTACGTATACGACACGTGGCCCAGAAAAGACAATGCAATGGCATTTCCAAATGTAATTTTGCAAGAATTTTGGTTATTTAAATTAAATTGTTTTCCATCAATTATTATTATTCGGTTGATCAAAAGAATGGTTTAAAAATTTTGTATAAACTTACTTTATATTTACCTTTTGATGAGATGAAATCTGTCATCAAAATCGTAATTGCTGACAGGGTTTATACATAATACGAATACTATCTGATTTGAACTAATTTATAGATTTGATAAACTATTATTATTATTATTAACTTTTCTGATGATCTTGGCCTCAAATATATGTCTATATAATATATACATACATATACCAAATTTATCAGAATCGTGCCCTTAAGCAATGTTGTTAGGATAGAGCGCAACATTTTCTGCCTTTATATATATATATATATAAATGAAATGTGGAAACTGATAAACTGAGTAATTGAGGAGCAAATCTTCTGCAGTATGACGTGAAAAAGAAATCCATCCGATTGCATCAAATCTTTGATCTCAAATGATAGGTAGAGTATATATATACTTATATACCTTAAATGTATATCCCTTCTCAAATGATTTAATGTATGTATGAATGTGAATGTGTGTGAGTGGGCGTTTGAGGGTTTATGTGTGTGTGTATGTTTTTTTTTGTTATATCTATGGCATATAAAAAATGTTTACAATGTCAAAGAAAAAAAGAAAAAATGGGGAACAACAAAAAAAAAGAAGGAAAAATAGAAGTGAATTAAATGAGTAATAAAAGAATATGAAACAAAACAGATGAATATCACAATAAAACTAAATAGGAAAAACAAATATTTTCCTGCTATTTGTTTATCATTGGGGGAAAAATCAAATACAATATTGAGTTACAGAACAACAACAACAAGAATAACACAACTAATATAAAGAAAACGCGATAGAATAAATGGTAGGGGGTAGGATAGAGGGAAAGAACAAAAAGAATAAAAAAACAATAAACGAAACGTAAAAAACGAAATGAAAATGAAAATCAAAAGCTTACCTTCACGCTGAGTGGGTGCAACCGCCGCTAGGGGGGGTGGTAAAGCTTGTGGAAACTGTCCATAGACGGCGGGAAAGGCTGCATTATATATAAATAATTTTTGTTTTTGGTTTTTACACAAAATTCCGAAACATTTATTAAAAAAGACAACACAACAATTAAGTAAGTTATACGTATATCATATAAATATATATATTGATCTAAATATATATATATACATGTATATATATATATATTTTCTTTTGTATCACTTTTTTTTTTGTATATATGGGTCTTATATATTTTTTTTTTTTGGTTTTGTTGGTTATTTTAACATAGGGTAAATTTTATTTGTCAATCCTAAGTGAAAGAAAAAACATGAATAAAAGCAATAAAATTGATAAATCGGTATACCAGCCAAAATGGATAACTGGATTTCAGAGAGAAGAGAAATTAAATGTTGTATATATAGAGAAAAATTCAAAGAGTTGGCTTTGGAGTTTTGCAACAAATGTTAAAAATGTTTAACACAGAAGAAAGAAATCAACTAAAATAAATTATTGATGATGACCAAAAACTAGGTTAATAAATAGTCAAACAACGATAATAACTGAAGCTATTGAATTGAAGTCATATTACAAAATGTTGTGGAACACTATGACAACTATGCGGGACTGTACTCATTTTTTTTTCAATCGTTATTATTAACTCAGAGACGTAAAACTTTGATCGCTGTGCACATTTCTCAATGGTTTTACAACATTTGATTGACTCTATATGGTTTTCTTTTTTATAAATTTAATGGATATAGATATATATATATATATATATATGCATGTATGTATGTATATATATATGTATATGTATATGTAAAAGTTAGAGTTATACAGTTTTACTAACAATAAATATTTATGGCATGACACAACAATTATTAATTATTCTTGAAATAAGAAAACAATTATGGATTATGATGGGGTTGTATTTATTTTTTTGGTTGTTTTGATTGAAACGATAATGAATGAATGAAAATGTATATGATAATGATACTGATAATGATCTCTGATTCAAACGTGACTAGTTGAAAAAAAGAGGAGATTTTCATATATATATATATAAATATATATTTTGTATGAGAGTGTGTAATGGATGATAAGGCAATAATAATTTTTCGTTCCTTTTTTTTTTGTTTTAGTTTTTGTGGAAAATTATGAGGAAAACAAAGAATTGTAATTGTAATTGATATTGATTTGCCTGGGCACACTAATCTAAGTAAGATATTTGTCCTGGTCTTAGAACTAAATATTATCGTGTATTTAGCTTGGTTTGGGAAAGGAGGGCGAAAGAACGGGTGGTGGAGCGGAAGTTATATTCTAGAAACTAAGCTAAGTTTTTGCTGTTGTAGGTTAACACTTACCAACTCCTGGGAATGGTGGCAAGCCAGGGAAGGCATGTTGCAGGGCAGCAGCATCGCCATTTGCCAAACCTTGTGGTGGTATGGTTAAATGCAGCGGATCTAATGGATTATATATATATATACAAAATTATCAATATTCAGATTACATAAAACTGAAAAACAAAGACAATCTTAAAACGTGATTTATATTTTTTTTGTCAAAAATATACCACTGATTTTTGGGATAAAAAAAATACTAAAAAAAAATAAATAAATATTTTTTTCTTTTTTGTTACTTACGTCCTGGGAATGCCGTTTGTGGAATGCCATTCGTGAATACACCATCTGCTGCAGCAGCGGCCGCAGCGGCAGCAGCAGCTGCCCCACCTGGCTGACCGTTGGGCGTATTGGCTCCCATATTGAAATTGGGCATGGTTGGGGATGGCAGCGATGGTGGCTGGCCTGTGCCATTAAGGCCATGAGGTATTTGCGTTGCCAGTGCTGCCATTGGATTCATATAGGCAGCAGCCGAACCGGGGGCTGTGGCAGCTGCGGCCATTAGAGCGGCTTGCTGTTGTTGCTGTTGTTGTTGAGGTGCGATAGGAATTGTGATTGGCGGACGATGACAAGGATTTCAATTTGAGGAGTCGAATGAAAATGTTATCTTTCACTTACCTGAGCGTAGGCGCCGTACGGACTGAATTGATTAAAGACAAATGGATTCAATAGGTTCATATGACCGGCCATTTGTTGCATACGCCTTATTTGTCGCTCCTTCTCCGTATCAGCGTATTTGACAACCAGACTGGAGGATGCACCCTATAGATTATAAGAGGCAGAAAAGAAGAAATGAGAGTGAATTCTGGGTAAGTTTATGTTTGAGTGGGCGAGAAATTGAGTAGTTGGATACGATAGGAATGGGGGATAATGGATGTTTGGTTGGTACGTTCGTTGGTGTTGGATGTGTGGGGGCAAATTGTTACTTGAGCATTGCATATTTATAGGCGGCTTTTCCGTTTACGCATTTTCCTTTCGAATTGCTCGAGCAAAGAAGGAAAGCTGCACAGGAAATCCTATTACAGGCCATTATTATTTTGTGATGACAACGTAAAAGGCGCTCATCAGACGGTACTCTACCATCAACCTTTTTCATTTACATTTACAATTTCCTTCACCATTGCCATTGCCGTTAGCTGTACCATCTCATTATTATAGATTGTACAAATATAAAACCAAATAATTACATGTATACATATATCAAAATAATTGGCATACAGCACACTTCAATTTGCATTTCTATTGAAAGCAGCTTATAGATAATAGCCACCTACCCATTCTTTTAGTCTATACAAAGGTACCTATTTTCTTTCTCCCCCCCTCTAACTCCCATTTACTTTTCCCCTTGTGTCACAGTCTGTCTGTCTATGTGGACCTTTGTCCATTTTGACTCACTCTTTTGATGTCAATTAATTAGCATAATAATGGCAACAGGCTTCACATTTCACAATATGACAATTGAAAAGAGACATTTCGCGAATGTCATTTTCGTTCCATGTTGTTTTTCGTTTCCGGCCATAAGTTACCCCCCGCCCCCCAAACCTATCCCTCATTTATGCTCACATTTATTTTACGCTCTCTTCCTTCTCCATCGTTACCCCCCTACCCCATCTATCAGAATTAAGATGAGTTTGCTTTTCGATTTTTGTGTAATGGGAAACCTTTCCTGCTTTCATGATTTTCCTTAGATCATTAATCAAAGTAACAATGATATTATGTTGCATAATTTTAGGCACTTGCCTGTATCTGTGCGTACGTGTATCTGTGTATCGCTCGCTCTCTCTCTGTCTGTGTGTGTGTGTGTGTGTGTGTGTGTTTGTGCCGTTAATGAGACAACAACAAAAAACAGGTGCTCCATGCTTTATGCCCTGAACACAATTTTAATTAATGAAATATGAAACTTCAGTTTATGTAAAAGGCCATAAAATGGCAGCAACAAAAGTTTCATAAGAGGAACGGAAGGCTCAAAATGCTTGAAGGCATAATGAGTGAACTCTATGCGGGAATGGAATGTGAAACTATTTTATTTGTGCTTAAAAAGATGTGTAATAAGATGTAATAAGCTTTAATGAGCTCCCTATGCTTTATGCCAATAAATATAAGATATTTATAAAGTAAATGAAATAATGCTGAACAGAATATAGAAATATCAATTCGATATATTTCTTGCCCCCCCCAATTAGAGGGAGATAGAAAAGAACTGAAATTTCTTTGTATCTATCTCTTTCTAATTCGTATAGCTGTTTCTTTTATTTTTAAAACATTATTTTGTGAAAAGCGAAATAGTTCTATTAATTGAAAAATCAAAAATATTAAAGATTGAGTTCAGTTATTGTTTTAGTTATATCTGTGTTGATACCATCAATTGCGTAAGATGAGACACAAAGATAAATAATTGCTAACGTTTCATATTGAATATGAGGAAAAAACGTCCATTAATCTCATACTATCATCAGTATTCTCATCTCGGCTTTCATTGGCGTAATCTCTCTACTGTCTTAATTAGTTCTACTGTCATAGTACTATGCAACAGGCAACCACAAAAGCTCATAAATTAATTCATTAACGTCAATTTAATTGCCTAATAATCCTACACTTCAGCCTGACCCCAATTCGCCACTATTCATCCTGCAGCAACTACTTCTCCTCTCTTGTCATCATTTAACTGAAACCGACAATTCGACCCAGCTTGACTTGAGTCGATTGCCAACTTGGTGTTCATGTTTTCCATGTTTTGGGGTAAGAAGGAAACCTCAAATATGGACAAAAATTTTAGTTTTGCAGCGAGCTCAATATGAAAACCGTTTATTATATGTATGTATGAGAATGTTTGGCCTGTTCACTTCCTGTTTCCTGGTACTCCTGCTGCTGGTTAAAGAAGACGACACGAAATTCCCATTCAAGTGAATTGCTGCCGCCAAATGAAATGAAAAATTCAACACGACACACAGAAGGAGTCATCGCTGTCGTCCTTCAAATGCAACAGGCTGGCAGCAGGCTGCCGGCTGTCGGTTGCCGGCAACTAACAAGCCAACTAACAAGTGAGGTCCTGGACTCGTGCCAGGCGGCACTTTTGGCAGCAAATCGCATGTTGCATGCCACACAAAACGTGACGCCATTAGATGGGCCTTACCATCGCCTCGAGGGCAAATACTCGTACTTTTTTTTTTGGTTTTTGTTTTCTTCTTTTGTTTTTTTTTTGTTATTTTTTTTTTTTTGGCTTCTTTTTGTTTTTGCTTTTTATTGTTTTTTAATGTGAGTAGCTCAAAGTTCGTTTTGGGTTGCCTTTCCGTATTTTTTTCTCTCTCTTTTTTTCTTGTGGTTATTTTGGCAAAGTTTCAGAGGGCAATTACAATTGAAAAGGCTTACAGTGCATTTAAAAAGTAATTTGTCTGAGCTCTGGCCAAATAAAGCAAAAATTTAAAGCCCCGCACGTATTTATATGTATTTGAATGCAAATATGCAACTTCAGTCTGTTGCCTGCCAGTTAAAAAGGAAGAATAAAAGTGGAAAGAGGATATTGAGGGGAGGGTAATCACAGTTGCCCGTGTTCACTAATGGTTGCTACAAGCCACAGGACAAGGGAGCTGAAATGCAGCCAGAACTCGCACACACACACACGGTACACACACACGCTCAATCGCGTAATAAACTCGTGCAACGTGTCTGGGGACATGTTAACATGGCAGTCGTGCCAAAAATTATTATTCCCGCCTCGCCACGTTTCGGTTTTCGCCTTTTGCCACGTTCTCCATACATACACCTCCATCTGGTTTTGCTTCTCTCTCTCTCTCTCTCTCTCCTCTCTTTCGGTTAGCGTTGCTGTTGCTGCCTTTGCTTGTTGCATACTTTTAGGCATGAGTGTGAGAGTCGATTTGTCAACGCCTAAAAGGACAACATATTTCTTTTCAAAAAATACTCAACAAATGGCCCGGCAAATGGTTTTTAACAAATGAATTATAACAATTTTTATTATATATATTATTTTTTTTTTACTTTGTTGGTTTTTCTGTTTGCTGTTGTTGCATATTCTATATGCGATTTTTTATATGCAACTGATTTGCATTTTATAGTTTTTCTTCTTTCATTTGAACTGGTCCAATGGCGGCGACGGCGGCAGCTTGTTTTAATTGCTAAATAAATTGAATGGCCCCGGTCAGGGCATTTGTTTAATGGTTAGCCATTTTTATCTATCAATTAAAGCAGCGACAAACAAATATGTTCATGAAATATATTTATATATGTACATATATAGAGAAAGAGAGAGAAGAGTAGAGAAAAATGTGTTGCACATAAATTTTTAGAGCAAATGCAAATGGTTATATTTCTTTTCGTTTTGTGCAACATCTGTTGATAGCCAAGGGAAAATGCCTTATTGAAGGTGTTATGGGATTTATAAGAGAAATATTTAAAGTATTTTTAAATAATCTAAAAATGTGCCTTAACTATGACAAATACATTTGCCCATCAATCGAGCTTCTCTTTCATTTTTTTACTATGAAAATTTAATCAATAGATCTATTTATAGGGCTTAGTCCAAGGGGAAAGTAGTTTACGAAAAAGTTTTTAACATCGGTTTATTGGTTAAATGTATACTTTTTTTTTTTTTTTTTTGGCTTGTTTTCGTTCTACCCCGAAACAAATTGTGTGTTTCTTCGATAATCTAGACTTAATCCTATGCAATTATGGCCATGCGTATGTACTACTTGGACAACAACTCGCATGTAATTTGTCCACAGTAATTTTTGGTTAACGTGTCGAAAGATTTAACAACTTGCCACACAAAACACACTCACACACACACACACACTCACATACACACACATATGTCCACAACGTGCTGATTGTGTCCACCGCTAAAACGCCTAATGACGTTTACACGGTCGTAGCTGTTGCCTCCCCCTCTACTCTAACCTGAACCCATCACCAGCAAACATAATTACAGTAATAATGTGGCTCACACTGAGAGAAGAGCAATGTTGTTGTGATTGTTGTTGTTGTAGTTGTTGTAGTAGTAGGTACTTGATGATGATGGCTTCTACCTATATAGGAAGCCAACGAAACAACACGACCAACCCAAGGCTGGTGATGATGTTGATGATGACATTAGCGAGGTGTCAGGCGACAATTTAACGAGTTGTCCTGGACATATATGCGCGAAAAGGATTCCTTTTCACACATGCCACATGGCCATAAATGGCGTATGGCGTATGGCGTATGGTGTATGGCATATGGCACATGCAACAGTGGCAGCAACAGTGCCAACAACAGCATTCGTCACGAAATATCTTTAGTTCGTGCAGGATAGACGAAACCACCAACAATTTTGTATGCTTTTAAATTAGCCAAAGTGTGAAAGTGTCATGTTTCGAAATATGAAATTAACAAGTGCACTGGAAGTGTACAACCTGATAAAATGAGAAAAGAAAAAAGATTAATGCTGAAATGCAAATTGAAAGGAAATGCACTTCAATTAATTATTATTGTTGCTTGCTGCATATCGCCTGATGCCTGCTGATGGTTTGTCCTTTATCACTGTACGCTATACGAGTCCTTTTACTCGTCCCAGTCTACCAATTCCACTCTTAAATCAATGCCAATGACAACTTTCAATGAGTTTTTCAATTAATTTTCATTACAAAAACTTCTCAAATTCAAACCATCGGTAAATAAGTAGTGTGAAAAAGTAGCAGTAAAACTAATTACAAATTCATTTTCCGATTTTAATTTTGCTGTCAGTGGCAGTCAGCGGCAGTAGCAACAGCAGCAGCCGCAAATGTCAAAACAAAAAAAAAGACCCGAAACGGGAAGCAGAAAAAGAGAAAGCTACCACAAAAACCAAGTAAGTAATCTTTTCCGCCAAATAAATCACACCATCGCATAAAAAATCGACTCAGAGCCAGAGACAGACAGAGATAGAGAGAGAGACTAAGTGAGTGAGTGAATGAAATAAAAGGGGAGAAGTCGCCAAATTAGTGTAAAATGCCACTAAGCTACCTAAAAGTATGCTATGCATTAGCAGCAGCATCCACGAAAAAAAGAAAAAAACCGTACCATGAAAAAAAAATGTAGGAAAATTTACGTACTACTACTACTACTATGGGAAAAGTTACTTTTGGTCCTTTCCAAAAAGTTGCAATGCGTTGTTAACCGCAACTCTGGCCAGAACTTCTACTGCTCCTCCATCTTCTCCTTCTCAAATTTTGTGCTCCTTCTCTGGCACACTGCATACATTAAACAACTTTTGGCTCATTGCATTTCTCCTTTGCCATTCCCCTCAGCCCCGCCGTGCCCGCTGGGCAATGCCATCAAAAGGCAGGGCTATTGGGCCGCCGGCGAAGCGTAAAATGCGGGCAAGCAAAAAGCGCGACCCGTCGCAGGACTATGGGACTAAGGACGATGGATGCAAAGTAGAGAGGGGTTATAGAGAGAGAGGAGGGGAGGTGAGCAACAACGACGGCGTTGACAATGCAACTTGGGCCTTGGCCAAAATGAAAAACTTATTTAATTTACTTTGCTTTTTGCCACAGACCTAGCCATTTAATTCAATTACTCGGCGAAGAGTTCTCTTTGACAAGGATTTCTTTTTTAATTTTTCCTCCCATTTTTTTCTTCTTCTTCTTCTATCTGTTGTTTCGTTTTTTTTTTCGCTGTTGTTGTTGCTTTTTGTCAAAGGAAAGGAACGGGCCTAATAAGCCAATCAAGGGGCAAAATATCAAAGTAATTTCTTAAAGTGGAAAATTATACAAAAATCGTGCAAAATATAAAATAAAAAACCAAGTAAATACATCAACTAAGTTAACTATAATATTTGAGATTGAAGGTCGAAGTAAATGTTTAGAGTATCGATTAAAATTATCATAGGCTATAGAATTTGTTTTGATATGTTAGTAAATCATTCAGTTTTAAGCTTAAATTACTTCAAGTTTAGTTTACTTCTACTCAAGCCCATTCCATGTCTATTCCCTTCTCTTTCTGCTAAATATTAAATATTGTTTCACAAATTGTTACCCTAACTTAGTTTAAATCTTCGTTTCTTGGTGAATAAATTGCTTTCTAGGCTTAGTAGCATAGTTTCCAGTTGCTTTGCTTTTTATCTTTCTTTCTGCTGTCCTTTCAATCTTCCCCCATACACACACACACACAGACACAGAGACAACAAAGAAACATTGCAACTGTATAAATCGCCTAGAAAACTACCAACTACCGACTGCCGTCTATCATTTCCGCTCAGCAATTTGAAGGGAAAAGAAAAGTAAAAAAAAAAAATAAATAAAGCAAAAAAGTGAGGGGCAAAAAAAAAAAAAAAAAAAAAAATACCTGGCAAAAGAAAAATTGTCAAAATATAAACCGCGCACATGAAGAAGAGACTGAGACTACTCTAGGACTAGGACTAGGAATGGGATTGGGAATGAGACTGAAAGCCTCAGCCAGGTAACCAAGACGACACTCGTTTATCAAAAAGGGAGCAGCCCTAAAAGAGTATTCTCCTTATTCTTTTTTTCTTTACTCATGTATATATATGTGTGTGCTTTTTTTTTCTCTTCATCCAAATAAAACGTTTCACGCCGCCAACGCCTAGAAGTATGCAGTAAGCACACATTTTTTTTCTTCTTCTTGCTACTGCTTCCAAATATATTCATTGCAAGATTTGTTTGCAGCGGGTGGAATATAACGTTTTGCATATGAAACTTCCATTCTAAAGGATGTGCCAAAGGATGTAGAATGAAGAAGTTGGAAGGGAATAAGTGATGGAGAGAGAAGACTGCAAATGTAGAGAGAGAGAAAGAGAGAGAGAGAGAGAAAGCAAGAGAAAAAGACTTATGCTTGAATTGCAAATAGTTAGAAAAGATTTGCCATGATTTTGGCTGTTACTTTTTCGGAATGCAGCATTTTTCGTCCTTGCCAACTCTTGCGGCTTGCTTTTTCAATTGAGAGACAAAAAATAAAAAGGAAGTGGAAGTGGAAGAAAAGGGACGTCAACTTGGTATATGTCTGTCTGTCCGACTGCCTGCTATTCTATCTGTCTCCCTGCCTGTCTGTCTGTATGTCTGGCACGGCATGCAAACGATTTGTGCTTACTGCATTTGGGCGGTTCAAGGATTTCAAATGATTAAATTGAGGCAGTCGCTTCTAGACATTGATAGCTTTACTTCTGTTTTCTTCTTTTTTCCAAAATTGGTTGGCAACCGGCAACAACTTAGCAGCCAAATAGGTATTACATAGTTGAAAATTTCAACGCAAATTTAATAAAATAAATGATCTTGGGCAAGACCAATTCAAACTAATCGTATATTTTTCTAACTTTAAGCGGTAATCCTATTAAAAATTATGTTATGCACTATTCAAATTCTTAACTTCATATATATTATATTAAAAATATATTTGAAAAGGCTCTTCTAATGATATTCTTTTTTATTTTCAGACTGCTAAATTTGCTAAATTTGTGGAAAACAAATGTGATTTAAGGATTATAACCGAAATGAACGAGTTTATATATTATATATACACATATAAAGAATTGAACCGGAATAAGGCTCCTTGGCTAAATGAATGTAAGTAAAAACTAATATTGAAACCATAGAATAAGTATATAAATATATAGAAATAATAATAACTAAACTATGCTCTATATTAACCCGTAACTAACCGTTATATGCTATGCCTTCTGTAACCGTTATATGTACGTTTAGGTTTTCAATATAACGATTTAGTAAAATCTATTAACTTTTCAAATATCGCTTGTTATGGTAAATAATTATCACAAATGTGATCGCTATAATTATTTTTAATTTTTTACATTCTGTTTGGTTTCGATAATTTTATTTTTTATATGCATTCGTATTAAGCTCTGTTTTCGCTACTCATTTTTGTGGCATTTTTCAGCATTAAATAATATTTGAAACAATCAGAAATCAACGCAGCAACGCAAAGCAAATAAAAATATATATATAACATTTGCGGCCATTTGCTGTTGGCAATTTGGCTTTCATTCTCTTTTTCTCATTCTCGTTCTCTTGCACTCCCTCTCTGTACTTTTCTCTTGATGTTTTTCTTTTGGCCCTATATGTACATGCACATGGACGTATTAGTGTGCAATTTGGCCAAATGTCGCCAACATGGCAGCCTGTCCATGTTCTTTCTTCATGCCTCTTGCCTCCGTTTTGCTGTATTCCCCAAAAACTTTCACAATATTTCCGCAAAACAAATTGCGCGTAAAAATGGCAATGCAATTTTTGGTCGTTTGTTGCGGCGGGCAGTTGAACCAACTGGACGCCACATTGCATCCACATTCACATATGTCTCTCCCTCACCCCTCACTGGGGTGGTTGATGCGTGTGTGTATGTATTTGTGTGTGTGTGTGCGCTATGGGAACATGTTTCTGTAATGTTTGCCCAATTGAATTTAATAATATTTTCATTTGGATTTTAGTTTTCATGCAATTTTCACTCGACCAAACTACAACTGGGCCTGGCATGTCCTTTTAAACCCCCCCCACTAACTCTCCCATACATATGTGTATGTTTTTGTTGTTTTCGAAAATGAAATGTTTTGTGCCATTTGTGGCATAAAGCGAAACTGGTCTGGGGCATCGAAGCTAATTGGGTTGCATCCAATATATACATATTCTCTATATCCCTCTCTATCGCTCTCTTTTGTATGTGGTTTATTTTGATTTTTGATTATAAAGTCGACAAAATGAAACTGACAGAAGAGATAGATAGGGATAGACAGAGAGAGAGAGAGAGAGAGAGAAAGAGAGAAAGAGAGAGAAAAGGAGAGAGAAAAGGAGAAATTAAGGGGATAATTTTTTAATATTTGAATAATTTTAAAAAGGATTGAATCTTGATATAAACAGTGCATTACTTTGGTTACCTTAAACACACACCCATTTAGGACTTTCCGATCAGCTTCAAACTTTGAAAATTTATTCTTAATTTTTAAAGAAATAAAAATGCTCCTAAGGTATTTTTTCCCCTATAAAAGAACAACTGGTAAAAAAATTGAAATCTTTTAATGGAGAGACATAGTTACAGTTTAGTACCCAATTTTTATCTACAGGTTTTTAGCTAGTTATCACTTATTTGGGGAATCCAAAAAACAACACAAACACGAAACCAAACTAAAAACAACAACATCATCGATAAAAAAAAGCAAAAAAAATAAAAACACAACCTTTACGCTCATTTCCACACAAAAATGTAGTCCACAAGAACCGTTTAAAAGCATTTACTGCTTACGCTTTTATCCTTATAGTCCTCCTTAGTCCTTAGCCATCCATTTGGATGCTTTAGTGCAAACCGAAACCAACTATCGCATCAACAGCTCGTAAAACCAAAAGCAGCAAATTAAACTGCCACCATAAAAACTCAACCAGACTTCGTTTACATTAACTCCCTCTCCCATCCATCAAAGGAGATTTGCTTCCTCCGCCAGTTTCTACCACCAATGACCATTGCCCATTACACTGACCATAAATATAATATTTGATAATTTTATTAACAATTTCGACTGTAAATTGTTTACGACCGAGTGTAGGACTTGCATTTCAAAAAAGGGCAACAAGCCAGCATTAAAACTGTGCAGTTTTTATAGCACAAAAAAACAACAAAAAAAACAGAGAAGGAAAACTGCAAATGAAATATTCATGTTCCTTCCACCAGTCCTAGACTGAGCTAAGGACTGAAAAGACTGAGTCGTAAATTAAATTTGGCCTGGCCTGAACAACATTCTGTTCAATCAAGCACAAAAAAACACCGCAGACAGACAGCAGCACGAGGAGCAGGCGGCTTAAGCTCTATCCTGGTTTAGTTTTTTGATTTTAACTGCATTAGAGGCCCAAAGTCCTTATGGGTGATGCTGCTTCTGCCGCTGTTGCTACTACTACTACTCTCTCTCTCTCTCTCTCTCTCTCTATCTCTTATCGTGCAACTGAATTCAATTTTGTTGCAATGCTATGCTAAAATCAGTAACCCAAAAACTTTTTTTTTTGCACATTAAATTTATGAAATTTGGTAGCTTCCTCGTTTTACGGTTTTCCCCTTCTGTTTTTTTTTTTTTTATGCTTGTTTCTTGTTTTTTGTTGTGCTTTTCGGTTTTCGTTCATATTCTCTTAAAACTCAATCATGCTTGCATGTAATATCCTGGCTGGCTGCTTGCCTGTGTGTCCTTTCGACTGGTCCCTTGCTGAGGCCATTTGCTTGGGCGACATTTATATACACAGAGCAACAACAATTGATAACAAGCAAAATGCCAGGGCAAGTTGTCCTTAAGACCATCCCCTTTACGCCATTCCGTCATCCCGATCCGCACCGCTCCCATTACAACATTCGCAGTTGGAGTCCTGTAAGAAGTTCTATGCAAGACAAATGCAACAAGGCAACAAGGAAGAGAAAGTATAAAAGGAGGAGTGTGTAAGCTTTAACTATCTTCCACCTATTTTGTAGAGTTCCTTGAGCGGACGACAGAAATTGCCCTTAAAAGTTTTGCTGTCACATTCTTGGCATAGTCCCACCATCAAGTCGGGTCGAGTCGAGTCGAGCTAAGTTGAGCTGAGAAGAAAAGGGCAGGATCTTTTGTACAAATTTCAAGCCTGTTGATTGCCTAGTTAGGAATATCCTTGCCGAGGGTATAAGTTGTAACCGAGAGCTAGTTTTCTAAGCCTCAATGTTGTCTGTGACAAATAAATGTACATACATTGGTACATGCTTGCATATTTTTTAAATTTAAACATAAATCCTTGTCATTCAATAAGTAACAAGGAAACAAGGATTCTCTCAGTATCTCTATGTAGTTAGTTACCACAATCGGTTGCTTCAGTTAACAGTGATTAAATCTGGTAACTGAATCAAAGTGACTAAAGGATTACATAGTAGCAATACCTTTTCATTTTCATTTTCATTTTACTTTCTTTAATAGAAACATTTTAAAAGTGATCATACTTATAATAATAGTAATCTCAATAAACGTTTTATCAAGAAATTACTTTTATTTTAATTCTATCAAAAATGTCATTTTATTATTCCACTGACTAAGTTATAACCAATTAAAGTGCAAAGGATCTTTCTACTGATCTAGTTGAAAATTCAAATTGTTTATAATTTAGATTTAAGTACATTCTTATTTGAAATTCAAATTGTTTACAATTTAGTCTAAAGTACATTCTAATCATTAAATGTGATTGCATTTAGACCAAGTTTGGCATAACAATTGCAATTTTATAATGAAAGTTTGATTTGCAATGTTATTCTTCAATTTGCATTGTTCCATTTTGGTATGGGGGAAATGGGGGTGTGGTAAGGCAACTTTATTTAAACATAAACAGCTATGCTAGTTGCTGCATGCAACTGAAGATTTTCCTCCCCTCCCTATTTGCAATTCTCTCTCTCTCTCTCTCCCTCTTATTCTATTAAATATTTTTTATATAAACATGCCGCTTCTGCTTGACTTGCTTATCATAACAAAAGTTGCCTGTCCGAGCAAAAAATAAAAAAGAAATCGAGTACAAAAAAAAAAGGGAGAAAAAGTCGAAATAATATGCCAAAGCATTCTGGCTACGCGTTTTTGCACTTCAAAGTACTTCAAATCAATTTTCTTCACTTATTTTCATAAACCCTGGTAGACCCTTTATATTCCCCCCCCCCCCTCCCCCCCCTCGTCTGCAAAATGTACCCCATCAACCCGACAACTTATCCCACCCTTCCCATCATCTATCTCAACCCAAAGAACTTGACGAAGGCGAACAAAAAAATTTGCCAGAAAAGTTCAATTTTTGAAAAATATTTGCAAATTTCATTCACAGCGCTCGTCCATTCAAATTTCCTGCATTTATGTACAGAGAAATATGAGAGGAGGAAGCACAGAGCATGGAGGAGAGAAGAGAGTGGGAGGGGAAAAAAAAATGGAAATAAAGGACAAAACAGCCATGGTCCAAAGGGGCAGCTGCGTCGTTGCCTTTTTTACGTTTTTTTTTTCTCTCTCCCTTTCCCCTCTATTTTTTTTTCGGCACATTTGCCCGAGCGCAAGGACCTTTTGTTATATTGAGAAGGCAGCAAGCAGCAAGAAATTGCGCTAAGATGCTTATCCTTTTTTCTTGCTTTTTTTTTGTTTTTGCTTTCCTTTCGTAGGGAGCAAAAATGGTAAAAATGCTCCATTATTATTTTTATTACTTATTTGCTTTTAATACTTCACGAGGACGAAAACGAATGGGGAGCAAAAGAGGCAAGTGAGAGTGATGGAAACCGGAGGAGGTACAGTTAAAGAATGAAGGGGAAGGGGTGGTACGAACGTCATCCAATCTCAAAGCGGATGTCGTCTACTTTGCATTTTGAGCCGTTTCAACTTATATGCTTCCTGCTGTATCCTAGTCCCAAGTCCGAGTCTGAGTCCGAGTGCGAGTCCTGTGTTCTGTATCCGCATCGAATGGAGTCTCTGGCCAGGCATATTTTAAACGACGTCTCCAAACGCCCCTTTCTTCTTAAAAATTATTATACTTGTCCCTTTGGTGGCTTGCACTTATTGAAAAATTCGCCAAATATATAAGTATATAAACGTATATATATATATATATATATATATATATATATATATATTGGATATATCATTTTTTTCCCCCACCTTCTTTCTGCTCCTCATCCTTGTCTTGGACAGCTACGTCTTCGATTTTGGTTCTTGTTTTAAGTGCAATGGGTAGTAGTTGGCTTTGTCGTCTGTGTTTATGCAAAAAATTTGTCTACTGTCTGCTGTCTCTTCGCCATTTGGTCCTCGACTGGTCAGGAAAAGTAAGTGTGAGAAGATGGTAGGTATGGAAGAGGAGGTAGAGGGGAGTGGTATGGTATAGTATGGTATGAGAGATCTTTTGTTATTTCTTGTGCTTAAGTAGTTTTTGCTGTTTTTCATACTTTTAGCTTGTAATCACTGTCAATGTCGACGGGTTTTTCTTCTCCTTTCCTACTTTTATCCTATCCTTTCCTTGGCTGGCTTTTTTTCTTTCTCTCTCTTTCTCCCTGTCGTTGTCTTTGTCTATCTGTTGTTTTTGACATGCTGCTTAAATGCTTCTCAAGATTTAGCTACTTGATGGAGACTCCTTACAATGTTATTAATAATAAGCTATACAAATTTTTCAATGTCTTTGGCCAAGGCAGAAGGCAGCCGGCAACAGACAACAGACAACGGAATAGAAGACACTTAAACTTACTTGGAACATTGGATATGCATGGGGAAAAGTAGTGATTGGATGGTGAGGAAGTGGGGTGGGGGGGTTAGTGTTAAAGAAAAAAGGGTTGGACATCAGATTTATGCAAATTTCACTTTTTGTACATACCTGAAACGAGAAAAAAAAAGGATACAAAATAGAGGTTAGATATATCGTTATTATGTTGAAATTGTACAAGGAAAATTTGTATTTGATTTGACTTCAATTTAAATGACAATTTTGCTGACGGTTATAAAAAAATATATGTATATATATACAATATAAATAAATATATAGTGGTATATATACATACATATATGTTTAGAGAGGGATATTATATTTGAGGCCAGATTGGATTGCCTTGAATTCGTACTAGAAACTTAACTAGTCCTTTTGCTATTCAAATCTGATAAGTTTTAGTTAATTTTTTTTTTTTTTTTAAGTTTATGCACATATTTGCCTAAATTTCGATTTTATTTGACCCATGGGAGAGCTGATGATAACTGCTTTTAATTTGATCTAGTGTCTGAAAAATGGTTTTAAAGTTGTACGCAGCAATTAGGACATGCTTCATTGGCTGCCAAAAGGTACATAAAGTACGTGTGTATGTGTCTGACTTGGTTGCCTCATCCTCATTCTCGGCATTAGAATCATTCTCATCCTCATCCCATATTCTACATCTGGTACGTTCACAATTCTCTTACTACTTGCCGGCTGCCCTTATTCATGTAAACGCTTGCTTTGCCATTCGTTCCGAGTCATTTCATTTTCACTTTGTTGTTGCACAGTTGGAGATGGAGACGGCGATGAAGATTGTGGGGAGAGGTGGATGAGAGAGGTAAAGAGAAAGCCGAGGCAAGAAGTTTCTACAATACCATTTGTGTGTGCTCTTTTGCCCATAGTTCCACCTCACTAGCCTCACAGCCAGCCATGGCACTGACTTAAAATGACAAACAACATTGGAAGTCTCACCTTCCCCTTCCCCTTCCCTCCGTTTTCCTATACACTCTCTCAAAGTCCTACCAAAAGCGAAAAATGCTTTTCCCCTCTCATACAGCAAGAGAAAGAGAAGGGAGAGAGAGAAAGAGGGAGGGAAACGAAAGAGAGAGAGAGGCAGGCAGGGAGAGAAGAGGCGCGTACATGCCATTGCACAATCATTGGATTCCGAAACATTTCTAGAATATTTAATAAGAAAACTGAAAATCGTTGAAATGCCAGCAACACTCATAATGTCGTTTCACCCAGTCGAAAGTCGAAGTCGTCGTCTAGGCAATCCCCCTCCATATCCCCCACCTTCTTCATCTATTTTACGTCTCTGGCCCCTAGATAAAAGGCTAAGGTCAAAGACAATATTGAAATGCCAATTGAACTTTTTGCTATTATTAAAATTTTACTGGTCTTGCCAACCATTTAGATACGGAAAAAGGAGTGTGTGCGTAATACGAAGAGCAACTGACAGTAGGGGAACGAATACAGAAAGTTGAAAATGTCGTTTCAACAGCTATTAATACGAGCATTTTTGTCATGGCATACTTTTAGGCTGACCTAAGTCCTTAAATATATAAAAAGAAAAAAACAAAAGAAATGGCTTGGTAATTGATTTTTCCCTTTGTGGCCTAACACTAAAAGGATTGTTATTGAAATGAAAAGAAGAGATAACAATGCTTTGGCCATAAAACCAATTGCTAATGGGAAAGGCTTAAAAACTAGTTTGCAACTATAGAAAATAGATTGTAGATAAAAAAAAAATAAAAAAAAAAGAAAGAGAAAAAAGAAGCAAACTAGTAATTGCTTCAAGGGAAACAGAAAGAAACAACCAAAATATAATTTAGGTTAACAAAACGATGTAATAAGAAAAAGTTTTACAGTTTTGATAAATTTTTTTTTTTTTAATTTTCAAAACGTTTAGAAACATCTAGAAATTAATTAATTGAACTTTTAGTTTAGAACAAGTCTAAAGACCAATCAAAACACTTTACTAACTTTTAAACATATTAAAAGCCTCTGGGCATACAAACATTGGCATACACACACATATAAATATACTCGTATATCAATTAAATTATAAATCAGGATGCTTTGACCTTCTCTCTTCGATTCCACCCCACCTTCGTCAGTCCCCCTTTCATAAAACTCCTCACATATCAACATGTTAAAACAATCAAAATCACATTTTGCACTTTAAACACACTTGTCAAATAAATCAGCCCGGGGGGATTTGCCAAACATTTTTAAAGAGCCAGAAAAAACATCATTTAAAAGCCGAACTGCTGGCGGCTCTGACAAGAGTCTTCCATAATAATAAATTACCTTTAGGTAACCTCCGCCGCCCCAACCCTTGCCACACAAATAGAATGATAGGAGAGCGACAAAAAACAAAAACTAAATAAACAGGCGAAAATTATGCAACACAAATCAGCGCATTTTATGCATGAACTAACCCAAGAGCGATAAACAGGCGGCGGGCAACCAACTAATTTTGAAAGAAATCAAAAAAAATCGCATACAACAAAAACAGCAAAAACAAAAAAAAAAACCGTTTTGTTGTACCGACAAACTAATTTTACAATGAGCCGCAAAAAATTCTGAATTGCCACATGCACATAGAGACATACACACTCACAGACACACACACACAGACACACACACACACACAGACACACACACACAGACACACACACACAGACATATGTATATCGAGTGCAGTGTAAATATCCTGCGGTTTTTAGTTTATTATTAATTTTTGTCAACGAGTCCTTTCGGCCTGTTTGTCCGTCTGTCGGTTCCGTCTCATACTTTCCCGCCCTATCCTGTCTCTGCCTGTCACTGATAATAAATTCTGCACTTGTCGCATAAAAACAAAAATATTTTAGTATGTCGTCTGCCCTAAGCGAGTCCTTGCCATCATTTTAATTTTGTGTGTTTTTTTTCTGTTAGCAAACTTTAAAGCGTCATTTAATTAATGGTAAAAGCATCACCATTGGCAAATGTTCAACCAAATGTTGAAAGGTTTTCAGTTTGCCTACAAATTTTGATCAATTTGTTACACAACTTCATGAATAAAAAATGTGGAATTAATCATAGAAAATTTTCTGTTTTTAATTAAAAAGAAATGTAAGCAACAGGTGAATAGATCGTAATTGGCTTAATAAATTTAAGTTATAATTGTTTTCATTCACTATTATTCGGATATATTTTATATTACCTAAATTAAAGATAACTGAAAAAACAATTTTTTGTCTCAAAATAACCAACGCGAAAGGACTTTTCTTTTTAAAATTGGTTTTAGTTCCTAAAAATACTTAAAATCCAGGAATATTAAAACATCTATTAACGTTAAAATTAACCGCATTAGATCGTTTTAAAGTGCATCCACCAATTCGTTATTAATAACTCCAAAAAACATAAAACTTGATGATTTTTGTTTTCTGTGTGTGTAAAATACTTTGTTGTGCGCCCATTTGCTTTGTCATTGGCTTTTTGTATGAAACAAACACACAAACAACAAAAATCTGAAAAGCGGAAATCACGCACATTGCGGTTAGGAGTCCTGTCGGCATATCCTTTACGCTTCTCTTCCCCTGCCCGCCATCTATGTGTTCATACTCTCTTTCTCTTAATATTTGTTTGCATTTTTCGTGTACAGAGATATTTACTTGATTAAAAATTAATAATTGCATAGAATACATAAAAAAAAAACAAAAAAAATTTACCCAAATATATATATATATACATACATACGTATATGCAGGTATGTATATATATATATATACACATATCTCTATATATATATTTATATATGTTGTGTATATACATATATTGAAAATTTATGCACACGGATGCAATTTAATATTTTAAATATGTCAATTAAATGGAGGCGCACAGACAACAGACAATCGCTGACAGTCGGGCGGGCTGCTTATAATAAATTATATATAAGTATATATAGATAAATATATTTATATATGTTTATATATAGATCCTAGGTAGTTATAGAAAAATAAACATTTATTTAATAGTTGATAAATGTGTTTGTGTGTGGCCATGGAAAATATTGAACTTTATGACTTTGGCCACTTGTGTTCATAATTCCATCAGGCTTTAAATCATCTAAGCGCTAAGGATTTTCAATTGAGAGTGAGAGAGAGAGAGCCAAAGTCAAGTGCTTAAAGCAGCTCAAGAGAGCGATGACGACAACAACCAAGATGAGGACGAGAACGAGGACGAAATGCTCCATAATGCACATGAAAGCAGACTCAAGTAATAAAAAAAAAAAAGAAAAGAAATAGAAGAGAGAAGTAAAGAGAAGCGATGGAGAATAGGAAAAAAAAAAACAGAGTCGAGACAGAAAAAAAAGAAAAGGCACTCGTCAAGTGCATGACGAAGACGAAGACGAGACGTCGAGGCGCAGTTTAAACGACTTAAGCGCCAAAGAAATCATCATTAAAGTCTCGCCTGGTTCCTCCTCCCGAAACACCATCATGCCATACCGTAACCTATACCATGCTTATGCCCCCCCCCTCTACTATTCTTTTCTTTCTACGTTAGCAAAAGAAATGTAGGCGTGGCCAAATGCAATCGACAATGCTGGTTAAGTCAAGTGTAGGTCGTTGGTCGTTGGGTTGTTTGGGTTTGAGACAACTCGAGTTAAGAAGGGTAACGATGCGGGAGGATGTGGGATAGGCGACGCTTGTACCGCTACCATTGCCGCCTGTTATACCAGTTACACCCACTGCCTTGCACTTCTTTGGAACACTTAAGTAAATAGAGTTCAAAATGGAAAATGCTTGGCTGCCTGCCTGTTCGCGAGAGTGAAGTGCCTGCCTGACATCGATCTGGTTTTTGGGGTCTTGTGTGTAGAGGGGAGGGCAGATGTTCAATCTCCAACAACATGCTCCCTACATCTCCAGCACTCACAAGGGCTTACACAATGCTCGGTCAGCTGTGTTAAGCATGTGTAGAGGGGGCTTTAATGCCTTGTCTGCCATTTGTTTTCAACTGTCCGTGCGTGCGCCATTTTAATTAACATGCAAATCCAGTTGAAAATGCCAATTTATGCTTGACATAATATACAAAAAGCAAAAAAAAAAAAAAAAAAAAAAGAGAGAAATATATATAAATGGTATATATATATATATATATGCCAAATGGAAGGCGCAATATAAATGCAATTGCCATGATTGTGCAAGGGGAAGTAGACAGAAGTGAGGTTGAGAGGAAAAACAATGCGGGGCATTATTATAAAATCAGTTCATTTAATTGGTTATTTAAAAAAATAAAAATGATCAGAGAATGGACATGGAAATAAAAAAAACACATATACATATATTCATTTATATATACTATATGTATATATATATATATATATGTGTGTGTGTGTGCATATAGAGTACGCTTCTAGGTAATTGGAAAATATATGTGGAATCAAAAGCTAAATTGCAGCAAATGATATAGACAGTTTAAAATGTCATTTTTAATATACACATTCATTTATATACAAAAAAAAAATTCAAATTGAAAATAGTTAGTTTAAATTTAGTTCATAAAAATAAATAATTTTAATAAATATTAATAAATTAAATTTAGCAGAAATAAATTGTTTATTTAGAAAATGACTTTGGAGAGTCAAATTAATGGATCCAGTATTTGCCAAATCATTTTAGTTATACATATGTACATATATATGTATGTACACACATTTATCTATACTATATAAAAGTCGATAAATGTTCAATGAAATATTAGTCTAATTCTTTAGGATCAATGCGACAGTAGTCAGTCAGTGGTTAAATTAATTGCTGAATTTATATTTTATTAGCCATTCTGATTTTAATTCATCTGAAAATGATTGCCATAAAATATTGTAGCAGTAATATAATACTTTTTATAATTTTGTAAAACTTTAATAAATTGTATATGTATTTAGCCATGACTGTAATTAATAATTGCAGTCAATTTTTAACAAAAATAATTATATAATAATTATCCATTTTTAATGGTTGAAAATGCTCGAAAAATGTGAAATCAGTGCCTTTTCATATGCATGACGAGATTATTGTTTTACCTTCAACCATTACCGTTGTGATTATTATTATTCTTATTGAGTATGTATATATGTATATACATATATATAATTAATATTTTATCATTTTTGTTTGTTTGATTTTTACATGACACGCACACACACACGCACACACACACGCACACACACAATGAAAAGGAGAGATATATCATACAGAGAGAATGAGGGAGATTCGCATACAATCGTTATCCTGTCTTCTTACGCAAAAGAGGTAAATATGAAAAATTATATGCCACATAATAACAAATGATAATAACGATTGCATAAATAAGTTTTAATTTGGTTTTATAATCAAACGATATATATATATATATATATATATATATATATATATATATATATATATATATATATATATATATATATATATATACGTACAGGGAAAGAGAAAGAAATGCAATGCATAATAATCATTTTAATGAGACAAACTCTGACAGCAGCAGGCAAGATACAAGGACAATTTATCAGCATTGAGGTAGAGAGAGAGAGCGAAAGCTCCTTCAGGTCCTGGATAAAGTCAAGTCAATTTGGTAAAAATTGAAACACCTGCTTGATTTCACGCCTGATTTAACTTTGGCCATTGTCCGTCCGTCCATCTATCCATCTGTCTGCTTGTCTATCCGTCCGTCTCTATCTGTCTGTCTGTTTGTCTGTCTGTCCGTGTGCTGCAAGCATGTGTTTGCAATTTAGCAAACAACGAGAGGGGCAAACTCGATAAGTTTGCCAGTCGCCTAGTCAAACACTTGACGCTGAGTTAAGCATGAACTGGAACTCTCCTTAGATTCTTGGCGCTTGATAAAGAAGGGCACAAAGCAGAACACTGCACAAGCTAGCTATCTACAATAACAACAAAAGCAACCAAAAAGAAAGACGAAAAAAAACAAAAAAAAAAAAAAAAACATAGAGAAAACTCTGAAAAGGGAAATTCTTTAGCCTTGTGGCAATTTGTCTTTTGTTTGAAGTGAAATTTGTTGTTTGTCATGGGTTGAAGGGTCGCTCTCCCTCTCTCTCCCTCTATCTCTCAATTGGTCCTTCTGTTGGTCTCTACTGCAATTTGAATCTAATGTCTATAACAGTCAGTTCTTGATTGCTTGATCGACCGAACCGACAGACAGACAGACATAAATATAATTACCACAAAATGCAACTGAATAGTTTGTAAATTGCATTAAATAATTGCTCATAATTGACTTTTACAATAGGAAAATACCAAAATGACTACGAATTGAAAATTGTTATTGAAATATTTTCAATTAGAATTCTAATTTGTTGTAATTAAAGAAATAAAAAAAATCCTCAATTTACAAATTGTAAATATAAAAATAAAATATCTATCTGCAATTTTCATATATACAAATTTAAACGTTTCCTGAGTGCTTAATCTAGCTTGAATTTTGAAATATATGTATATATATGCAAAATTGTAGCAATTTCTAATTGTATACGATATGATAATGATATAGTTTCGATTTCAAGAGCCACAATGAGCATTGTCTTTAATGTTATTGCTATCATATTATGGCCCACAAATGGTTGGGTTTTGTTGGTTTGGGTTCGGTTCGGTTGGAGTGCCATAAGCTAAAGATATGGTAATTAGTGAGACACACACACACACACACAGAGAAGTAGTTAGGACACAAACACATATACAATTGCATACACAAATAGAGAGTCGGACAGACAAAGAGACAGACTCTGACTGGCTGTAAGGCAGAATTTATGCATTTATGGGCCTCCGCAGAACACATGGCAGTATGCTTTATTTTAAATGCTTTTAATTGTTGTGTCAACACACACACACACACACAAATACACATGTAAACAGTTACATATACAAATGAAGAGAAGGCTTGGCTATGCTGCAGGCATTCTGTATGGTTGCCTGACTGCCTGTCAAACCGCAGCGCGCCTAAATGCATGCTTTAAAACTTGTTTGCCTGCAAAGCTAATGAGCTTTGCCATTACACCAACACCAACAGCACCAACAACAACAACAATTTTGCTACTTGTCCCCGTTCGCACTTTGTTTGCGGTTGTGTCATTAACAGCAGGCGCCAAGAGCAAAAGTTATTAGCAACAACTCTCTAAACATAAGTAAGTGATATTTGTCCATAGGGTGACGGGGATTCTGCCAGATTGCGGGGTATTGGCCAAGGGGAGAGTTAAAATGGTGGTTAGGCGACATATATACATACATATAGTATAGAGTTACACATTGAGGCCAAATATATTAACTCATTTCGGTTTTGGAAAAACTTTTACCTAGCCTTAGGTGGGTCGAGTCTTTGAGCGTATATATGTTTATATGTGTGGGTGTGTGCGTGTGTGGTTGTTTATTTGTGGTTTGGGTTATTCAGTTTCTGGGCTCAATTTGTGGAAATTAATTAAATTAAAATTGATTGAAGAACATTGAAAACAGGCAAAGTTCTCTTTTTTCCACAACGTTTTCGCTTTGTAGAGGGTAGATTGTGATAGATTAGTTAACATATGGGTTAAATAAGAAGTAAATAAACCCTATAACTGTATTCAATTTTTTGTTAATTAATAAACTAACAAATTGAGCATGAAAATTTCGTAACGTTTTCACTATTAAATTGTTATTTTCTTTTGAAACATCTAATAATATAATATTAGTCTAAGTTTTAATGAAATTTTCTTCAGGAAAACGAATATTTACATTGGATGTTGGTAAAGGATATAGTTTACTTATTGAAATCGAAAAGGAATTTCTCAGTTGCTAAATCTTTCTTTTATTTATTCCATGTGGTAGATTTTTTTATACCCTTCGCTTCCATTAGTTCAAATTAGTTTGTGGTGTCAACATGTTGCCAGCACTTTTCCATTTATATTTCATAAACCATTTAAAAATGTTGCACAGATTTACAAATTTTTTTTTCCCCCCAAGTTGCATTTTGCTTGCAACAAATCATTTCTCTTGTGTTGTTTTTCCCCATTAAATTAACTAAGAAAGAAAAAAAAAAAAAAAACGAACACACACACACAGCATAAACAAGAACTGCAACAAATGAAAAAAAAAAATAAAAAAAAGAAATCATAATTTTTTTTCCCGCTCCTTAATAAGAAGAGGAAAAAGAACAACAGCAGCAACAGCAACAACAAAATTGCTGATACATAATTCACATACCAAAACAGCACGAAATGTTTTGCATAGTGCTGTGTGTCGCTTTGGCGAGGAAAAAAAAAAACAGAGAAAAAAAAAAGAAACAGGAACAACAAAACGAAACAAAACATGGGGCGTGTAGCAAAGGGGGCGGGACGGCATCGTTGTCGCGCTGCCAGACGACAACAACAAAGTGGAAGCCATTAAATATTATGCATGCAACTAGTATGAAAAAAATAAATATAAAAAAAAAAAAAATGAAAAGAAAATGTAACGGCAACGGTAACGGTTACAGTATCTAGAGCCACGCCCACGCGCTTGAAATGAGTTTACATTTTTAGCATGCAAAATGATGGAATGAAGGTTTGGAGAGGCTAGAGGCAAAGGGCGAGGAGCTCAGAGACACGACTGCAATGTTGCACCTTAAAGAATGTGGGAAAGAAATGCTGCTGAGACAGCAGACGCTGCCAAGAGTAGGAGAGAGAGAGAGAAAGTGCACGGGCGGGAAAGAGAGTGGAGTCGTGAAAAAAAGGATGTTTTTCATATTTATCCTCCATTCCTCCCTCATCGTCTGGGTTGCCGCTTTTCTTTACAAAATAGCAAAAAGGGTTAAGATGCGTGTGCAAATTATTTAGCCAGAAAATGTCAAAATGCCATCTAGCACTCTCATCTTGAATTATTGCATACCCCAAGGCGTTGCTGCTAGATGCATAAATGTGTAAATGTATCATATATACACACACATACATAGAAACAAACATATACTGTTGGGTCGTCTGTGTCAGGTGTCAGTGCCCGACCCAAAGTTATGAAAATACTTTGTAAACATTTCCTATTTCTATTAGCGAGCCCCCTTCCTCCCCTCCGCACCCAACTCCTCTTTCACCCACAGTCATGGCCTTCAAAAATTGCAAGCGAAACGCCCTAAAAACTATGCAACAATGTTTTTTGTTAGACAGCATAACGAAAAACTTTACCCATAAGTGTTTCTTTCCACTCCCCCCCCTCTCCCCATTTGTTACTTTGCTACCAAAAAAACGAAGACACATATACAAAGGAAAAATAAAAGAAAGTAAGAGGTGAAGGGATGTGAGGAATGGGGGGGCGAGTTTCGGTACCTACTTTCAAGTATCTTTTACCTTATCGATGCCTTGGTTGAGCCCGCGGCTATGGGGCCATAAATTATATTTTTTGAAGTTTTATACTAGAGACAACAACAGCAGCAGCAGCAGCAGCAGCAGCAGCAATAACAACAACAATAAGAAGAAAAAGAAGAAGAAGAGTAAAACTTTTTGGCAGTTATTACCAAGTGTTTTGTCCCCTCTCTTTCTACCTATCATTTTCTTTCTCTCTTTCTGTCTAACTGTGGACTTTTGGCTTGCATATCAGTAAACATTTTTTCCCCCTCTTTCTCTCTCGCTCTTTCTTGTTGCACCTGAAAAAAGAAACTTTCAAGTCTAAGATCCTTCACTTCATTCCCTTTTACCATTTTCTTCATCTGTTCGCTTCTTTTTTGTGTGTGTCCCTTTCTCGCTTTCTTTCTTGGTTTGCGTGCAGTTCACATGTTTACCAAACTTTTACTGTAGTTTGTGCAAAAGTTTTTGAAGGTTGCTAGACCTTTAATTATTTTGTGATAAATGATGACATTCGAGTGTTAAAACAAAAACTTGAAAAAGACAACAACAAACAATTATATAAAAATTTGTATCTCAATTTAAACAAATTTTTCAAATCTAATTTTTACAATTTAATATTGAAGCAATTTAATTTCAGTTTAAATATTTAAATAATTAAAATTTGTCAGTTAAATTAATTAAAATATTAAAAGTTGCCAATCATTCGTCATAATAGCCCTTATCTATTCAATTAAGTACTTGGACATTTTTGTGCTAAAGTAAATCACAATATATATACATACATATATAAATGATATTTTGAGTTGTTTCAAATTTTGCTTACTCAGTTGGGGGTGGAGAGGAGAAACTTCATTAGCACCTGCCAACAACTAGACAAAGAAGAAGAAGCGGTCTCTGTCCCGCCCATTGTGTCAATGTTTCCTTTTCCACCATAAACATGAAAATATTAGTACACACAACAGCTGACAATGACAATGGCCCAAGATTATGCCCATCTCAGTTCGCCAATCTTCTGGTCTATGGGAAATGCCATCTACTTAAAAGTGGTTTAAACAACTGAGGAACATGGTACAAACCCAAGAGGCAACAAAGTGTCCACCTTGGACATTGTCGTTGTCAATGATTGATGATGGCATGTGACACTAATGGTGATTGTTGCTATTTTATCACACACACACACACACACAGAGCGTGTAAGGATGTAGAATGAAAAGATGAGGCATTGGAAGAAAGGAGTTAAGGGCGGTCACCTGCAAACAAATTTTGCTGGTTTACTTGGTGTCTCTTTTTTCTCTTTCTTTCTTTATTATTCTCTTTTCTTTTTAATAAATTTTCATCTTTCTCCCTCTTTCATTTTTGGTCTCTTGTCCTCCCTTTCGGTTTTGCTTACTTTGGTTTAATTTTACATTTTAATAGGGTTTTATGTGGGCGCGATGGACGCCTAAAACTATGCAACATGATGATTTATGATTTACCTTATGACATAACCCTGAAAACAATTACTCAAATTTCATATTATTTAGCGAGTGTTTTGCAGCTAGATTAAATATTGTATACATATAAAGTGTATAAAGTAGATGCTAGGCATTTTGATTAATGTTTAGGCTTAGCAAAAGGTTTTGCACTCTGAAACAGCTGTGCAAACAATTCGAGCAAAAATTCCGTGTACTCCATAAAACCAATTGAGTAACAAAAACAATTCAAGGCTTAACAACACAAAAAGTTTGCTTATATCAATTTCCCATTTGAATTGAAATGGAAAATATAATGGAATATTTTATAAGATCCAAGTTATTTTCTATTTTGTATGTCTTATAATTATTTAAGGCCTTGTCCTAAAAAAAATAAAGATTATTTTTTTAATTTTAAGCAAATACTTTTTAAAATCCTATTTTAAATATTTTGTTATAGAAAATTTGTTGAAAAATGAGTGAAAAACGTTTGTGAAGAAAATGCAAACAAAATGCTATTAATGTAATTTGGTATTTTATTTATGCATTTTCATTAACACAAACACAAATAATGATATGAAAATTTTTGCATAAAATTGATGAGCTGCAAATGCATTTTTCTCCCTATACAACTCCCCGTTATATCCTCCTGCACTGCAATGCATTTTCCACAAATTTGACAACGTTGTGGAAACAGCGACAACTCAATCTACATATAAATAATAGTAATAATAATAATTTTACTGATTTTCTGATTGTTTTTTGATCACTTGGAATATATATTTTCAATTTGACCAATTTTTCTTGACCAAACTTCAAATATACATTTAGTATACAGATAGAAATACGTGTATATGTACATGTGTAGAATATTTATATTTATAAATAAATATATTTGTATATTTGCTTTCGTTTGCTTGCGGCCAAAATGCATTTTAATTAAAAATCAAAAATAATTAGCTATTTGTTTAATTACATGAAAATCATTTGCGCCTGCCTGCTGCCTGCCTGCTGCCTGCCTGGTCGAAAAACCATTAATATTTATTTATTTGAATATATTTATGTATCTGGGCATAGTCTATCTGTCTGTCTGTCTGTCTCCCTATCTGTCTGTCCTCCGCTCTCATTCAGTATGTTCCGTCTGTCTGTCCGTTTGTCTGTGGCATTATTTATTTACATTTCAAACATGTGTCAACATGGCCGTTGGCTAAAAACATGCACAAAAATATACAATTATACAAATATCGTATAAATGAGAGACACAGATATAGCTGCAGTATATTGAAACTGGCAAAATCGTGTATATATAGAGAGAGAAAGAGAGAGAGAAATACACGATAATATATGTATGTGAAAGATATATATATATATGTAGATGGTTATATATACATATATATCTCACAGATGAATTATATTCGCGCCAGGCCATAAATGCATATTTAATTGCAAAATTAATTAACATGAAATATAACTAACAAAAAAAAAAAAAAAAACAAAGGAAAAGCGAAACACCAACAATAAAAAAAATATATATATTTAAAAAACAGAAAAAATAAAGAATGAACAAAAAAAAACCCAAAGCATTTATAATACCAAGTGCAGCAAGGCGTTAAGATATTTAAGACAAATAGATGAATGTTTTATAGGATTTCATGCCCGATTGGCACCAAATTTAAAGGCATTAAAAATACTAATTCATTATCGAAAGATCAGCTTTCAAAAAGGAAATCAAACCACTGTAAAAAATATTAAATTAAAAAAAATGAACTCTGTAAATAAAAAATTAAATTAAATGTAATCAGAAAAAAAAAACTATATCTTATAGTTGATCCGACTGATTTTTAAACTTGCCATATCTACACATCTAAAATGCTTATCTATCAAGATTCAATCATGTACCTTAAAATTCAAGCACTAAATCGTGCGAAGAAACAGACAGATGGACGGAAGGACATGTCTCGATCGGCTCGGCTGTTGATGCTGATCAAGAATATATATATATATATACTTTTAATCTGATAATTTTTATTATATCCTCTGCAGGGGTATAATGAACCTTCTAAAAACATTTAATGCATTAAACTACAAGTAAAATCTAATATCTGCAAATACCTTTTAATATCATTAGTTTAATAAATCTTAATGAGGGTTAATGTTCAGGGCTTATCTTTATTTTAAATGTTTAATCTGGTGGATTTTTTTCACCTCAGAGACTTTAATTTTGATCTTTTCTTTATGTAGATATTTATCTTGTTTTTGGTTTCCTTATCTTAATCTGCAGGAAACCATAAAAAGTTCAATTAAAGACTCTTTTAATACAAATATTTTCTTGCTAATATAAATGTTTAACAATTTTATTAAGCAACTTTAACTGTCTTTTGTTGTTGTTGTACAATCCTCTGAAAACATATTTGAATATCAACCCTTGAGTTATATATTTTCTTTTTTTTTTTTTTTCTTGTTTTTTGGTCGGTTCTGGTTTTTCGCCCTTCATATGTATGATTTATGGCTCTAACGCGTCGTCAGGCTTTTTACTTTAAATGCCACACGGTGTTCAGCAGTTTCCTTCCTGGTATGCACTAAGGTAGCAATAAAAAAAAAAAAGAACACAGAAAAAGAAAAAGTAAAAGCTGAACAAAAAAATGTTTCAAATTGCCAGCTCAAAATTTTTTGAAAGGCGGCGACATTTTTGGCAAATTTATGTATTTGTCACATACCAAAAGCAAAAACAGAACGACTCGGCAGCGAGTTTAGGAGGTCAGAATGATGAGGGGGAAGGAGATAGAGACGAAGGGGGCAGGCAGGCGGGTAGACAGGCGTAACATCAACACAACAGCAAACTTTTTGCCGCAAAATTGTTTTTGCAATTGTTGTTGTTGTTCTTATTGCTGTTGATGTTGATGTTGCTGTTGCTTTGGTTGCGCCACTGTCGCTCTCCTGCATATGATTTATTGCATGGGAAATGCATGTGCCCAGGACAACAAGGACAAGGAGCACAGCATAGCTCTCTGCCTGCCTGCCTGCCACATTCAGGGCATTTTGTTGCAACAAAACGCAAATTTGTCTATTTCGTCAAAATGGGCGACAGAATCGTCCTCTTCGAGCATCGTCTGTTGTTGACATTAGCCAAAAAAAAAAAAAAAAAAAAAAATCAGAAAAAAAAACAAAACAAAACACCCAATGAAAGATAGGAAGAAAAAAAGTTATTTATACATATACAGAGGCAGGATGGCTGGCAGGCGAATGTCCTGTCTGTGTCCTTGCTGCAAAACCAAAAGACAAATCACATGCTTTTACATAGGGCAAATTGTAGTTGTCTGTTATTGTTGCTGCTGCGCCATAAATTATGCTATGAATTCTTCGGATGGTGCAACATTTGCATGCTAGTTGTAGTTTTTGTTGTTGCCCGGCCACGCCCACAAGGTCATGCTGCCGTCAAGGGCAAAAACCAAAACAAAAAAAAAAAAAAATTAGAAGAAAAATGCGCCTTAGCCAAATATACTTAATTTTTAATTTAAAAGAAAAGGCAAAGGCAAAGTAAAAGCAGCAAAATAAAAAAAAAAAAAAACAAAATATAGAAAAAAGGAAAGAGAGGAGGAGGAGGAGAACTCCTTTGGGGCAACGCAGCAAAAAAGGGTGCAAAGAATAACAAGAGCAACAACAGCAACAAATATCTGTATGTATATTTTATATTATAAACAAACACACATACACTTACACATGGTGTGTGTGTTGTGTGTGTGTATACATATATAAATACATATAAATATTTGTTGTGAGTGAAAGATATGCCAACATCCATTCTCCTACTTCTCATACTCTTTCTTTTTGCCTTTCACTGGCAATTTTTGCTTTTGCTTTTTAGTTCCGTTTTACGTTCGTTCCATGTTGTTTTATGTGTTTTGTTTGTTTGTTTGCTTGCTTATTTGTTTGTTTGTGCCTTAGTGCGCAAAAAGTAAATTATTTATCTACGAGCTAAGGAAATTGGCGGGACGGAAGGGAACGCGAATGAAATTGGTTAGAGACACACACACACACACAGAGAGGGAGAGAGAGAGAGAGAGAAAGCAAGATGGTTAGAAGGGACTTACTTATAAATGTTAAGACAAACACAAGACAAGCTTCTACAACATCACATCCTTTCCTCCTTCTATTCGCACACACTCACTCACACACACACCCACACACACACTCAAGGCGGCGGCTTTCAATTAGAACAAGCGAAACGCGCAAAATTAAAAACA
This sequence comes from Drosophila emarginata, assembly GCA_037075365.1. Classification (NCBI taxonomy): domain Eukaryota; kingdom Metazoa; phylum Arthropoda; class Insecta; order Diptera; family Drosophilidae; genus Drosophila; species Drosophila emarginata. Next base: position 916,454 of record JBAMCD010000014.1, on the reverse strand, counting down.
CGCAGTGCAAGATAAACAACCAAAAAAAAAGAAAAAATAAAAACCAAAAGAGGGAGAGGTAGCAAAAAAAAAGTAGAAGGAAAATCGTGGCATGGCAACAGAGCTTGGGCCAGCAGCCGCCTTAAGTTTCCCCCACACCTCTCTCTTTCTCTCTCTGGCCAGGCCTTAAATGAAAAACTCAAATAGAAAGTTTCGACAAGGAAAGGGTTCTTCGTTTTTCTCTTTACAATATTTCCTAGATATAATATTTAGCTTATGGAATATTACAATTAAAATGGAAAATCATTTAACCACATTCAGTGACTTTTCTATACCCTACTAAATGAATCAAAATAATGTCTAAGAAAGTTTTCTACAAATATTAAAATAAATATAAATAAATTTAAACAAGACTAAAGAAACTCTTGGAGGAATTTCATATATGAAAATATATGGTTGAGATACTTTCAACAAAACAAGGGTATAAATTATTTGCCTAATTTTCTGCAAAGTTCTAATATTCAGAGTTTTGAAGTATAAAACTAATTAACAACAGATTGATCCCTATAGCATCGAGTATAGATTATGTCTAAATAAAAACCCTAATTAGACAAACAAATTAAAATTTTCCTCAAATGAAAGCAATATTTTGATTTAATTGGCATAAATTTATATATGAATTTGTTGTTAAGGGAAACATCAAAGTTATATATAATAAAAAAAAAAGAGAAAACAAAAATGTTGAAGGTAAACATTTTGCTTTAATTTGTAGATAAACTCTTATCAAATGAACTCGTAATTTGTCATGTTTGAAGTTTTCCGTTTGGCAATCTTCAATTAACTCTTTTTTTCTAGCTTTACAACTTGATACACAACACCCTCCCCCCCACCGTTCAGACAATCTTTGTTTCAAGATCAAGAGGGAGATAGAGGTAAGAAAAATGCTAGCTAATTGTCTAACAATTGCCTGAAACTTGCAACATCGAATGACTAGCGAAGCGGTTTAAGTGTGTTGCAATTACAACAGATGCAGATACTAAAGCCTCAGAGATAGAGAGAGGGAAAGAGAGGAAGAGGGAGAGAGATAGATTCATCTGCAACGCTTTGCTCCACCGAAGCCAAACACTCGACCCCAAAAGGCAATGCTGTGATATGGCCAAGTTTCGTTATCCCTTCTCGTCTTCTTTTTCCTTTTTTTCTTTTCGTTCAACAATTGCAACTACAAGTTGTAGGGGAAGGGGAAGAATTGAAACAGGGGAGCATGGCTGGGAGGTCTAAGATAAATACACTTGGGTTTTCTTTTGCTTTCAAAATTGTAGCCAGCTAATGAAAAAATAAGGCAAAAAAAAAACCGGAGAAAAAAAACCTCATGAAATATATATATATATATATAATTGTATATATATATAAATTGTATATATATATATATTGTATGTATATATATATTGCTTATATATCTGAAGCCTCTCTCCATTTCCTTTTTGCCCTTTTTCAATTTTCATTTTCGCAGCTAAACTGTGAAACAATTTTTAATTAACACTTTTAAGTTGAGGAAGGAACAAAAAAAGAAAAATATAGATAAAGAGAAGAAAGCAGAGAGACGACAGAGAGAAAGAGATAGAATGTGAGGGAGAGAAAGAGAGAACTCATTGTGTGTCTCAAGTTATAAATTTTATTTTTTTTTTTTTTATTTCGGGGTTTGCTTGAGTTTGCTGGTTTTTCTCTTTACTTTTGCGCTGTATTTTTTAATTAATTTGGCATTTATTGGAAAAGGGTTCGCCCTTCGCATACCCGCACACATACACACACACACACACACACACACACACACATAGAAAACATTTCATTAATCTAATGCACTGGTGACAACACACCTGAGGGTTAAACTTTTGACTTTTGTGGATAGAGAGCAATAGCAACAGCAGAACGAAGCATGAGGGTGGAGGAGGAGGGTGGCATGTGGCAACAACAAACCACTTAACCACTTGGTGGCCATTTATCTTGGCTTCATTTTAATGCAATATTCATAAAATGCAATTAGTCAGGCAGGTTGCATACTTTAGGGCTGAGGCTGCATTTATTTACTGCATGGACCCGCTGCTGCTGACTCTGACTTTAATTACCAACTTAAAAAGCAGAAAGAAAAAAAAAAATGAGAAGAACGAAAAACCGAAAGCGAAGAAGGCTGAAAGCAAAGTGCCACCAGGCAACATTTACAATTCTTTTAATTAAATTCCGCCAACAGCACGAAAGTAGACTACGTTTTTGCACGTCTCCTGCACTTCTACAATCACCCCCTTTTGCGTGTGTGTGTGTGTGTGTTTGTGTGGGTAATTTGAAATTCCAACTTAATTTCAAAGGTGAGCGCTGTGGGTTAGTGTTAGTACAGCAGAAAAGTTCCCAACACGTTAAAGCTCTTCAAAAACCATAACCAAAATAACAACAAAAAAAAAAAAAACCCAAGAAATAGTCGAGAGAAATGCTAAACGGTTGCCAACGAAAGTGCAAGCATTAATTAATTGTTATTTATTTGTTTTGCATTCCTTTTCTTTTGTTTTTTTTTTCTTTCTTCTTGCTTTTGCCCTTGTTGTTTGGTTACGAGAGGAAAAAAGATTTGCGGTCATTGTGCGGAGAGAATTTGGCCTTTGTCTTGCTGAATTGATACCTGAAATTCCTTTTACAATTTTAAAGATGACTTGTATATTTCTAAATAGTAAACTAAATCATTTTATGAATGTCCCTTTTTATATCAATTCTTTTCAAGTAGTTAAAGTTACTTTAGCCAAACCGAATTTACTTAAGTAAAAGTAGTTATAGTTATGTGATTTATATAAGATCTATCTATTTATATTCAAAATATATCTAAAGCTTTGCTTAATTAATGATCTTTGCCTTCTTGATATAATCACTGAAAAAGATTTGTCATATTTACTATTTAGACCGTGTTTTATATTTTTTATATTCAATTTTATTTAACTCTTTCCTTCTCCTTTATTTATTTTTTTTATAGAATTACTTTCGCTATTTAAGGACACTTTTTCAATGGGTAAGTACCTTTTCTTTTTTATTTCTGTTTAATTTGTATATAAAATTCATTAGTTTTGCACAAACTTTACCAACACTTTAACACTTGACAACATTTCGAGTCTCTGCAAGTGATTTTCTCAATTCTCTTCAATTTTATTTGGACAATTTGCCGTTTTACGTTTTCTTGTCTTGGCCACAATTCGTTGCATATATCTATCTTTCTTCTACTTGCTTGATTTCTCTTTTTGTTTCATTGTGTGTAAATGTGTGTGTGTGTGTTTGTTTGTTTATTTGTATTTTGTTTTTTTGGGGTGTTCTCCACCTGACTCTTATTTGCCTGTGTCACTCCAACTAATAGCATTCTCTCTTCCTGAGTTGCTGTCTGTTTTTGTAGTTGTTTTTCGGCTGGGCAACTACTTGAGTTGCATTTGTAATTGCACTTCACTTCAGTTCACTACTCGCCCTAAAAACAATTGGTGTTGCTGTTGCTGTTGCTACACAAAACACAGCAAACAGTGAGACAAATTGATGGGGATCCAAAAACAAAAAAAAAACCATTCGCGAGAGCGCGCAAGCAACTGCAACTGATGTCTGCAATTAATTATCGAAAGTGGGCGCGGTCGTCAAGTGGGTAAAAGGACTCGACTCGACTTGACTCGACTATAATAGGAGGAGCATAGCATCTACCATAGTACCGTGGTAATCAATGTAAAGAGCGGATATATATTTTGTTTTGAAAGTGCAGACGCCAAGACGAAACATGCCATGGCATACACACAGATGGGACAGAGTCAGGTTTTGTTTTACGGTTTTTGTTGCAGGTGTAAATAATTGAAAGATAGTTGCTTCTGTAATTAAATACAAAAGCGTGCGGTGGCAACTGTACTTGCTTAAGCATGATTTTCTTCATTAGACAGACAAATGGACTTACGTATTTAAGCGGAGACAAGTGAACGGAACGGAAACTTACCTGAAATGAAACAAGAGAAGAAACAAGTAAATGAGTGAAATGTTTTAATTAAATATTTTTTTTTTTGTTGTTCTCTTAAACATACATATATAGACAAAGACAGAGTATATATATATATGTATATGTGTATGTGTGTGTGTGTTGGTTTGTTTATATGCGGAAAGTCGACTAGAGAAGAAATTGAAATTCTCGCCATATTATGACTTCAATTAATCATCATAACAAACAATAAAAGATATATATACATATATATATATACATACAATGTACATTTCTATATATAATATATAGATATGTGTGTATGTGTGTGTGTGTGTGTGTGTATGTGTATAGAGGTTTAACGGCATGCCTAGCGTATCGTGTGTCATGAATGCAAACACCATGCCTGGGGTAAAAACGGAAGGAACAAGTGGCAGAGGCAAACAATCAAACAGAGCCTGTGGCAAAGCAATAAAAATGAAGCAAAAAGCGTGCAGGCGGATAGGAAAACAAATTAAAACATTCCTATACACACACACACACACACACACACATGTACTCCCTTATGGAGGAGCACGCAAAGAAAAGAAAAGAAAAGAAAAGAAAAGGAAGGAAGAATACAGCGACCAACTCTCCTGTCCCACTACTACCCCATTCTCCTACTCCAGTTACCCCTCAATGAGAACGGGAAGTTGTAGGCATTCAAAAAGAATGCAAACCGTAAAACAAAAGGCCAAGTTGGAATACCCCGCATGCCACCACATGCCGTTGCCGTTGCTGCTGTTGTTGCTGCTGTTGTTGCCGTGTGCCGCCGCCGCACTGAATTGAGTCACTTCGCTAGGCTCGTTGAACAAAATCAAAAGGACATTCATTTCATAGAGTTGCTGATGCCCGGCAAGTCCTGGGCCCGCCCGCAACAGTTGCAAATAAATTTTTGTGCCATTTGTTTGCCTTTGCCTCTGCCTCTGCCACTCCCTCAGCCTCAGCCTTCGTTGCAAATATGAAAGGAGCGTGTGCACAGATACAAGAGTGAGCACAAAAAACACTGTTGCATACCGTTTCGCTGCTCATTTTATGGCTGGCTGGCCCCGGTCTGGACTCCAGGGCCTGCTGCCTGCATTGTTTGAATGCCCTCCCTTCTCCTCCAACCCCAAAAGAACTAAAACAAAAAAAAAAAAAAAAAAAAAAAACGTCGAAAGGAAAACCCAACCAGAAACTGAAAGAAAACCCCGAAGCCTGGTTCGACTGCAAGTTGTACAAATATTTGTTTAAAAACTTTACGTTGAAATGCATTTGCGGTTGAGTGCCGAAAAAAAAAATTACAAAAAAGAAGGCAACAACAATATATATATGTACATATATATATAAATATATATATATATGGAAGAACCATATCCAAAGTCAATGCGGGTAAATTGCTTTCGAGTGTTGCTCTAGACAGACGTAAAACCAGTTGGCAAATAAGACGAAATTATGTTGCCTACTTTTCGGCGAAAATCCATATTCCTCGTTTCTTTAGTTTCTTTTTTTTTTTTTCTTTCTCTTTGTTGCATTTGAAATATAAAAAGTGAAGTATTCAATTTAAGTAGGATGAGTTTTTAATGGATCCGAAATTAAAGTAAAATTCTAGTAGATTATAATAAAAAAAGTATTGTAAAATTGATGCAAATGGATTAGAAAAGTAAAAAGAAAACAAAGATTTCTAAACAATAAATTCCATTAAATTTTTGGCTAAATGTCAAACAAAATGCAAACGTTTTGCTAGATATTTTCCAAAGATTCGAGTAAGGTTTAGTTTGGTTTGGTTCAGTTTGGTTTTGCTGTCACTGTCAATGTAGTTGTTGTAGTCGTCGTTGTAACTAATCCCCCAGCAACCCGGCCATGCATAATAAACTGGGCTTTACATCGTTAAGCTGTCACTCAAGATGATGACGACGAGGACAACGACGAGAACGAGGACTAGAATGATTTCTCTCAATATTGCCCAACGGCAAGGCAAGGCAAGGCAAAGCAAAGGCAGTATACCAATATTTGCACGAAATTTAATGTATCAATTAAAAATTATGAAGTTTACTAATATGTAAGAGCACGTACCAGTAGAACCTCTGTCTCGTTCTCTCTCTCTCTCTCTATTTCTTTCTCTGTCTGTTGGTAGTAGAAGCTGGCATTAGTTGTGCCCACTTGGTATGCTGGGGTTTCAGTGTTATAATTTTTGTTGTTGGGTTTTACGTTCTTTCTTTTTTGGTTTTTGTTTTTCTTTTTTTGTTATTGTATAGTCAAATAGCAAAGCCTGCTTCTATTCTATAGACACTGTATATATATATACATATATATATATATATAGAAATGCGAGTGTGTGTGTTTACCAAAGGATATTGCTGTGCATATTGAAAAGCAACGTCGTCGGCGTTGTCGTTGGTCGAGCTTAACGTTTGCCTTGGTCAAGGCATACTTTTGTGCTGTAAGCAATTATGCTTCCCCTTCTGTATGGTGTGTATGTGAGTGTATGCGTGTGTGTGTGTGTGGAATTATCGTCAGTGGCAGGACTTGCATCTTAATGGAAATGGATTCAACGGCAATTAACATAAGCAAATATATACAACGTTGGCTCGGTTTGGTCTCTATAGGGAAAAGAGGGAATGAGTTTCAGGTGAAGAGAGATGAAGAAGTTGGTAGTCCTGGGTGGTACGTGCTAGGCGTTTTGCGGTTCACAGGGTGCACACAACATACATACGTGGTCGGTAGATTGTAATGGCCTTATCATAAGGTGGGCGTCTCTTGTGTGTAGCTTATGTGGTTGGGTTCAAACCAAACCCACCTTTTTTTCCCTCTTGAAGAAAAATGGCTCTTTTAATTTAAATGCAAACACGTTTGACTCTGCCCTCGCTTCAATTGTTTGTCTCTGTGTGTGTGTGTGTGTGTGTGTGTGAGGGGATTTATGTGATAATCGTTTAAGTGAAAATTTAATTGCATACTTTATGGATGGGTTTTTAAAAGATTGCCTCAGCTTAGGCCTTCTTCTAGCTCTCTATGTGTGCATATATATATGTGTGTGTGTGTGGAACATAAAGCAAAATTTATGTAATTTTTAAGTAAGCCTCGGCCTAGGCTTAATTGTAATGACAGTGCGCCTAAAAGTGTGCCATAAATTTAACAGCAAATGGCCTTCTAGACCAAAAGACTTACGATATGCAGATGATGAGCATGAGAATGCGTTGGCAGTTGAATAGAAAGAAAGAGCAAAAAAAAAAATGAAACTTCTCTTAAGTGGCACACACACAGACACACACACACACAGATATACACACACACATTTGCAATTCGATAATCCAAGTTATGTAAGTGTATGTATATATGGCTCTATCATAATTATGCATTACAGGAATTATGTACAAATAGTCCCGCAGGCATGCCAGTCATCCACAGGACCCACACCCACCTCTCATCATACCCATTATAAATATGTATTATTAATATTTACTTAGGTCACCACCCAAAAAAAAAAAAAGTAAAAGAGGAAAAACCAAAAACCAAATGAGAAGCAAAGAAAGATGAAAGCTTAGTTTGTAATACATATTGCTTTAATAATGTGCCAACAAGGGTCCAAGTCCACATTGTGTGGGTCTCCTTCGTGTTTGTTTTAATGTAGCCCACAATCCCTACCACCCATACCCCATACCCCATACTCCTTCCCCTTCCCTATTCCCTCTACTGCTTTGCCATTTGTAATTGCTTGACCAAAGGATTTTTTAATTAAAAACGTTGTATGTTCCTTTTCTTGCTAAATAATTTTCACTCTGAAATATAATGAAATTTTTTATTATTAACAAAAAATGACGGAAAAAGTGGCGCCCGGCTTATACATATATATTTATTTAGTAAGGGGCTGGAGCAGGGGCAGGGTATCCAGCTGCTAATGCCGAGAACATTATTTTATATTGTTAGCCATATAGCAAACATTTGGTATGGGTGCAAAACAAATGAAAATTGCCATGTTTGAGTTAATTTCTTAATAAGCCAAAGAATTTGTAACAATAATGTTGAAAGGGAACTTTTAATAAAAAAAAAAAAATTAAATTTAATTTTTAAAATTCTATCTTTCTATGTGCATCATTAAATCTTCAGCGAATCCAAAGCTTTTTTTCCTTAAATTTTTATCTGGTTTTTGAAAGTTTCTTTTTTATTTTTATTCAATTTTTTTTTTTTTGCACACAAAAAACTGTACTTTAGTATCTAAACATTTTTGACTTTGAACAGAGCAAAACAAAAAAAAAAAAAAAGAAAAAAAAGAACTACAAAACAGCAAGAAGAACAAATTGAACTTTCTAAAAACCAAAAACTATCAACTGTAATCAAGTTGGCTAGCCTGAAAACAACTACAACTGAAAGCAGAAAAAGCAAAAGCAAAAAGCTGCTAAAAAGCATTAAGGCGACGCCTTGAACGCCTTCAGGCTGGGCAACAAGAATAGCAACAGAAACAGCAACAACAACAACAACAATAAGAATAACAGCAACAAAAACTATATAGACGGAAGTCGGCAGACATTAGTGCCAAAAGTGCGTCACAAACAATATTTCCGTATCAAGCCGTAGACACTTTTTAAGAGATTAAATTTTGTCGGTCCTGGGTACCAACTACTCCCAACTTCTTTACTCCTGCTACTGCTCCTGTTCCCTCTTTACCAGACTCACAGATTTTCTGTCTCGGTCGTTCAGTCGGTCTGTCCGTCTGTATGTCTGAGCTAAGCTCAGTTCCCGAAAACTGTAACGAAACACATGAGGAGTAAAGTTTTCTGCCAAACAACACAATGCCAGGACAATGAAGGGAAACGGAAGGAATGGCATGGCATGGCATGGCAGATTTAGAGCAAAAGCTAGAGGAGATGGAGTACATGCTGTATAGGATATGGAGGCAAATGGTATTACGGGGTAGTAGAAGGTACAAGAAACGAGGAGTAGAACGTGCAACTAAAATAGCCGGCAGCATTTTTGCGTTCTGCGTTGTTTAAACATGCTCAAAGTTCAGGGTTTTGAACTTTTATCAAACATACGGACCGAAAATTTCACTCTACCCAACCGAAATCCCCTCCAACTTCTCTCTCATTCTATCTATATTTGTGTGTGTGTGTGTGTGTGTGTGTGTGTGTGTGTGTGTATATTTTGTACTCTCTGGCTCCCTTGTTCGCTTCACCAAGCCGAGAAAACTATCGAGAGCCCTGGGGGCCGGTTTCTTGTTATTCCAGCTACGGCTCGCTTCCTTTTTTGCCAAAAACAGATAGAGAGTTACAGAGAGAAAAGGACATTAAGGAAATTACTAAAAATTAGTAAATAGCATATAAATTACGCAGCAGCAGCAGCGGCAGCGTCACAGCACTCCCTATCTACCCTCCATCAAAAAAAAAAAATAAATAAATAAAAGGAGTAAAAGTAGATGCCGGGAATATTAAAATTTCACTTGACTTATAAATATTTCATGAGCCTGGCATCGCGGGCTGCCTGACAGCTGTCAAAACTTGACGCTCGCTTGTTTCAAACCCAAAAAAAACAACAACAACAACACAAAACACACACAAAAATGAAAAACAACAAAATTTCAATTTTTGTTCTTTTTTTTCCACCATTTTTGGCGTTGCATACATTTGGGGGCTTTCAATTTTCATTACGCACAGTTAGTAGTAGCTAAAATTACTAGTCACTGTCGGAAAAGTGTGTATGTGTGTGTGTGTGTGTGTGTGTATGTGTGGCTTGCCCTTAAAAGTATGCAACAAATGAGACACCAACCAAAATTTCCACAATCAAATCTTTTAATCCCAATGAACTGTCCGGAATGTCTCTACAGTAATATAAAACAAAAAAAAACAAAAAATAAAATACAAACAACAAAGAAATGAACGAAAACAGCAACAACAACAAATGTAGAAACGTTGCAGGCATTTACTTAATCGACAAGGGATTAGATGTTAGCAGGAGGAGCAAAAATGGGTGGCACCAAATGCCTGGACATTGTGTGGTTGTTGCCCACGTAGCATTCGCCTTGTAAATGTTTTCATTTCAGTGTCTCGGGCCCACTTTAAATTGAGAATTATTGTCGCAAACAAACAGCAACACAGCAACAGCAATAGCAACAACTGTCTGATCCTCGAAACCTCGTGTTTGCCTACCCAATCCATACCATATCCATGCAACACCACCCACATAACCACCCGTCGCCTTGATAAGGATATATTGTGTCTCACGCAGTTTGGACAGCTTTAATCTCGCCATGGACTACAATGGACCAGAGAGCTACGTACGTGCTTAATTTTGTTTGCACTTTTAAGCCAGCAGCACAAACCCCTCCCCCATCACCCCATCCCATCCCATTCCATTCTACCATCATCATCAGAAACAAACGCCTGCAGTTAGGCTACAAAAATCACGCAGCAAAAGCAAGTGGATGAGCATGCATGGGGAGTAGGATGTGGGGGGCAGGGGCGGTGGGGAGGGGGCAGCCGCATGCGCTTGGCCAAGGATTAGCGCTGATTGAAATTGCAAATGAAAATTTATTTTTACTGCGCCTCGGTCGAGAGACCCCAATGTTAGTTTAGCTTAGCCTCTTTTCCGGACACTGAGACGGACAGACGAATGGACCGACGAACGGACGGACGGAACGACAGCGGGGTATTGCGGAGTGTAGCAGCATAGCGTACAGAAACGAACCGAACCAAAACGAACCAAGCGATTCGTACGGGGTCACAGCAGTTGTATTAAAATTTAATTGAGTTACTGACATTTTATTTTTGTATAATTAAATTAAGCCCCAGCTTAGCGTTTGATTTTAATTTGTGCGACATTCTCTGTCTGCATTAATGTGTCACAACAAATGCATCCTCTTTTCTCTCTCTCTTTGTCTCTCCCCCGTATCACCTTCTTCTGCCATTGGTCTCTTCTTTGCCACAGACTATCCATTATTTTGCCATAAATTTGTTTTATATAAATATTAATGCGGCGGCCTGCGGGATTAGTTGCAAAAATTATGTTCAACTTTTTTTTTTTTTTTTTTGTTGTTTGGTTGTTTTTTTTTTTTTTTTTAAAGCCTAGATACAGGCGTTGACGCATAATTTATTGGCTGGCCACTTGCCTTGTTATACATACATATATAAATATATATATATATATATAGTGTATATAATTTCTGGCCAGCCTTCTGTTTGCACAGCTGTGTCCTGTATTCCAATGTCCTGTGATGGGGCTTAACAAATTGTTGATTGAAGAGCCATGACACAGAAGAGTGAGTAATATGGAAATTAATGTGCTCTAGGCTCAGAAGGAAGGGAAATCGAGAGAGGAAGAGAAAAATACAGAGAGTTAAAGCTAATTAAAAGTAAAAATAATTAAGACAGAGGGGCAGATTTATTAAAACAAATATAAACTACAAAATGCTCTTAGAATACATAACTACCAACAAGCGAAAAATCCTTAAAATAAATGATTAATATTGCAAAACTGTCCAAAAATGTGCAATTTAGAACATTTAGAATAAGGAGAAGGAGAAATCTCAACAGTATGAAACAAAAGATTAAACTAAACTATTTCCTTAGAAAATGTAAGTTTATTTCTTCTTTGAATTGTTTTTAATTTAATTTATATTTTAATTTGACAAAAAACTATTATTCGTAACAAGAAAATTGGGTTAAGTTTTATTTAAACTTTGACTGCTAATGAAAATGTATAAAATTTCATTTAAAAGCAAACTAAATTGAGGCATTTCCAAATGTAGTTTCACCATTTTGGACAATGAAAGAAAGAAAAAGTTGGCAATTTGGTTTACCCCCCCTTCCACCACTTTCAAGGACTTGCATAACTCATAACAATTTGCGCTAGTAACAAAACTATTTCCCCCTTAACAAAAAAAAAAATGAGTAAAAAAAAGAGAAAAGTTAAGTACTTATATTACTCAAGCATTACCCGCCACTTCCTTTGTCTCTCTCGCTCGCTCTCTCTCTCTCTCTCTCTCACTCACACATATAAGAGTTTTTAAATATATATACATTTAATTTATATATTGCATTACAAGTTTGCACATAAATTTGCATAGCTTTAGCAAACTGCTTTGCATACTTTCTGGCGCCCCAATAAATTTTTGCTCTACAATTCTCTCCCCTGTCGGTCTCCTCTTCCCCCTTTTCGCTCTCGCTCTGTCTCTATTAATAATATGATTTCAAGACAAATTCCTTGAGGAGAAACGCTAATGACATGCCCAAACATTTCCGTAAGTCGTTATCACAAAAGCAAAGTCATTATTATAATGCCACGCCCCCACTAAGCACATCATCTATTAAAAAAAAAAAAAGAAGAGAAAAAAACCAAAGGAAAGGCAAAAAAAAAAATGAGAAAAGAGAAAAGTTGACATAAATACAATTATAGATTTTCGGGTACTGTGAAAATGAAGATGAAAATAATAAAATTTGAACACAAAATTGATGTCAACTTTTTTCCGTTTCAGTTTTTTTTTTTCTTTGGTATTTTTTTTTTTTTTTTTTTGTATTTTTGTTGGAGATGGCGGCGGCGCGACGTAGCGGAAATGCTGCCATTAGAAAGAAAGGAAAGAAAAACTGCTGCGCCATTGAGAATTGAACTGCGGGCTTTCAACTTCACCAATATGGAGAGTATGAGAGAGACTGAAAAAAAGGGAAGGGGGGGGGGGGGGGAGTGGGGTTGGGCGGTAAATGACAAACAAACAAGGCAAGTCCTTGCGCCATCGTGTGTCCTGGGCGCAGATAAAAAGAATTGTCAAAGCGCCTTAAAAAGTATGCAATGCCAGCAAAGTAAGCTGCAAAATCGACAAGTACAATGCTGACAGGCAATTGCTACCCGCCATTCGCCACTGACTCCCCTTTTACACTCTCAACTCCCTTTACCCCCTCCACTACCCACAAGCAATCCCTGACAACACAGTTCCAGTACCACATTATTCCCATTCCCATTTTCCTGTTCTGTCCTGCCCGCCTGACTGTCGTTGTTATTGTAATAATAATATCGATTCGGGGTTCGTGTATTTTTACCCCGCAACCCGTCCCAATCTAGCAGCCAAGTTCTTCTTGCCTTGTCATCGCCGATTCCGTTCGCCGACCATTCGCCGGAATTCGTTAATAAAATTTTATTGAAATTGTAGACAAGCGGCGAAAAACTGTGCACGACGACGACGACGTGCAAAACAAAACAAAAAAAAGAACAAGAAAAGAAAAACACAGAAAACCAAGAAAGCAAAAAAAAAAAGAGAAAAAAAATGTAAGAAAAAGGAAAATCGAAGCCTCGTCTAAAGAAAGAAAACCAATTGTCATCATTGGCACGTAAAACGACAAAAAGGCTGGGCCTTCCCCCTTTAACTTGAAGTGTTTTGCTGTTCTCTAACTCTAACCCCTCCCCTCACATCCCTCTGTTTAGCCACGCTTTCCCTGCCGATTCTATATACATATATGTGTGTGATCAAAATCTAAAAAGGGTTCTTCTAAACCTTTAAAGTCGATGTATGTATTTATATGTGTATGTGTGTTTTTGTGTGGGTGTATGCAACACTATTAAGTTAAAAGCAAAAGCCAAAAAATACATTGGAGAGCGCCTCAAGGTATGCCATGAAATGAAGCAAACAATAGAAACTTTTCACAAACAGTTGACAAAAGTTTTCCAAGAAGCGAACACGAAAATTGACAACATTTCCAAAGTATAAATACTTGAACAAATCGAAAAAAAAAAACAAATGGAAAAACGTAAGAAAAAAGAGTTTAAAGTTTTCAATTTTTGAACATTTTAAATAAGGCGCATAGACTTAAACATTGCAATATTTGATATTAACATAATATTATATCTATTTAACAGGGTCGCATACAAATAATGTTTAATAGTCTTTATTATTATTTAAGAAAATGTTCTAATTTGAAATATTTTGCCATAACCATTGTTTGTTCACCCATATCAAAATTTCACTCGAAAAAGTATGCAACAATTTTGTGGCAAAATCACGTCAGGATTCAATTTCTCTCTTGCTCTTGCTCATTGTCTATACTCATCTCTGTTCATCAGATGCTTTTGGACAGTTCGTGCGGCTCATTAAAGTTTATGCTTCAGTCTGTACTGGAAACTTCAACTCCTTCTGCTGCTGCTGCTGCTTCTGCTGCTCGGTCGTCGCCGTTTGGCAAGCGGATTGAAGTTTGCTCATCAACTGAGAACGTGCCCATACATTGATGATGCGTTCGTTGCCATTCACCATTCGCCATTCGCCACTGCTCGCTGTTCGTCGATTCAATAAGGTTTGGGTTTATGCAAACAGACGTGCATTAAATTAAGTAGCCGCTACATTGGACAGCTCGAAATGCAGTTGCAGCACGTAGCCAAAAAAAAAAAAAACAAAAAAAGAACAGAAAACCCACAAAAAAAAAGGAAGAAAACGAAGAAAAACGGCAAAGACATTGTAGCCAGTGCCACCACCTTGGCAAATGTTTGCCCTTAAGCAAGTCTATTAAAAGGAAAAGAGCAACAAATTGTTGAGCAACTGCAGCAGTTTTATGTCCTGGTGACATGACTCGTTGTCAGTTTTTAATGACATACGAGCAACACACACACACACACACACACACACACAAATAGATGTAAAAGTAGGTGGATAAAAAAAAACTGCAAATTTATAAGTAAAACAGCTAACTCTCTCTCTCCCTCTATCATTCTGTGTCTTTTATGAGCCGCGCTACAAATGACTGTTGTTTATGGACAAAGGGAAAAAGTAAAATTTTCTTTTTAGGAGTCGGTTTAACTCCAAATTCAAGAAATTTCCCTATTATACCATTTTTCTTTTTTCTTTGTCTCTTCTCTTGTTTTGGGTAAAATAAAGTTCATTTTTGTCTTAAACAGAACGTGATGTCAATAGCAAAGCAGGTATAACCGCCGAAAAGTATACTTTGGTAAAGTGTGAAGGTGTCCTTGCTAGAAAGCAGCAGAGTGCGTTTGATTGCCACCACCGTGTGCCAATTTCACTGTCAAGATATTGAGCAAGAAAATTAGTTTACCCAAAAAAAGGAGAAAAAAAAATGAAAGGAATGCCTATGCCCCATTCCTCCCCTCCCAAAAATCCTTGCTTTGCCTTTATCGTTGCCGTTGCCGTGTTGTGTCTGGAGGCAATACCAAAAATTGTATGTGGCAGGCGTTGTTTGGATTTGGCTTGAACGCGTTGAACCAAAATTGAAATTGATGGAGGCTGAAAGTTGGCCGAGTGGATTGCCAAACTCCACCAAATCAATATCAATAGATATGGCTGAAGGTATCAGGATTCGGGTAGCGGGGATGAGTTTGGAATCTTGGCAAGGGTGCGTTAGTGAGTGAGTGCCTATGTCTAATATGCTAAACATCACTGATTTACTGATGGCAATGGTGGAGAGCATCAGTTCAGTCTTGGCTTTGCACCAAGATTTATGAATGCGAAGAAAAATTTTTGGTTTAGCATATGCCAAGGCGCAGAAGTGTTAAGTAGTAGTAAATTAGTTGTGAAAGTCAGCTATTTGTAATGATTAGTCTTTGGTAAAGAGCTGGTAAATTTATCTGCGATTGATTTAAAGCCGGAAAACATATTTAAACCACATAAAACTAAACAAAAAATAATAATTGGAGGGACAAAAGTTAAGCATGTTCCTGATTATTTTTCTAGGGCATATTTTTTCGCTGATTTCAAATAGATTCGTTCTAATTTAAATGCCATTAAAATGGTACAAACTAAAAAAAAAGAAATTAATACAGTTTTTCATTTCAGATATGTACAATAACTATGAAGCAGTGGGCCGAAAAGACATAATCTGCTGTAGCAGGATATTGGAATACAGGTAACGAACCTCTTTTTGATTGATTTTTTTAATCAAATTTTTGTTATAAATGTTTAAATTTCAACCGTTGCAGGAATTTCGTGTCTATATGGAAAATTGAACAACTTATCGAAGCTATATATCTCCAGGACATGGTATTTTGGATCTTCTGGAAGCAGGCCTAATAATAAGCATCAAGGATTCTAGAAATTTAAGACAACATTTTGCGAAACTTTTTTAAGGGGTTTAGTCGTTAGAATTGTCAAAAAACACACAAAAGTACTTGTAACTCATCCATTTTACGCACTATCAGTATGTCCTTTTACCATAAGATAGTCCTTATTTTTAATACCCACTGATATTAAAAGCTCCTGGAAAGTCCTTTGAATAGCCGAGAAAAGAAGATTTTTCTCTGCACAGAAAATTGCTTAATTCTCGAGTGTCCTTCAAAGGATCAGGACGAATGTAGTGTCAAATGAAACTTAAAACCAAGGACTATCATCTGACCTAAGGACATTCCAATAGTCTTGCGGAATGTTGAGATATCAACGATTGCGTTCTTCTAACGTTTTATATTTAATTTATCAGCTAGCTGAGAAATCATTTTTATGTAGTATACTTCTAGGGTGCAGGAAACATTCTGTGTAAAAATACAAGTCCTGGATTCTTAGATGACCCCCACTTTTTAAGATGCCAATCGATAGAGACCATCGAGGGCAATCTAACAAACCATGTGATTTCGTCCTGCGGCAGGATTTGCAAAGAATAGAGCTAAAAACCAAAATCAGGATCATCTTTGCGAAGCTATATCTCCGCTGGACGATGGCCGATTTTGGTAGGACATTGTTTTTTAGATTATCCAAGACCAGGACTATCGATTTGCATTCAAGGATTTTCAGGATTTAACAAAAAATATTCTCTCAATTTTTGTAAGGGGGTAGGCTATCAAAATTGTAAAAAAAACATAAAAGTCCTTATAACTCCGTCATTTAAAGGACTATCAGGATGTCCTTTGGCCAAGAAATAGTCCTTGTTGATTAACGTCAGCTGACATCAAAAGATCCTGGAAAGTCCTTTTAACAGCCGAGAAAAAAGGACTTTTCTCTGTACAGAAAATTGCTTATATCTCGGAAGTCCTTGGAAGGATCAGGACGAAAACTATGCCAGAAAAATTTTATCCATAAGGACTATCATCTGGCCAAAGGACATCCCGGTAGTCCTCCGGGGAGCTGAGATATCAAGGATTTTGTGTTTTTCAACCTTTTCCTGAGCTGTCGGGAGACTTTAATATTTTTTTTAAGGGCACCAAAATATCCTAAGTCAAAACAAAAATTTAGTATTGCAAATAAAATAAAATACCAGGCGAACAGAAAATTCAGAATGTTGATTTAATTTTTAATAATTCGGGGGATATTCTGCTGGAACTGCAGAAACGAAATTTCATATACCAAAAAAAATGAAATACCAGGCCAACAGAAGTGACTAGTAGGTGGCTGATCAAATTTTTTTAAAATTGAAATCGATTTTTTTTTGCATATTTACGGGGGACAACTGCTGAAACTGCAGAAACGAAATTTCATATACCAAAAAAATGAAATACCAGGCCAACAGAAGTGACTAGTAGGTGGCTGATCAAATTTTTTTAAAATTGAAATCGATTTTTTTTTTTCATATTTCCGGGGGGCAACTGCTGAAACTGCAGAAACGAAATTTCATATACCAAAAAAATGAAATACCAGGCCAACAGAAGTGACTAGTAGGTGGCTGATCAAATTTTTTTAAAATTGAAATCGATTTTTTTTTTGCATATTTCCGGGGGACAACTGCTGAAACTGCAGAAACGAAATTTCATATACCAAAAAAATGAAATACCAGGCCAACAGAAGTGACTAGTAGGTGGCTGATCAAATTTTTTTAAAATTGAAATTCGATTATTTTTTTACATATTTTGGGGGGAAACTGTTGAAACTGCAGAAACGAAATTTCATATACCAAAAAAAATGAAATACCAGGCCAACAGAAGTGACTAGTAGGTGGCTGATCAAATTTTTTCAAAATTGAAATTCGATTTTTTATTGCATATTTACGGGGGACAACTGCTGAAACTGCAGAAACGAAATTGCATATACCAAAAAAATTGAAATACCAGGCCAACAGAAGTGACTAGTAGGTGGCTGATCAAATTTTTTAATCGAAATAAAATTTTTTATTGCATACTTAGAAGGGACGTACCGCTGCCGAAACGAAATCAGGTACACCAAATAAAATGAAATGCCAGCAAAATGGGTTGTCTTAGACAGAATATAATTTTTTATTGCATACAGGTATAAAAATCCTTATAACTCAGCCATATCAAGGGCGTTCAGCACGATTTTCGGCACGAAGAAAATTCTCATTAATTGGCATCGACTGACATGATAATATCCTTGAAGTCCTGAGAACTGCCGAGAAAGAGGATTTTCTTCGTTCAGGACAATAGTTCCCGAGTCCTTCAAAGCTGAAAAACTAGCATCTCGGTTACGCATCCGTCCTGACCTGGATCCTTGATCCTGAAAAATTACCCTTGGCTGTCTAGAAAATTTTGCATATCTCAGGAGTCCTTTGAACATAATTATATTCCAACCGATTTGGCTTAAGCATTATGTCTATGACTTAAAAATATCTTAACCGTACTTTTCTTGCATGGTATGGGATCTACGCTTAGATAACTAATAAATTTATTTAGTTTTCCTTGATACATTTGTTTTCTATTATGTTTTAATAATGATTAGATATATACAGGCGAAAATAACAAATCTATATAAATATAAGAACATTTTTTTTAAACTTTACTCTTTGTTGGTGTTACACAATTATTCAACAAAACAGAAATGACTCAATTTAAGGATGTGTAAATTATAAATATAATTTAATTGCTGAATTTATTACAAATAAGTTATTTATTGTATCAATCTACGCTGATAACATACATTCGATTAAGTTTTAATTAAATTTAATTTAGAAAATAAATTGTAGAGAACTTAATTTTAATAATGTAGTGTGTATGGGGAGATGCATGGGTAGATTATTGATTATTTTGTTGGTGGTGTGCAATGAGCTAAAAAACGATAAATAATAAAATTAAAATAAATTAGTTAGCTCTTAAATTATAAAGTGCGATTAAAAGAATATTTACAGATCAAAATATATAAATATTAAATTTTTGGCCAAATCAAGAACAACCAAGATGTCCTTTGGCCAGACTGAAGTTCTTATTTAAAACAAGAAATATCTATTAAATAAAGGTCATCTTGATAGTCCTGTATATTTCTGAGTAAAAAAGAGACGTTTTCTGTTTTTACTGTTTTTTTATGGCCATTAAGAATTAACAACATTTTGTTGCCCACCTGGCTCGCCCAAAGCCAAAGACAAATTAAAAGTTCTGAATTTTCAAATAAATCGATAGATATTAGCATGTTTTAAGTTTAGAATTAATCACTTTCAAATGTGAGCCTAGAAAGTACTCCATGCTGCGTGTTCCACCAGACCGCAATACAAAAGGCATTTAAATACATATCTAATCAAAAGTATGACACAGAGACCTTGTGTGTGCGTGTGAGTGAGAGTTGGGTTCTTTTTTTTCACGCCCCTCTCATTATGCGCCATTCAAAGCGATAGAGGAAAACACATGTTCCAGGCGAGGGGCAAACATAAAAAACAAAAAAAAAAAAAAAAGAAAACCCAAACCAAACGAAACGAAAGAAGGAAAGAAAAAAAAACCTGTTCAGGCATCTCATCATCATCAAAGACGTGTCTTGTGCTCAATGCGCATTTAAATTTCAAATTAATTTCTCGCCATGTGTAAGAACAAAAATATATATATATATATATATATGTGTGTGTATAGCAAGTATAAAGAAATCTGCAAGCTGACAACACACACTCACACACACACTCAGATGGGCAATAAAAGAAGATGGGAACACAGTGCAAAGTAAATACAAAAAAAAAGGAAAAAGGGAAGACGGAAAAAATGATATGCGAACCTGTTTTCACAGTCATTTCGCAGAAGCGAGCGAACGCAGTAAAATATGCAAAAAGAACTTCTCTCGTTTATTTTTTTGGTTTCGTTACGTTCTTTTTTTTTTTGATTTTTTTTTTTCGCTGGTGCGGCTGCTCATGGCTGAATTGGCGCAACATATGCGAATGTTGTTTGTTTCTCTCTCTTTCTCTCTGTTCTTCTACTCCCCCCTCCGCGAACCACCAGCACTCTGTCTTTGTCTCTCTTTCCGCTCGCATCAATTATGCTTTTATTTATACAACAATTTCATTCTGCTGGCCGTTCAATTTTGGCTGTCGACGAGCAGACGAGCAGAACGAACTGTCGCCTTAATGCGACTTGACAAAAATGGCGTCCAATATGGCGCCAAGTTTTTGGAGAGTGAGTAGTATGGAATAAAAGAGTGGGGGTAGAATTCTTCTTAACGCTTGAGCAACGCCCACGCACACACATTCGTATAGCACCTTGCCTTGGACGATGGCTGACGGGCTGCCGCTGCTGCTGCTGCTGCTGCTGCTGCTGCTGTTGCTTGCCTTTCTATTTTAATTCACACGCCATTGTTGGCTGAGCGCCTAAAAGTAGACGAGAAGTTGAATTTCTAATGTGCAGCAGCTGCTAACAATAGCAAAAAAAAAAGAGAGAAAAAAAAAATACAAATGCGGGAAAGGGGTTGGGGAAGTAAACGAAGTTCAGGCAACACTGAATGGCATAGAAAGGTGGGACAAGGCGGAGGAGGAGGAGGAGGAGGGAGGAGCGGTGTGTGTAGCGCGAAACTTGATTGTGTTTTGCCGGCTTGTTCTACTGTTGTTGTTAGTTGATGTTGTTGCTGTTGCTGTTAATGTTGTTGTCGTTGTCGTTGTTGGTTGAATGCGTGCGTATTGTGTGTCTTCTTCTTTTTAGACATTTTCTTTTCTTTCATATTTTTTTCTTTTCGCAAGCATACTTAAGGTAAACCAGTCAAACATTTAAACAATATAAAAGCGCATAAAATACTTAAATAAGGTAAAGAAATAAGGAAGGGAATTCATAAATATGATTATAAATCAGGAATATACCTAAAGAAGATGTTATATAATTTAAATTCTTATAAAATCGCCCAAAATAACTACAAATTCTGTAATAAAAAGCATTGATATGAGCTTATCTCTTATATATTATATTCTTCTATTTTTAATGAATGAATCTCTTTCCGAAATCTTTAAAGAAATATTCCAAAAAAAAACTTTATCCCACTCTTGACCTAACTTAAAGAAATCCTAAACTATTTTTAAGAATATTAGAAAAATATAATAAAATAATACAACTTTTGTAAATATAATATAAAAAATAAAATTACGTTGTACATATAGTTAAAATATTTAACTTAAGGCCAAGTAGCCATAGCTATGGCATTGTTACAATAAATAAATAAAACTAAAAGAAAAACATAAAAATAATCTTAAGTCAACTTCTATAGAAGATGAGAAACTACAATATAATTATAAGACTGAAACAAATGAATGATATAATGTACATAAGTCATATATAAAGATAGTTAACAGCAATTCCAATTAATTAAATATAATTAAAAGTAATAATTAGTTAAGTAATTATGGTAGCTATGGCTGTCACGCTGTAGCTCTATATTAATCTAAGTGTTTATAATAATAATTTAAGAAATGGTTTTATCTCAATATTTATATATACATATATATAATCATGATCAGCTAAGCAAATCTTTGGAATGGCCATGGGCTTTATTGACACTTGTAAATAATTTTATAGAATTCTTTTAAATGGAATTTATATAGACAAACACACATACATACAAAGAATTATTTGTATGTATATGACTTATGACTTTCAGACTTTAAACAGCTGCTGGCCTTATGCAAATAAGCATCGGACTATATATATATATATATATATATACATATATATACATACATACGTGTGTGTGCCAGCCTTTGACAAACAATTCACCCAAATGCTAATTGCCTAATTTATTCCGCAACAGTCAGAGAGAGAGAGAGAGAGAGAGAGAGAGAGAGAGAGAGAGAGAGAGAGAGAGAAAGTTACTAAGGGACTCACTTTTTGTTTCGGTAATTCTAAAATATTTATTTGCCACATTTTGCCTTGCCTGACCCGTCGACATTATCATTCCCCATTGCCCAGTGCCCTGTGTCCATTCCCCACCAAATCTGACACCACTCTCCATCTCATCTCTTTTTCTACTTTCATTTGGGCGCTTTTGCGCTTCGTCAATCAAAAGCATTTAGCTACAAAATAAAAAGCAGAGAAAAACGAATGAGCTTTAATGCATGCTCGCACTTTCATTAACAACCATTTTCAGTATAGCCACGCCCACATCTATGCTGGGGAAAAAAACAAAAAAAAAAAAAAATGTGGCGGAAAAATCGCATCAGCGGCTTATGCAAATGTGTGTGATAAGTGTGCGTGTGTGTGTGTGTGTGTGTGTGTGTGTGTGTGTGTTGAGTGAATGCGAAATTATTGTTTACAACTGTAAACTGTAAACTTTTCTATTTTCTATTTTTGTTTTTGTTGCTTTCTTTTTCGTTTTTAGCTTTGGTTTTTCTTCTTTTTTTTTCTCTCTCTCTTCCATTTGACCTGCCCCTCTCTTAGTCTGTGGTCTTCCCCCAAATGGTTTTTTGTCCAGCACTTTGGGTTTTCTTTTTCTTTTTTTCATTTTGTTGTATTTTTAGAAAAACGTTAGCAAAACCGCACTAAAAGCGACTTATAACATGTTGGAGTGCCAAGAGATTAACAACGAAACGTGTGACGGCTATGGCAATGGCCATTGTGGGTGAGATTCCCTTTGCTTCCCCCCATCTCAATCCAAGTTACCAGTGAGTACCCGATGGTACCCATTTACAGTTCCTGCTGCTTCTACTAGTCCAGTTCCGTCCAGCATTTTTTTCCCCCCATTTTGCCTGTAAATTCCTTTTTAATGAGCGCTCCGTAAGCTGCTTAAGGAATAAAAAAAAAAAAAACAACAGCAGAAACAAATTTTTTTTCTTTTATTTTTTTGTGTCGTTTTTAAAAGCTTTCTCTGGTACATCAAAATGAAAGCCAAAGAAGCGCAACAAAAAAAAAAAATAATAATAATACAACACCGACAAAATGGCGATCCTGACAGCAGAAAAGTTTGTTAAGCTTGAAATTAACTTGCGGTTTGCAACTTTGACGCCTGCAGGTAGGCAATCAATTTTTAACCCCCCCCCCCACAACCACCACCAGCGCCCCTCCTTGCCAGTGATTCCAACCTTTTTTGCACACTTGGGCCATATAATTAATGTATGCAGCTAAAATATATTTTTTTTTGTTTAAAACTTAACAACATACAGCAGCAGGGGGATCAGTAGAGAAGGAGGGGTAGGTAGGGGTAGGAACAGTAGCGGCAGCTGCCATCGTTTTTGCGCTAATTACCTGACTACCAGAAGAGTGCAGGGTAAGACAGCGGCGAGGGGAGCTAGAGACACCGAGTCGTAATGCCAAATTGCAATTACAACTGAGAAGAGAGAACAAAAAAAAACAAAACCAAAAAAAAGTTGGGGCCAAACTGACATTAAAATGTTTAATGCTCAGGCAGGCAGGCAATAAAAGAGCAAAAAATAAAAATACAAGAAACAAAAAAAACCGTATATTTAGAAGAAGAAGAAATGGTAGGGAGGCGGAGGTGGAATTTAAAAATAAAAGTAGAAATAACAAGTACCAGTACCAGTACTCTTTTTTTTTTTTACATCCTTTCCCTCTTCTTAATTTTTTTCTTATTCGTTTTTTTTTTTTCTATCCTACATTCAAGCCAGCAATTTGCCAAAGTCTTCTTCGTTTTCATCTTAAAAATTGCCCAGGTGAAAAATTGCAGCTGTCGTTGTTAGTCTCTCCTCTCGACTCGACTTGACTCACTCGACTCCACTCCAAAAACCAGTTGGACATTCCAAGCGTGTAACGCCTTAGGGCGTCAGCAAAGGTGTGTGTGTGTATGTGTGTGTGTGTGTGTATGTGTGTGTGTGTGTGTGTGTGAGGTGAGCTGAGCTGAGGTGACAGGAGCAGAGTCAAACCCAACCCAACCAAACCAAAACCTTGCCATATGGACCGGAGATGAGATGGCACTGCTTAACAGATATGGTGGAGGGTGGTGGGCGTGGCATAATTGGAAGTAAAGTGCAGTTGGTTGTAGGCCTTCAGGCATATCAGTTTGCCATGGTTAATGTTAATGCATGTAGCAAAAAAAAAAAAAAAAAGCAGAAAAAAAAAACAAGAGAAAAGGAAAGAGAAACGAGAACTTGATTTGAGCTAAAAGTGTTTGGCCATAATGAAAAATGTATACCACAAAAATGGTTAAGTAGCAAAACCAATTTGGCTTAATTAATCAGCAAATGCGATTCTAGAAAACTTTGCTTTTATGTTAAAACCGAAAAATGATTAATTATTTAAAAGATTTAAGTACTGTGAACAGAAATAGAAAATTTTATGATATTTAATAATATATAAGAAATAAATTTATAAATTAATTTAAAAAAAAATCAAAAATATTTAGAGAAAGTTATAGAAAATTTCAGTTAAAAATTAAGGAAGATTCCCAAAAAAAGGGGAAAAATCCAAACTTTTTGATAAAAATTTGGACCATTTATAAATGAAGTGATTTAATAAATAAATAAATAATTATATGCCTTGCTTTGGAATGTTAAAGAAAAAAGAAAAATAAAAGAGGTAGAAAATTTCAGAGAGAAATATATCGAAAGAAAAATAAGAATATAATTTCTTTTCAAATAAAAATCAAATTTTGGTTAATTTCTTTTGAGAAAGATAATTAATAATGACTTATATAATAAATATTATAGTCAAATGATCAAATTTTGTTACTACTTTTGTGATTTGTTTGATTTTATATTTTCTTTTGGTTTACCCCCTTTAATCAAGGCAACCCTTTTCACAGATTTATATGTATATATATTTATATTAAAGATATAGCCTCTGGTTAGGCTTTGATTTGCTGTATATTGACTGCAATCAACTGTAAAATGTGACACAAAAAAAAAAGAGAAAGAGACAGAGAGAGAGAGAGAGAGTCGGAGTGAGTGTGAGAGAGAAAAAAAAACACAAACGTAAAATAAATAAATAAAAATCGACTTGAGCTTTAGCTTGAGGCTAAACTGTTTGCTTGGTTTTTGGAATTGGTCATAAAGTTGTCGGTCTGTGGGTTTTGTTTGTAGTTGCGCCTTACTTTAGGCTATGTTTTTGAAGTTTGTTTGTTGCCTTAGATATTTGCAAAGCAACAACAACAACGTAGTCTATAGAAAATTAACAAGCGGGGGAGGAGGGGCCCCCACAAAACATACAGCAAGGATATATGCTTACGAGGGCTGATACAAAATTTCAATTTTTTAATAACAAAATTTATTATTATAAATTTGTTTATATAAAAAACAAAACTATTCATTTTAAAAATTGCAACAATTGTCTCTTGTGGGTTAATGAGATAATAATTGCATAGTCTAAGCAAAGAATTTTTTTTATTTATTTTGTTTTATATATGTATAAATTAACTTATCAACTGACCCTCGTATATAGTAGATCCCTCTCCTATCTTATTTAAAAAAAAAGAAAAGAAAAAAAAGATTGTAACTGTTGAAAAATTTTAGAAAACCCTGAGGCAAGACACATTGATTTCACCCACACAACACAGAAAGCGGGAGGAGAGAGAGAGAGAGGGCACTCCCTGTGTGTAATTACGCTCAACTCTTGGTTGTCCTTCATCCTTCCATCAACAGCATTCTAACCATCCTCAGCTACATCATCATCATCATCATCAACTTCCGCCTAAGTAAACACATGATTTCTCTGTGGCGTTTGTTTAAAAACGCATCTAAATTGCAAATTAAGCAACAAATTTCATCAACAATATTTGAATTTGAATTTAAATGCCGCGCAACGAGCACAACGACAACAGTGAAGTGTGTGAAAGAGATAGATTGAGATGGGGAAAGAGTGAGCTAGTGAGAGATGTAAAGAAAAAGCATAGAGAAGAACCCGCAAATACACACAAAAACCGAAAATGTAAAATTCGTTTTCCACTAAAGAGAAGAAGAGACTTTGGGATTGCTGCACTTGGCTGTAAACACCAAAAATACAACAATGCCCCAGCCATTTCCATTCTACCGCCTCCTTCTCCCTTTACCCACCCTTACTCACTCTCTCTCTCTCTCTCTATCCAACGGTTTATCACAATGTCCTTCTCGTACCCCCGTAGCCACCATGCTATTTGCTTGTTTGTTTGTCAAAAGAAGCAATTTACGTGCAAAATAACTCAAGTGTCATGCAAATTTCATTTATTTTTCACAACCAAAAGAAAAAAAAAAAAACTAGAAACGACCAAAAAAAAGAAGAAGAAGAAGGAGAGAAGAATATTTCCCGGCTTGAAAATCTTGTTGTCATAGAAAGAGAAGGCATAATGAAGTCACAACAATAATAACAATACATACATTCTAAGAGTGAAAAATTGGGTCTAGAACGATCTCTTCTTGATTTCCCGTAATTTAATTCTAATTTTATTTATAAAACATAAAAAGTTTCCTGGCGGTAAGAGTGGGCGGAGGGTTTGGGGGTGGGGTTCCTGTGCATTGGCTTGTAGCTTAACTCAAGTTTGTTAAGTACTTTTTCAGGTTTATTTTTATTTTTTGTTATCTCTCTCTCCCACTCATCATTTCATGTGGGTGGCAACAAAAGAAAACTGTTTTTCAAAATTCTTCTTAAAAAAGTAGCGTGTGAATTGACAACAGTCGTGTGTTATTTTTTGTAGCATTAAGACTAAGAATATCTTTTGATATACATATGTATATATATATTTTTATATTTATGTGTTTTTCTTTTTTGTTTTTTTTTTTTTAAGAATTTAATTTGTTAACTTACCGGCATAGTTTGACTTCCGTGTAAATTGGTTATTGCTGATTGAGCCTCCTGTTGCGAACCAAATTTAACGAAAGCGCAGCCTGAAAATATATAAAATGAAAAAATTGTAATAAGTTATTGTAAAAAATGTGCATAGCTATAGAAAATTATCTCTGATCTTGATGAGTAATGATGCAAATTAAGCAGAATATATATATATCAGTATGAAAACATTTTATTTGTTTAAATTGATTTATAAACATTTTTAAGCTGTCGATCACAATATTGAATTTAATAATATATAAATCCTACCATAAATGGCAATTTAAGTGAAATTGGTTCCTCCCTCCCCTCACATACCACACAGCTCTTTCTCTTTAACTCTGTCCAGCCATTATATAACATTTTGAATCTCTCGACATGTGTGCCGACCATTTAAATAAAATTTTAAGTGCAATTAAAATACATTTTCCCTCAACGACGAAGAATCCATGGAAGAGACATCAGCAGAAAGGGAGATAGAGCGACAAGGAGAATACAGAATCAGATTCAACACGCCCATCATCAACGCCCATTTATATAAAAATAATAGTCGGCCAACCGTTTGCATGTAAAATTCACAAAAATGAAAAGCACAAAGAAAAAAAAAAAAGGAATAAAAATATATATATATTTATGTATATATGTATATATAAAAAATAATATTAAAAAAAAAATCCCTGCACTTGCTCACGCTCATTATTTTGTAATTTGTGCGGCAGCTGCAAAGAGATGGCGGAAAAGGGGAAGTAAGGGCATTTATAGTATGGTAGGTGAAGGTGGCAGAATGCTCCTCTCTCGTTTCAATGGCATAATTATTAAAAATCATTTATGCTAATTTAATATACAGTCATAACCGCAAAAAGTAAGGACTCTTGTGGGAGGGATGTGGCCAAAAAGATGGAGCAACAGCAGCAGCTGCAGGAGGAGAAGATTTGTTAAGTTCGTTTGCTGGGTATGAAAAAGTGCTAAAGCAACATTTAAACAAATAAAAATTATAAGCCTCTTGTTGTTTTCTTTTTTTTTTGTTTATTTTTTTGTTTTGTTTTCGTTTCGTTTTTCCCCATTTTTGCATTCTTGTCAAAGTTGTTGCTTTTGTTAGTCCGACAAACAACAAAAGAAACACAAAATCAACTTTGATTTAAGTTTACAAAAATGCTTAGCAATTGCTTTGTTTTGTTTGGCATTCAGACGTTTTTTTTACCCCAAATACCCTTTAAAAAAAATAGAAAGGTATATTGAAATATTTGAAAATTAACAACAATTAAAGAAACGTTTGTTTTATTTATAAATCTAGAATCTATGAATCATTTTCGTATTAATCCAAAAAGCTTTTGCAATTATTTAAATCTTTTTACGTCTTTAAATTAATTGTTTTGTCAGCTGATTTAAAGACTTCTTTTATTAGATCGGATCAATTTTTTATTTATATATTTAATTATTTATTTTTGTATTATCTAATTTGTTCTAGAGTATCGTAGTGTCGATATTCTTTTCTGATCTGACACTAACGTGTTGCGTTTGTTGTCCTCAGCTGATGTTGGTGGATTAACAGCCAACAAAAAAATTTTTATTTTTTATTGTTTAGCAACGTTGATTTGCACTCTTGTGTTGGGCTGTACCAACCTTCATTCCCATTGCCCGTTCCCGCTCTCATTCCCTACTCTTCTGTCTCTCACTCCCTTTAGAGAATTCAGGATTTTGTTGTCGCTTCAACACACAACACAAAAAAATCCACTTGAATTTTTTACACTTTATATATATTTTTTTTTTGTCGGACAAAAAGAGAAAATATAAAAAAAAAAACCAACAAGAAATATATATGTACAAAATGAAAAAGAAAGAGATGGGTGAGAGCAGAGCAGGGCAGGAGGGTATGTTTTGTATATTTTGGCCTCTTTCATTCGCGCGCTGTTTGCACGCGAAATTTGCGCTTGTCTGCATTTCGGCTTGTCAGCTCGCATGTTGCATGGTTTTAGGCGGGATTTGTTATACTGAGTGCGCCATGTCCTTTTTAGAGGAGGCAACTACAAAGGCAAGCCGCAATTTAGACACCCCAGCCCCCAAATGGAATGAGAATTGGACTTTTTCGTGGGTCTCCCCTTCTCCATTTTCTTCAACATCATCACCCTTTCCATACCCATACCCATTCCCATTTCATTTTTTTTCCTGTCCACTCACCATCAACAACAACAATTTTGTTGTTGTTTTTATTTAGCTGCAGGGTCTTAATTTTCAACATTGTTGTTGCTATTGTTGTTTAAACAATAATAACAACAACAACAGCAATCAGAGTTAAGTTAAGGTTAAGCTTAACCCAGCCGGGGTCAAAAATTGTAAAAAAAAAAAAATAAACAACAGAAAAAAAGCCTTAATTAATTCCTTTTTTTTGGAGAAATTTTTCTGAAATATTTGAGGGAAAGGGGCGTGTTTGGGCAGTTGAGTGTTTGATCAGTTTTCTTAGTGTAAATATTTGTACAATTTAAAAATTCACTTCATTCGCATTTAGTCAAGTAAATAATACCCCTAAAAAGCACGTAAGTTAAAAATTGGCATTACTTTTCTTTAGAAAAGCAGCGCCCTCTAGCGAGTAGTGTTTAAGACTTTGCCTAGTTTGTAAGAAATTCGCCATCAATCATTCATTATCGAATCATTTACAAATATATTTAAGTAAAAATGTATTTCATTTTTTCGTATCTGTTATTATAATAATTCTCTTCACTTTCTGCTTATAGGGTATGAAAATGGTCTTGAAATTTTTGTTTAAGTTTATTTAGCAATTCATATCATATTTATATTTAATTTCTATTTTAGCCCTTTTCTATCCCCCTGCCACAAACTCAAATATACTCAAACATTCATTACCATCTCCTGGACAGGCTGCTATTGCCCCTGTTCCAGGCACCTACTGAGTTCCATGATGATGTTGTCTATGCGTCAAGACATTAAGTCAAGTTAAAGACGACGACGAGGACGAATTTTGATTATTTACCTTTTTGTGTCCACTTTGGCGTTTTCGTCTCTAATGAACATTAAGTATAATTTGTCGAACTTCGAAGTCATTATATTAATTAAAAGTAAATTAGTCCATGCCCAAGACACGCCTCCGCAGTTAAGGTAAGTTGCAAGGCTCTCTCACTCTCTCTCTCTCTCTCTCTTTTTCTCTGTCTCTCACTCTTTCTCTCATCTAGAGTTTAACTTTTGCCTTTGATGTAAAAGACACAAAATTCAATTTACATACAAATCAAGCACAGAGACAGAGAGAAAATTAAGTGGAAGCAACCAAGAGCTAGATAGAGATAAAGAGAGAGTGAGAGAGAGAGAGAGAGAGAGAGATAGCAAGCGAGGTAAAGATAGTGCAATCCTGTCGCGAGTCCTTAAAGCTAACGAAGTGCAACAAGCTTTAATTACTTAAGCGGGAATGCATAGTGAAGCATTTCCTTCACTTCTTTTTATTTCTTTTTTTCTTTATTCACCGGGTTCTCTTTATTTTCTTTTTTTTTTTGTGTTTCTGTTTCTTCACTCTTTGGATTTTTTCTTGTCTTGGCAATTAGTTGAAATTAAAATGTGAACGGAAGTGCGACAAGTTTTTAACGCCAGGTTTTCATTCTTACTCATTTTGCAACTTTCAGTGAAGCGTGAAATGACGGTGCTGAGCGAAAGCAGTCAGAATCAGATGGAATGAGGTGGCCAGATAGGAAATGGGGTGGGGTGTGGCGGGGGTAACGTAGCCTAATGACACTTTTTAATCAAATATGCTAATGATAATGCAAAAGTTGAGCTGTCATTAAAATTATACATATTTAGCAAAAGTCTTTCAAAGAGTTGGTCGCCAAAGGTGGATACAAAAATTTCTCATTTCACTAAAAGTTTCAAGAAGCAAGAAAAAAAAAAAAAACAACAACACAGAAAAGTGAGGAAGAGGAAGGGGCTAAAAATAATGTTTAGAAATCTTTTCAATAAGAAAACTCTTTAACAAAATTTTAACAAACAATAAAAGATTCCATAAATTATATTTGAGATATTTAGAAAAGATTTTAAATTAAGCAGAGTTTAAATTTTCGATTCCCAAATTTCACAGTGCCTTTTATTTGAACTGAAATTAAATTAAATTAATTAATTAATTAATGTTTCTTTAGCCTAAGAATAAATTAATCGATTTATTCTAATTTTTATTATGGATCTTTTAATTCTGTTTCTTTGTTAGTTGTTTGACTTTTGCTTAAGATATTTCTGAAATATTCTTACGATTTTCTTTATTATCTATGTACATATATCTATTCCATAAATATTTCTAAATGCATTTGAAAAAAATATTTTCAACGATTTGTGTGTGAAATAATTTAACTATATATACATACATATATTATCCATATGCATTCTATGGGAATTCCGCCTATGTTAAATATTTCTCATATCTCTCTCTCTCTCTCTCTCTAACTCTGGTTCTCTCACTCGCACTAACTTTACTTCCCTGATGCCAACTGAAAATGACATTATTTACCATTTTCCACAAACAGCATGTGTGTGTGTTTGTATGTGTGAGTGTGTGTTTTTTGTTTTAATGTTTTCCTTTTTTGTTTTGTTTTTGTTTGTGTGTTTTATGGAGTTTATTTGATTTTTGTTATGCCAACCGAAAATGCAGAAATGCATTCAACTGTGAGTGTGTCAGGCCACAAATGCAATTTGCAGAGCGATAGAGAGGGAAAGATCGAGAGAAATAGAGAGAAAGAGCGAGATAGAGAGAAACGGATGCAACCTGGAACCTTGTTTTTGCCTCTTGTATGAGATGTGATATGACAGTGGCCATGTTTCACCAAGGGGATGTGTGGGGGTATTGGGGGGGATTCGGGGGTCCTCGCTTGATGGCGAGGCCATTCACCAGGCATCAAACAAATTCGATAGCCTTGGACCTGGGGACCATAATAAGCGTAAACGTTGGACTAACAAGATTCCATGCTACGCTTTTGCGCCCAAGAGGCAAACATGCAATGGCCATCAATGTGTCCAGAGTGTGAGTGAATAAGAGGAAGTGAGAGACAGAGACAGAGACAGAGACAGAGAGAGGGAGAGCGACAAAGAGAAAGAGGGGAAAAAGATTCAAACGCGACCCGATGGTCAGCGAATGTTGCGCGCTTAATGCAACTTTGTTGCTCAACCTGATGCCTGCTCTTACTCATGCTACTTCTGGTGGCTGCTGTTGTTGCTACTCCTATAGCCAGGCATCAGCAGCGATTGAAAAATCCCACTAGGGCGTTTTTAATTGGATTTTAAAATACTTGTCCCATACAACAGGAGCAGGAGCAACAGCAGGCAACAGCAGGCAACAGCAGGCATCACCAGGACATGAGCCGTTCTGCCTCTGCCACAGTGTTCTCGCTATTCTCTTCGTCAACTGAAATGACCAACCAACCAGGCTAACATACATGCATACACACACACACAGAGACATATAGATCTACATACATATATCGACCCACCGCCGGTTGGGGGGCTCAACACGCTCGTTATCCTTGTTTCCTGCTACTGCTGCTGCTGCTGTGCACAATTTGGTTACGTGTTTGACCGGCGGCGATTTTTCATGGCAAGGCTTCACGTTGTGCATGTTTTTTCTTTTTTTTTCCAATTTTTTTTTTGTTGTTGTTTTTCTTTTATTTTTTTTTTTTTTTTGGGCGGTTTTCCCCCCATACATTAATGGCATTGCGAATTTGTATTGCAAATGTGCAGCAAGTTGTGGCCAAGCATGAGAATCATACATACATATATCCTACCTCTACCCTACATCCCTCTGAACCCCTCTCTCCAGGAGATATATAATCGGCCGAAATCTCTTACAACTCAATTGTTGTAGCATCTTTTTATACCCTGTACCCATAGGGTAAAAGGGTATATTAAAGTCGCTAAAATGTATGTAACAGGCAGAAGGAAAATTTTCCGACCCCATAAAGTATATATATTATTGATCAGTATCAATAGCGAAGTCGATTGAGACATGTCCGTCTGTCCGTCTGTCCGTCCGTCCGTCCGTCCGTATGAACACCGAGATCTCAGAGACTATAAGAGCTAGAGCAACCAAATTTGGTGTCAACATCCGTCTATTGTATAAGCGGGTCAAGTTTATTTTAAATTTTTGCCACGCCCACTTCCGCCCCCGTAATTTAGAAAAAACTATAACTTGAGCTATAATAAAGATATCGCATTCTCATTTGGCACACTAAATAATATAGCCAATATGCACCAGCTGACCAAATTTTGTGGAAATCGGACAATAATTATCGGAGATATACGTATTTCCGTTTTGTACTGAAACTCCCCATGCAAAATGGGCTGTTAAGTGTGAGCGAGATAGCATGCGTTCGCTCTTGCTGCACGTTAAGAGAATTTTGTTGTAAATTGATGGCGATTTTGATCGTTTTTGACTTTATGGAGTTCTTTTACTTGGTACAGGGTATACTCAATGTCGGCAGGGACGACTTGCTTGCTTCATTTTTTTTTTTTCTCTTTTTCTGCCGCCTGTTTTGTCTGTGTATTATGGCCCAAAGCAGAGAAAGGGAAACAAAATATGTTTGGATTTGAGAGAAATCTTTTGCAATATTTGTCAAAATTTTTAGAATAACATTTATTTTTTTTTTTTTTCATTTCAAAATTAATCTAAATGAAAATCAATTAAATTCAACGCAACTTAAAATAATGATCACTCGTTGTTAGATTTTCAATCAGATAATGGTAACTGAACTTATTATTATGATGGCCAACAACGTATCAAACTGCCCACAAAATACAAACAAATATCTTAACCTCAACTGAAATTGAACTCTTTGCCTTTTAGCACTTTGCATACAAATCATCGACGTCTGAGACGATTCGAGTTAGAGAAAGAAAAAAAAACTAAATCAAAATCTCACACACGTAGCACGAAAAGTTCAATGGGACCATTATTCTTGATTTGAGAGCAAAAAAGAAAAACATTGAGAGAGAGACAAACAAAAAGAAACAAAATAAAAAATAAAGAAAAAGAAAAAAAATTGAAATGGAAATGGAAACTTTTGCAAAACTACCTTTTGCCAGTTGATAAACAAGAAGCCTAAAGCAGCATCAGTTTAGTTGCTCTATACCAAAGAGTAAATAAAATTGGCCAGACTAACTGACTCTGACAAACAGACATGGATTTGAATTTAGACTCCATCAGGAGGACACTGCGACTCTCTGGACTATGTAAAATATTTTGAAATTTATGCTTGAAATATGTAATATGATATGTGAATGGTTAGAGGAGAATTTATGGAGAAGGATGGTAAATTCAAGATTTGGCAGACCAAATTAAATAAAAATCAGTGTGTCCAAAGAGTTGAGCTCAAATTGCAATTTCATAAGCAATTTGCCAAAGCAAAGCAACAAAAAAAAAATAGAAACAAAAAAGTGAGCAACAAAACCAGAAAAATAAAGGGAAAAAGAGAAAGAAAATAAACGATAGAGAGATATGATGCTAGACAATTTCAACTAGCCTAGAGGGAAGAACAAAACTAGAACCAGAAAAAAAAATATATACATATATAAAATGAAGCAAGCAAGTCGTCCCTGCCGACATTGAGTATACCCTGTACCAAGTAAAAGTACCCCATAAAGTCAAAAATAATCAAAATCGCTATCAATTTACAAAAAAAATTCTCTTAGCATGCACTGCTTGCCATGCAGCAACACTGCACTGCTTGCCATGCAGCAACAGCGAAAGCATTCTATCTCGCTCACACTTAACAGCCCATTTTGCATGGGGCGTTTCAGTACAAAACGGAAACACGTATATCTCCGATAATTATTGTCCGATTTCGGTCAAATTCGGTCAGCTGGTGCATTTTGGCTATATTAATGTGCATGCCAAATAAGAATACGATATGTTTAATATTGCCCTAGTTATAGGTTTTTCCCAAATTGCGGGGGCGGAAGTGGGCGTGGCAAAAATTTGAAACAAACTTAACCTGTCTACACAACAGACGGATGTTGACACCAAATTTGGTTGCTCTAGCTCTTATAGTCTCTGAGATCTAGGTGTTCATACGGACGGACGGACAGACGGACGGACAGACGGACGGACAGACGGACAGACGGACAGACGGACATGTCTCAATCGACTTCGCTATTGATACTGATCAAGAATATATATACTTTATGGGGTCGGAAAATTCTCCTTCTGCCTGTTACATACATTTTAGCGACTTTAATATACCCTTTTACCCTATGGGTACAGGGTATAAAAAGGGATAGAAATTACATTTCAACAAAACAAGACAAGTTTAGTTTGTCTGCCGAAAAAACGCTCTAAACAATTTAATACTCTGGTAGCTCTGGCATTTTTATGGCACTCTCGAGTACTCTCTATGACTTTGTGCCCTTCTATCTTTGTTAAATGTGTGCGTGTGTCTTTGTGTCTTTGTGTGTGTGTGTGTGTGTGTCCAGCCTAGGAAAAGTATGCACTGCTTGTGACACACAATAAACACCAATTAAGAAAATAATATTTTGTGTACACAAATTGAAAAGCCAAGCCAAGACTTCGCTTCGTTTCGTTTCGTCTCGTCTGCTCTCTTGTTTTCTACAAGTGCCAAGCAAATAATGCCCAAAAGTATGCTACGGAAATACAAATAAATACACACACACACTAAACAGAGAGAGAGAGAGAGAGACAGAGAGTGGAATGGAAAACCTATAACAAAAGCTAAAATATTATTGCTTTTGGGTTTGTTTGGCTTGCCTGCGTCTGAGTCTGAGTCTCTGTCTCAGTCTCAGTTTGAATTTGAGTCTGAAGTCCCAAGTCCGAGACTGAGACCGAGCCAGAGACCGATTCCGACTCCGACTCCGAGTCCAATTCAATTCAGTTTAGGTTAGTTTAGTTTAGCTCAGTCGAGCCAGCTTGTTATAGGGCATGTTGACAAGCCTCTTTAACAAATGACACCAACAGAAGAAGTAGATGTACAACTAGAAAAAGAGGTGGAGGAGTAGCAGGAGTAGCATTGGCAAAGGACTCCTTTTTGGTGTAACATTTGTTAAGCTTCAGTCGAAATATTTGTTGCTTGTTTCTGTATTTCTCCCGCTCTCTCTCTCTCTCTCGTTCACTCTTATTTGGTTGTTCCTTCTATTTGTTATTTACTATTTTCGTGAAAAGTGTCCCTTTTGGCATGAAGGATAGAGAAAATTGAGAGAGTATGATGGCATCCCAAACCCAAAAACCCTTTAGGGAATTGCCCCAAAAAAAAAAAACACCCATGTCAATGTATCCTTTATATATATCTGTGTGTGTGTGTATGTGTGTATATATATTTAAATTTCGCTTAGATGTTTGTTAAGACGCATTAGAGCAGGAAATAGATACATTTGCCAAGGTTTATAAATAAGAAATGCTTAAAAAGAGTTATGGCCAGAACTTTTCATAGTGTAAATCCAAAATCTCAAATTTGTTGGCTTTAATTGTAAATGCTTTAAAAAATGCTCCCTCACTTTCTTTGCCACTCAGTCATTTTATCTTTTTCTTAATTACAAATTTCGGCTGTTTTTTTTTCATTCTAAATGCTTTTGCCTTTTAAATGTATTAAAGCCCTTGCCAAATCCAAACAAAACACACGAAAAAACATTGAAATGGAAAAAAAAGTAAACGAGAAACATTATCCGCCTAAATAAACTCCACACAGGGCCAAAAGATTTAAAAGCCTCGACTCAAACCAAAGTAATTTTCAGGCCCAGTAAAATACAAAAAAAAAATATATATATACATATATATAAAAAAAAACCGTTACCAGCGCTCAGCGAACCACAAACAAGGTAAATGCTTTTCCAACAACACACGACACTGTTTTTCTCTAGAACGCGGGGATTGTGATGTTGATGTTGGTGAAGTGAGGCTTGGGTTGGGAGGGGTGCAAACGGTATAGGGGCCAGTTGCAACCGCAACATAATAATTATGCAACAGAAACCGCAATGCATGCGGGGCACGGCAGCTTCTACCAGCTTCAGCTAACCTAACAATTCTCAATTCGGATGGTTTGGGATTGGGTTCGGGTTTGGGTTTTGACTGGGGAGAGGATGGCCCAGCAAAATTGTTTTGCCAGGCGAAAGTGTGAACAAAAAGCTGTTGCGTGTGTTGCCAGAAAGAAACAGCACGGCAGCAGCAACAACAACAAAATATATATAAAAACAACAAAAAAGGAAAAACAAGCAAAACAATGCAACAACGTCAAACCGCAAAGTCAAATGCAACTAAAACCGCAACACAGTTTGGGGCGCTGAGGTTTTTTTTTTTTCCAACCCAGAGCTAGAGAAGGAGACAATGCCAGGGAAAACGAGATATAAAACACAAAGAGAGGGAAAGAGAGAGAGAGAGAGAGAGAGAGAGTGAGAAAGCTGGAGAATGAGAATTCAATGCAAGAGACATGCTATTAAAGTAACTTTTGTTAAGAATTAAAGCAAGAAAAAAAAAACAATATTTGATTTAATTTAAGAAAATAAATGAGGAATAAAGTTAGAGAAATTTTTGAGGCCTCCTTTTGATATAGGCAAGATCACTCTATATCTAAAACTCTTTTGGGGCAAAAATAAACTGTGAGGATATTTAAACTGGATCGCTTCTTACGATTTAGTAATATCCTTAGGAATATCTTTTCATGCCAAGCCAAAAATATACATTATTTATTCCTCTTTATTTTAATCATAAAACTATATGTAAAATATCTTAATAAATAACATTGACTTTTCATTTTTATCAAATTGTATAAATAAGATTATGAATTAAGCTTAATATGGAGAGATTTCTATAAAATATTTGCTTAATTTTCCCATTGGGATATGGCCAGCTAATAAAGTTTTGTCAGCTCTATAAATACTCGAAACATTATCTGGCCTAAGCCACATTTAGCATTTGCTTTCTCTTTCGTTTCACCTGACCCTGTGCTGTCTTTCTCCTTCTACGCTTGTTTCACTTTATTCCGCCGCATTTCATTTTGTATCCTTTGACGATTTATTTGCGCACTTTATTTAGCACAAAATAACAAAAAAAAAAAAAAACCAAAAAGAAAAAGAAGGAAAATCAAAACAGAAAACGAAGAGGAAAGAAAGCTCTGAACTAAAGCCGCATAACTTAATAGCCCAAGCTCGGTTCATTTGAACTTTATTGCTGCTGCTGCTGCTGCTAGTGGGGGGAATAAAAATAAAGCTAAAACAAAAACAGAAACAAAAAAAAAAGAAGAAAACCAAAAAGGAGAGGTAAGAAAATCAATTTAGCTGGGCTTAACTTGAACATCAAAGCATAAGCATGAGAGAGCGGTTAGGTAGACAACAGCAGATGAGCGAAGAGAGGGAGGGAGGTAGGTAAAGGAAAATGGACAGGTAAGCCTAATAAAGTGCGCTGGCAGCCCCCAAAAGCATGCAACATTCATGTATATATACATATATATATATATATATGTATATATGTAATTCTCCTCTTTGTCCTTAGCTAGTTGTAGCGGTAAAAGCTAATTGTATAGGGCGCAACGGAATTTGATTGCATGGGATTTAGATATGATTGAAAAGGGCCACCGCCATCAGCCAAAAGTATCTCTCTCTCTCTCTCTCTCTCTCTCTCTTTCTCTTTCGCTCGCGGTCTTGCTCTCTAGGAAGCATCTGGAGTGCATAAATTGTCCGCTTGCGAGCCACTAGTCGCGCACATTATTCATTTTTAATGCGACCATGAGGCAAGGCATGGCAAAACATGGCAAGGGCAGGCCAGTTAGAACAGCAACCGGCGAGCCACAACCACAACAATTTGGCCACATGTAAGCACATAGCCATAATTGCCTCAACAAAGTCTGAAGACTGAAGACGACACCAGGGCAAAACGACGGTGTTGCACTTAAGACAGAAACGCAGCCAGCCAAAGGAACCAGAGGAACACCAGCAGCCAGGTATAGCCAGGCATCATTAAAATGAGTTAGGTGAAACAGAAAGCCAACGAAAGAGAGACTGGGTGCGAGGGACGCAGATGCGGAAGTCAAGGCGAGACTGAGTCTAGGAGTTGTCCTCGTTCTCATCATCGTCGTTTGCCTTTGGCCTTTTGGGTGCAATTTGCAGTGGCAGTGGCTGCAATTAAGCCAAGAGGTAGATTAACTTTAAGCTCTCTCTTTCTCTCTATGTGTGCGTGTGTGTGTGTGTGTGTGACTTGGTCTGCGGTGGTAGGCCAAACAAATAAGCATTGCATACTTGGAGGCGCAAAGGATGAAAACCACTTTTGATTAGCCTGAATAAATCTTTTCATTTGTATTCATATTACTCTTGCTGCTTCACGAGAAGTCTCCTTTAGTTTAAAATACATTTCAATAAAATTCTCAATCAGACTTAAATATATATATATGTATATATATATATATATATATATATATATATATATAGTACATTTATATATATATATATTTATTTACATTTTTGCGTATTGTTCAGTTACTAATTCAATTTGTGCCACACTTCTTTTGCATCTTTTGCTTTTGCTCCTTCATGTTGATTCAATCAAATAACCAAATTTTACAATTCTCTGGCATAAACTAACAATACACAATAGAAAATTTGATGAAAAATAATAATAATAATAAGAGATGAAAAGACGATGGCGATGTAGATGGAAACGACAAGTGGAAGGTAAGAAAAGGCTGCAAAAAAAAAATTATATTGCAAAACCTTTCAAATTGCATTACGCAAGAATATTTTTAGTAAAGCATTTCCCATTTTCATTGTTGCATAAACACAAATGTACATAATCATATATATACAATATATATATATTTATATATATATATATATATATATTATATATATATATATATATAGATGTATATATAGATGTATATGTGGGGATCCATCTGCATAATGGGCTCGTGTTCGGTGATGTGGCAAACAAAACGTGCCGCTTGCAAAATTGTACAACAACCAATTAAAATGCATAACTCGATTTAAAGTTTACATAACATTTTGCTAAATTACAGGTTCGTTCCCAGGGAGTCAGTTGGTGGAGTGGCAAGGAGGCTGGGGGCAAGGGGCAGTCAGGCTTATATAAGTGGACCATCCTACACATTTACCCCTCCTACAATTCACCCAATTCTCATCAGCTCAGCTTGCAGGGGCTTACAATGTCTGTCGCTTGTTGTTGCTGATGTTGCTGCTGTTGCTGCTGTTGCCGTTGCCTGGACAACATGCAATTAAAAGCGATATTGAATTTTGTTACGCCATGCGCTTGAGTGTGCGATTTGTTGTTGTTACTCTCTGCGGCTCTTATTTAATTTGAGTAAAAAGCAAAAACATATATTTTGTTATGTGATTGGCATAACTTATACAATGGAAGCAGCCAGCCATTGAGTCAACCGGACAGAAGGACATTCAGACACACAGACAAAAGAGAGAGAGAGAGAGAGAGAGACAGTCAGCTAGATTAAAAGTATGCAATGAATAATATTCGGGCAAATTATAACTTTTTTGCAAGAGAATATAACCGAAAAAACAAGCAAAGCGAAAGTGGATGAGAGCATAAATAGCTACTATATATATATATAGATGTATATCATATATATGAAAAGGTAAAAAACAAGTCAAGAAGTCAACACAAGTATACATTCAGTCATTCATTCATTCATTTAAATCTGCTACCATATTTCTACTCCCAGTCACTTTTTCTATATATGTATGTATATGCCAAAGGCAACACTAAATGATATTCAAATATATATAACTTGGACAATGCATAATAATGAGAATTATAGGCTGTCTTGACTGTTTTAGTTTTTGTCTTTACTTTATTTATTTTTTTTTTATATTATAGAGGGAGAGAGAGGAAGGGAGGAGGGGTGTAGGTTATAAGCGCTACTCTACAACTTCCCTTCTACCACCGCCGCTTCATTTGCTGTGCAAGTATCTATATTGTCAGGGTTATTTTTGGTTTTTGGTACTACTACTGTATGCCATAATAGCCATATATTAGGGTTGACTAGCGATTTGGCATTCAAACAATTGAAACGGTATGAAAAAGTAGAGAAAGGTCATTCAAATCTATGGGGTTTTGGTTGATATTATGTGGCTGATATTGCTTGTCTGGCTGGAGATTGGGATTTTTTTCATTTTTTGTTTTGGGTAATTGAAGTTTCGAAACATTTAGCATTTCAAAAACAGTTTTAACACAAACACTCGTTTAGCATATTATTTATAGTATGAACTATGATTGAGTGATTAAATATTTATATAGAGAAATATATATATATATATAATTATATACTAGATTAACTGCTTACCGCCACGTGGATCACGTGTTCTGGTGTAAGGATGAAGCCTTGTGCACTTACCTAAAAATGAT
The DNA here is from genome assembly GCA_037075365.1 of Drosophila emarginata. Lineage (NCBI taxonomy): Eukaryota > Metazoa > Arthropoda > Insecta > Diptera > Drosophilidae > Drosophila > Drosophila emarginata. The sequence goes on along the minus strand of JBAMCD010000014.1, from coordinate 875,346 downwards.
ACAAAAGAGAAACAAATTAATTAGTATTTAATTTCAAGGCAAATGAATTAAATAAACTTTAAACCAAAAATAAAATAGAGGAAAGAAAATGAAAAGTAACAACAAAAAAAAAAAAAGAAGTGAAAAAAGAGACTTCAAAGAGTCAGCGAAAAGTCTAATACATTAAATTTTTGTTTGTTTGTTGAAACTCATTTGGCAAACTGTTAATAATGTTGTATGGCTAAGCCGTTGCCCGTATGCCTAAGTTATTAGCGCATAAATATTTATTTGCTTTATGTCAAGGCAAGACAAGGCAAAGCATCTCCAGGACTGGTTTTACTCTAGCCTTGGGCTGAGGTCTGTCGACACTTGAGGCAGCTAAGCAGCCCACAATACAACACAACGCACAACACAACGCACAACACAACATAACCAGCAGCATATCCCATTGCTAAGGGGACGGAACAGGGAGGGAAAGGGTAAGTCAGTGTCAGTTTTATATTATTTTATTTCAAGCTTTGAAAAAGGATCCCCATCCGGGCCTGGGCCTTTAGACATTTTCATTTTCATCGTCTCAAGCAGCAGCAGCAGCAGCAGGCCGCATGTTGTATCCCGTTACAGGCTGGCAGGATGGCGGCAAAAGAAAGGATATTGTCTAACAACAAAAGTGGAATAAATTAATTTAGCTCTAGCTTCGCTTCTGCCAATGAGCTAGAAAATGAGCTAAAGAATATGTATGTGGCATACACTTAGGCTGCGCGTCCTTGTCTTCTAATAATAACAAAATATGGGTGTAAGTGTATGTGTGTGTGTGTGTGTGTGTGACACTGACAGGTGGCCTCCCCATACTTATGTTATTACTTGGCATACTGAATATCAGACTCCTTGTCTGACATTTAATATAAAAGCGAAAACAAGTTGTGGCGTTTATTAAAAAAAATTAAAGCCTACCTTCAGGGCGCCAGCTGTTAATAAATACAATTTTCTATATACAGTGAAACCTCGATATAACGAACTTCGTTATAACGAAAAACCCAATATAACGAATTTTTTGTTAAGTCCCTTCGTTATACTAAGGTTTTACATTTCAGTACCTATAGCGAATCAATAGATATAACGAATAATTTTGCGATCCCCCTCAGATTCGTTATATCGAGGTTTCACTGTATATCCATTAGAGGATAAGCACACACACACACACATATATATATACAGATACATATTTATACATATATGTATGTATTATACACTTTCGCATAACGTTGTCAATTTCACTTTCGCTTAATTGCACTCGCTAGCCAACTAACCAAGTTCTCACTCTGTCTCTGTCATTCAGATCCCGTCGCCCCGCCCCCACTACCCACTCTCTTCTAACTATCTTCATATATCTCCATGTCTCATATATCTTTTCCGTTTATTGCATTAATTTTTCAATAATCCGGTGCGCAACTAAAACAAATATCTAAAGTGGCATACTTCATGGCTGATAAGACTAATCTTTTATTAATACACAAACACACAGAAAGATACACACACATACACACACACAGATATAGAAAGGAATAAGGCAAGAAAAATGCCAGCTCAACTGAGTTAATTAAATTTGTGCTTTAGGGATTGGTTTTGGTCTTGGCCTGGGTCTTGGCCAGAACTTTAATATATAGTTAGTTGATTGGTTGGTTGGTTGGCTGCTTGTTTTGGGCCAGGCAAGCAGCAGCAACCCTTTTCACTTTTTTCTACTTGGGCGAAAACTTTTTGGACATTTTTATTGACAAGCCGGAACACAGGAAGCTGAAATAGCCACGAAACAAGGGTTTGTGTAATTTTTTTTCTTTCTTTCTTTTTTCTACTTCTTAGACCTCTTTCTCTCACTCTCTCTAACTCTCTCTAACTCTCACTCCCTCTCTCTCTCTCTCTTACTCTCTTTTGGTAAGGCACGAGCAAAGTTTGTCTGGCTTGTCGGTCAGGGCCCATAACGGTTGCGGTCAAATCTAATTTCCGCAGCTTTTACTACTTTATTAAACTATTACAACTAAAGCCGAAATTGTACAAGGCGATGGGTATTAAAAAAGTTATGTAGGTATGTACAATATATACATATGTATATGTATATGCCTCAATGTCTTGTGTCCCACACTCTCTCAGTGTATGTGTGTGTGTGTATGTGTGTATGAAGCATGAAATGTGTTAATAAAGCACACTTGCCACCAACATGGCCACATAATGAAACGAAATTGCAGGAGGTAACAACATGGCTGGCTTTCAGCTACATATAGTTATATATATATATATACATATATGTATATATATATATATATATATATATTTGTATATATTTTTTGTCTTGGAAGGGTATACACTTATACGGTCTATATCCATATCAGTAGCTACTAGATCAAATCTAATTTAAGAAAAATCGAAACTTTGAAACAAATTAATTAAATGTTTTCTCTTACTATATATGAAAAGTTACATCTGTATTTATATTAATAATCTTTTAAATTCTGATATAACTAACGGAAATTCTATATTTCAATTTGGATAATATTATATATAAAACTATAAGAAGAAATAATCAGAATTACTTTCTATATAATCAAAAGTTTTCTCTTCTTGTTATTTTTTTGTTTCCACAAAAACTTTTCTTTGTTCGAAAGTTAATTTCGAAACTTCGATTATAGAAAATGCAAAGAAAAGTTGATTGTAATCAAGTGGAAATCTATTTCTTTGCAGTGTAGTGTATCTAAACTTCATTCTAGTGGTTGAACTAATGAAACTTGTTCATCTTTTGCACAACTTTCTGGCTAGTGTTTCGACTAACGTAGGTAGCATAAGTTGCAGGCACTTTGTGGCTTTTATGACTCTGCATAGCTTCTCTTCTGGCGGCAGGCATCAAATTTTGGCTCCTTGTGTACGTTTAATTGCTTTGACCTTTTCAAATGTGCGAGTGTGTGTGTGTGTGTGTATGTATGTGTGTGTTGCATAGTTTCGGGCGTGTTGCATGTTAATTAGCATTAAGCAGGGGCAGGCTCTCGCTGTATGTGATAAAAATTTATTAGCTGCTGCCTGTGGCCAAAACTGCCCATTTTTGGCTACTTTTCTTTTTTTCTTATTGTAGATTTCTACTCGTCACATATATGTATATACATATATATATATATATATATGTATATCTGGCTGTGTGTGTATAAAAGTTTCGGTATATTGCAATTAAATTTAAGCTGCATTAAACTGCCGCAACAGAGAAACACAGGAATACAGAAACAGGAGTATAGGAACACAGAGGCTTTGGCTCAGAGCAACGGTGGTTCTCGATGGGAATTGGCCAGGGTAAGGATAAAAGGGGGTGGTTGTAGGGGGGTGGTAAATCTGGGATGAGATGGGGTAACTCCGGGGCTCAGGACTCCACACAAAAGACTTGTGGCCATGGTAACGGCAAAGTTTTTCGGGTTTTGCCGGTTTTCTGGGCAAAAGTTCGCGCTTGTTCCTTTTTGATATGTATTTTAATTCCTTGTGCCCTGTGAGCCATTTTGCAGTCAGGACTTTTGGCTTATACGTACAACGACAACAACAGCAGCAGCAGCAAGGACGACTCTGGCTTAAATGGCACTTATGAGCTTATGCCACAACTTACATTATTATTATTACTACTACGAAGACATATATATATATATATATATATATACATACATATTTTCTCATTTTTTTCTGGTTCTTGTTGCTGTTGGATTTGTTGCTGGCTTTGGGCCATACAATAAATAGTTATGTGCAGTTTGTGTATTGACTGCAAGTCGACAACTTTCACAAACAAAGAAAGAGACAGACAGAAAAGAACAGAGGGAGACAGCCAGAGAGTGAGAGAAAGAGTTTTGTTTTAATTAAGGCGTATTAAGTGGCTTGTTTTACGAGGCCTCCGGGTGTGTTAAATATTTCAAGAAGGCTTTAAAACCGCCTAGAAAAGCACATAGACTGAGCCTGACTGACTGAGGTGGTAAAGGGATTGGTATGAAACGAGGTAAGGATGTGCCGTATAGATAGGGAGGTGGTGTAGTATTGGGGCAACAGATGCAGTCATTTTGGCTTATTGAAACTTCTAAAAATTGCATGAGGCAAGCGCATGTAAAAGTTAGTTTTATGATTCTGCATTTAAGTTAAGTTTTTCGAGTTGTGGGAGTCATTTATATTGATTTTATACAGATTTTTGAAATAAATTGAAAAATGCAATATTAATGCAACAATTTTAGCATATATTTCTGTCACTGCTGTGAAACTAAAAACAAATAATAGTTTTTTTCATATCCCTTAGGAAACCTATTGAATAGTTTTCTTCTCTCATTTTGTTAAAGATTAATCAACACTTTTACATGAAATATAACCACCACAATTTGTTGTTTTACAACACTGAGCACATAAAACAATTGACAAGAGATTTGCTTATTATTTTACTTAAATTTATTTATGGTAAATTTAAGCTTTTACATTGTAGATGGATAGTATAAATAAGTACGGCTTGATTACAACACCAGCAAATTTGTATGTGTGTGTGTGTGTGTGTGTGTGTGTGTGAGTGTGTTCATCATAGCAAATGACAAATCAAATGAAGATCTTTAGATTGATTCAATCAACTTGAATATTTCTCATGTTTTATGCCATGCCAAATGCATAAATTGAATTAAAATCTCGTTTTCAATACGCAAAATTAATTTGAAATGTCTCGCTTTGTCAAATTAACTTTTAATTGCTGCAGCGTCTTCTCAGAAATATTTATATATATGTAGAAAGCTGCATTTGACATACAAAAACAAATTCCAATTAATATAACCAAACACACACGCGCGCACACACACGCACACATACACACTGAGATAGAGAGAAACATAAATACCTATCACGGGCAGACACATACACTTGAATAAGCGCCATAAAGTAGACTTGAAATTTTCAGTTTGCATTGTCGTCTATCATATGCAAAAGCATTTTGGCGACAAAGCCAACAACAACCAAACAGCCTTTAGCCTCAACAACTGCCTCCTCCTCTCCCCCCACGCTATACACACATACATAAATGCCAATAATTAATGTGACATTTTCGCCGTAATTGAGGCAGAGGCAAAATGCAGAGTCAGAGACAAAAGGCAGGGGCAATGTGGAAACATAGTAGAATGAAATGTATCTAGGCATGCATGAAAGTATCTATGTATCTGTGTATCTACAAAAGCATTCCCCAAAACTGCCTGGCATGCCAAAGTGGCAAACTTGTTTCACCATTCTATTTTGTTCTCTCTGCTTTCTACGCATGGCTAGCTAATTGAATTTCTACCAAAATGTGTGTGCGGTTTGGCAACACTCTCAGGTGTGTGTGTGTGTGTGTGTGTGTCTACCATTCTCCCTCTCTCTCTCGCTTCATTTTTTAGCTGTGAGACAAGCTAAAGTCGCCAATTTCATAAAAATTTATTGCTTGCAGAAAAAGTTTTTTAATACCTTTTCGCCTCCTTTTGCAACTTTGGCCAATGACAGTTTAAGTTGTTGCTCCACTTGTTGTTTGGCCAACAAATTTTTACAAGCAAACACCCGACCGAGCGCACATTGACAGTGAACCATTGTTTTTTTTTTTCTTCTTTTTTCTTTTTTTTTTTTGAGTGACACAGACACAGAGATGCGATAGATGAAAGTACAAAAAGAGAGAGATAGATATATATACTTCCTGTTACGCTTACTCTGACACACATATCATCATTTCATTTCAATTTCAATTTATATGAGCAAAGTTTTATGAAGTGCATGTCATGCTACCGCCTGCATTTATATTTCATTTCCAAAACTCCAAGCTCATGTTTATTTTACACACAACCAACACACACACCCTCAGAGAGAGAGAGAGAGAGAGCGAGAGAGAAAGAATAACACGGTAAAAAGTTCTAACAACTCGGCACTGATTGAGTGTCAAACAAATGAATATAACACGAGTTAATACAAGTCCTTTGCTGGTTTGCTGGTTGGGCAGAATGTGCAATATAATGCCCCATTCAACTTTGAATGACATTTTTCAAAATGAAATATTACATAAATATTATTGTTAATCGAGCTTATGAATTTCATTTATATCATTGTATAATGCGTTTCTTTTTTCTTTTTATAATAATTGAATAATTGAATTGAATTATTGACCGCACTCAAAACTATTTCTCTAAAAGCAAAAATTTAGTTGTTAAACTAAAAATAATTCAAAAAAAAATAGTTTCAAGTCGTTTTTATATGAAATTTCACAACAATTCATTGCTAAAATTTCATTGCAATTCGCCATTTATTTTTAAAACACTTTACCATTTTCTATAATTTTGAAATCAATCAATAAACTGTCAATATAATTATTGCAATACCCACAAATCCTACAATTGTAAATATACATATACATATGTAAGTCCCTGACCTAACCAATTTTAGTAGCAATAGTATATACCCCTCCTTTCTCTCTCTCTCTCTCTCTCTTCTTTTGCTCATCATTTTGGCTTCCCTCATTTGGAGTTGATTTGTCGGCTTGTCGCGTTTTGTAAGTGCGTTTGATGCAATTACTTAATGACAGGTCCAATGGCTTGGTAGCAGGCGTCAGCAGGTTCTGCCAGTGGTTCAACTCCTTCCATATCCTTTTGTCAAGTGGTTTAGGCTTTAAACTTGGAAGCATCATTGCCAATGCCAACTTGGCGCATTCAACGTCAACTTATGCCAACTGTCTGTCAGCAACAGGACACGGCCAGGACTCACTCACTGACGCACACACACACACACACACACAAACACATATATACATATGGGCGTGCACACACATGGCTACTTATGCAAAATGCTTAACTCTGGCACTAGACGACACCCGTTGTTGCTCATATATAGGAAAGTTTGATTACCGCCCTCATCAGAACGGGTGAGAGAATGATAGAGAAAAGGGGTATGAAAAGATGGCATGGTAATGGGAATGGGACACACACAATTGTGTTGATTGCACAGATGACAAGACGTAGAACGAGTTTGTATATGTATAAGTAGAAAAGGGAATGAAAATGGAATGGAAGGGAAGGGAAGGGTGCAACAGGACGAAGAAGAGATGACAACTTTGTGCAGCCGTCGCCTCGTTTGCCTAGCTCCAGCCTTGATGACAATGAAGTGCATGCATGAATATTCTAATCAAATGAGCCACCAGGCTTTAGGTCCTGAGCCTTAGCCAAAGCTAGATCCCCATTCCCCGACCAAGCACAAACCCATCCAAACTCGAGCTCGAGCCTGTTGCCATTGTCAAGTTGAACAATTTTTGCATTGCCGCCACATGTGCGCTTGCAGTGTGCTGCCATTTTCAACTCCTACTTGCTCTTTTTTCGTTTCGTCCCCCCTAACCATTTTCTTTTGTAACACTGACAAAAAAAGAAAAAAAATGATTGGTAAGCAAATGTATTGGAAATGGAACCAGTTGAGAATTACAAGTGTGACAAGTGTAAAAATCGATATACTTAAATCGTTTATAGCTTTGATTACAATATTTCCTCCTTCTTCGTCTTTCTACTGAATTGCAGGAAATGTTATAAAGGTTTCTCTCAGTGTTATGCAGCACACATGCTTTGTGTTTTGTTGCGGGTGAAAAGTTTCAAAGTCAGTCAGTATCTTTCAACCTACCTACCCCACACACACACCACACACACACACACACACACACACATACATGCCCCCTGCCCACAACAAAAAACTTCCTTTCCTTTCCGTTTTTACCTCGTTTCATTTCATTCACTCACTGAAATCGAATTTGCATAATTTAACATGATGGTTGCGCTTATTCCTGTTGCCTGTCAGAGAGACAGACATACAGACTGAGAGACGGACGGACAAAAAGACAGGCAGACAGGCGACACTACCACCCATCATCCGATGTTATTATTGTTGGTCTACCCACCAAACTCCCGAACTCGAACCCCGCCTCCCACCCAACACATTCACAACCTTTATCACCGCCAGTGTGCTCCCAGTCTTCTATTCATCGTCACCACATTTAGCCGCCACATGCATCATCATTTGCATACATTTGCAGTTCAGCAGTCAGTCAATGGCAATGGTGGATGAATGGTTAGGGGATATGAAGAAAATAGAGGGAAGGGCGGGCAACTTCACATCGTCATTCGATTTCCTTTTGTATATAATTCGCAAAAAAGTGAATTGACGTTGATGGATTTTGGCACTTACACAGGCTAGCGCCTGTCACTTGAAAAAGCTCACCCATCCACCCAACAAATGCCACCATATCCAAAAAAAAAAAAAAAAAAAAATTTCAGTTGACTTTGAAGCGCATTTTAATGAAGAATGATATGTTGGCATTCCGACCACAAGACCTTCGCAACCAAGACAGTTTTCGCGGCTTTGAACGCGAACAACGTCAACAAGTTTTTCCCGATTATGCTAAAGGCATCCCCATTCCCAACCAACCAAAAAACAAACAGACAAAAAAACATACACAAAAAATGTTAAAACAAAAACCCCAAAAGACAAACCGATGTGCTCGATGTATTTTGTCATAAATTTGTGCGACATTCTTGTAGGCAATGGCAAACATTTACCCATCAATTTGATTTCATACTGATGACTTTTTGCATGTCACCAGTTAGGGAATATATACATACTATATGGTATATAGTCGAAAGTTACCAAAAATAAATAGCAGAGTATTACCAAAAGAAAAAAAAATATCCATTCCATTTTGTTGATATTATCATATCAATTTGGATAATGATAGATAATATTGGAACATTACAGCAGATATGGTTATAGAAAATGGTTTTACATGGCTTATATCCGTGGCATTAAGTTGAGATTTTAAATAAAAGTATTTTATCGAAGAAACAGGAAAGAAAAATTGAATTCAATTTGGAAAAATTGCATATAAAACTCATTTTGATAAAATGGAAATGCAATCAAATATAGAATTAATTTTGTTAAACAATTTACAAACCAATTTTTAAAAAAATTTGTTTTATTTTCATAGATTTTGTTTAACAATTCATCAGATTGATAAATAAAAGATATATATAAAAGATTTCTCAAATATTTATATATTAAAATGAGTAAGGAAAGTTGCAAAAGTTTTTTTAGTCTGTATTATCTGCCCCGCCCTATAAAGTTGGCACATTGAAATTATTCAACAGAGAGATAATGCCAACAAAATGGCCACCAAATGTTGTAGCAGTAGCATGTGCAACGAGCCAAATAATCATCACAAACATAACCATAACAATTACATAGGGTCGTGTTAGGTAGTGGGGTTGGTTGGGCGGGAATGGTTGGGTTTTTGGTGGGAAGGAATATGTTAAAGGAAATGGAGTAGCAGTTGTATAAAGAGGAGAAAGAGGAGGAGTATAAAATAAAAATCGGGTAAACAGTTCAATTAAAGTTGTTTGCTTTTAAGAGCGCTCTGCTCGTTTCACACGCTCGCCATTTGCATTTCTATACGGCAAAATAAACAACGTTGAATGCTGGCAAAGGATATTGGTGCGAGGGAAATGCGCAGAGTACAGCACTGAAGGGGCGAGGAGAGAGAGTAGATGTGTAGAGGAGGGGGTGAGTTGAAAAAACAAAAAAAAAAAGTTTCGTTTGTTTTAATATGCAAGTAACTTTTTTAACAATAACATTTCATTTTATTATGTCAAAAGTTTTGGTTTTACAAATACACACAGATACGCACACACACACACACACACACAATCACAATTTTTATTTTGCTTACATTTGTGTGTTTCTATGTGTGTGTGTGTGTGTGTGTGTGTTTGGAATATTTTCATGTTAATGTTTGTTATTGTTGTTCTTTTGTTGGCGTTTATTGTTGCCATTTTTGATATGCATGAAAAGGCGGGCGGGCTGACTGACTGGCGGTTGGGCGTGGCATTAGGGGTATACCGAGGCCATGTGACACTTTGCATAGAAATTTGGAATGTTTGTTATTATTATTCTTTCGTTTTTCTCCGAATCTCCCTACCTCTCCAATCGTTTGACTACGTTTCCTTATGCTGCTGGCTACATCTAAGAATTTTCTTTCTTCAATTCTTTATTCTATTTTGCTTTGTTGTGTTGCTTATTTCTTCTATTGGCATGAAAGATGGTGAAAAGAACAATTGGAAATCAGTTGAGATACTTTTGTTTTTTCAGAGATATTTGCCGAGCGCACTGATAATGGCTTATTGTTAAGTTTAATCGAAGGATCTACCATATATTAACATAGGAAGGTTTCCATGGAGTGCTCCAATTTTCATGCTATATAACTAAATATACTCTTGATTTTTCTCTTTACTAGAAGCTACTAAAAAATTGTTTGCTTGTAAGGGTTCAGTTTATTAGATCAGTTAAGTTCAGTAATATTTTAAGAGTCTCTTTTTGCGACCGATTCTTTAACACATAAAAATTTAATTTATATATATTACAATATTTTTTTTCCTTTAAATAAGACTACAAAAGCAATTCGAAAACTAAACACAAACGAAACGTATACAAAATAAATAAAAAAGTATATGAAACAAAACTGGCACAATACAACAAATAACGAGCTGAACACGTTACGTATACGCAATAAATATGTAGAAATGGTAATGCTGCATTATCGAATATATATATATATGTAAATTTATATATATGTATTCATATATATGTATATAGGTATATATGTAGAGGTATATATTTTACAATATTGAATCGATTTTCGATATACAATATATATATATATATATATATTTATATTTATAGAGTTAGATGATAGATGTGTCTGGTACTCACCTTTGCTAGCACCGTCCGGGCCACGCAATATGGTGCACTCCTCTATAGTGCCAAATGGTTGAAATATTTGTCTAACATCATCTTCGGTTTGTTGTTTGCTGAGCATGCCAACGAACAGCTTGCGATCTAAATGCTCTGTTTTTTTTTTGTTTTGGTTTTGTTTTTTTTTTTTTTTTGTTTTTTAAGTTTTTAGTTTTAGTATTTTTTTTCGGTTTTTTTTTTTGATTTTAATTATTATTGTTTGTGAGTTGAATTTTAAGTTGTTGATTGTAGTTGGTTTTTTTTTTTTGTATTTTTGTTTTGTTTTTTTTCGGTTTAATTCGAATTACCAAAAAAGGCAGCAAAATGGAAGAGTGGCAATGTGTTAGAAAACCCAAAATCAAAGTAGAACAAATGAAACGGAAAGAAACGGAAGAGTATTAAAAAAGCCATAGCCATAGAAGAAGTTGTTTTGCAAGTAAAAAAAAATAAATAAATAAACAAATCAATGAAAATCCAAATATATATATATATATATTTCATTGAATATACCAATTAAATACCGAAAAATAAGATTTTGTTGATAATAAAATGTGTCGTATATAGAGAGATGTAAATGCAACAAGGTTACACATTACGCAACGGTTGATTTTTGTATTTTTGTTTTTTTTTTTGTAACGAGTAACGAACGCAGCAGGCACATTTAGTAGTATTATTTATTTTTTTTTTGAGAATTCAACAGGCGCAAAATTACCCAACAAAAAAAAAAAAGAACAAGGTAAGGTAAAAGCAACAACATTTAGTTAACGAGAATTTTTGGTGATTGTTTTTTGGTATTTTTTTAAGGGGAAAGGGTGATTTAAAAATATTCACCAATAGAGCAAATACAATTACAACATTTATTTAGGTGGTTTTGGGGCGGGCGGGTAGAAGGAGTATTTTTTCGGTATTTTTTTGTTTGGGAGTTTTTTTTTTGTTTTTTTTTTGCGGGAAGAGGGGTGTATAAAAAGTATATTCGGGAAAACAAAAAAAAAGGAAAGAAAGAAAATAGTTGAAAAGCAAAGGCCAAAAAGTTAGTAAATAAAAACAAAATGATAAAGAATTCATTTTTAAATATTTGTTAAATAAAATTGTCAGTTTTCCAATTTTGCCAATTTTGATGTTTTGTTTTTTTTTTTTTATTTTTTAGATATATTTATTTTTTGTTGTTTTTTTTTGGTTTTTTTGTATTTTTTTTTTGTCATATAGAGCACGAACAAGTGTTACATAAAAAGGAAAGAAAAGAAGATAAAAATGGGTGATATTTAGTTAAATTTGTAGCACAATTGGTTTTGGTATTTTTTTTTTTTTTTGGTTTGTTTGTAACTTACAACTTACAAAAATTGAAAATGTCATGTATATAAATGACAATAACAATTAGCTAAATGTACATACATACGCATATATACATATATATTTATATCTAAATATATATTTATATAGGATGATAGCTTTATATATATATATATATATATATATGCATGTGTATATAGATATGTATAGATATATGTAGAACACACGCCATTTATACGCACACACACACACATACGTAAAATACATACGAACTGGCCACGCTACTAAATGATGATATTGGTTTATGTTTTTTTTTTTTTTTTTTGATTTAATAGACATTGAAAGATATTAAGAATAACATTTTAGCCACTACTTTTGAAAAGAATGAATTTTTAAATATATATATATATATGTAATAATAATATAATTTGATAACTAGAAATAGCTTAAAATAAGAAATACGTAAGAGATTAAAAAATAGTCAGCACTAAATTGGTGGTAAGAGTAGGCCTAGTGAGAACACAGCGAGCAAAAATTCATTGAAAGTGCAGAAAATAGCCTAAGAAAGTTGTCGATAGAGGATAGCTGCTATATAGAGCGTTAAATTGATTGAAATTAGGTTTGATTGAACGGAATTGAAACTTATTACCGATTAATTAGGTAACGATTCAAGTCTACTAGAGAATTAACTTTCTTATATCGACTATTAATAGACTAACTTAAAAATTATATCTATGGTAGTAGTATATATGTGGTTAAATAAACAGTTATATTCTATTCCTTTTATGTACTTACATTTCATCACCATATCAAAACTGGTGAGAATGCCTTTGTAATTGATCAATTCTTTTAGATGAAATTAAAAATAAAGTTAAATGGCATTTATTATAGTCTCTTGGCCTAGCTAACTGACTATTTTGTTTTTTTTTTTAATTTTTTTGTAACCTACCTCTTTAGATATAATAATTTTGAGAGTATTTTCCGAGTTTGCAAGACACTTTTGTAAACGGCATACAGAAGAACCAATTAAGTCCCTATGGAATTAGTTTCAAGTACAGAGACCAAAACTAAAATATAATTCATTACTAAGTAGTTAAGCTTTTGTAAGTGTAAGTGTCACAGTGAAATAATGAAAGTTGAAGAATACATTCAGTAAAGAAACAGAAAATAATTGATCTTCATTGATACAATTAAGTTTTCAAGTAGTATTTAACATTTTTTTTTTTTGGTTTTTTTTGAAAAGTACTTACTACTAAACCAACTCATTTCCAAAATAGTTGGACTTTGAAAGTGAAATGAATAAAATTTTAGTATTTATTTGCTAGAAATAAGATGAATAAGATATGAATTGCAGTTTACTAAATATGCTTATCAACATTGATAAGTTACTTGAAGTAATTGTTTTTTAAAAATATTTTCTTTCTCAATACATTCCTTCCAACTAAAAAGATAAAAAAAAAAAAAAATGGGAGAAACCGATACAGTTATTATATTGGCCAGTTATTGAAAGTCTATCCACATATGGCGATTCTCTCTAACCCATCTTTATTGTCGCCTATCGAAAATTGAGCATCACATAATTGGCCAAACACTTGCACCCAGACCAAAGTGGAGAGAAGAAAAAAAAAGAAGGAAGACAACTCTCTGTCTCTGTCTCTAAGGGCAGCTGCTGCTCCTAGTGCTACTTCTACTACTAACTCTTACTCCAACTTCTACTGCCGCTGCTGTCGCGTTAAAGTGGCAAAAGCAATCGAAGTAGAAAATAACTAATACGACACGTTAGACCCAAGCTAACACACACACACACACACACACAGATGGCCTGCAGGCAATTGTCTTCGTGTCCGGGTTAAGCCTAATGGCATTTGGATTCTCCCACCCTCTCACTATCTCTTTTGTATCTCCTTCTCTTTCGCTCTCTCATTCTCTTCTCCCTCTTTCTCCAATCTCAAAGCACGTGCAATAAGCCAAACAACGCCCAGGGCATGTTAAAAACCCAAGCCAAACAACACAAAAGGGTTGAGCTTAATAAAAATGTAAAGCACGTTGGGTCGGTTGGTCGTTCGCTAGGGGTTACAAGGGAGGATGAGTGTGTGGGAGTGGCTGGGTAACCGTTAACTGTAACGGTAAAATAGTGCAGCATACTTTTGCGGCGCCTGCTGTTGTACATATGAAATGGCATAGTTCAACTGGCTGTTAACAGTTGCGGACACAACATTCTACACACACACACACACATACACACACATAGAGCAGCAGCATATCTCTCTGCTGGCAAGAAAAAAAATAGAGAAGAAATATAAAGGAAAGGCAGCGGAGAGGCTGTACCAATGCAAAGAAGAAAATGTAGGAAAGTGAAACAAGTAAAAGGACTTACACACACACACACACTGATAGAGTGAAAAGCACACACAAAGGCGAAAAGGATTTGCACAATGTTTAGCCTGACGTTGCAGCAATTTTCTACAATTACCTAGGGCCAGGACCAAGAGCTCAGCTCGACCGAGAATTTTCAGTGATTCTTTTTGCCTTTTCTTTTAGGTTTTCAGTTCTTTTTCCTTTTTTTTTGTTTTGTCCCTCACCATTTATTTCTTCTTGGTTTTTTTTTGCTGGTCGCAGCAGTGAAAATAATATTAAAGGCCATTAGGCTCATATAGACAAGTTAAGTGGCTCCTGGTTGCCATGTGTGGCAGAGTTTTTAGATTTTATTTTTATGCCTCTCACCGCCCACAGATACAGACCCATCTCCATCTCCAGCTGTAGCAGCTCGTTGCCTAGCAGGCAAAAGAAGTCATTAACGTGTCGTTGTCTTTGATGCTGCTGCTGCTGGAGAGGAGTCGGAACACAAACACAAAAAAAATAACAAAAAAAAAAAGAAGAAAAATACAGGGCAGGAAAGACAAGAGAGCAGTAGAAGAAGAATAAAAAAAAAATGAAATTAAATTAGTTAACCACATGGCAACTTTTGTATGCCCAGGACTATGGGCATCACCAGCAGTAGGAACAACGGGAGCACTACCAAACAGGCAAGAGACAAGGACAGGCCACTAATTGTTGCATGTTATGTTTTTTGCTTATCTTCCTTTGAGTCTGTCTCAGTTTATGCCCCTCTCTCGTCCTCTCTCTCAGTATGTAGCTTTGTGTGCTAGACAAGTAATTGTATTTTAAATGCCAGCCAAAAGGTGAAAAAGCCATCCAGTCAGACAACCAACCAACCAACCAAACAACCAGCCAGAAGGCCGGCTATGTCGCATCTATAAATTATACAAAAAAAAAAAAAAATGTAAAAAAAGGAAAACTCCTAAAAAGGAAAAACTAAACACAAAGTCGCTGACAACGCGAAAAACTCAAAGCTCATGTGTTTTGCTCTTTTTTTTCCCATTCCCTTTCGCTTTTTGCACTCTTCTTTTTGGTCTTGTCTCCACTTTTCATCTCTGCTTTTTGCCAATTGACATGTAAATTGACATTTAATGGCTGCTAATGAGCGTCTGAGGATTAGTTCTCTTTGGTAACTTGCTTGGTGTGTGGCATGTCTTTTTGGTTTGTATTTTGAATACATTAGAGGTGTATATATATATATATATATATATGTGTGTGTATGTGTGTGTGTATGGGGAATTGTCTTACGACAGTTAAGGCTCTCAGGTGAGGCTAAAGTAATGCAAAGAATTTGCAACTTGTCTTAAATATTTCAACACTTTTATAAAAAGGAATTCTTATCATTCCATTGCTTGAAATCCCTTTTACAATTGCAGCTTATAAATCATTAAATAAACAAATGAATACTCCATTAATTTTCACAGCTTAACAAACAAATACATAGAGAAGGACACAGACACACACATACCAATAATGGCATAAAAGTATACTGAGAAGATCGTTATGAATTAAATTTCTAATGCGAGCAATTCATATTTGTGGAAAACTCCTTAATCAGATTAGAATCATTGCCAGTGACAGACAAAGAAAGATAGATAGATGGAGAGAGAGAGAGAGAGAGAGAGAGAGGGATAGATATGCTATGTAAATATATTTAAGTTATTAATTATTTTGTGCAGATTTTATATGAAAATCTGCTTTATAATTATATATACACATATATATACACCGAGTTCTCTCAATTCGAATAACATTTGTTTAACAAAAATTGATTGAAATATGAAGGCCATAACTCACACTGACTTACACACTATGAATTTATATCTGTATCTATGTATCCTGTGTATGTGTGTGTGTGTGTGTTGTCTATGTTTATTTTCCTATAAATTATTGAAATTGTAATTACTTAGGCAGGAAATGAGGGAAATGGTCAAGCAGGCAGGCTGCCAAGCAGTCACTCAGTCAATCTATAAGCTACTCACTCACTCATTCAGTCAATTCTTCCTCTCAATATTGCCTTAGAGCGCTTGAGTATTTTTTTTTTTATGTAATGAAAATTTAATTAGAATTATGTGCATTGATTAATTGAAATGCTCTGTGAGTTGGCAGAGGGCTCAGGAAGTGGAAGTGTACGGAATGAAGTTTACTTCAAAACGGACTGTCCGTCTTTTTACTTTTCCATATTTTCTTATGTATATATTTTTTTTTTCTCGCTCTTTTGGTTTTTTTTTTTTTTCTGTTTGGCTTGCGGCCGGAGATTTTTGATTGATGATTGACTGTTAAATGGATACTAATTAATATGTAATTAGTTACGGTACATTTGTACATTTTGTAGTTGAATCATTTGACACTCATTTGACATGTAACGAGGTTAATGTAAAAGTAATTTTATCACTATTAAACTGTGGGTTAGTGGAAGAGAGGGAAGGGAAATGTGTTGTTTTTTTTCTTTTTTGGGAATATAATGAAAAACTGTTGCCTGGCATAATCAGCTTTAAAAGTGCACCGATCCATCATTGTTAATTAGTTATTTCAGTATCTGTAATCAATAGTAGTTGCAGATGGAATAACAAATGTTTGGCATACACATATTTGTGGGCTCCCAAAAGTATGTTAAGGAAAATTGAAATGTAAATTATTCGAGAGAAAATCAATTCAAGCCAGGCGGCATGAAAGCCCTGGCATCATTTGGCCATGATAACTACCTTATGTTACACCAACAAAATTATCAGCATCATCTGCCACATTGGTTTCGCCCATCAATATAACAACCATTGCCCAATCCACCAGACAAAAAGAGCTAACAATTTCCTTTACCAAATCTTCCCCCACTTTTCCCTAGACCCATCACACCTATCAATATCTGCAAAAAGAATTCAGCAGGCAATTGTTTAGACTCAACAGTCAAGCACCGCTGCAGGCGAAAAGCGTCAACATGCCATTTTTATGGCATTCATACAAATAGACAAACAGACAAATGGACAGAAAGACCAAGAGACAAAGAGACATACTGACTGACTAACTGACTGACTGGTTGACTGACTGAAGGAGAATGTGAGACATCTCTCTGTGCCGTTGGGGAGGTGTCAGTATTTATACAGCAAATAAGCTAAAATTTTTACTTTATGACTCCCACAAGCGGCAAACAGAATCGAGTTGATGCTGCAGACAACGATGACGCTTTTCCTCGACAATTGTGTGGCAATTGTCAAAAAGTCTCGACGACTTGACGTTTATATATGACTAGTGATAAGTCAGACATGGGCCTTCCTTGCTTGTCCTTACTGTTACCCTCTATCTCTTTTGTTATTATTATCATTATTATATGCCTGGGAATCCTTTGGGTGTCTTAAAGTATTGTGCACACAGTTTATTTGTCAGTTTTTGGAGAAAACTCGTCGCCTTCATTGCCGTTGCCGTCGCCGTCGCTATCGTTCTTCTAGATTGAAAAAAGGGGAAACGAACGCAAGAGGAATGAACTTGTGCAAATGACAGCCAGCGTATTCCCAGGCAAAGTCAAAAAGTAAATTAGTTATTAGCCTTGTAAGTAGTTCACAAAGTTCACAACCAGAGTGGAGTTTTGTGCCGCTAAAATGCGCCTAATTGTTAATTAGTGTCAAGCATGAATTTGTATTTACAGCCTCAGCCTCAGACATTTCTATAGGCATGCAAAAATTTTTAGGGCACGAATGAAAGTTTTTTTTTTTTATTTTGTGCCTACACAACGGCCACAATGAGTAGAGGATGAGCCCGACTAGAATGAGGATGAGAATAAGACGAAAGACTACAACGGAAATTGTACAAAAGTCACTGGCAATGGCAGTGGCAATGGCAATGGCTGTGTGGTAAAGGCAGACCAACGGCTCGGCTCCAAAGACGTTGAAGAAGGCGCAAAAGTTTGTCTAGGCAGGCAGGCTCTTTCTCTCCTTGTGGTATTGAAGTGTTAATTAATATTGAAAAGGATCAACTTTTGTGTGACTTTGGCTTTGTGCAAATGAAAATTGAAAAGCTGTAGAGAGGCTGCTGCCAGAGCAGGAAGTGGCTGGGGATGCGGCACAAAGGCAATGGCAATGGCTCTGGTGGTGGCCTAACAAATGAGAGATCTTCTTCACGAAAATGAATTTAGTGCTGGGATAGACCATTTTTCTTTTTACTTTTTGTTTTTTTTTTGTTGCTCTTAGTGTATAAATTAGTCAGAGACTAACTTAGTTTAATAAATTTTTGATTGACTACTTTTAAATAAAGCAAATTTCTTTGGTTAATTTAGAAATTCTTTATAAATATATAAATTGGTTGCCAGTGTGGTCATAGATTCCAATGTATCGTAAATTCGTTTATAAGAATTTATAAAATTATGAATAAATGATATTTTTTTCATTTAAAGTGGATTGCTTAGTTGGGGTTATAATGTACATAGGTGTCTCATCGGGCTCAATTGTTTTGTTAATCGTATTGTAAGGGCGGGCGGGAAAATTTGTGTGGTGCCCAACGTGGCAGAGAAACCAGGCTTCTATATAGTTTTTCCGTCGATATCTAGCATCAGACTTGATGTTCATGTTTTGATTAATTTAAAAGGCGACTGGCATTCATATTGCAAAAACATTTGCATTTCATGGTGCATATGACCATAAATTCATCCTTCTCTTTCACTCCACCAATTCCTCCTACTATGTGGGTGTGTCTGTGTGCGTGTGCCTGTGTGTGTGTGTGTGTGTGTGTGTGTGTGTGTGTGTGTGTGTGTGTGTATGCATCTTGCACTTGTAGGAAAAAGGCAATCTTGACATGCCATTAACATTTCATGTGCACCTTGACGTTGCCATCCCAACTGGGCGGGATGGAGGGACAGTGACTATCACACTAAAAGTCAATATAAAGAAGAAGAAAATAAGAAGAAAAAATTCTTTTTTATGACCTCGGGATTATCATTTTGTGCTGCAGCTTGACATGAAATTGGCTGCACACTGTGGGTAACCAGAAATTGGCTATAAAAAGCGAGCGACCAAGGTGCTTGTATATATATATGTATATATAAAAAAAGAAAGAAAAACCGAGCAAAAAAAAAAAAAGAAAACGAAGAAAGAATATAGAAATTTTTATTTTAAGTAGTGACGCGTCAGGGATAATGTTAATGGCACATAGCATTTTCATTTCAAACGCATAAAAGTGTCCAAAAAGAAAGTAGAGAACAAATGGGGGAAGAGCTAAAGCAGAAGTTGAAGCAAAAGGAGCTGGCAATGTCAACCACCAAAAAGAAAGAGATAGAGAGGAAGACAGAGAGTGAGACGGTGGAGAAGAGACCTCTTTGTGGGACCTGCCTCTCTTTTATGTGTGTAAAGATTTTCGTATTTTTTATTTTATATATACGAATATATAATATCTCTCACGATAAAGTGGAATTTAAAGTTTATGACCGCTAGACGAAGTTGCTCCCTGTATCTCCCTGTATGTGTGTGTGTGTATGCATATGCTTGTATGTACTTTATAATTATATAGCCGGCATTTTTTATAACTCCCCTTGCCACAAATGTTATGACCGAATTTGACCCAACGGGCAAATGGCAGTGGGAGATGGTAGATGGAAATGTCACAAAGATTACTTCAAATAGGCAATAGACATGGTCATATACTCAAATGGATGACCAAAGCAGGCGGAGGCATTTCTATTCACGTTGGGCGCCATATTTCCAAAGACGGAAAGATATTTTAAACTGAAATTTATATCATATATGTAAATATAAAAAGATAAAGAAAAGATTGCCCCAGAACCTCAGAGGGAGTATATATGGATAGGAAGAGTTTAAAATAAGTAGAAGTAGACTAAATAAAAAATCAGACCTAACTAGTTAAGAAGTGCAATAAATCAAAAACTACTGTTAGTAAAGGAGTTAAGGAGAGAAATAAAATTAAGAGAAACTCCACATTGGCCGCCATTATTTTGAATTGTAATTTAATTAATAATTAATAAATGAATATATATTTATATATAAATATGCTTACTTTTTTCTTAGTTTTAGAAACTTTGTATACCGCGCTCTCTGTCTCTGTCTATTTTTCTCTTCCTTTCCCTTTCTCTGTCCCTGACCCTATATATGTTTGTGTTAATACCTTTCTTGTTTTACAATTCAGTTAGAGTTTCGGTTAATTTTATTTCCTTTTGCTTTCGCTGTAGAATCAGCTATCACCGCCAGAGTTATCAGTTATCAATATTAAATTTTACGACGAGTTAAACACCTTTTTTTTTTTTAATTTTTCTTTTTCTGTTCTCCAGGTAGGGGGAGCTCTGTCTACTTTGATGCGCGCCTTTCTTATAGATTTTAGTTGATTATTTTTTTAATAGTAATGGGCTTAGAACTGATCACGGCCTAATGGAGCATTCTTTTTATTTATTTTTTTTAAATCATTCGATTTGCATTACGCGGCGTATTTACATTTGTAATTTTGCAATTGTTTTTTGCTTTAGGTTAAACTTTTTTGTCGTTAAACTAATTTGTTGCATGGACGTTTTACTGAACGGCTGGCTTTGATTTAGTTTTAATTTAAGTTTAATTGTTTATATTATTGGAATTGTTTAAATTGGTTTATTTGTTAGATTTTTGTTTTTGTTCTTAATGTTTCCATCCATCCATTTCATAGACAATTTTTAGTTATCAGCTGTTGTCTTTGCCATTTTGCTGCTGGTTGTCAGACGAAGAGCTAAATTTGGTTTGGTTCAATTTTATTTTAGTTGTTTTGGATATTCGTTTTAATATTTTTTGTATGGTTAATTTTTTATTGTTGTTGGCGTTTAAAAAAAGAGAAGAGCAGAAAAGAAAGAAAGAGAAAAAGTAAGAATAAATAAAATTTTTATAATCTCTGTTGTTGCTTTTTTTTTTTGGTACTTTTAGTTTTCATTTAAGTTTTTGTTCAAATGTTGTTGCTTATTTTTAATTAATTAAAGTCAATTTGTTTTTAATATTTTTTTTAATTAAAATTTTTTTTTTTTTTGGACTACAGAAAATGAGCAACGAGAATGAAAATTTACGCACAACAAAAATGTTTACGTGTCATAACAATAACAAAATTGAATTTTGATTTTATTAAATTTCTCTTATTTTGTTTTTTTATTTTTTTTGTTTTTTAATTTTATATATAGATAGCACAACATTGAGCATTTTCGCTTTATAATTTTCGCACAACATTGAATAAAAACAACAACACTGAGATATATAAAAATTTTCAAACAAAAGTAAACAAAGAAAATGTAGGAAAAATGTAGTTAATGGTTAAAACGAAATATTTTTCAATTTGTTAATTTAAATAAAGATTAAGTATTAATTTGTAGTAAGTAGAACTAGAGCTGAGTTGTTTTTTTTTTGTTTTTAATTCATTTTTTTGTTGGTTTTTGTTTAAGCATCAAAGTTCGAGAATACATTTAGGAAACGATTATACGATTATAGAATACACGACAACAACACACGGCATATATTTATGTATGTAGATAGAAATAAATTGGTAGCCTAAGGCTTTATAAATATATTAAGATATAGCACGTTTATATATATATATATATATATATATATATATATGTATATATAGTATAAATCACAACATTAAAACTAAGAGCAACAAATATTATGATCTAATACAATTATATATAGAAATATTTCAAATGTTTAGAGTTTGTCCTTAAACTTGATATTCTGTAAATATGTAGTTAAATACTAGAAGTATTAAGCAAAAAAGTTGCAATTTTCTGTATATATCAATCATTCAATTGCTTATCAATTAAAAATATATTGCAAAATAAGTTGCCACAACACCGTGACAGATGAAATGGAAAGAGTTACGACTAACCCCTAACAATCTATCTGTATGTAACTCCTTTTACCATCACCGATACAAATAAACACGAATAAAATCAACAACAATAATGGCAACAACAAGTCCGTCAATCAAATTCCAAGAAAATGGTTCAATAAACATGTCTTACATAAAACATTTTAATTAAATTATATTTTATATAAGCATGTGTGTATGTGTGTGTGTGTCTGTATTTGTGCCAATGTGTGGCAATGTGTGCTGTGCAATATTTATCAATTTTCCTTAGTAAAGGAAACAAGAGTCATCACAATAACCATACGTCTTCATCTAACAACACACACACAAGTAAACAAAAGTGTTTTTAGCTCACTCAATGCACCATCACTCATTTACACACACACACAAAAGGGGTAGAGGGTAAGTCAGAGAGAGTGAAAGATAGAAAGGGCGAATGTGCTCTACTTTAATTTAATTTTTGTGGTTGCCTTGCCCTCTGCCTTTCCAGTTGTTCTTGTTGTTTGTTCGTTGCGCGCAATTAATTGAACTTGCAGGAGACTCAGACTATTGACAGCTATGCCAGAGGCAGAGCAAGACAGCACCACCAACGAGGATGCAGGGGATGGGTCTATATCTGAAGAAGAAGTAGGAGTAAGAGTACGAGCTGGAGCCGCACCAACAGGATTGGGTTGTGGTTGAGTCGATGAACACTTAAGCCTCAACTCAATGCAGTCTCTGTGTGTGTATGTCTCTCTTTCTCTCTCTCTCTCTATGTGTGTGTGTGTATGCCTTTCTCTCTGCTCGTTTACCCGTTACGCTTTTCGGAATTTAACTAAGACAAACACCACAACGATAACAACAGAAACAGAGAACAAGACACACACACACACACACACATTGCAATACACTAACAACTTGTCTAGTTTGTTGCCTTTTAGTATATGAAATGCTTGCGGGTCTTATGTTGGCTTAGCAGCAAACTTGTCTAAGCTTTTCTTTTCTTTCTTCTTTTTAGCTAAGGTCTTTGCAATTACAATTACGCATAGGATGATGACGATGACGATGATGAAGATCATGATAAAGCATAGAAGGAATGATGGCTGGGCAGTAATTCCAACTGAGCAAATAAAGTAGGCAAGAATATTTAGAAGTTTTGAAAGTTAAAAGAAATAACACAGTAAGAAATAGAAATTAAGAATTCCTAAGTAATAGAAGAAGGAAAAGAGAGCAGAGACTTGCTAAAGCTGACCTTAAAGATAGACTAAAAAAAATAGTGAAAGCGAACAAAATCAAAGATAACAAACTTTTAATTGTTAATAAATATTAATAATAGTCAAAAAAGAAAAGAAGAGGCGTAAACAGGCTTTCTCTCTCTCTCCCCGTTTAGTGATACATATTAAAAAATAGCTTACTTTATCATGGGATTATACTGTTGTTAAATCAAACTTATCTCAAGTTGAAAATTGCTGTTTTCTTATTTTTCGTTCCCTTTTTTTCTTCTTCTTCTTCTCATTCTCTTTATTATTTCTGCAGTTTGCTCATTGTTCGGCTGGTCAAGGCTTTATACATATACATATATATATGTATATATGTACATATGTACGTAGGTAGGGATATATCCAATATTTCCTATTCCTGCCAGCCTCTAAAACATATTGCACAATTACTTGCCACACACAAACAAACACAGACATATACACGAGTAACAGTAACAACAAATATAAAGAAAAGAAAGTAACGAAATTTATGTTATTGTTTGTCTGACTAGGACCAAGGGCTCACTGGCTACCTTCTGGCCAAATACATATATATGATGTGAAAGAAGAAGAGATCGAGGAAAAAGAGGGAGAGAGAGAGAGAGGGGGGGAAAGAGAGTTGCCTGTTTGTTGCAACATTTTATTTATCGCACTGGCCATAAAATGCACGCTGGGGGCATTTGTAACAATTTTCCCAGGCGCACACACACAGTGGAAGGAGATATACATACACAAACACACACACACACACACATAGACACACAACAATAGAGCAACCAGCAGTTACCCTCTATTCTGCCCCTGCCTCTCTCTCTTTTTTCTTAGTCAACTTAAAATATTACAACATCATGCTTAAAAGTCACGTTTAAACGCTGACGACGACGTCGCTGAAAGATTATTGCATTTTTAGACCTGGCTCCATCGCTATGCCACTCCACCACCTGGCTGCCTAGCCACCTGGTACTTACATACATACACACACAAACACAAACAAACGTAGTTCATTTCAGTCAGACGTCTCCTCCGACGTCTGCGCCTGTCTGTATGCTATGCGAAATAAGTAATAGTGTTGCAACGTGCCTGCCGCATTTTATTTCCTTTACCACCAAGCCCAGAGATAGAGAGGAGGAGGGGTAGAATGGGAGAGCGAAGCATAGCATAGAGTGATGGTTTGTTGGGCAAAAGAGGGATAGATAGGGGGTTAACCATAGTCTGCCTTCTCTTTTCTATCCATTGATTGTATAATTCTTGTGTTGCGAGTGAAAATTTTATATGCTTGATGTCTGATTGAATTGAATTGATGTGAGGAATGACTGCAGCTTCAATCCAAACCTACGTTTCATTCCTCTCGTTTGGCTTTTGCGGTTACGAAACCAATTTATTTGGGTTTCTTTTTTTTGCAAGTGTGTGTGTGTGTGTGTGTGTGTGTGTGTGTGTGTGTGTGCAGTGTTGTTATTTATTTTAAACAGCATTGGTAGTGCTGGGCAGGCAGGTGTATAAATGTATGTATGTATGTATTCTCAGAAATCCTTGAAAGCCAAAAATGATTTCATAAGATGAAAAGCGCTTTTTCGCACAACATTTTTTTCCATCTGTCTGGCTGCTGTATGTGGAAAGGAGGCAATGAAGAGATAGAGATGAGGCACAGGTAGCCACAAATATTTTTGGCAACTTTGTGAGTTGGCAGATTGAAATGATAGTTTTCAGAGCGAGAGACAGAGAGAGACAGAGCGAGTGAAAGGGACAGCAAAAGGAGTTGTGTCTGTGTCAGAGAGGACAATTAAAGCAAATTGCTGTTGAGGGAAAAATGGCAGTGGGGAAAGTTAATAGCAGACATGGATTCAAACAGTTGCAGAGAAAAAAAAATATAAAGAAAATAACAGAAATGTGATATAGATTAGTGATGAAAGCTGCTGTCAGAGTTTTATGAAAAAGTATCAAAAGTATTACTAAAAGCAACAATAAAAAAAAAAAAGAAGAAATATATCCAACAAAACATATATTTAGTAGAAGAAAAGAAAATTTAATTTTAAATTAAAGCCAACATCTTTCCTTCCCCTCTAAGCATTGGGAAGTCATCTTAACGCCTTCAAGCCTTCACAATCCAGCCAAGTAACCGCCCCTATGATTTTTGGTTTAATGTATAATATAAAGTCAAGAAAGCAAAAGTCACTTTTTCAATTTTCAAAATTAAAAAAAAAAAAAAAGGAAACGAAAAAAGAACGTAGAGCGAAGGGGAAAAAAATGCTACGCACACACGAGTAAATCACTAAGTTACTGTGTCGCATTGATAAACCCTTATCAAGTGAAGGTTTCTTTTTTTTTCGCCATAGCCCCAGAGCGGGAGGCATCCACACACACACACAGACACACACACGCACACACATATACGTTGACACATTGTCACGGCAAGGCAAAAAAAAAAGTCACTAAACGCAACGCATAGGTCTGACAAGGGTGAAAAGAAACGAAGAGGCAAAGAAGCATTGCCTACTTTTTTTTTGGGCTTGAATTTCAAAAGCCAGTTGATGGAACGAACAAACGAACGAACGAACGATGAACAAGAGCGGAGCGGGTGACTGGTGCGCGGGGTGTTGCGAGTATAAGTTGAGGTATAAGGGGTAAAGGCGATGGGGGGGTTTGAGATGGAGCAGGGGTCGGTCTGTTATGTAGCGCGCATATTAAAATCTATAAAATATGCTTGTGACTGCTTTACGACTTGAAAAGCCAGGCGAAAAACAGGAAAGCAAAAAGTTCAATATTTGTAAATCTTTAGCTCTCATTCGCTTTCTCTCTCTCTCACTCACTCTCTCTCTCTCTTTCTCCTATACTCTTGCTTCCTATATCTCTGTTTCACTCATTTTGCTCGTTCTTTATGGGTTAATGGTGCGAAAACGTGACTTAATGTGCGTGTGTAAAATTTGTGTTGCTTTCTTTTTTTTTTTTGTGTTTCTTCTTACTTTTCTTTGGTAAGAGTTATGAGTGCGTATACGGGATAGAAAGAGATAGATAAGACTAAGAGATGCAGAGGAAAGAAGAAAGAGATAGGAAACAAGTCGAGAGAAGTGAGAGTCGCATCTGGTTCTGTGTGCAAAGGTCAAAGCAATTTGAGGGGCCCAACGTGGTGGCTTTTAATAGAAATGTCAGGACAGAGAATTGGCTACTGGTGTTTGCCATGGAGAGGTGATAGATGGAGATGGAGAATGGAAGAAGCCTTAAAGAGGTGTCAGGTTTTCAAAAATTTAATTTCGAAAGTAAAATGTATGAAAAAAAAAGAAATTTAAGTAATATGGTGACCCCGACGTTTTAGGAACTTATACAAATGTTTTATATTGCATTTTAGGCTAAATTGTTGACGACCTTCTAAGCTAAAATAAAGAAGAATAATGCAAAACAATTTTCTACAGGCCAAATTGCTTGGCTTTATGTATTTTTTTAGCCTTGCAGCGTTTAAAAATTTCATTAACTCACTTGACTTTGGCGGAGCTTCATTTAATTATCTTTTCCTTTTCCCTGCCATAGCTGCCGTTTGCTCCTTCTGCCTCTCTGTGCGTTTTAGCGTAAATGACAAATCCTTATGCTAAATATGCTTAAATGCAACACACACACACATACATACATATACATATATGCAGCCACACATAGAGCTTACAACGTGCTGTACATATGCTTAATGAAGCTTATAACTCTCGCCGTCTTTCTACCAGGCAGCTTTCTGCCCCTTGTTGCTACCTCAGCCCTCTTCTGCAATATGCAACACGTACATGTCCTGACAATCCTGGCAACAGGCAGCATATGCCATGAAACGAGTGGAATAGCAGGCCCGCTAGGCGAAATAATTATAAAGCGCTCGCAGCGGAAGCTGCAACGGAAATGTTACCGTTATACCTGGCAAAAGCACGTCCAGAGAGTGTTAGGTGAACGGCAAAGGGTTGGGAAGGAAACGTATGGGTATGGGTATGGGTATGGGTTGAGGGAATTGAGGCACAGTCTGCTGGTTGCGGGTGCAAATTCTAGCACTGCCTGCCGTTTAGTTTAGCATAATGACAGGCACACACACACACACACAGACACATACACATACACCTACATACATATACTAGTAGCGGCAACAGGAACAAGAGAAGGAACAGAAGCTACAGACTACTGCTACGGCCTCCGCCACTAAAACCCAAGCCACATTAGCTCGGGCAGCAAATGTGGCAAAGCGTGTTAATAACTCACTGTGCACTGAGTGCACTCTCGAGAGTGAGTGAGCTAGGAGGTGCATTTAAGTTTTCGGATTTAATAATAAAGTTGAGGACCCAAAGCATGTGTGAGAGGGACCAGAGAAGTTTGTCGTAGCCGTCGTCATCGTCGTCGTCATCGTTGTCGTCGTGTAATGGAGCATGGCCTGAGAACTCCGTAGACTTGCATATTTTCCCATGCATAATGCATAATTTCGTTTCATCATCTGCCTGGTTAGAGGACGACTTCGTCTCGGGCCTAATTTGCTGCATAATTAAGCGTGTAGTCGTCTGTGTTAGATGTTGCATGTTCATTTTTTTCCGTTTTTTTTTTCTTCTCTTTTCTTGTTTTTGGTTAATTTTCGGTAGCAAAAGGCACCTCTACCTATTCCATGCAATTTTGTGTAAAATATTCCAAAGTGATGCCAAACTATTCCAAAAGTGTATAACATCCCACACAAACACACAGACACACAGAAATACATACACAAACCTATCTATGGATCCCTGTTTGCAAATAAGCAAATGAAAATGTTGACAAATTTTTCCTTAAAATGGTTTTAGGAATATGATAATAAGCACTGCAATTCTGCAGATGACAAAATATTGTTGTCTATATAAGAAAGGTTTAAGTTTATGTAAAAACTATCGATTTAATAATAATATATCACTGAAAATTGCTCGTTAATTGAAAAGTGTTATTGAATTTATCTTTCTATACAATTATTTATGATAAAATCTATGTAAAGATTTAAATATGCTATATAATTGATTGAAAGACTTGAGTAAAATATTCTTTTATTGAATCTTTGATTTTTTATATACACATATTTACAAAAAAAACCAGACATCAAAATGTAATACAGAATTTAATGGCAGAAATTGTAACTATTAACGTTTTGAAAATTAGTCTCTTTAAAGGTTTCTCTAATACCTATGGCTATTTATTTAGTTTCAACAAAAATGTTGTAATTGTGGCAAATGTAAAAGTATTCTACGATCATATATAATTACATATCTATATATAGATGGACAACACATGTGCCAGTTTCCTGCTCGATGACTACTACTAACCCATTGTCATTTCAATGTCTCTCTCCACTCACAATCAGTGCTGCCTGCCATTCACTTCCTTCGTGACATATCAGAAGAGACAAACGCTTTGACATTTTTAGCTGCCGTTAAAGAAGTCACTACCATACACACACATCTACACTGTAAGTGTCAAAGAGGAGAGAACTAGGTATGTAACAGTTGATAGGTAACCAAAATAGCAGCCATTATTTGCCAGATGCCACCTGCCACTGGGTTCTACCACAAAACGCCCTAAAGCCAAGCTTTTGTTAACATAATGCTACATCGAAAACTAACAAATATTCAGGCACACACACTCACACAGACATACAGATAGACACAGCTTTAATGCAGCCACAGCATGTTCTAGCATGTGGGTGTGTGTGTGTATATGTGTAGTGTGTGTTTGTGCCACATTATTATTATTGTTGTTCTTGCTCATTTTCTCTCTCTCACTCGTATTGTTTGTTTTCCATTGTTACATCTATGTAATTTTTTTTTTTTTTGTTTTCTGTGTTTCCTTCGACATTTGCTTTGATTAAGCTTTGTCGCTTTCGTTCCATGTTTTTACCTTCCACCTCCCACCCCCCTTCCATTCCCTATCTCCTGATCCGCTCACCTTGCCACATTTTTGTCTCTGTTACTGTTTCTCGTTTCGGTTCGATTTTTCGTTCACTAATGAGCAACGGTAAGAGCGTAGCCAACCCAAAAAGGGCGTGGCGTATTTTATTTTCTGTTTACTTTTTTTTTTGTTTTGTTTTTAACAGTCCTCTTCAATTCCTGCCATCACCTCCTTTTCATCCATCTGCATCTACTTTTGTTATTGCTTTTACCTTTCGGTTATCCTTTACCTTAACACGCATTGTCAATTTGGATTTGGGTCAATATATGTGAGTATCTGTTTGTGTGTCTCTTTGCCTGTGTGTGTGTGTGTGTTAGCCTTCTTGTCCTGTGTTGACTGTGACAGCATTTTTCATTTGCCTAATGAATTCAATTATTTATTTAACTTGAGTGTTGCTGCTGTTGTTAGTCTTGTTGCTCCTTTTTTTTTTGTTTCACTTTTATTTTTTTATTTATTTCTTTCATTCATTTTGATTTTGCGTGCGCCATGAACTGAACTGAACTTGATTCACAGTTTAATGATATATACGAATGAAAGAGAGACACAGAAAGAGAGAAAGAGAGCGTATAAAGTGGTGATGGCTAGACTCGGCAAATGAAGAAAGATTTCTAATTAATTTTATACAAATTACATTTGACCCCGCTGGCCAAACGAAAAATGGAAATTTCATTAATGAAGATGACATTATTTAATTGGAAAATTCAAGTCTAATTAAAAGGCGGCATAGGCGACCATGCTCGCCATTTTTCCTTTTTTTTTAGTAGAGGAGACAACATGATTGTGGGCCTGCAGCATTCAATTGCAAATGCAACTGACATCGTTTCAAGCGCAAAATTAATTAACACTCAGATACACAAATACACGCAACCAATATAGGGCGACCATTGTGTGTGTGTGTGTGTGTGTGAGGGCGCAGAAAAATATGCAATTAAAATTGTAGCCGTTAAAAATCGACACTGAATGTTGGCTAAAAATGATTAACAACAAATAAACAATCATAATTAGAAATTTTCAATACGCACAACCACACACACAGAGACAGAGAGAGAGAGAGAGACAGATTGAATGAGTGAGACAAAAGCGCTGAATTAATGCAAATAATAAACTAATTAAAACAACAGACCATATAGAATATAGGCTGCCAGAACACTGGCAAATAATTTTGTTTTTTTTTTTTTGGGTTGATCACATAATGTGCTTAATAATTTGCCAATTTGTACTTTTTTTTTTTATTTTTTCAACACAAACACAAAATTACAATAGATTTGAATTAAAGGTAATGTGGCATTATATGTGTGCTGTTGCTTTTCTATATATTTGTTGAAATATGCTCATTAGCAATGAAAAAAGGGAACGAGTAGAAATTGCAAGAAATTAAGAAATTATTTCACAAACATCTCTCAACAACAAACCAAAAGTCGAATAAACAAAACAGAATTAGAAACCTCAAATTCTTAACTCAGATAAAACAGACTTGAGAGAGCACATAGAATGAAAACTTTAAATTTGGAAAACTTGGAAGTGGCAAAAACATTGAAACGAAAACGAATTTTCATAGAATATAAGTAGTATTTTTTTTTTTTTGTTTTGGTTTTTTGTTACTGGAATTGTAAATTTTCTTTTAAGAACACAATCGATCTAAAGTTAACAGATAAATATAATATAAAGATATAGGTATAGAATAAACTTACTGCGATCTTACTACTATAGATATAGAGACAATATTTTAATGCAATTGAACTTACCTAGAAAGAGAAGAAAAAGAGAATAATAAAATTAGTTTACATTTTTTTATATAATTCTTAATGAAATTCAAAATTCATTATCAGCTATGTACATAAAAAGATAGGTCTTATGATTTTCTGTTATATTTTTCAAATTTATAATAATAAATATAATATTACCAGAGTATTTAACAAGTCGTTGTTGCTTAAATTATTTGTCACATTGAATTCCTTAAGTTGTTTAGAATAAATCAGATCGTATCAACATATTTCAATATGCAAACCTCCAAATACATTTCCTAGCAATTTCACACGCCGTTTTCTTATTTGTATTTGTGCAACGTGTGCCGCATCTCTCTTTCTCTTTCTGTCTTCATATCTGTTTCACTCTCTTTCTTCTTCGATAGAAAAAAAAAACGAAAATAAAAATAATATTTGCCTTGTGTAAATGCCACACTTTTATAGGTAACAAAAAATTTGTTTTATTTTATTATTTACTTTTTTTCATTTTTTTTTTTCATCCGCTATGCAACATCAATCCAATGCCAATACACAGTGCCCACAAGAGGAAGCAAGAAAAGGGGAGAGAGAGAGAGAGAGAGTGAGAAGAAGGGAGAAGAGTGGTATAGAGGGAGTTGAGTTGAGAGGCTGCCCTTTTTTTCTCATTTCTTGTTTTTTTTTTTTGTTGCAGGCTTTTCAATTTCACATATAGCAAATATTTTTTTGTATGTTGGACTCCTCCCCCCTCCGTTCCCTATTTTTCCCGCTCGTCAGAATATCTACATCGCATTCCCCCGACACCCCTCTTTCCAATCCACCAAACACACTACACGCACACACATACACAAACACACACTCTTACTGATGGTTCTCTCGTTTCGTTTCTCCCATATTTTACATGCAAATCGAATTTTCCTCAATTTTAATTGGATTTTTGATTGGTTATACTTGTGTTTATATATTCGTAACAACCCTCTTATATACATACATATATGTATTTTTTTTTATATATTTATATATATATATATAGATATGTACATATATATTTTATATGTATTTCTTTTATTTCTCATCATACTTGAAATTATTTTTGACTTTCATGTTTGTTAGTTAGTTACATGTTGTAAGTGCAAAATTTACAGCCAAAATCGCAAGGGAATGCAGATGAAAAGGGTAAAGGGGAAAATATGCAAATTTTTGTTGTGTATACACGCCTAAAGCGTTAGTGATTTGATCCGATTTGTTTGTTAATAAAAAAATAGTAAAACTTTCAACAAAATTGTTTAAAATTTATCAAAATACGAATATATATATAGATATATGTGTATATACATACATATATCATTTGGTTTTACCTAGTTTCCAGTTGGGACAACTAACTTTTGAAATTTCAGCCATTGAAGAATAACTACCTCAACCACCATCCTCGTATAACAGTACATAACCACCCCAATCACTTTCACTTTACACACAAACACATACACACCTCCTCCTTCTTCACTATGTCATTGATTGTCCTCTCTCAGTTGTTGGAATATCAAAGTTAAGCAATTTGCCTGTCACACCATAAACCTACATTTCGAGCCCAAAACCAAATGCTAAATGCCCCATAAAATATACAGTTCAAAAAAAGCCCCCCCCCCCCTGTACACCCTGCAGCATGTAATATCTCCCCTCCACCACCATTTAAAAGGTGGACAAACATAAAAATGAGAAATAATAATGCCATTGACAAATATAAAGCCATAAATTATAAATGCGAAATACTTACTTATACACGAAATCTACTTTTGCCACACAACACAAAAAAAAAAAAAATTTTAAAAATGAAAAGAAAAGCAAATGGAGAAAGAAAACTCTGAGAAAATCTGACATCCCAAAGTAGAAGAAGAAAAACTGAAAACGCAGCACAAAAAACCGCAACTTGTTATAAAATTAGTAAAATTTTCTCAGCAAACATTTACATTAACTACAAGGCAAACACGCAGCGAATGAGACCTGAGACCTAAGAGAAGAAGGGAAATTGTGAGAGGGTAGAGTAACTGAAATCCCTGTTCAGGGCCCTGGCCACAACTTCAAAAGACCCATAGAAGCGTAACAACAGGAATAAAAAAAAGAAGAAGAAAATATTAAAAAAAAAACATAGAAAGAGAAAGCAAACCAAGAACGAAAAATATATAAAAAGCTGAGTCCTGAGCCTTGTCCCAAAAGTATTAAGAGAGCAAAGCAATTAAAATATGAAAATGTACAACTTTCATCTTTTTGAGCTCATTGCATAAATCATTCCAACTGCCTGAATAGAGGGAGGCGGGGCACAGAGGTAATGCCCATACCCACACCCACAGTCAGTTTCATTCCCTTCTCCGCCTTTCCTTCTCTAAATATATATATATACTTTCTTCTTTCACTGCGTTGTTCGGCATTTTACTCTGACATTCAAATTTACTGTGACGCTTTTTACTAATCAGCATAAGTCCTTGCCAGAAGAGGACCCATGGACCACAGACCAGAGCCAAAAAATGATTTATTTCGAAAATGTTGCTACTACCTGTAGCTACTTTTCTACCCTCCATACACAACTGGCAATATACACACATATATATATATATATATATATAGAACATAATTATAATCATTGCGGCCGTGGGTCTCAATTGTAATTACATGCAGCACCAGCAGCAACAGAGAAAACTAAGGACTTTGATAATGCCCGCGAGGTTTGTTAAATTTTACATACAACAACGCGCCCACAGAGAAAAAGAGAGACATACTAACATCTATACAAACATAAGTGTATATATGTGTGCTTATTTTTATATATGTATTTGTGTGTGTGTGTGTGTCGTCTTCAATTAAAAGTTTGTACAAATTGCTAGCAATTTTATACTCGCGACTCGGTTAATTGCCCAAGTCAAGTTGAAAAGGTATCATTAGTTGGGTGGCGCAACAAGGTTAAAAGAGGATATATATAAAACTATGTAGAGAGAGTGAGAGAGAGACAGAGAGAGGAGGAGCAAGAAGTTGATAGTGTCATTGACAAAGTTGTTTGAACATTTGATGACTATAGTTAAAACTAAAGATGACTTTGGAATGTAGACAGACTCTTAACTAAACCAACTTTTCAATGCATGCAGTTAATTGGGCATCAATATCTTTTATTTTATTGTCAAGTATTAACTTAATTAATGTATCTTCTTTTTCGATATTAAATAAGAAAATAAGTTTAGATTTTTTCTTATTTAATTTATCACTAATAGCAGAGAATAAATTTAGATAGTTCTTTATCGATGAAGATCAAGTAAATATATAAACACTTTACTTCCTTTTGAATCAAATATTTATTTTTAAAATAGAATTGAGATATATTTTTAAAAATGTTCATAAAATCTTTATGTATTTACGTATTTAAAATATGTAATAAATCGCTGTGGTTATTATAATAAATGCATTTTTTTTGCTCTGTATATTAAAGTATAAAACTCGTCTCGAACTAATTTTATTACCCCAAACAAATGTATAAATTTTCCATTGTTGAGCTTTCGTTTTCCTTCTTCTTTCAGGTGAAGCTGATGCTAAAACGAGGTGATCGTAAATCAAGTTGCCTTGTCTGGCTGACCGTAACCTTCGCTTGGGTTACTTACCTTGCCTTAGCCATTAAGATATACCAACCTTTTCCTCCTATACACTATATGTATCCCCCATCCCGCCGCAACCACTACACTTCCCTCTTAACCAACACCCTAGCACACATTTTTCACGCGCATCATTTTTTGTTTTCTGTTCTCTTGGTTATATTTATTCTTTTTTTTCTTTGCCTGCACGTTTCATTGTGGATTTTAAATTAAAAATACTGCCGTGTGTTCTGCGGGTTGTGGGTCTACGAATATATATATATATAGATATATATATATATATATATATATATCACTATATATACAAACAAAAGGAAGACAAGAAGACAAACAGCAGCCACGCCCAGCTGGGGCGGTTATTTGTTGTTGTTGCTGATGTTTTTTCCTTTTTTTTTGCTTTTGTTTTTGCCATTTTTATGGCGCCTAATTGCACAGTGTTCCCAGTTGCCAGAGAAGCGCGAAATAGGAGGAGATCATGAACAGTAGCGGGAACAGGAATACGGCCATAGCCATGGCCAAGAAGGAGCGGTAGCAGGAGGTTGGACCTCGGCTGTTATAATCATAAAATTGCTTTTGTGGCATACAAACCGGTTATATTGCTCCCGTGTGATAGTCCAACCCCCTCCTCCCATCCCTGCTGACACTTTGTACCTCTCCCACACACACCACCCCATCCACCTACTCTCTGCTTACTTTGTTTAGCTCCCACAGCTACTTCTTCATTTTCTGCACAAATGAAAAATGTTGCGGTTTATTTTCATTTGGAGTTTTTCCACCGACAACACCGACCAAAAACCGTCCGAGCCCGAGACAGAAACGGAGTCGTAGGGTCAGAGTCAGAGTCCGTCGCGTTCTAAACATAATTTGTTGCATTAATGTTTGCCCACATACTCAAACACACACACATAAATACACTCACTCACACAAGTACGCATAGTTTTTGTTTAATTTCAATGTAAATTACTTGGATGAAGGGTATTGAGAATAGAGAAGGGTATCGTGTTGGTATGTTGTAGGGGTTGAGGGTGAGGCAGTGAGGGGGGCGGCATTGGCAGTGGAAAGGTCTGTGTGCTCTGCTAATTGCTTAGAGCCCTTGAGCTAGAAATTTTGCGCATAATTAGTGGGCAAATGTGCATATGGAAAATGTTTTTGCCTAAAATTGCCTAGGAGAGAAATAGCAACAGAAACTGACTCATATATTATGATGGTCACACACACACACGCACATATATATAAACACACCCGCATAAGGGTTAAATAACTATATGTTTTAAGGGAAGGCAAATGCGGTTGCATACTAGATGATATATATCTATCTACATACTGTATATGCATATTTGTAAAATCAAGCCATGTGAAAATGCATTTTCCCAAATTAGCTAAAACACTTTAAATGCAACGCTTTTCATTTACTTTCAACCATGGAACAACCAAAAGCTAAAAATTTAATTTAAAAGAAAAAAAAAAAACAATCAGTATGAAACATAGAATTTCTATGAGCGTTTTTTTCTATAGGATTGCTCATAGAAATATATCGAAAGAAAATCTTTATGTATGCTTAGGAAAAATTTTGAATAAAATAAACAATTATCTATTTAATAAATCGTTGAAACTAACTAATTAATAGTTAAAGGAAATAGTTAACCACTTAGAAGTATCTTATCTATATAGAAATATTAGAAACTTCCTACATTTAAGTTCAAAAAGAGTTTTTCATATAATTAAATGAAATTGCCATATAAAAGTCTATTAATTTCTGTAATCAAATTTAAGGTTCAAGTGTTCCTTAGCTGACCCTTTCCACAATACAGAAAAATATGAATATGTATGTATGTATGTGTGAATATGACTGACTCTGTGTGTGTGTGTGTGTTTGTGTATCATGTAGGTAAATTTAATAAAACTTATTTTGTTTGGCTGTTCGTAAAGCATAACTATCCCATTGTTGGGCCCAGCCTTTAGCTTCCTTCCTTCTTTTTATGAACCTCAATGGCTGCCGCCCTTTCCATATACACATATTACCTTATAATAACCCATTCCTATATCAAAAAGAAAAAAAAAACTCCATCTACTAACCACATTAACGGACTTTTCTTTCTTTTTACTTTGTTGTTATTTTTGTTTTTGTTATTGTTGTTGTTGGC
Organism: Drosophila emarginata; assembly: GCA_037075365.1. NCBI lineage: Eukaryota > Metazoa > Arthropoda > Insecta > Diptera > Drosophilidae > Drosophila > Drosophila emarginata. The sequence continues at coordinate 838,405 of JBAMCD010000014.1, read as the reverse complement.
AGCTTGTGGGGGGTTAAATTATGGTTATTGTTTATGGTAAAACATGGTAAAGGTCGACGGCTCGACTTCGAATTGGTTATTTTCTTCTTTATATTTCTTTTGGACGCTGCTTCCTGTCCTGTCCTACCTTTCTGTTTTGTTTTTGCGTACTATTTAGCGCTAAATTTATTTACGTTATATTGTGCCAAACGAAAGAGACAGATAGATAGCAAGAAAATGATAGAGAGAGAGAGGAAGCAAGAAAGCAATAGCGATACATATAGGGAATGGAGAGTGAGTGAATGAGCGAGTGAGTCAAGTTATATAGAAATTTATGAGCTTTATAGTGGCGTGCCATTTTATTTTGTTGCTGGTTGCTGGTTGACTAGCTGGGTTGGCGGGCGGGCTGACTGAATGGCTGGCTGGCTGGATGGTTGGCTTGCTTAAAAGTCCCTCGAGATGTAATCAATTACTTAATGCTATAGAAGCAAGAAACGGAACAGAGAATGAGGTAAAGGCAAGGGCAGAATGTTGGATGGATGGGAGTAAGGCTACAAGGCAACCAGCGACAATAAGAGGGGACGACCAACCATGGATGGCGGCAAACAAAAGCCATTACGCTGAAACTTTTCAATGAAGCGCGCCGCGTTTCACTCGTCAGTTGACTATTAGCTGCTTGGTTTCAGTTTTGGTGAGGAAGGAGGATAATGTCCTGTCCTGTCCTGTCCTGTCCTGTCCTATACTGTACTGTACTGTACTGTCTCTATCCAATGGATCTGTCCCACCAGTTCTTTTCCAACAACAACCCCTTGCGGGGGCATTGGCACAGCTGATGTATTATTATGGGCTCTGTGGGCTGACTCTCTGTTATTAATATTGTTGTTGCTGCTCTCTTTTAGCTAATACTGTCTGAATCCCTAGCGCATTACGTGCTGAAGGTAAGCAGGAAAACCGAAAGGCAGCATGTCATCAAAACACACGCCCACTTGAATTTTGAATGGCAGTCGTCGACGGTTTTTTAGGTTGAAGTTTACAGTAAAATAAATATTTAAGTGGAGAGACTGTGTCGACTACCCGTACCGACTGTATATATATACATACATACATACATATATACATATATATAACCGACTCTTTCTGCCGGGGTAAAGTCACTTGAACGTTTGTTGGCACGTAAAAGACATCATAATTAGCATTGGGCGCACTGGAAATTAGTGTAGCATACTTACTGCCTGCCAGTCAGCCAGACCGCCAGACCGACTTTCTAACTGCCAAGCTGTGCGCGGGCCACCTTAGGTTAAAAAGTGCAAAAACGTGCAAAATTTAAGGCAATTGGTAAGCAAAGGAGATGCCAGCGTGACTTAATATCGAGAAAGTGAATTAAATTTCAAAATGCACAGTCTATGTAAATGAGTTCTAGGGGCGGGTCAATGAAATGTGAGCACGCTTTTTAACGTCGGGGTCACAATGTATAGTCTACGCATCTACCATAATGGTTAAATAAAATTACCTCAAATAGCTAATTGGATGGACTAAGTGATGAGGTACTCCACATCGGGCTCATCCAGTCATACATTTTCCACCTATATTTTTTTTTTGTTTTACGTTTTATAAGTTTGCATACTATTTTTATTCTTTGCTTTTTTTTTTTTTTTTAGATCGTCTCACGCTAACATCTCTGTGTTCGACCAAGAAACATGCTTCCTTTGGGCCCTGGTTGTAGCCAAAATGCTTGCAAGAGCCAATTTCCGTGTCATAAAACTTGAAAGCTTTTTAGAGAAAAGCCCAGCCAAAAACAATTTGCATGCGAAATTCAATTTGATAATGGCAACATGAGCAAAATGTTACCCAAGGAAAGGAAAAGATTTTTTTCTTCTTTCTTTCCTTTTTCTTTTTTTGTTTTTGGCCTACGACATATTTGAAAATCACTAACAAAGGTGAAAACAAACTATGCAATGTTATGATGAGACTTCCATTCTAATTGGGTCATAGACCAATGAAGTAAACTTGTTAGAGTTTTAAAGACACTTTAAAATTGCATAGCAGAAAAAGAAAAAAAATCCCACCCAGATGAGTTCAATAGTATTTGCTAAAACAAAAGTCAGAGAATCCGAGAGAGAGAGAAAAAGAGGAGTTGGAGAAAAGTTTTAAATTACCCAGAGAGAGAGACGGTCGTGTAAACATTTTGTATGAAATTTATTTAGAGACAAAGTCGTTGCCATCGTTCTCGATGTCGTTGTCGCCGGCTAGCTGGATGGCTGGATGACTCTGACTGGCTGGTTGGGCTCTTCTCTGTCGATGGCTTTTGTCGCCGCAACACCCGTAGAATTTTGTGTAATTTGACCCAAAGCAAATGTAAATAGAACTCCGACTGCTGCTGAAAGGGCGTTAAATTGTATAACTTAATGAAACGTTTGCAGCAGCAGCAGCACCAACAGAAAGCGGGAGAAGTGCAGAGTTGCCGGAGGAGCGGCAAAAGCAGCTGGGTAACCAGTCAAAGCAAACCGTAAGCCAAACCCTAACCCCAAAAGCCAGTAGACCGACGACTAGAGAAGAGACCTAACCAGAAAACCAACAGGAAAGCAAAGTCAAAAAGTAAGAGGAGTTGGAGCAGAATGCTTTGCTTTTATCCCACTTTACCACTCTCTCTCTCCCCCTCTCCTTTTTATTCCTTTCCTCTTTCTTCTATGTTTTTTGTCTCTCCTCTTTTTTTTTGTGGCTGGCCATGTGCGGATTACGTTTGACTTAATACAGTGAGTGAGTAAAAAAAGATCAGAAGGAACGAACACACAAGAACCGGGAATAGAGAATGATGGAGCCATTGCCATTGCTTTAGCTGAAAGAGAAACTGTTGCACGCTAGATAACCAACTGGCCACGCCCACATTAAATTAAAATTAAAATGCTAAAATTTCCCTCAACTCAAGCTGTGGGCGTTGGAAAAGAAGACCAAGGAGAAGAACGCTGAGAAAGTAGGTGGAGAATGTAGATAAAATAAAAACACACGCCCTCAGTGTGAAACGCCACAGGACTTCAAAAATGCAAGCAAAATAGTTTTTAATTAAAAGGTCTCGACTGTCACAGTCATGGCATGAACAATCGCTGATCAAATATTAGTCATACTGTTATCTACAGGCGGTTTTTGCGGTGGGGGAGGGGTTTTGCTCAAACAAATTCACACACTCTTGGCAAGTAAATTGATAGTTTTAATTATATATTTACACTAGCATCTTTAAAATTAGTCGCACTCGCTATCTCACACTTTTACATCATCTCAATTAAAGGCAACCGTAAAACTTTACTTTGGCCGCAAGTCAACAAATAATTTCTATGTAAATATTTTACACTAATTATTTCAAATATTTTGCATGCGGCGACAAACACAAATTTAGGGCCAGACTCTGGTTGGCTCCAATCTGTTATGTCCTCTGCATTCAGCCCTCTCCCCTCTGCCCACAATTTATCATATTTTCTTTCTGACGACAACTTCCACTACTCATCCTTTGGCAGGCTCAGTCATTCAGTTGTCTGTCTATCTGTCTGTGTGTTGCCGCCCAAAAATAGTTATTTGCTCAAATTAAATATATACATTTGTGTGTGTGTGTGTATTTGTGTTGAACAAATATGTCTCCCTCTCGGTGTGTCTGTGTGTGTGTGTGAAATTATTTTATGGCGTTTGTCCTAGACAAACACAGTCAAAGGCGGCTCTAGTTGGGTGAGTCACTTCGCCTAAAACTATGCAACTAGAATTCCACGTTCTCTTTCTTTTTTTCTCTATTCTCCTTTACTATTTTTTTTTTCCTTGTTGTTTCTTTTTTTGTTTTTTTTTTTTTGTTTGTGTGAGCAATTTTCCAGCCTTTGGGCGACGCCTTTTGTTTGGACACAGGCGCTGAAATTGATTAAGTTTGTTGCCTGCCAATGAAAAAGGCACTCAATCAAACGCCGTTTGGGGGGGCTCGAGAGCTGCAGGAAAAAAAGTGTCATTGAAAACGCACACACAAGTGCCTACCGAAATAAATGAATGAACGAACGAATGAATGAATGAGCAGCACCAGCAGCGAGAAATGAAGAACTGGCAATGGCATATGGCATGGCATGGGATAGGATGGGATGGCATGCATTCAAATCAAGTCAAACGTAAAAACGTTGACTTTACACTCACACGCACTTGAAGGACATCGAAGAGTAACGGCAGCGGCACCTAGCGACAGCTAGAGATTGCAAAGTTGAAAATGAAATGAATTGTTTGCCTCCTTCACATAGATATCACTATGCATGTTGAAAAACCAGAGAAAAGTGTAAAAGAGATAGAATAAGAGTGAGAGAGTAAGGAAGTGACCGGGTACAGGGCATCTTGAATGGCATTGAAAGTGACTCAATGTTATAGAGAAAGGAAGAGACTGAGGTATATCAACTATAAATACTACCAACTGACAGTTGACTGTTAAGTGGTGGCAAACACTTAAATACCTTATAAATACATATATCAAGTTGATTTTTCTAGTAATTTGAACACACCTTCATTTACTTGTATTAATGGACATTTCAAGTGACTCTGTGTTTTATTGGCTTAGCTCTGTGGTCAATTGACCCAGTTAACCCACATCTCTCTCTCTCCTTGGTGAGAAAACGGAAAGGTTGTTGAAGTTCATGTTGACCCGGTTTAGATTTAATTTAATAAATCGATCAAAACTATTTTTATGTTGAAGATCTATTCAAATAAAAATTTGGACTAACTAGATTTATAGCCAATACTAAATACTTTATCTAACTTTGTAAATAAATAAATAAATATTTTAAGGAGCGAAACAAATTTTTGATATAATTAAAAGTTCAAGAATAACTGTTGATCCTGTATAGAAACACATTTTGAGCAATATTGAAAATTGATTTATTTTAATAGACTTTTCACTCACAATGTCTGCGATTTTATTCTGCCTATTATTAAAACTTAATTCAATAATATTCATATCAATGATAAGTTCTATTTTAAAACATTTGATTTTTATGTACATACATATATATAAATATTTTCTATTTTTTTTTTTACTCTGAAAAGTGTAAATCAAAATTTGTAAGTGGAATTTTTTGTGAATTTTTTGTTTTTTCTTTGTGTATTTCGATTCCTTCGTTTTATTAACAAATATGACATAGTTTTACTGCATCCTTTTCAAATAGTTGGTAGCCAACATTTATTGGAAATTCCAAACATAAATTGACATTCCAAACGCACACACATATACACGCAGTTACGCATACCCCACTGCGTATGCGTAATATGAATACAAAAACCGAAAAAAAACTGTTTTTTGTTTTCTGTGCTTTTTCATTTTGCATTTTGGCCAAAAAACAAAATTCAAAGCCAAGTAAACAGAATCGTTTGCCGACAAAATTTACAATATTAGTTTGCAATCTCGACAAAAACAATAACAGTAGTAGCAGCAGCAGCAACAACAACAAAAAGCTTATCAAATTTTTATTTTTTTTTATTTTGTGAGCTGGCAAAGTTTTGCTTAAATCCTCGCATCACCCTGGCACCATTCTCTACCCCGCCTCAATATAAAAGTGCCACTGTAAAATATTTTATTGAATATAATAAGCAGTGCAAACTTTTTTGGTGCTCTTAGAAAAAGAGGAGACAAAGTTGTTGATGCCATTTAATATGAGATTGCAAACATTTTGCTTTCTTCTCCTGCCATCGTCTTTTGCGTCTACTTACTACTTCTCAGAAGCTTCTCTCATTCTCTCCCTATCCCTATCTCAGTCTCTCCTTCTCTCTTTCGCACAGAGCAGCTCTGTGCACTCTTCCTCATCCGTTTATTGCATTTTGCTTTTGTGAATATAATACCTGCGTGTGAAATAACGCAAAGTTTATGCAGCGCAAAAAAGCACGAAAAGCAAAAGAAAACAAAAAGAAAAAATAAAAAAAAGATGCAAAATAAAAAAAAAACTTTGCACTTAAATGAAAACTACAAAACATTTAACTTTTGGGCGGTGGCGGCGGCGGTAACGTAGAAGAGAAAAAAAATTTAAATGCCAAAAGCCCTCTGGGCAACGAAAATGAAATTTCTTTTTCAAAAGTTTACACTTTGTAGTCGTCTACGTTCTGTTCCCTGGCATGTCCTTGCCGTCCTTTAACTCTCCTTTACGTAGCGGTAGTAGTCCAAAGTCCGTAGTCTTTAGTCCGTAGTATTCGTGTCTTTGATGCCCCCGCCGCAGTGTAGAAAAGAAAGTGTCAAATTAAATTTAAAAAGTGATTTGCCGCGCTTTCATTTATTCCCACTCCACCACTCGTCCCCACTCTCTCTATCTCTTTCTGCATCTTCCATTCTGCTTATATATATATATTCTTTTGTATGTATTCTTTTGGCGAAGAGTGTTTATTTTGTTGTCTGTATGCTGTTGCTTTTTAAATGCTGCCAGGCATGCAACTAAATGCCAAAGTGAAAATGCGAAAATTCTCTATAATTTGCTTCACTATACAATTCACTTCCCCCCTTACTCACCCACCATCACTAATACAACAGCAATAATAAAGAGAAAGTCATTTGGTATAGAACTAAATTGAATTGCTTTCAAAAGTGTGAGCGAGAGAGAGAGAGAGAAAAGGATAGGGTATTACATTTTATATTGAAATTGAGAAACGAAGCAGCCGCTGCAAACAAAGCGAATAAATCTCTATCCGGGTATCCGTATTAACCATTCGTATCAAATTTCTCATTTAGAAAATCCACAGAAATATGAGCTGGTCAAGTTATCTAATACCAAACACTCATTTAGATGGCGACCATAACCAGCAACATCGAGGGCAAAAAAAAGATATAAAAAAAACCAAACCCAAAACCCTTACCAGACCAATGATGAGCTTTTTATTTGTCCTGTCATTGACCACCGGCAGCAGGTGTGTCCTTCTACATTCAGACTCCGAGAAAGAGATAGAGATAGACATAGCTTAGCCTTATCACCCATTCCACTTGTAACGGCATCGACTCTTGTCTGGCCTGTCATGATTGACGGTCATTTGTCATTTTCTACCATTTGCCCATTTATTTGGCCACAAACTTTTTTAACCGCTGGCCAAACGAAACCAAACCAAACCGCACGCAAAACTTTTTTGTGCTCCCTGCTTATGGCACATTTGTCAGACGTTGACGTTATGCAAAAAACCAGAGAAATACAATGAGTGCGACAGAGAGTCACTGATGAGAAAGGGAGACAGACAGAGAGAGAGAGAGAGCAGCAGCAAAGAAATGTTTGTAGGTGTTGCCAACATGACGCCTTTAAGCGCGTATAAATTACAACAAAAAGTAACAAAAAATATAAAAAAAAGCCAAAAGTCAGGCAAAGGCAAAAGGGTTCCGTCAATTTCTACCCTACCCCCCTCCCACCCAAACACACACATACACACCAAACAAACCATTCCCTTGAATTTTTTTTTTTTATAAATGAAGTTGCATACTTTTGGGCTGACTGGCAAAACCTGACATGTCACGCCGCTGCTGCCAGCCAACTTGAAACTGGTTACACGATTATACAGCAGACCTGTTATCGGTGTCGACCCACGCCCATTTCAAAGTAATGGTTGAAGCGGTGAGTTGCTTATGGTGGGAGGTGGAGGGGGGGTGGGTTGGGCGGAACATTTGCCAGAGGCATTCATTAAGAAGCGGAAATTTGTGATTTTTGTGGGCAAAAGAAAAATTGCTTTCCAACTCATATGTGTCTCTGTCTGTCTCTCACTCCTCTCTCTCTCTCTCTCTTTCTCTGTTTATGTGTGGGTTTAATTGGTTTAAAAATTTACAGAGCAAGTGATTTGAAATTGAAAACTTTGTATAAAAATTAACTTAAAGTGTTGGCAGTTAAAATACCTAGTAATATATCCTAAAAGTATGCTTCTTTAATGAGTGTGTATACCAGGCCAAAATTGTCAATCTATTAATGTGTTTGTATATGATTTAATGCGATTGTTTATATTTATATATGTGTATACATAAAGTCAAAAGTTTTTTATTTTAATGATTGGTTTTAAAAATTTTCTTTCTTCTTATCAGTTGAGACTAAGTTTTCTTTTTAAAGATATTAACTACTTTCTATTAAATTGGTAACTATATACATATATGTATATGTAAATCGGTATTATAAATTTCTTATTGCATTGAAAACTGAAATGTATGCCAGTCTTTAATGTTTAATGTCATTTACTTGGTAGAAACGGGAAAAAGTTTTTAATTTCTTGTAAAGAACATGAAGCTGCTTCTTATTTCTATTTTATTTTTTATTTTGCTGCTGCTTTGTTTTTGCTACCATTCAGAGCAAACAAAGTTTAAATGCAGCTGCGTTAACTTGGGCTCAACTTTCACACACTTACACACAAGCATACATATGCATATGCACACACACACACACACACACACACACACACACACACACACACACACACACACACACACACGTATGCAAATTACGCTCTCGTAAACTTTTGCAGCTAAGCAACAAACAAGACTCACACACACACACATAAACACTATACACAGGTCGGTCCAGAGCCAAGGCCCAGGCAAAAGCAATCCATCAAAATTGCACCTTCTTGCAGAAGTCTTCCCCTTACCCTTCCATCACAGTTGCTTCAACAGCCGAGTACCCTCCTCCATTACCCCAACCAATTCACCGCTCTCCGACTAAATTGAATTTAATTTGTTTTGCGCGTCGCACACATGGAACAGAAATTACATCCTACCCAAGTTAAATACTCCCTAGAGAATGAGTGTGAGTGAAAGAGTAAGAAAGATTGTGTGACAGAGAGAGAGAGAGAGAGAGATTGGGGAACAAGAGTTGTAGTAGTAGTCGTCGACGACGACGACAGAAGGCTATTGTTTAACCCCTTGTTGCCTGGCATGCTTTTGTTAATTATTTGATGAATTTTTAATTGATTTTTCGCACACAGCATGGCGGCGCACCTCCACCAATTTCAACTCACCCCTTCCCCCCCAGGCAACCTATCGTCTCTCTTCAACAGTCAGGCCGCCATAAAATGCGCTACATTATACAATATATATTTATATATATATACATATAAATAAAAAAAAAACCGTTGCATACTTTTAGTTGCTTTGTTATATTTAAACAAAAGGACCAGCAGCAGCAGGAGCAGCAAGAGCAGCAGGAGCAGACGTTGCCCAAATGCATTGTTGCAACATTTAAATTAAGATAAATCACCGCAAAATTTATGGTTTTTAATATATGTGTGTGCAGCAGGCAACTGGAATATGGAGAGGAAATAACCTCATTCCCTTTTTCATATTCCCCTTATCCCATAGCATTCCTTACTGCCACTGTATCTCACTCACTAGATGGCCGTGGCGGTGGCGGCGGCGGCTTGTTGTCGCTGTTGTTATACAACATGGAAAACAATTTACTAAATTGCAATTAAGTGACATTTTATACCAAGTTCGTTCGGTCCACTGCCAGAGTCCAGAATCCAGGCAACCAACCAACCAGTGAATCCATCTGTATACCCCTGTCATACCCTCTCTTCCCTATACACATACACACGCTTTGCACACTTGCACAATCTGTCCCTGCCCTCCCCATCTCTCACCTCATCCCCGTCTCATGTCACTGGCCGCAGTGAACCCTTTGGGTAATAAATTTGAAATTGCGGTTTGGCAGTTTTAAATATTCAATTAGTTGTGAAATTTTTGCGCGCACCAGGCAAAAATGGTAAAATATATGGACTTGATGCGTTTTGAGAGGCAAGAGAAGAGTGGAGTGTAGTGGAGAGAATGGATGATAGCTGTCGATTTTTGCACATTTGAAGGACATTTGTGGCACATTAGGGCAACAAGAAGAAAAAAAAAAAAAAAACTGAATAAAAGTAAATTGGTAAGGGAAATTGAAATGTGTTGAAAATTGGTGGACATTTTTGTTGTTGTTGTTGTTCTGTCTCTCTCTCTCTCTCTGCTGAAAGGATGATTAAAAACTAAATGTTGTCCAAATCCATTTAAGTTCATTTATTTATAAAAACAAGAAAAAAAGAACAATTTCATTTGAAATGATGTTCTTTTGCATTTTGTATACAGGAAATGGCAAAGACAAAGTGGACACAAAAATATAAAAACAGAGAAAAGAGAGGGTCACTGAGGAGTAACAACCAGACGACAATTGTTGTCATCATCCTTCTGCTGCCGCCTGTCACTCATTCGACGCATCACTAGCCAAAGAGATGCGACAGGGCCAAGATCTTAACCTCGCTCTCCCTCTCTTTCTCTCTCTCTCCCTCTTCCCTGTAGGAGTTTAATTTATTTCAATGGGGGAATCTCCAACCAAAAAGAATTTTGCTTTATTGTTCACTCTTATTAATTTAGATTCTTCTATCTGTTTTAGCTATTGCTTTTTTTTTTTTTTTTTTTGTGTAGTTGTTGGCAATGTTGTGTCTGGGTCGTTGGCACAACTATAACTTTTGCTCGGTTTTTCTTTGGTTTTTTTTTTTTTTTGTGTAACATTTATGCAAATAAGTTTTGATTGTCTAGGATTGAAGAAGCGAGAAGTGGAAGGAAGAGCTGTCGGAATTGTAACATCCACTGTAGCTAGGAAATTGAAAGTTAATTTGCATGGCCAGCAACAATAACTGTCAAGGCGGAAAAACGTTTATTGTTATTATTGCATTATCCATTTTCATTTCCATTTCCCATTTCCATACTTTCTGGTGCTTTAATTGCACGTGCATAATTCTTTTAAAATACAGTTACAATTATGCATATATTTCTCTGCCCCAAATTTTACCCCACCATTAACTGTTTCAGCTACAGTTGCCAGCTCCAACTCCAGTTCCGACTCAGTTACTGTTACAGATTTCGACTTGGAAATTTATCGTCTGTTTCGGCGGCAATTTACTTATTTCTTATGCAGGCAGCTTAAAGGGATGCCTGCTGCCTCCGTTGTATGCTGGTGTCATTTTAATAAGTTTTTCACAGCTTCGCCTTTAAGGCGCTTACTTGCATATTTATGTCACTTTTCCCCCCCACACCCCCAATCTTTTGTTCTCTCTCTCTCTCTCTCTCTCTGTCATTCCTGGACACTTGGGTGAAAAGAAAGAAAGGAGTCTGCCGCTCGTTCATGTGTGAGCATGAGTGTGGATAAGGGGCGGGGTGGGGAGGTAAGGATAAAATTACTGGGAAGAGACATTCCTGGCTCAATTGACAGTTCCGTTCGTTGTGTGGCATAAATTTTCATGTGACAGCTGTCAGGCTTATAAAATGTGAGGGATGAAAAGAGATCTCATCTCTTTGATGATGATTATTATAATAATACATCTTTTCAGTTCGCTGATAAACTGAAGAATTATGCTATATTATATGACTGAAAGATTGAAATCAAAAAAAGATTCTTCACTTTATAAATCAATGAAAAGACACAGCAAATTGAGAAATATCTTTGTAGTTTGATAAACCAATTGAGATTCTAACGAAGTTCTAAAGTGCTACGTTGGGCGCCAAGTAATGAAAGATAAAACTTTCCTTATTTCAGCATTTTCAAATTTCAAAAGTGACAAATCTGAAATGTTTCATAATAAAAATTAAGCCCTTATGAAAGCTAAAAATTCATATAAGAAAAATTTAAGGTTTAAAATAAGAGAAAGAACTTTTTTCTACTCTGAACAATAGTGACAAATATATTAAATAGTTTAAAATGAATTAAATTTAATGGTTATTAATAAATGCTTTCATTGTGATAAAAACTAAAAGATTCAGTTAACTTATGTTTAAAATTGCAGGAGTCGAAGGACAAGCTAAAAGCAACATGAAATTTATAATTATCTTTTTCACTCTCTCTCCGTCTCTATTTTTCTATGGCAACTTAAATTAATGATAATTTGATATATAAACAGTTATATGTATATATAATTTTGAAATATACCACAAGGAAACCTAAACAGCCATAATAATTAGACAAGCAGCTTGAGCGGTTATAAAACACAACTGTTGTCAAAATTTTTCGCAGTTTGGCCAACCTTCCCCTCCAACAGACAATCTGACAACACTATAAACTCATCAGCGTAATGAAAATGACTCACACACACACACACATAGCTATAGAGAGTCTGTCCTTGTATCTATCTCAGTTTCATTTTCAGTCTGAAAGTCTATCAAAAAATAAGGCAGCGATAATGCTTATGCTTTTAATTACATCAAGGATATAATGACGAAGGACGCGTCACATTGTGTGATAGTTAAGGCATTTACTATGATAATGAAAAATTGGAGAGAAACCTAAATCGAAAGTGATTAATAAATATATATATATATATATATATATATATATAAAGGGAGTTGGAAATGTGAAGTAAATAAATTTTTATTGAGTGCTTAAAGAAGGCAGCGTATCTCTCACATATATTCCTAGTTTAATTGAAAGTTGCTCGTTTGACTTTCAACTGACATTCAGAGTAGAGCAACACACATTCACATATACAGAGACAAAAAAAAGAGAGAGAGAGGGAGAGAGATTGCAGGGTAATAAAATTATGATGAAGCTTTGCTTTGCCCCTCTTGCCACAGTATTTGGCTGGCTGCGAGTGGCCCATTGTCTGCCTGTTAACATGCTCATTATGGCAAAATGGTAAAAAAAAAGAAGAAATGTACAACAAAAATATAATAAAAAAAAGAAAAACAAAAAGGAGGAAAATCCAGACAGACAAACGTGGAGACTGAGAGAAGACAGACAAAACTCGTTCATGACGTTCACTTCAATTATAATTACGTCAAACAGTGCAACAAGAAAATGTGCAACTTGAGGCAAACAAGATAGAAAGGACTTGGCCACAAAAGGACAGAGGCAGAGACAACCAAAGAGAGACATACAGATAGATAGACAGACATAGATATATATATATATACATATATATATATAAAGATAGAAAGAGAGACAAACAACTTGAAAGTGAGCATTTCCTTTTAATGCCTTTGCGCTTTTTGCCATTTTTCTTTTCTTTATATTGCATTACATTTGCTCTGCCAGGCGAGGCAAAAGAAAAAATAAAACATAAAAAGAGAAGGAGAAGTAGGAGCAAATGTAGGTAGAGGAGCGCATTAAAAACAATGCCCAGGCAGCAGCACCATCAACCCAACTCCTTTTCCATCTATATCTCCAACTGCAACTCTTTCCAATGGCAAACATTATATCCTTGGCAATAGCAAGAGAAAAACTCATAATTGCATGGCACAAATTGCAAGTTATAGCCAAAGTTACAAATCCAGAGTCAAAGAACATATAAAACTATAAGCATTCATCATAGAAGTTTCCCTTTTTCTTTAACAATTTTTTTGTTGTTTTTTTTTTTTCTCTCCATTTTCTTGTTATCCTGTTTTGCTCTAGATGAGGTTACTTTTATAGTGCATTCGTATGGGGTAGAAAATATGTGGATGGAAGATCCACTCTGAGGGGGAGAAAGAGAGAGATTGGACTGTCTTTCCCTTTGGGCAGGTGATCAAGGATTCGCTTTTCACAATATAGTTATATTAAATGAAGATAATGAGAAGAAAAGTTGAGAAGAAACGAGTTGAAAAGTGGCAAGTAATTAAAATGAATTGCTAAGGTGACTTCATGGCTATATACATATAATATAAGCCTTTCTCCATTCCCCTCAACTAACAACATCAGTCTAAGTGTACTTGTTTTTAACTCGTTTGCCCTTTAGCAATTTAGTTAACCCTTTTTGACCAAAAGGCATTTCCTCTTGTTATTTAAAAAACAACACAACTAACAGAGAAAAAAGGAGAAAAAAAAAATTGGAAAGAGAAGTAGCTCAAACTTAAAGCTCTGCCAAATGCCAAATGGACTTACTCCTACAATCTCTTGTTATTGTTGTATGCCTATGCATGAGTGTGTAGGTATGTGCGTATGTGTGTGTGTGTATAGAAGGATATTTGGCCAAGGCAAACGTGGCTAGAGCAACAAAACAAGCCATAGTCATATACATTCTACCCCTCATCTATTCAAACCATCTATCTATCTATATAGAAATAGCAGTAGGATAGGGCCAGGCAAGTCATCCAGCCATCCATCCATCCATCCATCCATCCATCCATCCATCCATCTATGCAATGCAGCAAGTCATGCAGCGAAGCTCGCTGACCCGCACGATGAAGCCTTTGTCCTATACTAACTCCAAAACCCTCTCTCCACTCTGGTTTTGGTTCTGGTTCTGGCTATTGCTACTACTCCTCCACCTCTCTTTATATCATCCTACTTCACTCTCAACAACTATCTATCCCTGTCCAGCTTTTGCATGCATTTGGCTTTACAAACAATATTTGTTGTAGTTGTTATTGTTGTTGTTATTGCTGTTGTTGTCTTCACACAACAAACTACATCAAGCTCAGGCTCGGTCTAGCCCTCAGAGTTACTGGAACGATGCAAAACTCTGTTGGCTATTTGAAAATCCTCTTTTTCACTTTTCAAACCAGCCCCTCCCCACTTTAACTAACCCCTATCCCCCATCATTCCTACCGCCCACCAACTAAACAAACTAATATGCTATGCTTAAAGCGTACATATTGGACTTATAGTTGTTGTTGTTGCTGTTGCTCCTCTTGTTGTAGTTTGCTGTTATTTTTGATGTTGTTTGTCCTGGCCAAAAGGAAGGAATGGGGGTAACAAAAGGCCTCCTGCTGCTGCTGCTGCTGCTGCTGTCATATTTCGTGCTCACGCTCACTCTCACGCCTATATGACACGCCATTGTTGTGTGTTGGATGCTCTTCAAAAAAAACAAAAAAAAAAAAAAGGAAAAAAACACACACACACAACAAAAAACAAAAAAAAAAAAAAATGGAAAAAGAAATATACGACAAGAATGACGACGATGAGAAGGCCAACAACGATGAGGACGATGAAGATGGGTTGTATTCCATGGGACATAACATACCAAACACAAGCCATGGATCGACCAGGAAAATGCACTTGGGTTTTGCCTGGCCTGTCCCATGCTTATCATATAAATTTCTTTTCGTGCTTTTTTTTCTTCCCTCTCTCTCTCTCTCTCTCTCTCTCTCTGCACTCTAGCACAAAAAGGCTAAAAGAAAAAAAATTGAGTTTTGCCTGCTGCTGCTATTGAAAGGCTTAAGCGTCCTGGTTCCAGCATCTAAACAACACAAAAACAATGGTAAAAAGCAAAACAAACTCTTCAGTCTACGCTACGAAAAATCAACGTTAGACAGAAAACATAACAACACACAGCCTACCTACAAATATCGGATATATGTACATATGTATATATATACATATATATATATATATTGATGTCTGCCTGACTGGCTATTGATGTGGTGCATGCAACTGGAGGACTGCATTTACACTTGACTGATGCTGGTGATGAGTTCTTCAAAAAGAGAGCGAGAGAGAGCGCTTTAAAGCCAATACAGGAAACGTTTTAGGGTAATGGGCCAAAATGGTTCATTGAATTTTGAGTAAACGTGTAACAGAATGTAATGAAGAGTGATTAAAGTTATTAAAACTTACGCCACTTGATTGAATACTGAACAGAATATTGGAACTTACCTAAAATGAGAAAGAGAAATAGAGAATGATATCGAATGAGTGATAGAGATCAAATATATGTATATTGTGTTTAAAAGTAGATGGATTAAAACATTTCTTTTAATGCAGAGAGAGAAAATCTATTCTGATAAACCAATTAAAATTCTTTACCATTTCTAGAATTCCAATTTTATTTTCTAATGCTCAACGACTATTTGTTCTTATTTATTTGACTCCTTCTCTTGTTGCGTGTTCTTGTGTGATTGACCTAGCTTTTCTCCACTTCTCTTTTCCTTTTACGTCCAAAAAAAAAAAAAGAAAAAAAACCGAAAGGAATATAAACTACTTTAAATGCAACAGCGAAAAGCTTTGAGAATCATGCACATGACTTTGAGGCGACTTTCAAGTAGAGCTGAGCAGCACCACCAGCAGCATAGAATAAAGAAGTTCAGATATAGCAGATAGCAGAAGGGAAGGTAAAAGAAGGGAAGGTTGGAGATGGGGCGGGGCAAGGCAAGGCAATAGAGTCGAGTCTCTACATCCAGACATACATGGCATCATATCATACGTGTAGAACATTAATCATGTCCACACCAAAGACATTTTCCCCAAAGAATTTTCTGTTTAATGAGCTGTGATCTCTTTCTCCCCTTTCGCCAGATGGGCATTAAAAATTATGAAAGAGAGAAGAGAGAACAAGAGACAACGATTCTGAGAGCGTAGCGAATGCATTTAAAATGCAACAGCAATAATAAAAATGATAATGGCATTATAATACAACACACACACACAGACACATTTACAGAGTAAAGAACAAAACAGTAAAACAGCAAGTGGGAGAGAGAGAGAGACAGAACAGAAGCAAGAAGGCAATAGAGCGCATTTTATACCAGAAAGTATGCTACATTACTTGCAGCTCGTTAATTTTTATAGTTTTCGGCTTGAACTTAACATAAATTGTCCCCATCCACATACCTACAGATTCATTAATTGTGCCTTTTTGCTTATGGCCCGGCCCCTAGGGCCCAAGTCAATTCTATTGATTTCACCTAAATTAAAACACACCCACACATACACACACACACACAGCGTAACGCAGCATGTTGGGCGAAAACTTTGTCTCAAAAATATGTAGAAAAAAAAACACACACACACAAAAATAAAAACTTGTTTTTGTGCTTTGCTTGTGGTTGTCCCGCTGTTATTTTTATGAGACTTTTTGGCTTTGCCTTTGGCTTTAATGGCAGACCGCCGCTGTCAGTCCAACTGGCCAAAACATGTCTTTGCTTTTTGCTTTCATCTGCTTGCCGCCCCTCCTCAGCTAACATTTTAGTCCACTCTTCACCCCTCCTCCCTTCATAATATTCCCACAATTTCTTTTCCTTCTACTACTTCTCCCTATTAAGTTATCAAGATTTGTAAAGTATATGAGCCGAGCAAGCGTTAGAAGTAGAGTAAAAGATATGGGGGGAAAGGAGTTGGGGGTGTAGAAAGAGTGTGGTAGATGAAAGCATAAAATTGCTATCTGTCTCTTTTACACGTCCCTCAATTGTAGGGGAACGAAAGTTGAAAATGGGAGATATGGCCAAATAGCGTGTTGGCAAGCCACAAGGAATAAAAAATGTGCAAGAATGAAGGAGAAATAAAATGAAAAACAAAAAAAAAATCAAAAAAAAAAAAAGAGTTGGATATTAGATGTGGTCATGACAAAATATAGCCAAGTTGCCTTCCAAACAACAATCTGACTTAATTTAACCCAAGAATTGTTATTCCAATTGCTTTTTCGTTTTCAAATTTAAAGCGAAAGCATCGATTTACAGTATTTTGCTTAAATAAATATGCAGCCACACTATTATTATAAGAGAAACCTTGGCTTTATTGTTATTTGTAGTTGTATAAAACTACGTAACCTAATTACTATTTCTTGTCCTTTTTAAGTATTTTTCGCCTGGTTTCAAGTGGCCCTCCCCCCCTCTACAGTTGAATGCCATATCAATTTGTCTAATTGCACCTGAGCGAGAGCCAGGCAAATGCTAAACTCGGGCGTCAAATGTCACTGCATTAAATTTAAAGCATACTTTTTTTTAGGGAACAATACACACACACACACACGCTTACAGAGACATACATTGTTGCTGGCGCTCTTCGACTCGATTCGTACTACTATTACCATAACATTTATGATTATTAACCTACAATGCAGGGCACTCTAAATGCAATTAAGATTACAATCTATATTGCAGCTGCCACTGTTTTCACCAAAAGAATGAGAAAAACAAGCGAGAAAGTGAGGGAAAGCAAGGGGGGACAAAAAGAAATGAAAGAAGGCAAACCTGCCTGGGAAACATTGGGCTGGATAAAAACCCCACGACAAACAATTAAAAACAATGCCTGCAATAAAATGCTGTTGCCAGATGCTTATCCCGAATGAAACCAACCAACACTGACGTCCCCATATTGCATAAGAAATAATTACTTTTTATATTACATGTACACAAACATACACACACACATACACATACACATATGCCCCTCCGCCCACTCCAACTAGAGTTACATGCCGCCTCCTTTGCAGTTAACACTATTGATGGCGGTCACAACTGTACCTACCTACCTGCCTACCTACACGAAAGTGTCGCCTTTGCGTGTCGCTTATCATTTCGCTTTTCACCAAAAATGAAGACACCAAACAAAAGCTGAGCACAGAATGGGATAGAGATTGAAAGAGAGAGAGACAGAGACGGAGAGCAGGCCGGAAGCCACAAGGCAGAAGTAAAATACAAAAAAAAAAATCCGTCAGACAATTGCTAAGCTGATAAGATCAAGCCTAAAAAAAGAGTGTTTTTTTGCCCTGTGTATGTCCAGCGAGGGGTAAGAGCGAAGCTTAGAGAGAGGGATAGAATGGTAGGGAGAAATTGAGGTAAATCACAGCTAAGCCGCGGCAACTCTATTCAATAAGGCGTAATAAAATTGGTCATAAATTGAAAAAAGAGACAGCTTTATACTCTATAAGAAGTATTTGCAACGAAAAGAAGAATCTTGTGCATTAACATGATTCAAATACAAAGAAATACACAGACAGAGACGGAAAGAGAACTGGAAAGAGTGAGAATGAGATTAGCTGTTTAACAACAAATTAGATAGAATTGTGCATATTGAAATTGGAAACTCAATTCAATGACTATTAAAACTTTTAATGGATGTACGATGATATACAGTTAATGCTTTTGAACGACCAGAAATAACTTTCTTATTTTTTTCAAGTTTAGTAAAAGTAAAAACATAATTCTGCAAGAGTTATCAATTAGTAGTTGAAAGAAGCGGTCTCTGTTTAGGCAAAGAAATATTGGTACTATAATACTGAAGATACCTTTATCTAAGCTAGCAAATATTTAAATCATTGTAATCGAAACTCTAAACTTCTATGGGAATTTATCTTATCTTTGCAGTAAAAAAATCTCAATTAACCCAATGAACAATCATATTTAATTATAAAGAAGAAACTTTTCTTTTCATATATAATCCCAATTTTTTTTACTCTATTTAGAGAGTATTATAATGTCGTTGTAATTTTAGGTTTAACTTTCTTTTGGCTCCATCACTCACAAGGTAAACATCAAAAGAAGCTTCCGCTAGCGCCAATGTCAACGTTGACTTTTGGTATTTTATGCAAATGTTTTGTAAGAGTGTCACGGACTAAAATGGCAATTGAAACGCTAATGATGACATTTGGCAGGCCTAAACAGGCCAACAAAAACGAAATGAAAACAAAATAACAAACTAAAAGCATACACACACACACACACACAGTAAAAACATCTTTGTCTTTGTAGGCTTTTCCTACGTTTCCTGTGCGTTTGTTGTAGTACTCGCCCGCTCGAGCTGGGAAAACATAACAAATCGTTTTTGTATGTAGGAGCGACGGCTAGTGAGTGGGCGGGTGGATGAAGAGAAGGGAAACAAGAAGTGGGGATGGGCGAAGGCCCTCTGGCATTTTTACGAGGCATTCAGCCAATTGACAGGCTTCAGTCGCTCGTAAAAAAATCAAGAAAAATGATGCGCAGACAGAAGAAAACTACGCAGCTGCCCCCAAAAGTATGCAGACTTCAAGTTTAAAAAAAAAAAAACCAAACAACAAAAAATAAATAAAAGAGAAAATATTTAAAGGCATTTAGCCAGGGCCTATATACCAACAAAAAAAAAAAGCCTGATGTACATATATATATATATATATATATATATATATATATATCTTATTATCGCTTATTTGAACTTGCTGATGATTTGGCAAGAAAATCGATTTTTTTCCTGCGTCGAACGAAAGCTAAAGCTACAACAAAAAAAAAGAGAAAACAAAAATACGAAAAACGAGGAGAAAAAAAGGTCAAAAACAATAAAAAGCCTAAATACACATACGAACCTTTGAACTGGCAGAAAGGAACGAAGGAACGAACAGAGAGATATACATAGAAAGTGGTTAGAGGATGGGGTAAGCCTCCAATCAATGGCTCTGAGTCGCTTTTGGTACGTGTGAATTTAAGCTGATTAAAGAATTTAGCAAAAAAAAAAAAATAAATAAGAGAGTAGAGTGAAAGAGGAAAAAAAAAATGCGAACGAAAGAAAGGAAAGCAGAAATTGATGTCTACTGAATCTGAGGCTTTTGTGCCCTTTGTTATTTGCTGGCTTTTCTTTGGCTCTTCTTATTTTTAATTTAGCCAACTTCTTGTTGCTACTTGCCTCCACACACACACTCCACACCACTTCACCTTTCACATATCAGCTGCCATATATATATGTATATACATATATTATATATGCGAAAGATCTGTATACATATGTAATAAAAAGAGCGAAACGCAGCCAATCATCATCATCATTGCTAAATTCAATTGAATTTGTCGCCTTAATCAAATTTATATGCTTTGGCCATAAAAAATTTTCTCTTTTCGCTAATAAGGCCAGGTAAAGTGTCGAAGACTGGGATGATGGGTGTCGCGATTGTCGCTAAGCACAAAGAGTGTAGTATGTGTGTGTGTCTGTGTGAGTTAAGGGGCCGCGGTGTTTGGCATCGAGGGGTATAGCAATACAATTCAAATGCGTAATCAGCCGAAAACGAAATGAGAAAAGTTTCATCTTATTATTATTAGTTTTTCGTTTGCCTAGTCCAAAAAAAAACTTTTTTTTTTCTTTTTGTTTTCTTTTTGCTATTACTGATTCTGATGCTGCTTTCATTGATGCTTTTGTTATTGTTGTTTCTCTTGCTATTGTTGTTGTTGTTGTTTTTCATAGTTCATTGGTTTTCAATTTGATTGGTGGATGGGGGGAGAGGTGGATGCTAAGCTGAAGTAGCAGAAGGCCTTGTCTATAATAATCAGTTCGCTTGGGCAGAAAATGATCTACGAAAAGTTTCTTAACCATCAACCAAACAGTTTTCATCTCTATGCACTTACGTATACCCACAAACATGCATGCGTGTATGTGTGTGTGTGTGTGTGTATGTGTTGAATTTGTTTTTCTTTTTTATTTTTTCTTTCTTTTTCGTTGTGTTCAACTTAATTTTCTTAGTAATTTATCATCGAGGTGGAGTTGATTTTTAATCTTTTGCAATCATTTCTCGCCGCCAACAGCCGCCTGAGCAGCAGCAGAAACCTGAGGAAATGAATATTTATAAGTATGATGAATGAGTCAGGGCCGAGGGCTGTGAGGCTGTGAGACGGCAAGTGAGGAATAGGAGGGGTAGGGGATGGAGATGGAGATGGGGAGGCGTTAAAAAGGGGGAACCAAAAATGTGAGCAGAGGCAATCTGATTTACTGACGTGTGACAAGAACATTTTGCCCAGGATAAAGGTAAAAGGAAATTAATGCGTAGTTAGAAAGCATAAATCTGAGGGAAATACGGGTCGTATGAGTGATATTAATTTGACTTTAAGTTTGCACACACACACACACATATACACAGAAACAGTAGGAAAGCGAGAGAGTGAGAAAGATAGAGCGAACACAAAAAAAAAGTAATACGTGTACGTAACGTAAGCGTACGTATGCAATTTACGTGACATCATTACGTGTTAGACAAGTACAAATTACGCGCGAGAGACAGAGCAAGAGGCTTCAAGAGATGGCCAAAGGAGAGGGTGTAAAAGAAGAATGAGGAGACAGAGAGTGAGCGGCAGACGACACAATGAGTTTGATAATGATGAAACATGGTAGAAATCTCTCTCCTTCGCTCTACATCTAGCTGCTCGCTTCCACTCCTCGCCCCCCTTTCTCTTATGTGTCTATGTGTGAGGGTAAATATCAAGATAAATAACTAAGTATGTATATCCCTGTGTGTGTGTGTGTGTTTGTGCAAATGAAATGAAAGTCATCAGACTCAGATATGGCACAGCAGATTGCAAATGCGACAAACGTTGCCAGGACACGAAAAGACAAAGGCAACAATTTTTGGGCTTTACGTTTTTGTTTCGGTCAAATGTATGTATGTAGTTCAATCTATGTAAGTATGTTTGTATGTATATATTTGTGTGTGCTTGCGTACGTTGTTGAGTTAAAATTGATGAAGTTAGCCAAAAAAAAAAAAAAATAAAGCTAAGGTGGGCTTTGGATAAGACACATAGAAGATGGCGAAAGTTTATAAAAAGCGATTTAGTCAAGGAAACAAAACAATTTCTCACTTAAATTTCTGGTTGAAAGGCATTTCCATTGAATTTGTTTTTTTTTTCTGTGTCTTTAAATTGTTGTTCACACCAAATCTCAATGGCTTTGGTTAAGTATTTTCATTTTTTTCTTTTTTTTTTAGTTTTGCACAAACATTTTAGCAAAATTCCCATTCATTATCCTTGGTCCTTGCGTCCCCTTCTTACATGCATGCATAGGTGCAATCGCACCAAAGTGTGCAACACATTTCGCAATCAACTTTAGGTTTTTGCTTGAGGCCACAAAAAGTTAGAGCATTGCTAGAGAGGAGGAGTTGGGGGGGCCGGGTAGGTGAAGAAAAGTCAGTGCACTCTAGAGCGCGCGCAATCTTTTAAGACATTTTGCAGCTGGCATTGCTTATCACAGTCAGAGCAGCGCCCAAAAATGTCCATTGCACAAATTGCTTGTGCACACACACACATACACACACACACAAATACATACATAGAATATGCGAGGACTCTAAGGCAGGCAGCCATTGCTCATAACACTCGGCGTCGACAACTCGACGTCGTTGTCGGTGGCTGGCTGGTTGGTTGGTTGGTTGGTTGGTTGGTTGGTTGGTTGACTGGCTGGCACACAAAAAACTTGACAAAGTTGATGTGTCAAATCAGCAGAAGGATGCCAGCAGGACCTTTTCTACCGAATGACCTTTAAACTTTGCCAAAGGACATGAAAGCACTAATCGTTACGTTGCTCCCTACATTCATTCCATCCATCCATCCATCCATTCATTCATTCATTCATTCATTCTTACGTTCATTTGCCAGTTTTACTTCGATTTTGCCTCTCGCTTCTCCTCTATACATATACACTACAGTACTCGCATACCCCTTGTATTTCTTTTCCCCCTGCTTTCACTCGCTCTCTCTCTCTTTCCCTTTCTCACGCTCTCTCTATCTCATTCTATCGCACTGGCTACAATTTAAACTTTTCTAATCCGCTGGGGATTCAAACTTCAAGTTGCAGCCAAAGCTAAAGCAATGGACCAAACTGAAACTGAAGCAGCTCTCCTCTCAGTCTCCTTTCGTCACATCCCTCTTCTCTATCTCATTCTGTTAAAAACTCCGGTTGGACCGTCGGACGGTTGGGCGGTTGGACGGGACCCATCAACGACGCAATCAAGTCGACATTTTTGTTTGTCGCTTTGTTTGTCTCTGAACAAATTTCCAAGAAATTAAAGCGCTAAACTTTTTTTTGGGGGTCTCTGCTATCAGCAACTCACTTGGCAACTCAACGAGCCAGTTTCTTAAGACTTTTGACTTTGGCATCGGCTTGCCGTCTAAGAAGAGGTCTACCAGTTAGGCCAGATATCCCAGTCAAGAAGGCAGCCAGCCAGCCTAGGCCAAAATGCAATTATATAAAGGACAAGTTTAATTGCTTGGTTAGGCTGAGGCCAAAAACAAGTCTTGATCCTGGCACAACCAGCTGGTTGCAACTTTTTAGCCGCTGACATTTGCATTTCCCTTTTTTCCTTTTCATCTCTTACCATCACTCTCATCATCTCTTTCATTTGGTTGTAAATTCTTTTTTTCATTTTTTTTTTTTTTTTGTGGAGGCGAAAGTTTAATTTATTTAAAATCAAATCAGGCGTTCAAAATTTGTCAAAAGGAATTTTTATTAGTGTGTTGACACAAAAGCAACATAACAGAGATAGGCACGCCCCATTTTTTTAAAATTTTTTCTTTTGGTTAAGTGGGCTAGCAGAATGAGTTTACGTTTTTAGTTCGAACTTTGAACTAAATTTCTTTATACAAATATATACAAAAAATGTATACATACATACATATATATCATCCGATCCCCTGATCCCCTCTCGATCAACCCAGCATTAAGTTTCTTGCATAATAAGCGTGTCAATAAGTTTATCAAAAGCAACAACTACTTGAAAAACCTGACCCAAAAATAAAAGGAACCAAAAAGGGAAAGAATAATAAAAAACACCAAAAAAAAAAAAGAAAAGAGACAGAGAGAAAAGAGAGTAAGAGAGAGACAGAGAGATATATGAAGAGAAAAAAATTTGAAGTGCTGTGTAAATTATGCAAATCTTTATCATTTTCCTTCTTTTTGGTTGTTCCTGTTGTTGTTTTGCGTGCGTCGAAGGACCGTGGGGCCAGGCTGTCACAAACAAGCGTGAAACACAACAACTGACTGTAAGTGTGTGTGTATGTGTGTATGGGCAAAGAGCGTTGCGAGTAAAAACAATATGGCGCCCTGGCCAGCGAGGCATTACTGATTTCGCCTGGCCTGTCCTGGCCTGCCATTGACAGTTCAACGTTGTTTTGCTATACGTTTACGTTTTCTTTTTTCTTTCTTTCTACCTTTTTTTTTTCTCTCTCCTATTTAATTTTTTTTTTTTTTGCTTCCTTGTATTTTTTTTTTTGTTAAATGTCAAATTTTTGCAGACAGTTTTGACAGTTTATCGAAGCGAGCTCGTAATTTTTGCTGACGTGTGTTGTAGGTGTTGAAAATAGCAGAAAAATTGTGGGGGAAAAGGATGGGCAGCAGCGAGTCCTTCGCTGTCGTTTCTTCTAGTAGTAAGAGTGAGAAGGACGGGGATGGGTAGGATGCCTCCATCACATACTTACTATAGGTGTGAAAGAAAAGTTGTGTTTTTCTTCTTCTACTGTTTTTTTATTTTGTTTTTTTTTTTTTGGGCAAAATTTCTGCTGAGTGCCTTGAAAACTTACATAAAAGACGGGTCAAGTTTTTTTTTTCTCTTTTTTTTTCGGTTTTTCTTTTTTTTGGTCAGCAAAATGTAATTATTTGTTTGAGTCACCTATGGAGAGCTTTTGATTCGTTATGAAAAAATTGATTTTGCCAGTCAAAGACGTATAGAAAAAATGAAAGAAAAAAGCAAAAAAAAAAAAAAAAGGGAAAATCAAACTTTGAATTCGATTACTTACCGCTGCGACTTTCATTTTCAGCTGGCTTCAGCTGTAAAGTACGGTTCATCTGCAAGAGAAATTGAATTATTTTGATTAGTTATTATGACTTAGATATAGATTTTTGTGCTAACATGAATGAAAGTTTCGTAATAATGAAATGATGATTATATACTACAATTTAAATAAATATAAAATCTAGATAAGGATAGATTTTATTCTTTGCCAAATGCTACATAACAATAAACAGAATATAAAATGGGTTTATAAAAACAAATTTCTTACTCTAAATCTAAATCTAAAGTTACAATTTTAAAGTCTATAGCCAAAAACGATTGAATTCACTATTTAATTACTGTTGGATGACAAATGCTATTATTTGATATATTTTGAAGAAATCATTCACATTGGGCGCCAATTTCAATTAAATCTGTAGCTGTTAAGTAGTTGTTAGACTATTCTATGCTCTTCAATTGACAATTCTCTTTTAGAATCACATTTCCATTTCGTACAATTCCATTAAATCATAGCCAGGCCGGTCCCCCCTTTAACCTCTTGCCATCACTCCATCAGATTGGTATCCATAAAATCAATTTCTCGTGCTCTTGCTATCAAACTTTCTATTATGGTAGCACTCTTCATAAACACCTTCAAACATTTGACCAAGCGATGGGCACTTTTCAAGCATTTAAATGCCACTCAATATGCAAACCCATCCTGTATTTCCCCCTTACTCTACCCACCACTTGAGTTTCACTTGCTACTGCTACTGCTGCTGCTGCTGCCGTTGCTGGTGAAGTTTCTGCACATTTGCGCTCATTGCCTTTTACCCACGACTGGGCAGCCACATCCTGTGCCGCTTCATGCATCATTAAAGCTTAAATCTCACCCAAGCGACCCATGTCGACTGGGCGGCCAACACTTAACGTTCCACCCACATTCACATCCACATCCACTTCCACACCCATTGCCATACCCATTCCCAAAGCCATGTTGGGCAATGACTGGGCTACGTGTTGTGGTCACCTTTTGGTTTATGGCAAATGAGTAATATGCCAGCGCACGAAAAATGCCATTAAAAGACGTTCAAATGAAATGCATTAAAATAAAACTTAATTGAGGGCTTTATGCCAAATACCGAATACCGAACGGACTACCGCCGCCTACCGAATATGTGTGTCTGTCCCAACCCTACACCTCTTTTAGTCTCTTTCCAACCCACAAAAAAAAAAAAAACGAAAAAAACAACAAAAAACCGCAAAAACCGAGCAAATCAATAACGTAGAGAGGAGAGAAGAAGCAACTTTGATGATGGCCTTTTATTTCCTGTTCGAGAAAAAAAGAAGATATATATATATACATATATATCTATATAAAACGTAACGCAGGTGTAATTTATTTGCCACACAAAATGGGCGGTCCTGGGTAACGCCTCTCCCACATTGCCTCTCATGTTCTATCGTGAACTGTGCCGTGTCCTGTTCTGGCCTGGCCTGGCCTGTGCTATCCTATCCTATCCTATGCTGGCCTTAGATTGGCTCATCACCCAAGTTCTGGCCCTGTCATTAGCCCACAAGGCCTGCAAGTGAAGTCTCATCGTCGCTTGTCGCATGAATATTTTATAATCAGCCATTAGTTTGCGGCAATTGGAAATGATTGAAGCTTTTAACTGCAAAATTCAATTGCTTTATATGCTTGTGAGCCGAACTGAACCGAACCGAGCCCCCTTCAATCCCCCCACCCAACATGTTGGCCGCCCTTTTTGGTATTATGAAATATTTAATATTAGATCGAAGCGTTTCTACTTCGTTCACTTCAATTCGATGTTCTTGTTTTTAGTCGTTGTTACTGCTGTTGCTGCTGTTGTTGTTCTCTTGTTTTTTTTGTTTTTTTATTTTTTGCTGTATGTATTGCTGGTGTGCGCCCATTAGTCAGGCGAGTAATTAAAATTTGGATGGAGCCGATGAACGGGCATGTTT
This sequence comes from Drosophila emarginata, assembly GCA_037075365.1. NCBI lineage: Eukaryota > Metazoa > Arthropoda > Insecta > Diptera > Drosophilidae > Drosophila > Drosophila emarginata. The sequence goes on along the minus strand of JBAMCD010000014.1, from coordinate 811,336 downwards.
GTAATTCAATTATGTTAATGATTGGACAACATTTACCGTATTTACATTAATGCATAATGAATGAGTAGAGTGGCATGGCAAAGAATCGTGTGTGGCAGCATGCGGAGAATGATGATGATGATGATGATGATGGGAATTGAGGAATGGGTACGCGGGGGGTTTGGGTGTGAGGGCATGATGGATGCGGCCTAGCTAAATGCATGCTGCGTTTTATTTTGGCTGGCTGATTTTTTAATTGTAATGCTCGCGTACTAAAATAGAAGGGCAAAAAGGGGCCCCCAGTCCGTGTACCGGTACGGCAATTAAGTGCATTTCTCTGTCTGACCAAAGGCATGCCAAACATCTACCCCCCCCCCGTCTCTTAGCCTCTTTTATAGAGCTCCCGCTTTCTCTCTCTCTCTCTCTCTCTATCACTTTTTTTTCTCTTTTTTTTTCCTTTTTTTTTTTTTTTTTGCGCAGACAACAACACACAAATGCGCTTTTGCTTTACTCAAAGCTCAGCTGGATAAATTAAGTGGTCGATGAACTGAAGCCTTGTTGATTTTGTATACAGGCGAATGTCGACATCAACGCCAGTGTTGTTGACACTGATGGGATATAGCTAAATGGGAGGAGGATATGCGCTGAAGCTGAAGCCGGTGGCACTACCAATGCCACAGGAGATGAGATGGGTTTTGAGGCTGAGTCTGAGTCTGGGTCTGGGCCACAGAAGAGTGAAGAGTCGAAGGGGGGAGGGGTGGTGACGCCGCAAAATTTAAACCAATGTTTAACCGAAAAATGTTCATTTAGTCGCACGTTCTTCATGGGGCAAAGGATGAATGATTGATGTGGCGTTGTGGGTAATAAATTGGAAAATGTTTTTCGGCTCAAGTAATGCACACACACACGCACACACACACACAAACACACGCACACACACATACAGATACACGCAGGAACAAGAGGAAGCAGCAGTAGCAGCAGCTTCTTCAAAAGGAAGCTAAGCAGAAGCAGCAATTGCATTGTTGTCTGCCTGCATGCCTGACTTTTTTTTTTTCTTTTTGAAGCTTTATCAGCGTTGGCAGCCCGCAGCTGCCACTGAGTTGCAAGCACGCCAAAGAAAAAAGAAAAACAACCAACAACCAACAACAACAACAACAACAATATGTGCATCACAGAAATCAGTGCCTGATGCAACCATATTGAACAGGCATCCAGTTGAGATGAAGTACAGAAGGCAGTCCCCCAGGCTCTCCATCAGCCCAGTCACTTACAATGATTGGCTTTGGCCAACTCTTGTGTGTGCTAGCTGATATGAAGCCCGCTCTTTGATTGCAATTGCCTTGACCTCCCTACTACTCCTGCTCCTGCTCCTGTTGCTATTGCTCCTGATGTTGCTGGTGCTGGTGCTGCTGCTTCTCCTCTTGGCTGTTTGGTTAATGAACTTCCCGTAATTTATGAAGAACCTTCTTCATGTAGGGGATTGTTATTTGCAATGCCAATTGCATTAAGTATAAACGGTTCAATTAAAAAAAGATCAAAATTATATTACAAATAGGAATCTAAGTAAAATCTAGCCCAAGTAAAGTATTTCTTGGTTATACTATTTATCCTCATCCTCTTTAAGTTAACATTTAATTTAAGAAAATATCATTTATCGATCAGTAACTAATTGCACAAAATTTCGCTCTCGAAAAATCTCTATTTGAAGTTGCTTTAAGAAATCTATAGAAAAAGCCATTCTCATTGTGAAAAGCCATAGTAGTGAATTTCAGCTATACAAATTGCGGTAATGGTTGGGAGTCTGTGAGTGCTTATTCTTTTTGGCCAGTCAAAATGGGTGGGCATCTATCATTGGCTCTATTTTGTGTGGTGAAAAGCAACCGCATGATTTCCAAAAAGTTTTGACGCAAGTTTTGTATGTGCCACATACACTTTAGCTTCTATCTTTCATCAACTTTTGTGGCATTTCTAAGGCATCGTCGACACAGAGCCAACACTGTAGTGAAGGAGGCTCTCCCGGTTCGCTGTTACTCCATTTCCCCCGCCCCTGACTCACTCTCTTTCTCTGACTCTCTGTGCACAAAAGCCTCGCTAATTATTGCCCCAAAAAGGTTTCCCTGCTGCTGTTGCGCCTCCTTTAGCTACTTTACTACCCTCTCTCTCTCTCCCCTCTCTTATATTCTACTATACTCTCCCCCTTCATATTTCTCTCTTCTTCTCTCTGCACTTCTCTACAGGCTGCTGCGTAATTAGCGCACATAATTTGAAATTTAAATGTTGCCAAAAGCCGAAGCCTTTGAGAGTCAAAATGTTAATTAAATCTTTTTTGGGTGCAAAAGTGAAAGAAGGCAAAAGGCAAAAAAAAAAAAAAAAGAATTCAACGAAAATGGGCAACAAAAAAAAAAGGAAACAATAAAAGGAGAATAAAAAAGATGGTGAAAGATGGTAAAACTCCTGGCGGTTCCTACAGTTTGCACTGTTCCTGTGCTGCCTCGACACAATTAGCTTTCACAATTGCTTATGACAAAGTGCTCATACACAGATACATACATACATATGTATATGTATACATAAATAGTAAGAGAAACTGGTGACTATGGTGTTGGCGGGTTAAAGATATAGAGAAACAGAGAGAGGAAGAGAGATATTGCAGCGACAGTCCGACTGGTCGACAGGCGCCAGTGGCAACGTTAAACCGCAAATTTTAGCGCCCCAACAAGTCGTGCATGACGTCGAAGTCGACGTCAAATGGCGGCGGCGCCTACGCATATGCAATGCGACCAAAAGTGCCAACTCGACCAAAGTGCTTTTGGGTGCATGGACCCATAAACTGCGTTAGTTTATGATGCCTGAGCGCTAAGTGAGCAAAGCGAAACAGAGACAGAGATCCAGTCAAGCCGTAAGTGCCAGCCTGAACTCCCACTGCCTCTTCTTGATACCCGGACCCTCACCCTCACCATCACCCGCACCCAAATGCCAGGCTGTCTTCACCCCTCAAAACGCCAATCTCCCCATGCAATTAGAATGTGGAGCTAGAGTCGAAGCTGGGAGTACTTTCTCTCTCTATCTCTTTCTCTCTCTCTCTCTCTCTCTCTCTCTCTCTCTCTTTCTCTATCACTATGGTCAATGCTGGGCTAAAGCCTGGACGGGCTTTTGTTGTTTTTATGCAGCTCGAACTACATAAAATGGAACAACGAAAATGCAATTAAAACTACGTTTTATGGCTTTGTTATGGCAGCCGCGTCGTCGTTCGAAAGCAATTTTTATTATGCTTTCTCCGTTCTACACTATATAGGATGAACGAGCGGACATACAGACAGACGGATGGATAACAGTACTGCGACGACTGGCACTAGGCACTGGCACTGGGACTGCCTTCGCGGTCTGCGACAACGACGATGATGATGATGATAGTTTGGAAAATGGTTTCGAATTGAGTTGCTGAGACCCCTTTTGCAACCCACACACACACACACACACACACCCACACACATGCTAGTGTTGATAGAAAAGTAATATTTTATGGATAGGAGAGAAAGAGAGGGAGAGTTTGCTTATTGAAAACGCACTCTGTTAGCTTGCTTCATTTCTTTTACTTCTTATTGCTTATATATATATATACTATATATACATATATTTCTGTTAGTTTTTGTTATCAAAAATCATAAAAGTTTTATGCAAAAGTTTTATTCAGTATATTGCAGCTGCTGCTTCAAATGGAGATACAAATGCTCTATCTCTTGTTGAGAGAAGACCAAGTGAACGTTTGAAAATTTGTCACTGGCAAGCCCCTAAAAGTAGACAATGTTGCCTCAAGCGCGCTTGTCATATAGAGACTAAGAGAGAGAGAGAGAGAGACCGAGCTAGATAGAAGTAGAGGTAAAAAGCAAAACAAACTAACGAGCTAGCAAGCAAAACAAAAGCATGTAGCATACTCTTAGGGAAGGGAGGCGGAGAGTCTACCGATAGGAGTAAAGGCGATAGGACAACAGATGAGGTTGTAGCACTAGTGGCGGTAGTAACAACAACCTGCCATAACTGCAGCTTAATCAAAAGTTTTCCACTGAGCCAGCTTGAGGGCAACAACCACAACTTGCCACTATATCATACCACTCAACCGCCACACATATCCATATATCTACACAACCTTCAGACCACATCCATATCCTTTTTTGATACTAATCAGTGCGCTGCTTTTTCTTCTTCATCTTCTCATGCTCTCAATATAGATGAAGCATGCTTTTTATGTTTGTCTGGCCAAGCGGGCATGTTCAATGGAATATATCGTAGGTATATTCCATCCATGTATATATATAGAGATAGTTATATATATATATATATATACATACAATATATATATATATGTATATATCTGTGTATTCTTTTCTCTTTGATATATGAAATATGGCAGCTGTATATAATGGTCTATACTCTGTTGTGGCTATTCCGTATAAGTAAAATAAGATTTCTTTTTTACCCTTTCCTCTTTCTCTATGTATCTCTTGTATTTCTACTTTTCGCTGTTATGTTTTGTTGTGGGCGTGCAGTTTGCAATTAGCAAGTGGCAATTAAAGTTTGTTCTTGAACCTCAGACAGCAGAAGGCAGGTTTATTGGTCCATATATTATGGTCCCAGACAATACAATGTTGGTGAAGATAGGCAAGCGAACAAATGGGGCGTGGATGTAATAAAAGTAGTACAAAATGTTTTTTCAACTTCTTTAATAGTTAATCTTTCCTTTTTACAATACAGTCAACTTATTTGTTTCTTGAACACAAAACTTAGCCCATATCTTTCAGTCATTTATGTTTCTCAGAGATGCTCTCTCACTTCTATGTTTTTTTCTTTAATCAATTAAAAGCACTTCATTTATTTTCCCTAGGGTTCAACCTTTTGCTTGTCATTTCAAATGTCTCATTAATACGTGGGCACACCTGTCTAAGCCACACAATAACTTATTCCTCTAACTGACAAATCATCCCACAAAAAAAAAAACCAAAAAGAATAAAAATTATGACAAGCTGAATTATTTCTCCTTCTCATTTTTTCTTTTCCACTATTGCTGCCGGTTATTCGTCAGCAAGAAAATATGCAAATAAATTACTAATAACCTCAGAATGTAACCCTTACACGGAAAAAACAACAATAAGAAGAGGAACAACAACAACATTATGAAGAGGAGCAGCAACAATAACAGCGGGGCAACAAAAACAACTAGCGGCGAGGTATTTTCTGATTCATAATTCAAATTTTACGCCGCAATAAACAAAAATGCCTAAAATTATGCAACATGCCGCCCATGAACATTCGCTGAGTAAGTCATAAATTATGTAAATTTAATTTTACGCCCCAACCCCAAAAAAAAAAAGAAAAGCAAAAAAACCTTCCTGCATATATGTATATACATACTATATACTTGAAATTCTATATATCTATAAATGTAGATATATGAATAGGTATATATGCATGTACATGTGTATGGGCGTGGCCCAGTTAACTCAACCACAAAATTGTAAAACGCGAAAGCAGGAAGAAAACCAGAAACGACATGAAAAAAAAAACAAGAAAAAAATTTACATTGTTATTATGTAAATAATTAATGGCATGTAATTATCTAAATTTTAGACAATTAGAAAAAATTAACACACACACACACAGAGAGAGAGACACATAGAGAACGAGTATCCTGACAGAGGCACCTCAACCAGCAATAACGCTAGAAAATATAAAGGAAACCAGAAGATATTTATGACATTTTTATTATATAAACGAAAGGAAAGCGCAAGAGATTTAACTATTTGAAATTAAGACGAAATTCATATACTCTTGCGAAAGAATTAGTTATTAACAAATAATCACTTGATCAGTTGAAATTTACAAATTTTATTTAAAGAGAAAAACTGTTACAGTGAAAAGTCCTTTTCTCTTTTTTACCTATCATCTATATCCATTGATTCGTAATCAAACTAGAAGGATGGGCTAACTTCGGCCGTGCCGAAGTTCGTATACCCTTGCAAACTGTCTTTTTGATTTATATATAATTTGCCAGAATCATAAGGAAGTATATAAAAGCCATCAAATATAAATTTGATGTCCGTGTCATAAAAAAAAAAATTAAAACAATTTTTTTTTTCCCCGATTGTTCCTATGACAGCTATAGCATATAGTCGACCGATTCTGATAAAACTTAAAAGATATATTTCTTTTTATATAAAATTGTCAAATAACAAATTTTGTGACAATTGCTTCAAAAACACCCAAGTTATTGATCAAAAACTATATTTTTAACTGATCGTTCCTATGGGAGCTATATGATATAGTCAACCGATTCTGATAAAACTTGGTATATGTGTTGAGGATTATATAAAACTCACAAACACAAAATTTGGTGATATTGGATTGAAAAACAACTGAGTTATTGATGTTAAACCTTATTCCTGACCGATCGTTCCTATGGCAGCTATATGATATAGTCATCCGATCGGGATGATTCCGAGATATACAATGCCTGCAGCAAAAAGAAGCCTAGGTGCAAAATTTCAGCTCTATAGCTCCAAGGGTCTCGGAGGAGATTGCGTTGATCCAGACAGACGGACAGACGGACAGACGGACAGACGGACGGACGGACGGACGGACAGACGGACAAGGCTATATCAACTCAGCTCATCTTGCTGATCAAGAATATATATACTTTATATAGTCGGAGATGCTTCCTTCTATGCGTTGCAAACTTCTGACCAAAATTAATATACACTTTTTGCAAGTGTATAAAAACGTTACCAAAAACTTTATAATTGAAGCAAACATTCATGCAAGATTTAAATGCTTATAAAATCATTTGATCTTATGATATTGTCAACGTTTAAGATTATTTTAGTTTAATTGCAAACTTCTAGTCAAATTGTATATACCCGTTTTAGATAGGGATCACCAAAATAAAAAAAAAAAAAAAATTATGGAATAACCGAAACCCGTGTCCTTCTTTTTTGGGTGTTTCCGTTACACATTTAACGCCATTTTAACGCATGCTAATGACCAAAATAATACAAGAAAAAACGACAAACAAAAAAAGAAAATACAAATAAACGAAGAAACAAGGAAAGAGGAAAATGAAATAAAGAACTAGGTGTAGCCTTTTGAAAGGTTTGCCATTAATTAGGCAAAAGTTTTTCCTCGCTCTCTCTCTCTCTCTCTTCCTCTCTATTTCTTTTCAAGGAATGCCAGACAAAACATTAGTTTTGGTTATTTATTACCTAAGCGAAAGAAGCAAAAGCTAATCAATAGTTTTGTTGGCAACAACCTATGGAAAATTGGTAATTAACCATGGGCAAGACCGCAGCACGAAAACTCCAACTCTTACTATAACTCTAACTCTGACAATGAGTGCGTAGTGTGTGTGTGTGTGTGTGTGTGTGTGTTTGTGTGTGGGTGTCTATGTTGGAGAGAGGGGTATGGGGAACTGTTTGTTGGGTTAGGATCAAGTAGATGAGAAAATGGGAAAATATTATTGATTTCATTTTGGGTATTAAGTGTCTGTCCATGTATTAGTTAATGCGTGTGTGTGTGTCTATGAGTGGCTTTAAAATAAACCATTTGGTTTATATTTAAAGCAAAAGAAACCCATTTCAAGGGTGTGTTAACTGAAAAGTTCAAAGTCGATTATACAGAACAACACAATATCTAAATATTGACAATGTTTGATTAATTTACAGCAAAATTTGTTTTAGAATAAACATGGAATTACAAAATGATGTAATCGAATTCTGTAGTTATATATAACAATTATTATAAATTCAATGAAATATAATTTAAAATGTAATTAAAGTATCTTTATTTATATTTATGACTTACTCTATGACTTACTAGAACAGTTCAAATAATGTTCTATAGCTTTTTAAATATTTTAAACTCTAGATTATATTTTGATTTTTCTTATTTTTTTTGTTTTGGTGGTTCCTTTTTTTGTTTTTTGCTTTGCTTGCCTAGTCAGTGAGAATAACAAAATGCAAGACCCTCCGCCGCCTTCTTCAAACAACATCAACCAACAACCCAAAAAAAGAACCACTCAAAAGCTTATGTAACATAGAAAAATGTTTGTAGCATAAATTACATAGAAAAGAAAAAAAAAAATAAAGCGAATGAAGGACGGGGCATAGATGAGATGAGAAGAAATAGAAGGAAGCTGAGCCTGAACTCTCAACGCACTCAACTGTGAAAATGTCTGTTAAGGGCAACAAACACGCACACACTCAATGTCGGTGAGTAGGTTGCTGTGCGTGTTTGTGTGTGGGTGTTTGTGTGTGTGTGTGTGTGTGTGTGTGGGCTACTACTACCTATAGCCTGTCAACAGGATGACAGTTTATATAAAGTATATAGCTCAGGATCTGGCCAACTGTCAATTGAGTTGGCATGTTGGCAGGCCTCTTGACTTTAACCGCCCCATACCAAAACCAAACCCAAACCCATATCGAATCCTATTCAACTACCCAAACCATTCTGCGACCACATCTAATATGAAATTTCTCATAAGCATGATAAGCATAAATATATATACATATATATATTCACATTTATATATGTATGTATATATAGGGAAAAGAGGAAAATTTGATTGAAATATGTGCCTAGTCAGAGAAAAAGAGAAAGAGGAAGTGAGATTTGTATGGTTTACGATTTTTCTAATGCCTGGCACGTATTTTAATTGATTCGTGCCACTGTAGAAGGCAACAGCAGCTCATTACATTTGAAGGTTACAACAAAATGAAAGCAACCAAAAAAAAAAAGAAAAAAAGGAAAATAAAATCAGAGAATGGTAAATGCAAACCAAAATGAATACAGATATAAACAGAGAGACAGAGAGAGAGAGAGAGAGAGAGAGAGAGTGCACAAACCGGTACAAGGCACACAAAAGAGATACAGTTTTCGGTATATTTGCTCGATGGACATTGCATGGGTTTGATGTCTGATGCCTGATTCCCGATGCCTGATGCCTGATGATGCTGCTCCATTTATTATTAACTTGAAATGATTTCGGCCAAGTCCGCCATGAGGTGACGACGCGACGATTGAATGCACGACTGCATCAATGGCAAGTCCTACACGTACAGATTCAGATACAACATACAATACACACACACATATATACATACACACACACACAAACTCATGTATGTACATATGTGCAACTGTATCCTCTATATCTATAGATGTAGCTGTAGCAAAAGCTGTATCTGTAGCTGTGTACACGTGTGAGTTCAATTGGAAAATCGTGTGCGGCATACGGCAATGTATTTTCTTTTTTTTTTTTTCCCCTACCCCACTCCTCTCTCTCTCGCTCACAGTGCTGGTAAACAGCAATCGGCGTGTGTGTGTTTGTTTCTCCCTCTTCTGCCCTGTGTATACTTTAAAATGTATCTGAAAGATACTTGATATACTTGTTGTTGTATCTGTCTAAAGGTTGTTTATATGCAATTGCAAATGATGAAATGATGAGGAATCATATACAATAAAACATATATTAAATAAAGCGCTTAAAAAAAAAGAAGTAAAATGAATTTAATGTAATCAACTGTTTCGGCAAGCCACACAGAGAGATTTTTTTTATTTTACAGATTTAAATGGATATTTTTTAAACCAGAATCTGTTGCCTACTTTTTAACGCTTGTGGAAATTCATTGCTTGAGAGAGAGAGAGAGAGAGAGAGAGAGCGAAGAATACAGAGGGAGAGTAATGCAAATATTTCTTGACAATACTTTAAGTTGTCAATTTCAAGTCTTTGGGCCACTTTAAATTCAATTTTACCAACTGTGATAGGAGAGTGGGGTGGGGGGGAGGAGAATTGGGAGAGGAGATGGAAATTTGTGTGCTGAGCATACAAAGAAGACAACAAAAATAAACCGCTTAACATGGCTTTGAGCAGTGCAAATAGCACAAACGCATCTAACGCATGCAAATGACAACAGGACACGCCCACACACACACACACACACACACACACACAAACACATATAGCCAGTGTGTGTATAAGTGAAGTATATCTTTGTAATCTCAAATGCTCAAGGCGTGCAAATATTCAATTTTAAATATGCAAAAAAATAGCAAAAAAAAACAATATATATACATATATACACAGAGAAGAGAGAGAAAGAGGAGAGAGAGAGTGAGATAAAAATGAGAAACAGAGACAAACACCAGCTGCCCGTCTTGCTCTATGTATGTCTCTTCTTTTCGCCCCTTCCTCCTCCCACCGTACAGCACCCACACTGTCTCAACTAAATGTCATAAACACAATGTCATGACAACTTTTGAAATTTGAATTTCAAAGCAAAAATGTTTTGTCTCTCTCTCTCTCTTACTTATCTTCTCCCCATACATTGTCTATCTCTTTTGCTCTCAGTGTTTTTCTGATTTTATTCATTTGCTCAGTCATTCATTGCCATTTTGTTTTATATATATACATATATATATATATATATATATATATATATATATTTGCGCATATATGAAAAACAAAAATTCCAGGCACACACACACAGAGAGAGAGAGAAATACACACATCTTTGATCTGGAAACTGTCAATAAGTAAGAAAAGCGACCCGAAAATTGTATTAATTTAGATTTCATTTAGTTGCCATTTCTTTTCTTTCTTTCTTTCGTTTTTCCCCCATTTAGCTCATTCTATATGTGTCTTACTCTCTCATCATTACTCTGTCTGCCTATATTTTGGGTCAATGTTCTTGCCATTTTGGCCAAATTTTATGATCAAAAGGGCTACAATTTTATGATTGTCTGTCTCTATTTAACTCTGTGTGTGTGTGTGTTTACTTGTCTGTGTGTGTAGATTTGCCTAAAACTTAAAGATGCTCATAAAATCTAGTTTAAGTTCTACTTATCTATGACTATTAAATGTTTTCATTATCAGGGTTGATTTCCTTCCAACTTTTGCTCTATATTCTCTTATTAGAGTCGGTGTGTGAAGTGAGGGGGGAGAATGGGGGAGGGTGAGTTTTCTTCACGGGGTTGATATTTAATTCTATTCATTTTTTTTTTTTTCGTTTTCGTTTTCTTTGCCTTGTTATTATTTTAATAAGCAATTTGTTGTTGTTGTTGTTGTTACTTCACAAAAAATGAAAATAAAAGAAGAAATGCTGACACGTGTCACGTGTGACAAAAGTAAACAAAAGTCGTGTTATTTCTAATTCCATTTTGGTGTGAGGCAACAAGCATGGGAAGGGGAAAATGGTTTTTATGTATATATAATTGCTTAGCGCCTCAAAGTATACAACCAAAATATAAAGGCTATGGGAAAATCCACATGATGTTGCAGACAGTCAGGCAATTTTGATTCATATCAAATGGAGATAACTTATCAAGATTATTTTTTATATAATTGAGGTGAGCTAACTCACAGACAGTTGGTACAATAAGTATATATATATACGTGTGTGTACATTTATCAGAGTTGGAAATTTATTATAATGGTGTGTGGCTATAGAAAACTGATCAAAAAGTATCTTTTATGCATGGGAAGTTTGATTTATCGGTTTTATATAATTTTAAATGTTTAAATGGGAGAATGAATATAGATAATAGACTTAAAATAAACAAAAATAATATTTAATTAGGTTAAATCAGACAAAATAAACTTTCTTTGAAATTGTACTGAAAGATAAATATAGTTATTTACTGATATATACCTTAAACCCGAAATGCTATTTCTTCTTTTCTCTAATAAACGCAACAACTGATTTTCACTTTAAATGATATTTCACAAATTTAATTGACAGGGGAAACGAGAAAAATCACTTAAGTCACGTTTCTGTTATAATGGTTAATTGTTGGAGTCTGATGAACAGTCAATTTAACTTAAATATTCGTACTCATATCTCAACTTGAACTTTATCAAAAAGTCTCTAACTAAGATACTCCTGATACCCACTTGAGCTCTTGGAAAGAAAACAAAAAAAAAGAAGGAAAAGTTTATTAAATACAAATTTATAACACGCACACACACACACAAACACACACATGTGACCTCAACCTTTGCTCGACAAACAAAACAGAAGAGAAATCAAGTTTCGCTTCGGCTAATGAAATGCTCACAAAACCGGGCCAAAAAGGGTTGGCCAGGCTTTTAAGAATACGTTGTTGTTTTTGTTTGCTGTTGCTGATGTTGCTACTGTTATTATTTTTATTTTGCAAACATTTCGTCACATTCAACTCAGAGGCTGTGGGAGGAGTTTTAATTTAAGCACACTTAACACCTCATAAAAAAGAGAGAGTCTGACTGACTGACTGTTTGAATGAATGGCTGAATGACTGACTGACAGGCAGAAATACTTTCTTTATTCATCTCCCTTCTCATCCACAATATTTGATATATAAAAGATATATATATACATATATATAGCTAAACATTATATATATATATATTTTAATTTTTTACATTTAAGAACTTCCATGCAATTAGGTCGAAAAGGGGTTAAAAAACAACCCCTACCTCTGGCTTAAACCCACTGCCTTTCCTTTATTTACCCCACACCACTCCCCTTTTTTGCCTACTGTTTGCTTGCTTTCTACCTCTATCTCTCGTCTGTTGCCTCTTGGTTGATTGCTACTTTTGGCAAATTAAACTCGAAAGTTGTAAAATTTCCCTTGTCATTGGCAAGGACACGTGCGTGTCAGTCACTCACTCTCACTCTCTCTTTCTCTCTCTCTTACTCTGTCTATCTCTCTCAACCCTTGTTGAGAAAAAAAAAAGAATTACAACAGCATCAAGTTGAGAGCCTAAAGAATTCATAACTAAATTAAAATGTTGAAATGTTAAGTGGTTTTTATCAGCAAGGCCAAGCATACGAAAGGGTTGATTTCTGACATAACTTAAAAAAAAAAAGAAAAACCAAACAACTTGAATTACATTGTATTTTCACTTATTTTGTTTGAAGGACTTTTCCAATATATATATATATATTTATATATACTTCTGATCATTGGCATGTATTGAAAAATGTATAACTAAATTTTCTTTCACTTGAATAATATAAGTTAGAATTTAAAATTTTGCATTAAAATTATTTATTAATTGATTTTAAAGTTCCCTAAAGTATGCTAAAATTATGGCTTTCAAAATGAGTTCACTTAAGTGTGGAATTAGTTTTACTATGTATATATCTTTGTGGTCATATTAAAGTTTTAAATTTACTAATCCTATAGACCATATAAATGATTTCCGAAATCTTGCACCCTTTGACCCTTTTTCTTTTGGGAATATATGTATATAGATATTTATAGATATAGATACATATATGTATATGTATATATATATATGCATAAATTTGGCATAAAAATTTCCTAAAAGCTTCTGCCCCCGTTTAGCCACTTGACAGTTGCTATGCCCTCCTACCCCAACCTTCTGTCTCACTGATGTTCTCCTGTTTCCGTTTTGGCAGCTTAGCTGCTCCCTAGAGTCCTTGGATACCAAAAAAAAAATAAAATTATATACACAAAAAGGAGTGCAATCTCATATATATCAAAGTTTGAGGAAGGCAAAAGATAGAGAGGGTAGGGAATGGGTGTATGAGAAGCGACAGGGCGACAGACATTTGCAGAATCTTCTCGCCTGCAATTTATAAATTGCGAGAGAAAAAAAAACAAAACAAAGCAGAGCAAACCAACAAAAAAGAAAGAAGGAAAAAAAGGCATTTACGCTATTGTTCATCTTTGTTTGCTTATATTTTATGCAATATGCCGGCACACCGCGTTTTATTAAGCAAATTACGAATCTCGGCACAAGTCCTACTTATGACCTTGGCAAAAACGAGAATGAAACGCGACCAAAACGAAATGAGGGGAAATGGCAAAGGAAAGACCAAAGAGAACAAGAAGGCGGCTCAGCCATCTCTTAAGCAATTTAGCAAACAGACTCAAGAGTCGACTCGACGCACATTTTCATATATAAATTATTAATTTTCCCAAAAGGGAAACGAACACACAACGAGACCAAAAAGAAAGAAAAAAAAGCGCCAAAGCAACATAGAGAGGGATGGGATGGAATCGAGATGGAGATGGGGTATCAGTGGAGGAACAAAAAAAAAATGGAAGAAAGGAAGAAAAAACCACACAAAATGCATTTTGTGCTCCATTAAATAATAAAAGCAAAACGTGGCAAAGCCTTAGCAGATATATCCTTAGAGTGAGTCTGCTGTTCCACTCTCAGTTCAGTCAGTCAGCCAGTCAGTTAGTACCTCTGTCTCTGAGTGTGTGCGAGTATGTGTGTGTGTGTGTGTGTGTGTGTATGTATGTGTACACAATAAAAATCTCACACGAAGCGCATAAAAATAAAGCAAAATATATACTCTCACACATATTCACCGCACAAACAAAGTGCCAGCGAATCTCCAGTGCTCCTTTTGCTCTTATCTAATGTGAAAGTCAAAGCCCCCATTGTGATTTTTAAGTTGGCAACCTTTATGTGTTGCTTGTTGCCTGTTGTTGTTGTTGAAGAGAGAGAGAGAGAGAGAGTGCATAAATAAGTAAACAAATGCCTGTCGCTTAAGATTACATGGCAAATAAGCTGAAGCACACAGGACAACATTTGAATGTGGCCAACCGAACAGAGTTTTCGAGACTCGAGGCTCGAAGGCAGAAAAATAAACCTCACTCACTTACTTACTTATTCATAGCCAGGCACTGGCATAAAAATCAGCATAAACAGCAATTGTTATGGGCTGTGAATGAGAAGAAGGCTAAAATAGCAGCAACAGCAGCAGCAAAAGAGACTGCAAAAGTGCTACTCAAGTTTTGGTAATTTTAGCTGATAATGCAATATACAGCAAATTAATGGCCAACAAAACTGACACAAATGTCACTCAAAATCAGATTTCAATTTGAGTAGAATGCGAAAGACAGACAGGCAGATAGACAGATGACCTTAAATAAACGTTGAGAGTAAGAGACAAGCATTATGAAAAAGTGACAATATAAAGTCCAGTTAATTAGTAAGTGTAAATAGAAATATCATTCATAATCTCTTAAAATATAGCTGAAGTCAGTTAATTAAGCTATAAGTAGAACTGTTTTTTTGTTTGCTTTTTTTTGTTTTCATGTTGCCACTTATTTTGTTTAGTATTTAACTACGGCTTAAAATTCTTTTTACTCTTTCGATTCTAAAACTGCTTTAAAGATAAAAAAAGAAAAAGAAAAGTTTTCACTTTGCTTTGTCAAGCAGAAATTTTTTTAAAATTCATTTGTAGCTTTAAAGGACAAATAATTAAGAAAAAATGTTGTATATATATATATAATATAAATACATATATACAAAAATGCTATTATACCTTTAAATACATTATAAAAATCTAAAGATATTCGGTTAAGATCTTGTAAAGTAAATACAATAGACATATGAAAATATATATAGACATTAACAATAAAATTCTATTCATATTTTGTTTTACAAAAACATATACAATACATATATTGAAAATATATTTTAATTACATCTAACATATGGAATATAGTAATAAAATATTTCTTTATCTCACTTTACTATTCTTTCTCATCTGAACTAATTTTAAATATTGCTTCACTGAATGGAAAATAGTATATGTATATTTTAACTTCTATTACATTGCTTTTTAACTCAACTAAAGGTTTATTTAAAATTGTTTTTTTTATATTTAATTTTGCCATTGCTGATAATTTGAGCTTAACATTTCTGTTTCTGCATTTCTGTTGAGCACAACAGGCCTTAATTTTTGTCTGTTCACTGACCCGCTTATATGTACATATATACACACACACATTTATATATATATATATATTTAATGAATATTTACATTTTATGCACACACACCCTCAACCACCATCGACGACATGCCACCCAACCATCGCCCACACACCAACACACACACACACACCCATATATATCCACTGACAATTTGGCAGTCACCGCAATCATAAAAATTTTCCTGAAAACGAAATGGGCGGGGGAGGGTAAAAAAAAAAAAAAGAAGCGAGGCCCGTCAGTCAGTCGCCTCTGCGCCTCATTTAAATGCAAATTTTGACGAGCGGTTTTAACATTCTCTGTTTCGCCTTCTTCTACTTCTGCCGCTGCTGCTGCTTTGTGGTGAATGAAAACATTAAAATTAAAAAACAAAAAAGTGTTTTTAGGCAGAAGCAGCAGCTCAGAGCACACACACACACATACAGTCACAGGGTGGGGCTCGTGAGAATAATTCAAGGTGATAGCTTAATTGAAATATGCTTTTAGGCGCTTTGCCTCTCCACTGTCTTTCACTTTGCTGTATGTGTGTGTGTCTCACTGGCTGCATATTTTATGGCACTGCGGTCGACCACAGACCCAAAAAAAAAAAAAACAGGAACAACAAAAAAATAAAGAGAAGAGAAGAAAACTGCCGCTGCTTAATGTTATGCAAAGTGTTTGAGCCTGCGGCATGCGTAAATACAGTCAAGAGGCAAAAGACAAAAGGGAACATGAAGGGGGCGGAACTATAGAGAGTGTGAGAGAAAGAGAGAGAAAGGGGGGCAGCAGCTGATGAGTAGGTGGCATCAGCTTTGGCTGCGGCGTCATCATCTTTAATTGCTAGCCATTTCAATTCTCATTTCAACTACAATTGACTTTTGCCGGATGTTGGAGTGAACAAATTGAGAAATTGTATGAATGGGGGATAGACAAGAGAGGGGCTAAGGGGAGGAACGACGATTTATTTTTTTTTTGTTGGATTTGGTGGATTAAGAGAAGCGACACGTAAAGGTGAAATGAAAGGTGACTCTTTGTGTGTGTGTGTGTGTGTGTGCATTATGGCAAGGCTTTTAATCCTCTGCATACTTTTAGGCATGCCATATGAAAAACAAAACAACAACAAAAAAAAATTACAATTAAAAATCGGTTAAAGCTGAAAGGACCAAGGCAAACAGAATGCACACACACACACACACACTCACAGGAACAAAAAGCCAGAACATGACAAGCAAGAAGTCCATGAATCCTCCTCTTGGAACCAGAGCAGCATAAAATGTGCTGAGCCTTGTACGATGGCTATGCAAAAATGTATCCACACGCACACACACACATATATTTATACACACAGATACCGGCACATACATCTGGCTCACATGACTCTTCGCATACATCGTCATCCATCCTTCATCCTCTCTGGTCGGTCTCTCGCTAGCTGCCTGGCTGGTTCACAGTGAGCCAAAAATTTTTGGCATAAATGCCATAAACAGTTTATTTAGCAACGGAAAATTAACTGCAAAATGTTGCTACTACACCCCTCCAAAAAAAAAAAAATACACAACAAGACAGAGGCGGGGGTGGGGGCAAAAAACTGCCAGACTGATGATGAGGATGATGATGCTCACCCACTACCCAAGGCCTCACTGTATATGTATGTATGTATATACATTTATAGTATGATATGGTATGTTACCTCCCCTCTTCCCACTCACCATCTCTACTCTACCCCGTCCCATGTCGACCCCCTTAAAAAATTCTCAAACTCAACTCGACGCTTTATGACGTTTTACTTCATGTGCAGCTTCATAATTAAGTGATTCCTCCTTTGAACGGGGATAGAAAGAAGGAGGACAGGCCACAAACTAGTTTTGGGCAGAATTGGGGGCTAGATGGTGACCTGACACTGGGGAGCTTTTAGTTTTGGTAGCCACGTGAGTAGCATCATCGCTTTTGGGTTTGGCTCCCGGCTTTCCATATACACGCACACATAAAAACAAAACCCCAAACGAGGTCAACTGAGGGCACTAAAAATGCACTTCCTTTTTCTTTTCCTCCTTTTTTTTTTGTATTTGTATCTTTTTCTTCTTCCTCTTTCGTTTGTTTTTGGCAAAGGTTGGCAAGGAATATACTAACTGGTTTTAGGATTGTGGGGGGAGAGGAATGGGAATATGGAGAGGGGGAGTTTAACAACATTTAAAGACGCACATAAAAAAGTGTTAGCAGGTCGTTTTGTTGTACTTACTAATTTGATGGCTGGTGGTATTAATGGATGATGGCAACTTACCTGAAAATATAGATAACACAGAAAAAGAAATTATGAAATGAAATTTCTTGAATATTAAGTGCTTTTTGAAATTAGAAAATTAATGTTGATAAAAAAAAAGGGGGGGGGAGTGTGTGAAGGGACAGTAAATTGGATTCCAAGCTAATTAAGTGTCATTTGAGTTTACTTTTTTTTTTTTTATTTGTTGGGGAGAGTGGGAAGTAATATGAGATCTTTACACAGCGATATGAAATAAAAATGGAAAGAAAATTACAATTATATGCCAACTCCCATCGACACCAATTTAGGAGAAATGGAGAGTTGGCGGGGGCATGGAAAATAATTAGAAACGATATCTTAAGATGATAAATTGTCAGTGCTAATGTTTTAATATATCTGATATGATTGACATGATCTGATAACCCAAAAACTCAACCCCACAATAATGAGGTCAATCATTGAATTCAATTAGCACCACCCAAAGTAGAAATCGATAGCAATATGTATAGATATATATAAACATAAACTGATCCTGTCTTAGCGTTTAATATGGCCCTCTTTAATCCCATAGCATATGTGCTGCCTTTTTGCTGGTCTTATGGCTTTAAAAATTGATTACAAGCGCAAAGCGAGAGAAAAACGCTTTAAGCCAAAAACGAAAACTTTGCTCAGAGCAACAAAAATAAAAAAAGAGGAAGAGCAAGGCAAAAGTAGAAGTAAAAGAAGAAGAAGCACCAAAGCGGCAAAAACGACAAGAAAAAAAATGGAAGGAGAGGAAAGGAAAGAAGCAAAAAAAAAAAAAAATTGTCATAAAAATTCTATTTTCGTATAAAATTTCGAAAGTAATCTAATAAATATTGATTTTCATTCGTCATCGAGGACGTCGACGTCAACGACGACGATGGCGTTGGCGACAACAACATCATCATCATCATCAGCAGCAGCAGCAGCAACAGCCAGTCGAGGAGGGTGACCAAAGGGAGCAGGAGCAGGATTCAAAGAAGTAGATGGCCGGAGGGGGGGAGATGGTGTGGTGTATGTAACCCTACACGTGCATATACACAGGATAGGACACGACACGACAGGACACACCAACACACACAGAGGCAGGCATAGTCAATAGTCGTTATTTGATATAGTCCAGAGAACCAGATGAAACGTGCCTGGGCGGCTGACCAAGGGCCTGACCACACGTAAAGGGACCACGACGGGGTCCCACCATTCTCGACCTCTACCACAAAACGCTGGAAGGGATGAAATCATGCGCGCAACTCGTTTTTATTTTTTTCGTTTCGTTGCCTGTCGCTGCCCGCTGCCCGCTACCCGGACCGCCGCTGCCCCGTTTCTAGCCAGAGGGACGTGGCAACAGTTCATTCAATCATTCAAATGTCCTTTGAACTATAAAAATACATGACACTAATAAAGAAAACGAACAAATGACACGACACCCGAAAAAAAAGCGAAGGAAGTAAGACACACACACACACACACATAGAGAGACACCGAGAACCGAAAACAGAATGCCGTTTAGAGCAATTTATAAGCATACTTCAAGGCGCGCGCGCACTCATTTGACATTTACGAGTGAGATCCTTTTCCTTATATACAAAACCATCATAAATTCACAAAAGCTATTTATTGCATTTTTATGTAAAGTTTCTTTATGACAAAATCGAAATTCTCTTTCGGCCTAAGCCAAAAAATGACCACGACAAAAATGGTTGTAGTAGAACGCCAAGTAGAATGCCCTTTGAAAGCAATTAAAGGTAGTCTAACAAAACTCTGGAGGCAATTCTTTAAAAAAAAAAATAAAGAAAAAACAGAAAATATAAAAAAAAACCTGATTGTATTCATTCGCCGCTGGAGCTTACACCTTGGTTAGAATTTCGCGTATTTTGTTGGCTTTTGCCTTTATGATTTATATCAAACAACAGCTAACCACGCGTCTGCACCACATTTTTATGGCCATATGCTTTTGCCCTTCCCTTTACCCTCACACACACACACACACACACACTGGGTGGACGATGCCCCATCTGCCCATCTATTTGCCTTCACTCCGGCAACAATCGGCGAAAAAACCACGAATAGAAAACACAAATCAAAAAAAAAAAAAAGAAAATACCGTAACAAAAAAAGGAGCAGAAAACAAACGCCTAAAAGGCCACAACAGTAAACTACATGAAGGCTTTTGCTACTCTACTCTACTCTACTACTCTACACTCTTCTCCCCATGTAATCTCTGTTGACCATAAAGATTTATAGACTATTGTGTGTCGACATTGTCGTCGACGTCGACGTTGTCGTTGCGGCAGCCGCAGCAATGAAAAGGAAACTTTTTGCAACTTAGCGCCAAACTTTATGCAATAATTTATATATATTGGGCGAGAGGCTATATAAAAATGAGAGGCAGCAGAAACTTGAAAAAAAATAACACAAAATAAAGAAAAAGAAAGGAAATCACCAACAAGAAAATGAAGAAGGAAACGCAATGCCGACGACCTATACAAAAGGCAATACACATAATGGCAGAAACAGCAACCAGAACAACAACAAGAACAACCACAGCCGGCGTGAATGTTACGCATGTAACAACCAGATGGATAGAGGTTATTTGCCTCTTTTTTTCTCTCCTTCTTGTTTTTTTTTTTTTGTTCTTCTTCCCCCCTGGTTACGAAAGGTAAAAACGAAGTGTGGCCAAAACGTTTTGCGTATAAAACAAAAGTAGGGTAAAATACATTTGGGATTTCATCAAATTGCTGGATTCGTTTCAAGCTAAAAAGTTAGTAGAGATTATCCAAAAAAAAAAGGATCATATGGAGTAATGGTTTTGGGTTTATTTTTCAACATATATAATCCCAAAGCTATTAAGGTAAATATTTAAAGAGGTGTTCATTCAATTATTATAACTGAAATTTAGTTTATAATCGTAAACTATATTTATTAACATTTGCATAAACGAAATGATTTGAAATATTAGAATTTTTCTATTTCTTTAGTTAGTTCTATTTACATTTAGAAAGATTGATTTATCTAGCAAATATCCAAAATAAATGAATTTCCCATAAATATAGTGAATAAAACTATTTAAAAGTTGAAAAGAATACAGCGAATGTGAATAAAACGTTGCTTTATTCTTAGATCTTAGGCACTTTATCAACCTTTTTGGCTTGCCCATCTCTATTATACATCCAATTTCACCCAAAAGAGATCGTATAATAACTCTACCGACAAAGTTCTAATACACCGCCCATACCCTTTACAAATAACAACAGCGAGATACAAAAAGTAAGAAAAACAAGAAAAAAAATAACCATTGCATACCGTGCGGCGTTGGCGCGATAAAAAATTAAAAACTTGCTCCTTCGATATACCGTTTAGGTGTAAAGGCAGCATGATGGTTGAGACTGGGGAGCAAAGAGAAATGGAGTGGAGTGCGTTTGTTGTTGCATGCGAGAGCGCGCCAAGTGTAAAAAGAAAAACTTTTCAATGAGTTTTTCCTGTCGACGACGGCAGCGGCGTCGGTTATGAGCCTCTCTCCCTATCCGCCACCATTCATCTCTACATGAACTTCATCTCCACCGCCCAACTCATCCGAACGACCGAGCAGTCAGGACACCCTGGCGGTTTATTGTTGTTTGCGTTTTAAATAGACTCAAGTGTTGTTGTTGCTGTTCCTGGTTGCTGTTTGTTGTTGTTATTGTTCCTGCCGGTTGCAGGCAGCATTGTCTGAAGTGCGTTTTCGGTTTGCTACTTTCGCTCCTCATTGTTGCCATTGCATTTGTTGTTGCTGTTGTTGATTTCATTTTTTTTTTTTTTGTTTTCTGTACTGTTCTGTTCATTGTGGAGATGCTGTTGTCCTCCGGACTTGAAAATCAATCGATAGTTAATGGAAAATCGTTATTAATGAAAAGTTTACTTCCCTCCTTTGCATCCACACTTCATCCCGCGGCAATTGAGCGCTCATTGAGCCATGGCAAAATGCTTGATAAAGTGCAGAGAGCAATAAAAAAGAAAAATTGGTAAAACCAAAAATAAGACAGGGAGAGGCAGCAGAGAGCTGTAACGGCAAGAGATTCAGGTGGAAGAAGAGAAAGAGGAGGACAAGTAAAGAGAATGCCACATTTAAGTAGCAAAGTTTTTTTTCGTAATTTCATTTAAGTGTGAAAAGTTGCACGCACATGAACCCAAAGAAAAAAGTATCAGAAGAAGCAACATCAGGCGGAGCAGGGTGGGGCAGTCAGGCAGGAGTAAAGAGAATCTCCCAAAAAAAACGTATTTCATTTTTGTTGCATATTTTCCAGCGCATAAATATTTTATGCATGCCAACAGCAACAACAACAATAGCAGCAGCAGCAACAATGATGACGACGACAACAAAAGCAGTCAAAACACACAATGGCCAAAGCCGAGGGAAGAACTTTTACTGTCTGTTTGCACCTACAACAAAGTTGGGAGACCAATTTATAATATCTTTGCATTGTCAACTGCTGCAAATATTTCTGATTGACGCACACACGCAAACGCTCTCACACACACAACCAAACAAAGAAAATGGCGAGTGAAGGGAGAAGTTCTTTAGTTCAATAAATGGTGGCGACAAAAGTTTAATGGCAGTTTAAGTAGTTTGACAGCCGACCGAAAACCCAAAACCAAGAGCCTGCAAAATGCTGATGCATCTCTTTTATTTTTCATCTTCGTATATTACCAAGATTTTGTATTCAAAATTTTCTTGCTCTGAATTTTTTACGCTGTATGCCATAAAATAAAATGTGTAGGTAGGCCAAGTTATTTTTAGTTTCAAATCGGAAATCTTTATAGTTGACTCACGCAGGCGAATTTTTTTTACGATTCTTTCTTTTTTTTGCTTCAATGTTGAACTTGCTTTGCGTTTTCTTCAATTTTTTTTTTTTTTTTTTGGAGAAATAATTTCGCATATTCATTATTATTAGCATCGACGTAAAGATACTCTTAGGGTAACATAAAAATAATTAAATAAAACTTGAAACATTTTCTCAGATTTATTTAAGGCGAATTCCCCTTTGTTTGAGGACGATCTTTTGGGTTAAACTTACAAAATCTTAAAAGATGGCATCTTTAAATTAATTGTCGAATGGAGAATTATGTAAACATTTTTTTTTAATTTATTAACAATATTAAATTAAGTATTTAATTCAGACCTAAACAAGATGTTCGACTTGATATGCAAAACTTAAATTTCAAACTTTGGCAATAAAGTTTGCTTTGGTAGTTCAATTGTCTTTAGTTAGTTGCCTACTATAGAGAGGAAAGAAGAGCCAAAGGCAATAGAAAGAGTACGATTGAAGTTCGTTTAAAGATATAAAATATATCATATCGATCACTTGTGTAATGCCTGAGCATCAATTACTTTATCTTTGGGTTATCATAATTCTTCGTGGCCAACAACAAGTAAATAAAAATTGGGATCTTAGAAATTTGTCACTTTTCAATTTAGAAAATATTTTAAAGAAATTAACAGGAAATCTAAATTATCTAATTGTTGGCTCTTGAGCTTGAGCTTTATCCTGTGGATGCAGAGTATAGAAACGCATTGCATACTTTTCATTTAGATGGGATAGAGAAGAAAAGATAAGGAAGAGACGGGTAAGGTAAAAGTGGGGGCTGATTTATTGCAACAACAAAGTTTATCATGCATATTTTATGCGTGTAAATGTTGCCGTCATAAAATGCTCTTTAAGACACACACATACACACACAAAACAAACACACACACATGGCCTCTTCTGCCCGTGCCCCCTGATGAACCTTAACCTCAACCTCTTCAAGACTCACGCATGTGCGTGTGTGCATGTGTTGTGGTCATGGAGAAGGAAATCGTTTTTTATGCGTACGAGTTGTAATGGCGGCCAATAAAGCAACCATTCAATGCCAGCAAATTGGCATTTTATTAGCGAAGAAGCAAAAAAAAAAAAATATATATATATATATATATATTGTACATAAAAAAAAAAAAAAAAACAGAAACGAAAAATAAACCCTTGAAGCTTTCTCTAATTTGAGCTGAGCCCCACCATTGAGCGCCATTTTGTGTGAGCGCGGGATGTCATAATAAAAATGAGTGTTGAAAACTTTTAACAAACGACAAAATACACCAAGCAGCAGCTACAGCAGCAGCATCAGAGTCACCTCGATCGATATCAAAAAACCAAAAAAAAAAAAAAAAAAAGGATGCTGAGGCTACATTTTGAGGTCGTCGTCGTCATCGTCGTTACCGTTGCCGCTGCTGCTGCTGCTGCCGTTTGTCGTCGACATCACATCTCGCATCTTCTCCTCGCATCTAAGGCATAACTCAAAGTTTACTCAAGTTACTTGCGCCAACGACAAGACAGAAAACTTTGTACTTTACATCATTAAAAAGTTTTTTTTTTGCCTTTCTCTCTCTCTCTCTCTTTCACTCATTTTCTTCTTTTTTTTTTCTTTTTGCCGCTGTCCCGGTTTCTTTTACACTGCTTTTAGGGACAACTTTTCTTTCTATAGACTGGGTTAAGCACTGACTCTGACTCTATGTCTCTGACTGGGGAATCTGACTCGGGGCAGCTTAGCAATTGACAGTTGGCCATCAATCCGTATGAGAAAGAAAGGAAGAATAAAAAAAAAGGAAACGAAAACAAAAAACGATGAAAATAAAGTGAAAAAGTGCGCCAAGAGAATTGCTTAATTTGTGCGTTTTGTGGCAATTAGAAAGTGGAAGAAATAGAGACAGATGGAGGGATGGTGAAAGAGTTAGAGTGAGATTTTCCTTAAATAAAGTTTATAAAATACTAAAAGGAAATTGCAAAACCGTTTAAAGTGATCATAAATTTAAGATTTGTGTGTGTGTGTGTGTGTAGTATTTACAGCTTATCATAACTGGTAATTACTAGATTTCACCATTTGCCACCATTTTCAATTTGCCGTGTCGCCTCTACAACTCGTACTCACTCCTTCTCTCTCTCTTTCTCTGATTGTTGCCTTCTCATGCATTCCCTATTCATTGTCCTGCATTGTAAGCTTACTTTTGCCAATGTCGAGTCTGTCTCTCAGCCTTAATTTAACGCTACACGCACAAGAGGGTGGCATGTCGTCCTGCTAAATCGTCACTAATATACCGCCCTGTGTGCAACGTTGCGTGCCTTGCCACATAATTCATAGACAGACAAACAGACGGAATAAGTAAGGCAGAGACTGGAACTGTGACTGAGACTGAAAGACAATTGCAGCAACAATTCTAGCTAAATGTAAAAAAAAAAAGAACGAGAAAGAAATAGAGAAAAAAAAAGAAACTATATACGGAATGTTAATAATTGCCGTCCAAACGCAACAACACACTTTAACACTCCCAAGTGCCCATGTATGTGTGTGTGTGTGTGTGGCCAGTTTTATGCAAATCTTCTGCATTTTGAGAAGTGACAATGGACAGAACGAACAGCCGTTAGTCAGCTCCTCCTACTCGTCGTCATCAACATTGCTCGTCGTGGCATGCAGTCGGCTTTTTAGTTTTTCATTTCTTTTTTTTTATGCCTCTTTCCTTTCTGTTTTTTTTCCTTTTTTTTTTTGTTCATAGTCTACATATATATTATATATATAACGTATATATATATATATATATATGCATTTCCTTTTAGTGTGCAAGTTTGTGCAACTATTTTCCATGCGCATGGGCACAAAAAGGCAACCACCAGCCATTCCCTACTGCATTGAAGCCACCCATATTCCCGATCCCTCATACCCGCCACTGCTCTTCACAATCAGCCACCAGACCATCTCTCAGCCTGGCCAACAGACAACCAACCAGAGCGTAGAAGGCGTCAAGCAAACTGGAGCATTGCAAACTATTTATTTGTGCTAGTTGTGTTAACTCTTTTGGGGTATGTAGAGATGGGGGATGGGGGATGAGACTAGCAATGTGAATGCGAATGAGTATATGGGATTTGAGGGTTGAGGGTTGAAGAAGGACTACTATTACTACTACTATTCTATTATGCGCTCGTTTATTACAAGATTTTTCACGCTCAACGCCTAAAAGTATACAATATTTTGTATAGTTGCATACATACAACAATAGCTTATGTTATTATAAATGCCTTCTACAAATTTGCCTGGCCTGCTTCTTCTTAATGACTCTTCAAATTTTAACAAAGAAAATTTTATTTGCATTTTATTTGCATTTCCCATTAAATGAATGAAAGACCAAAGAAATAAACTTTATAGTGAAAATCTTAATAGACTTAATAAAGTTTTACTTATAGTATTTTGCCTAACGAGAAGTACTAAGTTATAAATCTTTATAGTCTATTATTATCTATTTATTATCTTCTCTCTTTTAAACCTTTCATAAATTCAAGAATCTACCATTTGATGGAATTAAGTTGCATTTATTTAAGTTTCAGAGCTTATTTGATGCACATTTTTGATCACATTTGTTATTTCTTTATATACCAACTTTTCCTTCGTTTCAGTATAATGAGAAATAATAATATTTCGATTATAATAACAGAATAATATATAATATAATATATAATAGAATTAATTGGATGTAAAATTTCGTTAGCATTTAATACTTTGACAGGTATATAATAGTTATAAAGATCTTTTAGATAACGATATAACAGATTTGGTAATATTTATATTAAATATGTAATTATATTTGTATGTTATAATTATGTTAATTATACAGTATATGTAGATAGTTTTTTATTCAATTAAAAATATATATCAAATGATACATTGAATAATATTTGCTACACCTTTAATTTAAATTATACAATAAAATTGTATTTCATACCCCAATAGAGCCAAGTTTAATTTACATATTTTTTTTACAACTGATCTTTTAATAAATAAGATACTTCCTAAAAGAAGCTCTTCCCTTGAAACTCTGAGCAAGAGTAACTTTCTAGGAAGCTAAATTTAAGAGTCTTATTCTGAGAACAACTTAATAAAAATAAATCTCTTTTATATATTATTGAAAAATCAAAAGATCGGTTCTATTCAACTATTTTATTTATCTTACACACTGTGCCCTATCTATATTTATCTCTTTTTAGATCTTTATTATATATTGGCTAATCTGTAAACTGGTATCATTTGTTTGCTCCACTGTTGGATGCGTTTTTTTTTTTCTTCTTTTAAGAGATTTGCCTATGCTACTTTATCTCTCGCTCTCGCTCACTGTCTTAGTTAGCCGCTCTATCTATGTGTTGCTGTCTCTGTCTGTTTGCTCTTTCTGTCTGTTGATATAAATGATGCATATGCATCTCAATCTACATCTACATCTGTGTGCATAAGATACATGCCATCATGTATTTTTTATATCCCTTACGAACATCGTCTTTATGCTTTGACAAAATGTATGGCATTTGCATATCCATCCCCCTTTCCCCCCGTCCTATCGCTTCGGCATACAACCACCCCTTTCTACCACTACTCGTCTAACCTATCCACATTCAACAGCCATCCTCTGGTCTTTCGCACAAAACCATTCCACAATATATATTTCTTTTTTTTTCCCCTTGAAAAATGCAGGCAAAAGCCAACGAACTGTAACTGGACGTCGTTTTCATCAATATCAATGGACGAGTTTAGTTTCTTTCTTTTCTTTTCTTTCCCTGTTTTGTTTTGTTTTGTTTTTTTTTTTTGGGCCTGGACCACGAACTGAGAGTTGAGAGTTGCAACATATGCCAACGTTCTCCAGGCAGCCACATCAAGAGCAGCAGCAGAAGCATATGTTGCACTAAAAGGAGGTGGTATAATGGGGGCGATAGGTTGAATCGCGTTGGTTTGGGGGATAGAGGCGAGTCTAGTGTGGACAGCAGCGCTTTTGCAATACAACGCATCATTTTTATTGTTTGTCGGCTGCAGCAACAACAGCAACATGAACTGACGTCTATTGAAAAAAGAAAACAAAATGCTGAAACATTCCCCCATCATACGAAAGGGGAAAGGGGGCGGGCTACGGCAATACTAGTGGTAGTGATGGGGAATCCGTTTCTCGTGCTTTTGTATTTTTTGCACCCAAAAATAGAAAAATGCAACAAAACATTGCAACTAAAATGCGCATTGAAGTGGCGGTGGCAACGGCGGCGTCGTCTAATGTAGCTGAAGTTGTTGCTAGATACTCTGTGAGTGAGCAAGTGGATAAAGAGGGGAACGGTAAGGGTGGAGTCGTTCGAGTGTTGAGGGCGAGCAAGTCTTTGCATTTCTGAGTTATTTTGTTCCAAAGTTTTTGGTTACATTTTGCTACTACTACTTCCCCATCCCTCCTTCTACTCCTTCCATTTTCTTTCATTCCATTTCATTCCTTTTCTTTTCTTTTCTTGTTTTTTTTTTTTTTTTGATAACAATAAGATATGCACTTTGAAGAAATTTTTATAACATAAAATGAACTTGGCATATGCAATTTTTGCATATGAGAAAAAGCTAAAATATATATATATATATTATGGGGGAAAAACTTTGAAATATATTCGGGTTGATTAGGTTAGGATTTATTTGTGAAAGCTGGAAATTTGAGTAAATAGAGTGAAAGAGAAAGGGGGGGGGTGGTAGGACGGTCTGTGGAGATGGAGACAGTCCAAAGATATTTGCCATTTATGAGATGAGAAAACAAAGTGAAAAGCATCGATCGATCCATCTGCATAACAAATGAGTTAACTTTTGGCATACATTATTTAAAAACTAAAACAATTGCTAAGATATATTTATAACAAAATTCTAAACATAAAAATTTAATAATCAATTAAATGATTTTTTAACTAACGTCTGAAGAAAAAACTTTAATGGATTTTCTTTTTATAAATACTAAAATTAGGCTAAATTTTAATTTGGTCTTTTAATGGACTTTTTCTAATAAATTTTAAAATTAGGCTAAATTGTAATTTGATTATATTGCAAAAAGTTTAGCTTAGTTTGAGATTGAAATTTTATAACATGTTAGATAGAAAACACTTTGAAATTGATCTATAACAATTCTATTTGCCTTGATATGATTCTTCTATCAATGAAGAGACTTAACTAATAATTCTTAAATTGTTGAAGCCAATTTATTGTATATCAAAGTAAATTTGCTATACTTAAAATCAAAGTTAAAGTCATTATTTAACATATAGTCATTCAAGTTCATTAATTTGGCACCAAATTCTCCCCTATGTTTGCCCCCATTTAATTTATAGAGGCAACAATATATAAAATTTACCCATCCACCTCTAACCACCTCCATCTTCTCCAATACCAGCTAACGACACTATCAACAAGACCAACCAACTTATTGTACACTTCACTACCTAATAAGTCTCAATTAAATGTACATAAAGCATAACACCTTGTAACATTTGCATGTTTCAGAAACAGCAACAACAACAACAATAATGCCAAACAACAAAAAAAAAAAAAAAAACCAAGTTACTGAAAAACTTTTAGCACGCAAACCTTTAAAGAGCCAGCAAAAGGACTACAACCAACAACTAGAACGAAAGACTAGCAATAGAAATACCAGCTAGAAAGAGAGTGGAATAAAGAGGGGCGAATTCGGGTAGTGTGGATGGATGAACGGGGGAATATATAGCAGCGCGCGTTTACAACAATATTGGCGCCAGACATAAAACACCTGCGCAACTCACACTTTATGCTGTCATTTTGTCATTACTTCAGTTCTGACATTGTCAATGACATTGGAGGGCGACTTGCTGTCTCTTACTAACTATCCTTCCCACTACTTTTTGATATCCCCTCCCCCTCTCATCCTGCTTGTGGAGTTTTCTGCATTTCAATTAAATGTTTGTTCGGTTTGACTTGAAACCGTCAGAATAGAAGAACGGGGACAACAAAACAACATTGCATGCGTGCGTTTCAAGTGCTTTCTGGTTTTGCTGGCCGGCTTCCTGTCGTAAATAAAAATGAAATTTGCTTGTGCCAACCCTCGCGACAACCGCCCCCCCAGCCACCCCACAATAGCACACTCTACTCCATACCCATATACCGTACACCTCAATGCCACAATCATACCTCCTCTCTGTGGGCTGGCTCTCAACCACCTTAATGAATACGACATTATTTTTTATGAGCTGTCAAACACTATTTTCCATACACACACAGACACACTTACCAACTCACACACACACACACACAATACCAAAAATTGTTCCTCGAGGGCCGTTACAAGTTTCCTTTTGCCATTCTTATTTATCACCCGGCAAAGAGGGAGCAGACGTGTGCCTATATATGTATATCTAAATGTGTATGCGTGTGTATGTGTGCGTATTGTTATTATTTATATTATTTTTGATAAATGTTTTTGGGAAATTCGTATTTTATTGGTTGTTTATCGACAATTAGCGGTTTGTTTGTTCAGTTTTTGTGCCTTTGCATAATGTAAACATTTTCGTTACTTCATCTGCTCCCATTCTCTTCTCTTTCTTTCCTTTCCTTTATTTTTTTTTTTCCTGTTGATTTATTGGGCAAAAAGAAAAACAATAAATATAGATAAGTATCTTTGGGCTAAGATCGGACATATACATATAGCGGAAATTGGAAATGTGCGTGAAGGAAGGAAGGATGTTTCAAAGGCATCAAATGAAAAAGCTAATCAAAAGACACCAACAAAGTGGACAGTGAGCTGTCACCTGTCATATAAAAGGTAAAGTTAGTTAAACTTTTACTACCCTATGCTTACATAAGAAAATAGGGAAGGGTATATGGGAGATATCCTTGTTTGTAGTTAGTAAAAAATTTATTTTATAGACTCAAAGAGGTAAATTCTAATAAAAAAAAAAAGAAAGGTTAAAAGGTGAGAAACTAATAATTAATTTCACTTACTTATAGTACTTACTCGATCTGAAAGATCTGATAGAGTTATTTGGTTAAAAACACTTTCTATTAGAATATCTAGAATATAGTCAGTTTTTGCTTAAGTTATTATAGTTTAAATATGATTTAATTGCATTTGGCAGTGGATTAAACCCTAAGCAAAATTATATTATATGTGTATATGCCCCAGAAAATGTTATGAATTTGAAAATGTATATATATTCGGACGATTGCAGCCGTCAAGATTTTGTTGTGCCACATAAATAAGCCACAATTTATTTATTGTTCCGCCGCAAAATGGCGAAAAGCAACAATAACGTGCAAAAAAACAAAACGCAGAAAATCAAGAGAAAAGGCCACTTTATGCGGTTTTGCACTTTGGCAAAGCCATTAAAAATTATGGAAGGCGAAAAACGAAAAAAAAAAAAAAAAACAAAAAAACACAAAAAAAAGAGGCAAAGGAGATTGAGATGGAAAGATATTGTACATAGAGCCTATGTACCCTAAATATATATGTAGATGTATTTTATATACCACCCACAATACTGATGCATGCTGGCAGAATAAAAGAGGGAGAAAGAGAGCGAAAGACAAAGAGGGAGGTAGGCAACGAGCATCTGGAAAATTTGTACACATGACGCACGAGTTTTTCATTCCTTTTCTGTTTCTTTTGTTTACATTTCGTGCAGCTATTTTTGAAGCCAATAAACAAAACAGAATAAAAATCGTCTAAGGCAAAAGGCAAATCCGTAACAACCGAAAAACGAGGAAAAAAAAGGTCATAAAATATATAACAGATATATGTACATACATACATATACGGCTAGATATAAATATATGTGTGTTAAGTAATGTATACATTCTACAACCAAGTTAATGAGCTGTATGGCTTTTGAAGTTTTTTTTTTTGGTATTTACAGGCTCGCATTGTTCCATTCACTTCCATTTTGCCTCATTAGATGATCAAATTGTGTCCAAATATGAACCGGCAAACTGAACGAACATTGGGTTCTCAAATAGAAAGGAAATCGATCGATAGGCAAATGGAAGACCCACAATTAAGGCAGGCGGCGGTGGCAGCCATAGATAAAACCGACTGCCAGTGCGACAAGAGTGCCCTACGTGAGCGGGGGTGGTGTGTGGAGGGAAAGGGGGGGGGGGGGGGTGATACGCTTGAGGGTGTGCGTTAATCACGCAAGTAATTTTAATGCCGCTCCATTCAGTTCAGTTCAGTTTGGCCTGTTGCGATAAGTTTTCCACGAGCCTTGGGGGTGAGTTTCCTCCTTCCGCCCCTTCCAATAGAATCTGCCTCTCTCGCTCTCCACCCGTCATCCCGTCGTCTGTCATTCTCTTTCTAAACACAAAGCATAATCAGCGCTAAACATACCAAGCACAACAAAAGAATGAAGAAAAAAAAAACAGGAAAAGTTCTGCCACAGAATAAGGCAGGAGAGGGAGTGGTGGGGTGGTGGTGGTGGTTCTTATTGGTTAGTGTTCCCTGCCGACGTTTCCCTTCCGACCATCGTCCTTGGTCCTTGATTCTCCTTCTTTCAACTGCTGCCTGTGCTCAGGCTGTTAACAAAGCTATAAAAATGTCACCTCTAATATAACAAGGCGCTGGCAAGTCGCGTGGCCAGAGATTTAATATCGCAACATTTCTCGAATAATATAGTAAAAGCATTCATATACATATATACATATATATATATATATATATATATATATATAATTTGCAATTTGATCAAGTAAAACCAAATTGCTAAGCCATAAAATTCTTTAGTTAAATTAAAAATTTTAGTTTTTTTCCCATAAAATGCATGCATTGAAAATTGTTTTATGGTTTTCAGATATATTTTATGAAGATTTGTATATATATTCTTGATCAGTATGTGGGCCTTCTGTAGCACAAACAAATTCTACTTCAGTTCAAACAATTCGAACAGTCACTTGGCAGGGAGTCTTCTTTATCAACGTAAAAGTTATTTATAAAATAAAAAGGACACTCTCCTAAGTCCCTTTATAAGAAAAACTCACAATAACCGATTGATTCGTAAAGTTATACAGAAATTGTCAAATACTTTTCCTGTAGAAAATAATACAAATTGATGCATAATATATTCGAAATGTTAAAAACATTCCAATCGGTTTGTTTTTCGTTTCGAAAACTGATCGATTTCTTGGTTAATAAATTCTTTTTTATAGATGGGATGATTTTCAGAAAAAGATCTTCTCACGAAAAAGCAAAACATCTATCAAGATAGCTTAAAAGGGTAAAAATACTTTGTTATAATCATAAAAGTCTAATTAGTTCTTAGATCTTATTAGATATTTTCAAAAGCCTTCTAATGATCGAATGATTTTCTAATTCTTATTGGATACCGACAAGAAAATATAATGGAATTCAAAAACAAAACAGAAAATAATTCGCATTTTATCACTAGTTAAAACTTTTGTTTTTAGTATTACTAAAATTTTATTTACATTAAAAGTAATTAAATACTAACTTACTTAATTAACTTTAAAGTATTTAAAGCACAAATTTTTTAAAAATATAATAAGATAAAAGTTGTCATTCGTTTGCAGTTGAAATTTGCGTCTTTAAAAAAACTTTTAAGGTTATGGAACCCACAATGAACTAGTGTAACATCAAAGTAATTTAACTTGAAATAGTTGTAATCTAATTCCAGTCCTGGTTGCTTTATACATTTTGAGTAATTTCCAATTTCTATCGTACTCCTCTGTATCTCTTTCTCTCTCTATCTATCTGTCTGTCGGCCTGCTTGTCTCTTTCTAGTACACTTTCTGCTTTATTCTACTAGAATATTTATGTTTATTAGGCAACAAGCAATTTGCCGACTTAAGCAATTACCAAGCCAAAACCAAACCAAACCAAAACCATGAGCATGAGCACGAGCCAGACCAGAACCAGAACCCACACAAAGAGGCGTTGGGGGCTTTTCAATATTTATGCGGCCTGAGACTTGCCACTAATAATATGTAAATGCTTGACTTGACGTGGAGCTTTGCCCCAGCAAACAAAACACCAACCAACAACAGTCACAACAATATCAACAATACCAAACAGAACTGAACAGAATGGCGGAGTAGTAGCAGCGGAACAGGCGTCGACCACAACCCGTTATTATTATTTGTTGCATATGGCAAGGCGGTTTTCTGCTTGCTTTCGTTTTCTCCTTTTTCCATTATTTTTTTTTTTTTTTGTTTATTTCTGTTTTCTCAAGTAATTTGCAAGGGCGCAGAAGGCGGGGCATGTAATTTAATAGCAAGACTTTGAGCAGACTGTGTGACAGGAGCAGCCGAGCTGTTGACGTGCTGCAATTCAGGTGGGACAAAGCAGGTAAGGTAAAGCTAAGGCAGCTGGCAAAGATGGGGCGAAAAGGGTGGCGGCATGTCAAAAGGCAAATTATGCCAAAGGCTGACAACAGACTTGGACACGGTTCTGTTTAGGTAGGCAGGCACCTTTGTGTGAAGAGGGTGGGGGGAACATGAAAGATTATTGGTTTCAAGGGTAAAATTATGAAATGAAGTGGAAAATTAAGTGGGCATGATTGTCTCAGGCAATAGATTGAAGGAATGATACACCAAGGACTAAAATTGACAGGCAAAGGCAAATATGGAAATTACTTCAAACAATGAGCCACTTTTTGCTTGATTCATATAATTAATACATTTCAAAGTGAATGGCCTGGCAAATTTCAATCAAAACCAATTTAAATGATTTCTATATGTAGCTAAATTTTTATTTTTTACTTTATAGATTGAATTTATCAATAAAGTTGATTTTGTTCTAAATTTACAAAAAAGAAGAACTCGATGTTCTGGATTACTAAGAGTATTAAAATCAAGTTTATAGATATGGATATATAATATCTTTACTGATAAGTTTCTTATAGATTTTTTTCTTTTAAAATTTACTTGTAATTGATACTTTACATATAAATTATGAAATAAGATAAATTTTCGATATTTTTGATTAAGTAGATTATAATCTATATAAAATTAACCAGGCAAAATAAAATAAAATGTAACAGTACAGATAATTCTTAAATAAGTTAACTGCATTAAGGACTTTCAATCTTCTAAACGAATGTTGAATGTGAATTTATACAAAAAAAAAAGCAAAGAATCAATTATTTAAGATGAGAGTGTGAAAAAGTTGTGTAAGAATTTCAAGTTACTCATATGATTTGCTCCACTTTTATGTAGTTTTTTTCCCTCTTTTTTTTTTTTTTGATGTTATATCTTATTGTTTCTAACTTTTATCTAATTGTCCTTTCAGTAACTGACAACAAAAGAAGAAGAAAAAAGGGAGAAAAAAAGAAAACTTGCTTGTAAACGAAAAAATAGAAAACTTATTGCAAAAAAAAAAAAAAACCCAAGAAATGGGTGCAATTTGGAGTAGAAGGAGAAACAGAACCAAAAACCCTGTCTATCTTTTGTGTCTTTTATACTGCGCTGCTCTCCCATGTTGAGTCATGTTGGGGATAGAAAACTGTGTCAACGACTTTGCTCCACTTAACCATTTAACGAGCAACTTAGCGAACACGTAATGTGCCAGCCAGTAACAACAACAAACAGGAATAAAGGATGCAAGCCAAAAAAAAAAAAAAAAAATACACACAAAGAAGAGAGGAATCCAACAATACTAACGAAATGGATAAAGAGGAAAACGGGCAAGAGGAAAATAAAGAATATGTAGAAAAATTCAAAACAAGTGGTACAAAAATATTGAACAACAATAGAAGAGACGCACACACACACACACCGAGAGAATGATATATAGAAAGAGAATAAGAGGAACATAGAAATAAAAGGGAAAAAATAGAAGAAGAACGCATGTGTCATCATTAGAATAAACTGAAAGAGAGAGAGCATAGCGATAGCATTGTGGCACAAGAACACTTACCACCCGAAGCCCGACCGCTCGGCTCAAGGATAACGCACTGAGCACAACAAAGGACACGCCGGCGACGCATCACGCACTAACCAAACCAAGCAAGCAACAAACCAACCCCCCCAACCATTTTCCTAAACAGACGCCGACGATACCGCCGCCCCCTCTTGTCCACCATATACCATCGCATCGTAGTGGCAATCCAACTAGACAGCAACCACCATAAAAGTGAAATACACAATGAAATTTACGCAATATCCCAGCGACGTTGTAACAGACTTTGCTGCGTTGGCGTTGTAATAAAATAAAATAAAATAAAAGAAAAAAGAAAATAAAACTAAAAAAAAAAAAAAAACGAGGGTGACAAGCAGACAACAATAACAACAACAGCAGCAACAACTACTGGCTGATAAAGCAGTCAGCTGAAAGTGAAATAGCAAAATAACTAGAAGAGGAAAGGGGGAGTGGAAAAAAAAACGTGAAAAAAACGATGAAACGTAAGTAGTGCCTCAACGGGGCACACAATGGATACACACACACACACAGCATCAGCAGGACACAGAATGTAAATCCGATTAGAGTTGAAGTCTTTCAGCATTTCCTTTAACTTTAAGAAGGCAGTTAAAGACAAAGCTATTGATTACAGCAAGCTAGCTTCACTTGAACCATATGCCAAAAGGATACAATAATTGAGGTCTATCATAACAATAATGAGAACTATCATTTTCTTTGTATATTAAAGAAGCAATTAAAGCTTGTTAATAAAGACAGTTAATATCAGAAAAGATACAATTATATTAATGTTTCATTACATACAATTTGAATATCAATGATTTTTAAGTTGAAATTAAAGCTGCATTCAGAAACATTTTTGTCTGAGTATACATTAATGTCAAATAAGATTTAATGAAAGAAATGCTATGAGTTCTAATCATATATCTTATGTGTAATATTTGGCATAGAATATGTTCTGTGTTCGAGAAAATTACATTTAAGAGATCTTTTTAGTTTTTTGTTATTTTTTAACATATTTGTGTCAACGTTTATTAGTTAGACAACAATTACATTTTGTATTCAAGAATTTCTGTTTTCTTTAATTGTAAACAATAAAACAGACAAATTGGCACTTAAAGTGAAACATTTAGCATTTAAATATTCTTAAATTACTTCTAATGAGAATTTCGATTGGGTGAATTCAGGAATACCTAAAAAATACCTAAAATAGAGTTTTGCTCTTCTTAAATTTTATCTTTATTTAAACGGTTTAACAGAAAACTTTCTTAACAGCTCTTAACAAATAATTTAGATAAATTGAAATACACAAAGGAAATATTTTCGTAGCATACTTTAAGCGTTTTCACGTGTTTCTCTGTAATGACATTAAAGCTATTTTTTTTTTTTTTTCTCTCAAGGACACAAATTGCTTTAAGCCAAACTAATGCCAATGCACTCGACAAACCACCAACAGCTGTTGGCCCATTGCAAAAACGAAAGGAAACAAAAAAAAACTGTAACGAAAAAAAAAACAAGAAAACAAGAAGAGGGAAAATTCTGCGGTGCGTTAATGGCCAAGAGAAACAAGTCACATTGACCTACACACACATACAGTTATACGCACACATAGACAGCAACGACAGGAGACAAGCAAAAGACATGACGCTGATTTTTATTTTCATTTTCATTTTGAAGAGAAAATTTACACACACACACACACACAAGCCTGAAGCCCCAATGATTAATTGTCAAAATATGTTGGTAAGCCAAAAAAGCAACAAAAAGTGCGTCACTCTCTCTCTCTCTCTCTTTTTGGGTGTGTGTGTGTGTGTGAGTGAAAAAAAAACCCTGACAATGTATGCATATGTATTTGTATTAAGTTGTCATTACGTGACTACAGACAACAAGATTTATTATCTGTCTGTGTTGAGGGTTTTTTTTTTTGGTTATTTTGCCTTCTCTTTCAGTTTTTGATATCAAAATTCCCTCGTTTGGTGCGTCTCCTTCTCCGGCCCCCTCTGTTACTATATATGTATGTATATATAATATCGTTGAGTTTTGCTAAATGTTTATATGTATGTTTGTATATTTTTTTATATGTATATATGTATTTGTATTTTGTATATATATGTATGTAGATACTCACAGTAACTTGTTGAGCAAACTCAACCTTCGGCTGGCCGACCAATTCAATAATATGAACCATATGGAACGATTTACTCTTGGACGTTGCCTTTGCGAAAAGTGAAAATGATCGAACAAAATGATTTTTTCCACTTATTTCTTTTTCCGCTCTTTTGAATGATTATTGTTCGACAACAAATTACTCGTGAATTTTTCTTGAATAATTTGATGAATAATTTTGAGTCAGTTGTTTTTGCTCTTCTTGTTATTGTTGTTGTTGGTTGTTGTTAGTTGTTGTTGGTTGTTTAGCACACGTTTTCTTTCTTTCTTTCCTGCTTGCTTTCCTTTCGCTTCGCTTATTTATATTTTTTTTGCTTTTTTTGTTGTATTTTTTGTGGATTTTAGGGTTTTCTTTTTGCACTTTTCTCTCCCTCTCTTTCTCTCTCGCTCGCTCTCTCTCTCTCTTTCTCTGTTTCGTTTAGATAATTTGTTCTTTTATTTTTTTTTTTTTTTGTTTATTGATTTACTTTTCCAATGTATTTGACTCTCTGTCTATGTGGTTGTTGTTGGTTGGTTGCTTTATTTTTTTTATACTTTTTTTTTTACTTTTTGGTTGGTTGGTTATATGTATGTATGTGTAGGCATATATATATACATATATGTGTATATATATATATATATAAATATGTATCTTATCTGTATTTTCCAGTATTTAAACACACACTCGTGTTTCTAAACATAAAAAATTACACAGAAAAAAAATTGAACAAAATATATGCATATAGATATATAGATATATAGTATAGATAAGTTTTGTAAGCATGGCTAATTTCGATTTCAATTTGACTTTGATTTTTCGGTACAGTTGAGTTGCTTAAAATTTTTTTGTATTTTTTTTTTTCAATTTGAATTTTTGATTCTTTAAATATATTCATTTCGTTTCGATTTAATTCAATTCAATTCAATTTTTTTTATGTATTTTGAGATAAACTCAATGTTTAATTGCCTGGAAATTGCCTAGTTAGTTGTTTATAATGAAAAACCTAAAAACGATAAACGATTGCAATGCGTGTGTGTGTGTTTTATTTTTGGAGGGTGTTGTTGGGGAAAATCATTTAAGATTTTCGATTCTATTTATGAGGCAAAGAGAAGACGGGAAATTTTTGGCAAACATTTCAATGCGAAGGTATACATAATCAATTCTATTTGGTTTTAAGAAAGTGTTGATCAATTGTTTTAACATTCTTGAAAAACAAAATGGTATTGAAAGATCTTTTTAGTCTATAACTCAAGAATTGTAGGAACTAATTAATTTAAATCAATTGGCTTGTGTATTAAGTACTGTTTGAAATAATAACGCAAAAGGTAATTGTAAAATTGTTTTAAGAAGTAACTTTAAAAATGTTTTAAAAAATCTATTGTTGGAAATAGGATTGGGAATTCTGAATTTCTAAATGCTTTCGAAGGGAAAATGTATTAAAAAACACCTATGAAATCTTCTTTTTAAATTCATAGGTGTTTTAAAGACAGAGTTCTCATTTTATTCTTGTCAATATTTCAATATATTTTATATTTTAATATTAGAGACATTTATTTTGAAATTACATTTTCCTAACAATTTAAATATCTTTAGAGAATTTAAGAAAAGTTCAATAGGATTCTATGTCTTTCTTATTCTGTGCTTTTCTTATTTGAAATTTTTTTCTTTAGCTTTTAATAAAACTATATCACAATTTGACACTGAATTAAAAAAATGTGTGAATTTTTGAGACGAAATGACACAAAATTGATGTAGAGTTTATTGCACATTTTAAAATAATAAATGGAATGGTGCTCAATTTTTGGAACTTGGGAGACAAAATGACACAAAATTTTGATGAAAAATTTATTTCACATTTTAAAATATTTTTCTTATTTTTTATGATTTTAATTTTTTGAAGAAACTATAATTTTGAAGGTTTTTGAAATGACAAGTGCTAGCTATTTAGTTAAAACAAAAATAATTAGAATTCTTCGTATTTTAATAAACTTGAAAACAATTTATAATTTATAAAATGACATCACAATAAACTTTGAGAAAATCTTTAACAAATTAAATTTTAAACAACAAAATTGTTGAAGAATAAATTCAATAACTTTATTCTTAAATTTAACTTTTTTAATTGATGAAGCAACTTTAATTCAATTCAAGCTGATAAAAACATTTGGAATAAATTACTTTATGGAATATTAAAATTTTCACAAAGTAAGATAAATTTAAAGTTTAACTACAAATAGCAAATGAATCGAAATTTTTAATTGTACTTTCAAGCATCAAGTCAAAAATTAAAAGTAAACACAATACTATTTTCCCCAAAAAATTTCACTTTCTCGAGGCACTTGAAGTCTTTTAAATTTCTATAATTAACAAACATTTTTTTGTTGAATGAAAAAATAAATACTCAATATTTGCCATAGAATCTTTTGATCTTTATGGAACTTTTGCTCTTTGAAGTTATTCGGTAAGATAAATATTAAGCCGAGTAAAACAATTTGCATTTCTAATAAGTCACTAAACAAGAAAAAAATTATAAGAAAAATATATCAGGCACAATTATTTTATTCCATTTAGAATTGAATTAGAAGTGCTCAATTTTGAAATTTCAAAGTCAAAATAATTTATTGTTGCCATTTAGTAATAACTTGTTATAATTCTAATATAAAAATAAATTTAACTGAATTGTTCACTTTAACTAAATATTTCAATCTTAATATATACGTCAAAATTTTGATGTTAAGTTTAATATTTTTGCACAAATTGCATCTGATATAAGAACTAGAACTTTTATCTTTTGATTTCAATATATACCTCTTACTTTATCTATTTGGCTAAATTTTTTGCTTTTTTTTTTGCTTTATTATTAATTTATTGGCCAGAAAGCGATACTTATTGCCATTAAACATTTTGTAATTCTAATGAAAGTTTACAAACATTTTGAAAAAAAAATAAAGAAATTCTACAGAGATCTGTATATATATCGAATATATTTGTATTGAAAATCATTATTATTGTTGGCTAGAAATCATTAAAAGCAAATGCATATTCAATTAACTCATTCTATTTTCTATTTATTGAGAGGGAATAAAATCAAAAAGCAAAAGCTAAAAAATATATATATATCTGAATATATGTATATATATATTCTATGCTCTGGAGATGAATTTGAATGCCTCGAAATGAAATTATGGAATGCACACACACAGAAACATACACAATAAACACACAAGCACACTCACATATGGGAAAATATTGAAATTCAGTTTGAATTTGGTTTGCTTTTTAATTGAAAATGTTTTCGTGTGCTGCGAGCGTGAAACAATTTTCCATGTTTGTTTATAAAAGGCACAAAAATTTAACACAAAAACAAAAAGATGAAAAAAAAACGAACTATATTGTGGGCCAAAAAAAAAAAAAACGAAGAAAAAACAAAAAGAAAACAATTGAAGGGAAAACAAGCTGAGAGTTTTCCTATTTTCAGTTTACTTTTTGTTTACAAAAATTGTTTCAATTTATTTTTGGATCCTTTTTTGTTGATCATCAAAAAGAAAGGCAAACACACGAAAGACAACGTATTGAATCTGAATTGCAGTGCCTGGAGTAAGTTAATCTTAGAAATTCTAGTCTAAAAGGATATCGAAAGTATATTAAATATTTATATATTTGCCATAATTATAAAGCAAAATATATAGATTCATCTTAAGTTTGGCCTTTGCTTACAAATTGGTTGTAACAATAATAGATTTAAATTGGATTTTGTAAACTTGATTTGTAATTTCTTTTATTTTGTTTTTGTTTGCAATTTGATTATTTTTATTTGTTGATATATTTAGTTTTTAATTTTTTTAAATTTTTTTTATAAGCGAATTTAATTTTAATATTTTGTTTTGTTTTTTTTTGTTTTTTGTTTTTGGTTTTTTGGGTTTTTGTATTTTGTTTGATGTATTATTTTATATTTCTGGTAATATATTTTGTGTTTTGTCCACGACAGTCGAGGAGAACTATACGAAATATTCCGACTTAACTACACAAAACTCAATATCATACTGAAAAAGGACGGCGCTTACAATGGCGAGAAAAACCCAACAAGAAGACGGAAAACACGGAAAACGACGACCACGACTACAACACGACAACACGACGACACAAAGACAAACCCAACAGTCAGCCAGAAAATCCGAATGCCGTTAACGAACTTACAACTCACACACTGCCACACACACACCATACAGTAAAGGCATGGACACACACACAACCGTACGCATATAAACACAGACACCCCCGTCGGACCGACCAATTCGAACTAACGAATGCAACAGCCGGCAACGAACGAGTAGTAGAGCAACGGTAAACAACTCACTGTGAGGCGCTGTGTGTGCGTATGTGGGTGGGTCGTTCGTGATGGTTCGATTCGGTTTGGTTCGTCACCGAGTTCGTGTTCGTTTCAACTTGATTCGAACTTGGTCCGAAGTCAAACCAAAATAAAGCCAAAAAAAAAAAAAAAACACCAACAAAAAAAAAAATAGAAAAAAACAACAACAACATCTAAAAGTTGGAATAACGTCGACGAATTTGAAATACCCTTTATTAAATGATATTACGAGTTTAATTTCATATTCCATAAAACCAACTCATTACAAATTGTCATAGATTATTGTAGAAATATTCTCTTCATTATCTAACA
Source organism: Drosophila emarginata (assembly GCA_037075365.1). Classification (NCBI taxonomy): domain Eukaryota; kingdom Metazoa; phylum Arthropoda; class Insecta; order Diptera; family Drosophilidae; genus Drosophila; species Drosophila emarginata. The sequence continues at coordinate 768,755 of JBAMCD010000014.1, read as the reverse complement.
TCAGTGGTAATGCATTTGGAACTTTCTTTTAACAAAGTGTCGCCACCTAGCGTACAACTTTGCCTTTAAGTTTCTTTGGTTAAAATACATGTTTGTGCATTCGTTTCAAGGAAAGGAAAACCAATTGGATACTTTTTTAATTTTTGTAATTTTAATGTTACTTTTTATACTAATAAGAGGAAGAAGGAGACATTTATTTGGCATGATCTTTATATAGCCCAATAATCTCAACCTTTTCTATATATTATATAAAATTTAATAAAGAAGTATTAAAAATGTTAATTGATAATTGATCATAAACACTTAGCCGATATTTACTCGTAGAGGGTATAAAAATAGCCTAATTACAACTTGACAGAGGGAAGAAGCAATATATTCTAAAGTCTTAAAAAGAGGGAGACAGAGCCTAGCGAAAAATTTCAAAGTTTCCACAACATTTTCTTGAATAATCCAAGTTTAATTCCCGATTTAAATTCTTATTTAAAATATTAATTTTAAGATTAATTAAGGACTAAAGAAACAACATGGATCAACCGACAGATGATATTATTTCCTATATAGTAAATCTTTAAATTTGATTTTGATTTGCTTTTATAGTATATCTAAAGTCGATTTACAGTTTGTCGTTAGAATAATTTGTTGCATTTTATAACTAAAAATCTGAATGTTTCAATCTTGCTAAGTACTTTTATGTTTTATATGAAATTATAGAGCAAAAGAACAACAACAACAATAACAAAAACAAAACAAAAAAAACAAAAAAAGAAGAAAAACACGATACGATACGAAATACGAATAGCGGCACATGGAACCAGGCTGGAAAATACAACAAGGCCTAAAGGGAAAATATACGAGCGAGCCGAATGAAAGATACGAAAACCATGTGAGTCGTATGTTTGCGTCTGTATCTGTGTGTATAGGTGTATAGGTGTATTATATGTGTGTCTGTGTATGGGACCCGAAGCACGCGCAACTTATACACTTTACTCTTCGGCCCGCTCCGCGCTCTCTCTTTTTCTGGGGGAAAAAGGCCTTTTTACTGTGAGTGGAAAAGAGACGAGAGTTTAGTTTTTGTGCCTTAGCTATGTAAGGTGTTTTGTATAGTTGAGCGGAATGCATCTGAGTGGGAGAGTGCGAGAGCCAAAAACGCGCGTGGCTGCCGCTGCCCATGTGCCCGGCTCGGGCTTACACTGGCTGGCTGGCTGGCTGGCTAGCTGGCTGTTAGCTGCTGCTGCTGCCAGCCTTCTGCTGCTTCTGGTGGCTGGCAGATGACTCTACGTGAGCGTGGTGGATGGATGGGTGGATTTGGGTTGCCCATGGACCGTCGCTTGTCGGAGCGAAGTTATAGTAGAGTAGAGGGGAGTGTTATGATTGAAGCTGCTGAACATTTCGCCCGAGCGAGTTGCAAAATGCGAAACATGTGCGTTTTCCTAGCGAACGTTCAAAACCAGGCAACATTTTCTACATTGAATTCCCATTCTGTTTTGACTGGAAACGCATGCTCATCATTATCATAATAATTATTGTCATTATCATTATTATGCATGATCTTTGAAATTTGTGTTTTTTTTTTTTTTTTTTTTTAATTTTTTGCTATTTTGTTCTAAATATTTTTTAAACATATGAGTCAGAATATTTAGTTTGTTGTTTTTGCTCTCTTGTATCGTTTTGTATTTGTATGTGTGTTGTTTTATTTTTTATTTTTTGTTTTGTTTTGTGGCTGGAAAGTTTACGCCAATAAGAGCAGCTAAGAGAAGCAAAAGGCTGTTTCAAAGAGCGAGTTGAATGAATGGAAGAGTAAATGAATGACAATGCACACCCACCAAAAAACGATGACGATAAGGCCAAAAGATGAGGATGAGAATGAAAGCAAGACAGGAAGAAATTAATATGCGAAACGCAACAATTTTGCCAACTACAGGCTAAAGGAAAAAGCATCACAAAACAAAAAAAAAAAAAAAAACATTGCGTTGTCGTCGTCGCCGCTTAAAGCCGGCAAAAATACAACAACAATTGAAGCAATAGCAACAAAAAACATCTGGGTAACGAAGGCGGCATTGAGTAATGTGAATAAAGTTTGGGATTTTGGGCGCGGCGGCTTTTGGGCGGCGGGGGGCATGGTTTAGGAAACGTTGGATTTCCCTTTTTATGTAGTTGAGAGAAAGATATGCCACAGTTTCTTCTTTTTTGATTTTTTTCTTTTTTTTTTGCTGCATTTAAAGCTAAAAGGTTTTTCCCCCACCCTGCGCACGTATTATTGTGATAGGGCCAAAAAGGTTATCCCAGCGGTTCAAGGCACTTTACACAGTGCTTTAGAACAACAACAGTAACAAGAAGAGGAATGTTACTTTAAAGTATAAAAATATCTTATCGAAATATACATACACATATATGTATAGATGTTGCTCTTGAATTAAAGATACTTTTTTGTCGTAGATCACTTCTAATTCAGATAATGCAATTTGATACCCTTTTCTTTGTAGAGTCGAAGGGTATATTTGAATGTGTGTAAAAATATGTTAAATTTTAATTAAAATAATTATTTAGTAAGATTTTTTGTTATTAGTAAATTCTGTTTATACTAGTTTTTGACACATTATTGCTGACAAGGTCTTAAGCTTTATTTTTCAAAGTTATTCACCTGTTAAGCAAGTTTATAATCGTTTAAATTAATTAAATATCGTTTTATTAATTAATTCACATTTAAAGCAGGCATGAAAATATTATTAGCCGCTAGGTGGAGCCATTAAGGTAGTAAAACGTAAAAAAGGGACCAAGTTGCATTGCGTAAAAGGTCATTTGGAATATTTTTTAAACTGCTTCATGAATGAAATATTTGAAAATTCAAAGACTTAAAACAAAACTTAGGAAAAGAAGTGCGAAACTAATCCTTCAAAATTAAGTAACAAATTTTAGATTGTTATTTTTATTAATATGATTATAATTATCCATAAATTAAATATCGTGATTCAAATATCTTCTAATTATTCATATAAAATGATTACAAAAATAATTTTCTTAACAGATTTCAAATAAAACTGAAAGTTTTATCGGATAAAATAACATCTGTTGAGTTCAAAGCTTTTATGAAATCATCTTTTTTGCGCCTTCTTATACTTTAGAAATAATTTCAAATAATTTCTGGTTTATTGTGTTGGCAATCTTTTAATCTGAATGAAAATCCATTAGGTACAACGGTCAGTTTGTCGCTCATTCATTTGGACATACATTCATTCGTACATTCATTCATTCAGTCGCAAGCTGCTAACAATCTCAAGAAACCTAACAACCTGCCAAAGCAGCAATCAATGTCTACTCAGGATGGCTGTCTATCTGCCAACGACGACTCACTCCATCATTTCAACAGTGTAGTACACCTACCACCCATTGAATCTATGGTTGCCCTACCCCACTCCCTCCCCCAAATCTCTATCAACGCACTCAGAGCCAACCTCAAGCTAACGCTCATTTTCTCTATTCAAGCGTTATTATTGTAGCTGTTATTCCTGATTTTTCTTTTCTTTCGATTTTTTTTTTCTTATATTTTTTTTTTTTGCTATTTTTGCAACGCGCTTTTTGCCTTCAGTTCGGAACGCTGTTTGGTACGTTCATTCGTTTGTTCGCGCTGGTTCGTTCGTTCGTTGGTTCGCAGCTCTATGCGTGGGCGAGTGTCTGTTTCTTGCCATTCAGCGATGTACGTAGTATTTGTGTGTCACTAGGATACGCAAAAGCATCCTCATCTACGCGCTACTCATACTCTCTATTCTTCTCTTCTTGCTCCCTTCTTTCTTCCTTTATCCATCCATTCTCATCCATATTCCCCCCCCACTATCATTTTGGTCTTCTCTGTGGGGTTGTCCTGGAGTTTTTCAATTTGATATGCTCGACCGATTTTCGCTCATTTAAAACGCGCCAGTGTCTGTATTTGTTGGTGTTGTTGTTGTCGTTTGTTGTTGTTATGTGTTTGCCGTCCGCGTTGCGCTTGTCGTCGCCAATTTATCGCATTTTTACTTTGATTTTGCGTTAATTTTTGGACAGCTCCTGTTAGATGCTAGAGAAAAAAAAAGGTCGCTAAGGGGGCCACACGGACACTGTCCAAGGATCTCTCTGTTGTGAGTGTGTGTGTGTGCGTGTGTGTGTGCGTGTGTGTGTGTGTGTGTGTGTGTGTGTGTGTGTGTGTGTGTATGAGTGTGTTTAACGCTAAATGGTGTGTTGATTTTGCTTTCTTCTTTTCATTTGATTCGCCGGCTGGCCGAGTCAGCCAAGTGTTAAGGCACATAATCAGTGTCAAGATGGTGACGATATGATATGTAATCAATTTTAAAGATACATAATGAACGATAAACTAAATCTACCCATAGGCTAGCCAACACAAAAAAAAAAAAAAAAAAATAGAAAAAAAAACCGAGGCAACGATGTTAACCATATGACACACTGCCTATTGTATATAAAGTTAATGATTTCTTACAATTATTACATTAAAAGACACTTTTGCAATTATTAAAATTAATCAATTTGTTATTTCTAATATTTAATGGTTTGTCACCTGAGTTTTTGGATTTCCGTTGGGATGAAACAAACACTTTTCATTTCTTGGTCTTGGGCACATGATTTTTTTATTTTAGCCAGCTAAAACGATATGATGGTAAAGGATCCCTCAAGCCAAATGCCAGCAACAGCAAAAGAAAACCGCGCCACCTCAATAACGTCTACCCACACTTACCCTATCCGACTACTCACTCTATATCCGACCATATAACCTCACCCCATCCCCCATCCCACTCTTTTCTCTAACGACAATGGCAAGACCAAGACCAAGCGCCCCCGTTAATTAGATTTTGCGGTTTTTGTGTTGTGCAAACTTCAAAAGCAAAAGCAACACGCCCGATGATGCTGCTGCTGCTGCTGTTGCTGCCCCTCATACCATTTTTGGTGGCTGCCAAAACGCCAAAATGTATGCTTTAAAAATTTTTGATACAACATAAAATTGGAATTGAAATGGGCGGGCGATGGCAATGGGCGTTTAGAATGGACGGAGTGTAGGAGGTTCTTTGGTTGCTGCGGGTCGCAAAACAAAATCGATAAATAAAACTTTTTTACAATGCGGCAACACTTTCACGCACTTTGGCTTCCTCTTTTACCAAGACTGACACCCGACCTTCTCATACCAACAAGTCGTCCAATCCCAGGCCCAATTTCAACTTCAATCTTGTTTCTCTTTTTCACTCGCTCGCTAGCTCTCACTCTCTTGCTCTTACTGATACAGCAGCCTCAGAAAACGCCGCCTGTTGTGGTGGCATTGAAAAACCGCCCGAAAGTATGCAACAACAAGTTTTTTACGCAATTAGTGTACAATTTCTTAATTTATACGCTGTCGCCAATTTATCAACACAAGGCGAAAAGGGCATAAGAGCGAGCGATGGTAAACCCAGTAACCAGTAACCAGGAACCAGCACAAGAAGCAAGAAACGGCAATAGGAACAGAAAAAAGGGTACAAATGCTATAAGTATGGTATGGTAACGGTATGGGTGAATAGGAACATGAGCGGTAACGGGAACTTGGGTCCAAAGTGAAATATTATTATGAGTACGTGTTTGGGTGGTCTTTGGGTTCCGCCCTTAAGTCAGTGTCAGAGTTAGAGTCAGAGGGTAAAACTAGTCGATGGCACCCGAAGGGATGAAAGGGTTGATTTCTTCACTAGATTTTTCTCCCTTTCCCTTTTATTCTCTTCTCTGTTGGATGTGGCCTTAACATATGCTATTTTGGCATAGTTTTTCCTTCATTTCTGTTTTGTTGGAGATGGAGAGAGATGCCCCGGCTCAGTGAAATATGAAATACTATTTATAACTTTATCAGCATAAGATAGTATAAAGACACTGAGAGAAAATGTCAAAGTGCAATCAAAGTGTAAGCAATTAGTTTTTCTTATCCTTTGGCTAACGAATACAAATATTTTGTTTCAGTGTAGCTTTATCAGCGAATTTACATATATATCTATATATATATATATATATGTATATATATGTATGTATATGTATATATATTATACATACATTAGAAACTATATGCAAAATGCTTATCAAAGCATTGGGATTGGATTTGGGATTGGGCTGGTGCTGTGGCTGTTAATTAAGTTATGATGGCAAACCACAAACATTGCGATGGCTTTCGGGCGATGGCTCCCTGTGAAAGATAGGCCGTCAGTTTATGAAATTTTCATTAATTTTCGACCACAAGAGAGTTTCTGACTTTGGTTTCTGCTGATGCTGATGATGTGTACACCCTATGACCCCTTCAGGCTGACAGCAGACGGCAGACAGGGGACAACGGACAGCGGACATCGAAAATCTTGGACAGAAACGGCCGACTATATATTTTGCTTGAAGAAGAAAACTTGACGACACAGCAGTCAGTTGTAATGAAATTTTGCGACATGTATGACAGTTTCACTTCTCTGATTCTTAGAGAGTTCATTTTAGTTTTTTCCTGCCTATTTCATGTTATTGTTTTTGGTTTCATTTTGTTTGTTGTTGTTGTTGTATTTTTATTTCTATTTTTTTTTTCTCGGTTGGGTTATATAAGTTTTGACAGGCCCCCAAAAGTATGCAATGATTTGTCACATGTTAAACAAACTTATGAACTTCAATCTCTTTACTTGATGGATGATGACAAATGTAGTCGAGAAGAGTCAAAGAAAACTTTTGCTAATTATATGATAATCAAAATCTATCAACAAAGAAAAAGGAACATCGACGACTGTCATATTTTTGGAGAGGTGTGAGAGGGGGTGTAGGGCGTGGGCGGGGGTTTCGGAATTTTAATTAGACCCAATGCCCTGTTAAGTAGGCTATATATAATATGCGTAATCATCATAACAATGCGCTCTTCTGACCCACACACACACACACTGCCACACGCACACACACCCACACATATACACATATACATTTACAGTTCATTTTGACGGCAAAAGGCACTCTCTTGGCCTCCGCCCTGCTGTCAAGGCTAACACATGATGATGCCTTCGTCTTTTGCTACATCTTTTGGTTGCTTTTCTGTTTGGCTTTAGCACTGGGCATATAATTTAGATTTATCGCTTGATTTTCGCATAAATATCGACCATGTCAGAGAGGTGGAGTGGCAGCGGGGGGCGCTATATATGCCAGCGGTATGAAACGAGATTGGGCCGAGAGGTCGCCTTTTACTTTTGTGTGCTCGTTGATGCATAAAAGCAATGGGCTTTGAGTGCCCGACCGATTCGACTCGACTCGACTCTACACAAGACTCGATTCGGCCTAACGACTTGCTCTTGGCTTCTCCGTAGGTATGTGTAGGTAGAAGAAGTGTGCGTATATGGCTATAAGATGTAAAATCCAAAATGACATTGAGCACTGAGTGTACCATGCGTGTGTGTGCCACAGTGTGTATGTGTGTGTGTGTGTGTGTGTGTGTGTGTTTGGGAATGGAAGTGCCTTGTCAGATAATGTCGAAGTGCATAAAGACCAAGTAAATGGCTAAAAATCATTGATGATTTTGCGTTTTTATTGATTTTATTGATGTATAAAGTATTTCATAAACTGAAATTGCGAGTTTTACTTTACGCATTACCGTTTCGTTATATATGTTAATATGCTTAAAAATATAAATTGAGTGCAGTTAACTATACATATATATATGTATATACATACATGTATGTAAAAATAAAAATATTTATATATATAGATACATAATAAATGTTATTTTAGCGCTTTGCCATCTGCCACAAATTTAATTATATTTAAAAAATTAAATGTATATGCCATAACCGTTTCATAAGCGTTTACTTTTGCTGTTAGTTGGCTGGCGTTGAAATTCAACTTAAACCTCAAAACGTTAGTGTTTCAAATTTATTTAAACTTAACTAGCGAGATCCTAATCAAAATCTATAACAAAATTAATTGATCAAACTAAGAGTTACTTGAATAACATTGTAATATTTATAAAGTAAAATGACTTTAAGACAAACTATATTTAGAATTTATGTAATAAATTGAAATATAAATAGTTCCAAGTCCCATTTGAATAAATTACTTTTTTTCTAGAGCAAATAAAAAAGAATCTAATTTGGTTGATTCTGATTAAAAGGTACAACTACCTTATATATAATTAAATTATAGAAGACTCCTTCTTTGACTTGCATATTGATAGAGAAATGCAGCTTTACAATAAATTTCACTTTCAACTTTCAAATAAATCAACTGATTCGTTGCCCTTTAAAAATACTATCTTATCAATCGTTTCAATACCGTTTCAAAAAGTTGATTTTTTTTTACAATCAATCTATCATTTGGTTTTAAATTGAATTCTTTAATCTTTGTTTAAAATTGAATCTTGAGCTGAACTTGTTTATTTCTGAAAAACATTAATTTCACTTGAATAACTTCATTGGTGCCATTTAGTATTAGCTAACCAATAAGCCAGCTGCTGTGTTAACTTTAAGCATCATTTAAAGTATCTTTCATCGTTTTCTTTTTGGTTTGATGGTGTGCCCTTGTCAATCTTGTTTAACATATTGCATCCCCCAGTTTTGTACGCTCATCTTGCCAACTCCAACTCGAACTCCGCCTCCATTCAATCTTCCATCTTCCATCCTCCATCCATCCAACCATCCGTTGCCCCTCTATCAGTGTGTTGTCTGTGTCTCTCTGCCAGCCATCGCTCAGATTGACAGACCTCAGTGTTAGTGTCATCATAATCATTTTGTCATTAATATGTCTGACTGGTCACACAACAACGCGTTCATATTGTTGTTGTTGTTGCTGTTGTTATCATTCCTCTTTCTTCATCTGGTTCGCATAATCTGCGGTTTGCTCTTTGTTGTGTTCATTTTGTTCCCGCTAGCCAATCCATTGAATTATATGGATTTTTGCTTGAATAAAATATATATACATATATACATATATATTTGTATCTGTATGTATATATGATATATGTGTATGCTTATATATACATACATATACATATGTATATAGGTATAACATATCCGTATTTGTTTTGTTATTCGTTTTCCTATAACATTTCTTTTTTTTTTTGTTTTGTGTGTGTGCTGTGATTGACTCGCTTGCTCCGCTGGCTCCTCTGGCTTCTCTGGCTAACCACGACGACCTCCTACTATATAGGGATGAAGGGAAGCAAATCATCTGGGCGGCACCCGAAAAAGCATCCAAACATTCACATTTCATTTTGCCTTTTGCCTTTTTCGTCTGCCTTACAAAGTATGTATAGAACCCTACACACACACACACACACACAACTATATACACATATATCTACTATATATACCAAAAGTACTCCTAGGCCCTTATATAAGTAAGTACGTGCCCTCGTCTCTGTGGGTCTCAGCCTCTGTCTGTGTCTGTATGAGTGTCTGTGTGTTATGCTATCTTCTCCATGCATTTTGACATACTTATGTCGTTTCATGTTTTTGCTGATTTTGCACAAAAAAAAAAAAAAAGAAAACCAAAAAACAGAAGAAACAAAATAAAAGCAAAAAAAAAAAAAAAATTGAAACCGAAAAGTAACCAAAATCTTTGCCCCACGATTTTCTTTAGTTTTCTTTTTTATCAAACAATTTTTCTCTTTTCGGAAAAGCCGCTCTTAGTTCGCCACTTCTGGAAAATTGAAATTTGCGCATGTGTTGTAGTTGTCGTATTATTGAATTCGCCGTGCCACAAATTGCGGCGAATTCAATGTCTTATTTGGAGGGGTTTTTGTTTGCACTGGAAAGCTACTATATGTAGTCTCAATAATAATGCTTAAGGTAAACAAGTTTAATTATAAATATATTTAAAATGTAATTTTGGGTAAATAGCATTATTAAATAAAGTTTGTCTCTGACTTATTATTTTTCTTCAATTTGATTTTAATAGTTCTTGATCGTAGTGGCAAAAGAAGAATTATCTTAATTAGATTTTGGGAACTTGCATGTTTTTAAATATATTTTAGGAAAAATATGTTCTTTTGGGGAACACAAAATTTGTTTGGCTTGATATTTTAATATATTATTATTTATATTTAAAATTGTAGCAAAATAATTATTTTGTTATCGTTTAATAATTTATTGTAAACGATTTTAAGAGTAAGGAAAAGCTGGATTGTTGCCCTAAATAATTTGACCGCTTGGGGACATTGAAAATTGAAACAATTAATAGATTCTTATTTTCTTTGCAAACTCGTAATTCTAGTTGATGCCAGAGTTAACTAATTTCGTTTAAAAAATTTCAAAACTTTAGATTTTGGAAGACAAAAAATTAATCAAAATTTCATTAATTTTTTATGACTAATGCAATCGAGCCGATTGCAAAACCATTGTTTCGAAAAAATACACTTCGAAAATATACAAAAAATAAATTTGTTTTTTTAATACTCAATTTCTTAGACTATTAAATTAAATTAATTTATTGCCATTATTATACTAATTTATATTAGTTAATTCATATATTTATTACATGGTAATTGTTCTAAAGTTTGAAAACATGAGTAAATTTAAAAAGTAAAAGAGATATCCAATAATCATATCTCTGCATGTGATATTAGGATAATTTATTTTTTAACGATTTCTTTTAATGAGTGATCACTCTGTAACTGACTCAAAGTTTCGCAAAAATGAATGAAGATTTTGTGCTCCAAATAAGAAATTATTACAGTAAAGTATAACCAATTATATGTTAAGCCGAAATTGATTTCAAATGTTTAATTTATATTTTATTTAAGTAAGTGTTTCATTAATTAAACTATATATTAGAAATAATAAATAATCTTTATCATTCAAATCTAATTGTGAACCAATATTATGAATAAAATATTTTCAAATTCAGCTTTCAAAATTATTTATTTTTCAAGAGAAATTTTATAAAAAATTAGCCTAAGATGGCTATAAAATTTCTTGTAAATGATTGTGAGTTCCTTTATATTGTTAATTAATAATTCAAAATTATAATTCTTTCTTTTTCATTTACTTTTTCTCTTTTGAAATATTATCTTCCTAATTATGCCATCTATTTATTATTATTTTATTTATGTAGTTTACGACCTTTTTATATTAATTTCCCCTTTTTCCATTTGCGACTTCCAATTGCCTCCCCTTAATAAATTCGCCTTAAACTTTGTCTTGAATTCTGCCTTTAACTTTGAATCAAATTTACCCCTCTGCAAATATTCGCCGCACTGGAAGTGCCATACATTTACCCCTCTTCAGAATACTCTCTTCGGTCTTTTTGCCAGTTGAAAGTGCGAAATAAGAAATATTCTTTGGAGATCTTTTGCTTATCAGTGAAATGGAATAAATATGTATATAAAATGTATATATATATAAATATATATATATATATATATATATATATATATATAATTCTTTCTTTTTCATTTGTATATGTGTATATGTGTAAATCATTCATAAATATGTAAATCGCAGGGTGGATGGTAGGGAGGTGGGTAGAGTTGATGGGTGGTAGGTGGGTAGGGAGGTGGCAGGGCAATTACACGCCAGAACGCTTGCCACAATTCACTCAATCACCGCTGAGTTGCGAGTTTCGATAGTTGAGAGTGCGTTTTTCTCTTATTTTCTATTAATAGCAGCATTTGTTAGGTTCTTCTTTAATTTTTGTTTTTTTGTTTTGTTTGTTTGTTGTTTGTTTGTGTTTACAGCAGTGATTGGCATTGCTGATGGGACGCGGCAACGTGCCGCACTGCGTGGCAGATACAAAACAGAAGGGGGCAAAAAAACTGAGATGGAAATGAGAGAAAGAGAAGACCGTGGCAAATGCACACACCAGCAGCTAATTATTCTAATCACCAACCAACCAACCATCCAAACAGGCAAGTAGGCAGGCAGGCAGGCAGGCAGGCAGGCAGACAAACAGCCAGTCAGCCAGTCAGTCAGTGAGGCCAGGCAAAAGCAATTGAACTGCTGTTGACCCCAACAGATGCAGAACGGAGATCGGAGCACAGAGTATATAGAGTACGAGAGAGTATGGGAGTACTGAACCACATATGGTTGCGGTTGCGGATATACCAGAAATATTCTCGCTGAGCAAATGGCACACAAATCACAACAACGTCAAATAAATTGCCAGTATTTTGTATAACAAAGTTGTGTCTAACATTTTTTTTGAAGTTTTTTTTATGTTTTTCCAGTTGATGTTGTTGTGTGGTGTTGTTTTAGTTGTTGGCAGGTAGCCAGCCACAAAAAAGACGAAGCGTGAACACATGAAATGAGCCATGAGATTAGGATGTCATTATAATTATATTTGATAGAAAGAGACACAGCAATTAATTTCACATAAATATAAGAGTAGGTCATCGAAATATTTATATGTATATACATTCATATTCCAAGTTCAATTTAAGATAATCGAAATGAATTCAAATTAAAATCAAAAAGAATCTATGATAGGAACAGTCTCTTGGTAATTAAAATGACATTTAGATTGGATTGAGATTTAATTAAAGTTTAAAAGGTTTTAAAAAAAATTAATCGGCATCTTAATTTTTAAAGTCGTGATTGAATCTAGTTATTAAAGTTATTAAATTAGCATATAAATGGAGAAAATGAACAAGGCGGAATAGTAGAACTCTTTCTCCTCAAAAAATCTCTTATGGAAAGAGTCGCTCATAGGATATAAATAATTGTTTCTTCTATTGGCACAGAAGTTTTATAAGTATTTTTGAGAAGAAGTATTCGTTAAACTTTTGTCTAAAGAACTTCCACTAGCTTAAAATTTTAATAGGAATATTATTTTCTTTTGGTTAAATTTGTTTTTTTTTTTGGTTAAATTTGTTTAAAATTTTTTCATTTCATCTTGAAATAAATTAATTTAAGCTATAGATCGAAAATTGTTAAGAATTGGTGGCAGAGATTATTTGCCAGTTTTCTGTCATATAACTCCTCTCGAGAGTCTTTATTTCAGATTTAAATTCTATATTTGCTAACCACACTAAAAAAGAAAAGGAAATTTAAAAAGAAGTTTATAAAAAATAATAAAAGAAAAAAGCAATTTATACATAAATATTTGTATTTTAAGAAACTTTCAATTAATTCAATAAGTTCTTTTTTCTTATAAGATTTAAAATATTTATTTGCATTAATTTCTAACGAATCGCTTAAATATTATAAAGCTATTTGATGTATCACGTTATATGTAATTGTGTGTATGTATATTTGATAGTTTTATTTTTTGGATATATCTGTTGCTGCTTCTAGTTGATATGCCACTATGCCATTTGGTGCATATCAAACTCATCCTTTACCAATAAATCTCTACCAAACAAAATCAAATCAACTTCTCATATCAAAAAAAGAATAAAAAAAAAAAAAAAGAAATAAAACCGTTTGTGAAATTATATGAAACATCCATTCTCTATCTCTTTTGCTCTTGCTCTTGCACTCTTTCTCTCTTATTGCCTTTCCTATACAAATAAAATTGCAACCTCAATATTTGATTATAGAAAACGATACCTGGGCAATTGGTCGGCGAAACGAGAACGAAAAATCAATGCAAATAACAAATGACCAAATATGCAGCACCCACACACACACACATACAGACAGAGAGAAAAAGTCGTATGGAGAGACATATACAGACCCGCAAACATGAGAGAAGGCCTATGGTGCTTGCTACACCTAGTTTCAATCCCAGTTGGGATGCAAGGGGCAACAACAAATCATCCGTTGATGCGTCACGTCAATAACGCAGTTGAAAAATTGTTAAAATTGAATTACAGTTGCAAAACTGCGCGACTGGGACCAGAGTAAATAGCAAACAGCAGATTCATGTCCCGCCTCCTTTAACGCCCCCATACACACACACACACACACACACACATACAAAAAGAGTAAGCCGAAAAAAATTGCATATGAGAAACGATAAAAAGCAGGCAACACAAGTGAATTCTGTATGTCTGTGTGCCTTGCCCAACTCTTTCCCTCTCTTTCTGTTTCTCTTCCTCTTCCTCTTCCTCTCTCTCTCTCTCTCTCTTTCTGTGCATATCCTTCAGCAAATAGACAACAAATTGCAATGTGATATACAGTTGAGTTGAGTCGAGCTGTTGTCCTTGTTGGACAGCGGTGAAAATTGATAAAATGATATTGATGAATTGCACATTCGCAGTCAACGTCCACCGAAAATGCTGCTATCGTTGCTGCCGCTGCTGCTGCTGATGTTGCTACTGCTGCCTTTGGCATTGCCTTGGTTGCAGCAACATCGTCAACGTCGTCTGATGATGAAAAATTAGCCTCATGGCCCATGGTCGATGTGTTGCTAGACGATGCGTGAGTGTGAAAATTGTAGTTAGTAGGCGGGCGAATTCTATCTATCTATATGTATAGGTAAATGTGTATAGGTATATGTGAAATAGTGAGCAAGATTAATGAACGACTGGACACAGAAGGCCCAAGGCAACGAAAGCCAGGCCAAAAGCCCTTATGACAGTTCTCTCAACTTAAAGGTGTGTGTGTGTGTGTGTGTGTGTGAGTGTGTAGAAATTATTGATAAAGCCAAAGGCAAGAATTGAAAAATCAACAAAAACTGAATATCAATAATAGCAAAAATTAAATTAACTTGAAAAAAATGTTCAACATTAAGTCAATATTTATAATTTTTTGTATAAATATTTAATAGATACATATGTATGTATATAATAAATAAGTGCTTACTATAAGAGAAATTGTGTCAATTTTATCTGTTAAGTCAAATTTATTTGGCATAATAAAAAAAAAAAGTTTTTTATGAGATTTCCTTTACTGTGGAATAATTCTATATAGTTTTCCCTAAAGGAATAGTCATTTTATTTACTCCACATTTTCGTTATATGTTTAGTTTTTTTTTCTAACATAAATCATAAATAAAAAAAATTCGTTTTATCTTAACTTGAAGTTCCAATTGCATAAATTTCGAATTAGCCTTAATTTCGCTGACTGAATACACTTACAAAAAAAATGATGAAACTCATTTGTTTCAAGTGAAAGTTATTTAAAAAAAAATTCTTGAAAACCATTGATTGATCAGCTATCATTGAAATTCAATAACATAATTGATCTGTTTTAGGAATCTATGGATTTAACATTTGTCCTAAAGAGCAGGTTTGAAATGGCATATAAAGTATCTACATATATATAATAAAAATATTTTCTCAAAAAATTGTTCGTTTTGTTTTTAACTCTACAAATTTAATTTATTTTTGATTTAATTAATAAAGCTATATACCGATAATTGATCTATTTTAATTCCAATTGTAGAGTATATAGCATTAAGGACAGTCGAGATTAAGTAAAGGCATCTTTTTCATCCTTTAAGTTGGATTCCAATCTCTCTCTTTGCCCCTCTCTCTCTGTATCTCTGGTTTTTTGATGACAAATATAAATGTTGCATAATATTTTATGCTGGGATTTTGTCTACTTGACTTGACCATCTATTAATAGCTGTTTCACCTTTTTTCCATTTTCTTTTCTTTATTCAGACTTTACTTTCGCATTGTCTTGAATCTCTTTATTTTTGTTGTTGTTAAATTTTGGCTTAACTCTGTGTATATCTGTGTGAGTGCGTGCGTGCGTGTGTGTGTGTGTTTGTTGTTGTTGAGCTTCGATTTTGACTTGACTATTTATAGGCCAGTTTCATTTGCCTTTTTAATATAAATTGTCTTGGCTTGTCTCTCGTTTTATTTGAATTTATGGCCATTTCCATTTCATTTGGTTACATTTAGGTAGCATTTCATATAATAGTTTCCTCTTTTGGCACTTCATCAAGGTTTCAGGTGTGAGAAAGAGAGAGTAACAACAAGAGACAGAGATGCAGATAGAGATAGAGAAGGAGATGGGTGATATACCTGCCTGGACCACAAAAATCGCTGTCTGCCCTTCGTCCAAAAAATTTATAAGCGTCTTGCGTCTCCTCTGTGTTTTGTTGTTATTTAAGACAAAACCCCAACGCAATTCGGGTAGTTGCTATAAATAAAACAAGGCACACATACACACACACACACACACACAGACATAGAGATATACACACACCAACTGCGTGTGTATTTGTGTGTGTGTGTGCACTTTATATAAACTTAGATAACAAACAGCTTGGTTATTTATTTTTCTTAATATTAACGTCAACATTCAGCGCACATGTTGCACGCATGGACCAGCCCTCTTTTCATCCTTCCTTCCTTCCTGTCCTGCTTTTCATCCTTACTTTGTGCTCCCTCTCACCCAACCACTATGCCACCCGCTGGCACTAAGACAGACATAGATAAAGTCATTTACACACACTCTCTCTCTCTCTCTCTCTCTGTAGCTGTGTGTGTGTGTGTGTATGTATAAGAGAGAGAGAGAGAGAGAGAGATAGATAGATACACAAACTGTTGTAATATTTGTTGCCATCTTACAGGCGATGTTTGCGAGGTGTGCAAGTAAATCACATCAACAACATTGCTAAAATTTATAACTGTATATCGGGCAATGGGCAACAAAGGTGGTTAGCAAGTCAAACGGGTATGTTTGGCGGGGGAGGGTGAAGGGGACATGTTGTCTGTGTATTTGTGTTAGCTTATATCTGCTTAGCAATGGTTATTTCAACTTTATTAAGCCAAAGCACGCGTATTCTCTTTAGCCAGTTGTAACCGAGGCAACAAAGTCAAATCGTTTCTTCGTCTTTCCTGTCTCTCTCTCTTTCTCTTTAAGTGTAATAATTCCACAATTTCAACTAATTTTATACAAATTTTTTCCAAACGAAAAAAAAGAAGATTTTAATTTGAAATATTTGCCACACCTTGGCAAAACTGCCACAAGTCCTTAGCAAATAGAGTCGCCTAGTCGGGCATAAATCACAACCATAAAATGTACATATACAACCACATCTAAGATTTAAGACAGCCAGAGATAGAGAAAGCATACACAAGATGGTAATGGAAATGGAGTTAAAGACTGTGTGTGACATACACACACACACACACACACACACACAGAGATAGAGTGAGATAGAAAGGGAGTAAAAGAATTTGTATTTTCACACTCTACGAGAGAAAAATAACAAACGAATTTTTAGCAAGCTTGCAAATTGCCCCACAACAAGCAAAAACTTTGAAAGTCAAAACAGGAAGACAAATACGAATGACCAAAAAATAGAAGAAAAATAATAAAAAAAAAAAAGGGCACTAAAATGAAACAAATAAAAAGGATGCTAGGTGAAGACAACGACTTGGAGTTACTATTCGCTAATTGAATAAATACATATATTTTTTATAACATGTATATTTTGTTTTCCTTTACCAAAATAAATGATTTCAGGGTAAGAGTCTTCAAATGACGAAAATCGAAAGTCCAAGGACTAACAATCTTTTCATTAAAAAAGCTAAATCAGAATAACTTTGTTTATATTACGGATCTGGCTTCCTATACCTAATGCTCAAAAATAATAAGAACTATAAGACTTAAAATAATTTATAGGGTATAGCAAAATGACAGTCAAGTAAATGAAATAAAAAAACTTGTTCAATGACTTTGATAAGTGTAACCACATTAGTGAAATCTTACTGACTTGACTGACTGACTGTCAACAATTTTTTGATTAGCATCAAAAATGCAAAATGCACTTTGCTTTATTGTCAACACTTTCAAATTTCTGACAAGAATTTCCTTTTGCATATATATATATATACATACATACATATATATACATTACATATATATATTTTCCCTTCATATTGCATAGAGAACTATTTGACAAGCGTTAATCAATCAAATTGGAGTGAAGTCTGACAGCCAGAAGAAACCTTTCTCATAATTTTTCTCTCTTACTCCACCTACCAGCAACACCCTTAACAGTTGCAAGTGCCTTTTTTTTTGGGTGGGCGGGCAACATGCAGGGTAAAAAGTGTGGCACAAATGTGAAAAATAAAATAGAAAAAATACATTTCATTGTCGAAAAGAAAATGCTCTTAAGTGTTTTTTTTTAAATAAGTCAATGTTATAGAATTAAGGTTTATGAAGATTTAATCTTGTGAAAAGATAATTTTTTTAAGAATTTGAATAAAACAAACTTGAGTTAAATGGTTTTGCCAAAATCAAAGCATTAGTTCGATTAAATAACTACTATTTACTAAAATATTTTAATGAAATTGATTTCTCTCTTTTACAAGTCCAATAATAGATGCCAAAAAAATAGTCAAATGTTTTATCCAATAGATTAAATGAAGAAATAACTACCAAAATAAGAGAGATACTTTTAAAATCGAAAGAGATATATGTATATAATATTTGAAGCCACGATCGGCAAAATAATGAACTTAAACTTAATATTAAATGATATTATTGAAAGGTCAAACTAAATTAAAATAAGTTTTCTGGATTTGCCAAAAGAATTCTCGATTAAAAACTTGAATTAATTTTTAGCTGTCTTCAAAAAGAGTTATGTTATAAAGCGACAATATATAGAATAAAATAAATCAGTTGTTACTTTTATAGAAAAACCTTTAAGTGAAATTTCGATATATAAACAAGAAGAATCAATACTTTAGGTTGTAACAAATGAAGCATTCTGATGCATGATCTCTCTTTTGAAAGTGTAAATATACAAAAAAAAAAAAAACGTTAGGTGAAAATAAAAACAACATTGTAAAGGAAAAAAAAAGAAAAACAAAATGTTACTTCTTGCATAAGGCACGCACTCGCTAGGGATTTGAGTGGGCTCCCGGAACTGGTCAGCAATATAAGGAACAACAACAAAATGTGAGATGTTTGGACAGTTAAGCTAAAGCTCAAATTGGTAGGCCTAAGAAATTGCCAAATTTAATAAACTTAAAAGGGTGTACATGTAGGTATAGACACACACACACAGACTCACACACTCACACACACGTGAGTAATCAGCCACAACTTGAGTTGTCAATAAAATTGTGATTTCTTAAGGGATAGAAGGAAGCTATGTATGAATAAAAGGAGAATGTAAGAGAAGCGAGATATTGCCATTGGTGGGAGAAAACAGATTATTATATTGTTTAGGCCTGGCCATAAAAAGAATCCTCAGCCTGTGAACAATTTTTAAACAGCCACCTTTTACACCTGTTTCCTTTAGAATTTATAGTATGACCTCTCTTTCGCCCGCCCTCTGCCTCTCTCTCTCTCTCTAACTCACTTTTACCTAGGCAACACATGTTGTACCCAGCTGCTGGGTGCACAAACACCACGTACTTCTACACATACAAATACATACGTTCGTTATATAACGTCAAAAGCAAATGCTTTAGATAATAAAGGAAATTGTTGGGCAATTTCGGTTGTTTGTGTGTGTGTGTGTTGTTTTTTTTTTTTTGTCGGTCTTTCGGCTGTTGTTGTCTAATAAAACTAAGTGGAAAGGCCCCCATGTTTGGATAAACGAAATTGATATTTAATGTAAACTGTTGCTGCTATTGCTACTATTCATTAGAGATGATATCCCTAGCTCATCATCTCACTCTCTCTGTCTCTCTCGCTCTCTCTTTCTATCTCTTGGCCTGTCCAAAGATATATGTATGTCATGTGATGAGAAATTTCCGCGCGCGGGTTTGCCAAACCATGTAAATCAATCAGTTCAGGCTGCCTGATTCCAGCCACTCGAATCGACCTCATGCCATTATTTTTACCCCTCCCCATTCATACTTATATAAGAATTTTACAAAATGCCAGCCTAAATGTATGCAACATACGTATCACTGAAGCTCCAGCCCCCGAATGACGTATTGATGTACGTCATGCATCATTGATGTAGAAAATGTTTTAATGTTATTATTGGCATATCAGCTTTGGGTGGGTTGGCAGCCAGTCAAAAGAGTCCGGGAAAAGGCTTGAATGTTTCCTTCTGCTTTTGCCTGCCTGCCTGTGTCCCCCTGCCAACCTCCTGCCTGCCTGCCTGCTGGTGACAGTTCAGTTTTATTGAATTTTATTTATCAGAAGACTTTGAAGGGTTGTCGTATGTGTGTATGTGTGTGCAAAGGGTTGCGCAACAGGCGAATAAAGCATGAGGCCCTAAACCAACCGAATCAATGCCACAAACAAAAGAGTCTAAGGAATATATGTATTATATATATTTATAAACGTATGTATGTACAATATATTGTTTAGCATGTGTACCAGCAAATCGTGAATATCTAATGCCTTGATAATTGGCGCTCAATGTGGGCCTTTCTTCTTGTTACCAATGACATAAATTTATCTTAAACTTTGCCAAAATTGGACGTTTTTTTTTCTTTACCCACTTGTTCTCCCTTCCTCTTACTTTCTTCGTATATCTAAATATATATACATATATACAATACTTGTATGAAAATCCTCTTTTTAATTTTCTTTCCTATATAAATATCATATAATTTCACTCTTCAAACAGTGGGAAAAATACGAGAATAAAAAGAGGCGAAACAGAACCCATCTCAATCCCATTTGCCATTGCATTTGGAAGCAACAAAGTATTTGCTTCTTACTTGTTAGACAACAAACAGCGGCTTAAGTGTGCTTTAAAAGATGCTACAAGGGTCTGTTCCCCTATTCCCCCTACTACCGCAAACCAACTCACCATCCTACTATACCACCGACTTTGCCTTATTCTCTTTTTTTTTTTTTTTTGGTTTTTTTCTTTCCATGTTTTTTTTTTCTTTTTTGATTTTTTGGGTGCGTGCAAAAAGTTTTATTTTTTTTTTTTTTTGGAAGGGATCGGGGGTGAGTGCCCAGAAAAAGTTTGTAGCTCTCAAACAAGGCACACAGATACAAATTCACACACACACACACACAGACAACAATGAGAAATATTGATACTAAAATATAAAATGCCTTTCCTTATATGCGAGAGGGAAAAAAGGTAGACAAAATACAAATATGAAAATCTAAGAAGAGACACACTCACACACACACACACTAGAGAGAGAGAGAGAGAGAGAGGAGAGAAGAGGAGAGGTAAGTTAGGAAAGACACAAACATATAGACAGACATACGCATGGACACTTTGACACACAAATTTACAACTTTGTTGCTACTTTTTTGGTACCCATGAAAACACTTTGAGACCAAAAGTATTGATGAACAGTTGTTTGTTGTTCGTTCGGTTCGGTACGTTCGTTCGTTTGTCGATTGGAATGGCGGGCAACTTATTAGAAAGTTCACTCAGACACACACATACACACACATATATACATATCCAAATACAATCAAAATATGTGTTGGTCTTTAGCTATGTGTGTGTGTGTGCGTGTGCCGGGTAAGGAAAGTCAATAAAATAAACGTTGTATGTTTGCGGGCTAAAAGAAAGTGTAACAAGAGGGGTGGAGAGGGGTCGAGTTTGACTGTGAGACAGTGAAAAGAAGATTGCTAAAGCGGAGGAGTTGGGTGGCAAAAAATATTCCTAAAAAAGGATGAGAGTTTTGTAACAGCAGCCGAAAAGTAGGCAACACATTATGCATACATATCGAAGTTTTTTTTTTCTGGTAGAATGCGTTCAACATTGGTTAGAGTATTACCAAGTTAATATAAATTCTTAAATCAGTTGGTTAGCAATTATAATTTTAACCCATTTTTATTTAATCTAAGTACTAAATCCATTTCCATGGATAATTTTCTTTTCCAAATTTTTTAACTGATAAATAATTAAAAATCTAAAATATTGACCATTTCTTTAAAAATAGAAAAGTAAAAATAATTTTAGCCAGATCAAGGAGAATAATTTAATTTAAATGTTAAATTAATTGAAAATTTTATAAAAATATTAAAATATTATTTTAATACAACATTTTTTTAGACTGTCTTTTTCTACAATCGAACACATTGAGATGGCAATTATCAAGAAAGGGAATATAGATATAGTAAATCAATATAAAAATGTTGTTATTGTTGTCTTTATTTTTAGAGTATGCAAACGGTTAACTATACCCCACAATTCCACTCAAATCGGAAAAGATCTCCACTCATTTTTTTTGAAAGTTGCCTCCTGGCAACTGTATGTCTCGTTCGTTTTTTGTGTTGTTGTTGTTGCTTCGTTCGGGTGTTGGCAACTTTCTGCAGTAAATGGTATTTATGTTGGTTTAGTAAACTTTGACGATAAAGGGGGAGGCAGTTGCCATTGCCATTGCCGCTCCCACTACCGACTACTGTGCCTGCAACGGGGAACGTTGTGCGTTGACGACCTCAACAACATCATGTAGAATTACGAGTATTTGAAAAGTTTTACAAGTAATTTATTTAGGCGCAAGTTTTTGAAGCGCGGTCAGGGCGTCAACACAACACCAAGAACAGCAAAAAAAAAAAAAAACAGAAAATAAAACGAAAGGAAAAAGAAAGCAAAAAGAGGAAAGATCTCCTTCTGAGCATGTGTTGCGGTTATTTGGGCAAACAAATATAAAAGTATCCCGCCGAAATAGCTTACAAGTACATCAAATTTTCATAAATTAGGCATGCATAAATAAGGCAGCAAAAAAAAAAAAATATACACAAAAAGAGAATGAAAGAGAGAGAGAGAGAGAGAACTTTTCTTGATGACCCCAAAAACTCTGAAGGTTGGAGGTCGGCGGCAATGGGGCTAAAGGAATGGTAACGGAAACGAAAGCTGCTGTGGCTGAGTGTCATGAGCTGGCGAAAATTATGTAACGCATAATAATTCATCAAAATATCTTGTGTATGTGCGAATTGCAACAAATTGATGTTGTTTAAGTTGTTGTTGTTGTTGACCAAAAAAGGCCGAAAAATTAAACCAAGTGAAATATTGTTGATGATGCTGCCAAGTAGTCGAAGGTAAAGGAAAACTATACATAATGCAAAAAATGGACAGCTGCTGTCGAAAAAAAAAAAAAATTTTGATGAAAGCAACTGAAAATGTTTCGACTTGAAAAGGGGAGGGGCAGGAAAGAGAATGGAAAGCTAATAAAATGATCAAGGTATTGGGCCAAACGGCTCTACGGGAGATAAAAGTGAAAGACTTTGCAATTATCGTGGCATAAAATTAATTCATGGAATATCAGAAATTAAACAAATTATAAAAAACGTCTAAGAATATTTTTAGAAATAGTTTTAGAATGTAAATAAAGTAAATTAGTTAAAAATGGCTTATATTAAGTAGTGAAATTTAAAAGAATCTAAGAATAATGTATTTAAAAGTTAATCAAAATTTGCTGTTGGGTATTAAATTAAATATTTGATATTACTTAATAGTTTTGCTTTAAATGTTAAACAATTTATTACATGAAATTTGACACAAAATATTTTCTCTTTAAATTGGATACCCCTATCTAAAGATATGTATGTATATAAACATATAAATAAATCTCAATTAAACTACTTTCTATATAAAAAGAAACATATAAATTTAGTTTTTAAATGGCAACCAGTTTGAAAATTAACTAAACAAAATTCGCTTTGTAATATATTTTACAAGTATTATTGAATGAAACTTTACTGTGGATAGGTTAGTGGTATTTTAGTTTATTTTTCAACCCTTCGGTTGTCTCACTCAAATCGATGTGAAAACATCAAAGTTAAGGCTGACCATCTTCTCACACCCAAAATTAATCCTTGGAAACATTCAATAACATGCCTGTCCTTTTACTATTCCTCTAACTAACTCTGTCAATCACTTTTCCTATCCGAGAACCCATGTCCAAGCCGCAAAAATTTTTGCGCTCCCCATCTCATCGAGAATTTTCTGCCCTGCTGGCCAGCCTCCGCGCAGCTTCCTTCTCTCCCTGCCTGATTCCAGATTTTGTTCTTAGCCTCGCGGGCCGTGGGCAACGTTTTTGTTTATACGAAAATTTAATGAAACCAAAAACCCTTCTTTCAGCACACACCCACACATGTTAGTAAGTAAATAAACACATATATACACACACACACACACACATACATTCACACATCGAAGAAGGAGTGGATAAATCTATCTATAGCTATGGCACGTATCTATATCCTGCATTTCGCTTATATTAATTACAGAAAGTCCTTGGCCAAGGCAGTTTACGCCGCAGGCGACAAGATATCAACGCACACACCACACAAAGATCTTTGTATACATATATAGTATATATATTTATATGTATGTATATATATATACATATATATATATGTATATAGGAAGATGCCGTAGCACAGCTCAAAGTAATTAAAATTAAATCTCAAACTAATTATTATTGAACTTGGTTTGCATCTCTGTTAGGGTGTGTTCCTGTATGGGTTTGGGTGTGCATCTGTGTGTGTGTGTGTAGACTTGCCCGCCGGTTACAAACTTAATAAGATTTTCTCAAGGTTAACAACAAAAACAACTACAAAACCATACAAACAGAACAAAAAATAAGCCTTTAAAGTTGAAGGCGTTGTTTCTAATTGACAGGGTCAGGCTTTCTAGCTTTTTGATTTCTGGTTTAACGTTTTGTCCCTTCCGTCAATACGAATCATTAGGCCACATTTGTTTTGCGCTTCGCAAATTACAACAGCAACAAGGACAATATCAAACAATACAAACTGCAATAGCACCAAAACAATAAAATCTAATTGGGAACACAGACACACCAAAACCAATACACACACATATAGAATAACAAGGCTAACATGTGTGTGTGTGTGTACGAATTGATCGGGTGGTCGGTCGGTATTCCGATTTGGAGGCGCCAACAAAAGTCATGGAAAATCAACGAAACTAAAAATAAAACAAAAAATAAAAAATTCATGGCAAAACTACAAAAACTAAACTAAAATATGAACTATGATAAAAAAGTTGTAATGAAAATAAATATATATAGAAAATAATAGTAATTTACCCTTTGTAAAAATCCACTTAATTTTTGTTTATTAATATGCTTGGCCAGCGGAAACACTAGTTAAAATTTTGTAAAACATAATGAGCTCAAGGAAAACAAATAAAAATAAAACTACATGTAAAATCCAGATTTTCAGCCGTTGGATAATGTTTTCAAACAACGAAGTTTCAATACTCTAAAAAAAATAAAATGAAAATAATTTCTATAGAGTCATAAGATTTTAAAAGTAATATAGTCTGAATGTTAAACACTGTTGAAACAAACTATTAATATTGCATTTGTCAAAAGGACCAATTTTTTTTTCTTTTTTGGGTAATTCTTGAATGAAATCATCTAGTTCTATATACCTTCACAAAAGCAAAAATTATGCAACTAAAATATAAAAGTTGACTTTTGAATATATGTTATTTATGAAACACAACTTTGCTTACTTTTTTGAGTTGCATCTTTCTGGTCAACATAAATATTCTCACTTGTTTTGCCAGAGTAAAATAATTGCAAATGCCATAAAGTGAATGTGTTCCGATATTCGTTTTCACTTATAAATGGAATTCTGGATAAAAAAAGTTAACGATCTGACTAAAATTTATTAAAAAAAATTTGTTGTTTATATTAAAATAAAATAGACTTGAAAAAATTATCTAAATAAATGTCTGAAAGGCTTTTTATAAGAGCCAATTGCCAGTATTGAATACTACTACATTTTATTACAATTTAAATAGAAAATTAAACGGGTTCAAAATTTAGTTCTCCTAATTTTAAAACGTTGTTAGCAAAAACAATAATATAATTAAATAAATAGCGCCAATGCGAAATTTTTTTTACCTTTTTATTGTATTTTGCATTGAAATTCGTTTCGAGAACTGTAAACCCATTGAAATAATTTTCCATATGCATATGCTAATACATTTTGTCAATAATTAAGTAAAGTTCTCTTCATAGAAAAGTAAACACATTCCCGGCTAATTGTTGTTTCTGCTTCTATATAGTTTTAGCTGTTTTTATTGCTGTTAACCAATATTGTTGTTGTTGCTGTTGTTTCCAAGTGGTAAATTTTCCGTTGGAGTGGCTACGGTTTTTTCTTTCTATTTTTTTTTCCCTGGCAAAATTTTTGTTGTTATTCCTGGGCATATTTGCGTTTATATAGCGCACAAAATGTTTATTTATTAAGCATACACATAAATTTATATTATGAGCGCTGACTAAATCAACAAAACATTTTCGGTAAATGGGGGTTCGGCGCTAGTGTCCAGCGGTGTGATGAGAGAGGCGGCATAAAGGGCTGTCGATTGGGTTAGGGGGCAGGACTATCTATATAACTGACTTGGTAATTAGAATGGCGTGGTCAAAGTTAATTGAGTAGTTTTTATTGTGTGCAGGCCTAAATAAATATAATCAGGTGGATGATTTTTAGACCATGCAAATGAAATTTTACTATTCAAATCGATAGGTCTACCGCCAAAGGTTTTTCAATTTCCCAATGGTTTGAAACTAAAACTAAAAAAATATATTAATGACTTTTTGTTAATTTATTTCAGCGATTGTCTCATCAACTGGAATAATTAAGTTAATATCTAATGGCTAACACATCTCAGCAAAAAAAAATTTTACTTAAACGTCGGGGTCACCATTTGATATTACAAGTTCTTTTAATGATGATAATAAAACACCACCCACACCTATTACAACCCAGCAGTAGAAACGTTAAGGTTAATAGTCGAATCCGATATTGTTAAGGCGACATTTATATATATTTAGTTTTTCTTTCAAAACGTCGGGGTTACCCATTGGCATTTTTGACATTTACCGTTTTACCCTCAAATCGTATCTACTTATTTCATCAATTTCTTCCTAATCACTTTGAATTTTTCCCAATTTCTTGTTTGTCAATGCGTTAATTTGTCTCAATGGTTTTGTGGCCTAACGAGGCCACAACTTCCCAGAAAAAGGAAAAAAACGAAGAAAAAAAAGCATAGAAGAGAAAAAAACCAACATCTAGTCTTAATTAGGCCGAAATGCCAAGAACAATTAATAAGGCACACAAATTTGACATTTATTGTAACTACTCCGTCTACTTCGCTCGAATATATTTTTCTCTATTGCTTTTGCCTTTTTTTACATGCTGTCATTTATTTGCTTTTATTTATGCATTTATTTTTATGGGCTCCGCTTTTTTTATGGGCCAAGTCATTATCCAGAGTTTTGGCTGTTGCTGTTTCTGTTGTTGTTATTTGCTTTGACTAAACAAATATTATGGCCATTAAGCAAATTGGTCGAAAAAAAACACTCACATACATACAACATACACACCCACATACATACTCTCTGGTACACATAGCCAGGAGTGACACACGAACATAGTTGACCACAAAATAGTTAGTAGTAGATCATAAATGTCGAAGACAATTAAAAAAAAAATAAAACTTGCTATCGGTTTGAAGCTATTTGTTCGGCCCTTGGCTTGGTTTAGCTTGGTCTGTAATGAACTCTTTTGGCTTGATTTGAGCCAGACCGTTTTTGGTGGTCGAAAGCAATTAATCAGCAATTTTTGTCAATTAAAAAGGCCAAAGGCGTTGAAAGAAAAATCAGTGCAATTATGCAAATCGGTAATACTTTTTCCCCTTCACAATGTTGCGTGTTCCTTTTTTTTTTTTTTTCTTTTTTAGATCTAAGCAACTTTAAATGAAGAAAAACCTTTTTGGACTTAAGCCTATGACCTTGCTTTGTTGTCTCATTAGACGCATAATTACGCTGCTAGAGAGAAGGGTCTTAAGACGAAATTAAAAATAAATTACAAGGAAATCCGTGCCAGGCCAGAATCGAAGTAGAAACTCTTACTCAACCCTTTCGCACACCGAAGCAATAACAACAACAACGACAGGAACAACAAAAAACCTGTCAAAATTAGCGAAATTAA
Organism: Drosophila emarginata; assembly: GCA_037075365.1. Classification (NCBI taxonomy): domain Eukaryota; kingdom Metazoa; phylum Arthropoda; class Insecta; order Diptera; family Drosophilidae; genus Drosophila; species Drosophila emarginata. The sequence continues at coordinate 741,051 of JBAMCD010000014.1, read as the reverse complement.
TGCGCAAACGAAGCGAAACTGTCAAACGCATAAAACAACAAGAGAGAATGACAGTAATTTATATAAGTTTGAGTCGACCAAAAGATACCTATGACTAATGATAAATTGTCATTGGAAAACGTTAAGAAATGGGCAAGCAGCTTACATTAAAATTTTCCCATAAATTCCACAGAGAATGCCATTAAATATTCCGATTTAGCAAACGTATCAAATGTAACAGTCAGCAACAGTATAGAAAGAAGCTTCCATTTTAAAGATATTTTTTAGACATCGGGGTCACCATAATCACAAAATTTTTTGATTTAATTCCATTGCCATAATTTCGATTTAAATATAAAATATATACAAGGGGTCTTATATAACCTCATCCTTTACTTTTTGCTTTGCTGGATAAAATAAAAGAACAAAATGGCGTCTTATGTGTCAAATGCGAGCAATACTAAGAAACCAAAAAAAAAAAAAAAAACAAAAAGGTTCACTGAATGAAATTGAAACATTTGCCGCGTCGCTGACAAATTTTCTTCTCTCATTATACGCAACAACCCTAACGCCATACCACCGCCCTACCCCTTTGTAACTGCTTCACCTTCAGCACCCCTCAAATGCAGATTGAAATCCAATTAATGCCGCTGATGGCGTAAAAACGCAAAGCTTTCAACTGATTTTTTATTTTTTCCTCGTTTTTTTCCAATTTTTTTTTTTTTGTATTTTTTTTATTTTTGCATTCTCTTCCCTTTGATGAGGCAAACGACTTGGAAAAAAGGGCGTCGACACCAAAGGTGGGCGTATTGTATGAAATCCTTTTTCCCAATTTTCATTTTTTTTTCTTTTTTTGAAATGCCAAACGCGTTGCGGCGTTAATATGTTAAATTAGAGAAAGCGTCGGAGAATGAAAAAAAAGTGCTAAGAAAGAGAAGTTGCCCATGGCGTACGGCAAACAACGAGGAACACAGGAAAAGAAAAAAAAAAAGGAGAAGGCTTTGGGTACGGAAACTGTCAACACAATAAATTGTGACCGCATACAATACGATGGCAAATGGGTCCAGTGAAAGTTTTGCGGCTGGTAATGCGATAGACCAACCAACCCCTACCACAACCATGACCATCGAATGAAATCCAATTGAATGATGGCTCGGGCTTAATTAGAAGCCTGCAAGGCGAATGGGTTGGCGGAAAAACTTTATTTTTTTTTTTATTTTTGCTTTTCTCGTTAAACGACGATGAGAAAGAGCGAGAGACGCAGAGATAACAGGTTACTGACAGCTTGTGGCAATGCAAAATGAAACATATTATTGTCCACTCCATGACATTATCCTTCTCATGATTCAGTCAACATTTCCATTGTCTATCTGTGTTTTAGTACGTTTTTGTTTTTAAATGTTTACCTATCAACTGCAAATGCATTTTTCTTATAAGCTCAACTAATCACATTAAATTCATATCAAATATTTTCAAATCAAATCTTGTCTATTCAATTGCATACCACAAAGAGAAATACGACTAAGTAAACAAAAAAAAAAAAAAGAAAATAAGAATAAAAATATAAATTGGATACACAAAAACATGCTTCATTGCACACAGATCGCATTCGCATTCTAATGACTTCCAATGGGCAGTTTGTAATTACGCATTATTCAAATTACAAAAATTTGCAACAACAAGGATTGGAATATACTCTCCCATACATACATATGTACATACATACACACACACACACACACACACACACACTACACTAACACTGACATAGGCCTCTTGGTCAAATTTAAACTCTAAACAGGCGCAAAAACAGACGGCGGACCACAAAAATCGGGTCAACTCGAATGACAAATGTGCAAAAAGAGTGATAGTAAGGGGTGGAAGGGGACACAAAAGGAGATGGAGGCAGCGGGGTGACGTTGTACCGGTGATGGGAAGTGGAGGGTAACTCACTTCTCTTTCTACCATATGTTTAAATGTTGCGCCCTGTTTTTTGGTTTGACTTTCAAAATGTCAAATACATTAAACGTGCATTTGCGTTTTGGGGTTTAGTTGCGATTTGCTGGCCAAAAAGGGGTCGGAGATTGGATGGTGAGAGGGGGGATATGGAGAAGCGTTTCGAAAGAGTCGTTTAGAGTTCCTGACAGTTGAAATTTACCTTTTGGCCATAATGACATCACGTACACAAAAGGTGTGTGTGCTTTTCGGTTGTCCTTTCCGTCTCGCCTGGCCCGCCCACCCCTCCATCCCTCCCATTCGACTCGTTTCGTTTTACTTCGCCTCTACATATGCTATTTGTTGCATACTATTGGGAGAACGGGCTTTGGGTTGTGTTGCTCTGTATATGTGTGTGTGTGTGTGTGTGTGTGTGTGGTATGTGCGCTTTTGTGGCTTGCAGGCCGTAAGCCGAACCAGCCATGGGCTAATGTGAATCCGAAAATGTAGCCAATGGACAATCACATAAAACAAATTACACGTAAAGTTCCAACCAAAGCCCACAAAAGTATGCTACAAAATGCAAGTGCCGAGCTGCATTACGAGCGTACAGGATATGGTGGCGTGTAACAAGGAAGGAAACAGAACTGTGTTCTATGTTCTGCTTTAGCTAAAGTTAAATACGGTCATCCAACTTCTCGTAACCCCTCCCCCCACCACCAGAAGGCAAAGCAGTGTGCAGAGTAAGTGCAGTTTTATTACCAACACCTTCTCCTTCTTTCTGTTTCTTTCTGTTTGTTGTTGTTTTTTTTTTTTCTTTTTTGTAGGCATACCTAATTCTAAATTTGATTCTCAAATGACTTGCTTAACCAATATTCTTCTACTTTGTCTCCTCTCTCTTGCACAATGGACAAGATAAGTCCATTTTTGAATTCTTTTACATTTGGAAGAGAAAGCGCGAAAGCGTTGGTAAATCTTTACAATCAACGCAGATTTTGAGCTCTTTCCTTCCAACAGTTTTTCTTTTTATTTTTTCTCTTTCTTTATCTTTTCCTTCTACTTTTTTTTTGAGCTGCGGTGTGCAAGGTAGAGTACGGTGCGGGGGCATTACCAAACTGACTGTGAGATAATCAAATGAAAAAACGTAAATGTCTCGTTAAATTGCACAGAAATTAGATTTTTTTTTTTTCATTTTGCCTCTCTTTTGCTGGAAAGAGAGTTGCCAGGAAAAATCAGAGCATGACCACTGGCGTGTGTGTGTATATATATATATATATATACATATATATATTTCTATCTGTGTATTGCGTGTGTGTGTGAGGGGATGGGGATGGATGCTTGTGTGAAAAATCAAATTAAGTATACGTAAAACGCGAACAGCCAGGATCTCGCTGGTCTACACTCTGCTCTGGTCTGCACTGATGCTGAAAATCAAGGCGAGTTGTCGATTGGTAAAAGCTTTTAAGGTGGCCAAGGGGAGAAGAGTGTCACAACTGGGATGGACTGGGGCACCGCACGCTAAAAGCCAACTACTATGCTACCTTTAATTGGATTACAAGTGTATGGGTGTGTGTGTGTGTGTTTATGTGTGTATGTGTGTGTCCACCACGACGAGGGTTGGCCAACACCAAAAGTTGTGAAAAAGCATAAGTTTGCATTTTTATGAAGCTCTTACGTATATATCGGTGGGAAATGACAACCATATGGCACAACAGACTACATTAGAGAACAATACGCAAAGTGATGTGGATAGAAGAGAACCAAAGCGCTAAGAACCAAATGGAGGAGGGGCATGGCAACAATTGAAGGTAGTGTTGAAGGGTAGTTGAAGGTTGCAAGGTGCAAAATTCATATAAGATGGCAACTTAATGATAAGCTTTAGCATAGGGTGCAGCCAGTGGTCGGGAAGGAGCTGAGGGGGTTAACTCAAATGTAGATGAAGTTAACAATGATATAGAGATCTAGAGCAAAGATTACAGGTTAAATATTAAGGGGGAACAAAAAATTAAATTTTACACAATTTTGGAAAATAAAGAACTATTTCCGGTTTAAAATAAATTTCATTTAAACATATGTTCTTTAAAGTATATAAAAAATATGGCATGACAAACATATATAAATATATATACATATACACATATATGTTCTTATACTCTCACTATAGTCTCTGTGGCAATTTATCTCATAAATATCTGATATTTCCGTCAATTTAAGTGCTTGCCAGCCAGTTGGCAATCGTAATTTGATTAACGTTTAAACTGCCCGTTCAAAAGTAAATTTGGCGACTCACTCATATAGTTTTCCCTTTATATATATATATATATATGTATATATGTATATATATATATATATATGTATACAAACACACACCGAAACACCCACACACATACAGTAACATCGATTCAAACGAAGAGTCCTTTTGCTTAAATATTTATAAATTTATATATACGATACGATATTTTGCCATATACAAAGCGAATTGGTTATTAACTTTTCGTTTGGGGTATCTTCTGTGCCTCGTTGCTAGAATTTGGCTGTGCATTTTAATTTAATTAAAAGTTATGGCGGAAATGTAGCGTAAGAGGTAGATGGCCGTGGGTGTGTTGGTTGTTGGTTATGTTGTTGGAAAGGGTATATATGCTACCAATAATAAACCAAATTATTGCATGTATAAATGAATTTGTGTGTTTATGTCTCCCTCTTCCTTTCGCTTTCTCTCTCTCTCTCTTTCTCTCTGTGTGTTTGTGCAAGTGTGTGTGTGTGTGTGTGTTTTTGCAATTAGGAGCAGCTGGCGTTTCAGGTTCTCTGAGTATATGTTCCTGTGGCTTTTGAGCCCTTTTTGTGCCAGCCATAATTGAGTTAGGCTGACATACACAAATTGTACTTGTAGTTGTTTTGTATAGTTGTAGTAATAGTTTACTTTAGCATACTTTCAGGCAAAATGTCAATAACACGACCAAAACTTTTATATGTGTATGTCTGTGTGTGTGTACGTTTGTTGCGCAAGACTTTTGTTTATGGCATTTAATCTAATGTCTCTTCGAAAATTTCTGCATAATTTTGCATTGTTTTTAGTGCTGACAGTGAGATAACTAATAATTGCCTTAGTCCCTCTCTCTCTCATCACCCGCCTGTTTGCATCTGTTTTGCTTTCGATATCTTTGAGTTTATTTCTTTGGGTTCGCGTGTGTGTGTATTGCATATATGCCGTCAAGATGTTATCTAATTGCATTACTTGCATGTGCCTTGCATACTTTTAGGGCTGCCTTCCGAGTCAATTAGTCGGCATTAATGATTTATTGCATACTTTTAGGCAAACTATTGTTCTTCTACCTTAAGCCTTGCTTTTAATCGGCTTTTATACTTTACTCAACTCAACTCAACTCAACTCCACTTCATTTCACTTCATTCGACTTGTCTTCCTTTCTCATTCCTGCTCTTCTGTCTTGCTTACTGTCTGTTTGGTATAAAAGTTTTCATTCATTAGCGAGGCAGAAATCATTGCATACTTTATGGCTGCCTGAAAAGGATTTAACCATGATTCATTTTAGGTATTTGTTTGATAATTAAAATGGGATGATCTAAGTAAAAACATTCAATAAAGAGCATTTATATTGCCATTTTCATTAACATTTATATTTCCATTGTCATTTCCTTAGCTTCAATTTCCGTTTTCTATTTACAAGCAAATATACTTATACATGTGTATATATACATATGTACATATATGGACGCATGTTCAAGTTAAGTTAAGTTAACTGACTGATTGACCGACTGACAGTCTGATTTGAACTCTAACTCCATCTGTTCATTAGCCTTTATAAACTTCAATCTAATTAGATTATTATTATTATTATTTGAAAATGGTAAATACAAAAGTAACAAACAACAAAAGACAGCAACTAAACAATTGCAAAAGTTGTTAAGGTTTAAGTAGGAGATAGACAGCAGGATAAGAACCAAAAAGCTAAATACAGCTTCTAACAGTTTGACTTGATCTTGTGGTTATATGTTCCTAAAGAAGTAAACGAAGCCAAACTAGAATGATAATAATGATGAAGAAGAACAAGTAAATGGTGTTGTGGTGGGTGTTTGGGTGGTGTGGATGGTGCGGGTATATGCCTGCCCACAAACAAAATGTGTCTGAGTCAAAAGCACTCACATACAGGAAAATGCCCATCAGCTGGCAATGTCTCAGACCACAAAATGTCCAATGGGCCCAAATGCAACCAACAACAACAACAACAACATGAACAACAACAATAACAACAACAATAACAACAACAACTGAACTGAACCAAACTGAACTGTCTGCATAAGTTGAAGATAAACGTAAACCGCATGCACGGCACAATAAACAGACATCCGTGTGCATTTCCCTGACTATTTGTCAAAAACATTGCAATAACAACAAGACCATTGGACAAGAAGTGTGTTGGGGGCCGGGCATCGGTCCCAGGGACACCAAAGTATAGAGGCAACCAAAAACCAACGAACAGATAAACCCTTGACTGCAGTCAAGGGACATAGAGTCTGCCAGCTGCCATCACCGTGGCAAGGGAAAGGTAGGTTAAGGTAAGCCAATGGGCAAGGTGAGGTGCGGTTCGGTGCAGCTTGGTGTGGTGGCAAAAGAAAGAGTATAGAGGGGATGGGAAATGTTTGCATTGGCCATGCCAGCGATAATAAACCAACAACAACCTGCGCGAAATGAGAAATGCAGCATAATATTAACCACAAACTGAGATTGCAAGGCTTGGCCCGAGCAGGGAGGAGAAGCGACAGCGTATTGCACACAAACAAGAGCTCAATTTGCCCCAAAATGCACTTAGAGAAAAAAAAGAAAACAATAAATGATTACAAAATGAGAATATAGGAGGACAAAAAAAATAATAGAAATTATCTTTGGTAATTAATTGCTTCAATATAGCTCAAAGAATTTAATCCAAAAATGGAAGCGAAAATATTTATTTATTTATTATAACAGATTTTTTATAAGATCAACAGATATTTTGCTTAAAAATTTTCTAATTAGTTGGTGTTTTAACTTTAGTATACATATAATTGAAAAATACGAAAATCGAACCATTGACAAAGTTAGTTGGATGATTCATAAAGAAATTTAATATAAGTCGATTTAAAGTATTCTCAGTAATTGACTTGGCCTTTGCGTAAATTATAATAATTGCAACAGTTTTTTTTTTTAAATTTTTCTTAACTAGATTTTGATTACAGTGTAGTATCTGCACCACTCTGCCTGTCATAACCTTCACACCGACCACAGACAGGAGCAAAACTTTTGCATGCGGATTTTTCTCTGATGACGATGCTGCTGCTGCTGCTGTTGCTAGTGTCCGCCTCAGTGGAAGGAAATGAGCTGCAGTTGCATTGCCCCAACCAATTTCTCGCTCCCAATAACTACACAGACCGCCCTTCACCTTGCCATCTACCATGTAATAACAAACCAAACACTGCATAAATTCTGGCATCGAGTTGTCTGTACTTCGTTTTCGCTTTTGGTATTTGGTCAAGAATTGTCCGTCCGTCTATCTGTTCTTTCCTATGTCTTTCTGTCTATTTGTCTGTCGGTCCTGTTTGAATTTGGCTTGTTTCGCCAATGATTCGCTTCTATTGTTTGGGAGCTCTATATATGCCTTTTGTTTTGTTAATTTGCCTGGTCCAATATCGAATGGAATGCGTCTTTGCTTATAGGCTTGACTTGCTTTATTTGAAATCCATTGGTTGGGGCAAAGAGAAAGAGCAAAAGTTATTATGAAAAGAGGGTACGGGGTGGGGGTAGCCTAGCTAACTAAGCTACTTACTTGAACTTATCGAAAAATGCCCAATACATGTGAGAAATTTCACATGGACCAATGAAGGGCTTAACTTGGCTTTTAAAGGAAATTGGATGTAAAAACTTTATTTATTGTTCCAGCAAATGAAAGCATGTTTAATTAAATATAATTTTTAGTTTCCATTAAGCAATATTGCTTTAATTATTCTTAGGAATGGAAATTTTTGCAATCATATCTCGATTTTTCAGTCTCTCTCTCTCTCACTCTCTCTCTCTCTCTCTTTCTCTCTCTCTCTCTTCTATATCTCTTCTTAATCGGTAACTGTCTATTGCAATTGGCATTAGGCTTTTGGCCAGTAATTTCAAGGTAACTAAAGCTTTTAGTCCTGCAGCAACATCAACAGAACATCGACATACCCATGTATCCCATTTTCAGCGATTTGCCGGGGTACATTTCCTAGACTCTAGGGCATACTTAAACCAATTTTAATTACATGCATGATGATTGCTTTGAAGGCTCAAAAAGGGGCCTTTGGGTTGAGCTGGATAAATGAGAGAGTTGGGGCTAGGGGGCGGGAGTTTATCAACACCACATTTGTCGTCGCATACACAGCAGCAGACACAGAAAAAAAAGGGGAAAAAACATTTGAAACTGAATGGCAAGCTAATTGAATATGAGTATGAATGGAGGCTGGATTCATTCTCATTCTCTATTGCCTTCATTCTTTCTCTGTCTCTCTTTCTCTTTTTTAAGCCCCTTGAAGCCGCAATGATGACAACAATAACGAAAGATGGAAGAAGAAAGAACGGTTCGGTGTAGGAAAAAAAAAGAGAAATAATAAAAACGATAGTAGACTGAAAAGTGGAGAAGTGGGGGAATGGGTGGCAAATTGAAGAAGGTAAACTACCATAACGAGAAGAAGAATCCGTTGCCACTAATGGAAAAAGCATCAATGGCTTATGGATTGAAAAGCAGTGGCGAAAAATTTATGGATTTTTTACACAGTGGGAATCACTTGTGGCAAATGGGATGGATGGACGCCCCGATCCAGCACACCACTCCACCTGTCTTCATCATCTTTGTTATCGACGACATTTTGCGTATTTGCTGATTTTGAGCCTCTCGTCACTCGTCTTGCCTGTTAAGCTAATCAAACAAACTGGCTAAGATAACCAGGGATGGACAGAAAACAGCTGAAAAAACTTTACATTGTTGCATTAAATTAATCTGTCCATGATTCGCATAATTGACTATCAAAATGCAAAGTGATTTGAGGCAAATCAATGAGGATTGATCAAATTTTTATTCATTACGCTGACAACCCTAAGGCTTACAGCTGTTTATGGCAAGGGAATTTATCTATATAATAGTAGAGCTTTGCATTCATATTTTAAAATTGTTAATATTGACCATCAGAATTATATATATAATACTTTTTAAATATACAATTCAAAAGTTATTCATGAAAATATATATTAATTTTTCCATATGGTTGGCAACCCTAAAAATTACAGCTGTGTTTCTGCCAGAGAATTGCCTATACATATATGGGACGGACGAGTTGAAGGTAACAACAACTAGGCGAATGGTAAATGCGTTTTAAAATGACGCCCATGACGCAAACAATAACCTTATAAACTGTAAGGCCGAGAGCAGGACCTGCCCGCCTTAGCTCAATCCCCTTCCGCCCTCTTTTAACTGCTGCGGAAGCCACCTCCACCCACACTCTATGGCGCTGTATACACAAATAAACATTCAAGTGGAATTATTGCAACGAAATTCAAAGGATTACGACAAAAGCACGTTCACAGGATTCAACAGAAGCAGCATCAGCAGCAACAGCAACAGCAACAACAACTGAAGTCCTGCTCTGCCACAAGGCTGCAAGGCTGGGATCGCCTCCAAAACTGGCTCCGGGTTGCCAATGACAACAATGCGGGCGGCATGGCAGAATGATGAAGCATTGAATGGGTTTTTGCGGAATGACGGGGGGGTTCGGCTCTGTGGCCAGCACCAGCAGCAAGTTCAATGAAGGAAAATTATGAAGCCTTATTTATTGTTTATGCGTGCGCATAGCTCATGGAGCAAGAGAAATCAGAGGCAGAACAGAAGGATGGGAAAGGAGCTGAATGCTGTTGTAATTTTTGTTTTATACTCTATGATGGATAAACAAAAAAAAAAAATGGGAGAAAAAAAACAGAGCTACTTATACTAAGGATATAGCGAATAATTGAACACGTTTGTCCGTCAGTTGCAATCATTTTTTTTATCTATTAATGTAATTTTAATACTAAATAATATTACAAATATTTACCTTGAAGGTATCTCAAATTTTTATTACCCATTTTATATGTTCTTTTCTGTCTAAAGGGTATTAATTTTCTCACATTTTTAAAAGAATATTTTATTTTTTTTGTTTTTTCAGCAATCACACAAACATATTAATATCAGTGGAAGGATGTATGGAACGAACACACACACACACACGCATACACACATGTGAAAACTGGTATGATACTTCGTTCTCAGTATGTGAAAAATTTGCACAAATAAATATGAATTGCACTTTAATGCATATTAAGCTACATAAGGACGGTGGTCGGATGAAGGTAGGCCAGAGGGATAGAGAGAGACATGAGTTTATTATTAAATAAAGTGCCCACTGTGCGCCATACATATATACACAGATACATACATATACATAAATTCAACAGCCACTGTTTGTTAATATTCAATATTTATTGTTGTGTATAATTGAGTGAAAAGTAATATGTTTGTGTGATTACACCAGGAAATTGGTAAGGAAGAATAAATGGGAGATTCAAGAACGATGCTCGTTAAAATGGTTGGAAACGTGAAGGTCATGATGAAATCTCAATATAATGGCTACCCAAATAAAAATGATGTGCAATTCCTTTTGCCAGATATGTGATTAACCATATGGCAATTCACATCATTTTCATTTATGGCCAATTAGAATAATTGGAAACTTACAAGAGAATATCCATGGAAGGTAACAGTAAAAGAATATCAAGTACAAATGGACTTACCTATAAAGAAAAGAAAGAAATTTATAGGTGATTACTAAAAGATCATAAAGAAAATGTTTTAGTTAAACAATTTGATATATTATTTGTATAATGTTATTATTTAGCTATGTATTACAATTAATAAATTAAAACATAAATTAGCATATATATAAATACCACAATAATTAAAAAAAAAGAAGTTGTTTCCCAACTAAAGTTATATGCAGAATAACAAAATTGTATCTAGAATAACAAATTATAGGTCAAATCTAATCCAGCCTTAAGTAGAGTAAAATCACTTTTTTTCTTTTTATTTAAACAATTTTTGTTTAATGAAAATATATTTTTAGAATGAAAGTTGAAGGTCATATTCATTGATCTATAATTAAACTAAAAGTTTGCGCTTTATAAGTAAAAATAAATAAATATTTTAAGTATGTTGTTTAAATTAGAAGATAGAATGTTTTTAAATTGAGTTTCTCTGATAGGTTTTTTTTAATACAGTAGAAAACTTAAAAGCGAAATACTTTTTGAAAATCGCTGAACTCTGGTAGTACCTAAAATTTTGTAAAATATTGCGAACTTTTTCTACATTTGATTAGCCTGGTAACTCAACAGGATTACCTAGAACAAATATTACTTAAAAGAGACTCAAAGGTTTGTAGCCATAATTTATTAATCGTTTCTTTGGCCGCTTCAAAACTTATTAAATAAGGTTGTTTTGATATTAAATTATATATATACACATAAATATATCTTTGCTTACAAAATATATTATCTGGCAACTAGATCTACTGATTTATCTTAATAATTTCAATTAATATAGGTTTATGTAAAATTGACCGATTTGGCGTAAAAAAAATTTATTCATTGGTCAAATTGATGAGATTTTTTTCTCAATTTCAAAGTCTGTAGTAAATTTTCTATCAACTAGTATATGCATTTTAGCAATTTCTTTTGATTTTTCTATTCCAGTGCATTTTTCCTCTAAATTTTATCTCTTTTTTACATATTTTCCATCTATTTATCTCTTGTTTCTCTCTCTCACTCTGTGTGTGTGTGTGTATTTCTCTATGAAAATCAAGTTTACTCTACTGCCGCCTGCCTGTATTTTGAATTATATTTTTGAATTATGCATTTTTGGTGAAATTTTGCCAGAACGTTCGTCGTCATCGTCGTAGTCGTGGCACAAGTTAAATTTATTATTAGATGCCGCATTACGTGGAAGGTGCCGCTTGCCGCTTGCCGCTTGCAGCTTGCCGTTTGCTGTGCAGTGATTCATCAGAATTTATGCAACCAGAGAAAGGATGGGGAAGGGTAACAGCAGCTTCTGTTTTCATTTTTTGGTTTGGTTTTCTTTTCGTGTGTTATTTTTTTTTTTCTTTTTCTCTTGTTGTTGTTGTTGCTGTTGTTTTGTGGTCGCCCATATAATTTGATATGCTGCCTTGGCAGTTGCATTTTGTGTTGTGGCTCATAAATTTTGCGAGGCAAAAAACATTTGTCTGCTGCTCTGACATGCATGGCATTAACTGGCTAAAAGAAGACGAAGAAGAAGAGATGAGATTCAGATGAAGCTTCAGTAGCAGTAGAATCCACATTCGGTGGTACAGTAGATGGAGTTTTGGATTAATGAAGTGCCTGAAAGATTAGATGATGCCGCATGCATGGGTTATTGGCCAACAACCGCCGACCGTGTGGTAAACGTGGCAAAAGATTGCCACAGATGGAGATGGAAATGCTGCTGGGTGACGAGGCAGGGGCGGGTAGTAGTAAGTATATGTATGTTGGTATAAAAGTTATTGACAAAACTGTTGTTGGTCATAAATTAAGTTATGGGTAAAACTGCAGTTAAATTAATTGCCCAGGACTCGTAAACACCTATAGCATTAGGCTGCGCCTTCGTTTCACCACCCACCCCTCCGCACACTCATTCACTCTCTCTCTCTCTCTCTTTTACTCTCTCCTTTCTCTTCTCTTGCATGTTGCTCGCGATTTCTGATGTTTTTATGCCTTTTTAACACTTCTTTTTCGTTTTCTCAGCTAAGCAGCTCACGCAATTTCCATAAAAATAATAATTATAATAAACGTGAGCCGTAGTCCCCAACTTTAATCACGAATAGACTGGGCGGGATCGGGGATACCAGCAAAATAAGGAGATTGTATGGGGGGTCGCTATTCGAGAGAAGGTGGTGGGAATCTTTTTGATGATGAGGGGATTGGGAGGGGGTTAACGGTGGAGCGGTAGAAGCGCAGCCTTGCCAACTTCCGCTGTCGACTTGTTTTATGCTTCCGGCCAGCGGAAGTGTTTGCCTAGTTGCCGCGCTAGTTTTGTCGCCTGCGACAAAGCACACGGCAACAAGACGCAATGGCAATGGCAATGGCAACAACTATGCGAACGAGTACTTGTAGAACGAGAAAGAGTACGACAACAAGGATAACTTTGATTTGCATATTGCCCTCTCATTTTCTTTCTCTCTATCTCTGTCTTTCACTGGCAACTAGCTCAAGCTACTGATGGTACACACACACACACACTCACACACCACCACCCACAACACGTGACAACAATGCAAAATTTTCGTACCGAGTCAATTACCCAAGACACATTAGCAGCTGCGTGCTGGGGTCCTGTGTCCTGTGTCCTATCCCAGCTATCCTTCTTTAAACCAGACAAATCAAAATGCAATTCAAGCCATACACACACACACACAATGGGTAACAAAAAAGGAATATGTGATATATGATACTGTTTATAATAGATATAAATCGATTGGGTTTACTTTGAAACATTCAACTAATCAGTTATATCGAAAGAATGTTGAAAAAATATTTCAAAATTAACTTTGCTTTTTTCTTCAAAAATTTGGTATGAGATAACTTTATCTAATAGTCTTTTGTCATTTGTAATCTTATGCGATTTCTTTGTTTTCCATATTTAGTTAATATTTTTTGGATAGTTTGTTTGATATTAGAAGAAAAACTATTCAAATATGAAAGATGAAACTAATAAAATAAATGAATAAAAATTAAAACTATCATGTCGAATAAAATATGAAAAATGAAAAAGTAAACTAATAAAATAAATGAATCTATTGTGTGAAATTAAAACCTGATAAAATATCGCAGAGAAACTAGAACAAATATTTAGTACATAGAAGTAAAAAGGATTCACATTTAATTAAATTACAAAAAATTTAATTTTATTCTATATAATTTTGTGTTGCCACAAACTGTGACTATAGTAAGAAAAAATTTGTTTAAAATAATTAAAAATATTAATTAATTTAACTTTATAATGGAAGCCCCTAAAGCTGTAAGTTAAGAAAATTAATAATATGCTCATTGTTTCTAAAAGTTTATACTTCACTGTGGTTATATTTATAGTTAATTTTTAATATAACCCACTGTGCCTGGAATTCGCCATATTCTGCATGAGCAGTTTGCTTTTATGCCAGCTGCCAACTTTGAGTGAGAAAACTTGTTGAGCTCAGCTTCTGTCCCTTTATCTCTTTTTTACTCTCTCTCTCCCTCTTCTCTCCTCTCTCTCTATCTCTCTCCCTCTCTCTCTTTTTCCTGTCTCTCGATTGGTATCCATTCAGTAACCCGCTAACGATCCTTCGACTGCAGCTGAGTCTTATCTATGACGCAGTGGCTTTTCAGCTACTAAAAACAGCGTGCAGAGGCAGCAACACATTATGTACAACTCATTTAAAGCTCCACCAGAAGCGACAACAACTTTGTAAGTTTTTCTGGAAAATTGCTTGGAAAAAATTGAAAATTATTTATGCTATGTGCAGTTTTTGTTATTTTTTTTCTTTTTGTTCTTTTCTTTTTTCTTATTTTTTGAAGCTGTCAATAGCCTTCGCTTTGCTCTCTCACTCGCACTAACTTTCGTTGTGTCTCTCTCTCTCTCTCACTCTCTCTATCTCTCTCTTTTTCTCTAGCTTGCTCTCTCTCTTTTGGGGCAACAAAACGAAAAGTATACAAAGTTGTCGCTATGCCCGCTGGCGGCATGCGCTTGCATGCAAAAGTCTACTTTGTTGCCTTAAGTACTTATGTCAGGGACCAGAAGTAGCAGCAGCAGCAGCAGCAGCAGAAGCACAACCAGGACAAGAATCAGGACCAAGACCAAGACCAGGACTAAGATGTTCGTCTTCATCTTATACTTTGTCTGTGGAAATAAATGGAAGTAAAGGGGTGTGGGGGGTGGGGGTCGGCGGCGGGCTGCTGATGCGCTTTTCTCTGGCTCTGGCTTAGCATAATTTTAGGCAAACGCACGTTGCTTAGTTTATAGGCAAGGCATAGGATTCGTCCTCGTCATCGCCATCATCACCATCGTCAGTGTCGGCGTCGTCCTGTTGGCAGAAATGTCAACTGTTTTTAATTGCCCAAGACACCAGCAACAGTAGCGGCAGCAGAACGAAGACGGCGACAACGACAGGACCAACATTGTCTGGCTTGGTTGCCTCGGCACGTCCGAGACAAGAAAATTAGCCTTACCCCCCCAATCTCGCTATACATTCCCCTCCCAACATTCTTTGCCCATCTGCCCCACTCCACACCAATGCCTTAAAATAACTGTAAAATTGTGTAACAAAAGGATTTTCATAAGCTGCGCTCATAAACTATTGGAACAGAGTAAAAGAGACAAAGATAGCAACAACAACAAAAAAAGGGACAAGGCAAAAGAGTCTGGGAGAAGGGCAAAGGGGGAAGAAGGCATGGAAGAAGACTGACGCTATAAGGTTCGATTTAATGGCCTGGAACTTTGTAAGTTAGGGCGAAAGAATACAAAATTTCATCCAAAACAAACCCCAACACACCGAACCCTGTCCCGAAACCCAAACGCCATTCTTTTTCAAAAAAGAATGAAACGATTTTTGCATAAAAAGCTCAATTTATAAATATTTTAAGGCCAATGGCTAATGCGCTTTTGTGTTTCGTTTAACGTTTAACGCCTGTGCGTAGGCAGCACATTTTGTAATAGGAATAAACACAAAAAAAAAAAAAAACAAAACAAAAATGAAGAAACGAAAAATATTAGCCAAAGTTAAATGAAAGTTGAAAATGTTGTGCAAACAAAACAACAAAAAAAAAAAGAAAGAAATGGTGACCCCGACGTTAACAACTAATTGAACCACGTTTTCTGATCTCGACCCAAAAGGCAATATATTAACGATCTGCAGCTAGTACCCTTAGGATGATGCTAGACAATTGCATGCAATATGTATGACCGTAATGGACTTGGTGCTAGTATTTCTCAAGTTTTCTGAAATATACACAAAACCGTTGCATAGTTGGAGGCTGGCTAATTAATTTAAATGTGTGAAATTTTCGCAGCAATGCCAAGGCTCAGCAAACAACATACAAATGAGATTTATGTGCTGCGGAGAGAGTAGCGGTGGCGCCATTGGCTTGGGTATCAGAATCTCCACCAGCACCGGCACCGGCACCGGAACATTCAGCATACTTTATCTCCCCCCCTTCTATGTTTCCATCATCACACAGAGGCCAGGTCAAGTGGGTGACTTTGGTGGGTTAAGCTGCTTATCAAGTTGAGCATTGAAATTATAGCCGCGAGCTAGACACAAGAGAAAGGAGCTTCAGCCAGCTAACCAGGATACCAGAGACTAGAAAACAGAATAGCAGCCACTTTGTTATGGTGAATGTTGTTTTTGTTCTTGTACTTGTTGTTGGTGGTGTTGTTGTTCGTGTTGCTGCTGAATGTTGTGGATGAAGGGGTATGAAGAGGTAAGAGGCAACGGCAGCGGAGGACAAGTACAAAGGCATCCTTTTAAATTTCCTGTCATTTGCCACACAATACGCTGGAGAGCGGCCACGAGATGAGACTCAACTAGACTCGACTCGACTCTACTCGATTCGACTCAACGCTGGCTGCAATTGTTGAAGCTCCAAGCTGCAATGCGTCTTGGTTGTGGATAAAGTATAGAGGCGGGAAACGTTCATGTTAGAAAGAGGGAACAAAGGCAAAAGCAAGTCTATTTGTTGGCACTGAGAAAAATGAATACTGAACAACTTGAAGCTATGCCGCTTAAATATAGAAATTTTATTTTTAATGCATTTTCATGGTTTACTTTAAATATTAATCATAATGTTGATGCATACTATTTGAAATATTTTAAGTTTTTCTCAGTGTAATCTAGTGCAAAAAAAAAAGAAAGGAAAAGAAAAATCGCATTGCCCTCGACGCGGCGCGTCGCTTTGCTTGTTTGCTAGAATTTAGCCGCTGGGAATTTGCATTTTTCATTACGCACAGAAAGAGAGTGAGAAAGAGAGAGAGAGAGAGAGAGAGAGATGGAAGACAAGAGAAAAAGGATTGAAGGGAAGAAAAGGGTTTTGGTAGCTGGGCGCCATATTAACGCCTAGACTCGTTCATGGGGTTAAAAGCTAGTTTCCGGCGGAAGTGGCTGCCGCTGCATTCCCCAGGCCTTCTCCTCTCCTCTCGTCACCACGCCCCCTACCGTCTTTCTCTCCGATCCACCACAACCCCAAATTATCTCCCTGGCTCTACTGACTTTTGTTGGAGTGTATGTGTGTGTAAATAAATTTCTCTGCGAAATGAAATGAATGTGATTGCCAGCGTGACGACGCATGGTGTTCTAAAACCCTCCGCCACTTCATTCCGCTTCCATCTCTTTCTCTAACTATCTCTTTCTTACTTTCTGCCAGCTGTCGGAAGCAGTTATTATGGCAGCATATTTGCCAGCTTTCTCTCTGGGCTTCGTTTTTGTGGGTTTCTGACATTTAGGGTATTTGAAATTATTTTGACTAAATATTTAAAGCATATGCTAACTTTGACTATTATTTGTGAATACCCTGCAGAAAATTAAATTAAATTGGTTCGCACCGACCAAAAGCGAATTATGCTTCTCCTACGTAAACTATTTTTCTATCTAAGGTATTAACAATTTTGTTTCCAAGATATTGTATAGTAAACCATTTGAAATTCTATCGGATATTCAGAAAAATATATTTTCCAATAAAAAAAAAAAATTTTAAATGGAAAAGAACTGAGAGTTAAGTTTAAATTAGTGGCATACCAAAAACTTTTCTATTGAAATTTGCAAAAAATGTTTCAGAGTTTTACACCTATCAAAAAAATATAAGCTTACTATAGTTAATACGATTTCAAATTGAAAGATTCCACTTAACTTTATAGAGTATATAAACTTCAATGCACTGAAAATTAATCACCGGAAATGGTTTTGGTCAAATTGCAGCTAGTCCCAAGGATTATAATGAATTTTGCCTAGTATTTGTTTTTTTGTCAGCCACAAAAAAGAAGGTGAGGGAAATTATAATGAATTTTAATGTTATTTGTTCGTATTCTCTAATCAAATACGAGTACAAATTGAGAGGAACAAAAAATAGCTAATAATTAAAAAGCAAAAAAAAAAAAACTGAAAAGGAAATCCATATTTCAAGTATAAAGATAATTATATTTATTAACATTTCCCTGGTATGTACACCCTCGGAAGTCCCTTTGGTCTATCCTTGGGTTAATCTTGTACCTGGGCAGTCAGAGTGCACATTATTAATCAAAGTCAATCCCCAAACCCAATTCACCTACCCCCTACCATTTTTCTTCATTCAAACAACATTTATACAGGAACAAGTTCGGGTTGCCATAAAAAGGGGAAGGGAGGTAACAGCAACAAAAACAACAACAACAACAGCAATTTTTGCGCCTAATCAATTTGCTCAAACGTCACAAAGTACGCACATAGAAAAGTCAGCGAAGGAGTAGTGATGGTGGGGGGAAAATGATGATGGTTAGTAGATTGGGTAGGGGATGGTGCGGTACGGTGCGGTGCGGACTGACTCGACAAGGAAAATTTATTTCATTTGTGTTAGCATTTTGCATTTCATTAGGTTTTCATTAAATAAAATGTTGAATTACACGCATAATTTATTCTGAAGACGAAGAACTTTTTTTTTCTTACTCTCGCTCTCTTTCTCCTGTCGTCGTGCGGTGAGAGAAAGCGAGAGAGAGAGGGAACTTTGGGGGACTTTGGGCTAACCCAACTGATTTGTAATCCAATAGCTTCAAAGGGGACAATTAACCAACTAAATGTAGGGAAACAATTATTTTCATTTGGTATGTATGAATATTTGTTTTGTCTATGTCTAAAGGGTATGGCATATTCGTTATTTGGTTTCTTTTTTGTGGCCAATTTTAGTTCCTGTTACACGCACACACACACACACACACAGTGAAATCGAAACAAATTACAATAAAAATGCCAAAGATGCGTGCTAAAAGATTAAAGCCTGACACGAAATGAAGCGTGGCCAAGCCACCAGGAGTGACTACAGTGGAAAGGGGAATATAAGGGATGGGGGTGGGAGGAGGAATATAGGTATATAGAGATGGGAGAAGAATGAAGACGAGGTGTGTGGATGGGGTAGGATTTTCATATGGCATCAAGTTCATTCGGTTCGTTTTAGTTTCCTTCCTCTTGTCATCGACTGTGCTCCACTTGGAAGTCAGAGAAAGGCAAAATATTTATACAGCTTCTTGGCCAAAATCAAAGGTTGAATGAGTTCAGTTCAGTTCGCTGGTATTTTATTTTTCTCCCTCTATCTATCTCTCTCTCTCTCTCTCTCTCTCTCTCTCTCTCTCTCTCTCTCTCTCTATGTAACTTGTTACTTTTTCTGGTGTGTTTTTGGCTTCATTTTGACCCTAATGATAAATTACTTTAATTAATGCCGCCATATTGTCTTTGGCCATTATGCAAGTTCATTGGGTTTAATTTGTGTATGTGCCTGGGTGTATGTGCGTATATGCGTGTATATGTTTATATGTATATGTATATATGTTTGGGTATGCGTATGCTTTTACTCAAAGCTGATTTATTTTGTTTCCTTCTTGGCCTTGCGGCTCAAGTATTTTGTCTTCTTTGCGTTTCATTTTGTGTGTATGTCTTTTTTTTCTTTTTTTTTTTTGTTTTGTCTCCCTTTTTGTTGTATTTTTGGTATAAATGCAACAGGCGCAACGAATAAGTTAGTTGACATATTTGTTCTGGCCAAGGCTTAATTAATTGGCTTAGAACTTGAACTTTGAGGGCAAACGGAAAGAAATGCTTCGTTCTCTTTCATTTTTTTTTTTTATGATTTTCTCTTTTTTCCTTTTTTTTTTCTTTTTCGGGGAATCTTTAAGAAACTATTTGATTCATTGGAATGGTGGCCGGTTGTCGGTCGTCACTGGCAAAAGGGACACGTGACCGAAATGTATAAAAAGACTTACATTGATTGCGTGTATGGTGCGGTTTCTTTCTTTAAGTAGAAAGGGACTAAAGGTACTTATGTACATACCACACTAGTCAAACGGAAAAGATTGAATATGATGATAAGATTGGAAAAATATAGAAAGTAAGTTAGTTGATTTCTATTTTAAGGAAATAGAAAAAAAAATGCAATTCAATCAATCGATAGATAATTAAACGCAAGTAAAAGCTTTTGAATGTAATTGATGAACAATCGAAATTTACGGAAAGTGTTATCTTTATATAGATTTCTATATCGTGCGATTGGTTTTTGTTGATATTATTTTAAGTCTGTGCTTTTCGTTTTATTGTTGTTTAACTTATATAAATTAATCGTTAATTTTTTCGATATAATATATTATAATGTGATAATATTATATTATTTATTAACCAATTGCGAGATCTAAAAATGAATTTTCTGTAATAAAAGATTTGTTGGAATCTTTATTTCTTTCTTTAAAAAATTATATACAAACATTTTTTAAAGATTTCTTCTCTCTCTTATTTACTTGATTTTCTAAAGAATTAAGAAGTCCTGATCACCCTTCGAAGCAAACACTCAAAACTTAAATCGTCTGAACTGAACAAAAAATAAATATATATATAAAAAAAACAAAAACTACATTTAATTCGAAATTATGTTTCAACTAATCTAACTTAAAATTCTACTCTTGTCCATACACACACACACACACACAAGGACACACATATAAAAGAAAAGAAGAGCGTCCTTGTCATGAAGCTTACTGTACCGGAAGCAAGCGAAAAAAATCTTAAAATGAGCACTCAAGTGGCACATGAAGTTAAGAATAAAGGGGCGAGAAGAAGTCACAGTGGAATGGGGTAAGAGTATTGGAGTGGCAAAGGAACACCGTCAACCCATCCCATCCCATCCCATCCCATCAGCCCATCCAGCCAAAGTATCGCCAAACAGAGCAAACAGAGAAGAAAAATAAAATTAATATTAAATTAATTCTGAACATGAAGTGTGTGAAGAAAATTGCAGAAGTCGCAGTAGCAGCAGCAGCAACGACAACGAGAAACATTTTTCCAATTCCATAAGCGAACTTCAATTTCAATTCAACTTACGACGTGCCCAGGACAACGAAGAAGCCAATTTCATACAAATGGCTTGACCATTCGAAGGACCAAGGAATCCAGCGACAGAGCCAGCACCAGCATCAGGACAAGGACCAAAGAACACGGAATTCGGGCACAAGAGGCAACCGGTACAACTTAAGGCGATTTATGAAACAATTTTTGTGTGTGTTGGCATGACAAAAAGTTACTTGCTACGGCACTTGATTATGTTTTTACCCAACCACCACTCCACTAGTATAACTCACCCACTCGCTGTTCCCTACCTTTATGCGCTTCTTTTTTGCCTTTTTTTTTTTTGGTAAAATTAGCTAAACAGAGGACGGGGAGGAGGATTAAACGGTATGGGAAAGCAAAAAAGAGACATAGAAAGGGGTGAGGGAGACAAATAAAAGCAAACAAATGTCAACTGCAGATTGCAGATCTTTTTCATCGCAATGAAAGTAAGCCCGAATTCTTAACCCATTGGGTGCTTATAAAAGGAATTTCATTGCTTTGAAATTATAACTAAACAACAGCTTAAATAAAAGTGTTAAATGCTAAATAATTTGCTTATTAAAACGGATTTTTCCTGGTTCGATGACAGGTGTGAGAAATTATCTTGAAATGCTTATAATTGTCAATTCTTTATTTTGTTATTTTTCTCAAGTTTTGTCTCAGTTTTCGTAAAAGAAAAATTTAGTTCATTATAGACTTACAAGTGAGAGGGACGAAAATATTGAAATGTTTGCATTTTCAAACTTTAAAGTAAATAAAAACAATATTTCACATAATTAATCACTGTTTTTATATGCAAATTGCAATTTTTTCATTTATTAAATTAATTGACGATTTTACATTTACTTTATCAATGTTTTTCCTTTTTGCACTTGTAAGGGTTAAGCTTTCATTTCCCGTTACATTCAAAAAGCTTGTGATGTTGTTGTGGGCGCGTGTGGCACAAAGCTACCATCCCATCCCATCCCATCCTAACCCATCACATCAGCTCTCTCTCTCTCTCTCTCTCTCTTTCTCTCTCCTCCCCCTTCTCAGAAAACTGCCAGCCATCGCTCTTCTGTAAGAGACAAACAACAACAAGGCAAAGTATTTGCAGCTGCTTCTGGTTTTGGTTGCCCTTGGCAATCTTTTGCCAAAAAAAAAAAAAAATAAAAAAAGAAAAAAAAAAAGATAGAGAAGAAAAAAAAAAGTAAAAACCAAGGCAAGAATTGGGCGGGAACGCCCACTGCATTAAAATCACAAGACAAGTGGATAAGCGTTACCAAAAGAGTCTTCCTCCGACCAATCCCACCCCACCCGGATGCTCCTATCCAAACCTATCCATAAACCATGTGCTCGACCAACTAGCGTAGCGTCAACAACAAACGTAAAAACCGCAGCATGGAGAACAGCTTAAGAGTTACCTGATGCTGATGGTGATGTTGCCTACCTTCCCTACTTCCCCCATCACCACCCACTTTCATTCAATGCCACTCCTCTTTCTACCATTTGAACCTTTCATGGTCTCTTGCTACTGAGTTTGGTAACCATGGCAAATTATCTTCAGAGTTGGCATAAGTTAACAACAGCAACAACATCATCATCAAGAGCAGCAACAACAACAACACCAATTGCCAGCGGTAACTTTGCTTTTTGCTTTTTACTTATTTCTTGTCTTTTTTTTTTTTTTTCTTCTGTTGCAAGAATAAAGGCTGAAAGGTAAGAGAAGGAAATGCGGACAAGAGGCAACGATGACAAATAAAAGTTAAAAATCTTCCAATACCTGTACACATTTCAGAATTTATCTTTTACACAAACAGATGGAATAAAATTCTCTCACAGAGATGTTGGACAAGTTAAATTCCTGTTTCACAATGAAGAATTTATTCAACTATAATATCTCACATTCGATTTGCAATACATAAGCCGAGAACTGGGAAATTTACAAATCTCTTCCAAATGAAAGTGAATGCGATATAAACTTCATTTATTCACCATCCACATAATTATATAAAAAGTTTCAACAAATCTTATTTTGATTTTAATTTACAGTTGAGAGACATGAATTGCATTCCTTTCAGATGCCATTAAAATTGAAAACCAAAAATCCTAAGTTTCAAAATGTTATAGATAACGTTGTAATAATTATATTATAACTACATATATCTCAAAAATAGAAAAATGTTTTGAACAAACGTTAAAACCTTTATTATAGAACATAGTTTTACCTACTATGAATTGAGGTTTTTTTTAACAACAAAGGGAAAGTTATTTCTCTAACAGTTCCGAAACAAAAAAAAAAAAAAAAAAACAAATGCTAAACTAGTTTCACAAAATAATTTTTATTTTATTTATTTATATACTTTATCTAGTTGCATTTAAATAAAGAGTATATAAAGTTCAACTTTGTAATAAAAATTAACTTTATCACTTCATTTGCAACTTGCAGTTGGCATGACAAAATGCTTTTGTAACATTAAATACATATAAATAGTAAATATATTTCCACTCATCTTGAAGGAGAATTAGACTTTAAGAAAATGGAATGAGTTTTCCTTTGTGTCATTTTCTTCTTTTATATTTGAAAAAAAAAAACATTTTAATCACCCTTGACCTGAGATTGTGTCGGTCTGTCAAAAAGTAATTTACCAAATACAATGCCAAAATTGTCACTTTAAAATTAAGAAGAGAATGACAGCAGCTGAAGAAAAAAAAAACATGCCAAACACACTCTCTCTCACACACACACACACATACACAACTTGGAGGTGTTGGCAAATTTGCGGGGAAATCTTTGCTTTGTGCCTCCTTCTACTTTTACATTTTTACAAAGTGTATTAAAAGTGAACCAGTGGACCAAACTTTGACCTAGCCAAAGTTTGTATACCCTTTCAAAAGGGTATTTATAGAAGGTATTTTATTAAAGCTTTGGTTTAAATAATATAAGGGAAAAGTCTTTTGGAAAATTTCTTTATTAAAAAAATAGAAAAAACATTTTTCTATGGAAACTATTTTTGAAATAGATTGCTTCAATATATATTATATATTAAAATTTATATTAGTTCGATCATTTTTATTAATAAATGTTTATAAGTCGATTGCTAATTTATCATTTATTATTTTTTGCAAATTTATTTACATGTATCCATGTACTTTTTGCTTGTTAAGGGTATTAAAATGAACTCAAAAAAAAAAAGAAATGAAAAGACAAGAAGAGAATTCAGCAAAGTGTAGCATTATATAAGTTATTTATGTTGATATGAACAAAAAGCAAATATAATGCACATGATGAGGAGGAGGAAGAAGACAACAGCCAACAGAAAGGCGATTGGAGTATAGTATGAGGTATGGGGTGTCTTCCCCCCTACAGCCACCTGCCTCCTGCTTCAAACACATAATAAAGCGAAAGTCATGTCCCCTAAGGGCTGGCCCAGGACAGTGGCAGCAACGGCAACGGCAGCAATAGCAGCAGCAGCAGCATCTGTGGGGGCCACAAAGAAAAGCCAAAGCTTTTCAATAACACGTAAAAATCTTTAAAAATTGAAATTTATTATTTAAACTGGGGAGTTAGATTGCTAAAGACAGAGAGAGGGAGAGACTGAAAGAGTAGGGGAGAGGTGAGGCAGTCAGGAAACGAACGAGCTGAGGGTGGGGCGGGGTACAGGGAAATGCATTGCAAAATCTTACGCACATCTGACAGTTACAAGAATATTTTTGGCTGTAGTCTTTGGGGGAATCTCCAACGGAAGTGCGTGCAAAAATATAACAAAAAAAAACAGAGCCAAACACAAAAAAAAAAAGAAACAACAACAACAAATTATTATTGTATAGATAATAATAAGATATTAAGAACTTTTCCTCTTCGTTTTCTTTTTTTTTCGTTTTGAGTTTTTATTTGAAAGGAAGTTTTTCTTTTCGTGTTTATAAAGTTAATGCCATGTGATGTGAAAATGTATAATTTATGGAGCTTGTTACACAAAGTGAAAATGGCAAGAGGCGAAATTCTGTTAGCAATGATAATTTATAGAGATTATCGAAGCGAATGTAGTTCAAAAAAAAAAAAAAGAAAAATGGAAAAATATGATCGAAAACATTTATACCCTGGCATTAATTGACAATAGCAAATCTCTCAAAATGAATTATGTGGCAGAAACGATTCAATGAGTTAAGTCAAGAAACAAAAGGCTATTGGAACGACGCCAGTTGCTGTGTTTCTAATGCTACAATTGGCTGTAAGATTTCACACCTGGGCATCGAACATGATAAAAAAAAAATTATTTTGGCTATGGTTAAAAATATTAATGAAACATTTAGCTGCATGTGTCAAAACAAAGCCATTTGCTGCATCAACACTGTCTAAAAAATACATAGATATGTATGTAGATAGATCACTCATATTTTTAACTATTTTCTATTATTAGAATTTTAAAAAATTAAATTTTAATAGCAAGTTTCTTTGATATTTTCTTGAAATTTCTCATCCCATTTTATTCTTAGTCTTAACATTTACTTAACTTACCTCCAGCTCTATTTACACACAAATACACATACACACAAATACACACCCATCCACAAAAAGATAATTAATTAACTAGACTTTGGCTCTTCGTCTACTGCCCATTTCTCCTCCTGACTCCCCCCATCCCCTAAAGGTTTTTATTGTGTAAACTCGCAAATAACTGGATTAAATAGCATCAAATGCTTTTAGTTGAGTTCTTAAACAGGTGCAGAACAACAGCAGGGCATGTGAAACGGCACCAGTTCTTATTGGTCCTTTTGGCCATTCGAACACTGTTGATCAGCAATATATAAACACTATTGCCTTATCATAATACAATTCACAAGTGAGCGAAAACTTGTGGCTAGCACTGTGCTGAATATTTCTGTTTTTGTGTGTATGGAACAATTTACAAGCCAGCGAGCAACAGTGTTAAGCTGCTTAAAATTTATTACCTTTTGCTTGAAATAACTTTACCATGAACAAATACCTACACACACACACATACACACACACACACACACACACACACACAGAGTGAAACACATACACATACACACATATAAACAATGCGCAATGATGATAATACAATAAAATACCAAACACAAAAAGCATGCCAACAAGGACAAGAACAATAACAAACTGGCATTGTAATATTGCTCACAGAACAGCAGAGAGGGGCAAGGGAGAGAGAGGACAGAAGAGCTGAGACGAGGAAAAGGACATTATGGCAAACTAAATGAAAAAAAAAATATAAAGAAAAAACAAAAATGAGTTCTTTAAAATGCTTATACACTAGTATTCTATATTCTATTATAGTAATTGTTTTTTATTGCTTTTTATTGGGAATAAGTTGAACAAAATATAAAATTGAACATTGCACTCAATTAGTATTAACTGGATTGCAGCAGCAAAATTGGTTCTTGTCAAACAATTGGCATTACATTTCATTTTTTTGTTCTAAAATATTTATTACTCTGTTTTCAATCAAGTTATTACGATTCAGCGACTTGCTGTCAATGCTTTAAATCTTTTATATATTAAATTTAGTTTCAAAAGTTTTTTATATCTTAAAGAATAACTAACTTGGAGAAACACTCAAAATAAATACGAATAAGCAAACTTTTTAATTGAAATACTAAACAGGGAGACAGAGAGAACGAAAACTACTATAACGCTGAACAAAAATATATATGTATATATATTGCTCATAAATTACATATTGAAAACAATTTTCCTAAAAGATATTCATTTCAGTTATCGATACAGGAAGTACTCCCATAAAGAATGTCTCATTCCAACGTCCTTTTAGACACCAATAAAGTTAATTTGTCAAACATTTTTGTTTCTGACACACGTGGGGGAAATATGGGGGGAAAAACTGTTGTCCATAGTTACTGGCATCCTTGTTTAAAATATTTTTACTGGCTGCGCAGTTAGTTTTAAATTTTATTTACGTAAGCAGATTTTAATGGGGGGCGGGGGAGGCGGGAGGAGCCAGTGTTTGTCATTTCGGTTAGAAACTGGACACATTCCACTCCTACAGAAAAGGAAAAAGGATGGTCGGTTGGGTGGTGATCTGTCTCTCTTCCGCATTTACCACAAACGGAAGCACTTTAAAATTATATGAGGCCTTTCCCGGTTATCCTTCAACCACCTAAACCTCTCTCACTTCAACTCTATGTCGTATGTGTCCTTCGAAGCCACAAGCCGGTAACCGAACGAAAACTCAACTCGAAAAACTTTTTCGCTCTATATGTATGTGTATTTGTGTGTGTGTGTGTGTGTGTGGACGACAAGTTGAGGCGACACTTATGTCCGCTTTCCTGCTGCTTCTCCACTTTCAGTTCCATCTCTTTCCCTTTAACCCTCTGTTTTTGTCCCTTGTCATCATCACCCATTTTGATACTTCCTCCAAATGTCGTCTATTTTTTGGTTAGTGCCACTTTTTGATGCAACTAAGCGTATTTATTACTTATTTATACACTGAAGTGCTACACGAGATGGCTGAAGTATGGGCGTCTGCCAACCACGCCCATAAATAATTGAAGAGTCAATGCTAGTAAACATTTGTAACTGTTAAGTGTAAATATACGAGTGTGTGTGTGTGTGTGTGTATGTAGGTTCTCATAGTAAAAGTTTGGTTTCATTTACCCAAAAATGAAATTTGAGTTAATTATGCTAAGTAGAGAGATAGGCAACCTTTTCTCTGAGGCAACACCTGCGGCTCATCATGTTGATAACGATGATGACGATGAAAAGGATTATCCATATCAAATTTGGCATTATCTAATACATACATACATATATTATCTATGATTTATGACTATTTTGGTATTTCATCAAATATTCGTAATATGTTTTCTTTTTTTTATATTTATCATTTTATTTTGGTTTGGCTTTAAAGGAAAAGTTTTGCCAATTAAAGCAATGACCTAGTCCTACTTAAGTTCTTATCAAATTATCGAGAAGCTACCACGCATTCTCCAATACGATGAGTGTCATTCTGTCAGTCCAACTGTCAGTCATTCAAAATCGAATAATATTGATCTAGTGTATCGTCGTCCTTTTGTCTATATGTGTATGTGTGTGTGTCCTCTACGTTGTCAATTTGTTTGTTGCTATCGCCATGACAATCAGCAGCACCAGCACCAGAAGCAGCAGCAGCTGATTTCCATCTAAAGTGTGGGAGAATCAGTGCAAATATATATGTATATATATATATATATAGCTGTATGTATATATATTTGTATTCGAGGTGGCAGATGTCAATAAGTGCCAGAGAGAGAAGGATAGAGAGAAAAAGCGAGCGAGTGTAAGTGGAAAAGGAAAACCAAAGTAACAAAAGTAACGTTTGACACCCAATTACGGCGTGAAATCAAAAGGAAATTTCTTTGGGGAATATATATCGGGAAATATATATACACACATATACTTTTATATATATATATATATATATATATACAAATATATATATGGTCGAGCAAATGATGTTGGTTGAGATGTAGAAATGGCACAACCGAGACGCATAACAAGCCAAGATGATTGTGGCTTCTGGATTGCGAAATACTTTGTAACTTGAGTGGACAGTGGCCAAGGAATTGGATATGGACTTTAATCTACACACTTATAATGCATATACATATATAAAAGTAAAAGATCAAATCGTTTTAAGTCTGATACTACTTCATTATCAATTGATCAATGTTAGACCTAATTCATAGAAAATCCCAATATATTTATTTAAGAAATAAATAATATATACGCCGATCTAAAGGTTATCATATTGTTAGTACACAAAAGATCCAGTACTATATACATATACATATATATTACTTTTTGAAAATACATTTTCAACAGTTTAATACCTCTTTTCAATTGATTACTTGTTTGTATAAACAATATATTTCATAGGCATTTCAAAAAGATTTTAAGCCAATGGCAAAATAGGGAAACCCGCCACAAAACACAGCTTAAAATGAAACGTTTGAAAAATAAAAACTTTACTAAACTTTTTTCTATTTAATATTTCGTTTGGGTTTTTGATTTTGTTCTTTAATTTTTTTCAGTTTTCATTTATCGTTTTTTATGTATTCCACTGTACTGAGCTGAGGTATCACCTTGGTAACTTTTTTGCACCTCTCGGCACTTGTTTTGATGGTGGCGCAAATGGATCTTCTAAAGCTTCTCTTATAACTACATAATTTGTGTATATATGTAGTATATATTATATACAATACCTACATATATTTGTATATATACATATGTATATATATTCATCACATATCGGGTATTTGTATATATATATTTTTTTGTTTTCTTGTTGTTGTTATTATGTAAGAGCATACGCAAAAAGGAATATTTTTATATGGCTTTATGACAAATATTCACACACACACACCCACACACATACCCACAAACAGACACGCACAACAAAAGAGTGTAGCATAACTACGGGCGCTATTCTGTGGCCTCTATGGTTGGACATAGAAGGACAGATAGAAAGCGAGAGAGATGGGGGCAGAGGCTAGAGAAAAATGTGTGACATATTAATTACTTTCGTACAAACCGAAAAGCGAACAATATATATGTATATATATATATATATAAACCAAATGAAAGTAAAAAAAAAATATAAAGAAAAACAAGGAAAACTGTGAAAACTGCAAAAAACTAATATTTCACGCATATTTAAATTCATTTAATTAGCTACAAAATGTTAGCCGCAAAAGGCAAACCAGCCATGAGCAGAGATTGCCAGAGCAACAGAGACCGAATGATGGGGATACATATGTATATATATATATACATACATACATATACATATATAGGAAAGAGTGAGATAGATGACTAAATGGTGAGAGAGAAACATACTCATAAATGGACTGACCAAGGCCTTTGAAACTGTATTTCCGCTTTGGTGCAAACGAAAAAGCCACTAACGATGCTAATCACTTCAACTAACTAAAACGCTTCAGCTCACAGCATAGTTAGGAATAACAGCAACAACAATAATACTAACAACAACAAATGGCTACGAGTGGCCTGAATTGACACTGCTAGAAAATTATTGTAAATTTATATAGTATATAAAAATGAAAAGTATAAAATGAATTTAGTATCAAACAAATCAAAGTATTTATTATTTTATTTAATATCTACAAAGTCATTAATTAAACAATTTATTAATAAGCCAATTTTATTTAACTATATTTCAGTCATCTTTATAAAGTATTTACTGATTTCGTTCAGTGTAATAACCATATATGTATACTATTTCCAGGTGGCTGACAGTCGACAACTGTCTATCTACGCATCCATCTGTATTTATATCTATATCTATGTATGTGTGTGTTTCTAACTCTATGTGTGTGTGTGTGTGTGTGTGTGTGTAAGTTTGGTTGCATTCGTGTGATTTTGATGAATTTGACAGTTTGTGGGCGTTTGCGCTGACAGCTGGCTACACTGTTGCCATGGTTGCAGCATGCAACAGCAATGATAGAGGACCAGCGGCAGGAAAAGGGGTAAGCAGGAGATGTGCATATACATACATATATGGACAACTCTGCCAAACCGCAACCGACGACTTCCGTTCGCCATGCTTGTTTGCCTATGAATCTCTATGTAACTTTGTCTACGTGTGTGTGTGTGTGTATGTGTGCATGTATCTTTGTGTGTGTGAAATGGTTGCTGCATTTGCATTAATTTTGAATTGATTGCTTACATTTTAGGCAATACAATAAAACCGGGAGCAGGGAATAACAAAAAGAGGCACAAAAGGGTGGCAAAACTGGCCAGAGAGTATGGTGTTACTATAGAGGTTATATAGGTGTGTGTGTGTGTGGGGGGGGGGGGGGGTTCAATGTTAGGGCACAACCCTAATATAATTATAATATCTCCACACAACATTGAAGCCGGCGGGTATATGCGGTTTTTCGGGTTGTCATCATTACCCAGCCATTGTTGCCATGTTGTTGTCCTCGCATATTGCGGTCACAGCAAATTCTATTTCTCCTTCCCTCGCCAAACCACTACACTCTCCCTCTCTCTCTTTCTCTCCTTTCTCTTTTACCACTTGCCACTTTTCAATGCAATTCTCTTTTATCAAGGCCAAACACATTGAAAACATTTTGAAAACAAAGAACCACAAAATGCACGAGAAAAAAAAAAACAACAACAATAACAACTACTAATATAATGACATTTAATGGCAAAGTTCTTGTTTGCCATATAAATGAGGTAATGCAAAAATAGGTGAAACTGTTAACGTGGCTAATAAATGTAAATGAGCCTCTGTATTTAGTTCAACAAACAATCAATTTTTATGATAGAAAACCTAATAAACGAAATCAAAATATTTAAGCCTCCGAAATAAGTTTTCTAAATAGTATCTGAAATGTACTGAAAACGTTTACTACATTTGTAACTATGATATATTATTTACTCGTATATTATAAAAAAGATATTGTTGTTGCTTAAAAAGTGTTATTCCAAATGTTGATTGATATTGTAGTTTTCACAAAACCTAATATAATTATTTAAACTAATAGTAATCATAATCATAATGAAGTTATGATAAAATGTTTCTCTATTGTCCATAGAAACTATCGAAATAGTTCTTATAAATTATTCATAAATCAGAAGTTTACGCACTTTATAAAAGACTTTACTATAGAAAAAAAGATAACACAAAATTTCTCTAATTGATTTCATATATACAGTCTATATATTTATAGTCCTTGGTCATGCTTTATTACCAAAAAAAAAAAGAAAAGAAAAGAAAAGAAAAGGGGTAAAGTAAAACACTGTTTGCACTATTGTAATGGCCATTCATTAAACATGGGTACACTCATTTTCATTCCTCCACCTATACAATCCCCTCACCTGTATCTGCCAGTTGGAAAAAAAAAAACAAAAAAGAAAAAAATGAACGAAAAAAATACGAGCCGACTTTGCGGCTTTAAATAATAAAAAATAAAATAAAAAATAAGCAACGTAGCAAGAAAATAAAATGCGAAACTTGAATGCAGCTGTCGCTCTCTGTTTAATAAAACTTTCAACAAACTCAATTAACAAAACTTTCTGCTGGCCACAAAAGAGAAGAAATGCAAGAAAAGTAGCATAAACAAGGCAAACAAACAACTGGGTGCTGATGCTGCAACGGAGGGGGCGTGTGAGGGGAGTTGGGGGTACGAGTTAAAACGAATGACAACAACGAAAACAACAACATCAACAAAACAAAAAAAAAACAAACAAAAATAGAAAGGATTTTCAACTAGGCGCTGATTTATTGTAGACAGTGTAAACGGATATGCTGTAAAACGAATAGGAGGACGATGATGAGGAGAAGTTGGTGGTGGTAGAGGGGGGTGTATATATTCCAGCATTTTGGCATTGAAAGTCCATTTAACATTTTGTCATTTACAGTTTTGAAATAGTTTTTGAAAACTTGACACCAAACAAATCTCGCTGCCACAAAGACAGCCAAAGGAAGATGAAAGAAGGGCAGTGAAAAAGTGAAGAAGAATGGAGAGTGTGCAATAAAATTGCAGGAAACAATTGCTGACAGGACAAGACTGAGATACAAAAGAGAGTGTGAGAGAGACTAACTTCGTATTAGAATTGTCAACAAGCAGCGCGGAATAAACTTTTATTGCAACAAGGAAAACGAAAGAGCTGAGTTTTCTATACTCTATAAAAAAAAACAAGGTACTTTGCCAAGCATGTCAGATATGATATCCCCCGAGAACTTTTATAAATCATTAATTAATTTACAATTATCAATCAAATCGGAAAATTATAACTTTTAGCTATAAATATGAAGAATTGATTAGGATAAATTTTTTCTAGTATATTTTAGTTAAATTTAATAAAAAAAAAAATACATAATAGTGCAATGAAAATTAAACTTCAATAAATATAAGTTAGAAACTGATTAAATCGGAATAGTTTTTTTTATAGAAACTCTTTACAGAGAAGTGATCTACAGAAACGATTGACGAGAAAAAGATTTTAAAAAAATTTAGAAACTATGTAAAGAAATGAACTAAAAAACAATCTGCAGAAAAACAAGAAATATTTTTCGTATATAACTTTTAAAAAGGTTTACTTTTAAATATTAATATTAAAAAACAACAAGATCATCGAATTGCATTGTCCATAAAATGAAAGAGTATTTTAATATTCGTTATTTTCAAAGTTTATTTTTTATATTTGTATTTGTTTTTGTTTTTTTTTTATAGTCAAAGTAATCGAAAATGATGTGTCCTGTAGGAGTTTCAAATTGGCTGCAAAATAATAGAATGAAATGAGGCTCTTGATGCAAATTGATTTGGATTAGACTAACACACACACAGAAACATATACGGACACACACATACACAGATATATATATATGTATATAGCCAAGAAAACTACAAATATAACCCACACATGTGCAATTGCTGTTGGACATGAAAAAAGTCTATAAAAATTGATTACTAAACGGCAAAAATGCAACTTGAAAATTCTATTGGGATTTTACTTAAACATTTCCACAGTATCCAATTTAAATTTTTATTACCAAATATTGATGACTTGAAAATCACAATTGAGGAATTGTGAAACTTGAAGAAACTTTTTAGAAAAAGGAAAAATAAAATTCAAGTCTCAATTAGAAATAAAAAGAATTGAATACAAGGGATAAGTATTGTATTTATAAGGATCCAAATTAATTGAAAAAATTGACTTTAATTTTGCTAAATTTGAGAAAAATTTTTAATTGATAGCATATATTAAATACTTTATTGATGAATTAAAAGAATAATTTTATATTGTTCAGTCCTAGGTTATTCTACTCGATTGATCAAAATATAATACTCAATTGACTGAACAATATTAATCAAATTGGATTGACATGTTTAATTTACAATATTGGCTTAATTGTGAGTAAAAGAATTTGATTTGTTGGGCACTTAATTGAAACTTGTGAATGTTGCAACAAGAGTGAATTTGTTTTGGTGGGTGCGGCAACAACTTGCAACAATTAATTGAGCATTGGGCACTTTTTGGTTAATAATAATACACATGTTGTTTATAAATCAACAATTGCATAAATCACAGCTCAACGAATGCAAAATGTAATTTTATGTGCACGCTTCAATTGCCTTGAGCATTGCCCACTGACCAGACCAGAACCCAGACCAGACCAATCCAGTTCTTTGTTCTCCCCAAACTACGCACAACCAACCACATTTTCCCCTTGCTCCAACAATTGAACTGACAGTGCAAACAACAATTTGCCGATATTCTCTGGCCATCAATATAAATAAATAAATCTTTGCCAAGCCATAACAACAAAATCAGTTGCAATGGCACGCACAACGACAGCGAGAAATGAACGCAAAAATAATAATAACAATTTAATTAAAATATTCAGCAAAAACATACAAACACACACACACACACACAAAAACATGCAAATAGATAGTGAAAGAAGACATTGAGAAAGAACGAGAGAGACAGTTGCTAGTGAGAGAGTGAGAGAGCAAGTTGACAGCTTATGAAAATGCAATTTTTATTTTTTAATTGATTTCTTGTTTGGGCAATATTTACTTAAATATTTGTTTTATCCTCGCCCCTCCGCCCACCTACTTTTACCACACTACTTTTATTCACCTTCATGTTTTGTTCTTTCAATTCGATTTTTTGTTGCTATTTTACTGTTCATTGTTATGCACAATTTTTTATTGCATTTTTAAAATTTGCAAATTTTATTTATTATTTGCTTACGCGATATTATTAACTGTGAGTGGCGAAATGGCAAAAAAAAAAAAATGGAAACTATGTATATCCCAAATAAAATGATATGTCAAATGTTTGTGGCGATATATATTTTTTTTTATGTAATATTTCAAAGGTAATCGGATATACAGGGTGCGACTACAAAGCGAGAGATAAACAGCAACAAAACAGATGCATTAACACTATTGGAGGTCATTTTTGAAATTGTAATTGACAACATTTCAGAGGTCATCCTTCTATGAGATCTTTATTATTCTGTAAGCAAAGAATTTCCTATCGTTTTCGAGACGAATAATTTAAATATTAAAACTCTAAAATCATGAAAATTTTTCATAATATTAATAATATATGAATACTAAAATAAAAATATTAATAGAAACATTAACATAAAAGATTTAGATTAAATAAAATAATTCCGAAAAATGTCCTTCCTTAGTGCTCTATCCACACAAAGGCCTTTTTATAAGCGAAAGCAATTAATATGAATATTAATTAAATTTAACCACAGAATCACTTTTATTTAACTTTATTGCAAAAATGTGGTGAAATAACCATAGCTTAACAGTTAAAAATAAACATTAAATCAAAAAAAAAATTCGAAAATTCCAAGCAAATATTAAAATATATGTAAGTTATTGGATAATATGAGAATATTTATTCGTTGCCAATAAAGAAATTGAAAAATTAAGCGCTTTTTTAATTGTTTCAAATCTTTTCTTTTTGAATTGCTCGCGTTAAATAATTTAAGAGAAATTTTGAGAATTTTGGTCAAAATTGTATAATTAGCAACTTAATGCATTAAAGGGTTAAATAAATTTTAATAATTTACTAAAAAGTGTACCCAATAATAGTTAAAAGTATTTCAACAGAATCACAAATTATTTGCTGTCAAAAAAATTAAAAAGATACAAAAATATTTTAAATTCAGAGTGATTAAAAGAGTTTTTGGACATCAACTGGAACCAGCTGAATTTAACCATATCTGGATAACAGGTATAAAACATTTACTATCAGATACCACTAGAGTCGAAATGCTCGGAAAATGTAAAGAAAACTCAATTGAAAATTGATTGTGAAGCTTAAATGAATACGTAATGGGTTACTTCTTTTTCATATGAATTTTGGTTGTGTTATTAATTATATTCAGTTAGTATCCTGTTGAAGGATAGTGCTTATGTGTTAATGTTTTATACTTGTTGTTGTTTTTGTGTTTTTTTTTAGTTATTTGTTGTTTTTCCACGCGACTTGACGAAAAATTATTAATAAGCTTCTTGCCCAGAGACTCTGACGGGACAAATAAATAAATAGCTCCACCAACTCCTCCCTCCCTTCTGGTCCCATAGGATGGTTAAAAGACGGAAACCTTCCCCAGGAGAATGCCATACAATAATGAAGTAAACTGTTGTCCAGGGCGGAAAAATACGTATATATATATATATATATATATATAAAAAAATGAACATAGAGAAAAAGAAATGGCACACACACGCAGGACCCTAGAGTAGAGGCGAAAGAGAGAGAGAGATAGAAGGACATAGGGATAGAGAAGGATACGGCAGGGCAGGACACGGACACGGACACCGACATGGACATGGGGATAGGACACCCCTTCTTCTAGCGCAACAGTAACAAAAACAAACAAACATGTCACTGAAGGACACTTGAAAACTACTATTTAATAAATGAGCGCATATAGGAGAGAAGACTAAATACAGAGATACAGAGAAGACACAGGAGAGAGAGAAAGAGAGAGAGAGAGCGAGCGAGCAGACACATGCCCTAAAGAGGGCGAAAGTTCCTTGCTGGTGCTGGTGCTGCTGCTTGGCAAAGAAGTGGCTGGGTATGGGGGAATGGGGATGGGATTTGATGAGTGGTAGGAGTGGGTGTTTGGGGGATAGGATGGAGGCTAGGATGATTCGTCGTTGTCGTTGGCTGGGTAAACAAACAGAGTCATTTTGCAATTCATGCATTTCCTGCGGCAACTAATTAAAAGAGTCATTCATCACAGGCACCAGGCAATGTGATGTGAGCTGCTGCTGCTGTTGCTCGCTCTCTGCTACTCACACACTTATACTCCATATCGTTCTTTTCTCTCACCCCGTATATGTGTGAGTGTGTGTGTGTGTGTGGTTTTTGTGTCCATTTCTGTATGCTCTGTTGCATGCTTATTACTGTTTGCTACGTGTTTTACCTCCACCTCCCTTTTCTTTACCCATCCTCTCTTCATTCTTGTTTGTTTTAACGTTTTTATCTTTTGATACACTCAAATATGAGACACATACACAGTCACACATACACACACACACACAGATGATTATTGCTCACTTTGTGAGGCACACACACACAAGTAAATAAACCATGGACAACCTGAATTTTGGGTGGATTTTTCGTCTGAATTTCCCTTTTCCCCTTGTTTTTCTTGCTCTCATCTTTTTTTTTTTTGCTTTTGCGTCTGTTTTTGTGTATTTCTGTTTGTTTGTTTATCTTTTTCGGTCATTTCAACACATTTAAATGATAAGAGCAAAAGAGAGGCACACAGACCTAGAGAAAGAGACAGCAGAAGAGGGGCAGAAAGAAAAGGGACAGGGCTTGTGTGTGTGTGTGTGTGTGTGTGTGTGTGTGTGTGTGTGTGTGTATGTATGAGTGGGGTTTCCATAAACTTGACTTTATTTTGCTGTTAATTGCAAACCCTTTTACCACTATGCCACATAAAGGCAAATAAATCATTTCCAGTTCCTTCAAAGATTTCGTCACAAATTTTCCATATAGAAAGAAGATCTCATTCGCCAGGATATCAAAATATATATACGCCATATGTTTCTTTAACTTTGTTCATTTTTTTTCTGCAAGTTGAAGGCTTACTGCCAAAAAATTTCATTATTACCTTCAAGATATTTAATAATAAAAAACAAGAAGAAATTCTTTTATCAATAAACTATTGTCTAAATGTTTCAATTTTAGAATGGGGGGGGGGGGGGGGGATGTGGGCAAAAACAAATATAGCAAATATTATTTGATGCATGGCATTCATTTGCCGTCACATGGAAAACAATTTGTTACAATTTTGTCCTTTCGGCCGCATGACAGGCAATCTCTGTTGTTGGGGTTTCCCTTCCCTTGTCATCTGTTCAGTTTCTTTTTTACTTTATTTTCTGTTTTCTTTTTTTGTTGTTTCCCTCTGATATAACTTAATATGCAACAAGCAATTAAAATTAAATAAAAATTGTCACAAACTATGCAACACAGAACTTGCAGCGTTGACAGTGCGGAACCAAAGAAGTACAAAAAAAAAAACAATGAAAAAAAAAAAGAAACAAAATATATGTATATGTATGTATATAAATGTATGCATACATATATATATATGTATATATATATATATAGAGATGTGCATGTGCAATTGTATGTATATGTGTGTGTGAACGTGTTTTATTTTATGATATCCCTTTGTCAGCACAGGACATTCACATGCTGCACTTGACAGGCAGCGGATTCAGTGCGAAGGGATATATAGAGGAAGAACAGAGCCCCCTCATTGGACGACGACAGAAGGCGGCACAAATAGACCGCACCAAGTGGAGGCCAGACAGATGGTGGCACAGTCAGATAGACAGACGGACAGACGGACATATAGACGGACAGATAGATACACGCACGACATGACTGTAACATGTAATTATTTTTCAATAAAAACCCAAGGCAGCAAAAACAACAAATACAAGAACAGCAACAACAATAGCAACGACGACAACGACGACGATGACGACGACATCGGTGATGACAACATGGCGTATGAGTGACCAAGGCAAATAATATGAACAAAAAAAAAACAACATAACAACAAAACAGAAAAAGAAAATATAGAAAAATGCAAGAAAATAAATGTTACGAAATCTATTTGAGATCGAAAATCTTATTCTCTAGACATAATTACAAAAATGAGTAAATTAAATAATTAATTTCTTAAATATGGTTCCCAAATACAGCTGATATTATATTATATTAAAATGATAAATATATAATTATTTAGATGCCGTTAAGTATATCCTAAATAAAGTTTTAATATTAAAAATTAAATATAATAAATAAATATAATTAAAGGCAAATAATTTCTTCTTTAAATGATTCCAAATAAAGTTAATTAATTCGCATTTTTTAAATAGAAACTTTTTTTTTGAGATTCTACTTTTGATCTGAGAAATTTACCTTAATTATGTTACAATTATCAAACATAATTCTTTTAAATAAAATTTCTGTTGGTGCTGCTGTTATATATATGTAAGTCCATTAAAAAATTCAGAATAAAGAAAAATATTTAATAAATACTTTCGTTACCTTCATTTTTTGTTTAGGGCGATTCTCAACTACCTCGCTATCAAAGAGGAGTAATGGGTATTTGCAAAAATATATTGCATATACGATAATAAAATAAAATAAAAATAAAAATGTCTGGCATATATGCGTCAGCAACAGTTACGCGTTATAAAACAAGGGGGTTGTTGCGGGTGGTTGGGGTATGGGTGAACGGTAAAAGAAGCCAGTGGGGGGGAGACTGGGGGACATATGCAGGCTGAAAACATGGGGCAGTCAGAAGGATTTCGGACTCAACCAACGGGCAACCAAGGCGAAAGCATAAAGAGAGAGAGAAAAAAAAAAAACAATAAAAATAAAATTATTAATTTGGCGAAGCGAAAGAGCGGGTGACCACAGCATTTTAACAGCCGCAGTTTTTATATGAATATGCGTTTTCGCATCGTTGTCTTGATTTTTCATGTGCCACGCCCCCACTTGCAACAGCTGCCAGAGTTTGGCCGCCTATAATACAAATATAAAATAAAAACAAAAGCGATAAGGAAAAAGGAATGGTTAAAGCAGCGTCCGAATGTGAATGAGAAGAAAACGAAGGATGAGAATGAGAAAATCTGACAGGCCTCATGGCAACTGACATCTTTTTCTCTCTCTCTCTCTCTCTCTCTTTCTCTCTCGCTCTCATTGTGTCTCCTTTACTCTTATTCTTTGCCTGTGTATCTGTAGCTCACTCTACCTCCTACTTCAGTGATGTCAAAAAACTTTACTTTTAGTCCGAATTCTTTTTCCAGCTTTTTCTTTTCTGTTCTGTTCCGTTCCGTTCTTTTTTATGTTTTTTTTTTTTTTTTTTTGGCTTCCTTCTTTTCTTGCTGCGGTTGACAGCCAAATACAACGACAATATTATTTTTAAAAATGTGGAGGCATTTTTATTGAATAAACAAATTTATATCAAGCACACACATACGCATAATTAAATTTCATTTTTGCAAAATCAAGGAGCTTATTGTCTGCTATTTAACCTCTCATTGCAGAGCATCAAATGAAGATACTTTCACAGCAAAATGATAAAATGAGAAGAAGGGTTGCCAAGCCAACTCTTGGATAAAAATAATGTGAGAAATGTTGTCAAAGAGGACATCATGCACATTGACAGTCATAAAATCAAAAAAAGAAAAGAAAAAGAAGCACTCTTCACTCTATCTAAGGAGAATGCAAGTTTCTAATGAATGAAAAAAAATTAATGAAAAGAGTTTCACTTAATACAAAAGAGACTATTCAGGCATGCAAAAATGTTATGGCTTAAGAAAATACGGTTATATTCGTTTTGTAATCTAAGAAGTTGCAACAATTTGGATAAAAGTTGCCAATGAATAAACTACGAATAATACTAGAGAGTCAAATAGTTGAAGGTTCATTCATATTAGCCCTGAGCTTACTCAACAATTGCCTGATAAGCAGAGGAATTAAAACATTTAGATAGATCTCATGGATCCAGATAAATTCCGAACTTAAATGTATGGAAATATATTTATAAACGTTGGTGCTATAGAATTATTATATAATAGATAATTTCACTAGAATTTTACTATTCTTGGTAATTAAGTCTTTAAATTTACTTATTCTTTAAGAACAGATTGCAAATAGAAAAAAATTAAAAATATAAAAAATAGTTGAGAGTTCATTTGATGAATTTCGATCGATCATTATTTAGTTTCTAATTTAAGATTTTCAAATTTGCAAAAAAAAAGGAGTGTAAAATAGACTTCTGAATGATTTTACATATCTATTTGTTTACTGTTTTTGACTTTTGATAACAAATATATAAGCTACGTTAAATTCATATCCGATTTTTCTGTAAATAGGTTTCTATTTCACAATAGATTACAAAAAAATTTGGAAACCATTAGCAAAAAAATGATTAAAAAATAATTTTAATAAATAATTTCATTGATCCTCCATTAATGGTAGAGTATTCCAATATCGTTAAATGCAATTTTTTTCGCCTTTTTTTTTAGCTTTCTTTGAATTTGAAGCAAAACGCACAAAAACACCAACACCAAAGCAGCAACAACAAAAAACCCTAATTAATTTCATGCAGATACACACACACAAACATACACACACATGTTAAAGAAACTAATTAAGCTACAACTCTGATTAAGAGTATAAAAACGAAAAGAGAAAGAGTGTATGTGTGTGTGGAAGAGAGAGAGAGGCCGAAAAAACAAGGGAAGAAGGACGAAATAAAACAGAAAAAATACAGTTTTCGTATGACAATTTTTTTGTTGTTGGCTTTCATCGGGTGTTGCATACTTTTGTGCGCATCAAAGCGAAATAATTAACAAATGTATGGAAACACATAGACACACACACACACACATACACACACACACACACAGGCAGATAGAAGAAAAAAATTCTCTCGCGTTCTCTCCCTCATTATTTTCCTCCTTGTGGACCGCTTTACAAATGTCAATGGGGAAAAAAAGAGAGAATTGCATGGCATAGAAAACAATTTTCGAAAAAGTATAAAAAAAATTTAAAAAAAGAAAAGAAACAAAAACATGGACAGAAAAGGTTCCGACTGTTGGACCATTTTAATTAGCCAGTGCAATGCCTTTTACCAATCCTCTGAGCCATATTGCATATGACCATAATGGTCAGCTACAACAACAACGTCATATCAATAGTTCAATCATAAAGTATAAAGAATTTATATCAGCCAAAGGTAACGATAACAACCATTCAGCTTAAATGCAATGACTGAAATGCACTGAAAGAAAATTGTGAAATCATTTATATAATTTATATGGCATGCACTTACAATTGATTCTCTAAGTGTGGCGTAAAAATAGGAACTCATATTGTACATTGAATGAACCACATCGGGTCAGAGATCGATTCTATGCCTCTATTTCCGTCATTATATACCACTCTGCCACTCCACACTCTTTCATATTCGTCTCGTAGCCTTAACACACGCACCCACACTCACACACACACACACACGCACATATTCATTACAGTCATCAGTCGCTAAGCCTATTCAATAATCAAGCGCCAGAGAAGCAGGTAAGAGCTTTCAATAGGCAATACCAAACAGGCGGCTAAATGCCTTTTGTGCTATTGAAAATTTTCTCTTTCCAACCGATATTGATGAATGAACTATGTGTATATATATATATATATATATATATATATATATATATATATATATATATATATATAGGCATGGAGGGAAAAACTGTGGCATGGGTAGAGAAAAAAACATCTCTCAATTGGCTGATGCTTGGGCTACAAAGTAGTTAAGTATGAGATTGGTCAGTGGATAATTTCTCTTGAATTTCAATAATTTTGCTAAAGCTAATTAAGTTTTTGTTTTTAATAATTATGAATATACAAGAAGGAAGCCTACCATCTACCCCCAACCATTATTTTTCTTCTCTATGTATTTCCTGGGTTTATTTTTTAATTGAATTTGATTAAGGAATTTTCTTATTATGAAAAAAAAAAAATAAATAAAGCAAAGATTTTTTCTATAACATACCCAGAAAAATGTTGATTTCAAGTGGGATTATTGTAAGAAATTCATTCACTTACCTGTAATGAAAAGAAAAGTTCATTAAAAATATATTTACTATGCAATACATATTTATAAGTATAAATTAATTGGTTATATTAATATGAAATTAACAAGCCGATTTTGTTTGTATGGAAACGTAATTTATCAAATTGAAGTGAGTATCTTTGTAACTATGTTTAACTAATTAAATTCGTTAAAATTTCAATGAAATTTTGGGATGGGATATTATATGAATGCGCTGACTGTTGCCAACTAAGGTTGACTGAGTAAGGGAGTATGAGTGGGGGGTGTGCGTGGGTGTATATGTGTAGATGATGTGGTGGAGCAAACAATGTCACACACGTATGTGCCCAAAAAGGACATGCCACGTATGTCTTGACTTAACGTTGAACGTTTGAGGTTAAGTTTTTGAGCTGACAAAGCAATTGCAATTGCAACAGCAGCAGCAGAGGCAGAGACAGGGCAGCAGCAACCCCAACAACAACAACAACGACAGCAACAAGAGGAATAAAGACATTGACGACGACGATGACGTCGGATATCCTGGCAACGTGCGCGACCCTTTCTCTCTTTTGGACCCCTCTCTCTGTATTTCTCTCACACTGCCGCCTTTTGAAAAGGTGGAGCCATTAATTCACGACTTGTAATTTCCTCACTTCAACTGCACAAGGATCACTGCAACGACAACGAGTATAAGCATCATGATGATGATGATGATGATGATATGAGCCACGAAAACTGTTTTTGACTACCAATTAAAGGCAGACAGCAGATAGA
Source organism: Drosophila emarginata (assembly GCA_037075365.1). Taxonomy (NCBI): domain Eukaryota; kingdom Metazoa; phylum Arthropoda; class Insecta; order Diptera; family Drosophilidae; genus Drosophila; species Drosophila emarginata. The sequence goes on along the minus strand of JBAMCD010000014.1, from coordinate 697,507 downwards.
GGAACATCTCACACATACACACACACACACACACACACACATAAGTCAGCAAATTCTCTGGCTTCCTTGATATGAAAATTTTGCATATGTCACCTAATTAAAATTTTGCTCAAGCGACCATTTCGAGTCTATTAATTACCTACACTTGCCACAAAAACAAAAAAAAAAAAAAAACGAGAAAAAAAAATGCTAGTCCCTCCTGCCGGTTATTTTCCTTTTGTTATATACCATTCGTAAATCACAGTCGATGTGTCCGGGGCAAGGCATGAGAAGATTGAGGACAAGGCAAATGCAATCACTCGCCTTCAATTTTCACACCCATTGTCAAACAAAAATCTGTGTGCGAACCACAGCAACAACAGCGAATCCCAACGACTCGACGAAACTCTTTTGAATCCTGACAACGGGGTCCATCATTATGCTCTGTGATGAATGTGGGTGTGTGTCAGTATGTGTCTATGTGTGAGTGTGTGTGTGTGTGCAAGTGCGTGTCATTGTCCTACTAGGCAGAGTCTGCCTTTTCCATCATTCCATCTCTCACTCTCTCTCTCTCTCTCTTGCTGTCTCGCCTTTTCTCTATGTATGCAACATTTCAGTTGTCGTCACTTGCAGAAGTTGGCAGTAATTTTGAGTTGCACACGAGTAGAGAAAAGTGAGCAAAAGAAATAAAGATGGAGCACATGAGGTTAGGATAGTCGAGGTTGATTGAGAACAAGTAAATGTGGTGGAGTGTTATACGGGGAAGGGGTTAAAAAGGGAAGTGTTGGTGCCGCATAGGCCAATGCGTGCAGCCGCAACATTTACGCAAGTGGACAAGAAACATACAGCGAGAGAGAAAGAGATAGAGAAATCTTCAAATGCACTGAAAAGCGTTTTTTAACTTCTATTTTTGAAATATGAAAAACAATAAAACGCTTAAACCGTTAAGTTAAAAACCAAGCTAACTATTCATTTCTTTTTATTTTAATTTAGTATATTTAGTATTTTTTTTGTTTCTCTTTTCTTTCAGTGCATATTTGGTAAACAATTTGAATGCATTTTGTTGAGGCCTCTCTCAGTGTTTCGGTTGGGTTGCCCTTTGAAAATGTGTCGGTGATTTACAACAATGTCGCCTACACAAATTTTCCAAATGTGTTTTTGCCACGAAAGCAAACAGAACTCTTCGTCCACAACCCCTTCTGTTTTCCATGGTCTAAAACTCTCACACTCTCACTCTTCTATACTCGCATTGACACGCATGTTGCAGTCTGTCTAAACTGTATGGGTAAGGACACATTCACACACAAACACAGAGACAGAGTAAGAGAAAGGGATAGAAAGAGAAGTGAAGTAGAGTGCGACTTTATTAGCGGAAGTGCTTTATTTAAGCTACAGAGAATCAGGCAGGCTGGCTGGCTGACTGGCAGTCAGGCAGTCAGTAAGGCCAAGCTATAGCCAGGACACCTATTCCAAGTCCAGGACTCGTTTGTAATACGGCCACGTAGCAGGTGGTGGGAGCGACAAAAGCGCATGGCAGGCATTTTACTTGAAGGAAATTGCATTTTCGACATTTTTCACACTTGGCAACAGAGAGACAGAGGATGAGAGAGAGAGAGAGAGAGAGAGAGAGAGAGATTGACACAGTGGGAATGGCGGGTGATGACGGAGGTGGCGCCACAGTACAAAGGCTGCATTGCCTTCTCAGCCAGCAAAAAGCACAACAAAACACATCTAAGCAAGCCAAACAGTGGTGATGATGCACAGGCAAGGGGATAAACCGTAGAAAGTAGCTACTAGATACTTTGCATGCAGTTCTAGTACCAGTAGCAAAAGTAACAGTTGTTGTGTCGCCAGTGATGAGAACGTGTCACTAATCTAACCCAGTGGGAACTAAACGAAATGAATTTCAATTGCTGCAGGCATGAAATGGAGTAACTGCTTGTACAAATCACCCTATCATTTAATTAAAAGATTTATTTAATATCCCTCTCTTATTTCTTTCTAAATTTGCATAGTTTCTTCTTCTACTTCTTTGTCCCGTCGGGGTCACCACTTGACAAATTATACATTGCACGGTATTATCTCTAAGTGTAATACTTGACTTGGCTTTTACCTGCCAAGTTTACCTTTTGCCATATCCAATCCCAACACACACACAAAAAAAGAAAAAGTTCCTTTTTTTCCTCTCCTTTTTTGTCACACTTTGGCCAAAAGGTGTCAAAGGTGCATTTTGCAGCTGCCGCTGCTGTTTTAACTTTTGTTGTTGCTGTTGTCCTAGGTGCGTGTGTGGCATTTCCGTTCATTTGTTTTACTTTTGCCACAACTCCCTACCTTTCCCTCCCACGCCCACACGCCACACTTGTACTCCTTCTTTACCACTTCTCTAGCTCGAAGCCTTTGTAAAGGGAAATGCGCAAAAAGCGCAATCAAAGCGGAAATGAAATTTGCAGGAAGTAGAAAAAAAAATGTCTCCTTTTTGCCTCTTTCCTCCGTCATTTTTTTTTCTTTGAATTTTAAACACAGAAAGAAAAGGTAGAGGAAGAGCAAAGGGAGGAGATGGTGTAACTGTAAAGCTTTTGGGATTTAATACAATTTTTGAAATGCTTTTGGCCTAGGCCAATTTGCTTACTGCCAAGGCAGTTGCTTACTGCCAACTGCATGACAGCGATAACAGAACCAGAAATAGGAACAGAAGCAGAAACAGCAACAGAAAACGAGAATCGACAAAAATAAAAAAGAAAAAAAAAACGAAAAGCATTACAAACAGTTTGCATGTTGCTGCTGTTGATGTTGCTACTGTTGCTGCTGCTGTCGCTGGTGTTGCATTAGAAGGCACTGAAGCGTCAATTTTGGGACGACGGCTAAAAGAGGAGCACGTTATGGAGCGGACTTTCAATTCGCCTCATCGTCGATTTTGCGATTGTAAACGACCAAGTTGGAATTGGACAGACGGATCGCGACACAATTTTTCTCATAATTCGCTTTGACTTTTGATTTGAGTATGTGTGCCAGAGAGTCGTTTGAATACTATTCATATTTCATCTTTTGGTAATAGCTCTAACAGCATTGACTATAAATCAGTTTTCAGTTTTAATTTAAGGCCATTATTTTATCTTCCAGCCAAGAAATGAATTCTGTTTTTAAATTTATGAAAATAAACTAAACTGTCTCTAGTTACAAGACAAATGAAGGAAGAAGGCAATATTACTTTAGAGTACCTCACAAAATCGATTGCAATTCATGATAATATTTATAATTAATTGTTGTAATTTATACTTTTTAGTTAAACTAAATTTTAAACTTATTTTTAAATATTTAACTATTATTATATTTAAGAATTTCTTAAATTTTATTTTTTGAAAATTAAAATAATATATATAAAACAAAAAGAAATATGAACGAGGAGTACCTATTCATTGGATTTAAGTAATTCTTAGTCCCATTTCGATTTAATTGTATAATTAAGTTCATTTCTTTTTTCAATTATTTATTGGTTAATAAAGATATTTTATTTTATTTAATAATCTTAAGCTTTTTTTGTGGACTAAGCCAACTTTTTGATTCGCCACTAACAAAAACAAACCTTGAGAATTATAACATATAAAACTCTATTTTAAATACAACAAGAATTTTATTATAATTTTAACCTAACTGCAGTTTCAATTTATATCTACTATTTATTACGCTAGACCTTTTGTCTCATGAATGTCAGTAGTCGGGAATCCTTTGAAATGTGGATTCTAAATTAATTCTTCAATCTAATATAATTAAATTTCGATTACAAATAAACACAGAGAATGAGAGAGAGAGAGGTAGGGAGAGAGAGAAAGAAATATGTATATATGTATAAATGCACATGATGACATCATCTTATATCCTTTTCCACATATATCAAAACCAAAATGGCTTAACATCAAAATTAATTAAAAGAACTTGCTAATATTTTGCTTCACTTGATGAGCGGCAATGGAAGGGCTACCTTCACCCCTCCCTCCCTCTCTCTCTCTTTCTCTCTCTCTCTTTCTATCTTTCTCTTTTAGCCTTAAGCTGCATTTTGCTGTCGCTCTCCACCTATTAAATTCATATGCAGTTATATGACAAACAAACAGAGAGTCAGATAGACAGACAGACTACTAAGAGACAGACACCGAGACAGATAGACGACAGGAAAAGTGATGACGGCAGGGGGATAAAATGAGGGGTAGATTGGGTATCCAGACGACAGGCGTGTTGAAGTTGGTTGGACATTTTCTGAGCTGCAACATTTATTTATTTATACCAGAAAACAGAAACACACATAGAAGGAGAAACGGAGAGAGAGAGAGAGACGCTGAGAGAAATGGAGAAACGTTGGGCGTTTGGTGTGAAGGCGTGGCATGATGTAACATTGTTGTCAGCAGCAACATCAGCATGTTGCATTTATGAAATCCTTTTATCTTTTAGGTTTTAAATGCTACACATGGGGCGAATGATATGTAACAAAGCTCTACATCTTTTCCCCCTCCCTCCATCTCTGTCACACCCATGTGTCTGTCTTTGTCTCACATTTTGGCAGGAATATTGCCAAATACAGAGACACGCTTACATCGTTTTCGTTCTCTTGCTCCATGTATGTTACTGCTTCTTTTTGACCGAGTTGACACCTTGAGTGTCATTAATGCGTATGACATTTTCATTATAAGTTTTCATTATAATACCTTCCTTTTGGATACCCTTTAAATATAAATATTATTAAGTGGGCTATATAAAAAATTATATAGAAATAATTAACACCGATCAAAATACAGATTTAAGTAATTTCTATGACTTTGCTTTCCTTTATAATCGAAAAAATACTTTATTCTAAGTAGGGAAACCAAAGACTTTGCCTAATAGGTGGCGTTCTTAGACTTACGAAATCCGCTTACGATTTTAATTAACTTTAATTAAAATAGGAATCATTAAATCATGAAAAGATCATAAAATTCTATTACAATATTTGACATTATTTTCTTGCACGAAAATATTGTTAGATTTTTTTTTAAATTATAAAATTTACTTTTCTCCTATGCCTTTTCCTTATACATATTTCTTTGTTCTGAATGTTGTTGTTAACTGCCAAACAAACTAAATGCAATTTGTAGGTGCATTCGGAAAACCTGCTGACAGCTGCTTCGACCTGATGTGTCCATCCACATTCATAGATATTGTTTTGTAGCTGTCAAGGTGCTGTGCAAGAGAGAATTGAGCCAAAGTGATTGCTAAATGCATTATATATACTACATATATGTCCGTGGAATGAACAACGTTTTGTTTTATAGCTGTCAAATGGAATGTCTTTAAATTGTATTAACATGGCAAAGCTTTTTCCACTTTTAATTGATAACTGGCTATCAGTGAGAAAATGCTAGAGAGTTTTCTTTTTTAATTGACCTTAACATGAGTCTTGCGTTTTAATGCCTTACTTTCACTATTACAAAATATCATTAGAGTTAATTAAAAGACGTGTTCAAACCTTTTAGTTTAGACAGATTGATAAAAGTAACACAAGAATTATTTTTAAACAAATATTACTAGAAAGTTATATGAGAATTCTGTTTTCATTATCGGATTGTCTCTTTTCCTTTCGAACATTTCGAACTCATCTGCTGTTAATCTAGATTTAATATCTAATAGAGAGTCTCGCTAAAGTCTTACTATTCCTGCTAAATTTACTTATTGGATACGAACAGATTGTTAATAAAAAAAATTTTTAAAAAAAGAACAGATCAATATTTATGGGACGTATTTTGTTCTTGCTGTATACAGAAATATATTTAAATAAATTTGAAGTTTCCGTATTCATACATTTTTAAAAATATGAAATTGAAATTTACTATATTTGTACTATTTATATACATATGTATTCGTATAGTTCAATGATTCTTTCAACTCATGGTTAATCATCAACAGGAACTTTAATTATCCTGCACTTGCTGTCACCCTGGCCAGCCTGCCTGTTGCCCCTTTGCCTTGTGGGATTGAGGAAAACAACCTCATCTAGAAAAACTTTAAGCGTTCTGTCTCTGACAATGACGCGTCCAGCCATCTAGAAGCGATGCTACCAAGAAGTAGAGATAGAATGAGAGGGGCAGAGAGAAGACGAAGTAGAGAGGAAGCAGAGCGAACGGGCAGCTGGCAGGCAGGCAGGCAAACTGTTTCCGCGCTCACTTCATAAAGTCACATCAATTTATTTCATTTCCTTAGTTAATTTCAAAGTGTCAACATAATAAATGAACTGCACGTAGCAACAACACCACCAGCACCACCAGCTCCAGCTCTAGGAGGAGGAGGAGCAGCAGCAGCGACTATAACAACAATAATAAGAACAACGTTGTCCATTGGCAAAAAGTTGTCGCATTTCAAAAATGGTTGCACGCAACAAACGAGCGCAGGACTCTCGTTCGCTTGCAGGACATTCTGAAATACGCATAAAAATGCAAGACAAATGATGGCGGTGGCAACAGCAGCAGCGGGGAAGAGCGTGCAAAAATGCACAAAAAATAAAAAAATAAACACAGCAAAAGAAAAAGAAAGAGGGAGAGAGAGAGAGAAAGCGAGGGAGAACCAACAAAAAAAAGGAAAAAAAGAAAAAAAAGAAATGATTAAAAAGGACATGCGAACACCTAAAACGTCGCGAAGGAAAAATGCCACAAATGCAGCGACCGTGCAAATTTTCTTCATTTCCATTTTGACAAAACGCAAACACAGACCCAGAGAGTCGGGGGAGCCAACTGAAAGAATGAATGGCAGAGGGTGAGAACGAAAGGGAAAGGGGATAGGGAAGACACCAAGAGAGTTGACGGACTGACTCCAACTGACATTGACAAATAATGAATGGGCATAGCGGAGCGGGATAGGTAGAGAGAGAGAGAGAGAGTGAGAGGGATACATCGAGCATAATGCATGCCAAAAGATGGAACAAACCATCGCTGTTCGTACCAACTGTGGTCCAATTGTGGTAATTTTTCCGGCATTTGCTTTTGAATACAAAATTATGCAGTGATCTTTGGATAATTTTTTTTTTTTGTTATATTTTCATTAGCAATATGCAGCCACACTATTTTTCAAAAATCATACTCCGAATCATTTGGTTATATTTTTTTTTGTTGTTGTGGTTTTTTAACCCACTGTCATTTGGTGAAGATTTCTGGTCCCGGCACTGGCGCCGCTTGAATGTGTCAAAATTGGAGCCACATTGTCCGCAGCACAAAACGTACGGCAGCAGGAGCAGAAGGAAGCAGCTGCAGATGCCAGCGCTAACCGCAAGGATGATGATGACGATGACGACGACGACGATGATGTGAAGGAGTAGAAGGACAACAACGAAAGGAGAAACAAACAAAATGCCAGACAAGAAATTAAGACAATTGAACCGTTGAGGCGTGCAGAGAGCGAGAGACATGACATAGGTGGAAACTTTTGGGTTGGTTGACGTTGGTTTGGCCATTCTGCCGCGTTGCCTCGTTTCTACTCAATGTTATTGTAGTAGTAGTAGTAGCAGTAGTTGTGGGCGTGGTCATGTTGACATTACAGGTGCGCCTTGTACTCCCTCGCATGTTGTCAATGGCGCAGAAAGGATAACAGCAGGACAATGGGCAATGGGCAAACGGGTGGACGTGGTCTTGGCGACGTGTTGGCTTAAGTTATTAAAAAGAAAGCCAACACAGGAATGGGCAAAATAAAAATAATAAAAACAAAATAAAAGACCAAGACTTTGGAATAGAATAACTTGGAAAGCAAAAACAAATAATTGCCATGCAAAAAGTGTATTTGTTGTATACCCCTACAACTACCAATCCCTTCACCTTCTTTACCATCAACCCACCGCATACGTTTGCTCTAGTCGCCCCTCCTCAAACCTCTTCCATTTACCACCTCTGTTATCCCCCTCTGTGCAATGTTGCGTAGCCTTGCAGTTTGAGAAAATAATTTGTTTAATGGAATGTAAATTTCATACTTAAGCAAATAAATGTTCTGCTCTAACATCGGAAAGGGGTGGTGGTGACAAAGGGGGAGAGAGAGAGAGAGAAGGCTAGGAGTGTGTGGGGCAATTCGGTGGGCTAGCGATTTGTGCGTGGGGTTTATTTGCCTTTTTTGCTGAGAATAGTTTTTGTTTGCTTTTATATGTGAATAACGATAATGACCATGAAGATGGCAATCATGATGATGATGACGAAGATGATGATGATGAAGAGAGGAAAGACGTGGCCAAATGTATTGTTTGGCTAGCTATTTGCTCAAAAGATTTTCCATTGCGCTGAGTTAGCTGAATGCGAAGGCAGTATCAGTAGCAGCAACAGCAACAGACGGGAATGACGTAGGTGTTGACCTATAAGAAAATTATAGTCTCTAGAGAAATTGCAAGGTAATCCATGATTACAATTGATATTGAATCGAAGAAGAAGATTGTGAGCAAATCTATACAAAATTAAATGAAATTAGTCATGGGCCATGGGTATGTAAGTATGTATCGAAAACTAAGTAAAAAAGAATAGATTGAGCAAAATATAAATACAGTGAATCGGATTTTATTCAACTTGTATTAAAGATAGTATTATCATTTCTGCAAATTTATGTAGCTTAATTATTCAGTATTTTAAAGTAAACGAAATTAAAATAAATAAAAGACCTTTATTTCGATGAGGAAAGAGATTGAACTGTCAAACTTTAACAGAATTATATTTCTAATCCTTATAGACGAGAGACATATTTTAAATGCAACTCAAAGATAGAATACAACTTCATTAGTTAAAAGTTGCAACTGATAAACAAAAACTGTTTCTATAAAAATAAGTTACAAAAGAATGTCCCTTTTAAGTCACCCGACTGTTTATTACCTTTTAATAATCAATGAGTTCATATTTCCTTTACTCTATTGAAAGAGGTAAAGAAAATAGATGGAACAATCACAATGAAGGAAAGAATCAAGCGATGACAAGTTGGGTATAAGATACTTTAATGTTATTTAAATTTCAAGCCCACTTATCATCATGATCAAATTGCCTGGCCAGGGACAAAGGAGTCTAAGGAAATGGAAGAAGGAGCCTAGCAAAGGCTAGTCAACTATACAACTGCATAAACAAATGCAAGAGTCTGATTATATTGACAATAACAACAGGCAACAATGTTCCAAGTAAAATACAATGATAATGAGCAGTGCCGAACAGAGCAGAATATGGTTAGGAATAGAATAAAGGAGGAGGAAGGGAAGGTGGAGGAATTGGAGGAGGAAAGGCAGCACCAGGACCAATAAAGCAGAGAATGAGTAGAATAGAAGGAGGTGAATCGGCAGCAATGAGAAACTCGATTCCTGTTGCCATTTACTGATAGCCATCACAATCCCCAGAGAGTGATGGCAACAAAAACAATAACAACAACAACAAAAACACACACACATACACAAAGATACACTATAGAGAAACCGAAAGAGATGGAGAGAAGAAACTAAATAGTCAGAGGGAGAGTGACAGTAGTAGAGGAAGGACTATTGAACGATGACGACGATGATGAAGTGATAATAATTAAATTTGCATAATGTTAAGTGATTAAGTTTGTTGTCAGCTGTGTTCGATGGACATGTCCTGCCATTGTCAGACTGCTCCTGCTGTTTCAAATGATTGCAAAATCCCAACTTCTTGGACATTTGTTGGCCAACACTTTTCTTTGCCATCCTCTGTGTATAGTATTTCTCTTCTGTATTTCTCTCTCTCTCTCTCTCTCTCTCTTTCTCTTCTTTATTGGTTGTGTGTGTGTGTATTATTGCGTGTTCTTGTGACCAGGACACGAGTGTGTCGTGGGACTAATTTTGTTATGTTTTTATTTTTTCTAAAACATTTGCGTTTCATTCGTTAAACTAATTGAAATCCTAATGATGATGACCATGAAGTTGACGATGACGATGATGATGATGGCAATGGCAATGGCGACGGCGATGACGATGATGTTGATGATGGAAGATGTCGTGCAACAGGCAAACATTGGCATTGCCACTACCAAATACTCCACCTGCTGAATGGTGACTGACTACCAATTATGGTTGGTTCTGCAAGTGCTAAAGGAGGACCACCTACTTCATGCTATTTGTATTGGTATTGGGCACATTATGACCTTACTTTTGCCCCCTCCAGTTCCCTCTGGACCAACGTTTCATTTGAGGTCTTCTAATTACAACGCTTATGTATAATTGATTTGTGGCAATTTAATTAATTTGAATTTAACTATTTAATGAGGATTACCAGGACTGGCAGTTGTTACCCCGGTATAACTCGCGCGTGTGTTGAAAGCCGCATTTTAGTAGCCCGAACACTAATTAGCTGTTGAATTTTAGATTAAGCCTGTCCAACACACATACACACACACACACACATACTAGAGGGAATGGTAGGGGTTGGTAGCGCGGTAAAAGAGCGAGGAGGAGGAAAAAAAAAACCATATAAAACATCTAGTCCAATTTTATGGTTAATTGGCATCCAACTCATACCACTACTGAACAACATCCTTTACCTCCTACTCTTGCTCTCGTTCCGGTTACCTGCACCTGCCGCAGTTTCCCTACGTTTCTCCTCCGCCTCTTCTATATATTGATAAACGTTTGGAGTATTGGTTGATCATGTGGCAGGATGAGGGTTTGCCAAAATACATATGTATATACATATATATATATTTATATCTATATAGTTTTAACTATATACATACATATCTATATCAATCTATCCAACTATGTGTTCTATCTATATCTATAGTTATGTGCGGTCAATTCGCTCACATCGTATTAATGTTAATGCATTTTAGTTGTTTACTCACAAACACTACAAGCACACACACACACACACACATACACACCAAAACACACACATTTTCCACTTGATTGGCGAATAAATTAATTGTCATTTAATATGCTTCATATAGTTTTTCGGTTAGATTATTTTTTTCTCTTTTTTTTGAAATTCTTTTTTTTTTGCTTTTATTTATTATTTTGTTTCATCTGCTAGCCACTAATTGCATTTGAAAAGTGCATTAGTTAGGTAATGAAATACTTTATGTATATATGTACATATGTATGTATATATATTTATTTATTTATATATACATATACGCTTATCTACTTTCTCATTTGCAGTTTATTTGTTTGTTATTTTTAAGCTGATTGATTAGCATTAATTACAGGTTTGATATATCAAATTAATTAAGTTCAATTTAGTTTCTTAGAGGGAAAACCAAACTATCAAATAATGCAAATATAATACAATATTTACCAATTACTGTTGCAAAATGTACAAATCAAAATTTATTAATTTCGTATTGCTAAATTCCATATAATGATAGCAATTTCAAATTGCCATGGTAAAAGTAAAGGCTAAAGTAAATTCTTTAACTTATTTCTATGTTTTCAATAACTTTATTTATTTCTATTGCTACAACAGAAGAGCGAAATAAGATTAAATTAATAAAATCTATTAAAGCGTTTCATATATTTATGTAAATTTACTTTCTATAGAAATCTAGTGCAACAATTTTCTTGAAACTCTTATACAAATGTATGTAGGTTATTACGGTCAAATAAAATAAAATCGATGAGATCCACAAAAAATGAATTTCTAGCCATTCGATGTCCACTTGTGCTCTCTACAGACCAATTAAGGAAGCTTAAAACTTTTTAATATCATTTTGAAAATGTTTAAAATTAAATCCTTTAGTACGAGATCAATAATGAACTTTATAAACAGATTGATTGGATGGAGATTAAAGAGTAAAACAAACAAACATTGCATCAATCATAGCTATTCAACTCACTCTCAATTTGTGTTTCTTTTGAAACTGAAAACCATTGAGAAATTGCTTCTCTCTACTCATATCAGTTCTGAGAAAATCAATTAGAGTTTTTTTTTTTGCTTTTCCTTTTCTATTCCCAAATGAAATCAAAATCAAAACAGTGAATTGAAAATTTGCTACAGGCGATACTTTAATGCACTTAGAATAAATGCCATGATTTTATACTTGAATTTTGTTATAGATTTGGTTAAAGGGAAATCAGTTTAGTTTTGCAAATGTTTTATGACGGAAATGCCAACAATTTGCGTAAGAAAGTTCTTTATATGTCAGTAATATGATTACGGGGAATCTCCATCTTTAATAAAGTAAGTTTTATCGCAGCCCTAAAAGTCGGCTGTAGTTTTACTATGGCCCATTAAAAATCCTCTTATAGCATATGTACGCGTATTAGCCATTTCAAAACGAAATCTACCGACATTTTAATATATGTATATACAAACAAATGTACATGGATACATATATATGTATATATATATACAAATGTACATACATATATCTATTGCATAGTCCAAGGGGCCTATACAAAACATTCTCATATATTTAAACCATTTGAAGCACTTTTATTTGCACATTTACGAAAGGCAATAATCTACTTAGCTCCATTAAAATGGTTAAAAGTGCCCAGGCCAGGGAGAGAAAGTTGTTGTTAATGTTGGCTGTTGTTGTTGCTTTTTACAGCTGTTTGTGTAGTTTATTTAAAATGCCATTAAGCGCGCAAAACAATTTCAGTTTTCAGCTTGCCTTTTTTATGTGGATTATTTAGAGAAATGTAAAATATGCACAGGTATGTACATACATACACAAAAAGGAATGAATAAGTGCAAAAAAAAATAACTATCGGATAATGCCCACAGACACAAACACACACACACACACACGGAACAAAAGGCAAAACAAAAACCAACAAAAACGAAATAAAATATATATGTATATGTATATAAAGAAATACGTAAATTAGTTGAATGAAGTTAACAGTTGTAGGAATGATTTTTATGAGCATGCAGTATAAACATTTTGATTTAAGATCACCAAAATGAATGCCATGGCCATGGAAATCATGAAATATACTACAGTTCGGGACCATTAAAAAGTGCCAAGTCCATTCACATCGAAGCTACAGACCAACCGACAATCAACCAACCAACAAACAAACACAAGTCAACAGGAAAAGGTGAGAAAAATATGCAGCCAAAAAAAAAAAAAAAAACAGAAAACACAGAAAAATAATAATGAAATGAACAAAAAAAAAAAAATAAATAAAACAACAAACGAAATGAAAGCAAGTAGCACAGAAAAAGAAAGAGAAAAAGAGGCAGGTTAAGAGGGATAAAGAAGCAGTACAAGAACACAAAAATAGTGGCAAGTGCCAAATGTATTGTAGTAATAACAATAAAAGCAACTGCCAACAGGCGGGCTGGCTGGTTGGCAATGGCAGCGGACTATGGATAGAAGACGACTCGACTCGACTTGACTTGACTTAGACTCCGACTCCAACACCAATTTCAAACTACGGCTCAGGCACAGGTTCAGTGGCAACAACAAGTTGCACGTGCTTTCAACTTAATAACGTGGCTTTTATTTTTACTGCTTGCCAGCAAACACACCAACATAGAGAGTTGAGAGATGAAAGATGGAAGGTGCTGCAACCCAGCAACCAGCAAAGGTTGTATATTATAAAACCTACAAGTGCGAATGAGATTCATTCCCGTTAGTGATGAGAGAAAAACAAAGTGTCATGGCCATAACATATCTTTAAGTATTCATTTACCTTAACAATGTTTCTCTTAGTGTTATTACATGTGAAATAAATGAGCTTGCCCTAAACCATAATGATTAACCATTTAATGAGACTCTTCCAACAAAATGCAACAAATTTCATAAAAATAGATTTTAAGTAAAAAATTTGATTTAAACACAAAACTTTTTATAAAACTATTTCATTTTATATTTGTCTTTTTAAATGGTTTCCTGTTCTGATATATAAAATTGAAATAGTTTAATATACATACAATATATTTTTTATTAAATAAAAAAGGAGAAACATTCTAAGATAACAATTTTCTTTAAGTAAATAGAAATGCATTTACTTTATTTTAAAATAATTATGAAAATTTAAGTCATAATTGCTTCCTAGAACTTTCAGTTCAAAAGATCAATTCATGGCTATATAATTATCTTTATCAGATTATGTATGCCATCTCTAATATATATATACATATGTATGTATGTATGTACATATGTATATATTCTGAGCATACATAAATTTAGTTCTCTTTCTCCTTTCATCTTTTGGTTGCTATCAAAGCTTTAGCATCGACAAACTACCATATAGAAGGGGAACGGGTAAGAAGAAAGAGCAGCAGCAACAGCAGGTGAAGGAGAAACAACTCATTCTACAGCCACCTTTTTCGCACCTTTTTTGCATTTTACCGGCAGGAGGAAAGGTTATAAAAAAGAAAAGAAAGTATACACACACTGCCACACACACACATATACAAATACACACACACAAAATGGCGTAACGTTGCGGATTTTACGCACGGCAAACAAAAACTACGCGCGCATACACAACAACAAGAAAATGCACTCAGGCTTAGTGTCGGTCGACATTGGGCGACGGTAAAGTCCTGCGTGGGTCCTGGTCCTGCCTGTTTGCACCTTTTTATAGCAACGCTATCGTATGTGTGTGTGTGTGTGCGGGTGTAAGCATGGGGTGTTTAAGTGTATTGGTGTGTGTGGGTGCGAAAACTTTTTGAGGTCTGCTTTGGGTAAGTGCTGTGTGCGGACCGCAGCTTAGTTGCGTTGAGGTTGACTGCGTCCCGCCACAGTAGAAACAGCGGGCTGACTCTCACCTGAACGTGGGGCCAAACCAAGTTAGAACGACATAGCCAAAGATAGAGAGAGAGAGAGAGAGAGATAAACAGAGAGATAGCAAAAGATAGGGAATAGCCAGTGATAGAAGTGTAAATACCCAAGGAGCTCATAAACCATTCAATGGGCTAAGCACAATTTCCTTAACAGGAAATTCAATATATTTAAAAAAAAAATATACGAATCCAAGAAATATATTTCTTTTTAGTTTTACAATAAATTTTTGTAGAGAAAACTAGTTTATTTTGTTATGTAAATGCTTTGGTATTAAAATAGCTATTACACCATTTCTGTTCTTTCTCGTAATGTCTTTTTAACTTTGTTTGAAGTGAACTGAATTTTTTCCATAATTGAGCAATTCATATTTGATAGTTGAAAGAAATTCTATAATAGTAAAACTTAAAATTTTGCATTTGCATGACTCATTCTGTAGATTGTTTCAATACTTTTATAGTTTATTGTTTCAAAAATTCGAGTGTATCCTAGAAATTGTCTGCAGGGCATTTACTTTTACCCATTCCATTTCCATTCGCTTTGCATTATTATTTTCTATTTTTTTTTTTTTGTATTTTTTTTTTTCGTTTTCACCTGTCTCTCTTTTACCACACTTCCCTCGCCCTTTACAGATTTATGTTTAAAATAATTTATAGAAAAAATACAAAAATTAAATAAAATGGAATTACGGAAGTGCAGCAGCAGTCGCAGTGGCAGAGATGTCGACGTCTATCCTATTAAATGTCCATTTGGCGTTTTGTTATGCGAGTTGTTTGGCACCCACACTCATACTCAAACACACACACACACACACATAAATACACACGTGGAACTTTCAGCCATTTAATTTTGCAATACGTATATATGTTGTTGTTGTTGCTTCTGTTATTATTGTTGTTTTTGTACTTTACTTTTCTGTTCTGTAGCCAGAGAGCTCGCGTCCAACATCATTAAAAAACTGTCATTAGCAGTTGAGTACATGAAAACTGAATTTTCATTACAAGGACACGAAGCAGCAGAGGCGAGGCGAATGACTAAGGAACAAATAAAATATAACAAACAACAACATCAATGGACAACGGGAGCAAAAAAAGAAACAAAAAAAAAGATGTAGGGAATACCTACACATACATACAAACATATATACATACATACATATTTGTATATAAAAGCAATATTCGTGTAAAGTTTGTAATTTTTTTTCCAAGCTTTCACATTCTTTTCCCTCTACACTTTTATTTTCCTAGCGATTGTTGTTGCCGTTTACATAATCGAATTTTAAATGTTTGTGTGTATTGAAGTTGGACACTTCATTTAAGTGATGTCGAAACACACACACACACAGACACACACACCTGTCACAGTTTGTCAAAGTGACAAGAAGGAGAAAGAAGAGTAAAAGGTGCAAATGTCATTCGTCAAGATTCAAAATAGACTCAAAACATAGTTAACATAGTTAGCATTTCTTTTATTAAACATTTTAAATTAAAATTTAATATTTCTCATTTTTATATCAGTAATAAAAGAAAGCATAATTTTAGGTGGAATTATGAAATTATGAGACCTCAAATCATTAAAGTAAAAAAGGGTTAGGGGACACAAAAACAATGTTTTACCTAATAGCACAGCTTAAAATCTAAAACTTCAAACTAAAATCCAATTACCTGGATTGCTGCATGTTGCAACTCCTCTTTTGTCTAAAAGACATGCTATTGTTAATCGAATAAATTGATTCCTGTGCTTATCAATAAGCTACCAAACATCTAATGGGCAATATAGAACAATTGAACTATTGTATTGATTTCAACAGACATTTTCTAATTACAGCGAGAGACAATTTTGTCAAATGTCAAGAAAATATTAAATTGTGCAAACACTTTAAAGTGTTTATATTATAGTAACAACATTTAAGGCTTTTTTGGAAATCTTTGATCTATTTTAACGAGAATCTGGCATTAAAAATAAATATCAATAAATATTTTATTTTGATCGATATTTTTTTTAATTAAATTGAAATCTTGTTGTGCTTTGCAAGCTTTGTCCCTTCTTTCGCTGGAAACTTTGATTTTTTTGGTTACAAATGATTTATGTTGCATTTTTCTTCAGTTCGAGTGATAAGAAAGTGAGCCTATGGTTTAGCAGCAGATTCTGTTACACATCTTGGTTAAATATTTGATTTGATTCAATTTTTTTATTGGTTGCTGTTGTTGCTTTTGCTTCTCCAACCACTTACACTTACTTGAGCTGAAATCCAACTCAACTTAACCCCTTAAACTCTTTTGAGTAAGCCAAAATCCCAAGCACGCACTTCAAATGCCAAAACAGTACAACAATCTCGAATTTTAAGCTAGACACATACACACACACACACATATATACACATACAGACATATGTCTTACTCTTTTTATGGCATACTTAGCAGGGGGACGCAACGCCTTATGCTTAATGCCAATTCAATTTATAAATTGTGATGCCGCCGCCATCCACCACCATCTCTTTCTCTAGTCACTCTCTGTTTCTTTCACACAAACATGCCATCTCTCTTACACTATATACTTTCTCTGTCGTTCATCTAGTTGTGTGCGGCATTTTGGCAAACAAGTTTTGCACACTTGAAATTTTTGTGATTGATGTGCTTTGCTACATTTGCCAGCCGCCGAATGTTTGACTTTGATGTCCTTCTCTTTCTCTCACTCATCAACTTACTCACACACTTTCTCTGTCTCTCCCTGAGAAATTTCCTTCCTGCTTATATGTGTGTGTGTATGCGTATGTATGTATGTTTGTGTGTGTGCATCTTGAGCTGGTGAAAGTTTTAATTGCTTTTTGCAATTAGAACTATTAGTGAGTGTTCGGAGTTACAACTGCAAGAAACTGCATCCGCAGAAGCCGCCGCCAATCTACAAATCTAACCTGCCACCAACTAGTCCCTCCCTACCCCTCTCACCATTCCGCCAACATCTAACGACCACGGTACCCCCATATCAACCACTGCCATAGCCCTCTCATCTCACTCAACATAATATCTAAGCAATTCATTTAATTGCTTTGCAATTTTCATGCATCTGTGTGTGTGTGTCGGTGTGTGTGTGTATGGTTTAAATGATTTGTGTAAACATTTTTGCTGCTGGCCGAACAATTTTAAAGGAACTTCTTCTTTTGCATGCACTTGACGCTTTCTCAATTAACAAAACAGCAAAAAAAAAATAAAAGAAACAGCAACAAAAAATGTTTAAAAAAAAAATATGAACAAAAATTGTGGAATGTTTCAAGCGAGGGAGAGGGGTTTAAAAAATTGTATACTATTAGGAATCATATCAAACAGCATGTTGTTCATAGCGTTGAAGGGGAGGAGGCACTTTTGACTATGTCGCCACAGTAAACGAGTCTCTCTCTCTCTCTCTATCTCTCTCTCTCTCTTTCTCTCTGTCTCTTTCTCTGTTGGCTCTTTTGCATGTAGCGAAACAAATCAACTTTCCCATTTGCTGTTGTTGAAATGTTAAGGGAGGTGGCAAGGGTATAAATTGGCAGCTGGGGAAAAGGCGTTACAACATGAAACGCTAAAGTTGCATTCAATACCAATCACTGGCAGTAACTGGATTGCGCTATATATACATATATATAGTATATATATATACAGTGGCGCCGATATATATATGTATATATATATATATATATCTATATATACATATTAATATACTGATCAATCATTATTTGGCTCATTATCTAACTGCTGTGTCAAAATTTGTACTAATTGAAAGGTAATTGTAATACCCCTTTTTATGATCATTTATATAGCCAACCACTGGCATTATTTTATATTATATACCTGCAATACCCTGCCACGACTCCAACTTTTTGTGTTTCCTCTCTCTCCTACCGTAAATCTTTTGACTGTTTGTATTAAAAAATTAAACTAGATTTCCCTTTAGTTTTGCATGTTTCCCAACCGCCGCAAGCAATCGCTTACTTTGTGCTTTGCTATACAACCTTGAATCACCAACTGACACCCGCTGCCATCCCATCCAACATTCTAAAACCCCTTCCCTTCCACCTTCTATTGGTGGAAATGTACCCCTTGGTTTTTTCTATTTTCTGTTCGGGTGTTTTTCTAACCGCCATCATTCAGCCATCGTTTCGTTCTTGGTCCTGGTTTGTCCAGTGTGCCAATGTTGCCAATGTCGATTGCATTGCGAAGAAGCAATTTCAATATGCCTTAGAGCTTGAAAAGGCTACAGAGAAACGCGCAACGGTTTTTTAATTGCCATGTGGCTCAGGAGGGAGTCCTTTGGTGGCCGTTTCCGATTTTGATTCCGTTTCCGTGTCGTCCAAATAAAAAAAAAAGAAAAAAAATGAAAAAGGCTCAAAAAATATGAATCATGACTCCACAATCATGATACGAAAGCCATATAGCCAGCCATCCAGTCAGCCAGCCATCCAGTCAGCCAGCTAGCCAGCTCGCCAGCTAGCCATCCAGCCCAGCCATTCAGTCAGCCAATGCCAATGACTAATTATGAAATGTTTGATTTCCCCGGGGAAACAAAACGCGACGAATATTTTCAGCATACCTGAGTCCGCTATGGAACAGAACGACGATGAATATCCACGATGTTGCGCTTTTTGGTTTTCTTTTTCGTTTACTTTTTTTTTTTACTGTTTTGCTTGTTTCTTTTTTTTTGATTTTTTGGTTTTTTGTCGTTTGTTTTGTGTCTATTTTCAGATGAATTTTTTGGCGCAGGGAGACAATCAACAAGCCAGTGCACAGATGGCACGTCTTTTCTGCTACGAGAAGAACGTAATGGAGTAGGGTAAAGAGAGATAGACAGCGTAGGGGTAAAGGGAGAGGAGCGTGGTTCTGGAGGGTGCTAGAAGAGTTCGTCACATAAATTCGTGATGAAATGAAATGAAAAATCAAAAACAAATTGCACAGAAATGTAATGAATTTTAAGCATCCCACAATACACATGTGAGACAGCGACTGAGAGAGAGAGAGCAAGACATATATAGATATATAACTGGTAATTGGTAATGGTGAAAAGGGAGCAGAAAATGTGTGTGTGTGTGTGTGTGTGTTTGGTGGCCAAAAAAGGTAAAGGGCAAGAGTTGGGTGGTGTGGGTGGCTGGCAGTGCTTTTGACAACTGTCTAGTAAGGCCATGTCACACTATATGGTCATGTCTCTTTGCGGTTGGCCACAGGGTGTCTCTGACAACAACGACCATACCCATATACCATAGCACAGTGGTGCAAAATAATTATAAAGAAAACGTAACCAAAAGATTTGACAGGATAATTCTATTTTTTTTTAATTGATTTTAGAGTTTTGCCTTAGATTTTCTAATAAATATATTCAGTCGTTCCTTCCAATTTCTTGAGTTCTTGAATACACTAAAAATAGACTGCGAAAGCTCTGTCTTTGAAGTTAAATTATTACATGGAGGACTTCATTTGAGGAAGTTCAACTGTACTTCTATACATCCATACGATCGGTAAACTTTAATAATTAAAAGGTGAAATTACTTAGCTTTAAAAAGTAAATTTGTGAAAACAATAAACTAAAAAATACCTGAATATACTTTTTCTTAACTTAATTTTTATATTATTTTAGTATTAAACAGTTCTTTTCGAAGGTTTTAAAGCACACAAATTATTTTTAAATTTTTAGTTAAATGATTTTTGATATTTAATCAATTTTTGAAACCAGTGTGGCAACAAGATTTTGAATCTTTCGCATGCTGTAGATGTGTGTTATTGTGTGTGTGTGTGTGTGCCCTGTGTCCGTGCCAGGCATGACAAATATTTTGCAACTTCTCGGCAATTTTGTCTCGCTCTCTCATTCTCGAGGTAGATATCTCGTTCTCTCTCTCTATCTCTTGTTCTTCCCCTGTCGAACTGTGCGTGTGTATGTGTGGTTAAACTTTAAAATATTTGTGTTGAAATTGCACTTGATTTAATTGTTGTTGTTGTCTTCGTATCATTTACAGGCCAAGTTGTATTTTGGATCACTGTGTGTGTGTGTGTGCGTGTATGTGGTGACTTAAACAAAAGTCACTTGCAGCCATTTCTTTAAGCTTAAAATCCTCCCCGCCCGCACCCGTAAAAACCAAACGAAGAAATCAAAGTAACAAAGAACCACAACGAGAGAAATTGCCTTTAGGCTGCCAAAGTCTGGGATTTGACCAACCAACCAACCAACAAAAACAAGAAAAAAAATACACTAGAGAAAGATAGAGAGGAAGAGAGTTAGATAGATAGATAGAGATATATATATTTAAAGAGAAAGAGAGACAAATAGAAAAGTAAAAGATGTTGAAAATAAAATCAAGTGAAATACCAAACAACGATTGTTGATTTGACTTTGGAGGAGTAGGAGATGCTTTGATTGAATTGTTTGGTATCCCCCAAATATCCCAGTCACCACTCTCATGATGACATTTTCCACTGGACTGAATTTTATGTTGATTACAGATTAAGATTGCAACATTTTGCCTCTGATATTTGTCAATAATGCCCTTTTGACCATCTATAGAATTGACCCGGTCTCTACCCGCTTACGTTTACGTTTACCAACGAATCGCACAACCCTTTCCATTCTTCTTCCTTTCGATGTCATTTACACTCTAATTCTCTCATTCTCTTTCGCTTTCTCTCTCTCTCTCTCTCCCTCTATTTCTCTACTATCTATGGCTACTGCTACTACTTCAGTTCGAACTCCTTTAGTGCTTTCTGCTTTCGGTTCGTGGTAAGAGAAGGCAAAGTGTTAATTTGGTTGAGTGGGTTTTTGGTCGCACGATTTGAATGCCATCGACCAACCGACTGGCTAACTCAGACCCCGCCCCCATTTACCACCCATTTTATACCACTCATACCCCTTTAAAAGTGTTGATAATAATGAGCTGACAGCTTGGCATTAGTTGTATTGGAGGATGTTGTCTAGATTTCGTCTCTCTCTTATTCCCTATATATACATGTATACATACATATTTATCTATCTCTGTGTGTTTGTGTATGTGGGTGTGTGTGTAAGTAAATGTCTCGGGCTTAGTTACAATGTTGTCAACATTTCAATGTTCTTGTCTGTTGTCGGTAAAGACATCCATCCCATTGTTGCCCCATTCTACTTCATTTCTTCATCTTTTACTCATATCCCTTCTTTTGTAGCTGTTTTAGATCTCTTGCTCTTTACCACTTTCTCCCTCGCTCTCTATCTTCTTCTCTTTCTATCTCTAACTCTCTGGTAATTAATTTTAAAAAGCGCTTCAGGCTAGTCAAACACAAAGTGTAACAGGATATTACATTTGATGACTGAGGGAAAAGCGGAAGTGTTAAAGTGTGTATAGATGATAAAATGACAAGATAAGAGCAAGGAAGTGTACGGGTTGTAAATACATGTTTGCTACAATTGATGGATAGACAGAGGGGTAAAGAAAGGGGGCTGGGAATATGGAAGGTGGGAGGGTATAACAAAACAGGATATACAACAAAACGGGACCGTACAGATTGGATAAATATATAAAAAGGAGTTAAGTATATTTTCTACACTTTGTTTTGAGGCATCATTTTGTTATTTTGTTGCATACTTGTCGGCGCACTCCATAAGCCAACAAAGCAAAAAAAAATAATCGCATTTGATTTACATTTAAAACAAAAAAACGAAAATGCATATAAATTATACATTAATAAGGTCAATCCATTCAGTTTTCACTTAATTTACTACTTAGATTTTTTTAATGGTATTTATTTTTTGTTAAAGAAATAATTAGACAGTAAATACAAAGAGAAAATTTGTTAAAAAAATTCTATTCATATACATATTTCTAAATATAAATATTTATAAAGTCGAACTTCCCCATAGTGAACTTCTATATGAAGAAGTTCCCCTTAAATCAAATTTTTTTGATAAATTATTCTATTTATGCACTAAAAGAAACATAAATTTTATATAAAGAAGGGTTTTCGGGATTCCTGCTAATTTATTGTAATAAAAGAAAGTGTTTAAATAAATTTAAACAACTATATTTTAAAATGGATTTGTTAATGCATTATTCTGCGAATCGTCAAAGAATAAATAGATATATATATATACATATATACATACAGTTCCCTAAACTTTAATTCATGGCGGATAAGTGTGTCTAGGGAAACCTTTAAATCGTTTTTGTTGCTAACGACAATGGATTTAAAGATAATTTCATTTTCCCCCATTGGCATCATATTGCCACATATATTTCTTATAAAATTAATCATCTTTAACATTTTCTTGGAATTTTCTTGTACAATAAAGATACACACACACACACACAAAACGGGCAGAGAGGAGATGTATGTATGCATTTGTAAGTACTAAGATAAAACTATAATTCCATGAATTGCAACAAATTCTTGTGAATGTTTTTCGAGCCAATAGCCAAAAATACTCAATTCATTTCACAGAGGGTAAAAGAAAAAAGGGTTTTCCCTTTCGACATACAATTGCATAGAATCTAATCGAAACTAGTTGCTGGCCAATATGAAAACTGAAACTGTACAAATTCATAACCAGGCATTGAATAGATAGATAGATCCAATACAATACAGACACAACCAGTCTGTAGATGTGTGTGTGGGTGTGTGTGTATATGGGTGTATTTGAGTGTATTTCTACCCTCCACAAACCCTTTAACAAACAAAACGCAACAAGAGCAACAGCAACAACTAGAAACCAAAAGCAGACGATGCGACCATCAATCAGCCAGACGCAGGCACAGATACTCCTACTCTTCCGTCTCTTCTGGTGTGAAATTCGTGTAGGATGAGAAACTGCAACTGAGTGAAGGACTGGCAAAATAGTAATACATTTAACAGAATTTAATGCATTTGCCACAGACATTAATCACTGTGATGCACAGACAGCAGCCGAGGAGAGCTGAGAAGAGTTCACATAGATACCAAAAGCTACACAGAAAGAGGGAGAGAGAGAGAGAGAAAGCGAATGAGAGAGTGAGAGCGAAAGAGAAAATCAGGAGTCGGAGGCTGTTTCAGTTGATTTTTCGCCAAACGCTTTTGCCTACGGCTATCCATGAGATATTGAAAAATTGAATATTGTATGAGAGATGAGTGGGTAGGCGAATAAATCGAGAGAATGAGACTGCATTGATGCACACCCACACACACACACATTTGCTTTATTGGCACTCAGAGAGAGAAAGAGAGAGTGGGAGAGAGGGAGAGCGAGTGAGAGATGCTTCAGCTTACGATTGAATGCACACTTGCCTGTGAATGATTTTTGAAAAATGATTCTAGGGTTTTGGTCAATGTGATTTCATTTCGGTTTCGGCTACATAATTGCATATGCCTCTCTCTTTCACTCTCTGTCTCTATATCTATATGTCTGCAGAGTAAAGAAATGTGATAGTAAATTTGTTATTCCCTTTAATAGTCCATAAGAGATCAACGAATTCATATGTGCCCATACCCTAGTTAACCAATATTTGAGATCGAGATAAATTTCATTTTTCCCTTATTCTCTATATTATTATAGAAGATTTTATAGTCTACTTTAAAATAGTCTATTACCGACTTTTTTTTCTCATATTTTAATAATATTACCAAATACAGTCAATAGTTAATGAAAAACCAAATAATTATATCGAACACCTCAAAACTAAGCAACTTAATTTTAAGTATAGAACAAAAATAACCATTTCTACATTAATTGGGATAGAAAACCTATTATTTTATTTTAAAATCTTAAAGATTATCATTTCTTACATTATTATGATTGCACTTAAACTTATTTAAAAGTTAGGAAAACAAAAATAAACTTTTCCTTCATTCCTTCAAAGATGCTTAATTTAAAGATTTTACTTTTTCCTCCACACAATACGTCGAGGATATCCCTTTCTTATTTGAAATTTGACATATTTAATGGGTATAAGCAAAAGGTCGCCTTTTTGCCGTTTCATTTTACGTTTTCTTTACTTTTTTCCTTTTTTTTTTGGCAGAGGGGTGAGAGTTTTCTTTTTCGAGTAACTGTACAAATAGACGAAACGAAATCTCAATGAGCAAAAGAAGACGATGCAGTTGCAATATGAAATTTAAAACGCTCAAAGGCATATCCATAACCAGATGGCAGATGGCGATGGCGATGGAGATGAAGATGGGTTCGGTTCAGGATTGTGGCAAAAGGGGAACAAGAGCCACCACGTAAGTCGAAGGACAAAAAAAGGACATGCGATGCAAGGGCTAAGCAAATATGAGCACTTTTTTTTCTCCATTTTTTTTTTTCGTATTGCTGGTGTTGCTACTGCTGCTTCTTTTTTGCCATGATAGACGACAACGACAGAAGATAGTCGACGGATGAGCGACGAAAAGATGGAGCGGTACGTGGGCATGGAGAATGGCAATGATTCCAACTCTGTGTGTGTGTGTGTGGATGTGTGTTTGCAGTTTGCACACTCAAGTGCCCCTGGTTGCCATTGAC
Source organism: Drosophila emarginata (assembly GCA_037075365.1). Taxonomy (NCBI): domain Eukaryota; kingdom Metazoa; phylum Arthropoda; class Insecta; order Diptera; family Drosophilidae; genus Drosophila; species Drosophila emarginata. The sequence goes on along the minus strand of JBAMCD010000014.1, from coordinate 672,349 downwards.
GACTTGGAGCAGCAGCAGCAGGAACGGCAGCAATGCGTCGTGGCTTCGTTTATATAGTTGATGCCAGGGTAGAAGTTGAAGATTTTTGACTTTTATGCAACAATTCGTAAGCGAAAAAAAGACGACGACAAGATATGTTACAAGCAGAGTAAATCCCCTTCATGTCTTCTGATACTCTCCCTATTTATATCTATATGTTGGTGTGTGTATGTGTGTGAGTGCGTGTATGCGTGTGTGTGTGTGCGTGTGTGTATGGAGTATCGGCGGAGCGGTGTCTGACAGTGACAAGCCAAGTGGGTTTTGGCAAGTTTCAACGCTTTCACTCCCTCTCCATGTTTTGCATGCAAAATAGTTTTCTTACTCACTGCACTTGTTTTACCCCCCTTCCCATCCCTTTCATTTTTTTTTTTTGCCATTCTCATGCTGCAATGTTGTCTTGGGCTTCTTCTTATCCAACTGGTTTGTTTCGTTCCGTGCAATTAGACTTTGGCAGCAGAGCACAAACTGATAGCCTCTCGCTACCCATACACAGACACACACACACACACTTTTGCACACTCATGCCCTTTATGTGCCATAGAAAATAAACCTTGAAAAGTTTTCAAAGCTTGCACCTATTCAAGCGTTAAGCATTCCCTTATACTTCTACTACTACCTTATCGTCCCCCACCAAACTCTTCTTCTGTTATCCCATCCCTTTCATGGCACTTGATTCTATGAAAACTGCATTCAAACGAAAGATTCACTTGAGCTCTGCTAGCAGAACTTAATTAAAAACATGTCCAAAATGAAAAATCATAAGCAGCAAACAAAAAAGATAGCAATTGAAAATCGATTTTCACCTCGTTTTACTTGTACATTCCCCCCTTCCACCCACCACCATTCTACGTTCTTACATTTTTTTTCATTGTTGCCCAACAAAAAAAAAACAGGTATATAAAAGAGACTATACATGGAAAACAATAGGCTGCCAAAATCAACGAAATATGTGATTATCACTATAGTGAAATCCATAAATAGAAAAGGAGTACTTCAAAACGAAAAGATAACGACGAAATGAAGTCAGAAATAGAGCCACTAAAAGAGGAAATAAAATGAGAAGCCAAAGTAAAAGAAATAGAGGAAATGAAGTTGAGACTACAACAAAAAATTGCCTAGCTATTCTTTTTTTTTTGTTTATAAGTGAAAAACGAAAGTCATGCAGTCATTAATGAAACTTTAAAAAACCTCCTCCCTTTGGTCATTTTTTAGTAAGGTAAAAAAAATGTTACCAATTCATTCATTAATTTGAAATTTTAAATATGTTATTGATTTTGAAAACTTTCCTAAACTCACGAAAAAATGTACGAAAAAAAGAACGAGTACAGTTTTCTAGATTCGTCATAAATTCTTAGTTACAATATTTTCATTTCTCTGCGATTCAAATGGGGTAAGCTATACTTAAACTTGTAAGTTTTATATTTGTTCAAATCTGAAAGAAAGTGATAGACTTAAATGAATAAATTAACTTAAAAAATACAGTATTATGATTTAGAAACCGTGATTGGCTGTATTTGAATGGCTGAATCGATGTATTTGTTTTTTGGTCTTCTTATTCTATAACAAGTAATTATTTTATTACAAGTAATTATGGAGCTCATTTTATTTACAGTATTAAAAGTATTAATCAATTAAACAATTAATTAAAACAAAGTTGATTATTTCAACTAAATTTTGGATAAAACATAAATAAATAATTGGATATTGATCAAGAAAAATATAGTAAATTTGCGTTGCCGATAGAATCCTTCTAAATGAAATAACCAAAAAGCAAATTGGGAATGAGCTGAATGCTAATTTTCTTTTATTTATCTATAAAATTTCTATTTGTAATGGGTAATTAACGACGTAATTAAAGGTACACATACACATGTTTAGGTTGTCGAAACAAAATAAAAGATAAATTTTAGCATAGTCTGATATGTGAGTCATAATAATTTGTATGTCCAATGTTTTGTTCGTTAAGATATGCCTATCAATTATGTGTGTATTACAGATTCGCAAACACACACACACAGGGACAACATATGAAATAAATGGACATATGTATATAGACGTTGTATACGCAACCGAACAAAATAATTAAAAACCCATGACAGGCCATCCGCATCATATCCAAATTCAAACTTTGCACAAAAATACTGGAAAATTCCAAAATCACAAGGTATGGCCGAGCTGGTTTTCTGTCCATATGCGTAGCATCTGCATATGTGTGTACGTGTCTATGTGTGTACGTTTGTGTGCATGTAGGTGTAGATGTAGATATACGTGTACATGTTGTTGCACATGCAACTCAATGCAGCTGCACATACAGCTACAAGCGACTATTTTGCTATCAAATAACAGGAGGAGCAAGCAAGTGTAAGCCCGAGACGGACCCAGAACGGGAGAGTTTGTCCAATCCCAAACATTCTCTCTCGTCCACTAACCAAACGCATACCCAAACCCAAACCCAACCCAACCCAATCCATTCATCTGATGAAGGAAGCAGCTAACAGCAGTAGCAGATGGAGTGCACTTTGTTACGCATACGGTATGTGGGCCAGTGCCAGGACCAGAGCCAGGGCAGGGAACAGGAACAGGCTTCGGACTTCACGTCGTCAGCGTCATAGTCATAGTCATCGTCATCGTCGCCATCATCGTGGGGTCCTCAGTCAGCAGGCCTGGCAGGCAAAAAATGTTTGCCATTATTGCATACACTAATGAAGCTCATGTTACCAACTATGGTCCTGGCTAAAGAAGAGTGAGATCCGAGAGATCTGGCCCTGAGGGTAACTCAACTCAACTCAACTCAATTCGACTCTCTCTCTCTCTCTCTCTCTCTCTCTTTCTGTCTCTTTCGTCTCTGTTATGCACTGGACACACACGCATGATTTTCGCTTGTTGCAAAAATTCTGATTAGACTTAATTACAGTTGCTTGTCTGTCTGTCCATCAATCTGATAGGTTTTCATTTAGGCTTCTGTTGTACCGGTCATACAATTTATATTTTATATATATACATATACATATATAGAAAATATATTTAGTATATATGTACATACTATGTTTGTATAGTTTATACATTTTTCCTTGTGTATTTTTCCAGGCCAATCAAATGTTACATTATATTTTAATTAAAAACTTGCCAGCTGCATAATTTGCCAAATGGATGGACAACGCGGCAATTAATGCAAACAGAGTGAAAGCCAGAGAAAAAGCGATGGCAGCAAACAACAGAAAACAATTTTAATTAATCTAAAAGCAAAAATGCAAAATGCATAGAAATTAACAAGGGCAAAATCCATCAAAATAAAAAAAAAAATGCAAAAACCAAAAGGGTCGACTATTCGTTAACCAGTAAAAATATGCAACACTAAAATTGTTTATCATTAATCTAGTAGTTGCGATTAAATCATTAATAAATAATGAATTAAATCGATGGAAAACAATTTTCAATGTAGATACGAGGAAAATTAATTTAATAATAATTGTTGACTATGAAAAAAATGATAATAAAATGATTATTTTATTAAGTTATAACTAATTTAGTTTTTTTGGAAGAACATTTTTTAGAAAACTTTAATTCTTTTTTATGAATTTGTTTGCTTAACCAAATTCTTTCGTAATCGTTTGTTTTTTAAAGCATTATCTATTATTTTAAAATAAAAAAACACTCCGTTTATCCATTTCCTTTTCAATAATGTTTGGTACCCCCCCACCCCCCCCCCCCCCCTTTTTTTTTGGTTGGTAAAAGATCTTCTCAGTAGTTTATCTGTTAAACGCATCCACAATATACCCAAGGACATTTTTGTTTTTTTATGTAAATAATAAAGTATGCATAAAGCTGAAGTTAAAACCAAACTAGCCAAGTTTTATGGACAACGCGTTGACATACTTGTCTTTTGTCCTGTTGCAGCTTTTCTTCTTGCTGTACTTGGTGTTTTTTTTTTTTTTCATTTTTCTTTTCAGTTTTTTTTTGTTGTTACTTTTATGGGTAGTTTTTTTTTTTTGTCTTTATTTTTTTGATGTCCTTGTAGGAAAAAGTTTTAATCATCACGCGGCCAACTCTTCGTCATTTGTCTTTTGTCAACTGACATGCAAACTTGTTCAAATGTTGATTGTATATAATTCTTATCCCTTTTTGATGGATCACAATATACTTGATGGCTTTATAATTGACCAAATTGTCTACATATATATAAAGTATATATATTGAGTGTGTACTTACAAATTGAGGAATTTAGCCAATTTGAAAATGGAAGAAAAAGTCACTTACCTGCAAATGAAAAAGTGAGAAGAAAAGAAAAAAACCGTATGAGAAATGTTATTAAAGAGTTAAATTTCAATTGATTTGCTATTTTTTGATTGCTGTTGCAATTGTTTGTTGCTGCTATTTGTTGTTATTGTTCTGGCTACAGTCTTTGGGGGATTTATATGCCAAACATGCCCCAAGTAGATTAATCTATTATCGATAAGTGCAAGCGAACGAAAATTTATAACCGTAACAAAAGAAAGAGAACGAAAAAAAAAAAAAGGAAAACCAAACACTAAGAGAAGCCTCCAAATGGTAGTCCCCCAAGTCAGAGTTCGACCTCCAGACACTGCACTTAAGTGCTTGAAAATTGTTTTCGATATTATTTTGGCTGCGTTTTTTTTTTTTTTTTTTTTTTTTTGTTGCTATCCGCCTCATTCACCGAATCTACCGAAACCACCGCATTCACAACCTCCTGCTCCTTCTCCTGCTGCTTCTTCTCCACCTCATTTTGTATTGCCTTTCAACACATTTGGCCATTTTACTCTGGCCGTTGGCATTTGTCTTTCCATTTCTTACTTTATTTTTTTTTTTTTTTTTCATTCGTTTGGGTTGCTTTTGGGTTTCCTTTTTTTTTACTTACTGCTGGTCTGGACAGTGTCCAAGTTGGGTAAAAACCATTTGTTGCTCAGTCTCAGTCTCGGTCTCGGTCTCAGCTGCAGTGAATTTAATTTATTTGATCAGACTTGTGACTGAGTGTGTGCAAAAGAAAGAGACAGAGACAGAGAGTGAGGGAGACTGAGAGAGCGAGAATGTGGTGGGGGAAGGGGGGAGAATTTGTGGGGCTAAGCTTTAAGTGTTATTTATTGTTTATATTTTTGACTTTGCACTGCATTATTCTGGTAATTAGGCAGCTTTTCTTTGGCATCGTCTTCGCTTTCGTCTTCATCTTCATCTTTGTCGTATCGGGGACAGACATACAGACAGACAGGCAGATAGACAGTAAATCACATTCAACAGTTTATTGGACAGCTTAGTACTTAAGTTGCAAAGATTTGCTGATGCATTAGCTGCTAAGGCATTTTCGTGTGGAAAAGAAGGACTCAGCTGTGAGCTGTTGCTCAGATTTAATAGAAAATCATCATCAATAGATGGGGGAAAAGTTAGAGGAAGAGAGAGAGAGAGCGTTCTTCCAGATAGAAAATGAATTTATAAGAGAAGAGAAGGATGGGTGGGAGAGGTGCTTTCGATGGGTTGAAAAACTGCATCTGGTTGGCTTTAGATAACATTGCATTTACGGTTAGTAAAGTTTTATGAGCTTGCAAGTAAATTGCATGAATTGATTTTGCGCTGCTTCTTTACGATAATTTTGCAAAAAAAAAAAAAAAAAAAAAAAGAAAAACTAAATACTAGAAGAAAAGGGCATTGAATAGCAGGGTGGCTGGTTAGCAAAAAAAAAAAACACAAAAGTGGTGCATAAAGCCATCAAGTAAAAGTATCTTTCAGATTGGCATATAAAAAAAAGATTTAGTTCATTTATTTAGCACAGAAATTACGTGTCTTTTAAATAATTTATCAAAGTTTAGTTACATTAAATCAATATTTAAAATAATTACAAAAAAGGAATCTTTTTGGTAAGACGAAGAGGATCTTACTACCAGAAGAGATGATTAGAAAACGATATATTTATTTCTATATATTATAAAGAATAACAACTAAGAAAAAGCACATAAAATCTTTGAAATAACTTTTAATATTTATTATATTTAAAACTCTACACCTAATTGCAAAGAAAAGAGATTAAATAAAAATTGAAATAATCACTTGAAATTCTATTAAATATATATAATATTCAATATACTATCTAATACTATAATACGGATAAATTTCTTATAATCTGTATAAAGTTTTTAACTATCCCACAAAATAAACCCTAAAAACCAAACTAAAACCAATAAAATAAATAGTTTTTTTTTTGTTTTTATTTAAATAGCTTTCACATTTCTATTGAACTGACATAATAAATAATCATATTTGTGCAGACGACGATTCAACTGTTCTTGGATAGAAAATAAATTCCACTTTATTTTCCTATCATTAAAAGCAAAAAAAAAAAATACAGAAAAAAAATTATTGAAAAATTTATACATATTTGCACTCTTGCCGAAACACGCACACGAACACAAAATTAAAAACTACAAAAATGAAAAACAGAAAACTCAAAACAAAAAGCAAAATAATAAAAAAAAAACACACACACACATGATGAAAAGAAAGAGAAATCTCTCGATATTTTCATTAGGGATTATATTGAAATTTATTTAACAGACAGCATCCACACATGACCATCATGATAATGATGACAATGATGATGATCATGATGATGATGAGCAGGCTCATATGCAAAGATATCTAGAGTTTGTGTCTTTATATTTTGCAATTTTGACATGGCTTTTCACAAAAATGTTTAATAGACACAAACGCCTGCAGTGGCAAATTGTGCAATGTGCAACATTTTCTTGCTAAAAGCAAATAATACAATCCAAAGAGAGGCAGAGAGATACGTATAGTAAGCGAGAGAGAGAGAGACAGAGAGAAAGATAGAAATATGAAATTAATATTTCAATATTAAACACGGCATGCACAAAGTAAAATGTGAGTTATGTATATATCTGCATATCTGCATCTGCAATTGCATCTATATATTTGCATCTGCATCACCTTTTCCCCTCTCTCACACTCTCTCTCACTCAAACTCTTACACACTGCATGTCTGTGAGCTGTGCATCACGTTATTGGCATCACTTTGATAGCCGCTGGTGATTGTCACCAATATATTTGAAGACAAATAAATACGATACGTTTGTCAAGGTAACGAATATCATCGTATATACTTCCTCCTCTGCCTCCATCTCCTGGTCCACCTCTTTGATTTCAGATTTTATTTGAATAAAACGCATTCACATGTTTGCACAAACAAAAAGCGATGCACAGATTTGACTGGATAAAATTCATTAATTTTAAGATATAGCCGAAACCAACCAAAAGGGAACGTCGTTATACATTAATCTTATGTATAAAACAAATAAGCCTAAAAGAACATAATATTCTATTTATGCTAAGACATTCATATTAACAAAATTTCAAAACAGTGATATCAATGTCAAAGAAAGTTCATTAAGTGTTATTACAGCTTGTGGCAAATACGAATGAGAAACATTTTCACATAATCAAAGCAATATTGAGAGCTAAAATGACCAAAGGAATCTCGTCTAATTGCCAATATGCAGCAAGATGCAAAATGTTTCATTTTGATGATTATTTCCAAAAATGTACTCAAAGGGTAAGGTAAGAAACCCTTTGGTTATATGAAAAGCAATAAATGGCCAGGAATTCTGACAAGAAATATTCGTCAAATTTCCTTTCAGAGTCACTTGGGAAAGCAATTTGAGTTGCTTCTCCTTTTTTTTATATATATAAATTTTTTTCCGAAGTTTGCAATGCATAAAAGGAAGTATCTCCAACTACATAAAGTATATTTATTCTTAATCAGCACGATTAGTTAAATTGATATAGCCCTGTCCGTCTGTCGGGATCTCCTTTGAGACCCTTGAAGCTACAGAGCTGAAATTTAGCCAATCCTTCTAGTTTCTTTATATATGTGCACTCTCTAATCTCAGACTGAACATTATTTTATTGTTAATCTCTGCTTTATTTTTTTTATTTTATATCATAATAATACTGAGTTCTGTTTGTCAATATTTAATTAATTTAAAATGAGTAATAAAAATCATAAAAATGAAATCTCCGAAATAAAAAATAAAATTAAAATTACAAAAAAAATTAACATTTTTGTTGCAAAAAGTAATTTTTTTGTTAAGCCTCCAGCAAATGATGAAGAGAAGAAGAAGGCAAGGGACAGAAATCGTTAAAAATAATAAAAAATAAAAAAAATATATACATATGTATATGTATGTACATATGTATATGTGTAAAAAGAAAAAAGTAAAAAAAAAAAGTTGGAACAAAAACCGCAGTAGCAGCAGGCGGAATGGAGATGAATCGTATAGGATGAGGAGAATGCGAAGGAAAAGGATGCGGGGGAGAGACGAGCAGAGCAAAAGAGAAATAAGAATTTCAAATAAATCCGATTAAATGGAAATTTATTGTCATCCAGTGGCAAACGGGCACTTACTACTTCACTGGGGCGTGTGCTCTCATCGACCGGAGTTGCCATTCCTCTATCCACTATCTCCCCCCCTGTAGCCCCCCTGACCGGTCATAGTCACAGTGCCAATACCAATGCCAATACCAAAAACCCAGTCCCAGTCTCAGTCTCAGTCCCAGGACCCAATCCCAGTCTCTGCTCAGTCGCCTTCAACACTTCAAATATGCTCGCCGACTGCCATACAACATTCATTTTATTTTCCCAAGCCTCAACTCGCTCGCTCTCTGTCTCGCTTACTATTTCAACCATTCTCCCAATCGTTATCTCTCTTTTTCTCTCACTCTGGTCGCTAAAAGCCAGTAATGTCCTTTCGCCACACTCGACTGCATTTTTCTTTAACACTTCAATATACTGGACACACAGTTAAAAAAAAAACACACACACACACACAAAAAAATGAAGAACCGAAAGGGAGCAAAACTTTAGCCCTACTGCAATGGACACCCCCTCTGTATCCTTCACTTACCGTTTACCACGTACCCATTCCCTGAAACACCGCCAAATAACTAACCATAGTCGTCGAATATCTATGCCAAGCCAATGCCTTTTTCATTGACTCTTGTCTAGTTTTGCGGTTGCCCAGCGACACAACTGCCAATGGACAGAGGTGGCTTCTCCATCGCATCCATACCCTTCCCCACTCCGCTAACATTTTCGAATATGCAAAGAATTAAGTAGTGTAAATAAAAAAGTTAAGCCTCAACCGCAGTCTGGTCTGGTTTGGGGATCAATGATAGCAAAAAAAAAAAAAAAAAAGGTAGAAAAGCAAAAAGGGAAAAAGAAAATTACACACCAGCAAAGAAGTCCCCAAATAAAAATCCTACAAAAATATTCGTTAATTAAGGCTTTGTGGGTGGCAAAAGTGGTAAGCCAAAGTGACACAGCGATAGAAAGATGGCAAATCGGTGTTCGTGGTTAGATAATTGTGGAATTTTATGTGGTCAGCTTAAATAAGCTGTTCTATATGGATCAAGAGAATCGACTTTATATAAAAAAGAAAAATGAAAAAACAAATGTAAAATAAAATGTGAAACCTAATTATAGCAATAAAAAGTTATAATGATTATATGAAAATTGTAAAAGGTGTGACAAAGGATACAGTGTCACTACCACCATTGCGCCCTTCCAATTTGAAAAGTAACGTCATTCTTGAAACGTGCTAGCTGCTAACAATTGTGTGTCAATCTTCTCAGACAGCCAGACAGACGTCTGTTAAAACCCTTGAGTCGACCTTATTCGAATTATAAATTAAGAACAAAGCGATGACAGATGCCCAGAACACCAATGGGGACACATCAAACACTATGTCATTGTCATGAAGGCCCAGACATAGTGGCAGCAGTAACAAGTGTTGGTTTACGGTTTAGTGTCCATTAAATAGTAGAAAACTTTAAAAATGCTTTTGGAATAAAAATCAATGAGTGTCTATTAAAAAAAATTTAATTTCAATACATAGTAAAAGCCAATTAAAAGAGTTCATTTTCACTGAATTAAGACTAAATGTTAAAGAAATGTTGATATTTTTCTGTTCTATAAATATACAATTAATGATATAATTATGCCGAATTATAATTGATTTTCTTTAGAAAAACATAAATACGAATGAAGTCATTAAATAAAGCATTTCATCTACTAATCATTCTAAGATAACAATAAACAAGAAAGTAATCTTATTTTAAATTCAATTCTTACTTAAATTCATATCAAATTAGGAGGACGGACTTACTTTATATACATTATTATTTAACAGAATCATTAGAAAGTTTAAAAAACTAATCAAATCTAAATAAATATCCCTAACTGAAGAAAAAAAGTTTTTCTTACTAATAATTTTGGTTCGGACCGATTGTTGCAACGGCATATATTCGACCGATTCTGTTGAAAATCAATAGAAATATTTCTATACCAACCATACAAATACCAAATTTAGTAACAATCATTTATAAAACAACCAAGTTTTTGAATTAAAACGTTCACCAGTCATATTTATGGGAGCTATGTATATAATATAGTCAACGTATTTAGAACAAATTTAGACTAGAAGGATGGGCTAACTTCGGCCGTGCCAAAGTTCGTATACCCTTGCAAACTGTCTTTTTGATTTATATATAATTTGCCAGAATCATAAGGAAGTATATAAAAGCCATCAAATATAAATTTGATGTCCGTGTCATAAAAAAAAAAATTAAAACAAATTTTTTTTTCACCGATTGTTCCTATGACAGCTATAGCATATAGTCGACCGATTCTGATAAAACTTAAAAGATATATTTATTTTTATATAAAATTGTCAAATAACAAATTTCGTGACGATTGCTTCAAATTACCCAAGTTATTGATCAAAAACTATATTTTTGACTGATCGTTCCTATGGGAGCTATATGACATAGTCGACCGATTCTGATAAAACTTGGTATATGTGTTGAGGATTATATAAAACTCATAAACACCAAATTTAGTGTCATTCGATTGAAAAACAACAGAGTTATTGATGTTAAACCCTATTCTTGGCCGATCGTTCCTAAGGGAGCTATATGATATAGTCGACCGATTCTGATGAAATTTGGTATATGTGTTGAGGATTATATAAAACTCATAAACACCAAATTTAGTGACATTTGATTAAAAAACAACAGAGTTATTGATGTTAAACCCTATTCTTCGCCGATCGTTCCTATGGGAGCTATATGATATAGTCGACCGATTCTAATGAAACTTGGCATATATGTTGAGGATTATATAAAACTCACAGAAAAAATAATTTTTTATTACCAATATTTTTGATATAGTTAGCCGATTATAATAAAACTTGTCGAAAGTGTTTCAAAGTATATAAAATTAACAAATTTTGTTTCGTTTAAGAAATAACAAAATTTTTGATGTAAAACCCTAGTTTCGACCGATCGTTTCTATGAAAACTGTATGATATTGTTATCCAAACAGAATGATTCTAAAATATACAATAACAGCAGCAAAAGGAAGTGTTTCTGCTGAATCTATAGGTTTGCAATTTAAAGGGTCTCGGAGAAGATTTTAATCATCCACAGAGAGACAAATAGATCTATGTAAATCAACCAAGCTTATCATGCTGATTAAAAATATATATGCATTGTACCACATATCAAATTCAATTCTGTTATAATATCATAAGATAAACGTATTGATACAAAATTAAGAGGTTTGGGTCTGTATTTATTGGAAAGTTATATTGGCCAGTTACTCAAAAGGTAATATGTCTGATTTGGCAAGTATGCAGGTCGTTTACTTATCCATGTATTGCAGCTGCTGCCACCCATACTACAGGCATTGCCTGTCCCCCATCGAGCTAAGCACCACAAACCACACTCCTTTTAACCAACTTGATGATGGCTGCCCGCCAACGACCTCAGCTGGTTTGGCAGTATTCTTTTTCTTTCTCCCCCCCACCACCACTCCGTTTTTTTTTTTCTCTTTTTGATGTTTTCTTTTAGGTTTGCGTCGTCGTCGTCGTCGTCGTTGTCGCGGCGTGAAAATTGTTCGCTTTGTTTGGTTGTTTGTTTGTTGACACGAGTTCTGGTCTTGATCCTGGTACTGGTAACTGGTACTGCCACTGGTCCTATTTCAGGTTCCATGTCCTGCTGCTGCAGCATTTCACTTAGAGTAAACACCTTCTATGTACGAGCGATGACATGGCAAGGACCAGCAAAAGAAGGAGTAGCAGTAGCAGCACTTCTCACAGTGCTTTGGCACATTTTTATGCTTTGACATTTTTACGGCTCTCCTAGCAATTTTTACGGCAATGGCAGCTGACTGACTTGAGACTAACTGCTGCGAAACTGCTGCAGTTTCTGCAAGACTTCAACATGTCTCCCCGTTTGCTAATAAAGTCCTTTTCTTTTCTTGTCTTTGACTTTAATGCGCTTTCAATAAAATTTTATGTGAGTTTTGCTTGCATGCAAATTTTATAGGTCCTAAGGACCAACAGCAATGGCAACAGCAATAGCAACGGCTGAGATAGACCACCCTCGATGCTGGAGGAGCTGGCCAAGTTAAAGGAATACACGAAAAAAAAAAACAAAAAAAAAAGCAAAAAGAAAACAACAACCAAATGACAATGCAATTTTTTATTTCTTTCTTTATTTTATTTCATTTTCTGTCGCGAACAAATTCATTGCAGTTGTAAGGGTTTGCTTCTCGCTTCATTTCTTTTTTTTTTTCAGCTCTGCTACCCTGTACCCAAAAGGTAAAAAGTTGCCATGACAGATGAAATTTCTATAAAGTATTTATATTCTTGATCCCCTTAAGCGTCGATATCCTTCTAAAGCTAGAAAAATTAAATTCGATCTGAACTTTCTAAACAACATTCAAGTTTATTTTGAATTTTTGCCACGCCCCGTAATCGGAAAAAAAGGATTTAGCTAGAGCAATGTAAAAGTTACTGTTGTATGTTTATTCTTTATTCTATCAACAAACCAAATTTCATTAAAATCGGATTAAAAATGTCTGAGATAAAGGGAAAGATTTTTACTAAATAAATTTTAATATTGGCCGACTGGTGCGCTAAAGTGTAGACTGAGACTGATAATTTTAAGAAATCTTAGCTTTATAAACTTTAAATGAGGCTTTACTACAGGGTATAGCCAAATCGGTATAACGACTTGCCTGCCTCATTTTTTTTTTTTTTTGTTTTTTGTCGTCGTCGTTTTATTTGGTTTTTGTTGGGGACTGTAAATTGCGCTTGTTATCGATAAATCATGCAACCATTATTTATGGTGTGCTCATGTGTGTGTGTGTGTGTGTGTATCTATGTGTGGATGTGTGCAGCTGCCTGCATATGTGACTGGCCTGTCCCTGCTCCACCACCGGCTTGTACTTCTCATCCTCTTCCTTCTGCTCCTGCTGCTGCTGCTGCTGCTACTGCTGTTCCTCGTCCTTTTTCTCTATGCTGAAAATTATTTTTCAGTTTTCGATTTTTCGCTTTGAAATACCCATTTCATGTATGGAGCAAGCCGTGTGTTTCCTCGATTTCTTTTTTGTATTTTATTTTTCTTTCTTTTTTTTTTGTAGTTGTAGTGTTTTTCTTTTTTCTCTCTTCCTTTCTCTGTCCCTTTCTCTTTTCCAATGCGATTTTCGTATTGCATGCTTTTTAGCATATGCCATTGGCCGTCTGTTGGGGATTCGACTGTTCTCCTACCACCATACCGACTGGCCCATCTCTGGCTATGGCTCCTCCACCCGCAAATCTCTCACAGAGCTTTTCATTGTGTGTAAGGTTTTTCACTTTGGATACGATTCTACGAATCTACTTCTCTTCTCTCCTATATATTGCTTCGCTTCTACTTTTCATCCTCTCGTTTCTCTATCTTGTTGTTGGTGTTTTTTAGCATTTAATACAGTTGAGTGTCTGGCACAAATGTTTGGTAGAAATCGATAAACTGACAAATTGCTTGTTGGTTTCTATATATGTATATATGTGTGTGTGTGTGTATGTGTGGTCCTTGGTCGGTTGAATAGCTGTTGGGTGCAGTGTAGCAGCAGGAATGCCAAAAGAGGACAAATTGTACAACTGTAATTGTTGTCATATTTAAAATGCAAGGCATTTGTTACATTTTTCGAGTGGGCTACTACGACGACAACGACAAGTTAAATGAAAAAGGAAAACACTTTAAGCAAAAGTTTAGATTTGTATTCAAGAAAGGTTCTTTCCATGATGCTTAAATGGCATTATCATATTTACTTATAAAGCCATAAAGCCAAACACAGTATGAGAAATTAGTTTCTAGTCAACGATAAATTTATCATCATAAATAAAAGATCAACTGTACTTTTTTTCCTTAATATTGCAAATGCAACAGGTTAATAGGAGAATCATTACATCATATCATTTGGAGACAGTTTTGAATACATTTCATTCTAATCCTGAAGTCATTGAGTAGAAGTCAGTCAGAAATTGTTTACTATTAAATAATTGTAGATATTTATAAAGTTAAGAAAGGAATTGAGGAGAAACAGTAGCACATAGTAAGAAAAATTGAAAAGAAGATATAATAAAAAAAGAGAATATTGAAAGATGAGCACCACTTTTAAGCTTCAATTATATTTTAGAATTTAGAAGCACTTTTTTAGGCAAGGAAATAATTATGAATAAGTTCAAAGATGAAGTAAAAAATAAAACAATTTTAAGCCGAAAAAAGAAAGAAAAACTAAATGAAATTGTAATTTTTTTTCGAAGAAGATTGAAATCTATCAGAAAGGAAAAGGCAAAACGTACGAGGTTATTAAACTAACATTCTCTCAGAAAGAAGATTTGATTAAATTAAAATAATTTATTATACAAATGTTTCAGTTAATTAATTCTTTTGGCCTAGGATTGTGATTATTTTAAAACTAAGTATCACTATTGCTCTACTTTAAAAAAATTTTATATATTTTAAATTATATTTTCTACGATTTTTTTTTTTTTGGTAATATATTCAATACAAAGAAATTGCCTGATTTCGAAAAAAAAAATTCAATCAATATTCCTTAGAAGCGCTGAGTTAACAAAAAGAAAATAGTTTATTAAGTATAATTATATTTTAAAATATGTTTTATATATAAGATGTTTTTCTTTTTAACAATTGTGATTGACAGACAAAAGCTTTTGGTACAAGGTGAACAATCTAAAGATTCTTTTGAAGTTCTCATTGCAAATTATATGCTGTCATCTCTCGCAAATCACAAAGCGGAAATGGGTAACAAAAAAAAAAAAACAGAAATAAAAACTTAAACTGCAAACTACTACAATATGGAGAGAAAAAGATAGAGAAACTTATCAAATATGCACAGCACATGGCAAATCGTTTGTATTTTTCATTCATACATTTCAATTCAACTGCAAACATCCGATATTTTTCTATGCATTTATCAAATACAATTTTTATATAGAAATATCACGCCAGTCACGTGCCGAAAAATGGCCAAACATCAACGAAACGAAACTGAAAATGTAAAACATAAAAATAAACCTCAAAAAAAAGAGAATTACAAAAAGGAAGAACCATGGCGAAGGAATTTTTTTTTTTTGGCAGAAAAGCGGAAAAGGTCACAGGTTCACTTCAGATTATTATTATTATTTGCCATTTTTTGCTTTTGCTTTTTCTCGTTTTTGGATTCTAAAAACACAAACATATAATTTTCATCAATAATACCGTTTGCAGCAGACAAGTGAATTTGATGAAGCCCCCCACTAGGATGGCATACACCATGGGATACCAAAAGCGCACAATCGAGCTCAGGATGTGATGACGTCCAACAATATGCTCTCCTTTTTTTTCTATTTTGTCTCCTTCCCCCTTCATACATTCGTCCTGTCCATTTGTTCGTTTGGGTTCCTTTTTTCTTGGGAAGGTTTAGAAAAATACTTTATAGAATAAAAAAAAAAATGAGGAGCAAAAGAAAAAAAAAATTGGAATGTATACCGAGTAATAATGGTATTTATTTCTAAATAAAATGTCAGTCCTCTCTCACACACACACATGCGTTACACACACACGCACAGCAAGAGGCCAAAGCGCTGTAAATCCCTTATGTTTGTGTATGTGCGTGTGTGTGTTTTTGGTGTCAATGTTTGGACATTTGTCGTAGCCGTTTTGAAAAATAAAACCTCATTTCGTTTGAAACAATGAAAACGCTTTCCCTCTTCCTCCATCTTTCTCTCTCTCTCTTTTTCGCCCACCATATGCGTTTCTCTATTCTTCTTTTTCTTTCTATATGTGTGAGTGCCATTAAAATCGTGGCAAATAAATCCGTGACTTGGTATATAAAAATATATTGCATAGTTGACGGCGCAATGGCCTGCAACGCAAAGCAAGATCTATGTATGTATGTGTGTGCGTGCCTGTTAGTGATGGCCATGAACCAAAAACTAAAACTCTTTTGTTTGAACTGAATTGCACACATTTGTTAAGGGAAATGCACCATTTGGACCATACATATGTATTGCACTTACATATGAGTCTATAAAATCACTAGAAAACATGAAACATATAAAGAATATTTGTTTTAGTGCCTTAAATATTGGTCAAACGACTTTACTTTATTTTCAAAAAATGCCTTTGTTTTGCATGTAATGCAGAAATTTGTCCAAAGAGTTGTACCACAGGGCGTATGAAAATATTTTTCCTTATTCAATAACACAAGATTACACATCGGTCAATCACTAACATAATGTAAAAATGTATTCATCTATTCAATTGAAGGCTTAGTCAAGAAATATAACCAAATTTCATTATTATTATTGCCCAGTGGATATAGGATAAAAATATTAATTATGAAATGCATTTCTTTATTTTGTCTCTATTCTCAATTTAATTTCGTTTGACATTTTCTACAATGAAAATTAAATCGAACTGTTACACATTTACCTTTTGTATGATTCGGTGGCAATGGAGAAATGATTACGTATCTAGAGTCCACGTGCCGATTGCCTGCACCCTCTCAGAGTGCAACTCTTTTTATACAATTTATCCTAAAACCTAGCCAAAAATTGTTTCACAAATATTTTGCTGTAAAAAGTTAAACCATTATAACAAAAAATACAAAATAAAAGGGAAAACTAAAAATAAAAAACCGAGTGGATGACATAAAAAATATAGTTTGGTGAATGCAATTGCAATACTGTATGGCATATGGCATATCCTATATCCTATAGACCACACACGTTCCTATCGGTGCCTAAACACACATATTTTCTGTACAGTTTTGTTTATTTGTCTCTTTGTTATTTACAGTTATGCTTTATGGAATTCTTTTCATTCGTTTTTTTTTTCTCTTTTTGCGTTTGTTGTTATTGTTATTGTTGTATTCCCGAGCAGAATTTTCAATTTTCACACAGTGCAAAGAGAGAGGAGGCTTTTGTTTGGGGTTATCAAATGCATTTTAGCATTATAGCCTGGCCATAAATTATTGTTGTTGAAGAAATCGGCTTATATACTATACACATACATGTGTATATATATATGTGTGTATATATATATATTTATATACATGTGTGTGTGTGTGTGTGTTGCTTGGGTATGATGAAAGTGAGGTGCGGTCCCTGCAGTCAAATGCAATTCATTTTTCATATTGCAAAAAAAAAAAACCCAAGAATAATAATAATAAAAAAAAAGGAAAAACAAGAAAAAAATTCCCTCTCTCTGTTTTTCTCTCTCTCTTCATATTTTTCTCTGGCTGATGTGTATGTTGTTGTGTTGGTTTGGCAAAGTAATTTAACAAATGGATTTCTAAACAAATACGGAAGTTTAATTTGTAACCAGAAGGACATAAGCGTGGGGCGGAAGGAAGCTAAGGAAATGTATGCCAATGGCAGGACAAGTCAAGGAAAAGGAGAAGAACCAAAAAGGGGGAAAGGAGATGTGGGAGAAGGCAAAGCAGACCACTTGCCACTACAAGCAAAAACCGCAGGCCAAACAACGCCCAAAGGGAGGTGAAGGCTAACACCAACAACAGTCGCTGTAAGTGAAAAGAGATGGGATGTCCCCTATCCTATGTGTGTTGTTTGTGTTCGTGTGTGTGTCTGTGTGCGTGTGTCGGTGTGGGTGTCCTGACATGGGTTAGGGGGAGGGGCAGCATATTCGCACTTCAAGATGGCTTCGATATTTCTTAGTCAACAAAATGGCGATTGCAAAATTGTCGTCCTCGAGGTTCCACAACGCAGCGTTAAGAAATTACTTTGCTTCTCTCTAGAGATGGCAGCGTGATAAACTAACCGTCATTACGATAAGGAAATTGAATAATTCTTTTCACTTTTGCTTATTGCCCTGAATGTATTTTGGTCAAACTTCAAGTCACATTTTCTGGTCACTCCTTATATTATGTTATCTCGGAATATCATTTATTTTTAAACATAAAATTGTGATCCTTATACGCTAAAGTTGTTATTTTATAAAATATAAAAAGATTTCAATAACGTCGGGGTCACCATTTATATATGTATGTATATATGAATTTGAAGTGCTTTAGAGAGACAACACGAACTCAACTCTATTTTTCTTCTTCATTCTCACACTTATCCCTCCTCTCTCTCTCTTTCTACCTCTTAGTTGCTTTCTCTTTCTTTCACTTTGGGCATTGGCATTTTGTGGCCTGGCCTAGCTCCGCCCCTACCGCTTACTTGGTAACCGCCTTTCGCCGCCTTGCCGCCATTTGTTGCCGCCGCCGCTGTCGTTGCCTCAAAGTTGACACAGTTTACATTGTTGCCACATTTATATAGCTTGGCAGCTTTTATGGCACTTTGGCTTTTGTCTTGAAGCTTCCCAGCTTTAGCTAAAGTCAACGGAAATGGGAACAGAGAATGGAAGTATAAGGGCAGCGTCGGCCATCGTAATTCTCAATTTGCCAAGGCGACAATTTAATGGATTTCCAGGTGTGCAGCAGCACCAATATGAACCAATGAGACAACCCAAGCAAGCAGAGAAAGCAGGGCCGAGTGTGTTTTCAAATTGAATTGAAATTGCAGAAAATGACATTAAAAATTAATTAAATTGATTGCAATGCGAGAAAGTGTCACAAACAGGATAGAGTCACCCCCACCTAGTCATACGCCGCATCCCCCCGTTACATTCATCCAACTGGAGCACCTGAATGATGGGGAAAGAGTCTGCATTAATTTGCCATATCTCCACCAAATCGTCCTCTCTCTCTCTCTCTCTCTCTCTCTCTTTGTTCTAAGTTTTTTTGTTATCACAACGATCGAAGGAATAGCAAAAAAATTTAACGGGGCAAATCGACTTTATCACACAATTTGAATAACACAATTTGTCTTTTTGATTTTTTTCCAAGAAATGATCTATAATCATATTGATCTCAAAATGTGAGAAGCTCTGAGATAGATCAAAGATTATCTGGATATATTGAATATGTAAGAAACAACGATATAACAAAAAACTCTTCATGCATAATGTGTTTTTAGTATTAAAGGGGTAATTTCAAAAATATTTATTTAATATTTGTATTGAATATTATTTAATAAAATGATTTTGAATACATAGTTTCTTTTAAAAAAAAATTGTTTTTGAAGCTTCAAAAAAAAAAAAGGAAAAAAAATTTTAATTGGAAATTTTCTTAAATATACATATATTAATAATAGTTTAAAATGTATTTATTGATTCGGTGAAGTGTATTTTAATTGAACAATTTTCAATCGGATTTTTATTTGCATTTGCAATTTCATTTAATTGCCCCTGCTAGGGCCGACCTTCTTTTCGTTAACTTCTGTTCACAACTCGCTGCCCGCTCCCCTTTCTACAATCCACACGATGAAGTCACATTCTATACTTTGATTGCCTGACTTATGGCAACCATTTAATTGGCCGCCCGCCACGTCAAAGACAGCCAAAATGAAGAAATATTATCGAGTTTGGGTTGGGTTAAGTTGCAGGAGAGGATCTTGAATCTTTTGCCCCTTTTGCAATGTTGCAAATCAATTTGCTCTTTGGCAAAACTTTTGCTACCTTTTGCAAACACACACACACAGAAACACATCTACACACACATATACATATTTGTTTGCTCAAAACATAAGGAAAAAGTTTCGCTTACTTATTGGCAAAAGAAGTTGTTTCCAAATTTTTGGCTCGGATAGAGAGAGAGAGAGAGAGAGAGAAATGTAGATAGAGACAAAGCCAGTATATGATAGAGAAAGAAAGAAACTCTGTGGCAATTGCAGCATTTTGTGATGTTGCCAAAATATGTGAAATGCAAGCCAGAGAAAGAAAGAGAGAGAGAGAAAGGGAGAAAAAAAAGGAAAATAAACGTAGCAAAAAAGAAAAACGCAAACAATTTGCTGTCAAGTGGTTTGTGGTGTTAGTTGGCCCGAGAGATTGAGAGAAAGCTCTCAAGATAGGTTGGAAATGAAAATGGAAAAGAGGCCAAAGTGCAAGTTTTGCCTTATGGTTATACTTTTTGACATAGTCTAGAAAAAAGAATTCAAGACTAAACGTGTTCTCGATCAGCAATTGAACAATTGAACAGTCGTTACTTTTTAAAAAGGAAAATTACAGGGGAAAACGTTTTTTTTCCTTAAAGGAGTAGCAATGACAAAACGGTGTGGATTGCCATAGTCGTTTCCAAGGTAATCCCAAATGTAGCTTCTAGTTTGATTTCTGTTATCTAATTATCTTAAACTTTAGGAAAATCTCACCTGTATTTGCTATTGGAAAATTACCAATTTTTTAATTAGTTTCTTGAAACGATGAAGGTTTTTCCACAAGACACACCAATTAGACATAAGGCTAAAGAAAAAATTCTTATTTTTTTTTTTAGTTCTTCTTCGTTAGCTGTTTATCTTTGCAGTCGCACAGAGAATTTCTTTGTGCTTTCAAGTGATTGCGACTCGTTATGTTATCAGTTGCAGTGCCGGCTAGAACCACAAACCACCAAAGGACCTTCAGTTAGCCGTAGACGTAAACAACATCAACACTCGACTGACACCTTTTGCAATATCTTTACAAAGGCAAAACGGAATTTCATAATTATTTGCACGTCTTTCAGTTGGCCACGGCCTCAATGTCTCACCCGATTCCCAGTCCGACCCTCTTTTGGCATTGGGTAAACAATAAGGCTCACATATACACATACATATACAAGGTGGAAACAAACAACAAAATGGCGTCGCTGGCAGATACCACAAACAACAAGGCCTTGGCTTTCTTTCTCCATCATCATCATCATCATCGTCACATCACAGTCTCTCCACAGTTTCAGTTTCTGTTTCTCTTTCTGTCTCTGTCTTGTTGATCAAGCGAAAATTTTAATAGAGTCGACGTCAACATCGCCTGCTCGTTTGTCCCGTTGGTTCGTTGGTTGGTTGCTTGTTTACGCCTCGTCAACAACAACGTGATTGCTGGTTCTTGCAGCTGCTTTAATTAAATTTTTAAATAATTTCTGCTACGCTTTTCTCTTATCGTTTTCTTTTTCTCTCTTAATTTTTTCCATTTTTCTTTTTTCGTGTTTTTGGTAGTGTTTTTTCGGTTGTTTATCGTTCTGCACCTATACACACACACGCAAACACACACGCACACACACACAGTTTTACCTACTTCATTCATTCATTCGTTCTCTTTCTCTCTTTGTCTTTTGAGTTATATATGACAATGTGTACGTAAATTAAAATTGCATTAAAAAAACTGCGAGATTGTAACTTGCCTGCATAATGGCAGATTTTTAATTGCCAGTCCACGAAAAAAAAAAACCGAGTGCATAAAACGTGTTTCTCGAAATTATTATAATGAGCGTATGGAAAACACGAGCGCGAAATGAGGAGAGAAACAGAGAATTGTAGATAAACCACTCAATGCGATCGAATATTATAAATTATTACGCATACGACCCCTTGAGCTGGGCCTAGCCGAAAGTCAAGCTGTGACCTCGGCTTTGTGGTTGCAACAGATGAGAAGGAACGAGAGTACAAGAGAGCGAGAAAGGGAAGTATATTGTAAAGGGAAAGGAGACAAAACTGCAATTTGGTCATGCCTATATTAGGGTGAAGCTTGTACGCAAAAAAAAAAAAAAAAAATGACTAAAGACTCATAGAAAGTTGGTAACATTTCTTTCGTATGAGAAACAAAAGAAAAAAACCTATTCATCACTTCTTTTCTTTCCATTCGTATTTTCTTAGTATTTAAGTGGTACGTAACAATCAATCACAAGAACTTATGTATTCACTTATCATTTTGTTTCGCAACACTTTCCCCTACCTTGCATTAGTTATGAAACGTTCATCAGAAGGCTCATGTCGACAGATGCCTACGATTGGTATAATGGTATATAATACGTACAAATTCTAACGAAATCAATTTCTCAATTTAGGCGTATGTGAATATGTACAGAATCTCGTATTCATTTCTCATTCAAAAGTAGGCAGTCACTTTAAGTGACTTAACTGATATGCTGCAAATTTAAAATGATTTTAATAAATAAAAAATTAATTCCTCATGGGAAAGTTAAAAAATTTAGTACAGAAATCTTTTCCATCAATTAATAATTTTTTGCTTTTATAATTGATTTATTTTAAAATTGCAAATCTTATAAAAATAACTTTTTAAATTATTACAGATATGATGAATTATCATTTTATAGATATGGTCCACCCTAATGCAGCAGATTCCCCACATGCTTATGCTTTTTGAGCTGCGATATATTCTGTTTCGTTTCTTTCATTTAATTTTTTTGGTTTCACTTGTGACACTCTAGCAAAAAAAAAAAAAGCATATGCGACAACATAAAGTAAAGTGTACAAAATTAAGTATATAGACTACAGATAATTACCTATTGCATATATCTATTAATTTTCTGTAATAAGTATTTCAAGTTTTTTAATTTTTGAAAAATATTTAAATGGATAATTAGAAGCAATTTCTTACAGTAGAGTTTTCTTTTTTACTAAAAATCAGTCGAGTCAAAGACAAATCTGTAAGGGTATACAATTTTCGGTTTCATTAAAATTAGCTTATCATAGAGCTCTTGTGCCTTTTGGTCATTTCAATTGCTGCTTGCTGCTCATTTTTATTGACGCTGACGTCGCATTGGCAACGCCAAATGGAGGCAACCAAAAGGAGCAGGGATAACCAAAGAGGATAGGGACAGAGACTTTGGTGGACATTGGCGGACTCGGTGGATGCAATGCTGTTGCCGTTATTTATGTGGCCATATATGTAATATGGGCTGAGACAACGTGGTGGTCGTCGTTGTGTGGTGGCCCAGTGGCGGTCAGTCCCACATAATTATGCGAATTTTTCGTAATTAAATATTCCTTGTAATTTGCATTCGCTTCGAACGTTTCTTTTTTTTCCTCCTTTTTGCTTTTTTCCTCCTTCATTTATTATGCTCTTCGCTTGCTTTTGTTGTCAATTTTTCAGTTTTTCCCCCTTTTTGTTTTTAAAGGTAATTGAAAAATATAATAAAGCGGTTTTTCATATATACATATCTTTTATATATAGATATATATTTATATATCTTTACATATATATGTGCAATTATACAAGTGGTGTAAGTGAGATGGCGTTAGGTACTGGGACCTATTTGTACTTGATGTAGGAAGAAGTTGGAACCGACAAAACTTTTTCAGCAAAGAACAACATACCAAAAATTTTTGTTTTTTTCAATTTCCGGCTTAAGACAAACAAATGTATTCCTCCTTCAAAAAAAAAAGAAGAAGACACTCAACACTCGGTACGATTAGAACGATGCAGCCACTGTTAGATACCCTTTACGATCAAAATTTATAATTTGTTTATTTTATCATCTAAATTATTACAATTTTTATTCCGTTATATGTTTATTAATTTTGCTACGGCAATTAATCTTTTACCTAACAAAAAAGTTTCTGTTCTTCAAAGAAAGTTTTTACTTTTTCCATCATTTTGAAATAAACACACAACGAGATATTTACTGAATTTAAAATTATGAATACAAAGAGATCTTAAATCATCACTGATCAAAAATTTATATACCCTTCTAAAGGAAAAAAGATAACTGAAAATTGTTACTTTGCATTTGATTTGCATTTACTCAAATGCAATATATCCTATTACCCTATAAGTTATAGGGTATGTTGAAAATGGGGCCATGTCGAGGAGAATCTTTTGCTACAACGGAAGTGTTGCTGCTGCTGCTTGTTTGAGAACGAAAATAACAACAACGAGAACGACAAGAACATCAGCAGCAACAGCAAAATGAGGGGCTCAAATTTATTTTTTATTTACACCGGATATTAATTTTATAGCAGGCAGCAGGCAACGAGGCGCAAAAAAAACTTGACAAACTTTTTTGATCTTTACACTGAAGAGTTTCGCATTCAATAATTTTTCGTCTTTCTCATTTTCTGTCCAGCTGTCAAAAGTGAAAAATCAGAAAGGAAAAGGCAACGGGGGACGAAAAGAAAGAAAACGAAAAAGGGGGATAAGCAGGGGGAAAGATGAAGAACAAGAAAAAATGTAAAAAGGAAAACTGGGTATAAACTACAGCTAATAACATATACAACTTCCGTTTTACCGGAAATGTGCAAGTGAGGCGGCCATTTTAAGTGTATGTCAATGTGCGTGTATTTGTGTGTGTGTGTGTGTGTGTGTCAGTGTGCATGGGTATCTGTATGTGACTTTTGATATGCTAAAAGCCAAAAAAGAGTCCTTGGACAAGTAGCAGCAGCAGCAGTAACATCTTCAAAACCCACTATCGGGTGGGTCAGCCCCAACCACCATCAAGCCTAAACCCGTCTCGAATGCCCTCTGCCAACATCAGTACCCACCTCTTTGAGGAAGCATCCAAGCGAAACGCATCAGTAAACACCTTCACCGACTTTTATGTACGTTTTTCTTTTATGTCTTGTCAGCATAAAAAATGCATGCAAACAAACAAACCAACAGGCAGGACAATATACCGAATCCCGACCCCGAACCCAACGACCCGGCCTGATTTCCATCTTATCCACAATGTGTGTTGGTGTCAACCATATCATTGTATAGGTGTTGGTATGTGTATCAGTGTGTGTGTGTGTGTATGGGTGTATGGATGTGTTTATGCTTTCTTTATTCAACTCCCCATGTTCTTGACAGCAATGCAAATAAACAACAGGTTGATCTCGCAATATATTTAGAATATATTTACAGGGGTTAGGCATGAAAAAGAAAGGGAATATAGCCAAACTGTTATACAATAACCAAAGTATTTCAAATATTTATTGAATCATCCTTACGATTTTCTCAATTCCTCATTACAGTACAAAATTGTATAAAAAAACCTAAAACAAATGTTTTACAGAATCTCGAATGAGGAAATAATTGCCGAACTGTTATAATTAATTAATTACAATTATAATGCAAAACTGTTATAAAATCAAATGAAAAAATTACCTAACTGTTATACTTAATTTAAACAATGTTACTAAACTGTTATATAATCAAGAACGATGACATAATCAATTTATATTATCTAAAACAAACAAATTAGAACAAATTTGCAAATACTGGTATATCAAACTGTTATACTAAACTGTTATATAATCAAGAACGAAGATAAGAACTTTTTAAATTGACAAAAAGAAAAAAGTAAAAGAATAAACAAACAAAACTGGAAGATTTAATTGTTCTACTCAATTTTTAGTACTAAACTGTTATATAATCAAGATATAATTTATTTATATTGGTTAAACCAAAAAATATTGAGAAAAAACAAACAAAACTGGTAAACTAAACTGTTATATTTAATAAAATCTATGTTAGTAATTTGTCATATAATGATTAAAACCAAAAAGTTAAAAGAAAACCAAAAAAACACTAGTATACTATATTGGTATACTAAATTTTAACTATAATACTGAACTGTTATAGTGATAAATTATTCTCAATCGAAATATATTCAACTATACAACTTGTCGCTTTTTCAACAAATTGGGTACATAATTCAATTGAGAACTAATTTGTTACTTTTATATACAAGAATACTAAATGCATGATATGTCACATAGCTGATATGCTCCAATTGCTATTGTATTGCGCTCTTCAGTTGGTTTCCCTCACTGAGGACTGCATCAAATGCATCCACAAAGAGCCTCTTGGAAGTGAACAAACAAAATTCTTCTCTTGCATTTTTGCTTTTTCCCTTTTTCTTTAGTTTTTCTATTATACCATAAAATATACATATCTACATAAAGTTGTGGAATTTATATATACGCATACGCATGTATGTATGTATGTATATGTCTATATGTATGTTTATTTTTTGAATTTTTAGGCAGGGGGTCTATTACCATCCAGCGTCCTGTTCTTTGCCCCATAGTTTTGTGTTTGTATGCAGAATCTTAGGCCCATGCTGAGCTAAATATGCTTTTGATGAAAAACAGGAAGTTGCCGCTATCCACCTACTTTTCCAAAAAGCTCCTCTTTTTCCACACACACATACACACGCACGCAGAAAAAACTATTCCTTTAGATATCTCACAAGAGTGAAAATATGCACAAAGGGAGTAGCTGCAAGCTGTGAGCTCAGTAAAATTCATATATTGCATGTTTGTTAAATTAAATTAATTACATGAAAATATGAAGCCACATATGTATGTAAGCCCTCTTCAACACCCTAAAACCGACAGAGAAAACAAAAACTATTTGAAAAGCAAATAAACAGAAATATGTGAAACTATGAAATCTACTTTCCATGTCATATTAATGCAACACAAAAAATAAAATAAAATAAAATGGAAAAAGGAATTATTAAAAGTTGTTGCAAATTAAATTAAGGTATAAAATGTGCGGCCAGCCAGCAGCTAAATGTCAACTGGGTGAAAAAAAAAACAAAGCATACACAGATGCAAACAAAATAGAGAGAGAGAGATAGAGTGGTCAAGAGCGAGACAGAGGGTGAAAATTGAATTGTGGAGA
The DNA here is from genome assembly GCA_037075365.1 of Drosophila emarginata. Taxonomy (NCBI): domain Eukaryota; kingdom Metazoa; phylum Arthropoda; class Insecta; order Diptera; family Drosophilidae; genus Drosophila; species Drosophila emarginata. The sequence goes on along the minus strand of JBAMCD010000014.1, from coordinate 645,454 downwards.
GAGCTTAATTGAATCAAGTTGGCTTTTCGCATTGCCAATGTGCTTGAATGGATAAATGAAATAGATATATGTATATCAAGGCATATTAATGGACAACTCTCAAAAGGATTCTCCATGTTGTCATCTAGATTATGGTGGAGAGTGAAGAACTCTTATGTCATATAGAGATATAACCATTGAAACTTGATCAAATGAAGCTTGACTCACTGCCAGGAGATAACTAGAATTCATTAAATATGTTTAACATATATGTATACACATATACTATTATATGTATGTATATATTCTTAAGTTTTGTAATTATTATTAAATCCGTTCAAATTTTTGACCTTCCATTCATAACAGAATATGGGAAATTCGTTTAGTTTTCTTTTTTTCCGTTTGTACTTCTTGGTATGTACATATAAGCTATTTCCTTTACGTTTTCATTTAACCCTCTCCCTCTACCAACACTTTGCCAATCACCTTTTATATGCATTTTCATTTTGTTGTTGTTGTTCTTGTTATTGTGATTTCCTTTACTCGTTTCCCATACTGTCAGATTAAATTCAATTACGCAGCACATTTCACACTTCGATTTCGAGAAGTTCTTACGAGAAGTCCTTTGGCAATGTTCCTCGTTTACCCCCGTTCTCACCTACATGTTTAAACAACTGTTTCGCATATATATTTATATATATGTATATATATATACATACATATGTATATATTCATATCTGAAATGCAAACGAATTCTGCCAGATTCCTTGTATTGTGTTGTATTTCTTCTGACTGTTTTTTTTTTTCATACATACATATGTAATAAACTTTAATCGAGTGTAAATTTCATAAAGCACAGTTGTCTCACCCCCATGCCGTATGTCTCTCTTCAGTCAGCCAACATTATAGCGACTGGGCCATTTGTATAGTACTTAATTCAATTTCTGTATGTTTTAAATACAGAATTGTCCTTGGCAAGGCAACAGTGTCATAAATAATGAACAAAATACCTTGACACAACAGGCAGAAGCATCAGCTGTTATATTGCTGCTTGTTGTTATTATATTATTATTATTATTATTGTTGTTGTTGTTAATGTTGCTGTCGCGTTCATTAAATGGTAAAGTTATTAAATTACCGCAACCAAACCAAACAGCCAACCAGGCAACCAATAGTCGTCGCTTGCAATTTGTACAATGTGAAATATGTAATTGTCACAAGGCGTTCAATAAAAACCAAAAACAAAAAAAAAAAAACATCACACCAAACCCAAGCCCAGAACCAGAAAAAAAATATATAAAGTAAAACCTGAATCGCAACCCAATCCAATACCCGGTATCCGTAACCCAACCAAACCCAAACCGAATCCCGAACCGAATGCGAGTCGAACCAAACCGAACCGAACCAAATAAACCACATTTGGCCAAAAGGCATTGCGCGAAGGGCCACAGTTGTCGGCAAACTGAAACTGAAAATCGATGCCCAGCAAATGACAGTGACAATTCCATTTAATTGGTTTTAATTAAATTAATGAGTAAATTTTACAAATTGCTGCAAAATGATAAATAAGTAATTTAATATATATTCATCGTTTGGTCGCGCTTGATGTTAATTTAATTTCATATCGTAAAAGTTTTCGCTTATTCTTCTTTTTTTTTTTTTAGTAGTTGTTATTTTTTTTATATTTGTTTTACATATTCCATACTCTTGTTTCCCCCGTTTGTGTAATTTTGTTGCACAAATGCTATTAAATTTAATTTAGTTTAATTAATTTTGCAAAAACGCAAAACGAAAATGAAATTTAAGAACAAAAATAAAAAATAAAAAAAAAAAGAAACGCGTGATATTAATTAGTTGACAATTTGCCATCAAATAATTGTGGATAATTACCAACATTCAAAAACCTATGAGATATAATTCTCCACTTATACTGAAAATAATAAAAAGATCTGTACATTTTATTATAAAATTCTTATAGGTTAATTTTTTTTTTTAATTATTGTAAAGTGGTTTTATCTCCTCTACCTTTCTCTAATCTCTATGCGTTTCTCCATTATGCTTTTCTTTTTAGAATGAATCTATTTTTAACAAATGTCTGTAAAATCAAAACATTTTTCCATTTTTTATATTTTTCCCATCTTAAAATTTTTCTAGTTGTTCTTTTTCCTTTCCCGAAAGTTTAAAACTCTTTGTAGTTTTTTTTTTATCTATTTCCATTGGTTCTTAATTTTGATCCTTTCAAGAACCAGAGTTTTTCCTAATTCATTACTACTGCTTACCATCCTTTTTCATCCTCTTCAGCAACACTTAACACAGGACCTTTGTTCTCTTTTCTCCTTTGACCACTCTCGAATCAGATTTAATACACAACAGTTACCATCTGTTTTCTTTTCGCTTTTTTTTTTGTTTTTTGTTTTTATCAATTCTCTGACAATTGGGCGCGCTTTAAGCCGGCTTATGGATAACATTCTATACGACTGACATTTAACAAGCCACAAGCCATTAACTTTTCGACTCACTTTGGCCACGCCCACTTGTCACTTTGCATGCATAAATTTCAAGGAGTAGAAGAGAATGGAAACATAGTAAAGTAAAGGGCAAAAGGAGAAGAGCTGTCAACGCGGATTCCACTCCATCGTCTACTTTTACATCTGCAATGTACTGTGCATTCATATGAAAAATTGTCAACATCTCAGGGATTATAAGTCGAAGGCTGTCCTTTTGAAGCTGCCACCCTTCGACCTCCACCATTTCCCGTCAACACACCTCTACTTTCAATCCCTATATTCCGTTCGTTCGTTTGGCAGTGGTTCTAACGATGATGGAAGGTCACTACTCAACATCAACTAGTCAAAACTAATCAGACGAATGTAAAAAAAAAAAAATAGAAAAAGAAGTCCAGGAAATTGACGTAGCCCAAACAACATTTCCATTTGAGCACATAAATTTTCACAACAAATTCAATTTCCTCTTTGATTTTTCAGCAAACGAGCTTGAGCGAAGGCAACAGGCAAATAAAATAAATAACTTCCTCGGGAAAGCGGCGAGCAACAGTTGCCAATATAAACGAATGAACGCTGGGAGGCCGGGAGGTCTCTGTCTAACAAAAGCGGAAACGGAAATGCACTGTGCGAGTATGTGTATTGGATGTGTGTGTGTGCGTGTGTGTGTGAATGGGTGTGTGCTAGAACAAATAGCAAATAAGTGCAAAGCAACCAATTGATAAAGTAAAAAACACTTCACAATTCTCACCCCATTCCTCCATGTGAGTGTAAGTGTGTGTGTGTGTGTGCTGGGCCCTTCTAACAAAGGCCGCCGCGTTGAGAGTTGAGTTTCGAGTGTTGAAAACAACAAGCAGCAACACAGCAGGAACAACAGAACTCAGGACTAGCAATTGGAACTGGTATGCTTACTAAAATCAATGGTATGAGGATCAGAGAAGTACGAGCAACAGCAGCAGCAACAGCAGCAGTAGTAGTAGAAAAAAGAAAACCAGAGCTAGGCAAACCACTTCATAAATAATTCATTTCCCGCCTGCTAAGTTAACTTGAACAGCCTTTTTTACGGCATTCTCATTACCAGTTGGGTATGCTCGACTACAGAGAAATATTAAAAAATAGCTACGAATTAAATAATGAAAAAACATAACTTTAATTTAAATTTCTATTTATATTTTTAAAATATACAGTAACACTATTTTCAGTAAGAGTTTTCAATTAAAAGGGTGTTTCTCAGGTCTGTACATTTTGTTAAAACGATTTGATTTTCTCTTGTATACTGTTTTTTTTTTTTTTTTCTCACAGTTTGGCTGCGTCTACGTGGCGAATGCGCAACATATGCAGTCAGTCAGTGGAGTTGGCCACCGCAGACGCCAAAACTAACGTGAAATAGACACGAACAAAGGCTTTTCATGCCTTTGCAAGCATAAAATTGCTTTTTTGCAACAAATATCCTGAGCCCAGGCTGCCTGGCTGGCTGGCAGGAGTCTCGGCATGTTTGTCTAGCATTGAAGTCTAGGATTCATGTCTCTTTCTCTTTCTCTTTCTCTCTCTCTCTCTCTCTCTCTCTCTCTATTTCTGTCTATCTCTTTGCTGTTCCATTCGCTCTATTTGTTTGCAATTGCATGCGTATTTGATTCAATTTCTGCAATTTATTTGCAATTTGGTATCTCTTTCACTCCTATTCCCTACTATCTCTTTGATGAGGGCAAGCACACGTTTTTATTAAATTCTTTTAAAGCCCTCAAACATTGTTTGCCGGTTGTCATCCATCCGAAATGCATAAATTTAACACCTAGTAAGCAATTCATATGCCATTGTATATGAAGGAACTAAATTCCATACACACACACACACACACACACATTGGGAGACAGGGAAGAGAGAGTCACCAACAATGTGCAACACCCAAACATCCGTTTCCGCTGCATCCGCTTCTCGCGTTCCCATTGCCAAAGCCAACTGCTGCTGCTGCTGCTGTTACTGCATCATGTGCATATATTAAATGCCACTAAAGGAACAAACACACAGCCTGGCATTATAATTAAATGCATTGGTTAGGCTTTTGCTTTACAAACTGAGGCGGAAGATGGAATAGGATGGATGGAATGAGCAATAGAGTGGAGAGGTAGCCCAAAAGGTTGGCTTCCACTAAATGGTTAGGCATTCACCTTAACGCCCTCAAGTGAGTCGCGCTCGTAAGTGACTTGCAAAGCAAATGAGCAATACCCAACAGGGTTAATGATAGATTCAAATAGTAGAACCTGAATACACACAAACACACACACACATACACACACACACATACACACACACACATACACACACACATATACACACAAACCGCTGGAGAATACAGGTAGCAGAAATTTGAGTATTTCTTTAATCTATAGTTAAACAAGATTTTACTTAAATATCTAAAGATCTTATCTAAAAATCATTTTTGTTATGTTAGATTTGTTAATTAGTTAAGATCCTTAATAAGTTCCATGCAAATTACGTGGAGTTGGTTTTGGATAGATTTTTAAAGTAGAAATTCCCTTTAAACAGTCCGTTTATGTAAAATTGCAAAAGTCTAATCAAAGAATTCTACTAATCTTGTTTATAATTTTCAATTTTTATATAATTTTCCTTCGGCAATTGCGATATTTGAAATATTTTATGATACATACTTTAATATATTTTAAAAATTTTTGAGAATTTATTTTTTGCTAATTTTTTACATGTAAATTTTGAAATTGAATAAAACTGCATGCATATAGGTTCATCTCTGCACAATCGAATTTGGTAAAAATACTACAGTATCAATATAATAATAATATAATAATATGGATGATCTTTGAAAAAAGTTTCTGATTCATTAAAGTCATTATTCATTATTATTCTCAAATCAAAATAGTTGATTTCCAATGTATCTGTTAACAGTTTTGGTAATTTCAATTCAATGGACTTTCTTGTTTTGTGGCATTTGCAAAGGCAATTCAAATTTAAAGGAGAGGGGAAAACAATTTCGAGTGCTCGCATTTAATCACACTAAATTCATGTATTTTCCTCTCAAAGTTCACCCACAACCGCATTCTAATTAAACGTTCTGGATTTTCGAGTCAACTACATGTTTTTTTTTTATTTTTTTTTGTTTTTTTTTTATTTTACTGTTGTTGTTGTTAGTGCTGGTTTTGTTTCTATTTGAAAGCCTCAAATGTCACACGCCTACATGCCAGACAAAAGCTGAATGCTGAACTGGGCTCAGTTGCAGTTGCCATTGCCATTGCCATTGCTATTACCATTGCAGTGGCCCATTGGCCATGTATATGGTTAGGCTTATGTAATCACGAGTGTCTCAGGTCCTTTTGCCATGGCGTAAATAAATTATATTTACGCAAATTCGCACTAGGAAAGCGTGATGCAGGGTACATGTGATGGCAACTAACGTAACGTAACGGGCAAGGGACGACAACTATACTACAACTAGGCAAAAGTTGCATACATTTAGATGATGAGGAGTGGGGTAACGGGTACTATTAGGTTGGGAGGGGGGAGGAGTTACTATATGTTGGTTGGGTGGTTGTACAATGACGACGACTGCTAGTGACATGATAACATTTTGGCCTAAAATTGGCAACAACAACGCACGACTAGACAATGCCTGGATGAATAGGTGATGGAAATGGTGGTGAGATGAGATGAGCTGAGATGAGATGAGGTGTGGTAAGGTGAAAGAGAGAGAGAGAGAGGGAGAGTGAGACACAGACAGAGACAGAGAGGAAGGGCCTTCATTGTTAGTGCTCGTAATTGGGTAGCAACAATTTATGCGTTGCGTAGGCCAGCCAAGGGCGATTTAGGGTTGTTTAGATTGGTAGTAGTAGTAGTAGGAGGGTTAAAGGGGATCTCTTCTGCTGTCTCTCTGTTTTAGCTTGAACATGAATTACATTGCTGTTTTGCACATGTGACGAGAATCATGGGAAAAAGAGTTCAGGAGACTGAGAGACAGAGGGGGAGAGTCATCTTTAAACTGCATTTGCTGCATTATTTTTACGTTTGCATTTAAATGACTTTGACCAAAATGGTAGAAAATCTTTGCCATACACACACACACACACACACACACAAATACATACACCTACCTCCATTCAGTACTTTCAACCACTCACACATACATATGAATAAATTTTTAGATCTCATGCTCTTTTCTTGCTCCATCTCTTTCTAGCGCAGTGTGTGTGTGTTTTTGCTCAAATTTTGTTTGTGACACAATTCCATTTAATCGCTTCTTTGGCGCCAGGCATGCAGCAAAAACAGTCCAAATGGAGAAGGAGACAGCAATCGGAATAATAATGAATGCCTTCATTATCATAGACTCTTATTGTTGTTGCTGTTTTTGTTATTGTTGTTGTTCTACTACTACTACTACTACAACTACAACAACTATTGACTGTCCGCTATTCGTTCTTCTCTGCTGTTGAGTTTTTGTTTACCCTTTCTTTTTCTTTTCTTTTTTTCGTTCTATTTTTTTTTTTTTTTTTTTTTTTTTTGGGTTGTTGTTCTATGGCGGCGTCTGCCTTGCATTTTGCTTTCAGGCGGACTCTCGTTTCTTTTGGCTCCATCTCCGGCGACTGTTTAAGGCCGCTTTAGTTCCGGTCAATGTGTATGCACTTCTATGGCGCCTTTTCACATAGATCGAGGCCAAAATACACTGACAGAAACTCTTGCGTACTTTATGGTTATTAGAGAATATAACTCTTAATACATTTCATCCACATCTAACACATACAAAGTGTGTCGCCATATCGCCAAATGCCACTTCTTTTTGTGACCCATAAATAAGATACGATATTTTCATTTTGTAAGCCAAAAACTTTCATATCTTTCTCTCTTCACTTTGTCTTTCTCTCTGTCTGCCCACATTTTCTCACAATAATGCAATTTTTGCAGATTATGAACACATTTTTGGTTTACTAGCATATCAAATACCTTTCGAATTAATAATGACGAAACAGGATTCAAAACATTAAAATCAAATAATTTAAACTTAATCAAAGCAAAATGTTATTAAATGAAAAGGTTTTGTTTTGTATTGAAAATGTAAGCAGTGGTAAAAAAAAGAACTACATAGTTAAGGCTCATATACAAGTTTTTTAAAAAGAATCATTGCATTTTTTTTCTGGTTATTTTTTTGTCTTGATAATAAATTTGTTTTATTATGGCGTAGTTTTATAAACTTATCCGTTTTGTCATATAAATAATTTTTTGACTTGAATAGGACTTAGATCGAAATGTTATTTACTTCTTGTTACTGTTAATCTATATAGATATATATAATTAAATGGTATCTTTTTTTCAGGAACTTAAGTACATTTTCATGTTCGGTAATTATTACCATGGCAATGCCATAAGTTAAATTTAAGTTTCAGAATAGTTGAAAGAATAATTAGGGAGAACAATTTATAGAGAATAACAAATCCGTAACGAATCTCGATATGATAAGATATACATATTGCTATAACACAAATTATCTTGTTTTTAGTTCAAGGTAAAACCGTATAGAGTGCTAGAAATATTAACAATAAGTATTAGGTGAAGTAAATATATTAGGGAAGATATGTCAGTAAAGAACGATAAATTGCTGAAATTAATTTTTAGAAGAAAAAAAAAAAAGTCTCCCGGTATGCGATCTATTAAGGAAATGAGAACTAATGTATAACTGTGGATATATAAATAAAACCTCAATGGTGGATGTTGTACTACAAAAGGAAACAAATATAGAAAATAAGGAATAAATAATAAAGTAAAATAAATGCTGTAATAAAATAAAGAAAATGTAGTGAACCTTACAGTTGAACAACTGAAAGGAGACTGATGACTGTGAGCTGATTTTGCTCGTCTTATATAACTGCCGAGCAGCAAATTTTTGGAGAAAAATAAATTTTTACAACGAACAGTAGGCTGTGAGTTAGTGGTGGAAAAACCATCGATGCTACTATCAATAGTATCGATAGACTCAAGTATTTGAAATAATAATGATGCATTTTTGACAATATCGATAAAATAAATATGAAAATTTTTATACTTGACATTGAAAAATACTAAGAAAAGACTTTTTTTCAAAATGTTCCTTGCTTTTCAAAGGATCGTTTACTTTATTTAACAATAAATAACAGTTAACCTTTACTTGCTGTTTGTAAATAAGTGTTTTCTATTCATACTTAGTTTGAAAACTCAGATACCGTTTCACATTTTTGTTTTGGTCTAGTTATTCACTGAACATTTCGAAGCGATTAAAAAATTCTTAAAAAAAAACTCTTAATTTTTCTCATGACTTGATTGATTTGAAAAAAAAAACGGTCAACTGTTCTTTGCAAAATATGCTTTTTATATTATATATATATTTACTTTTACAAAAATTATCGATTTAATCGCTCATCGCAAATAAAATAAAAGCTTTTTATTTAGTTACTTTAGTAACTGGCTTCAAATCAAATATTACAATAAATGATGAAATTCAGCTGATAATCAAATAATATAGTCAGATTTTCATTATAAAATGATTATAATACGATGCGTATATTATATATACATGCATATATATAAACATATATCAAATATCATCTTCAAAATAATTGCCCTGCCGCGAAAACTTCAATCAAAATCAAAGCTAAAATCCAGCAAGAAAAAAAACCCACACACACACACACACAAAGAGATTTATATATAGAGAGAAAAGGAGAGAGGGAAACCTAACACAATTTATGGGTAGAATGTTGTTGGTTGAGGATGAAATTCACATCAAGGGATTCGCGTTTCAGTTGCGTCCTCTGTTGTGCTTCATCGGCCATGGACCAATACAAGGGGATGGCAACCAGCCAGCCAGTCAGCCAGTGAGCCAGCCAATGCCAATTGCAATTGCAAAAGCATTTTCCTTTTCCACGTGTATTAACATAATCAAATTGGATTTGTGCACAGGATAATGATGAGCTTCATTATTGGTTGCGAGTTGCATGTGTGTGTGGGTGTGTGTACTGGTATAGGTGGAAGGATCTCATGTCTATCTTTTTTTTTTTTTTTTTTTTTTTGTGTGTCGTTGCTGTCATTGCTGTCGTCCTTGTCAGCGTTGTTGCTTATTATAAATTATAATGAATTTGCTGCTGGCAGCAGCCACTTGTTGTCAGTGGCAACTTCTCACACCAATTCTGCTCATTCCGTTGGAAAATTAACGCACATGAAGTAAAAGGCAAAGCCTTGCCATAATCGAAGCAATTGCAGACTCAACTACACAATATCCATCTATATATATTTATATATGTATATACATATATATATATATATATATATATATCTAACCGACAACGTCACGGCATGTGTCACTGCTCTAACCATTGAGATCGAGTTGATACTTATTTTAAATGTTTTTAATGTCCCTCCCTCTCTCTCTCTCTCTCCTTTTTACCCTCTCAACCACTTTGCCTCTTTTACTGTTTCTGTTCCTGCCCGAAGCTTGAGCGAAGCTAACACAAAATTTTCTGAACGCTTATTATGTAAATTTTACCATCCAAAAATTGATGATAATGATGATAGCCTCAAGTCTTTCTTTGTTCGCTTCACGTCTACAATTAAAATTTAAATCACAAGTAATTTAATTGAGCCAACAATTGAACCAACCAACTCCAGTTTTCAGTTATCTACCCACTCACACCTCACCCTTCACAGTTATTCTTATTCTACCCTACCCTAAGGATACTTGAGAGTCGTTTTCTGTACTGCTCTCTTCTTATATATATATATATTTTTTTTTTTTTTGTGAGCTTCTTGCCGGCGAAGTGGATAGGACAATTAACTAGCAATTTTCAAATAAGCGTTTTTTTCACCCTCTCCCCGCTCCGCTACGTTTGCGCTTAAAGAAAAGAAAACCACACAAAAATGAGAAACGAAACGAAAAAAAAAACGTAAAAGTAAAGTAAAAAAAAAAAAAAAAGATTCAGAAAAGATTTTTCAATTGGCATCGTCGTTGTCGTCGTTATCGTTGTCGTTGCGGGATTGTCAGTTAAGGTAGTTGAGTGAGCTGCATCATCATCATCATCATGGTTATGGCTATAATGATTGCCTTTATTATTGTTGGTTTTAATTTCTCTGTTGGCTTTTGTTGGCTGCTGCTGCTGGTGCAGTCCTTTTAGTCCTTGGTCTAGTCATTGCAATTGTTGCCAAAAGCTTAGCCATGCTTTAGTTAAGGTGAATTCTTTGGCTAAGAGCACTTGCCAAAAGGGTTTATTGTTATTATAGCTTTGCATTTGTATGATTTCCTAATAGACCAAAACGAATGACCAAGCACACTTAACACTGTATAGAAATTATGTACTTTATATAGGCCCGGTTAAGGGGTTACTATTACACAAAGAACAACTAAAATCTAATACACAATTGTGGCATTAAAGTAAACGCATTTTTGGTAGGCATTTCTAACCAATACAATGAAGGCCAGGCCATTTAATGTGCCAATTTCGTCTCAATTCTTTTGTTTTTTTTTCCCCCTCTTTTTTTTTGGGTCTAAAAGAACCAGAAAAAGACTTTCACTTGAAGCAGCCAAGAACGACGGCACTACCAACAATAACAACAACAACAACAGTACCAATATCACATATAAGAATCGTTTATGGTTATGTATCCCATGGGTGCAGCAGCAGCAGCTGAAGCAGATGAAGCAGCATCAGCCCAAGAAGAAGGCTTCCTTTTTCTTTTCTCTGTGGCAACATGTACATACATACATACATACATACATATAACTGCCAACACTTTAAGGCCGATAAAAGCTGAGCTAAAAAGGGGCAAAACGATATGTGAGAGCAATGCTCTTACTCTCTCACACTCTCTTTCTCTGTGTCTTTATCCTCCCTCTCTACTGTTCTCTGTTGAAGCAGACACACTTGAGGTGGGATATTAAAAATACATGAGAAGATCCCAAGGCCTGCTGGCATTCTGGTATCTGTCTGTGTCTCTACTTGAGTTACAAGTGGCTTATTTACCTTACGATAAGTGCAGCCTGGAGTGCCATGAGGCAATACCCATCCCTTTATTCCTCTATCCAACCAACATCCCCTCCCACCCAAATCCCAACCTATCCCCTTTCATTTCCCTTACCTTTTACAAACAAACCGTTTTTGCATCCGTCGCCCCCGAATGACTTTCTTTGCTGTAATCATATTAATAATTATTTCTTTGCCCGCAAAGGTTTTCTTTCTTTAACCGAATGTCTCTCTCGAGCCTAATCAAGTTGAATGTGTGTGTGTGTGCGTTTGTGTGTATGTGTGTGTGGGGTTGGGGGATATTTGTTCAACTTGGGGTTCGCTTTTTCCACTTTGGTTTTGTTATTGCTTTTATTTAAAATAATGAAAATCATCATTCAATATCAAATTGAGAGACAGAGATAGAGAGATTTTGCAGGCAGCAAGCAGCCTATGCCATAAATCAGGTAAAAATTTTCAATAAAATTGAACTGAAGTGGAGCAGCAGCAGCAGAGGCATCATGTTGACGATGACGATGATGCCGCCGCTGCTACTGCTGCTGCTGGATGATTTATGTCCTCTGACCGCAATGATAAACCCACCCACATCCACCCAATCGGCCAACCCATTTTCCACATCTCCATCAACAAGCCAATACAGCAGGCAAAAAATATTTATGACCAAGAGTAAAAACAGAGAATGTGTGAGTGAGAGTGAGAAAGAGAGAGAGAGAGGGGGGGAAAAGAGGATGGCAAAAGGACATTGTGTAGGCTCTCTGGCCTGGATCAATTTGCGTTTGGTTTTCAATTAAAATGTCACATGAGCTGTAAAACAGTTTGATGAGCATGTTCGAGCATGGCTCGAGAGTATAAATGAGATATGGCCACCTGGCCAGGTGATAAAATCTTGGAGAAAATAATTGAAACTACTCAATGGATGAAAACTGTGAGATAAATATTTATGTGCATATATCGATTAAATGCAGGCAAAGAACAAACTACATCTATGTATGTCTGTAATGTATCAAATAATGGTTATATAATTATTTGTCACCAAACATTTCATTAAATCTTTATTCATATTCATTTTGGGGTAATAAAAATAAAATGAAGCAAGCAAGTCGTCCCTGCCGACATTGAGTATACCCTGTACCAAGTAAAACTACTCCATAAAGTCAAAAACGCTCAAAATCGCCATCATTTACAATAAAAATTCTCTTAGCATGCAGCAACAGCGAACGCATGCTCTCTCGCTCACACTTAACAGCCCATTTTGCATGGGGCGTTTCAGTACAAAACGGAAATGCGTATATCTCCGATAATTATTGTCCGATTTCCACAAAATTTGGTCAGCTGGTGCATATTGGCTATATTATTAAGTGTGCCAAATATGAATGGGATATCTTCATTATAGCTCAAGTTATAGTTTTTTTCTAAATTACGGGGGCGGAAGTGGGCGTGGCAAAAATTTAAAATAAACTTGAGCTGCTTATACAATAGACGGATGTTGACACCAAATTTGGTTGCTCTAGCTCTTATAGTCTCTGAGATCTCGGTGTTCATACGGACGGACGGACGGACGGACGGACGGACGGACGGACGGACGGACGGACGGACAGACGGACAGACGGACATGTCTCAATCGACTTCGCTATTGATACTGATCAAGAATATATATACTTTATAGGGTCGGAAAATTTTCCTTCTGCCTGTTACATACATTTTAGCGACTTTAATATACCCTTTTACCCTATGGGTACAGGGTATAAAAATACACAAATCATTGGATAAAATCCAAATAAATGAGAGTGAAGGGAGTGAGCACATTGTAATATAATTTAATATGTAATTTGCCACCTAAAAATATACTCTTACATATGAAAATGGCCAATTTTGACCCTTTTTGTCATCAACTCGTTTTGTTTTTGAGCACCTAATTGAAATTGATCGATAGTTAGTTATGAGCGCGAAATATATACATACATATAAATACATTTTTGCTAATATATATATACATTCTAACTAATTTTAGCTAATTTATAATTGAACTAATGTTTTGCCACCGAACAGTCTAGTTTCATAATTGAAATGGCTAATTTGAAGCATTTTAAAAATTGAGGAGTAAAAAATAATTTAAATAAATCAGTTAGTGCCAGTTGATGATAGAATGATATTCGTATATTTTGTCATCAAACCATTTCATGGTTTAAAATTTGTTTTGAAAAATTTCACTTAAATTAAATTGGAACATTTTGTTTTCAGTTGAGTTTTCATGGCTTAAAGAGCAACCTCTTGTATTATATAATCCTCTGCCTGCCTACGTGCACAGTTATTAACACACATACATACACACACCCACATACAGAGACACACACATATGGCCATACAAATGCACATCATTAGCATGGCCATTGTTTTCGCACAACAATATGCTTATTATCTCCAATTTCCGGGCAAAATGCATAACAAATAAAAACAACAACACAGCAACGACAACAAGAGAGCGGAGAGCAATGAGAGGATGCCACTCCTTCAAATTGTGAGTGCTGTTGCAAGAGTGAGAAGGAAAGATAAAGGGAGAAAGAGTTAGTAGAGTTGGGAGATTTGGTTTATGGTTAGTTGCCAGTCGAAACGTAAAGTTTGCATTTCGTGGCAAGCGCCTAACTTTAGGTACTTAAGCCTAAGCTGCCTTTCAAATTGAAAGCCGGAGCCAAACAATAAGCGCGCTAATTGAGGATAATATGAGTGTATGTGTGTGTGTGTGTGGGTGTGTATGTAGGCGATGACTTTGTATGTGCGAATGTGCGTGTGTGTGTGTGCTAGTGTGTGTTATATGTCATCCAACGTAAAGTCAAAAATTAAGAAATTTTGCATTCCGTATGTATATACGTTTGTAGATAATTTATGCATATATCTACGTATATACATATATATATATATATATATATATATACATATATATATATATATATATGTATATATATGTTGGTAGGTAGTTTCGAGGGAACACCCTAATCCATCCTAATTAACTGCCAAACGTTGAAATTCGTTTGATGTCTCAAAGCTAAAGGAAAAAATCTCATTAATTTGCTCTACAAGCAACAAATAAGAAAAAAGTAAGCATATAATTTGCTCATGCAAAACAGAGACACACACACTTATACACACACACACGCAGAGCAAAAGAAAAAGAGAGAGACAGAGCGACAGGGGAAAAAAAGAAAGAGAGAGTGCTAAAGATGTTTGAGTCGGGGAAAGCCTCTTATTTCCACTTTTATGCTAAATGTTTTCCTTTTTCCAAAATTCATGCAAACATATGACAGATTTCTCATGGCTACAATTGCGCCTAGACCAAAATACATATTTTGTTGCCGTGGGAGTTGGATGGAAAACAAATGTAATTCATTTTTCTTATACCCAGTAATCATTAAAAGATATAAAAAAAGGTATAACACACATTAGTCCATTTCGAAAGGGAGAGGAAATGTCACAGCTATGCATATGTATAAGTTTGTATAACAATGAATATTTAAATGAAACACTAAAAATGAAATTTGTTACTAAACTATATACTAAAACCTTATTTGAATTTACTATTACTACATAGCTTAATAATAAAAATTTAATTACTACAGGGAACCTTATAGTCGATGATATAATTAAATGCGAAAATTTATCTGATTTAATGTCAAAGCGAATTAAAAATCGAAAAACACAAAAAAAAAATGCTTAATGAATATATAAAATGAAGCAAGCAAGTCGTCCCTGCCGACATTGAGTATACCCTGTACCAAGTAAAAGAACTCCATAAAGTCAAAAACGATCAAAATCGCCATCAATTTATAAAAAAATTCTCTTAGCATGCACTGCTTGCCATGCAGCAACAGCGAACGCATGCTATCTCGCTCACACTTAACAGCCCATTTTGCATGGGGCGTTTCAGTACAAAACGGAAATACGTATATCTCCGATAATTATTGTCCGATTTCGACAAAATTTGGTCAGCTGGTGCATATTGGGATTATTATTAAGTGTGCCAAATAAGAATGCGATATCTTTATTATAGCTCAAGTTATAGTTTTTCCTAAATTACGGGGGCGGAAGTGGGCGTGGCAAAAATTTAAAACAAACTTGACCCGCTTATACAATAGACGGATGTTGACACCAAATTTGGTTGCTCTAGCTCTTATAGTCTCTGAGATCTCGGTGTTCATACGGACGGACGGACGGACGGACGGACGGACGGACGTTCGGACGGACGGACAGACGGACATGTCTCAATCGACTTCGCTATTGATACTGATCAAGAATATATATACTTTATGGGGTCGGAAAATTTTCCTTCTGCCTGTTACATACATTTTAGCGACTTTAATATACCCTTTTACCCTATGGGTACAGGGTATAAAAATATCCAAAAAGCTATC
Source organism: Drosophila emarginata (assembly GCA_037075365.1). Classification (NCBI taxonomy): domain Eukaryota; kingdom Metazoa; phylum Arthropoda; class Insecta; order Diptera; family Drosophilidae; genus Drosophila; species Drosophila emarginata. Next base: position 629,557 of record JBAMCD010000014.1, on the reverse strand, counting down.
AAAGATCTTTTTAATAAGAGGCAAAGATTAAATGTTTTTTACAAAAAAGTTAGTGAGAAAATTAGAGGCAAAGCTGTGGAAACAAAATGTAGAAAATTTATAAAACTTTCAGTTGTAAAGTAATCGTTTTACTGTAAATATGTATTTAAATGAAAATGTTTTATTTAAACTAGATTTATGACAAAACGATTTTTCAACTTAATTAAAATTTGTAAAAGAAAGTACTATTTAAATAAGAAACTTTCTTTTTGATTACATTACAATAAATGTATTATATTTTAATTTCAAAAAGTTTTTATATCTGTTTATTATATAGAAATTTCAGTAACTTTTTTAATTTGTTATGACAAAAATTAAAGTTGAATTTTTTAATATGTATCTATGAAGTGGGCTGAAGATCATTTAGATTTTTGACTTAGTTTATTTGCTATCTTCCGGTTGGGCTAACACTAATCTCACCCCATTTAAAATGGTTAAGGAAAACAAACTACCCCCAAACAGCAAAAATAAAAAATAAAAAAAAAAGGAATAAAAAGTCTGTATGTAACGACCGACCAACCAATAACCAGTTGCATTGCCGCCTATTTTGGCTTACTGCCAACAAATTCAATTCGGCTCAAAGTGAATAGGCGTTGCCCAAAAAGAAAAAAGGAAAAAATACGATAATAAAAGGAAAGAAAAACGGGAATGCTGCCAAACATGCGCTTGCCCCTTATAAGTAGGCTATGAATTTTATTAAATGCCTTTTTGCCTTTATTTTTGGCATTTACCTGCTCAATTGAAGTGATGAGGAGAAGTGGGAAGTGGTTGGGGTAGAAGCTTAAGCAAAAAGTGCATTACAAGAAAGGAAGAAACAACAAAAAACTAATTGAATTAAAACTAAATGCAACTTTTATCCTAAGCAATTACTGAGAGAGGAGACAACAGAAACAGTGAGGAAGGGGGGTAAGTTTGTTTCTTCTCCTTTTTTTCTGTGGAATGGGTAAAAATTGTTGTAGAATGGAAGTTAAAACATCAAGCCATAGAAATACATTTTCATTTTCTATTTCATTACAATTTCATTTAAGTGAAGCTTAAAAGCGCACCAAATGGCAAAATGGCTTGGCCCGGCGTCGTGGCAATTATTTTTGTAGATTTTACTCTCCCGCCAGCCCAGGCAAACAACCAACAATGGTTGGTTGCCTGAAAAGAACACAGAAACAACACAAAATACAAAACAAGTTAAAATAAGAGAAAACAAAAAAAAAAAAAGTAAAAAAATAGGAAAAACAGGAAGCCAAAAGCACCTGTAAAACAATGGGAAAACAGGCAAGGCAAATAGAAACGAGGCGTGCCTTGAGATTGAAAAACAAGTTAATAGCAATAGAAATGGCTTGGCTTGGCATGGCCTGCTCTGGCCTGAAATAGTCTGCTTTGGCTCGCTTTGGTTTGACTTGGCTTTGGCACTTGGCTCTTGGGCTTCGGCTTTTGGGTTCGGCTCTTCTCACTCGTTGGCAAACAAACAAAAGAAATTTTCCAATTTTCACAAAATGTGTTTTTTTTTTGTTTTTTTTTTTTTTTTTTTGCGTAAACAAAATCAAAAACGATGGACCCATGAGAAGGATGGATGAAAAAGTATATTTAGTGATGGGGCATCAAATTGAAGATCGCCATATGGTAAAACAATAAACAATTGAGGGCACATTTTATAAATTTGTAATCAGATATAATATATAGATTTTAGATCAGCTTAACAAGTACAAATATTTGTATATATTCCTACCAAATCTAAAGTTCTATAGATTAATATACATATATATATATTATATATGTAGTCGGATATATATTTCTCTATGTAGTCGTTATGAAAATGTTTCTTTCAAATTAATTAATTTTTAGTAAAAGAAACTTTCATATTTAATGGTTCTTCAGCTACAGTCATCAGGATTCCCTTTAGTAACATTTGCATAAATATTTAGCATCAAATAAATTGAATTTTTGTGTTTTTCTGTTTAAACTTTTCAATTAATTTTTGTTTGCAATTCTCACGCTTGCATCACAAAAAGGTCAGATAGCAGCAATGGCAAACGGCAAAAGCAGCTTCTTTTTGTTCTATTGTGGTTTGGCTCTTAAGTGAAGTAATTAATTTACTAAAAACACACACGCATGCACACACACACACACAGACAAATACACACACTAGATACGTGAACATTCTCAAGACTTTTTCACACACATGTTTACCTTGTCTTTGGAATCTAGAGAAAGCCATAAATACTTATAAGAGCCAAAGAATGTTTTGGCCATATTCAATATTTTATTTATTCCATGCAATCAAAAGTAGAAGATGTGAGAGAGAGAGACAGTAAAAGGTAGAAAGAGAGAGAGAGAGAGAGAGAGCGTGCCAATTGGCAGTCAGGTATGCTTGGAGCTGCCCCAATGCCAATTACTAAGGAATTGTTTACTACTTTATGTATACATATACATACATATAATACTTAGTCTCTTTTAGTCTCATGTGCTTAAATATTTTTCAATTGTCTTTTAATTTGTGCAAAACAAAAAGGAAACGTTCCATGTTTGTGGCTATAAATTTAACGCGAGGTCATAAAATTTCAATTGCTTTTTAATTTGCATAGACTTTTAGGTGCTTACCCATTGTAATTACAAATTGTTAATGAATAGGCAGGCCACCATCAAAAACAAATGGGGGCCAGTTATAGGTAGGCAATTTGAACTTACCTGTAAAGCAGATGAAAAAGAAGAAAACAAAGGGGAAAGAAAAAACAAAAAAGGAATATATATATATGGATAAATGAATTTAAATGCCAAGCAGATTTATGTATATATTTATTACCACCACTCCTTACCGACTCTTATACATACTTACTTGTGTTCCCACTTTACGAAATTCTCTCTTAATGATGATGATAATAATGATGATGATGATGTTGGGGATGATGACGATGTTAGCCACAAAACGCAACCAAGCAGAAAGCTGCTTAACTATTTTGCCAACTCATTTTGCATATTATTTCTACTTCTTCTGCTTCAACTACCACTACTGCTACCACTATTACTGTTTGGCTGATGCTGCTGCTTCTTATTTTTCATATAAAGTTTGAATCATTTTGCCAACATATTAACATGTTTGCCATGCCCCCCGACCATATCAACCATACCATACCATACTATATTATACTATACCATACCGAACCAACCAACATCCACTCTGCAGCATACACTTGACTCTGGTCTGGGTTTGGGCTCAGAGGTTCATAGGTTCGAGAGTTTTGCCCATAGCTTAGAAAATTTACGAAATACTCTTGATCTTGTGCACATAAACTTGTAGCTTGTGCATAGTTTTTGGGTTTGCCATATGCGGTTAGGTTTTAATGCCAAAATAATTGCTGCAAATAGTTTTCCCCCAGATAGATAGATAGATAGAGACAGTAAGAGACAGAGAGAGACAGACTAGCTAAGCGGTTTAACTCAACAAAAAACAAAGAGCAGAACTCAATGGAACAACAAAAACAATGACAAATAAACTTTTATATTATTATTATAATAATAATTGTTGATTGAAACTTTTTTTTTTCTTTACTATTTTAAAGTGAACTTAATTAATTAGCTGTATGTACAACAGAGCGTATAATTGATATACCATTCCTCATTCTTCTTTCTGGCATTTCAGCATCATCTCTATCTTTCACCTACTCCTCTTCATTCTCCTCCTTCACTCTTTTGCCATGCTGTTTATGGAAACAAAAGTCAAGTGCAACGGGGCATGCTTGGCATTTAAATTCAACCAAGACAAAAGCCAGCAAAAAACAAAAAAAAAAAAAAAACAAGCGAGAAAATCAGTTGGTTACACTGTGCAACAAGATGTAGTGCAACAAAGTTCACTCAAGCAAAATTTGTCCTTGTTCCAAGAACTTAATCATCACACGAACCGTAAAAACCACTTCGGGGTAATATGAATTATGACCTAAAGACCCATTGCCTCCTTGGCGTTGACATCAGGTTGAGATTGAGCCGCAGCTAAATTAGCCAACAACTTGAAATAAATGGGGTCAAATAGTTTTCCTGAAGCTAAATTGTGATTTTTTATTACATTATCATCCATATTACTGTGACATAAATTTAGCACTGTTACAAGAAGATGCAACGGGATGAAGCCTTTTGAAGTCATTTTTACAATATCTATTAAGCTTTTAATATAAAACTTTATTTTATTATTACTAATCTGCAAAGAGGCAATATTTAATGATTGTTCATGAGACAGATTTAAAATAAAGAAAAGTTTTCATAATGTTCAGCTCAGATATATTCCACCATTCTCTCATTAATTTATTTTAATTGTAAATATTGTAAAGTTTGTAAATATTTTTAATTAAACACCTCAATATTATAAAACAATGTAAACCAACTTAAGATCGGCAAAGTTATAGATAGTAAACTGTTAAGAGTCAAGTAAATTTTTTATGTTTATTAATGTTAAAATCACAAAGTAAAAACTGAGAAACAATTTCGGCAATGCAATTTATGTAAATATTTGATTTTAAATTTATACAAGAAACAATTTTGTTTCAGTGTACAATCAATGATGTGTATTGTTTTCAAGCGTTCACATATCATTCGTTCGCTCTCGTTTTCTCTTAGTTGATATATTGTGAACTCATCTTTCCCCTCCTACCTACACCTCTCCTCTTTTGGCTGTTCGTTTCTCTCACTTGGAACCATTGTTATTATGGATTATTGCTGCTGCTTCTACGTAATGTTCATATGAGAGAAAGCTCTTTTGCATTGCGTATTTTCAATTTGTGTTGTTGTTGTTACCATTTGAGTCTGTGTGTGTGTGTATGTCAGTATATACGCCAAAAATTCAACGCACAAGATAAACAGAAAGCAGGAGCAGTAGCCGGGGCAGGCATAGTCATCCGAGTCCATGGAAATTAAGCCAATGCCAATGACTGGACTGCGGTTGCTGCTCGACTGAGCCTACGAAACGTTAATTGCAACGCTTTGTGAAGTTCTCCCTTCCCACATATATACACACATACACACAGAGTCCCCTTTCCTGTTTCCTCCTTATACCCTTATACTTCTCATATTTAGTGTATATCCACTTCCACACCCACATGGTTTATACATTTTTTCGCACTGCGGTTTCGATGCGTGTGAGTATGCATGTGACTATGTGTATGTGTGTGAGTGTGTGTGTGTGTACGTGTGTATGTGTGGAAAATTTACTGCATGGCACATTAAGCAGGCAAGTGGTGATATGATTGAGTTTATGAGTGTCTGCCGCTTCCTTTTTCGCCACCCAAAAAATTAACTACAAAGTTTTCCAATTTTTTTTTTTCTCTTTCTTTTCTGCTCGTTCATTGCCTTCTCTATCTCTCGTTCTCTCTCTTTTTCTCTCTGTCTGTTTCGCTGTATCGTTTTTGCCAAACATACTTGTATATAGTTATATATATATATATTTATATATATACATATATATATATTGAAGTACATTTTGCTTCGTGGCTGCTCAATGCAGCGTAAAATTCGCACAAGTTTTTACTTTTGCACACATTAGTTGCCAATTCAATGAGCTAAGCTAAGAGAAAATCTATTTGATAAATTGTTATTAAGGGGCTAGTAGAGTGTCGAAAGGACAGAGAAAGAGGCAGAGGGCTATTGTCGGTGGGTGGGTAATTAGAACGAAAGCAAATGAGTGGAAAATAATGAGAGAGATGGAAAATTATGATATTTTCATGACACACACACACACACACACACCATCATTATAATGATGTTAAGCAGACAGATGAAACTTAAAACCAAATCAAATTATTAAAACAACCAATGGATAGATAGACAGATGATAGTTCATTAATAAACTCTAGGCAAGTTCGTTGAACTTAAAAGCCACCTCAAGCTAAAAACAAAAAGGATAAATGCTTCCCGGTGCTTCATCTCACAATTTGTTATTGAAATAATGAGCACTATTTGCCGATACCCTGCCCATATATAGATATATCTTTAAAAAACTAAACTGAATTTGTTGATAAATAAAATTGTTTGTGTTTTGAGTTAAGTTATATTTTCACAACAATTTCTAAAGAAAAAATTTGAATATTCTGCCTAATTGTACAAATTTTTACTTTTTATTTTTTTTTTTGTACCCATTGTGTCTGTGTGTGATTTTATGTGGTTTAGTCAGTAAATCACCTTGAAAACCAATCCAAAACTAGTACCCCCAATGTATGTATGTGTACCTTGGGTAGGAGTAAAACCACAGTATTTGCAATTGTTAAGCCACAGAAAAGTAAGTTTCCCGCTCGTGAAGATGAAACTTTACCCTATTGCCAGGGCAACTGGGCAAATATTTAGCCTTCGACTTTAGCAACAACTTCCGACTGCAATTTGCAGAGTGCACAAAGTCCAGGGTGAAACTAGACCGCAGGCGCATTTTTCTTTAACAGATGGTGGATAGGTTTTAGCTATGTTGGTAAGTAGAGTACTGATTGTAGTAGGAGAAAAAAGGTGATTTTTACTACGGATTGGGTGGGGATAATACGAAGAAAGTACGTTTCTTTTTCACTCTCTATCTCTCTTCCATTCTCCCTCTCTCTCTCTCACTTTCTGTCTCCCTCTATCGTTCTCAACCCACTCCATTACCGCAAAAACATTTCGCTTGGCTTTTGTTATTAAAAAATACCTAAAATTACCAAAGATAAATATTAATAACCAGCCGCCGCCGCAGCTAACAGTTACTCCTTGTTCTCGTTGTTTCTGTTGTTGTTGCCAATGTTTTACCTGGTATTTTTTAATTTGCATTGTGCGGAAGGGAAACTCAAACAATTTGCGGTTTTCATTAAGTCATCTTTCCCTCTACATTTTCATTTTTGCTTTAGGTTTCCATTTTATTTTTTTTTTTACTTTTCTCCTTTCCTTTTTTTTTATATAGTATATATATTTCTTTTTTTTTTTTGTTCGGTTTTTTCTTACACTGGCAACAACTCTTGGCCCATGACTTGGAAGTTGATGTGCGGGAGTTTATTATATGAAATAATTTAGCCAAGTGGCATGCCAAGACGAATGAATGAATGGACAGACAAGTCAGGCCCCAGGAGGAAGTACAAATTGTAGAAAAGTAAGTGAGGTTGGGTAAGACAAAAGTGTGAGAAAGTGTAGAAAAGACAAACACACGCACACCCCTAACCCGGAATACAAGAAAGGACAGTTGTCATTAAATGCAGAAGCTTGGAATGAACATTTGAATAAGAGATTTAACCCGCCAATAGGCAAATGCATTGTTGGTTAACATTTGACTCTTCATTTTTATGGCCAAAAAACTATGCTTACGTAGTGGGGTTAATTGAAGACTTCTGCTACATCTTGAGTACGTTTTTCATTCACTCGTCTTTTACATTTCATTTTGTAATTTTTTTTTTTTTTGGATATGTCTTTGGTCAGGTCGAGATCTAAAGAATTCTGTGCATTTAATAGTTTCCATTTTGTTGAATATTGCTCTCCGCCCCGGCAATGCTTGAGCTGCTGCTGATGCCACCACTCCTTTTGCGGCTTTTGACGTTGGCACTTCCGTTTCCGCTTGAATTATCGCGCACAGCACAGAAGTCGGTGAAGGGGTACAGGGACGGGAGTTGGGGCAACGGGAAATTGCATTAACTGCGGCAAAAGTCGACGTCGTCGTCAGAGCCAGAGTCAGAGTCAGAGTACGAGTCGACGTCAGCGTCAGCATTAGAGTCGCCGCCTCTTTGGTTTCGCCTTGTCTGCATTTAATATGCAACTTTTCTCCCACATGCCGCTTGCGTCATTTTGAAATATTTGTGGCATCAAATGCAGTCGTCAACTTGATTAAATGTCATGCATAAAGCAACAGCAGAGCCAAGATGGAGATGCCAAGAAATTGCAAGGCGTTTGAATAGAAAAGAAACTCAACTGACTACAGAATGGTAGATGGCACGGAATGGTTAGATGCTATGGGGTCGAGAGAAAGATGAGTTAGCATTCAGGCTTTGACCTGACCCCTTCCTTCCTTCCTCTTCATGCATCAAAGAAAGAAGGCAAAAGCAAAAAACGAAAAAAAAAAAAATGACATGCAGATTTGTTTGACAGAAATATGTATGCTTTATGTAAGAGTTAAGGTAAGGGATTACCCTAGGGGAATTTTTATGCGAAAGCCAGATCAATTACCAAATGAAATGGAAGATGAAAAGATACAAACACACAGTCTATAAATATACATACATATACATACATATATACACCTCTGCTGTACATAAATATGTCGAAGATGAGAAAAAGAAACCATACTTATGCAAAAAATGATTGAAATATAGAACTTTATACCGAACAAAGCATTTTCTAATCTATACTCACAGTTGAAAAGTTTTTAATAAATCAAATGGATTCAATTTGAGATATTCAAATAAAATTGTTAGTTAAACATAGAGGAAATACCCAAAATTTTACTACAAGATCTTTGAATCTGACTATTTTATACAAAAAATATCTCGAAATAGTAAATTCTTTTCTAAATTTAATCAGTTATTAATAAATTGATATACATATATTGCATAAGATATCATATATATCACTTTTTTTTCAGATCATTTTTAAAGTATTCATTAGAAACTTTTCTAGAAATAAACAGTTGAGAAATAATTTTACATTATTAACTATTTAGTATTCAGAGAACCACTGTCTGGTTGATTGTTATAAAATTGTTGAAAGCTTTTTGAAAATAGTAAATGTTTAATTTATGGCTATGGAAACATAAGATTTCACTTTACTTTGCCACACTTTAAGCCAAAAATCAACCGCAAACATTTGCCTCAACACGTTTGTACTCAATTTGTATGCCATTTATGCAGTTTGGCTGGGAATCATCTTACTCATTTCTTGACTTAAAGGTTTATTTATTTGTATCCTAGATTTGTCTTTAGATACATTTGTCACCCTGCGGGCGATGCGGAACGGTGTCCACAACGGTGGCAGGAGAAATCTCCGCAAATATTTGCATAAGAAATGCAAATTTGCATAGTTTGGATTCGGCCGAGTCCCCGAATGTGGCAATGTATATAGAAAACGAATAAAAGAGAGAGAGAGAGAGAGACAGCAAAAAAAGAAAAGCGAAGCTGAAGAAATTATTTAAATGAATTTGCATATGTTTATTTGTGAGTGAGTGAGTGAGTAAGGCAAAAACTCAGCTGTAAATTAATTAAATTTGTTTAGGCTTGCGTATAAAGAAATATTACGCATACGCCAGGGCATACAGAGCATATGGAGAGATTGAAGAATGAGTCAGTCAGTCTGTCAGTCAGTCAGTCAGTCAATCGGAGGCAATGCTGACAACAGGCTGACAGATAGAAACGACAAAGTCATCAAGTGTTCGTTCAGTTCAGTTGCTTTCCCTCAGTTCCTCTCTTGTCTGCCATCATTACTTTAATTTCTTTTGACAAAACCAAAACAGACACACACACACACACACGCATACACAGAGAAAAGAGGAATATATTTGTAAATTAAATCAATTTATTTGCAATTCCTTGGCTCACAGAAAGAGAGAGAGAGAGAGACGAAGATGACTCAAAGACGGGCTACAGAGGCGCACAAAAATATGCAGCAATTTATTTTCACTTCTCGCACCTCCTCCCCGTCTCTATTTCTCTCATCATTCCATATATACGCCTGCTAACCCAAAGGAGATGTCCATGTCCTGTGCATTTGATTGAAAATGCGTATTACTTATGTATATACCCAATGTATTTCTCTCGTTTGTCCCGCCTGCTTGGGCGTTGTTGGGCGAGTGGCAAATCTAAAATCAAATCAAATCAATTTTCTCAAATGTTACTTGGCAGCACCAGCAGCAACAGAAAAACAGACAACCGACCGACAAGCAACTCAACATTGCGCGCTTCTCATCTGCCTTTGACGCACTGTGCGGAAGGGCAGCGGTAGCAAGGCATCTTTGTCGCAGCAACAACAACAACAACAACTCTGATTGATCGAATTTAAATTTTTGTGGCACATTTCAGCAGCCATGGCAGTCAATAAATGTGAAAGCTCTGACGGTTTCCCTTTAATTATGCCGTCGAGCCAAAGACGCAAAAGACAGAGTATGATGGAGACTTTGTCTTTTTCTCTTATTTTTTCTTCTTTTTCTTCTTTTTTTTTTTATTTTGTTATTTTTTTTTTTTTCATGCGAAAGAGCGTTGAGCGTAAACCACAGCAGCTAGACAAAACCACATACGACTTTGTTTAGGCTTAGATGGCCACAAAGAGCAAAAGTCAGTGGCATGGCCAGAAAATGTTGAATAAGCCGCAAAAGGCAAAAGTTGGTAACAAGAATTATTTATTTAAAAATATTGGTTTACCAACATTCAAAAGCATTTTATAAGTAGAATAACAATTCCCAATAAGAAAGTAAACAATTACTTCTAAACAAAAAATATTCCTAAGGAATCAATTCTGATACCAATTTGATTTAAGAATTTTGAATTTTTAATTAAAAAAAATATTATGCAAAATGTTATTCCCAAGGTTCCTTAAGAATTAAAACCCCTTGAGAAATTGTTTTTAACTACAACCATTGGTCATCAGGCGGCACACACACTTGATGATTGAAAGGGCAACTTAAAAAGTTTTCTATAACCAAGAGTCAGTCGTCAAGACAACACGCGTGCCGCTTCAAACCACACACATACAGTTATATACACTCACACATATACACACATATTAGAGGGCAACAAGCCGCAAAAATGTTTGAAATTTTACAAATTGCAATTTCATTGAGAGGCAAAAAGCGATGAAAATATGAAGGCAAAGACTCCATTTGGCATCTCGTTTTCTCTAGGCCATTTCCTCTATGTGTGTGTGTGCACAACGAACCAGACATAATTAGCTAAAGAATTTTCTCATCAAATGTGCAAAATGGTCGAAAACACGCGGCAAACGAAAATAAAATATAAAAATAAAAAAAATTTAAGTATATATGTATATAAAAAAAAGAGTCAAACAGAGTCAGCAAGAGAAACCCAACAAAACGAAAAAGTTATAAATCAAAAGAAGTGAAGCGAGGGGCAAGAAGAATTTCGTCCTCTGCTTGTACTTTTTTTTATGATTTCAATAAAGTTGTTAACTTTATTAAAATTTTTGCGAGAAAAAGTTGTGTAAGAGCCAGTCGAGCATAGAATTACTATAAGTTAAAATGGGAGAGAGAGACAGAGGGAAAAAGAGAGAGAGAGAAAATACTTTTTATACTCATAAATTGACAATTTAAGTTTGAGTGGCGCGTGGCATAGAAATTGCGCATCAATGAAGCATAAATGCACAAAATGCATTATGCTCTGCCCATCCTTGAGGCAAATCTAACTAATAAATGTTCAACAAAGCCAAACACAGGACGATGACTCTTCACAGTCATCATAATCATCATTATCATCATCAACATCATTATCAACATTGTAATGATCATCAACTTTTTACGCTAAATTACACTCGCCGTTTGGCTTGATTGAAACCAAAATACTTAACCTTAACCAGCCATGGCTGGCTGGCTGGTTGGCTGACTGGCTGACTTTGCCACATGCCCTAAACAAATCAAATATTTTTCCATATTTTCCCCTCACACACAGCTGCATTCAAAAAAAAAAAAACTGCATGCCAAATATGCTGCATACAACAAGGCGACCAGGCCAGGCTCCAGCCATCTAAACGTTACAACAAAAATACAAAAAGCATGCCAAAAGCTGACTAATTTTTATTACACCGGATCCTAGATGCCCTCTATCGATTAATAATAATTAATAAATAATTCATGTGAATTTTATTTCGGTTATAGGTAATTAATTAAGAAATATAACTTTTTCACGATTAAGAAACCAATGGAAACCGATGGCAATATACCCTAGCATATCAAGGGTATCAAGCAAAAAAGTAAGCCCCAGAAGGAAAAAAAAAACAACTGCATAGTTAAAGTCTGGCATTCTCCCTATAAATTCATCATTCGAATGCGAAGGGGCCGGAGAATTGGGAAGAAAATTGAAATGGAGATGGAGATGTGAATGGAGGAAGAAATTCATCGATATCAAACATCGAGCATCGTTTTACGGCTCAATGAATTACAGATTTATTGAGCGAGAGAGGTTTTTGCTGGATTTGGGTTCTCTCTTCCCGTTTTTTTCTTGGTTTTTTTTTTTTTTTTTGGGGTCCCGCACTGTTGTTACTAATCAAAGACAACAAGTGGAATGATTGGGTAATATAAAAACTTCAAAAGGGGGGCAGACCTATACTCTAGAAAACTCTATACTGGAATTTTGAAAACTAAATTATTTGTCAGTTTTATTTTTACTTTGGTTTTTGAGTAATGTTGTACAACATCTTTATCTGTGGCTTCGTTTGATAGTTGCTACGATACGTATTTTTCTTCTTTTTGCTTTGGTTTTTTCTTTTTTTTATTTTGTTTTGCAAATTCCCACATAGTTAGCTTCACATAAGCCACATAATTAAACAGAGAACTTTATCAGGCAGCAGATAAACAACACGACCAAAAAAAAAAAAAGAAAAAAACAACAACAACAAGGTAAATAAAGGTAAGAAATTATGGAAGCACTTCATATTTTTATCCACCCCACCTCACATGAAACCAAAGAAGTCTCTCTCTCTCCCTCTCTATGACTACCCTTCATATCCTTTTTGGACGGGCTGGGGCAGCGCTATCAACACAAAACGACCTCGTCAACAAGAGTCGACTATTACCCCCTCAAAACTGAAGTAAAAGTGGAAACAAAGAACGGAAATATTGATATAGACCTTTGCTATACCCTCTATGAGGGGTAAGTAGAAAGTCTTAATTAATTTATCAATTTATATCTAAAATAAAGAAGTTTATTTAATTTTTTTTTTTGTGTTGAACTTGTCCATTTCTTAATAAGCGCTGTTGCGCCTCCTAGCGGCCTGTGTTTTTTCGCTGCCTACTTGAGTATGAAATGTTGTTACTTTACAAACGATTTATTTGAGATTAAAATGAAAGATTTTTATTCTTTTGGGACCTCTATCTATCTATCTATATTATTTGGTAAGTGGCTCAAAATCCGGGCGTTATCTTTTGGATTTTAATTCCATTTTAATGACTTTAATATACCCAATTAGCATATGGCTACACAGTAAACGGGTAAAAAAAAAAAAATAAGGCCTTCTCATCTCCCATGGCAACTTTGTTGGTGGCAGCTGGAGCAAAAAAAATAAAAAAAAAGTGACTTCTCTTTAGTTGGGTTTGAGTTCTGTACGGTTCTTCTGATTGCTAAGCAACGCAACAGTTTGCCATGGCTATAATACGTTATAATTTGTTATTGAGTTTTGTGCCAAAGTGGGAAAAGAGTCGGGGAAAGGGAAAAATGAAAGAGAGAGGAAAAAAAGTAGCTGCAAAAATGCAGGAGAAGGAGCTAACGATGCGATGGAGGCAGCAGAAAAAAGCCAGATGAAAAAATAAACCAAAATAAACAAAACAAAAAAAACAAGAAATTTTTGTACATACATATGTATGTATGTAGATACATAAATATGTACATATATATATGTATCTATATGAATGTGTTGAAACGGGAGAAGATGGTTTAATAACCTATGCATGCCTGAAAAATCAAGCACTTTTATACTCTTTCCAAAGCGATAATAATTCATTATTTTCCATGAAGGGTTCATAACTGAAGTGGAATTCTTTGGGAATGTTAAATTCTATGCGAAAGGAATGCACTAGCAATGCATTTGGAACAGAAGGAGAAAGGAATGCAAATGGTTTGAGAATGAATAAAAAAATGGAATGGGTTAAACTTAATGAAAATTGATAATGAAAACAGAAATAATAATTGTCTAGAATATTCTCTATTATGGTTCAAAAAATTGAGTTAAGTAAAATCAGAATAGAAATACATTATAGTTATTTACATTTTAATTATTCTTTTAATAATTTCAATAATAAAAAGTTTTTGATTATGTGTCCTATATCGGAATATTGTTTATTAAGATCTTAAATCTTTAATTAGTTAGCACTTGTAACTTTTCCTCTGCTTTTTTTTTTGAGATAAAATTTTAATAGCGTGCCATATGATATTCTATACCCTACAATTTTGATTGCACCTTTACCGTCTCCTATATGTACTTATAACTACATATAGAAAGCAAGTCAAAAAGATATCTTCTTTGACAAACTCTCTGCCATTAGCAAAGGTATATTGTATCTACTGCTGTTTAAAAAAAAATGAAAGAAGGAAGGAAGAAAAAGAAATATAGTAAGGGGAAGGCTTTTTCTATTGCGTCTACTTTTCCCTCCCTTTTTGCTTTTCTTTTTTCTTGCTCCTGCTGGCTGTGTCATAAGTGTGCTTGTTGTAGTGCTATTATCCTTGTTGTTGGTTTTTCCTTGTTGGGCTCAACGACAAAAAAAAGAAACAGGAAAAAAGAAGAGAGATGTATATATGATTGGCAACAACAGCTTTTTAGTGCCGAGTCCCTTTTTTTTATTATTTGTGTTGCGCACCATCAACTTTTTTTCCCCGAGATTCCTCTTCATTTTTTTTTCTGTATATATTTTTAATATTTATTTCATGTTTTTTGCTGCCTTTTTGTCCTCGTCTCGCTTCTCTGGTTGTCCGCTTTTTTTTTTTTTGTTGCTATTCCACCGCACTACCGCCGCCTTACAAGAGCAAACTTCATCATATTCTATTTGGTTGTGTATGCTTTATGAAATTGATGCTCGAAAATCGCACTCAATTAGTAGGGATTTTATATTTATTTATTGTTGCTGTTGTTGGAAAAGCTTTTCCCACAACAAGGACGATGGCACGTGTGTCAAGTACTGTGCGGGTATATGTTCTTGTGTATGTGTGTGTGTTGGTGGATTGTTATACGTCGATATGTTGGGATGTAGTATGTAGTTGGACGGGGTCGAAGATGGGCGAAGGGAGTCAAAATTGGGCGAGTATTTTGGCTCAAAGGGTGTCAACTTGTATACGCTTGATTTAATTTATTGCTTATTTGATTTGTAAGCAAAGAGCATCTCATGAAACTCTCAGTTTGTTCAAGAAGAAATAAATATATTACATACATTTATTCACTAATATAAAATAAGAGTTAAGGTAAGATCGCATAGTTATTTCCCTTTTAACTAAACTAAAAATTTAAAAAATTAATAAATAGAATTCAAATATGGAAAAGCAATTGCAACTTAATTATTATAAAAAGTTGAGTTAAGTAAATGGAACTTAAGTAACGTTAAGCCAACCTTCTGACAGAAGTTAGAGATCATATTTAAGTATAAATATTATTCAACTCGATTTGCCAAATTTACACAAAATATGAGAAAAAAGAATCGGTGTGTGCCATTGCAAATAGTCTGCATTTTGTATGATAAAACTCTTCAAAGTTGTCCTCTTCGGTGCAAGAGGATTTTTCTTTGCATGTCCTTAAAATAAAGATACCACAAATGCAGGCACTCAGAAATACTTTGTTGCAACTTTTATGTACAATAAGTATACCCCAATTCCAGGGGTATTTATATACACAAAAGTGTTTCAACAAAAAAAAAAAAAAAAGAAAGAAATAGAAAAGGTAATACCTGCATATACATACATGATTGAGTGCACTTGTTGAAATATTTTCTTTGGTTTTTTTATTTTGATTGCGTTTGAATTTTTTCACATATTGTTAAGTTATTATAGAATTGCTAGCCAAAGGGAATTTTACCGTATTGTTCAAAGTCCTATGTTTTGAATCCAAGTAGCCTGCATAATTCTATTTTTAACCTGAGCTTAACTTCCAGGCCCCTGGTAAGACCTAGTAAGACTATAATCAATTGGAAGTTACCATTCGTTATTCCAACAATGGTGAATGTAATGCAAGTTAAATGGGCCAACTTGGAGAGAGAGTAAGAGTTGGCTTTTCCATTAAATTAATCATAAAAGGCAGCATTATGAGCACTTCAATCAAATTAAATCAAATTTCCGAGGTTTTTGGTGACTGATACAATTAAGTTTAAATATGCAAGGATCCAAGATCTGATATAGTACACACAAAAGGACATCTAGCTTAGACGTTTATTTTAGCCAAACTCTTGCCATAAGTTAATGGGACATATTTTCCAGTTACTTTACTTAAGATATTTTTAATAAAGACGGCGACGATGCGCATTTAATTAGCGCAATCTGGCGGAATATTTCAAATAAATAAACGATTACAACTTAGAGTAAAGTAAAGCAAACTTTAAGGATAATGGAAAAACTAAAAAGGTCATGGTTCATTCTAAATATTGCGTTTTGCTAAAAGCTGAAATCCAACTAAAGCTAAAAATGCGTTTACGGTTTGAGTTTATATTTAGAAAAGCCAAAACTTGTTCATGTCCCTAAATATCCTAGCTAGAAACCATGGAAATTGTCTGGAAAGCGTTATATTTTTATTAATGAGTTTTAGAATGTATAACAGTTTTGCTTCAATGTATACCAGGATGCTTTTAAATTTATATAACAAAGTCCTGACAGTTTTAAGCTTTCTGTGAGCTTTATAGTGTGCTAAACTTTTGTCTATGCAATAAGGATCTAAGAACATATATTGGTTTTCTACGCATTCCCATAGCTTTTAAAGCTAAGGACACCAATTGGTGTATAACAGTTTCCAGGCAATTTTATAGCTTAAAAAGCTCAGTAAAAGCATATTTGTGTTTTAAATTGGATTTCACAAAATCTCACAGTGTTTGTTTGGCATTTGAGTAACGTTTTGTATTCACTTGCAAAACCAGTGTAAAAGCTCAAGTAAGCTTTTTATTTAAGCTTTTGTTAAAAGTATGTCACATCCTTAAACAAAGTGATAAACTTTTTAAAACTTTCAATTACTTTAAAATGTATATTTATTCTTGTTCAATATTAACAGCCGAATCAAAGAATTCCTTTTTGATAAAGTATTAAAACTAGATTTAGATTACATGTACGATTTTAGGGAAAATTTAGACTATTTCCCAGTATTGACATGCCTCTTTATTCCTCTTTAATGAAAGTTTCTAATACTAATATATATACAATGTTTTGTCAAGCCAATTTTTACTTTTTAAATAGAACAAAGTTTCATTATTGCTAATAAACAGATAAAATAATAATTGTAATTATTTTAATAGTATCTAATTGGATTATTCAATGTAAGCATTCATCTTTATACAATTTTCATAATGCTTGATTTCTTCTACTCTAACCAACAAGGTGTCGGATGTTTCATTTCTGTTTCATCTCCTATTACCGCCAAATATCTCGTTAGTGTGTCTGTCGCTTAAACACAGGACATTTACTTTATGTGTTCTTAAATGGCATTCAACTCTCCCCTCTCTCGCTCACTCTCTTTGCACTATGGGGAACATCATCTTCCAGGGTACAAGCAGCATCATCATAACGATTACATTAGAAGCGAGTAAAATTTCATAAAAATGCTCTACGTGCGCTGCCTTTTTGAATATGTAATGATGCCATGAAGCCGTATGCAATTTAGCCAAACAGACACCCCCGCCCTATCACCCATCCACAACACATACGTATATATATAAATACGTTCGCACACATACACACGCACTAATACACCACGTATACACACACACAAACACACATACATAAATATAAAAATGAGAGGACTAACCACAAGCGCCAAAAATTCTATTTGTGGTCATAGCGGCCAACTTTATTACCGCCTAAAAGTATGCAATAGCCCAACAAAAAAAAGGCCAACACAAAAAAAAAAAAAATAGACGAGTATTTTACTATCAATTTTCGGCTTGGCATTAATTTGCGCAAATTTTCGGCACTAACAATTCTCGGACCAATTGTGGCCAGTTGAACTCACGCGCCTCCATGGTTTGGGTTTCATTTTTTTTTCTCTTTGTGTATGTGTGTGTGTGTGTTTCTAGGACTGCGCAGACAGGTGGTGGACAGGGGCATAGACAGGTTGTGGACTAGTCGAGAACTGGTGGCTACCTGTCAAAACTCTACTGCTTTTCCTGCTACTAGTTCTGACTGTTGGCATTTTGTGATGCTAGCAAATGGTAGAAAAGAACTGAGCAGTGGTACTAATACTTTAAGTACAGTGCTTAAAAGCAAACTCATTAACCTTAGTGTATTGTCTGTAATATTATCGAAAAAACAGAACAAAAGTTGGCTTATGCCCAAACAAGGACAATTTCTCTGATTCAATTGTGCAATCGGTTGGCAAATGGCAAAGTTGTGATAATTTTTTGAATGCACAAATTATTAATTAAAAGTTGAATATATTTTTTTCGAATATGCAAAATTTATCGGTTTGTGAAAGTATATAAAACCAAAACAAATTAAAGTTACCATATATACATATGTATATAAATATAAATAATAAAACTCTCATTAAAAGATTGAATTGTACATCTTAAGATAAAGTAGTGATTTAGATATATACTTTGAAAATTTAACTAAATTGTTTTCCGCACAGTATAACATTAGCATTTTGTTTCATTTACGTTGAGTGCTGATGCAGTGTGCAACGTCTGTTTTTGTACAATTCTAAACTAGACATAGACCCGAGACCCAGTCTAGTTGGCCGCTTGTAGGCGGCCTGTGGTTTTCATTACATTTTCGATTTTGTACATTTTGCAGTCATCGTCATCGTCATGGTCCCCCATATCCCCTTATTTTTTTTAAGCCATTTGGTAGCGCCACCAATTCCCGTTCATTTCTCCTCGTCTGTCTCCATTTCGGGTGCAACTTAAGCGGCTTTACTTTTGTGTGTTTCAGTGTGTAGGCTCCGGCTACGGCTCCTGCTCCGGACGGCGGCAATTTAGCTAAAACGGTAAGCACACGCCTACCTGCTGGGTGGACAAGTTTATGGTGGCGGCAGGTAAGGGAAATGAGGGAGGAGTTCACAAAAACGCACTACACAAATTACTATTTATGTGAGTGCTGGACTCGACCCTCTTCACCTCTGTTCCCCCTTTCTCTCTCACCCTCTGTTGATGCGGTTGAAATGAGCAAATTGTATGCGATTGTGGTAAAAAAAAAACAAAACAAAAAAAAAAAAAGAAAGGACAGAAAGTGGTGTGTTGCGGGTGGTTGATGAATCGGTGGAAAAGTGCAGCTCCCCCACGTACATGCAAAAATTTGGGTCACGTGGTTGAAAGAAAATGCGGCCGCTTTCTTTTTTTCCTTTTTTTGTTTAAATAAACTTACTTAAAATAAATTAGTTTTACTAAACCACAAAAAGGCCAACCCAACAAAAAAATAACGGAACAGTATAAAATAAAGGAAAAAAAACAGGCAAAAAGCAATGGGGAAGAGAAATCTAAACCAATGTAGGAAATAAATGTGAAGAAATCAGTGCCCAATGCCCAAAGGATGCCCACAAAACAAACAGGATTCGAAATGGACATAGGTCTGGCCTTGGCTTAGGCAGAAGAGGAATGGCAGGCTGGGCAATGAAGGATATTGAGTAGAGTGGAGACGAAGACTGAGGCAATTTTATGGCCAGACACGCAATTTGCGCCCTCGGCTATTCTCTATATACATATATATAGATATATATGAGTGTGTATATGTCTGTGTGTGTGTATGCGTGTAAATGAGGCAAAAGACAAAAAGAAAAATGGCCAACTATTTGCCATTTGAGTCACCAGGGGAGGCAAGCAGATAAGTTGGCCAACGCTGGCCAGTTAGTTTGATTGGTTGGCTGGTTTGGGTCTAGTTGGCAATTCGATTAGAGCCCCAAGCGTTAAGCAGTTAAAGCCAAAGCCAGAAAGTATCCACACTCCATTCTCCATGACATCAGTCAAAGTAAGAAGAAGTTTTACGCCAAATGAAGTGTGCACAAATCGTGCGCCTCCCAGAATGACTCCCTAAATGACTTCTAAAAATGACCACACCAAAATGCAACTGCAAATAAGAATTTCCACAACAAGAAAAAAAAAAAAAACAAAAAAACCAAACCGAAAACATAATGCTCTAACTAAATCTTTAAAGTTAAGACTCCACTTAGTTGGTTATTTGTCATAAGATTTGTCTAAACTTTAGTTTTTTCAGGTTAAGGCATATTTTTTTATTTGGACAAAATGTAACTTTTGAATGCCTATAAACTCTGTTGCATGAAGCGTATAAATGCATGAGGAGTAGCAACTAAGAGGACAAATTGCATGCAACGAGCTAGCGAGCGTTGGTGGGAACCGTCAGATATTTATAACCCCAGACCGAGACTAGACCAGGGCCAGGCTAGGCTAGGTTAGGCCAGACCAGGGCAGGCCGCAACTATACGAAACTTGACAGGCAATTTGGCAAACAAAACTCGCAAAGCGTAACTAACATTTATATTTGTCGCCAGGAGTGCCGTCTAAACAAACAAATGTCACACATAACACGATGTCGACGACGACGACGACGACAACGACGCCGACAAGAACGACGGCGACGGCGACGATGACGATGGGAACGACAGGAACGACAGAAACGACAGCAATGACTGCGACTAGGATGTCAACGATGGCGACTAGAATGTCGACTATTGGTGGCAGACGACTTTGAGGTCTCGTCCTGCTGCCTTTATGTCAAGTTGCCTTACCATAGGGCTCGCATGCAAATCAGCGAGGCGACGCGGGTTAGGCCTTGTCCTTCGCGTCCTTCTCCTTTGCCAGCAACTGAAATGAATGGTGCAAACAAAATGCTCAATTTGATGGGGCAAACTCGTCGTCGTCCTCGTCGTCGCTCTTGTTCTTCTCCTTCATTTTCCGCCTCCGCCTTTACCTAGTCATTATCATCATCATCGCCGTGGTTGTAGGCATTTTTTAGACTTTCTTTTATTTTTTTTATTATTAAACTTAAAGCATACTTCTAGGGGCTAAAAAAATTTGCGCGATTTAATAAATTAATTATTGAGTTTGCTCTTAATTTAAGCATTAACAACAACAACAAAATAATAATAATAATAATAGTTAAGAGTTGTTAAAAGTATTTTACTGCTTTGATGCCAAAAAATATTTTTCGCTAAAAAGTAGTCTTTTTTTTTGAGCTATTGTTTTTGTTGTTGTTGTTGGCAAACTGACATAAACCATAAAATCTTTGGCAAATAAAATAAACTTTGGCTTAAGAATTTAACAGGTTTTGCCAAAGGCAAACAAAATATTTAAATATAGAAAATTATTTCCAAAAATATTTAACATAACAAATATTTTTACTTTGTTCTTTTACTTTTTGAAATTTTTAAATATGAAATAATTGGTAAGCGGAATTCTATACGCTCTCCTGTTTTTCCCTTTCTGTGAGAATTTTGCTAGACTAAATTATTTAATTAATAACAATTTGCTATCTATGCAAATAAATTAAAATTTATTTAAGAAGTTCCTTTCTATCTATTTTCAACAAAATTTTGTTAGCAACAAGGGATTAATTTCAAAATCAAATGGAATAGAAAACTTATCTATAAATTTGACCCTGACCCAAGTATCAAAATTCGAATTGTTCATTTTATTCTTCATAGAATTCCATATATCACTTTAATATGCTATCATGATTCCATTTCTCACACCCAAACCCATTCAGTGAGTGAGTGAACCACACCCCAATGAATAGCACTCATTCATATAGCATTCAAACAAACCTTAACCACCTCTGCTGAATCTCGCTTGTTGTTCTTTGCCAAAAGCTCAGGGCCACTTTTGGTCAATTCCCTTGTGCATTTTGTGTATTGTATAGATATATATATATGTATATAGTATATTTGTATCTGTATATATATTGGATTTTTAGCTACGACTATAACTAAATAAAAAGCGTTCACTTAAAACCCCGGCAGACCTAAACAACAAGAACAACAACAGCAAGAAGAAGAACCACAGCGACTAAAACCAAAAATGGACAACAAATACAATTGAATTTGATATACGAGCGTGCCGCACCCCAAAAACAGCACAAAAAAAAAAAACCAAAAAAGACACCAAAAAACAGAGGGAGACCAAGAGAGGGTAGGGACAAAAATAAAACAAAATGCAAAGGAAATCAATGTCAAATCAAAGAAACGACGTCAAGATATCCTGGAATGCTTAGAGAGGTAATTCCATTGAAAAAGTAGCCAATTCAATTTAATTAGTATTTTTAGTAATCAATTAGCAATGGATTTAATTTATTTTAGACTAAATCTAAAATGATTTTTTCATATTGATTTAAAAGATAAGTTTAGCTGAGTATTATTAAATCAATTTAATCAATTCAGCTGTGGCTCATATTTTAATAATTTTAATATATTTAGGCAAAGAAATGGTTCAGTTTTAAATTGAATTTGATTTTTTTGTAAAACATTTAGTGAAAACTAGCTATAATCCTTAGGATAATTTGAGTAATTCAGTTTAAAGACAAATCAAAAATAGCTTCCTTTGATTATATTTTTTTGGGGGAATTAAAAAATTGTAACAATATAAGCCATATATTTCCTTTGCTATACGAAGAAGCCAGAAAAAGGCAAATCTTTAAACCTTTTACACTTTTGATTACAGGGTATTGGGAGGGGGGCGGCGAAAAAAAAAGAGAAAACTAAGGTTCAAACTTCTGGCAATCTATGGCCAGGGCAAATTAAAATTCAAATACTTTTGCATGTTATAAAAACAAGCGCAGTGAGAAATTAAATGAAATAAATTTTCAGTTTTGCGATTTTTAATCAAAAAATCCCCCTCGCTTTCTATCTCTCTCTCTCTCTCTCTCTTACAAAAGAAAAACCAGAAAAAACAAAGAGCTGGCGGTACGGTACGGGGGGTAGTGACAACTAACAAAGATTACTCATACGCACTGTGACTACTGTGGACCACGCCCACAACAGTAACAACAACAACAACAACAACGGACTTTAGCTCTCTGCAATTGGAATGCAAAACTGTCCGGCATGTTTGATGTACAAATCCCTCAACTGAAATAGATTTACGTCACTGGCAGCCTGCGTTTGTTAGCCATTTTCTGTTTTTCGTTTATTTTTTTTTTTCTCTGTTTGGTTTTTGGTAGAAAAGTGGGAAATGGAAGCAAGAGCGGGTGCGGGAACCATTTCTGGGATCTACTGAATCTCACCCACTCACTCTTCCATTTCCTCTATCTTTGCGTCTCTGCCTCTGAGTTGGCTTTGGCAATTTATTTGCAAATATTTTTCAACATCAAAAATATGTATGCCTCCTGCTGCTGTTGCTACTGCTGGGAGGAACTCCCTAAACTCCTTTCTACCGTAACCGTCTGTTGCAATTGTGCAGCAGTTGTTAGTTTTTATATATTTTTTACTTTTTTTTATAGTCTCAAATAGTATAGCATTTGTTTTCCCCTTTGTGTATGGCTGTGTGTGTGTGTCTGGGTGTGTGTGTATAGCAATTCGGTTAGATATGTATATAAGAAGCAATTAGATAAATGCATTGCCTATATAACGACAAATATGTATATATGCAAGTCAAGCATATCAAACTATTATTAATCTTAATTTGTTTTTAAGGCATAGATTTTAGCTTTCCACTTTATATAAACGTTTAGTAAAATAATTGAGAGACTGATCAAAAGTTATATAATATTAAGTTAGAAACTTACTTTCATAACTGTTAAATTAATAGAATTAAAAAAGTGAAATTAATAGTTTCTCTTCACATATATTTTAGCTCTGATTAGCGATTTTTTAATTTTTCGTAGTATTTCATGTAATTGCGTTCGATGAGCTAAAAACAGACTATAAGAATCCCAGATCCCCAGATCAATGCAACAGCTTGAATCCGCTTGTATATATTAACTTTATATACTTATTTCTAAATTTCTTGTTTTCATTCTACTGCGAATGGTTCTTACTGTGCATAAATATAAATACTTCTTATACTTCATGTTTGGCGTTATAAAAATCGCCCCGTGATGGATGTCAGGAACCGGTTTTTATGATTTGACAAGGGTCCTCGAATCAGACAGCCTATCTCTTAATATCCGTGAAGGTTAAATCAAGTTGGCCGTCTAGTTGATTACTTTCTTCTACTATTTATATATACGGCCCGGTTTATTCACTCATTTCTACATAAAGTTCCTAATACATACTCTAGAAAAGGCATTGTGTATGTGTTTTTTGTGTATATACTCATTTGCTTTTTTTTATTTTAGCTTGTTTAAACAAATCTAAATAAACAAATTCAAACAATAAGTTGGAAAAGAAACTTCACTTTGTGAAATTTATATAGCATCTCTTAATTACGATTCCATGAAAAAGACGTTTGTTTTGTAATGTAACTATAAATTTTTGGAAATTTTGGTGTAATTGGATTTTAAGCAACCAAAACATTAGTTTTTAAAAGTTTATATAAATTTTTTTAATAATGAAATAATTAAATGGACAAAATTTAGACCTGAATCCCAAAGAAAATTTATGGAATATAGCGAAAGAAGCCTGTCAAGGGACGTTTCCACCATCGATAGGCTTGGTTGAGATTTGGTGGTTTGGTCCTGGCGGAATGGAACAAAATTCTCCATGATTCTAGTATATATAATATTTTCAATTGTGGGCACTCTACAAGTATTTGGACAAGAGATAATTTTATTTTACAGAGATGGAATGACTTCTCTATTTATTATGTAGAAATGAAGAATATTGGTCAAATTAATTTTAATATTAATTTAATTTACTTAAAACATCATTCGATACGTGAAGAAAGCAAAGTGACTAGCAGAAGTAACCAGAATTGATCTTGGGAAAAAAGATTCTCCCAGTCATTAACAATCATTTCTATACATTTCATCTCTATCTATGTATTTAAACCGCAATTTTAAAATATTTGTATCTTTTAGTTGGCAATTTCACTTATTTTAATACTTCAAGGATTTAATATTCTCTCAGCTAAATTTAAATGTTTAAAACTTTTTATGATACTTGCTGGGAAGAACAATACGACACATTGTCCAGTGGAATTTTCAACAATATTTAAAGTTTTCGAATGTTTGTGTGTGTTTGGTGTATTTAGAGTTGTGAGTCCTTCGCTTGCCCTGCCACTCAATTGTGGCGCCCATTGACTAATCTCGCTTTTGATTTTCCAAAGCCATTAGCGCACACACACACCCATACAGAGACACATAGGTAGGCAGACTGTACAAAATATGACAATGCCTGACCGGGGATGAACACTAATTCGCACCACACACATACAGAACCAGAATTAGAAAAGGAGAGATACAGATATTTAGATAGATAGAGAGAGAGAGAGAGAGAGAGATAGATAGACAGACACATGCAGGTGGCCAAAGCCAGAGAATTTCCCTTTGGTGCGTGGTCTGATGAGTTGTCACATGTCGTCGCATTTACCCCAAACGTGTGTTTCTAAATCCTCATCTAGCGCCTATGCCTAAGTGCCCTTGCCTAAGCTGTTCATGGAAATGTATGTATGTGTGTGTGCGTGTGCGTCCTATCCCCTTCTCCTCTGTGTGTGGGTGTTTGTATGTGTTTGTGTGTGTGTGTGAAAAACTATTCAGTTGAAAAATTATGCAAAGTTTGTGCTGGCAAATATTTTTTAATTAAAAGCATTTGGCCCAAGCTTGACATCCAGAGCCAACAACTGGACTGAACTAAACTGTACTGAACTGAACTGAACTGGCCCGGATTGGACTCTCTTGGCTTGTTAAATGTCAAAAACACGCCTCACTGATTTGCCATAACAGTGATAGAATGAAAGAGAGATATGGCCAGAGATCTAAGAGCGAGAGAAAGGATGAGTTGGCAGCTGCAAAAATTCATCTGGCAAAAATTCGATTCAATTCTACCCATTTCCTTTCCTTTCTCTTCAATTCGTTTTCTTCCATATAGATATATATACATATATATTCTTTTCTCTGTTTTTTTTTTCCTTTTCTGTTTTTTTTCTGTTTTTTTTTTGTTCATAGTTTTCATGAAGAATACTAAAAACATGCCGCATTCGCATTCATTCATTTTCATTTACTGGCATGTTGTCTGTGTGCCAATGACAAGACTATGCAAGCTGTCAAGTTAGCAGGAAGAACAAGAACCCATCGCATAGGCGGCCAAATGGTGAGATTTAATTTAGTTTTTGATGTAAATAAAATGAGAAATGTGCCAGCATTGAGAACGAAAGCATAGAATAGAATAGAATTGGAAATATGAATAAATGCATGCATTTTATCGATTAAGTTATATC
This sequence comes from Drosophila emarginata, assembly GCA_037075365.1. Taxonomy (NCBI): domain Eukaryota; kingdom Metazoa; phylum Arthropoda; class Insecta; order Diptera; family Drosophilidae; genus Drosophila; species Drosophila emarginata. The sequence continues at coordinate 603,378 of JBAMCD010000014.1, read as the reverse complement.
AATCAGTGGACTACACATATGTTCATACATATGCATATTGTTGGTCTAACTGGGGGAGTATTTTTTTATACCAATGTCATATCTAGCAGTTGGTTGTCTCAATCATAGCCACCTTTATCTAACAATTCCAAATCAATAAAATATTCTTTAAATTTTGGATTTTTTTTTTGCTTAATATTTTGCCTGAAGATTCGGCAAGAGATATTGAATAGCCAAATGGATGGCTAGCCACTATATTATATTGCAGAGTTCGTACGAGTTATAAGTTATATTTAAAAATAGTTTTTAATAACTATTAAATTATTAGAATAATTTTTGATTTTTTGTCATTAAGAATCTGACGTGAGTGAAAAAATAAATGTCCACGAGAAATATTTTCCAAACCAATAGAAAATGGTGTTTCAAATGACTGTCTCAATTTTGGAAAATAAGAAGAATTATCACACTTTAAATTATGAAAAAGAAGGTAACGTCAAGGTGAAGATTATTCCTATTGGAGTTGTGTATGTATGATGAAAGACTTTTATGAAACTTGCTGAATAACATGAAAAACAAAAGATTACCGGGAACAAAAACTTGATTTTCAATTGATCGTTCCTTTGGTGGCTTTATGATATAGTGATCCAATCCGACCAATGAAAGAATTTATCGTACCTACATTCCCAAAAATCTTACACATTAATTTTTATCTACATAAATAAAAAAAAAATAAATTTCTTTTTAAAAAAGAGGCATAAAAACAAATAGATGGGCAGACAAGTCGGTAATCGGACCGAGAAAGCTTTTCTTCCAGCTTGTAAAAACATCTAACCAATATTATTATACCCAAACAAAGGTATTAAAAAACCCCAACATTTTTCATAATCAAAGAAAAAAAAAGTTAATTACCCACATGACTGGAATAATTCAACTTTGAATTGAAAATAAAATGCCTTTGCGTATGTCAATTGGATCTTTTACTTGACATTTTAGGCCATTAATTAGATAGATTACAATAAAGAATAATAAGTAGATAATAGTTATCCAAAGGCTTATTATCTATGCTTCTTTTAGATAATCAAATCTGAAGCATAGGCTTTTCAGCTATCCACCAACTTGAGGACGATACCTTTAAAAGAAGATAAGTTGAAGGATTAAAGGACAACGATGGCTAAAACACTTGTGAAGTGACGCTTTGTCTAGCTTATAATGAACTGAAAAGAAAACCGCTTTGTGTGTGGATGAATAGAAAAAAGGACAGAGCGAGAGGAGAAAGGTAGAGAGAGAGAGAGAGAGAGAGAGAGAGTAGAAATAAAGTTAATAAATCTTATTAATTGTCCACTGTGCTTTAATAATAATGTTCATTTTTGGCTTTTTTGTGTATTTTTTTTTTTTGCCAAATGATAAATTATGCACTTCCGCCCACAAAAGAGAAAAATAGAGGCGTGTCTCAAAGCAAACAAAATAAAGCGAACAAGACAAACACACAAAGACAAAAGCTGAAATACTATATACAAAAATATTGCCCAGCTAAGCATCCTTCAGTAGAAAAAGGAAAAAGCCCACAGCAAAGGACATATAAAACCAACAAAGGACAAGCCAGGATGATGCTAAAGATGATGACGATGATGAAGCTAGTGCCTCAAGGCCCGCTTTTGCTCTCTCTCTCTCTCATACTCACTCGTTTACAACATCAACAACTTGTCCATTTATAGCGCTTCATTTTTAAACAACAAACACTTGGCACTTTGGAACTCGGCACGGGCACGCATCACTTGGCTTGATTTTTAATTGTGCTGCTGCGCATTTCAATTGAAATATGGAAAAAAGGACGAAAGGGAAGTTGAGTCACGGGGCCCCAGTACAGGGGCTTGCTGCCACACGACGCACAGGACCCCAGGTCTCCAGTCTCCGTTGCTTGCCACCGACACAGTTCAACAGCTTGTCTGACAAACAGACAGACTGACAGGCAGTCAGACCCAGTACCAATCCCAAGCCCAGACCCAGACAGAGGCCTTTTTGAAGCATAAAGATAACTTAAGTTGTCCCCACTGGAGAATGAGATAGAGAAAAAGAACGAGAGAGCAGTAATATAAAAAAAAAAAAAAGAAAGAAAATCCAACCAACACTCGAGTGGAGCAAACAAATGACACTGAAGTTCACCTTTTTATGCCAGAAGTGGGTCGTCGGTCGAGACTGGGCAAGTTGTCGAGCAGATAGATGGAATGGGGCGAAGCTTACATAATAAAGTGACTCAAGTGCGCTAAGCAGGCGAAAATGGGTTGAAGAGCTGAGTGAAAGGGGACAGGAGACGAAAAACGACATTAAAGAAATCATAAATATCATAAGGCAGGTTTGAGGCTAGTCATCGTACATTCCACTTCACCACTCCTCCTTTCTTTGAGTAGACAATTAAAAATTCCATTTGTGGTCTTATATGTGAACAAATTACTGTGTGGGGAAAATGGTAATGAAAATTTGTAGGTGTGTGTGTTTGTTTGGTGAATGGCAAAGCAATTTCAGCTGACAGGCTAATGAAATCAAAGAAAATTTTGAAGAAAAAAACGGAGTACATAAGTTGGATATTAAATTAATCGAAAATAATAATTTGATATGTTTGAATGACAATCAAAAATTGTATATATGGTTTAGTTCCTCTTGCTATAGCTTTAATATAGTATTTATGGTGTTTTCACAATATGTATAAACTTTTTCTAAATAAATAAAAATAAATTAGTAGTAAATATTTAGAGAACAAAATAGTTTGTGTAACTTTGCCTTTAAATAGTCAAGTAGCAAAAAAAATATTTGGCTTGAATTTTTAATTATATATAAATAAACAATATTAAATTTAAATTGCAATAAATGAATGATGGAAAGAAAAAATAGTTTTATGTATGGAATATGTATGTTGAAATATATACTTTTAAATATTCCATACCAAACTAAGACTATTTAAAATTTATATTAATATACATATGTATATCTAATGAATCGAGAGTGTTATTTTATTATCAATATCTTTCTTATAAATGACTAAAATTTCTTTTTATGTTCTTTTGAGAAACATGCAATTTTTTTTGTACATTCAAGTGAAAAATGTTCGATCCAAGTAACTGAAGATTTCAGTGAGAGATTTATCCATTTGATTTTCTATCATTAAGAGAAGGCATTGGTCTGACTTTCATTCAAAATAGATTTAAAAATTTTGTCAAAAGCAAATAGTATTTCTCGTAACAAAAAGTTTTTCGAAAATTTAGCTCCATTTTTTTGTTTCTTTTTTTTATTTTGTTAGTATTTAGCAATATATTTTAGTTTATTTAAAGAGTAATAGCAGCAGAAGCAGCAGCAACAGCAGCAACAAAAACGAGAAACAATGCTCAAAATTCCGAATCTTAGACGCAAACCATTGCCGTCCCAGGAGCCGCATATTGTCAAAATTGAACGTCCAATACCGGGCAAAAAGATTAGTTTGTTGAAATTATCAAATATACAACCGCAACCGATGAAAACTAAAGCCGAAGAAGATCAAAATGTGGCCAATGAGCTAAACCATCGTCTACAGCTTCTCCATGCACGTGTTAACGAATGGAAAGCTATACGAAAGAATTGATACCAGAAAGCAGTAGCAGATACTTAAATATCAAATTGGAGATATGACCTCTTTTGCCTTTCTCCCTCTCTCACTCGCTTTCTTACTTGGCTGTCAATTATTCAAGTATTCTGGTTTATTCTCTCTCTTTATTGGAGCAATATCTTTCATTTCGTCTTAAAACAACAAAAAAAATAATATATATTTTTCAATCAACAAGGATATTATGGTACAATTGTGTATTGCTCACACTTGAAGTTAAAAAAAAGTTTTTCTCTGGCAGTATTTGGAAACTTCTTTCTTTCCGTTCTCAATAAACAACAATAGATAAAAAAGAAAAGAAAAAAACAAAAATAAACAAAAAATAAAAACGTTTGTTGCTTGTTTTTTTTTCACGCTTTTATATACATATGGAGAACTCCATGAAAATTATCTTTGACCACAGCAAAAGAGTGGACACAATGCGGACAATTTGTATGTGTGTGTATGTATACGGATAAGTGTGTCTGTGTATATGTATATAAATGTGGGAATAAAATGTTTATCGTATCGTTCGATTTTTACTGGAGGGTAAGAGCAAGTGAGAGGGAGTGGACAATTTATTCACTTATTTATAAGCAAACCGACAGACACAACGATAGTCAGATAGTCTTTATTCTTCTTCGTCCTGCCGACGGTTTACGGCAGTGACTAATTAATTTTACACCGTTTTATCGTCATCGTTGCGTTTAAGCCATACAAATCAATCACTGAAGGCAAGAGAAGCCGAACACAACCAGAGCAGCAGCAGCAAACACACTGATGTGGTGGTGGTGGGGGACAAATGGTTGGCCTGAGCCAATTAGCAAAGCATACACAATACACACACATACACATGCACTTTGCATGGCGCCAGAACGACCAAACAACGAACCAAGCAAGCACAAGCAGCAAGAAGATAGCTGAGAGGGTGACGGTAATGAAGAAAGGGAATGGCTAAATGAAAGGAATAATGTAAGAACGGGTCGAGTAGGGTAGGGTAGGTTAGGGGGTAGGGTAGAAGTGCGGTATGCGGTGTTGGGAGCGTAAGCACTTAAGACAGATGAATGAAGTGGCAAACATGGCGGACAGTCCGATTTGAGTTCAGTTCAGAGGCGTCGACTGGCCGTCGACATTTACAAATCAGCGGTCATTATTTATGGCTGGGCATACCAAGCAAAGGACTTCCAACAACATGACAACGAGAACGCAGACACAGACACAGACATGGACGCGAACGCAAAAGCAAAAGCAAACATGGATGCCGAGAATAACATTACGAACCACCATTCACCACTATCAACGGCAACTGTCCAAAAACGAAGCTTTTAATTAATTTTGGTCAAACCCTTTCCAAAAGAAAAAAAAAATATAAAACCAAAAATAAAGCCAAGAAAAAAATCGAAACGAGATAAATAATTGGACAAAAGGTGAACAGATTGATATCTCAATAAGATTGATACAAAGCAGGTGAATATGAAGAGAATGCCTTAGTGCAGCACTTTAAATTTCGATTTAATAGAGAAACAACACAGAGAATATTTATAAGCAAAAATAGTTTCCTCTCATCTTCTTTTTTTCCCCTGTTTAGAGTATTTTTTAAAGAATAACTTTTTATTTGCTATATTAATATTGTGAATTAAATTTTAAATCTATTTTTTTTTTAATTAATGTAAAAGTTCTTTTTATTTCAAGAATAAAAACTGTTTTTAAAGTATATGTTATAAAATAAACCATTCTTGGTAATGCTATTCCCATAATATTTATTTCCGTTTGTTCTTCAAACTTGTAAAATTAAAACTTATTTTATCTGTTTCAAAATATTTAACCGAGTATAACTTTTTGTGCTAACAATTTATTTCATACTCTTGGGCCAACTTGACGTATGCTTAATATTTTGTATTTACGCTGGCCAAGCATTTAACTTGTTTAGTTGTAGTAGTTTTTTTTTCGTTTTTTTTTCCTGCTCATATGTTCCAGCCAAAAGCAGTTTAGCTCATCCTTTCTACTGTGGCATTTGGCTTTGGCTTGTAACTTACCGCACATAAAACAAACTTTGCGGTTACTTAATGAAGCTGAAAAATTGCCTTGGTTTTCCTATTTTATTTGCACTCGCTTTTCTTTCATTCTTTCCTTCTTTCTATCTGCTCACATTTTTTTTTTTTTTTTTTGCTCTTCTCGCTCATTGCTGTTGCATTTATTTTTTTTTATATGTAACCATCTCAACTGCCTGGCAGTTGTCTATCTATTTTTCTGCCTTTTTTTTAAGTGTTTTTTTCTTATTTTTTTTGCTGCTGCTGCTGCTGTTGTTGTTGTATTTGTTGCCACAGACACATTTTAAACGCTCGAGTGGGAGGAATGAGTCCTCTCTCTGGATTCTATTTATGTTGAGTGACTGTCTGGCCTGACTTTAGCTGCCATTAAGCAGCCTTCGCTATAAACTTAACACAAAACTCTTACACACTTACTCTCACTGTTATACGATTTTCCTATTACCTTTTCCCAGGGAACTTTCTGAGCCACTTTTACAGTCTCTCGCCTAGTCATAACCACACACACACACACACACACACATACATACAATTTCTACTGCTACTTACTTTTCGACTTTTCGACGACTTCATCATACCAATTTTCATTTAAATTTTTTGCAACATTTCATTTTTAACTGCTGAACTTTGCATAATATTTCAAAAGTTTTACCGTTTTTCCTTTTATTTTCATTTTTTTTGTTTCTCCACTCCATCTCTTTCTTTCCTTTTTTTTTGGTTTGCTCCTTTCCCTCTAGCTGCTTATTAAGTGTCTGTTTAGCCCAGGGACTTTCATTAACTTTTACCAACAAGAAATTTTCGACTGGCGATGACACCCATGCGTGCAATTGATTATTTTTTACATATACAATTTTTTTTTTGTGTGTGTGTGTGTGTAGGTGGATGGGGTAGAGACAAAAGTTTTGCTTCCTTTTGAAACTAATTGGCTAAATGAATTTTCTTCATTCCATAGGAAAACACAAATCGTTGATTTAATTCCTGTTATTCCCTGTACTTAAGCATAATATTTAGTATCCGCCCTGTTGTACATAATGAATTAGATTCAAAAAACAAAAAAAAAAAGTAAACGAAATGGCAAAAAAAAAAAAATTATAATGGCAAAATGTACACACTAATAAACTCAGAGTCAAGCGAAAATGCAGCCAAAAACAATTTTTCCGACTAGAACACAAACATTGCCATTGGGTAAAGTGAAGGCAGTGGGTTTTCTGTAGTATTGAGGGGAAGAGTGGGGCAAAAGGACATTGACAAATATACAAAGAGGCAGAAGCTAAAGCCAAGATTGGCTGCATTTTATGTTAAATCAGCAACAATTGTTGGACAGAAGCTGGCTATCACTTTGCGGACTATTCGGTTTTGGAGAGCATTGCTTGTTGTTGCTACTACTATTGTTGTTTTAGTTGTTGTTCTTGTTGTTGGCCAGCCGCCAGGCAAGAAAGGAAATTAAAATTTATATAGCATACAAAAACGGGCAGATGCTGCCGCTGCCGCTGCTGCTGACTACTGAGGCGTTTTGCTATTTAGCATTTGGCTTCTTTTGCTTCTTCTTTTTCTATTTTTTTTTTTTCTATTTCTCTTTTTTTTTTTTTTGCTATTGCCAAAGCGGAAAGCGTGGCTGCCATTAAGCTGCCAATCGGCCATTTGTCAGCCATTCGGAAAAGAAGTGAATTTTCGTTTTGCCAAGTTGTAGCCAAGTTTTCAGTTGCCTTTTGAATTGGGTTAAGTGATTTGGCATTCAATCAATGTGCCACCACCATCCTTTTCCCCAACTCAACATTTTTGAGCTCTATATTTTCTTTTTTTGGATTGTGTTTTTTTTTTAACAATTTTTTTTATTTGCCTAGTGTTTTTTGGTTTGGTGTATTTTGTGGCCCAAAGGGGCGTGCATAATGATGGCGGGTTTTTTTGTGTTTTTTTTTTTAGTATTTCCTTTGGCATATTACACATACGCCATGTTGTGTGTGTGTGTTGTTGGGCTAGGACAAATGCATTTGGCTAATCAACAGTTTGAATTGCAGAATGAGCGGTAGATAGAGGAGGCCCCATTATGGCTTTATTATCTGCGGCGATAAGCATTGAGAATTGTCTATGGACATGCCATTGTTGCTTTCCCATCCTTACACTCTATATCTATTTTTGTCTATATCTCTGTCGGTCTCTGTGCGTGTGCAATTTAAATCAATTATGCGTTGGTTGGTTCCCTCTCTAAAACATATCATTATACACACACACAAATGGAGAGACACATCTACATACAGCTTGAACCAAACATGAACTGTGTGTGGATGAGCAAAAATGTGCAACAATGATATAGGCAATGGCAAATTAATGAGGCTGGCAATTTATGGATCTCTTTGCCTCCCATTTCCCACTCTATTGGGGATAATTAATGGGCAAAATGAGACAGAATTTACTGTTATCTCTCGAATCATGTTTTCCCTCGCCTCACACCCACCCACATATAGACACTACATACTGCTATACCCGCTTTCATTTAACAAAATGCTAAACACAAAAGCAATTTCCATTGAATATGGCCTGGAATCAATCTATGATCATAAACGAATATTTTTTTGGCTATATGCAAAAAAAAAAAAACAAAAGAAAGAGAGAGACAGAGAGTGGAAAAATTACAAAATTGTGACATTTCAGGCAAGGATATGCTGCCTGTGTTGCTCTTATATGCTCTTAAGCATATCAATTTTGGTCTTATAACTACACTCAAATAAACAAGCCAATTGTGTAAGTGTGTGTGTGAGTGTGTGTGTTTGTGGGGGGGACATTCAAAGTGATTCATCACCTTCAATGCATTACATTTCTTTGCTAGCCAGAATTTGCTCCATTTAATAAGGCCCTCAGGCCTGTGTATGGGCATGGGTTTATAATGGTGTGTGTGTGTGTGTATGTGTGTGTGTGTGTATGTGTGTGTGTGTGTATGTGTGTGTGTGTGTATGTGTGAGTGTGTGTGTGACATTCATTGTGTGAAGCCCTTGGAGCAGGAGCCTACACACACGCAATAAATCAATCAATATCCTGCCTAAATATATTTGTCTGGCGTCTGCCTTCTCGTCTGTCTAGCAAACTTAAAGCCACACACACACACACTCACACTCACACAAAATGTCGAAAAATGTCTGCTTCGTCCTCATCGTCTTTACATCCTTGTCGGCCGTTGCCATCGTCCTTGTTTGTGTGTAAGTCCTGGCTAGGCTTCCTAAGTATTTGCCCTGTTCATGTTTGTAATTTAGCTTGCAATTCGGTTCCCTTTTCTTCCTCTATTTTTGTTTTCTTTTCCTTTTATTTTTTTCATTCTTTTTCGTTTTTTTTTTATTGGGGTTTAAGGACATTGATAAACATGTGTCCCCATGAACTTTGCAGTTGTCTTTTGTTTACCGCAAGCTGTTTATTTGGTTGGACGACTTGGATTGCACTCAGACAGGATATAGAGTGGCCGCATCCTTCAAGTGTTGCTCCTGAACAATGCGTTCTAAATCACAAATGTCAAATGTAATGAATTTTTTTCCTAGTTCACATTATTTAAAGTAGCAAAAGAGAGAGAGAGAGAGACACACAACTCAGACCGATTAAAGATTTTAGCTTAAAGAGCATTTTGTAAAATTTATGCAAAATCAATGTATAAAAACTTTGCCATCAACTATTTGTGAAATTAGTTAGTACATACATTCGGAAATTTCGTCATCTAATTAGCATTTGCTTATATTAAATTCTTTGCCAAAACATGAAAATTGGTGGAAACTTGTTTGCGAATCATCTGTTGCAATATTTAATATCAAAAAGGGTATATTTCTTGTTCCGATTGTTCCTATGACTATAGTCGATAGTCGGGCAATTTAATTAAAAGGCAAATCAAATTCAGTATCTTAAATATATATATTGTCAAATCTAATAACAGAGAGTTGATATTGTTTGATATGATTTTATTTGCTTTCTGATTGCAACAATTACCAAATCCTATTAAAATATACATATGAAAAGTTACAAAAAAAAAACGTTTAAATTAAATAATCTCCATAATTTTTTTAACCCAAATAAATCACAAAATGTTATCTAATTTATATACATAAATGAACATTGCCATTTACTTGATTAAGAGAACATTCTCCATATTGATATTTTAGATATTAATAAATTATATAAACTAAAAGAAACTATGCCCAATAGTTCAAAAATCAATTTTTGTTTAATTCACTTTAAAATTATTTAAAGCCACAAAATGTTGTATATTTAAAAATAAGTGACTTAAATATTAAACTATTACTCACTTTTCTTAAATATTCTTATGTTGAAATTGATTTGTTTGCCAGACTTACCTAGAAATAAGAAGGAAAGATATCATTAAAATGGTTAAAATAAATTGGAAACATAAATATTAATAACAGACGTTATACGAATACATTCACTCAATTTCATCGATGACTTGCTTATGCAATTAAACTTTATCCATCATAAACAGAATTCAGCTTACATATACTTAAAGTGAAGTGAAAACTTGGCTCACACACACAAACACACACAGTCTATGGGCAACACCTGCTTCAGATTCCCCGCCCACCAATTGTGCAGGCCTCCTGCTGCTTGCCACAACAATATTCATACCTAATTCCCACATCATCAACAATTGACAACACATGAGGCACATTTTTGGCATACAAACAACGAAAAACAAAAATGAAAAACGAAAAGGAAAAAATGAGGAAAAAAGGGCACCAACTTGAACCCAAGGCACACAAATGGCAAATATGCATAACGGCCTAAACCAAAACTATGCCTGGATGCCTATACCGAAACCCAAACCCAGAACTAAACCTAACCCAATCCAGCTCACGACCGATGAACTTTATCTACTCCCCCAAGACGAAAACAAAAACCCGATAACAAAACAATATAAAGAAAGGCAAAAAAAAAAAGAGGGAAACGAAAAGGGAAAGGGAGGCAGAAAAAGGAAGAAACAGAAGAATTTCTGGCACAAGGCCAAGTCGAAGGAAAGGCACACACACAACACGAGTAAATATCGAAGGCAAAGGCATAAAATATTCGAGACGAGGACAACAGCAGCAACAAAAACCAAAAGAATTACTAAGTATTTTGTATTGTTTTCAATTGTTTGTTGGCAGCCAAGCATAAATATGATATTGATGAGGATGCACACGGAATATCTCTATATATTTATATATCTATATATACATAAATATATATACATAAATATCTATCTGTACACTTGGAGAAAACAATGCACAGGCATTGGCCATGGGCAAGGATATATATTCATGAATGATGATCTAACGAGCACGATGCATGTAATCAACGCAAAAGACATATCAAATGACAAATGAGTCAAGTGATTTATATAACGATAAGTGAATTAAACTCAGTTATGCACATAAATAATGCTAGTGAAATAAATGAAAACGGTAATGTATGAATATGAATAAATATTATATATATTTTCTATATATATGTACATACATGTATTTATTTTCAAGATTTTGCCTTTGAAAATGGCAATGAATTCTTTTTACTAAACTCTTTATCCTTATTTACTCTCAAACCACAAGTCTGACCTAACTAATAAATTTACAACAAATATTATTTTAGTAATTAAATAATTTACAGGGAGGCCGGTTCTCGTTTTCGATTCCATAGAAATATGTCGGAATTGCTCGAATTAAAAGCTGTTTTTCAAAATATTTCAATTAGTGCTCTATTAATGATTAATATGTTGAGCAAAATATTTTTGTTTTCTAATAAAATAAATAAGAAACAAAAATAACAAATTTATTTATTAATCTAGCTTTTATAAAAAAAAACCAAAAAAAAGAAATGAACAATGTTGATTTAAACTTATTAAGTCTCAACTTATTTGTACACATAGATAATTAAAAATAATGAGAATAATATGAGAGAATTGAAAGTAAATCTCTGACTATAATAACTTAGCTGCTCCTTGCATTAGTCTACTAAGTATGTCATAAGAAATTTCATTTACCACTTCTCTTGTTAAAGGAGACCTTTCTCAATCGGCTTAACGACAAATTTTCGACAAGTATGTATCCATCAAGAAAATGTACTCTACAACAATAAATTTTACTCGGGCCAAAAAAAAATCGTAATGACTCTTAATTCTTCAATTCCTTTCGTAGCTTGTTAAATTGATATATGAGATCTCAGTCAGTCAAGGCTAATAACATTATATTCAGTACTATCCATTGCTGTTCTTGGACATATAATTTCATCTGTTAATATATATCTAATTAGTTTTGAATGTTTCTTTTTCTAAATTGCTTAATAATTGCCGCAACTGATTTCTGTATATATTTTTTTTGTATTCAGCCAAGAATTAAGTAAATTGTGAATGCGAATTCAGTAAAATAATACAATCGACTTAAATTCTTTTTGTCCCACTTTTTCTCTAAAATATATGGAACAGACAAAGGTAATTTCCAGGTATTAAGAAGTATTATATTTAAGAACAATTTAAAAGTTATGCAAATAATTATTTGACATTTAAAACTAACCCAAAAACATCAAAACAATTTTATTGCACAGTTTGAAAGGGTTACTTTAAAAGGACAAAAAAAGACAGAATCAACGCATTAAATTGGCTTATTATCTAAATCGTTTGTTTAAAACAAATTCAATTATCCATTTTTAATGTAACTAAAATTTGCCTATAGAAAAGAAAATTTAATAGCTTTCGTTAAATAAAATTGACTAATTTATCAAAAAGGAAAAATTGAAAAGTTTTTGTTAATTAAATGAGTGAGAAAAAAAACTATTTATAATTTAGCTTAAAATTAAAGCATTTTTCTACAATTAATGCGATTCATTAAATTCTGTTACAATTTTGATTTTAATTATATACCCAACAGCAACTTGTCGACCTGTTGTAAATGCATATGCATTGCCCATTACCCTTCCCCCTCTCATCAGTAATATGCATTTTGACAAAACTGCATGCGTGCTTGCATATTTAATCAACTGAATTGTTGCTTTTTGTTTTCTTATTTTTTTTTTAGTTTATTTATGTTTGTTTAGCGCGTTGTAGGAGAGGAGAAAGGAGAGCGGTGAAGGGATGGTGGATGTGCAACAAAGGAAAGGCAGAATGAGGCGTGGTATATGTGGCAGTGTATGTGGCAGCAACTTTGTAGTCTAACAACTAGTTTTCATGTGTGTGTGTGTGAGAGTGTTTGCTGCGTTGGCATTTAAAACTTTGAACTCCCTTTGTCTTCCTTACCCTTTCTCTATTTCTCACTCTTCCTCTCGTATGTGTGCGTGTGTGTGGCATAAATCACAGGGGCGCCGCCTTTTCGGTAAATACCCATTGCAGCTTTATGACTGTGAAAAAAAAAAAAAAAATAGCGAAAAGCGAAAACAACATAGAAGGAAGCAGCAAACCGATTCTGAAGTTTTTCACGCGTTTTACCAAGTTTTTAACTTGGCCTGCTGTTGTCGCCGGCACAACCTCTCTACCTCTCTTTTTCCTCTGCCCCCACCCTTTCCACACACTCTGTGCTCTGTCACTATCCTTGCCCACTAATTCAACATGGGGTTTGCGTTTTATTAACCCCACGTGATCGATTGCCGGAGGTAGAAGAAAGTTGGCATTAGTTGCACGGGGTTTCTGTTTCCTTTTTATTTTTTTTTTTGTGCGAAGAGTTAAAACTTTTTGGACACTAGTACTAAATAAAATGGAATTTCAACAGGATTAAGGCAACCATTTTTTTTTTTTGTTTTAACCAAAATGGCAACTATAAAATTCGTTTAAAATGAAACTTGCATAATTTGTTGACATTATTTTCTCATACTAAAAGCTAGGTGATGGAATTTTAAGGTATAATGAAGCACTAAGAAGACAACAACAATATGGCTTAAATTTTGAGCTACTCTCATAATCATCATCATCATCATCATCATCATCAGTTTCATCCTTGTCATCATCATTCGCTTGCACCAAAAGCAAAGCCAGAAAAAGGACATGGATGGAGAAGGATGAAAATGGGAATAGAGAAAGGCAGGCTGGCTGGCAAAGGTAAAGCTAAAGGCAAAAGCCATCATCGTCTGCTCTAAATTATGCAGAGTTCAATCAACTTACGCTGATTGGAGAACCACAAAGCGGCGGTGAGTGTCAAGTGGGGCTGAGACTTGTGCTATTCCTTGTGAGGTGTGCCACCATGGCATCGTGTGGTTTGGGTGGCAATAAATCAAACTCGACCCCGCCTCCGCGACCATTTCCCTACCAATACCCTCCCCCATCCGACAATCCTACATATTTTCTGTTAATCTATCTCTACCCCCAACTGTGTATATGTGTGTGTGTGTGTATGTTTGAAATGTGTGTTCAAAGTGTTTGGTACACGTTTTGCTTGACTGCATTTTGTGATTTTCAAATTTTTTTTTTAACTATAGTTCTACTTGAGACTTTACGTTTACCAAAACTAATTCCTACATATGCTTTAAGCATCAAGGCAAAAATAAAACGTAAACCATTTTAAAGTTTTCCATTTGCCATTCTCATACACACACACGCAGGGAGAGAGAGAAACGAACACGGACACAACACTTGTGTAAAAAGTTGCCTTGTCGCTGTTTGAAGTTTTGATTCATTTGCTGCACGTATGTGGATAAAACCCGTCGTGTGATTTGCCTGAAGTCCAACTTAGTCGAAAAATGCGTCGCTGTCGTTGTCGTTGCAGTGCTGCCCAAACCATCCAACCGATCCACCTCTTCCCCCACCACTCGTCTTCTATAGTTTTCTCTGTCTCACTTTTGGTTGTTTAGCTATGCAACAAACTATACGGACAAGTCCTGCATGTCCTGCTACTGCTACTACCACTGCCACAACTACAACGACTTATGCTTCTGGTTTTTGCCAGCTGCTTATCACGCATGCTAAACAAGCAGACGTCGACGACTGCAGAAAATACCATTTGAATTTTGATAAAATGCAGTTGACTTTTTCTGTGGCGTGGGCGTCCTTTATACAATGCAGGACATTCTCCTCTCTATCTCTCTCTCTCTCTCTCTCTCTCGCCATCCCACAACTTTTTCTCCCTCCATCTCTTTGCTGCTGTTTCTGTTTTGCTGTTATTTTTTTTTTCTTTTCTTTTTTTTATTTTGTATTCCGTAACATGACATTCATTGATATTTTGTGCAAGCGTAGCGTAAATTCAATTTAATTTTGTGTAAATTGGCTGCAAATGCAATTTACAAGTCCTTGCAGCTGCCAAAGGATGCGTGAGCTGGATAGTTCTTTTTTTTTTATCTCCCGGCTACTGCAACTACATACAAAATGCTTTTATTTTCTCATTCTATCTCTATGCTGCCCGTTTTATAGTTGATTTTAAAGTGAAAACCTTTGCTTATTCTAGCGACATCATCAACTATGCATATGGATTCTCGATCAATCGCATTAGTCGACGTGATTTACTTGAAACATAAGAAGAATCAGAAAGCTCAAAACATAAAAAAAACTATGCTATATGCTATATGATAAATTTTCTCAGATAATATTAAATTATCTTTAAATATAATAATCGGAATATATAGAAACTGGAATTTATTTCTTTTATTTATAATAAAATTAATTTATAAATTTACTCCAATAAATTGTTTTGGTGGAACTGGGCAAAAATATATTTTAATTTTCGATCTAATTTTTACAAATTCTGTACATCAAAATCTTTGTCATTCGACTATTGTATTTATATACTATTAATTTTAAAGGATTTTGCAGAGAATATTTATTAGAATTGATAAGCAGAAAATTTATATGGAAAATAATCATTTATATATTTAACAGAATTCTTTTTATTTTAAATGCCATCTTCTTTTAATATATGTATATATACATATATTTAACAAATATATATATACATATAGATACATAATTCATGATTGGATTATGTCATTATCATATTGAAGCAATAAATATTGATATTAATATGTTCTTAATGCCCTCTTCTCGACCTGCCCTTCTGCCAATCTTTTGTGGCATTGTTTATAATTATTTTTGTCACAATATGATTTTTAAATTTTTATTGTCATAATTGTTAATTTTTGCCATATAAAGAGCAATTAATAATTTTCTGCTTTTCCTACCTTTAGTTAAGCTATCGCCACCCTATACCACCTCCTTCCCCTCCTACTCCACCACTGCCATTCTTCTCTTTATAACCACTTTTGCTGTAGCAATCCATTGCTTTCTCATAAATGTTTGTTTTTTATTACTGGTTGTTGTTGGTTGTCTGCGGTTTTAATCTGGAATCGCTTAAAATATGCAATTAATTGCAATTGTCGCTTGGCACTTCGTTGCCAATGGAATGGAATTCATGAATGTTGCAGCTGCAGCAACAGCCTCGACAAGCGGCAATGTCGCCTGTTTACCTTGCCTCATATTTTTTGCATATGAATATAATTAAATTGTTTAATTTCACACACGCACAACAAACACACACACACACGCACATAAACAAACACACACACAAACAGCACAACAATGGCAAGAAGATAAAGACGAAAGGATACATCAGTCGACCAATTGGAATGCGAATTAAAACATTTTTTCTCTCTTTCTATCAGATTCTCTTCCTCTGTCTCTTTCTCTCTCTCTGTCTCTTTCTCTCTCTCTTTCTCTCTCTCTGTTTTCGTACGTTTTATTTGATTGTATTAAATAACGATTCATTAATTTCCATAAATATTCATTATGACTTGAAGTAAGTTACTTTACTTTCAGACTATTTGGCACAATTGAGTTTCTGCTAATGCATTACGATTAATTGTTAATAATGATAAAATATTTGCTGAAAATGCGTCGCATCTTATTAATGAACTACACACAACAACGAAGGAGAGGGAAAATAAAAGAGATAGAGGGAGAGATTATCTAAAAGTAACTTTGCCATTTCACCTTTCTTGATCAACAAAATTAAAGCCAACATTTGAACTTTTATGTGTATGTGTGCCCCCCAAAAGTATACTTCGCTCTTAGCTGACGTCACGTAAACCAATTTAAGCATAATTAAGCTTATTACCAAAAGCAGTTAGCGCGAACTCTCTCTTTCTCTCTCGACTGGATTTGATCTCAGCCAGGCAGAGAGAGAGAGAGAGAGATAGAGATAGAGAGAGAAAGAGTAGTAAGGGAAATGATGAGGACAGTGACCAATGGTCAAAAGCAAAGTTCAACAACAGGAAGGAAATAAGGCCAAAATGGAAGGTCGAAACCCCAAAAAGTTGGCACGTGAGACTTCACTTATCCCCCGTTACACCACCCACTAAACCCCAAAGAGAGCTGGCGGGAAATGAAGAGAGGTAAGATGTTTATAGACGGTCTAAAGCAAAAATGCAAAGGTTAAACTAATTGATACCATTCTTTCAAATAAAAAAAAAAGAGGTTGTTCCCTTTTAATAAATAGCTCAATTATACATTTTTCATATAAATCACAATTTTAAACTGGTCCCAAAGTTGAACTACTATTAATTAAAATGTGAATTAGATCAAATGTATAATTTTATTAAAACTCAGAGAGAAAAAAAAATAGTTAGTTCTTTCTAAACAAAACAAGAAATTCTATTCAGCAACAGATCTCAAGTATATATGAATATTATGGAACTAGTTTTAATTAATTAAGCTAATCTTATACTACATGTAATCTATATTAGATTTTTATTGAGAAGACAAAATTATTAGTTATTGGACTGAACTAAACTAAACGAATCTGTTATTTATCTATAAAGAAAATAAAATTCTTAGCGTTACTAGAACTAATTCTGCCAAACTGTACAAAGTAGAAGATAAAACATAATTAAATTGAAACGATCAATTTAAGTAGAGATTCAAAACATATATAAAATCCCTTTGCAATCAAACAATTGGCTTAGGAACTAAATCATATATTTTTGCTATAAATTTATAAAATGGAGAGTGACAAATTTTTAGCATTCTTGTAGTCTATCATCAAGTTGCAGGTGGTATAAAAAACACAGGTTTTAAATCTAAACTCTGAATTCGAGTTGATGCCGGCAATGGGATTGGAGTCTAGAGTCTGGCAAGCGAGCAGATTCCAGCCTGTTGGCGACACTCTCGTTTTGGTATGCGCATGGAATTCTCAATTAATTTTAATTTCAAGTCAACACCTTGGCTGACGACGATTGCACAAGCACTGGCATACGTTAAAAGAATGGGACAGTTATAGGGCTAGAGAGAGTGTGATAAGAGGGGGGAAACGGATGCACTGCTGCTGGCAAGCAGGATAATTATCCTTACATTCCGTTTTGTGGTCTCAATTAAGCGAAAGTATGCAACGCAGACAAAATAAAAAGGAAAGAAGTAGAAAAGTCGACAGGGGAGTTTTAAAGGCTTAAACCGAAATGCAACTGGACACAGGTCCATGCCATGTACGAGGACATTCAACACACAAGAGTGTATGTATGCATGTGTGTATGTGTGTGTCGCTGACTACAAATCACGTGGACCAACGTGGACGACGACAGCGTCTTGTTTGGCATTTACGTGATGCACATTTAAACGCGAGCCCACACACAACGAGATATGGTTAGAGGGAATGAAAGTGGGGAAGGGGAAGGGTAAAGGGATGGGTGTTTGGGTAACAGCGAGGGACCTGAATTATGCTTTGAAGGCGGGAGACGAGAAAACTTTGCTTGGCTAAATTGGCAAGGCAAACTGCAGGCAAAACTTCTACGTGCAGTGCACCCAACGAACAAGCGGGCTAGCGAATGAGCCTAAAAGTATGCAAAAGTAACAAGCGAACGGCACACGTGCTGAAAAAATTGATTGATGATTGAAGGCAATACAAAAAGACGACGTGTGCTAGAGGCTCCAGTGAACGGATGGACGGACGGACGGACTGACTGACTACCTATCCCCACCTTATGTCTCTCCCGCTTTTCGGGCGCCAAAAACGGAAAATGGCAATTCAAAAACTCTCGGAAAAAGGCACAATTTCACATATGCCTAGGTCGGCCCAGGCAAGCAAGCAAGCAGGCAGCCATTCAGTCAGTCAGTCAGTCAGTCGGTCGGTTTTGGGTCCTGCCAAGTCCTCGCACAAATATTCATGTGCAAAATGACGTGTGTGTGTGTGTGTGTGTGTGTGTGTGTGTGTATGTATGTATTCGTTCTCGTCTGTTCCCCGTCGCGGGCTCTGACGGAATTTGCATAAATTTGGCATTTGAAAAGCTATTCAGCCTGATGGAAATGATGACGAGAGCGAGCCCATGCAATGCTATAACCGGCTCACCCTACTTTCATCCTCTAACCAACACAATTCACAACGACGATGATATAGAGCTTGTGCTGGTCCTGGTGCTGGGGTTTCTCCTTCTACTTTTGCTTACCCCTGGATACCTGGTTTCGCCTCGCCACGCCTTGCCTCGAGCAACTTGTATAAAGCCATTAAATGTTTGCACCACACATCAAGGCATAAAAATTTTTCCAGCATGGGCGGCTTTGGTGGTGAGTATAAAAGTGAGTTATAATCGACAGACAACAGCAGGTGGCAGGAGGAGACGAAAATAGAGAGAAAGAGAGAGAGAGAGAGAAAGGGAGAGAGATAGAGAGAGATGGGAATGGCCTAATGAGACAAGCGGATAACAGCAGGCATGATGATGCTTAAATAGCCCCAGCTTCCTCTTTTCCCTACTTCACCTTGTATTCACCGCTTAAACCATAAACCTAGTTAGAGGCAGGCAAAATAAACTGAACATTTTTCAGAAAATTTTCATTTGAAATGGAGCAGCAGCAGGTGCAGATGGTTTTTGGCATTAATCTAATTTGTGTTTGCCGAGCGATACAAATGATGATGAATGTGAATATATGGCTAAATCATATATGAAAATAGAGAATAATGCAAAGGAATCAACCGACCTTGGTTTAACCTTAAACGAACAATAAAAAAAAAAACCCAAAGTAAAAAATACCATTTAACTAAGCCTTTGTTACAACATTATGTAATAAATGTTTCTGAACAGATTGAACAGATATTTTTTAATTGAAATGAAACCGTTTTTCTCTGCCTTATTTTACCCATGGCTCGATTAATGATGAATGGAAATCGTATATGATGATGACTTAACAAATTTTTCAAGTTTCTTAAAGGTTTTTCTGGCCCCATTTATGAAAGTTTTTCATTTGCAAAAGTATTGCCACATGTGGCAATTGAGTTGTTGTACATACATACGTGGGTATAGAAAAGAAAAAAAAAAAACTTAGGCAGGTTCACAAATACATTCACATTCATTTACAAACAATGGGATCGGTAGGGGGTTTGGAGGTGGGGATTGGGGGTGGTTCGAGGTTTTTGGGGTAGGGGACGACCACCTACCAATTTGTTTTGACTAATTTGCGTAGGGCACGGCAATTGTTGCAGTTGCAGTTTTTGTTGCGACTGCAGCAGTTGACCTGCAGCTGTTGTTGTTGTTGAAGTTGCTGTTGATGTTGTTGTTGTTGTTGTTGTTGTTGTTGTTGTTGTTGATGTTGATGTAGCTGAGCTGTTAACGGGTACATTACTACTTATTGTTGTTGTTGTTATTGTAGTTGTTGTTGCTGCTGTTGATGATGTTGAGGTTGAGGCAGGCAATTGTTGTTAGCAAATTGCCTGCGTTTTACAAATTTCTCGCAAATTGTTGCGACTCTGAACGATGAGACCATTTGCAGTTGCAGCTGGTTGTTGCTGTTGCTGTTGCTGCTGCTGTTGTTGTTGTTGTTGTGGTTGCTGATGCCGTTGGTGTTGCTGCTGCTGCTGATGATGATGAAGGTGTAGCTGCTGTTGGTGGTGGTGATGGTAATAGTGCTGATGTTGCCGCTGTTGCAAACGTTGAGGCAAACCCAAAACACCACCACCACCAGCAGCAGCAGCAGCAGCAGCAGCTGCAGCCGTTGCAGTAGCAGTTGCAGTTGCACGTGCATAGGGCAAAGGATTGTAGGCTGGGCGGTGCCAACGGTGCATGCGTCGCATACTTAACGATGTTCGACAAGGATATGCGGTAATCTGTAATTAAATTCATCAGAACAAAATTGAAGAGAAAAACTGAGAGAGAGAGAGAGAGAGAGACAAAGAGAAAGAGAGCAAAGAGCAAAAGACAGACAGAGAAAGTGGAAGAGGGAAATTTTTCTTTGTCACAACATCGAAACGAAAGGTGGAAATTAAAAATGCAACCAAAACAAAAAAGAAAAAAATATAACACAACAAGAACAACAACAACAACAAACAATATCAATAAGAGAACGAATATATGGATTATGGCGAGGGTGGCAGGTGGGCGGAAGGAGGGTTAAACCATATAAAGAGCACATAAAATATAAACTTATGATTAATCACACACATCAATAATATCATTATATATCATATTAGAAGTAGATTTGAATTTAGAATTAGAATAGTAGTAGTAGTAGAAACAACATCAACAACAACAACATCAATTATAGAACAACATCAATATTTCAATATGAAGTCAATAACAACATCGATTATATATATATATATATATGGATCTTATCTTCCCACCCAATCCTGTGCTCTGATTATGATATTGTTCCTTTTTGATTTATATATATATATATATAAATATATATATATGTATGTAAATATGCACCCAGACTTATAGACATTAAATTTGTTAAAAATATAATTACATACATACACACACACACAGACATACATATCATAGACATATTTTATATACTTACCTTTCGATTAAGAATATTTGAACATTAATAAAATGAATAAAGTGTTCGTTTTATTTATATGCAAAGACACAAGAAAACAAAAAAAATACATATGAAAAGTATATGGAAAAACATGCAACTATGTATATGAAATATAAAATATTACTAATCGGATTAATTAATTATCAAAATAATACACTTGACTAACCAAATTTAGTTGGCAATTGGAATTTTAATTTATAAATCATAAATCTATTTTTTATTATTTTTTTGCTTTGATTTCTAACATTTGACAAATAAAAATTTTAACATATTGGAATACTAAAAAGAATTCCACTGATTTTGCGATAAAAATAGAAAGATTTAAGTGTGTGTAAATTATATTTATTTAGATTAAAACACAAAATATTTGGTTTCGAATTTTTAGTGTGAAAAACTAACAAGAAAAATAAATATTTTAGTGTAAAGTTTACAAACACTAATAGGATTAGCTTATAGAAGAGAAAATAAAAAATTTATTAAGTTATTAATTAGTCTCTTTGACAGCAAACTGGACACGATAACTTTTAAGATTCCAATAGAAGAAAGAAAAGTTAAAATAAAAGAAATTAAAATGTGGCACAAAAATATTCCCTTTAAATCTATTAAAACAACTTTAAATTATATGGAATTTGATGACTTTAAAATGGCTAAAAAGTTTCAGTTATAAATTAATGGCAATGGAACAAACCCAAGTGGCAAATGTCCTTTATATAGCATTTAAGGGAAAAATGAGAATTTCCGGCAAACTAAAAACAGGGAGCAAAAAACGACATCAAATAAAAACAACAATAGCAAAGTCAAACGGAAACTCCACGCCAATAATTCAAATTAAAATGGCGTTTGACCAAACTGGACAAAAAGCATATTGAACTAACCCAAACAACACACACACACACAGACAAATAGAAAACTGGTGTTAAATAAAATTTGTGATGTGTGTAAAAATAATAAAAATGATAATAAAAAAAATTACTTGGCAAGTGATAAAAAATAATTGCTTAAACAATACAAAATAGCCGAATGACCTATACACTTTCATTAAATGAGAAGATGGAGACTAGTTGATTGAGTTAGTCATAAAGAAAATTCTATCAATTGAATTGCAATAGGTTAAAAATTAATGAAATTATTTTATTAAAATGAATAAAAGTGATGAAAAATGTTTAATATTAAAAGTAACTTATTATTAAAGGAGAAATAATAATATTTAATTGATTAAAATTGTTTGGGCTACTTAGTAATATGATTTCTCAAACTCCATGAAATAGAATAATTGGAATCAGTTTTTAAATATATCTAAAAAGCAAGTTTTTGAGAAATATCAAAACTATCGAAATATTTTTAGTTATTTACCGATTAAAATGAATTTTAAATTGTCAGAAGGACTCTATCCTTGATATTGATTTATTGATAAATATGATATTTAAAAAGTTCTGTTAATTAGATATTTTTGTTAAAAGTATTATAATAAGATTGAGAGAGCTTTTTGACCCTTTTCTATATCATATTTTTAGGATGTTTTTTTTTTTTGGCCAAAACTTTGCCTCGAACTTTGCTATAGAATCTAATAAGAAAATTACTTCATTTAATTGAAAAAACTGATAAAATTCATTAACTTTTCGACCTTCTCGGTACCAGTGGCACATAACTCACATTCGAATTGTCATAGCTAATGTGCTTTAATTTAGCATTCTCTATAGTGTAGAGCATAATTACAAAGCGAAACGTCCACAATCAACCGACCGACTGAACGAACAAACGACAAACAGACATTGCCTTTTGTCTGGCATCAAAAACAACAACAATGACAACAACAACAACAATAAAAAAAAGACAAGCGTTAAAAAATATTTAAAAATTCAATAAATTACTAAATAAAAATTCCCCGGCCATGTGTTTGGCTTTCTCTTCCTTTTCAATTTTTTTTCGTTTTTTATTTTATTTTTTTATTTTTGTCTTTGTGTTGTGGCTGTGAAAATTTGTGTTTTTATGGCATTTTGTTAGCCATTTTTATTATAACGAATGAGTAATAGAGATAGATAGCTAGAGGCAGAATGCGAAAGAGAGAGAGAGAGTTTGAGTGGAAGTGAAATTGGATGATAAAAAATAAAGTTTAATAGATTTTTAGATAGTTCTACGGACTTCAACTGGAAGCGTTTTTCTTTAAAGAAGTTCTGACAAATATGAGAAAAAAATATATGCTAACGGGTTACGGATGTCGACTGGAGGGGGGGAACGCAGACAGGCATACTAAAAGCAACAGTTGTTTACTCTGTAAAATCATGTGATAAATATGTCACAAGCACCTTGAGCTTTGAGAGAGAGGAAATGGAAGGCTGTGGGGGAAAGGAGGGCAGGGACCCCAAGCATCACCAAACAGCACAGACAGCGTTTCGACATTTTTATTACAGTGTCTTCCATATATGTGTGTGTGTGTGTATCTGTTGAAGTGCTGGCTGGATCGTCGTTCACTTCAATAAAAATGTCGCGCATTCGCCTTTTTTTTGAAATGCAAAAGAAGAAGGCAACTGGCAGGCTGGCAGTCAGGCAAAAGGCAACCGAATGGGAGAAAACTGTCTCCGCTGTCTCGTTTCTTCTTCTTCTCGTTTCCTTCTAATAAAATATATTTTTACATAAAATATGCTCTTTGTAGTCTCTAGAACCACATTTCATGGATTTGCCAAATGTGGGAAATTGCTTTTTATACCCCATACACCTATTGCTCACACACACACACACACACCACGAAAAAAGAGGTGGAAAATTGGGAGGTTAAGAAAGAGAGAGTGAGCTAGCATTAATCAAGCCTTCGCCTCATTACGAAACAAGGATATTCTTTTACTCTTTATACCGTGTACACATAAACGGGTTAATATGTTGTCATTCTATAGTAAAATATCTTCTAATTATAAAAATGTTTAATGGTGAACTAGAACAAACAAAATTTAGAATACAGGCTGGTTTCAGTTAAAGGGCATAGACGGGTGTCAAGCCTCGTTATTATTCATCCAAATGTTGCTAATCCATCTTATGGTATGTTCTTTAATATTTTAAACCCTTAAATTCAGTTAAAATACTACTTCAGGCCGAATAATAAAATATTATCCTAAATATTAAAACATCAACTTCTTTAGTAGATATTCGAATAAGTTTAATTTTAATAAACGTGTTCGATAGTGTTAATGTAAAGTATTTAATAACCAATAAGTAAAAGATAAATATTCGAAATGCTAGGATGCCAAAATGCTCAATGTGTGATAGGGTATTGTGCAGTCGGTACTACAATGAACAATGTTTTCTCTTTCATTTTTGCTGTTGTTTAATCTTTGCTTTTTGGCCTTGTGCGTTTACAGTTGCCTTTCTACCTCCCCTCCTCTCTCTTATTTTCATTCTCTATGTGTTTGTGTGTGTGTATTTCTTGCTTTTTCTCTGTTTTTATCTGTGCACTTTATGCTTAATTGCTTCTTTTGCTACTCTTTCGTTCGGGTTTTTTTTTTTCATTTGAATGAACACACAGAGACAGAGGAAGAGAGTGGATAGAGAATATATAGAGCTCACTTTGAAATCGAACATAAGGTAAGTTCTTTTTTGCATATAGAAAAGAAATGGAAAAAAAAATAGAAGTGAGCGGCAAGTTAATCCTTTTGTCCCTCGCTCTTTTTTTGCTCTCTAGCCAGGCCTCCGCTACCACAAACCATCCAAAACCATAGACCAGGCATATTTTGTATATTTTCTTTTTTTGTTTTTTATTTTTTTTTCGGTTCGGTTTTATTTGCAATGGCTGTGGCAGTGGCAGCATCCTTGTGGCAACCGCAAAGAGCAATTCGTTGGTCATAAATTTGCAAAGCGGATTTAATTGCAAGCCCAGCCCCGAAAAGGACAAAGTAGCAAAGTAGAGTGCAATCTCTTGTCCTTGTCCGTGTCCGTGCCGTGTCCTGGTGAGGCGGCAAAATAATATACATATAAAACTCATTAGCCGATGTTATATGCATAGAGACATATACATATACTTTCCAGAAACACACACACACACATATTCACAGAGTGGGTATAAGTGTGTTATAAGCCCATTGTGAAGACTTCATGTATGTAAGTATGTATGCATATGTGTGTGTGTATTTTGATCTGGCGTTAAAAGAGCCTTTTTGATATCCTTTTCGAGGGCTTTTGAAAATTTATACCCTGAACAGAAAGGGGGTTGGGGGGTTATATGTATAAATAAAAGCAAATTTCATATGTTGGCAGCTTTTGATAGAATGGAAATTTGTTGATTAGTCTCACTAGCAATATCATTCACGTGGCACTTTAGTAAGGAAAATGGTTAAAATTGAAAGGGAAATGAGGTAAGCGAATGCATTTAGATTCGTTTTGAAATCCTTATGAAATAAATTTCTGCTGCAATTCGCCTTGAAAAAGTAAAATGAAAAATAGCTAATTTAAAATAATAAATAAAATTACATTAATATTAAATCAGATGCAGAAACGAAACCACAGAAATGTGTGATATTAGTGATACTTTTCAAACCGAAATTAAAGATATTTTAATACTCTGGAAACGATTTTGAACTATTTTTAGACGATATATTTTCAACAATAAGCCATATGGCAAACACATTACAGAAATACAATGAAGAATAAGACATTCTAAGAATAACTTTACTAACAACCTAAAAATTCACTTCCTTTGGCCCTCTCACATTCTATAAAATGCTTTGTTTCTAACTGAATTTTCTGACATTCTGAAATTCCTTAAATAAGTTAACAAGTCTTTAAGTTCAATGTGCATTCCAATTGATAAACTTTTTCATTTACACAGTCAGAGCAAAATACTCATAAATTTTTTGATATCTTAAATGTATTCCATACTCATAAATCGAGTCCTTTTGAATCTTTGCCTACTGTTCCACCATCTCCATCACCCACAACATTTTCGAGTTTTTAGGCCATTCGTTTCGAAACCGAAGAAAGAAATGGAAATTTCAATTATTGAAAACAAAAACAAAAAATATTATAAAAAAAAAACCAGTTGTAAGTTGTTGGGGCATCGACTTCATGATACCCATTAATAAAATGAATTGAGGTTTAGAGTATGAAAGAGATACAAATTAAAAAGTTTAAATTGATTATTACTGCTGATCGAATTATAATATATGATACATAATTCAAATATATTTGAATTAAATTTATATATTAGTTCTTCATGCTAACTGATGACCTAATCATACAATTTTATTCCATTGCTATAGGGTATATAAAAACAAAATTCAACTTTTGCAATAGTTTTGTAAGTACGTGTGTGTGTGTGCAAATGTGTATGTATGTGTGTGTCTTGAATGTTTGCTAAAATTCATAACCAAAATTAAATTTTGCATAAAATAACAAAAAACAAGCAGCAGTAACAACAACAACAACAAGAGAGAAAAAAATAATAATAAATGAATAACAAAAACAACAAAAGATGAGAGGAACAAGTTTATTGAATATGCAAAATTTTGGTTGCATTGTTGTTGCAGCAGATGTAGTAAGAAACAAAAACCTTTACCCCGCAACACCCCACCAAAAAAACATAGATGGATAGATAGCCCTAGACGTCGGTTGGGCCTCTGTTGTTTTCATATTTTCTTTTGTCTACGAAAATTTGTGGTCGTTTTGTACAGAAATTTATTACATTTTCTTAGGCAACACAACAAAATACAGCATCAGATCAACAGAGAGAAAATTTAAGGGGCTAGGAGAGAAGTTTCCTTTTCTTTCTTCGAGAACTTTTAGTACGAGCCTCTTACTGTATGTGTCTGTGTGTGTGTAGAACTTTTCACTATAAACCACTTCACCTCTATCTCTACCTCTCACTCTCTCTCCCTCTATACTTCTTATTGTTGTAAATTGTGCGAGTGAGAGAGAGAGAGAGAGGAGAGATACCCTCGAAAGTCCTTTGTTGCTTTGCGTTGTCTCTGCCTTTTTAGCATAATCAATTTTTTGTGTAATGTTAGAGCTCATTTTTAATTAACATCATCTCACAGAGAGCAAGAGAGTTTACTCCACATTACAAGGACCAAGTAACAAAAAATAAAAGAGATTTATATATAAAGAATAAAGAAAGAAGCGAAACAAAACGATACGAAAGAAAAAGAAACCGAAACCCAAACTTCACTTCACATGCCATCTACACTTATCAGTTTTCCGTTTTCCGCTTCAACATACTTTGGCAGCAAAGTTCTTGTGCAAATGAAATGCTTCTAGTCCGCCGCAGAAAAGGAAACAGTTTAGCATAAAAATGAAAAGTCAAGTTGAGACAGCAAAAAAAAAACAAAAAAAATGGGAAAAAAAAAATTGAAAATAAAAAGTAGAAAAAAAAATTAAAAAAGAAAAACTAGGATAGAAAAGAGAATATCCTTCATGGCAACTGGCAGTTTGGGCTTTATCTGAATCTTATACGCTGCTTTGTCGTATTCAAATTTTCAAAATAAAAAAAAAAAAAAATTACTCCAAGTGACTAAGTGTGGGTGTATGTGTAAATGTGTGTGTGCGGGAGGCGGCAAAGAGGAAATCATAACGGAAATTTTTTCGAAAATGAAAAATATCTGCAACGAAGCGAATCCAACCAGGCAACCATCCAAACCAGCCCCATCCACCAGGATGTGGGCAGTAACTTTGCACACATGCCAGGCAATCCTTAGACCAGGAAGTCTTGTCTACTAAAGAAATGCAAACGGAAAAGCTGCCCCCGAACACAAAAATAAAAAAGCAAAAGAAAATATGAAAAAATGAAACGACAAATAGAAAAGGCAGCAGCAAGAACGAGAGAGAAAAAAATGAACAAGAAAACGGACACGAAAATATATGCAGTAAATAATAAAGGAGATATAACTTTAAGATTCCCCATAGCAAAATGCATAACTTCTAGCCAATTGATTAATGGCCATTGAGGCCTTTAGGCCAACTAATTCTCAGCTGTACTTGTTCGAAATGTACAAACCTACAAATCCTAACAAATAATTTTGCTTACACGGCAAATAAGAGAATAGTGGCGGGGGTAAACAAAATCGAAGTAAAACTGCCTAAATCAGCATTTAAAAATATGTATATATCCTCGACATTAACTTTCTTTGTACCGAAATTTATATACTCTAGCAATCTCTTGAATGTTACTTTAGTAAATTTTGTCTAAACTTCTTTCTTCTATCGATAATCGGCTATCAAACCAAAGAATTTATTTACTTTGTGTACATTTTCTTCTCTGTCTAACAAACATCTGAGCAATTTATATAAACTCTCCCTTTAAGGATATAAAAAGCAAAAGAACCGAAGTTTGCAATTAATCAAGGACGCCCACATGTCTAGCCAGAGAAAAACAGCGTTTTGATTCAAAGACTAGCAAATACTCTAGCGAAAATATAGAAATAAATTTGACCAAGAGTCACCGATCCATTTAAGAAGTTTTTTTACAACAAAAACATTTAACTAAAATCTTTTGTAAAACTAGAAACTTTTCAAAAATAATTAAAAAAAAAAAAAAGCAAATAATAATTGTTGCTTTTACCAAGTCAGAGATTGAAAATTTGGCAAAAGATATAAATTTCAGATATATTTAAAAAGAATTGATACTAATACTGAAGCAACTTTCAGTTCATTTTTTCATTTAAGTTTAAAATGAAATTGAAAACAAATTGTATATAGAAGGGATATATATATTTTTTTCGAACAATTTTCAATAACGTATTTATAACGATTAATGGGTTCTTAAGCGATTTAAACCCTTTTTTTGCACACATAACCCAAATCTAACAATATTAGAATGCATCGTTTCCAATTATTTCAAGGAAAGCTTAGCTGGCCTTTCGTAGAATTTTCCTTTTTTTTTTTTTTCATTCGCATTCCTGTTCCTATATCTTTCTTCTACTATCTTACTCTGGTTGATGCACTGTCTCGTTCTATAGCTCTGGTTTTTTTTTTTTTTGGCTGTTTGTTTGCCTTTGTTTTGGCTTTGTCAGATAATTTTTCAATAGACAAACGGCGAAAAAAAAAGAGAGATTCTAGAAAAATTTACAAACAATTTCTGGGATGCTCTTTCCATGCATTTGTCTCACTCACTCGTTTACTTTGGGGCTCCACACTTGGAGTTTTGGGCCAGGCTCAACTCAATACCGATGCCGCTTCAATTTGGCAATTTATCTCCACCCATCTGCAGTTTGTTGATTTTGTGCCCGTTCGGCAACTGACTGTGCCGCAATGTATGCTATTGTCCAGCTTTTGCATAAGAGCTAACGAACTAGATTTTTTTCTCGCTTCTTAGCCTCTCGCCATCCCCCCCCTAAAACAGTAACTGTATGTGCATATTGGTGGGCCTCTGTCCAGGACTGGCACCAACATCACAACCAGAGTCCGAGCCAGCGCCAGAGCCAGAACTGAGAGCCTCAGAGCCTGTGCACTCCGTTGGCATTCGCTTCATTGGCATATCAATCAACGGGCCAAAAGCGGGAAATGAATTCGCTTACTCACACTATCAAGTGGCATCGGCAAGCGCGGAGGAG
Source organism: Drosophila emarginata (assembly GCA_037075365.1). Classification (NCBI taxonomy): domain Eukaryota; kingdom Metazoa; phylum Arthropoda; class Insecta; order Diptera; family Drosophilidae; genus Drosophila; species Drosophila emarginata. The sequence goes on along the minus strand of JBAMCD010000014.1, from coordinate 573,465 downwards.
CAGCGTGCCAATGTGGGTGGATAAATGGGTGGTTGAGTATGCGGCATTTTTTCTGCTTGCCTCGGCCGGATGCCATTTTAATTAAGTGTTGGGCAAGGACGATGGTGGCTTGTCCTGTCTGTGTATATGTGTGTGTGTGTTGGTCTTACGTGTCCTAGCCATGAGGAATTTAACATTTAGAACGGAAGTTGCCTAGAAAAAAAAGAGAAAAAAAAAGAACATTCAACGCAAACAGCTGCGGCAGCATGGAAGGAGAAGCCAGCCTCGTTCCACATACTTTGCTTTCTTGCCACTGACAGTTTAATTATTATTTTTGCAAATCAGTTAATTAATTAAGATGCCTGAAAGACATATGGGATGGAGCGGAGAAGAAAAAAAATTGAAACACACACACACACAAACCAGCCTAAAAAACAGATCTGTCTTTCTTAGCTAAATGGCAGTTGCTGATGGCATATTGGCCGGTAAGTTGGTTGAATTAGGGCAATCCATGTTAACACATTTATTAGGTAGCATGCAACAAGAGGCATCATCAATTTTTTTGTTTACCCTCCTCCACTCATAAATAATCGTAATAAAATCATTAACATATATAATTAATCATAAATAGCATAGAATAAAGTCATCGATAATAAAATCAAAAAGCAGTTTCTCAATTTAACCAGAAAGACATTTAATATGTTTCTGCCTCTTACAGAATATCAAAAATTGAATCGCTTGGAACGACTAACTAAATTAAAATGATAAGATAAATAATTGCCTATATGGAATTATGTATATTTATTATACGGAGCGATTAGTATTTTTTTTTTTGTTTAAATATATTTATGCAAATGGGCGAATTAGAAACACTTTGATTTTTTGCTTCCCCCATTAAGGTTAAGGTAAAAACGAGTTGAACAATTTTCATTTCATTCAATTAAACAAATTTTATTATCCTTTTTGATTCACATTTCATGTATTTTATTACGTATTCTATTTGACGTTTATTTTTGCTACATAACAATTTCAATTGGATTATTTTTGTGTGCATATTTTCTCTACTAGTTCATTTTCACATCATTTGCCCCCAAAGGCTAATAAACAGACAAACATGAAAGAAATGAAACCGAAAAGCGAAGCGGTAAGCGGAGGGAAAATATGGTGAAAAACTAAAATCAAAATCATAAAACCGAAAACATACGTTAGTTAAAAACACAATTTACATGAAAATTTACACGTGTTGTGGAGAGACTCAATTTTTGAAAAACATTAACAAATATAAATCATTAAGTGAGAGAGAGAGAGAGAGAGAGAGCGGGAGAGGCACTGAGAAAAAAATACTCGAAAAACCCTTTAATTTATTGACTGTGAAAATTGTTATAAATTCGACACATTTTGTTCTGCCTGGTTTGCTAATTGCCAAAATCAACACAATTAGAAAGAGATAAAGAGGCGAGAGAGGCAAAATTTGGGGAAAAGTGCACACAATTTTGCAAAAATAATTTATCACATTACAACAAACATACACAAACACACAAACACACACACACATAGGCACAACATAGAACACACATACATACATATGTAAAAGAAAACATTTTGCTGCAATTTTCAGGGGGCTTTCATGCAGGTGAAATTTGATTTTCTATTGAAATTTTTTTTCCATTATAAACTTGCAGCCGGGATTTTCTTTTATCTATATATATTCCCATCAGAGATCGAATACCTGACTTTGATATAGTCTAATACTCTTATCTTTACTTTACAATTATATTTAAACTAAACTCCTTTATTAAGTTGAAATTTGAGTATAAGACCTTGCATTTAATATAAGATAAAATATTTATTTGCCTAAACGGATTATATTAAAAGTTTCTACACCTTATAACAAATGCTTTAAAGATTTACAATCTACTTATTTAAAGAAATTTTCACAAATCGCTAAGATATTAAAAAAAAATTCCTTGTTACTTCCTATGCAAGTAAAATTTTCGATAAGATCAGAAAATTATGCTTTTTTCCAGTTATAGAAGTTTATTAGCACCAATCAATTATAGCACAATAAAGCAAAGATCTATTGAAATTTCAGAAAATTTCCAATTGTTAGTGAACAGTATTTTCTTGAAAAATTGTTTATACTTTGGAATATAAATACATCTTAAGTGACATGGATTTTCAAACGTTTGTAAAGTATAATTTCAGTTTCAGATTGAGATCGAGATGATAAAGGCGGCCGAGTTTCTGCAAGTTTATAAAATCTTCGGTGAACCGAAGTTTGATTACAAACATGCACAATTGGTAAACAAAAAATAAAGAATTAAACTAAATTGAATTAAGAACTAAAAAATGGTGCGTAAAAGTTTCAAAGAAAAAAAAATAAAAATGCAATTAAAGTGCAAATGATGATGATGACAATGTAAATATATAATTAATACGACACTGAGAAGAGAATTTGTTTCCAACAAAAAGAACAAACAATGTGGAGAAGAAAAAGAAAGAAAGAAATTCTTTATCTACTTACCCCTGTTAAAGCTTGTTTGTCATTAAAGAGTGTTGCCTGTGTGGCCGATGTTGGTGAATTTGCGGCTGTTGTTGAACTCTCTGGACTAAAATAGGTTAGAAAGGCGCAACCTGTGAATAAAAATGTTATTTAAAAGTTTTATCAATTTCATTCTTCATTGCTTGCATTTAAAAGTGAAGGAAAGTTTTCAAGTGTATCATAAAATTCCATTAGAAATTTTTCTTTTCGTTTTTGTTTTTTATATTTTTCTTTTGGTTACGCCCATACTACAACTAATAGATTCCCTCTGTGACCGTTTCACGTTGAAATCCATTTGACAATTTGCCTTCATTTGTTTTGCTTAGTTTGTTAGAAAAGTTTTTTATTTCTACTTGTTGTTGTTGTTGTTGTATTTCTTTGTTTTGTTGTTCATTCTACTGTTGTTAGCTTGTCGTCCTTGTAGCTAGTACTCCTTGGTGGCACTTTGAAGAGGGTTAAACGTGGCGTATGCGTAACTAATTGCTTTGACCAGCAACTAACAACATTCTAGAAGCAGCTTTGTCATTGGCAGAGAGGACTGAGACTGTATATAGAACTGGGACTAGAAATGGTGCTGCCACTACTCCTAGCACTGCCACTGGGTAGCCCCATTTAAACGATGCCAATTTGAAGGCACTCAACGAGGAGGCCAGAACGAGAACGATGGCACTCAAGTGCGACCCCAAAACGCACATGTTGCAAATTGTCGCACACAAAATGCGCGAATGGTAAAAGGCAAACACACAACAAAGCTTATAGAACAATAGCAAAGTCTACACTTAGAGAAATTTAAAGACATATTAATATTCGTTAACAATCAATTGATTGTCTATATAAAATTTACACATTTTTGATTATATTAAAATTTGATTTTATAGTTAACAAAAGTACGCAAAAAATATCAAATAGGACGAAGATTTTATACCCTTGCAGATTTAGACTATTTTATTACTTTTTCCGTTACTTAAGTAAACTTAAGTAATCTCTGTAAATGCAAAATGAAACTAAATTTATTCAAAAAAAATATATATATATCGTGCTATATGCTGATTTTTAAACTTGCTAAATCTACACATATAAAAAGCTTATTCATCAAATATTAACCAGATTGCTCAAAAATTAAAGCCTAAATCGTGCAAAGAATCAGACAGACAGACATCCCTTAATCGACTCGGATGTTAATGCTGATCAAGAATATATATACTTTATGGGATCGCAAATGCTTATTTCTATGTGTTTGAAACATCTGACCAATTTTATTGTATAACCTTTGTAAGAGTATAATAACTAACTAATTTTTTATTATCTAATATTAAATATTGATAGTTTTATCTTTATTAAAATCCTTCTTAGAATTCCAGTTAAGATGTTCTTAAATTTATGTTCCTTTTGGTTTTTTTTGTCTTACAGTGTATTTTCGTTTGTTGGAGTCACTTAGTTCCCTGGCACGTTATAAAAATTGTATTTTAAAAGTCATTAGCAGCTTTGCTCCTTGTCATTTTTTGAGCGAATGGGTTGATGGTGTGGTAGATGATGGGTATGTGGAGGTGGTTGGTTGGAAAACAGGGAAAATTGTGGATGTGGACAAAAACGGACACGCACACATGTTTGGGCAATTGGTTGTATTTTTCTTCTTTTATTCTCTTGTTAGAATATAATTGTCTATCTCTATTCCACTTTCTATCTTTATTTGTTGTATTATTTTGTTGTGTCTCTTTTTCCTTTTTGTGTGTTTTTTTTTTATTTTTTTTCTTTTTGGGGTTTTGGACTATGCAATTAGTGTGTGAAATTTTGCACATATATGAAATATGGTGGAGAGTGATTTTTAATTAATAAACTCATTAGGCAAAAATGGGGTCCTGGTCAACGTTTTACTCATTTTAATTACTAACAGGCAGCTGTTATGAAGCTCTAACCCCCCGCACACACTTACACATAAATACATATATATTTATATATATATATATATATATATACATACACTTGAACAAGAACATTTTCTCCCCTCTGGTGTTTCATTGCCCCGCATTTTGGGTGGCGCACATAATTTCCTGGCATTTCAACAATGTGCCGACAATTTTTCTGTTTTTAGACGGCGCGTTGACGTCGCCGGTTGCCGCCTGTCGTTCAACTTTTGACGTGTTGCATGCTGTGTGTATGTATGTATGTATGTATGTATGTTTATGTGTGTTGGTATGTGTTGAGGCAGACAAAAGGCAAACCTGAAAACACATGGGAATGAAGAGTGAAGAAGTGAAGAATGATGGGATGGTGGGGACATAGACCGAAAGAGAGCGAAAGGACGGACTCTAAAGTCCTGGGCTAAACGTGCGAGAGTTTGCCTAAAAATTAAATATAATTGTTGTTGTTGCTGTGGTTAGTCCCTGACACGAGAATGAGAGGGGTATTAAAAGGAGTCAGATTGAGAGTGAGAGAGATGTGAAGGGGAAATTATGACAGCAGACAGCAGAGTTTTGCTGGTTAAGCAGGTGAAGAGAGAGAGAGAGAGAGAAGTCCGGGTCCGGGTCCGGACCTCTTGTGTTATTGTGTGACGTTTTAGAACCGCATGTCATAGCATGGTTGGGTTATGTGTTTGCTATATTGGTCTAGCCTGACATATGCGCGTGTAGGTTAGTTAGCGTTCCATGTGTGTGTGTGTGTGTGTGTGTGTGTGTGTGTGTGTGTGTGTGTGGCTAACAGTGGCGGCGTTAAGAAGTTAATGAGCTTGAGAAGGCTTTTAGCTACAATTAGATAAAAAAAAAACCTCTGGAACTGCATGTATACAATATATAAGGTCATTAAATTAAAAATTAATCAAAGTAATTTAAAGACTAAATATTTTACAGAGATAAAAAGCTACAACTTCTCTTTTTTTGTTTAATTAATCAAAAATATTGATATATACATATATTTTTTCTGATGAACAATTTTCTTAATCCCTTCTCGTTGCTATCATTGTATCCTAGTAAAATTTTTTGTTATCTTCCCGTTCTGTTTTTCAGCACAACAAAAACAAAAATAACAGACACACACACTTACATACACTTATGCAGACATGAAACAAAAAATCCCAGAAATCACGCCAAAAAAAATTACACGGATTTATGAAAATGGCCACAAAACTGCGCTAAACACGTTGACGCGCTCCACACGCAAAAGCGACACGAAATTATGTGCGGTTTTTTTTTCTTTTTGGAAGAGGAGAAGGAGCAGGTACAGGAACAGGAAGCCAGAGGTGGCCAGAGGAGCTGAGCGGTAGTCTGGGAAGCTTTAATTGAGCAACAAAACGAACATGCATTAACATGAAAATGGTTTACGGAGAGAGAGAGATAGAGAGAAAGGGGAGATGGGAAGCAACATTGGGGAAACACACAAAAATTAGATATGATATGGAAAAGCAGTAGTTAGATAGTAGGCAGGTTGATTGTAGAAGGGAAAGGTAACGTTTAATTACAGAGCTGATATTAAACTTCATATCAAAGAATATGAAAGGCAATTTGCTTCGTGTTACATTTTCTATGGACCCAATTGTTCTTTTTTTTTCTGTGGCGCGTGTCAAATTTGTTTCATATCAAAGAAATATTCAAATGTACAGTGGCAATTTCCGTTGAACAATTTGAATTTACAGTACATTTCCCATGTATACATACATATATATGTACATACATATATACATAACAATTTCTGTTGCCTTCTCTTTAGCCTTGCTGCAAGGCCAAACCACCAATTTTAATTGCAACTCATCAAAGGTGGCTCTATCCCCTCCTCTCTTTACCTTGCCACTCACAATGTTTGAAGTGCACTCGAAGAAACTTTTTTGACTACATCTCTACCTTTATCCCCCTCCGTCTCACCATACAGCTACTTGGGCCGGAAGGGACGCAACTTTAATTTGCCTGCTTCTCGCTTATTCTCTTTCTCTCTCACTCACTCTCGTTTGTTTTCTCAGCTTTCCACCATTATTCCCTTTCGCGTCCTTTATGCTCCTCTTCAAGTTAATTTTTTATGCATGCACTGAATTTCAATGACTTTGACAGAATACATATATAAATAAAGTACACAAGTGGCCCAGGTTTGGAATGTTTGTTTGTTTGTTTGTATTTTTCCTGTTTTTGCAACTTTTAATAAAATAAACTTATTTGCACAAAATTGAAACGTGAGAGAGTGGGAAAGAGAATATATGTATGTATATATACATACATACATATAAATACATAAAACATTTTTGGTCTTTGATATTTCAATTTTTCAATGTTTCTAAAAAGAAGAAGAAAACGACACAGAGAAAGAGAGCGTGAGGGAAATAGTAGGAGAGGGAGAGAAGAAAACTTATGCTAATTAAATTCTACAGTTGTCGCTTTGCTTTCAACTAGTTTCTTTTCTGTTGTTTTATTGTTTCTTTTATTTTTTCTTTTGCAACCGCAAAAGGCATAAATTTTACCACACCCTAGTAGTCGAGTGGTTTACCCTTACTAACTACTCAGTCTACTCTCGTTGACTATAACCCTCTCTGTCTCTCTTCCTCTTACTGTTTCGCCAAAAAAAAAAAAACTGCGGTCAACGGGCTGGCAAAAGTGATTCATTAACATTTCGCTTTAAAAGGTTAATATTCTTGCTAAATGTCAAACTTTTGGTTTTCGTGTTTTTTTTTCTTTTTTTTTGGTTCTGTTAGCCGCAAAAAGATATTATGAATGTGTGTTCTTATGTACAGGGAAATGGCAAAACGTGGCGGAATAAAGAGAAAAGTTTTTCAAAACCTGCCGGTGAGCCATATTGGACCTTTCATATGTGTGTGTGTCTGTGGACGTTAAAAACTTTTACCAAAAAATTCATATTCAAAGCACTAATTAAAGGTAAAAGTTCATTAATAAACCAATATGACTTCAACTAAAAAGGTTATGTCCACCAAAAAACAAAGTGAAATCCCTCTGCGGTTTATAATTGCCCTCCTGTCGAGAGGCAAAAATGTCGCACAGAAAAACTGTTCACAGAAAATGTATAAATTATAGTTATTTTTGTACAGTTATTAGTAAACGTTTCATCCAATTCATACATAAATATATTATTTTCATTACTTTATTAATCAAATATAGGAAACATAAAAGTTACCTAAAAATTAAGTTCAATACGATTAAAGATACTCTTTTATGCCTTTATATATATTATATTATATATAAAATACATTATAATATATATTTAGATATGTAAAAGTCAATTTTGAGCATCGTTTACGAGAGAAAAATTGTTTAAAATTAATAGTTTATAGTTTATAATGAACTTTTTATTTTTGCTACTTTTTTATTAGAACAGGTAGGCTTTCTCCTACAGGGCATAGCTGTGTTTCAATGTAAAAAGTGCTCCCGCACAATTTTAAATTTTAAAAATTATAAAGATAAAATATGAAAAATACAACATAAAACTTATATTTGATTTTCAAATATTTTTATTTTTACCGTTCGAATTTAAGTGAATAAAATCACACTTATTGAGCACTTTCTGTAAGTATTTACTGAAAATTTACAGAATATAATAATAATAATGAACAATAATAATGGTTTACACAATTTCCATTTATTCTATCAAAAGGAATATGCCTTCAATTACTGATTTTAATCTCTTCCAAAAACTATAATTCTTTCTTCATTAAACACAGTCTCTGCAACTATTTACTTTTTTCTCTTCCTTTAAATATTTACAATTTTCTTTTTCTATTAAACAAATTTATATTAGCAAATAGTTTAAAATTGCTGTAACTTAACCCTCATTTTCATGCTAAATTCCAAAGAAAAATCTGAGAAAAAAGAGAAAAATAAATAAAAAATAAAATAAAATGAAATCTATTTTCTTTGAGAGCCTTAGAATTTCACCTATTCTAATCCGCCACATAAATACCCACAAAAGTATGCAATAAAAGTTTGCTTCTGTGGTGTGTAAGAAAGTGTGTATGTGTGTGTGTGTTTTTTTTTTAGGCGAAACTCAATTTAACTTTGTTCAGCTTAAGATATTGATCTTAAAGCCTGTAAACTACTTACACAGGCATAAGCCAAGCTAAAACCTTTTTATACCAGCAGAAAATTAACTTCTAAGCATGTAAAAAGCAGAGCGCAGTCAGAAAATGGAGAAAGGAGCGAGAGCGAGAGAAAATATCTAATCAAAATAATCCCTAAGACAGAGAAGGGTGCTGGACAAGGCGGTAGGAGGGGGAGGGAGTAACCGAACATAAAAGCAAATAAAATCGAGAATAATTTAATTGCATAAGAAGGCAAAGAAAAAGGAGAAGGAGCAGGAGGAGGTGAAAAAAAGCCAAGCAAAATGCAATGAAAATAAAACAACAGCAAATCGAATAAATTATTAAAGGCTTAAAGCGCTTTCCACTCACTTACAACTACAACAACTAAAAAACCCATTAAGCATAACAATTTCCTGTATGTATGTGTAGGTGTGTGTGTGTGTGTGTGTGTGTGTGTGTGTGTGTGTGTGTGTGTGTGTGTGTGTGTGTGTGTGTGTGAGTGTGTATATGTATGTATATAAGTGTGTGTAGAAAGGTTAAAATAAAAGCCCCTAAGAGGTGTGCAGCAGCAACAAGCATAGCACAAGGCTGCACTTAAGACGTTTTAACAAGTAACTGAAAGTCGAGAGCTAAGAGCCAAGAGCCAAGAGTCGAGATCAAACACAAGAGAGAGAGAGAGAGAAAGAGGGATAGAGAGAGAGAGAAAAATACCAAGAATTCCAGGTAGCAAGCAGCATACAGGTGGACCAAGAAAACGAAGCTCTTGCTGTGCCGCTGGTTAGCTTCGTTACTTTATTTTTGTATTTTTTTTTATTTCTTTCTTCTTTTTTTTTTTTTTGCCTGCCGCCTGCCAATAAACAATGAAAACTAAGAGGCAAACTCCTCTTTCGCCTTTTCAAAGAGACCTTCTTGAAACCATTGTATGATTGTGTGAGGTTTAGACACATAATAACTTAATGAATAATATATGAAGAAGGCGGAGTGGCAAGCCACAATCAGTAGTAGCAGCAAGCAGCAAGTAGCAATAGGTTAGAGAGCGGTTACTGAAGGGGAATTCCTCAATTATTTAACTAGACGCCTGTGGCATATTAGATAATATGAGTTTACTCTCTCGCTCCCCTATCCCTATCTTTCTCTCTCTCTCTATCTCTCCCACTCTCTGTATGTTTGTGTGTGTGTTTGTGCATAATTCATAACTGACTAATAAGGCGGCAATTTCGGCTTAGCCACGCCTTTTGGCATGTCTTGGGTTTTGCTGGTTTTTCTATTTATTTAGTTAGGTTTAAGTCTTTCCTTTTTTTTTTAATTTTTTTTGGTACTGGTTTTTGGCTTTGGTATGTTTTTTTGTTTTGAGTGGCACTTTTAAAGTTGAGTGGCACGCCCAGTCATTTTTCAGGTTTTTACTTTTCCTATTCTTTTTTTTTTTTTTTGTTTTGCCACTTTGCCTGTTTGTGGTTTGGCATAGACATTTTCTTCATTCTTCTTTCTCATCGTTTTATTTGGGGGGAAAGGGACTTTCTTTTTGTTGCTGTTGTGGTTGTTGTTTTGCATGTAATAAAGCAAAGTTCAGCGGCCATTATCAGCGCTGGCACAATCGAGTCGAGTCGAGTTGAGTTGAGTCGAGTCTGGCTGGGTAGACACAACAGACAGACAGACACACACAAACATTCACAATTGCAAGCAGGCCCCCCAAAAAGTATGCTTTTACTTTTCGCAGACGGCCACACAAAAAAAAAAAAAAAAAAAAAAAACGCAAGAAAAAATTGAAAATAAAAAAAGCAAAAACCAAAGGCAAAGGGAGGAGAAGAAAAAATAAGGAAAGGAACCTCACTCCTCTTGTATTTTGGCAGCCGTTTTTCGTGTTTGCGCGTCGTTTTCTCAATTGTTCTTGTTGTTCTTTCTTATTGTTTCTTGTTGTTGTTGTTGGCAGCTTATGAAATATTCAATTGAATTTAATGTACACGACCGACTGACTGACTAAGCTGCCTCTCCCTCTTCCGCCTCCGCCTGAGAGTTCAGACTAAAGTTCACAACAATGATGGGAGCACAAAAAGAACTGACTTTATTCTTTTGCATGCATTTTGCGTGTTTAATTTCCACAAAATTTAACAATCACAATTTTCTATTATTTATTTTAAATATTCATTTTTAGTAAGTGCAAAATGCAATTAAAGGCGATGGCAAATAACTTAAAATATCTTAATATACAATTTATTGAAGAAACAGTTCAATTTGTTACGGCTTTTGCTATCTGGAAATATGGAAATATATAATTTATTCAATGATATTTCAAAGTAATTTCAGTTGAATTGCCAAACACTATTTTTTTTTTACCAAAAATTTACCAATAAATAAAAAAAATTTCAAGAATGCTGGAAGAAATATTAGAATCTTGCTCAATTCTTATCCAATTCAAATGAAAAATAGATCATTCGATAAGGAAATTTTATGTTTTTGCATTCATAAATAAAAAAGAGTTTAATAATCAATAATTTTTTTTCTGTCGTTTTGTTATTTGCTACTTTGTAATAACAGACTTTACACTAAAAAGAAGAGACATTACAGAGAAAAAAATAATTCAACAATTCTTTCGCTTTCAAACAAAACAGGAATTATAAAACTGAGATAAGAAATTTACATCTTATCATTAATTCTTCCCCAGCATTACCCATTAAAATTTTTTGGAGCTATAAGGATATTTTGGACATATGTACTTCGGTCAATAATAGGAATGGTTAGTATACAGTTCTTCTAAATATTTGTATCTTTAATTTGTTCCAGTTTAGATAAGAAAATTTGTGTAATATTCAAAGCTTTTTATAAGTTTTCATAGAGTAGGTCAAATGGTTTCCTATTGGAGGACTGTCCTTGAATATTATTGCAAATGTTAAGATAATAAAAGTCTCAAATTAGTGGCCATCGCAAAAAGAATCTTTAGTGAATTTATTTGAAAGACAAAGATATTAGAATAAGAAACAAAAAACTTAATAAAAACCTTTGCTTAAGATATTTAAGCAGCTTAAAGTAAATGATCGATTAACTAGAAGGTAAATCAGCCTAAATTTGATTATCTTCTGATTTATTTATATCACTTCAAAACTGTTATTGAAAATTAATTGATTTAATAAAGTGTACATTAATATAGATAAAAAAATTTTGCTAAATAAAATTAAATGTATTATTAAATTAGACATTTGGAAAATAATATTATATATTTTGCATAGTGTTAGATGAACTTGTTTATAAAGAAATCACTTTTGCTAAAGCCTGCAATCCAAATGGCATCACAAACATATATGAATGCAATGATTTTGTTACTCAATAGCGGCAAAAAAAAAAAAACATTTGGACAAAAAGGACAAAAGAAGAGATTTTTTCCCCCTTCGAGTTTATTCTTAGTTTTTTTTTTTTTGTTTGCTCCGCGATTCGTTTCGTAAGGTCGTTCATTCGTTCGTTCGTTTGGTTTGGTTTTTTTTTTTTAATCATAACATAATGGGGCGGCATTATAGTTAATGGATTGCAAGTGTTGCCAGGCCAGGCGTTGGCGGCATTCACTTTTTTAGCTTGCAAAAAGGACTTTTGCCTCTGCTTGGTTGCTTGTTTGCTTCCTTGCTCTGGATGGCTGCTGGTATTTGTGGAAGAGGTACGTGGAGAGTGGCATAGTCTCGACAACGGTCGATGGTCCCCATATGAGCAGCTGGCTCTGGGCTCCCGAGGCACATTGCTTAATGGCGCTAGTTGCCTTTTAAGTGTAATTGCCGTGTCCCAAGTGTTTGTAATGTGTACAAATTTCTACGATTTTTCCTCACAACAAGAGTCAACGGGAGAGCGAGATAGAGGGGGGAGAATAAAGGGCCAGACTCAGCCTTCTCGTGTCTGTGCTTTTAAAATTATTACTATATTTGTAAATATGCCTTTCCCCATTCCATATTCCCACTCCAAAATACCATCTCTCTCTTTCTCTCCACCTCTTAAAGCTTAAAGTCCTTTAACTACACTATGTATAAGTGTGTGAGAGTGTGTGTGTGTGTGTTTTTTCTTTTTGGTTTTTTTTTTTAATACTCACTGGCAATGTGCTCGTTGTGAAAGGCCAACATGTTGGTTTTGTTTTTTTTTTTCGTTTGTTTGAGGGCTTTTTAACGGCTATTTTTCACCCAAAATATTGTATTTTGTTGTATTTGTTACTCTATTTGCTTTTTTAAATGTTCTTTTTATTGGTGCTTTAGAGTCTGTCTCACTCTCTCTCTTTGTGTATGTTCTTGCGTGTGTGTGTATTAACAACAACAGCTGCTGCAGCTCCTTCCGCGTTTGCCTTCCCGTTTATGCGTTCTCTTTTTTTTATTTATTTTTTTTTTTGTTGTGGCTGCGGTGAATTTCACACTTTGATTTTTACCCAGAAAAAAACCGACAAAACTTTCGTATTTAAAGCCGTATCAATTTGTCGTTGCAAATGCCCTGAAATGGAAAAAAAAGAACAGAGTGAAAAAGAATAAACAGAGGTTATTAATATATACATATATAAAGACACATATGGCAAGATATATGCGAACAAAAGGATTATGTAATAGGTAGATTTAAATTTCTGCAATGCGTTTATATATATTGAAAGGCACATAACAGATTTTAATAGGCTTTCAGACTATACTTATATACATATATATCGAGATGATTCCCATGACAAGATGAACAGATAATAATTACGTTATGTTTTAAAGATAAATCACCTAATTACTGGTTTACTTTTAAAGTTAAACATAAATATTTAAATATTAAATACACATAATTTGAACAAAGATATAAATACGATTTGTTCATATTTGGGGGGTAACTTTTGGTTAGTTCTTTTCTTGGCTTTTTTTTCATGCCCTTTGCTATGCAATTAAGTATTTTTTGGCTGACCCAACTTTATATAGAGACACTCTCTTACTTTCTCTTTCTCTCTCTCTCTCTCTGTGTACCTCTCTTTCACTGTGTTTCTTTTTATTTGGCCTTAAGTCATAGATTTATGGGCGAAACGATAACCGGGCCAAACACAACACATACACAAAATTGCCTAGACTTCAATGGTAGTAGATGATTTATAGCCACCAATCCCATGGCTGCAGCTTTTCTTTAGTCATTCCATTCATAAGAAAACAACAAAAACAGCAACAAAAAATAACACAAGACTAACAAAATTAAGAACGCTCATCCCCCCATTTGCCATTTCTCTTATAATCCACCATCACATACTATTATTTAAAGGAATAACTTTAAACTAAAAAGGAAAAAGAAAAACACAACAACAGCAACGAAATATCATAAAATTGTAAACAAAATTGCATTGTGCATGGCACTTTTGCAAGGACTAGTCCCAAAAAATTCTTGTCCCAAACAGCCTGGCAGCCTGGCAATTCGTGAGGGGAAAGTAACAGCCAGCAGCAAGGCAGTCAGGCAGGCTCAACGAAGCGCACACACACCAAACGGAAGCACATGCTGCGGAAGTGAATTTCTTCGCTTCCGTTTTTAGCACCGTGGAAGGGCTTTTAAGCGCGGGAGGGACAGGGGGATGAAGAAGGTGGCGACTCATACTTACATATAAAAGTAACAGAAGGTGGAGAGGAACTACATAGTTAAGCGCAGGCGTCTAACAATCAAAACTAAATGTCAAAAATACAATAAGATGGTATATGCGGTGGGGTGAGGAGTAGAGCGGGGTATACATTTCGCTTGACAGGCCAAAAATCGGAGAAAAAGAAGTCGAAACAGTCAGTTTATGTTATGTGAGGAGGTCAGGATGGAATTTGATGGTGTTTAGGTTAGGTTAGGTTAGGCTAGGTTAGGCTAGGTCAGGACAGGTCAGCTTAGGTCAGGTGAGGTCAGCATAAGTCGTTACGAAATTTGAAATATATTATCCAGAAACCATAAAGAATCAAACATGTCGATTGAGCAATAAACGAAAAAGTCAGTTCATAAAATTAAAATAGGAAAAAATGCCAATGAAAAGAGATGAAATTAGAAAACCAGCAAAAGAATTTTTATTTTACTTTTAAAACAATTTTAAAGGTTTCGTTTAAGTTCTCTAAAAGTTTAACAAACGATTAACTAAAGATCTGCGAGATAAAATTTACATTTTATTTTATGATATCAAGTTAGTCGAATGCGGAAGCAAAAGGATTTTGTAGTTTTTCATGTGAAAGTTGGAGCTAAGAAATCCGCTCACTAGCCATGGGCATAAGCAGCCAAATAATATTTACTTAAAGACAAACCATTTTAGCTAAGAAAATACATTATAGTTGAAAAGTTTAATTTTGTTAGTTCAATTAAATTTGTTGATATATCTAATGCTCAATTTGAAACAATTTAATTTATGTACTTGAAATATTCCAAATCAAAATCTCCATTAAGAAAACCGCTAGGAGAAATGCGATAAAAATGCTTTGCCATTATACAAAATAGTAAGCAAGCGATTCCATTCGCGTGGAGTATTCACAGAAGTTGGAGTATTACAATATATATACTTTTAATATGACTATATGTATATATATATATGTGTGTGTTTTTGTGTGTTCCGTAAAGGAGCCCACTGAGTATGTCTGACTGCGCGACTTGTGTAGCACTTCCGTTTCCGTAACGGAAGCTAATGAACGTAGAGGGAGACAGAAGGAGAGAGTGAAAGATAGAGAGAGGGAATGGGTAAAGGAGAAGGTAGAAATGACTCTAAGAAAATGCGCCCAAGTAAAATGTTAAATTAATAATAGAAGAAGAGCTCTCTTTCTCTCTCTCTCTCTATCTATCTCTCTCCTTCTTTCTGTTTATCTCTTGGTTTTTTGTCTCTTTTTCTCTATGTCTATATGCTCTCCGGTATCCTTGTCTCTATCTATGTTCTTACTCCTTGGCCTTCCCTTTGGCTGTTGGCATTTATGTGACTTTAATTTAAATAACTTTTGGGTACGGGCGGCGGCTTGTTTGTTGTTGGCACAAAATATGCCAACAATTTTCGCTGCCAAAAACCGCGAAAGTGCAAAGCAAAAGGTCCTGCGGCAAACTCAAGACTTTAACTTGACACACACGCACACATAGACATACAGACACATACACACACACACACACACACACACACAGATAGAGTGAGAAAGATGGCGAGGAAGAGTAAGTGAAGAAGGGGTGGCAAAAAATTAAAGACGAAAATGAAATTTGTAACGCTTTCGCTTTTCCAATTATAATTTTAGCTCTTGACGAGGTTTTCGTTGATTGCTTTTGTATATGCTTGAGTGAAATTTCTAGTTATCTGTCCCGGGTCCGGGTCTAGGTCCAGGACCTGCTCTCCAACTTTGATTCAGACTGGATTTGACCTCAATTGAAAGCCGTCCCACTTATTCAATGTGCCTATATAATGGCAACAACTTTCTTCACTTTACTCTGCTTTTTCGGCTTAATTAACAGTCTGACAGTCATGACATGAGTGAAAAGTTAGATTTGGGTTTAGTTCAAACAAAGGATATAATGCATATGTATATAAAGCGAACTTTGAGCAGATAATAGTTCAATTAATTTCTCAATATGGTAATTGGAAATTAATTTCAAGTTTAGCAAATAATCATTGTAAGTTAACTTCATTTTGATTTCCATTAAAGTTTTGGTCCAAAATTTAATTAGGTTGCATTTAGTTTCTTAATTAATTTTTATTTTTCTCATTATAATTTATTTAAATTTATTTCCTTTATTTATAAATCAAATGGCATATCAACTGAAACCTTTAATAACGTGTTGAATTTTGTTAAGTATATAGTTGGTCAAACTGGTTCTCATCTGAGACTTTGTTGGGATTAATGCAAATGAAATTTTTGCATAGATATTAGATTATGATACAGTATAATGTAATGAATTTCTCAGGGTATAACAACTGCTGATGACTGCAATGCCAAAGTTAGCTCGACCCTTTTGGGTTTTGATTTTTTTGTTTTTTTTTTTTTTTTTTGTATTTTTGGCCAACAAAGTTTTTGGACTACCTTTTTGTTTGCATGTAGTTACAATGTTTAGTTGCCAACAACTTTTCACTGACCATTCAACGAAAAATGGTCTAGGACATTGAAACTAAAAAAACAATCCACCAAGCGAACTTGACTTTGTTGACCATTGCAGAAATGTGATGGAAAAAGGAAATGCCCTTTAGAAATTACTCTTGAATGTGGCAAAGCAAATGAAGGATACGTTTGTTACTCATAGAGACCGTCAATACATGTAATAATAAGAATATTAATTAATTATTATAATACCAGTTCAAAATTTGAAATTAAATTTACTATTAAAAACATTTTAAGAAGTGTAAGAAATAAATTGAAAAAGCATTTCAGTCCTATTATTAAAACTAACATGAGTAAAAAAAAAAAACAAATTAATAATAATAATAAATAATAATGACAAATAACAATAATAAATAAAAATGTTCTTGGTAAATATTTAAATAATCAATAATAGTAATCAATAATTATTTTTAAATTAAATGAATATTACTCGTTGCTTATAACTGATCCTTGAATATTTTTATAAAATGTTTTTAAAAATTTCTAGGGTAACTAAAAGTTGAAATTCTTTTCTTATTTAGAGCCTTGTTACATTTCTGGTTTGGTATTTGCAACTCTGTCTCATGTGGCTGAGAGAGAGAGAGAGAGAGAGAGAGAGAGAGAGAGAGAGAGAGAGTAGGAGAGGGGGGAGAGCCCTGTTGTTTGTGTCTGGCAAAAGTTAAAAGATTGCAAAACCCTTAATGATCACGTTCATCATCTACGTCAGCATCATCATGGAGATGAGACAGTGAAAGGTAAACCAAGGACTTGCCACGACTACTGTCGACAGTGCCTTTAGTTTTTGTTGTTTTTATTGTTTAGTTGTTGTTATCGTTGTTGCTTATTGGCTAACTGCTGTTGACTTATATTACATGAAGTTTTCATTGCTTTTACTCGTTAATCGAGAATAGGTCGTTACCATGAAATAACGAGAGAGCGAGACATAAAGAAAGAGATATTCAGAGATAATGCATTGTTTGGGTTTTGTTGTCTAGCCTCAATGTGGTGATGATGATGATGCTCCTTCAGCTTTTGCTACTGGTCCATCTACCCTCTCTATTTACTATATGTATATGCTAATGTCTCCATCTCTTTCACTCTCGTTCCCATTGACTGGGCAAACATAATGGAATTTTCATGTAAACAATTTGCATGTTTTACAACAGCTTCCATTCGCCAGACATCTTTATATACTGTGCATATATATGTACCTACAAACAAACACAATTATACATAGAAAGTATATTGTTTATATATACATATATACATTCGGTATTGTGTTGCCAAAAATCTTTATGCCAGCTAGTCTTAAAAATAGAAAGACCAAATATACTTTATCAATTAAAACATCAATTTCTATATCCATTTACAAAGGTTGACATATTCAAATATCAATGCAAAACCTATAAATAGAAGGTCAGCAGGAAACTATACTATAGTTTATTTTTAAGAAGGGAAATAAGGGGTTTTCCCCTCTTATGTAAACTGAGAATGGCTTCAAGGGAAGTTTATATGATGCAACATGTTGGTAAGAGGTTGGCAGGACAAAAATTTGGCTTTAATACTGCCTCATAACTTTGAGGGGAATTTGGGTTAAATAAAGAACAACTTTTTTTAAAGGTTTATATCTGAATAGGTACCTGCAGTCACTATAGCCAATGGCATTTGGCCAACGGTTTCCACCCTTTGATAGACATTCAAATTGAATGAAAGAAAACAACAATAATCTCTTAATAAAGCAACATATCAATTTAGTTAACTAAGTTTACTATTAGGAATGCAAATGATAATAATCTTATATAGATTTTGTAATGAAATTTTCAATTTTACGTGAAAAGATTTGCGATCCTTTAAGATATTTGAAAGTAAATTTGAAATTTAAGTGGACTATTTCATTGTAACTATATCTGTAGATACATTATTTTTTTTCTGCAATTATTGTGCTTTGTAGTCCATTTTCTATCCCTGTTGCTTTCTGTTAGGATCATCCATTAAACGGTATGTCCTACACTCCTCAGAATATCGTACACTTAACACACGTTCAACACACACTTCAATTGCTGTGCAAATATTCTTCGCGCATGCCGAGGACGAGCCAAAAGGACCACAGAAAAACGAGGAAAGCAACAAAATGGGAAAAAAAAAAAAAAACAGAAAAAGGGAGAACGAATCAAAGGCAGCAAAACGAAACACCAAGCAACTCCAATTGTATCCTTTCGAATGATGGCGGGGGCAACAACAGCTAACAACTCGAGCATGAATGTCTTCTCGTCCTTAAGCACACATCAATTTCAAAACAATAATTGAAAATTGCAACAATTGGTACAATTCTCGTTGCCCGCACCACGTACGTACGTATGTACAACAAAATGGCATCTTAGTGGCAAGTGACAGGGACACGGAAAAATCTAGACTATTGGCAACATTTTCCATGCAATTGAATTTTCAATTTGCCAGCTTTAAACATTGCAGTTTTGCTTATTTTTATACCCTGTACCCATAGGGTAAAAGGGTATATTAAAGTCGCTAAAATGTATGTAACAGGCAGAAGGAAAATTTTCCGACCCTATAAAGTATATATATTCTTGATCAGTATCAATAGCGAAGTCGATTGAGACATGTCCGTCTGTCCGTCCGTCCGTCTGTCCGTCTGTCCGTCTGTCCGTCTGTCCGTCCGTCCGTCCGTATGAACACCGAGATCTCAGAGACTATAAGAGCTAGAGCAACCAAATTTGGTGTCAACATCCGTCTATTGTATAAGCAACTCAAGTTTATTTTAAATTTTTGCCACGCCCACTTCCGCCCCCGTAATTTAGAAAAAACTATAACTTGAGCTGTATTAAAGATATCGTATTCTTATTTGGCACACTTAATAATATAGCCAATATGCACCAGCTGACCAAATTTTGTCGAAATCGGACGATAATTATCGGAGATATACGCATTTCCGTTTTGTACTGAAACGCCCCATGCAAAATGGGCTGTTAAGTGTGAGCGAGATAGCATGCGTTCGCTGTTGCTGCATGCTAAGAGAATTTTTATTGTAAATTGATGGCGATTTTGATCGTTTTTGACTTCATGGATTACTTTTACTTGGTACAGGGTATAATCAATGTCGGCAGGGACGACTTGCTTGCTTCATTTGGATATGAATATAAATATCTATATCTGGTCACACGCAAATGTTAAACCAAACGTTGGTGTGTGTGTGTGTATATGTGAGTGTTAAATAAATAATTATATTGCCCAGAAATATAGAGAAAATAAAAATGAAATAATAATAAATACACAATTTTTGTATTTATATTTTATTTATAAATCAGAGAATGCAAATCATTCAAAAATTTACCAAGTTATACAAACTCTACTTGGAACATAAAACGAAAATGGTTATCAAATGTAACCCAAAAATGCAATATACATATAGAGAATATACATAAATATAGAAAATGGTTAGTTAGTATAATAGTTAGCAAATCATGAATTAATTTGAAATGTATTGGAGAAAATTTTAGAAAAATTGCTCACAGTTTAAGAATTTTAGCTTTTAATTTAATTTTATTTCGTATTATGAATGAGAAGATTCAACAAGATGAGAGAGAAAAGCTTTATCGAAAGTGAAATAAATGAAAAAGAAAATATTTAAATATTAAATTTTTCAATTTAAATTAAATTAAAATCATTTTCCTTTTTATTATTATCAAATCTTGAGCTAGATCTTTGAAGAATATATTTTACCTTCCAGATATCCACTAATTAATTTATTTCATTGATAAAAAAAACCATAAAGTTTACTAGTGATTTTACTAATAGTTTTAAATTAAAAAAAATTTAATTCAATTAATTTAAAGGACTCAAGAGTAAAAATTTATAATTCTAAAATCTAGAAAATGTTCATGGTTCATGTTTAATTATAGAGACTATCAAATTAATAAAGTAAACAAACAGTCGGGAAGGCATATTATTTTTATGACTTAATGCAGTGTATAATCTATTCGTTTTTTCAAATTGCTTTTGCGTGTGTCATTTACTTTTAGTAGATGTTTTGCGTTTTTGATGTGTTTGTTGTGTGCAAATATTTATGCTCATGAATTAATTATGTGACATGGCGACTGACAAGGGCAGCTACAGGTGCGAGTATGGGACACCATGGCAATAGACACACACACACTCACACACACAGAAACACACAGACAAACACAGGCACACGCACATGTGGAGAAGGAAGCAGCACCTGCTGATAGAATAAGAGTGGGATTGGGACAGGAGTGGTAGATCAGTTGTCTTTTTTGCTTTTTTTATAACTGCAATTTCTTTTTATTGTTGTTAATAAAATATTCAAAATTTAATTTTCGTCGCGCGCTGCATTTGACATATTTCAATAAAAACAATTAACACAATTAAGGTTGAAAAGTCAGTGTCTATTTTATTTGCTGCTGCTATTTGGAATGAATGAATATTTGTGTCTACATGAGTGTGTGTGTGTGTACTTTTTTTTTTCTTTTTCATTTTTTTTGCTGATGGAAAGCGAATTCCTGGTGGCGCATTTTTCATTGGGTTTTTTCCATTTGCTGCTTTTGGGTAAATATTTATGCAATTTTCATTATAAATAAAAACACATTTAAATAAATTAAAATGCCCAATGTGTGCGGGGGTTAGTATTGGTATGTCTTTGTGTGTGAGTGTTTGTGTGCGTGTGTCTGTATGTGTGAGAGAGTTGTTTCCTCTCGAAAGTGACTGACTTACTTCCGTCGCGTCTCAAAGTTCAACTAATTGCAGTTGGCTTTTGCTTCTTCTCTTTGCTATACTACTAAATGCTTTCCGTTTTCTAATTAAAATTATACCTACGACGTTTGTAAATAGAAAAGCGAATTTAATTAAAATTTATATGTATATGCATAATTCTCACTCACAGCATCATCATCAACAACAACAACAACAGCAGCAGCAACAAAATAAACAAGGCAATTCCAGGCCAGAGCAGGCCAAAGCACCACCACAACAGTAAGGATAGAAATGTGGGGGAGTCACATCAGAAGGACACTACGCAAAAATTTTTAATTACTCGTCGTTTGGAACGGTAGTGCTACTACAACTACTACCAGTAGAGTACCAGAGAGAGAAAGACAAAATGAGTTGGGGAGAAGAGAGAGAGAGAGATTGAGTGAGTGAGAGTAAGCGAGATCTCGACCCACAACTTTACCAAAAACTGAAGCCGAGCTCATTTTGAAAATTTTCATAATTACTCCAAATGCTGGCTGCCTGGCTGTATGCTGTTGACGATGACGACGACGACGACGATGATGATGATGATGATGCTGCTCGACGACAAGTCAAGTCACTGCAGTTCAGTTCAGTTCAGTCCGAGCATCCAGCCAGGACGATGTTGCCTCAAGTGCACTCATATGCTCAGCGACCAAAACTAAATGAACTTATGCAAGTGTATGTGTGTCCGTCTGTATGTGTGTGGCTTCGCTTGAGCACCTGCATGTGGTTCTGTTGTAGGCATGTGTGTGTGTGTGTATGTGTGGTGGGTGGAGAAGTCGCTCGTTCGGTCTGTCGGTCGAGTTCCGGCTGCCGCGCACTTGAAACTAAAGGCTAAGTAGGTGCATTCATATAAACATTACCCATACAGTTGCATTTGCCATGTTTGTGTATATTTATTTGTCTATATGTATGCAGTTATATATTTACCCACACACACACAAATGGGTGGAGGGTAAAGGTTGTAATAAAAAAAAAAAAAACGTTGACTAGCAATTGCAATGGCGGCAGGCATCTTTGCATTTCCTCTTTCAATGGTTTCCTTCTCTCTTCCTCACCGTCTCTCTCTCTCTCTCTCTTTTTCTAGGTCCCTTTCTCTTTCTCTGAGTGTGTTTTGGTTATGTAATTAAATTTATTTCATTATGATATTGTGTGTCTACACATACACACACTACAAATAAAATGTATCTGTGTGTGTGTGTGTATGTGTATGTGTGTGTGTAAGAATTTATTCGCTTTATGGCAAAGATTCTTTTGAATTTTGACAAACAGTTTTAGTATACAGCAAATGCGGTTAGAGCTATGGAAGAAAACGAAAAAGAAATCCTTAACTCAACTTCCAAGCTAAGAAATGTAAGCTTTAATTAAATTTAGTATTTATAATTAGCTTTCAAAATATTGTATAGAAAACACTTACGTCTGCATAATGATGATAAAAAAAAGAGAAATCGGAAGGTTAAAAAACTTAAAAGAAAGCCAAAGCATTTAACCAAAATTAATTGAAACCATAGTTTTTTTTTTTACTTTGTAAAATGTTAACTTTATAAATATTTGAAAAGGTAACAAATCTCCATATCAGAATGTTTCCCCGGCAATATTTCAGACTAATCGGTCAAGTCATGATAAACCTATAGCAATTGGCTTATCGTGTTTTTTTTTTTTTTTGTGTTAAAAGTATACTAAAACCGACAACTGAAATCAAACTCAAACCACTTAAAGCTTTCCGCAAAATGTGAAGAAAAAAAAAAAAGAAAGAAAATGAACGAAAATTCGATGGCCGAGAGAACATGAAACTAAGGGAAAAGAGAAGCTGTAAGAAAATGCCACTAACAGGGGACAATTCAGGCTACCTTCCTACACTTTTCCGCTTTTCCTCCTCTCTTTCACTCTCACCATCTCTTTTTGTTCGGTCTTGATTTTTTTTCTTTTGTATTTTTTTTTGCTGTTCTTGATTGTCATTCGCCTCGCCATGCGGCGGCAAGGTTCGAGTTGGCGGAAATGAAAATTGAATTTTATGCAAACACAAAAGCCAATTGAAGTCAATTATTGTTTATGTAACTAATTTTATTTAAATATAAGTCAATTTAAAAAAGGAAATAGAAAACGAGAAGTGAAATAGAGACACACACACAGAGAACGAAAGAATGTGAGATGAACAGAGTATCAACTAAATTTATACTGGCTTCGATTAGCTATTTTCTTTCGAATAATTGTAAGAGAAAAACTTTTTAAAGTGACCCATTTTTAGCTAAATTCCTACGCTTTTTTTCCTTCTTATTTACTGGCTACAAGCCAACCATCAAAAAAAAAAAAAACTAAAATAAAATAAAGGGAGCAATAAAATGTCCTTGGCCCTAGTGAAAATTGTTAGGACTCATCCATCAGCTGTTTTTCACAGAGACAGCAACAAAGTGCCTCACTTTTCCTCCCTATTTCTTTTTTTTTTAGGGTTTTTTCGGGTGAAGTTTTTTTTTCTGCTTACCCTGTAAGCTGTAGGTTTAAAGGGTATATAATCTGTATAGATATGAGATATATACACATGTCTGTTAATGATAGGCTTTTTTATCTTTCTTCTCTGGATAAAAGAATATTCAGTATTCTTGTTAGTATTTAATGATAAACTAAATAGTTATATATAGTACATGTGCAAGTCGACTCTTTATGTAGTTTAACCAATTTTTTTGTTTGGTTATTTTGATTGATTGCATTGTTTCGTGTAACAAATTTATTTGTGCAACATTTTGAACGGCGAAGCAATGAAAAAAAAATAAAATAAAAGAAAGATAAAAACTAGAAGAAGGAAAGAAAAAAGAGATGAAAGGAGATGGCAGCAGGCAGCTAGTAGCTAAATCATTGTCAGGACAGGAAATTGCCAAGGCCTCCATTGAGAACATGGTGCAAGGTGAAAAGTTTAAAGCCGCAAAAACCGAACGTCATTATCAAAACCATCATCATCAAAATCATCACCATCATCTTATAGAAGAGCATCATCATCATCATTACCATCTTTGACTGTGGCATCAGAATCTTCAATCTCAATGACGTCTTTGCTTTGGCATCATTAGTGAAAATGATTTCTTATTCAATGCTCGCTTTTTGCTTCGCTTTTCTTCGCATTTTCTTTTTGCTCTCATGCTTCATCGATTTTTCTTTTTTTCCCGTTTGCTATATATATGTATATATATTTTTTTTTTTTTGTTCCTTCTGCTTTGCTGGTTGAGTTGATGGAAATTTTTTTTTTTTTTGTTTTCTTTCTACTTCTTTGCCGCCTGCATTTTACCAAAGAGTCTCCATCGTCTCAGTTCAGTCACAGAGACTCATCATTGACTTTAGTTGGTAATAATGTTGTATTTGTTTTCTATAGCCAAACAAATTGTTCTTCCTCTTGCTCTTCATCTGCTTTATCTTTCGCATTTTCTTTTGGCTTTTGTTATCTTTAATATTGATTATATGCAATATCTCAAACCGAAACATACACACACACACACAGGAGAGGAAAAAAAATGAAAGCAGCAGCAAAACGAAACGAAATTGTTCGTTTTTGGTGCAAAAGATATTTGCCATTTCCCTTCATTTTTGTTTGCCGATATCGAAAACAACTGACTTAGACAGAAACAGACAAAGAGGATAAGCAATGAAGAGGGAGAACGAGTGTTAGTAAAAAAGAGTAAGAGATAGGGGGTATAGGGAGTGTGTGTGTGTGTGAGGCCAAGATATGTCAGCAGCCAGCATTTCTTTCTTTTTTTTTCTTCCTTCAGCTGCAAAGAAACAAAACTCTTTCATATCCTGGCTAAAGGAATTTAAAGGCCAGATTGCAGGAAAATCAAGGAAAACCAAAATGAAAATACGGCTATAAGTCACAGCAAAATTTGAAAATGAAAAGAATACCCAGAGGCAAAAATTAGTATTCAAGATTCAAATGAATCTTATCGAGAATGCATTGAAATATTTGTTAAATTCACTTTAAAATTTATAAACTTAAGGAAACGAAAAAAAAAACAATTTTTAAAATTTTTATCAGACATTTAATTTTAAAGTTGTGTAATCTATGATTGAAATATAAATTGCAGGGGATTTTAATAGCTTTTAGGATTCTGGAGTTAAGGAGGCTTTTATTGAAAAAAGTTTAAGACAATTCTTCAATTTTAAAATTCCTTTTTCTTTAAAATTCTTAATAAATTGCTTAACATTTTGGTTTTCATTTAATGGTCCAGTGTAATTAATGGATTGCTAATACCCTTAAGAGTATTTTTCCTTTGCTTTTTTTTTCAAATACTACCAACTGGAAGTAATTAATTAACTTATTTAGGAGTAAAGTGGTTGGAGTTTATTGCACGAGCCCTTTTAATTTCAAACTTAATTTCTTGCAGATTTTTTTTCCCTTCCCTTTAACTCTTTTTGCCCTTTGCACAGATTCGTTTGTGTGTTTTTTTTTTTTTTTTTTTTTTTTTTTTTGAATTTGTTTGCGATATTACGAGACAAAAGCTACCAATGCCGCCGACATTTTAACACATTGAGCCTAAGACTCGCTAAAGGAAAAGTAGTGACAGTAGTAAAACCCACGAATAACACGAAGCTGAAGGACCAATTTAACTTTAATTGTGCCGAATTCTGTATACCTTTGCACTTATTCGATTTGATCAGAACTAGAAATGTGAATTTTGGGACTACGCCACATAAACTCCATAATTTGATTAAATATTTGTAGGAAAGTTATATGGTATAGTCACCCGAATATGATATTTTCGAGATATGTATTACAAAGATGTGGAAAATTTAAAGCACCGATTAAGCATCTTTAAAACTTTCCGCTCCCCCTAATTTAAATGTTATTTAGTAAAATATGTTTTTCTTTCTATGGATTGCAAACTTCAGAGCAAAATTAATCTACACTTTTTGTAAGGGTATAAGAAATGAAAAAAAAGTACAAAAAAAACGGCGAAAAAATGTTCAGTCTGGCAATTTTTTTTTTTTCCTTTTTTTTTCTTCTTTGTTGTTGTGAAAAGGAGAAGGCATTTTGGAAGAGAAAACTCATACGCAAATCTTCAATTCATAGGCTTAGGTTTAAAAGCGGATGAAATGAGATGAGATGGAATAAAGATGGTGATGGAAACGGTATGGAATGGGTATGAGAGGAGGGGGTTTTGGAATGATGATGGGAATGCTGCTGCTACTGGTCCCCAAAGCAATGAATTTTTAGAATTCCCGCTGCCATTTATGAGGACACTCCAGAGAGAGCAATTGAAACAACAAGGAAATGCATAAATAAAATGCTCAAATTACAATTTAATGCTATGGTTAGGGAGAGGGAAATGGAGGAGAATGCTAGAAGAGTGTAGGAAGAGAAACCATTAAAAAGTATGAACACATTTGATTTAAAACTTAAATTTGATTTAAACTTTTACATTTGGAGAGAAGCAATAAGAGAGAGAAAAAGAGAACACATTAATGCCCTTGATTATCTGCATTATTTATAAAAAATAAAAAAAAACAACCGAAAAGAAAATGAAAAATTCGCACGTGATGATAAAAATTTATGCACACACGTTGTCATTTGCCCCTGAAGTCTGAGATGGAGTGTATGTATATATATATATATATACACACATATATTGGTGTGTATACGTGTGTGTGTGTGTGTGTGTGAAGGTGTTTTGTTCGTGGCGACCTCAGTCAGGGTCCAGGGTCGCCCATTAAATAAATAACCGAAAAACTTTTCAACTTTCATGAATATTAATAACAGCAGATTTTAAAATACAAACGCTGCCGAAACCGACAAAAGTGACAAGCAGAGAGAGAGAGAGAGAGAAATGAAGAGAAAAAGAGAAAGCATGTCAGAGGGCTACAGAGAATGAGAGAGACAGACAGAGACGCATGGTTGTTGCTCATACGCCGCGTTATTCGGTTCTGGTTTCGGCGCACAAAATGTAAAATGTGCATTTAAATTGAATTCCTTAATGAATTCGTGGCAACGCCTTCCCCCTTCATACCACACAACCCACCACATCAGAGATGGAGGTGACGAGCGACCAGTGAGACCAGCGACCAGACCCCACCACACCATAGCATACCAGAACCTCCCGAACCAAACCCAACCCCAAACGCAACCAGAGACCTGGCCAAGTTGCCCTAAAGCCAAAGGTGTTGGCCCAATGCACCAAGCGTTTTTATCAGATTAAAAATTATACATTTTTTAGTACACACTTTTCTCTTGTCTGGGTATAGTTACTTTGTGATTACAAAATTTATCATCATCATATTTTGTCATTTTTGAAATGTTTTTGAATCTGCCTTATATTTTTCAAAACTTATTTCAATTTGTCTTCCTCGAGATCTATCATTCTTCCTCTATTATTTTCCAGATTTTGCTAGTTATAATATTACTTAATATCCTGTCGAAATTTATTTTATATCTTTTCACTAACTTTTAGGTAAAAAGAAAATCAGGAAGTCAGCACTTGTAATAGCTAAGTAGAAAGTAGAAAAATTAATAAAAGAACAATATATTAAGATTTAAATCTAGAAAAAAAAAAGAAACGAAACACTTTTGTTTTACATTTGTATAAATTTTTAGTTTTTCTATAATGCCTCAAGGGTATCTCATGCTCATCATATTGAATCTGGTTTATCTTTTGCCTTTTATTTACAGGAGTTCATTTAGTGGGCAGAGGTGGAGCAACTTTTTTGTACTCACTGTGTGTCTGTGTGTGAGGCAAAAATTATGCAAAAATTCAAAGGCCGAAACTTTGGCGTTGTGCAGTTTCAGCACAGCAACAGCAACAACTCGACTCTTAATTAAAATGCATTAAGTTTTGTTGCACAGAGAAAAAAAAAATGAATATATATACATATATGATATATATATCTATATAGTTACCGACCATACATATATTGTACATATGACCTCAAATGTTAACATAAAAAAAAAATGATAAAAGGGAAGGAAAGAGAAAGAGAATCTAATCTGTGAAATCTGCAATTTAGAATGGCGGCCGTTGAACGACTTTCTAACGAATTGCCATTGTGTTGAGGAAAAAAAATCTATGCAAATACATATATATATCTATTCTCTATCTTCTTTTTTTTTTTTGGCTTAAACCTGCTGCATTGATTAATGACCTCTCGTGCGCGAAAAATTAAATGTAACGCCCCATGAACCAAAGGACCAACGAGACAAAAAAAAAACAAATACAAGATGGCCAATGGCAGCTGAAACATATGATAATGGTCAAATTTCTCGGTATTTTTTTTGCTGCTTTTATTTTTTTTGATGGCCGTAACACAACACGTAACATGTGTTTTAGTTCATAGAAGCACAAAAAAATTATATATTTATATGTAAAAAACGAGACGGAAATGTGGAAAGGGCAGGCACATAAAAACCAATGAAAACATGAAAATGGTCAACCAAAATGTAAAAGGACAAAACCATTTTTTGGTTAGCTACAGCAAATGATAAAATTTGTATTGCAACGAATTTTTTTCAATCACATTCATTAAATTTATCTTATATAGCGGTGGTATTAGAGTTACTTTTATTTTGGTATCGATAATATTTTTGATTGGAAAATTTTTGCTGTTTTCAATTTTTTTTTCCAGTATTTTTATTAGTTACCGCTTAAATACATTTTAAAATATTTGTTTTCATTTTGAATTTAGAATTGTTATTATTTTGATATTTCTTTTATATGAAAATTGAAATATTGTTTTTATAACAAAAAGCTTTGTAATTTTTACAATTTTGTTTTCGGGTTCAAAAAGTAGTATCGTTTCTGTATTTTCTTTTATATATTCTTATTGTTCATTGCTTCAAGAATTGCTAAGATGTTTGGTTAGATATATATTGATATATATATGATTACTTTTTCTATATAGTGCGATTTCTTTATAGTTATTTCATATCTCTTTTATATTCTTCCAATTACAGGGTATATTTTTGCTATAAACCCAAACAAACAATAGAATTTACAAAAAGAAATAAAATAAAAAAAAAAAAAAAAGGAATGACCAGAGTTGAAAATGACAAAAATCTGCGGGGCGTGAAAAAATGTTATAAAAGCTTATGGGTCCAGGGCCCAACTATGCAATTTGCAGACCGCCAGTTTTCATTCGACACTCCCTCTTTTCAGTGGTAGTTGTGTGTGAGAGTTTGTGTGTGTGTGTGTGTGTGTGTGTGTGTGTGTGTGTGTGTGACAAAACACATTTTAGCCTCATATGAGCCGTGAAGGAACCGCAGCAGAAAATAAGATAAATTTCACATGAGAAAAAAAAAACAAAAATTAATAACTTTTTAAAAGGTCATAAAAATCGGGTAAAAATAAGTGTAAAGTCATAGGACACAAGCTGCTTCTGCCGTTGCGCTCTCTATACAAATCGCGCCATATAATTTGCACATTTTTCATTTTTTGCCGCTGCTTAAAAAACTAATAAGAATGCAACGAGGCCATAAATTTTATGCCGGAGCGAAAAATTAAAGTGCCAAAGCAAAGGCATGCCAAACCGCTCCGATCCGATCCGAGACTAAGCCAAACCAACCAAGTCCAACAAGTGACAAAAGAGCCAAACAGTTTTTTTCCCCAACATACATACATACATACGTATATGTATATAGATATATTTTTACTTTTTTATTTCGTTCCTTTTTTTTGTTAGAAAATAAAATAATAGAAGGAACCGTTGGCAATGGCGGGAAGTGCTGAATCACCGGAAAACCATTAAAGGAAGTCACAACTATTGATTATGTCGGCGAGCGGGTTGCCTAGAGAGGAGGGCCTACTAGATGGACAGACCCGTTCGAGCAGCGGCGTCATCGGGGTTTGGAGCAGTGTGACAAACTAAAAATGGCTTTGTGTGTGCAAGCAGCGGAAAAATTATGATAGCGCTCCGGTCTCTGGTTTGGTCTGGTCTCTGGTCTGGACCCAGTCCGAAACAAGATAGAACAAAAAAAAAGAAAATCATGACTCTCTCTCTCGTCCTCGGCACATATAAATTTGCATGGGAAGCGTTTCAAATTGAATTTGATGGCTTTTATTTGCAACTTTAATTGCAAGCGACGGCTTTTTGAGTCCCCCTTACTCCGCTTGTTGTAAATATACACAAAAAGCTGGGTACTTGCATTTTATTGTATTGTTTGTGCATTACACCGAAATAAAATATGATAAAAAAAGAAATATATATATATATATATGTGTGAATTAAACTAATACAAAGAATAAGCCGTCGGAGAAAGATTTGTGACAAAGAAAAACAACCTGGCTAATAGTTTACACTATAAGTTTTTAACCGTATAAATTCCAATTATCAATATATATATATATATATATATCTAATTTCCTTTAGCTAATTAATCTTCAAATCAATTAATGACATAAATATCTTCAAAATATTTCTTTGATAAATAAAATAAAAGTCCTTTCGCTAATGATGCTCTTTGGATAAAGTACCAAAAAGTTTACTTTCAACTTTAATTTGAAATTTTTCCGAATCGAATTCAATCAAGATTAATTTTAAATATTTTTTTTAGATAACATTACATTTAATTATAATTATTTTATTTAACTTATTTAAAAGCTTAGCCAAGAAATTAGAAATAAATTATTTCCAAAATATTCTTAAAATTTGATATTCTAAATATTTGCTAGAAAAAATAAAACCAATAAAGGGTAACTTTAATTTCGTTGCGACCATTATCATTATGCCAAACCCTGCAACTTTTGCCAATTCTCTTCTCTAATTTTGTTGTTGTTTTTTGTTATTTTCCTCATTTTCCCGCAATGTTGGAAAAAAAAAGAAAGCACGAACCACCCGGAAACGTTGCTCGACGGGCCCATAGACGAAAATCATGGCGAGATAAATTGCCAAAGATAGCAAAAATGGAAGGCAATGTCGAGAGACAGACAGACGGACCCCAACCGACATTGTCCCTCTTTCTGTCCCTCTGCCTGCCTTCCTAGCTGTCCCCTCAGCCAAATGCTGTCAGCGCCCACGCTCTTCTAGTTAGTCTATTGTTCAAAATCAATTTAGTGTTGAATTGGTGCCAAGAATCTCATTTTCCAAAAAACGGCGTCAGTTAGTTTCAGTGCATATATAGGAAATGAAAATACCGGAAACGCAGAAAGTCAGAGAAAGGATTTGCCAAAGCATAACAAAAAAAAAAGAGTGAAAAAAAAAACAATAAAAAAAAGAAAAAAAATGTGCTAATAACTTTCAAATAAATGTTGGTTCCAAAAAAACGAAAAAAACAAAATTGGAACTTATAGTACGGGATTGGCCTCTGACTGGCTTAAACTGGCACACAGACAGTTTTCTATTCTACTTGATTCGCATGTTAGTCTATTTCCACACATAACTCACAGGCTTAAGCCGAAAAGGCCGTAAATTCAGTCAGAAGTCGCGTTTTTTCCACACCGCCCCCCACTGGCTTAACCGAAATGGCAAAGGGGAATGAAGACTGGAGACGTAACGAAAAGTGAGAGGGAAATGAAGGCAACGAATCTGTAGCCAATTTTAAAGTTGTCATCAGTAAGTTACTTTTATTGTCGTTAAATTTGTTCTTAATTGGTTAACTTAAAAAAGAAGTCAAACGCTGTTGAAAAGAAATTTATTGATGTGAGGGTTTTCAATTTCCTATCATGTTCTATATGTTTTACTATATCTTATAGTTTTCCGATCCATTTGATTTTTAAACTTGCCAAATCTACACATCCAAAAAGCTCATCCACCAATTTTGAACCATGTAGCTTAAAGTTTAAGATCTAAATCGTGCAAAGAAACAGACAGACAGACAGAAAGATACTGAGAGAGAATATATATACTTTATGGATTCGACTTTTTCTATGCATTTCAAACATCTGACCAATTTTATTATACCCTTTGCAAGTGTATAAGAAATGATTGTAATTGATCTAATTAGGCACTCCAAATTAAGTTCTCTTATGGCTTTTGCTTTAAAGTTACAATATTCAGTTAATAATCTAAAATTTTCATAATCTTTGTTTTGTTGATGTTTACTTTGTTTGGTCGAATTTCACTTTTCTTTTTTTGTCCTAGACCAACAACAATTTCCTGCTGGCCCACACACATAACTTTTTTTTCCTTTCCTATACACCAAAAGCACCGAGAAAGAGAGAAAGAGTGAGAGAGGGCGAGTGAGGAAGTTAAAGGATAGAGAGAAATAGTGGTGAGATGTTTATCACAAAACACTTTCATTAAAAATTTTTGTTGGTCCACAAGTTTTACCAGCTGCAACACTGAGAATGGAGACTGCACATAGAAATATGTATCTGCTGCGTGCTCAGAATTTACACGGCCTGAAGCCATATTTTGTGTTTAGTTTCTTTTGCGTTTTAACTTTCTATATTAACTTTGATTCTTATGGCCAATGGCTAGAAAATTATTACATTTTTATTTCCTCTTTTTCTTGTGTTTCAATTTTGATTATGGATTAAACAAAAAGCAAACATAATGTATATATAGTATATATAATTTGAGCTAAATTAATTTAGCACAAACTTCAATATCTGAATGTGTGGAAAATTGAGCATGAAAATGCAATTAACATTATTGGTCAGTGGATTACAGAATAGTCCGGAATAGTTTCCCATATATATAGTATAGAGAGAGAGAAAATGCACAAAATTTTCAATTAATTTTAATGTATTTTCAATGTTTTCCAACCCAAAACACACTCTCACACACACAAACACGCACACACATATCCCAATATAGATAGAGGGGAAATACACAAACACAGTGGCTGCGAAAAGTATGTGCGTCTGGCAAATATTGACCACAAAAGTGCCTTTTGTCTAAGAGAAAGAGAGAGAGAGAGAGAAATTGGAGAGGTGGAGAAGGAGTAGGAGGGAGATGGTATAAACAGGGGGCGACAGAGGTTGGTTCCTTGTTCTCCTTACCGAGTAAATGATTGTGCATATTAACAACTTGGTTAGCCGCAAAGCAAACAAAATGGCTTTTAATCTAACCATTATAATGAGCAGAAGCCGTCAGTGCGAAAGAGAAAGAGAAAGCAGCGAGCATAAAGCAACCAGACAAAGACCCAACAACAACAACAACAACAAGAACAAGAACAATTCTAAGCATTTCGCATTCTATGTGGCGTATGAGTTATATACAAACAGGAAAACTACAAAATGTAATTGCCATTACGACTTGGTCATACCCTTTCTCCCATTACTCTGCCTTCACTTTAACTCTAGCAAAAAGAGAAACAAAAAGAAAATGAACAAAATAAAAAAAGAAAACAAAAATAGAAACAATAACAAAAGAAAAACTAAAATATAATAGAAATTGAACTAAAGTCCACAACAGAAAAACAAACTGACCAAGTACCAAGACCAAGACCATGCCTTACATAACTGATTCAACTAGGGTCGAGAACAGAAATAGCCCAGTCCAAAAACCCCTCAAATCATTAATTCATAAAGCTGTAATTTGCTTTTGGCCAGGGCAAAAGCAGCAGCAGTAGACAACCTTTCGGTCATTTGCACTGCAAATTATAAGCAGACAAATAGCCCAGAATTCACACACACACACTCACACCTATACATATATATAAATATATATATATATAAATATGTATATATATACATAGATGGAGACAAGAATCTACCTACACCTATAAACAATGTTTTGCTTTACAAAGAGCTATAGAGAAGGAGAGGGCTAATGGGTGGTTAGGTAACAAGAGTGTGAGCCAGAGAGAGAGAGAGAGGCAAAAACTTATTTGCGGTTGCCCAGTTTGGCCAACAGTAGAAGCAGCAGCAGCAACAAAAACAACAACAACAACAACGATACCAATGATGATGAGAAGGCTAAATGCAAAATTTTGTTGACATGCCTTGAGCCATGGATATGGCATGGATAGACGAACAGTACAAGGAGCAGCAGGAGCAATACCAACTGGAGTAACAGGAACAGTCACAGCAGGAGCACAAATACAGAAACCATCTCCTGGCTCTGATTGCTGTTGCTGTTGTGTATATGTCTGTCTCATCTATGGTCTAAGCGTGTAAATGATTTTGACATATTGTAATGACAAAACAAAGGATTGTCTATCTTAGTCCTCTCTATCTAACCCTCTTTGTCTCCCCTCTTCCATTGTCTGTCTTTGGGTCTGTCTCGTTCTTCTCTTCTTCTCTCTTGCTCTCTCTTTCTCTATTTTGCTCTCTCTTCCTCTCTGACTGTGTCAATTGTTGTCACCAGTTTTGGTTTTGGCGGAAATTAGAAATCAAAATGTTAAGGTCCTGACTCTGTCAGCTCAATTGTGGAAACCATCTAAAAGGAAGAGAATGAGACTTAAATATAGTTAGAGAGGGTTGCCTTAGTCTATTATCATTCTATGCTTTGATCAAATTTAGTTATCTCCCTTAAAGACAAATCCAAATAAAATTGAATAATTCCAGCAATATTTAACATTATAAAAATGTGGAAAATTCAGCAAAGAAAAAAATGCTGCAGAATTTGCAAAATTTGTATACATTCTTGAAATATATAAATGTTTCTTTACTTATACTATTTTTCGTACGAATTTATAAATCATATTAACTTTAAGTTGCTTGAGCAATAAAATATAATTAATCACTTACAAATGTAACTAATTACAAATTTAACTTAGAACTTAGAACTCTAATTTATTTAAATTATTGTAAAAATAGAAGAAATATTTTGTTTAACTTATATATTTTTTTTGCATTTACAAAACTCAAAAGCAATCGGCATTCTAATTGCAATATAAAAAAATCCTTTAGCATTTCAAAGATAGTCTAAGCAATTAAATTATTTACCTATAAATTGTAACTAATTTTTATATATTTATATTTATTTTGAAATATTATTTTTTATGTAACATCTATGTCTCTCTTAACAATGGTTGCTCAATATTAGAATCAACCCTCTCCAACTGACTTAGATGCTGTCTCAAATGTCTAAACGAATATACATATGTATGTATATTTATATATATATGTTTATTCCTGTAGGTATTGTCGAAAAACTTAAAACCGCAACAACAGCAATCAAATGATAGATAAACACACGAATAGCATATGTCCAATATACACGATGGTGAAAGGTGGTAAAAGGTAAGAGGTAAAATATAAATGGTAAAACGTTATTTCTGCCAAGGTAAGCAATTCAGTTTAAATGAAATCCACAATAACCAAACATTTACTTCACCTTGAACAAATCGCAATTATAATTAACATTGTAAACTTTCAGTTGAGCAACATAAACCAAAAAGTAAACGACCATTGAAAATCTTTCTCCTATACATACACACCTATACCTAGTAGCCGATACTGAACAACATTTCATATTTCCAGCAGGCAATAACAATGGCATAGCTATGGGCGCTAAAACAACAATTAAAATTGGGGTTGAGGGGAAAGATGGTTTCTCAACTCTCGAATGTTAACAATAACAATGCCACAACAACAACTAAAGCAACAACAATTGTAATGATGAAATAAAAGTCAAGTTAATACAATAGCTAAAATAGCAACAACAGCAACATCAGCAAGAGAAAGAGAAGCGACAGGCACCCAAACATGAAACTCATTCACTGAGTGAGGCAAATTGAAGAAAAAGGGTTAAGGGGATCGGAGGGATGGTGATGAGAATCACGGAAATACGACTACCCCTATTATCAGGAAGGTCTCTTGTATTTGTTGTTCTTGTTGTTGCTGTTACTGTTGCTGTTACTATTGTTGCTGTTGCTCGTTAGCGTTACATGAAAGTGCAACTTTTTAACAGCAGCAACACAGCCAGCAACAACTACAACAACAAGGAGCCAACAAACAATTGTAATACATAGTGTTATAATAAAAACATGCAGCAGTAATTTATAAACATTTATACGACCTTTAAATACCCTTTATAGCTATCCACCATAATGAGATGCAACAATTTAACTGTAATTAGACTTAATTTGTTAATTAATTGACTATAATTATATAGTTTACGATAACTATAAATATATATTAATCTATTTTCTATTAATCATTTTGTAATCTCGATATGACTGAATCTCAGTCAAATTTACAAATATATAGAAAAAGATTTTGTCATTTCTGAAAACTGTTTCATGTACATATATTATAAATCAAACGAATTTTTGACTTGAGTTTAAAATATTCTTGAAAAAAAAAACAATATACATAGTTTTCTTTTTATGCTTAACTGATTTTTATTATTTTCCGTGCAGAGTAATAATTTGTTTGGGAACTAATGCCAAATATTGAAAATATCTGAGTTTATTTATACAAAGAAACTACTTAATTTATGGTAAGTGCTTAAAGGGGATATCTGATATCTCTTTGAAATAAGTCAATTGAAAGTTCATAGAAATAATCAAATAATATCTGAAATAACATTATCTCAATCGGCTAGAAACAGATGAAGAAGCTGTATGCAAAGATTTTAGCTTTTAACCTTTGCATACTTTAATACATTAAAAATTTCCAAGATATTTGACCTTCATGGCTGACCAATACATTTTTTGCCCTTTCGACTTTGAGATCCACTTGAAATCAAATCAAATTTACCCCTTTTAAACCCTATGAATACCAGGTATAATCAGCTTTTTTCACTTTCCTTCCTTAGTGTCTGGCTATATGCAAGATGCCTGCCCAAAAAAAAAAAGACAAAAAAAACGAATGAAACAAAGGAAAGGGGTTCTCTTCTGTTGTGTTGTTGCTTTTATTTTGTTTGTTTCTCTTGTGTATGTGGGTGGGTGTGTGTTTGTGTGTGTGTTTGTGTATGTAACTCACACTCTCATTTTGACTTGCATGCAGTTCAAAGTTGTTGGCCCCAGTTGAGGCAAGTCGTCCACACCTTTACCCATATCCTCTTCCACCTCATCCTCTTTATGTTTTCGTTCTCGTTTTTGTTCACTCTTTTTCTCCACCACCACTTAATCCAACATTCGTGTTGCTCTGAGGTAGAGCTGAAGCTATAGATGGAGATGGAGCTAAAGCTAGAGCTGCCTGGTTCTCTGGGCTAACAGCAAACCAAGCGCCGCAGGTGCAAAGTGTAAATGAAGACTGATTGCAGTGCACATGATTTTGTGTCGTCGACATACAAACTTACTCACACACACACAAACAAATACACACACACACACACACACACACAGAGAAACACAAGGAGAGGCAAAGGCTAAAGAGATGATGGCTGTGATGTGGTAAGGGAAAGATTGGTATAAAAAAAACGTTGTTAGGTCGGCAAAAATGGAAGGGTAATTGTGGTTAAGTGCTGGTTTATTGGTTTGGCAAAAGGGCTTAGAAGATATAGTATGTATATAAGTACATATAAACATATAAACATATATCTTTACATAGATATATGCGCTCTATATATATATATATATGTCTATATGCATTTTAACAGACAAAGCGACGATGGGCGACAAACTAACTAAAGTTTCAAGTGAAGTTTTTCCTATTTCCCCCATTTCATTTCGGGGGCCAGGTTAAGGACAAGTTTTCGTCGATTACATATTTCGTAGGAGACTTGTTCCAAGGGCAAAAAGTTGAAAACATGTTGAACATGGTTGTAATGAAAGGGTTAAAATGACCATTGCTTGTATACATACACACACACACAATTTTATTAAGTTTTTCATTTGGAAATAAGAAAATGAATTGATTTAAAATTGTAGATAAAATTATCATGAAATTGAGACTTCTCTTTACTATAATGGAATAAGAACAAATCAAATTTACTTTATTAATTACAATTTCTTTACTTTTTTTTCGGCCAATCTTTCAACTTCTTTCACACCTATCTCAAATATTTAATTACAAGCTTTTTGCCTGCAGGACTATAAAATCGCAAAATTGTATAATTTAATTTTACGACACTTACTGAAATTCTTTAAAAAAGTACATAAAACTGCTGTTTGACATGGACAATACATGACAATTTTAAAGGGTAAAAGCGAAAACATGATATAGCATTAGTTATTTGTTGTACAAATTAATTTCTTACATTTTATAACAATAATGGCAAATTAGAAATAAACGATATATATATATATATATATAGAGAGAGAGAGGGAGAGAGGGAGAGAGGGAGAGAGGGAAACAGAAACATTAAACTGTTTGTTTGTTTTTTTCTTTTTTAATTTCACAAAATCTAAAACCAGAGGCAAAAACACATCAGCAACTCTCATACACATTAAAAAATCGTTTTTAATTGAAACACAAACCCCTTGGCAATCAGAGCGAGAGTCATCGCCATCGTTGTTATGCACACGCAAATGCCGTGCTAACTCGCTAACCCCAAGGGCAAGGGGATGGGGTGAGGTTGGTAGCTGCAGAAGGTTACCCTCAATCCCCATCCACAAATCTACACCACAAAACAAGAGAGGGATAGCTGGATGGCTGGCTGGCTGCCTGTCGCTCACTTAAGTTAATACGCAAACCAAATGTCACTCAACATTATCAACGGCAAACGTAATCAGTTAAAACTTTTTTTTTTCTCTTCTCCTCTTTTTTACCATTTTTATTTTCCTTTTTTTTTTTTTTTCTTTTTTTTCTCTTTTTTTGTAGGCATGCCCAAAACCCAAACCAAAACAGACAGACTGAATAGCTCGCTGGCTGCCTGCTGGCTGGCTGGCTGGCTGACTAACTGACTGACTGACTGACAGAAAGAGATAGAGGGAAAGGGGACGTGTGGGATGTGTGTGGGTCAGGGAAAAAAGTTGGCAACATGTTTGTATTCTATTTCAATTTTTTATATGCTCTGGCAGCAAAGCGACTCAACTTGTCTATGGAGTGCAAGAGCAACAACAGATCGAGATTATATACATTATATGGTTTTTAAATGCTCTTCTTCCACAAAAAAAATAAAAAACTGTGCAGAAAGTGAACAAATTTAAATTAAATTTGATCCAATTTTAAAAGTGAATATTATTTGTTGCCATTAATTTGAGTCAGCAAATAAATAATCGAAATGCATATTAAATTGAGATATGTATATTATAAGAACTTCTTCTCAGGTGTACAGTTCAATTTATTGAGCAGTGTGAAATTTTTAAAAGTTCTTTAAAATAAATTAGTTATATAGTAAAATCTGTTTAACAGAAATTAAGTCATTAAAATAAATCAGTACACCTTGTAACCGATACAAACATTTTCTTCTGCTTTTATATTATGGTTGAAATGTTGTTAATTTTAATCAATCAAAACAATAATCAAATATTTTCATAAGTTTTATTCAAAACCCTAATTTTCAAAAAGGATGTTTTTATAAAAAGGATATTTTAAAAAAAAAATATATTCATACATATGTATATCATAGTATACATATATTCGTACATTTCCAATGTTAGTAGTGAGGTTTTTTTTTCTATCAAAGTAAGTGTATCCTGAAATATTCCCGGCATGTGTTTTCGCTTGGCAAAGTGGTGGCACACAACATCTAGCCCGCCCCCCTCCCCCACACCTAAAAAGCATCCCGTTCTAGGCCTATAGAAAACTTTGTGCTTTTTTGCTTGCCTTTTTATTTCTATTTTGTTTTGTTAACCTTTTTTTTTTTTTTTTTTTTTTTTTTGGTATGTGGCGGCGGCCTTTTTGGGCTGTTTGGAAAACTGAAAGCTCTATAGAAAACATGAGAATGTCTAAATTTCCCCGACAGGTCGTCGTCGTCGTAGTTTTAGCTATGTAGTTGTAGTCATCGTTAAGAGTGGTGGCAAGTGCTCGCGGTTTTTCATTTTGCATATTTTCTTTTTCTGTATATTTGGGGGCCACTTGACAGCCGTTTAAATGCATTAAAAAATTACCTACCTAGGCAGTCAGAAAACAAAAACGACAACAAAATAAAGACGGAGGGGGACTAAAAAAAAATGAAAGAAAGACCAAATTCCACATGCGAAATTGTGCATGTGGGAGGCGTAGGCATGGTCGACGCCCACAAACAAGACGATGCAAAATCAAATCAACAGAAAATGGCGTGCCATACCCACAGAATGCCGACAACAACGACAACATTGAAGGACGAAGGACGAGGTAAGGATTTCGGCCTCCCTATTTTTGCAGGCGACAGCAAAAGGGTTTGGCCAGTAAAAGGAAGACATGGTAGAACAGAAAAAAAAAAGGGAATGAGAAGGCAACCAAGCTGACTCGGCCGACTAGTTAACGCAAATTGAAATTGTTGTAGCCGCAGCCAAAAAAAAAAAACAAAAAAAAAGTAGAAAAAAGAAAACCGAAAGGGAAAAGAAAAGAGTTTCTCTCCCCTTCTCGGCCTCTAGTTTGTTCGTGCATAAATCAAAGCCAGGGCAAGTTCTATGGTAAATGGAGATGATGGCAGCGAATAGAAGGGAATGGAAGGGGACTGGAAAGAGGAAGATTGGCAAGACTTGGCAGTTACAATGGCAATTAAAAAGGCTTTGGTCCAACTTCATTTGAAGTTAAGTCCTCGACATGTTTAAAACGCTGTTAAAGTCCCATCTAAATGGAAACCAGAAATGCGACAATTTGGTTCTATTTGCTCTCTTTGAAATTTCAATTTGAATAATGAACTATATTTTGTTTGTGTTAAACAAGTGTTCAATATTAAAATATGAATACCGAAGAAGTCATCGCAAACTGGACGAAAACTGATCGTGATCAATGCAGACAAACAAGTATTGTTCGGTCGGAGTTTTCCTCTTTTAAGGATCTTTTATAAGAGAGGGCCAGAAAGAAAAAAAAAGATTTCTTAACGTATCTAATATAACGAAAGTATCTGCATCTTCTTATCTGTTTAAACTGTTTTTACATTTCCAATTTTTATTTGCTTAAAGTGACTTTTTGCTCAATTTATACTTAATTCTTTCTCCCATGGAAGTAACTTTGGCTTGTTGAAATCAATCCTCTTTTATCTCTTTCTTGTTGCAAACTCTTCATTATCGGTCGAAACAAAAACTATGTTAGGGGCTTGGTTCCTATTCTTTGTTTTTTTCCTTTTATTTTTTGGTACAACCATTTAAAGCACTTTACATTCCACTTTCTACATCCCTTTCGGCAAGCCCCGCTTACCCGCTGCTGTCACTCCACTTTAAGCTTTGAAATGTCGCTAGGCTCACTCTTTCTCTCTCTTTCTCTGTCTTTCTCCACTTCGCCGTTGTGCTGTCACACACGTCGCATGAGTTATATGCCCCATCGCCGCATCTCGCACACATATGCACACAGATGTTCCAGCTCCATGCTCCTCCATCATCCTACCCACACAATCACACACACACACACACACACACACACATACACACTATCTTTCTCTTGTAGTAGTCCTAGCTAACTTTTGTGGCCTTATCTCGCACAGACTGCACTCCAAGGCTTACGGAAAACGCCATAGAGCTATGATTTAAACGTAAACTTGGTCTTCTCTTCACTCGACACTCGTACCTCAAACACCCGCCTTACTTCCGTATGTGTGTATGAGTGTGTGCGTGTGTAGATGATGATCACTGTTGCTCCTGCTGCTGCTTCTTTTACTCCTGCTACTCCAGCTGCTGCTACTGTTGCTGGTGGTTTCCAGAAAAGAACTTGAACAATTAACTATATTTTAATTGCTACTCACTTTGCTGCCTGCTTGGGTAATTTATTTACAATTTTTACGCTCATTTTGCTGACTGACAGTGTAAAGAAACCAACAGACAAAAATAAAAAATAAAACAAAAAAAAAAACGGAAAGCAAAGAAACACATTTCAAAATGTTCACACAACTCAATAATACTCTTTATAATTAATGTAAAAGCTTGCAATTAAAATGGACTTTCCTCTAAATTGTTGTGGCAATGTTATTTCAAATGGTCAGAAAATTAACTCGATTTTCTGCAAATTTAAAATATCGATATCCATCGTTAACTTAAGATATCTCAGATATCTAAAATAGGTAATAGGACAATATTTTAAATAAAACCCCACACAAAACATATTTTAACTAATGTTAACTTAATTATATTAATTAAAAATTTCTTGGTATTATTTAAAGATCGACAATGAGGAGTTTTGTGATGCCTGTGTTACAGTTTTGCTTGTTTAAAAAATATTAGATTATAGTTAGATTATATTTCTTAGAGGTTTATTGCTGTTGTTACCTTTCCCAACATTTTCTCCTATGCTTCTTCAGCTAAGAGTATCAAAATAAAAAAAAAAACAATGGAATGGAATGAAAAACAAAAAAGAATAAAACGAAGCTAACCACACGGAGAAAAACAAGAGAAACAGCATGACGGGCAAACGTCCGATAGGTTTTTCCATTCTCATTTTTATTTCAATTTTTTTTTTCGGTTATTCTGGTTCTGTTTTCTCTGTTCTCTGGGTGAAAAACGCATTACGCATGCACTTTGCTCAACACTTGTGTTAATTTTATGCTGTCCGCCACTTCCCCTAACCCCAAAACCCGTTTTGTCTCGCTCGTCCTCACTTCACAACAGTCTTTCACACTCTGTGTAGTGTGTGTGTGTGTGTGTGCGTTTGTTTAAATATTCATTGCAAATTCCAATTGCATTTGCGCTTAAATTGGCAATACCAACAACAACAAACGCCATCTGGCTGAAGCGAGAGTTTGCTTTCTTTCCTCCATGGACGGTTTTTTTTTTCTTTTTTTTTTTTTTGTTGTGTTCGGTTTCCTCTCTTCTCGTTTCTCCACTTCTCTTTTTTTTTGCGTTTTTGTGTTGTGTTCGTTTGGCTTGGTGGTCAGACTCAATTTGGTCGAAAAATGCGCCTGGACCGCCTGCTGTCCTCCTCCTCTTCCTACCCCGTTCACCACGTCTCTCCCGTGCGCTGTTGCTTTTACTCCATTTGGTTGCTTGGTTTTTGGCGTTGAGCGATTTGGTTTCAGTTCGATGCTTAAAAAAGACTTTTTTTTTTCTTTTAATTTGAATGAAAATTCAGAGATTGGAGATGATAGAATACGATTAAATTTGAATAGTATAAACTGCAATCCAAGTTCAAAAATAACTTATTCTCACAGCTTTTCTAATTTAATTTCGTGACGATCAATCTAATTTATCTTTATATATGATATTTTTCCATTTACACTCAATGAATTTATCTCTTGGATTTGCTTATCTTTTTTTTTTATATTAATCGAAAATATACAAATTTTCCAATGAAATCTCAGCGTAAAATAAAATTTTTCACACACACACATACAAAGCATGCGTGTTTTATGCAGATTTTTAATGTAATCCATAAATTAATTTTCTCTTCATAAATAACATGTTTAGGCCATAAAACGCAAAAGCAACTAATTTTAGAAAATGCTCTTTTCCACCGGTCATCCCTCCACCATCTCTTCATCTATCCCTACACCAAAATATCAAAAACAAAAAAAAAAAAAGAAAGTAAAATGCAATTGAAAATGCATAAATTAGTTGCACGAGCGTCGGGTTTGATAAATGCGCACAAAATTTTCATGAATATAGATAAATTAGTTTAAATCCAGCACAAATCCTTTTTGTGTTATAATTTTTTGTTGGTTTTTATTTTTATTTTATTTTTTATTTTTTAATGGTATGGCGAAAGGGTTGGGGTGGGGTTTGAGGGAGGGATTGGTGGCAATGCTAATGTAAAAACGACATTAATTTGCGCTCATATTTCAATAATCGGGCACAGGGCGCACAATGCAAAATGGCTATTAAAAGGCATTACGATAGACCGCAGGACTCGTAAATAATATTTGAAGGAGCAAAGAAGATAGAGAGACTGAGAGAGCGAGAGAATGAAAGAGACGACAGAGAAAGACTTTTACGTGTGTCCTTTGTCTACTCTTTTGTGTGCCCAAAGAGATTTATGTCTTTGACTTGTATGCACCACTTTATTGCATCAAGGAGCAGCAGGATAGCAGCGATGCAAAGGGCGATGCAGTTGCCGGAGAAGAGAATGAGGACAACGAGAAGTAATATCAATAAATGTAAGTCACACGCTGCGTATAAGCAATATTTTAATTATGCAAAAAAAGAAGGGCCAAGATTGAGTTCAAATAACTCTTTTTTACCCTGTGGCATGGCATACTTTTCCCTTACCCGCCCGCTGTGTCTTTGTGTTTTAACTTATTGAGCCGATTGTTAGCCTTCTTTCACTGTGTATG
The DNA here is from genome assembly GCA_037075365.1 of Drosophila emarginata. NCBI lineage: Eukaryota > Metazoa > Arthropoda > Insecta > Diptera > Drosophilidae > Drosophila > Drosophila emarginata. The sequence goes on along the minus strand of JBAMCD010000014.1, from coordinate 529,031 downwards.
TGTGTGTGTAAGTGTATAAAAGTATCTCTGTGTGTGTACTTAATGAGCTTTTGTTTCATGATGTGTAACTGCCTGCATTTTTAATCCATTAAGACTTTTGATATTTTGACGCGTTGCAACGGAAAGTTAAACACATGAGAGTGGTGCTTATCAATATGTAAAATTCAGATATCAAAATTAACACAATTAATAAATTTCATTTACATGAATTTAGTAAAAAAAAAAAAGAAAAACTAGAAGGATGGGCTAACTTCGGCCGTGCCGAAGTTCGTATACCCTTGCAAACTGTCTTTTTGATTTATATATAATTTGCCAGAATCATAAGTATATAAAACCCATCAAATATAAATTTGATGTCCGTGTCATAAAAAAAAAAATTAAAACAAATTTTTTTTTCCCTGATTGTTCCTATGACAGCTATAGCATATAGTCGACCGATTCTGATAAAACTTAAAAGATATATTTATTTTTATATAAAATTGTCAAATAACAAATTTCGTGACGATTGCTTCAAAAATACCCAAGTTATTGATCAAAAACTATATTTTTGACTGATCGTTCCTATGGGAGCTATATGATATAGTCGACCGATTCTGATAAAACTTGGTATATGTGTTGAGGATTATATAAAACTCATAAACACCAAATTTAGTGACATTCGATTGAAAAACAACAGAGTTATTGATGTTAAACCTTATTCCTGACCGATCGTTCCTATGGGAGCTATATGATATAGTCGACCGATTCTAATGAAACTTGGTATATATGTTGGGGATTATATAAAACTCACAAAAGCCAAATTTAGTGACATTGGATTAAGAAACAACTGAGTTATTGATGTTAAACCTTATTCCTGACCGATCGTTCCTATGGGAGCTATATGATATAGTCATCCGATCGGGATGATTCCGAGATATACAATGCCTGCAGCAAAAAGAAGCCTAGGTGCAAAATTTCAGCTCTGTAGCAACAAGGGTCTCGGAGGAGATTGCGTTGATCCAGACAGACGGACAGACGGACGGACGGACAGACGGACATGGCTATATCAACTCAGCTCATCATGCTGATCAAGAATATATATACTTTATATAGTCGGAGATGCTTCCTTCTATGCGTTGCAAACTTCTGACCAAAATTAATATACACTTTTGCAAGTGTATAACAATGTTATATCTTAATATGGTATCTTTTAAGCTTATAAACCAAAGACCAAATCAAATCAAACGTATATATGTATATGTAACATTGATTAAAATAAATATAAAATGGCTAAGATAAAGGTAAATTTTATACACAAAGAAATATATAAATGTTACAAATTAATACATTTATTTACATAAATATATTTAGTTTACAAATGTTATTTAAAAGAACTTATTTTTTCAGGTAACTTGTTTTTACGATCCACCTTAACTTCTTATTTACACTATATATAAATTTAACACCCACTTAACTCATTCGGAAAGAATCCTATATAATACAAATGCACACCCACAGAGAGACAGACACACATACACACACACAGACACATACACAGCGAGCTGACGTCAATGACTGACTGACTCAATGCAAAATGGAATGGAGAAATGCAGTCAGTAAGGTTGTTTTGATGACAGGCCAGACTTAATACACACACTGTCACACACACACATACACATACACAATTCACGCATATTGTATATGTACATATAAACACACATGCATACTCATACAATATATACAAACTGGATGGGGGGTCTCAATGCATTCAATCGAGTCAAGTTGAGTTTCTGCCAACATCAGCAGCAGCAGCAGCACTAACAGTAAATGCAACTGCTGCATCATACACAAACACACACACACATACATGATGAGAAGGGTGTGAGCGAGAAAGCTATATGTATGTATATGTATTGATTAAATGAAGATGACAACAATGATTGACATCGTTGACTTAAGTCATTACATATTGTAGGCAAGTTGCAGCAGCTGTAAGGATAATGCCATACCAGTATGGCCAGGATGCACAAGGATGTCGCTCTACTACCCACTCGCAGTCTTTGTCTTTCACAGTATGCGAATGTGAGTGTGGGTATGTGTTGGTATGTTCGATGAGCAAACAATATGGAAGCGCTTAATTTGTTTGAAAGGCTCAGCAGGACAACAATGAATTGAATTCTCCATCTATCTTGCATTCTCTCGCTCGATCTGCTCTTTCTCTCTCTCTCTGCTTGGCTCTTTCCAGCAAATTAATTATTTTTAAATTAAATAAAAACCAGCAAACGTTTTTTCCCCGTTTTCCTCCTCTCTAGACACACACACAACCACCCGTACACATAAATTTCTCACGCAATAAATTACAACAAATAATTGCCAATTCAGCAGCAAATAATTTATATATGTGACACACACCAACATACACAAAAACGCACAATTTTTTCTTGATTTTGTTACTCTTACCGAAAGAGTATATCAATTTCGTGATGGAAAATATCATAAAAAACCGGGAGCAAGGCATAGATATAAATATAAATGAACTCTTCATCGAGTCGAAGGCCTGGACGCTAGCGTTCCATATATTAACTAGGTTAAAAAAAAACAAGATATATATATTTCTGTATATACAATCTCTTTTGTTCCTTGATTCCTATTGAATATGTAGATTCTATGTATAATATGTAATTTTTGGAAACTATTCCAAATATCGATGATTTTGCAAAGAATCCCAATTTCCGATTTCGAAAAGATTCCACCTTTTCATGGTGGATTCCAAGTTTTCAGTATAAAGAAGAGGTTAGGTTGTAGTTTCAAAATTTCTTTAAATTATTAAGGAATATTTATTTTGAATCCATATAAATTAGAGTACAGAAACAGCGTTATGTTTGTTGTCTTAATGTTTCGTATGTCCTTTTGCTGCTTCCCCTTTTTTTTCTTGTTGTTGCTTTTTCGTTTTTTTTTTTTTTTTGCTTTTTGGCTTATTTGATTTCATTGCTTGTTTGTCGCTTGAGTTGTTTTTTTGGTCATAAAGATTATAATCTTGATGTGGTCGAGGGGAACTCGGTAACAAAAATAGGAACAACAACAAAATAAAAAAAAAGAAGAAAGAAAGGAAAAACTGATACAAACATAATTCGGAATTTGTGTGAGAAAGAGAGCGAGTAATAGCAGAGACAGAGACAGCAAGAAGAAATCGCATAAATTTCAGTCGCAGCTCGCATAAAATGCGCCGTCAGGCATAAACATTTTTCTATAAATATTTTCTTTTTTCGTCTTATTTTTCCTTTTTTTCTCTTTTTTTTCTCTTTTTTTTTTTTTTTTTTTTTGAAGAGTTATAGAGCGGATGTAGAGGCCTTGCCTCTGGGCAAGGAGAGGCAAGGCAAAGGATAGAAGTGAGGCATAGGCACTTGTGAGTTAAGTGAAAAATTTGTGTGAGCCACAAATTGCTTTAATGTTATTACAAAAAATGATGAGAGTTACTTCTGCCTTCGCTTGTGTATGTATGTATATATGTATGTGTGTGAGCATGTGTGTGAATGTCTGTGCAAGATGACGGTACTTAAGATCTGGCAAAATATGTATAAGAGTTCTGTACTTAAATGTCTAGGAAACAACTTTTCTAGCATAAAATTTTACTTAGTTAAGTTATTTTTAATATTGCTAGAAATTAAATCAAAAATAAAAAGAAAAGAAAAGGCAATTTTTAATACATTTAAAGAAAGATTATAAAATATATGTCAAATTTTGCAAAAAAAAAAAAAAAAAAAAAAAAAAAATCTCTGTTTAATTTCATATTCTATTTTTTTTAATCTTAATATGTATTATTAAAAATAATGGAGAATAAAAGGCAAATAGTTAATAATAATTAATTTAAAGAAATAATGAGAATCTAAATACAAGTAAGTAAAATGATGCAGATTAAGATAAACATAAATTTTAAAAAAGGATAATTTTTCAACGATGTTGGCTGAAAATATTTTATTTGTTGATTCGCAAGTCTAGTAATAATTTTCTTGGAAAATTTATTGCGTCTTATATTCAATCGACTGGCATATCTCAATCAATTTTCAATGATTCATCCAATCGCGTTTTGCATCTAAGGCAATTTGCATTTGCTGCATGCAACAATTTGTATATGCATATATATACATATATATATATATGTATGTATGTATGTGTGTGTGTGGAAAGCTCGTTCAGCCAGCTGAATAATCATAGAAAATAATTTCACATATCATTTGACATTTTATTATTATTTTCTTGTTAAATGCATTTTATGTAAATCTTTTGCCAGTTTATTGACTTTTTTTTTGTTGCTGTTGTCCTGTTCTTGTTGTTGTTATTATTGTTGTTGTAAATGCATTTTTGCAGATTTATGAGAGGATAAAATATAAGTATACTATATTGTATATTGGCAATCATTTTTTCTCAATCATAAACATGTTTACCCGAGACAACGTGTCGTCCTCGTTCTCATACTTGTTGTACCATCCTGTCTCCCTCCCGTCCCTAGTACTTATACTCTTGTCCTAATGCTGGTCGAGAGTAGAACGGGTCGTCGTATGGGTATGTGTGTATCAGTGTGTTTGTGTGTGTATCTATATGTGTATGCGCTGGCAGGCTGAAAGGGAACGGAACTAACGATGCTTTCGATTCGTGTTTATCGCTTAAATTGCCCAAGCATCTTCTAGGAGGAAAACGATGAGAAATAAAAATAAAATCAATAGATTGTGTTTAATAAGCTGAAACTGTTCCAGATAACACGTCCAGAGGACGACACCAGCCAGAAACAGCGGTAGCTAGGACAATGCCAGTGTCAGTGTCTTTCCCTTCCATTTTTTTCTTGTTTCTTTTTTTTTTTTGGACTAGCATTTTTATTGTTGTATCTAAAACGAACTTGTATCTTGTATCTGGTATCTGGCAGATGCACGTGATGTGCATTTTAATATAATTTACTCCCGTTACACTTACATACCTACATCTATACCCATTTCTTTCCCACTGTCTAACTGTCTATGCGTCTGTCTCTTTCTCTAATCAGGTCTGTTAGGCAAGGTGTTACCGGCTTTTAAATCCAATTTAAGTATCACTTTGGTCCTTCTTTCTTCAAGCTTTAACTCGCCAATTTTGTTGTTCTCATGTCACTCTATTGTTTGGGTTCTTTTTTTTTTTTTTTTGTTATACTCTAATCATATGGGTTACATTTCTTTATGCAAAAAAAGGAAAACTCAAAAAGGGTAATTTTCGCATGGTGTAGAGATACATATATGTAGATACAGAAAAAGAATATTTCTCAAAATGAACCGTTTGTATTACATTTTTAATTTTTGGTTGTTTTATATTAGAAAGGTTCAACTTGCTCCTAAAATTAATTTGTAAATTAATTTTGAAAATATTTTAATTCAAAAAGCTTCTACGAAAGGTATTCTAATTGTTTGTATCAGTGACTGACTCTATATAAATAGTTATTGAATCAAACTTTTAATATTGTTCCAGATAACCGTTGAGATTCGATTGAGAGAAAAGATTAGAATACACTTCCATTAGACGATAATTTGACAGTGTATCAAATCGTTAGCATGCTTAAACTTAAACCTTTTTTTTTTTTTTTTTTTTGCTATTTGGTTCAGTCACTAACCCAGACAACACAAATACAACATTTGCCTCAAGCCAAAATTCAGCTGACCGACCGACCAAGCAAGCGAGCGAGCAGCTTCATGTGGAGATTCCCCAGACAGGAATGGAACTCCTCTCTACTGGTGGACTGAATTGGACTGGACTCTTTTGCCCTCTATTAGCAGCCTGTCATATTTTCAGCATGTTGCTCGTTTTTTTTTTTTTTTTGTTGTTTTTGTAGCTATTACTATTGTTGTTGTTTTTTTGGTTTCTATTGTGGCTAGTGTTGCCATTTTTTATTATAATACCCTGCCAGAGAGCCCGCATCTCGTGCAACTTTTCGTTGTAGTTTTTCTTGGCTGTTCATTCTTGTTTAGTTTGCTGGTTTTTTCATTCTTTTTATTTTGTGTTTTTCTTTTCTTTTTTCTTTTTGCTTTTGCTACTTCTGTGTGGCAGGCGTTGACCTTCCATTGTCATTTGACATTTTGTGGGCAATTTTGAAGTGGTGCGGGTGATGGTAAGAGGGGATGAACTGTTGGGGGCTGGATTGTCTGCTACAAATTGAAGGCTATTAAAGCGTTTCGACTCGCTTCAAATTTATGACAGGATATAAAAAAAAAAGGCAGGGCAAAAGAACATTAAAGATAGAAAACAAGTTCACATACCAAAAAAAAAAAAAAAAACAAAAAAAAAAAAATTAGAAAAATAAAAATACTTTTTATAATTTGAACTTGGTAAGTTGAGTTCTAATTCTAAAATGTTAAAATTGGAAGAAACTTACTAAATTTAGTTAAAAAGAAAGAGTTCTACACTTAAAGAAATAAATTAACTTGTAATCGCATAATTTTATCCTGTTTAAGAACTGAATAAAGGAAACTTACAATGAATATTTAAAATGTTTTTACCATTAACCATTTACAATCTACCACAAAAACCTATAGACATATATTTATATTAATATTTTGATGAAATCATCTGTTATCTATTTATGGTCATGCCATTTGAACTATTTGATTGTAGGCCACTCAATTGCTTTTAAGAAATATTCATTTCATTTGAATGACCAAAACCCCAAATGTGAATAAATATGTATGTATATATGTATAACGTGTTTATATGTATTTATATATATTGTTTTACCCCGAAACAAATATTACTTTATCTCTCTTTTTGCCAAGGACTAACATTAACATTTTGGCCATCCTATTTTCATGGCTGCTCACATAAAACACACAACCACACACACACACACGGAGAAAGCTCAAGAAATGGCGAGAAAATACAACCAAAACGCAGTTGTTATTCTTGTTGTAGTATATGTAGTAGCAGTAGTCCAAAGATAGCACAGGAGAAAAAAAAAACCGAGAGAAAAAAAAGAGAAAACCCTTTTAGTAATTTTATACATGCCAGAAATATTGAATAACTGGCAAAAAGCGTAGCGAATCCCATTTGCAGGGAGAAACAGCAGCAGCTCATCATCAAAAGCAGCTTCGTCCTTGAAAATGCTAAACCGAAATTGGCGTAAGAGCAATGGAAAAGCTTAAAGGGCAAAACCAAAAATGAGAAAATAAGGAAAATTGTGCGAATCGGGCTCAGAGAAGGAGAAAGTGAGGAAGAAATGTTTTTAAATCTGGGATATGGGAAGATTCAGACCAAACCCAAACAGATAAACATAAACATGTTGGTTATTGTCTGCTTCAACTTCAGCTGCTCCCAGTTTTTCCGATTCTCTTTCATTTTTTTTTTTTTTTGTTTGTTATGTTGCCTCTTTTCAATCAACAACCAAAGCTGGTATTGAGGTGATGGGTAAGAGGTAGTGGTGGTTAATGGTAGGTGACAAGGCCGGGGTAGAGAGACAAACAATCAGTTATACCCCAAAAAGCTTAATCGATTTTCACCAGGTACAGCAGAAGCAGCATCATCTCTCTTTTTGGTTTAATATGAAAAAATGTATCTACCCCCCATACCTACTCACACACACATTTGCACAAGGAAAATCTTTTGTCAAACACACAGACATAAAACGAGGAAGAGAGAGGGAGATAAATGTATGAAGGACTCATACCTACAACTGTGGCCAGCATTAAAAAAGTAATTTGTTATTGTTTTTTAAGCCGCCGTAGGGTATCATTGTAACGAAATTTCAATATGCACACAAAGAACATCACACAGGCAGTCAGTCGTTCAGTCTACCTGTCAGTGAGTCAGTGGCAAGTATTTAAGACTGATTGCCGTCCATTGAAATTTAGATTTCAAACAAATCTACCAAATGATGCTCTATACCAATTGCATATAATAACAAATAATGTTCATAAAGTGTGATTTTGATTCGGAATGATAAAAAGAAGTCTTTACAGTAGAAGCAAGTTAATTTTCGTAAAACTGTAACTTTTAAATTACTTTTTCTAGATTTTTAATACATTTTCAAACACTGCCAAATGGTGGCAACCCTAACATTGGCTTTTCTCATGGTAGTAGTTATATATTAAACGATTTCGAAACTTTTATTGAGTTACTATACAGTTCAATAGTTCAAATTTTAATTTAATTGTATTTAATTAAAGACAAAGCAAAATATGTGGAAAAATTGTGTTTCAAAACTCTATTTAAGATTAAATTTAATTTATAACATTTACTTTTATATTTATGATTATTACATACATATTTATTCAGAGTTTATTCAAAGAAAGTGTATTTAATAATCGTCATGCCTATGCTTCACTTTTATCCATACTTTCAATTATTTCTGTGCGTTTTTTCAACGAAAAGTTTTCATTTTTAAGAGGTCCCCTCGATGAATACCCACAAAAAAAAAGATGAAAATTATAAAAAAAAGAATTAATTTGTTATATTTACTTTTCATTACATTTATGTGGGGGAATTAAAAAGCTTTCGTTCTCTTACCCCAAAAATAATAAACACACGGCCGTGAATATGCACTCACAAGTACACACACATACACAAATGGCACATTATACCAGGATTGGATTGGGTTGGGTTTAACCCAGTGGAAATCGTCGACATCATCGTCTGAAAACTCTTTCATTGATGACCCTAATGAACACCAAATATGCAATTAGCAAAAAGTTGAGTTATTTGCCATAAATATTTGTGGACAGCACCCAGAGAGCAGCAGCAGTACCAACAACAACAACAACAACCAAACACCAATACCAATGATACCAATATCAACAACAACACTGATAATGACCAACGAAAAACCTCCAAACATTGTGTATTGCCTGCTCATTGTTTGGGATTCGGTTTGCATTTTGCCAATTTGTTTTGTGGATTATGCAATTTATTTAGTTTAACTTTTACATATGTATATGTGTATATACTAGCGTAAGTGTGTGTGTGTGTATATTTGTGCCGGGTAAAGGGTCATGTAGGCTAAATGATAAATTCTATGGCCGCACGTAATATGGAAATTAAAAGCGCACAGGGACATAGGCCACGGAATATACTTTGTTAAAGTAGACATAGCTAGCTAGCCGGTCGGCTTATAGAGAGCGTGCGGTGCAGTGATTTAATTACTTTTCGGGTAAACCAAGGAAGGTAACACTATAAAAATGAAAGCACTGTAAAGTCAATGGTCGAAGTTACCCCAACATGTTCTTCGTTCTCCTTCTCTCTTTTAATTTTTTTTTTCATTCATTGTGGGCTAATAAAGTAAAGAAACTAATCAGTGGAATGCAACTGAAACGTTTAACGATTTGCGGTTATATAGCAATTTCGGTTAACAGTTGGGGTCACAGTTTAGGTTAAAGCTTTGAAGTTTTAGAAATACATTTTAAATTTAGTTTTTAATAGAATGGCTAAAGTAACAGTTAGTATTATGATTCAAATTATTGTTTCAACTTAAGATTCATGTTATGCTCAAAACAACAATTATGATAACACTTAATGTAGCGGAATTTAAAATATTTTAAATATTAATACAAGAACCAATTAAAAAAAAAAATAATAATAACGAAAAAAACATCAGTTTTTAAGCCTCGTTCAAATATTAAAGTTTGGTGCCTTTCATTTATAACAAAATTGAAGGAAATATTGAATTAGTTACTTTTAAGAAAAACTTATCTAAACTTAATTTCTTTTTTAGGACACCGCACCCTGTATTAACGTTCAACTTATTGGCAGGTGGATGGAGCAAGCAGCGAATGTCAACGACAATAAAACTGATTGCCCGACAACTAACATTTAATGGCCGATGGTCAAGCCTATAAAAGCCTCCCAGGCAACTAATTAGGGCACACACACACACACTATCATAAAAAGAAAAACTACAATAGAAATGGCCAGACAACATGTGAAATAATTTGCGGTAACAATTTTTCGCTTATCAGTGACTACTTGTAAGAGGGAAAATAGTGTGACACGTGCATAAAACTAAAGACATAAAGTCACTACGTGAATGATGAAAGATACATTTGGGGGAATGGAGTATATAGAATAGAGGATGATTTTTGATGCGTTTTAACCAGGGATGTGTGCCACAAAAATAGCATAAAACTAAATGGTATAAGCGACCATGTTTACAAGACACAAACAGCGGGCAAATGGGGGACTATATGGAGATGCAATGGAGAGAGAAATAAAAAAAAGAGAACCAGAATCTTTGATGCGACATTTTTGTCATAACCAAATTATTAGAGATGTATCCCATTACTCGTGACACATTCATTGCTAAATCTCAAGTAAAGATAAATTTTTGCTATAAAAAATGAAGTTTTTTGTGAGAATTCCAGACGAACAAGAAACGAAAGACTTCAACGCTTTTATTCTAAACTAGTTTTTAACTTAAGGCCTTGCTGTTATAGCATAATTAATAGTCGACTGCACATTTTGCATAACAATAAATAAATAAACTTCAATGTTTTTTCAATAAACTTCACTTTGGATTATTTTAAGGCAACGGCAATGATCGTTAAGGATAAAAAAGAAGTGTTTAATCCAAAAAAAATGGATCATCAAGCTGTTCCGCTTCCAATATTCAATTTTAATGCCATAAATAACCTGTAGCTGGCGCCATTAGATTATCTCTTTTTTTTTAATATGGTAATATTTTTTTATGATATTTAGTCGTGAGATCACGTATTTATGTAGTTCCATTTCCACCTCTATTTCCAAAGCATTTTCTTTATCTGCTGTATCAAATGGAACTATACATACAAACATAAACACACACACAGATACAACCACTCTTAGAGGAATAGAAGAGTGGGTGATGGGTGAGGAAAATGCAGGAGCAGCTTCCGTTTGGTACGCTTCAAGTTGAAAATGAGCGTGTAATTAGAAATGTAAAGAGTCTTTCTGTCTCAACTACCATTTCTCCTCTCCAAAAAAAAAAAGCGAGTGAGCCAGTCAGTCACTTGCAGTGCAAAAGTCACGACTATGTTGTCGTTGTTGTTGTTGTTGCTGCAGTTGTCGTTGTTGACGTTGTTGTTGTTGTCGTCGTCCCCAGGAAATGTGCGCACGCAAAAGAAAATTGCAAATGAAAATGAAATAAAATGGCGCAAAAAGCAAATACACACACAGTGACACAGACACATAGACTCACACACACACACACAGAGAGACATAGACAGCAGCAACTCATTGCCTATGGCGGTGTATTTTTATTTTCCTTTTTTTTTGTACCTCCTCCACCCTGCTGCTCTGTTTCTCTCTCTCTCTCTCTCTCTCTGGCAACAATGAGCAACATAAAAAGTTATGTATAAAAATCTTTTGCTCGCTTGCTACTTTTCGCTTGCATTTCCGTTACAAGGAAAACTAAATTTGCATGTGACATTTGCGGTTAAGAGGCAGATAGAAAGAGGAGGTAGCGAGAGAGATAGCAAGATGAACGGATTGAGGTAGTTGGAAAGGTAGCTAGTTCTAGATAGGTAGAATGCTTCAGCTACGTGAGTTAATAGTGCAAAAGTTTAGCAAGGGGAGGTCGCAGAATGGGCAGAGGGAGAGAGAGAGAGCTAAAGAGTTCTTTTAAAGGCTGCTCTGCATCAAGTATATATTTTTTTCCATCTCCTTTGTTTTATGAAATTGAATTGATATGGAAAACTCTGGTTAATTAAGAGTTGAACGTGGAAAACTTCTCATACATAGCAAACAAAATCTAATTTGTCTAAAGGCATTTTCTTATTTCAATCATTTATAACATACTTACAATTAGACACAATGTATGCTTAAACGGAACAAGAACCTGTGATAGATTAGAAACAACTATTTAACAATTTATAGAGACTATTTTGTAATCTGTTGCTGAGAAGATTCTTTCGATTTAATTGAAAATAAACCCATTACAATGTGAAGAATGTGTTTCTTATTTTTCTTATATAATATCTCTAGTTTTGACCTAGTTACGAATTGATCATGTTACTGTCTTATGTTGGGTTGGTAAACAACGGCTTATGCTTATTTTAATCCAATCACAATCAATTTAACAAGATATTCTGCTATATATAAGTATATTGATCGAAGGATATTAACTTACCAAAAAAAAATCGCAATCGTTCGTTGCTCAATCAGTTTCTTTTTCAATAAGTTGAAAATTGTTTGTTGTCTGCTTTTGTTATAAGCCAGTTAATAGGCCAAATATTATTTATATGCATATGATTTTTTATAATTTTAATAAAGCTATAAATGTTATATACATCTACATGTATATTTATATATATATTTATATAGTAGTAGTTTTTTTGTTGTTATTGATGGATTTACTACGATTTACGATTCGGTTTGACAATGCACAGGCAGAGGGCAGGCAGCTTTGGATTTTTAAATTGATTTACTTGAATTTACTTTTTATGCTCTTGCTTATTTATTTATTAATAAATAAATAAATATATATATATATATATGTATACATACAGAAGCACACACGCAGTATGCTATTGGTATGTGTGTGTGTGTCTGTCTGTAGGTATGCACGGCTTTCCCCTTTTTATTTTTTTTTACACATTCGCATTAGGCACTACATTAATTCCTGATTTTTTTTGGTTTTAGGGTTTTTTTGTTTTTATTTTGTTGTATTACTATTATTATTCTTATTGTTATTTGATGATGTTGATGTGAATTAATTTATAAAATATTTAAAAATCTACGGCGGCGCTTCGGCAATTTTAATGCAAAAAAATGTTTCGTTTTTGCTAGTTGTTGTTGTTGTTATATTATTATATGTATAAATAAATGATGACGTTTGTTAAAAGCGCATTTCGGTTCTTTTTATTTTTCGGCTAGAAAGGGAGACAGACAGAGTGGAAACGAGAAAAAAGAAAGAGATGGCAAGTATTTTAAAAAGTTGTAGTTGTAAACAATTTTTAAATATATGTATATATATATATTTGTCATTTGTTTTGCTGTTGTCTGTGGTTCTTATATTTCACGAATTTCTCTTTTTTGATTATATTTTTTTTTTTGGCACGCCCCCCAAAAACAGCAAGGGCCAAAAGAGAAAGGGGGGTAGTGAGCGATAATAAACATGCAGCGAAACAATAAATTTCAACATTATAGCAACAAAATGTGCAATTAGCAACAGCAAAAACATAAATTTTCATTAAACAACAACAACAAAGCAAAAAAAAAATAATAATAATAACGAACAGAGGAAAACAAGAAAAACACGTATACGCCATGTGTAACGTGTGATAATTATGAGCTTTAAGCACGCAGCTGAACAACATTTCCTTTTTTTGGTTTGGTTTAAAATTTTCAACCGATTTTGTTTCGTTTCGGTATTCATTTTTTTTTTTTTTTTTTTTTTTTTTACTATTTTGCTGCCCATTTTGATTTAAAGTTGAAAGCGAAAGAGCAACAGCGAGTCCTGAATACCAAATCCCCTCCTGCCCTGACCTGGCCTTGCCTAGGTCTTGTCCGTCCTGTCAATGGTTTCGCTGGCTTGTCTGACGAAAGTAAAAAAAAAAAAAAAAAAAAAAAGAGAGATCCCGAAACGAAGCCAAGCAGCCGCCTTTCGACACTTGTACATAAACCCATATATATGTATATATACATATATACAGATAGATAGATATGTGTATATGTATATACCTGAAGTGTCTACGACAAAAACAAAAAGTCAGCTGGCTGCTGTGTGAATGTGAGAGAAGTCAGTAAAGAAAGCAAACGAGCGAAAATAAGATGAAAAACAACAACAAGGACCAAAGCAATGATGAGACTTGACTGGGCCAACGAAAAACGAGAAAAAAAATAAAACAGATTGGGGGGAGGGGGGAGGAAGAAGTGTAAAAAAAGAAAAAGAAAAAAAAAACAGCTTAAATAGTCTTGCTTCTAACTCCTTTAACCCAAAAAAAAATATATATACCAAAATACAAGAAAAGTGTAAAGGTGAAAAGATTAGAAGAAGCCACAAAAAAAGACTTTAAGCTTCGATTCTTACATTCAAACAAACTGAGATGATCAAATGATTTGTTTGTATGAAATACCAACAGGCAGGCAATCACTTGTTGCTCTGGGAATTGATGACTTTGAAATGATTCCAACAAACAAGCGCACAATACACACTGATTTTCATTTCAAAAAGGACCTCATTGTTTATAGAAAATTCCCAAAGATATAAAAATTCTTCATCTAAATTCAATAGTCAATAAAATAGAAAACAAATAAATAAGAATTCAACGTGCCCTCAATTATAGAATAAAATAGTCAATAGGAAGCATTAAACTAAATGAAATTCTAATAATAAAAATAAACATATTTGAATTTTTTGTTAAAAGATAATATGAAATAATATTAGTATTAATAATATTAAATAATTGAAATTAAACTTCTGTTGATTTCAGATCGCATGATAAATGGTTAAAGTCAAAGTAGGGTAGAATCAAAAAAAGTGTTTTTCATGCTTTTTTGACTTGCATTTATTTTGGTTGTTTGTTGCCTTTTCTACTTTCTATTATTTTTTTTTTTTTTTAGAATTTCGTTTTAACCATTTTCTCAATGATGACTTGGCTTCTGTGTGTGTAGACGCCTGAGTGCGTCTTTTGCTATTTACACACGTTTACAAAGAAACTGAAGCAAAAGGGCAACCATCACCATTCTCAGTCCTGCCATCAGCGTCTCTCTCTCTCTTCCCTTATTCTCTCCTATCCCCTATACCACACTTTGATACCAAAGGCAAACACCCAGCCTAGTCGTCTGTTTTATAATTTTCACAGACGTCGCCTTGGCTTTTCCCTTACACCCATACAAACAGAGGGAGCAAGAGAGAGAGAGACACACACACACATAAAAAGGCAGCGCATGTGGCCATTATTTATGTATATTTTCACCTACATTTATTTTATTTATACGAGAAAGAAAGAAGAGAAACAAAACTGGAAAAAAAAGATAGAAAGAAATAAGGTAAAGGCAAAGGGCAAAGCTGGTTCGAGGGAAGCTGTGTGTATATGTATGTGTGTGTTAAAGTAATAGAGCAATACCTTAGAGACAGACACCCTGTATGGCAGAAACACACACACACACTTAGGCATATATACAATCTGCAAACATAATATAGATTGTGTTTATATTGGTAGGCTCTTGTTAGGTAGTTAGGCATCATCTTTGTGTGTGTCCTTCTCTAGCCAGGCCGTCAGGCCTATTGCTCTAGGCGCTGCTGCTCGACTCAATAAAGCGTAAATGTTAACAGCAACAACACCAACTGTTGTAAGCGAAAAAAAGCATAAACTAAACTAAAATAAAAAACACATAAAAACAGAGGCAAAAAACAAAAAAAAAACCGAAAAGAACAACATAAATGTTAAGCTTTTGCCGACAGTCGACAGTCAGTCGTGTAGGCCATAAAAACTTTTTCTCCACCAGAGCGAAAGTGGAAAAAGCAGATGAAGCTGGAGTGCGGGAAGATGATGTACAAGACAAGGGGATGGTGGTAGTGTAGGGGAAAGATTGTTCAAATTATTTTACATGAAAATTAAGTGAGTTATGTTTATGTTATTTGCATATATTAGATTTAATTTTTACATTATTTCCACACAAAGTGGCAAATGGAACGACCTTGACACAGCATGGAAAAGGGGACAGCGGGGAGGACTCAAATAAACGAGGAAAAAAAACCTGGATGGAAATTCTTGATTATGAAATGAAGCATAATATTTTTGTATACATAAATATATATAAAGGTATGTTAATTTAATTTGTAATTTAAAACAGATCAATTGCTCAGTCTGACAAAGTGTTTGTATAATTTTATTCATAGAAATGAAACAAAGTCAATTAATCCGTTAGGGAATTTTTTTAGTTTCATGGCAAACTAATATCTACATCAGTATATATTGTGAAACTTAACTTGAATGTAACTCTTTATCAACCGAAAGACTTTGAAAGTCTTTGTACAGTTTTATTCCAGCTGTAAACCAAATTCTACCACTGAGTCTGGAAAAAGTTAAACAAGATTTGCTTTCTTCTGTTTAGAGTTGAGCCGCACTTTAGTTAGATTGCCCATAGCCCTCTAAAACTAGTTTTAGATTTTAAATTTATGGCAAATGCCATGTCACACAACATACACACATACAGAGAGAGAGAGAGAGAGAGAGAGAAAGACTGTGTAAGAGGGAGAGAGAGAGAGAAAGACTGTGTAAGAGGGAGAGGGAATGAGAATGGAAGAGAGGCAACTGACTAGGATTCACAGCTCAAACTCAAACTCATCCTCAACTGCCAGTGGCATTGCCTGCCGTATACGTTCCTACTTCTTCCTTTACGTTTATTTTCTGTTTTTTTTTTTTCTCTTGCCTTTTTGTTTTTGTTATTTATCTCGCTTGCGCTTTTTTGCAACGAGGGCAAACCACATACACACACACACACACACATAATACATACATAGCATCTACACACATACATATGTAAATAATCTCAAGGCGTGACAAGTGCAGGCAGCCGTATGGCCTCCAAGTCTTGTCTCCTACACAAAAAGAGAAAAAAAAAACAAAAAAAAAGAGGAAAAAAAAAACAAAAAAAAAATTACGAAAAAACTTTAACTAGATGCATACATAAATTGCGCTCTATATATTTATGCACCGGCATATATGCAAATGCCATACGACAAGAGAGGAGGGGGTGGGACAGATCGTAGAAGAGACTGAGGTTGATGGAGAAGTTGCGGGAGCATCTTTGTAATTTGCTTATTATTATTGTTGCTCCTGCTGCTGTTTCAGTTTCTCTCCTTTCTTCTCTTCTGTGTTGTGTTTTGTTTTGTCGTTTTGTGCCACTTTTTATTTTATGTAAGCTTCATATAGATTATATATATTCTTGTATTTTGCGGTGACTCTTGTCAAAAACGATGGCAAACGATAATAAACGAAAAAAAAATATATAAAACTTAAAGTCAAGATGAATACTTCAATTCAGTCTATGGGCTAGCCCCAAGGAAATGAACAAAACGAAGTTCATTTATTGACAAAATGAAAAAAAAAAAGTTCATTTATTATCACAGAATAAGAAAGCCTTAGGAGAATTTAAACAATTTAACTTTGATAATACTTACACTTAAGTTTAATTTTTAATTTGATACTTTTATAGAAACCAACTACAATTAATCCATAAAACTATCTGCTATAAACAAACTATCGAAAAGTGGTGAAATTAAATTCTAATTACAAAATTCGAAAACATTTTTAATAAATGTTCTAAACGAATTTTGTGGGGACACGGGTCCTGAACATTTTCCACTTTGATATATGACATATAAATCAGTTATAAACAAAATAATAATATAAAATGTATTATAAATGGAAATTGTTTATTTTAAAACGAAAAGATAAATAAGATTTGTATAAAGATGTTTTAAACAGATCATTGAGTTCATTGGTTGCATTTTTAGAATATTTCACATGTTAAAAAAAAACCTTTTGAATTGCGTTAAATTAAGCATTGCCTACTTTTAGGATACATGTGCAACAGTTTTATAGATCAGAGTGAAGATATATGAAATATCTTTTGCTGATTGATTTGATATATGAACATGAAATTTGATGAATTTGATGAATTTTGTTATTCTATATATTGGACATGTTGTTTTCTTACTCTCTTTGTCCCTCATACCGTAACGCCCGCTCTACTCCCACACCACAATTAATTTGTTGAAGTTTTTAATTTACATTTTTGTGTATGCCAGATGCAGGAGCATTAACAAACTGCCAACAGCAACAATAACAGCAGCAACTATAACAACAACCAAAATAGCAAAAGCAACTGCCAAACTATAAGTAACTTTTTCCGTTGCACATTTTTCATCTCTTCAAAAAGGCACAAAAACAGAGGAGGGCGAAAAAAAAACAAGAATGTTCAATGAGAAATTAGCGCACAAAAATTGTTGTTTAAAGCTTACAGTGAAAGAGGGACGCACGGGTACCAGAGGGGTAGGGAGTGAAGAGAAGAAATCTGAGAAACTGTAGCAGAAACTTGAAGAAAATCAATAAAAATGTGGAGGAGTTTTTAAGCAAAAAACTTTGGCAATGAAGTGGTTTTTGGGGTTTTCCCTCGAAAATTTTGTTGATTATTAAAATATTAAGAGTAGAAGAAGAAGCACCGTTAAAAAAAAGGGAATCAACGAAAATAAACAAAATGAAAGTTTCTATTATTTATTATTTTTTTTTTTTTGATAAAAGTTACTGTTATGCATTTTTATTTTCTTTTGTTATATACGTATATGTATATAATACATATAAGTATATAGGTATTTGTATATATTTTGTCGCATAAATATATATATGTAAGAGAGTATATAGAAAGAAAAAGCCGACAGGAGCACCATCATCTCTACCTCCAGCATCATATCGCTCTAACCACAACGGGGTAATGAACTCAATGTGCGGGCCAGAGCCCAGAGGCTGCTGAGACTGAGACACAGCTAAGAGTAAACGAGACAGAAACAAAGAAATGAAGGCAGGGAGAAAGAGAGAGAGAGAGTGAGAGAAAGAAGCCGCCAGCAGTTGGGCAAATGGAGCGAAGTCGAGTCGAAACTTTCAGTGTGTGGGTGTCAACAATTGCACAGCTGGGCACACACACACACTGATATAAAGTGATATATATATATATATATATATATATATATATAGAAATACATATATATATATCTGTAGAGGAAAGGGGAGATGTAGAAGAAATAACAGTTATAACAGTTAAAAGAAACAGAAGTAGCCACACACACACATACATACATAAAAGAAAGACAGAGAGTGAGTGAGAAATAGAGAGAAAGGGAGGGACTCAGAGATTCTCAGTCTATTGCTCGGACAACTTTAAAAACTTGGCTAAACAAAAATTGTCAACACTAGCGAGAAAATGCTTAAAATGTAATCAACTTTTCTTCGTTTTCTTTCCTTCATTTCTTTTATTTTTTTTTTTGGCTGGATTTACTTTATATTTATATGAAATTTATATGCTTTGCACTTTGACTTTAAGCTGCTTCCAACTGACTTTGAATCGATGATAAGCAAGTAGAACGAACTTGTTGAGAAGCAGAAGTTGTTGCCATATTTTTCTTTTTTTTTTTTTGCTCTCTGTGGCTGTCAGCATGGCGTATGAGTAACGTACATACATAAAAAGAAAGAATATTGAGTGTAAAATTTAGAATATTTTATAGGAAATAGATATGGTGATCCTTATATAGTAAAACAAATCGAATACAAACAGCATATTAAATATCTATAATCAATTAATTTAATGGAGTTTAATTTAATCAAATAATCTATTAACCAATCTATTTAGATTTATTTAGATTTATTTAGATATATTTAGATGTATTAAGATCTATTATAGGTCTATGAAATAAAAAAAAATAAACACTCCAAGACAGGATCAAAATAATTGGATTCTCGATTTTAAAAATTAGTTAAACATCTAAAAAAAATAATCAAATAAATAGTGCAATAAAGCTTAGTCATGAAAAAACAAATAAATGTCGGATAACTTTACATTTATAACATCTTAATGATAACGATAATTTAATTGCTGATTTTAAAATGTGAATTTCAAACAGAACTTAAATATAAAACTGTTTAGAACTGATCTTTGAACGATCGTTACTACATTATAGCATCTCGATCCGAGCACTTTCATAGTAAGTGCGACTAACCAAATTATGCAAATCTTATCAAATATATCAAATACAGCTCCATAATAATAAAAGTTTATGTTATGGTCAGCATTTTATAGATCACTATTTGCATATTGCTTTGTTTATTGTTGATTTTTTAAAATTTCGGATTTTTATTTTACACATCTTCTTTTAAGAAATCATCAAATTGGATCCAATTGTTCACATTTTATTATGCCAAGTGTTAAGTTTAGTTTAAGGGGTACGTCCTTGAATGGGCCTCAACCATCGAATGGTTCAATCAATTTCGTTAAAAATATTTGCCTATCAAATCAAACTCAACTGTGGCCAACTGTGAGACCAATAAACTTTTTATACTTTTCGGCTATGGGGTCTGATTGGGTGGCAGAATGTCTTTTATAAAACTGTGAGGGGGCTATTAAAGTTCCCCGTTCCCTGTTTTCCACATTTGGGCCATAGAAAACCACATTTTGACCACAATGGGGATAAAGTTGGACAAAAGCAACAAAAAGTAGGGAAAGTCAACTTCTATTTTGGTATTATTAAAATTGCATATTGGCACACACACACACGCACACATACACACACACATACACACAGGCACACACTCACCCATAGAATGGTATGTGTAAATTGAGCAGTTGAGTAGGTAAAATTGCTGCAGTTGATGAACTTTTGGCCAAACCATTAACAAATTGTTGTCGAACGTTCTAATTTTAAATTTGATCAAATGAGAACTGAACAATTTCTTGATTGAGAGCGACAGTTTGATGAAAAGCCCAAAGGTCACAAGGTGAAAGACGAAAACTTTGAGAGCACTGTGAAAATCAATTAGATATGGTCGAATGTAGACAAGGATTGACACAATCAGGTTAAACCCAAAAACAAAACAAAACGAAAAACATTTTAAAAATTCATTCACATAATAAAAATTTTATAAAATTTTTTGAAAGCAAAGGTTAAGTTTCATTGGTAATTTGAAATAGGAAAATTGAATTATCTCAATAGTAGTAAAAATTTTTGTTAATTCTCAAATTAAACTTATAAAAATTTAAAAAAAATTTTGATTTGATCATTTCTGATTAATTGTTTTTTGAAATTTTAAATTTATTGATAAATCATTACGAAATCTTTAAATTGTCAATAAATCATTTTATTTGTTATTTTTTTAATAGCTCTTTTGTGGATAATGTGCAATTTAATTGATAAAATTAAAATATCTTTGTAATTAATCAAATCATAAAACTTAATTTCACTTAAGAAAAAAGTTCATGTTAAAAATATAAATAAACAGCAACTCTTTACCACAACAAATTCAAATTCTTGGAATTCAATAAATCATTTATGGCAATCATAAATATAAAACGGTTGGCAAACATTTAAATCATATATTAAGAGACTTTCCGTTTAAATTTTTTACTTTGGCCATAACTTGACAAACTGTTTGCCTCAAATATTTGTTTTATCAGGTAATATTTATCATGTCATAAACAAAAAGCTTTTAAAATTTCCTTTTGGTTTTCCAATTCAGCGATTCCACGTTTAATTCAAGGAGTATGCATTTTGAAAACAAAAACTGTTGGAAACTAAAATAAAAATTAAAGCCAAAAATAAAAAAGAAAAATTCGTTGTATTTATTTAAAATTGTGTATTAATTGCATTACATTTATCAATATTTTTGTTTCAGCTTTCAACTTTTGAAAACACTTTTTTATACAAATCATAGACACGCACCGAATCAAATTATATGAGAAATTATCGAAGAATTTGTATAAAATTTTAATTTTTTTTGAATAATCGACGACACCAAAAAAAAAAAAATTAAAAACAGCTGCAAAAGGTATGCAACGTAACGCGGATCAAAAAGACGTACAAAAATTGAGAAATTTTTGGAAACGGCGACCAAAAAAAAAACGTACATGAAACGTAAGACGTAGGACCACACACGGATACGGCAAAACGACAATGGCGAGATATGGCGACGACGACGCGATGGAAATGTGTTTACAAAGCGGCTTTAGCCACACAACTGAAGCAATGGACAGGATGCCATGCCGCTGAAGGCACAACCAAAGCTAGCAACCATGCCATGGAATGAAATGGAATGGAACCGAACAGGCAGGCAGGCATGCCACGGCAACAAGACACGAGGCATTCAAACACGAAGTCTGAACATCTGTTCGAGAAAGAGATGGCAACAAAAATACAATAGAAACTCGACAAGGTGATAGTGGTGGAGGGTTTGGGGGAGACTGCTGATGGTATCGGTGGCCAGCTGTGGGGTTGTATGTGTGTGGTGTATGTGTTTTTTTTTTTATATTTTCTTTTGATTTGGCTGGCTAACTAACCTACCGCAAAAACAACAACAAAGTGTTGAAACATTAAAACATATAAGAAAAAAATAAAAGAGAGAGACAAAGAGACAGAGACAGAGAATGAGAGACAGAAACGTTTAAGAAATACATTTTCAGTAGGTTCACTTAATTAACTATTTGAGTTTATTGAAATGCTTGAGAAGTGTTTTGCATTTTTGAAGGATTTTGAGTATTTCGAGCGCCTGCGCCACAATTGAAAAACCAACGAACAAGAAAAAAAAAATCGCCTAAGCTCGGTTCGCAGAAAATAGGCCTAAGCGAATCAACATTAAGCAAAAGTGCAACATACAAAAGTTTTTGGTGTTGAACCTTTGCCAAAAACACGACAGGAGCGTCAGGATCACGACGACCAGTGACGAAGGTAGCTTCAAAAACGCTGATGTAGCTTATAAGTGCATAGCCTAGGATGAAGAGAACGAAGTGGAGCAAAGAAGCACAAACACACACACAAACACACAAACTGGAAACGGAATATGCAAAACAAAAACAAAACGAATAAGAACGAAGGGCAAAGCATGAAGCAAAAAGCACGTGGCCGTCCATACTCGAGTGCCGGCTAAATGTGTGATTGTATGTGTGTGTGTGCGGGTGTGTGTGTATAGGAATGTGTGTGTTTCTTTGAGGGTGGCGTATAAATTTTATTGGGGGAGAGAATCATAATATTAGTTTTGCTATCGGGTGTTGTACCCAGTTGATTAAGATGTAAATAGAAGTTATTAGAATCAAATCCGGAAAAAGCTACTAAAATACTCTTCAAAGAAATTCGTCAGAATAAAAATATAGAAAACTATAAATAATATTGTTAATATTATTAAATATATATTGAACATATTGGAAAACATAATAAATATTATATATGTATATGTATATACATATGAAATGTTTAAAAAATCGTATAATTTAGTTTCATAGCAATATTATTGTTATTACTATTAAAATATATCTTCAACAAAAATTATTAATAAGATATATTTAAAATGAAATTGATTAAAATATAAAATTAATATAGTGTGAATACATAAATAAAATAAAAAAAATAAATAAAATTTTAAAACAATTCACTTTCACTTTTCTTTGTGTCAGCATCATGGCGACACCTAGCGTAAGAAAAGTTCCAAGTATCAGAATCATTCTCTTTTTAGCCTTAGCCTTTTGAGGTTAAACAGGTTAAACAGGTTAAACTTTTCAGACTTTCTTCAGTTTTAGATTAGGATAAGCTGACATTTTTCTTTTAGAACTGAGGCACATTAGTTCACATAAGTTATTAATGATAAAACGAAAACCATGATGATGATGATAAGAGAATAAGAATTCAGCAGACATTTTTCTGATTTCGATTCTTGCACTGATGTGTTGAATAATAGAGTGTCCATATACTAACGTCTCCGTTTTCCATGTTGCTTTATGCATTTTCGGCAACTGACTTTGGCAATTGGTGGCAGATTGCAACAAAAGCACTCGGAACAAAACTAGTAATCGGCTTCCATATAAATAATCTATAAGTTAATACGAATACCCCTCATGTTTGCCAAAAACTTGTTATATTCAACAACATTGAAGGGCTTTCTCTTTGTTGAAGTTGTATTAAAAACTTTATCCTTTTGCTCCTTTATCTCGATGCCTATATACAAATATGGAAGACTTCTATGTAACTGCTGCTTATTCTCATCGTGTTCAGCATTATTTATGTTTGCAGTTTTTATTTCATTGTATTTATTTTATTTTTATATATACATATATATATTTTTTTTTTGCAATTATTTATTGTTGTTCACGTGTCGCTTTGCTTAATTAACTTGGACTTGTGTTATTGTATAATTTTAGCTGTTATTCTGCCGTGTCATGCATTTAATTCAATTAAAGTTGGACCTGCCAATGTCAGAACAAGGCAGAAACGAAAATGCATGATTAATTGCTTTTCAACCGCTTCGTTCGCTTCGCTTTGGGGGCAAAAAAAAAAAAAAAGAGAAAAATAGGAGAAAAAAAAAACTGAACTTCAACTTTCATAATCAAATGGCAAAGGCGCGAATTGCACGCTACAAGTACAGCAAAGAGACCCGCCAAAAGGAAAGGTGAAAATTAGCATTAAGGAAAACTGAAATAAGCTGAACAACACCAACAACAACGACAATAGCAAATAATAAAAATAAAAAAAAGGGCTAAGAAGGAAAACAAGCTAAATATTTACGAAAAACGAAAACGTTACCGTTACCGTTTTCTTTTCCGTTCCTTTCCTTTCCTGTCCTTTCGAGTCTGAATAACACGCAAAGTCTTCAAGGAGTCATTTGGAGTGGGAACTCAAAACAACTCATTTGCACACGCGACAACATTTTTAGACAGAACACAGAATTGAAGGGGGAAATTATGAAAAATAACGACATTTGAGTGCCCTTCAAGTAGCCGGAAAATTACATTGTTACCGTTGCTGCCAGACCCAAAAATATGGCCAGCAGAAGGGGGCAATAATTAAGCGGAAAAATAACCGAATGAAATGAAAAGTCATCAAGATTATTACACGAAACGTTCATATAACTTGCTTCTCTCTTTTTCTCTCGCTTTCTCTCTTTTCCTCTCTTTCTATCGCATTTGGCATTCCCTAAATTTAGTTTCAGTGGCAATTGAATGCTTTTTGTTAAGTTCAAAAATATAAATAAGACAGAATAAATTATGTTCAATTGACATTTCAATTGCATGCATTTGGACTTGTTTTAAATAATGACAGTCATTGAATGATAATGAATAATTTTATTTCATAATATACAATAAGAAAATAAAGAATATTTTTCTATACGATGTCTTGTTATCTCCCTAGCTCTCTCTCTCTTTCTCTATTTCAATGGTTTAATCACGCAGCAAAGAAATAATTGTAATTAATTTTACAAATTTTTTACAATTTTGAGATAAAGTTAAACTTCCCTATATTAAATTTGCATGGGAACAGAAAAAACTGAATTATTTAGAAATCATGATATTGAAACATTTTCACTTTATTTGATGGGGGGACTTTGTTTTTCTTATTCTATTGTTATTTTTAACTTCTGTGATTCCCCTTTAATATGTTTTGATTTCCTTCGGTATTCAGAGCTTTTAATATGCGTGACAGCAAACAATATGATAAAAATCATTGTATGGAGACAAAAAAAAGTATGAAAGCGAAATTTTTAACTACAAATTAGAGAAATATTTACGATATGAAAATTCATTATAAGTAGATCGAAATATATTGAAAATATAATGAGAAAACTTCATTATTTTGTATAAGTAATGATTTATTTGTCAGCTACACATCAGGATAAATTTATTTGCACGATTTAAACATGATTTGGTTTCAATTCGCTTTTTCAATAATTGGATTCTTATACGTAATAAAACTAGCAAAACAATTAAAATAAAAAACTAGAAAGAATATTTGCTGCAATATTAATATATATTTTACATTTTCGTAAAGTGCATGCGGAAAATGTTCCGTCTTACCATATTAGACTTTATGTCACCCCTTTATGGTATTTCAAGAGACTTGTCAATCGAAAAACACTTGTTTCTTGTTTAATTTCACATTCTCTCTGATTTAAGCTCCAACCCACATTTGTTTTTCATTTTTTTTATCATTTTTTTTTTTTGTTTTTTTTTTGTGTTTCTTGTACTCTTTACATTTAGTCATCACAACGGGGCGTATGGGTAACATGTGTGACACATGTCACGTGACGCCATAACACATCATTTTACCTTTTGCCTGCTCATTTTTTTTTGTTCTTTGCTTTTTTCGCAACTCTCTCACACAACGACAGCAGAAAAAAAAGGAAAGGAGAAAAACAACAAATAACAAGCATAATGACAAACAGAAGGAAGGCGGCGGCAGGAACAACAACGAAAAAAAAAAACAGCAAACGGAAAAACAAGGAAAAAACAAAACCGAACTGAGTTGAGTTGAGGTAAAGGCAAAGTAAGACATTTTCGTGATAAGCGCACAGGATAACAAGTTGAACGTGACGAGCATGTGGAAAAACAACAGGAATATATAGTATAAGCTCGTGTGTTATAAACAATGCCTCTCACACACATAGAGGCACACACACATATCTACTCGCACGATGTGACAGCAAGTGTCAGAGAGAAAAGAGAGAAGAAGAAGAAAAAAAATATATAATACACCGACTGCTTCCTAGGACTCTAAAAAGTCGCTGATAACACAAAATGTCAGCCAAAAAATGGCGGCAACTTACTCCCTCCGCATCCTAACCTACCCTACCCGTCACCCCTCACCCATTCGACCCATTCTCGTTCACGCTTTCTTTATGCCACTTCTCCACTTTCACTTTTCATGACTTAATTTTCTCGTCGTTGTCGTCGTTTCGTCTCTTGACAGCAGCGTTAAAATAGAAACACAAAAAATATATATATATATATAAAAAAAAAGAATGAGGAAAAACTAGTAGGAAAAGCACTGGTAAACGAAGAATAAGAAAAGAATGAAAAAAATAATTTGTCGGCACACATAAAAATGAAAAGTTTGCCAACAAAAACAAGAAGAGAAAAAGGATTACAAAAGACAAAATGCTTTGGGCCATCTTCTATGCAAATGCTAACAACACAAAACAAAATGTAAATAATTTTTCATTACGTATACGCAGCGCAGACCAAAAACTAGAGGGTGAAAGAGATGCCAAAAGTAAAAGGACTAGACGATATTTTCGCGCGCGAAAAACAAAAACAAAAGGAAAACACCAACGAAAATGAAAACACTGATGGGAAAAGTGCAGTGGCCAGACAATGGACAGTTTTCTATTTTTTTTACCTATTTTTTCTTTTTTTTTTTTTTGGCCTTATAAATAACTGGAAATCATTTTGATAGCGCTTGGAATTATCAAGTTTGTTATTCATCAAAAACTAGGCGTATCAAGATTAAGAGGCATTGGTTCCTTCTTCAATAGATGTATGATTTAAGTTCTTTACTAACACTCATACGACATGGTGGTTAAGACAATTTATCCTTCAATGCACCATTTTGCCAAATGGCAACAAACCCAACTCTTTCTTAACACTTGACCTATTCAAAAGCCTTTATTTTGATTTAACTGTTAAAAGCAAGTCTAAAATGTGACTTTCAATTAATTTTTATCACATTATAGTTTTGCAAATGATTTAAATAAAAGTATTTTGGACGCTCAACAGATTAAATTATCCCTGAGAAATCATTAATAATAATAAATCAATTTAATTCTATCATTATTCTTTGCTTTTCGAAACCAAGTCTTTCATTTAAAATAAAAAATTCATTTAAAGGTTAACTAAGTCGATATCCATCGCCTATGCTATTTTCTTGAGATTTAATTTATCATTCACAAGATCTGCGAAAATAAAAACTTAATGATAAAAAAAGTATAAGTATTTATTTATTAATTAAAACCATTTCTCAATATTTTTCTTCGAAAACTTTGAAACTTATATGTTTTATTATTATCTTTCGAGGGATTGCTTAATTTGTCAATTACCTTGGCATAACTTTTGACAGAAAGTTAAACTGGAAATCTCACATTCAGGCTAAAAGAAAACAACTAAATGCAAAATATGGAAAAATTCAATGGCTTTTTGGCAGCAAGTCTCACCTATGACTATTAACTATATGGACTATTATGGATTACAAATATGGGGCACAAACAGTAAAACAAATATAGAAACAATACAAAAGTTCCAAAGCAAACTGATACTCGTCAAGGCATAGACACAACATTTAACAATTGTAACTGAGACAGAAATTAAATACAGAAAAAAAGAGAAAGAAAAAAATCGTACAAAATTTATAATATTCAAGTATAAAAGATTATAAAAATTCAGTCTAATGTAACTGCATAAGTATGTACATATAAAAACATTGTATTTATGTAAGTTTCCTTCCGGTGTGCGTTCGCACTTTTATCATTCTTCTGATACGTTAACTACGTATTTTTCCGCAATATTTTGTACTTCGTGAAAGAGCAACAACTTCATGGCGCCAACTTGTGCAAGAATTCATTTTGTTTTCCTCCAGGTAAAACTTGAATCACATAAAAAGCAATGTTTTAAACAAAGGAAGAAAATCAACAAAAAGAAATACAACAAGTAAAAGGTAAGTTAAATCATAAGGTAAAAGAATAATGGCAAATATATACAAAGCTAAAGATTCAGCTAAACTGAAAGTTTTCTGCAAGTCACGATAAATAAATAAAATCTTGTACAACGGTTAAAGATATTTGTTGATCTTAAGTTTTATTATGTGATATTGAATCAGTTATTAAGGTATCCACTGATAACATTTTCTATCATTTCCCATATCGTTACAAACATTTGCATATAAATTTATTGAAGTATGATAATGCTAATGGCAACTTTTTTTTACACATTTTTCACATCTTGAAATCAGATTTTGCAATAAATTAAAGCATATTGCAGCATTGATTGAAATTGACAGTATTAGGTCAATCTTTATTGAAATCTACAAGATTTCCCATCTACAAACTTTATTCAATTTTCATTTGGCATTTCAATTTCAGATTACATGTAATTCCATGGTTAATTTCATGCTTAATTTCATGCCAGCCTTTTTTTTTTTTTTTTGCTACCATCAAATAAAACTTATACGCACGTTTGCACTTTAATAAACTCTTACAAAAAAAAAAAAAAGAATTATTTATATAAATATGTTATAATATAAAATATAAAAAAAAAAGAAATCGAAAAGAAAAAATAATACCTGCCATGTTACATGCAAAATGTCTGTTTAAGGGAAAGGGTAAATTGTATGCAAAACGGCAGCCAACTGCCATTTAATCTTTTCGAGTTACACACACTCAAACCTACACTTGCATGATAAAAATTACAATCAGTTAACTCCATCCCTTACCCATACATTCAATCTCCAATCCTCTTCAAGCTAAGGTCAGAAAAAAAACCTTCTGTCATTTTGCCAGGCAATTTTTATTTTTTAATAAAAAAACAGATTATTTTAAAATAAAACAAAAATAAAAAAAATCAGCAGAGGACTAGATCAAGTTATGTTTCTATACCCTTACAAGAATCAGGTTTCAATTGAAGCTATTCTCTATGTAAGAGATAAGAAAACTCAATTCTGATCAAAGCATTGTAAACTTATGCTGCAAATGACGATAAAAAAATACATAGCTATATATAGTAAAAGCTTTTTATTTTTGTTGTATTGCAATCATTTAATTTAAATAGATATACCTTTTATGAAAAAGAGTATTTAGAAGCAGAGTAAACTGCACACATGTTGCATACTTTTGTTGTAACTGTTCTTGTAACTGTTGTTGTTGTTGTTGTCGTTCGGGTAACATGTGATAGTCCTGATATGAAAGTTGGTTGGTTCGCTTCGGTTGGTTTGGTGTCACACTTATGTATAGCTGATAAAAATCAACAACACCAACAGCAATAGCAACATCATCAACAACAACAACAAGAACAACAAACCGCAACAATAACACAGCTGGAAATGACAACAATGCAAAATATTCTATATATAAAATGATTATCACAGGAATTTGTACAACAAGACCAAAACGAAGCGAGGCTCACAGAGACCAAGAAGGATAGGGAAAGGCAGCGGTGGTGGTGGTTATATGCCATGCCCCCCCCCCCCCCCCCCCCCCTTGCATTTATGAAGTCGTGCAACCACTAGATTGTCTATATCAATAACACAAATGGTCGTTGTTGATGGAGCAGCATGGAAGAGCAGGAAGACCAGGAAGTGCTATTGTTATGCGAACAGAGACATACAACAGTTTCTTAACCCGTAATCGATATGCTTACCCAGTTATGAAAATGTTGTTTAACCAATAAAATGTAAACCATACGAAATGTAAATTGTCAATATAAATCAAATTGTTAGTTTCAAAAACTTACTGCTTTAGCTTATGTACTTCAATTTAATTGGGATTTTAGGTTAAACGAATTGATATCCATTTTTAATCTCCTTCGTTGTAAGTCTATTAAAAGAAATCTGTAAAGGAGATTAAAAAAACAACTTAATAGATATCACATGATAAATCGCTACATTATTTTAATAATTTTTAAAAGGAACATAAAAATTTCATACACATTTAATAAAATAAAATATTGCTGATGATAAACGGGACTGTTTCGGTTTGGGTTATTATATGGAAGCAGAAAACATTTCATGATGTTAACCAGTTAGCTTAATTTACAGCTAATCATAAATAAAAACCACTCAAGAAAAGCCCCATCGAAGCAAATGCGAAAGAACTGGGGGAGGGAGAAGAAAGAAAAAAAAAAAGCCATATTAAATATTGTAGGCCTGCCAGGACACATTAACTTTTGCAACAGAAACGGACAGGATAACGAACAGGCAGAACTCGTAGACAGAGGCAGGCACAAGTCGAGTCAAGTCAGAGTCAGAGTTGAGTTAAGCTGAGCAGGCAAGAAAATTATCTGGCTAAATGCCAAAAAATTATGCACACACACACACATGCCTACACATATTCGTACAAAAAGAAATAAGAAAAAAAAAAACAGGGAATGAAAACGGACAGATAGACAGAGAAAGAAAAAGAGAGACAGCAGTCGGACAGAGACAAACGTGGCAGGACATGCTCTATGCACGTTTCGCGTGAGCGGCTCACGAAGGACACTCCAATCTCTCTCTCACAGTCACACACCACACACACATATATACAAACACATACAAAATAACCACAATTAGGATAAGCGACGCTAAAGTGCTGCAAAGTGCCAGCGGCGTTTAGTATGAGAACCAGAAAAAAAAGAACCTAAAATTTGGATGGGGAGAACTGGAAATACTTCGCTATGTTGGCCCGCTGCTGCAGGGCAAATGCCAAAAAAAAAAAAAAAAAATAGAAATTGTGCAGCCTACTTCTCTTCTTCTTTTTGTTTTTTTTTTTTATTTAAAGTCCAAAATGGTGGGGTGGACGAAATTAACAGTTAGCTACAACAACCGTAAACGTGCTAACGCCGCCGCCGCACAATTGCGAAAAATATACAGGGTTGGCGAGCCTTTTTTTTCCACGAACTGATTCACACCAAACTTGGCTTAACCAATATCAAAAGATTCTTATATTTGCCAAATAAGTTATGAAACAAGAGACGCAGCAATAAATTATAAAAGTCTTAAAAAAAGAAAAAAGACATATTTTGAAGTTTTTGATAAAACTTGCAACAATTTCATATTTTACTTTGAGTTTTATTTAAGTCTGACAAAGTGAAGAGAACTAAGGAAAAAGACAACACTAACAAGATTAATTTTTGTTAAAAAAGTATTGCATATATTGGGGGAGATTCGCTTAGATTTGGTCAACAATGTAACCTTTTTTATAATGACATACCGCATTTTAAAAACAAACTGCAAAGACAAAAAATTTTTCAAATTAAAGAAAAGAAATATAAATTTAAATATGTTATGTAAACATAAAAAACTAAAAGTTAAAAAAGAAGAAATACACATAAAATATCTAATAACTTTAAAATAGTTATATGAACATTAGAAATGAAAAGTAATGTGTGTATATAAAAACAGATATATGTATTTGTGACACATTTTCGCTTAATTTCCCTACATTAAATAACTTTTTTTTTTTATTGTCCTTTGCCAGCCCTGATCAATGCAACTGACTGAAGTCAACTAAACCAAGTGGTGGACTGACTGTCTCCCGTCCTGCCACTCTTTACCTAGTACAGCTCCTTCTCTGACCCATCCGTTGTATAGCTGCCTGCCTCGAAGCTGTCTCTTGCTTTGGTCCTTTTGGGCCTATTAGCCTTAATGGGACTTTTGCATGCTTCACTACAACAACTCGCGCTGGCTGCTGGCGCTGCTGTTGCCATTGCTGCGGCTGGTGCTCGTTCTGTTGCTGTTGCCGCTATTTCTCCATTCTGTTTTTTAGAAGCTCAACTCGCTTGGCCTTTGGTATGAGCATTTTTTGCACGTCTTTGCAGTTTTCAATTATTTATGGTTTGTGGACGCTTTTGCATTAAAACTGCCTAAATATTGCCTTGGTCGTTCTAGTCCTAGTAGTCCTTTCTATACAGTTCTCATTCTTCGAGGCAGACAACCAAAATTGCCCAGACACAAATTATTGCTCTAGTGCATATGAGTCAATCTCTAGCTTGTCCAGCTCTACCCTCCGAACACTATCACCAGTTATAGCTATAGTTCTATTGCTGGGCTCTTCTTGTCTGTTTATGTAAAACAGCTTAACACGCTTAAACACAAATTGCTTTATTTTTAGCAAGGAGGTGCTGATATATATGTATATACAACAAAAAATTGGAGCACATAATGGCTAAATTACAAAGTAAATATTGGTTAAATGTTCGGTTAATGTTTATTTATTAGGGCAATGTGGCCCAAAAAAAAAGGACACAGTTTGTGACTGCACATTCAAGTTTAAGCCTAAGATAGATAATTTAGACGATTAAGATTTATGAAAACAGTGGATAAAAAATATAAATCAAAAATATATGTTTAACACGAAAAGTTCTAGTCCCGATTAACTGGAAACATAAATATCTAAAAGTAAAAAAGAAAACTACTTAGCATTTGTATTAATATTCTTTTAGCATTAAGTAAAACTTATTGTTTTAATTGTAAGCATAAATTATAACTGAATTTATCTAACTTATTAACTGATATAGTTTAATATTTTATTTCACAAATTTTTAGTTCAAAGTATTATTTAAATAAATTTTGAAACTCAAATTGTTAAGGAAATTGGAAATAGATCGCTTCATAATTAGATTATCTTATATTATTGATATCACTATATGTAATTATGTATTTATTTTGAAAAAACTCTTTTAGCCGTTTCTCCATTGTACTCATTTTAAATTCAATTCCATCAACTTTGACCTCGACCACTTGGCATAACTCTTGCCTCGTTATTGTTGCTGTCGTCATTT
Source organism: Drosophila emarginata (assembly GCA_037075365.1). Taxonomy (NCBI): domain Eukaryota; kingdom Metazoa; phylum Arthropoda; class Insecta; order Diptera; family Drosophilidae; genus Drosophila; species Drosophila emarginata. The sequence goes on along the minus strand of JBAMCD010000014.1, from coordinate 496,073 downwards.
GTGTTGTTGCTGCTGCTGTTGCCCCAACATTTTGTCAACTTCTAATAAATTTGCAGTTGGAAAAATATAGCACCAACAATAGATGGGTAGCTATATATACCCGAAATAACCACCAACCCCACACACAAAGAGGTAACAAACAATGAAGCGCCATTTTGTAAATCAAACAAGTTTTAAGTACGCGGACCGAACCAACCAGCAGCAACATCAGCAGCAGCACCCACCAACAACAAAATATTCATGAACACAACAGCCTCATAAATAAATTGCAGCCACAGCGACGTCGTCGTCGCCGTTCGTCGGTTTCGTCTGTTGATGCAACTCTCCAGCCTTCCCTGGTTTTGCCACCCAAAAACACAAAAAGAAAAAAAAAGAAAAAAGAAAAAAGAAAACTGGGCACAAAGTGGCTTTGGATGCGGCGCGAAAAACTTGAAAATATGCTAACATAATGCAACCACCTAACCCACCACCACCCGATCTAGGAGAAAGCCAACCCACACACCCACAATGGCAAGCGAGGCAAATGCAGCATCAAGGTTTTATGATGCTTCGATTTCGTGGAATTAGCAATGAGGCAGATAAAACACAGGAAGACAGGCGGCAAAGGGGCAAGAGTAGAACAAGGACCAAAAAGATAGGGAAAGAGCATATTCAGGCAAAAGGCGGCAGGCGGTTCTAGCCGTATAGGTCGAAGCTCGATATTTATTTGCACACAGTGGCAAAAGCAAGAAGCGAATTTTTAATATCACCTAGAGAGTTTAGTGGGCGAAATGGCAATGGGGGAATGGGGGAATGGGAACGAAAACGGGAGTGATGTGGAATGGGAATCGGAATGGTGATGTTGCTGAGAATGAGTGCCGAATGCATCATGCAGAGCCATCAAAGTGCTCAGGCTTCTGAATTATTTGTCAGGGAAAATGAGGCGAATAAAGGCAGCTGCTTTTTCCTGCTGTTGCTCTGGGCAAAATAATTGTTTAACCAAAAGGGAAAATTTATAATTTGCCAAATTCAATAGTTCTTATACATATATGTATATACTCTCTTTTTTCTCTCTCCATTAAACGTAATTTATTGTTGCCATTGTGCTAAAGGGTATATTCAAAGAATAAAGACTTGAGATTTGACTTGAATCATTATATTTTTGGCCATGTTTGATCCATTTGTGTGACCAACAAACGTCAAAGGTTAAACCATTAAGGCAAAACTAACAGAATTTGTAAAGTCATTAATATAACGTAAGAACTTAAGATATTAAAACAATGTCATTAGCTATAACAGATTATATTACAAATTATTTCCCAATTATATAAAATTTATTTTGGAATTAAAACTTCATTTTAACCATATTTAATTGATCAATCTTTTATGCCAATCTTAAAAATTGATTTTAACTAATTGAATCATTTTTAATTATAATATAAATACTTTTACTCTTTACCTTTAATGTTACTAAGAGTATTTAAAAGTCAGTATATCAATTTGAATTTTTTTGATTCACTTATAATTTGCCTTAGTAGATTAGTTATCATTGAAAATTTATGACATCAATTTGGCCACACAAGTAAGCTGCTTGCCTTAATTTGAAATATAACTATATATATATATATATATATATATATATATATATCTATATGGTAAAAGTGTAAAATCTCTTCTAATTAATTTAAGCCATTGACATTGAAAGACTTGCTGAAATAGGATTAAATGCAATTTGCAAAACTTACACGATAGAAAGTTAAAACGATGGATGGTAGGACATGTTCAACTCAATGACAACCAAAGAGACATAGAGATAGAAGAACTGATAGAGACGTGCGGTGCGAGAGAGAAGTTGGCGACAAAAAGCCATGAAAATAAATTATTTCAAGAATCAATTACAACTAATAGCATAGACCACTTGAAAATCAATTCAATTCACTTGAATGGCAGACATCCTTACCGTGGCAGCTGAACAGGAGAGGAACCATTCAAAGGGATGGCAAGGGGCAGTCAGGCAGGTCACACAAGAAGAGTCACATTCTGAATAAGTTCAGGCCTTTACATGTTTGTGTATGTGTGTGTGTGTTCAGACATTGGTATGTATGTATGTATGCACACATCCCCATATGTGACGATTTAAGCTAATGCATAATTGATTGTAATGCCTTGGCAAGCCGATTTTCGGTTGCACAAGCAACTGCCTTCTGAAACTGAAAGCAAATTAACCAGGTAGGCTGAATAGCTGACAAAACCGGCAAATGGATACAAAGATTTTCAAGTAGAACTTTGAGAGATTTATGTATACATCGGAAGAAATAAAAATGCTTCACAAACGAAAAAATATATAAAACTAAATATTTCAGTGGAAGACTATTTATGATCTTTGAAGTATTTTATAGATAAATGAAATCTTATTGAATCTCAGAATCCTTTACTAGATCAATCTGATTAATCAACTAAATGATTAGTGAAATTTTTCAATCTGAATATCAGAAGTATTAAAACTAACTTTATTAGTGAGTATATTTTATTTTACTTCAAGTATGACGTACTTAACTAAATTTTAGTTATGAGTTTGAAGATATCTCAATATAACTAGTTAGTATTTCAATAAACTTTATTAAAAACACAAGCACACACAAGTTGTTAACCAAGTATAAATTTAAATTCAAAAAAGTTTTAGTTGGCTCTTGTTTTAATTTTTGGTAAATTGAGGAAAATTTATGCATTTATTTATTATTATTTCCTTTCGAAAAGTTGGCTTATTTAAACAAAAATCAGCCTTGGCAATTCTCTCTTGCTTCTCGTACTCTATTTGCATCATAAATTCACCTTTATCAAAATTTCGACCATCATCTTTTCCATTTTCCACTAAATTATTCCACACAGAAAAGTTCAATGTTTAGTTGAGTATACATATGTGTGTGTGTGTATATGTAAGTATGAGTGTGTGTCTATTCAAAATAACTCTCTTTTATAATGAAAACTCCATACACACACTCACACACACAATTTCTCTTTTCTGTTCGTCCCACATCCATGCCCAGTTTTATCTATCTATCCCAAAAGGTTTTCTCTTCTCCTCGTCACTGAATTTTTGGTCACTTTTATATTTATGAAATGCATAAACAACAGTTGCCAGGCGGCAACTTCCAGTCTGTGAGTGTCGAGTGACAAATGTGGAAGTTTCTTTTTTTTCTCTTTTTTTTTTCTATGGCAGAGCAAACTGAGTCGTTGAGTTATTTAAGCTAAACATGGATGGGGCCAAGAGAAAGAAAGAGAGAGAGAGAGACAAACTGCAACAACAAAAATATGATCCCTCTGGGTAACGTTAATTCACCGAAGTTTTTATACCCTTTGTACAGCTTTCAAGTCTTGAAACTTTTATAAGAAATCACATCAATTAGTTGGCAATGCTAAATTATAAAATAGTTCAATTTCTTAAGTAACTTTAAAATATAATGAATTTAAGTATGTAGTTTCGTCCGTTTCAGCAGTTCCATTAACTTCATCCTCATAAACCGCATTTGATAGAAGTCTTTAAACTAAAACCAAGCTCAAAGTTTGGGTTGTAATATTTCCCTTTTTTTTTTGTTTGGCTTCTCATATGATAATCGAATCTTATGGGGAAAGTACCTTTACTTCCTTTGGCAAGGGTATACACAAATGCTTTTGTTTGAAAAAAGAAAAACGAATAGAAATGACAGACAAACGCAGTGCAAATGTCAACTGGTTGCAATTTAGAAGCAAACAACTAACAAAACCTAAAGCAAAACAAAACAACAAAAATAGAAAACCCAAAAAATTCGCATCTCTAACTTAACTTGCTGTCATTTAATTTGTTTATTAACTCAGCGCAATTAAGCCTTAATGAGCTAGAGCCAAGAACGAGAGAAAAAAAAAACAGAACCAAAAAAGTGGCCGGAAAAAAAAAATTACGAATAAAGTTTCTTATGGTCATGCACTCGCTGTAAGAGAACGTGAGGCTGTGGAAAAGTTATTTTATTTTCTTTTTCTTTCTTTTTTCATTTTTTGGTCTAAAAGAAACAAGTTGAAGCTGATGTTTCTGTGTCTCCTTCGTCTTGTTATTTTATCGCTCTTCATTTTTGTTGCCCCAAACTCGATTCTTGTGCTTCATCTTTTGCTTGCAGCTGTTGGCCAGCAAAACCGCAACAACAATGTGGCAAGTGCTTTAGATGCAACTGCCGATAGACGGGGAGATCTGTGTGGACTGTTGCAAACGTTTAAAATGACGGGCATATTGAAATGAATATAAAGTTTGTCAAACCATTAGTGACGTAATTAATTCTATACAAAATATTATTCATCAATATGCAGCCACACTATTTCTTGACAGTTTTTTTTTTTTCACTCAAAGAAACAGAGTACAAAAAAGATTTATTTAGATTAAATTTAATGACATTTTGCTTTACGATTGCTTAAATTCAAAGTTCTTAATTTATAGTTCCCGGGAAATGTTTGTGAAGTATACGTTGCTTTAATCTCCGTTTTGAGTATTTCAATTTAATGCTTTTGCAGTCACACAAAGTCTTGTCTTGAGTTATCTGACATGAATTCCGATTTAGAGCATCTAATCTTTTATCTATTCCCGTTCACAAAAATTTCATTTTGCGCCATTTCTTTTCCACTTTGCTTATTTCTGGGCCTGACGGAAATGCAAACGCATAACTTTTGTCAACTGCAGCCCCTACGAAAACAGAAAGAAAAAAAAAAATAGGAAAAACACTCTGTTTTGCTCGACCGAAAAACTCGACTCGACTCGATTCCACTGTACTTCACACCACACCACTGAGCTGCACCACACCAACCAACCAACCACAAAATATGCTCAACGCAGTGCAAATTTTTGGTTTAGTTTACTACTCATGGTAGTTGTTGCTATTATTGTTGTTGCCGTTAGCGTCGACGTCGTCGTCATTTCAGTGCAACTTAATGTGTTCGCAGTCACCAAAAACGTCGACGTTGACGTCGACATCGAAATTAGAAATTAGTATTCATGCCCCACAGTGTCATTTCCGCGTATACGCGAGAGCAGTGCAACAAGAGAAAAACTTTTCTCCAACAAGTCAAGTAGAGAGATGAGCAGAACAGTAAAGAGAAGTGAGTTGGCAAGGAGTGGAGTGAAGTGGAATGTAGAGTAAAGTGGAGGTGGTGGTGGTGGTGAAGAGAGATTGATATGCCAACCAACCACCAGCCAACATGGCTGATTATGAAGTGCATCTTTCTCTCGGTGGATGCATCTGTATGCGTGTGAGACAAGTTCAAAATTGCCAGAGTTCAAGTTGCACAAGTGCTTAGTATGTGTATGTGTATGTGTGTCTGTGTTTGTGTGCGTGGGTGTATAAGTGTGAGTTTATGGCACAACTTTTTCATATAAATCCTTAATTATGACATTATTTTGCATATTCTAAAGTTGCCCTTTTTTGAGTCATGTTCATTCTCAACGTCTAGAGTTCGTCCAGGAGAACTTTCTTCATATACGAGACAATATTTCAAAATATCCAAAAAAAAAAAAAAAAACAAAAAAAAGAAATTATGAAACTCTATAATATTCAATTAGTTTTGCATCTCATTGGATACTTAAAAAAGTTGATAGTGAACTATATATTTTTTTTCTTTTCATTATTATGTGGCAAAATATTTTACAATTAACGAAACCTTTCAAAACATTTTGAAATTAAAAAAGTGTTTAAGAATTAAATGAAAAACTATTTCAAAATTTTAGTGGAATGATTTTCAAATTGGTTTTGGAAATAAACTTAAACCTTAAGCTTATTAGTTTTACTGATTTTATTTATTTTTTGAAAACTAAATTTTGGTAGAGGTTTTTCAATATTTTTGGCAGATATTTCATAACCTAGTAATCAAAGTTTCAAATAAAAAAAAAGAATCGTATTTGTAACTTTGATTTTTGATTCTATGGAACCAGATGTCTTTACTTTTATTAAGTTGCATTTGGTATCTTTTTGTTGAACTAGTTTTAGCTTCCATCTGTGCTAAGTCTTTTGCATAAATTGTTACATTTTATCTTTTTCCCCTCAAACCAAATGCCCCAAGATAATATTTATCACACTTCACTTACATTTGCTCTGCACTCTTCTTTTATTCCGGTTTTAAATATCCGGTGAATTATTCATTTGTCGTGTTTTTAATTTGCCGCACGAATTGATGTGTCCTCTCGCGTGCGTTCGAATAAAAGAAAAGCGCATTAAGATTTTAACCCATTCTCGGTTTGGTATTAATTGAAAATTTTTACCCTTAACCTACCATTTCCCTGTAAAATTGTCAATTTATATCTTGGTTTTGTTGTTTTGGTTTATTCTTTTTTTTTTGCGAGTTTCTGTAAGCGACACATGCGAGTTTTTGTTGGGTGTGCCACAAAAATTTCACCAGCCACGCCTCCGTTGCCTTCTCCAATAAAAAAAATAAAAAAAAAAAACAGGAAGAAACAAGAATTACTGGAAGAAGGGGGGACAGTAACTGGGACTGGGAAACGGTGAAAAAATCAAACAAAGGCACAGACTTTGCTTGCCGCGTTCTGGACAGGCATATTTGCATTTGTTTTAATGCCAGGACGACGATGCTTAGGCCTGGTTCAACGATTTGAACTCTTTTGCCGCTCGCCTGCTGTTAAGCCTAAAATCGACATGCAACCTACACGCTGGCCTCCGGCTATATTCCTTCTTACACGCCCACCAACATACTATATAACCACCCACTGCACCGCACCCCATATTGTCGAATAAGAGACGTGTGTACAAAATTCGAGGAGCAGCAATTGCAACCAACAAAAATGGGTTGTGGTAAGGTGTGGAAGGTTGGATGGTAGATGGTGGATGGAGAACGGAATGTGTCCTGGTCCTGATCCTGATGCTGATGCTGATGTGGCGGCAACTTTGGCACTTGGCCAACGGAATTTCCAGGCATAAAATACAAAATATTCCAACTGCCGGTCTGCCTGCCTAGTCTTTGCCGCCTCTCACAATTTGAGGCTTATTTCTGTTCGCTTGACACTCAGAGGCAATGTGTCTGTGTGTGTGTGTGTGTGTCTTTGTGAGTGTATTAGTGTGTGCACCCGAAAATTTTGTGCCGTAAGTGCAATTCGTTGTGGCATCAGCGTGGGCCATCGACTCAGTAGACACTCAATTGCCATAGTGTTTTGGGCTTGTGTTTTTATTTCGTTGTTTCTTTTTTTTATTTTGTTCTCTTTTTTTTTTTGCTGCTCCCCTTCACTTAAAGTTTTCCTTTTTTATTTTTTTCAAGAGTACTAGAATATAAATATGCCTTTTATGACACAAACTAGTTCAATAAATTGGTTCAATCTAACGAAACATTTGTTTAAATGATTTTTGATCTAGTTCAAGAGCAAAGAGATTAGCATTAACCAGTTATTTGTAAAAATACGTCAATGTTCAAGTTTTAAGAACTAGTTCATATTTTGAACCTAAAAAATTAGGCAAAGAAAAGGCTTAAAAAAAGTAGTTATCTTCAAACAATCGTTTTGTGAAAAGTAAATTGATTAACGAACTAGTTCCACGAACGAAATTAGTTAAACAGACTTGAACTAGTTTGAGAGATTGTTTTCATAATGAATCAGTTATTATAAATATATACATATGTATAACATACATATAATTTAAGACTATTTCGATGTTTTTCTATTTGAATTTTTTCTTTTGTTTCACTTTTTTTTTATCCTTACACGTGTATGGGGTTGGGAGAGGAGCGGAGTGAAATATCCTTTTCACCCGCATGAGCATCTACGGGCCGCAATCCGAGTTAGCCGTCATGTTTACTCTTCTGTGTGTGTGTGTGTGTGTGTGTTTGCTGCGAAGGGTGTATGTGTGTATGCTAGACATATTTGTTTAGCCGCTTAGGCTTAAAAGTTGAGCCAAAAGTTTTGACCTTGAAAGCCACATTTACACACATTCGCACACACTAGCACACACTCACACCCATACACACATATCGTTTGTCTATCATTTAGGTAGGTCCAACATTTTTTAGACTTGCCGACTTTAAACAAAAACTTGTCCCTCTCACAGACACAGTGAGAAAAACCCCAACACACACACTTACGTACGAATATATATATATATACATATATACAGTTAGCTAAAGTAAACAATACTCGAAATTTGAAATTGTAAATGTTTGCACTCAAGAGTTTCTCAGGCCCGAATGGGAAAGCCAAAGCCGGGGGCGTTGCCATTTGCCGCTATGTTTAACTAAAGTTTCGTGCTCTTGTGCAAATAGTAAAAGGATTTTGCCCGCTCTTGATCCCGTTCGCTCTTGCCTTACCCCCAAAAACCCAAACATCAGCCACCAGCGTCCTGTGTCGTCCCTTTCAACATTCTCGTTCTCGTCCTCATACTCATCCTCATTCTCAGCGTCATCCTCTTTGGCTGTCACCGTCGCCGGCATCGTCGTCGTTGTCGTTGTCGGTTGGTGGTCGTCGCCAAAAGCGGATTACAATCATAAGCGAAAATTAATGAATTATTTACCAGCAGCTTAGTTAAGCGAAATGTGCAAGATGTGGGTAAAGGTGTGAGTGAGGGGTCCTTTTACTTCCTCTCTCTTTTACCAGCCCCCAACCCCTTGTGAATCTCTCCTCCTTTTACCTTATACCCACTACTACATACACATATATATATATATACATCCAAATGTCAAAAGTTCCTCCAAAGTTAAATGCCTACCCCCTCTCCAGGGAGTTAAATTCAGATGGCAGGCTAACAAGACGGAAATCGTTATAAGGTAGGAAAGGGGGAGAAGAGGGGTTTATATTTATATGGAGTAGGGGAGGGTAGACCTCTGCAGCTGCCACCTGGTAATTAATTAGCCAAGTCATTTGTCAATATTATCTGCGACTGTTGTAAATTGCAGCAAATTTCAAGAAAATTGTTGCCTACCTTAAGGCGTTTGTTTCGCCTGCTTTTTTCCCCCTCATTTGAATTTGATTTATTTGTGTGAATTGGCAACACAGCGGCAACAGCAACGTCAGAGCGGAAAGTTGCGGTCGCTGAATAGAGAAAGCACTTAAAACTTGTCACGCAAATGGCCTTGAGAAGTCATTAATAAACAGCCTACAGGTATGAAAATGCACTAAGCAATATTTCAAAACAAATAAAAAAAAAAAAAAAGAATGTTTATATAAGCCAACGATCTCATCAAAGGCAAAAGCATAAATAATGCCAAACTAGAGAATCCTTAAAGTTAATAAATGAAGAATTTTAACGGTTGATTTACGAATAATAATAAGATTAGAAACTTAATTCAGAAATGACATTTAGAAATTAACAAGATGAAATCTAGGGAGAAAATTTGCATTCAAAAAATAATCAATTGTATACTATTATATTATATACATATATATTATATTATATTCTTATAGATGAATCTAAAGATACAGCGGGACAGCTACCAGGTCTTTCGGTTTTCAGATTAAAGTATAACAGATTATAATATATAATCGAGTTATGTTAAAAAATTTTTATATACCTAAACTATTAACTAATTTAATCTTAACCTTTATTTTCTATATATATATATATATTTTTCAAGGACAAACGTTCTTTTTTTTTAATTTCCATTCGTTCGTTATTCTTGCCATTAAAACCTTTAGCCTTTAGGAGTTAATTTCTCCTCATTTAACTTTTGCAATATAGTTAATCAATTCCAATTGCATATACATATATATATACATATATGTATATCTAAATATCAATTAACATAATTAAACGGTAAACATATACATATATTTATATACCACAAGCAGTTGTTGTCCAAATACAAACTACTTAAAGCATTTTCATTTTATCTGTCGAAATGCGCTCAAAGACTGGGCAAAGTTTTATGCCCCAAAGAGAATTTCTTTTTATTTTACACTTTGATTGTAAGAGAAATGCATATTAAGTTAACCCCCTCCCTCTCTTTACCACAATAAGTTGCAATAGCCACCGAAAAAAAAGCAACTAAGAAGAAAGAGGGGGGGCAAGTAGAATGAGATCGAGACAGGACACCACGTTCCTGTTTGCAGAAAGTTTGTTTTTTGTTATGCAAAGCACGACATGCAGCCTACGAAGGATGAATATCCTTTCTTCCTTCTTTTCCCGCCACATCGGTTTCTTCTACTTATTTTTTTTCAGAAAGGAGGCAGAGATGCGGGGGATTGTTCGTGAATGCAAACAAAAGAGAGGCAAACACACAGATAAATCCATTATAAACGCACGTTTGCACACCGCAAAAGCAAAATGCTAGATAAAGATGGAGAAGAAGATGGCAGACAAAATTGCAATAGCTTTAAGCGCCGACCATAATATATTATCCTTTAAGGACTGTTTCTCACTCAGTCACAGTCACTCACAATTGCTGTGCCTGCTTGTATGTATGTATGTGTGTGTGTATGTGTGTGTGTGTCTCTGTGTGTGTCTCTGTGTGTGTCTCTGTGTGTGTTTGTGGGTGTCTAGCCAGTTGGTGGCACAGTCTTTCCCACCAGTCTTTTGGGGTAATTAAAAGCGATTACAGCTCATTAAATGATAAAAGAACGCATTGCACGCGTTGTTTCGCAAGTTTCGTTTCATTAAAATGATAAACACGCACGCAATGTCCTGGCAGGATGTCCTTGCCGCAAGCGGCTTGCAATTGCGGCCAATGCAACAACACCAGCAACACGAATACAAACACAAAGCGTTGCCTTGCCTTACCATGAGTCCGTCGCCTCGCCTTGCCTTGCCTTGGCTTGCTTCCAAAGTGTAAGCAACAATTTTTGAGGCAGCCGCCAAAGCTATTATCCTGCTTCCCAGCTGCCGCAGGACCTTGTCGCTTTTTGCTCCCGGCCCCTTTTGGATGGTATACAAATTGTTTTTTTACACATGTGCGCGCCCAAACATATTAAATTGTAAACATGCATAAATGTTGTTTATTGGACAACAAACAAAAAACCCAAAAAAAAAACAAATAAAAAGAATAACTAGCAATAAAGTATACACTGAGAGAAATTGCCAACATAAATCTAAAATACTGTGTCCCATTAAAGTAGTCTTCCACAAAAAATTAATTAAGTAAAATGTTAGAAAAATTTAAAAAAAAAAATGTATTGTATTAAAAATTAATTTATTATTTTAGCTTCAAGCCAAATTGAATTTCTTACAGTGTATTAGAAGAAACACAATAATGCTGCATAATTGATACATTTTTGTAAAAAATTTTCAACTAAATTAAGTTGAAAAGTTGTATCTACTTTAAGGAAAAAAACCCCTTTTGCATTCGTATGTTTCAGGTAGATTTCTCACAGTGTATTATGAAAAGTCCTCAAGTTCGCCAAGAAAAACTCGAAGCGTGCCAAAAACAATTTCATGTTATTTGATGACATTTTGAATAGCATCCCCGCAACGAGGAAGAAAGGACTCTAGTCTACTGTACTCTGATGCCGCTGCTCCTGCTGCTGCTACTGTGCTCCTTGAAGCTTAGCGAAAGTGTATCCTGTCAAAGGATATTATGCAACGAAATTATTGTAGTTGGCACCGAACAACAAAAACTTGCATGTTTTTTTTTTGTTCATACTCGCTCCCCCCTTCCTTAGCTTTATTTTGGTTTTTGCCAAATAAACGCACACACAACGAACAAGGATAGAGACGCAGAGAAAGAGAGTGAGAAAGAGCATTCAAATAACACACCAGGAGGCTCAGCTTAGCACAGTGCCAAAAAGTCCTTCTGAGCCTGGCCAAAACAGAGTGGCATGTGAGATATACCAAACGAGAAGCAAAAGGATGAGCTCCAGATGAACAGAATATGTGAGCCACAAGGCGACAAATGAGCGCCGCATTAGCGTCACCAAAAGTGCGGTCGTCTCTCCATTTTGAATGCAACCAAAAACACGAAAAAAAAAAATACATATATATGTATATATATATATCGTGTAAAATCCCTGTAATTATTTTTATGCACACTTTGTCAAGGATTAGAAAAGATGGCAGGACAACAAAACAAGAAATAAGTGTAAAAACAAAACATTGTACAGACTTAATTATAAGCAAAACTTTCAAGATAAACATATTTTAAAATGAAAAGAATTGCAATCCGCGCGACCGAAAATAAAACTGAAAAATTAAATTAACTAACAGATATTTATATAAAGGGTAAGGTGGAATATTTGCTCCTCCTGATCTTACTATTTAAAATTATTAAACCTCGTAGGATGCTTTCTTAAAGTATATTTTTTACTTAACTAAAAGCACAAACTATAGTAACAAATGATTCTCCATAACAAAGTCTATATAACAGCCAATTATATAAGACAGATTTTTTCAGAACTCTTGATATGATATGAACTCTAAGTCTAAAAAGGCAAAAGAGCCTGTGTACAGCTATTTGCTTTATCCTTAAATTTAGGAAGACCTATATAGATGTTTGCCTTATCCTTGCGATCAGGAAGAGTAATATCCGGTTAACTATTTCTATTAAAGCCCTTATTACACACACACACACACACACACAACGATTAATTATTATTAAAAGTAGTCTTAGGATAGAACTCTTTGCGGACCAGAACAGTTGGTTCAATGGGTGAAAGAATTCTTTAAACTCTACAAGCTAAGTGCCCGTCATTTTCACTCTGCCCTGCTACGGCTCCTCTGCACATGAAGGAATCTCTCTCTTTCTCTCTCTCTCTCTCTCTCTCTCTCTTTCTTTCATTGCCTCTTTCTTAAGGGGCCTGATTATATGTAGTTCTAGAGGCGCTTCAAAAATAAATTTGCTAAGTATGTTTCCTACTTTAAACACCAACTTTGTGTTGCATTTATTTTGCAAAAAGAGGGCATAAACACGCCCACTTTCAACAAGCGGCAAACAGTAACAACAACAATAATAGTAAGAAACCCATAATAATAATTCTCGGCTGCAGCAGCAGCAACAGCAACAACAATAACAACAACAAAAAGCCGCCTGTAAAACTTAACGTGCAACTTTTCCCACACACTTACATACATATGTATGTATGTATGTATATGCATATGCATGTGTGTATGTAAGCAGCCTGCTCTGGTATGTCTTTCTCGATCTATGTGTGCGTGTGTTTATGCGTGTGTGTGTGTGTGTGTGTGATAATGCAATTGTAATTGTGGTTGTAAATGTGCATTTGCATTTGTTACAAAACTCTGTGGCAAATTTAAACAATTTGCACATTGTTAACATTTATTTATCATTGTCAGCGAGGCAAAAGTGAGACTGAGACACATAGAGAAAACAAAGAAGAGAGTGAGCGAGAGAGAGTTTTAACAGTTTAGTAAAATTATCTTTTTGGCAACAGGGAAGGCAACGGTTGGGAAACATTTTTTTTTTTTTGTGTTTGCTATGAGCCATAAATTTTCGTTAAGTAAATCAACAACAAATAAAAATCAGCTTTAACAACACAAATTTTACTCAACAATAATACTCCAACCAAACACACAGACGGACCGACAGACAGACACAGAGACCATCAGCAAAACATCACCCAACCAGTCATCTAACCACCCACACGTTTATTTTTACATATATCAGAGAGCTAACAACAGCTTGCGCCGGAAAAATCATTGCAAATGGCAAATTCTACACACACACACATACATACATATATAAGAGTATGCACTGAGAGTGTGTGTGTATGTGTGTGTGTGAGTGCGTGTTTGTTTGTATTTTTAGTATTTATTTATCAAACAATATGCAGCTGTTGCATTTCCCATACACGCATTTCCCCACGTATTTTGAATTTAATGCCAAAAACTTAATGTGTCTTCTATGCTATCTTCTTGTCTCTGTTTGATTCTCTGTGTGTGTGTGCAAATATATTCATGTGCGTGTGTCTGTGTGAGCGAGTGCGTGTTTTTGGGTATGGCTTGTTTGTTAACCTCGAATACAAAAATAGAATTTCCTTCACATTGTTTAAATTTGCTTGCAATTTTCTTAATGTCCAAGCCAAGAAGTATGCAATGAAGTTTTTATACTAAATTAATAAAAAATGTACACAGATCGAATAAAATTGATTTTTAATTTATATTTAATTAAACCACTAATACTTTAATTACATAAACTCTTAAATCACACAGATTGCGTGAGACCTCTCAATCAGAAAATCTTTCCGGTTTAACTTTAGCTTATACGGAAACACTTCGTTTACAAAAATCTCTTATAATTAGATGAAAAATAAAAATTTCTGAAAAACAGTAAATTTTGGCATTATCTTTTTTAGCCATCTTATTTGAAATTTTCTTCGATTGATATACATATTAAAATTTAATTTGGACATTTCTGTTTAAAATATGACAGAAATTTGAAACTGAATATAAAACCAATAAAAAAAGAAAGTAAGCAAGATATCTATTTGTTGTTGTTTTTTTTCTTTTTGTATTTTCATTTCGTTTTGTTTTTTTTCTCCATTTTTTTTTTTGCTAACCAGGCAAATGCAATGACTTTATGGAAACGCATTTGTAAGCGCAGCTGTTGCACTAGGAGAGTACAAGAAGTAGAAGGAGTAACAGCAACAGCAGCTGTTGCTGGCAACGAAGAAGACTTAAAACGTCGCTTGGCATAAATCCCCACCCAAGTAGGAATCTGCTGCACTCTGCTCTAACAGGGCATATAGCCACACACTCATACTCGCATCTACATCTACACCTACACCTACATTGACATCCAATCCCACTACCTCTAAGCGCATTTGTATTAAATCGAACGTGTTCGTACCCAGGACTTTTTCTTCTACTTGCGAAGCGAAAGGACTACAGAACTGTTTTATTTATTGACTGCACGTAGCGTATATCCTTATAATTTTTGTATGTCTCTTTCTTATGTATGTAAGTATCTATGTATGTATGTATGTAGATACATATGTACATATGTGTACAGAGGCCTGTGTCTGTATATTCTCTTCTGCGCTCGACTGCACGTCCAAATATCTACAACAATTTTCTTCGTCAAATGGCATTGAAGGTAGCGTAGAAGCTAGTTGGAGGAACCCGTCAACTTCATCTCTTCCTCTGTCTCTCTCTCTCACACCTCACAAACCGGTCGTCCTGCGCGTCCTCGCTCACTATGTATGCAATCAACTGAAATTGAAACCTGCAACAAATGGCCATGTTTGACTTTTTGCAGCATGACCAAGTCGAGCAGTTCCCCATCCTTAGTACCCCCCGTTTTCCCCTCCATACATAGCCCCTTTCTCTATTTTATGTTGCTTCAACTGTCTCTACCGCCTGTTCTCTCAAAAACCTCTCACCGACAGAGGCCGTAGTAGCACATTTGTACATTTTAACGGCTCTTGAGCAAATAAACGATTTTTGCATTTTAGATTTTTAAGCGTTATACGATATTTAGGGAAAATTGCATATCGATTGGACGACACAGACGATACATCCACATATTCCAATGGCTCCTATAGTGTGTGTGTGTGTGTGTGCGTGTTTGTCTGTGTATCTGTATATGAATATGTATATTTCTATATTATATTTTAATATTCTCTTTTTGAGTCGTTTAGCCATTTGGGTTGCTCATTTCCGTCTGGAGATTACTTTTCTACATGTCTGTATGTATGTATGTATGTATGTATGTATGCTGCTTGCCGAGTGCTCTACAATTTGGAAAAGGTATGCCATCAGGAAATGAATCAACTAATAGCATCGAGAATATGTGAGAGTAAATTGTTATGCCATAAAGTCTATGTAATATAAAAAATATTGGCCTATTACAATAGTTTCTCATTTAAATTTTGTTTAAAATTTACATGCAAGTCCAAAAGGAATCCTTGAGCAATACATACGTATACAAAAATTACTTGTAGAACCCTTAAGGAATTTATTCTAAAGTTTTCTGAGAAATTCTGTTGAACATTATCTAAAGAATCTAAAAAGAATTCATTTCGAAATTCCCAAGGAAATCCTTTAGGTATCTCTGTCAAACTACCAAAGGAGTCCTTGAGGAATTGTGTTGCAAATATTAACTTAATAATGGTAAATTTCTTTGACTTAAGGCTAATTAATATTTGGAATTTAAATCTAAAGTGTATTAATTGTTCGTTGTAAACTCTTGAAAAACTTTCAGACTGCTCAATTAACTTTTTAATATGCACTAAAACCGAATTTTTCCATATGAACATAAGTACATATATGTATGTATGTTCGTGTGTAAATATATGTGTGTGTGTGTGGACTAAAGTGAGTTTATCTAATTGACAATTTCCCCAATTTTTGCACCTACTGAAATCGTGCCATGTGAAAACAGTTTCATCTATTTACTAATTGAGTTTGATGACAGTTTTCTTTTATTTTGTTTTTTTTTTTGTAAGGATTACATTCGTGACCTCCGCCAGCTACATTGAAGAATACATGAGTATGTATGTAATAATGTACATATGTATATTTCATAAATTAAATTATGCACAACTTGGCAAGTCAAAAGGGGCCGGAAAAATAACTCAGCTCAGGTACTTGGCTATTGCATTAAAAAAAGAATCAAGAAAATTGCTGAAGAAAGAATGAAAGAAGTAAAGAGTAGATCAGGGGTTGGGTCAGGACGACTGGGCGGAGTGGTGTGGTGTGGTGTGATGTGGTGTGGTGTGGTGCGGTGCGGTGCACTGCAGCGGGATGGGAATAGCTAGCTCTACTAAACCTGAGCCAAGTCATAATAGAAGAAGGCGTGTGTACGTGTTTCTATTGTTCACTTCCTTACCAAAGGATAATTTCATATTCGCGTCGCCTAACTTACGTAAATTGTTGAATCATACAATAAATAAAATGCAATGAATGTGCAAAAGTTCTCTCTCTCTCTCTCTCTGCCTCCACTGGGGTAACGGAAGCGGGTGCGGGAAGGTGGCTGGTTGGTGGATAGGTAGGATAAATGGGGAGAGGGTGTTGGTGGTGGTAAAAAATAAAAAGTGCAGAGCTTGCGGTTTTCTTTTTCATTGTTGTTGTTATTATTGTCGTTGTTGGTGGCTTACTACTTGCTTGCCATTTGCCAAGCGCAGTAAATAAATTAATGTCAGCCGCACCACAACGACGACCGTCAACGTCTTTGTTGGTTGGTTATTATGTCCTTACGTAGTTTGCCTGGGCACGCATTTTTATGGCCCCGGTTAAGTCAGGGTTGGCAAGTGCTTATTGTAACATTAACATATATACAATATACATTCTCCGGAAAGCATAGTCTTGTTTATGCATATATAAAAAAAAAAAATTAAAACAACTTATACTCATAATACTATCGATAATAAACATCATACTTTGCTACTGATCAAGAATCAACAATATCTATGTATGATTGCTTGTTTCATATATAAATCCAAATCGTATACAACGATAATCGGTTATATTGTTGTTTTTCTTTTTTTAGTTAAAATTATATTAAAAATAAATATCTGTAAAGTTTATTTCATAAACGGCACTTCAGTTAGTACTTACACAGTATAACTGTTCCTTTTCCTTTTCTTACTCGTTCTTAACACTGTCTTTGATGAGCACACCAACTGCCAAGCCATCTTGTCTTCCTTTTTACACTCTCACCAAACACTTATTACACTTAGACATTTATACAAGTTACCACGTAAAACTTTAGCGATTGCCGACTTTGAAACAGAATATAAATACTAAAACGCTCACACGATTCATCTTTTAAGTTATAAACCAGCAGTAAGAGAAGAAAAATTAAAAAACACCAGATGTACTCGTATGTATGAGAATGAGCAGGATAGAATGGAAATGACAAAATATACATACATACATACATATGCACTAGTCAACATTCATTCGAAAATGTATCGAAATTCTATATAAATTCATAAATATATTTATTTTATTGTATAGGAATCGCATTATGAAAACTTTTGCACTTCATCCCTGGTATGCCACAGCATACATATATAAACATACATACATACGTCCATACATACATATGTATGTACGTGTTCATATGTAAGAAAAACAAACAAAAAGTGCTCAGGCCAACAATAACAATTAATTATTGAAATGCAAATGCAAAAAGGCAAGGTGGCAGAAGGGCTGAATGAAAGGAGTGGGCAACGGGCAGCGGCGAGTCAGAAAGCCGCAAAGTTTTCATAAACAGCGACAACTCCTCCTACATGTCCTGCCCTTCGCTGCCTGCCGTCGAAGTATGACGACCAAGAAGTGCATTATCAAAAGGTGCCACAACATTGTTAATGGGCTGACTTGGGCTTGTCCTACTAGCTTCCACCTCCTCCTTTATAAAGCTCTCTGCTTCATGACTCCACACCACTTATATTCTTTTCCAGTTGCGTGCCATTGGCAAATAGCGCTGCTCGTGCCACAGGCGCTGCTATAAATTGACTTAAAATTAAGCCGAACTCGTTGACTTGACTATATATGTATATATGTGCTATGGCAATTGAACATTATGGTATAAACGTATAAATGCTGGCAAGATATCTTTTTTCTGTTTCAAATTGGCCGCGATTTATATATTTTAAATCACATTTTATAAAACTTTTCACGAATGGTACCGCAAGTTAACAGAAACTTTATATAATGGACTCTAGTGTGACCGTCTAAAAATATGATCGTGTGTGTTTGTACAATATCAATGAGTACTCATTTTGAGCTTTTGGATCTTTTTGTTATACAGTTTTATATATCGGAGATTTTTTTATAATCAATTTAATGATTTTATTATAAATGCTTTTGTTGAACTGAAAACTAAATACTCCAAATATTTTAGCTTCTAATTTTGTTGTGGGCTGAGCAATTGAAGCAATGGGGACTTGTCATCTCTTTGCATTCTAACATCAATGAGACCATCCGAGTACTCCGTGCAAGGGGAACAGCCGCAACTTGAGGGAACTTCATGCTATTGGATCAACAAAAGAAAAACAAATAATAACGAAATAAAATATGTAAGAGAATACGTTAATAAAATATTTGAAAACCTACGCGTTGCACAAATGAATGACCATCTTCGCAGATCATTTTCACTGAGATCGGTTGATAGGATTTGATGCTACAGCAGGTACAGAACTTTTCATGTATATCAGTTATATAATTGTATTTGGAACCGGAATTACAAGCGCCAGCACAATCCGTAAATCCTTTAATGGGCTCAGCATTTTTGCACATACCATGACCAGGTTTAGAAAATTTGAGGAGATCCTTAGTTTGGGATTCAGCCAATGACATGGGCAGGCAGGTAGCTTTATCGAAATGTGAAAATTAAGAATTTTAATAAAATAAATAATTTTTTTACTCTCTCTACTTACATTTATCCTCGACAAGTGGTTCTATTTTGCATCTCTTACAACAACCATCTTGATATAGCAAATGTGATAGACAGTTTCTTACATCTGGGCAGATTTCATTCGAGGAGCTAACCATCAATTGTTTATCTTTCTGAAGGCAAGCATAAAGGGTACAATTATCGCTCGATTTCCATTGGGCATCAGGCTCATAAAGTTTTCCCTCAAATACACAAGCCGTTTGTACGCACTCGCCACAACATTTCTTATCCACTTTCTGATAACTATAGCCAGGCGCACAATCTGTGGTACATTGCTCTAGAGTGCTTATTACTTGGGCATTGCCATCGGGTCCATAAGAGCAGAGTTCATGTTGACACACATCCTTGGCATGGAGCCATTTGTCGCCAACTTGTTTGGTAAACTTTGAACTTTCCTCAATCTCATATTGGACAATGCAAAGATGCTTGGGGGGCACTGCAAAAATTCAAAAGTTTTTAATCGATAATCCTTATACATATATGAATATTTATGTATATATGCAATATCCAATTTACCGCATTTATGAGTAGGACAACAGTCATCTATGTCGTGCTTAGTCTTCATTTCATAGAAACGTTCCAGACACTTCTTTGGTGCTGGAGGACATTGATCAATTTTGCATACAATCTTCTGGCTGGGACAGCAGCCCTCTTCAATCTTCACTAACTGCTCACCGGGTAACAGTGGACGTGGTGGTTTCAGCGCTTCGCATTCTTCTTTGGGTTTGCATTCTAAAGAAAATTAATATATATAAAATTTAACTCCACTCTTTTTATTCAAAGATTTTTTCTGCAAACTTACCACAAATATATTGAGGGCAACCATTGATATCGTTTTTCTGCTTCTTAAACTGTCCAGGACCACAGATGGGCATTAGGGGAGCTAGACATGTTTTATGCGGTTCCTTGGTCTCGGGCACACAACGGTAACGTGGACAACATTCCTCTTCGGTTACAATCTTCTGCGGTTGATAGCCCACGGCACAGATATTCTCCTCCACTTGACATTTCTTTACCAGGCAAGAGGTTTTACCCTTAGCATCACATTGACAATCGGTACATTTATCCTTTTGCCATTGATCACCTGGCAAGTGTACTGCATCATCGCATTTTGTACAGGCAGCCTCTGGTACACATTTGCCAGCATCCATTACCTGTCCTTGGGGACAGAAACAACCCTCGAAACGTTCAGAGCTCAGACAGATATCATCACTTTTCACCGTATGGAACACAGCCTGATCCTTTAGATTTACTGCATCATATTCGGCCAAGGCTTTAACTGTATCACAATTCTTTGCACATCCACAGGGCTCATAAACCATATCGCTTGGACATTCATATGGACATAGCTGGGGTCGTCTCCAGTTGGTGCAAATGCCATGTTGATTACATTCCTTGGCATAGGCAGCCAAGGCAACACAAACACCCTCCTGAGTATTACCGGGCTTACATATATCCTGTTGACATGAAGATACATAGGCCAAAGGATCCACTACCAAGGGACATTTGCCGAATAGCTCCTCATTATAGAATTGTAAACAAGGATCCTTTTCAGGCGGCAATGGAATGCATTGATCCTTGGGAACATCTTCACTGAGACACTCCTGGGCATCTGTTAATCCCAATTTGGGTTCATCGGCTTGCCAACTCTCTATGACATCAATAACCACTCCTGGTTTACCCTTCTTGGCCGGATTTCGTTGCAAATCATTAGCAGCATTGCCATTACAATCGCCACAAAGACCTTCCATTTTACTACCATATTTAATACTTGGCACACCCAATGAGAAGATTAGATTCTCAAAAGAAGCAGAGAGATCCACATGCGTTTCAGGTAACGACAATTTCAGCTCTTTGCCCTCCACCTGACGTAAAGTTATCCAACTATCTTTATAGGGCAATTGTTTCACCTCAAACCCATCGACAAGAACCTTCAATATAAATCGAATACGATATATATAATTGGTGAAATTGCATAATTTTACTCACCTGCAAAGCCTTTGGATTATTGGGGACTCTTTGGACATGTATCACATGGTCACCGTTTAATATATGCAATGATTTGGCACAACTACCACCCTCCACTGGGCTAATCTGTCCAAGTTTCTTGCAATCATCCATGCTAACATAAACTTGGAATGTATGGACACCAGGCAAAACGACATCACGGGACAATAGATAAGTACAATTGCCATTGAAACTAAAACTCTTGCGATCATAGGTCATATATTTGGAACCACCCATCGCATTGCATAGACAATCCTTACACTCGGCAATGGGCACACATTTTGGACCCTTGCGCACAGTGCCCTCGGGACAATAGCAGCCAGGGAAACAGGCATCTGGCAGAACAGGACAATCATCACCATGTAAATTATCGCATGATGGTTCACAGCGCCGCTTATAGCAATCCGAATGAACCAAATTCGATGGGCAACTAATTTCACATTGAGCCACAGCACGCCATGTACTCAACTGGGCCAATGGATTAACACTTAGACACTTCTTAACGAAACTTTCCAATATATTACACTTGCAGGCGGATGGATCACCATTATTGGCATTTAGACAATCACAGGCAGCTTCTAGACAATAATTATTCGAGAATTGTTTATAATTTACAGCCTTGTGGCAACGGGCAAATGTTGGATGACTAAACAGAATAAGAGAAATATATTTAAATATATAGTTAAATAATTAAATATTTATCCACTCACTTGATTATATTACACAATTGTAATGCCTTAGCCTGCATTGCTCTAGAGCATTTGAGATCACCACATTGATCTTTAGGAATACGCTGATCATACCAACTATCACCAAATTTCTCAGTATTAGCCAAAATTTGGCCATCTGGAGTACGTTTATCATCACGTGAATTGCCATTATAATAGCCGCATAGGCCATCTACAGTACGTAGGAATTTTGAAGATATGCCCACTTTTACAATACCAATGTCATCAAGTTGTACCCAAAAACCATATTTAGTGGAGACGGCCAAAAGGGTTTTGCCTGGCTGTGATACGACAAAGGATGCTTTGCATATTGGTGAATTGCTTAATTGTTCTACCGTAAAGTCAAAGCCATTGAATTTTAATTTAAGTTGCGGCAATAATACCAATTCCTTGCCAGCTTGAATATCCTTAATGGTGATAACCTTGTGGCATACTTTACGCGTCTCATCCGTACATTGTTGATGCACTGGAATGGAATATTATTTCGAATATATGTAAATAGTTTAAATTTATTTAAATATCTTACCTGAAATTGACCAACTGCCATTGTGTATATCCCTGGCCAAGATATGGCTACATGGACCATATTTGAATAGGGTGCCATCGAATGTGGTGAAACTCTTGCCACTTATTTCACAGACATCATCCTTATTGGGACGTAGGACGCATGTATACTTTAGGCAATCACCCGCTTTGGCCATACTCATATCAAGTTCAACATCATATTTATCTGGACATTTGGGCTCGGGACACGTAAACGTTTCATTCTTATCGACCTTTGGTATGGGTACACAAGTGAACTCATCACATTCCTCTTCCTGCTGGAAATCCAATTCAGTGCTGGGCATTGCCAAAATTTGTTCCTTGGACGAAACAAATTTGGTCTTGGTTATCGTTTGACCATCATCGACAATTGAAACTTGTTTCGAAAAGGTAAATATTTTCGACATTTTTCGGGCCTTCCTTTCAATGATTTTCAGTTTCATCTGTGGTGGACAAACCGGACTTGGACACGTGATAACTTCGGCTAATTGGGAAGAGAATTTCATTTGTTAATTGTTCAATTTTCCATGTCTCTGTTTAGCTCACTCTTATTCTTCTCTGGCTCTGGCTGCACATTGAAAGAATCTCGGCAAGTGGAGTCCTCATCATCAGCACAATCTTGTACACCATTGCACCATAGTATCTCTGGTATACAATCTCCACTTGATGGGCACAATCTTTGCTCTTTGGGACATGGTTCGCATTTGCAGCGGCAATCGCTTGTTATCACTGGACGAAGTTTTGCCTCATGACATGGTGGACACTTTTTGGGTTTACAACTCTTATGACCACCCAAAACACAGACACATTCCTCACAAGCAGCATTCTCGAACTTATTGCCAATTGGATAGCTAACATAATTCTCAACACAAGGGCAAAGATTATGCTGAAGACAGGCATTGCCATCCCAAAATAGTTGCTGATCCTTGCATGGACATTCCGAGCTACTGGACTGCAAGGGTGGTGGAGCAATGCCATCACAAATATTACATTTGGTTGGAACTTTAGTTTCTGGTATTATCTGACGAGGGATTTCCGCTAGAATAGAAGACAAATTCAATTGGAATGTATTTATATAAAGTAAAATATCTTCACTTACGATATGGCTTAAAGCAACCTAATGGTTCCACACGCATATTGATATTCTTCTCCCAATTGGCTGGCACCAGTTTTAGATATTGTGTCAAAATGGGTTTCTTAAAATGATGTTTTCGCTCCGTATCCCCATCAACATTAGCCTCAAATATCCTTGGCTGTCCATTCGATGAGAGAATTGTATTCCAAGTGGGTTTCTTTTTTGAGAACAATACTTTATAGCCGGTCACCCAGCCATCTGGACCACCTTTTGTAATGAATCCAGATACATTGCGTGGTTCTAGAAAATCAAATTCAATAAATTCATTTGGCGTATTAGCCAAAGGACGCCAGGCTTGAGGAGTGGATAGTTTTAATAGATCCAATAATTGTGGTTTTCTGGCCGATTGCCAAAGACTAGAAGATTGAATTTGTCTCTCATCCATTTTACTTTCATCCACGCCCATTAAATCAATGCATTCCTGTTCAACCAATGAAATAGGATGCTCTGTGCTGGTCAGAATAATATATGGAGGAATATTTGGAGGATGAGGTAACTTCTCTTCACTACAAATTAACAGTTCCACACGCATTGCTATGGAACCATGCCATTTTAATGGATAAATACGCAAAGAACTGGCCTCAATGGGTATCTTAAAGAGTGTCTGAACCGGAGCACGTGAATCAAGTGGACCATTAAACATTTGTGGCTTTTCCGTTTCATCTACCAAATAATGATAGGCCACACCATCATGACTATGTAGAATCTAAAACATAATATATATATATGTATTTATGTTTAAACTTCTCAGGACATTTAATTCTTTTTATTTACCTTGAATAGAGTAACATAATTATCAAATTCGGGACTTCCGGCCATTATTACACCATAGAAGGGTTCAGGTTTACCAAAATTCAATTCAAGATATTGCATTTGATCATTTATATTGGGTGACCAACTGCCCTTGGGATTATTCTTGACCAAGCGTGCTTTATGTGGACCATGTTCAGGTGCCAATTTGGAGCTAGCATTGAAAATGCTATCCGGCAGCGATTGTGGACCATTTTCAATCTTGGGAATGAGCCTAAAATCAAGGATAAAGATCAAAAACCAAAAAAATTAAATAAATATTATATAAACTTACCGTTCAGGTAAACATTTTAGGGGTGGTGTATGGGTAACTGGTAGAATAGGCTCCAGTGTAATGATTTCAACCTCAATTACTGGTGGCTTGGTAACAGTTTCCGGCTTATTGGGCATACAGGTGAAGGCATTATCAATACACTGACATATCTCAAGTTCACCAACAACCGGTTTATGTGGCTGGATATAGTGTTCGGACTTGTCCATGCAAGGACATTCATCGGCATGAACACAAGTATCCTGATCTCGCCAATATTTACCAAGTTTGGGACAATCTGGACGAAGTTTATCAACACAACCGGGCTTACAATGCTCACCCGGCTGGCAGAGACCACGTTTTCTTAATATATTGCCATAATAATGACAACTATGCTCACATTGATTGGCACAATCAGACCAAATTTTATCATCTGGACATTGTTTGAGGGGTTCTAGTTCTGGTTCCGGTTTTGGCTTTTTGCCACAATTTGGTTTCAGTTCTTGAACTGTGGCAATATGATCACAGATGAAAATGGTTGGATTAAACATCATAAATTCACCACATGTCTTCTCCACATAGATCCAACCACCGTCCACGCCCTTGGGTTGACAGTGAAGGAATTTATGACAATCGCCTGGATAATCCTTGTATTCCACAATCCCTGAATCGCAGGTCATGCCAATTTGTGGCTTTTCAGTTGGATTGGGTGCCGGTTCAAGTGGCTCTTCATCGCATTGGCAAAATGCCCTCAGTTCATAGTCATGACATTTGCCAATGCAACGTAGACCCTCCTCCAAATTGCATATAACATTCTCATCCATTTGTTCGGGCAGTTCATGTGTATCCTTTACACGACACTCAACTTTTTTCATATATTGCTTGAGACAAGTGCCATAAATATTCTCCATTCGATCATAACGTGGCACTTTCTCTTCATCATTTAGCCTTACACTCTTATCAGAGCTATCCTTATCCTTGTCACACCATCTGGTCCAACCCTTGACACATTTTGTTTGATTTTGTGTGGCCAAAGGAGGCATCGTTGTCCCCTCTAAAATAGGAGCCAAAGGCGGTGGTGTTGCACATTTTACACCACTGCAAATCTCTTTGCGCTTCGAACACCGACAAGTGGCACAGTCATCAATAAAGGTTATATCACCCTCATAATAGGTTTTACCCTCCTTCACCATGCAAACTGGTTTACATTCCGCTTTAGGCACACATTCCTTATAGGTATCATTTAGGTAGATAAAACCATCCATACACGGTTTAATGTAACATCCTTCAATGCAATTCTCTCGATTGCACATACGTTCAGCAATACCTTGATCCAAGAAATTATCACAGGTTTCCACAGCACAGGCTGGTGTACAGGATTTATAGTCCGAACAATGTGGATCACATTGCATAGCTAAAGACAGAGAGAGAGAGATAGAGAGATTGTTAGTTAAAAATTTCATTTTTCATTTACAAACTTACGACAAAAGTGCTGAGATCTCCAACGAATATTGATACCCTTATGGGCACAGGCATCCGCATAAGCGGCCATTGCAGTACACAAGCACTCACAGTCGCCACCTTGATCACAGGCGCAGGTATCAAAGATGCAACGCTTCCAGTAACGTTCAAGTGGTACCTCCGAATGACATGGCTTAAATAGTTCCGATTTTAGAGCACCACATTTCAACTGTGCCCATGTTTCACGTTCCGGATGCTTTTTGCATGCATCAATTGGTGCCACAGGAGCTGCACAATTTGGTTGCAATTTCCATGAGTGACCAAATAGAGCTGCACTTGTCTCCAATCCCAATGATGGTGTCTGCATATCATCTAGACCATTACCATTATAATTTCCACAAAGGCCGCTAACCTTGTGACGCCATTCATTGCCCAATTTAACATAGACGCGAGTACCCTCATCCCATTTAACTTGTAGCTTTAGTGGAATAACTTCAACTACAACAAATACACCGGCCTTATAGATATGAAAAGCAGCGTGTCCTTTGGAATTGACGCTATCGCGAAGCTCTGTAAGAGAAGAAAAATAAAATGCATTCAAAAAAAGTCACGAAGAGATTTGCTGGTTAAACACACTCACTCTTAATGGGTGACTTATTGGGATCAACACTGTAGGCAGAGTCCGCACTCAGCACTAGTGATTCCTGTACATGTCCACTTAGCGATATCTCCAATGATTTGGAACAGGTAACACCCATGCTGCCGCATAGAACATTTTGTATGGTTATACTGAAACCATCACCATTATCAAAGATACCCTTGGACAGGGCATAATCGCATGCACCTTGAAAATCAAAATCTTGGCCATCAAATGTGGTGAAATGTGAATCACCCCAAACACTACAAGTGGATTCACAGCCATTCTCTGAGCACTTCCAATTCCCTGCCTGACAATGACAAACATTGCAATCCTCTTTAATTTTCTCGCCATCATCGTAACTCTTTCCAGCATGATGACACGAGCAATTGGTGGGCAGAACACATGAATGCCTGGATGTATCATAGACATAACCCTCCAGGCATACACAACCGGGTAAACAATCCGTAGAGTCCGCTAAATATTTATCCATATTTTTGCAAGTTTTTGGCTCTTTCGGTGCACATTTTGTAAATTCGGCAAATGGTTGCTTTGAGCATTTGCTGCGTAATTCCGACGATGGTGGATATTTATCCTTATCACCTGTTTCGGCATCCTGACAATCCCATATACCATCCGTACATGTACAAAGATCTAAGAATTTTTCACCAGGACGAACTTCTTTATAACCAGGACGGAAAGTCATCCCATCGAAACTACATTGACATTTATGTTTGGGCACACAAACGCCTTGATCGTTAATATATTCTCCATGGGGACATCGACAGCCTTCAACGCATTCCCGATGGCAGGAACCTTTGCTGGGTAAATCATCACATGTCAAGGCACAACCATCACCGCATTCATCGAATACTTGTCCTAGTGGACATTTAACAGCTAAAAGGAAAATTGAAAAATACAAAATGAAGTAAAAATATATAAAGAAGGATAAAGAGTATTGAATAGTTACCGCACTCCTTGACTGTCATCCGCCAACCAGTTTTTAATCCCTGTCTCATGCATTCCGTGCCATAGGCCGATAGAATTGGACAGAAGCATTTATCCAAATCGCCTTTACAGGCACACGTATCGTAGAGGCAATCTTCATAATATTGTTCTGGTTCGACCATAAAATGACAATCCTGGAATATATCCTGTAAGATCCAATCACAATGCTTTTCGGCCTGAATTTTACGTTCCGGATTCAGTGTACAAGGATGTGGACCTTGATGGGTCTCGGCCTGAAATTGGCATGTATCCTTGGTACGCCATTTATCTGCAAATGGTTCAATGGCCGATTCCACATCCCCTTCAGGTGTAAGGAAATCATCTTGGGTATTCGAATTGAAGGTACCGCACAATCCCTTTGTCTGTCCCCGCCAACTAGGTGGAGCATCGATATAGACCCTAGAGACACCATCCCACCAGACTCGTATGCCACCGGCAAATTCCACAGTTAAAAATGTTGAGCTAGCCCGTCGGATTAACACTTCACCCAATCCCAACATTTTTGGTAATTTTGCAATGGGCTTGTCATTCACAATTGTGGTTAATCCTTGATCTAGCTTTATAACCGTCGGTGAACCATCACGTAGAGTAAATCTTATGGTAACTGATTTTGTACAGGATGGATCATCGGGTGCGGCCAAATTGAGAGCTTCCGACATGGCACCCGAACAGGCCACATTTTCAGCCTCCACGGACATATTCTGGGTTTTAAGTAGATAATATGAACACTTGCCCATAAAATCATAACGTTTGCCATCAAAAGTCTGATAATGCGGATCACCAATTGCCCCACATCGTGCTCCACACTTGTCATCCGTACACTTCCATTGGCCATTCTTGCAGGTGCAAGTATTGCAATTCTTCTTAATGGATGCCTCTGGCTTAAATTCTTTGCCACGGAGCGTACAGGGGCAAAGTTCCCGGGTTATGCAGGCATCCTTATATTGCACTGTGCCCTCCGGACAGAAGCAACCCTCATTACATTTACCTTTGGTGGGTATGGGAGCCAAATCGGAATCACATGTCGGTTCCACATCCGGACCACAGGCACGATAGACACGACCAAACCCGCAACTAATCGCTAGAAATGATAGTTATTCAGTTTTTATGGAATCCATGTGATATATATATCTTACGGCATATTTCCAAGTTTCTCCAACCATGCTCCAATTTAATACCATTAAAGGCACACTCCTTGGCCAACATTGAAAGGGCATCACAATTACAACTCTCTGGATGATCACGATTTGGACAATTGCAGTAATCTGCCATGCAAGTCCGTATCAATGCATCATAATTGAAGGGTTTTATGCAATCCGATAGCTTCTCATTGGCCAAGAGACGTTCGCACACCGAGACCGCCTTTTGGAGTTTACTCTGACCACAGGAATCCATACCAAATTCCATTTCAGCACCATTCTCCACCTGACACATCTCACTACGATCCTCGACACGCCAAGCATCGGTGAAGGCTTTCACTGTTTCCAATTTCTTACCCGTTTTCGATACAAAATCATTTTTATGATCACCATCCAATGAGCCACATAAGCCACCCACTTTTCCCCACATTTGCGGACCCGCATGTACAGCCACATATTGATGATGATCCCAATCCAATTTCAAACCGATCGATTCAAGATCTATTTGGACGTGTTGTGCCACAGGCATTACTTTCATACCCATTACCTGCACTGGCATTGGTAGCTTTTTGGTGGGTGTGGCCAATTGTATGGTGCCATCTGGAATAAAAAAAAAAACAAACATTTGCAAACATAAATGAAAAATTGCTTTTACACAAATTTTCCATTAATACTCACTTAAGTTCTCAAATGTATATTGCACTGATTGCCAGTAAACCTTAAGGGAATGGGCACAACCATAACCAGAACCATATGGACATGCCTTTAGGATAATATCAAAAGTTCCAGATATTTTGTCCGTGATCAAAGTGTGCGAGCAAGAGAGAGGTGCCCTTAAAAAGTTAATAAGAAAAATTCGGTAAAAAGTGTGGCCATATTAAAAAAATACTGGCAAACCCACTTGAATACCAAACCGTCAAAAGTTTTCATATTTATTCCACCCCAAGTAGTACAAAGTGACGGTTTTGGTGTCTTATCAATAACTACATCCACTTCACTGCTCTGATATAAGGAATAGCTGCCTGGTGTTATTACAGTCTCCTCCGATGACCACCATTCCTGCAAGAAACATAATATTTATTCATTTTAATTAAGTGGATCGATGGGATACTCACACTTCTTCTTTCCAGATCCCTGTACTTGGCCAACAGGGCCAATATTGTTTCACGTTGGGTATGCAGCTCGGATACCATTTCTCCGCTAATACTACCATGATAGACATGACCAGCTTGTTGGGTTATCTTTTGGCTAGTAGTGCCCGTACGAACTGTATAACCGGGAGCTAAAAATGATTCCAAAGATTAATTAATCTAAAATTATTGCCTTGATATTGATCAATCTTACGGAAAATGCATTTGGGCAACGGAGCTGGTATATATTTGCTTTGTTGATAGCTGCACTTGTATTCAATATCCAAACGTCCTTGCACTTTAAGTCCCGGTACTTGTGGACAACTAAAGGTACATCGAGCTTCTTCCTGATCATAGGCACATTTGTAGTTGCCATTAAAGTTAGTATTGGTCACATTACAGCTGCCAATATCTATTTAAATAGGATTAATACAGATAGATATATGTATGTATAATATATATATATATATGTATATATAACTCACTGTATTGACAATGGGTACCCCGATATCTCTGGGAGCACTGACAGACATTAAAGCTAATGCATTGCCCACCATTCTGACAAGCCGGAGCACATGTGGCTAAATGAGAAAAAATATATCCAATGGATCTTCAAGCAAAATGATAATAAACCATCCACTTACGACCACAATCTGGTGGCTTGGCCAGACCCGTTTTGGAATGGATCCATTGACCATTACGGCATTCGATATTGGTTATGCCACTGCCATCAGGGAACTGGAAACCGCGCATACATTCCGCATGGCAAACACTTAATGGAAGTAATTTAAATTTTTTTTAATAAAAAAACTTAATTATAATTTGAATATTTTTATCTCATACTTATTTAGGCAGGAGACTTTGGAGTTTTTGGGAACTGGCGGTTTGGCGGCACACACCGATTTCTTATGTTGACATTGGGGTCCCGAATAATTCTCTGGACACTCGCAGAGTCCTGCCGACAGACAAATGCCATTATTCTGACAAGGAGGCATACATTGAGCCTGACATGGTGGGACTCGGGTAAATTCTGAATTGGCCACAATCCAACCATCATTTGAACAAAACATATCCAGAACTCTCGTATCTTGAGCAAAGCTATAACCATCGGGACAAAATACTTTACATCGCCCATTGTGGCCACATTCAGGGAAGACATTCTGTGGCAATTGCAAAGCTGCACATTTGCCATATGCGGCCAAAAATTGTGCACTATTGCCATAAAAGTTACCCTGGATTCTAAACGATATGTTTCAAGGTATTACCTTGAAATCTTTATAAAATATAAAAAATAATATAAATCACTTACCCTTTAACTCCTTGGCCAATTCCAATTAGTCCCAAAGAATTTTTTATGCCTCTAAATTGCAAAAAATATGAAAACAATAATATCATAAACTGTAAATGGTCTACCATATTTATACTAACCCAAGCAGACTAGTCTTAATACCTCCTCCAAAGCCTCCACCATAGCCTCCACCATAGGATGCGCTATAGGTTCCACTGCTTTGTCCTACCGATTGCTGATTGCCTCCATATCCTCCACCATATGTATAGCGGGCACTGAATAATTTTTAAATTATATAATTCTTTCTTTGTATTTGTTTGCATTGTCATTTAATCTAGTTTCCTTTTTGTTTTCTTTTTTTTTTTTTTTTGTAATGGGAAAAGAGTGTTTCATTACCTAACAGCGGGAGCACTGTGAAGTTTGAAACTTATATGTCGCTCATCTCGTTCATTTTCCTTATCGACAACATCCGGTATGGCCCGAGCCAGGGGACTAAACAAAAATATTTGCAAAAAAAATTATTGAAGTTATTTAAATGGCATTTAAATTTGTTTGCTTATATATAAGATTAGAAGGAACGGAAGTGGGTAAATTTTATAAATATATAAAAAGAATAAAATAAAAATAAAAATGATTTTTAACCTAATATGGTAAATAGGGTTTCCTTTTAAAAGTACCACTAGATCCGTGGATCCTCTATTTATACATAGTACAATTTTTATATCATAGAATTTCAACTTTTTCTAATATAATGGATCAACAAATTTTCTTAAAGATCTTAAGGATCTTCACTTTTCAAATTCTCAAGGACAAATAAAATTATTTTCTATTTCTTTGCTTTTTCATTAATTGTTATAGAATGATTTGATTTCTTGATCTTTTATATTAAAGATGTTAAAGAATTATTTAATAATTTTTTTTCTTTGTATTTCAAAATTGATAATTTTGTATTAAGTAAGATGTTAAAAAATTACTTATTCACTTCTATATTATATAGCTCACATTTTTAGAAATCTTTTTTAAATTATGTTGTATAAATTAAATAAAATAATAATTTGACTAACATAGAAAAGTTCTTTCTTTTAATAGAAATCTTTCTAAAAATAAAAATCGGATTGAAAAAACTGTCAGGGTACAAAAACTGAGATATAGACAAAGATATCTTGTATTTATTAATTTATTTATTATTTTTAGATTATGCCTAATATAGTTTGTGGCTTTCGACATCTATTTATTAATTGAATTTCTTATATAAATGGAACAATTTTGAATATTTAATATTTTTAACTTACTTTATATCCTCGTCATCTTCATCAGTCATCACAATATCGCCTTCTTCGGCCCAAATGTGACTCAACAATAGAAGCCATATGGAAAGATAAATTAATTTGTTTGCCATTTTTGGCAAAACCCAAAGATAAAACTAATGCACTATATTTTTAATTCAAAATATATTTCATAAAACACTGTTTTTTAAGTGTTCCCTTTGTCCTTGGGAACAAAAATCACTGGTAATCCGTTAATTTGATGACACTTTAAAGGTTATTTCTCATGATAACACTATAAATACATTATGCATTCCTTAACACTGGCGATCTATGAATCTTAAATGATCATTGCAACTAATTCAATTGCAGAGCACTTTATTAAGTTTTTTTACTTTTGCTATAATCACGAAAAAGACAATCACAAGTATCAGGCAACCGCGCGAACGCAATTAAAGCTGGATACGTAGATCCAGCGCCTTTTATAGTCTCCAGATTGAGTTTTAAGCGCCATTTTTTGTTTAGACTTTATCAAATGTTCTATGGATTGGTACAGGGTCAACGAACACACCCACAGTTTTTATCCAAAGTGCGCAATTTTTAATACATTTGTTTTTTTATTATTTAGCTTATCGTTTGAAATATTTGTGTGGTTTCTTTTTCATTCTTATTTTTTTTTAAAAATATGCCAAGTTGAAGCTGAGGGCTAATGATAATATAATTTCCGGTTTGCTGAAGTTGGAACATTGACCCATTGAAGCTTGTTAAAAATAGCATTATGTAAACTCTCTTAGTTTTAGTAATCAGTAATTATGTCATTTAGTTTATCAGAATAATGAATAAAACACTGGACAATTTTTGGCCTTATACTTGAGGAACTTAAATAAAAGTGCATGACTAAAGATATATAAAACTTAAATATTTTAAATATGTAACGGCTACGCAATGAAAAAGTCGTTACAAGAGAAAATTTGAATTTGATTTTGGGAAAGAATACTTTACAACACTGTTGCACTCAGCAACGCACCTGTGCCTTAACAGACCACTGTTAACACCTCCAATGTTATATTTGAAAACATATAAAAAAAATATACTTTTAAATAAGTTTAGATTTTTTTTATTATAATAACTACATCAAGGATGAATAAATTATCACAAAAATATGCCCAGATCATGGCTATTCTACATAGGGCTGTACATCATGCTGTTGGCGCACCGCCTCCGTTTCAGCACCCACAGCACAAGCCAGCAAAGAGTTGACCGTCTGCTCCTCTCCCGCTTTATAGACATAACCATTTGCTTTATCAATATGATTCCTTAATCTCAGCATGCTATCCATACTGAAGGCATCCAGCAATTGAAATGATACCAAAGCATAATCCTCTACCATCGAACAAATGGCCTCATTAAGTTTCTGATATTTACGCATTGCCGGATCATCATCCAGCTTGTCCAGCAAATACTTGAGATCCAGCACATCGGTGTAGTAGTCCACATTGAAATGTAGTTTCGATTCATGCTTCTTCAACAGATCCGCCTTGGACAGGACATTCACATGTGGCAGACTCATTCTCAGCATGGTATTGAGGGCCATCAGAAGTGTGGCTATAAATTTGGCCGGCTCCGAGCAGTAGTGGGAATCTATGAGATTTACTGTGACCAGACTGTAACGTTCCCGTTCCAAACGCTCAAACACCCTGGCCATGGCAGTGTGATGTGTGTAGAGCTCTATTTGGCCGGGACAATCGAAGAGGAAGTAATTATGCGTGGCTCCCAATTGCCGTAATTTGGGAAGCAACCAATCCTCTATATGATCAGCCAGATATTCGGCACAGTGCATCAGAGCGCCATTTGGTCCCAACTGCATGTGCTCCATGGAATCCTCCACAGTTATTAGCTCCATTACATTAATTACTGGATTGTAGGACATATTCTCATTGGCCGGATCCAAATTAACGACGCCAACTTGGCGACCGAGTTCCCTGTAGAATTTATATGCCTCGGCACAGTAAGTCGTTTTGCCGGAGCCAGGCGGGCCTATTATCAGTTGACCATAACGGGGATTCTCTACCTTTGAATGATTTGCCATGCGCTGCAGCATTGTTCTGGTCAAGTAATTAGTCGGCAGTTAATTAATAAAAATAAATAACACACACACAAGGCAAAACATATGCGCTGTTGTTATCGGTTATCTCTTATCGGTTTAACAGAGCTCTTTTTGGCTAGTAAATAAGCATTAGTGCGGTGAATCCCAGTATTGAGCCACTTAGAATACAGCGTTTACCAGCACTGAGAGTTGCTATTTAAACTAGCTGCCGTCAGATGGCGCAGACGGGCTAAATATTAAATATGACATTTTATTTCGTACATTATTTCCAATTGGAATGATCACAGAGTGTGATTGTGTTAATATTACATTATTGAACTAAAGCGATCAGTTTATGATTATTAAATATTTAATTTAACAAAGTTATCTAGAGTTTAATAAGTGTAATGGGTTATTGCATTCATTATTAAAAAACACGACAATAGATTTATGAAATAGAGTTTCAAATTATGAAAGAGCAAATATTGGTTTTATTTGCGATAGCCGATTTTTTTTGCACTATTCCACCACTAATATTTCTCTGTTACTTAACATTTTCTCAACAGACTCAAATTGATGTCCGCTAAAAACGACGGATGTTTCGCGCATGAATTTAATTTAATTTAATTTAAATTGAACTTAATTTCAAACTTCATTTCGATCGGACGGACCTAGCGTTCTTGTCTGTTGTGATTAAGACCATAAAAGGCTAAAAGCAAAGTACTATTTTTTTTGCGGGTAGTTTTTGCATCGCTATCGGTGTGCGCGCGTGTGTTTGTGTGTGTGTATTCGCTCGAGAGGCTCTCAAAGTGCTAAATAATATAAAACGGGACACAATTCAAATCATTTAACAAGTTAACAAAGCAAAGGCAAAGACAACCATGGCTCAACCGCAACCACCGGCCTATGAAAATAGTGAGTTTGAATACAATAAATATCCATGACCTTATTTGGTCATACCAAAAAAGAGAAAGAGACGTGAAATGAGTCAACAAGCGCAAATCAAAAATGAAAAGAAAAAAGAAACGAAACAAACGGTAAATCAAATGCAAACGCCGGAAATGCTGTGATTATGACCATAAATGGGCAGCAGCTGACTCTCTTTGAATGATAAACAATAAAAAAAAATAATAAAATATGATGTGACAGAGAAAGAGATAGAAGAATATGAAAATAAAGTTTGTGGAGCAAAAAAGAAACACAATAAGCAACAGCCAAAGCCGGCCGGCTTGGACCGCACCCTCTTTTGCACAGTTACTCCCTCCCCTCCCACCATTTCCGAATCTATATCTAACTAGATTAGGTTTTATTTATTTATTTATAATACACATATACATATATATTAAGAATTCTTGATAAATTTTTTGATAATAATACCAATAATGTTTTTCCTTTTTTTTTTTGTTGTTGTTGTTATTGTTATTGTTGTTATTGTGCAGAAAATGTCTACGCAACGTTGCCCCGCACCCAACGTGGCCAACCCATTGTTCTAGGAGCCGATCCCAAGGGCAAAAACTTCCTCTATACGAATGGCAATTCGGTTATCATAAGGAATATTGAGGTAAGCTGATATCTTTGGAATTTTTCCATTTTCTATGGTCTTTCTTTTTCTGTTTTTTTTTTTTTCGTTTTTCGTATGGTCATAATCTCGATGTGTTCCCATTTATTTTTGGACAGCTGCAGTTTCAGCTGTTGTTTTTGTTATTTATTTTTTTTTTTTATATGTAACACATATGTATATATTTATTTATAAACATTGTCTATGCCGTGCGCCGGCTAAAATGCCGAAAATGAAAATTTTCCTCTAAATTTCCCTCATTTCTTATACTTTCTGCACCGCCCACGATACATCATTATGATGTTTGGCTTCTGTTTTCATTTTATTTTTTATTTTTGTATACCCTGCCAAATGAAACGTTTGTATCATTTATATAAATATTTTTAAATATATTTCTAATTAGTAGAACAAGCTAAAAACTGATTAAAGTACTTTGTTGATACAATATATGGATCAGGGCAAACTAGTCTAAACCTTGAAAGAGACTTTTTTTCTCAGGAGAAGAACAGTTTCGGTTTTAGCTAGATAAACGGAAACGGTTAGCATTTCGGTTTTATGGCTTATTATATTAATTTAATATTAGGTTAACTTAAAGCTAATGATTCTATATTAAATAGTATAATTATTATTTATGACAATGAATTTATTTATTTCTTAATTTCTCCAACTATAAAATCGTCGAACAATCGTTGGAAAAGAACAATTTAAACTTTAAACAAAGACTATAAAAAATCGGTTGATTAATATTATAATTAAACATGAATCAAGATTTTTAGTCAATATTTAAATGATTAATCATTAGTTAAAAATAAACAACAATAGAAAAAAAAATAGAAAGAAAATTTACTGTTGGAAAAAAAAGAAATTAAACTAAACAAAAAATATAAATTAAATAATTAATGTTTAGGAAATATGTTTATAAAGAGTCATGTAACATTTGAACTAATTTAATTGAAATTCTATATTTACTTTGTAAGAAATCGGATAATTAAAACCCATAGAAAATTCTTGGAAAATGAAGGGTATAAAGAAACTGCAGCAAAGAGAACAATTTATTGCTCTCCTTTGGTCTGGTTAATTAAAATTTAAATCATTTCGGGTGACACAAGAACATTAATTTGTCTTTGCATACAAACTAATTGTAGATATTTTCTTTCATTTCTTTAATTCTCTTCATTTTTATTTTTTTTTGTATTCTATTATAGAATCCAGCCATTGCCGATGTCTATACGGAACACTCGTGTGCAGTCAATGTGGCCAAGTATTCGCCCAGCGGTTTCTATATTGCATCTGGCGGTAAGTTCTTTTTAAATGCAATGAAAAAATTTCGCACTTTCAAAATTAAAAAAAAAAGTCATCGAAGCATAAACCAAACCAAATTGTGGGGTATATACATATATATAATGAAAGAAGAAATAGGAAAAGAAAGAAAACAAGAGAAAAAAACTAGTAGCTACCATCTTGCATATATAATTAAATCTTATATGTACTTATATATGCATTGTAATGGAAAGAAGTCGTGTCAAGTGTGGTAAGATTTCCATCATAAAAATGCAAAAAAAAAAAAGAAATTGTGTAAAATTCCAATTCCTGTAGAAGTAAAAAAAAAAATAGGAATGTTTAATTTATAATTCAAATTATATCATCAAATGATTAAAAGAGATCGATAATTAAAATTATTTAATGAAATCAATTTGTTAATAACTTTAATCTGTAACTCTCCTAAATGGTTCCTTTAGTTGAAATTGTTTTACAAAAATTTATTAGTTATTTTGTTAGATAGTTGGCTATATAGTAACTAAAAAATTATAATATGAAATGGCAAAAACTTTCACTTTCAAAAAAGTTACATTCACTTTAGCAAAACTATTTGAACAATAAGAAATTGTTAAATATTTTGTTGAGTTTTAACTCTCTTAACTTTTACTTAATATAAAATAGTTGGATCATTTCTTATAATTCATTTGCATTAATTGAGAACTTGACATGGAGAGAGAGAGAGAGAGACAAACATTATTTTTATTAAATAATAATCTTAACTCATATAAAAAAAATAATTTTTGGTTTTATTTACTAAAACCTTAAGTAAAATTTACTGCATAACATAAACTAGTCTAATAGGAAGAGTAGCCATGTGGAGGATGAGTCATGTGAATGGATTGGTCTTTCATTTCCATATTTGGGTTTCTTTCTTTATCTAATCGCATTTTTTGTTTTTTTGTTGTTGTTTTTGCCATTGCTAAGTGTATTGTATTATTTGTTGATTGTCGCTAATAATAATTCCTTCCCTTTCCATACAATTGCAGATGCCTCGGGCAAGATACGTATTTGGGACACGGTCAATAAGGAGCATTTGCTTAAGAATGAATATCAACCGATAGCAGGACCTATTAAGGATATTAGCTGGTCTCCAGATAATCAACGTATTGTCGCTGTGGGTGAAGGACGTGAACGTTTTGGTCATGTCTTTATGTCCGAAACGGGTACTTCAGTCGGTGAGATAAGTGGTCAAAGTAAATCCATCAATTCGGCTGACTTTAGGCCAGCAAGACCATTCCGAATTGTGACTGGTAAGTAATATAAATAACTTAATTTATTCTATTAGTTATTTAATAAGTTATTTTTACATTGCAGGCAGCGAGGATAATACAATTGCCGTCTTTGAAGGACCACCGTTCAAGTTTAAAATGACCAAACAGGATCATA
Source organism: Drosophila emarginata (assembly GCA_037075365.1). NCBI lineage: Eukaryota > Metazoa > Arthropoda > Insecta > Diptera > Drosophilidae > Drosophila > Drosophila emarginata. Next base: position 457,047 of record JBAMCD010000014.1, on the reverse strand, counting down.
CGCGTTTCGTTCAGGCTGTACGCTATTCACCCGATGGCAAATATTTTGCCTCCGCCGGTTTTGATGGCAAGGTCTATCTATATGATGGTACCACATCTGATTTAGTTGGTGAATTTGGTTCACCAGCCCATAAGGGTGGTGTTTATGCTGTGGCATGGAAGCCAGATAGCACACAATTGTTAACCTGTTCGGGTGATAAAACTTGCCGATTGTGGCAAGTTGAGACACGTGAATTGATAAGTGAATTTATTATGGGTAACACTGTTGATGATCAGCAAGTTTCATGTTTGTGGCAAGGAGATAATCTGCTTACTGTCTCCCTATCGGGAGTTATAACCTACCTGAATGTAGATGATCCAACAAAACCATTGCGTGTGGTCAAGGGACATAATAAACCCATCACTGTTCTTGGATTGAGCGATGATAGGAGTACCATTTATACGGGTAGCCATGATGGCATTGTTACAAATTGGAATTCAGGTAATGGTGTTAATGATCGCATTTCGGGAACTGGACATGGCAATCAAATTAATGGAATCGCTGCTTGGGGTGATTTTGTTTATACTTGTGGCATCGATGATAGTCTAAGGCAATTTTCAATTGAGGGCAACTCCTATACAGATTATGTTGTTAAATTGAATTGTCAGCCACGTGGATTGGCTATTTTGCGTAATGAGAATATTATTGCATTGGCATGCATCAAGGAGCTGACATTGGTACAGGATCAAAAGAAAATCTTTTCATTGCCAATTAAATATGAGGCCAGTTCGATAGCAACCAATGGGGAAACATTGGATTTAGCTGTCGGTGGTGATGATCAGAAATTGCATATCTATACGCTAAAGGGTACATCATTGGAATTGAAAACAGAATTGGATCATTTGGGTGCTGTCACAGATGTATCCTATTCGCCAGATCAAAAATATTTGGTGGCCTGTGATGCTCATCGTAAAGTTGTCCTGTATTCCGTCGAAGAATATAAGGTAAGTGTAGGAGTATTAGCTTAAATATAAAAGAAAAAAGAAAAATTAATAATTATAATGAAATTTTTATATTTTGTTTTTTAGCTTGCTCACAATAAGGAATGGGGCTTCCATAATGCACGTGTTAATACTGTGGCCTGGTCACCCAATTCGCTATTGGTGGCCAGCGGTTCATTGGATACAACAATCATTATTTGGTCTGTGACCAATCCAGCCAAGCATACCATTATTAAAAGTAATTTAATTATATACTTAATATTGAATATATTTTTAATTAAAAAATTTCGAACATTTTTAGATGCCCATCCGCAGTCGCAAATTACTCGTTTGGTTTGGCTGGATAACAATACTGTGATCTCAACTGGTCAGGATTGTAATACCAAAGTCTGGCATGTGGAAACTATATAAAAGGGATAAAAAAAAAAACAATCAAAAAACAAAACAAAATGAAGAAAAATAACAATTTCATATTTTTGTTATAACAAAATGAAAAATGCAAATATTTTTTTATACCTAATCAAGGAGAGATAACAAATGTTGCTCTATGTGTGTGCGTGTTCGTGTGTGTGTGTGTTTGCCAGCCTGTGTGTGTATGTGTGTGTGTGTGAGTGAGTGTAAAGGAACCCAAATTGCCAAAACAGTGTTCCAATTGTCATATACCCCAAGCACCACCAGCACCACAATCACCACCACCATCATCATCATTATTATCACCTTGCTTCATTTGATTCAAGTGCAAAGAGAAGAGAAAGAAAAAAAAAGTAATAATAGAAGAAAAGAGAGGAAAAAAAAAACACATTATTTTGATCTATATATATTTAAAAAATATTTATCGCATTTCTTCATGTCTTTTAGTTTAAGTACAGAAAGTGTGTGTGTTTCTTGCTAATCATCATATCATGAATTAACTAGTTTTTCTATCGCTTGCGTGTTTTTAATCAATTATTAAAAAAAAAAAATTTAAATTTCATTTGATTTCTTCATCAATTTCTTTTATTTGTTCAATTATTATTTGTTTTTTCCTACCTTTTTTTTTTTTTTTGATACTACTTACTACAACACTACTGATAATGAAAATAAAAAGGGAAAAAACCTATATACTAAGTACGCAAGCGTACGTAAATTATTGTATTATGAAATGGAAATAAACTAGTTTTTGCATAAAATTAAAATTGCATTTATTTTTTATTTAATTGTTAAAGAAAATCAACTTTGTATTAAATTGAAATCAAGAAATGCGATCGTATTGAAAACGAAATGAGTTATTATTAACTCTCTTAAATCTTATTAATCGGTTGATCTGCCACACTGATACTCATTTCGTTTATTTTCCTTATGGAAATATACTTGAATCAAATAGCTAATAAGGTCAATATCTTTTTTTTAGCAATGATTGTAAGTTTGTATATCGTTTTCGTCAGATGAAAGTTCTGTATCTTTGCGTTATAATGAAAGTTCTATATCTTTGCATTATAAATACTTATCCGTACATATACAGGCATAAGGAAAAATGGATGACACTTTGTGGATTAAAGCATTTTAAAATTATTTTGCGGTAAGTTTATAAATTCAAAATTTAATTATTTGAAATTATATTATAATTAATTGCTATGTTTTTCAATAAGATATCAAACGAAATTATATAAAAAAAAAAAACAATTGATTCCAAGATGTTAATTATTTAGCAGGAAATTAATTAATTGCCTAAAAATTCACTAAAAAGAAAAAATAAATTCTTTAAAATTTCAAATATTAACGAAAAAATATTATCTTATATTTTTAAGGTCTAGGGAATATATCTTTCCAATTATCATTCATTCATATAGAAATCAATTTATATCAACGGAAAAAATTCATTATACAATATAATTTCGGATGAAATTCGAAATTTATCTTTATTTTTTTTAGATGTTTTTATAAAGTCTTTGGAATTTTAGTGTGGCTAAAGAAGATGGTTTTGAATATTTTCGATTTTCATTATTCTTTAAATATTTTTGGATACCGATTTGTCATCAGATTTTTGCAACAATTTACTGCCACTTGGCCAGGCCATAACCGATGTGTAGCGACTGATACGTTTGGTTAAAAGGCGTGGCATTACAGTAGGCGTGGTTGGTCTAAGTACCAAACAAGTGCGACCAAATCTAGCCATATATAAAGATGAGCTAGGTAATGGTGCATTATTATATTTCGGTTGTTCTTCGCAAACAGTGGCGCCAGCAATGGAACGAACTTCTGTTGTTGCCACGGATGTTGCATCTGTTTTAATGTTACGATTCTTTGATTGTTGTCCATTAATCCGTTTAACTGTTATTAAGGAGGCACTGGATTGATGTAATTGTCCATTTAATTGTTGCTTCTGTTTACCATATGTTTCATCTGTTAGCAATCTTTTCATTTTTTCTCTCCCTAAATTATTATCTGTTATTTTAATTCTTTTTGATCTTTCAAAGGCTGGACAATTGTGCTGATGTTGAAATTGTTGCTGATGCAATTGTTGATGTTGCTTTTGTTGCTGCTGCTGTTGTTGGTGTTGCTGCTGTTGTTGGTGTTGCTGCTGTTGTTGTTGATGCTGGTTAAAACATTTGCCACAATGTCCATGTGAACTATGATAATTATGCATACGACAGCCAAGACAATGGGAATTGGGACAATTAGCCGCCATATTCATTGTAGATACCGGATAGTAGAGACAATGATGACTATGTGGATACCAATTATTTAAAGGAAATAACTGTTGCTGTTGATGCTGTGATAATGTTTCTGGCAATGTTAAATGACTATAATTAGTAACCATTGGCAATGGATGAGGAGGATAATAGCCCAAAGTTTGATTTTGTATTGGTGTTGTTACCGTTCCCGTTGTCATTGCCATTGTATGTGGCTTTAAGAGATTGCAATGATGGCAATCGCAAGTTGTTGCTATTGGTGTTGTTGTTGCCGCTGTTGCTGATGCAGAATTGATTGGCTTTAGGAGACAACAATGATTGCCACAGGCACAAGTCGAACAAGTGGTACATGAACTATGACTGGCCGATGGATATACTATATTCTTATTGCTTGTTGTTGTTGGTAAAAAACTAATTGTTACATGTGGTGACATGTTACTTGGATTATCTATTCCTCCAAATCCTATACCTGATCCATTTTGTTGATTACATTTTTGTAATTGCTGATGTTGCAATATTTGTTGCTGTATCGATTGTTGCTGTTGCTGTGGCTGTTGAACTGTAGATCTACGCTGTGTTTCAACATTAAGGACTCTCGAGTTATTAACTGATCCTGTTGTCCTCTTTACCAATTGAGGACTCAGAGCGTATTGTAATAAAAATTCATCGGTTTGAGATCCAGTATGTGCCCCAATATCACATGGTGATGTCTGCTGTTGGGCATGACAATGACACGGTTGTTGATTCTCTTCAATACGCTTTCGCACCAAAGCATCCTCCAGGACAACAAAAGATGGCTTGCTCCGCAAATCCTTATTATAGATTTTTACAAATCGTGGCAATGCTCCAGCCGTTTGCATTCCCTCAATGCTAACAATATCATATTCCCCATTCTTCTCATTCTCCTCCCTCTTTACGGATGTGCTGGCCTCCTCTTTAAGTATTGCTATACTAATACGTCGTTTGCTATTGCATGTGTCCGTTTTAATGACATTAGATTTCATATCTTTTGAGCAAACACCACTACAGATTCTTTTCTGGTGCTGCGAATGCTCCTCGGTGACTTTATGTGGAGTGATCTCAATGTGGCCATCATTGTCTAATGTTAGAACAAAACTGCATTTCCCATCGTCCTCATCAGCTTCGACAAAGCCGCAAGATTTCGCAATATGCGTGGATACCATTTTCGACTGTTTCTCCTTTTTTCTTCGGCTGAGAAAACTGGAAATTTTGTTTTCTTTCTTTTTTCTTTTGGTTTTAAATTTTTTCTTTTTTTTTTTTTGCCACACTTTGTTCCGACAAAGACCAGAATCGATTACAACATTTCAATTTCGAGAGTGTGTGTGTGTGTGTGTAAAAGATTATAGTTTCTAGATCTGATTAATTTGATTTTTAAATTGACATATTTTTCTATGCTTACCAAAAACGCTTTTTCTGTTTTCCAGGGAATTCCAATTTAATATTAAAAATTTACCTCAATATCTAATAGGAATTATCGGTTGAAAATAAAACAAAATTGTTTTAATTGGTGAAAAAACTTTTTGGTTTATTAAAATATTACATTTTTTAAATTTGCGACAGGAAAGTACATTTTAAGAATATTGAGTTAAAATTTAAAGTCTATTTGAGGAAAATTGGTCAAATGTTTTTTATCCATGGAATTAATAGAACACTCTTAATCAGCATCCATAGCCGAGTCTGATCTAGCCATATCTGTCTATCCGTACGCCTGTATGTCTGTTTCTTTGCAGCTTTTAGACATTAATTTGATAGTTATGTAGATGAAACTCGGTAGATAATCTTTTAAGATATGTACAGAGGTAATGTTTAAGAATTGATTGGATCGGTCGACTATAAGGTATAGGTGGTTACCTATCGGAATAATCGGTGAAGTACAACAATATTTTTTTATTTTGCGCTTTACATCATCAACTAAGTTTAAATCAGATGGGATAATTGTGTATATAGCAATAAATCTATAATAGAATATATTTTCTTGATATATAGATATATCTAAAAGCAAATTGCGAGTGAAATAAAACTAAATTTGATTTGTATCAATTTTATAGAATTTTTAATTGTTAATGCTTAATGAAATAATATTTATTATTGTTATTATATTGAAACAAAATGACTGCACATGTCTTAAATAATCAATTAATCGATTTTTATTTATATAGAAGATTTATGTAGATGTAGTTTTTCAAATTCTCGTATTTTAAATATACATTTCTAGTTGATTTGTTCTCTCTTAAATATAATTATATTAAATTGTACTTGATTCAGTGTAGGTATTATTAAATTGTTTATAAATTGATTGAGGGAAATTATAGCCGAATGATGGTTGATCCATGAAAATGCATGAACTACTAGGATTTCCACAAGTTTGTCTAATTGAAACTGTATCAGTTTGTGATATTTGTGGTGATAGATACTCTTGTTGTTGTTGTTGTTGTTGTTGTTGTTGTTGTTGTTGTTGTTGTCGTTGTGGTTGAAAGCATTTTTGAGATAGGAAAGGTGGTCTTAAATTTGAATTGATACGTTCAATACCATATTTATTTATGGTATTCTGATAAAATGATGGTGTCATTCTATTTTCCTGTTGATATTGATTACACATATTTCCATTATTATTAATTTGGCCAGAGGAATAGGTTGGATATTGTTGTTGTTGTTGATAATTTGATCCTTGTTGATACGATGACATGGATTGCATTCTACGGGTTTCCTCTGATTGCATTTGTCCCATTGGATATTGTATTACATTTCTTGGATCAAGCCATGAACTACAATCTGTGCATTCACTTATATAATCCATATTATTTGTATCAAATGTAAAATCTGATTGTATCCTTTGATATTGATTTAGTAAATGTTGCTGATGTTGAATAAGTTGCTGTTGTTCCCATAATTGTTGCTGTTGCTGTAAAATTTGCTGATAATTATCGAGAGATTGATTTGTCGATACACCAGTAAACTGTGATCTTGTACTTCCCAAAGATTGAATCAATTGTTCCATATCACAAGTACAAGTTGTTTCAATTGATAACGATTTCTCTCTTATTGTCGCCTGTGTACCATTGTCGGACAATCCGTAATCCTGTCCATTTTCATGGGATACTGTTGCCGATGTTAATGGAATTGTGTTCTGTGTGGATTGATTAGATAATTGAGAAATTCTTTCCTTCTGTTGAGTTGAATCCATTGTCAATTTAGCTGTTTTTACACTATTATCGCTACGTAAACGTCGTGGTTGCATTATCATCACAGTATCCTTTTTCTTGATCGTATCTCTATATAATTCTTGCATATTTTTCTCCTTTTTATCTGTCATGCAATTCGATTTACATTTGATTTTTGATCGAGGACTAACCACTTGGCTTGATTTTGATATAATTTCATTTACTTTTTGATTCGATGACGATACTTTTTTGTGAACTTCTGCCAATGGTTTATCATTTTTTTGTAGTGTTTGATTTGTAGATCTATCGGAAGTTCCGGGTAATTCATTTTTTTCACAACAAACACAAGAAGAACAATCTGCTATTATCTTTGATTGATTGTTTGAACTCAATTTGGAATTGGATTGAAGAATTGATTTACCCAAAGAATCATTTTTGCTAGGCAAAGTGCTGCAAGTAGATTTCGATTGAACGACTGTTTCAGTACGTTTTTTTAGACAAGGTAAGTTAATTTCCGTCAATTCCCTCCTAGAAAAAACAAAACAAAAAAAAATAAATTTAATCAATTCAAAACGAGGTCATTTTGTGGATTTATTCTCACCATTCTTCTGGTTCGCAAATGGCCACCATTTTAACACAATTATTATTATCCAAACGGAAGGGCACTAAAACCAATGGTTGTAGTTTTCTAAAAAGAAACGTTTATATATTGATTCACCTAGATTCAATTTAATTACTTACAGTGCGTCCGTTGTATGATCTATAGATAAATTGTCCAAAATATTATCAATATGTTCAGCATCTAAGGAACATAGGCTAGCCAATTTTATATGAGTGGATTTATCGGAATGTACGGATTGTGGGATATCAGTGCCTCCCTTCTGTAATGGATGTGTACTAATATAACTCTGATATTCGGAAACCAAATCATATTGCTCCAGCATGTCATCATCTGTACTGGGATCAGCCCATTCAATATTACAATCGGAATTGCAAGGACAATTGCATTCACAATTATCTCTTTGAAGGATTGGTTTCTTAATAGCACTGCGTGGACTTTTTGGCTTACAGACAAATTGTTCATTAACTTTTTTATTATTACCTAAAGGTATAATTATAGTTTTTTTCAATTTGCCACACGGTAGTCGAGATATTATTAAATCTGATTTTGTAGAATTTAATAAATATGGATTTCTACGTAATGGGTCACACAATCGACTTAGCTTCGTTCTTTTTTTGGTACTTGGCGGCGCCGATTGTGATCGAAAACCAGAACGTAAAATGTTTTTATCTTTCGCTAACAATTGTTCATTTTTGGCTTCATTCGATTGTCCTTCATTATCACTTATAGGGGGTTTTGGTTGTTGAAGATCTTCACGTTTCACTGACTCTTCATTTGGGTATTGTTTAAACAATTTAATATTATTATGTTGTTTCTTTAAATTTACATAATCAGAGATACCTAATTTTTGAGTTGTTCCGAAATATTCTATATTAGAACTGGATCTTTTCTCATTTGTGTGTTGACTATTAAATTGTTCACTGTTCCTTTTATTGGAGCCACTTGATTGATTTTCGTCCCCTGTCACTGTATCCTCTTCACCGCCTTCTATACAATTATTATTAAAACAATTGCCATTGCATCTTTCTCTTTTCACATTATTGGGTTCCCTTTCTTTTATATTATTATTCAAAATAGTATATTGAAAAGCTTGTGGAGGAGGCTTTAATTTTGCATTTGGATTTTCTATAGTCGTCCTTGCTGGCAAAGGTCTCAAAGCGTTTCTATTAAGTTTATGCGGTGAAGTATTTTCTTGAAAACATTGCCTTTCCATAATTTTTGAACTTCTAATATTTGGATTAGTTTCTTCAAAACTTTGCCTTTCCATAGTTTTTAAAATCCTATCGTTTTCATTATTTTTCGATATTTTACTAGATTTCCTTTTAATTTGTACACAAAAAGATGGAATAGAGTCAACATTTTTATTTTGCGATTTTGCACTCTGTGAAGGTCGTTGAAATTGTGAATTTTCAGATGATTTTCTTATAGATTGCCGATTTGAATGTAATAGAGAATCATTCGAAACACTTTTTACTGGAGATTGATGAATCCAACTTTTATCTTGGTCTATACTTGTTCTATGCTTTGATACTAGGCTAGGTTCAAGCCATTCCTGAGAGATATAATTTTTACCAATATCTGAATATTTTGACAATTCATCTTCATTAGTATTTTTTGATTTTTTTCTTAAACCAAATTTACAAAAATTATTTTTCCATTTATCATCTTGTGATTTACGAAATAATTTTTCTTGTTCAGTGACCGATATATAACTTAATGATTTTTCATTCCTTGTATCGTTTAAACAATATCTAAGACAGGATTTACAAGATTTCTGTTTCAATTTTTCATCTATTGATTCTCTAATTTGTCCATCTTGTTGAGTGAATGATGGAAAATTTTGTCCAGGATATGCTAATATGCCAGGACTCCAATGTTGTGGATAGTTTTGATGACTTATTGTCCTTAAACTTGGATGACACCAGCAACAACGTTGATTAGCATTATTATAACGCCATTGATCACCAGGCGCTTCACTAGGCACAACTTGAGGCATAATATCTGATCCTCTTGACTCATTTAAACTTCGTCCTGTATCACTTAAGCGACTAAAACGTTTTTGCCATATCCCCTCCTGTAAATCCATATAATTTCGATATGATTCTCTGGCAAATGAATTTTTTTTGTGACCACTAACAAAACTATTATGCGGTACCAACGTTTCGGGCATATCTTTATTATATTGAAATAATTTTTTGTCTAATTCCGATTGATAGGATATACCACTAACTAAACTATTTCTCGGAACATCTGGAAAATCTATAGAACTATCTGCCATTGAATTTGATTGCAAATTGCTATCCCGTTTTATCTCAGTAGCATCTATGGACACATAACGAGTATTATTTTTTGGAATATTCTTTTTCTTTTGTGTCTGTTTCAAATTTGGTAGATCAGATTGAATTAATTGTGGATTTTTATAATAAGTTTCGTTAATAGTTTCTCTTGCTGGTTCTTCTACAATATCATCGTCATCCGTTACCAGAGATTCAGACTCAATCTTCATTGAGTCATCTATTTTACGTATTCCCATGGATTTCAGAGTTTTTGACGATCGTCGTAAGGATATAGAGGAACGCTGGATTTCCTTTTTTTGCTCAATATTAGACTTTTCATCCAATTTTCGCTTATCCTCCGAAATTGTCATTTGTTTTGTTATTAATTCCATACAATTTTGCAATAATTTACACTGAGAAAAAATAACATTATTATAGCCAAAGTCCGATTCGGTGGCTACTGTTGGATTTATAGTTGAGGTCTGTGTGGATATCTCACAGTGAGGATAATTCTTACTGATCATATTCGAGTCTAATGATTTCTTACGCTTTTTATTCTTTTTAATCCCTTTACGTCTTATGGGATTTACCTGATTTTTAACCGGTGACAATTGTGTTTGTTCCATTGGAGCTATCATTTGTTGTTGTGTATATCCAGGAGCAATTGAAATACAAAATTTTGGAGATGTAATAGGTCCACCATTTAGTGGAGCAATTGTTCGATCGGTTTTAATTAAACTATTGCCCATAGAATCGACAGGTAAAAATGGAGAGGAGAATCCAAATAGATTTTGCATACAAATTGATGCGGGTATATTCATACGTATCGGCATATTGCACTCGAACCTATATAATATAAATATACATATATGTAAATTTAATTTTTTATTTCTTTTGTAAGACTTACCATATATTATCATTTGGCATTTGGACTGAGGGCATCACTTGTTGATCTTTGGCTAAAGTCCTGCGTAAAGGATATCTTTTACGTTTAATCACTTTAGATTTGACTTTGACCAAAGGTTTCTGTTGTTCTTCCTTTTTTTCTTGATTTTTGTCAGGATTAAATTTTTTAAAAGAATTGGAAATACTGGTCGATTGTGTTTTTTGTTCACATTTATATTTGTCAATTGATTTCTCTAAAGGATATGGCTTGGCACGATATAGAATACGTGTAGATATGCTGGAACTTCTTTCATTTGGTGTCCAAAAACGATTATTTTGAGAACTGAATGAGCTTTTATATTTATGTGCTAAACGACTTTCATGTGATTGGTGTTTTGATCCTCTATAAAAGTTAATTTTATCCTTATCATTGCAAACCCTTCTTCCATTTTTAAAATTCCATTTCGATTTTAAACTGTCCATATCAATTGATGGCGATGATTTAAATCTCATTGTCTCAGTTTCTTTCAATGATTGATTAACATTTTTTCTATTGTCTTCTAGACTTTTTTTCCTCATTTTTTGTTTTGTTAAATTTTTATGCTCTAGAAAATCCTTAAATTCAGCTTCTAAATTTTCTGTTTTAATTAATTCTTTTGATATATTAAAACTTTTACAATTATCTGCTATTTGTTCAATCAATGATGATAAATTTCTATGATCCAATGTTTTTAGGGACTCCCTTTCTGTAGTTGGTGTTATATCATCTTTGATATCCTTTGGTATGCTAAGAGTGAGACTTTTGTTTGATTCAATCGATTGCCTTTCGCTTCTATGACTACTTTTATTCTCAACCGATGCATTTGATAAAGTAAAATTCATTACATTTTTTACAGATAATGTAGATTTTTTGCATTCCTGAGAATCGGGTGACGATATTTCAACTGGAGTAGTACAAGTAATACTTTTTCTAGTAGGTGTAACACTTCTCCTATGTCCCATAGATTGTGTAGTACTTTTGGGGCTTCCGTTTTCAATCAAACCACACGATGGCATCACATCCTTTTCCCTGAGATCACTTGTTGTCAACACATCCTTTTCCTTGGGATCACTCGATGGCACAATATCCTTTTCCTTAGATGGCATCACATCTTTTGCTTTATAGCCACAGGATTGCAACACACTCTTTTCTTTTGGACTACTCGATGGCACAACATCTTTTGATTTATAGCCACTTATTGGCACCACATTCTTTGCTTTAAAACCACTCACTGGCATCGCATCTTTTGCCTTTGAACCACTCGATGGCACAATATCCTTTGCTTTAAAGCCTCTCGATTGCACCACATTCTTTGCCTTAGAACCACTCGATGGCACCACAACTTTTTCTGGAACTGCTGAGAGAGTCACAAATTTTCTGGAGTTATTCGATTTTGGAGCAAGTCGTGGCATTTTTTCACTTATTATTTTACTAATTGATTTCTTTTTTTTTGTTGCTACAGAACATCTTCGTGTATGAATCGAGAAAGCGGACGAATTGTATTTATTTTCTATTGATCCTTTCGTATCTGATTTCATTTTAGAAGGATTACTTGCATTCTTGCTTTCTTCTTGATTCTCCATTTTACAATGAACTGAATTTTCTTTCAATTCAATATTTAAATTATTTGCGTTTTTTTCATTCGACTGTTGTTGTTGTTCCTTTTCATTGTTATTTAAAGAATTTGTTTCCTGTGTGTTAATGTCAGCATTCTTCTTATTTTTATTGTTCTTCTGATTATTATTTATTGGTAATCTTTTACATTTGAAATTTTCCGTTTGATTTGGACGACATGAACTCTGCGGTAGTTGCATCATATTTTGTTGTGGCACAACTTGTTGCTCTTGTTGCATGTTCATTGGAAAGCATGTATATCTGTAGCATGTTTGATAACCGCCATACATTCCATTGTAATTACACATTTTTGATTAAAATTACAAAATAAAAACAGTTAACTATCTATTAACTGTTTAATGTTTTAATTAAAAATATGTAATTAAAATTTATGTTCATTCGCTATGCCAGATAACTAATAAATTTTGAAAAATACTATTTATGTATATACATACATATATAGTTTAAAATTTGTGTTTTTTTTTTACGATTTTCTAAATGAGAGAATTTTCGTATTTTTTTTTATGGCTTTTTTTATTTTTCTTTTTTTTTTGACAAATTTTTCAGTCGAAAAAATAAAAATGAAAATTGTTAAATTTTATTCAAAGTTAAACGGAAGAATTGCATAATATATGGCGATTAGCTGGATATATCTAAAGGGTTCACAAAGTATCGCACATTGCAGAGATTCATAGAGAGATGGGGGTGGGGGAGGTTAGGGGAAAAAAAATGGGTCAATCTATGCAACGATCGATACTTTAGGGAACACGCTTTAAATACGTTTTTTTTTTTTTTGGTTGTTTGTTTGTTTTTATTTTTTTAATGCGGCCAACATCTGGGCATCATAAACCTCATTTGGGCATAACGCTGACGATAGCAACTGGGACAGAAATGATTGCCATGTGGACACATATTCTGTTGAGAATTTTGTGGTGATTGTTGCTGGAGATGAGTCTGATGGTAAGATGTTTGAGCTGTTGCAACACTTGGCTGCTGTTGTGGTTGTTGCTGCTGTTGCTGTTGCTGCTGTTGCTGCTGTTGCTGTTGCTGCTGTTGCTGCAAAAGAGTTTGATCTGTTTGCTGATATGTCATAGGATTTGGCATGGGATAACAACCAAATTGCAAAGGTGCTGACAATGTTTGTGGCGAATATTGAAATGGAAATGCAAATGGTGTTTGTATTGTTGGTGTTGGCAAAAATGTTGTCTGCTGCTGTGGAATAAATCGTTGTTGCGATTGTTGTTGCTGCTGCTGTTGCTCTTGTTGCTGCTGTTGTTCTTGCTGCTGCTGCTGTTGATAGTGCTCGGATATACAAGTGCAAGACTCAACATCGGTATATTCAATATCTTCAATATTATTGCCACCAGATGATGGTGGATCATGTTCCATATCTTCTCTTTCCCCAAAAACTGGTGTAGATTCATTTAAATTTTGTCCATCATTTTGTAGCACTTGCAATTTACGAACTCTTGTTGCCCCACAAGCGCTATTCAATTGCATTTGCACTTGAGCAATTTGTGCCTGAGCTTGTTGCATTTGTTGTTGCAATTGTTGGGCTAACATTTCGGTTAACCCATTACCATTTTGATTACCATTTGGATTACAAAATTGTGATAATCTCGGCTCTGGTTGGATACTAAAACACATGCTTTGATTCTGTTCTGGTTGTTGCTGATGATGTTGCATAGCTGGACATGGTAAAATTTTAGGCTGAGTATTATCATAGCCAACATATCCATCCAAATTAATTGATCCTGGTCCCATGGTTTGCTGTGGAAATGCATACATAAATGTTTTTGGTCCTGGATCATTTTGTTGATTTGTTGCTGCCGGTGGTTGCCATAAATTTTTCCGACTACACTCTTTACAGTGTAACGATGATCCACCACCATTTGGCCCAATTTTATTATCATCATCGCAATCAATGCTATAAAGGATAAAAGTTAATTATTTAATATACAAAAACTATTGAATTTACCTTAGAAAATGTGCTTCGGTTACTTCACAGGATGTAATTATATTTCCCTCGTCAACCAATTTATTATTATCCTCACATTCACACATTGCCATCACTTGGTTACTTTTGGGACCATTCCTTTGTAGCCATTGATATGTCCCAGGGCGATGTCGTGTGGGATATTCACCACGAAAACATGGAAATAATTTCATATTTGGCATACACATTGCCATCTTATGTCCATCTTGATGTTGTTGTTGTTCATCCAACACTTTCTTATCCCCATTCTCTCCCTGATGGGCATCTGTTTGAGCATGTGACTCTTTTAATGTTTCGATATCCTTTTGACTTCCATTTGATGATGAAGTTTTTGATGTTGTCACCGGCGGTGGCTTTGGTATACTTTCATATTCATCAATTTTTATATCCTGAGGAGATTTAGCTCTCTTTCGTCTAAACTCTAATGGTGAAGCATCAGATTTGGATTTCCTTATCCTATCGGATTGCTGTTGTTGTCTCCTTGCACCATATGAGTAAGGTGTTTGTTTAGTTTTTGGTGTCGCTCTTTGTGCACCAGCAACATCTATAAACATTTGCGGTGGCGATGAACCAGATGATTTACGAATTGATGGTACCACACGTCCTTCAATACGGCCACGAATCCTTTGATTACCTTCCAAACTCTTTTGCGATCGATTTGTTATGTTTGAAATTTGGGAATTTGGTGATTTTCGATTTGTTGTTATTGGTCCACTTTCCATTTCGTTTGACATATTTCGCCAGTATGGATCACGGGCACCAGGTGAACGTTCTGTTTCTCTTTCTCGCAAACGATCTCTATCCCGTTTTCGCCCATTGTTTGCACCATTTGTGGGCATTTTCCCTTTGACGGCCATTCAACCAATTCTACAATGCTTCCGTTTAAATTTGTTTCTCCACATATTATAATATTATTGTTTTTTTTTTTTTGGGGGATTTTTTTTTTTGTTTAATTTTCCAAATTGATTATGAAAACTAGGAAAAATTGCTTACATAATTTGGAAAACGTTTGGGAAAAAATCACACAAAAAGTTATTGAATAAATATGAATAATTTTATTATAATAATATTTTAATAATACAGTGATATATATACATAGTATATCTATTTTCTATATATGTATATATGTTATTATATTTGTTAAAATTAATAATTTTTTAATATTTTATTAATCTGAACAATATATGAGATATGTTTTCAATATTATTGTTATTAATTCAGTTTTCTCTCTGTGTAGAATTTTCTTAGATGCTGATTTTGTAGATTTTCTTTTTGGTTCTTTCGGTTTCATTTCATTTGCCTACAAATTGATTTTCTATTATTCCACTTTAATATTCTCCTCCAGCTGAAATTCTTATATATTGTTCAGATAGGGGTTCATTATAATTCGCTGCTTCTATTGACAAAGATAGTGCTCATTATATATTACTTGATCCATTTAATGTTCAATTGCTAATGAATATTATTAACTATATATATATATATATATATATTGTGCAAATAAATTAATCTAATTTAATTAAAATCGCAATATTTTTCTTTTTTTTTAGTTTTTCCTACTCTTACAAATTCAAACGATTTTTTTTTTTTTGGTTCGTTTAAAATTTGTGTAAATCTCTTGAAAAATATCTTCTATATAAATTTCTATTCATCCATTGATTAAATTTAATTTATAAACTAAAATCACAAAATGGCCATTATTATTAATTATAGTTAAATTGTTAATTATTTAACCATTTGGTCTTAAATTGTCGTTAATAAAATTGGACACATAATTTTGCATTAGCGAAGTAATTGCTGTACGATTGATATTTTGTTCTTGAACTTGACCATTTGTGGCTGATGCAGATCCAGATTCAATTGGATATCTTTGAGGATTATTGATGGATGGTAAACCATATGGGAGAGTTCGATGATCGATTATGGAACGTCTTCTCATAGTTCTCGCCGACTGGCCAGTGGCATTCTCTGTTGGTCGATGGCATTCTCTGGCCAACTGATTGGCCAACAAAGATGAATGCTCCGGCATGGATGTCTGGGCTGGTTGATGATAATGTAAAGGCGGTGGTATTAGCCTGGCCTGTTCCTCTAATGATGATATACAAATCGATTGACGTCTTTGTACATTACGAACTGATTGTACACGTTGCTGATAGGTTCGAGGAAGTGGAGGAGGCGGTGGCGGTCGAGGATTAGCATGATAGGGTGGCGGTGGTGGAGGCAGTGGCGGTGGCGGTGGTGGAGGCAGTGGCGGTGGCGGTGGCGGTGGCGGTGGTGTTTGTGGCTTATAAACTGCTGGTGGTGGCAGTTGACGTTGTGGTTCATATCCATGTGATGGATAGAATCCATATTGTTCTTGCTGATTGATATGTTGCTGTGCGGCAGCTAATTGCTGTCGTGCATGTTGCTGTTGTTGTGCAAAACGCTGTTGTGCAAGTTTTTGTTGTGCTTGTTTTGTTTGTAGCAATTGCTGCTGTTGCACCAATTGCTGTTGCATTTGCTCTTGCTGATGTTGCTGTATAAAATGTTGCTGCTCCATCAATAACTGTTGTTGCTGATAGGTTTGCTGTTGTTGCTGCCAATTTAAATTGTGCTGTAACAATTGTCGCTGCTTCTCCCCAATACGTTGCTCTAATATACTTAAACTGGCCTTGTTTTGACGCTGCAATTGCTCTCTATCCGCCTGTAATTTTTCTTCAATTTTTTGGCTTTGAGACATCTTAAGCATAAATAGACGTTTCTCTTCAGCATGTTGCCGTTCATAGACTATACGTTCTTCATATACTTTTTTTAGAGCATTACCAATTTGATTTAATTGTTCATCTTCTTGGATTTTTAAACGTTGGTGCATAGCTTTCAGTTCTTGAAGTTGATTTATTGGCTCCAATTGTGGTTGCTGATAGACAATTGGCGGTGTTTGCCTATGTTGCTGTTGTCCATATGCTTGTTGTCCCCATTGACTCATCAATGCATCGCTGGCATATGAATTTCGTTTAGTCAAATTTAAAGCATTATTATTATTATTATTGTTAGTAAGATCATTTGTCTGATACAAGTTATCATTAAAGACAATCTGATGCAATCTTTGTTGTCGTAATAAAGCATTTGTTGTAGTATTGTTAGTTGTTGTTGTTGTTGCTGTTGCTGCTGCTGTGGTGCGTATAACAGGTACAGAGGCAACATGTTGCTGCGATCGTTCGGTAGCAACATTAACAGAATTTTGCAACTGCATTTGAATGGGTATTTGTATTTGATGCTGTTTCGGTTCCTGTTGCTCAGATTTATTTTGTTTTGTTTGTGATTGCTGGGGATTATTTTCTGTTTGCAACTCATTTACATTATTTACAGGCAATTGCTGCTGCTGCTGCTGCTGCTGTTGTTGTTGTTGTTGTTGTTGTTGTTGTTCATGTTCTTGAAGTTGTTCTACTGCTTTGGTTTTTGTTGTTTTCTCATTATTTACCTCACTGTAGTTAACTTGAACTTCCGTTTCCGGTATAGATTTCATTTCATCCAATTTGTTTAATAGACGCATTTGAATTTCACCATCACAATAATTTGGATTATGCCAACGAAATAATACATTATGCTGATCCTTATCATCTGTTAGCAATTTTCGATTGATTTTAATGACACTCGTTCGTTGACTTTGAGGATTTTCACTGTACCACAAAAAAAAAGGAAAAAAAAGATTAAATTAATATATTTAATGTCCTTTGGATTTAATTCAATTATGTATTACCTTAGCTTGGTATTCTCCTTTTCCTTGCAATCCTGACGCTTAGTTTCAATTAAATCCTTGACCATATCAAAGATTAGAATGCTCATCTCGTCATCGCTTTGTAATTGATTTGTTTCACCGCCTCCTATATCCAATTCGGGCATATTACGTGGTAAATTCTCTTTGACTTTTGTCTCCTCATTTGATTTTGTTGTTGGTTTCTTTGTTATCCTTTTCGAATTTTTCATTTGCTTGGCCACATAACGGGCACGACCCGATCCAACTGGAAACGTTAACATACGCATACAATATTCCTGATGTTTGGCAATCCTCTCCAGAGTATTCAATGTCGTACCTCTACGATGGAGAACATCACTGCGTGCCAATTCCTTGGGTATAAATAAACTTTCACTTGAATAGACACTGGCTCGACGCTTTTTTGTTTCAGCACTGCGTAGAGATAATGTTAATTAAATCGAAATCTATATATATATATATATGTATGTATATAAATCCAGTGATTGAACTTACATTGAAAGGGAATGTCTTGCCTCAAGTACCAAACGTTTTTCCTCTTTTGTAGGACTATCATGTTCATCCTGTGGCTTATCCTTGAATTCTGATTCATAGTAATTTTCCGTTTCACTTAAAAAAAATAAAATTTTTCTGTTTTAATCTAAACTAAATAATTGTGATTTTAGAATGTTTAACTTACCCATCTTCATCTGCTTCAGGCTGTTCACCAATCGAAGTGGCATTATCCATTAATTCAGGATTCATCTCTATGTCCAACTCGTCGTCCATTGTTTCGGGCACAACCATTACGGTCGTGGGACTAATGTCAATGAGCAGCTGTCAGTTCCCTTTTATAGGGAACACCACAAACGTTTTATTATAATAATATTTATACAATATATCAAGGGTATTGTATTGTATGTTAGGTAGGGGTCGGTCGCCAATTTCTTAGTATCGTCTCCCAGAGCTCTTTATGCTGCATTTGGTTTCATTTCAAATTCGATTTAGTTTCAATTAATTTTCACCCCAACTGTGTCCCGAATGCGAAACTTTTGCATCGCTGAGTCTAAACAAAAATAAAATAATAAATAAATATGTACATACAATCAGATGATATTTGAGTCATAAGTTTTCAATGCCAATTCATTCAATTCTATAGAATTTCGTCTTTATTTTTTGGTAACCGAAACGATTCTTAATTCCCTTAAATTTATTAGTTAGATAAATATTTTAATACAATTTATAGTTGTTATTCTTCAACCTAGTTTAAATATTAAAATAAATATATTGATATTAACACATAGAAGAAAGGCATCTTAAACAATTTAATGAATATTCATGATTGCTTTATTTTTCTATATCCCTCTGTCCGGATCTAAGCAAACTAATCCATCAGTTTTTAAGGTATCGTAATATAATTTTGCACACACTCTTCTTTCTGCTGCACACTGTATATATGTCAAAATCGGACGGATCGAATAACTATATAATATAGCGCCTATAGAAATGATACAACGAAAATGTAGTTTTAGTACGATCATTTTTTTTTTCGCAATATTAGCATTAGATTAAATTTTTAACTGTTTGGTGTATATCTACCAAATTTGTTCAGAATCGGTTGACTATATAAATAAGCTGACATAGGAATAAACGGTTTAAAAAAAAAAGTTTTGATATGAAAAACTTTTTTTTTTTGCTTAGTTGCTGTCACTAAACTCAGTCATTTTTAGTTTTTATAATTTTTCTTAAGGATTCTAATAAAATTTATTAAAATCGGTTAACTATATCATATAGCTGCCATACAAATATCTTTAAAAACAGCTCAAATTCGATTTTCTCGTATTTTTTTTTTTTCACTGTTTAATTTAATTTTATTTTTGAATATTCACAATTTCAACTCACAGTTCTCCTAGCTTAAGGAATCACAAACTGGCATTAAACATAATTTGCATTTCATTTATAAACACATAAGTTCAGTGGATTCAGAGGGGAAGGGGCGGAAAAAGAGAAGGGGGTCATAATCAATCCATTACCAAATGTACGCTTTATCAACAAACAAATCTTAATCAGTCCTCGAGAACCACCGATTCCGTACGACAATGCATTGCCCTTATTACCGCACACACACACACATGAGAACACAACACTCTGTTTTTTAGTGTGTCGTCGGCTTAGAAATGGCCGTCGCCGCCGCGTCTCGGAGTTAATGTCGCGACGTTATTTGATACACCGATATTATTGGACGAAGCGTTAAGTTGCACAGCCCAAAACTGAATGAATTGCATTGAAAAATTAGCTAATATTATATTATATATATGCACATACTACGACAACGATAACAAAAAGCGCAGCAAGAAACGCAGCAGAAGCCGCTGAAGGAACAAATAATAAAAAAAAAAAAAGAGAGAAACATGGGAACCGGCAATTATGGGGCATGGGCATTGAAAAGGGGCTGAAATAATCAAGCGGCAACAACTAGCAAGCCGCAAATAGCAACACTAACAACAATAGATATCATTGAGCTGATATACACCTGACCTATACACCCATACACACTGACACACACACACATATAGTGTGGGAGCACGGTTAAAGGACACGTCAGTTGCCACTGTCCATGTGACGTGGCCACAATAAATTCCTTGACTCGTCCCAGTTGTAATCATTTTATTTTTATAGTTTTTCTTATACGTTGTTTTTTTTTTTCTTTTTGTTTTTTTCTTTTTGGATTATTATTTTCAACTTTATTATGCCTCTGGTGCACCTGTTTGCAGTGCCAGAGAGTTGGGTCGCGGCATGGGAGGGAATATATGTACGTTATGGGGTTCAAATGTCATACGATATGAATTGGATGGATTATTGCTGGTAAAAATATCTAATGTTCAAATTGAGTTTTAACATTTGTAGAAATTAGATTTCAATTAAGTCTGCAATTTAACCAATCAATTTGATAATTGAATTTTCAATTACTTCAAGTGTATATACATATGTAGATATAAATATATCCGATAACTGCAGAATAGAATCAAGTATAATTGCAAATGCAACAATTATCAATTAATTTTAAATGAATGTGCGTAAATGAAAATCTATTGATTATATGTTAAGTCCTAGAGGCATGGGTAATCTGTGACAAGGACACTAAGTAAACTTTATTGGATGAGAATCAATTCAGGTGTTCATTTTTCATTAATCCTTAACCCAGTTAATAGACAATCAAATCATTAAATCTAGTACAAAAATTATAATTTATAAAAAACGATTTCTATTCCTATATTCATAATCATTTGTAAGAAACAAAGAAATTTTAAATTAATTACGTATTATTTATACATATATGTATGTATATGTGTATATAGATAGGTGTATCATATTAAAATCAATTATATTTAATTGTAGATAATACATTCTCTAGTGTGACAGCCTTTATCTTATTACAAATATTAGCTCCAATTAAGATCTTAGTTATATGTAAATCATATTATTTTTTTATATTGAATTGAATTAAAAAATTTAATATCTAAAAAGACTCACACGCACGCTGCTGTTTCTAACGAAGTCTAAATGCAACTGAATATATAAATATATATACAAAAGGGAAGAAAAACAAACCTCAGCTGGGGTGCCGCCGAGAAGTTGAGAATCATCTGCGACCGCGTCTTACGGGCCCCGCTTCAATGCATGAGATCCATTATAAAATAACAAAAAAAAAAAAAAAAAACTAAAGTGCTGACCAAGTAGAGATTAAGATTTCATGTGATATTCGAAGCGAGCCAATCCGATGCTTACCACTTACCATGTCTACAAATAAAAAACCTTTGTTAAGGAATTGGGTGGAGTGGAGGTGGGTTGACTCTCAAGTACTTTAGAATTACACTTGCCATAAATATTGTGATGCCCATATTGTTGATCACTAAAGAAACTCCTAGAAATTGTGATCATAACAAAGACTTTCCAATGCCTTTCATTTAAACACGAATAACTAGGAATATATGTACATATGTGCACATTGTTAAACTAATTTATAAATCCAAAGAAGAATTGAGGTTTTCTAATAAGTTTATAAAAACAGACAATAAAAATGTTTTCTAAACTCCAAGATTTTGTATATGCCAATATATTAGATTTCATTATTCATATCATCTGTTAACATTTAAAATTAATTGTAGTCATAAGGGAATATGTATTTACTCTGCCCTACATGAGAGTTGATCGATTACTAATTTCATTTAAAAATGAAAGGATTGGTGTTATTTATATAAAAAAAAAAAATACTAGGATCTAGGTTACACACACGCATGCCAACAAAAACAAGCATAAGTGTGTGTGTGTGCATTTGAGTTACAATTATAATTTTATTTTTAGCATAGGATCGCGTTGGTCACCAGATGTTTGTTTGTCTGCCTCAGTTGCTAAACATTTGCTATAGCTAATCGATAATCAGAATATTAATCCAATGGTTTAAAAGAAAAATGTCACACTATTGAAATTCCTAAATTCTCAGAAAGCGATTAACCAATAATTTTGATCTAAATTTAAGTTCTAAATTTTTACAATTATAATATGTTTGAGCAACCATAATCTATGATTCTGCAAAGTTTTGGCAAAAGATTTTCATATATTTTAATAGTTTTGCTCTGTTTTATAGGTAAAATAAATAGTTTTTGAGGTAGATATATTTTTTTTTCAACATTTTACTTTTATTTTTTATCATTTTGTTTTCGCCTTTGTTTTTGTTGTTGTTTTTTTATTTTTAACAATACCCTTTTGTTATATAAAATTTGTAAGTTAATTACTATAAGGAAATTGTTTAATAATCTATACTTATTATTTCTTCTTTTGTGTGTGTTTTGAGTGTTTCATTTTTTTGTGAATCTTCTACAATTCCGGGAATGTGCGTTAGTTATTGTTGTTAACATTTCAAAGAAAAGAAAAAACAAAACAAAATCAGTTTTCTTTGGTAAATTAATTAACTCTCAATTCGATAAATATTAATAATTGAATGAGAAAAAGGGAAATATTATTATTAGATTAAAATTAGTTAGAACCTTCACAAAAAAAAAAAAAAAACAAAAAATGACAAAATTTGAATATAAATTATAATAATAAAATATTACACAATTTAAAAATCTCAACTTAGAAATATACAAATTTTTGTTATTGTTGTTTTCTTTTGTTTTTTTATACAATTTCTATTAGTTTTTATTGTAGGCTTAAATCCTAGGTTTTAACACAAAAAATATACAAAAAGAACATAATTATACTTGAACTGTATGCTAACCAACCACTGTTGGACGCTGATTGACATCGATCAGATATATATCTTTGTGATTCTGCAGGACAAAGTCAACAAATGCATTAATGGGAGCAATTTCCTCGAGCGAAGTGCTAGTGCTGCGTGACCATAGAAAATTCGGACCGAACACTATGGCCAAATTTGAGGATGTCATTTTATTGAGATCCTCACAGTCCATGACACGCACTAGGAATTCAACAATATATTTGAATAGCTCATAATTCTCCTCAGGCAGCTTTTCTCGTATCAATTGTGTAACATTACGTGAACGTTCCTCTTTTGGCCAATCTAGGAACTTAATTATGTCCTCATAGAGATCAAATGTTAACAATGGTTCAGTTAAATCGCGTAAAAAACTCTTCAATAGTCCAGCTATGACATGAACATTAACACTAGATAGATCAACATCTTCACCACGATTGACACGTTCCTTTAAAGCCATAATTTCGGAATGATTGCCGGAGCGACGAAATATGCCCTCGGTATCAATAACACCCGTTATGGATAATGAATCCACACATTTGCGTACAATGGGGGGTATGGAATTGAGACATGGACTATGAACTACAATAAATTTCAAAGAGACGCCAAATTGCATCGTCGGCGCCATTTTATGCTGCTGCTGCCGGGGTGCATTTAAACTATTGCTACTCGATGTTGGAGTTGTTGTCGATGATTTGTTACTGCGGCTAGGATTTAGTTTATCATCAAAATCACATATATTATCAGGCAATTTAAGCTTATTTAAGCCCAATGCCTGACGCAGTTCATCCAAACTGGATATATACACCAATTTCTTGCGAAATTTATCACTAATAAATGGGCTAAAGAAATTCCAAATGACTCGTATAAACCAAGTGGGATGGACCACATATAAAGTCTTTAAGTTTTTACGAAAATTACGATCCAGTTCTTTGTATGAGTTCCACAGAAATTGAGCCGATGGCTTATTATCCTCCTTGAGACCTTGATGAAAATAGACTAGTATATAGTCATTCTCTACAAAAGGTTCAATCTCTTTAATAATTTCACTAAAAAAGAAATAAGAAAAAGTAATATATCAAAAAACAATCTATTGAACATAGTTTTCCCTCAATTATACAATGGAAAATCTGTTACAATTTACATACCGTACAAATTTCTCTAATTGAGATTTTTCTGGAAATCTCGATGCATAGATTCCAAATATATGTCGTCCTTGCTTATCTGTGCCCAAAAAATCACATTTATTTTTGGGAGCTTGAAAATGTTCAGTTGATTGCTCCCTTAATTGATCTTCGAAATCGTCTTCCAGAGGATTTACCACCTCTTCGGATTCGAATTCAGGATCTATAAAAAATATTTATTAATTAGATATTAATCAGAAAAATCCTTAAATATATAATATAATCTATGATTTTACTTACCATCTGCCAAGACAAAATCGCCAACCATAACATCTTCTAAATAAAAAGTAATATAGAATCATTTATATATATCAAGATTATATAGTAAATTTGTACTTACCCTCTAGGGTTGCTGGTGCCAATAGTTCTGTATCATCAAATTCCAATTTTGGTTCAAAATCAACTGGATCCGATAGACTGGGCAGCGGCTCATCTGAATTCTCAATCAAGGAATTGATGGCGGGACCTTATAGTTTTGTTTGTTTTGTATATAGAGGAAAAATTAAAGATTAATCTCTTAGATTTTCTTTTTACGGTTGGTTAATAAATTTCAAAAATTGGAATCTTACAAGTTAATTTGCTTGCTTTTGCTTTTTCACTTTTTTTCAGTATTTTGACGGCCTGAGGCAAAACAAGATTTTTGTTTTTTTGTGTGTGTTTTTTCGGATTTGAGTAGGAATAGATTTATATATATGTATATATATATATATATGTGTGCATATACATATATATATATTTCGTTTTTTTTTTGTAGATTTTGGGTGAGTGACAATAAAAAAAATATGAATCAGAATTGAAGAAAATTGTTTAGTTAAAACGTTTGTAATTGGTTTTTGAAATAGAGAAAAAGAGAGAGACAGAGAGAGAGAGAGAGAGAGAGAACAACATGAACAAGAACAAGAGGGAGAGAGAGAGAGATGGAGATGGGAGAGAAAGATAGAAAAACTAATTGCAACAACAAGACACACAAACGTTACAACAACTAAATAAGGTTATTAGTAATATTATAGCAATTACAGCTAGCAAAATATATAGCAACAATTTAGTTATACATATATGTATGTTTTAGTTAATATTTAATACAATTCAAAGGCTAAGTTGTTATGTACATATACAAATACAGTTTGCCCTCTTGGGTTAGATTTTAATGTTAAACAACAAAAATCGGGTTAGTAGCACAAAGCAAAGACTTTTACTTAATGTTAACAGACAAATGGTGAGAGGGGGAACGCGGGGTTACGGACAGTCGAGGGCGGGCATGGTTAGTTCTAATAGTTGGTTAGAAGCAAGGCAATTAAATTGATGATGGGAAAGGAAATGGAGGGGGCGGTACGGTTAAACTATTAAATTACTTATAATTGGTTTTCTTAATGGCCTCAAAATGCTACAATTAAAAAATGTAAAAAGAAGCAACGCTTTGAAATCTCCAACAAATGGAATACCCAACATTATGTACGCAGTTCTTAAAGTCATTAGCTATAAAAGGAAAAAAATTCTTTGATTCAAGGGTAGAATTTCTACATCTCTCTTCTATATTTGTTAATTAAGCCAAACGTTTTCTTTTTTTTTCAGCAATTTCAATCAGTTTGCAACACAATAAAATTAAAATTTAGTTAATTATGCATATAATTGGTTTTCAGATAGAGCAAAATATAAAATATATAAGACTAGTTCAAGTGATGTAATGGTTATGATTTCATATCGGACATCTTGATAAATTTCAAAAGAAATTATCAATTTTTATGCTCTTAAAGTTGAGGTGTACTGCTGAGTATATCAAGTTTATAGCACAAAAGATAACTTCTTTTGTCAGATTTTAGTTAAATTTTTAAAAGCCATTTAATTTTAATCGCTTTTAGAATTCGAGATTCTACATATGTTTATAACGGGTTCAATGTAAACGGGTGTCACGGTCCAAGCATAATTAACGGTTCTTTAATTTGTTTAGTTTGTTTCAGAGCGCCTCTAACGAAAAAGAACAAAAAATAATATAATGAGAAGGCAAAAATAAGAAACAGCAAAATTGTTTAAAGCGGGCAACAAATATACAAAATACAAAAAAAAAAAGGAAAAAAGTTCAAAAACAAAGTAAGATAGAAATTCTTACATTTAGTTAAATTTTTTTTTAATTATTTCAAGCAAACCAAATCTTACCTGGTAATCTCGATGTGAAACGTGAATTCGACGAGTCCATTGCCGCTCGCACTCACTCCCTTATTGTATGTCCCTCGTGTTCTCTCACTCACTCACTCACACACGCTCGTATGTGACGCAGGAGGTTAAAGCTTTGTTTGTTGTTTCGTTGTTGTTGTGCAAAATATTGGCAGGGCTGAAAATATGTAAAGAATATATTAGCCAACTATCGATGATGATGATGACGTCACAGGGCCTTATCAAGCAACTTAAGCATTTGTTTTTCACCACCTTCTTCCTCTACCTCTTCTCTATCACTTCCCCACCGCTTCCTTACAGTTTATTTTTATTGCCCAACGCTGATTCATATTGTATTTATGTATATTCATAGGCAACGACGATTGATTGCCGATTGCCTATCGAACGTCAATGAATATTGTTCTTTAATCGACATGACAAAACAAGTTTAAGGCTAAAGAAATAGGCGGGCGACGCCTACGCCCAACCTCTAACTGTATTTGCATACACACACACACATTGACATATGTATACATTCGCACAGTGAGAACAGGAAGTTTATTGGATTTCAAAATTTCATGCCAACAGGAAGTAAGATAAAACTTAAATTAAATTTTGATTTGATGCGCTTAATTTAGTTTACTTTCTTGACTAAATTTGTTATCTGAATTAAACAGTTTCAAACAGTTGTAGATATGTACATACATACATACATAAAAATGTGTGCTTAATGGTTGGCATTTTTTTAGCCTTCACTGTGGAAGTAACAGAGTAACTTGACAATTGCAGAAAAAAAACAAATTGAAATTGATATTGTTTAACACCAACACTCACACTAACCAGACAAGCAGCTCATAAATAAAAAAAAATATGCAAGTAAATTGCGCATTTGTGTTTCGTTTAACATTATTTACTTATTTGTTAATGAGCTTTTTTATCAGCGACGAAATGTCGGCAGTTGGGAGGGAGTCTGCATATATTTTTCACTTATTTTTTTTAAGATGTTATTACGTTTTGGGTATACATTTGACCATTTTAATTACCTTTAATATATATATATATAAATAATATAACGTTTCTTGAATTTCTCTTCAGCAAGGCAAATCTAACTTTACTATAACTTGGTTTTGTCTTCCTTTTCTTCTTCTTGTTTTTGTACTTGAATACGACAGTTCATCGAACAGTGTTGATTAATTACTGAAAAGTTGCTTATCAAGTGATGATTCTACTATTTCAAGTATCGTTTTTTAAGTTATGCGTCAGTTCACGCTTAAACCACATCTTTAAAATAATAATATACTATATTAATTTTTAAATATAAGAAGAAATTATGTGGTGTGAGTAAAATCTATATCTTTATTTTGTTGTATTTGAATTCTGTGATTGTTTGTAATTTTGAGAGTCACTGGCGCATCTCTATTATCGATATTGCATATACAACCAGTGTTGAAAATCGTGCTACATTTGGACAACTTAAATTTTCGTTTAGCTGCAAAGTGTCGTGTGTTTTGCTGTCTTAAATAACAAATCGAATTATGGTTGGTTGGAGCCGTTTGCTGGCACCAGCAGCCCAATTCGCACGATATCGGGCCGTGCTGCAAACACCTGCATGCCGCAATGGTGAGAATCAAAAAGAACAGAGGAATTACCTGTAAACAGAACAAATACCTTCATTACGCAACACTCTCTTCCTTCTGCGGCTCCTACGCCTGTTTCCAGCCGTGCAGCAGCAGCTCCGCCAGATGAGCGGCGATCATGGCCATCATCACATGACCATTAAGCCTTCCCGCTTCCAATGGGACAAGTTCAAGGATCTAATGCACTTTTATGTAATGCTCGGTGTTATACCCATTACCGCCTTGGTGGTACTTACGAACATTTTTGTGGGACCCGCTCAGCTAGCCGAAATTCCTGAGGGATATGAGCCCAAGCATTGGGAGTACGAAAGGGTAAGAAGAATGATCAAGTATATATGTTTCGACTTACACCTATCTTTTTTTTTTTAGCACCCAATAACCCGTTTCATTGCCCGCTACATATTTAACTCGCAGCAGCAAAACTACGAAAAGGCCTTGCACAATATTTTTGAGGAAAATGAGAAGGCCCAAATTCGGTAGGTTTGATGGAGAATGATGCATCATTGAAAAGTCATTAATTTTAATGGTTTATTCCTTATCGATTCTGTGTTGTAGTAAACTCGAGGACGATGTGCGCCGCAAAATGTCCGAGCGTAATGATTATCAGGCCTATTATTATCGTCCAACAGCGGCCAAATATCATAGAATATCCAAAGAGGCTGCTGATGAATTGGAGGCATTGCGTGGTGATTAAACAAGAACAATTGAAAGTTTGTTTTTTTTAATTTTTAGGCCTCAAAGTTTAAGTGAGAAATAAAATGTAACTTAATGAAATGCCTCAACTTTTTCTTTCTTTCTTTTTGGTTTCTTTTTTTACATTTAATATACAAATAAATACTTAAATTTTAAGGAAAGGTCCTGTTGATTGGCAAATCTACCCCCAAGCCTGGTTTTTACAATAATATAAAACCAGCTTGCCATTTGTTCCATGGCAATCATACAGATTCTTGATAATCTGATCCGGGGCAGGAGCAAACGTTTGATTCACATATAGAAACTATGAAAAAAACATACAAAGAAAGAGTTATTAATTTTCTACAATACATTTAAGTGAAATCAGATTTGGGTCTCACAATTTGTTCGCTGGCATCTAATTTTAAGTATTTGTGTATAAATTTTTGTATCCAACTGACTGTTTTATTCGGATCAATGGTCCATGTGCGCTTCTTAATAATTGGAACATTGCCTGTGGCATTTAACAAAATACAAACTGAAAAATTGATAAGCCATTAGGTTGTAGTCATAAAATGTAGGGGGAGTTGGGATAGCTATTATAATCAAGTGCGATTTACTTACTTTTGGATGCATCTTTGTCTGTAGCAGGTGTCGGT
The DNA here is from genome assembly GCA_037075365.1 of Drosophila emarginata. Lineage (NCBI taxonomy): Eukaryota > Metazoa > Arthropoda > Insecta > Diptera > Drosophilidae > Drosophila > Drosophila emarginata. Next base: position 427,466 of record JBAMCD010000014.1, on the reverse strand, counting down.
GTGGTAGCAGTGTTAGTATTAGTTATACTCGTCTGTGTGTCTTCCGAATCGGCCATGTCCTTCTAATTTTACAATTTGTTGATTTAAAACTAAGAAATTATTGAAAAAATGTTCTACTAGTGTTGGCCAACGAATAAAATCATCATCATTGTGCTTCCAGTGTTCACATTGAAGTCATGGATAAATTTGGCTGGATTTAGGTGATGAATGTTATTTAATTTCTGCTATCTGTGACGAAAGTATGTTGTTACAGTTACTGTACTATCACATCTGATTATGCTTTATTACAAAAAGTTTCTCTGTTCTTTTTTGTCTTCGACCCTTTCTTCCTGTCTTTCTTTGCTAGACTTGTCTTCTTTGGTCTTGGTCACTGTCAACTAATGCTTTGCTCATCTCCGTTTGCCATTTTTAACATAGTCATCTCTAATGTTAATTCTAACAGCAGTCTGTTATAGAAATAAACACGTGTGGTCTTAACGAATAAACAAATAATTAACAAAGTTGTCGTATATTAGCGTTAAAAACTATGAATAATACTTTGTTTGAGGGTTCCGATGATGAAGCTGACTTGCAGTTGACTACTAATAAAGATTATGCCAAATCCTATAATAATTTGCGCAAAAAAGAGTTGCTGCAGAAATGTAAAAAAGTTTGCAATAAAAATTTAGTTAGTTTTTTTTAATGAATTAATTACTTAATCTTTCTATTATCTTTTATAGATAAAGATCGAGGATTGGATATATCCGAATCGGAACTGGATAGCGACAGCAGTGATTCATCAGATGAAGATAATGAATTGGATGTGAAATTTGATCAGGAATTTTTTAAGACTTTATCGTCCTTGAAGAGCAAAGATCCAAAAATTTATGACAAAGAGACGAAATTTTTTAATGATGAGGATGATGATGAAAACAACGAAGAAGAAGGTGAGGTAGAGGGCAATAAGAAAATGAAGAAAAGCAAGCCGGTTACTTTGAAGGACTATGAGCGTAAGGTCATACTTGAGAATAATGGCAAATTCGATGAGGATGACGACGTGGAAGATGACGTACAGGAACAAGCCGATCGGCCATTGTCACCGTCAGCTGTGGAGGAGGAACGACAATTGAAAAATGCATTTAAGCAGGTTTTGGCAGAAGATGATGAAGGAAGCGATGAAGAATTCGGTCGCATTTTTAAGAAGCGTGACAAATCGAAAGTTGAAACAGAGAAGGAGGAAAAGGATTTCGCCGCCTGGCTCGCTGGTAAACAGGCAGATCTTCAAGAGGAAGACAAACAGAAATTGGAGCCATTGAAAAAGTATTGGAGTAGTCAAAGATTGACACAGGGCGAGAGTTTCCTTAGAGATTACATATTGAATAAGGGCTATGCCAAGGCAAATGCATCGGATATACCCACATATGATGAAATTGTAGGGGAAACAACTCCTCCACGTGCTTTATCCGATGCCGATGATGAGCAGGAATTATCTAAGCAGGCAGAATTCGAACAGAAGTATAATTTTCGTTTTGAGGAGCCAGATTCGGAATTTGTTAAACGTTATCCTCGCACCATAGAGCAATCTTTGCGACGCACCGATGACAAGCGAAAAGAGAAACGTCGCGAACTAAAGGAACGCAAAGATCAGGAGAAGCAAACAAAAATGAAGGAATTGGATATGATCAAGGAGATGAAACGTAAAGAGATTGAGGAGAAAATAAGAAAATTAAAAGCAGTCACTGGCAATGATGAATTGGGTTTTAGGGATGAGGAATTGGAAGAGGATTTTGATCCACAGGAACATGATCGTCGCATGCAAGAAATGTTTAATGATGAATACTATGATGTCGATGAGGGTGAAGAGAAACCTGAATGTCCTTCCGATATTGATGAATTAGTAATAGAAGATTGGGATAACTATGATCCCAAAAATGCAACAAATGATGATGACCCTCACTGCGAGGATGAGGACTTTAATATGGATTGTGATTACGATCCCACATCGGCCAAGGACAAATTACAGCAGGAACTTATTGAGAGCACCCGGAAACGGCGCAAAGGACGAAGAAATCGATTCAGGGAAATGATACAAGCCGAAAAGCCCGCCTTTAAGCCCGAAGATGAGAAAACCTATGGAGAATATATTGATGAATATTATCAATTGGATTGTGAGGATATTATTGGAGATCAGCCGTGTCGCTTTAAATATGTGGAGACAACGCCAAATGATTTTGGTTTGACCATTGAAGAGGTAAGTCAAGTAAACTAAATTCACAATACAAATGAATCGATTAAACTTAATCGAACTATTCTATATATATGCTATAATATCATTAAAATATTTTGATATATTTAATAATCGTTTCTCTTGTTTATATACCGAAATATAAATACCATTATGTAACGGTTGCACCCAGCATACCCTTAATTTATATTTGTAAATCTTCTTTTTCAGATTTTGCTGGCAAAGAATAAGGAACTAAATCAATGGGCTAGTTTAAAAAAGGCTGTCCAATTCCGTCCCGAACATGTGGAAAAGAAGGAGCAACGTCTTTATCGCATGAAGGCCAAAAATGAAGAGCTCAAAAAGAAAATCTTTAAGAGTTTGTATGGCGAGAGGTAAGTAATCAGAATGTTAATTAACATAAAATTCTATATGCCTAATTCTCTTATAGCTCCGATGAAGAGGAAAAGGATGAGGAATTGACAGAGCCATCGGTAACACCACAGTCCGAGAATGTGAGTCAGCCTACAATCACGGAGAATATATCAAAATCGAAGCGAAAGCGTTTAAAACGCAAAGCAGCTGCCCAGGAAAAGGTTAAACAAGCTGAAACTAATAAGAAACCCAAGGAAGAGGAACCCTCAACATCAAGTCAAGAAAAAATAAACATAAAAGATGAACAGAAATCGGAAGATAAAACAGAACCAGTCAAATTACCACCAGTTAAGAATCATTTTAAGCAGGAGAAGATTGTGACAAAAATTCCACAAAATACGATACATAAAACGGAAATATCTAAATCTACGCCAGCAAAGAACCATTCAAAAACGAATGGTGCCGCCAATCCTTTCAAGAAAGCAACTTCAACAGCTGTTGCAGGCAAAATGCCCCTCAAAAAAGATCAAAAATTCAAATCAAAGAATGTGTTCCATAGACAAAAAACTGCAAAATCTAATGGAGGTGTCACAGATGAACGCCTGAAGGCATATGGCATTAATCCGCGCAAATTCCACAAACGTGAGAAATATGGAAAAAAGGATAATTGAAGTAGACAAACACACACACACACACAAACACATATTGTGTTACAGTAAGTAATACATACATATATCTATATTTAGTTAAAACATGTGTATAATAAAATGTTAAACATATAGAAAACTTCACTTTATCAAGTTGAAAACCAGATTCTCCCATAATCCTATAAGATGATCCCATATAAATCTTTTTGCCGAATAATGTAAATGCTGCGAATTGGTCACACTGTTCAACAGTGTTAAGCAGTCCCAAAGACATTTCCATCTAAAAAGATGCAGAAAAGATTAAAAAAATTGCCTGAAATGATATAAGATATATTATTTTGATATATTACCTTCTTATTTAACGGTGGTTTTCCCATAGCAAAAAATTTGGCTTTAGAATTATGACACTTACAACACTTCTCCAGCATCCTCGGCCTCTTCCTCTATACTCAGGACTCGTTCCAATTGAAGTCGCCGCTCCTGAATTCTTCTACATTTGGGACATATCATATTCTTTCTGGTTAAACAAACCCGATGATAAATGGAATTGCATTGATCACACTTTATGCATCCATCATCAAAGGGAAATATCACCTCATTGTTACTACATATTTCACAGATATAAGCCTTGGCTAAACACATTTGACACGAACGTATATGCCCATCGAATGCCTTAAAGACAATCTGTAAGAATTCTGCCAAGGCACCAGATTCCACTTGAACCAAATCGCTCAATGAATAAAATTCATTCGTTTGTAATAAATGTCGTCGATTTCCCATTTGATGATCGACAAGTTTTTGTTCCATCGCTTGCTTACATGCCGACAAATAATGACGCATATGTACTAAATTTTGACGTAATTTTTTCACCGTACACAATTTTTCAACAAAAACAAACAATTTGGGATTCTCATCCTCAAGTCGTATTAATGGTTTGTTCAAGAATAATTGAATTTCCTGGAAAGATGAACGTGATACACGTCTAGATGTAAAATCCCAATTATGTATAATTCGTGCAGGAATTGGTACTGTATCGCCCCAATGACACGAAGGACAGTAATATAGACCATTGTAATCGCATAATCTTGGCTCGATCCAAGTGTTTTCTATTAAATAGAAAGAGATAATTAATGAAAATAAAACTAGAGAGAGAGAGAGACAGAGCAACATTTGTTGCATGTCTTCCGTAACTATTTTCGATAGGATTCTACTTACTAAAATTCATAGACATTGCACATTCGGCACATTTATAGTTCTGTTCGGATAGACCAATTTCTGGACATATCTCTGATATTGGTTGTTTCCGTTCGGAGACCAATACATGGGCACACACTCTCTTCACACTATCAATACACTTCTGATGTACTATATAGTTGCAATCACTGCATATATACGATGCTTGGACTACACTCCAAATGATTCTTGAGCAATGATCACAATAATTTCGTTTGGCAGCCGCTTTTAAGCGATTCGGATGTGGATAATGTGGTACAAAATGATGACCCACAACCGATTTAATGGCATTCATAAGAACAACATCCTCTGCATCGGTAGCTTCCTCTAGCTCCTTTAGAGAATAACGTAAATCCACTAAATGGCGCACTAGCCAACGTCTCTCGTCGCTGCATTCTTCGCTGAGAAGCACCAAATCCCGACAATGTGCTATAGCCGCTTGAAGGTCCTGGATATTGGCATCGGATGTAAAAATTAGACGCCATTGTTCCTTAACCAGTGACAAGGGTATGGGCAGAGACTTGTTTGAAAAAGAAACAAATTTAATGAAATTTGAAGCGACTGTGTCCACTGATCATCCTATATATGAATGTATGTACATATGTATGTATATAAAAACAAGTCAAGGCCTGCTAATCAATTGATCAATTTTGTTTCGAAATTATATCAAAATTTTATCCAATCTTCTCTTGGTTACATCTCCAATATACCTTGTGGTCGTTGCCAATAGAAGCATTCTCCTCGGAGCCATCGGCAGCTGATGAGCTGGTCGTTGGCGTGGGCGTCACACTTGCTGATTGAGTTTGCAAATAATTGGAAGCATTTTCGTTTATAAATTGAGCCACTGTGCCAGGAATACTAGTCAGACTCTCTCGCCAGGAGCTCATCTCATTTGGTGGCGCAAAATGTGTTTTCCTATGCTTATTTTGTCTTTGTTTAATTTGTGTTTGTTTTTGTTTCTAATTCAAGCTGATGTTACCATGTTGCTAAAATAATAGGATTTAACAGAAATTCCCAATCAAAAAACTTCCCATATAGGGAAATTAATTGCACACTGCTGCCATCCATTGACTATTTTGTATAGCATCTGTCACCAGTATTGTCTATTTCCTTGTTTCAATGTTAAAATCCCCATTGTTACACGATACGGCAACTCTAAATGAACAAAACTTGGCGCGTTTGCCAAATTGCAATTCAAAAATTAGATTATGCAAATTATTAATCATTTCACTTAATTTAATCAAAATGCTTTAGATATGCTATAGATTACGCAAAACAAAAAAACCAACGCTGCCGACTTGTTTTATGTTAATGAATATACCTTAAAATTCAACCGGTTCGATTTAAAAACAACAATAATTATACACATATTAACAAAGATCGTAATATTTCAGATCTGAGCATTTTTTTTTTGGGTTTGTTGTCTAATATGGATCAAAAGACAATCATAAAAATATTTAACGACTCTCTTTTTTTATATTTATTTAATTTGCCGAGATGAGTGCTTTTTGGTGTATAGCTGGTTTCGTCAAAAAGAAAAAGAAAAAAAAAAAAACAACAATTAAACTTAAAATTAAAGAAACAAAATAAATAAAAACCACCGAATAATTATATACTTTATTTTGGACCATAACATGGCATATAAAAATTAATTAAAACTAAATGAATAACAAAATACAATTAATTTATCATGACTACTAAAACGTCGAAATAAAAAAATTCCAAATTAATACTATAATGAAATAAAAATGAAATTTATACAGGAAGCTAGCTTTACTTTAATAAATGTTGATAAAGGAATACCCTACATGGAATGAAAGTAAACCACTTCAAGGAAAAAGATATTTCAATTTAAAATTTATCGCGTTTCAAATTAAAAGTAACAATATTACTTTTTTTTTTGTATTATTTTTAAAACGTTTCTAGAACTATATATCCTTTATTTTCTCCTTCTTCTTTTAAATATTTACTTTTTAACTCAATTTACATATAAACATTGTGAAGATTGTAATAAATCAACAACTTAATATATATACTAATGTACATACATACATACAAGTATCAAGTTTTATATTTTAGGTTAAAGAAATTAAAAATTAAATTTCTAAATTTTTGATGCTATGCCAAAAATTTGTTTTGTGACTTCATCTATCAAATTGTACATCAACTTTAAACTTTAACTATAAATAACCACAAAAAAATCAAAATCAAAAAACAGAAATATGACATAGGGTCTGAAAGAGAGAGAGATAGAGATAGAGAGAGAGAGAGAGAGATAGAAAATAAAATACATTAAAAAAAACAGAGATCCCACAAAATCAACTAAAAAACAATAGCAAACAAAAACGACCTCAAATAAAAATTCGCAATATTTAACAAAAGTCTTAAAAGATGTCGCATTGAATGGGGAGTCGGTGTCGGTGTCTCTTTTGCTTATGCAAATAAGGTAAACAAGTTTATCTATCGTGTTAACCAAATGTTTTTAAGTTTAACTTTTTGTTACCCTTGCCAAAAGGGTATATAAGATGATTATCTAACATTATAAAAAAGATAAAAGAAACTCAGAGAATTCTAAATATCTTTGAAATACATTTAAAAATAACGTTAAATATTTTAAATCGAATCGTTTATCCATATTGAAAACCAGATTTTGTCTATTTCATGATTCTTTTTATTTATTTAAAATAACATGTCTATATAAAGAGTACGACACATTTTGTTAGGGTATAAAATTCACAGTTTAGTCAAATTTATGTTTTTATGTGTTTTTGGCTACAACTTAAAGATTTTCATTTAAATTCCAGTAAAGTGCAACAGGTGCATTTTCAGAGCAAACGGCAAATACAAGAGTAAAAAAAATGTATACACATAGATACATACATATATATATAAAAGAAAAATATTTGAAGGGAAATTATTTGCGTGTGAAAAAATGTATAACCCCATGTCCCATGGCCAGTATCCATTGGCCATTAAACAGATTACAATTACATGGCTGCTGCGTTGTTGCGCTGTTGCTGCTGATTCAGTGGCGCTAAAAGCCGTTTAAGCCTAGACAGTGGGCAACACCAATATCAGCAACAAGAACAACAACTACTTTAATAGCAGCAACGGCAGCAGACAAACACAGACTGAATGAATGCACAGGCATGCAGTTGTTAGCCAAACCAAAGAGGGACAGGGTGGGGATGGCGGGTGGGTCAAGTGCATGCATGAACTGATGATGCTGCTTGAATAAACAATTGGCGGCGGGCAGCTAAAAAAGAGGAGTAACATCCCACCAACACCAGCATGACAGCATAACAAAAACAACAACAACAATTGATGCTCTCTTTCTCTCTCTGTTTAAAATCAAGTTTATGCTTGCAAAATGGTTTTCTGATAAGCACAAACGAGACACTAAGGGCAAGGGCAGATGCAGAACAACAGTAACAGTTATAGTTACGCATACGCAGCGTTGACGCTGGCCGTGCCGTTAGCGTCGAAATCGTCGCCGGCCGGCCTGTTGTTAGTGCGAATCGTGCTAAAAAAAAAAGCTAAAGACTTAATGTGTATTTAATAGTCTTAGAAAAATCTTTAACGGTCAAATTTGGAGAAATGATATAAAGAGAGAAAAAAAATGTATAGATTATATATGGATAAACTAAGCATTTTATATTTGAATTTAAATGTAAGTTCCCGAAATATAGACTTTTATTATAAACTACTCGAAAAATTTTATATTTTTGAAATCAATGATAAGGAAATAGAGATCGATATTAAATTTTCTTTTTTCTGCTTCTTCTTTGCAGTTTCTTTCCATATCCTTTCCATGGCAGTTTGAAAAATTGTAATATGTATATATTTTCTAGAAAAATGGCTATTATTAGCCTTAGCCAAAACTGCCAACACTGTCCTGTTGCTACTCTCTCTCTCTCTCTCTCTTTCCTTAACGCTCTCTCCCTGGCACATAGTTTCGGTGCTCTTTTGGGAGTTACCTTTCCTCCCAACAACTTGTATGAATGTGTTTTCTATTTTTCCGGCTTCCCATGTTTTGTGTCATGTTTTTTTTCTTCTTCTTTTCTTTCTTTCTATGGATGTATATTGCCGCCTTTCTTTGCCTTTGGATTGGCCGGCAAACCCTTTTCATTTTCAACAGTTCATATCAAACTGCTTTTCAAATTATTTATAGAATTTGAAATGAAGGCGCCAAAGTGCGTTAAAGTTGTTTTGGTTCGGTTCGGTACGGTTCGGTTTATTTCTACTAGTTTATTTTTTTTCTTTCGAAAAATTATGCTTAGTTTTATTACATATAAATAATTAAAATTAACTTGCCTGACGGGACACATACTCACACTTAGAGTCAAACACATATATGTACATATCTATATATATGTATATATGTGTGTGTGAGCATATATGGGAGCCGGGGCAGATGTTCCATATATTGACTTCAAGTTTTCTCAAATTCCGCCCCCTTTTACTCCTTTTTTAACTTAGCCGCTTGACTGCCTTTTGCTCTTTGGGTAAAAAGTTTATCAGGCCGCCTGGGAACTAATTTCTGGTAGTTGGAAATGTAACCAAAGTGTCTTCTGTACTTGCTGTTGTTTTTGTTGTTGTTGTTGTTGCCTGCTGCTACTGGCCGTTGTCTGCCTTTGGTCCTATTTATAGCCAAGCGGCTTTCCGTAGTCTCAAGTGCACCTGAAGTTTTTTGCACCAGCACTAAAAATGCCACAAAAAAAACCAAACAACAAAAAAAAAAAAGAGTAAATAAAACGTCGATGAGACAGGAGCAGTAGCATGCAACAAAACAAATAAAACAAGTTTCAAGTTATTGGCCAACGGTTAAAGTGCAAGGGGGAACATAATTGATATACTTTTTAATTGTAAGAAAACTCCTATAAATCATAGAATTTATTTAAGGTTTACATACATATGTACATATATACCACACGTACATACATATATATTTCTAATCCAAGCAAAATCCTGATTCTAAAGTAAGACTGGTAGCAAGTTTATGTATGCCTATCAAATATTTGGTAAGCTAAAAAGTTCAGTTACTCACAAGGGAACCCTGAAAATTTAACTAGCTCATCTAAAAGTTTTCGGGTGTGAGGGGAAAAAATGTATAATTGGAAAGGGGGGGGGGGGGGGAAGTTTCATTATTCCAGGGTTCTCATATTCTCTTGGAAAATTGCATATACTACTATTTATAATAGAAAAAAAAAAACATCTGATTGATATGAAATTTAGCAACATGGAAAACATACAAAAGCAATTTAATATACATAAATTCCAATTGATTTATAAAATTTAATTTACGAGCTTTTCTACATTCTTGCTGTAGGCTTTTGCCATTATAATTTATAGTAAAATCGTTTGTAGAATTCAAGTTATAGTTAATAGTTCTGTAGAATCCTATAATTACTAATTCAAATGGCGATTGAAGAGAATTCATTAAACAATTGCACAAAAATTATTGCCAAAAATCGCTGCGTCCTCCGATTTACAATAATGGTAAAAGCAGTAGCAGCATCAACAGCAGCGGTAGCAGTAGCAATGCACATCCCGGGGCAGATAAAGAGAGAGAGCGAGGGAGAAAGAATTAAGCAGCGACGCCAGCGTTGTCGCCCCCACATACAATCAGAAAAGAAAAGCAGAAAAAAAACATAAAAAGCTACAGCGCTGTCGCCGGTGTCTCCCTCACAGTTTCGATTTCAGTTTCAGTTTGTCTGCTGAACGAGCAACAACAAACCGGGCCCCAAAAGCGAAGGCATACGCGAATCGAATGCGAAAGGCTCCGAAGCGTGCCAAGTGACATCGAGAAGAAGCTGACGAAGAAATGTGCGTAAAATTTACAGTTATGATTTGTAAATGTTTTTTTTTGTTGCTGTTAAGTTGAAATTTATGAAAGAAAATTATTTCACTAGCATTCTACTCATTCTCTAGTTAAAAGTGTTAAATTGTGCAAAAGTGTAGAAGTGAAGGCGAAAGGAGTTAATTACCAACCATTAAGAGAGAGAGAAAGAGAGGAGTGGAACTGAAACTATGTTGCATTAGGATCTGTGCAGATCTCTCTTGGGAATATAACATTCAGTATAGAATTTATTACTTTTGTGGAATTCCTTAAACCTGAGGTAAGTCGCTACTCGTGCTGGATCCAGCTATTTTTAACGATCTTTTCCGTGCGTATTTTTGTTTTTTTTTTTTTTGGCTATAAAGGCACTTGAAGTTATATGTACACACCTTATATATCCGTACATATGTATATATCCATTGGGAGACTAAAGTAATATTGCCCATTTGCCTGTCTGCATTCGAGACTATTCGATAATTTCAACTCAAGCATTTGTATTTACTTATTAAATAATATTATGTACAAGGTTTGGCTATCAACTTTGGCTTTTCTCTCTCTTTTTATCCCAATATTGCCCTCACGCTGATTCCATTTTTGCATAGTTTTCTTTCGTCGATGACCGACCGTCTCATATCACTTTCTATTCATTCACGGCCATAGGCAAATAAAATACTATAAAACAAACAAAACAAAAAGAAAAAACAAAAGACAAAATAGAAAAAAATAAAAATAAGAAGAAAAAGCATTATCGACCGTTGTCGATAAACGACAACGAACTGCCAAATGAACTAAGTATATTTGTTGAGCTGATTAAGAAGTAGGTTTTAAAACAAATAGGGGGAGGTGTAGACAAACGCAATTTCGATTCCCCTCCACCCATCAAACTTAACTCCATGGTTAAATTTGATAAAACAGAAGTTGTGCCTGGAATATTGAAATTGAAATATTTTGCCTTTTCCGATCCAATCTAACGGTAATTTTACTTTTGTCTGCTTTTGTCTTATCCTTAATGAAGAAATGTCATGGACGATCATCAAACGAAACTTGCTCAGTCGTAAATAGAAAAATAAATAAACAAATGTAAGCCCGTGTAAGTGTTTCGATATTTTAACGGATATCATACGAAGTCAGATTGAATTTAGTAGTTTATTCATAACATGTCATTTTAAATTGTGTTAAATGTACATACATGTTTCGCGGCATGCTTCAAATACATTTCAATAAATCTTAAACTCAAATCAAATTCAACGTTTTGTCAATAAATATCAACACATCTATCAAACGATAATAATTATCAATATTATATTCAATAAATGTTTTCATATATGGGCAAACATTTCAATTTTTTGAAAATTTATTGTTGTTCCATTTTGCGCAAAATGCATACAATTTATGCCAGTGATAAATTGCTTAATGATTACTAAGAAAAATTGACATATTGCTTAATCAACGACGTCGCCGTCGTTGTTGCTGCTGTCGCCGTCGCTGCTGCCATCGACGCCTTCATTGACAGCATTAATTTCCGTTGAACGCGAATTAGAATTATGCCACTAGAGGAGCGGCTGATACTTCCACAGATGATCAATTCATAAAACAGCCAACGCCACTTGAAAAATGCACTTAAACTAAATGAACATCTTAGCTAAACTCATTCAACTGCCAAATTATGGCAAAAATCAGGCTATATTGTTTAATTGAACATCCGTTGATACGTATTGCATGATATTTCTAAACGGCTTTTGTTTTTGTAAGAGAATTATATACATATGTACATAGGTTTACATTTCATTACATATAAGGACTCTTTTTGTTTTTAATAAAGTTTATTGCTTATCTTATCAATATTAATTGATTTATTATTTGTTTACGTCAATATAAATTCAACAATTAAGTTTGAAAAGTTTTAATTAATTTAAATAATCTTTTATAGACTACAGGTATTAAGCTATGTTTTACTATGGTTTTATTGATGTCACAATGGTGTAGGGAGAGTTCAATGAATCTATGAATTCGTGACTGAGTCGACTTTAAAATACCCTGTATGCCGCTTATAAATAGATAAATTGAATCTATTTTTCACACAATAAAAAGAACACAATTTAATTTTTGTATTAAAGTTAATTTTAGATAGATGAAATACTTCGTGACAATTGTTGATGCTGATCATGTTATTAAGCCATATATACCCATCTTTTAACCTATCAGTATTGGCCTTTTCTGACCTTTCCACAATGTAATCAAATCGGAAGCAATTCATGAAGGCTTAACATCTAAATAGCACTGCACTACACCGACTTAAGTGTCTCCTATGATTTTCTTTAGATAGAATATAGCATATACGTACATACATATGTATGTATGTATGTATAAAACTTGCCCGGTTTAAAAGAGGGTATTTGTCTTCAAGGAAAGTGATAAGGAGATTTTTCCCACCCCTTTCTACCCACCTTTAATTCATTACGTAATCTTTTCAAAACTTTCTCCTTTTGATCTTCTTTTGGAATTTATTTTTCCCATTGCCACGTGCACCTTGAAAGCAACTTTATTTTTAACTTATTTTTTATATTTGATGGCATAATATATTTCCATGCGGGTTTTGCTTCCACTCTTAATTTAGTTCTAATTAAATGGCAAATGCTTCAGTTAGTCAGTCATCTGCCTGTACCATTGATAAGGGAAGGCAAGTTTAACCAACAAATACATATGTACATATGTATATATGTATGTATATACATACATATGTACGTATGTACACATTTATGTGTGTGTGTAGTCGTATGTTTCAACATGTTGTTAAACATTTGTGTGAGATTTCTGACATGGTTGACAATCAACAAAGTTCTTTTTGTCATTGTTGTTGCTGTTGTTGTTTATTTGTTACTCTTGTTGCCACTAATTCATGACGGCGGCAGGAAAAACACATGAAACATATGCCCAACGAGCGAAAAGAACAAAATACTCAGAGTCGTCGGAGACTTTGCAAAAACAACAAAAAATACTAGAAAAATTTAATGGTAAGAATGCAACCTGGTTTTAGGTGGTAAGGAGGGGTGCATGAAACTGGAACTGGTCCTGATGTTGTCATAGGACAACAACCATACAAAATGTGTGCCAATTGTTGAAAGGCCTTCTCCCACTGCAATGGGGTAATGGGAGGGGGGGATAAATCAGGGGGAGTTGTACCCGGAGTCGGAGTCTACGTGACTCTTGCCTGAAATCATTCACATGGGCCTAGCCTAAATGAAAACATATAAAAAAAGAAATATAAAATCACCCACACTCACAAAAAGTCCAACAGATTTGCTAATTTTTAAATTGCAAAATATTACTAATTATTCTGACTCATAGATATAGAACTTTTCTTTTTTATTCTTGAAATTGCAAAATATGTATATTATGATTTTTTTTGAATTCTTGTGACTCATATTATCAAGTTCATCATTCATCTATTTTATTCAAAAAAAATGCTAATTACTGTACTGGACTAGTCTGACATTTTCTTGGAATATTGTCATGTGTAATCAGCTTGAGGCTGACTCAGCCTTAACAAAAAAAAAAAAAAAATTGAAACAAAAAAGAAAAACAAAAAAATATATACATTAGTTTTATGAATATAAAAATGTGCCGGAATCAGCAAGTAAGCCCAAACATAAATTCCATCACCTAGGAATTTACCACTAATGTTATTAACACGTTCCTCATGAAATTTAAAGATTTACAGGATCTTCCAATTAAAACCTTTGTGACACCCAGGTTAGCGATTATTACTTTTTTAAATTAAACAAATTATTCACAAATGTTTTGCTTAGCAATGTCTGTATATATTCTTAGAGAAGTAATTAATATTTTATATAAAATTATTAATTCTTATAATCAGTTTCTATAAACTAATTATTCCATTATTATTATATAAATTATACAATTACCGCATTATCCGATATATAACCTCAACTTTTTATGGTTTCAAATCAACAATTTATTGCGATAATTTTTAACTATAAAAATTAATTTGTGCACTACATTTTGCAAACCACAAGTAGACATGTAAATAAAGTCCGACAATGAGTATATTATAGTTGTTAATAATATGTTAATCTTATTATGATTCCTCGATTTAACATTATTGGATTAATGCTAATATTTTTGCATAACTTAAGAACCAACCCATGGCAACAAAATTGGACGGAAAGGGATCTCAAATTCCATATCTCAAAATGAGGCGCATTGAGTGTAAATGGTTGGAAGCTGTACACAAAATTAAAAACAGGCATAAGTCATATACATATATATACATAAATATATAAACATACATATATAAATTTCTCGATGTATTTGCACATGATTCTACAACTTGTTGCCTGATTAACTCGACATTCGCGTTTCAATTCGCGTTTCATTATTAAAAAAAGAAAAAAGAAACTTAAATGAAATCCAGACTGAACTAAGCCTCAGGAGGGGGAGAGGATGGGGGTGGATGTACGGGGAATAGATGGACAGCAGCATGTATGTAATGTTGGTTTAGTGCAATCAACAAAGTAAACTCCTAAATCAAACGTCTAAAAAGTTGGCAAAATCTCTGCTCTAAGCGTAGTTTAACATAGAAATGCATAGCCAAAACGAGTGAGGGAAAGAAGAGAGGAGAGATAGAGAGTACGCAAGTTTCTTAATTCAATATTCAAAATATTGTTGGGCAAGATTAAGCGTTTTGATATTACATATATATTGAACATGCACAAGATTAGCGTGAATTATTTATCCGTAGGCGGATCCATGGGCCCAAATGCGGGCTTTTTTTTGTTTTTTATTCAAGATTAGCCATACTACTTGTGGCCCTCAATCAGTAAATACAAAATATGTGCATACATAAGCAGTGACTTTCCCACGATCAAAGTGAAGTTCACGTTATATGTACATATGTATGTATGTATGTATATGTATACATATGTATGTATATATACAATACATGTATATATACAATACATGTATATATGTTAGTGTACAGAACCACAACGGCAACCTTGAAAATATCTCTACTATATATAATTTTGTCTTATTCTGCAAAATTGTATTAATTTACAATATTTAATGCAATTTCCTCATTAGATAAATTTTTCTCGAAGAAAGAAACATATTAATTCTTCTTTTAATTGCAGACATCAAAATAGCCTTAGTTAATGCCACTTTCAATGCATGTCATTATTTTTTCAAATTTTTTTCTAACTTGGTTTTTTTTTTTGCGTCGTACTATTTTTGAATTAAATGAAATTTTTGGGATACGGATCGGTTCTGTTTAGTGTGCTGCAAACTTTACAATGCTATGTAAAATTTTAGGAAAAATCTCACTTTTCTTTAAGAAATAAATTAAACAAAAGCAAACGCTGGAGATCAATTTTTATTGGTTGCGTTCTCCGAGGCATATAGAAATGGAGAAATCGGTATATTCGCTTCATTTTATCATCATTTTTGCATATCTTTATTTCATATTGAATAATCTTCATAAACTTCAAAAATGTATTAAATATTTTAATGAAATTTCCAAGCGCCAAGTGCAAAATTTTATTTGTTTTGTTTGTTTTTTGCTTATAGGAAACATATAATCTTACAATTCTCTCAATTCTAATCGATCAAAGTTATCTAAAAAGAAAACATCTGTTCACATGTTGATTTAAGTTCAATGACCAAATATATATACATATAGTTCGTGATCCCAGAGACACAGAGAGAGAGGAATACAAATGGCAAAATTCAGTGAATTGTATATTGCTCAGACAAAATACAAGCCAGCCGCTGTATCATCATCATCATTAACATTCTTCTGGTCATAATGAACATCATGATGTCTACCTGTCCTTGAAACGTGAAACATTAATTTATTATTTGCTTAGTTTTTTTTTGTTTTTGTTTTTTTTTTTTTGGCATTTATTGTTTATGCATTTGCATTACGTTTACGCACTTTTGTTGTTGTTGCTGACTGTTGCCATTGAAAGTCGCTTCTCGAATGATGAGGATGATAATAATGATGATTCTTTGTGATTTTAGTAGAGGACAATGGCCATTGTCTCCTCTGATCGGGTTGGGGTCATGTTTATGCACAATAAAATTCAGAAAAACAAGGAAAACAAAAAAAAAAAAAATTAACAAGATGCAACAACGAAAAGTTAATACAAATTTGAATCCTATAAAATTGTCAAGTCATTGCACATTGGAACAAAATAATTACATAATACTATAACATTTACAGGATTAAAATGAAAATTGCTTACATTGAAATGTAAGCAAAGGATCGGTTTACTATATATAGTTAAATATAATGTTTCATCATTGTGAGGTAAAACTGCGGATTATTCTATATATGTATATTATATACTTTAATAATTCAAAACAATCTTATTTCTGATTGAATTTCATATTCGGTAGAAGTTTATTTTGACTAAATATATGTATATATTATATGTGTACATATATGTACATATATGTATGTATATATATTTGTATGTATATTCTCGATCAATGAAAAGAGCTTAGTTCTACAAACTGGTATATATGAAATTTAGCCAAAAGTGTTAACAAAGGATTACCTAATGCAAATTTCCAGAGTGAATCTCATTGAATATAGTGAAATTGATCAAATCTGATATACAATTGATATCTTTTTTTTTTTTCATTTCACTCTTCATTTTATTGTATGGCAGATCTGTCAGCATGCCGTTGTTTAATAACTCTTCGGCCATAATAGCACAGAGTTCTGAGGCTCTAATTGGAAGTCTTAATAATATCAATTATAAAAATTTATGCAAAACACTTAGCGCCGTCACCTGGCGCCTCAGAATGTACACTTACTCACACATTGCGATGGCTCCGCCCACATGGCGGCGACGGGAGCAATAAATGTTGTGTGTTCATAATAATTGGCGGCACTCTTTTTAAGCGCAAGCGCAACCTGTTTTAACCTAATCTCTTATTGTCATCTACCATGATGTGTATGTGTGTGTATGTGTGTGCTTGTTTTGTTTCTTTATTTTCGGCATTTTTTTTTTATCTGGCCCGTTTAATCAAACCAGAGCCAGACAATTAGCCAAATGAGTTGGCGTCGCCAACAGAAGAAAATAAAGGCAAAATAACTAAGCTACTACTGTATGCCAAGTCTTAATTAATTGGCATGCATTGTGTGTGATTCGATTTGATTGGATGCCAACTTGGCAGGCACTCGATATGCTACTATATCTATATATTCGATTATTTAGTATATACTGACAGTTCAAAAAAAATAAAAAACGATTAAAAAAAGTTATGCAAAATTCATTTATATATGTATAACTAAATACTTGTACAGTGGAAAATTGTCATACATAAATCTTGCTCATGTTCAATTTGTTTTGGCCACTGAAAATATTTTCATATTATCTATCACAGATCTGGTTTCGATATACATATATATGTATATACATATATGTATATGTTATTATATATTATTTTTCGATTGTGGTTGTCCTCCAGCTGTTTGCGTATCGTACAAATTTATGCCAGATTCGGTTTTATTTTTTCGTTTTTTTTTTCCCTCTCATGCATGAAAACGTAGTTTTATTAGACATCAATTTGACGTAATGGGCAACACATATCTACATATGATTTGCAACTAAATTTTAATTCCCATTCAACAACGGCATGGCACCTGTAGATAGAGAAAGAGAGAGAGAGAAGGGGTAGGGGATCAGCATTAAACTTGTAACTAAGTAGAATAACTAAAACTAGAACTAGTTTCTCTGCCTAAGCTGGCTTGTTAAGTGGAAGATGTATCTTAAACTTATCTAACGATAAAATGTGTAAGCCTAATTAATCAGAAATGTAAACAGTTTTGTATTTGAATAGCTACACAAAAGCGATCAAGTAACCATTATAGATAATCGATTTTCAGAAACACTTTTAAAAGTCATTCGTTTTATATGTTCGAACATTAATATAACACTTTATATTTGTTTCCTTTTTTCGAAAAACGGTTAATGAATAAAATTTAATTAGAGAATTTCCAAGCTGAATATAAATTTTAAAATGTAATAGATATTTTCTGATATTACAGATACCCTGTAATATAGCGTCCGTAAATTTATATGTATTAGTATTTACAAAGTCTCCATAATTTTGCAAATCAGGTTTTTCAGTTAACTACTTTAATTTATCGGTTTGCCTTATCTAAACTTTATTGAGTTTAAAACACAGGTCTTCAAATTAATATGGGCTAACTTGATTGTCTCGTTTCTACTGTTTGCAAACTCTCCACTACCATTTTTCAATGTCAAATTTTTGTAGAGTCTTCAAAATGTTGAATACCCAACACGGAAACTTTTTGTATTTTTTTTCAGAGATGTCTACAGGGGCCCTGAACTTCATAGTTTATTTTTGACACACTCTACAAAATTCTCCAATATTCGACAACATTTACACACACTTGTACAAAGTTTTTTAACAATTTCATATTTATTTATAAAATGTCGACGCAATATTTCTATCTGCCATATCAAAAATATATATTTTCATTTTTTTTATTAAATATATTTTAGGATTTCCAGTTTTATAGTGTTTGATATAGTGCATATGGTTTTCATTTGTACATATATATGTATGTTTTTTTTCATATAAAAGAAAAATAAGGCATTTGGTATAATAAAAAAAATTTTAACAGATATTTTCTGATGTATCACGTGCTCAACATAAATTAGACATTTTAATGGAATTATTTGGAAAAATTGTGTAAAGAGTTAAAAGCGTTGCTAGTCATTTGGTCAATTCAGTCATTCATTCAGCCATTCATTCAGCCATTCATTTAGTCACTCTGGGCCTTATCGTTTATATAGAAGTTCGCCAAAGTCTTTAAGTGATGATGATAATAATGGAAAAAATATATTTACATATAGATGTATATATATATATATATATATATATATATTTAGTAATGAATCGAAATGGAACTATTGTCAGCAATTCGAGTTGTAGAGTAAACAAATCGACTTGAACGACTTTGCATATGACAATGAACTAAATAACTTAGACGACGAGACAACTTTAATATGTTATACTATATTATAAATATATTTATATACTTGTATATATGTATATATTCATATATGTATGTAAGTATGTATGTATGGATGGATGGATGGACATATATATTTATTTCCATATATTTACACAAGCATTTGATTATCTCTCTGGTTTGGCCTGGTCACGTCATCGATTGTTTTGATTAGTCACAGAGCAATGGCAAATGATTTCAATTATAGAGTGAATACAAGAAAAGAAAACCTTTTCACTAAATATGTGACTTATCAAAATCGAACATTCCATTTCCTGTTAGTCCTCGTTTTTCCATGAAGAGCCTTTTGGCAGTCAAGTGCCCTTAACTTGACTTCTCTCCTGGGTTGGCTACTTAACCTTTGAAGCAGTCACTAGAGAGAGATAGAAAGAGATGAAGTAAGTCAGAGAGAGAGAGAGTGAGAGGGGGCGATTAAGAGAATGTGACTACTCAACTCCTCTTTTATCAGCATTAGTCAAACACTCATTGAATATTAACATATAGAATGCTAGTTGCTTACACATCCTTCTTCCACACCTTCTATTATCCACATTCTACCTCATTCTACACACAAACATACACTTTCTGGTTAGTTTATTTATGCTCCTTAGGCTGGGGACTACTCTCACACTTTGCTTCCATTTGGTAAGTTAATAGATTTTTCTTTGAATTTGTTTTTTTTTTGGTGACAATTTTGATTGGCAATCTCTTCTGTTAGACTAAATGAAATTCATTTCATTTTATTTCGGTTATTCATCGACTAGAGAGGGAGGACAGGAAGAGAGTGGAAGGTGTGCAACGAAGGAGAAGCAAGTGGATTCTGCAGTTATGCTGATAACAGTCAGGGCCATAAATATTCATACACATGGCTCGCCGCTCATATTTATCTGTTGGCCAGCACATTAAGCATACGCCACCGCAGCCAGGCAGCCAAAATAAAAAAAAAGTAAACGATACAACAAAAATCGAAAAACAAAACTGAGAAAAAAGAAAAAAAAGAAACAAAAAAGAAATACCGTAGACAGCTTTTGCCTCTGTTTAAACACATGATGAATGCGAGTTGAAAATTGAACGACTGAAATCTTCTCGTTTGTTTTTGTTGTTGTGTTTTTTATATTCATTTTTTATATAAAAAAAAAATGAAATAAAAATCGCCTAGAAACAATGCTTGCATCGTATGTATACGAGGGGAGAAACAATATTTATCCTGAACGCTGGAGATTCATAACTTTCAATCAGAATACATTGTATACAAGTATACTAGTATACTTATATATAAAATGAGTATAAATGTATTGTTGATTTTTAAGAATTAACAACTGACAGATCTTTGAAAATCATCGTCCATACAGATTACAAAAATATTTGTATCATAAAGCTTCAATTATTTTTAAAATTTTTCAAATGGTTTCAAATATTTGCCAATTTTGCTTAGTCCCCTCGCATACACTTACAGTGTCTGTGTGTGCGTATTTTTATAGCGTTATAAACAAACGATTCGACTCGCTTAATTTTTTTTTATACATTTTGAATCTCTCGATTTTTTTTTGTTTTCCGAAAAGTTAATGGCAAGTCAAATATGGGCCTGGTTGCATTTGGCTTCCACGTTTTCCATTTGCCCTACATCTGCTGCCGTTTTTCTCCTCCAAGGTCAGTTCTCTTCAGTTCAACTTGATGAGGAGGAGCAAGTGATGGCATAACAATTAGCATCTCTTAGGCGTGGATGAAATGCAATTATTTCCTGCCCCAACAGCCGGCTGGGCGGGCCGGGCCGGGCAGCTGTCGTCTGATCAAGTGTGTTGAAATACAGAAATTCTCTCTTTAGCTATTTATAGGAGAGAGATGATGAAAATGTAAAAAAGAAGCCTGCTAATATTGTCATTTCCCCTTAAAATTCATTTTTATTTTTCTTTTCATCACATTTGATTGTTAATAAACAAAAAAAGAAAAACAAAGAAGATAAAAATGGGGGGATTAAGAAATTCCTAACTAGTTTGCAATCAAATGAATTTGCAATATCAAGCAATCAATCAGTTTCGTACTTAATATTGTATAAAATTGTTAATATAATATTGTAATTAGATTTCCTTTTTGGGTTAGACCTTAATTAAGCTCGGATTGCACTAAATAGGAGAATTACTTTGAAAAATATTAAAACAATTTATAATTAGTTGCAAAAACTTGATTTCTCAGAGTGTATCTCACAGATGACTTTTTTGTGCGCGTTTTCCATGAAAATGTTAGCGATTTTTTTTTTGTTTTTATTCGTAATGATCACGGAATAGAATTTACTGAACTTTTGCTCCATTTCGAGTCACAATTTTTAGTTAGTTTCTTTTTTGGTTGCTTTTCTTTTTTTGGCTAATTGCCAGCCAGACATCACCCAGCGCTGACTCCATGAAATGTTTCTCCTCAGTCAACCTTGAATCCTTTTAATTCACTCCCCCTCCCCCTCCACCATTTGCCAAAGCACAAAAGAAAAGGAAGAGTTCACTTACCTTACCTGCCTGAGTAAGACTTAGTTTGCGTTTTTAGGGATCATTGATCAAACCACCAAAAAAAACATTAAAAAAAAAAGGAACAAAATGAATGTCGACATGCCCAAAACAACTGTACAACAAGAAGCTATAAATAAATTCAAAAAGCCTTATAATGACAGCAATAAAGAACACGATGATGATCATGATGATGACTTGGTACCACACCCCATTCATCAAGTTCGATTTCGGAAGGGGGCGGAGGGGTGTGAGCGGAGCCAGAAGATGAAGTTGGAGCAGAAAGCAAATGAAGGGACACGCAAAGGCAGTTCAGTCTGCCAGCAATCTCATTGAACTTTTTTTTTTGTTTTCTTTTTCTTAGCTGTTTTCCTTTGTTGATGTTGTTGTTTTCATCCTCTTAACTCTCGTGTTTTTTTTTTTGGCTTGCGACAACATGTTGCACATGTCTTACCCAATCTGCAGCACCCACCCACCCAGCCACCCAGACACCCATTCACCCGCTTCTCCATAATTCAACTTTTCTTCGGCTAAGTGCAATATGAGTAGAAGCAGTACTCGACAATTTGAGATCATTTAAAAGAGGATGGGGAAGAAGTTGATGTTGGATTTGGATATGGAAACTGCTGCTGTCTTAGTGCCAGCTAATTATTCCTTCATATATATTCTACTATATGTATATGTATATATATATCTCTGATATTTTCGAATTTTGGAGCATAGTCTTCTTGTTATTTGTTTTCCAATTTTCCATTTTAAACCAATTTGTTTTGTTTCTCAATTCCCTTTTGTTTTGTGCCATTTTCAGAAAGCGAACGCCGCCTCGTTTAAAAAAAAAAAAATTCTTTTGTGTTGCAAATTCCGATTATTTTTTACAAAAATAAAAAAACCTAAAACGGAAAAAACAATTAACTGAGAAAGTATGCGTATGAACCAATGTATAAAAGATTTGAGTTATTTCTCAAATTAAAGTTCGGGGAATTTGTAACTTGAAACTCAAACTATCGAAACAGTAGACAAATATGTATATTCGATATGCGTAAAGTGAATTACGAAAAATTAGTATTTTATTTTAGTTCAGTCCGAATTGAAAAATTGCAAAATATATGTACAAATATGCATTTAAACGGTTTCTAATAATTAGTACAAGTCAATTTTTGGTTTATTCGGAATCGATTAGCAATATTTAATTTGTTAGCTATATGTACTGCATAAAGGCTACGCTCTTATCTTCATGTTTTTGTTTCGTTTTTTAAATATAAACCGATGTCAGCTGTGTTTTGATTACCTTCGTTGAATGATCTGAATGCATTTGCCTATATCAAGTTACAACATTTTTTATTTTTTTTTGCTCGGAACGTGTTAAGGCCAGCCAAGCCCATGGAGAGATGCAACAGTTGGTCCATCGTGTGTGGGTTAATGTTCGGGGGATTGAATGGTGTTGTTTTTGCTGTGGCAAAGCAACTTAACAACTTGTTTCATTCACTTTTCCTTGTCGCCCCGCCATCCCCCCTCTCGATCTGTTGCCGTCTCTTGAATCATTTATGCAAAGCTCTTGGTAAATTATTTTTCACCTTAAACTTGTTGATGTCTTTTCATGTGTTAACCTTTTTTTTTTTTGTTTTTTTGGGTGTTTTTTTATTTTTTTGTTTTTCGTGGCTGTTAAAGAAAAGCTAACAAATTCTAAAACAAATAAACTCAAATTTGGCATGCAAATCCTTTTAAATCAAACAACGGCAAACAACGACAAATTGGGCAATAAACATTGACAATGCGACACTCTGAATGACAGGGAAATTTTTGACGCCCTTTGTTAGCCGTGGAATGAGATGTGGCTGCAGTAGAAGGGGATCGGAGGGGAGGAAGAGGGCCCGCCACATACATATGTACATACAAAACAAATTGGAAAACATAAAATCAACAGAGCTAATAGTTCACTTAGAGGGAAAGGCAGAGTAGAGTGAAATGAAAGGGGATGGGGGCACCAACATACATATGTCGGCAAGGAAAAGCGAATGAAAATCCCAACGAACGGAAAAGCAACAAGCCAAAAAGCACGCCCAATAAATAAAAGAAATATTGTAATCAAAGTCGATTTAATGTATACGCTTTCTAACCATAATAATATTTCAAGTTGATATTTTCCAACTAGATAAGATTAGATCTAACTATTTGAGCACTATATATACATACATAATTCTTATGTACAGAGATATAATTTGTTAATTGGCCAAAGAAACAGTAACTTAAATTAAAGATAAAGTAAAGATTTGGATTTAATCATCCCAAAGTTGAAGGTTTATCTTTATCTTGGATTATTTTTCGGATTTGAATGAGATAGAATTCAAAGTTAACAAGAATAGAAAGAAACATATTTCGCTTTCAATAAAGAAAAAATGTGATATTTTTTAATTTTACAGGGTATAGAGAGTAAAACATATCTTTGTTGGGTGCTTGCCACCGCTACCAAAGATTGGTCTCTCATCTCCTTACCCTCACCCTCTCTCTCTGTTTTTCTCTTGGTATCTCTCCTCTGTTATTTTGTCTCCCTTGACTTGTCTCCCTCTTTATTCTTCCAATATATGACATACTGGCACACATTTTCCCTCCTCCACTTGCTGGCCGCATCTTCTGATGTGTGACCGACCCTACGCGCCGCGTGTGGTGCGGTGGGGGGAGGTGGTTAAGTAAAAGCATGGTAACAGAAGGAGAAGCCCTTTTCATATGCCAAGCCTTATATATTGAGCCGATTTACTATTGAAAATAAAATTTTATTCGATTTTTGTCGTTGTTGTTTTTTTTTTTTTTTTGCTTGAGCTTTTTTTCTGTTTTTTTTTGTCGTTTGGTCTTGTCTCTTAAGGTTTTTTTTTCTGTTTCTTGGGGGTTTCCCTTCATTGAGTTGAGTTTGCTTTAAATGTGCAATGCTCTGATGACTTTTGAAACTGATTTGCATTTGATTTTTTATGACACTCATCGCTCAGATATGCGTTGAAAGGAAAAGTATGTATTCCAGAGATTCCACATCTGGCTATCTGGGATAGTTTAGGTTGTTTCATTCTCTTTTTTTTTTTTTTTTTATTCATCTATCGTTTTTTCTTTTATGGCTTATTGGTTTTACCAAGAAATATAATGGCTCATAAATTTATAAGTAAAAAATATGAATTGGTTTGGTAATTTTTTTTTTTTTGTTTGTTGCTTTTGTTCTGACACTTTTCAAAGTCAATTTGCATGGTGGTGGGGTGTTTGCATGGAAAATAGAGGGTTAGGCCCAACAACAGAAGCAACAACAATAACAACAACAACAACTAATCGGTATTACGTGAGTTTTATACCAAATACAAAACAAGCCAACTGAATTCTTGCTTTTAGCCATGGTTCTCGCACTCACACTCATACTGTCACTGGTACTGGCTCCACAATTGCTGGCATATGTATGGAAAGTTGTTTGGTGGTTTGCTGGCTTGGGGTTTGGTGTTTGGATGGAGGGAAAGTAAGTAGAATACGTCCTCTGACATTGGCCACGCGGTCGTCATGCTGCACGTGCCTGGTTGTACTCCCCTTCTTAGCTCCCTCTCCATCTTTCTCTCTCTTCCTGCCGCTATTTCTCTGTGAACTGCATAAATGTTGCCTCATTATGTCAAAAAGAGCCAATTGTGAAATGCTTCAGTTGGGCCCAAAACACACACACATACACAAAACAGACAGACACACACACACTCATACGCAAAACGGTCTCGTTCTGGAAATCAAATGGTAATGGGAATTGGTTGTTCAATTTGTATTGTTGTGGGGCTTTTGTTTCGGTAATGATATCATTTAGGCAGATCTAAGCAGATTGTTCACTTGATGGAGATCATTGCTTACAAATTGTTGACCACAAACATGTGCGACAATTCAAATATTGAAAGATGCTTCAGAGGACATATCTTTAACATACAATTGTAATGTAAATTATTGTCCTTATTTTAAAAGTCCTTTGGTTATGCTCTATAACTGCTTTGTTTATGTCTATAAAAATTTTACAAAGTACAATTTAAGAAGTGAATATAAAAATAGTTTTAAACTTTTGTGTGTATTACTGTTAAAGGTTAAGTGTGGTTTAGATAAATTTGATTAGATAAGTGCTAAAATGAGTCATTTTGCTGCAAAATATCTTTTTGGACTAGTTTAATATACGTACATACATACGTGGCCGAATACTTTTATGGAATTGATTAGAAAAACAAATAAAAGTAATTGAGAAGAACTAAAAAGTATATAAGTATTAAAATTATAGCTTTTTTATTAGATCCGTCTTTCTTTAATTTTTCTGCCAAACGGCTTATTTTTGCCAAGGTCATTTTTTGGGAAATTTCAAATTTATTATTAATTTCCCTTATTTCAATTGAAATAAAAATCTTAAAAGTCTTGAGACAAAAATAACGACATAATTTTTAAGAATTTTACAATTACATAAAATCGGCTTAAAATTTAATTTCTACTATTTTATTGCCTACTTGTAGACGACAGTCTAAGAAGCAAATGAAGATATTATGTTACGAAATAAGATTGTTGTAAAACTAAGGTTCCTTAGGAGCAATGAAATATACTTTTTTGTCCGATTTCAAGAAACGATTAAAATTGTTTGATTTAAACTTAGTTTTGGTTTTAATTTGTAAATACGTTCTTAGTGTTACTCTGCTAAATGAATTTCAAAATTTGTAAAAATCATTATCTAAACGTCCTAACTTCTACAAATTAAACTAAAACGAGACAGTAGAGATACAAATAAATGTATTATATATAAATATATCGGTTCAATTTGTTTACAAAAGCTGGGATGTTACAGCTTTTGCCATTCATTACTTACTCTTACTTAAAATGAAGTTATGACGAAATCATTCATCAAATGTCAATTTGTCCAATGTTCGTTTGATGCACAACATTCACTTTCATTGATTCTAATTGAATTTTTTCTATCACCATTTCAATATTCAGTTCATTAAATGAAATGTTTTCATATGGAAAATGTCATGCCTAATTAATAGAGAAGTCCGAACTTTTACTTAATGCCCCGGCAATTGAAAGTCATTTGCATATACATATATACATGTACATATATATATATACATCGAGTTCATGGTGTGAAAAAAGTGTGAAAGTATTTTATTGTTGTTGTTTCTATTATATTGCTATTGCTATTCTTGTTCTATGTCAAATCGAGCCTGATAAATATTAATTGTGTGACAATTTGAGGTCAGTAACATAGTTTTCAAAAAAGAAAAAAAAATTAATTGGGTTAGATTATGCTTTCGGTCGGTCACACATGTTTGTCATTCATCCTCATCCTCTCCCTCCCGGGCCATTTGCCGCTATATTTGGTTGTAGTGCCCTTGGGTAATTACATCAAATGATACAAAAGCTGAGCTCATAATGATTTATAACATGGGGAGAACGAGTATTTTTAAAGTTTCAACACATTGATGACGACAAATATAATTATGTATTTATATATTTATATTTATGGCTAATTTGTGAACCGATCTATGACATTTCAACTTGGGTGCGGTATGGTCTAATCCAGCGATCATACCCCGCCTTCCCTTTATCTACTAAGAAGAGATCTCACATTCACAATGATTCATTATGTGTCTGCACAAGTTTTTCTGTGTGTTCCTTTTTTTTTTTTTTTATTTTTTTTTGTGTTTTTGGTCGTTTTTGCAGACAGCCACAAAATTGTTTTGGCTTCTCGTTTGTTGGGCATACATAGGTGGGGCCGGGGGCCATGTCGACTTTGTGGTTAACTAGTTGGTTTGGATGTTGGTTGATGTGTGGGCGGGGGAGGTTGGTTGGTTGGTTCTAGTAATTACAAAATGCAGTCAGTCAGTTGGGGATGCCTCTGTTCCTCTTTTACTTTTCCCGCTCTCTTTACTCTGCCTCATTTTGCTTGCATTCAAATTTCATTCACAATTTGTTCCTGGACATGGTTTATTTTTTTTTTTTTGTTGCTTCTTGATTGTATGTTGCTGGTGTTGTTTCAGTTGTTTTGTGGAGCCTATCGTATTACCTCATAATTGAAGTGTCTGCGGTTAGTTTCATTTACCGCACAAGTGTGTCTACTTTTTGTAATGATTTATCTTTTCTCTATCTGTCTCACTCACACATTTATTATCTACATCTGTATTGTCTTTTGCAGTGCTCAATAACTGTGATCCATTATGCTGTCGAGGCTACACATAGTGGGCGTGGCCCTTATTGGGTCTTTAATAGTTCCTCCTTCATTAACTGACATTGAACTAAGTGGTCAATCGATTAAAGGTAAGTCGAAAAAGTAATAAAAAATGTTTAATTTTTAAACAAAATATGTTTTGTGATAGAAAATAACTGAATTTATGTTGATTCTAATAAAGACAGCACTGATTTTTCAACAAATTTTAATATCAAATCGATTAGGTCCAAAAAGGGATTTTAGTTTGGTTAAATAAATGGTTGAACATTATAATTGTCCGATCGTAAATAGAACTTCAATTAGAAATTATGGAGCTTTTAATAAATACATTTTTTAATTATATTTAAATTTTTTCAGTCAGGAAACTTTTTGTACCACTGTATATTTAGATTTTACAAAAACCATAGCCTTCTTTTGGGCATCATTACAAATTGGTAGCATAGTTGTAGCAGTAGTGTATAAAAAGAAATCTAATTAAATTGCATGTCCCTTGACAATCTGTATATTTCAGATGCATTGGCTGAATACAGTTTAATCGATATAATATATTCCAATCAATTTAATGGCATTGAGATTGGTGAAGCAGAAGATGGATTTCCTGCCTTTAAATTTCTACCCACAGCCGATGTGAAATCATCCTACCGAATGCTCTTGCCAGAGAAGCTTTACGAATTTGCCATACTAATATCATATCGTCAGAGCTCCCTAAAGGGTGGATATCTGTTTAGTGTGGTGAATTCAATCGATACAGTTGTCCAGTTGGGTGTACATCTATCACCCGTTGTTAAAAACCAATATGATGTCACATTGGTCTATAGTCAATCGGATCAAAATGTGGGACGTAAATTGGCCACATTCAGTGTCCCCTATGTGCCAGACAAATGGAGTTCAATTGAATTTCAGGTGCTTAGCGATAAGGTATCCTTCTACTATGATTGCGAATTACGCAATACCACAAATGTGGTTAGAGAACCCACAGAACTGGTCTTTGAATCGGCATCAACATTATATATTGGCCAAGCTGGACCCATCATTCGTGGCAATTTCGAGGTAAGTTCTAAACGGCACCCAATTTCGTAATAATAATTTTCGAAATGCAGCAATTGCAATAGCAGGCAGCAGCAGGCGGCATTATCATCAGTAGCAGCAGCACATGGTGGTTAATTGAACCATAACCCAAAAAAGGGAAGGGGAAGTTAATTAAATTTCTGAAATATTTCCGCCTCTTGCATGCAATTGTAACAGTGCGGATCATTTTGAAGTGCTCTTTGACTACGAAATCAAATTGGTATTTCATCAACATCAATAAGTAATTCTAAATTTAAATTTCTAATTCAAAATTCATACAAAATTCAATTTTGATATAGGGTTAATATTCTTTTCTAAAATTATCTCAAAAGAATATTTCTAAAGATGAAAAACATTGGTAATTGAGTAAACGCAATTTATTTAATAATTGCAGCTGATTTTATATATTTTTCTTATTAAGAATTAAAAATCTTACATTATATTTTAATTTAAAATTATGAGATTCAAACTTAAAAAACTTACTTTTTTTTTAAGAAAATTAAATATTAGTAGGAAACTGTAAAGTAAAAAATTTTTTGTTTCTCC
The DNA here is from genome assembly GCA_037075365.1 of Drosophila emarginata. Lineage (NCBI taxonomy): Eukaryota > Metazoa > Arthropoda > Insecta > Diptera > Drosophilidae > Drosophila > Drosophila emarginata. The sequence continues at coordinate 397,782 of JBAMCD010000014.1, read as the reverse complement.
ACTCTGATATGATATAATGTTTGCAATATTTTTAGACCTATTTGAAAGAAAAAGGATTTCAATTTAAAAAACTTGTAAGGTCCTATGAGATGCCGTATGTGTGTGTGTGTGAGTGTGTTGAGAATGAAAAAGGGTTTATGCATTAGCTTGGTTTACCTTTACCTTGTTTGAATATTTTTAAAAGCTTTTCAACTCACTTCTAACGTTCATCCCTTCTATCTCACTCGTATCATTTGGTCTTTATTATTCACCCTAAGAACAAACTTCAACTTCCATCATTCGAGTGGCGCCATTTGGCCATGTGGCGTTTAAATTTCGTAACTTCAATTTGACTCAAAAGAAAATTCTTACTCTCACTCATTGTTGCTCACAAGTAACTTACTCAAAAGGACATTGAGTTGGCACTGAAATCCAACGGTCTCTCTTAAATTTTACTCAGCGGTCTCTTTCACTCGCTCGTGATATTCAGCTCAATGCCGCAATTCAGCGTGAAGCGACCATCAAATTGATGTTGTCGAAGGTTCGCTCGGTTGTCGTGCTGTGATTTTGCCCCCCATGCAATTTTACCTTATTTTCAGTTTCAGTCGCGTTCGTCTATTCAAACCAGACAGTTCAGTTAACGGCGGCTAAGCAATAAGAAGTTAGGCATAGACAAAGCCGAAAAGGAACTGTTAGGAAAGGATAATGCATTTACCGAAAGTAAACCGAAATCGTATCTCGTTCTACCGTTCGTCGTGCGTGTTATTCTCGTTCTCGTCTATAGCATCGGTATCATCGGATCTGGTCGTTGCTGTGGCCAATATGGGCTGAAGTTAGGAAGAGAAACCGACAAAGAAATAAAAATGAAAGTGATTTATATGCCCAAAATGAAATATGCTTAAGTGTAACCCATAAAGATAATTTAAATCCAAAAGCTGAATCGCGTCAATTAAAATTCAATTAGAAAATATGCGACAAAAAATGAAAGAAAGACGGCGCAAACGTTTGAAATTGCGACCGGTAAACAAACTCACAATGAACTAGAAACTAACAAAAAGGAAAAACAGTAAATTCAAAAATATCCAAAAAACAATACCATATCAAATTTAAAGAACTGGACAAATATAAAGAAAAACCAAAACTACAAAACAATTAGGCATATCTCTAAATGCAAGCATATCCGTTAAGAAACATAATCAAATTTATGTTTTATTAAAAATGAATTGAATACAAATGAAATGTTTATCGTGTTTGAGCCCAGAATTCAATATAGCCCTAACAATTGACTTGACTTAAAAGCTATGCAAAGAATAAATCGAATGTAAAGGAATTGGTAAAACAGCGGGTGATTCGCATCAAAGAAACAAATAGAAAACTGAACCGAAACTCAAACAGAAACATGTGCAAATGTCAGTTTTAATTATAAACATAAATCAAGGCATAATCTACATACTGCATTAGAAATATATCTCCCACTGTTTCTTTTTATATACACACATCAATATATATATATATATATATATTCTTTGTAAATTAAATTATCTGTGATTTGTTCAATAATACAAAACAAAAAAAAAAAAAAAAAAGAAAACACTTGAACTTGAAGTCAACATATGTTCATCAGTTTTAGTGACTATATTCGGTTTTAAGGTAAATATTTTATCTCCCCTCTTTCCCCTATATCTCCCTCTCTGTCTCTCTCTCTATCTCTCTATGCCTGTAAAGACTAAGCACACAAATGGTTTTTGACTTGATTTGGCAAGTGAATATGTCAGTTGACTTCCCCCCCCCCAACACTTTAGCACCCTCTTGGCAATATCCCTCATCAAATTGGGCATAAATTATGAGACCCGCCTAGGTCTAGGGCTAAATCAATGGCAAACTCATTAAAGCTCGCTACGAACAAAACTGCCATTTTTTTCTATTTCGTTATATTTTTTTCTTTTGGTTTTCGGTTATATACATATATACATATATATAATTTTTTTTTTTGGGGGGAGGTTTAGGTTCAACCAACGCGTCAGTAACCACAGACGAGTGTTTGGTTCGTCTTTCCTCTTGTCATATTGCCACACGTTCTATACCCGCACCTACATCATCATCCATATCCATCCCCCCTGTTGCCCCTCTTAGCTCTTTTTCTCGCTATGCATATGCATATTAAAGTAGCAGCAACAGCAGCAGCACCACCGTCACCACCAACAGGGCGTATGTGTAATATATACTATATATGGATTTATGTTATATAGGTATATATGTATATATATATACATATATAAGTATATATGGATATTTTATTATTGTGCGCGCCTTTTGTCTTTGAGTTCATTCTGGCTTTTCTTTCAACATATGGCCATAGGGTGCAAAAAGTATGGCAAAAGTATAGGAAAATATGTTTGATTTATGAAATCAAAATTTTTATTTTTATTTTTATCAAAAAAATTATTTATAAACTTTTATTTGAAAATTTAATGATATTACAAAAAAAACGATGAAACTTAAGAGCAATTTAAAAACGGTGATTGACAATTTTCAGTTTAGCTTAAAAAAGGATTTAGTTTTTCTCAATTTAAATTTTTATGACTCAAAATTCAGGCATCTAATGAAAATCGCTCACAATTTTACTAAATCTTAAATAAAAGCTAATTAAAACAATCGAGATTAATAACTAAAATAAGTCACAATTTAAACCATTTTTAAAACCCAAGTAAAACAATTAATAGAAAAGTGTTACCTGTAAAGTTTGCAATTATAAATCTAGCCGGATGTTAAATGAAATGAGAAGAAAACAATGAAAATTATATGCACAAAGTACAGTTTATTGATAATAAGCTAAAATTTAGTGATAATAAATTTTAAATATTACTTTGATTCTGAGCAATAAACTATTAAAGCATTTATATTCATTTCTATATTCACTAGAAAATATAATGTTTAGAGTTAGTTACTTTCCATTTCTTAAAAATGAAACAAATTTGTTTTTATTTTTGCAACTAATCGGGGATAGCCAAGTTAGTTATCTAACCACGCTCAACATATTAAAAATTTAAACTTGTGTTTAAGAAAATATCCTGTCGTTTTCCCCACAAATTGACTTATCCATGCGATGCACCCAAGATTCCCCTTGGTCCTGGTAAATTCAACTTAAAAGACCAAAGAAAAGAGAAACCAAAAGGATTTTGTTTGCCCTTTTTGTTAAAGTTGTACGAAGATTTTGGTATTTAGGGGTATTAGTTGTTATTACACTATCATCAGGACAAACACAGTTAGCCAGTATTTAGTTTCTAGAATAAATTTTCGAAAATTAATTACATACCCACTGCCACACACACACACACGTATACACATGTGATAATCAAAAGCAGAATAGTTTCCCACACTTGGTTTTTGTTTAGGCATAAATTTCCATAGAATTTGTAGTTAAAATGTAAAATGTCTAACAGGACAACAAAATAACAACAATAAAAAACTGTTGATGTTTCTGTTTTGTTTGACCATTATTGTCATTTTTGTTGTTCGTTGTTTTGCTGCTTTGTTGTTGTTTTGCCTTTTTGTTATTTTTCATAATTGTGTTTACCATGTTACGGGCATTTCCATTTGCATTTTCCACAATTTTTAGGGCCTAAACTCTCAGGTCTCAGACTTTTTGGTTTTGTGTATGTAATTTTGATTTGTATAACATTTATCAATTTACCATCAAAATAATAATAATAATAATACTCCCTCCTGGTAAACTCATCTTACCCCACTCTACCCCCCACCACCATTCTCACTCATAGACCTCACCAGGATATGCATAATTCATTCATATACAAAATGCAATTTAAAATGTTTATTTGTGCTAAATTGAATGTCGTCGCGTTTATGCTCTAAATGTCTCTGTATGTGTGTATTTATGTGTGTATGTAGGGTTTCTCTATATAAATGAAGTTTAGAATTTAGTGAAAAACTATTTGTTTGACTTTGACTATTACCATACGGAATTTATATAGAGCAAAATGAATGTGAATGAAAATTCCTGCCAAATGGTTAAATAATAAATATTTATACAAATATATGTATTTGAAAAAAAAAATAAATATATATAAAAAGCAAATGGATATATGTAGGTATTTAGGTTAGTTGAAGCGATTGATTGAAAAATGAAATCAAATTACAAGTTTTGATTTTACATCCAATTACAATTTTTTGCCCAAATTAAGTTATCTACATAATATAATTTTGACTGAAAAGATAAATATGTAGATACAAATATAATTGAGTTCAAAAATGTTTAATAATATTGAAAGTTTTTATTTTTTCTTGTAATATTTTGTTCTTTAATAATTAACAAGTTTAAGGATACTCATTTTCTTGACCAAAATTAGTTTTCACAATTTAAACGAGTTAATTGATAATATTAAGTAGATTTTCCTTTTCAAAAATTAATTAATGAAATGTATCTTGATGAAAGAGTTATTACGGACCATCTGAACAATTACTGAATTTATTTCTTCCTCTGATAAATGTGGCTCTCGGTGTTCACAAAACGTTGCCAATGATTCTACTTTTACAGATTTTGACCAGGGAAATGTGCATTTTAGGTGTTTGTAGGGATTTTCGCACATTTTGTGCAGTTTTCATTTTCGTTGAGAGGCAATTTTTCAACTTTTCCTGCCTTTTGGCAATAATGACCCGTTAGTATTTTAGCCAACAATCTGCACATCTTATGCGAAAGCTATCATTTTGGACGAGGTAAGCTCTTTTGTTGCGGTTTTGGCACAATCATTTCAAAAGTTCTGTAGTTTAAGTAATTGATTCATCTGTATGACCAAAAATCGAATTTTGAATTTTTGTCGATCATTCTGAAATGAATTTTCTAACATTTGGCTAGGGAAAGTAGAAAAAAGGCATTAAGAAAGATTTTTGATCAGATGGAATAGTTAAGAGCAACTATTTTATGGGCCTTTAATTGATTTAGTTTAATAAAATTGTTGGCCTTAACTACAGTATTTTCCTGCACTTCCGGTTAGAACATACATATGTATAGTATGTATTTATGGCCATAAATGTCTGTTTGAAGGCTGTTAAATTCATCAAGTTTATGACACAGAAATCAGTAAAACTATGAAGAAATTTTATGAGATTTTATGGCCCAGCTGGCAAGTTATGGGGCGTTAACCATAAAAACATAAATTATGCAGATTTTTTTTTTTCGTTGTTCTCTTTGAAACTTTAATTATACTACTAGGATGGATACAAACGGTTTCCCTCTCCACTCTCTCCGTGTTGTTGTATATCCCACGATTATTTCGTTTGGTATTAATTTAAGGCCAGGACTCGTCTGTCCGTCCGTTTGTTCGCTCTCTCTCTTTATAGGCGCGTTTTAATCATTGGGAATATGCGTGCTGTCGCCTGTGCAGGCAGCGCATATGAGTTGGGAGTTATAATCAAATGGAGGATGGGGTTAAGTTTGCCATGGGAATGAGTAGATTTTGTAGAATAAAGGAGGGCGGTGGCGGCGATGGTGATGGCAGAAGTGCTATTGTTGGATATGGCGGGGAGGACCCAAAGGCGGAGCTGTCAAGCAGTTGCTGCTTATCGATCAAACGCTCAAAAACAAAAAAAAAATAAAAATAAAAAAAAAGGGATACGGGAAGGGTAGGATATGGGATAGGGTCGGGTCTGAGGTTAGGCATTGCTTGCTTTCTAGTGACATTTTCTTGTTGCTCGTGTTATTTCTGTTGTTGTTGCTTAAGAGACATATATGTGACATCTGCCTAGACAAAAGGCGCAAAAAGGGAAATTTCTTTCTTGTTTGTTTTTTTTTTTTTTTTTGGCGGAAAAATGGGGCTTATTAAAAATTACATGAGTAAAGGAAACGAAGACACACACGAACACACACATACACATGCAGATGAGTTGACATAAAACATTCACTTTGTATGTATTAAGGTGACTCCAAAAAATCAGCAAGCCAATTTTCCATTATGAAAAGCCTTTTGATTTTATATAAATTTAATTTATCATAAATAACTTTTTTGTAATTTATATTATTTATAATATTTGCATACATGAATTTTATTGGTCTGTAATTAAAGGTAACAACTTTATTAAAATTTAATGGAAATGTTTTAATTTTTATCCCTGAAACCTCTTTTTCCCATCCTTTTCCCACCTTTTCTATGAAATATTTATGCAATTTTAATGTAAAAAAGATTAAACAATAAGCTATAAGTCCGCGAAACTTTTTATGTTTTTGTGATTTTTTTTTTCAACATGAGGAATGATGAAAATTCTCATTTGGCCATTTGCTTAAAATCCTTCGATAAGTTTTTCATTTTTTTTTCTTAATTTATTAAATAAGAAAAATTAAAATAACAATTTTATTTTACTTTCAATAGTAGAATATAGTTTAATAATAAAGATAAAGATTCGAGTCATTGTTCAAACGAGAAATGTAAGACTTGTCTAGTTGAAGATTAAGGTTTTTTGTTCTATTTTTAATTTGTTTACTTTATTCGACTTGGTTTGAATAACCCTAATGTGTGTGTAGGCCTCTATGTGTGGTGTGTGAGTGTGTGAATGGTCGACTGAACCCTTTTTAAACACATTCCACCATTATCTTCATTAGGCGCTAATGTCCAAAAAGGGAGGAAAAAGGGTTTTGAGCAACTATTCTTCCATTTACTTGGACATTTTTATTTTGTTTTTGGCCCGTGTTAACCTTTCTTTATAGTCATTTCTTTTTTTTTTCTTTTGGATTTGCCATGACAACTTCAAAAGTCGTTACTCATTTTTGTGCACTTAATTTGAAAAGAAGATATGAAATTTTCTTATCGCCGACCTTTTTCATCTTTCTCTCTCTCTGTCTTTCTCTTTAGTTTCTTTTCGGTGTTCTCTGGTCTTCTCTTTCTATTCTTTTCCCATTTCTTTCTTTCTTTTGTGCGTATGTGTGTGTGGCACAAGTTTTGCCCCTTTTTCATTACGACGACCAAGTAGGTAATTTCATTTAGAAAACTTGAGCCGTGTCAAACTTTAAGCCTTAAACAGTGAACCAAAAAAGTCTGCACCCATAGAATTTTAATGCTGCGAGTTTTCGGGGCGGCATAAAAAAAGTTTTCTTCTTGCAAAAAAGCAACAAAAAAAAAAAAAAACAAAAAAGTGAAAAACTTTTTGTTTTTACACCGCGGCGAGTCGTTGACTCAATAAGCGAGCCAACGAGATGTGTAGGCAGAAGAGGGGGGCGCATTAGGGTTAAGGTAACGGTTAGCAATCTGTGGGAGAAGATTAGGGTTAGGGTTGAGGCTGAAATTGAGAGCGGTTTCTTTCTTTTTTCAGGGGCATCAGGTGTGGGAAGGGAAGCGACCAACTTACTCACTGACTGACTGACACGATTATAGTAATTATGCTCGCCGGTTATAGCTTACTGTTGTGCATTAAACTGCGTCAAGGTAAAGGTATTTGCGTTCACTTTTTGTTGTGCAGATGTTTTCAAGAAAGTTCTTGTATAACTTTACCGCAATTATGTTGGCTAAAAAGTTGACGTGCTTTTTTCTCCATATATACATACATACATATGTATATATATATACAATTGTGTATATGTATTTTCTTTGCGGCTTAAAAAAATATCTTGTAATTTTATATAAGCTCCAGACACGAGCACAAATCTAGGCAACGCATTTTTCAGCCTCAAGTATTTTCTTTCATTTCATTTCATTTCATTTTTCTTTTTCATTCAATTTTTCTTTCGGTATTTTTTTTTGTTGCTCGTATTTTTATTTTGCTGCTGCGTTGTTGCTATAATTCAATATTTTCACAAATAAACTTGTTGGCAGCTTAACTTTTCATAAAGTTTTCCTTCACATGATTTTCCTTTCCGACGTCTCTCTTACTTTCTTATTTCATTTTTTTCTTATATGTCATCAACCCAGCAGCAATTTAGCCAAGTGTGTTGCAGGATGTTGTAGGTAACTTCAAGGGAAGCTAGGAATTGAGAATGTGCCAAAAATTTAAATATTTATAATAATTTTTAGAAGTAATAAAAATCAAGAGCCGGAAAAAGGTGTTTTCTTTTTATTTGGTTTTCCTTTGTCTACATCGAAAACAAACTTAAAGCGATTAAAGTCAAGTATTTCTGTTAAATGAAAAGTATTTCCAATAGTTAATAAATAAAATCAATAAAGTTTACAAAGTTAATCGTTTCTTTCAGATTAATGCAAATACAACATTAATTGTTGGTAAAAACTTCTTTCCAGTTGCTTAAGGTTTCACTCTAATAGTCTTTTTGACTAAAAAATTAACAATCTCTTTTATAAATTATTTGCTTTTCGTAAATTTAACTCATTATCGTTTAACTTGTGTTAAAAGTTTGAGACTTTTCTGTTTAAAGGGTATCTATGTAATTCATTATAGGGAACTTTGCCTTGACATTTTCCTAAACAGTTCTCCTTCTTCATCCTGCACATTCTTATCCCATGCCAACAATTTTGGGGTTTTATTTTTCAAGGGGAGCGTAGAGGAGGTAAATTTTCCCTGGGCAAGGCGCAAATCAGTGAGAAAACGCTGACAAGCAAAGGAAAGAAAAAAAAAAACACAGAAAAGAAAAAAAACCAAAAAAAAAAAAATGGAAGAAAGGAAGAAAAGTTAAATAAAACGTGTTACATTTGTAGCGTTTATCAGGAAGTGCGTGTAAGTGGGCGAGTGTGTCGGGAGGGGGTGGTCCTAAATGTGTGGGGGGTGTGATTATAGAAGAGAGGCGAGTTAAAGAAAAAGGACCCCCAAGGAGGCGTGTTAGTATAACATATATATATATATGTTTAAGTATATGTATGTTATATAAATATGTATGTATGTATGTACATATATGAAAGAAAATATGTGCGAAACAAAATCAAAGCCAAAATCGAAGCCATAACCAAAACCACATTGAAACCGAAACCAAACCAAACCAAATCGAACCATTTGTGTGCTTTTTCCCATTAAACGCCCCCACTCTTCCTTGTCCCCCCTCTTTTTGACCTTTTTGACTTGACTTAATTAATAAACCTACCTAAAAAAATTCTCTGCAATTCTCTTTCAGAACAATTTCGTTTTGTTATCGCGTGTTATATTATTTTCAAGTGTTCATTAAGTGCAGAAGAGAAAAAAAGAGAGAAAAAAAGAAACAGTGTTTGCAAACACTATACAAACATAAATCTATATATATATATATATACATATATATATCAGAATTCAAAATGGCTATGGTTATATCCACTCGAGCTAAACTTGTTATAACCGCACTCATATTATTTTTTCTACTCGGTATCGTTTTGGTCACCGGTTCAACCAAAGGCTGGTTCAATCCCAATCGTTATAATGGCGAGCGTGTGGCAGCTAGGATACAGGTAAAGCTCTAACTTACAACTTTTAAAGTAATTAAAACTAATTATAATTATAATTTAACACGTGTATCATGTGATGATGAGGAATGAAATACTGTGTAATGTATAATGTTTAATGCTAAATGCTTGACTTCCTTCAACCAACCTTCGTCCTGGCCCACCCCGCTTTATCCATCCATCCAACCGACAGCCACAAAACCTGGCCCCGCCCCCACAGCCCCCGCCTCTATACTAAATGCAAACAAATGTCACCACTGTGTTATGGTTAAGGGCTGAGGCTGCTGATAGGCAAGATGTGGGGTTAGTGCAAGGGAGATGGAGAAGCGGGGAAGGGTGTTAAACGAAAAAGGAAAAGGTTGGTTTTGGTTGCTGGTGCCGCGGCTTATGCCCCTTCAACACGCACACAAACAAGTTAAGACTACTTTTAAACACACACACACACACACACACACATACACAGAGTGAGTCAAATAAAATATATTCCATCGTTCCTGCTCCTTGTCCTGCCCACAAACAAATAAAGTTTATTGTGACAAATGTTTCATGACAGTGGCACATTTTTCCTCTGTGTCTCTTCCTGTCTCTCTCACTCTCTCTGTCTCAATTCTCCAACTCCAACTCGAAACTCTAAGGTAAGGTTTGTGGCCAATGCCCAGTTGCCACCTCGAACTATGTACAACTGGAACTGCCACACACTACAATGTATAGGTGAGAAATTTTTTGTAATTATTTAGAAAACATTATAAACATTATAAGCATTTGTTTGTTACCAGCAGGGCCAAGAGGCATCGGTATCTACAATGTCCGGTGGGTGTTAGGGGGGTGGGGGGTGCTGTGGGTTCATGCAAGATAAATTGATAAAGCTGACAGGGATAAGGGTACTTCACACAGCCGAAAGGAGATGAAGAAGTAGAAATAGTAGAAAGGAAAAACAAAAGGCGGAAAGGGGGGCAGGGCGGAAGGCGAAAAGTGTTTTGTTTGGAGGCGGGGGGCGGCTTAAACTGACGGAAAAGATAGCCAAGGATATCATTTTTCTAGCCTGGACATGTTGTCCGTTCTCCACTTCATTTAATGACCACACTTGATATATACCCATACCCATATAACCTATGTACATATACATATGTACATATATGAACACGTACACACATCTAGAGTCATTTGAGTATTTGATAAACAAAAGGGTCTTTTATATTGTTTAAATTGCTCATTTTAATGCAATAGAGACATCTCTTCTTTCTGTTGACATCTCTTGAAGAATTGTCTAAACTATAAATATATATTTAAGATTCTTAAAATTATTCAAAAATCATCCTTTTCTTGAGCTTGGATAGCCAATCCAGAAAATTGGTTTTAGATTTTTGCGATATTCTCTTTTACGGGAAGAATTTCATTTTTTTTTCTTTGTATCATAATGTCCAAAGCTTTTCCATTTTTGACTAAGACGATCGATTTCTTCTCCGCTTTCTTCTTCTTATTATTCTGCAGAGAATGAATGAATATATATATATATTTTTTATATTTGAAAGCCTTTCAAATTTCAAGGGGTCATAATCCGCTGCTGTAGGCTTCAGTTTGTTCACTCCTACACAAGTCGAGTAATAATACGTAATGCGACATTTTTAACTGGTTTTTGCTAAGGATTGTTTGTATGTGTTTACGATGTGTGTGTGTGTATGTGTGTTGGTTTTCTGTTGCATACTTACCTGTACATGGGGGCGGATGGATTTCTTTGTTTAAGTTCTCCCCTCACTAAAGAATTATTTCCATTGCCTCTTCAACATAGGGGAATTATACTTGAATTGTAAAACCGCAAAGCAGCTTGTCATACTAATAACCTTTTTTTTTTACTTGGGAGGTAAAACAATAGGGAATTATGTTGCATAATACCACTTAAGGGGTTTAAGACTGTCGAGCATTATGCATAAGCTGATAAAAAGGATAAGCCATATTCTTAAAATAAATTTTGAAAATTTTGAAAACAAATTAAACATAAGTGAAAGTGACAGCAATATTCAATATACACTTTTGCCTCCTAAGGATGCAACAAAAAAGTGTTTTGTAAAAAACAGCTGTTTTTTTCACCAATTTATTTTATTTACAAATAATAATAATAGGTTGTGAAAGCATCATATCAACAAATCAACAAATATAAAGAAATTCTTATTTTGCCAAAATTATTCACTGATTATTATTATTATCTATGAAGATATTTAAAAGTTTTTACTTAAATATTTAATACATATTTCAAAGGTTTTATATTCTGTTATCCTCCTATCTTATCATGGTTAAAATTAAAGATAGTTTGAATTGGCCAATATTGAAAAATGTTTACCGAGAATATATAAATTTTTTTTCAACCAATGATATAGATATGAGACCTATAACAAATCATTGTTGCTATAATTAGATATTTTGCACACTTTTTAAATTGCTTCGCCCCGGCAATTAATAACAACAACACCGACAACAACAACAGCAATGATAATAACAACAACGACACCAACAACGATGGCAACAAAAACCTTTCATCTGAAAAAACACCTGCATAATTGTTGTTTGTGCTAATTTTGTCAGCACGCCCAGTTAATGTTTCTATTGACACTCCACATGGGAGATGGTAGGTGGGAGGAGAGGAGTAGTACTATAGAAAAGTCTGTCTGTATGTGTGTGTGTGCTGCGAGGGACGTGTAGTGGTATTGCACTGCTTTGACATTATTTACGCTTACTTATGGGTTTGGCTGAATGGCTGGTTGCCTGGCTCGTCCTACACTCCACCCCTTCTCACCTGGACTCACACAGTGATTAAACTAATTTTATGCAGCCAACCAACCAGGCAACCAACAAACCAACCGCACACAGCAGGACGAACCGGCGAACCGGCGAAAGGCAAGGCAATAAAAAACCATTTAAAACATTCAAAGTGTCGCATGAAAAAATGGAGACGGAGGCAACAAACGGCAAACGGTTCAATATAGACGAGGTTTTTACTAGGTAGTACTACCTACATTTTTTCTCTTTTTTTTTTTTGTTCGCTTTTCAACAACAACAGCAACAATAGCACGAGAAATGGAAACAAAGTTTAGCAATAAAAATCTAAATAAAAGCATGAGTACGTTGTTCTGCTAACAACATCAATGAGAGGTAGGGCAAGACGAGACGACGATTTGAGTCGACTCGAGTCGAGGCTGTTAATAAAGTCATTTTCTGTTTTTGGTGCCTGTGAAAAAGTCCTTGCCCTTGCCTCAGTTTGTTGCCTAGTCTTTTGCTAGCATAAGAAGATTGGAAGGGGGAGTCGGTCACAAACGTTGTTCTCATCGGCATCGGCAGCGGCATCGACATTGGCAACGGTGTTGGCGTCGAGTTCATTAGCGAAGTAGCTCAACAACGTGCTGTGTTGTTTTCCCTAGTTTTTCTTCCTTTTATTTTTTTTGTGTTTTCTTTTTTTTCTTTGTTCACCGTTGTTAATTATGACCTGAAACTAGACCTGGGCAATGGAGGCAAACGGCTTTAGGGGAAACTGCGCAACATTGGAAATTTATAAAAATTACACGTAGATTGACAGGCAATTTGTTGGTCTAGTTTAATACGCGGGTTGCCACTTAGCTTTTGATTAAATTCAAATACCAAATTTAAACCAAAAATAAATAGAAAATTAACAAATGCTAAAGTTTTAGCATCATAAATGTAGAAATTTTAAGAGCGAGACTTAAATACATATATTAGTTGAAGACATTCTTGGGAACTCATTTTTGTGGTTTCGTCCTGTTTTTTTTTATTTTTCTTGTAATAGAAAACCGTATAATATTGCCTATTATATATTATATTTACATTTCGATTTTAGGTCTATTTACTTCGATCCTAAAGATTGTAAACTTATTTGTTAATTTAGCTTAAACAAGTTACATTTGTGATTCTAATATTTATATTAATTGCAATTTTGGGAACTTTAATGCCAACTCTCTTATGAGGTGTTTATCTAGTTACCATTTGTCAGTTGTTGTTGGCTTATTGACTGATTCCTCTAACTCCTGTGGCTTAGACATGCGGTTTGCCTAACGTCTATTAGGTTTCATTAGTTGCTAATTACCTTCGAAAGCGAAATTAGTCGAAAGGCAATTATTGTTAATGCATTTAACTGGACGAAACAGGGAAATGGGTAGACACATTTATGGCCTGGCTGGCAAATGTATTGTGTTTCTCTACCTACCTCCCCTCTCTTTTGCTCTCTCTCTCTGTGCTCCATCTATTGCCCTTTTCATTATGCTCCTCTCCTTTTTCAGGTTAACAATTGGTTAAGGTTAAGCCCCATTCTCATTGTTGAATGGGCCATTTCCCTCTAATTGGTTTTCCCGCGAAACTATATAATTGATATACGGTTCGTGCTAAGGGAACGGACATATTTAGCACACCAAACGGTTCATACATATGGACTTTATGGATATGGTTTAGAAACTTTACCTTTACTTTAACTCACATGTATATGCACACCATATTTCTCTTGCACTACCAACAGCAACATCAGTTGCCCCAATCTCTTATCCTTACCCACACTGCTTCTTCGTTTTCTCTTTCTCAGTTGACTAATAAAAAACTCAAGACAACATACATTCCATTAGATTTTTTTCTCATCCACGACGAAAAAGAAAAGTCCAACAATCCCCATAGATAGTCATAAATAATATACAATATATATATATATAATATATATCCAAATGCTGGAAAAGGAGTCTCAGCCACCTAAAGAGTTAGTTTGGCAGCAAACTTGCAACGGGAATAAGTTGAAAATAAAACGCAGATACTATATGATAAAACTAATACTCAGTAACGTATAAAAGGAGCAACTATACAATAGAAATTCAACGAAATCGATTAGTTTTTATCGATTAAGTGTCACAGAGTATAATTTTGTTTCTAATTTCTAATGTTAACTATCTAAATGGAATTTACAATTAGAGAAACTTGAGTCCAGAATCTGTTAGAAATCGATTAATAGAAACAGTCAATGGTAGTAAAATCACCAAATGAAAGTACAAATCGATATACATCGATTTCAGTGTAGATTATTTACATATATATAAAATTTATTTACATTTCCTTTGCAGTTAATTGCTTTGTTCCAGAAAAATATTCAATTATTCTTTGTGGACTTTTCATTGGCAGATCTAAAAGCTTTCTGGGTTCATAATACTCTTTGCTACCTTATGGCCTAGGTAACAGCACAACTTATGGCACTTAGTCATACTGATATGGATGTTGGCACATAGCTTCTTGTACTTTTTCTTTTACCTCAACAGACACACATTCGCATATACACACAGACACATACACACTATTGCCATTGCGCTGAAATAAACATATGAAAAACTAGCTACCGTTACGTTTATGATAATATTTTATTAAAGCGCAGCATGGCAATAAACAGAAAAATGGTAGGGAAATAGAAATACACACAAAAATGTGTGTATTGGGAAAACTTCAACCATATCCCGATGTCGCCGAAAGAGGTTCATATGAAATTTATGAAGGAGTTTGTTTCTCCTCTCTCTCTTTCGCCGTCCAATGCACTCTCTGTCAATATATATATATATCGATGGCATTGATAATGCATCAGTATTGGAATGCAATATCAGCAGGGGACAAGTGACTTGTGGTGGCAGCGGCGGCACATGGTTAACTAAACTTTTACGCCATGACTTTTGTGGTTTGGTTTTTGTTTTTTCTATTTTTTTTTTTTTTTTTTTTTTGGCAGTTTTTGTAAAGTTGATAGGAGAGATAGGCAAAAGAACAAAGTTGCATCACAATCGAGAAGAGAAAGCAAACTTGTTGCATTGTTAAACAGCAACTGCACAACTGCTGCATCGCAATGTCAAAAGATAAGCAGCAACCATTTTAATATGGCCTAGGTGAACGATTGAACTTTGGATATTACCCGAGGCAGGCAAATTCGAACTGTTGACAAGTTAAGGTAGATGGAGATAAAGAGACAGAGAAAGATAGAGATGTGTGTGTGTGTGTGTGTGTGTGGGGTAGAAAAAGGGTGAAAGAGTGATACATTTACTGAGAATTTTCTGGCCACAATATAAATAGCACTGATTTGTGCTAACAAATAGGTAGCGGCAGTTGCTCCGTCAATTCCTCCCGGTCCGCTCTGTGCCAAGCTTCCATATGTTGTACGGTATCTGTTGCCGCTGCTATCTTTTGCAAGTTGCCGGCAACCCAAAAGTTAAGCCAAACCAACCATACAACCCATTTGTTTATTATGAAAATACGGGCGAATGACTGGAGCCTGGGTCTCGTGAGTGAAGCTGAAGCTGAAGCAACATATCCGTATCTCCCTCTCTCTCCTCTCAAACTCCTTTGCTCTCTTACTCCTTCTGTATAAGTATACACATATGTGTGCTTGCTGCCCACAAAAACCTTAAACTGATGACACACTTCACATGAGCAACTGGAACGGTTCAAAGTACTTTTAAGGCCTAAACTTTACTTTCTAATTTAGTTAATTAATTAAAAAATAATTTAGTATATCAACTATTCGACTATATTTATAAAATTTCATTTACTTTAACTTTCAGATTATTTAGTTTAACAAATTAAACTCAAAAATTTATTAAAACACGGTTAATTTTTCTTTATTTGCTATAAAGCTTAATCTTGAGACGTTTGTGGATTAATTTTATGGATTTTCCTTGTATAATCCAAATTGCTATAAATTTCACTTTAACCTCTCTTTGGCAGTTATTTGTCTTTAGATTTTGTGAGGAGTTTGACTAAGAACCCATTGAACCGCTCCTGTTAACGGTTTCTGCTTCTGGCTCTATGGCAGTTTTTTTTTTTTTTGTACTTGGTTTCGGTGCTGCATTTCCGCTTGAATGGCGTCTCTGCTTCGAGCAACTAACAGCCCATTGACAGGTGAGGGGTATGGTGAGCGTAGGGTCGGGTTCGGGTTGAATTGTTGTTGTTGTTGGTATGTTGAAAATACTGGTAAGTGTGTCACCACGTTCACGTAACTGAAAGCCATACTTACCGTTTTAAAACTGTGCACACTAGTCGTCGCTCTGTTGTATATATTGACTTTGAAGCATAAAAAGCTTTCCCAGATACTCCAAATACTCTGGAGCCCAACTCTTTATTACCACCACCATCATGTTTTGCAACTGACTGTCAGTGAGTGAATAAGTGAGTGACTGGTTGAAAATAAAAAAAAAACCAAAAAAAAAAAAAAAAAATACAACAAGACTGTGAGACTAAAACAAAAAAAAAAAAAAAAAAGACAATCCGACTTAATGCTAGTTTGCTAATCGAACTTTTTTAGTCTTTGTGGCTGTCGTCTTTTCGTTACGCTTTGCATTCGGTTTATCATTCGATTTGCCATTATGTTTTTCAGCGGTTTTGCATTTGGATTTTTCACAATGTTTTTCAATTGATTTTCCCTTAGTTTTTACATCTGACTTTACTTTTGGTTTTCCATCTATCTTTCCTTTGGTCTTAACATCTATCTTTTCTTTGAGCTTTCCATATAACTTCTCTTTGGGCTTTCTATCCATCTTCACTTTGGTCTTTTCATATTCAGCCTTTTCTTTATTTATGTTGGTGGTCTCAATTTTGAATCGAGTTTGAAATAAGAGACCAAAATCCTTAATAAAACTTCTCATATTACTCATCCGTGAATGCAATTGAACAAAAGTTCTCTCATCAAAGATTTTTAACTGTATGCGATTGGATGTATTGTGAGTATCGGATACTCGATCATATAAACTGCGACGTTGATTTAACCATTTATCACATTGGCGATTCAAGTTAACGATGAATGCATTAATATCCTCAATTAGACTTAATATCAAACGATAGCGTGAACGTTGATTCCGATCATGAGATGATTTTTGTAATGTTTTCATATGGCAACTTTCAAGTTTTTTGGATATTTGCTGAAAATCTGAAGGCAGGCCCTTTAGTGTATTCTGTGCATAGTAAAGTAAACCCTAATTCACAAAAAAAAAAAAAAAAAATAAGGAAATAAATTTGCATTTAAGAATTGAATTCTGATTTTACTTACATTCAAATCGGTTATGGCATGAGTTTCCGAAAATAAAGTATAATCCGGCCACCAATCGTCACTTTTTCCTCCATGACCATATTCAAAATCATCACGCGTGACTGGCACAATTTGTGTGGTGACTATCGAATTGATTAAGACCAATCGTGGTATCATTAGTTCCATTATTAAATTACGTAACTCCGAATTATCCGAAACGGTTTTTTTTTTGATAAGTTTACTAGAGGTTTCCATTTTTTTTGATTGCATTGTATTATATTGGAATGAAATGGGAAAAAAATGTATAGAAGTTGTTGTTGGAAAAATTGTATGGAAATGATTGTTTGTCTAGCAGTAGATAATGTGTAACTGAGAATAAAAATGAATCTTTTGTGTGACTTTTTTACAAATGTTGCCTAGATACATTTATATATAAATATTATTTCAATATATTTATAGATTTGTGGTAAAAAAAATTTCTACAGCGCTTAAAAGTATGCTATATAGTTTATGCATTGGCTTTAAGTTGCGAATACGCAACGTTGTCACAGTATGTTTACTTTGGGGTTTATAAAACTGTCTGTACACACACAAACACACACGCAAACACACACACAAACACACACATAAACACACACACACATATATAAAGAGAAAATGTTTATACGCTTATAACGTGTTGGTTTATGCAAAATGAAATGCTTTCTTCTCTCCTCTTCTTTGTATCTCTCTGCTGCCCAGTTGCATTACTCTCCCTCCCTCTTTCTCTCTCACTCAATCTCTCACTCTCTCTCTTTTATTGTATGAGTGTCGCTTTAAACTAATTGTAGCTGGCGCTTTTGGCCAAATGCAGAAATGTCATTGTAGTGCAGTTCCGCTTGGCTGTTGTTTCATTTTGTTTTTCTTCTTTTTTCCACACAACTGGAAGTTTTAAAAAACGAATAATTGATGCCCTGAAAGAAACATTTTATACATATGTTTTAAATTTTATAATATTTTCAATATTTTCCGATATAGTATGATATAATGAAATAAACTATTATAATAACAAAGATATATATAAATGGTATAAAATAATCTTAGATATTAGACATCAAGCTAATTTGTAATTCGGATTTAAGGAAGCTTTTTGAAATTTCTCATTTTTTTCAAGTTTTAATGAGTGTTTTTTATTGATTTTTGTAAAGAAGCGTTTCTTTTCCTATGCAAAAGTTTAAAATGCTCAAAGAAGTAAATGTACCTAAACAGAATAAAGAGCATGGCATGGCGGTTATGCCACAGCACGGACTCCTGTTTCCAAAGGTCGGATACACAGAAAATCTAATGACTGGCGTGAGGATGATCGTATTACAGGTTAAATTTTTTTTATGACGTCTCACCAAAGTCAAATGTGCTCTCGAATAGTGAATACTGTAAAATAAATCTCGTTTTGTACCGCCACCTCCTTTTCTAATTGCCGCTACCAATTTGATAGCTATGGATCCTTTATTTTCTGAAAAAGAATATGGGAAATGTGTTTACACATGTAAAGTAATGAGTTTTCTAATGTTTCTTGAATTATTTTTAAGATACTTTTCATTAAGAGTATATGAAATATTTGCTCCTAAAGGGAGATAGACAAAGGGAGAGTGAAATAGACGGATAGACAGTTGGTATATAGAGGCCTGGTTGCTTCTGCTGACAGTTGTCTCTGCTAGCAAATATGTTGGCGTCAAAAAGTTTCATTTTTGTTTTTTTATTCTATTTTTGTTGTTGTTGTTTTGTTTTGTGCTTGTTGTTGTCTTTTTCCCCAGATTTGTGTCAGCTCGTTTGAGAATTAGTTGTCGTAGGTTTTTAGCAAAATTAAAAAAAAAAAAGTGAGAGGAGCAACAACAAAAGCAAAAATAAAAAAAGCAACAACGACAACCGAAACGAAAACTGAAACAAAACAGAGAAATCTGTCACTATGCGGTTGGCATTTGCCGACTCATTGTTGTTAGCTCTCCAGGGGGTTTACCCCCTTGTCAGATCTGCCTCCTCCGTTCCCGTTAACCTACCTCCAGTCTTTCTCATTTTAGCATTCCAATTTCTATCTGGCTCTTTTGCTCTTGCCTTTTCTGCCTCTTCACTGCACATTAAGAGAGTTGGAGAATATTGTTTGTCTGTTAGAGATATATATGTAGATATAAGTATATATATATATATAAATATATATCTATCATATAGGAACAAGCATAAGTATATGTATATTTGTGCTTTTTGATGCGACCTGCGTCTTAAATTATTTATGTGCCGCAAAATGTGCAAAGTAATTTATTCTGATTATATGCAAAAAAGGCAAAAGTACGAGAACACAACGAAGAAAATGGCCATCAAATAAAAAGGCAAAGAACCTTCTGCAACAAAAAAATAAAAGAAAAAAAAAAACAAAAAGGCCGCCAAGTGTTGAAAAAAGAGTGAGTAAAACATTCCCTAGTTTACCATTTCACATTTGCCAAAAAGTTTGTGTTCTGAATATCATGCAAAGAAACGAAGAAATGAATGAAATTAGAAACGAAAATCATAATTATCATAATAATAATTTTTGCATTATCATTATTTCATCTTACTGAAATGCAAATCAAAAACGAAAACTTTAAGTAAATTCCTAAACTAAATCATAAGATAAACTAAACTTTAGCTATGGATTATATACGGCTATTCACGATTTACAAAAAGTTTTGATGCACGAAAAGTTTTTGATATACGAACTTCTTGGTACAACTGACACGCTTAACAAACAGACTGGATTAAACAAGTGATTGAAATTTCATTTATAATTCAGAATACGTATTAATGAGAAATTAACTTTCAATTGTTGCCGGAATTCAGAATGGCCAAAAACCAAAAGGTAAACAAAATAAAGAAAAGAAAAAAACAAAAAAAAACGAAAATAAAGAATCAAGTGCACACAAAAATTAAGTTCTACACCTGGACGAATAGAGGACGACTCACTTCTGGCTTTCTGCTTAAACTTGGCCATAAAATGTTATATACCTATAATTCTTTAGCTTTAAAATCGCACCTTCCCTCAGACAAAGATAGAATGTGATGGGGTGGGTGAGGAAGTAGGTGTGAGAAAGTTGGAAGGGGGCCAACGAGGAAGGCAATGAAGAAGGGCCCACGCATTTAAACGGAAATAAAATAAAATTACAAAAGCAACAAAAAAAAATAAAGAGGAAAAAAATAAACGAAAAGAAAAAAAATGAGAGAAAAGTGCGCAACTTTTTGACGTTCACGATGCTTATCCTTGTGACTGGGCTCCCGGTCTGCCTGCCAGACTGCTGCCTGGGCAAACGGCTGTCAGAAAGTGATTTAGAAACTATGCTACTTCACCTCCTCCCCATTCAACTGGCTTGCTCCCTCCTCTCTCCTCTGCCACCTTTTGGTCGACTGTCCAGATCGAGTTTCAGCAGTAGTCAGGCATTTTGTTTGTTGTCGGTTGTCCTTTGGGGGGCCATAAAACTTGAATTTGAATTTACATTTTTTTCTTTTTTCTACTCTCTTCTCACAGTTGAAAATGAATTGAAATTAAATTGAAATTGAAATTCAATTCAATTGTTCGGTGGGTCTGCGGTTTACTCTAATTTTTCTTCAAAAACGAAAATCTCATTCTCCGTCTTATGTGCAAATTCTCTTAACTTTATCGCTCGCCCATTCCAAGCACACACACACACACTCATACATACATATATACATATGCTTACTCGCGCCTATCCTGTGAAAATATGCTGAAAATGTCAAAATGCCGTTTATATATATATATGTATATATATACATATATATATATTTTAATGCTTGCCTAACAGGCTTAATCAACATTACAAAGTAATTAGAGTTAATTCTTTTGTACTTGAACGCGCAGACACCTGGCAACTCTGGCTGGTCTCGTACGCGCTGGCAAACTGGCAGTCAAAGTGCTTACGCATGTCAGCCAAAATGACAAGCGAATGATGACAATGAGAATGCTGATGATGATTATGATGATGGCCATGGTGATGATGCGATATTTGTAAACTGTTGCTTGCCAATTTGCATGGTTAATTATCTATTAACTTGCGCATAACTTTCAGCGCCATAGCGAATGAGAAAAAACAAAGAAGGAGTGAGAGAAAGTGAATGAGAGAGAGAGATGGAGAGAAAAATTGTGTTAGAGAGTGAGAACTGGGGATAAAGGTAAGACAAATTAGGAAAACCGCCTGGCAAGCGCAGGGAAGAAATGCTACATCCGTTTCCGCTGCTTTTGCTTCTATTATTGTTGATGTTGTTGTTGTTGTTGTTGCTGTTGTTATTGGTTGGTTGGTTGGTTGGCTGTAAATATATATACATACATATATATTTAAACGCTAAAAAGCATGACGGAAAAACAAAAGTAAGGACAGAAGTTAAAGCATTCCATTCCAAATCCAAATTCGACTATCATGATATCCATTAATTGGCAATAAACTTCACAGAATAATGTTCCGCAATGAAGTTCCAACTGTAGAATATTCTTAACATTTGTTTAAATACCAGCTATCGAAATGAATTAGGTACTTAAGGGACATTTAACATTTAAGTGTCACCAAGATAAACAAGTAAAGCTTCCTAATAAAACACTTACTTTCAATAAATAGTGTGATTAAGTGTAAGTTTAAGTTTTTAGTCTAGATATTGAAGATGGATGTAGAAAACTTTATTCTGTCACTTGGTTGGCAATTGTTGCTGATATTTTTTCGTGTATACCCTTTATTTTTACTGACTGCTATCTACAGGCACCTTTCTATGATAATCCAAATGCTTTAAGCGCTATTTTGTATTCTGTGTACGCATCGCTTATTAAATATTTTGAATGTTTAATCTTCATTTATATACCCATAGAATCATATTTGAATTTACATGCAGATTATGGTGGCAGTTCTTTAATAAACACAGTACAAAGTATTTAAATATTTACTACAAATTTGTTTTTAAATAATTCATTGATTGTTTTTTAGTTTTCCAAAATTGAAAATGTGCAAATTTCAGCTTTCCTGCTGCTTTTGTACGACTCGATTTCGAGGGATTTTAAATGGTGTTCAAACTGCCAAAACAAAAAAATATTTCCATATAAGAATAAATAAATGAATGAATGAACCTAGAGAAATTGGGAGTCCATCTTACCTTAGGTGATCGTCAATTGTTACTGTTTGCGGAATTGGATAAAAATCAGTCATTATAACTTCATAACACATTAGACTGAATCGTAGCAGAGGTAACAATTGGCCACGAAGTTCTGCAAAAACCTCCTCATCGAAGATACGCAAAACCGAACATATTAAACCAATAGCATCTAAATCGACATCCTCCTGACTTAAGGCGTTCACCATGCCCCTCAATACAGTATTTCGGCTCGATATTATCTCCCTGCATAGATCGTTTATTTGTATTGTTGAATTTTGTATATAGCTGAGATCATTGATTGCTTTGGTATAGAATAGCTCTTCCGTCTCCAATTGCCAACAATCGGAATTTGAATTAACCACTTCGACAATCATGAGGGTCTTGAGAAAACTCAATTCCTTGGGCAAGTCCTTCAATGTGCAGTATAAAAAATCAGCTGCCTCGCTCATATTAGTCACTGGTAGATCTTGCGAAAATAAACAATAACCGGGCCAATTTGAGGTATCATCAATTCGTTCATAGTCAGATATGAAAACGATTCCCATAAATTTAGTTAGACGTTGTAAACGCACTTTTAACGTGTCTTTTATGCATTTTTTAGTCCGCGAATTGAAGAGTTTCATTTTACTATTTAGAAAAACAATTTTTTTTATAAAATTCTTGAAAAATAAATTGCAAACGTCTTCGACAAATTTTGGAAAGTATTTATTCAAAAAATAACTACTGAAATTGTAGAACGACTGAAAACACGCCACTTACTATATAGATCTATTTACAACTGAGCAAAATCAATATTATTGATTCTATAATCAAATTTGTTGTTTGATTTTTTTTTTTTTCACCAAATTGACACAGATTGCCTCAATTCGATTGATTGCCCAACTAACCACCGTCGTACCTCTCATCCCATGCACTTAAAAACTCTTTATGTTTTGATCAGGTTGTGAAATTTTCTTCGAATGGTTTTCTTTTGGCTTTCGTTTTTTTTCTTTTTTTGTGTGTGCGTGTACGTGTACGTGTAGGTGTGTGTGTGTGTCGGTGTGTTTCGTGTAAACCATTTTAAGTTGAACTTTTGGGTTAATTTTTTTTTTTTTTTTTTTGTTAAGACGCATCCTCTCTCCCCTCTGACCCAACTTTTGGACACAATCGATCTCCATTATTGACACATTTTTGACAAATTGCCAGACGGTCAGAGTCCTTTTTGTGCTGAAACGTGTCTGGCATGGCCAACGGACCAATCGGACCAACCTACATACAAACAATCATGGCAAAAGAAAAGGTCGTCATACACCTTTGTGATTTTGCCACAAATGGAAATAAAAAGGGTCAACGATTTGCGTATTATTTGTTTTATTTTCAATACACGCGCATAACCACAAAAGGAGATGGTTAAAGATGGAAAGTAGTAGATGGAGATATGGAGATGGAGCCAAAAAGAAAGAGTTGCATGATGGGTTAATGTGTGGGTGGGACGGTGGGTGACTTTTGTATGGTAATGGTAATGGTGATGGAACCCTTGTCAAAGGCAAAACGAATTCATTGCGAGGCAATGAATGCTGTTACGCAAATATTACCGCAATTGCTACATACTTACATACTATACATTTAAACATACATACATACATATATAGTAAGGATAGTGTACAACGTAGGTCTTGGATTTCCTTTCTCTCACTCTACAGTTTTATACTATGAGCGTATATGTGTATGTGTGTGTGTGTGTTTGTTGGTGTCCTTGCTCTGCTTCTTTAGCAGTTTCAGTTCATTTCTGGCCTTAATTATGTGCGGCACAGAACAAACAACAAATGTGCAAGCACAAACATGCACATACATATGAGTGAAAAGCTTGAGCACAAGTACAAAACACACACACACTAGCACACATTCACACACACATATATACATGCAGCGTAGTTAATTGCTCATGGCACTCTGCACCACTTGACCGAGTGGCACCATGATGTTGAAGGGATACGAAGGTCTGACACTATTTAAACTAAATGCCTACCTTAAAAATGACATTCCCAGCTCCAGAGCTAAAAATTTCCACTGAATTCTAACAAAAAGAATTTTTACCATTCTTGTGTTTTTTCTTTTTGGCCTTTTCCATTTTTTTTTTTTTAATAATTATTTTTTTTTTTTTGTTTTAATCCTCTCTCCCCGCCTTGTGTCTGGTTTCTGCTGGCGAGCCGGAGGCAAGTTTTTCATTATTTAAATATACTTGCGATGGCCTTTGTACTGAGCTTGACCCTATGTCACAGTTGTTCCTTCTCATTCACATTCTGCTCATTCTGTCTGTTTACTTGCCTATTTATTTACTTACGCCATTTTGCTAGTGTCCTGCCCCTTTTCTTTCTACATACCTACCTCCCTCCGTCCATTTCTCTCTAGCTCTATCTCTCTCTCTTCATCTCTCTGTATTGCCGACTTTTCTTGCTTTTACTTTATGTTCCTGTTCGCTGTCATGCTATAGCTTTGATGTTCTCTTATCAGTTCATCGCTCTGATTTTTTTTTCATCTTTTTTGTGTTGTTTCTTTTTTTTTTTTTTTTTTGTAATTTTTTGTTGGGCAAAAGTAAAAAGGGTTCGTCGTAGGTTAGATGATAGCCAGCTCGACTCGGCTCTGTTTTCATATTGTTACTGATTTTGATATAATCTTATAAACGATGTGGTTACGGAAGGTGGGCGGCATTACAATGGGAAGCAAATATTTGATATGGAAATAAAAAATCGAATCCAACAATTTCCTTAATCTACATCAAAATACATAGGCAGATTAATTTTGTTTTCACTTCGCCGCAAATTGACTTGATTATATTATATACATTTTACACATAATTATTATTATTAGTAGGAATAGTAGAATAATGTGAAAGATTCTTATTAATTCGTCAATTCATTTTAGTTATGGAATAAAACAATTTTGACAAGTTTAAAGAATCTAGATAACTTTTCATCACATTTCCTTTAATGTCAATAAGAATCAATGAAATATTTTTATTTAATTAGTTTTGCTTTGGCAATGTGGTCATATTAATATTCATTTTTCGTCTGGCTTCAGTGGCATATATGTACATATACATATATGTATGTGTGTGTGTGTAGAGAATGATTCGGGAATTATAAATAGGAGCCTAAGATTCTATTGGATCATCTTCGTCCTTGTCCTCCATCACCTGATTATCCTCCTCATTATTCCCTCCATTATTGTTTAAGTCAATGTATTCGCACCAAATTTGAATTTGACGAAGTATTTCATGACGTAACATTTCCAAATAATTTATACGTCCATCCATAACGTCTAATTGGCGTTCCACACTTTCGGTTAATAAAACACAGAGTAAAGTTGAATGAGCTTAATAAAAAAAAGAAAAATGCAAATAAAAAGTAATATGTACATATTAAATAAATTTTATACCATTGACATCAATTTGCGAATCGATTGGGTTCTCGTTCTGATCAGGTTGGTCTACCATCATGAAAAATCAGTAAAAAAGAGAATTTTAATTTTTATTTTACTTTTGCTTCACTAATTTTCAAGTTAAAATGAACAAACAATAGAAGCTAATGACTTTCAGAAACAAAAAGAGTTACCAGACTGTATTTCCTTACAATGTTAAAAAATGCCGCATTTTTTTCCAGTTATGATTAACGACAAACAAAGAGTAAAGCTATTTTTATTCCATTATTCCAATACTACGACTAGGGAACACTGAAGAATTGTTATTCCATTATTCCTTTACATATGTATGTATATTGACTTTCTTTTACACAATTATTTAATTCAATGTTCAATTAGTTATGTTTAACTTACTAAGAAAAAAAAAGTATTTGTTCTTAATAATTATATTTTTCTTAATATTATATTCTTACTGCTTCATTTTAATCGATATAACGTTTTCGTTCCCAACAGAATACTGTTCTGTCCTATGCCAATTACAAGATAGAAAACCTTTCAAAATGGAACAATTTGGGTCCATCTTTTTAGACACTTTTGCTTGAATTATAAAATGTTGCAAGCTTTTCAATTAGAGCATTACTTCACATCTTTTTAATGGAACCTTTTCTCAAATTGCTTACTGTTATTGTCGAAAAAAGAAGTAGAATACGAAAAATGCCCGCATATTCCAGGTATATAATGAGAGCGACAATCCACGAAAAAAAAAAAAAAATGCTAAAAAATGCCACATCCTGCTACTTAATTTCCGTTTCAAGTGAATTTTCTAGCTGCTAATTTTGTTGCACACACAAAAAGAGAGAGGAAAAGATATACAGAGAGGAGGGAGAAAGAGAGAGTGAGATAGGGAGAAAGACTTACATACCAGAGACACATCCATACCAAGACAGGGACATGGACATAGACATGGACTTAAGCCAGCCAGCACGTGCTTGAATACAACAACAGCAACAAAAACAAGGTGAAAAAGAAGAAAAAAAAACAAAAAAAATGAAAACGAAAGAAAAAACTGGGCCACACGGACACGAACATTGCTTTTATACTGTGTTCCCAGTGATTTTCGTTGGCTGTGCCATTTGTTTAGCGCATAGTTTTCCTTTCCCCTCAACCACCGCCAAAAAGTATGGGCCAAAGCATTTGGCGAAAAACAAAAAGTAGGAAAAGCTTTAATATCCGCACTCAAAATGGCAAAAAAAAAATGAAGACCAAACAAAAAAAACCCAAAAAAAAAAACCGGCAACAAGCTAGGCTATACACATACTGAGCCACCAAGCAATGTCTATTGATGATAGGACGATAGGACACATGTGTGTACATGTGGGGGCGGTATCCATCCTGTGGCTAACTAGTTTATAGGAACAAAACGTGGCTAGATACAAAAACCAAACTATAATGCTAAACAAAAACAAAAAAAAAGTAGTAGCAAGAGATAACCATAAATATCTTAAATATAATACCAAAATATTTATAGAATATGCAAATTATAAACGTTAAGTAGTAAGCTATAAATTTGAATGCAATTAAGTTAAT
The DNA here is from genome assembly GCA_037075365.1 of Drosophila emarginata. Classification (NCBI taxonomy): domain Eukaryota; kingdom Metazoa; phylum Arthropoda; class Insecta; order Diptera; family Drosophilidae; genus Drosophila; species Drosophila emarginata. Next base: position 370,251 of record JBAMCD010000014.1, on the reverse strand, counting down.
TACAAGTGCCGTATGACAAGTCGCTTTTCTTATTGCAATATAATTACCTTTCAATTGGGAACGCCTAGTCATATGTACATATATTTCTCTGTAAACCTTCAAGAAAACTAAATAACTTTTTATAAATAGGCAATAATTGATATGAGACAGTATATCGACAATTATTTTGCCTATTTCAGAAAATTGTAAATTTAAAATTTACTATAAAATATTTTACAACAATATTCACTTGAGATTATTTCAATAATTTACATGATGATGATCTCATAGAGAGTAAAGTGTTCAGAAAACAAAGGTGCTTATTATTTAGTAGATCTCTTATTTCCGGTTTTAGTTGTTTTTTTTTTTTTGAGCATTTTGTGGTTTTTGGTACATATTTTATATATTTCTATCACAAATATCTTTTTGGCATAAACCAAGTGGATATATGTGTTTGTATAGTTTGTTTGTTGCTTCACTTATTCCACTTACTATTTCTGTTTCTGGGGCTCAATGGCAGTATTAAGCCATTGTGAGGCTTTTACTTTGCTTTTAAACCCGAAAAACTCAACTCAAGTTAGCGTCTCAGATGAAACTTTTTAGAAAAGCTGAAAGAATAAAAAGGGGCAGAGGGTGATGGGGCAGGCTATAGAGTATAAAAGGGCGCCAGGGCCATTACTAACTATCATTCACAGAGAGAGAGAGAGAGAGAGAGAGAGAGAGAGAGAGAGAGAGAGAGAGAGAGAGAAGAAAGAGAGATAGATAGAGAGAATAAAAAGAGAAAGACTGAGAATAAAGTGAGGGAAAAGCAAGAACAACTGGCTACAACAACCACCACTATAGACTATTATGATGGTGGTCTGGGCCTAGAGCCTTGAGTGTTTGCTGCCATTTTTAGGTAGAAATTGTGCACTCACTGTATGCGTGTGTGTGTGTGTGTGGTGTGTGTATGTGTGCTTGTACATATGTACATATCTCCCTCTATACGAGCTCTCTATGCCGCATTGTTTGTGGTTTTGGTTGGGTTCATTGTCTGACTGCATTTTAGTAACTGCGGTTAGCATTTTGCCTCTGCTTTGACTCCTCGACCTGCATCTTAACTTGGCCAACTCCCAAAGCAGTCAAAAAGGGGTACTACAACAACAACAGCAACTCTTACTCTTGCTATCTCTAACCGTTTCTAACTTTTGGAGTGTGCGTCTGTGTATATGTAATGTATATGCTTAATTGTAATTCTAAATCAAAACCACTAAACATTAGAGTTGGTCAGGAGGTGAGGTAGTGCAAGGAGAGAGATAAATTAACATCAATAATAAATTTCGATTTGCAGCAATTACAAAATGTCAGACCAAAGGGGAGGCAAGGTCTGCATTTAACATCAGATTTGGGTCTACACACACTCATACATACACATGCATATATGTATATGTATATATGTACATATACATATGCAACGCACTCATACAGAGATATATACTTATATTTAAATGTCATACAAATTGATTGATTTATTATGTATGGGTTTATAGGAATATTTTGCTATTACTGTTACTGCTGCTGCTAATGCTGCTATTTCGAAAATTATTCCACATTTCCAATAAAACATGAATAGAAATCTGTATATTAATATATGTATATATATAAAAATATAACCCTATATGCACATATGCAGGGACATTTAGCTAAAATCATTGTTTATGGTAATCCGGAAGCCTTAAACATCACATGCATGCCCACACCAAAGGCACCACCGATGTCAGCAACCACAGCGGTAAGTTGAGTATAGAAAACCCCACCGAAAATGAAATGATGAAAATGTATTGCATTTTCGATACGATTTCAATTAATTAGTGCTTACATAAATATATATGTATGTATATATATACATATATGCATATGCATAGATATACAGAGGTATATATAAACATATATATAGATACATGCATATGTAGAAATAAATCGCTTTACTTATTGATAAATTACATTATAATTCGATTAAGCAAAAGAGCGAAATGATTCTCCATTTAGAATTCGATCTGTGGTAAATGTGAATATGTATAAGTAAGTTAGATAAATGACAGCTTAAATATGTCTACAAGCGATTAAGAGTATCTATTAGATATAAGTGAACATACAATCAAACGTGTATTTAGTGTATGCCATTTGTATTAACATTTTCAATTAATTAACTAAATTGATGGGGTTTCCCCACAATCCATGCGAATCCATATAAAATTATGAGAAATAAAGCAAAAATTTCCAACAATTTTACTATTGCATTGACAGATTTACCTTTGAATAAAGAAAGGTGAAAAAGTAAATATGATATGGCTGTTTAAGCTGCCACTCGGAGGAAAAGAGAAAGCGAAATAGAAAGAGAAGGATAAAGGGTATTCTTAATTGATATAAAAATTTATCTGTCAGTTGCACAAAAGAAAACAGTTATTGGATTTAATTTCCATATATAAGCATTCGCCCTTTGAAAATCTAAAAAAAGAAAATAACTATAAAATTTGATTTAAAAATTTAATCTGTCTGATTAATCAACTCGTTAAAAGAACATTCGTTTTTTTATGAATATTAATTTCAACCTTAAATTAGCTAGTTATTAAGTTATTTATTATTAGTTTTTGATTTCATTAAATTTAGTTAGCTTAATTGTGAACAAAATGTTTACTCTTTAATTTTACCTTAATATTTTTATATTTTAATTCATTTACATTTGAAATTAATTACCGTTGTGTTTTTTTTAATATTGTTTTTTCTTTTGTTCTCTCTTACCCTTTTGTTTTTTTATTTTTATTTTTTCAAGGATCTAGAAAATGAATTAGATTCGGATTTAGAAAAAATTGATGAAGGATCTGGATTTGTATGTGTTAATTTATGTTAATTTGTATTATTTATTAACTGGAATTTAATTTGTTTTTATTTTATTTTGCATTTATTTGAATCCAGAGCGAATTGGTTAATGGAAGTGAACCGGTAATTATCCAAATAAGTTTACATATAATTTTTTGTAATTGTATTATTTGATTTTGTTTTTTGTTTTTTTCTTTTGTTTTCATTTTTATTATCTTATGCATAGGTTGGACTCGTCGATGATTTATCAAATGAAGAATTTTGGAAAACTTTTGATAAGGTTGGTTGGTTGCACATGGTGCGAGAAAGGGGGGAAGGGGTGGTGGGAAAAAATTCATTAAGAGTGAATGTTGTCCATTTTGGACAGCAGTGATTGAGCTCATAAGTGTTGACAATCCACTTAAAGAACGCTACATAAAATTGCCACACAATTGGTCAATATTGAGAGTCAACACTGTGGTCGCTCCTTACTTGTATTTTGCATAATTAAATATTTATATTTAGTTTATAAGTTAATTGCACTTTGGTTATGTCTGTGTGTGTCTGTGTTTGTGCGCGTGTGTGTGCGAAATCGATAAATAACATCAACAAAAAAAACTATTACAACTATTTGCACTCAGCTGACTTAATGAGTTTTCAATAATCAACAATTTGTGAAATGTTTCATCTGAATATTCTCTGTTTTTACAGGCAACTGACATCTATGACGCCAGTGGCATGCAACCCCCCTCCGGTCAGACTCCATATACACACGACAGACGTAAGTGCATATACCCTTCGATCGAATTCCTTTAACCAATCATCCAATCATACTATCCTATAACCAACAACCGACTGCGACTGGATCCCAGTATCTGGAGCAACCTCATTCAGATTCAGTTTACAGTTCACAGTTGTGATTTGACCCCTCTGTGTGACCCTAATTAGGTATTTCTCTGTTAATGTCTTATCTTTTTCAATTCTGTTTCTCTCTTCTCTCGTACAGCATATCGCGGCATCAAGGGTGAGAAGGGCGAGCGTGGCCCTAAGGGAGATAGCATACGTGGTCCTCCGGGTCCACCAGGTCCTCCTGGACCCAAGGGTGACCCGGCTACATATCCGCCCTTCTTAGAGCCAAACAACAATGCGGGGGCTGTAAGTATTTCTTATACCGAATTGAATTGACTTTTTCCTGGCAAGGGTAACAAGGGCAAATTGGTTTAAATAGTAGATGGCTAAGTCATTATTTGAAAACTTTCTTCACAATTTCAACATTCTCATCAACTGAAACTAGTTTTATAACTGAAAATATAAATATGTATATAAAATCATTAAATTCCAACTAATACATTATAAATATTAATTGGAAATTTCCATTTTCTGATATTTCACTTGGCCATCTTCTCCATGAGCAACATAATCCTCTTTTTACCTTGATAAATTGCAAAAGGAGGAAGCAAAACAAAAATAAAAGAAAAAAAGTTACAATTGTCAATTATATGGAATGCCTATATTAAGTCATTTTCTGTTCACACTCTGTTTTTGTCTTTCTTACACTTCCTGACTCTTATTCTCTGTTTCTGTCTATCGCACTGGCTCTTATTTTTTTTTATGTCAACTGTTCAAACAGAAATACACTGGCGAATGTACATGTAATGCGTCTGATATCCTGGAAGCCATCAAGGACAATGAATCGTTACGTGAAACGTTACGTGGAGTGCCCGGAGTGTCGGGAAAGGATGGAAAGCCAGGAACCCCTGGACATACGGTAAGTAGTCAAGAGTTATACACACACACACACATACACACATGCATATCTACAAGTATAAAAATATATATATATTTGTAGGTGTGTATGTGTACGCGTGTGTGTGTGCTTTTATGTGTGCATAGCAATTTCATGTTAAGATGGCAACGGGTTGAGCAAAAAGGCAATATTTGACATGAATCTAACACATTTTCAATTTCATTACACACATCGTCCAATTTTCAAGAGAAAGAGACGAAGTTCGAGATATTCCTGAGTACAGTAGTAACTACTACAGTGGTCGTTGTTGTAGTTGCGAGTAGTAGAGAGAGAAAACTGCATGTGTTTTCTTACATCAAACATCATAATTTGCAATGTGTAACCGGAAATGGAAAAAACCTTCTCACACAAAACATACATACCCACACACACACACACACAGAGTGAAAGAGAGGAACACACATGCCGACACTCAGTGCAAAGAGAACGCAAAAAGGAAAAATAAAGAAAAACGAAAGAAAATTTCTTTATGTGCCAACTCACGCTTAAACACTTATCCACTCTGACTCTTTCCTCACTCTCTTTTTGGGTGCTACTCGTTATATTATCTCATCAACTGGTAACGTCTTTGCCAAACCCCATAAGAGGTCTACACACACACACTCACATACACACATACATGTATACACACAAAGGATACTGTATATGTGTGTGTGTGTGTGTGTGCGTATGTATTACACTTGACTGTGTACTTGCCATTTACTCTATGTAAAGCCTCTATCTCCTTCCCTTTCTCTATATCTCTTCCCGTGTGTATGTGTGTGTTTGTGCTCGGGTCAAAGGCAAAAGTCCACAATGTTACAACAAGATGTCTTGCCCCACTCCAATCTACTCATTCGGTCTCTGTATCTTTCCCCTGTCCCCCGTTACCCGCTCTTCTTTCTCTTTTTTGCTCTTAAGTGCTTATCATGCAACAGAGCCAAAAACTTTCTGAATCTAACAAAACCGAAAATATATAAGTATATACATTCACTCACAAAAAAAAAAAAAGAAAGAAGCAAAAAAAAACACAAAAATAAAGAGAAACCAAACCAAACTCCAAAGGGAATATTAAAGGAAAACTAACGTTTAGATATGATACGCCTCTTGGTAAGGTTAGGCATCTGTTATTAAATGCGGATCATTGAATTTGTCAGCGCTATAAATCGTGACCTTTTCGAGTGAAAATGTAGAAATTTGATTTAAATCAGTGTAATCTATTTTAGTTTAAGATAAAGGTAAACTAAAGTAAGGTTAGCCATCTAAACCAGAATAAACAGAAGGGATAACTAAGAGTTTTTATTAAACCAAAGCAAACTATTAAGTAAGTAAGTAAGGTTAGACCGGGAACTAAAAGTAGTTTAAGCCTTAATCGTTTGATATATAGTCAATATTTTCTAGACTGTAAATAAGAGCAAATGATTTACAGAATGACAAGCGAAAGTGAAAGACAACAAGTATTTATTCAATCCTCCTCACTACTCATTCATTTATCATAATTTTCTTTTCAATTTTGTTTGTTTTTTTTTTCTTCTTATTTTTTTTTTTACTTGCTATTATGTTTGAATGGTGCTTACAACATTGTTCACGTTTAGCAACCTGTGGAACGCAGCCTCTTCAATACATTGCAATACATCAAAAGGAAAGCGGTATGCTGCCGCTGCCTTCTTCTTCATTCGCCACACTTGGCATTCCATGCGTACCACTAGCCACCAGCTAGCTAGCGATTGCTTGTCCTGACAATCCCCATTTACCCTACCGTTTCTCTAACCAATTTCTATTCTCTATTCTGTTGGCTCATTCCTTTAAGTCGGTGGGCTTGTGGTGGGCTTTTGGGGGGGACAAAGTAAAATATGGCAAAAAGCTGGCTGCTTGGCTTGGCATACCGGAAATTCCTGCGACAATTTTGTTGCCTTACTGCTAATCCCTTAACTAATAGCAATTAATTTCAAAAGACGACGATAAGCAACAGAAATACTTACACAAACAACAACAACTACAACATCACGCAAATGGCTCACAGCGTGACCATTTTGCATAAGATTAAGAACATTTTGGAGACACATTTTTTTTTTTCTTGTGTTCCATGTAGATCCCAAACCACATGGCTCGCTCCCGCTCACTCAGTAGATTAATGAGCTTTGGTCTAAAACGCAACGATTATGTAAATCGACCACAGCCAGTTAAAGCCTACAAAAAAAAAAAAAAAATTCCAAAACAGAAATCAGACTCCCCATCTCTTTGCCACCCCGCCCCTAGTAGAAATACATACATATAAATCTAAATATATGTATGTATGTATGTATGTGTATATATGTGTATGGATTTGTTAGGCTCGACTTATGTAGACGATTCCCATTTTATATATTATACAAAACACGCCCAACTAATGTGATTTATTTCTCTTTTTCTCTCTTCGTATTTTGGTTTTTTTTTTCTTTAGGGAGCCACTGGCGTTCCGGGTGCACGCGGTGCTCGTGGTCCCGAAGGTGTCCAGGGGCAAAAAGGCGAACCAGGCGTCGATGGGTTGCCCGGTGTTATGGGTCCGCCCGGACCGGCGGGTCCGCCTGGTTTGCCAGAGAACTACGATGTAAGTACTATGAAAATGAATTCACATTACTTAAACTTACTAATCAAAATCTAATTTGTTATCATCTCAAGTCTCTTGATTGCTCTTGCCAAGTTTTCATTATATATGCATTTATAAATAATGAAAACTTATATATGTCCAAATTATATGTATTTCTTTCATATAATTTTCAACTAAACTTCGCAGAGCAAACAAAAAACTTTTGCCTTGAGAGAAAATTTACAAGTTGTTGTTATAACTTTCATAAAGACTAACAACTAAATTATTTTCATATAAGACATAATAACACTTTGGCCATGGCATTTCTGATCATGTAGCTAAATAAAATATAGAATTGTGTTTTCCGAACAACAAAAAAGAAAAACAAAAAACTTTTCATACATGTATTTAACGAGTTGGCCATAAAACTTTTTCTGAGTAAACGATTTAAGAAACACAATTGAATTTTAGTAAGAATATTTCATTTACTTTAATTTAATTTAATTTAAACAATGCAAAGACTCAAAAGTGAACTATCAATGAAATTTAGAAAAAAAATTAACTGTAAAAATATTTTAATATTGATTGAAGTTTGATAAATATATATATATGTATATTAGAGTACAATTTGAAAACCGAAATTGTGCGTTTATATTTAAAGAATAATATCTTTCAATATATTTCAATGTAAAATATTTTTAATTGATAATAGTTTCAAAAAAATGTGAAAAACTATATTAGAATACGCTTAAAAAACTAAAATTATGTATTCACATTAAAAGAAATAGTATTCAATATATTCCAGTCCATTAATTAACAATTTAATTTCATGTTTTTCATTCAATCTACTTTCAATCAATTTGATCTTCGTTCCATTTACGTTCAATTTTTCTTCAATCTGCAATTGATAAGTATTTAGATTCATTGCCAAAGTATTGTTTGGATATTCGGCTAAATCGAATATAAAACCTTAAGTCTTTATATCTGTATATTTAACAATTTTTTAATCTTCTTTTTATTTAATATTACAAAAAATTGCAACTTTTACTTAATCGCGAATGATGGTTCCTCTATTGATCCATTTAAAATAATTTAAATTTTAAACACAAGCGGACACACACACACACACATAGGCTTATATGGAGCTAACACATGTATTTGTCTCTCTCTATATATGTATATATATTAGGATTATGAATTGTATAAACGTTGGTCATGTTTTACAAGCCGCAACAATTTGCCCTTTCCCCCGTAAACTAATTTCCTTTGCTTTCTCATAGCAATGGCCTAGCCTAGAATTGTGAAAAATTGCTACCAGGATTTTGTTTGGGATTCCAGGCACCGGGTAAATGGCGTCACGCCAAGGAAACAGGCAGTAGGCACCAGGCAGCTGGCATCAGGCGGCAAACCGGCAACCCAACATGAGGCAGTCATGTAGTCGTCGTTGTCGTTGTCGCTGGCTGCCACCTAAATGGGTTATCTTAGCTAATAATCTTAAAACCACAAAGGTACACACAATGTTGAACATCTCGCGCAAAAATGCCGAAAACCTAAGTGTCTTCGGCACGCAAAGGCGCCAGCAGCTAACGGTATGAAGGAAACAACACCAAGGTAAAAGAAAGTAGGCAAACTGAAGTCAAGCCAAGTCAAGTCAAGCCTTGGGTTAGTCCTCCCGTATCGTAACCGTACCCTTCTATCCCTTCCCTACATCCCATTCGTTTTTCGTCTTCCTCTAGGCAGCTTTGTTAGGATTTAGCGGGGGGGATGGGATGAGATGGGATTGTCAAGAGGAGCCTAAGGGGCAGAGAGTTGAGTTCCAGCTTGTGGCAATTACCGTTATCAGCGCGCAGTTCGCGCAAGTCGCGCGTTTAAATGCGGTAACACGCACACACATATACATACAGATACTATTATAAATATACATATATATGTATATGTATATATATACATATAAGCACATACATATATCCCCTACCAAGCGTCACCCATCAGTCAGTCTCGCATCCATATCGTTGAGCCTTTTTAACCCTTTCACATTCAAGAATAAAACTTTTCTCTCCTTTTTTTTTTCTTGTCTGTGCTCTGCAATTTTCAACGCCGTATGTTGCCCTCACTCTACAGGCAATGGAGGGGGGGGGGGAGAGAGAGAGAGCGTTGGGGGCAGGGTTAGATGGTTGGTTGGTGTTTTGTGCCGTAATCATTATCGCGTCTGGTTACGGTTATGAAAGTGTCAAGCTACTTATGTATGACCGACCCAGCTAGCGAGCGAGCGACCGGCAATGCTCCGTTTAAATCAGTCGCAGACTCTTACCGCTTAGACAATAGGCCCGCCCATTGTTTTTAATGTCAGTCAGAGGGGCTTATTATCATTATAACCAACAGCAGGAGCACCGGGAGACCAGGAGCAGTCACGGAGACACCAACACCAACAGCGACACCGACAGCGACACCGACAGCGACAGCGATGTTTAAAAGCTTTTACCCCGATTGTTGTTGTTGTTGTTGTCGTTTTTATTTTTATTTTATTTGGTTCTCCTTTTCGGCGAATATCCTGTAAAACCATAGAATTTGTAAGGGATATCGGGGAGAGAACATAAAAAATAATTATCAATATGAGAATCATTAAAAACTCAATGAATGAAAGAGAATTATTTTCCATTTAAAAGATATCATGGGAATGTTAAAAAAAAATAAATAAATAACTAGAGTTCTAACCGAATTACTCTACATGTAATTTTAACAGTTCGTTTCTAACTTGGGATACTTAGATATCTTTTATAATTATATACCATTATTATCTCCTTCATATTTTTATTTCATCATTTCCAACTCTGTATCTTATTTCTTAACTTTAACTAAATTTAACTTTTTTCTTTAATATAATTTTGCTATACATTTTTTTTCCTCGATTGCTAGGGTAAAAGTCGAGTCGATTACATTAAATATGTTTTGCAATTCTTTTTCCAAAAAAAAAAAGGAAGAAATATTAAAACATTTTGACTCCGTGAATGGTAGGGCAAAGGGCACCATCATGTATGTGTGCGAAAGATATGTGTGTGTGTGTCTGTGTGTTAGGTCGGAAATGCTTTTATGTTTATTAAAACGACTTTTGATTGTTGACAACTAAAAGGAATCGAAACGAAATCAAATTATGTTTGTACATTTAAGAGTAAAAGTTGCAATATTTTGGCCATTCAGTTTATAAGATCAATAAAATTATTTTATATCATCTGATAATAACGACCATTAATCTATGCTTTATCATATACTCACTTATATTAATATATATGAACAAACAAAAAAAAAAACTTTTCTCGAAACTTGAATCACACAACAAATTCTATACAACTTTTGAACCATACAAAATCAAATACAAAAAAAAAAAACAAAATACTGATATAACAGATAAATTGGAATCCTACCAGGACTTTCAAGGTATAAATAATGTTTATTTAACAATTTAACATTTTTAAAGATTAACCAAGAAGAAAAAATAGGAAAATAAAAAAAAAAAACAAAAAAAAGAATTCTAGAAACAACAAAAAAAAAAAAAAAAAATCATTTACTTTTTGGCCGAAACGAAAAATTTAATGGACTAGAACAGCCACTCGGCGGCATCATCATTAGCCCCGCCCCTGACCACCGCCCATTCCTTATATCCTCACTCCTCATACCGCTGTCCCGCAAACATGAAACAGATCATTAATCAAATTTCCGTAGCAGATACTCGTACACCTCCCACACACATGTCCCCTCATCAAAAATACTTCTCATCCTGCAACACCCTCGCCTCCCTCATATTCATGTTCTTGTTGTTGGGGCCAACTGCTGCTTAAAAAATGAACCAAAAGAAAAGAACAAAAAAAAAAACAGCAAAAAAAAACGAAGCTTACCCAACATGTATCGAAAATAAATTGTACAACAAGCAAATATTTAACAAATTACTATGCTCTGCCCATCCCACCTACCCAATTCCCACACCAACCCAATTTCTACCCCACCATCAACAGGAATCCTTAATGGTCAACTCGATGGGCTCATTTCGTGGCTCAACCCAACCTGGACCCAAAGGTGTGCCCGGCGAGAAAGGTGATTCCGGTCAAAAGGGCGACCGAGGCGAACCGGTAAGTCACTAAGAAAAGTTCATGTCCCATAAATTGGTACATCTATATCTATGTATGTATATACATATACACACACACATATATAACATATATGTTTGCTTGTGTATGTGTGTATGTATATGTATAGGTGGAATAATAATTTCTGCCCTATTGACTACTCAATTGATTTTGAGAGGGCGCAAAACGTTTTGTTCTCTTGCCATTTTTGTTTGCGGTTACCACATTTGTATTTGCCCATCTTTGTGCTTTTAATTACATACAATTTCAGACTGTAGCCACACGAGAATTTAGTTAAAGTAAATGTTTAGTAATTTATCATATAAGTATATCCAATAACATTTACTTAATTAACATTCAAAATGAACTTTTACCTTTTTACAAAAGACTTTTGTCAGTGGTAAAGGTTATCTACCAAAAAATAAAAAAAAATAAAAACGTAAGAGAATGTTAGGTAGGTGAAAGTTGGCCAAGTTATCTCAAATTATGCCACAGACAGTTATACTAGGATAAATGATGCATCCAAGGAGACTAAAAATGTTTCAGAATAACGTAAATTAGTATATTATTAATTGATTATTCCCACAGTAATCAAAGTTTTTAAACAGATCCCAAATGATCCACGATCAGTGGATTTTTTGTAGCCTAAACTTATATGAAGTTTAGTAGAACCAAGTAGCTAAATGAAGCTTAACTAAACTAAAAAGCAAACTTTAACAAATTATGCTAACTTGAATATATCTTAAACAAATCCTGTTCGAAAAAAAAAACAATTATAAAGTAATAATTTTAGATCTTTATATTTCATATAGATCTATTTAAAAACCTTTTAAAACCTTTTAATACCTAATCCAATAAATAATTCTACTAGTAAATGATATTGCTATAAAGCTTTCATGATAAGCATATACTATCTGAATTCTCATTTATTTTTAATATTGAATTGAGAGTTCAATAATTTACAGCCTAATGGCATTTTCTACTAATATACGTAGACCATTCAATGATAAATGGTTTTTCTATTTTCGAGCAGAAGTTTTATTGAGTGAACTTACTTATTTTGATGGAATTCCAGATTCCTTTTTCCACTTAATCATATCACAATATTTTTGAAATATGCAATATCTTTGATTACTTTGCCATGCTAATTTATGGTCATAAACGGAAAGCCTAATCATAATTCTTCAGTGGCATTCGATCCAGTGCGTTTTCTCTACGTTTTCACTTTTGGATTTATGGGCAAAACAAATCATTTCTATATATATGTGGAAAAGCAGAGCCAGGAAATCTATAATTTGCCATCATAAATTTCTATCAGCCACATACATGAGAGACGACGATGATGCTGAGAGAATGTTTGTTCTGACTTTTCTGTATCGTTAGACCAGGCCAAAAGTAAAACGGAAGGAATCAAATTGAAGGGGACGAATCTAAATAAGGGGACAAGGAATAGAAATCTGTGGTAAAGGGGAAGGGTGGAACAATTTGTTAGCATTTATGGCTCATTTGATTTTCAAGTTCTCTTATTGATATGATCTTCAGTTCATTTGCTAACCATTTTTAAGGGGGAGAAGTCCGTCTAGTCCGTCCAGTCTACTTTACTTCGGTTTGAGTCACTATTCCTTACTCTTTCGCACAACTGTGTCAACTATATTTCTTCTTTTTTTTTTTTTTTGCCACTTTCTCATTTTTCAGTATTTTTTTTTTGTTGGTTTTTTCTTCTTTTCGTATTATTTTCCTTAATAAGTTTTGGGCTATTTCAGAAGCTCATCCTGCTTAGGGAGACGCTTACTTCCTTGCCATTTAGCAGCTTAGTTAGAGATGGTGGAGAAAATACCCAAGCTCCCCCTAACCAACATCCTAAATCTCTAACCTCCAACCTTACCCTGCATTTCTCGCACCCCACCTTCTGGCATACATAGTTCCACTGTTGTTGGAGTTGTTGTGGGTTCTCCCCTCGTTAGCATGGCGGTGAATATATTTTTCTTTTATGTCCAAAAACCTCAACAAAAAATAAAAAAAAAAAAAAAGAAACGAAACGAAACTTAAATCTGCCAACTAAATAGAATGTGGGAAATGTCGGTAGGTAGTTGTTGTTGTTGTTGCGTTTGTTACTGTATAACATAGGGGCTGGAGGCGTGTCCACACGTGGTCTTGGTTCTGGGCATTTTCACAGATTGTCAGGCCAACTTCCGGTGTCGTAGATTACTCTGCGAATGCGGTTGCGCCACCTTCGACTCTGATTGCTCCTGCTGCTACAAATGCCGCTGCTGTGTCAACCTAATTTGAGCACAAAAAGATTTATACGACCTTTGATATATTATTTATACGCCTTGTGGGCAGACAAACAAAAAACTTCCCCAAAACAAAAATAACAACAAAAAACCCAAAAAGAAAAAAAAAAATTAAAACTCTTTTCTTACAGTGAAGTGTTTATACACTCCCATTTGGGTGATAAAGTATCGAGTGGCTCTCCAATTTGTTATAAAACACTTAAAAGTAAAGAAAGGGTTTCTTCTAAAAACTCTCCAAAGTCTCCAAAGTGAAAATTAAATATGCCCTAAAATTGCTTACTCAATTAGTTTACAATTAAGATGATAATAACATGTTCATGGATGTACAAATTCTCCAAAATATAAGTTATAACTTAAATCCACTTCTCCAAAATCTTCAAACTGCATATTGGATATCTTTCAAAATTGCTTTCACACAACTCTCCAAAGCCCTTATTAAATACATATATATCTTAAAATTGCTTCCTAAATGAGCAAAACACAATTAAGATGATTTTAATTTTATGGCAAAGGATCTAAAAAGTCTCCAAATCCTTAAATAAAACTCTACAAATATATCCTTAACACGCTGAAGTACACAATACGATCCAATTTTTTGTAAACTTCTTGCAAGTTTAGGCTTAGTTAGGTTCTCTTCAGTTTAAATTCAGATTACAAAGTTCTTTAAAAAATTAATAAACCTTCAAAGACTAAAGGAAAGTATTACGTATTAAAGTGATCTTTAGCCATCTTGATTTATGTATAAGCTTAAAATTGCATAAAGATTTCGTTTAATTATTAACTTTTACAGACTTTAAAGCAGCTTGAGCAGAATGAGTTTAAAACCAATTCATATTTAATATTCAATGGCTTTAAGGGCAATAAACTAAGTTACTTTTGCCACCAAATGGCCAAAACTGCAAAAGTCTCCAAACTTTAAATAAAATTGATGGCAATGCAATTTATGCTAAAACGTTTCGTTCCGTTTCGCTTGGGAACCAATTCGCGCCAATTCAGCGCAAAGTCTCCAATGGATTATAACTAAATTTGGTAAAATTTGGTAAATGTGCTGGCTACACAGCTTGTGCCAAAAAACACATCGACAAGTCTCCAATTAATATACATACAAACATAAATGTTTAAAATTCATCTGCCACAATGTCTTGACATGCTGCTATAATATTTCCTGACAAAACGATTATATAAGTATATTATCCAACTCCCCACCCCCCATCCTCCATATTAAAGTATATAAAATACGAAAAGGGAAAAAGAAAACCAAAACCAGAAGATTTCTTGTATAACATTTTAATTCTGCGTAAGGCCTAAAATTTTAAGTAGTTTCACCTTCAGCAAACACGCACACACACACACAAACAAGCACACCCTCGTCGACTTAATCGTGCGTGAAATAAAAAGAAATTATGCTAAAGTTCACACATTTCCCAAACCCACCCCCCCACCTGCCTCCCTCCCTTACCTTTGTTAAACCCATGCCCCTTCTTTCTTTATATCATTATATGGCTTGCCCTTGATGAATAAATCGATTTTTTTTTTACGTTTTTGGTTTATTTTTTTCTTTTTATGATAAATTTACGCCTAATTTGTTGGCAGCTGAAAATTTTACAAATATTCTTTTCTTCGTCGGCTTTTCTTGTAGAGGGGGAAAAACTAATATTTGGGAAATTAGCATTTTGAATGTCTGCAAAACTACGCACAATTAGCTACATTTCATTAAACTTAAAAGATAGACAGATAGAGATGGATAGAGAAAGAGACAAAAGAGAGAGAGCAAAAGGATGATAGGGTTGTAGAAGGAGATGCTGGGTAAGAATCTCATATGTGTCTGTGTGTGTGTGTGTGTGCGTGCGTCTGCGTGTGTGTGTGTGTAAGGCTTATTAATTATTCATTAGTTGGCATTAAGTTGAAGCAAAATTTGAAGCCAGAGGCCTGGAGGGCAACAGCAGCAACATGTAAGCTTCCAGCAACGACAACAGTAACAACAACAACAGCGAGAACAACAATAGTAACAACAACAACAACTTGCAACAACAAAAACTCAATGTAGGCGCGCTGGCAAAATTTATTGCAAACCATTTAAGGCGCTGATGATGTGGAAGACGACGACGCTAGGGATGAATTCAGAGACTCCATGAGAGGAGATAGAGAGAGAGAGGGGTGATAGAGGGACAGAGACGAAAGTGGGGAACGGGGAAAGAAATGTTCATGTATGTATGAAGATTGGGCGTGAAGGGCAACCACTTTTTTGCCTGTGCACAGTGGGGCATTATTTTACAAATAGAAATTTTGAAATTTACTATTCAAATTAACTGAATACAAATATTATACTTAAAACCAATTGATCTGGAATAGATATAGGAAAGTAACTTGATATATGAACGTTTAGTTTGTAGGTATATAAAAAGATATAAATTGAAACAATATTTTGTTATGATATACATATGTAACTAAAAAAATAACTGAGATTTTGAAAAACGTATAATAGTTGAATGTTTTTCACTATAAATCAAAAATTGGTTTATAATTCAAACAATTTGAAATATTTTACTGTTTGAATTTCGATTCCTACAACATTTTTAAATAATTTGTCTTTTAGTTAGTGGATTGAAAATAAAGTCTTTTTTTTACAACAACATTTCCACGTTTTATTTACCGAATTTTTTTAAAATTTTTCTTTATTGAATATAATATAAGGCCTTAGCAAGAAAATTGTATTTGAAGCATTTAAAATATTGAAACCGACCTGTTCTCGTTGCTGATCGTTTTACTTTAATTTTAGGATCGTCAGTTTTTTTAAGTCTGTTAATATTAATGATGTAAATTGAACTAATTTAAATATCATCAAAAAAGTTAGTTTAGAATTCTCTTAATTAAATTTCTCTAATATGATTGTTATTTGACAATGAATTTTAACAACCCTAATGGCCAAATAGCTTATACAAAATTTAAATATACTTGGAAATGGATAACGTGAGGACTGATTAATAATATCGAACCACTGTGGTGTGACGCAAGTTGGCTCGCGCTTTCAAATGATTTTGTGTTTTCATTCTTGTCACCCAGCTATAGCATACATTTAGGCAACATTGCGAACATGTGTGTGTGTGTGCGTATGCGTGTGCGTATGCGTGTGCGTATGCGTGTGTGTGTTGGTACGTGTGTTTGTGTGGGATATCCAAAAATTGATTTGATTTCAAAATGAGTTTGAATTGAATTTCTTTTTCTCTCTCTCTCTCTCTCTCTCTCTCTCTTACTTTCTGTGGCGAGGACAAAACGTTTGAAATTGAGTTTTACGAGCAAATTAGGAGGAATCCCCATCCCCATTCCCGTTGCCTGTTTACAATCCACAATTTCATATATTTTCCATCCCCACCCACTCCAATCTAACGCCATTCCCGTAAACTCAATGCTGCCCCTCACTCTCTCTAGAGTCTCATATTCAATGTCTTAAATCATTTCTTTTACCTTTTCTCTTTTTCTTCTCACAGGGTCACAAAGGTACGCATGGAAGTAGCGGCTCAAAGGGTGAACCCGGTGAACCAGGAACACCAGGGCTACCAGGTCTACCCGGTCAAGCGGGACAACCAGGCGGTTACGATGGTTTGTCTTCATCATCTGTGGTTGGTGTGGTAAATGGAACTAAAGGCGATAAGGGTGAAAAGGGTATGAGAGGCCGTAGAGGAGGCTCTGGTCCAACTGGACCAATTGGACCTCCCGGTAAACCAGGAGCCATGGGTGATATTGGACATTCGGTGAGTAAAGCTGGCAAATTTCATGCATATTCATGAGGCTAAGAAACTTTCACCCATTTTGGAGTGAAAGTTCACACACTCACAAACACACACACACAAACACACAGTCATACACCAACAAACAGACAGAGAGACAGACAGAGAGAAAAGTATTTTAAGTGCATTTTCAGCACGGTTATTCAGTGAAAGGCGCGGCACAGCGCACAGCTCAGCGGCAGCTCACACAATTCCAATTGCAATTGCAGTTTCAGCCATTATTCCGCCATAACAACAACAACAACAAGAACAACAATAGCAACAAAAACACAAACAACATCAACAATGGGAAACTTTTGGCTCTAAGAGAAACATAGACACGGCCAGAGGATTGAAGTAAACGAGCACAACAGACAGAAGAGAAGGGAGATGAAGATGAGACAGAGGGAAAATTCAGAGCCAGAATCAGTCGTGTGCCAACTTGGCTAGGTTTATTTTGCTTTTGCCTTTGCCCTTGCCTGTGCACCGAAATCAAAATCAAAATCAAGCAACATATTTACATGCTGCAATTGCTGGCAATGCAAATGCAATGGAAAGTCATCCACAAACGAAACTTTTGACTCAAAAACAAAAAAAAATTAGAGCGAAAAAAATTGTTGCACTCGGAACGAAACGAAAACTATAAAAACTTTAACCATTTTTGGCCATAGTTCAACTGACTTTCCGGTCGGACTTAGTTGGAATCGCAGTTGCCAGTTACCAGTTACCCGTTGCCAGTTCTTTGCAAATATCTTGTTAGTAATGTGCTCTGATGTGTGGCAGTTGTTGCCAATGATGTTCAAAATATCCATTTGAAGTTTTCTACTTTACTTAGAAATAAAGGACAATAAAATGGCACTCAATTACGTTTAACTGAAGGCAATGACATAATGTTAAAAAGAAACTAAAGAGCCAAGCTGGCCCATATCGAAAATAAAATAATTTTTAAGCCAAACTATTTTCAAACTGTATTTTGGCTCAAGTGATTTGGGGACTGTAAAATGTAGATGTAATGAACTTGATTCTTTCTTATACAAATGATTCAATTTAATTGAAAATAAATGCAAATATGATTTTTATTAAACATTTTTTCACAGGGACGCCCTGGCATGACTGGAGCAAAAGGTGAAATGGGACCTAAAGGACCAAAAGGAGATTCTGGCGGACGTGAAGGTGTAAGTATTAAAGACATCTACAAGAATTAACATAATCATTCTCTTTTTCTGTATCTGTATCTATTTCTCTTTTGATATTCTTTGTCACAGCCCAAAGGTGACAAAGGTGATCGAGGTCCAGAAGGTCGCGATGGCTTACCCGGACCACCAGGATTACCATCTTCTGGCAATGGCGATGGGAGTGGTGTACAATATATACCAATGCCTGGGCCAGCCGGTCCACCTGGACCACCCGGACCACCTGGCCTCCCAGGCCTATCGATCTCTGGGCCAAAAGGTGAACCTGGAATGGATACACGTACTTTCTATGGCGATTCAAGCTACTACAGTCGACCAGGTAAGGGCAGTGAATTGCATTTTTAATTGCATTGTTGTAAATATGTACAATGTTTAGAGTTAAGGATAATCCTGTGTAGTTGTGTTCTCTCATATATTTAAAATCATTATAATGTATATAACAGACATATAACTAGATACCTTTAAATACCCTTATCTTTTGATGCTTATTACTTATGATCACATCAATTAAGGTGCTCGCTCATCTTTAGACGAACTGAAAGCTTTGCGAGAGCTGCAAGATCTACGGGAAAGACCCGATGGCACAGCCGGTAAACAAAACTAAAACCAAATCTCTTAAAACAAAAAAAAAAAAAAAAAAACTTTAAATCTCTCAAAATCTCAATATATATATTTGTCTTACTCTCTCTCTCTCTCGCTATTCATCGATCTACATTAAAAAGTAGTTTATATATATATATTTATATATTTGAATGAAGCTTTTCTTTTTCTTCTTCCCCTCCTCCTTTTTTTTGTAATGATGTCTTAGTTTCATTTAGTTTGTAATTAACTTTCATCGCTTACACATAGTTACATATATTTACTTAGTTACAACTTTCTTTGCTATATTTTGTTTATCATCGCTAACTCATTTTTGGCCTTAATTGAGTCGATTTCAATATATAACAGCATGTGTATGTGTGTGCGCGAGTGTGTAAATAGGTTTTTCTTAGTCATGTAGTTGGAAATACACTGAATCATTTTGTACTTACTTACGCACATATAAATATGAAAATATTTGCTTACTTTATTTGCTCAAGGGCAAATATCCTTACGCTCAATTTACACAAGAGGTTTCTTTTTTAGTTTTATTTTCATTCTACATTTAATTACACCTATGCCAAATAATTTCAAAAGACATTCATTTTTCCCCCGCATACAAAAGACAACCCTTCTAACTGACATCTTCTTTCAGAGGCAAAAACTGCCTTCAAAATGCTTTCAATGGCGTTTTTGCATAGAATTTCACTCAATAATAAATTTGAATTTATTAAAACATTTTCATATTTGTTTACATTTATAACTAATGTAAAGACATATGACTTAGTTGCCTGATTTAGCTCAAAAGGCTATAGAAATTGTAATAAAAAGATTGTAGACCAAGGCTAAGAAATATATTTTTACTCAAAATGTAAGGCGATTAAAAAGCTATTACATATTGTATTTAGACTTGTATGTTTCTCTAAGACTTATTTTACTTTTACACTAATGAAAAAAGGGTATTATAAGTTGAAGACCTTAAAAAAAATATTTTCAACCGCCAAGTTGTGGAATATGTACATCTAAATAATCATGCAAAAAGAACTTTAAAAAATCCTTTTTAGGTTTTTAATATTGAAATTTCCAACAAAATCAAACTAAAGCATATATGTACCTTTATTAATTTCCAAAAAAACAGGAAATTTCTTTTAAGAACTCTGATTTTTTTAGCACCTATATATATATATGTATGAACATATATGTATATATTCAAAGGAATCTGTAGGCTTGGCAATGTTATTATCTTCTGCCTGTTAACTGCATGTGAGAGTACTTAAAAATACATTTTTCCGGATATCAACAACATACAATTCAAATTTATTACATTGTTTTATGACATGTTTTCACATTTTTATATATCAATTTTCGGAATTTGAAATTTTACAAAATTAAATTCGTAGTTAATTTCTTAAGAAATTATATTTCTCTCATATATATTTTAAGCTCTATTTGATGATAACATTAAGTATTATTCTCATTATTTAAAAACAAAAAAACGAATACGAAAACAAAACAAAACAACCAAACAATTGTTGCAGAAACTCCACGTAATTCAGGACACTCGCACAAGCACGATGAGCAGTTATTGGGTAGAGGAGGCGGAGATGATGGTGAAAGTTTACCCTATTCCTCGGCCTCATCGTCGAACATGAGAATTGTGCCAGGTGCAGTTACTTTCCAGAACATTGATGAAATGACAAAGGTGAGTCCATTTACTAGACCAGATCACAATAGCAACGAAAAAAAAAAAAACATAAACAAAAAGAAATGAGAAAAAATACATGTTCTTGTTTTCTTCTCCTTTGTTTCTTCCCTTGGTCAAATTTATTTTTAAACGCAAATTTTTGTTTCTCTTTTGTTTCTCGTTTATTTCGGGCAGAAGTCGGCACTAAATCCGCCTGGAACATTGGCTTACATCACCGAGGAGGAGGCTCTGCTGGTTCGCGTCAATAAGGGCTGGCAATATATAGCGGTGAGTTGATGAAATTGATGGGGTTGATATATTTGGCGAAACCTAAACAAACAAAAGAGTTTGTTCCACCAAAAATAAAAAAAAATATATATGACTCGAAAGGCAGGTTATTATTTTATTGAAAAGAACCAAAAACAAAACAAAATACGGAATAAAATGTAAAATAAAATTTATATACAAACACAAAAAAAGCCAAGAAAAGAAAAATGTAGCAGATAGGCCAAGTTCCTTTTCCAGCTCGAATGTTTGTCTTTTCCCTTCACTTCTCGTTTCGTTTCTTTCTCATTCGTTTTTTTTTTTTTTTTTTTTTTTTGTTAGCCATAAAATAAGGTTTGTTTGGCATTGCCTTTTTATTATATACGTATACGAGGTTAACCTAAATAGTTTATGGAACTCATTAGAATTAATTTGAATAACTTAGGGTCATATTTTCCATGGGGGTTTTGGGTGCTGATCTTTAATTTTCATTTAAAATAAAAGCAAATTATTTTTTTTTTGTTTTTAAGTTTTATAATCTACTTTGTTAGCTTTAGATTCTGGCTAATATTAAAATGATTCGTAGTTGGCCATCTTTTAGACAATCTCAAACAGATCGAACTTCATTTTATCGTTATTTTTAATTTAAAACCTCACAAAATTAAATAAAAATGAGCAAATTTTTGAGAATTTTTTCGATACTGATTATACAAATTTTAATTATTAAATTTTACAAATAGTTACAAAAATTAGTTTTCCAATTGAAAAATGCGATTTCAAAAAGCAAATAAAAATATAGTTTTCCAAAAATCGGCTTAATATTCAACTGAATTGAAGTTTCGTGAAATTGAAGTTCATTCATTCAGTAGAAATTACAAAAATCGGGTAAAAATTTAATTTTCCAAATTTCAATACCAATTTAAAAAAGAACATTCCGAAAAAACAAACAGATTTAAAACTTCAAAATCATTTTAAAAATGTTCGAATTAGAGTCCAAAGAAGTTAAGATTAAATCGAATATGTTTTTTTTAATTTTAGGCTAATTTACTTATTTGTATAAAACTTATTAACCTTCCCTCGTATATTGAGTGTGAGTTTGTGTGTGTGTGTGTGGGGCTCTTTTTTTTGCGTTTTTTTTATTTGCACATTAAATGTTGCAGACGTACTGACTGATTGCCTATACATGAGTACCCCGTCTCCTACACAGTCTTAGCTCCTACACTTGTGCCACTTCTTTCCCTTACTCCTTATTCAATTATATTGACTTGAGCTTGGCTTGGCTTTTCACTTGTCTGTGTGTGTGTGTGGGTGTGTGCCAGTTAAAATGCTTACAAGAAGGCAAAAGATAGGCAGAGAGACAGACTGACAGACAAAGAGAAAGAGATTGAGTAAGCGAGAGAGAGAGAGAGAGACAGAGAGAGAGAGAGAGAGAGAGAGAAAGAGAAACATAGAGATTGACAAAGAGGCAGACAGATGGCCTCAGCCGAGGGCCTGCCATGTGGCAGTTGCTCAGCTATACAAACATTTATTGACAAAATATAAAACATGCATATGCTGTGCCTTCTCTTGGTCCCTCCGCTACCGTTGGTGGTATTCCTGCTGCTGGTGCTGCTGTTTCTGTTGCTCCTCCTGTTCTTACTGAGCCCAGGAGATTGACTTTGCTTCGGCCTCCTTTGTGTGCCATAAACTTTGTCAGATTAAAAATAATATTAAACGGAAATCGAATATTTTATTGCAAGGACATTCCATTGAAAGACGACGCAATTCTTTTTTGGGTTACTAACATCACTTGCCAATTAATCTTAAATGTCGTCTTAACCTGGTTCAGCATCAGCATCAGGTTCAGGTCCAGTTATTCCTCTTGTTCTTTCATTTCCTTTCGGTCATAAGGTCCTGCACTTACCACACACACATACACACACATACAAAAAAACCAACCTCAACTCCCTTTTGATTCCATACCATTGGCAATTTGCCATGCATTATATGTGAGTGTGTGCCTGTGTATGTGTGTGTGTGTGTGTGCATGTGCGTGTGGGTTAGAAATTACACGCAAAATTGAACGATTTTTCAATTGCTTGTTAAATATTAAAGTGGCCACTAAAAGTTTCCTGCATGAAAATCCAAGCAAAAGAGGCGGCAAGTTTCTAACAAAGAAAACGCCCCAAGGGCAACAAATTTTATTTGCCATAAAACTTTACAAACAACAAATATAAGAAAAGTAAAAGTATTTCAAATCCATTGTCATAATGATAAACGTTTTCGGAAATATAGAATAAAATGATCAAAAGAATTTCTATTATGCAAGCCAATTATTATATTTGGTAAAGAATTGACGAAAGAAATTTACGAGAAATCTATAAAAGAGTTTGATTCTTCTAAAAAAAATAAAAAAAGAAAAAGCTTAACTAACTTTAATTGTATATGTTGAACAGGAATATATATATATATATAATTTATATAACAAATGTTTAATACCGCTTTACAAAGAGAACAAAACATGAGGGCCTTGTACTAACCAAATGTCAAAAGCCGAATGAGACGTAAGATGAGAAAATAAACCAAAGAAAAAAAGAAAGAAAAAAAAAAGACAGAAAAGAGAAGAGAAGAAAAGACATGCTCAAGATTCGATTTCCGTTTCCGTTCATTGAAGTTGCACACAGTAGAATGTATGTATATAGATGGCAGATGGCAGCCGGCAAACAGGCAGCCGGCAGTAGGCAGTAAGTCGACATTCGGCATAGTGGGCGTGTTCCCAGTGGGCTGCCGCCATATGCATGAGCATCAAAATGAAAATGAAAATAAAATCTTTCTCCTTGCTTCCCAAGTCTCTTTACATATCCCTCCTTTTACTACTCTCCCCTTTGGCTTTTTCACTTTTTTTTTTCTTGCCTTTAACGGCAAAGCATTTAAATACTTTTTGACAACACACAGAAAAATCTAACCCCCTCCTACGCAAAAAAAAAAAAATAAATCTGAACTTACTGAAAAAGCCAACTTCTCCTTGCCCCTTCCCCAATCTGCCCTAAGCCCTTTCATCGTTTGGCCTTATTGTTAACTGTTTTGCATTCGTCTGAGAGGGAAACCAAGCAAGGAACCAAAAGCGACTGTCTACTGAAGCTACTTGTAGCTTAAAAAGCGACTACACCAACGATAGCAACGACAACGACGACAGTGACAACGACAACGACGACGACGACGATGACGATGGCGCCAGCCTAATTAGATTTCAGTACACGACTCGACTACTTAAAGTTCCAAATAGTAATTAAAACTTTTGTCAGACGGCGGCAGCTTCGCATTATGACATAAAATTGACCCTAATTCAGAGGGATAGCAGCTGTATGTAGCTTCCACTAGAGCTCTACCAGCTATCTACTGTATATAGTATTATATGTATATATAGTATAGTAGTTGTTGGTATGTTGAATGATATTCGCGTTTCTCTACACGTAATGCAAATATTTGAGCATAAAGTTTCAACGCTGATTTCCATTCCATCATCATAATGTGTGTGTCCTTACTGAAATATTAACTACTTGAAAGAGTTGGAATGGGGTGTATTTCCTTTCTGTTTTTTCCCATAGCTCCTTTCTCTTGTTTTATTAATTACAAATTCACCCTTTTAATTATCAATTCTTTACTCTTGTTCTTGTTCTATCGTTACAGTTGGGCACTTTAGTGCCAATTGCTACACCTGCCCCACCCACAACAGTGGCACCACCCGTTCGTTTCGATTTGCAATCCAAGAATCTATTAAATAGTCCACCGCCATTGCTCAATACGCCAACGGTAAGTTTTATAAAAAAAAAAACCTTTTCTTTTTTCATTTAACAATTGTGTATTCAACTAACTCAACTAAAACAAAAAGTACAAAAATTCTTATCATTAGCAATTTCTATATACAATCTATACTTACTTACATACATATATACAAAAATGCCTGGGCGTAACCATCATAAATTTAACTGCAATTAAATATTAACTTAAGAGTTCTCTTAACTGTATTTTGCAGTTTTTGGTAACTAAACGACAGAATGAGACTTATAAAAAAAGACTTTAGCAGGACTTACAGCTGTTGCTCAATCATCTTTTTTAGTCCATTATAAGGTCTTGATTTTATGCTTAATTTCCCTAAAATGCTATTAAAATCTCAAAAAATAACTAAGAAAAACTATTTTTAAAAGAATAATGAAAAAATTTGGTGATAAATTAGTTTTCCTAAATTGCCAATTTAAAAATAGTCCAAGAAAGAAATCAGGCTTAATTATAATATATAAATGCAGAATTGTGAATTTAAGCTAGCTGAGCAAGGATTTCTTCGATTTCGTAAATTAATTTCATTTCAGCAATAAATAAACTACATTAAAATCTTAGAAACTTAAAAAATAATTTGGACTCGATTTTTGAAAAGTTTTAAGTTAATAAAATATGGAAAATTGCAAAAATTGATTAGATATTTAATTTTTTATATTTGAATGGCAACTTAAAGAAGATATTTTAGAAAGTATTATAAAAACATGATTTTTCAAAATAATCAAAAAATTGATCGAGTTTTGGAGTCCAATAAAGTTGAGGTAAATTTTTACAAGATTAAGAACAAAATCTTGTTAATATTTTGATATATTTTATTTGTTTATTTATTTAAACTGTGATTAAAAGATAATTATAAATTACCTTTAATCAGCAGTTTTTGTTGTTTTGATTTTGATAAAATAAAACAAAAATATCGATAAAAAAAGAATCGTATGTCGAAAAACCACATTTTACAATAGAAGTTTTTTTAAGTTTTCCAAGAGTAAAATGGTAGTCTTTTTGCAAAACTAGAGAGCTTTCAGTTTTCTAACAATTCTCCATTAAAAATAATCTCAATATCGGAAAAAGCGACTAACAAATTGTGGCAAATTCCACGATATATGTAATCAATTTTAATGAATGATTTCTAAATATTGAAAATTATTTTATTAAAAAGAAAAAAAGAATCCAAATTAGTTTTTTGTAAAGCTGAAACTCCAAAAAAAAATTTTTTTCTTTAAATGAAGAGTCTAAAATGAATAATAAATAAATCCATCAGTTTTGAATTTTAATTACATTTGTTTTGATTTTTTACCAGTTAAAGGTCTACGCCCTAGCTTACCTTTCACACCCACACTCACACACAGACACCCACCTACACCAAAACCCTTACACTCATTAAACAATAATGAAAAACCGAAAATAGAAAAACTCAATTTTTAACACACACAATTGTTCCTATACAATATATATATATATACATATATATATGTATAAACAGGCTGAAAATTTTTATAATTGAAAGAAAAATGCAATTAATAAAAACTCATTTCCTCTACTTACATACATATTAAACAATCATATACATACAAACCTACTACTAAATACTTATTTATAATTAATTGTTATTAAAATGCAGTTTACAACCGCCCCCGAATACGAAACGGTAATTTAATTTTTAATACAAAATATTTTGTGCACTCGTTCAATAAATAATTTGATTTTGATTTCGCTTTTTCCTGGTTTGCCTGTTTGCAAATGAAAATGTTTCTAATTAAAGGGAAAATTTCGTAAACAATATTCCCTGCCAAAAAAAAAATATCAAAAACATAAAATAATATTAAAATAAGGGAAAATTAGGGGAACAATTTGTGGATACATTTTTCCTCTTACATTTTAATGTAGCGCTTCTTTTTGTTCGTTTCTGTGTGTGTGTGTATTTTATTTTTTATGTCAATGATCTGTCAAAATTATATACTATATATACAGGGTGTGCCAACTCAATGTGAACCAAAAAAAACTATTAAAAAAATTTACTAGTTAGTTAAAAATAAAAAATAAAGGACTTAGCCTGACTTCTTCTATCAAATGCAACAGATTCAAGTTGCCAAAACTTTTATTGCCTATAAACCATGTTCTTTTACATCGTTTGTATGGCCAAACATTCAGTGGTTTGACGAAGGACATTAAGGACTTTCAGCACCTGTTAAATAAAGTGCGTCCACATAATGGCTGGCAGTGCGCAGACATTGTTGAAACAAACTGTCACTTCATCATGGTGCTATAAATTGAGGATTATTGAAAATGTTCCTTTGTTGTATTGTCGATCTGAAGGTTCTTCTCTTTCTTCTATATATATATGTATATATATTTGCCATCAAGAGTTTGAATAACATTTTATCAATTCCTGGAACAGCATTTTCATGCCTAAAACAACAAAAAAAAAGATTTAAGTGAATTTTCTTTTTAACCCACTTTTATGTCTAACGATGAAACCAGAAAACGTGGCTTATCACAGAAATCTCGAAATTTGAGAGCAGCCAGCACTTTTGGTATTCTAAAATTCTTTACAAGAAAACCATTTTCTAAAAGGTTCTTTTAATTGAAATAAAGTCCTTTTTGGTATTTCTCTCTTTGAATTGAAAACGTTTTTCTTTTATTTAGTTTTATAGTTTTATGGCTTACTTTGTGTCTGGGAGAGCACCCTGTTTATATGAATAGATCCTATATACATTTGTGTTTTTTTGTATCTCTATTTCTGTCTCACTCTCTCCAAATATCTATATACATATTTATCTCAGCTGTAAAAAATAAATACATTCAAGTTGAGAATTTTTCTATAAAACAACAAAAATTATGTTTTTTCAACTAAAAACAAACAAAAATATTTTGTACAAAATTCTTCTCTCATGCTTCTTATGCCCCATTTCTTCCGGTCGAAAACACGAAAATTGTCGATTTCTAGTGGTATCCGCGAATGGTGAGTTTTTTTTTTTTTTTTTTGTTATTTGACCCCACCACCAACCCCTGCAGCTGCCCCCATCTAAGTATGTATATATTCAATTCAATTTAAGACAAATGCCCTGGTAACTCCCCTGCCCCATCCAAAAGACCAACGACTCCTACCATTTTCCATCCTTACCCATCTAATTTTCCTATTTATTGAAATATATATATTTTTTTTTTACCATTCCAACATCCCCTCCTGCCTGCCTATCCATTGCCTCAAAATTTTATTCCTCATCCATATCCTTTAGATATAAGAATATCTGGCTATTAAATTCTATATTAATTAGATCTTGAAAATGTTTGACATAAATTCCAACATTAATTTTCATTCTCATTTTCTATGTGTGTGTGTTTGGGTTTGTGTTTCTCCTATAGCTCCGCATGGCCGCCCTGAATGAGCCCTATGTGGGCGATTTACAGGGCATCAGAGGCGCCGATTTTGCCTGCTATCGTCAAGGCCGTCGTGCCGGGCTGCTGGGCACATTCAAGGCATTCCTTTCAGCCAGGTGAGTACTTGCTGCCACTCCTACCAAAGACAACGATGAGTGTGTCTTATCTGTCTTTAGATTTTTTACGCGTATTACTCTTGGTCTCTTGTTTTTTTTTTTATTCCCCTCCCCCACCCCTTGTGTTGTTTTTTCTTTCATTCTTTCGTTCGTTTTTTTCGGCTGTTGTTCGTTTCGTTTTGTTTGTCTTGTGTTTAGTTTGGTCTTTAGAATTAAGCAGAGTTTTGGCTAAAATAAATTTGGGTTTCCTTTTTTGAGCCAAAATGCCGTCATACCATACAGCCGCCATGTGGTTCGGTGTCTTTTCTGCTGGAGAGAAACTCATTAGCTAAGGCATAATCTTGATATTTGAAGCGTATATGAAAACAAAAGCTTTTTGAGAAACAATTTCAAGCAATTTATTTACACAACAAGAGTGAGAGAGAAAGGGAGATCTAGAGAGAGAGAGAACGGAATGTTCTGATGAGGGGAAATACAACAAAAAAATAACCAAAAATAAGGAAAAGGGAATAAGTGAAGAAAATGTGGGGGAGTGAAGTGGAAAATAAATAAATATAGGTAATTTATCTAATGTTGAAAATTAAAAACATGCTTTCACATGAATTTTCATATATATATATATATATATATATATGTATATATATATGTATATATGTATATATACAAACATAATATGAATGAAAGCTCAAATTTGATTTTAATTAAAATTGTAAAAGAAAAGAGTGTTGAGTAATGTTGTGAATACAATTAGATGCCATTTCTGTAGCTCATTTAAAGAGATTAAAGCGATTAAAGATTGTAGATTACGATTAGCAGTGTGAGAATTATATATCATCAATGAAATAAATTTAATATAATATTTAATAATTATATATTTAATTTGAATAGAGTGCAAAATGTGGACTCTATTGTCCGTCCAGCTGATCGGGACTTACCAGTGGTCAATACTCGCGGCGATGTTCTCTTTAACTCCTGGAATGGCATCTTTAATGGACAAGGCGGTTTCTTTTCACAAGCGCCACGCATTTACAGTTTCAGTGGCAAGAATGTGATGTCGGATCCTTTATGGTAAAAATATAAAATTATTGATCAATATATGTATATTGGCATATATTTTCATATACATACATATATATTTTAGGCCCACTAAAATGGTTTGGCATGGCACTTTACCAAATGGTGAACGCTCAATGGATACCTATTGCGATGCCTGGCATTCGAGTTCCAATGATAAATATGGTTATGCCAGCAATCTGGAGGGTCACAAGCTGATCGATCAGAAGCGTCAGAGTTGCGATGGCAAATTGATTGTATTGTGTGTGGAGGTGATGTCACAGGAGAGGCGAAGGAAAAAGCGAAATGTTGGCCAAAGGTAAGCACATACACACACACACACACATAGATACAGTTATATGTATATACAAATGTATGTATCAAACAAATAAACACCTATATACACATCTGTCTATATGTACATATGTATGTAAATACATACATATGCACATATACATTACACGTGTATTATTGATTTGGCATTAAGATTTTATGGCCAAAACTTTACTCATTACAACAACGAAGAAAAAGAGAAAAACCGCAATATCAATTTCTACCATTTCAGCCAAATTCTGGAGTTTAATACGGCAGAGGAATATGCAGAGCATTTAGACAATTTACTGAAGTAAGCAAGGCAAAGCGAGAGAGAAGGAGGAAGACAAGAAAAAAAAATGGAAGAAGAAAAGAAGCAGCAGATGGAGAAAGAAGCATACCAAAATAATTTACACACACACACATAAATACATACATGAAATGTAAACGTAAATCATGGCCATGCATATAATCAGCGAATTCCAAAAGAACAAAAACCAAAAACGAGAACAAGAAAAAAAGAAAAACAGAAGAGAAATGAACCTAAATACTCAGACATGAAGTAGAAGGAAAGGAAGGAGGAAGATGGTATAACGGAACGTTGAAGAGAAATCCAACTGCATACACATACATACGTGTGACTATATATTGTATTTGGATGTGTGTAATACTCGTACTATTTAACTATACATATTAATTTAGGCATATCTTTTATGTTCACTACCAATATCATCAAACAAGAATAACAATAAGGCAAATTGAAAGGGCAAGAGAAATTGAGAAGGGGAAATGAGAGCGAGAGAGAGAAAGAAAGAGTAAATGAGAAAAGAGTAAAGGTATTTTGTAGTTTGTAATTTCACATAAAACCGAAAAATGGGGATAAAAACACAAAAATAAGTAAATAAGAATATCAAATTTTTTGTAATTTCCATCAAGAAGACACACATAACATACATATACATACATATAACTTACTGGCCAAATTAGCATCCTATATATAGCTCGTATCGGTAGTAAGAAAATGCAGAAAATCGTATAGATGTTTAGAAGAAATGCAAAAACGAAACAAAACGTATTTAATCGCGAAACACATACACTCACAGACCTACACACACACATACATATATACAAAAAACCATTTCTCTATTAAATGTATAAATGTAAGATTGTCTCTTCTCAATAATACCCTATCCAACGGAAAATGAAACGAAAGGGTATATAATATACAGTTTTTGTATATTTTCTTGATATTTTTTAAGTTAATTTCATTGTGTTATTTTT
Organism: Drosophila emarginata; assembly: GCA_037075365.1. NCBI lineage: Eukaryota > Metazoa > Arthropoda > Insecta > Diptera > Drosophilidae > Drosophila > Drosophila emarginata. The sequence goes on along the minus strand of JBAMCD010000014.1, from coordinate 339,221 downwards.
GGGTCATTTCAAAAAGACTTCTAAATGTGTAAATTCTATAAGTAAGTTGATATACAGATATAATAGCTACAGTTTTTAAACTCTAACTTAATGTCAGCCTATTCTATATATATATATATATATATATACATACATACATACATATATATATATATAATTTATGCCAACAGATTTTCTACTTCATTATTAAAATAAATGAAAACTATAAGCAAAACAAGAAAAAAGTTAGCGCGCAATTCATATAACAAAAATACAAAAAAAGAAAACAGAAATTATCGAAAAGAAAAAGAAAATTGAAATGAAAAATAGTTAATGATTTTTTTTTGTTTTTTGATATAACTATAAATTATTGATACTTCTAATTATAGTTAGTCACTGAAAATTTATTTATGCATTTAAAAAGAAATAAAATATAAAACAAATGCATTTCCAAAACTAAACGACAAAAAAAAGAGTAAACATCATACAAACAAAAACAAAAATTAATGAATGGTATAAATAAATGTAATTGTAAGTTAATTTTTTTTCGAAAATGGAAATTACTAAGTAAATTTAGTGCAAATGGCAGAAAAATCCCTCTAGTCCTAAGCTTAAAACTATGAAAATGGAGTAAAATATAATAAACACCTAAATAATTAATATAATAATATTAACTAATAAAGCAAAAAAAAAAAAATAAAAAAAAAACTAAATTACCAAAAGCAATTATTTTATGGTTAATTATTTGTTCTTGTAAATAGATCCAGAATACCAGGCGAACATAAATCACCAGGAGGGTGATTTTTAATTTGGTGTAGTAAACTTTTTTATACCAAAAACCGCAAAACGGGGTACCCCAAAGTACCAGGCAAACATAATCAAGTAGATCGTCGTTTGTTTACATTTTTCTGGGAACAAAAATTCTATTTTTGCGGCTGAAAAATCAACGAAAATGGCAAATTGAAATTTTTTAAAGCACCAGGCGAACATAATCAAGTAGATCGTCGTTTGTTTACATTTTTCTGGAAAATAAAATTCGATTTTTGCGGCTGAAAATTCAACGACAATCGCAAACTGCAATTTTTTAAAGCACCAGGCGAACATAATATAGTAGATCGTCGTTTGTTTACATTTTTCTGGAAACAAAAATTCGATTTTTGCGGCTGAAAAATCAACGAAAATGGCAAATTGAAATTTTTTAAAGCACCAGGCGAACATAATCAAGTAGATCGTCGTTTGTTTACATTTTTCTGGAAAATAAAATTCGATTTTTGCGGCTGAAAAATCAACGAAAATGGCAAATTGAAATTTTTTAAAGCACCAGGCGAACATAATCAAGTAGATCGTCGTTTGTTTACATTTTTTGGGGCAATTTTTTTTTTTAAGAAAACTAAAATTCCATTGCATATCTTTAAGGGCAGGAAAATTATTTTTTTTAGCATACTTTTAAGAGCCTACTAACCGTTTTTTTTTAAATCGAATGCATTTGAACAGCAAATTAGTTATATTAGCCGTTCAAAAACCAAAAAAATTAATTGGAAAATAAACTTTTTTACTATAATGATAACACATTTTTTACATGTCTTTTTTTATTTGGTTTTCGTATAATTAACGGATATAGATTAATGAAAGAGATCAAAACGAACTCTTGTAAAATTCTACAGAAAATAAGTAAAATTCTATTTATAAATACTTATTTTATATGAAAAACAAAATGTAGTTCTACACATGGATACATTTTTAAATAAACAAAGCTATAAAGGCATTTTAAATACGACACATCAACATCAGAAACGGAGGGCGAGATGTAAACTCGTTCTGGTATGTGGGATTTCCATTCCATGCAGCAGAACGTTGCTCAAAATACTTCGCAATGATTTACAACAAGAGCCAATTACATCATCATAGTTTGAGAGCGACGCCCGTCGGTTGGTGCATATTCCAACTTCCTTTGGTGAAATCTGTATTCAAAGAAGAAAGACTTCGTTTAATATGTGAAAGCAGCTAGCTAGTTCTTACATTTGCTTACCGTGTCGAACAATGGAGGACTCACATGGTGCGTTGTGGTTACATAGTTGGGGTGCATTGTGGCTCTGTAAATGTGCATGAAATTAAAATAAAAAATCGTATATTGTTAGTCTCGTTTATAAAAAGTGAAAACAGTGAAAAAGTGCGCCATGCTTAGTAATATTGTTGTCCTGAAATCACAAAGGACCGCTTTTGGTATCCCTTTACATACTTTTGACAGCAATTATTAAATTATATAAATTTTTGAAAATTCATTGGACGGAATGAGTTTTTCAGGTGGGTGTTTTACTACATTTTTGCTCAGCCATTTTTCGTTGTCGATTATTTCAATTGTAAAAATAAAAACTCTGAGAATTTTGATTTGCCTTTGCAAAAGTTGGATAGATGACCCACCCGACCGTCAAACCATTTAAAAATGTTTATTCTTTGATTAATATATAGAAAAGATATTACTTTTGCTGTTCTTGAATTTTGCTGTACATTTTCATTTAACTTTATATCAATTTCCATTTCTATTTACAAAACAAAAGAAAGGTATTCATGATGGTGGCCCAATTTGTACACGTATACATATACAAATATATATATACATATACATATATATAGAATTTTCATACATACATATACATATGTATTTGTATAGGTATGCTTCGTTTTTGTGTATTTGATAACCAATTTAAATAATTTTTCACTTGAATTAAAGCAAATGATTTCAGCTATCAGAAACCTTCACCTCCAATTCCATCCCTCTATTGATGCTTTATGAATTTCAATAGCAAATGGCATATACAGATACATAGTTTCATTTGCGGCCTGATGCTGATGCCGACGCTGATGCGGATCCGGATTTGTATAGGCAAACAACGGCAGCGAAGACAGCGACGACGACTGAGTTGAAGATGAAAATGGAGTTGGGGGCCATAGGCGCAAAGACAGTGGTAAATTCTGTGGGAGCCGCAGCCGAAGCCAACTGTCAGGCCTGTCTGTCAGGGCAAACAAAACAAAATACACAAACAACACACAAAACCAAATCAAACCAAGAAGCCAAAACAGTTGCGATTTGATTTGGGATTGGGACCGTAGAATGAGAATCATGGGCAGTCAGCAGTTATAGTAGTAGCAGCAGCAGCAGCAGCAGCAGCAGCAGGGGTATTGTGAGTGAAACTGGAGGGATTAGGTGGTCGGAGATTGGGAGAGGGGGGTCAAGCCAAGGTCTGGCCAGGCCAAGTCAGGAAGCAGGAAACCAAACCGAACCGAGCCACATAGGCACAGAGCAATCAAAGCAGATGAGCAGAGATGAAATTTTAATTTAATGAATGAATACCTAAATTTTTGTATTAGTTGATTAGCTGTGAAAACGAAACACACACATACACACATACAGAGAGAATTGTAAAGTTCATCTTGAAATGAGCAACAGACCCCTTGGATATATACTTATATATATATATATATATATATATATATATATATATATATATGTATTCTCTACCATTACTCTTCTCTCCTTACCTCCTTCTACCTTTATCTTCTAGTTGCAATGGACTTGCGGTAAGCAATTGATGTTGAGATAACATTTCAAGCAGGAGAAATGGGGCAAGCGGCAAGAACTAAGGTAAACTGAGATGAGCAATTTTCTTTATATTGGCTACTTGCTTTTTGGGTTTCACTTTTCAATTACAATCCTTGCTGCAGGTAGCAAAAAGGATGCTGATGGTAAAGAAGAACGAGAAGAAGGCTGTTGGTCATGCTGCTGGAAGTGGTGGAATTTACAGGGTAAACTTTTTAAATTCCTTTTTCCCTGCGCCTGACAATGTCATTCATCATAACACATTTAGCCGTGAGCTTATTAGATTCCACTTTTGTGCCCAGGCGCATTTACAAGTTTTGCCTGTCGACCATGTTTCTCACTCTCTGTACGATTTTCGTATTCGTTTTCCTTGTTTCCCTTTTGCTTCGCTTTTTTTTCTTTTATATATATATACATATATATATATGTATTTTTTTATTTTGGTTTGTTATTGAAAGCAAAACGAAAATGAACACACAAAACAAGTTTGGCGCTGGAGCCCCCCCCCCACCCCCTTACCACCCTCCCCACAACAACAACTTACGCAACCAGCATCAGCAAACAGGAGGCAAGGGTGGAGAGCAAACAGGGTACATAAGCAAATAAACTAAATATCAACTTGAAATTTAAATGCAGGTATATTAAGTCGATCCATCGATCGAGGGGTTTAAAATAATGCAAAACTTTTAGTTAGAGAACATCAATTTAAACTGTCAAAGCTACAATTCAAGAATTTACTGAGAAATTTCCCTATAATTGGATTGTCTACTGCTAATGACTATTTTCGAAAGAAGGCTAATCTTTGTCATTAGTTAGTCCTTGGAGTTATACAAAAAAGTTTTTTCAACATTTCGCAAAGTTCTAAAAATAAGCTTTATCTCACCTTCATTCTAAATGCATTCCATTCCGATCATCCTGTAAGCTGCCGTCCATTGTCGATTTGCATTGGGGAATTTGGACCAAATGATGTTTTGTTTTGACATTTGTAAAAAGTTTTTAATTGACTTTAAGCCAATTCAAGGGCTAATGGCATAAAGCCAATCAACTGGGACTAACGCATTTTGTTGCCCTTTTCAACTGTCCATCTGGTCCATCTGGAAGGGGAGGAAAGCAGAATAAACTATTACTTTGAAAACAATGTGCAAAATATCGTAACACATTTCATCATACAATAACCGGAATAGGAATACATATACATACATATATTCCTTTACCCCACACTTTATATAGACAAGACCAAAGACATGTGGATATATAATCCGTATGATATGTTCTAACTAGCTAACATATTGCACTATACTTAATACTACTTGAAAATACCATTACACAATGTCCTTTTTTTATTGTGCTAAGGGGATTTAGCCACAGGACTTGAACAAGGTACTTGTAAAAAGAGTTCTCAATTGTTCCTGTTTTGTTTCGTTTGTCTACCTAACATTTACAACTACTACCTTATCCCACTCACTATGCCACTGTTCAGTGTAGTAAGTATTGTGTTTACACACACATACACACACAGACATAGAAAGACAAAGACTTACACACACGCACATGCCTACGCCCCCACACATACAGACACACACACACACACACACACACACACACACACAGAGAGAGAGAGGGAGAGAAAGACACACATGCATACATATGTCACGAATAAAAACAATTTATCATTTAGCTTATCAAGACGGCGGCGGCAACGGCGGCCTAACGTCCATTATTTTTGCGGACGCTATGCAGAGAATTGTTTTTTGATGATAGAACAAAACAAAAAAGAAAGAAACAACAAAAAAAACCAACAACAACAACTAAAACAGAGAACTCCAAAAGAAAAAAAATCTGTAAGAAATGATTATTGTTCTCTAGTCTACTCTCTATCTTACTCTCTCTCTCTCTCCCTCACGCTCTTTTTTATATATATACATATATGTAATTTCACACGATGTTATTGAGATACTAAATAGGCAAACTTCAGACCATTTACTTTACAGCTAGACCGGATATTCACTCACCGATTTCGTGTACACCAAAATGTAGCAACTGCAAAAGTAAAATAGATGACTTAATTAATGTAATAGAATTTTAATAGAACTTACTTACCTAATAAACACATGTAGCAGGTTATTAACCTTAATAGCATCGATACTCCCACACGATACCGATTAAGTTCCATACGATAGTGATTATTAACAGAGTGATATCGATTAAGCTTAACAGGATTTCGATTAAACTTAACATGATTTCGATCGATGCATAGACGAAAAACCGTTTAGATTGCCTTCAAAAAAAAAAGTGGTATCGGAAATAAAAATACAATATAATAAATAGTATATAAAATAACAAACAAACAAATTAATTCCACTTACCTCATTCGTTTAACATTCAGAGTTGAATTACTTTTGTCTATCCTTAACAATGTTGTTGTTTTTGTGGTTAGCCATTTCACTACTCCTGGTCAAAGTTTCATCTCATTTTAAAACTAGAAAATGGACTTGGCCAAACGGAACAGATGAATGGTATAACAAGTTGATTCAAGCAAATCGATCCTGGCAATTCTTTATCCTGACAAGTAGATCCTGGGTGACTGGTCAAAATAAGTCAATTCTTTAATCCTGACAAACGATGCCAAGTGTCCACTTTTCAATGGTGTGGAATTTGCAATAACTTAAAAATAATAAATTTTAAATAATTAAAGCTTTTTGAAAATAGAATCTTAAGTCTTTTTTCCATCTGTCATATCTCTAAGCAAAACCTCTCAAAGAATTTGTATTTTATTACTTTAATCTATTAATTTTGTTAGTAAAATTTATAATAATAATTCAAATAAAACTTAGTAATTGGTAATTTCACAATTTGAATTTAAATGTCTGAATATTGCACAGGTGAAATAGTTTGCGTGTTGACCAAAAATATATATTTATGCATGCAAACATATACATATGCATATATAAATATATATACATATATATGTACATACATATATGTTTATGCCTGTGCAAATGATTTTACTCTATTTATAGAATATCAAATGATAAAGATATCAAATAAAGTTAACAAACGAGTAAGCTTGAAAATTTTGTTAGTCAATAGAAAAGTGTATAGCTTGTGCTAAATTCTAGTTAATATGTTTCTATATAGACATGCATGTATACATATTTATATAAGTATGTATTAAAGCCTGTTCAATGATATCTAATGACTTGCATTATTTGAAAATGCATCAGCTTCATCAAAGTTCATTTTCCGCCTGATATCTTTGGTTCATCTCAACGCACTTTGACTAGTAGAAGATTTATTTTCCTGCCGCAACAAACTTTTGGCCACAGGTGGGTGGTTTGGTAAGTTAGAGCCAAAGAGCACAAAAAATGGCTCACCAAATTTGTGTGCGTTCCAAAAGTTTGACAATTTCTGTCCTTTTTCCTTGAGGGTTGATGGATGTGGCGCAACGTATGAGTTTTTGCCTGCTTTCCCAATGTGTAACTAAAAACCAACAATTATGCATGCCGAAACCGCAGAAACCAATGCAATGCCAACAGCGACGAAAGACGGCAACGGGAATGGCAGCAGCAGCGGCGGCGGCGGTGGCGGCAACGGGATTGGCGATGTCAGCGGTAAACAGAATTTGCATAACTTTGTATGGGAGCGGTAGAAAGAGGGAGACGGACTCTTTTTTTTTTTTTTTGCTTCCTTTTTCGGTAGTTGTTGTTGTTGGAACGCAGCTTGCCATAGCCACAAAATCATTCATATATGCAACACGCACACACACACACACACAGACACACATATACACACGCAGACAATGTCAGTGAGCCCGTCAACATTTCAACTTGTCAGGCGAACCAAACACATGGAGCCGCAGACTTCACCGAAGACGTTGCCCCAAGGCGAAAACGTGGCTTGGCCTACCTTCAATTTGTGTGCCATGACTCCATTTCCCTGCGAAAAGAAACCCTGCTCCGCTCACCATTATAAAATCAAGCAAACTTCTTGTCCGTTCTCCCCCTACCTTCATCCTTGCATTCCTTAAGCACACACACACACACACACACACATACACATACGTCTTTTGCAACGTATTATTTCAGTTACGTTTTGGCGGAAATGCAACTGAAAACTTGCAATTTGTTTGACGTTTTGGTATTTTTCGTATGAATTTATAATGCCTTTATACTCGAAACGTCCTTCGTCCCTATATCCCTATACAAACGTTCCATCAACAAGCGACTTCAACACCTGCCATTTATTGTACATGTTGTTGTTGCTCTATTTTGTTTGTTTGTTTGTTTGTTGGTTGTTCGTTGGTTAGTTGCTTTGCTGTTGATTTATAATGCAGTCAACGGAGTACCGCCTCAAAGGTTTATTGATATATCAGACGGCATCATGATTAGGCAAAAAGTCAAGAAATATATACATACACAAGAGTATGTACGTGTGTGTGTGTCCTTTATCCACCTTCTTCTATTAACCCATTCCCATTCACTCACATACACAATGACACATACTCACACACTCCCATTCATACATATGCGTATTTATGTTAACACACAAAAGGTAGCAACTTTTAATTGAAAAACTTGAGCACTTACAACTTGCCAGCGATATAGCCCTCATCAACTCCCTGCAACTCTCTATAACCATTTATTTAAGGGTGGTCCAAATTGTAATCAAATGGAAAATAACCTAAATAAATCCCTTTTGTTTTCTTTATATACATATGTGTAAATAGTTCACAATAAATAATACATTATATAGAACTTAAAGCAATCAACTTAGTATGATAACATTAAAGTTTTAAGAACTTTAAAAAGTATTTAATTAAGGGCCTAAATCTTTAAATTTTAATTGAAATTAATTTTCTATGACAAAGATTAAATGAGAGAAAGCGAGGCGGCGGGACCAATATGGGTATCAAGTATGTGAAAGTCAAAATGTTCTTTTGGGTAACCTTCTCTTGTCGAGTTATCACTTCGAATCACATTCAATTTTTGTATATATGTACATATTTCTTGATGAATTTAATGATTTTCGATTGTGTATACATATATATATATATAGTATTTGAGAAGCCCTTACATAACTGCTTAGAAAATGGACAATAATTAAGTGCTTTAGCTGCCTAGTAGCAATAAAATAATTATCACAAAATATTACTCATACCGCATGTTAGCCAGATCGATGTCGTACTACCCCATAGAATGTCCATCTGAAAAGAAAAGAAATCATAAATCTTTTAAGAATTTACACTATATATATAAATATATATTTAAATTATAAACAATTTACCTATCTAATTAAAAAGGGGTACATTTTATCTGTTGCCAATAAAGTAACGTCAACAAAATATTACTCATACCACATGTTAGCCATGTTGACCAGCTGAAAAGAAAGGGAATTAAAAATGCTTTAAGAACTTAATATATAATGTATATATCAAATTTTTAAAAAATTTATATATCTGATTTTAACAGTTTAAGCTGCTGCCAAAGAAGCAAAGTTATTTAAACGAAATATTACTCATACCACATGTTAGCCAGCTTGGCATTTAAAAGACACAAAATAAATTATAAACTATAAATATTTGATTGCGATTTTTAATTTTAAATTCACAAATTAATTTTTTAGATAGAGATCGATATTATTTGAAGGTCAAGGTTTAGTGGCAAACAAAAATTAGGTTTAAAGTTTATGAAAAAAAATTAGCAAACAGAACTTAGGCTAAGGGGTAGTAGAGACAACTGGAGAATACTTTAAGTTTTTATTATTGTAATCTTGACCAGTATACACTTGGGTCTTTTTCTTTTTGCCACTTGTAAATGGATTACTTTAAAGATTGGGAGCACCCTAATGCCTATGTATTGTATATATTTTCGCGCTGTTTGCCTAGGTACCACCTCTCTATTAGCATGGTTGTTAAGTAGGAGGGCGGGACAGTGGAGTGGCAGGCAGAAAGGCAAGGGTAACGGTAGTGATGGTGGTAAAAATTTAGCTAGAAGAGTAGCATTGTCGCCGGCATTACTCAAGTTGTTAGCAATGTTTACAAACACAATAAGCAAATACTGCAAACAGCAACAGCAGCAGGCCCAATTGCTATTCCCGTTTCCCCTAAATCCTTCCCCTAGTCTAACCAACTTTCAAGAAGGTTGTACCAGGTGAGGTGAGGTGTTACACATCTCAAAAGTCTTGGAACGGAACAACTGGCGGAGAACTTCAAGACGACTTGGTCTGTTGACATAGAAAGTTTTCTACCTTACTTTTGCCTGGTTAGTTTTCCTGATGACATTGGCACTAAGCAAAGTCTGGCTGAAATGCTGGGAACGTGCTAAATAAGTTTACCATTTTCCATTTTCACAATTTTTGCATATAGTATATCTATCCGTTTTGCTATTTATGTATGTATGAAAGAATTTTTGTATGTTGTATATGTAGAGGGATTCAAAAATCGATTTGTTTTTTTTTTTTTTTTTTTTTTTTTGCAAAAATTGGTTTAGTTCAACTTTTAATTAGCAGTCAAATGCAAATCTATAAATGAAATTATGATTTTAGCTTAAAGGGGGATTATAATTGCAGTTTCTGTCTATATATGCCATATGCAAAAGTAAATTGGTTGTGGTATGATAACAGAGGGTCGGGGGTTTGTGGTGTGAGTAAAATGAGGGACTAACAACCAGCGATAATCGAAGTTGACCAGCCCATGCTGCTCCCAGTATATCATATGAAAACCATAAGCCTATTAATAGGCACATTCTCTTGTCTACGTTTCCCCGCGATTTTCCTACCAGAGTCGTCAACTTTTCCACCAATTGTCTGGACTGAGAGCGAGCAAACAATTAAAATTGACTGCACTTTTTGGGGTCGTTGAGACTGGGTGATGATATAAACTCATTCCGTATCCTAACGCTTCAACCCACTCTTGCGTATTGGTCAATGGGGCGTGTCATCACCTTGTGGCACGTGCTGACTCTATGTAACAGTTGCCAACTAACTGGCAATTTATTTACCTAATACGTATCTTTGTCAATCTGCTGGCCCACAAACCATTTAGTTGGGATAAAACATGGTCCTTTATATAGAGAACAGATGTCTGTTGCAGCAACTAGATTATGATTTATGCTCTGACAACTTTTTGATGATGAGAATAAAATCATATCAAGTATACGCACAGGTGTCACAATTATTTTATCAACATTTGCCATCCTTTTATATTTACAAACACAAAACTCTAACTCAAAACTTAGTTAGGTCCTTTAAACTTGATCAGGTTTGCCTGTTGCTTTAAAAAGCTTTATCGAGCTTTCGTTTGTTAACTTAGTCCGGTCTTTGCCATAGCTTTAAAGCTCAAAGGACGTTGACAGCTTCCATTAAATGTGAGCTTAAATATTAAATGCAAATGAACAAAGCTTTAAGCTTCTTCTATTTTAGTGCAAAGTTTGGAACTAAATATATAACGATAGTCCTTGGAGTATCTTTGAATCTACAACTTTTAAATCATTTAGGAAAATAGTATTTTTCAAGTGAAATTTACGAAAATGTTTGCTTACATCAATTAGTTACCAACTTCAGTTTATATTGAAAAAACAAACCAAAGTTAATTAACTAAGTTGCCGTTACTATTTGGTAAGTTACTCATACTTGCCTAAACAAATCTTTAGTTCATAATGGATTTTGGCATAAGGAAGAAAGTTCCAATAACTTGGTTCTGAACTTGGCCACCGTTTGGAAGAGTAGGAAAAGTTTTAATTCTCAAATGGTTCAACAGTTTAACGTAAAAGCATTATGGGACACAACATTTAAGCTCAAATGTATTCAAAAAAGCACACCATTAATATATTTAACTACAAATAAGGACTACTTTTATACCGAGCTAGACAAAATATTAAATTAGTTTTGTTATTTATGGGGTTTCGGTTAGTTTGTTTAGTTCGCTTCAGTTCTCTAATAAAAATAAATTGGGAACTACCCACAAAGAATGTTTAGCCTTCACCACTCTGTAAATTTTCTTTTCTTCTTTTGGTTTTCTTTTTGTTTTGGTAAATTTAATTTATTTAATTGTTATTCAATATTCATAAATTGATGTTGTGATTTTTCAATTTTAATATAATAATATGTAAATAATGCAAATCCAAAGCATTTTGAAAAGTCAACTTGTTTTTTTGTTTTTTTACTTAACATGATCATCATCAATTTTAGCATTTTTCTTTTGTTGCCTTTGAATTTAATCGAATATTTAATGGGATTTTTTCTTTGTTTTTTTTTTTTTTGTAAATATTTGCACTTCTGCTTTTATGTTTTTTAATGAATTTTTAAATAACTTTCAAATGTTAACGCTTAGTGTTTATGTATTTAATATAATAATTTGGTCTTTTTTCTATATACGTATATATATATATGTATATATATGTAGTCATTCCATTATCGATATTTGTAATACTTGACTTGAATAAATGTTAAATGTTTCGCTAAAAAAATTAAAAAAAAAAAACATTGTTACATTTACGGTTAAAGTGAAACTCGAATTTTCTTTTCTTTCTTTTTTTTTTCTCTTGTGTTTGTTAACTCATTCCATTTTTTGGATTAGAGTAAAACAGTTTTCTATATGTTAAATTCGGTTTAACGCTAAATGTGTTTTTAATTTATCTGTATATATATATATATATATATATGTGTTTATAAATATGTATATTTGTATAAGTATATTTTTGTGTGTGTTCGTGTTTGTGTGTATATATAGTAATAGTAATTGTTAATTGTATTTGACATAGTTTAAGTTGTTAGTTTTAGTTGTTGGTTAGTTGGTTAGTTATACTTGGTTTGGTTGCTCGGTGTACAAAGTTTACAATAGAGAAAGAGTTTTTGTTTCCTATTCATTTGGTCAAGTGTTTGCAATTGGGAATACCCTTGCAGGGAATATAGTTGATATACATACATATATGTATGTATGTAGGTGTATGTATTTATCGATCAAATATATATAATCTTGTGCCACTTGCTTGAACTTCATTAAGATCATATTATTATATAATATGACAAAAATTAATCGATATTTCGGCAATCGTCCATCTATAAATAATTGAATCTATTATACATTTGAAATCTATTTCATATTGAATTATTTTCATTAAATTCAAAATTTTATGTCATCACTTTTTACTATCAAATTGATTCATTTGCAAAATTTCTTAAATCTTAATAAATATATATATACATAACTGTCATTTGAATGATCTTTAATATATTCTATATGTAGCTTTGTCAAGTGCATTTTCCTATGGGGAGAAAGCAGATTTATTTTCAACGATAATTTAAATGAATTCGACATTACTATATCATTTAAAGGGCATTAGAAAATTGGTCAGAAATGTACAAATTATAATGGACTTGTTTTTTTTTAATGGTAGATATATAGAAAGATTCGCTGGTTGTAGTTTCACAATTATCTGATGCAGGTTCTACTTCATTGCTTAATATATATTTTATGTTGATCATACAATAATGATCGTTTTGCGGGAACTGCAAGGGTATATAAACTTCGGTGTGCCGAAGTTAATTTTAGTTTCAAAGAAATGTTGAAGAAATGGCAAGGGTATAAACTACTTCGGTATGCCGAAGAAAATTGCATACTCTTGTCTTTTGGCTGATATGCAAGGATTGAAGTATGTATATATGTATATGTATGTATGTATGTATGTATGTATGTTTGCTTGTAAGGTTGTGTGTGTATATATGTCTGTGTGAGTAGAGAAAATATCAATATTTGATCAACAATTATCAACAGTATATACTATATGATGATGTATGTTTTGTGTTTGTAATACTTATGCAAATTAATTATTAAAATATCAATTCAATTCATTTAAATCTAATTTTAATGGGAAACAAATTTTGTAACGAACTCTATACAATTCCTCAAACATTCATTTTAAACATTATTGTCCTCTGCTTTTTTTTGTTTCTTTTTTTTGGTTTTTTGTTTTAATCATTTTTTGTGGTTTTTTTTCGGTTTGGTATTGGTAAAAGAGAAATCAGTTAGAGAAAATATAAAAAGGGGTTAATAGAGAGAGAAAAGGGGAAGTAGAAGTGAGTGGGCTGGGAGTGGCGGGTATGAGGCGACAGAGGTGGATAAACTGGGGAAAAAACTCAAAGCAAAACTTTAAAGGCAAAAAAAAAAATAACTTATCAATTATATATAACTAAGATCTTGCTATATATAAATGTAGATATATATATATATGTGCGTGCCTGTATATGTAGGTATGTGTATGCATGTATATATGTATGTTTGTTTGTATGTATGTATGTAGTCTACATAAATATCAAAAATCACCCAAAAGCTGCATTTAGAAATTAGTTACCGACCACGCCCACTTATCACACATGTATCCATTGTCTTGCTCTACATTAGGGAGCAGCGTTGCCAGCGATTTGAGGAGTTGCCCACTCCCTCACCTTCATTTAGTGCCATAGTCTTGGAACGCATTAGATTCAGATCCGTTCTGATGCTAGGTCTTCGGGCATTGGGTGTAACAACCCCACAGGCATCACTGAACCTCCGTTTAATGGACAAGGCATTCTTTTTGCTACTGCCACCGCCCACATTGCCAGCCCCATGGGGTGGCAATGGCGATGGAGCACCAAATACGGAAACCAAACGACGATGATGATTTGGTGTCATTTCCAGCGGCAAATTGGAAACCATAAAGAGAGCATAAAACAAATCATCGATGCGATAATTTTGTCTGGCCGAGCACTCTACAAAAGTACAACAATTATCCTGTCCAGCAATATAGCCCATTACCTCATCCAGTTGGACCGTCCTTGTGGCACAGAAAGGGAGCGATAGATAAATGTATAGATATGAAAAGCAGAAAGGAAAGAGAATAGCCAATAGGGGCAAATGTTTTGTGTATTTAATATTAAAGTTTCGAAACTCACTTAAAATCCCGATCACATTTGTTTCCAGCCAGTATCATTGGTATTTTGGGTAAACTCTTCTTTTTGAATCCAGATCCAGGATTCAGGGCTGCCCATTTGGTTTCCAATATATTCTCACGTAGTCGTACCACCTCCTCAAAGGACTCGCGCGAATCCATACTAAAAACGAGTATGAAGAGATCGCCTGCAATGTGAAGGGTCATAAAAATCCAAACATTAATCGTCATTTGATTTAGCTAAGGCAAATTTATGGCTTATCTATGCATCTATGATGGACCCCTCTGGTCATAACAGGGACGTAACGCAGAAGGGGGGCGGTTTGAGTGGGGACGGGGCATAAGGAGACAGACAACTAAAATTGTGTTCTTGGGCAAATTGTATGTGCCATTTGACTTGTAGTGTAGCTTAACAAGCTCATAAATTAGGCAAACAGATGACTATGAAATTTACATACACATAACATCCGGAAAATCTCATAAACCAGGGATGGATGTAACACTGAAACTTCCATCATGGTAAGTAAATACATAGATAATCAAATCAGAGAAATACTATTTCGAATTCAAACCAATTAAGTTTCAGTTTTTATATTCTAATGTCAAATTACGTTTAATTATTTATTTATTTGAATTAAATATTTCTTGGAAAATTGATTCAAATTTATTAAATTTGTAATTGGGTTTCTGGGCTACGCCTCTGGTTTTGGTCCCTGCATTGGTTTTCATTCTCGGCTTCGGTATCGGCCTCTGTTTCTGATTTTGATTTGGCTAAAGCTCATCACAGTGTCCCTAGCCAACAGCTGCGACTGATTTTTATGATAATTTATAGGACATTAAATAGGAAACTAAGGGCCACTCGCACCAACTTAAGTGATGAGACGTGAGAGAGATTTAACTGTATGTACAAACATGTATATACATATACACATATATATATATATATATGTTTAGACTGTATTTCTCTATATATATATTTATTTGGTCATGGTCTCACCCGTTAGAAATGACAGACGACGCATTGCGGGAAATGGATGATAGCCAGAAGTATCCAAAATGTCCAATTGAAAGACCTCATTTCGTATGCGATACAATTTACGATGAAATTCCTCAATGGTGGGTGTGTAGGCCTCCTCGAAACGATTGCCCAGGAAACGTGCCACAATCGATGATTTGCCCGAGCGTGATGAGCTGTCCACAAGCGTAGAAAGGAGGAATAGATGAAGATTGTAGTAAATGTTGTAACACACACACACACAGACAGACGGTCACACAGGCAAACTGACTGACTGACAGATTGACTGACTTTAAAAAAGAAAAGAAATCAACTCACCCAAGCATGACCAAACGGTAGCAATTTTTGGCCGATGGCAAACTATCATCACATAGTGAGAGACCAGCTCCTGGGCCATAGATAAAATCATCAGCCTGCTCAATGGCATCCAAATTGGAATGATGCTCCAACATATGGGCCTGATGCAATTCAGCAGTGGTTACAATGCGGCTGCTTGTTACAGCTCCATTACTGCCGCTTGCCGAATCATCTAGAAAAGTTACCACATGGGAGGCTGTAACCTGTGAACCAATGCCTGTTCCTGTTCCCGTTGTCTCTTCGGCTTGAATGCCACCACTGTGGTTGGTGCTGCTGCTGCTGTGGTTGATGAGGTTGGTGTTGCCTCTGTTTGTCGGTTGATTGCTTTTGCTAGTGTTGTTGTTACGTGCATTTGCGTTTCCTGTTCCCGTACCCGTTCCTGGTTCATTTAGTGCCACATCAACATAGTTGTTGTTATTGCTGCGTGCACAAAACCAATTTTTACAGCGATACATTTTGACTGTGTCATTTCCGCCAACTTTAATAACTGTCCTGTATCGCTCCACTACTCCCCACCCACACTCTTTTCTTTGCTCCTTTGATAATGTACTTTTTGTTTTTGTTTTTTATTCTGTGGGTGTTGATTGGTGGGTGTTACTGTTCCTATTTATGGTTGCTCCTGTTGTTGCTCTTAGTTCAGCAAGTCAGTTGCGGTTGCCTTTGCTTTTGCTACTGTCTCTATTTGCAATTTGCATTTTCAATCATTCAACTTGGTCCTGTTAGCCAGCTGCACACATTTACATATGTAAGATGATTTTTCTTCCTCGAATTGCTGATGTTTTAATGTTGAGAAAGAGGAAAAGAAAACTTTAGCCGGAACGAAGCCAGCTGGGACTGTAAGTCAAGTAAAGGAAAAAAAAAAGATTATGCCACAACCATAAATATCATCTCATAAATATAAAATTTCTTGCAAATAAATTACAACAATTTTCAACTGAAGAATATTTAAAAATATTTTCTCACAATATAACAAAATGTTGTTAATAAATTGATCATTATGTTGACTATATCTTTAAGTTGTTTTAATTAAATTAAAAATAAAAATTAAATCATTTTAATATTTCCATATAGTATTAGAAATTGTCAGTAGTTGAAGCAAAAATCTTTAAATCATGAACAAATTTTGCAAAAAAAAAAAAAAGAAAAATCGATCCATTTGATCAAAACCAATTAAGTTGAGATAAATTTCTTGTTATTAAAAACTAAAAGTTTTGCATTGCCTCCAACAATTACATGATATAACACTCTGATTCTGTTAGCAGGAGGAGTTTATATGTTCAGGTTTTTTTTTTGTTTTTTTTTTTTTTTTTTGGTTTGGTTTGCAAACTTATCATTATAAAATAAAAAAGTTGCATCAACTGCATAAAAAGCAGCCACAGCTCTAAAAGCGAGAAACATCTTTTTTCGGGGAAGAGGTGAGAGAGAGAAGGTGCATTAAGCCAGGTAATTGCTCTGGCAATGGTGGAAACTCATTCCAGGCGAATAAACCACAAAACCCACATTCACACACACACAGACATAGACACTCACACACACACACACAAGCAAAGAAAGAGACAGAATGTAGCATACAAATTTCAAAATTAGCTGTACACTGACACCATTAAAAAGGGCAAAGCAAACCATTTGACTTCCTCCTACTCCTTCCCCTCCAATTCTTAACCAACATCTGCTCCTCCTTTTTGCCGCCCTTCAATAATGGCCATCTTTTGCAACAAATCTAATTAACTTTGTTTTAGCTGGTTACGTGCTTCGTATATACATCAGACCCCGGTTCCGGCAAAAGCCGCCAATGGCTCTTCTCATGCATACACCATCAGCACCACCAGTAGCAGCAGCAGCAGCAGAATGCATTTGCTAGGTATAGCGGAAAGGAAGGATGCAGATGTGATGATGGTGGTGATAGTTGTATGGGATTTGGGTGGTAAAGGGCCCGATGGGAAAATCAAACCGGAAAGTGCCTTAATCGAGTGCACCAAGAACATTTTTTTTTTATTTTTCGTTTTGTGCAGATTTTTCAAACATATTTGGTGTGTGTGTGTATGAGTATTTGTATGTGTTTGTGTGTGTGCCTTTTTTTTCTCATTTCTTGCTTTTCGCCTCTGTTTCTTTTTTTTGAAATGCCAGCGAGCAAGGCAAAGGAATTCAAGTGGAAAATTTCAGCAGAAAGAAAAAGGAATTCAGCGCATAATATTACATACAGATGTGGGCGAATGGTCGGGCACTTCCCACTCCTACTCCAAAAAAAAAAAAAAAGAAAAAAAAAGAGAGAAAACGTTCACCAAAAGAGGTGGTCCGTATGGGTGAATAGATGGGTATGAGTTGAGTTGGGCTACTGCTGGGAATAAAAGCCATTTAGCTCGGCAACTACTTGTAATGTTTTCATAATTGATTTCCAGATTTCCCTTCCCCCCCTCAATCTCTCTCTCTATTCTTTTCGCTTGCCACAAATAAAAATACAAACATGCATACGTGTGTGCATAAAAAGCACACACACATACATTCATATAAATGACTTTTCGGCTTTTCTGCCCAAAAATAAAAAGAAAAATCTACAGCAGAATGAGAAGAAAAGTCATGAAAAATGCCCTAAGACAATGGCGACATTTGAAGGTATGTGAAAAATGGCGGCTGTAGAAAAATTACGAATACAGCAAAAATAATCAACAGAAATGACGAAGCGACTTTTTGTTTTCATTTTTGGTAAGAGAAACCCGCATTTGCCCAGTTAACACAAGGCATGGGCAGTTTAGACATTGAATAAATGGTAGTACGTGTTTGGTAGGCAAAACAAAAGAAAACAAAACAAACTAATTAACATGAAAAAATCATAGAAAAAGTATAAACAAACATTAAAAAAGCAAGGCAATAGAAATTTTTGAAATTAAATATCAAGAAACTTTATGGTATGGCAAAATAAATTAAAATGCTGGTTCCAGTTAATGATTACTGTTATCCTGATCATATCTAGGACTATTAACATATATACATAGATGACCAGCATTTAGACAAATTTTTGGAATAAAAAAGAACTATAATTTTGTTTTCATATTAGTTTAAGAAGAGTTGAAGGCCTACTTCTCGTTTCCCCTATTTATTAGGTGTAGTATTAATACTCTATCTTATTGGCTTAATTTATAAAACTTTAAGAATTGCTGGACAAAGCTGATACAAAGGCAGATAAATTAGCCCAAAGACATGCGTAAGGGAAATGCCACAATATTCTCACATATGATCTAATCATAAACGATCTTCATAAAGTAATTAAATGAACATCGAAATGAAATTTTCAAACTTCTAACTAGTTTTCCTTTGCCAAAAACTTTAATTTTGTGCATACTTTTGGGGGGCATTTCAAAGTGGCAGGTAACGTGGGGTAGACAAATTGACTGACGCCAAGTAATGTGTGCATATGACACTTTTGCTGTCGAAGTAAATATGCATATTTGTAAGTGACACTCTACTACTACTGCACTTCAAATATAAGTACAACAACAACAATTCAAAAAAAAAAATAAATAAATAAAAAAAAATAAAAGCGGAAAGAAGAAAAATGTCGATGCAAATGATGTCTGTAGCGAAGAAAAACTCTGTGGAAAATGTATTGTAGAAATACTCTTGTAAAGATATTTATATATGTATACATAAATGCTTATACGTGTGTGATTGTGTTTGTATGTGCATTTCTATTTGCGTGTGTGTGTGTGTGTGTGTATTCTGGGCAAAGTCTCTCTGACTGGTTGTGTGGTTGCTGAATGCCTTCACCTTCATCATACGAATTTTGCTCATATTTGTTTACAATTCGCGCATACAAATGTGCCACTTTTCCCCCCTCTCCAACCACACACATAGACATATAGACGGAGAGACAGAAAGACAAACGGACAAACAGTAGGTAAAATGTCAGGTGCCACTAGGTGAACTGGGTGCAATCGACACCTAATCTGGCGCTTACATCTGGGTGGCATTTAAGGGTGGGGCAACAGTCAGTCAACACATGAAAAAAAACATAGACAAAACTTTGTTTGCTACGAAATAAAAGCAAAAATAAAATGAAAAAAAAAAAAATTATATATGTATGTATATAAATACACATATATGTATACATATATGTATGTATATAAATGTATGTATATATGTTTATATATAAAAATGTGAAACAGATAAGACCCTACAGCTAAAAAGAGACCGCGCAATGAACATTTGAGAATCGAGAATTGCGGAGAGAGATAATCGAACTCTGAGATGAGGTTATCTCTGCCAGTCAGCCGGGCAGCACCTGCTATGAAAAAATACAAGCAAAATGTTTTAGTTGTACTTGAGCGACCCATCAAATTGTATGGCATGGATCCGACTTTAACTAGCAGTGTGGACCAACTAACAGCTGGCAATATCGATATAGAGGCAGAGGCTGAAGCTATAGATATAGATACAGAAGGGGCCAAAGAGGCAGCCCATCATGAGTATGCTGAGGCGCTTTCTCTGTCCAGTCAACGCCATCAACGACATTGGGGAAAGGAAAAGCATACTATAAGAAATTTTCTTAGCTTCGGGGCCATTTTGTTGGCTCTGATGCTTATAGTTGGTGCCATTTATATGCACTTAAGACAGCAACATCATCTGGGTCGATTGCATATCAATCCAAAGGAGCAGGAGCAAAATCATTTTCTGAATGCAGATGCTGAAACAGATACACATACATTTACATTGGTCACAGCTCCATCTGTTGGTGAGTTTAATACATATGATTGCAATTTTCAGCTTAGTTAAATGAATTATTGAACTATTTCTCTCTCTCTCTCTCTCTCTTTCTTTCTCTTTCTCTTATTTGATAGTTCGTCATGATACGAAATCAAATCATATAGGACACCATTTGTATAGAAAATAATTGCTTAGTCTTAGTCATAAGACTATTTTATTTAATTTTTTTTATTCAGTCATTGAAAAATTTTATATAGTAAATGTTAAGTAAGAATAAGCAAACTCTTGGCAAAAGTTTATAAACCTATACAAAAAATTTAAGATGGTTCGGACCAAATTTTAAAATACAAAATTCAAGAAATTATATGTTTAGTATGTGTATGTACATATATAAATAACGAGTCATTATAACATACATATATGCATTTTGGAAAATTATCTCTATTCGTAAAATCATTTAAATTTTGTTTTTATTATTTTGGATAAAAATTATATTTTGCTTCAATTTGATGGTTTTGAGCCCATCTACAAATTTATCAATTTCAATCTTTCACAGGCATTTATTTTTTTTTTTTTGTCTTTTTTCGGAAGTATTTCTTCTTTTTGTTGTTGTTGTTGCTTTTGATGGCTAGCCAGTAAATCAAACCAAACCTTTTGTCTGTTCAGCTGCCCAGATTACTACAATGACGACTGATAAATCACAGGGCCAACTAGTCGATGATGAATGTCTGGCCTGTATTGCATTGGTTACCACTGAAAATAAGCCAGCCAAATGCAGTGGAGAATTGAATTGTGGCATCTATCGGATATCTCGATGGTATTGGCAGGATGCACACGAGAGGATGCCTGAATCACATGGCTTACAAACACTAG
Source organism: Drosophila emarginata (assembly GCA_037075365.1). Taxonomy (NCBI): domain Eukaryota; kingdom Metazoa; phylum Arthropoda; class Insecta; order Diptera; family Drosophilidae; genus Drosophila; species Drosophila emarginata. The sequence goes on along the minus strand of JBAMCD010000014.1, from coordinate 317,773 downwards.
GTAACATAACACACAGACACACACACACACACACACGTACAAAATACTCATTGATAATCCCTACTCTGTGCCTTTCACTTGATCCCCTCGTTTTTCTTTTTTTTTTCTTTTCAGATTATGAGCATTGCGTTGCGGAGGACAAATGTGCCGAGAGGATTGTCCGCGGCTATGTGGAACGTTATGAGCGTGATTGTAATCACGATGGTCTAATTGAATGCCGAGATCATGTTATGCTACACATCTTGGGACCCACTGGATGCCTGAATCCCAACACACTGTGGTCACTCTACGAGCCGCGATTGGAAATGTGTGGCATATGAATGGAAACAGCTTCTTTGATAGTATTTCTTTTTTTTTTTTTTTGTTTTTGCTTAACTCCACCCCTTCCGCGCCAATAACATTTCATTTTATTACATGTCACTGCCAGTAAAGAGTCAACATAAACAAGGCCAAAAAGTCATGGTAAAATAACAAAGCAGCATACTTGTCATCGCCTAGCCCAGCCTGGACATGACCATCGCCTGTAATCCACTGCACATGATATGCAAGAAACTGCAAATGAAGGATGTGTGTGTTTGTGTGAGTGTGTGTGGCGATAAATGAGAATGAAAGAGAGAAAATTATAAAATGGAAAGGGTGAGAGTAGTCAATGCTTACACAAAATACCAGAATGGCCATAATGCCTACATAGAAAAAGATGGGCCATGTCGTTTTCAGTGTCACATAGAACATAATGGCATAGATGGTTAGCAAAAAAGCACAGCAGGCAATCATGATTAAAAAGTTAACATTATTCGTAATATCAAACTATGGAGAGAAGGTTATTTAATTATAATGAAAGGTATAAATATTAACATAAATTGTCAGTCTTATTAATCAACATAAATATATTCTCAATTAATGACTAAAAATTTGACGTACTATTTTTATTAAATTTTTTTTTTTTAAATTAAATTTTCTTTTATTTTATTTTTTTTATTTATAAAACTCACCGGCATGAAAGAGCCCAAAACGGAAAAAATAAGAATCACCGTAAGAACTACTAGAATGGATATCATTAAATGTAAGGCAGTCAATTGCCCGACCAACAATAATAGGGCCAAACTAAGGCATTCGATCTGTAGTTTTATATAATCAATTGATCCCATTGAGAGAGATAGATCGATCATTAATACTTACAATTATCAATGGAATCAAAAAACCCAAAATAGATAATTCAGAAATTTGATCGCTCAAGGTAAATATAATGAATAGGAATATGCTTATTATGAAAAGCAATAGAAATGTTGAGGTATTATCTTTAACCAATTGGACACATGTTGACCTGAGATACAAAATAGATGGAATATATCCAATAATTGGAAATAATTTTTGATATATGTATATCTTACTTTAATATAGTCACTGCCAGTACCCAATGCAAAACTCCAAGCAAGACATAGATAAGAAATTTCATATAAACCTTTCTTACAAAACGTCGGCGATCAGCGGATGATTCAGTCCCACCCAAATTATTTAAAGAACGTTCCTTGAACATTGTTAAGCAACTAAACTAAATACAATACAAATTCGTTATCATCGATTTGGATTTTAAGTGAAAAGCAACAACAGATGTGATGAAAAATTTAAACAGTTAACTTTCTTCGAAACAAAAATACAAGATGAAACTTAAATGTGTGTGTGAAACGATTGATACCCTGGTAAATGTAACTAAAGGATTTTAATTCATATATTATTTTAAAGATATATTTGCTTTATAGTAAATTGATTTTAATGAAAGTCAGAATGCTTTATTCTATATAAATTTTAATCAATGTATCAAACAAACTAAATTATATTTGGATTTCGATTATAGTCGGTTATGTTCTAATTTGAACAATCTAATTTAATCCTAAATAAAATGCATGTTAATGGAATGAATTAATTCTTCATTTAAACCTATAAACTATAATGATATATTTTAAATAACAAAATTCATAAATCAAGCAATTTGCGATTTGAGCTTCTATTGGTGGGTATTCCCCCCTTTTAAGAAAGTACATATACCAAATCAAATCAGAATTGAACTCGACGGACAAAAACTTTATAATTTGGGCCACATTGCTCACTAATTGAACAAGGCAAGTGGGTAATAATTAAAACTTTTCTATAAGCGTAGAGAGAAAACAACGAAAGCAAACAGGATACATACATCTATATATATACATACATATATATATATTTATATATAGGTATGTATGTGTCCGTGTTTCTATATAAGTAGGAAGAGACAGAAAAGTTTTGAAGCAAGTTTTAAATGATTTAGCAAGAGGTACGAGGGGTGTGGGAAGATGAGCGAAGAATCGAGGCGAAGACAGAGCAGGACGAAATGATTTCGACTAGGACTAATTGCTGCCATGTCACATTAAGCAAAACGAAAAAAAAAATGCGAATACGAATTATTTATATATGTATGTATATATGTATATAACATTGCTCTATTAAAAATTGCAATTTAATTGCATTAAAATTCTGTTTTGGCTTTTAGGCTAAAAGCCCGAACCGAAATTTACGGATAAAAAACATAATTCAATTTGTTATTGAAAATTTCATGCAAAATGTATTTTCATATTTTATAGAAGTTAAGACTATGTTAAATGTTGCTTTGGTTTTTAGACATTTGGCGTCATTCTAATCATTCGATTGCATGACAAGTGTATATAAGTTGATTCAATCAAAAAAGTAAATAATACAAACGAAGAGACACAGAACGGAGGGAGACAGAGAGAGATAGAGAGAGAAACGGAGAGGGAAAGATAGCATAAACCAAACAGAAATTGTATAAATGAGGAGCCAAAGTCGTTGGTGTCAGAACTTGGAGTAAAGAAAGGTGGAGGAAGAGTAGGTGGATAAACAAAAATAAAGGGCCAGAGTCAAGGTCTGTCTTTTATACAGTATATATATGTATATATCTATATACATATATTTATATATTCATTATTATTTCAATTGAAGTGAATTTATTTATGTATTGTGGTGATGATATTGTTTGATTGTACAATTGATTGATTGATAAATGAACGGCTCCGACCACAATGCGACAGAGTTTCATTTCGCATTTAAAAAACAGTTACGAAATTCGCTCGAATAACTCACACAACTCGTTGGAAAAAAAAAATCGTCCTTTCTCTCTCTCTCGTTGTTTGCTTGCTTTCTCTGTCCATCTCTGTCCTGTCAAAGGTGTCAAAGGCAAAGGGTGTCGAGACAGAGGGGGGAGACAGGAATCAAGTGCAAATTGATTGCTTTATTGATGGAATTTTTATAGTGCGCACAGTGTGCAGCCTGGGAAAAAGTTTTGGCACATTGAGTAAAAAGAAAAAGTTTCACTTGCATTTTGGATTAGTTAAAACTGAGTCAGTCAGTCTTCACCGGGTCTCCCGTCTCCCCGGAACTCTATTCCCCGTCCTGAATGCAATTCAAACTAAACTCAACTTTTGCATGTGCATGAATTTTTAGCACTTTTTGGGACCAACTTTGTTTGCATTGCTAAGGTAAAATGTCACAGAAAAGCTGAGAAAGGACAAAAAAAAAATATATATATATATATATGCTCACACAGACAGACAGAAGACAAGAGAAAAAGGAAGGGAAAGAAATTATAGCATACTTTTTGACTGGCGAATGCTAACAGCATTTTGTAAAATGAAATTTACATGGATAAAGGCAAACTGAGCAAGGACAACGACAAACTTCAAAAGGGTTTTTAGCTGCTCTTGCTGCTTGCTCCAGCTTCTGCTCCTGCTGCTGTCATAAATCGCCCCAAAACAATCAAAAAGTGTGCCACATAATTAAGTGTACATCAGAGATTAGCCAGGATCAGGGGAAACATTCACAGCAAGTCCCTAACATTGTATTCATTTAACATTTCGACTTCGTTTTACCCCTTAAATGTTCATGTGACTTTGTCACACTTCACAATATTAGATTCAAAACTTTACAGAAAAAACTAATTACTTAACAAAAAACTTTATCATATAGAATATTTGTTTATGAGAAAATTGCAATGAAAATGTTTAAGTTTGTTCAATTAATGTCGAGTGCCTAAGGAACTGAACATTTTTTTCTAAATATAAAAAGAACATTTTGTTCAATTGTAAATTTTTTAATAAGAATTTATTGAAAACTTTTTCAACTGCCAAGTTCAAGTTGTTCATATGAATGAACAAGTATTTCATAAAGTTTTAGTCATAAATACAAGTGGGAAAAGTATTGATTTCCTAAACAACACCTCAAACAAATAAAAGTTCTTAAGAAGTATTGATGCTCATTCGTTTAAAACTTTATTTTCACATTACTTAACATTTATGTACCACATATTATTATCTGAATGCCAAAGTAAACCAAAAGTACACAAGCAAAGAAAATCTTTTGTTTATGCATTATAAAGTAAAAATCAAATGACAAATCAGTTTGGGAAGTTCAACCCAAAACTCTTTCAATATATTTTGCATTTTTGTTTCAATTCAATTGAACTAACGAAATTTGTTGACTGTAAGCTAAAAGAAAAATATGTAACATATAATGCAATTGGTTTGAAATGTAATGGATAGATATTTTAGCTTTATATACCCATCAGAAATGTGAAAGCTAAGCAAGAGGTATGTGAAAAGCCTTGCTAACCATTTGTCCCTTAGGGCCAGTTCTACTCTTGCCCAGGCAGACGTTTTATGCGCATATTTAAATAGACATTTCTGTGGCCAAATAGGACTTTAATGTCTCCGTTATGGCCAACAGCTAAAAAGCTAACACTAGGAGAATGTTGAGACTTTCGACTGTCGACTGCCACACTAAAAGAATGCGAGACTCAGAGTAAGCTGAGTGAAAGTCTGAGGTCTGAGGTGCTTCATTAATTTTATGGCCACTCTGTGTCTTTTAGCCCGTTGTCTTTACGCTTTGAAGTTTCGCTACAAAAGTTTTGATTGTCTAGCCGACAAACACACAAATAGACACATACAAACTGACACATATAGAAACAGTAAGATATAGGAGCTGACATGCCTTACATGCAAGCATTCTTTACACACACATGTGTGTGTAAGCCAACTCAAGTGGTTAAACGTAAAACTTTTTTAATTAGAGTTGTTTGTGTGGGCAGCGGCCGACAACAACAGCAATAGCAACAACAACAATTCTTTCCTTCCTTATTTCATACAAATTTGTGTTCCTTTTTTTTTCCTTTTTTCTTTTTTTGCCGCCCTCCTGTAATCTTGGCCAAATAGTTTGCGAGAAAATCTCATAAAATTGGCAACAGCCGCCAAATAAAATTCATGACGGCAAACGAGAAAAAAAAAACCTTTGTAATAAAAATGTCACAGCCAGCACAAAAGGCAACACAGTTGCTATTGCTGCTCCTGCTGCTACTCTCTGGGCGAACATAGAAAGGGGGAAAAGTATGAGGGGGAGGAGCGGGAAAGGAAAACTGTCATCACCATTTTCACTTGACAATGGCAATGCGGCAAGGCGAGTCGCATAAATTTTGCCCAAGCAAATCTTTTGTGTTGCCAAAAATTCAAATTTCCTTCTGCCCTTTCCTCGCACCTCTTAAGCAGTTGCTGCCGCTTCAACGCCGCATATTACCCGCTTCTCGTTTTCTTTAATTTCATTTAACTATTAGCAAAAATAAAAAGGCTTTGCCCCTTGATTAGAGCCACAAAAAGCAAATCAACCTTCGTCTGCTTGCTGCTTCATTTAAATCTAATTTGAATTTGCCGCCAAAAAACATTTGCTCATCTTTTTTCCTTTTTTTCCACTCCTCATATTATAATGAAAATGTTTCCCAGGACTTTTGATGGCTATGGGGAAGGGGTCCCCTTTTTGGTGGCGACGGTTGGCTGTAGGCAGGATATGTAGCTCTTTTGTAGCTGTGGTGTTTTTCTCTGTTTCTGTTTTTGGGCTGTCAATGTGATTTTGTCAAAGCAATCATCGAGACAAGCACCGCGCAAAATACGTTTTTCCTGTTTTTCTCAACCTAACCCACATATATACAGCGCCCCCGTTCATCCCACACTCAACTTTCTTTCCGTTTCGGTTCTCCTTTTTTATGCTTTCTGTTCTTTTTTAACCATTTTTTTTTTCTGTTGAAGCGCGTACATCGAACAGCCCATATACACCCAATATACCATCTGTGTAATATAGATGGCCATATCGAGAGCCTGGCGGGCTGGCTGGCTGCCTGCTTGGCGTATCAATGAAGAAATCGCCTTTATTGCACATTTTCCAATTCTGCACAATGCGGCGTATGCGTAATATGGCCATCAGGCATCAGCTAACACCAGCGGCAACAGAGCATTACAGTGGAAAATGAGTTTGCAGGAAAATGAAAAGTGGAAAATCAAATCCCATAATTTTCAATATGCTAAATGAATTCTTTTCGTTTGGCAAGTAAAAAACAAAAATAATAAAAAAAAAGGCCACAAAAACAAATTTCATGGCACAAAACACACCATTCACATGTTTGTTACATCGCATCAGATAGATAAGATAAGCTCATTTGGCTCTAATTTCTTATGGGCCATTTGCTATTGGATGACAAATGAAAACTTAAGAGCCAATACTCAATCGTAATAACAATTTATTTTGTCATAAACGTGCCATTTGGAAACTAATATAAGTTGATTTAGGTCATCAACTTGGCATTTGTTCATATTAGAAGAGACTTTAACTTTCAAGATCATATAATCAAAGATGTCAGAATGTGAACTAATTCCATTAAGTGTTTCCGTATTCCCATCAAATTCTCTTCCAATAATGAATGTTCGAAAATAGAACGAATCTAAAGACAATCAACAGTTTTAGAAAATGTCAACTTGACTAAAAATTAATCAATTATATTATATAAATTAAATATTAATGTAATTGAACGTTTAAATCATAAATTCGTAAGGGTATTGGAAAAATATCTTAGGCCCAAGTTGACCCAATTTGACCTTTTGGCATTTTGGAATATGCGTTTCTTAGAAGAGTAGTTTGGCTGGACAACAACCATGTATTAGACAAACAATTTTCATGTTGTGTCGTGAGCTTTGGCCACTTTTTTGTATTTTGGTCAGGTCGCATTTATGTTGTATACATTAATTATGGCTATTTGCTTTAACCATTTATGGCGAGAGGTTGACGGTGACGGTGATGGTGATGGTGATGGTGACGGAGTTGGGTGAAAGTTAGAGCCAGGGTCAGTTACTTTTCCTATTCCTGTCAATTATGTGCACGAAATGGCTTATTATTGGCTACATAAACATACAAACATATATGTACATACATACATATAGAAAGATATGGGACAGGCACAAATGGTGCTTTCGCTTTCATTTCAGGCCTAAAAGCACCATCAACATTTTTGGTAAACAAAAATATTTCATGTTTACTCAGTGAGTAGTCTTCGTTTTGTTGTTTCAGTTGCTGTTTTTGCTACTTGCTGCTGGACAGCGGATGGTTAGGGTCACTGGAACGGGGGATAGGTTGCCACTGGTTGTCATTTCGATATGGTCCAGCAAATGGATGATGGATGTTATTATAATGTTGTTTAACTCTGTTCAGCGAGAGAGTGAGAGTGAGAGAGACAGAGAGCGATGAAAGCTTACCCAGACGGCGTGACATTCCAACCACAGAAAAGATTGACCCAAAAAAAAAAAGAATACTAAAGATGGCCATATGAAAAATCGCAGGCGGCATGCCACAAATTGTTCTTGACGGAGTTTATAAGCTACTTAAAAATTATCCAAACATACAAAAACAATATACAATGCGCGTCATCAGGTTGGGGCACCCTCGTTAGTGATATCGGTTAAATTCTGGCATAACTAATATAGCTAATCAATTATGTTTAAACATTTTTATTTATTTTTTGGAAATAATCTCAAAAATAAGCATTTTTATTTGAGTAAACAGGATAGTCTACTCAAATTTTAAGTAGGGATTTTATAACTTCAAAGGATAGAATATTGAAAAAAATCAGAATACGTCGATTTTATTTTTATTCAAATAAATCTCAAATTGACTGAGATATGCTTAAAATTGTGATTTATTAAAATCCGCAATTCAATGAACGGGATTTAAGGAAAACTAATCAACTATTAGAAGTGTAAAAGAATAATGCTCTATATTTAATTAAACTAAATTTAAAGTACCTAGAATTTTTTTTTATTGATGTCGTTGCACTTATTTGATGGATTTAATTTGCTTAGGAAAAGGTGAATAATACTTATACGTTTCTTATTATTAATCTTCTAAAAGATAAACCAAATCTTAACAAAATAGCATAGAAAGTGGATGTCGACTTTATTTAACCCTTAAATGCATAAGAATTAATTTTTTTGTTTTCGTTCTATTTAAAATTTAATATTTTGTTTCGAAAACCAAGGAATAATAATAGAAATGAAATTGATTTATTATTATTAAGGCTTTCTCAAGGATAAATAAACTTGACTATCTGTGGTCACAAAAAAAGGCGATTGATTCATTTATAATTTAATCTGTTAAGCGTCCAAAATAGTTTTATTTAAATAAATTGCAAAACTAAAGTTAATTGAAAAATTAAATTAAAATGTCAAGTGTCTATAGACAATAAAAAGTCACTTATTAATCACTAATAATGTCAGTAAAGGATATCATATGTGGCTTAATTAAATTAGTTCAAAAAAGCATCCAAAACCAAACTATTTTTCAATATTTTTTCTTGAATCTAATATTGATTGCTCAGTCGTTCAAATGAATTGATTAAACAGAATTGTATACAAATAGTTAGCTTTGTATGTTGGCCTAAATTAGAACGAAATCACTAATGCTAAAGGGTGTCCTAATCTGATATCGCGCAGTGTATAAACATATTATAAATTAAAAGTTGTTAAAAGCTAAAAAACAAAAAAAAAAAAAAAAAGACTCAGTATATTATAATGCATTGTTTGTACACTTTATATAAGGAAAACTGCGCTTTTTTACTATCGAGTTAACCCGATCCGGGTAATTATACTAATTGGTGGCAAAAGAGCTCGAGAGTTAAAACAGAATGTGATAATTTATGGCTCATCCTTGGGGACTGCTTTGTTTTTGTGCAGATGATAATGGTGCAGATGAGTTGCGAAATGAGTGTGTGTCTGCAACGGATGCTGGTCCAATGCAGCTCTTTAATTTTGTCGGTCATTTGCCAGTGCATTAACAATACATTCGGTATGTTTTTCTTTCTCTCATTACCGAAAATTTCCATGGCACCCATTTCCCTTCCTGTGTTTATCTTATGGAAAGTACAATAAACGATTGTTCCTTGATTGAAAAATCCATTGGTTTTGCAATAATTTTGAAAAACATTTACATATGTACATACATACAAATATCCTAAATATTTTGGTATTAATTAATTGTGTAGAATTGTTATCAAGAGAAGTCGCAGTAAATATATGTATATATATATTTTACATATAAATGTATAACTAATTTCTACTAACGTATGAATATTGATGAATCCAAAAATTTTTACAATTTGGAATAGCGGCATTAACTAAGTGCCACCACTATCACCACCTCCATTGCTACCGCCATCATTACATGCCACCGTATCGATTCCCTTTATTAATGTTGCCACCATCGTAGTCGCCATTTAATTTATTTATATGTTCGATAAGTTCCTCAATCGAATCTCTATTATTTTTGTTAAGGCTTTTTGTATCACCATTCAAGTGTGGCCAAACTCCATAGGCGAATAGCATAAAAATCAGGCAAAAATAGAAGAAGAGTACAACTACGGCAAATAGACCATCGGTGGCACTTATTTCAGCATAACGACCACCTCTAATCAGCTGGGCATGATACATGACAAACTGCAATTAAGAGATTCCATAAAATTACTGTCGACGGTTAGAAATGGTATAAATTTAACTAACCACAAGCACTATGCTTATATTAAGTATGGAAAAGGCAAAAAAAAAGCCATCCCATACAGTATTTATCACATGGAGCACTATCATTAATTGGGCAATGATAAATAATATTATACTAATCAGAAATATGGCAGCCACATTGGCCGTAAGATCACAGGGTATAAATGTTCCAATCAGTAAACACACTATAATCAAAAGTACACTGATCACAAAATATATCACCAAAGTGACTGGCTCCCAGAAAGCGGCTAATGCACATATACCAATCACCGTAAGCTCAATCTATGTAAATGGAATAAAATATGGAATAGAATGTATATATATCGAAAGTATCGAAATACCCACAATAAAAATAAGTAGCACCCAGTTGAATATTGGTAAATAGCGAGCTTCTCGTATCAGCATAAATATCGATAATATTATCATAGCTATGAGAATACAAATTGTGCTTATCCAAAGTTCCGTTCTAAATAAGTCACGAAGTGGCTTACTAATTGAGAGTAAAGGAGCCATTAAGTGATTAAATGTTACATATATTATCTCTTCGGTTAGACTTACTATAGAGAGACCAATTCCCATTGCAAGAAGGCCAACATTAGAATTACTACGGTTATCAAATAAACCATTAGTATAAAGAATGATCTTGAGGATCGGCCCTCTTCATATGGGGCGAATTGGAGCATTGTTGGCCGTGGCACTATAATTGGCTTATAATTCGTTGGCTGATTGGCAGCTGGTTCCACAATTAGGGCTCTGTCATAATTAGGATAAGCAAGGTCAGAATTACGTTCGTCATCGTTTGCCCGGCTTCTACGGCCTCTGAAAGTTGAACGCCCGCGAGAACGACGAATACGTCTTGGCGGTGCCATTTTAAAGCTGCTAGCATTTGACTGAAAGTTTCACAAAAAATTTTAACTCACCACGCACTCAAAAAAAAAAAAGAGAATAAATAAATAAATACAAAAAAAAAAATTACGGAAAATATATATTCATAAACCTAACACAACCGACATTTGTCATTCTACTGTTTATGTTTAAAGTCAGATTTCTCCCAGGCAAAATGTCAAACCCACAAATCTACAATAAGTAATCATTGAAATTGCTACATAAATTCATCAACAATAGAACACTTTGGATGAAGAGGGGAGGAGTCCAAAGCGAGGGGCGGGACTAAGTAAAAGAGAAGAGATATAATACACTCTGGCATGTATTATATATATATATACATAAAAACATATAAGAATCAAATGGTAGAAAGCAACACATATTGGGCAACAGGAGGGATGATGTTGATGGTGATGATGATGGCGCGGGAAGTTGTAGATGGATAGGGGAAGAAATTAAACTTTTACTATTAAGCCGCACAATTTATACTCTTACTTGTAGAAACTAGTTACCATTAATTAAGCAAACTGTTCTATCCCACAGATAAACAGAAAAAAAGTGGTAAAATTTCGCCAATTTAATATAACAAATACAGTTAAATATATCTTTAATTTGATTTGGTCTTGATATTCAATACCGATCCTTTTTAATGTTATTCCATCTAATCCTTTCTTAACGTGTTTTTTAGCTTTTTTTTATCCCATTCCATCTGATTTCATTCTATTCTATTTTGGCCACTTCAAATATCAAATGTAATTAGTTTTTTTTTTTTTCATCAGATACGTTATTTGACATGATTTAGCACTTTTTTACTAGCATCTATTTTAGGTTATCATTCTATTTATATTACCACACAGAACAGTCAACAGTCTTTTGGGGTTTTCAAGAGTATTGATAATAGCGTCAGCTGCTGAGTTTTGGTTGCTCCGCCCCATCTTCCCACCCACATTTCTTTTTTTTTTTTTTTTGGCAAACATTTTTGAATTGTTGAAGAGATTTGTTAAGATGAGAAGGCAGCTGTAAAAGTTTGGTTTTTTTTCCTTGTTGTTTGTTTGGCCAAAATGTGCGAAAAGATGTGTGAAAGGCGGCATGAATCAAGTTGAAGATTTAGGTATGGGCAAAGGCATCGATGTCGACGAAGTAAAGGGTTCTAACAGAGGTATACGTTTGCCAAAAGTAAAAGGTTAAAGAAATATACATATATATATATATATATATATATATATATATATAAAATTACTCTTGAAATCCACCAGATGTTGCTGTTTCTAAGAGGTGTTTAGAATTTGGATTTGTGGCAAGGATGTGATAGGAGTAACTCATCAGCTTTGAAGTTGGTAAAGTCGCTTACTCAATTAGCAGCCGTTGCTGTCGCTGTTACTGATGCCGCTCCTTCAGTTGCTGAGAGCATAAAATTTTTAACTAATTTATTAATGGCTGATGTCAAAAATATTTGGTGCGTATGTGTATCTAAGTGTGTGTGTGTGTGCGTGTGTGAATATGTGTGGATACTACCAAATGACATTGAAAAATTGCCTAGTATAGGGCCAATAAGTGCGTGTGTGCGAGTGTGTGTGTTTGCTGTTTAATGGCCTGACATCCAGTCAGCCTTTTTCTCACTCTGTGCTGAAAAAAAAAAACAATTTAGATAAGCAATATGCAAAAGCATATATAAAATATCTTCCTCCCCACATTCCCCTTTCTTTCTCTGTCATTTTTCCCTTAAAAAACGGGGAACCTTTCAGTTTCTGTTAGCAAATGTAAAATATTTGTTCCGACTCAGCAACAACTTAATCAGCAAAAGATTTACGACGTCAACAGGGGAAGGAATATTACTTAGCATAACAGAGCGTTTAAATTTCAAGTACCCACAACTATAAAAAAAAAAAAACAACAACAATAACAACAAAAAAACAAGTGAACCAGCTTAAGAAAGACAAAAAGCCCTGAAACATTAAGAGTTGGGACCTATAAAACATTTTGACTGCCTCGAGTCCGCTCAGAAGTGGTAACCCAATACCTTTGGGGCATTTTTATGGTGAAGGATATATGTATATATATATATATATAAATATATATATATATATATATATATATATATGTATATACGTGTATAATATATATAAATCTTCCTCTTTTTTCTTTTTTTGGCCTTTAGGTGTTGAACAAATCAAATAACAACAATGGTAAATCAAATCAAATATAATAAAATGAAATCAAATTGCATTTCAACAAATCACAAAGATAACCATCATGATCATTGGGAATGGGACTCACCTGAAAAAGGACATCAAGTAAATTGCTTGTCCTTTTTGCAATTATTACAAATATATGTAAGTTGCTTTCATTAGACAGACAAACATACAAACACAAAATAACATACACACACACACAGAGAAAAAATACAGAGGACAACACTCACAACCGGAACAATTCTATTCTGTTCAGTTAAGTTCAGTTCGTTGTCCTTTTTGTCTTTATTTTAACAGCTTGTTGCTACGACAAAATACACGACTTTATGAATGAAATGTGATAACGATAGATACAAATTGCTGATATTTAGGTTTCCATTTGAACCTTCTAGTAAGACGTTGAATGCCTAACTGAAAGCCAGTGGCAATAGTAAATTACTTTTTGTAAGATAATTTTGACTTGCGCACAAGATAACATTTCTAGAGAAAAAGACAGAGAGAGAGAGAGAGAGAGGACTAACAGGACTCACTTAGTTAACATTTCTGTTAATCTGTGGGATTATATGTAGGTTGACATGCAGAAAGTTAAACAAACAAACAAAGCTAAAGTCAAGCTGTATCATAAATATAATGAAAACTTTTTTTTCTTCTCTTTTGTAGCAGCAGCAACAAGCAAAAGGAGTTACTCATCCACTGGCATCCTTTGACTCGCCTTATGTTGCCTCTAGGAACGAACAACTTAAATGTCAACTCAACCTACACTCGATCTACGTTCAACCTAGACTCGAGTCGACATTATATATATGTACATATAATTAAGAAATCGTGCGTACTCGAAAGCACTTTGATTCTAAAAAGTTGAAAAGTTCTTGCAAAATTGAAATGTTTTTTAGTTTGTTTACTTTGTAATCACTTCTTTCAGTCATTTAAGTCGAGTATTAGACAGCGTCATCGGGGTCACCATTGAAATTAAATGCTTAAATCTTGTCTTAGCTTTGACAATTACGAAAAAAAAAAAAGTACAAAAAAAACCAAATCACTTTAAATGAGCTATCACTTTAAAGTGAGCTTAAATGCCGCAACGATGAGAACGACTAGAATGAAGACCAGGGCAATGACTGCTATTTGCTAACTGCCAACTGTGTTGTCTGTGGCTTGGTGGTCTGCGGTTCATGTTTCCCTTTCAGTTCCTCTCTCGCTCTCTCTTTCTCTCTGCCTCCCTATGTCACACACTGTCTTTTTATCTGTGGGTGGTTGTGTATGCTTTTGTTTCCTTCTTCTGCTAGAGTAAATCCTGTGCTAAGGCGCGGAAATTAAAAGTTAACAACATTGTTGAGATTATGGGGAATGATAAATAAAGTAAATGAGAAGAACTCATTCTTGTCGCCACATCAGCATATGCAGGTAGGTTGATTTTTATAATAATTATCATAGCTTTACTTTTGACAGTGACAACTTAATAATTAAACGAAAGGTTTTTCAAATAAAACCACACTAGAAACAATATTTTTCTTTGTATCCTTAATCTACATTTTTTAAGCATTGTTTAAAAACTTTCATAATTAAGATTCTTTTTTTTTTTACTTTTGACAACCTCACTGACTGAGTAAAAAAATTCGATGCATTTCCATATAACGGTAAAGTATTTTTCATATGTATATTTAAACTTCAAATAATTTAAATTGTTAACCTTCAGAATGTATTCGGAATTTGTTGATAGTATAGAGAAATAGCAGCAAATATTGTTGATGTCAGTCGTATATTTAGTTTCAATTATCTCATCCATCTTTTTTGGTTGACTTATCCTTTGCCAGTGAGAATCAATATGGCAAAAGTAACTAGTTACAGAGATTGATGACTAAAGCCAGTCAAGTCATTAAATAACATATAGTACACACAAACACACAACCAGATCAAATTGTTAGTTCAAATATTTTATCAATGGCAACTATTTCAAACAGTTCAATAAGGTTTTGGGGCCAAATTGAATATGGTGAATCAATGCAAGCAATCGAAATATGTAATTGCATGTAACTAAAAGGACTTACAATCAATTTATAAACAAGTATTATGAAATGCCCTTAGGTATATATGTATAATTATATGTTATATATGTATGTATATAACAGAGAAAGAGATAGAGAGAAAACGTGAATGCAAGAGTGGGGGAGTCGGGGAGGAGTAATTGAACCCAACATCATCAATGGCAATGTCAATGGCTTGGCACACTTGACTGACTGCATTGAGGATATTGAAAGAGAACAAACTTATCGCCGCATGCCAGAGAAGTAAATCAGATTTTTTGCTATCAATAAGCAATAAGCACTCAAGCTGCCACCAATACCAAATGGAATGACATTGAATAAGTGAATGGGTGATGCTATCAATTGAGCCACCAGTCATCTAGACAGTCAGCTAGTCAGTCAGTCAGTCAGTCATTTACTTATACAGTGAGTCAGTGAGTCGTATACATTGAGCCTCATGATGGGCATTGTTCGAGAAGTGAGTAAAAAAGGTATCCGCAGACAGTGAATGGGAATGCAACTGGTAAAAGTGTTGAATGGATGGGCCACATACAATTGCCAGCAAATAGACAAACAAACAAACAAAACCAACAACCAGTAAACAGAGAAATAACAAATAGCAAGTTAAATTCCAGTTCCAGTTACACATCTGACAAGTCAATGAGACGAGCAACAAACAAACGAAACGAAATCAGGCGAATACCATTTGGATTGCACATAGATAGATACTAACGCACACACACACACACACACACACACACACACACACACACACACACACACACACACACACACACACACACACACACACACACACACACACACACACACACACACGACCTTACGGAACGAGAGCACATAGTCTCAGCTCTATCAACCCAAGCGGACGTAGACGGCTCTTCGCTCACAGTGAAAAGTCTCCGTTCGAGCTACGGCGGCACTCTTTCAGCGGTAGTTTCTGCGCCAGAGTCTGTGGTCGCGAAACTTCTAAAGCTGGCTAAGGTGAAAGTTGGATGGAGCAGCTGCAGAATTAAGGCTCTGGATGATCAACCACCTCGCTGCTATCGCTGCTTGGAGTTTGGTCATTTAGCGGCGAACTGCACCAACAAGGCAGACAGAACTGGTCGGTGCTTCAAATGTGGCGAGCTCGGGCACAAGGCGGCATCCTGCAGCGCCCCGTGGAAATGCTTTTTATGCTCCAGCAAAGGCCTAAAGGACATAAACCATCGAGCAGACAGCTTTTCATGCCCATCGAAAAGCGATAGGAGGGCAAACACCGTTTCTCAGTAATGACAGGAAGACTAAAGATAATCCAGCTGAACCTGAACCACTGTGTTGCGGCCCAGGATCTTTTGCAGCAGTCAGTTCGCGAAACATTAGCAGACGTCGCCATACTTAGCGAACCATATAGAACCGAGTTATCAGGCCAATGGAAGGCGGATTCATCCGGGAAAGCCGCCATCTGGACTTGTGGTGCCCAGCCACTCCCCCTTGACAATGTTCGCCAAGACGAAGGCTTCGTTAGAGCACGCGCTGGCGGATACTTTTGGATATACAGCTGCTATCTGGCGCCCAGCCTTTCGATTTCCAGGTTTGGAGAAATTATAGACTCTCTAGTCGAGGACGCGAGGGGTCGTCAGGGCCTTCTAATCGGAGGCGACTTCAATGCGTGGGCCACTGAGTGGGGAAGCGCCCGCACAGACGCGCGTGGTCGTCTACTGCTCGAAGCATTGGCAGGCCTTGATGTCACCCTGATGAACACAGGCACCGAATTCACGTTTAGGAGAGCTGGCCAGGGTTCGATTATCGATCTCACCTTCGTCAGCGACCATCTCGCAAGCTCATCTGACTGGAAAATCAGCGATCTGTACACTGCTAGTGACCACGAGGCTATAGTGAGTACCATAGGTCATCACCAGCGGAGATTGCGTCAGCCACCTGTAAGTAGTGGGGCTTTTAAGGTGGAGTCCTTAAATATACCCGCTTATATCAACCACCTCCGTGCAATTCCGTGCGCTGGATCTGCGGACGAAGCTGCTAACGGTGTGATGGACAACCTCATTGAAGCGTGTGAGGCCAGCATGTCCAGACGCGGAACGTACCGTCGCCACCATAAACCGGTCTTTTGGTGGAACGATAGCATTGCTGCAGCTCGCCAGACCTGTTTTCGGATGAGACGGCTCTACCAAAGGGCAAGAGGGACTGGAAACTTTACCAATCTTCGGCTACAGTACCTAGTTGCGAGGAAGGAGCTAAAAAAAGCGATTCGTAGCAGCAAACGTGAGTGTTTCTTGTCGCTTTGTGATTCAGCTGATCAGGATCCATGGGGTAAAGCCTACCAGACGGTAGTGAAGAGGATCGATGCGGGTGGTAACGCGATCCCATCGGAAGCGGCGACCTTGAAAGGCATAGTTGACTCCCTGTTTCCCTCGAAAATGGAGGTACCCCTCACATTTGCACAGGATCAATCAACGGTGGGGTCTGTGCCAGCGGAATGCTCCCTAGAGGAGCTACTAAGCATACTGAGGAAAATCGAACCGAAAAAGGCCCCAGGGCCTGATGGCATACCCAATCGAGCGCTGAAGTTAGCGATTGCCTTACATCCGGAGGTTTTCGTAGACCTCTACAACAAATGCCTGAGAGAAGCTGTGTTTCCAAAGAGATGGAAAATTTAAAATCTGCTCTTACTCCCAAAACCAGGTAAACCCTTTGGAGTAGCATCTTCCTACAGACCCATCTGCCTGTTGGACACTGCAGGAAAGATTTTGGAAAAATTAATCTCTTCCAGGCTGAGTGAAGCGATTGAGCAGGGTGGTGGGCTATCGCAGTGTCAGTACGGGTTTCGGAAAGCGAGGTCGACAGTTGACGCAATCAGTCGCGTCGTTGACACAGCGAGACAAGCCATAACGGGCGAGAGATGGAAGGGAGGTACCAAGCACTACTGTCTGGTCTCGACGTTGGACATTAGAAACGCATTTAACACAGCAGAATGGCCCAAAATCATCGACAGCCTAGCAGCATTCGGAGTACACGAGCGCCTTCTACGCCTAGTTATCAACTACTTTGATAGTAGGCGTCTACGATACGCATCCTCGGACGGCTTGGTAGACCACAGGATAACCTCAGGCGTTCCACAAGGCTCTGTCTTGGGTCCCTTGTTATGGAACGCGATGTACGACGGGGTACTCCGTCTTGCTCTTGGCCCAGGCTCAAGTACAGTCGGTTTTGCCGATGACATAGCATTAATCGCAGTTGCTAAGGAATTGCATGAGGCGGAGCTTAAATGCAACAGTGGAATCGCGGCCATCAGCCAGTGGCTGTCAATCGCTGGATTGGAGCTGGCACCACAGAAGACCGAGGCGGTTTTAATTAGTAGCCGCAAAACAATTGAGGTTGCAACGATAAGGATTGGATCCACCACCATAGTTTCCGGCAGAGCTATAAAATATTTAGGCGTAATGCTGGATACCAGGCTAAGCTTCAGAGAGCACCTAGAGTACGCGAACAGGAAAGCACTAACAGCAGCCCGCTCCCTCTCGCGCATCATGCTCAACACGCGAGGACCTAAGCACGCACGCAGACTTCTCCTCGCAAGCGTAACAAGGTCGATTGCCATGTATGCGGCTCCAGTGTGGATGCCCGCTGCCAGGGTGAAAAGCTATCGTCGAGGGATGGAGGCGACGTTTAGGCTAAGCGCGCTAAAGATCTGCTGCGCATTTCGAACCATCTCAGAGGACGCGGCTTTGGTCATCGCCCGAGGTACGACCTTCAGAGAAATCTCCTGGAGAATTTGGTCGGCAGCAAAATCACGCCACAAATCCTAACTGCTCTGATGCTTTCCGGTGAGGCTGAGTGGGAGGCGGTATGCGACTTTGCGCATGATGTAATGGTTGAGCAGCGTCGTCTGGAGCGGTTGAGGAACGGAGAGTAAGAGCATCTCGGCCCGTGCGAAGCAATGCTCACATGTAGTCCCGCATGGGCTGCCCTGCCCTTCTCGTATCGTTATATTTATTTATTTATAGTCTCAGTGTTTATTATAGTTATTTATTTATTGGAATAAAAAAAAAAAAAAAAAAAAAAAAAACACACACACACACACACACACATAAACATTAACTGCAGCACCTTCTCCTAGTTAGTCCTCCATGACAATGACACGTTGTCCCTTTAGGCCCACTCTCTGGGCCTCGTTTTAATATCTGGTAAAACGTTTTGTAATCAAATTAATTGGCTTGCAACAGATAATGAAAAGTTCACGCATGTATAAGCAGCGTATGCATGTATTATATTATATAAGTGTGTATATATGTATATATATACATACATATTATTTCCATAATCCCCAACAATTTCGCATTCATTAAAAGCCAATAAAAGTGAAAATTATAAGGGCCTTAAGTAGAGTGGATTCTCGTGGGAGTACCAGGAGTTAGGGGAGCAGGTATAATAGTCTCCCTATTCATTAATAACATGAAGCTGGCATCGCTTTTACAACCGCCAAAGCCAACGCCAACACTCCTCCGCCTCATACCGTTCTTCATCTATCTACAACCATCGTTTCTGTTTCAGGCTCAGTTTCAACTTCTGCGTGGGTAAGTTGGCGAGTAATGCAAGTTAATGAAATAACAATTAATTGAAAAAGACCTAGAAAGGCCTGCAACTTCCTTTGGCTATGATGATGCCAGCAATACCCTACACTCAAGACAACTTCTATTTGCAAATGTAACAATGCAAGGCAAATATAATCATTTAGATGTTAAAAATGTTATTAACAAATATTTTAAGTTTATATTTAGCTAAGGTACTTTTTTTTAAAAATATTATAATTTTCATAATACAAAAATTGAAAATATTTATCTCATATATACATGCATAGGTAAATCAGAAAGATATTTATATTTTCAACGTTAAAAAACAAAATTTGGTCTTGTTATTTAAAAAAATTAAAAATAAATAAAAACGTTTATTTAGGTTCTTTGAATTTAATACAAATTTGGCAGTTTTTTAAAGCTAAAATAAACAACTTTCACTTTGACTAACTAAAAAAAAATAAATTTGTCAAGTGTATCTTTAAATGGAGGAAGAAGAAATTTAACGGGAAAAAAACGCCTCGTCCTGAGGGCCAAACACAATTTGTATTAATTAATTGACAACGCAAACCGCAACTGTCCCGCGGCATAGATAGAGCTAACCTCAGCGACTCTGATTTAGATGAATTACCATTACCAACCAGTAGCCAGGCAGTGAAGGCAAGGCAAGGAATGGCAGGACATGTGGGAGGAAATCTGTCTGGCAGAAGCAAAATGTCAGCCTGCCAGCCAAAATCCTCTATATAACATGTATCTCAGGGCGGGCTTAGTTTAGTCCTTAGCTGAAATCAAGCATGAAATGATTGGCAGAACCCAAACCAAACGACAACGGACAAACGACAGGCCATCAAATATTCACATATGTCGCACCACTAGCCAAAAACCAACTATTAACATGCATATCGATTAAATTTCAACTATGTGGGAGGGAAGAGTATAGGGTAACGAGATAATGGTAGAGTAGTAAAAGAAGCTAAAGGGAAATGTTTAACTAGCCAACCATAGAATTTGGTTACAAAGTGCCCGATTGAGTACATACTTCTACTATATTATTATTATTTGCTGTCATTTTTTGAACCTCTGCCAGCATTAAAACATAAACAAAGAAAGGGTAGCAAAGAGTAGTACATAATCGTAAATAATACTTAGGACCAAATGGTCCAAAATGGTCCTACATAACATTTCTGGAATGCACAAATTTATGACAACCCCGAACCAACTTTTATCGACATGAAATTATGAAAATTATTCAATTAAATGAAAGAAATTTAATATTAATTCAAGGCTAAATGATAAAAGTTCGATGTTATGAATATACATACGTAGATCCATGTAAGAACATTGATTACCATAGAGCCTACGTGTTACATAAGTTGTAAAACATTCGTGTGATTACTCAGTATTGATATATGTAGCAAAAGCAGATAATTAGTTAGATAAACATAATAATGTTACATACATGTAGTAAGAAATAAATTCAATAATCTCTTATATAAAGTAATGCCATAGTCAATTAAAAAACATTTCTATTCAATATACATAAGTAGTGGCATGTCTATTCATGAAACTCCAAATAAATTATCACAACTCCTCCAAAGAAGTCGATTTTCATCATATGTTTTGTTGGCAGGTTTCAAATTTTTGTTATTTCTTTGGTACCAGAAGAGTTTCGTAATTATGGTCATTATTGGAATACCCTAACAACTTTGGGCATTAAAAGGAATATTACATTTCTCCAAAGTAAAATTAGTTTTTTAATTAAATAAATTTATATTACAGCAATACTGAATTGCCTTAAAGTTGAATTCAATATTAAAAGTAAATATATATGTATATATAAATATAGTATATTTATGAGATGCAAATCAATACACTTTTGAGTTCTATCCATTATATTGTATTACAAATTTATTATCGCCTATTTTACCCAATCCTAAAGCCTCTGCTTATGTATACTTCAGATTTACATATGTAAAATAAAAACAATTCCAATGAATTCAATCCAAAAACTCTTGTGGTAGGCATACAAACACCAGGCTACAATAAATTCGAAAAGAACATGCTTCATTTGTTAAAAGTCTTGGCATACCAAACTAGTTTTCCAATCAAAAACTCTTAAAGAGTTTCCAAACCGAAGTTAACTCTACACAGTGTTAACTAGTCGAGTTTTTGAACCGAAAAACTAACTTCTAAGTTGCCGAAGGGCAGACAAAACTTGAACAAAACCGACAAAACACAAAAAAAAAAAAGCAATGAAATAACCCGGAGGAAGAGAAAAACCAAAGCAAAGTTGCAGCCACTAAGCGTTTATGCTTATGCTAAGGCGAGAATGTATGTAAATGTATCCTAAAGGGGGGTACGTCGGGGGTGGCAGGGGTATAACAAGAGGTGGTTAAGATATGTGTATGGGTGTGAACCACAACATGTGTTTCAATGGGCGTGAACAAAAGTGCTACGAAAATTACATTATACCACACACACACACACGCGCACACTCACATGCTTGAAGTTTGCCTCCTAATGCCTTAATACACTTAAATTTCTTTTTTGTGGAGTAAATCAGCAAAGCTTTCAACTAATTTTATCTTCCACCTTGAAAGACAAAAAAAAAAAATAAGTATGTATCAAAAAAAAATACAGAAAATAATAATGTAAAAGTAACCGAGAAGCAAATCCAAGCAATCGACTTAACGTCGAGGTCTTAAAAATCACAAGTTACTTCAACCACAAAGGATTTTAATGGAAATTCTCAACACAAACAAGCATACCACATGCCACTTGCCGCTTGCCACATATATGCATGAGTAGAAGAATGAGAATGAATGAATGAACCATTCTCATGGGTGCCCTGTGTCCTTATGCAAAATTTACCACAACAAAACGGCGCCCCTCCGCTACCTTCTCTTTACTAAAGGAGCGAAAAAAATGGCGCCAATATATCGCAGCGTGAGCGGAAATAATGCAATTTGTGTGTGAACTTTTTAACGTAGTTTCCCAACACTCACACCAACTCAACTCAATATCATGCTCAAACACATTCATACACACACACACACACACACACACACAACCACTCGTACTCACACATCACACACACATATATGTATAGAACACTCAGCACACAAGTTTCACCCAAAAAAAAAAAAATTAAATAAAATAAAAAAAAATATGAAAGAAAAAATCCAGTTAATATTTACATTTTACGTACGAAATTTTTTGTTTTGTTGTCGTTGGCAAAGCCTCTCGTTTTTCAACCGTTATATCAGAAGCATTCACGAACAGCAGCAGTAGCCAACTGAAGAGGCGAACATCATGTTATCCACTTAAAAGGAGTCTCATCAGCATTCACATCGACTGAGAGACAGCTGTTAAATAACATTTGCAACTTCAGGCTACTGTTAATGCCACTGTTGAAGACTGGACTGAAGACTTAAGCCTGACGAATGTTTGAGTGAGAGGAAGTAAGATGGCTAAAAGGGAGAACATCTTGCATTAAGGCTCGGATTTAAGACGAACTAAGTCGGATTGAAGCGATAGCAAATTGTACCCACACTTAACAATCAGTTATACTTACGGAACTATTAAGTAAAACAAACGAAAAAACGAAAGAACAGTCTCCAACTTTGGCTGCAACGACGTTTCTATGCTCTATGCAGTTTCAGATGATCATATTTATAAAACCAATGACACAATATAATTTAAATAGATCATATTTTAACATATTAATCATTGATAAATATAACAGGACACTTCAGGTTTCTGAAATAAAACATTTTGATACCTTTTGATCTGTTCGTTTTAATTTAATTTTAGATTATTTGCATTTACTTGATGACATTTACAACTTTACAGCCTTTTGACCATATTTAATATACCCTTTAAAAAAGAATAAAAAATGATTTCCTGAGCAAAACCAAAAGAAAAAAAAATAAAAAGGAAACGATGCCCTGAAAAGTCTAAGTAGATTGAAATATAAATGGAAAGCAAGAAGCCAGTTTTGATTAAATTTTTTGCTTATTAAATTAAAATTTGTTTTAAGATTACGAAATCTTGAAACCTTTAAATCAAACCAAATTATTTTCCAAACTAAACAATATGAGATAAAATAAAATTTAAATTAACTTCAAGTTAAAATAAATACAGCTATTTATTTATTGTACGAAGATCTGAATTTTTGGGTAATGTTGAAGTGGAAGAATGAAGTTATTAATATTAAAAGTATGTATTTTAAAAATTTAGATACTTTTTTAACGTTTCATATTCTAGTGTAGAACAATATTGCACAACTATTATACAGGTATTAATATTTAAAAAGTTTTCCAGTTGCCCCAGTTACAACTTGACTTTATGAAACTAAAGAAATGGCATTTTCATAGCATAACGACCAATTGCTTTCATATAAATACAACAACCCTTCGAATGGACAAATTGCTTATAAAAATTGTATGAAAGAGTTAATAACAACAAGAGCAAGTATCTCAACATTCGCCTGAGTTGTTTATCAAATATTCAGTTCACTGACTGACTGTGGCTTCAAATGCACCTCAATTAATATGAAGAATTGTAAAACAAATGACAATTATTTATGACCCACTGACCTGAGCCACTATACAACAGAGAAAGGAGTCAGCAAAAAAGATAGCAAAAGTGCGGGCGTCCATGAAAGGAGATGGAAAAGAAAGGACGAGAAGGAACTGTTGGGGGAGGACAAGCACTGGCTGTAGGCAGAAGTGAAAGATGGCCAGAGCTAAGGGTCAGGCAATGGTTCACAGTTATTGTATTTCATTTTCATCGCGTGTCAAATGCATATTTTACCATTAAGTTTGCTTTTTGTTGCTATTGTTGTTGTAATTGCTATTGTTGTTATTGTTGGTTTTGCCGCTGGTGCTGCTGTTGTTGTAGTTGTTAACGAAAAAGCATTCCGGTAGCCGGATGGATATTTACAAGGACAAGAACATGCTCATGAAGCGCAATAGAAAAACCCACGAAGGCATCTTCACATGTCCAGCTCCTCCCCTCTTACCCTCCTCAACCACTTCACATCTAGTCACACACATACATACATACATTTATACATTTTTTTTGTCGCCTCTCTAGATGTAGTGAATGTTTTTTTACGTTAGTTGTCCCATCCCTCTTTAACACTCCCTACCAACATTTTGGCTATTGATTTTTACTTCGAAATAAATTGGTTTCGTTTGTCTGTGGAGTATTTTTTTTTATTTTGGTTTTTTTTTATAGTATTTTTTTGAGTTCTTTTGTGCAAAGTTTTCTTTTGGGCAATTATTGTACTGAAATTATTTTTCATTTTCTAGAGACTTTCCCATTGCATTTTCATTCTCTGACTTGTCCCAAATGGTCCGGCAACTATTGTTATTAATACCCCAAGCCAAAAGCAAAAGAAAAATTGCTCAGCAAATGAAAAGTGAATGGCTAAACGATGGTGATGGTAATGGTGAAGGGGCGGAAACGGAGGCGATGTTTGGTATTGGTGTCGGCATTTGTGTTAGGGTAAAGGATACGTGGTAGGATGGTAAGGGGAATATACTATGAATTAAAGTTAGCAAAGTATGTTTTAAAGAAATTTCATTTTGTTGGAGAATTCACTCAAATTTATCCAACTCTGTTTCCCCTAATTGAAATTCCTAGTTTTTCCACTATTTGGCAGGCACTTAGAGGCACGGTTGGGAAACGTTTTTTTTTTGTTCTCTCCTTTTTTTTTCTCTCGGTTTTTCTGTTGGGCCAAAAACTACGTGACACATGCCGTGACGAGGCAGGGTTCCCATGCCTATATTTTGGAGCAGCAATAGTAGTTAGGGGGAGCTCGCGAAGGGTAGAGAGGTGGAGTGATACAAACAAAGTCTTTATGCTTAAATATGGACATGTGGGCGTTTGTGGAATATACGAGGAAAATAAAAAAGGTAGCCACTCTGGAAATGTATTTACATTAAAAACGGACACAAAAGGGTAGTTGTCTCCTCTCTATAAAGACTGAAACAGACAGAAGGATCCAAGGACATACTAAAAATGGGTGGAGTGAAACCGGAGAGAAAGAGAGAATGGACTAGCAAATGCGAAGGCCTAGTACGTCGGTTATATGCTCTACAGTTGGTTGAATTATGGCCAAATAAAATGTCTATGCAAGCTAATTTGATGTCTCAGTTTATATGTGAACTATAAAACGAAAATTGATGGCCAAAACTGACCGGCCTTGCAAAAGGGATCGTACTTAAACAAAGCCAAAAAGTATGCTATCGAAATTGGAACAAATGTAATGATGTATATGATAATTGCAATGGCTTAAACGCAGCCTCAAATATCGTCATATTAAGTGCAAACACTAAAATACACACTTCAAGATATATTCTCAAATATTTGCCCATGGATATTGCCATATTTTCATATTTTTAACACCCCAAATACTTGTTATAAATTTCAATTTTATCGAGCTGCAAAATCTACCATAAAATGTCAGTTTAGCACAGTTTGAATGAATATTAAAAACGGAGGGAAAAAAATTTGACTCTTTTTTTTACTTTGTTTTGTTTACTTAAAAATTTCATGGTTTTCACAGTGTTTTTGTTTGTCAAACAAAATCTGAAATGTCCTTTCTTTCACATACACACACCACATCCCATACAGCACACTCACACATATATACACACACAAACAAGCAAATACTAAACACAAATAGCAGAAAAAAAAGAAAACAACAAATGGAAAAAATAATAATAATAAAAAAATAAAATAAGAAAAAAAAAATATTCACAAACCAATGGTAAAAACAAAATGAAAACACACTCAACCATGTCAAACCGAGCCACGGCAAACTGAACCGGAAAAAACGTACTCAAACCACATTTCCACAACGCATTTATAATTAGATTTCATTTTTCATTTCTGAAATGATAAATAAAACTTTTCCTAGCAGTGGCAGCCGGCACCAGTCGGCTTTTCCGGCCTTCGTTCATATTGAAGTATTTGCCGGTACTCCGTTAAGTGGCATTTTGTAGTGTTGTTTAGTGAGAGAGTCGAAATTTGCATAAGTGTTGGCAAATGTCATGGTAAACGAGAGAGAGAGAGAGAGAGAGAGAGAGAGAAGAAAGGGTACAGTAAAGATAACGGGAGATCTAAATTAATGCAAATATCAAATGGAAATGTTTAAGACATTTGAAACATACTTTGAAATAGAGACGTTGATATACCCTGCCAGCTGTTTTGTCTTATTATTAGAAAGAAAATAAAACAAAAATAAAAAGGATACTCGAACACCATTAAATAGCGATTTCATATTATCATTGTTAGAGTACATCTTGATCAATTTTGCATAAACCTCATGCCTAATATCTAAATACTTAATGTAATAAAAAGATATAGAAATTTTCATTTTATACAATTGAAATCAAAACAAAGTATTATTGTCATAGCAATTATTCCGATGATATGTACATGTTTGTAAGATAAAGAAATTATAACCAGATCTAATTTATAGTTTATAGTGTTTGGGTAAATGTAAGTAGTCTGTGCCAAAGGCTAACAACGCAGAAGAGGAAATGTGAATAAATTATGAGGGACTCACACCTATTTAGGCCATGCTCTTGATAGAGATTGAATGGGAGCTGCATGTTTAAGTCGTCTAGGACAATTGATATGAACACACACATACAACCACACCCACACACACTTATAGCTTTATATAAATATAAATTTATATAAATTTACCCATTTGCCTTAATCTTTTTAATTAACTACTCATATCCCGCTACTGAACGTTGCCTAATTGATATGAGTTTTGGGCATGGGTTTTGATATGGCATTGGGTTCGGTGTTTTTGGGGTTTGCGTTTATCCCATTCTCATAGACGGAATCGCATGCTTCAATGGAGCCAGAGCTAGGCGGTGATACTAGTGCTGGTCTGGTACTGGTGCTGAAGCAAATGTGCGTGCTTGTGTCTGTTTCCTGCAAGTGTCTTAATGAATTTCCATTTGGCACCCGAAACAACCAAGCTCTCATAGAACAAAGAAAAAAATAAAATATACAAAAAAAACCAACCAACACCAAAAAAAAAAAAAAAATGCGAACGAACTAAACTAAACCAAATCAACTTTGTCTGGGGTGTCAAATGTTAATGAGAGAGCATGGAAGTGCTTACCAAATAAGCAACGAGACGAGACGGCAATTTTGCATAGTGGGTTAATACACTCATTTTAGTCTTGGCAATATTTACATAGCCTACTACTTAGGCGCGCCATAAAAATCTAAAAAATAAAAGAAAACGACAAACATATTTCCAAGGGCCGGCCAACATGCTTAAAAGTAAGCAATAGTTATAAAAAAAAAAAATATATATATATATATATATACATTTATAAAATTATGGTAAAATCAGTTCGACCTAAATAATTTGATCTACATCAAATGTCTCTCAATATTTTGCAATTTTTATACAATTTGTGAATTCAGTTTCAAGTTCTAAGATTGTGCCTACAAATAATTCCCGTTTCGGTTTTGAATTCCATGCAATGATAGCTGCCATTTCCTGTTTTTCTAGAGTCTTTCGTTCCTTTTAAAATTCCTTCCTTATCTTCCTGTTTAGCTTTCATACCATTACTGACTTCTGTATGTACGTACGTACATACGTACGTACGTACGTATGTATATATTTTCGTTCCTTCCTACGTTCGTTCGTTCTTCTTTCGTTCTTCCTGTACAAGCCTCTTTCCGGGTGGCCTCGGTATCCGTCATTTCCTTCCATCACCTAACGTTCCGTTGCTTACTGTTTTGTTCTTGGCTGGCCTTTATGTAACATATTTTCTTTTCCAGTTACCATCTTTTGTCTCCAAGTAGATAAAAATTGAATTTCATCCACTGTTGCCCCAACATCATCATTCACATACACTCTACCTCTCTCTTTTCCTCTGCTATTCCTTATGTCTCTGTCTCTGTATGCTCTGCATTGTTCGCTCCTCACACGCACAGAAATCGTATTAAATATTCAATATTGTAGGAATACAGAGACTTGCCTTTGTTTCAGCGTTAACTTGGCTAGGCTCGTCATTCGTCTTTTATAAGCCCACTAATTAAGTTTCATGCCCACCGTAAGCACCTCCCTCTATCTACACTTTTTTGTCTTTGTCTGTCTCTCTTTCTCTTATTTCCCGTAAATCACTTCAATTAACACAAGTTCAGCTGATTAACTGTGAAATTTACTATTCAGAGATGAGATATGGTGAACTTAAAGCTAAACAAAAAAAAAAAATAATAGAACGAACATTGACAAAACTAAATCTGATGACGACGCACTTCACGATCGGCCAACTCCTCGGGCGTTGGATGCTCCTCTATGTACCGAATAGATCTTAATATGGCCTCTGGAATGGGTGGTGGAGTGGGCAGGATATCTGACTGTGGCCTATAGCCCTTTTCATCGGCCTCATAAGTCACTTGAATGGGTATACCCTCAGGTGAGGTATAGGCATAATAGCCACGCACAGCCACACCAGCTTGGCCCTCTTCAGCTCTGGCCTGACCACTGGATTGCTCTATGTTAAAACTATAGCTGCCATCTAAATTTGCATTGGATAGGAATTTTGTAATAGTATCATCATTTAAAGGCGGCGCAGGGGCAGCAAGGATGCAGGATGTGAATAGTGCAACGGCAAGAACCAACTGTAAGTGCAAAATGAAGTTAATTAAATTGCTCCCTTGACGCAGACAATGATGGAGCAGACGACGATGACGATGACAACAAAGAAGATGAAGAAGAAGGATAATGGCAGCTTAGCTTACCGAGCTGAACGACTTCATTATGATGTCTCTTGAAATGAAACTATGGCCTCAATGTGATGTTCAGCATCAGTTCATTTGCTATTTATATGAAAATATCAGCATCTACCAAAACTAATCTCAGTTTCAATAGTGTTTGGCAATGCTCTAGGGTTTGACGAAAGATTCATAGATATCACCTACCATTCAAAACATATAAATCGAAAATGTTGCTTCAGCACAAAAATTTAACTTGTATCAAGCATTTATTGTTAATTTTTTAATCAAAACAACATGCATAAATGACTTTGATTTTGTAGTTTTTAGTTGCAACATTTCCCCTTTTTCAACCAGAAACAACCAAAAACCCAGAAATACAAAAAGAAAAAAAAATGAAGAAAAAATCAAAACCAAAAATTAATTTGCATTATTCATTTGCATAAAACAAATAACAACAAAAATCAAATACAAAAAAAAAAAAAACAAAACCTGGATACGAGAGAGTGAATTTTATTAATTTTTTTACATTTAATTTAGCTCAAAAGACATTCACTCACACATGCTCTCACATCTCTTTATTTTACTGGCTTCTCTCCCCTCACTCGCTCATACTCTCTTTCCCTCTCCCTCTGCTTTTGTTTTTGTCTCCCTTTCTCTTTTCTTTCTTTATACATATGTGTGATTTGCTCTAGTCAAGTCAGACCAATTGGTATGCCAGGGACGGTTGAAAGAACTAAAAGCGCCTTGGCCATTGCTTTTTATTAGCATTAATATTATTATTTTCCTTTTTATTAAAAGACATTAATTAACATATATATATTTTTTTTTTATTTCATAAACTGCAATTATTAAATTAAAAACCAATTTATAGATGTTATTAGATAAATATTTTCTCCATTTTTCTTAAACTTTAAGCTTTAACTACGTTAAAACTAATCAAATTAGATTTTTTTCACAGAAAATTGAAAGATATTGAAGAATGGCATACAACACAACATATATACATATATATATAAATGTATATACAATTTATCGAAGCTTTCATTCTCTGACATTATCAAGTCACTGGTCGATCAAGTAATTATTATAAGGCAATTAAATACACAATATTTTGTAATTTGTAGAAGAAAGGATATTCCTCTCTAACCACTAATTTTTTCTTATTTGCTCCAACTATAGATATCATCTTAATCCACTTTATATAGACTTCAAGTCAAGTGATTTAAACTAGATTTTATTTTAGTGCCGGATATATCAATTAGATATATACATACATACGTATAGCAGCTTTCTTAATTTCTGGTTCTGACTCTGGCCAATTGAAAGCCGCTTCTGTTTGTGGCCCTTGAAGTGGGAATGAAACTTGTAACTGAAAGCCATATGGTTTCATGTAAAAGCAATGCTATGCTATGGCATTTTGTAGTAGGTTGTGCACACACACACGCACACTTACACCCACAAGCACTTTTACACAGCAAACGCATAGCACATAGCATACACACATAAAAACATATAAACAAACAATATTAAATTGTATTTTTTTTTCGTGTTTTATTACATTATTATTATCTCTGGCAATAAATGTCAACGTCAGCAGGACAAAACACAGCAGCAACAGAGAGAGAGAAGGGTGGTACTGGATGAGGGGGGTGGTGGTGGTCAGGGGTAGGCCAGCCTATGTAGATGTATAAAAAAAAATGTTTATATATATATATGAAAAAAAAAAAACGAAAGATGCGTCTCTATATAGATGTAAGTCTATGTGTGTGTGGGTGTGTGTATATATATACAATGTGACCCGATATTGCTGTATGTAACATGTTGTTGCTTCTGTTGTAATTGTTGTTATATAGTTGTTGTTGTTCCTGCTGTTGCTATTGGTGGTATAGACTAGGCAAACAGACACGACAGCAACATCAGCGAAAGCAACAGAAACGGCAGCAACATGCAAACACACGACAGCAACATGATGGAGGAGGGCAACGTTGGTACTGATGAACATGGTTTAACGTAGTAGTTGATGGTAAATGGAAACGTTTCCCAGTCAGTCTTAAATCTTTCTCTCATAGGGGAGACCACCACTTGGGGCCGAAACAGGAGCCAATAGACCACCCACGGGCAATGATTGTTGTCCTTGGGGAGCCAAATATTGTTTGCTTGGCTGCTGTTGCTGACCATGACCATAAGCATGATCATGCTTATGATCATATTGATCTTCATTGTTCTCCTCTGGATGGTTACGGATCCATTCCAACGACTTTAGAATTGCCTCTGGAATTGGTGGTGGTGTGGGCAAATGTTCACCCTGTGGCTGGAAACCGTTCTCATCGGCTGTATATGTCAATTGAATGAGCTGGCCTTCTGGTGTATAATATTGAGACGATCCTGATGCATAGTATCCACCAACACCCTGCTCCTGCTGGGCAATGCCATTGCTGGTCTCGAATTGGTAATTGTAGCTGCCATCGTCCTGTTTCAATTCGTTAACAAAACTACGAATTTCAGCATGGGCATCCGGGTTATCCGATGGAAAGGATTGAGTTTGGCCAACAAAGGCGATGATAGCTACAATTACTGCGAGTTGCTGTAAAAAACAGGCCGATTGAATTCAATTCGAGGCGATTATTCCTTTTAATAGCTGTCTCTTACCATATTGAACATTTTAGCCTGGCTTAGGAGTTTTTGGAGATGTATTTAGATTTTGGTTGCTTTAACCCTAAGAGCTAAATTGTTTTTGATGTTGAACTTTCAACTGAACCGGCATTATATACTTTTCAATTTTTAACGAAAGTGAAGAAAAGTCTCCATTAAAAATTGTTGATGATGATGATGATAACACATTGGCACATTTTTAGCCCCAAGTGGTAAACGGCACAAAGAAATATGGCCAATTATCTTTGGCTTTAGGTGAAAATGAAATCAACTTAACACACATTTTACCCTCAGGTTCATACAAATGTTCATCTATAAAACTCTCTTGGACTACACCAGCGTTACGCCAAGTAATTAAGTGTTTTTCGGTTTAATTCATTAATTATAACCATCTAGGTATATCCACTATATGCTACCCATATATAAATATAAATGTATATATATATATATATAAATGGGAGAACTGGAACAGATCCAAGATAAGTGGCTGCTGGATATGGGATGGGCGCGTCCGTCAGGCATGAAATGTTTAATAGCTTGACCAACAAAAGCAAATTGTTATACAAATTGTTGAACAACAAAGATATACACCAAGAAACAGAGGGAGTGTAGGAAAGATAGAGAGAGAGACGGAAAGAAAAACAAAGATAAAGCGAAAGAGATGGATAGAATTGTATGATGAAGTAAAACCATTAACACTTTGAGCATGTGGAAATTGTCTGTAATTGGAACGCACAGACAATACACAAAATAAAAATTAATCATCATATGAAATTAATAAGTGGAGACTTGTGTAGAGATGTGGGGTTTGGTTAAGATATACGAAAACATCAGTACTAATTTCTTATATATCCTTGTTTAATTACCTTGCCTAAAGAAATTTAATTAAAAAATATTTCCAAGTTTATTTTTTTGTCAAAGTTTAAAAGGTTCTTACATTCATAATTGAATTAAAAAATTAGTACAAAGTTTGAGATTTATTTGCTTCGTTTCAGTTTGTAGTTTAGTAGAGGTTTTAGCAGAATTCACGAACTTAATTAAAATAAATTAAAGCACTTTTAAGGACACTTTCAATCTAAACACACAAAAGCACTAAATTAATAAATTTAAGAAATTTCATTCAATGCCATAAAAATCTTATTCTTTTTGCATAACTGTCAAATATATTTAATAAATAAATTAAAATAGTGAAAAAAAATATAACATTTACAAACCAATAATTTTAAATCTATGATTTGTAAGCCAAACGTTGAGCTTCTTAAAGTCTTAATTTGCCAACACGCAACTCTCCCGTGGATATAGGTCCTGTCACGATTTCACCTATAACCCCCACTTGTCAATCACTCATCATTCATTAAATGATTATAAAAGCATCTATTATTGCTTATTTTCATCATGTTCTTATTCGCAAATTGGAAATAAATTCCACCTAACTGTCTCCTAGAAACCAAAAAAAAAAAAATCTATATATAAATCTATATTTTTTGGGTCAAGACTTGAGAAATTGAAATAACAAAGTAAATTAAAATTTTAGTGTGAAGGCTTTTTTGAGATGTCGAATGGAAATTTATTGACTATATATTTATGGTCTCGCCCACCTATGAAATCAATCTGCTACAAATGTCGATCAAATGAATGAATTAATGTATCAGCTATATATGTGAAAGAGGAAATACACTTGAGACATGCAAATTGAATCAATTTATTTTTTGATTAAAAATCCATCTGCGAAAAAAAAAAAATAAATGAAAAGCAAACTAACAAACAGTTAATTAAATTAGCCAAATGGAAAATGTTCAAATGCAACAAAAAAACAAAATAAGAAACAGTTTATTTTGACCAAACCCAAAAAAAATATACAAAAATTAAAAATGAAATGCAAATCCGCAACTACCAACAAACAATTAGACAAAATAGTTTCATCGATTACTTTAAGCAAGGTCATTACCGTTAAAAAACGGTTTTCGAAAGTCGTTGACATTGTCGGATTTAGTTTAAGCCAGGGCGTGGCAAATAAAACAAAATTTTGGATAGAGTTACATTTATTACATGAATATTTGGTCTAGGGAATCAATATAGATGAATAAATACGAGCTTATAAACGAATCTTAAAATGAATCAATGAATAAATGAATGAAAATGATGACCATAAACGTTAGAAAATTTGTCAACAAACCACACAAAAATGCATACTTAATTAATTGAATTTTGAAAATCTTTCAAATGTTTCAACTGAGAGAATGTGGAGCACCTAGCTCCACAAATTCGCGGGGGGGGTTCAAACATCAAAATTCAAATTCGAATAACCGAAACCTCAAATCGACTTGTTAACGATGATGCTGATGATGGCAATGGACGCGAAATTGAAAGTGATATATATAAAAAAGAAGAAGAAAAGAGCCAACCAATATGGTATGCCTGAGTGACCTTGATATCACGTTTGGGGTTGGACTTATCGTGCAGTCACTCAAATTTGGGTCAATTAATGTGGAGCAGGTTGTAGAAGATGTGCAGCATGTAACCTTTTTTTTTGGTGTTCCTGCTCCTGCTTCATCTCCTCTTCTCTCTCTCTCTTCCTCACTCTCTTCCTGCAATTGCTTTCAGTTGTTTCTTGTACCGGGCTTAATGCGCGTGAAGATGGATTGATGCCGCTTTTAATGGAAGAGCAACCGGCAGGCGATAGGCCGGGGAATAAAGGGGCAGGCAGTTGGTTGAAAGGACGGAAGCAGCTTAAGGTTTGGGCACGGACACACCAAGGAAATGCCATTGAATTGTAACAGTTTTTTATTTTTTCGTTTCGTTTCTTTCCTTTTTTTTTTCCTTCCTCGCTCTTTGCTTTTTATTTAATACCGGCAACGAAACCGATTTGACCCACAGCCGGTTTGAAGCATTCAACACAACGGCCAAAAGACAGCTGAAAAAAAGGGCAGGCAAAAAGTAGATAATGTTGCTGTTGTTTGTTGCTGGCTGCCCCAATACTGGTACCAACTGCCAGCACATTCACTTTATTCTCCATTTCCAGTTCCCGCCATATAGTCTCTCATTCTCCAATCGCAATCTTATAAGGGCAACAGCATGTGCTCCGCTCTTGCTCTTATATTGTTGTTTTTGCTGTTGACGGTTTTGGTTTTTTCTTCTTTTATTTTTCGTCGATTTTGTTTTTTCTTCGACTTTTTGTTCGGTTTAGAGATGGGCAAATAAAATTTACGAAGTATATTATAATAGCTCTTTCCCTCTTTATTGTTAAGTACTAGCTTAAAACCCAGTAGCTATAACTATATAATAAATAAATAAATAAAAACTTAAAAAGGATTTAATAAAAAGCATTTTAAACTTCAGCTTTAAAGTTTATCTGACGCTTTTGGCTATAATATTATTAATGTCGAGATATAAATAATAACAGATACTTTAAAAATTTTTCATCAATGTCCGATGAGTTTATTTAAAATGCTTCACAGTTTTTCAAACCTCTAATTTTCACAAAGAAACATTTCAATTTATTATAAGAAAATTCGGAACAAAAACAAATCGAAAAATATTTCAATATTACTTTTAATATCGTGTCACTTTGTTTTATGATGGACCATCTCTAACTTTCTTATCAACAAAAGTTAATACAAACTTGCCCCGTGCTGTTCCGTTGCCCATCATGCGTTATTTTCGGCCAGTCAGACTCTGACTCTGTCTTTGGTTGCGACTCTGTGTGGCAAGGTCGTTCATTTGTCTGCCACCAAGTGGCGTGTGAGAGCATGAGAGTTATACTTGGTCAGGGGCAGGAGCAGGGTTATGGTTATGGACCTTTGGCTTTGACTTTGGTTGCTTGGTTTGGTTTTTTGCACCGACAGTTTTTGTATTTTATTTTTATTTTTATTTCATTTTCATTTTGTGGCACGCTTGGCAATTTTGTAATAAATGAAGGCGTTTGACCTGCCGCATCAAGATGCTTAATCGATTTTTCTGTATGTGGATTTTGCCAGCGAAAACCATTTATTATAAAAGAAAAGTTTGGAATGCACTTAAAAAAGAAAACCAAAAACTGAAACTGAGACTAAGACTCCCACGCCGAAAAACAAAAATCGATTTCCTGTTAAAAAACTTTAAATCGCATGTCTCATAAGAACACACAAACTTAACATAACTTTGAGTCATAAATAAATTGGCCATTCAAGTGTAGGGGCAAGGGCAGAGGGACGAAGACGAAGAGGGGAGAGGGATGCAGACGCAATCAGCGACTACAAATGAACTGCAAACTTAGGCAACAAGTCGTGCTAAATGCCCGTCAATATACAACAATTTGGGAGGTGCTAATGAAAAATTACCAAAACCGAAAAATTAATTTTTTCTCATGTTGAAAACGGAAGAGCGGCAGCGGGAGGGTGAAATGAAATCACAGAACTTGGCAGCCGGTCAAAAAAATATATATATATGTATGTACATATATATTAAAATAAAAAGAAAAGGCTTACAACAAAACCAAAACAAATGTAGCATTAAATTTATGAAGCCAAAAGAGACCAAGCCGCAATAAATGCCATAACGACATTTTGATACCCTAGAAATTACAATTTTTATCCCAAAATATAGCTATGAAGGAATTTGTTGCTCCGGCATTCCCTATTACACTATAGAATTAATTTCAACTTACAATTCAATAAATAAATAAAATAAACGATGGGTTTACAGTCATCTTGAACAGACTCACTCAAATACATAGGTTCCGCAAAAGCAGAACCTTCAGAACTATCTCCTAGCATCAACACTATCAAAGTAACAGAAACCCTTTATTTTTGAGAGAGTATTGCTAAAATAAAATCACCTAAAACAAAAGTAGCATTAAATTTATGAGCGACTTTTTGGACGGAAGACCCAAAAAGCAGTTGTGAGTGCGTGTGTGCATTTGGGTGTGTATGTGTTGTGTATGTCGCTCGGTTGGTTGTCTTTTAGTTCATGTTCAATGCTCCAAAATTATAAAAGTTGTTGCCGTTGTTGTAGGTCGTCGAGTGATTCGATTGCCAAAAATTGCTATAAATGCCTGGCCCAAACAGTTTTTGAGACGCATTCATTCTGGCAACGAAGACCAAGTGACACCAACCACCAACTATATATCTCAAATCAAACCCAAAAAGACCCTTCAACTCCATTCAACATGTGCAAAACTGTAAGTAGTCAAAGAGACATCCATTCAAGCTATCTTGTGCATGTGTGTGTGTGTGTGTGTGTGTGTATCTCTGTCAGTGTACTTAACCTATCAACCTCTCCCTCACATTTCAGTTCCTCGTTGTTGTTGCCTTTGTGGCCTTAGCCATGTCTCAGGTGAATGCCCGTCCAGATGCTTATGATGCGGCTGCTGAAACACGTGAATACAAGAGCGATCTCAAAGAGGATGGCAGCTATAGTTATCAGTATCAAACCTCCAATGGCATTGCTGCTCAGGAATCTGGAGTGGGTAGTCAATACGCTACCGGTTCAGTGGCCTACTATGATCCCGTAGGCCAATTGGTACAGCTATCTTATGTGGCCGATGAAAATGGATATCGCCCAAGTGGTGCCCATTTGCCCACTCCACCACCAATTCCAGTTGCCATATTGAAGTCTTTGGAATACATTCGCACACATCCCCATCAGGAGACGCGACAGGGTCAGGGACGTTTCCACTAATCAGAGATTGAGTGTGATGAAATGCAAAATGTTATTCGAGTTTAACTTTTAAGTTCATATTCATAATTTTTTTTTACATTTTTTTTGTTTGCAAAAATAAAAAAGTATGAAAAATCGAAATGAAGTAGTTGAAGCATTTCTAAAAATATTTTGAAAGAGTTAATTTGTATATTTTGAGAATACAAAATATATGTATCCTCTCGGTAAAACCATTTGATCGACAGATCCCCTAGTTATCGATATCGTTGTAAACTAAATGTTTTTGTTTTTTTTTGTTTTTTGCAATATTAGAAATCTAAAACATTACTATGTTGTTGTAAATTTCTCAGAAATGTTTGAACATGTTTCTTAACAGCAAAAAAAGCCGCTAATAAATTAATCTAGAAAAACGTGTGAGAAACGGACCTAGACAGCACATAATTCGATTTGACTGGATAAAAGCTAACAAACAAATTACCCATAAAATTAAAAGATTTAACACAACTTAAATAAAACACTTATTTTTTAATAGAAGCAGTCATATTGACACTAATCATTTCTCCTAAGGTATGCTTTATTACAACTCTAAGTAAACATAGTTACCAAACATGAATTCAAGTTCAAACATTTGGCGCCATTTATTCCGAATAAGTAGTTAACAGCAATGTTAACTCAAAGCATCCCAATCGGAATTAATGTCAGGCGTCACATGTCACGTGTATCTTTGTTTATATAGAAAACTTGAATAAATAATTATAACATACCTAAAGAGGAAAATTTTATTGTATAATGTTTACTCATGTTAGATATGCTCAAGACTTTTGAAAAATAGAATACGTTTAGGCAACAACATACTTTTGGGTGCCTCGTTTAAATGAAAAATGGTTTGCCTATAATTTCCGATTGGGTAGCTGTTAACCCAAAATGAGCTGTTATCTAGCCATTATTTATTTTCAAAACTTGTTTTAATAATGCGCGCTTTCGCCTTTCACATGAAAATGGAAAAAAGCTGTTCGGCAAAATAAAAAGTTATTAACACTAGTTAAAGTTAATCAATTCTTTAAAAAATAATATGTTTATATTTGTGACATTAAAGAAAAATTTTGGCCTTTGGGCGGCAAAGAGACTCTCCTACATTGAACCATGACCATGCAACGGAATAAATTTGAACGAAAATCACGACACATACGGCTAAAAAGAATTGTATACTTCAAGTGGAAAGTTTTTGGCCAAGTATTCACCTGACAATTAATAAAAATTAATTAATTCAACTTAAAACAAATTCAAACTAAATTAGGCGCCTATTGAACCGTTAAAAAGTAAACAGTAAACCGAGCACTGTTAGCTTAATTAGAGTCTGTTAGCTCAAATGGAGCTATACACTTGTTGAAGTGCTCGGCAAGATCAAAGCTCCTTCTTTTTTTTAAAAAAGCTTCACTTAACTCCTAACGATGTCGTTAACCAACACTAAAGTTTTACCATTTGAATTTAGGATCTTTGGGCCGCTAGTCAGTCTTTCGCGATCGGTCCAACGATTTGGTTTGATTGTTCACTCTTCCTCCCCCTCCCAAAGAAGGTGAAGAGTCGTGGGTGTGGGATTGAATTATGAATTGAGTTGAGCTTGAAGTGCATGTGCCGCCGTTTTGCTGCTCTGACGCCTGCCGCCCGCCGCTTGGGGCCAGTTTGTTTTTATTTTTTTTTTTTTTGCATTGCATTAAAAATTTCAAAAAAAAAATTTTTTTTATCTGTTCGATTTGTTTCGTTTTTTTGTTGTGCGTTTTTAGTTTTGTTTTTACCTCTGCCTTTGCCAATTGCAAGCTGCAAGTTCTAATGCGGTTTTTGGCGTGGGCGCCACCAACTTCTATGTGTGTGCGTGCCAACGTTTGTGTGACGCAGTGTTGCAAAGAAAATATTTTTGTTTGTGTATTAAAAAGTGTTTGTATTACTAATTAAAATAACAACAACAACAACGATAGCAACAAGAATAAACGACAAATACAAACACTCTGACAAAACGTTAAACAAATTTGATACAAGTTCTAAAATTTCTATCCGCAATATCAATTCGATTTCAAATTAATCCATTCATAAATTGGGGAACATCGAGCAACAGGTGTTTCTTTATTCGATGTGTTGCTGCAACATTATTTAGAGACATTGTTGCTTTACTTTCAAATTGGTTGTGTGTGGTAAGTAAATTTTCATCATTTAGAGGAGGGGGGAGGAAATGGAATTTTCTTTATCAGTTACTGCTCAAACTGGCCTGACCAATGGCCTAATAATTTACCAGCTATTTGTTCTATGTCTTTTCATTTTGTTTTTCTCTCTTCTTTCTATTTATATTTGTTTGTCTACTTAGTTAGCATCTGAATGGAAAATTGTTGAATTCCAGTTGGAAAAATATTTACCAGCATTAGCAGCAACAAGTTGACAATTTTTTTAGCCGCGACGAGATATTAACCAATACATTGCTGATACGTATAGGAAAAACTAGATCAATTACGCGGAACAGTAATTGTGATAGATAAGACGAACTGAAATACCCCCCTACCCCCTAAACGACCGATTGCCTAGTTTTTGAGTAAACACCACCTTGTGGCAATTACAGTTGAACTTCTCTTAAAGGGAAATGCTCTACTAAGTCATTAAAATTATAAATAATTGTTGAAGTCTCTGATAGTTCAAAAGAAATAGAGATCACGTTTAAAAAATTGATTTGTTAAAGTTTTCCATATCAAATACATTTTCCGTGTGTGTCAGTTAATATCGTATATAAAACTAGATCAACTTTTAGCGATTTAGTCAACAGTTGTTACTTTGATAATTAAATATTAAGAATTATTGTTTAGTCAACTAAAAAAGGATTATTTCAAGTTCAGAGTAATAAAATACTTTTTAATAATAAACTATAAAAATTTCAATTTTGACTTAAATAATTACTACGAGCTAAACGCATATTGCTTTTTTATGTTAGTTATAGTCAACAGATATTAATTTTGGCAATATCATTTTACATCACAAAATAAATACATAGATTGCAATTGACCAAAAAAGAATATTCAAATATTCAAAACAAAAACAATTCTCTAATTAAAAAAAAATTATTTAATATGACATCAAATTCTTTATAATATAATATAAAAAATTTCTCAACTAATTTTGTTTGCTTTAATTGGTTAACTTAAACTCAATTATGGTAAAACATCATATCGAGAGTTGCCTGTGTGCAAAAAAATTTTTTGGTTTAATGTTTTTTTGTGTTAATTTGCTTCTGCTTCTCGCCTTATCCCAAGACAAATAATTAATTACTGCTGGAGCATAAAGTGTGACTCTGAATCCGGCCGCGATTCCGATTTCGTCTCTCTGCTCTTCAAAATCTAAGAAATAAATTGCCGTTGGGTCCATTCGATTGGGTCGGATCGGATCGTTTGCTGTCGATCGTTTTGGATCGTTAAAGCTGTTCTTACACTTATTAGAATTTCAGCTCTTAGATCTTTGCCGAATCGAGAAATCAAAAATCGCATAACAAGTGGGTCGGTCGGGCTACCTGACTTAGACTTGAACATGGCTATGGATTGAATATATATTCTTGGAAGTGTTTATGCTTATGACTTCTCGCTCTGTCTTTATATCTCCACTTTGGCCATGGATATGCCCCAATCAAAGTCATTGGCAAACAAACAAAAAAAAGAGTTCTTAATTCAAATTGATTTCGGCTTTGGTTTTCTTGCTATTCTTTTTTTTTTTTTTATTGCAAACAATTTCAAAGTGTCAATTTGTGTTTATAAAATTAAAATTATTTATCAAGAGTCAAGACATCGCCAGTGGGTAGCGAAAACAGTTAAAATATAAGACACAGAGACAGAGGGAGAGAGAGAGAGAGAGAAAAGGATAGAAAAAGAAAACGACTGAATCAATCGATGTTTCAGCTGCCTGCAAAGTCAATTGCCAAATATGGCTTACTTGTTTGTGTTTGTGTGTGGTTTAATGTCACACACACAGACACACATAGATACATTGAGCTAGAGATAAGTATAACTCTCTAGGAAAGGCAAGACAACTACTTGTCTCGCCAAAAGCCAAAACCAAAGCCAAAACTTATTCACCACCACCAAAGTCGCAACCAAAGGCAAAAGGCAAATATTGAAATTTGCATGCGTCTTAGAAATTTTATTTGCTAATTGTTATCTAACGTGTATGTAAATACGTATGTATGTATATGTCTGTGTGCGCACATAAATACGTATATATATATATATAGACTCTATATAAGGCAGTTAAGGGTAATCTTTTGATGACTGTTTACAGAGCCACCCCAAAAATATTGAAATCGTTCACCACAATGCTTCAATGGAAATTCAATTCGGTGACTAATATACATAAGTAACTGCTTTGACTCAGAAAATTCTATAAAGAAGCCCCAGAGAAATAAAGAATCAAATTCTATAATTAATAAAACAAACTCGCATTTAGACACTGAATGATTTACATTCTTTTGTGACATTTGTAATAAATATATTTATTTAACTTATATTCTATAAATTACAAAAGCCTTTCGGTTTGAAATCTTACTCGATTGTAAAGTTATGTCTTTAGCATCCCTCGCATTATATATATATATGTACATATGAATGTGTATATATTTTTTTATTAGGAAATAAACATGAAAACACTTTGACAATGCTAATTCTTTGTGCAATAAATTTGCATCAAGATCTAATTGATTTTCTAATTGTATTACAAATTTGTCCCATGTGAATCCATTATCTATAAACAAAGTGCCACAAATAAAGCAATAAATATATTTCAACAACATTGTTAAAGTCACATTAACATTGATCAAGCATGAATCGTACTGAATTCCGGCTTCATTTGATTTAATTTCTTTGAAAATCATATTCAACAATTATCTAAGAACTTAAGGAGCAAAAAGTTAATTGAAATGAAAATTTTTGAATGAAATTCAAAGAATTTTACATAATAATTTGCAGACAAAATGAAATTAAATTGCTTACATAACAATATATAATTTGCTTAAATTAACAACAATTCAAGGTAATTAAAGATTTTCTTTGCAAACAAAAGAGAGCAAAAGGGGCTGGGGGTATATATGCGAAGGAGGTGAAAACAGGGACAGAGTGAGCCCACACCTTCACATTTAGTTAACATTTACTGAGACTCCCAATTTTCCGTTTCGACGTTGTTGTTGTTGTAGTTGTTCATTTCCTTGACAATTTACGCGCTTGTGAAATTTTAAATGAGCTGATTTATGGCTATTTGATGAGCACATTAACCACTGCCACGAGATCCCCTACCTCTCTCCATCTCCTCCCGTTCTTCGTCTCATTCGTTGTCTTCACCTTATTCTCTCTCGGTTACTGCTACTGCTGTAAAGTTTATTATACATTTAAAGTGTTTATTTTTTTCATATATTTTGTTCTTTTTTTTTTGATTTTGGTTCATATTCCAGGCACACACACACAAAACTCAACGATAAATTCTTACAGCAAGTCCAAGTTAACTCTTTTTTATTTTATTATTGTTGTTGTTGTTATTGGTCTTCTTGTTCTTGCTGATTCTGTTGTTGCTGTTGTTGTACTTTGCGTACTTTATTATTAATTTTTAACGTGTGGGCCCCACAACAACTACAAAAAAACACCCACAGCATTTTGACAAAATGTTGTTCTCTCTATACCCAGTAACCAGAAATCATTAAAGAGTATATTAGGAATTGTATGTTAAATAAACCATTTTATATGCTGATATGTACTATAGTATATTATATGCTAGTTAATCA
This sequence comes from Drosophila emarginata, assembly GCA_037075365.1. Taxonomy (NCBI): domain Eukaryota; kingdom Metazoa; phylum Arthropoda; class Insecta; order Diptera; family Drosophilidae; genus Drosophila; species Drosophila emarginata. The sequence goes on along the minus strand of JBAMCD010000014.1, from coordinate 274,321 downwards.
GCATTAATAAATAGATGTGTCTAAATCTAAAGCGAGACTTCAGCAGGATGAAAATCTTTAATGGCAAATAAATAGATATAAGGTATAGACTTAGTTAGATATACATATGTAGGTAGATCTTGCCAGTTGCTAAAAGTAACTGATTTTATAAATAAAATATAAAAGGCATACACCTGTCTTAAAGGTAGGGTATTTTACAGTCCCCATCTCAAATGATATATGCAGAAATTTTGTGCTGTTGTTGCTGCTGGCCGCATTTGTTATTACTGTTGTATTATTATTATTTTTTTTTTTTGTTGTTGTGTGTGAGATTAATTCTTGCAATTTGATTATTTCAGCACGTTAAAGTTTTTGAGCCGAAGTCAAAGTCATCGGCGCTTGCATTAGAACACAAATTACTCATACGCCGCGTTGTGCGATTGTTCATAATTATCGGAAATAGCTGACTGCGTGGGCAAGTTGGCAGTTGGCAATTGCCAATTGGCAGTTGCCAACTGACAGACAAGTTGCGCATCCTCTCCATCAGCTGCTGTTGAATAATAATTTTAAATATATATATAAAATGTAGAAAAACAATAATATTGTTTTTGTTGCTGCTTATTGTTTAACAAATATCATGGGTTGCGCCCTGCCCCTGCAATGAATTGCTTTTATGCGCTCATTTGCATATTAAATAAGCAGCAGCAAGCGACGAACTGCCTCAGGTTGCTGAGCTAAGGCAATGCATTTACTTTGGTGTTGGTTGCACTTTTTTTTTTTTTTTTTGCTTGTGTTGCTATTAGTTTCTAACCAGCAACAGCAAAAACATCTGCTGCTGCTGCTGCTGCTACCGCTACTGCTGCTGCTGCTGTTGCTCTTGTCAATGCAAAGAACGTCGCTTCGCTGGTTGCTGGTCGCAGTGCTGCCGTCGTTCATTGTGTAGGTTGTCCAGACTAGCATTAGCTACCTAGTTATTCTCGATTCTCGATTTGGTTTGCTGACGTCAAACAAAAGAACAAAAAAAAACAACAGCAAAGAAAAACCCAGCAAGGTATGAGAAGGTCTGAGAGCCACTTCACACTACACACTCTACATAGACATACATAAACATACATTCATGCATAACAATGCAATCTTATTGGCTTCTTTAACTGAACAAACAAGGAATGGGAAACAAAAGATTTCGTTTCGTAATTCCGACAAAACAACAACACTTTCCTGATTTCCTTACTCCATTCTGATCAATGTGAAGTAAAGTAAATTAGAAGCTAATCAAAATGAATACTTTGAAAATGTGACGAACATTCAGAGACAATTGATAGTTTGAATAGTTTTTAATTCGCTTAAACTTATTGAAGAATAAAACAATTTTTTTTCATATAGCTACAATTTAAAATCAGTTTACTTGAGGTAAAGTTAGTGAGACTTTCTTTGCCCCCAAGATTTATATTTATATCTTTTTTGTCAACAAAAACAAGGTAAATAAAACCATAAACAGTATTTAAATTTTTTAATCATATAAAAGTTGCTTCAACTATGCAGCCTTGAATATTTTGAAAAAAAAAAAAAAAACTCAATCAATGATCAATAAATAATTTAGAAATAAGTTCGTGCAATTGACTTTATTTAAACTGTTTTCACATAAACATAATTGACCAACTCTCCATATATACTCTATGATTTTATCAATTAGATGTATGTGCATACATATATGTTACAGATGTATATTATATTATTGAAAAATTGTTGTTTGTATATTTCGAACAATCTGCTGTACCACATTGCGAATCGTTGAAAAATATTTCACACAAACTCTTTGAGCATATAATTGATTCGCCGATTTGTTTGGTTATTATTTATCCATGCGGGAGGAGGGTAATAACCATTTAATTTCAAAAACCTTCAGTCATTCCACCATTTGACACTTTATTGAAGCATATGAATGTTATGACTACAAGTATTATTTCTTTGTGTTTTTTTCGGTTTTTTTGTTGCTGTGTTGTTTCTTATTTTTTCCCATTTGTTATGATCAAAGAATGCAAATTTCTGTTTGCTGCGTAGATTATGGCAAAATTATGCAAACAAATCAGCAAACAAATTAGGCGTATAACAAAAAATTTCACCTGGCCAAGGTAATCAACTGAAGACAAATATGGCAAAAGTTGCCCTAGAAATTTATGTTATTGAAAAATATTTGCCAGCAAAAAAGAAGACTAGAAAGTTTTCTTTTTGCCAAAAAAAATAACCGAAAAGAAACTAAATAGATTTAATCGTTTTTTTTCTTTGAGGGAGGATAGACGGAAGTAGGTATTTAGTCAAATTCTTTTTTCTTCTTCTTTTGTCGGTCTCAAGTCAAAGACTAAGTCAATAATTACATAGTTTCATAGCCACAGTTAGTCCCCTATCCCCCCGCCTGTACCATTGCCTACCTTTGCCTTCACCACCCCCATCCAACAACCATTAAGCAGAGAGTCAGTGGCAAAGCGTGAAAAACGCTTCCTATTATTAGTTTAATTTGTTTTGGGCGCGCAATTTAATTTTATATAACAACAAAATAATCGTTTATAAATGATAAATTAATATGTGGGAAACAAATGGCTATGGGTATGGGCGGACGATCTCTCGATCTCATCGTCATTGATTTGATCTTGTCTTGAACTGGGGAAACAACTCATCATCATCATCGTCATTTTCGTCGTCATCATGATCATGATTATGATCAGTATAAAGTGTTTGCCGTCGTCGACAAGTTGCCGAATTGGCCAGGCTCTTAAATGGACACAAAACCCGCCAACAGAGCTTTAAAAAGAGACAACGGCGGTTAGATAGATCTATGGCAACTGTTTGGACCCGCTGCTGGACTGACTGTTTGTTGGTTCGTGTAGATTTTCTATACATTCAATCTATATACATATATGTATATATTTATTTATTTTACCCATTGTTCATTATATCTCTGTGTGTATGTGTGTGGGCTGGATGGATGGGTCACTCAACGATGTAGAGTGAAAAGTTACGCATGCGAGACATTGTCTGACTATTCATATACATGGCATTAAATCTTTTGGCTTATACAAAGAAAAAAAAAAACTTAAATTTGCCCTAAAAGGAACTTCCAGGTGAATGCAAGAATAAGAAATTTACGGTTTAAGTTCAAAAATTAAATAAATCAAATAACTTTTTTAGTATTTTTCCGTCATTTAACAACGTTTAACAAATCTATACCAAAAAATTGGAATATAAACTAACTAAAAAAAAATGTTGGCTTTAATTAAAGAATCCCATAATAAAATTCAATTCCAACGATATCTTCAATCTGTTCTTCTTCTTCACCTGAGTTTGGTATTTGAAATCTGGAACTAACTTTTACATGTAAAAGATACAAGTTAGATATATGGAATATGATTTTATGTAAATTTTTGTAAGCTTGTGCAATGAAATTCCAAAGAATTTGATTTGTATCATTAAAATGTTAATAACGTTTGCGAAGAAGTATTCCATTATATGATCAACCATAACTCTCCTTAATTTTGCATGATCGAGTTTCAAATGATCATGAATAAATCACAACTCTGTTGTGACTGGCATAGCTAATTTTATTTTTTTCTTTTTGTTTTAACTGAGTTTGAACATAAATAACTTGAAATTCGCTTTGACAAGAATATAGTTATGGGCTATGAGAATTGGTAAAGAACTGAAGGTCGCGACTTCTTGGAAGAAGACGATCTCGGTTTAGCGCCGTCGTCGTCGTCGCCTGCAATGCGATTTTATTTTTTTTTATTAAAAACGTTTGCTAATTTATGAGTTAAAATTTGAAACGGAAATTCTCAGCTAATCGTTGGGGACTTGGGGGCAACTTGTTTACAATCTGACAATCCATAACCAAATCGGAATCGGAATCTCAAATCTTTCTCTCTCTCTCTCTCTTTTTAAGTAAGTAAATGGAGGGAGATGCCCGACGGCGCCTTTGGCTTGTGTTTGTTGGTTTTTCTGTGTTTTGTGTTCTGTCTGATTTGCGGTTGCGGTTTTTTTGAAAAAAAAAAAAACAAAATAAGATATACATATACATACATACATACATAAAAAAAAAACGGTTATATAGATTCTATTAAAGCCGAAAAAGTCACTTATTGATTTGCATCTCAAATGCTCTGTTCCTCTCTCACTACCACTCTCTAATGTAAGTATGTATGTGTCTATCCTACTCATACGACCATGCTCTCGAGTTATTTTTTTTTTCTTTTTTAACATTTTGCGGGGAACTTGTTTTTTCACCTACATTGTTTCTTTTCTGTTTGATTTTTATTTTTTCTTTTAAGTTCATTTCCGCTCTGGTTCTGGTTCTATTCATCTACCACACTGAGCGAAATCAATTTTGCACTCGCCACACAAGAAGAACGTACCACCATCAGTCCAAGGTCCACGCAGACCTTCAATGAACTTTGCTACCAAAACATAAAAAAAAAACAAAATAATACACATACATACATATGTGTAAAGCCCAAAGATTTTCTTTTGGGGGACCCATTAAAAAGTAAACCTCAAAGCACTCATTACAAACCCATCAATCAATAAGTGATTCGATGTCGTCCGATTGAAGGCGAACCTTTTTACACACCTCGATATTGAATGCACTTCTCAGTGTTGTTATTGTTGTGTGTATGTGTGTGTGTGTGTGTTCTGAAACAGTATAAAAACTAATTTATTCAGCCATAATTCAAATAACAATTGTTAATAAAGCAAAAATCAAGAGACAGACAAATGAAAACAAAAATTGGCAAAAGACAAAGCCAATGCCATATCGGGAGAGGTGATCGCCGATCACTGATCGCTGTGATCGTGCGTGCCTGCTATAAGTTAAGTCTTATAGGTCGGATGGCAATGCCACATAAATTTATTTGTTTTCATTAAGCAAAAATAATTTATTACAACGACAATAAAATACCCTTTCGAAATCGTTCTGTATATTTCCAAATACATATTCAATTTGTTATTTAACAAATATGAAATTATTGCTAATATCTTAAAAAAAGAAGGTTTTTCATCAAAGTCAAAGTCTAACCATTTCCAATATTTTGGATTTCGTTGGTCTACTTGGTTAGCAAAAATAAATAAATTTAGTTATTCGCTATTAAAATCTATAATATATATACATATATCTATCTTTTAATATTTTTAATTTCTGCACAGATAAACAGACTTCTTTTTTGTGAGTTTTTTTAGGACAATTTAGGGAAAGCGTATACACAGATCACTCTGATTCTTTTGCGGCTGTGACCAAAGGATTGTTATTGGCAAATTACAAAAAAGTAGGCCCTTTATATCAAATAATGTTATATATATATACATACATACATACATACATACATATGTATGTATGTAGGTACGAATGAATTAGATGACAGTTGGCTTAACTGTAAAAGTTAATCAAATGATTGAATCAAAATGGGGGAAAAGGCAGATTATCTACGGGAAAACATTTAACATATTGTGGACTTTGTATCAATTTTTATCTGCATATATCAATTTGGGTTTTCCTTCGTTTGAACCATCTATGAATAATTGTTATAAATTTTATAGGTCACCCATGACCAAATTAGAGTTAAAGCCAGCCACAGCTGACAATTGTCCATACTGTCTTTGTATATTACAACAAAATATGCCCAACACGTACGCGGATATCCGTGCTCAATCTACCCATGCCAAAAGCCCAAACTTAAAATCCATACCCGTTCCCGTACCCATATTCAATTCCATGACTCCCCCCAAAAATGGGGAGACAAAAATGTAATTAAACACGCTGCAGTTATTGAAGATGGGGTTTTTTCTTTTTGATATATCTCATCGGTTGTGTGGCCCTAGCCAGAGGGTAAAAGCCAGTTTTTAGCTAGCTTAGTGGAGCCTATCAACAAAGCCATCAATCCATTCATATCCATCGATCAATTGATCATATGTGAAATTGAAATTTTTTATGCACAGACATTGGTAGAAAAAATGGGAGAGAGATCACATGGTTATATAACTGGGAATTGGAAGTTGGGAATTGGAATTGAAATTGAAATTGGTGGCTGACAATTGCAGACAGCGCTAATACTAATACCTTGAAGAGAGGGAGAGATGATCGCAAGATGATCAGACCGAAAGACAAGCAGACATGGAGATACTTGTAGATGAGACATGGGACCACTCACAAAAAACACTTCCTCCTCAGGCAAATGTTCCCAGCTTAAAAGTAATTTGCTTAAATAAATCAAAGTCATAACAAAATGCATGGCGAATAACAACAACAGCAACAGCAACGACGAAAGATCGCGTTGAGGATCGGCTAAACATAATGTTGCAATGTCTCCTCTCAAATGTTGTTTTGCTATCGCATAAAAGAATTTAATGAAATTTAATGAAAAGTTACACGATCAGAGACACGACTTCGACACGACTTGTTGCTATTGCATTTGCTATTGCTGATTGGTGATCGTTGATCGGTGATCACCGATTTTCTGTCTGTAGTTTTAGACTTTGTTGCATTGAATATGAATTGTTTGTGTCTCTAGGACATTTTTGCAATTAATTGAATTATCGTCGTGAATGGCAAAAGTTAGCCACCGATCAACCGATCCAACGAACTAGCGTTCCAACGATCAACAATCGACAATCGATGTGCAATCAAATTTAAGTGGAGTTTTTTTTTCTTTTTTTAGTTTTTGCAGTTTTAATATTGCTGGAGAAGTGTCCATGCGATCAGTTGGCAGGTCGCTTACATTACATTTGGATTCTCTCGGCACGTTCACATGGTTTATGGCATTTTCATTTATTGCAGTGGCATTAGCTGTGGGTGTGGCCCACAATGGGCACTTGCCACATCGCAAAACCGACAACCTATTAAAATCATCAACGCTCCATTAGATCTGCAGTTCGATGCCACGCTCCCGCGCTGCGCCGCTGTCGGCGTTAGCTTCATTTACGCCTAATTAAACAAATTATTGGCAATGTTCAGTTTAATGTTTAGTTAGCTCACTCGCTGCAACGCCAGGTGGCAGGCACCTCCAACCGACCAAACAATGCTAACTTAATTGTAAGACAAACATTAAAAAGAAGAAAAAAACAAAACAAATGAAGCAAGCAAGTCGTCCCTGCCGACTTTGAGTATACCCTGTACCAAGTAAAAGAACTCCATAAAGTCAAAAACGATCAAAATCGTCTTCAATTTACAAAAAAATTCTCTTAATATCCACTGCTTGCCATACAGCAACACTGCACTGCTTGCCATGCAGCAACAGCGAACGCATGCTATCTCGCTCACACTTAACAGGCCATTTTGCATGGGGTGTTTCAGTATAAAACGGAAATACGTGTATCTCCGATAATTATTGTCCGATTTCGGTCAAATTCGGTCAGCTGGTGCATTTTGGCTATATTAATGTGCATGGAAAATAAGAATACGATATGTTTAATATTGCCGTAGTTATAGGTTTTTCCCAAATTGCGGGGGCGGAAGTGGGCGTGGCAAAAATTTGAAACAAACTTAACCTGTCTACACAACAGACGGATGTTGACACCAAATTTGGTTGCTCTAGCTCTTATAGTCTCTGAGATCTAGGTGTTCATACGGACGGACGGACGGACGGACAGACGGACAGACGGACATGGCTCAATCGACTCGGCTATTGATACTGATCAAGAATATATATACTTTATGGGGTCGGAAAAATCTCCTTCTGCCTGTTACATACATTTTAGCGACTTTAATATACCCTTTTACCCTATGGGTACAGGGTATAAAAATAGCAACATTTACTATTTATAAATAGCCCCAAGCAACATTAAAGAAAACAATGTAAAATATGAATAAAAACAACGAACATAAAAAAATATTAAGTTACAAACTTGGTTACAAGTTCATGAGGCAACACAAAAGCAATGCAAACACACATGCTAAAATATGAAACTGTTGATACCCTTCTTTAACGTACTCTACAAAGTCTACAAAAGTTAAGACGATAAAAATCGTAATACTATAAAATTTTCAAGTCACTTTAATTAGAATTTGAATATTAAGACATATAACAAAGTCCCTGCAAAAATTTTAAATTGTACATCATTCTAGCTGGCAAAGAATAAAATTTCAAACATTTAAGAAAAAAAAAAACTTTAAAAAGTAGTCTCACAGTTTTAACAAGTCTCCAAACTAAAAGATATTTCAATTCCATAATCTTTAAAATCTCCACAAACTTTTGAATTAATTATGCATCCATCTATTTATTGTTTCTCTGAGCAAAAGCTAAGCCCAAATCAATGTAATCCACATCAAGTACAGTATACATATATCATCTAACCCAAAATAGTCAAGTAAACCCAAAAACGTTAATTTGCCATTTAATTTATAAGTCACGTGGAGCACCCTGTGCCCCGCTATAAGAGCACACAAAAGGCCAAAAACGAGAGCAATCTGTGTGTATTCATTATCATTTTCCATGTGGAAGATTTGCAATGTAGTTCAAGTTCGAATTTGGCGCTGGGCTGCGACTTGCGAGTTGCGCAACCAAAAAATGAAAAAAAAAAAAAAAAGCAAAACTGCGAGTAAAAGTAATAGCTGAAAAGGCAGAGGCTGACACTGAGGCACTGAGACTGTGGCAGTAGTTGAGGTAGGCAGCAGTATGGCAGTCACTGGCAGTAGGAGGGGGCAACAGTGGCTGACTGAGATTCCGTCGAGAGACCCGCCGTTCAAAATGGCCTTTAATCTTAGTAGACAATTTTCACGCTTGTCATTTGATATCTTGTTTCAGTTTGCTACAGAGAATTCTGCATAAAAAATTAACTTACATAAATGGCAACTTGTTCTGTTCAGTTCACTTCAGTTTTAGTTTAAGCTTTACTTTTTTAGTTTATATTTTTGCCTTTCAATGTCATCATCATCATCATCATCACGATTATCACTTAAATAGAAATTTTTATTTCATTTTTCTATGAGTCAGAGAGATAATCATTGATCTAGTAGATAAGCCAAATATAGAATATGTATTCCTGATGCGGAAGAGATATAGAAATAATAATAGAAAAAATGTTTATGAAGGACAAATACCACGCAAAAATATATCAAAAGATCAAATTCTATAAATGTGGCAAACAGTTGCTGCTCCTAAAACAAAAAAAAAAAAAAAAAAAATAAATAAAAGCAGATATATGTATTTAAGCCAAGAAGCTGCTGACTAATCATAAAACACACTGGGACGGAGAAGAGGCAAGAGGAGGAAAACAATTTTATATTGGCCCACACACACTGACGAAAACAAAGTATGTGAAAAACTAAGAAAAGCACAAAATGCGGCAGCAACTAAAAACCACAAGTCAATGTCAAATCGGTGGCAGGCAGCAGCATCTGTATCTCAAGTTGAGGCACTGCATCTGTCCATTATGTTTTCACGAATCATTTTTATGTAGGTTTCAGAGTCACAGTCGGAATCGGAGTCGCAGCAGCCTCACTTCTTTTTGCTTTGTTCATTGTTTGGTTTGATCATAAGTTTGTGTTATTTTTTTTTCTTTCGTTGTTTCGTTTTGTTGTATTTGAACTTATTGTATTTGGACAATTCAAAGTTAAGGTCAACAAGGGATTTGAAATAGCTGCAGTCGTATCCGATTTGTTACCTCTATCTTGCTCACTCTTTGGTCGATTTATGTGGGTAGGTGCATTGAACCTTTTTTTTTTATTTTGAACCTAACTGAATTTTAGCATAATTAGCGTTCATTGTTCGCAATTGAAATTGGCCATGAAGTTGCCCTCCTTAAAAGAAGCAAAATTATTATTTTTGCTTTGGCATGCCAAATATTTGGATTTTAATAGCAAATATTTATGTAATCTTGGGGTATATTAGACATTTATGTATGTATACCAAAAATTCCAGAAACCGATTTTTAGTGCTAGCAAAAACATTGTAATTAATTTCATTCATTATTCTTTGGGTTTTAATGGGTATATAAAAGTCGTTATGTTTTAAAACTGAAATAAAGAAAACTTCTCCTTCCAACGACTGGTTCTTAGTTTGGTTATTTGTCGCAAATGTTGTAACCTGTCATAAGGCTTATATATTCGAACATATTTATGCACTTTACTAGAATTTTCGACACCTGTGAGAAACATGAAAACAACAACAACAAAAACTGTAAATAAAACCAACCGTTCAAAACTAAAAGAAACCACTCCAAAAACATAAAGTCAAAATAAAACTTCCAACTTTCGCTTTTTCCCTAAAGCGTGAAAATTAACCATTAGCGCCTTAGATTTTATAGGCGTTTTGTAAGCCTGTTTCACACTTGCGCAAAACCGAAATAAAATCCCCCAATACAACAACACCCCACCCCCCATACATACACTACACACACACAACAGAAAAGAGCAATAGAAAAATTTTCCAATGTATTTGCTTTTGACACATTTTGATGGGTTTTTTTTCGGTTCACTTCCAATATATACATATGATATTGCTAGTTGAGTCTATTTAACCCAAATTGTTGTCACTTTCGGTGACCATTCATAAATTCTCATCAATAAAGCTAGAAAGAGAATGGGTCCCCATGTATGTATAAACTACTTCCCCTACTTCTCAGAAAAAAAAAACAATGAAAAATGGTACCCGCTTAGGCGTTAATTCGCCCCTGTCAGAAAAGTCAACAAGCGCCACGCGGCGACAACATTTTATGAATGAAACCTAATGAAGAGAAGTCGTTCCGGATGATCTGATCTTTCCCTTTTCATGGAAAGTGAATTTTTTTTTTTTTTTGAGAAACAAAAATGAATAGTTGGAGTTAGAGGAGACCAGGCAGAAGAAGGTGCAGTGCCATTGGATGGGGGAAGCTCACAAAATAATTGATTCTTAGATGAGTTAATTCAAAGAATATGTTTTGAATCATAATAGACATATCATTTTGCAGCCAGTTATATATTTAACTTGATCAATTTTATATATATCTTATTTATTCCATATATGTACATGATTGATCTGAAATAACATTTATGCATATTTCCAAATTACAAAATATTTTGTTTTTGTTGATGAGTACCATCTCTTGTAATTCGGTATTTAAATTAATTGTTTTTAAAACGTTTACTTCTATGATTGGTATACTACACCATAATGAATAATGATTCATTCATTGATTTCTTTAGGTGTTTCCGTATTTTCTTTAAGCCACTTCACTTTATCATCAGCTCAATCTCAACCTCACGAGTTCATCTGTATACCCACTTATATATGTACGTATGTATATACGATATATTTACATTTTGTCTAAGCCATATCTAGTTTCTGGTTTTAGCTCTATAAGTTTGTGTTTTCTTTATTCATTTTGTATTATATTGTAGTTTTGTGGTTGGTCATTGGTCAGTCCAGTCCAGTTAAATGTATGTACATACATACATACAACATCATCGAAAATGCAAAACCCACGCACTTTTGATCCGTGGGCTGCATTTTATATATATATATATATATATATGTATGTATGTTTATTTATTTTGTTTTTTGTAGTCAAATGTTCTTTGTTCGTTGTAGAAAAAGACTTGACATTAACATTATTTGCTTTTTGTTAAATAATTTTTTGATTTTTTTTGTGGTTTTTCGGCTGTTAAATTTAACGCCCACCAGCGTAAAAGATGATCACCAGCAGCATCAGAGCATCATCATCAGCATTGGCAGCATCATCATTGGGGACCAGCTGTGATTACCTTTAAGCTCGGGCTAATTGAGGAATTAAAGTCAAGTGACGGGGCACTGGGTACGCCCTAATTGCTCAATTTGCACGCCTTTTACAACAAACTTGTTGTTGTTATTGTTGTTACTGTTGCCAGTTGTGTTATTAAACGTTGTGTTGTTTTCGACCTTCAAAAACATTTCGCTTTAGTATCAACTTGACATGAAATATTTTGCAAGGCGAAATGTCCTTTTTGAACACTTTTCAATAAACTTCAAAATTAAGTCAAAGTGGTTAGTGGAAGAGAGCGTGAAACAGGGAGAGGGGGAAGTTGCACGAAACACAATGTCAATAAAATAAATATATATACATACGTATAGATATATACATATGTATATACAAACAGACTTATATAGATAAATGTATCCCAATTTCAAGTACTCGACGACAACTCAGCATGTAGTTTTAATACCCTGTATGATCACATAGGGAAAAAGTTGGGTAAATATACCCAATACCCAAATATACCCGTCTTCAATAGAAGACGATATATGTATGTATATACAATATTCTATTTCAGCATTAGTCTATATTTACCAAATTTTGCAAATGAAATTATATGTAAAACTATTTATTTTAATTGAAAACTATTTGAATTTATACCCTCACCTGATACAGGGAATATTAAATGTCGATATTCGGATTTAGTGTAGTCTTATTGATTATTTTCAGCATTTTCTGTTGTATTTTTAGCTTAACAACAATTGACAATCGACAACGATAACATTGGCTGACTGGTGCCACATGGTTTTGTTGTAAAGATGTTTTACCGATTTTAGAAGTCATAAGGTCAATGCTGTGTGAGTGAGTGACGGAGTGAGTAAGTGAGTGAGCCAAGCGCCAATGCGCCAAGATCCCAAGATCGTGTTTTGATTGCAACTTGTTACTCTATTGCTGGCGTCGTTGACTGTTGTCAAGTGTTATGACTCGTCCAGTCCAACTTCCCTTCCATCCTCCTGCACACTTCACTCGATTCACTTCTCTACTATCATCCATCTGTCCCTGTGTCTGTCTATCTGTCTGTTTGTCTATCTGTCTGTCTGCAACAAAGCAACTTCTCTGTTGCTTGCCAGTTGGTCGGTCTTGGCTCCATTCCCAAGCAGATTCACACGCAATTTATGTGATTTGTGTGCCTGCTGCTGCTGATAAACAACTCAACAGTGAAATGGAAAATGGGAAAAATCTAAATGGAAATGGTAAAATGTTAAAATGGAGTTACTCAAACACACACACACAGAATAAACAAATCACAAACAATAGTGCCATTTAATGTCAAATAAAAACTATATGCAAAGGGTCGGCCATGATAAGGTTTTCACTTTTACATCTTTCCTTTTTTTCTGTCACATTTTTCAGTCTCTTGGCAAATTTTACTTGTTAATACCATTGGGAAGTGAACATACAAAATTTGTTTTTTTAAGTATTCTTTAATCTAATCATCTGTGACAAAATTAATATTCTTATTACCTTAACTTCCCTTTGGCGTCAAAATTATATAGTAAGTAAAGCAATATTAATTCGATTTGACTAGGCTTCTTTTTCCCAATTAATATAACATATAAGGCGAGTCGATTCGATTTGAATTTTTAATAAAAAGGAAAACATATTTGTATATAGTTCATATATGTATGTATAAACATTGTTGTTGATTGTCATTATATTAGAACATTTTTCTATCTAATACACTCATCACATTTTCATTTGAAATAATTGGAATTCGAATTAATTGGCTAGTTAATTACTAATCTGAGGTTCATTAAATGTAAATTCCAACTAAGAAAAAACCAAAGAGCAAATGCTATAGATTTAAACACGAGATCGATCTAAATGAACTATGGTCTATGGTCTCTGTACCCTGTGGATGAGAAATGTGCAAAGAATGCTATAAAGATAAATCCCAGATAAAACCATATACAGCTGAGCCACGAGATTAGTATTTTATATTTTTTTTAATTTATAAAAAGTATATCTAGATCTAAGATCTACATTTAAAGTTACACCTTCACCGAGGTACAAAATATATATGCAGTTTCATTTTGTTTCAATCCATATATCCTCTATTGGAACAGCATATTACTATTCAAATTCGTAAAGATCTCTGTTTTATTCTTTGTTAACTGTATGATTTGATTGTATAAAGAAAATTATATATTAAAATTAAAACCAAGGAGAAATCTAAAGTCTTTAAACTTGATAAAGCTAACTTTTATTTCTCATTCAATTTACCATTAAATCAATAATAAAAATAAAAGCACACATTTTACTCCCATGCCTATTTATCTAAAGTTTTAAGTTTAGGTAGGTTAAATATATGTATATATATTTGTATATACTGTATGTGTAGGTAAAATCATCAAAATGCAAATTAAATGAGGCGACGATGACGCCGATGACGGCGGCATAAAAAATGCAATGCAACAAATTATGAAAATCAGTTGCAACGCAACGCAGCAACAAAGACTTACATATTGGACACACCTTGATAGAAAAAAAATACAAAATATTTATATATACAATATATATGTATATGTATATACACATATATTTATATATTATCTAAGCAGCGGCAGACTTTGAAGAGCAACCAATTTGCTACCAATTGGTTACAGATTGGCACAAACGGCCTTGCTAACACGTAAAAGGTGGAGGGAGGGCGGCAAAGTGTTGAGCGGAGGAGGCTAGTGCAGCAAATATGTATAAATATATATATGAAGCTATATATAATGTATATATAAATATATACATATATACATTTGTTGATTTTCTGCTTAGGCATTGTTAACTTGAACATAAATAGAAAATTTCAACCATTTTTCAAAAACAAAAAAATTTTGTTTATTTTACCGAGAGTTAGTCTGAAAGTTTTCCCAAACATACCTTTAAATGAGAAATTATTTAATCTATTATTAAATCCAAAAGAAATATAGAAAATAGTTAAAACTTTAAATTTTATTTGGATTACAATTAAATATCTTTTTTCTATCGATTTTTCGAGTTTGTGGTTTTTTTTTTGGTTTTTTTATGAGAATTTCTTGTACTGCCCTCGCACTAAAAAAGATTTTCAAATTTTATGCACTTTGCAAAACATTTAATCACATTTCGAGGCATTTAGGCAAACTCCCCATGAAAAGCATAATTTATACAACATTATTAAAATGTCGAGCGCGGGGAAACATTGAAAATACAACAGCAACAACAACATCATCAACAACAACATCATCAACAACAACAATCGAATAGACAATGAGACATAAAGACAGACACACTCTGGCCCAATCCAAAGTATTCGTTAAACATTGAAAACAGTTTTGAAATTTGTGAATTATTACTTGCACTTTAACATGGGCTCCATGAAAATATTTTACCCAGACAGTTGACATTTTATAGACGACAACGGCAACAAGTCGCCACCTGTCGACTGCTATAATAGTGTGGGGAGGGAGGTGTGTGTGTGGAGGTCTCTCACATATGAAAAGCAAAAAGTCATTTAAGCCTGTCAACGCTTTGCTTTTGCCTTTGCTTTAACTTTTGTCTTTTGTCTCAGCTTACAATTCAAGATAAATGGGCCAAGAGACTTTGCTCAAGACAAATTCTAATTAGTCAGTTATGTTTGCTTTTTTTTTTGTTTTTGGTAAGCAAGGAGGGGGGAGTTCATTAACATTTTCGGGTAAATAGCATTCCCAGGCTTTAGACCATTTCCTTCACTTGTGCTGTGCTTTGGTTTACTTTTCTGTGTTTGCCATTCAATTAATATCACATTTTTTGTCGCATTTACTTTTGTCTCAAAATCAAAATTGACCATAAATATCTCGAACTAATAATGCCATATATGTACGTATAGTATATGTATGTATGATGTCCAGTTCATCCAGTTTTCTGGGCCTAATGGAACCAGTTTCTCGATAAGCATTTTATTTATCGTCCTATACAGTAAAAGAGCGAGAGAGGGAAAAAGGGAGAGAGAGAGATACACCAGCTGCTGTTACTAATCTGCTGCTGCTGCTGCTGTGCGGGTGTTGTGCCAATTTGGTTTATAGAAAAGCAGGTTATATTTTACACTAGTCTACCTATTTTTATCTCTTGAAGGCAACTGACCCAAAATGCGAAAATGCAAACTAAATGAACGCTTGTCGCCGTGAATAAAACAGTCTTTCGTTAAGCAACAGCAAAACTGTGCAACAATAATCGATTAAGTTAAATTAGTTAAGGTTAGTTGGTTTAGGTTACACTTTTTCTATATTAGATAAGGTTAGTTTAGGCTACACCCTTTATTTTACATTGAAAAATAAAGATGTACATTTTACAGTTTAAGTAAAATGACTTTAGAGTAACAAGAGGATACTCTGCCATTAAGGGATTAAAGGATCTGTCAAAGGATCACTTTACTGTCTTGCGAGCGCTCCTTAACATTCAGAAGATTGTAACATATCAAATTCCGTAGTCGTTATTTGATTTTAAATTGGGGTCACATCTTTTACTTTAGTTTTTATCGCTTTTCAGCATATCTCCATAAATTTCTTCTTATTTTTTTTTTTTTTTTGATATAATTAACTTTACTTGCATTATATTAACCATATCTTATAGAATATTTTTGCATAACTAAAATATTAAAAAGGAGCGTGAAGAAAGTTATCGCATAAAACATTTGGCATTATCTTTTTTGATAATCAATTTTAAACAACTCAATCAGTTAGTTGAGTGTTTACTGATTTTTCAGTTTCTCTCTGTTTTTCCATTCGTTTAATCGTCCATTCATTCATTCATATTCATTTAAAATTCCAATTTGAAACACTGTCAAAGAACATGACACAAAATATTTGCGAATTTGTAATGTATTTTATATAAATGTATATATGTATCTTATATATATTGATTAAAAACTCGTTTATTTCATATGGTATAAACGGAAATATCAGGATGTCAATGTTTTTTTTTCTATTTAGAAATGATTTTATTTGATTTCATTAGCGGCAACGTCAAATCAAAAATGTCAAATCGATCGGCTGGTTGGCTGGCTAACATAAGCATTATAATTTAAAATAACAAAGTGCCACTTGAGAGGTTTGAGGCAGCTGCTTTTAACAAAAATGTTAAACATTTTTATCGATTTTGTTGTTTTGTTATTGTTGTTGTTGTTGTATAATAATGGAAACTCATATTGTTTAATATGCGAGAGAACCTACTAAATAAATGCTTCACTTTGTCGGCGATTTATTAAACAAAAGTGTAAACAAATTAACAAGATCATTTGCGGTAGAGAAACGTCGGAACCTGCTCCAAGTTAGAAATCCGTTCGTTTGATCGGTTGCTAGATCGGTCGGTCGTTCACTTTGATCTATTTGCCGAACCTCAAAATTGTCTGAAAAATCAAACAAAGAAGGAAAACTGCAACAAAACTCAATTAATTTATGACAATTCATAGCTTTGGGTCCATAAATTAATTAAAACCCATAAAAGCAAAAGATGAGAAAAGGGCGTCGGCAATAGGGTGAGGTGTAGTGGGGTGGACTGGAAAAGTGGGCATAAAATCTAAAAATTATGTTTCAGGGCACTGCCAAGGGTTAGCAAATGCATTTACCAAACTTGATTCAATTCAACTAACTTGATTGCCTTCTTTCTATCTATCCTTCTTACAGATGCAGAGCACGACGAGCACGAAAAGTTTATAGTTATATAAATATATATATGTGTTTATATATATATGTACATATGTATGCATATTGATGGGCCCCTGACGTGAACTATTTAAAAATTCCATGCGAGAACCGAAACCGATACAAAAAAAAAACCTTTAGGGATTTAGCCGCTGCCAAGCGCTATTGATTGAACGACATCGATTTCAATTGAAACAAAAGAAGAAAAAAAACCGAAAAAAAAAGTACAAGTTTCATGCATTTCACATTAAGAACCATGGACGCACGCATCGGCCTAGATTATATAGTCGAGAACGGTGACTATATAGCCACATTGGGCTCTGCATTGGATACACAAAATGCAACGGTTAAGAAGCAAGTTTTTGAGCTGCTTTCAGCGCTGTGCGCCTACAGCGCCGACGGCTATGCGCGTGCCATTGAAACACTAGAGTTTTATAAGGTAAGAAGCGATCAAGATAACACTAGATGGTCATTCTTAATATGATATTAACCAAAAAAAAAATTCAAGATAAATAAAAATAAATTTTCAAATATTTTTGCAATAATAATATAAAAAGGGATTTTTAACTAGCAGTAAAAAAATGTTGTAATTGTTTAATTGATACATTGATAAAGTTTAGATAAAATAACGCTGAGAACTTGTGCTAACACCCGTTGAAAGGATAAACTCTTTAGTCACACATTTTATTTCACGCATTAACCAAAAGGATTTAGATAGGATAGAGAAGTTTTAATACAATTAGTTTATATATTTTTTTATGTTTTTTTTAATCATTTATAGAATCTCAAAAAGCAACGATATCGCTTCAAAATTGTCATTAACGAACTGGAAGAGACCATTGCCTCGTCGTCATCATCGAATCCACCATTGGACTATCAGACTGCTCTATTGGCCTTCATTAATTGTGTCATCATCTCAGCGGCCACATTGCAGGAACGCATACGCATACGTAACGAATTTATAGGTAAGATTAACCAACCGCAGCATAATCTGGCCCTGCCAACCACCACCTTCCTGTTGGTGTATGCCTGTGTATTTCTTACTGGTTAGCTGTCTTCGATTTCATTTCAATTTGATTGATGTGCCCCGCACGCTGATCTTTATGATTTGCGCCCTTGACCATATGCTTGTCACATCTTACAGGTCCGAGCCCCAAAACCACACCATTGACCCTCGGGTTTAACTTGCTGTTTTCTGTTTGTTTTTTGCTTTTGATAATGATGGGTTAGCAAACCCAGTTAACAAACAACAACAACAACAATATTGCCAAATCGCCACACAATGCGGGGTAACCTTAGCACGTGCCACCGATTTACAATACATTGAGGCGCGTCTTAAAATGATTTTCACATTAGGCATCCAAGTAATAGATAGATTTGAAAAGATTCGAAACAATCATTAAGACAGAGAGAGAGATCTGAGTTAGATTTTCATACAAATTGGCATTTGACATGGAGCACCTTGACCATTTTAGCTCCTTTAATTTCAAACTGTAAGCAATTGGTAACTTTACCTTGCTATAATTTAATTTAGTTGAAAGATCTAAGCCATTTGAGATAGATATAAAACTTTATTCAAATATCAATCTTTTCAATTGCATTTTAGAAATCTAAAATCTTTGTATAGCTGTTATTTGGCTAAAATTGTTAATGTTTTTTTTTAAATT
Source organism: Drosophila emarginata (assembly GCA_037075365.1). NCBI lineage: Eukaryota > Metazoa > Arthropoda > Insecta > Diptera > Drosophilidae > Drosophila > Drosophila emarginata. The sequence goes on along the minus strand of JBAMCD010000014.1, from coordinate 255,276 downwards.
AATAATATATAAATACATATAAAAATGAACCGAAAATGGTTTTAAATCAATAGAAATCATGACATATTATTAAATTAAAGCAAAGTAAATTATTTATAAGATCATAAACAATTTGTATATATCTTGTCTTTAGATGTTTTGTAGCCTATTTTGTTTTCTCTTAAGTATGTACATCTTTTGTCTTTGCTTTTACATGTTTAGTTATAGATATTTTGTTGTACACTTTTTCCCCTCTCATTCTGAATGAGGGGTCTCCCTATGCAAAGAGATTTATTTCTGTTTCAACTGGATACAACACTTAATAAATAAGTAACAAGTCACCGCCGCCGTCATTTCTCCTTCCTTCAATTGTTGACAAAGAAGGGACGCCTAGAGGCAAATATGTATATATACATACATATATACTATATATTCACATCCTGCCCTTGTCACTGATGGTAGTAGTAGTGCTCCCCTTTCTCTTTCCTGTTCAAAGTTCATGAACTGTTTGTCCGACCCCTTCTTCCCAATGTTCTGTGTGTCTTGGCGGTTTTTTGTCGTCAACCCGCGTTTTTGACTTTGATTGAACGCAGTTGTGTGTGCACTGCATCTCAGGCGCAGGCGCGCACTGCCACCAAAAACAAAAAAAAAAAAAAAAAGAAAAGAAAAATGGGGAATGGGGTTCGTTTCTCATCTCCTCTGATGTGCTTCAATGACAGCCAGACTTGAGATTCAGTTGGGGCGGGAGCGGGTGAACTCCGTTTTATTGTTCTTAATTAAAATAAATTGAGCTGCGCTTTTTCAGCATTACAAGAAAATAATCATAATAAAAGCAGGCAGGCGGCAAGCAGCAGCGACAAATTTAACAAAAATCAAAATCACAACCGACAAAATGTAAGTCACGCATTTTGTGTGAGCGTGTGGAGAGGAGTACAAACATCAACAACAAAAACAACAGCAACAAATAGCAGGGGCAATGAGTTTAACTACGGAATGAGGGAGGCAGACAACCCCCATCACCGTCTCCATCTCGACCTCCACCTCCATTTTCATTTCCATGTCCCACACCCAAGTGCAGTTGCCACTTCTTCGATTCCTGTCCCCGAGAGCATTCCTCGGTCAACACATTTGACAACCATCGAGCAACGGACGCATTTTTTTCTTTCGGTTTGGCAATGAAATGATGTATTCAGTTTCAAGGCTATTGGCCCGACTTTGAATCGGTTTTCTTTTTGTTTTTTAACTTTTTTGTTGAGTTTCCAGGAACGCCCCAACAAATATTTGCATTTGCCTTCTTAAAATTGTTTTGCTTTTTTTTATATTTTTGTCATTTTGTTTGGAAAACTTTTGTCTGCCTGTTCTGTTTCTGAGAGTTTGCTAATGCCACTTAAGTGCCCAATTATTGGTTCAGAATCTTTGTCTCTATACACTGAGAGAAAGAAAAGGTAAATTTCATTGAATTGATATTCTAAAGATAAAAAATACTTTTCAATTGTAAATTTAAATAGTTTTCCTGTAAATCGATCAAAGAAATCAAAAGGATTTCTAAGTTCTTCTTTGTCTATATATTTTCATTCTATCCAATGTGATAAATAGTATATGATTTCGTTTATAACTTTAATCACAGATCGTCTAAGTTCAAATTCGTTTATGTCTAAAATTGAGGCCAAAGCTAAAAAAGGATTTCTTCTACTCTTCTGAGAATTGGTTCTTAGTTATGTAGATAATTTTTCTCTCAGTGCATTCATTGGCGGTATAGACATCATATATTTGTATATCTGTTGAAGTTGTGTGTTTCTGTTATATGTCATCTGTCATCCATCCAAATCATGGCTGCCGGCTGTATTCAGTTAATTCCAATTCTGATGCTGATTTATGCCCCATGATTTTCCACTTTGGCACGCAAAAGACAGCAGCAACAACAAAATAAGAAAAAAAAAAGAACACAATCTTAAATAATAAAATTTGTATTTTATTTATTTAATAACAATTTACTATGGTCAGTTCCGATTTTTTTTTTCCCCTAGTTGCGATTGATTAAAAAATGTATATACATATGTACATATATATAGTTAATTCGCGTACAATAGAATATTTGCATGTTATTAAACAATTTATGGCTGTATTTTGAGGGCGTGGTCACGAGATGCCTTTAGGGCAACATTTGAACTAAAATGTGCTCCTTTTTGACTAGTCGAGACCTCGACTTCCGAATGAAACTCTTTATAAATATCTACATATGTATGTATATATATATATATATACATATATATATTTATATATTTGTATCGTAACAAAGAAACAATGGGAGAGTGTGTATGATAGAGAGAGACACTGAAAATTTTAATTGTTTGCGCCTTTTATGGTTTTCAATTTCAAACAAATAAAATGACAGCAAAACGAAGTCGTTAAATAAAATTATGAACGTCAAGGCGCCAAATAAGGCACAACCCATCAAAAGGGGTCGTTCCGAAGGGGAGTTGGGGTGATCTATAGAGAGAGAGTTAAGCATTGGGGGGGAGGAGGGTCGCACATACAAACGAGGGTACATATCATACAGAAGCCTCAACAACATCAGCAACGACTTTCACGAACATTTTCGTAATTAATTTTTTATTATTTGTATTTACAATATCTGTTGATATATACATAGATATACATACTATATATGTATATATACTTATATTTGTGAGTGCGCAAATAAAAGCAAGCAAAAACGAGCTTGACCGGAAGTGGCTTGAATTGACTTGACTTGGTTTGGCCTGGGCTGACTGCATATTGGCACATTGGGCGGGCCTTGGCAAATTGAAATTGATTCATCATCGTCCCATACTCAAGTGTGTCAAGCTTTTTTTTTAGAACAAGAAGATCGGTTTAACCTAATGATTATGCCACCCTTTCCTGTATAACAGGGTATATATGTACATACATATGTATGTATGTAAATCTATTTAAAAGGCCAACAACCAAGAATTTGATTTTAGAGTTAGAGTACAGTCAACGCACAAAAAGAAGTATTTGCTACTTTCTTTTGTCTTCATGTATTTTTCTTTATTTCACCATTTTCCGCAGTTTAGTTGCAATAGAAATATATCTAATATTATTTTTGCCAAATACAGGGCACTATAAAGTCGTCACTTTAACTCTCATGAAGTTTCCAATGAAATTTGAATTTGAACACAAATTTAAATTAGTTTATTTTGTATTCACTTCGATTCATTGGTTTGCAAATCAATTAAAGAATTATGATTAAAACAAAAAAATATATACATATACATACAATACATACACATACATATACTAATATAAAATCTACTTTTCGAAAAAATCATTCATAAATATTTATTAGATTTTTTTAACACACATCGGTTATTAACATAAAATTAAATTTAGAATGATTTAAACACTTGCGAAAACGACAAAGCGCTAAACGAAGCTGTAAATTAACATAATTAGGATAAAAATTGTTTACAAATGTATTATTTTTTTTCTGTGAATTATTTATTTGCGTTTTTCTTTATTCAATTTTCAAAGTATTTTGTGATCCTCCAGTTGAAATGACAATTATTTTAATGTTATAATATTGTTGTAATCATAACATATAAACGAATATATATTTCTAGTTTTTACTATTTTTGTTAAATATTTTTTTATCTTATAATAATAATTTAAATTTTTGTTTTATTGCAGGCATCAAAGTTTTGCCCTTACTCAATAATCTAAGGTAAGTCATTAAGTAGATATAGTAAATACATACATTTATATATATATACATACATATGTACATACTCATATATTACTAATCGTTTAACGATTGACGACGGACAAATAAAAGTCCAAAAAGACATTGGCCAAAGCACCCACATTGCAGTCACATCTCAACGATACGGCAATTTATTCAATATTTAGTTAGATAAAACACAAAATAAAAAAACCCTGAAAACCCACTCCCACAAGTTATACCTACTCGTAGTGCGACGACGAGCATTCATACTATAAAAATACCCAAATGAATATCACAAACACAGTTTTAAAGCGATTTAACGATTTGCTTGCCGTTTTTTTTATGGTTTACTTGAGATTTGCATGCAAGACAACGTCGATGAAGACGGACAACGATGACAAGACAAGATCAAGGTAGAGGTAGCATTTTTCGCCCAATTTTTCACATGGGTATGATAAAGTTTGAAGATCGTTAAATAATCATTGCTCAAAACTATGCCATCCGATACCACTACGACTTTGGTATACCAATTACAGTGCAAACATAAAAAGCGTTAACATATGATGTGATGGAAGGGGGAGGGAGGGACCCAATTAAATGTTTGGCCATTAGTTAACAAATCTTGTAGGTGCGTAATTTGTATCTACAAATATTCAATTTGTTATACAATGCTTTTTTATAGCTTTTTTATAATAACACTTATAAGATTTTTGATATTATAGTCTATTATAGTCTATCAGCTAAGAATGTTGATATTTGTGCAGCAGTAAAATAGATTGATATAACAGTTGATTATAATGTTCGCCCATGTTAAATCTGTATGATAGAAACTCTAATCTTCTTCATTCGAATACTTTATATGTATAAATAGTGAAGTATTACACACAGTTAGGATTAGTAATTAGTAATAGGTATTATGGCCGTTTTTATAACCCTACGTCAAATATAACCAATTTATCGTTTAACTAACAGGTATAAAATACGCAAATTAGTCGCTTGTCAAAGCAATCATCAGAAACGGCCAAAAAGAGTTTAAGATCCATTTTGCTCCTCCGATCAGCGGGAGCGAAGTGTCTCCATCTTCGTCTCGACCTCAGTTTAAGAGACTGATGCTGCGGGCTCGATGTTTTTTTGTTGTTTTATGTTATGCAAATGTTTAATTTGCGCCGGTTTCGGCGTCTGCCAAACACCAATTAATTCAATATTTAATTAGTCAACAATAAATCAATTAGTTAGCTGCCATGCCACCAACCGCTACCCTCTGCCTACCCGTTTGCTTATCCACACCACTCTATACGCCTCCCACCCATAATTCACCCTTCAAAAACGGGTTTATTTATGGATGTCAAGTTGACAAATTTGTAGACTTCGAAAAGAGCAAAATTGAAAAAGAAACAAACCGAGGAAAAACGGCGGAAAAAACTAACAAAACTAACAAATTCAATTAATTTTTTTTTCTGTCTCCCCTACCCCAGAAACAATGGCATTTAGGCATGGCAGTCCATCAAATAGACCCCTTCGCCGCCCCCTGTTTATTTGAAATTCCAAAAAAAATCGAAAAAGAATCTTTTTGAGGTCTTGTCGTCGTAGTACCCAACCAAATGCCTAATTGATTGTCTTAGGCCCCATTTGTCAGGCAAGTGAATAGCATTCACTTCTTCTCGCCATATTCATTTGTTATTATACAAAAGCAGCGATCTGAAAAAATGTCGCTCCCGATCCTCACGAACACTGTATACCCTTGATGAAATTCATCTTTACTCTACGAGGGGTAGAAACTAATGGCAAAACGTTTGTTAGTGTATTATTAAGAAGACTTACAACAATAGCAATGAAAACGCATAAATAAAATGCGTAGTTTGGCGCAGTTTTTTTTTTTTTTGTTTTTTGTTTTAATTTATTTCAAATTTAAACGTTTTCATTCATCTGAGACAGGCTTTGATTTGAAGCCGCTGAGACCCAACAGAAACGACTGACCGGCTCATAATTCTTCTCATTTTTATTTTTTTGTTTAATTTTGAAGCTGCGTATTTAGGTAGCTGATTTAAGCGGATTTTATTTCTTGTTGTTCTAATCGAATATAAATCAAAGATTTCCAAAAACATATATCAAATTACTAAGCTATTTATAGTAACTATAATCGAATTGACAAAAGTTCTTAAGTATTCAATTACTGGTACTGTGGGTCAAATAAATGTTTAAAAATAAAGTTCGATGTAACAGTTCGATAAAGTATTTTTAATAGCGAAATTAAATTTAGCTATAAAGCTATAATAATATGAAAAGTACTTGTCATAAACTAACAGTAATCCTTTCGATCTATAAGAGTTCTTTCGGGGAGGCTCCATTGTATACATAAATATTAGATTTCGATGTTATTAATCTTTGCAAAGTCTCTAAATTAAAGTGTTAAACATTTTTTATTATCCTTAATGGGAATATTATTTAAATTGATTTTATTCAATTTAGTTTTTATTGACTTTTATGAAAGACTTCCGCTTATATATCGCTTTTTAAGTAAGTTTGTGATACTATCTTTTACATTTTTGGGGAATTTGCAGTAAGTTCGCTCAACTTTAGTCGAACTTTTGTGTAATAGTTTCCGTGTGGGGGGCGGAGCAGGTCAGGGGTCAGGGGGTCGGATCGGAATTGCTGGCAAAACAAACGGAAGAAAAACAAAAGAGAAGAATCACGTGCCACATGGGCACAGACACGGATACGGACATGTGTGTCCATGGCAATGGGTGCCCTAGTTGGGATGGGATGTTGACGAAGTTCCTCGTCAAAATAGAGTCGGAAAACTGCGAGGAATTGCGAGGCACGGCATAGGCAAACAGCGAGCAACTTCTGCGCGCGCAGCACGTGGCTGTGGCAAGGACGAACAGCAGCTGAGATTCTCAATTCTCGAACTTTGGTTTCGTCCTCGTCATTGCCTCACTGGCTGCTTGAGTTTTCTCAGTTCACAGTTTTCCGCAAATATATAAAAAATTGTACAAAAAAAAGCAATTAACAAAAATACAAAACAACAGAAAAAAGGTGTCAGCAGCTCCATTTGGTGGATATGAGCAATAAAACCATAAAAGGCATCTAAAAACATTTTTAACAAGGACATTCGAACAAGGACAACCAATTGATTCAACGAATCAAATATGGTTAACTAGTGATTGCCAATTTAGGCAGCAAACGTGGAGTCGTCATTGTCATCCTCGTCCTCGTCATCGTCATTGTCGCTGGCTTTGGCGCCGCCATCGCCTTTATATCTACAGCGACGTCTCACATTTTGTGGCTCCTTGTCCCGTTACAGTTGCTCCGCTTTAAATTTGGTGAAGAATCTCAAGTGAGTTAGTGTATTAAAGCTGGCTGGGGTTACTCCATGTCATTTTGCGGGAGGTCGGTCGGTCGGTCGGTCTATTGATTCTGGCCAAGTGTCAACTAGTTTTAGTGGGTAATTAACCCACATCTCCAATTCCATATATCCGTTTGTAATACATACATATAACATACATATATCATAAATAACATAATAGTTTAGCTTACCCCAACTTGAATATATATATAAATATATGCGTATGTCTTTTGTTTTACAGAAAAGTTGCTCAAAGTGTGGGCGATATCATTGAACAATTGGACGTCTTTGTGGAACAGCAGGAATGCGACGAGGCCCAGAGCCTGCAAGGCCCCGATGGCATCAATCTAAATTCACATCTTGATGTCTTCTATGCCATTTTGCGACAGGTGTGTAGAATTATGAAGCCAATGTGGCGTATACTTAATGTGAGGGTAAACCTAAAACAATGAAGGGGAAAAAAGTAATTGTTATTTAGGAAATGTATTTGGTAACCGATCAGTGATAGACTTCGCTTTGAAAGATCATTTAAATCATTTGCGCTTTTCAATGTTAACTGATAATCCATTCACTGTTAAACATTAATTTCTTAAGAATAGTAGATTTCAGCAAACTTTACAATTGCCCCCCGTACTTGTGTACAATTCCAAGATTTTATTAAATTTTTATTTAATTGGCCATTGAAAAGGAAATATGTATGTATGTATGTACATATATGTATGTATGTATGTTTGTGTTTTGGGCCATTGCCAAGGCTTATGGGACACGCAAGCAAAAAGGATAAATGTCAACTTTTGACATAGCAAAAGGTCAGGTCATGATCGGGTTGTTGACTGACAAGGATAAAAATCACAAAGAGTTCCGGAATGTAAACTGACGCACTGAAGCCTGCATTTCATTGGCTTTTAAGTTAAATAATTATTTAAACATTATATTTTTAATCGTATTTTTCCGTCTAATCTTTTCACATTTAATATTTCATAATACTTCAGGTGGCCGATACCCCACAGGAGGCGCCCTTCCTGAATATATTGCAGCATTTGCTACGCATTGACTCGAAGGAACCACTTAGCGATATTGTTTGGGATACTACCGAACGTCTGGTCCATCGAGCCACATTGCTCGAAAGTCATGAGGATGCGGTGCGTCTGTTGCGTACGCCAAGTACACAAAAGTTTGCCTGCCAAAGTTGTCGTGGTAGCGATGCCACAAGTCCCACGCGGAAGCCAACCCAATCACAGACAAAAAATACGAGTGCTGCCTCCACAGGACCAGCACCACCCGCACCGCCGCCTGCACCAGCGGCACCAGTGGCACCACCACCGCCTCCGCCACCAGCTGTCATTACAGTCAATGGCAAAGCGCCGCCACCACCGCCACCGCCCATGGTAAATGGCAGTTCACCGCTTCCACCACCACCGCCAGCTCCGCCCTTGCAATTATCTAGCCGTCCACTAACACCTGATCCTCTGCAGGCAACTGCAGCAACGGCTATCGCCGCTGAGCCATCAATATTACTGCCCCAACAGGATACGCCAGCGCCCAAGGCCAAAATGAAGACTATTAATTGGGGTAAGATTCCACCCCAAAAGGTATTGGGTAAGCAGAATATATGGAGTATTGTGGCCAGCAATCATCAGGATAGTCCCATGAAGGATATCGATTGGCAAGAGATGGAAGGACTCTTCTGCCTGCAGACGACCAGCGCCCAAGGATCACCCAAATTAGGACGCGAAGGCAGCCAATCAGCCAATTCAAATTCGTCCAATGGATGCGACACTTTAGATCGTAAATCCAAAAAGGAATGCCAGGAGATTACACTACTAGATGGCAAAAGAAGTCTCAATGTCAACATATTCCTTAAGCAATTCCGATCGTCGAATGATGATATTATCCAGCTTATTCGACAAGGCCTTCATGAAGAAATTGGGGCTGAAAGATTACGCGGATTGTTAAAAATTTTACCAGAAGTGGATGAACTCGACATGCTGAAAAATTTCAATGGCAATAAAATGAGACTGGGCAATGCGGAGAAATTTTTACTACATTTGCTAGAAATTCCCAAGTGAGTACCTTAACAGAAAAAAAAACTAAAGAAACAAACACGATCATAAGCTCCCTTGAATTACAATAAAATTGTTTCCAAAAACAATTTTCAATCAAATGTCTAAAGTACCCGTTATGTTTACTCTTTTACACTAAATAAGAGTTAATAGATAGAAATGATAACTTACCATAGCGCGCGCAATCTATTTTCTTCTGCGCTGCTTTAATTTCTCTTTCTTTCACTCAAACACTCAGCACATCGACAAAAACAAATTTGATTTACCGTAACAGAAAAGAAGTACAGAAAGACACGCCGACGTCGACGTCACCGTAAACTGCAACAACAATGGCGCTCACGTTTATAATTCACAAAAAAAAATAGCTAAAAGCACTGAAATTAACTTGATAGAATCTTAATACACTTGATAAACCACGAACTGATATTTATATACTCAGCACTCTATAAAAGCCGAATTAAAGATACATACATATGTATGTACCAATCTGATCTAGTTTAGACATTATACGATTAAATTGGCAAATATTAAACTTGTATAAATTTTTAGCTGGCGTACCCAGCAACCGCCGAATGAAAACTAAAGAAGATGAGAAGAAGTAATTATTAGGTGCGAGAGCAGAAGAGGCGTAAAAGAGACCGATCGAGAACGCGTGCAGTTTAAAAGTTTTTGCTGCGTGTAAATATGTATGTGTGCGAAAAGGATAAATGTCCGCCGTAAACCGTTTTGGTGTGTTTTTTTAGGTTGGCAATGATTTATAATAGAAAAGCTGCCAGAGTATTCAATATTTCTATTATATCAAGTTTTCTAATTTTTGTGAACAATATGAATTCTAATTTGTGTATATGATTTCTCGTTGCAGTTACAAACTGCGCATTGAGAGTATGCTGTTAAAAGAGGAATTTGCAACGAATGTGGGCTATTTGGAGCCCTGCATTAACGCCATGCTGTACGCTGGCGATGATTTGCTAAACAATAAAACGCTTCAGGAAGTGCTCTATATGGTTGTGGTAGCTGGAAATTTCTTGAACTCCGGAGGGTATGCGGGAAATGCAGCGGGTGTTAAGCTTTCATCGTTGCAAAAATTGACGGATATAAGAGCCAATAAACCGGACATGAATCTTATTCATTTTGTGGCCCTTCAGGCTGAGAAACGTAATCCGGAACTGTTGCAATTTACCTCACAGCTTTCCACCTTGGAGAATGCCAGCAAGTAAGTTTAGCAATATAAACAACTAAGTTCTAATAAATGATTCCAACATTATTTGTATATTGCATGACAGAACCACTTCGGAGCAGATCACCAATGAAATTAGCACATTAGATGGACGTATTCGACGTATTACACGGCAAATAGAACAATCTTTTACCGAAGAGGATATCAAGCAACAAATGGCAGAATTTCTGCAGGCAGCGGAATCTGAATTAGCTGTCCTTCAGGCAGGCATGAAACAGGTGGAATCAATGCGCCTCAAGTTAGCCGAGTTTTTCTGTGAAGATGCTGCCACTTTTCGACTGGAGGAATGCTTTAAAATTTTCCAAAGTTTCAACGAGAAATTCAGACAGGCGGTCAAGGAAAATGAGCGAAGGCAACAGCAGGAGCAACAAGCCACCTTGCGCCGGAAACAGAGAGAGGAACAAATGGCTCGTAAAGCTAGACAGAGTAAGGAAATTGGGAATGATAATGCAATTAAAAATATTTCATGTTACAATCACGGGTATCTTTCTTTAGTGGGTCAGACAGCTGGTACACCCGTTTCCGATTCAGAACATCCATTTGTGGGTGATGCTCTCTACGATCCTCGTGCTAGTCCTGCTTTGAGTCGTCGACATCTTGGTTCGGGTGATATAACCAACGGTTTCATACGCCTGGAGCAAGATGGTGCCTCACCCGATATCACACCCAATGGCAGCCTGAGACGACGACGAAGTCGTGTTCTCGCCGAAGAGGATGACTTAATGGAATTCTTACGCAGTTCAACAGGACCCAACGATGGTCATCATGTTAGTCGAGAGCGTAAAGCGGCTGCCTATGGTAGTTTGGATCGCTCTTGGGCTCGACGTGCACGCTCCGGCAGTTCTAGTCGCAAGCGTCCAGACTTATTAAATATTGATTTTGGTGTGGATCGTGAGAGAGCCAGCTCACCGGCTCCAATTATTCAGCAGCAACAACAACAACAGCAGCAGCAGACGCAGGAACGTATACAATCTCCTTTAGCCAGCAGTGGAGGAGGTACGCCCACAGGCAATGAGGATGCAAAACCTAGGTATGACAATTATTTAGAGAAGAATTGTAATTGATTTCACATTTTTTGTTAATTCGTATATTGTATAGAATATCCCGTGAATGGCGCCAAAAGATTGAAACTTGGCTGCAATCCAATGAAAATGATGAGAAACAAAATGAGGAATATAAGCGGAGGCGTCGTTTGGTCAATGCCAATAGGCGTTCGCTCGAAAACGATACAGGTAAATGTAATTTCCATAACCTGAACCTCTAAATCTTACTCATACACTTTTTATTTGGCATATTTGATTAGAAAACGAACGAAAATTGGATCCATTGCCGGAGGAGAAAATCATGACGACAGCAACGCCAACGAATACGCCGACCACAACGATCATTACTAACCTTATAAACGCAACTAAGCCTCAGGTTGAGGATAAAAAATATCAGCGAGTCTATGCCGATTGGAAACCCTCAAAAACACTGGAACAAACCGATGTTGTGGGTAATATACAGGCTATAGCCGATGCCACAAATAAGCCTCAAGTAAGCACAGCTGAAGAAATGCGTCAATATAGAAGACAACGTTCCCATGAGCAACAGCAGGGATTACAGTCCATTGCTGAAGAGGATCGTCGCAAAACGTTGATACAAAAACTTGGGGAACACGAGAGTACAGATCGATTGCAGATCTATGTTAGAAGGCCATCCAGCATGGATAAAGAAGAGACGCCAGCCAAAGATGATACATTTGCCAGTTTGTTAAATCATCACAAGAGTCACAATGAAAGGATCAAGGATGATCAAGCTACTTCAAAGGAGATTGATGCTGATAATATTGAGACGCCGCCGGTAAGCAGACGTATAATGGCACCCACACCGAACACTACAGTGGTTACAGTCAGCATGACAGATAAACCCAAAATCGTTAAGGAAGAGCCCAAGAAAATGCCCAAAGTTGAGTCTAGCAAAGATGATGATTCGCCGGGACACTTCGATCGTCATTCCATAGCCAGACGTACGCGCCGCTATAAACGACCCACAGATTACAGTAGCGGCGCCGAAGAGGCTTCTCCTCAAGTTGAACCAAAAGTGGAGGTGAAACAGAAGCTGGAAAAAGTCGGACGTCATATAAGTTCAATTAATCAAGAAGATGTACGCGAGGCAATACGCAACCTTAAATCACCAACCGGCACACCAGAGAGACCATGGAGTCCTTCACCTGCCACACGTGAGATAAGTCCTGGAAAGGTTACCAAAATAAGTGGTCATCACGAACTCAACGATGAGGGCTTCGAAGAGACACAAAGTCTTGTCTCTGACACCCCCTCGCATGGTAAGGGTGAAAGTACCAACTCCTCTTGCAATGAAGGCACTGAAAATCCTCCGCCCTCTCAACGAGGCTTACAAAAACAGAAGCCCGCCACCACAACTATTACACAAATGGGTAGCCGTTTGGCCGATAGACTGCAACAGGCCCGTCTGAGACCGAATCCTTCGTCACAATCAGCCACCAAGTCACAAAATCAAGTGCCACTCAAGCGTAGTCCCTCAGCCCCATCATCGAATCAGACTCGTCCATTACGAATGCCCAATGGTCAACCTTTAGCTTCTTTGCGATCAACTTCGAATTCTTCAGCCGTGCGCCGATCACCTCAGGAACAACAAGTCTTGCATAATGTCGAGCGCAGTAGTTCCCGTAATAGTTTACGATCCTCACGTTCATCCATCAACAGTGGCATTTCCACACAAACTGTGGTAAGACGTTTGCCTTCTGTACAAAGAACGGGAGCCACTGTCTCTGTAGATTCATCGCCATCAAAGAGACCGCTGGCAAATCAAAATGCAGCCGCTGGTAGATCTACTCCTGGTTTAAGTAACAGTAGCAGCAGAGGTGTCCCTGCTAGTCGTAGCAGTTCAAGTGGCTCCAGTGTGGGTCCCAGTGTCATATTGGTACGAAATAAGATTCGTCCAACTCCACAGACCTTAGGTGGCAATACCAGTTTCAAAGAGAATCAAAAGGAATCACGTCTTAATGCTGTACGGAGCACTATGTTGGTAAAGAATGCCATGAATCAGCACCAGCAGCAACAACAACAACAACATCAGCATCAGCAGCAACAACAACAGTCGTCCAGAGTTCAACAGCAACAACAACATCCAACTCAAACGCAAAGAAGTCTCAGCTCAAATCGGTCGTCGGTCAGTAGTTTTATGCGACCCACAGCTAGCAGTGTCACCAAACGACAAAAGTGAAGAACAACAACAAATTCTTAAATCTAAGCCGTCCACAATCGTACGACAAAAGCACAACAATACCGTTTCGAATTTCTAGACAGGATTCATTAGATATTTTGGTGAACATATACAACAAAAAAAAAAAGAAAATATATATATATACATTCCATTTAAAAAACAAAATGCATTCCGTTAACAAACTCCCTCCCCCCAGAAAACCAACAACTTGGTGCCGACAGCAACAAATTAATAAAATCGACAAATGTTTCACGAAATTTCTTAAATTTATTTGAGCACACAAAAAAAAAAAAAAAAAAAATAGAAAAGCAAATAATTGTACATCATAATGAATGATTGTTGAAATACTAGAATGTAAAAATTACTCAACTAAAATGTTTAGTCTTAAGCAGATAAAATGATTCAGAATGAAATCGTATTTTTCCCCCCAATATTTAACATCTAGTTATCTAGACATTATTCGATTATACATCATTGTGTAGAGAAATAACTCCTTTTTTTTATATAGAAAAAAAATCGAAAAAAAGGGGGAAAAAACATTTTTCAATGACAACAAGCTTTAAACTGCAATAATAAATAAAGTTATATATATAATATATATATATAAATTTGAATTCAAATTTTAAATCAAATGACGTCCTAAAACGGTAATCTTGGACACATCTTAGTCAAAACTTTTCGCCGTAGGGATACGGGAGGGCGTGGCTGTTTGAAGACACCGTCTCGCTGAATTCCAGACTTATGAAAAACGGTATGGATATAGTTTTCCTTATCGAACCATTCCTTGTGGTTCTCCAAATAACTGGAAAATAGAAAAAAGAGCAAATCAAAATAATATTGTAGTTATATTATAGAAAATGTTGATCGATAGATTTTGTTAGATGGCAAGCCCAACAGATAAAACTAAATTTGCTTCATCTTCAAATTGAAATATAAAAGCCAAATTTACTAGTGCCTTTTCTTTCTATTTGTTAAAAAACAGCATGCCATCTCGCTCAATTTCATAGTTAAATAACAAATTGGTCATAGATATATTAACCAAATGTGAAGCTATTTTTAATATTTGATGATTAAATTGATGTCTCTTAATTAAAATAAATGGGAATATACTTCGTATATAGATATACTAGTCAATATATGTATTAAGTTTCATAGATTCACATTGGTAGAATATGGTTTGATTTCTACAGAGTCAAAAACAATGCAAAATATTATTTCCAATTCCGATAAATTAAACAACTTAGGCAAAAATAAACTTACTTAATAAATAAGTCTAGTTGGGGCAAGAGATCGTCAAGCTTTTCATTCGATATTGGAGAAAGATTCAAACACTCCGGCAACTTAACTAAAAGAGAGCAAAAAGAATTAGTTTGTGAATCAAATGAGTCAATCAATGTGTATCAAAATGAATGTACTAACTCATTAGCCTGGCTAGATGTGGGGCACCAAATGCCATCGATTTCTCTGGCGGCGAATCTGGTGATAATAAACGCCAATTGAAGGTTTCTCTTAGAAAGAGTCTCATCTCGATGGGTAATTTTTTAGCTGCTTCATATGGTGAAAAACCATAAGCGTGAATGGATTTCTTGTCACTTGTCTCGTCTATATAGAGTAGACACTTCTGCAATTGTTTCTCATATTGAATGCCACCCAAAATAGTACCGTCATTATTATTATTTCTTTGTAGCGCAGCACTAGATGTGCTTGGGGTATCATCCAAGAAAGATAGATCAGTGTCGTTGATGGGATCAATATAGTCATAGGCGCTATTTAATATACTGCAACAATTTCTCAAACACTCATCCGTTAAAACTTTTTTAGTATATCCCTTTTCCTTATTGTAGAGCAAATTACGTTCTAAATTGAACTCGAAATAGATGCGAATGCCATCGACAACCTCTTTTAGCAAACAGACTCTGTTGTTAGAAAGAACAATGTGTATAATGATAACTTTTTCTACATATAAAATTGCGAATGTGAATCTTACTTGGACATTACTCGATCATATTCCCGTTCCATGCGTGCCTTCTGACTTTGAGTATTTCGGGCTCTGGAGCTATCCTGTTTAATGCTAATGGCCAATTCCACTGCCCGCTGTTTGACAAAACTTTCTAAAATCGTCACAATCGGCATACGAGCTGGTATGGCATGCTGTTTGTCCAGTTTTACAATCATATTGTAATCATATTCCATATATTCCCTTAAACGTTCGCTTATGAGCAACATAACACGGTCCTCCTGATATTTGTATTTCTCCATGTTGTCTGATTCTGTGGGATCCTTCTGAACAGCTCTTGGTGCCCGCGTGGTGGTCGGCGGCTCCATACGAGTACGTTTGTTTTTCATTTTTGGATCACTTTTATCGACTTGGGGAGCAACCCGTCCTATGGCATATGGTACTTTAAATTTGTGTGGTGGTGGCGCTTCCGGCTCAGTATCGGTCTCTTGCGATATATCTAAAGGATCAGTGGAAACCGATTCGTCCAATTGACCCCGTCTTACGCGCTTCTTCTTAACCGGTGGTTGTGATGTTGTCCCCTTATATGAGTAACTTCCGCGTCTACAAAAATAAGGTATATGTATAAAAGAATTTCTAAAACACTGCAGGCTTATCATTTTATAGATTTTAGACTCACGTTTTTACCAGCGCCGCTTCCGCCAATTCATTTTGATATTGGCGATTTGCTTCGTTGTCTTTTAGTAAGCAACTACAGCGCACATTTTGATCGTAGGACACGCTCCAACCTTGAAAATGAATTTTATATTCGTAATATTTTATTCCATCCTGGTCCTTGCGTTCAAATACAGCCAAAACCTGAAGAAACCCCAATTTTGTTATGAGAAATAATTTAGTGATAATTCTGCCGCCTTTTCTGCCACTTGACGTTTGTTTGACAGTTGGGGCATGTGTATATGAATATATGCATGTATGTGTATTGTATGTACCTTGCTGGTGTATAGAACTTTGGCTTTCTTTTTATCCGGATCAAAACAGAGCACCGTCTCGCCCTTGTTAAAAAGCTGATCCTCGTCTTCTCGTTCCGACATGACTTTTGTCAAATAATCCACTTATGTCTAAAATAAAAATACCATTCGAAAAAAATTATAAATAAACGTCTTACACTGGCGTCGATTTAGAGATGGCACTACCAAAAAATCGATATGAAATAAATATCGGTATTCAAAGCGTTTGAGATGTGCGCGTGCAAGAGGTAACAATACAAAATATTGTCTATTTGTCTTATGACAATTAAGAATAATATAATTTTTAGAACAATACATTTTTAAACACTTTTAAAGCCTTGAAAGCTTAATAATTATATAGGATAATATTCTTTTTATTTAAAAATGTGCTTACTTGTTATTAACTTACGCATTCCAAAATTTACTTTTCTCGATTTTTAATCATATCATTATGAAAAAATCTGATTGTGGTATAAAGAAGTTGTAGGTTTAAAATGATTTCAATAACTGCTGTTATTTTTAATTCACTTACATATCGATAAATTAATTATCGATTAAAAGTGTAACTGAACAATTTCAAATTTGTAACGACCGTTGCTAGGTAGAGAATAACCAAAACAATAATCAAAATACGCCCACCGCAGCTTTATTAAATCATCTGTTCATTCTCACACATCCTGAATTCAACAAATTTCAGAAAATTCAAACAGATATTATATAATGGCAAGGACTGGCAACTGGTTACATGTGGAAACCGCGGATGGGGAAACCATCCCCAGATTGACAACAATATCCACTTGCTTAACTCTTAGCGATGTTCAATGTGATGGTTATGTGCGTCTATTAGCGGCGGACATTGACCTTGATGACGCCAAAGAGCCCGAGCTAAGTGCCAAGTTAAAAGTATTTCGAGGATTAAAACTAAAGCACGAGCAAACTCTGCCGGGAATACCGACGGCCATTGAGAGTCTCTACATTGATGAAACAGAACCAAAGACACCGGGTATAATAGACAAGAATGGAGTATAAGAAAAGCTATTAATAGTATATTTTATGTTTAGTGATTGCCGTTGCCATAGCTGAATCTGTGCTATTCTATCGCCACTTAAAACCTTACTTTAAGTTTAGTATCCCTCAATTAAAACCTGAGGAATTGGATGAAGAGGTATGGAGAAAATTGCCAGTGATGAAATCGGAGACTCATGACGCCCTGCTGGCATCACTTAAGGATCTGGATCACGCAAAATTGTCAAGGAAAACCCAGCGCCTGCTTCAACTTTCTGAGGAGGAACGCGAAGCGTTCATAAAATCACATAAGGATTCACCTGTGGGTCGTGTGGGCAGCATAGTTGCTATGTGCTGCCTAAAGCGCATCTCTAGCGATGCCAATCCCCCCTCACATTTGGTATTGGCCACTGATTTAGGAGAAATTTATATTTTGGAGCCCCAAGGTTTCAATTTAATATATCAGGGCAAAGTCTGTAGCTATGAAACAGAAGTACCTAGTCTAATATCTGTGCAAGGAACATTTGAAACAGATTTTTCTATTGTGGTTGCCACAAGAAATGGCGGAGTCTATCTCTTACGCAAATCGCAGAATGAAGGACAAGAGCTTTTAAAATTAAATACACCTCTAACTGGTTTACTTTTGCTGCCAGTGGATCAGACCATTGTACTAACCTGTATGGATAATCGTTATTTATGCTACTCCAAACGTGGCAAGTTGTTGTATCAAGTAGAATTGGAGGATCTCCCAGTTTGTATTCTGCCACTTACCATGACCCATTTGGGTATCACCTTAGTGGGCATTGCCCTAAAAGGTGGTCCTGTAAAATTCTATCTGCAACGATTTTTGGTCGATGAATTCAATGTTAATGATACAGTTGATGCTATGCTATTTGGTCGGATGGGCATGGAGGATCATGTTCTAACGCTCATCACACAAACTGGGGAAATTTTAATTAAAATTCTTAGAAGAGTCACACGATTTGAGCCCAGTGCGGATGTCCTAAAGCGAACACTTGGTGATAAGAAATTAATTGTGGATGCTTCTATATTAGATAAGCCGAAAAAGAGTTCCATATTTGTGGAACAGGCTGCTCGGGAAAAACAGCAGGCCAAGGGTGAGTTATTAATGATTTGAAAGATACAAATATAAAAAACAATATATGCCTTCTTCAACAAGATTAGATTATACTAAAAACTTTAACATTTACATTTAGATATAAATGTTAGACATAATTGATTTTTTTTTTTTGCTCGATTTGTGATCTAATCAATTCTACTTCCATTTAACCCGCAGCAACTTATGGAAGTTTTCAGGTGGAATTATGGCGCCTACGTCACACAGCTGCCCGAGCAACAATTGATGCCATCAATTCATCGGAGAGTACCATATCGGGTGATCTTACTCATGCCCCTGTAAAGTTATCCGCCGAAGTTTGCGGTTCTGGGCCCTCCTTTCGGCTCTACTTAACTGTTCAGAATTTGTCCACGTTTAAAATGGCTTCAAATTTAACGCTTTTACTGCATGCAGATCGAAGACACTATACGATAACACAATCTTTGGCCAGATTACCGAGTGTTTTGCCCGGTATACCGTTGCGAATGGATTTCGAAGTGATTGCCGTGTTGGATCCCATGGACAAATTGCCACCACCGAGTCTTAATTTAGACAATTCTCATATACGTGTAATGCTAACGAAGGAAGGGCAGGCAAAGCCTTTAATAGCTGCTGCCGTTTCCATGCCCCAATCTGAGGCGGCCGCTTTTTAAACGAATTTACAATAATATTAGATTTGCGTTTTTTTCTTTTTTTTTCGTGAAAAGATTTGATGGTGTTTTATTATGCAGTTATTAAATTAATCCTTATCCATTTGGCTTAGGCATATTTTGGAGCATATTTTTGGTACACCTTGATATAGGCCTCCTTGGCCGCATCCTTGGAAAGACCCTTGTGCGAATTCCAGGCCTCGTACATGGCCTTCTTCTTGAGATCCAAAACGCCGGGCTTATCGATATTTACGTCTCCAACGGTGGCCTGCTTGAACAATCCATAGAATTCCAGGAATTCAGCATCGCTGGGCTTCTTGGAGAAGTTCTTGGCTAATTCGGTGGCTTCCTCAAAACTGACCATGTTTAGACTTCAGTTGGATACTAAATGATGATTGATTCGATTTCAATATCCACTATTTATAGGTGAAAATTTCAACATTAACCAACAGGCTAAATAAATTAATTTAAATTGCCTTCAACTTATTATCCACTTTGCCTCCTGATAAAGTGTACGTTCCCAGCTACTTTAATTAATAAATATCTCGAATAAAGTCAGATAAGAGAGTGGACAGCGGACAACGGGCAGCGGGTATCGGGTAACTATTAGATCATGCCATATCTATCTATCACTTCATCATGATGATTAGTTCGCTCTGTCCCTGACTCACAAGCCAAGGAATGATAGGGATTTTGATGACGAGAATCGGAAATGTGATACCGCCCACATATTGATTAATTATTGTATGAAAATATCACCATATTTTTGGGTTAACAATTCTAGATAGTTCAGGCCTTTTTAACTGAAATGTAAGCTTTCGAAAACCCGATTACTTAAATTTTATAGAAATCAAAAATTATCGTGCAAATTTAATATGCAATTAGAAAATCTTTCATTATTTTAAAGACTTTTGTAAACTTGTAAATGATCTGTGATTTTATAAATTTACATTTCTATTAATATTTATAAATTGAAACATTTCATAAATTAATTTTTGTAAGTTCTTTGAAATGAAAGTCATATTTAGCATAATCTTATCAATCGAGTGCATAAGGTGTTCGGTTTTCTCAATAAGCTGCGATAATTCTAATATAAACATACATATATATATATACATACATACATACATATATATTCAAGTATATAAGTGATTCAATTTTTTTTTTTCGCTAAAGTGCAAGTAGAGACTTCCCAAAATTGATAAGTGGAATATGTTAGAATTCTTTTTATAAATGTCTAAAACTCTTTTTTTTTATGATTTTTTGATTAGTTGGTGGGTTAGTCACATAGACCTTTATTACCATTCCTTTCCCCGCTCTCTGTGCTGCCAATCACCAATCAACCGGCATAAGCCAAACCCAAATATAATATTATTATTTTATTTATTCTTTTTTTTCGGGTATGATAAAAGCCAAGTGGCAACTATACAAATGCACTCAGGAGTCAGTTAAAGAGGAGGGAGGGTAAAACGATAAGATTACCGAAAAAAGCACCCGAAAAAATTGCGAATCATATAAAAGACTACTACCAACAAATGTTGGCCAACAATTTGATTTCGTCTGTGGAACTTAACAAATCAACTAACAAAAAAAAAATATGCCGACTGTAAGTTTAGTAAAACAAATATCCCAACAAAATTTATCCACCAACTAATTGGCCATACCCTTTTTTGTTCTTTGTTGATTTTAGTTCGAAGAAATCGTTGAAAAGGCCAAGAACTTCAGCAAAGTTCCAAGCAAGGAGGATTTCCTGGAATTCTATGGCTTCTACAAGCAGGCTACTGTTGGCGACAATGACACCGAAGAGCCAGAAGATGAGGAGAAGAAGGCCCGCTGGAATGCCTGGAAGAGCAAGGCTGGTCTAACTGCAGATGATGCCAAGGCTCACTATATTGAGGTCTACAAGAAGTATGCCGCCAAGTATGAATAACTTTATTCTGCTGTGCTCTTATATTTTTTTTTAACTATTTTATTGTCTTTAAACATGAAGGAACTGTGCATTTAATTAAACGTTAGCTGTAAACCAAATACCAATTATGTTTATTTATTTTTCTTAACTAAGTAACTATGAAATGAAAGGGGTAAAAAAGCATGGATTAATGACACTTTAAATTTACCATTGTGTTACTCAAATGTTGTTAAAAAATTATTGTAAAAAACGATTGTAGAGATTTTAAGTGAAATCATTATTTTTAATCTAGTGCTGGGATAAAACATTTTGAACTATGTTTGTAAATTATCCCTAGGGAAAGCAAAACTTTGAAGGGAACCTTTTCGTTGCGTTTTCCAAAAACTCCTGAATCAAGTCAAGTTAAAGCAATTTGAAATAATTTTTTTAGTTTTAAAAATAATAAGGGAGCAGAAAGAAAAAATTGTTTAATTTCATTACAAATACTATTTGAAAGTTTAAAGTTTTTAAATGTCTTCTTTTGTATAAAATAATAGTCATTTTATTTCTAAATCTTTTCTTTATGGATTATTGTAATATATATGTATATATAATATAATTCGAATCTAATCCTTTATAATATTGAATTCACATCAATATAGAATTAATTTGACAAAAGGCAATTGTCTTCGCATACCTATTTTAAAACTCATTTTTTTTTAAACTATTTTTTTCAATAGGTGAACTAGTTAATAAGCAAAATCATCAACGTGTCTGAAAAAAAAAGTATAGTTCGCCTAAAAGTATGCTTTTGATTCTAGATTCCCAAAAAAATGATTGACCCAAATTATAAATTTATTATCAAGCGGGTGGGGGTTGGAAACTTCTTTACACAAACATGCAGTCTTATCATAAAATACGTTAAATAAGCGGAATCGAAAATCTTTGGATGAGACTTAGCTTTTGATATCTGCTCATTTGGACTTTAACTACCTATATACTTAATGTGTAGCACTTGAATGCAATTATCGTATCTTCATTTAATTTGTTAAGGGCTTACGGATTTCAGTTTTCAAGTGGTAGGGGCACTCGAGAATAGAAAATCCATATAAAAGACCCACAAATAAGGAATCCAATTAAACGATTTCTTAGCTTATAATCTCTATATAAGAGATATGGCTACTTTTACATAGAGCGATAATCTTAAATCTGATTATTTTCTGTTCAAACGAATTGAAAGGTTTTCAAGTAGTGGAAGTTTCGGGGTGTTAGTATGATACTAAAGCAGATTACTTAACAACTATTACGTATCGAAAATGCTTGCATATCAAATTTAAATCAATTATGATTATGAATTTTGAACCACAAAACCTCGAAGTTGAAACTGCATTGGAAATATCTAATATTTTTTTCAATTTAGCTGCAATGGAAATAATTTTTAATGAAATTCTCGTTAAAACAACCTGAAACATGACCGAATAGCGTCATCTTTTTGGATTAGCTGGCCCGAAGTCTACATACACGTACTCAAACATCACACCTAATCACCAGTTTAGCGTAAACGACTCGAACTTCGAACCCTTGACTAGTTAGCTGGAGTGAAGTGGAGCCATAAGTCTATATATAGTACCTATATATATATGTGCATGTATGTGTCGAAATGACTTTCCAGTAATGTTAGCTTTATCAATGGGCGAATCGACCCTATCAGTATAGGCCACATACATGCATTATTTCTCCACCTTTTTCCTAAGCCACTTGAGTTCTCCTCCCTTCCTCTATAAAGCTTTCTGTATTAGATGAGAACTTTTAGCGTAAGCTTTTGTATTTTACTCTCTAATTAGTAAGGGGAAGCTTTTACGGCTTTGACCGACGAACAATGATGATCGTGTATATATATATATGTATATATTATATATATACACAAACATACCGTATGAGTGTGGCGCGATATGTGTGGAAAGACTTAAATTGAAAGTCAAATTGAGTTTGTGATTCAGACTGTGTTTAGTTCTACGACAGCAAAGACATAAAAAGTAAGTGCCCCCATCCACGCCCACCAAAAAAAAAATAATAAAACAAATTTGTTGGAATACTTAGTGAACGAGTGAGATGGAAAGAGAGAGAGAGAGACGGATCTAATAGGTGCATTATCTATCAATTTGTACAGGAAATACATGTGTATTAGAAACACAACCAAAAAACAAGTCCATTTCAGATAGGTAATCAAAAGGTGTGCGGACAATTTGGGCCAACTTGGCAGACAGTAATTGTTACCAAATTTGTGAATCCATAAAGTATGTCCAACACGTACAACAAAAATTCCATGCCCGTATCCATATACGGACTTCACACACACACACACGCACACGTAAAAAGTGTCTAAGAAAGGTTCTTTGAAATAGTAAAAAGTTCGAAAAGAATTTGTATCAAATATTTTAACATAAAGGCCTAGAAAAATATATAAATATTCAAATCTATTTAAAAGACCCTCCAAATTGTACACAAATAAGGCGAAATAAATCAAATTTTTTTGGTAATAAAATAGGATTGGAACTTGAGCTAAACTTTAGCTTTTGAGCTTAGAAATAGAACTTTAGCACCCAGAGAATACTTTAGAAATTCAACTATATAAACAAAATACGTTCATAAAAAATTTTTTTTATTGCTAGAAATTCGTATTCTTATTATTTCTTGTTTGAAATTAGAATTTTTTTAGGAAATTTGTTAATTATTTCAGGTGTTTTTGTTAACTGATTCCAAGGAATTTGTAATAGTTGATTATTAATTTTTAATTGTTTACAGTGTAGAAATATTTTGCCATTTCATAATTCTCTTTTGCATCTTTTGCTTGTTGCTAGCTCCATCATTTCTTTGGCTGCTGCGGCTTCTGGTGAAAGTTAAGATAATTTTTTTTGATGGTCCGATCCAAAGGCAAAGTCCATATTTTCAACAAACTACTATACATATATATAGACTTAAGTAGGCCCATTGGCATTATCATTATAAATCCCAGTTATAAATTAATAATTACCAAATATATATTAAAACTGTCCCCCTTCAATTTCAATTGCAGATTAACAATCTAAAAATCCAACAACATGGCCTTGACTGAGGTAAGCACCCAATTGATAAAAAAAAAATATGCTTGATTAGAGTTCCGTCTGTAACCATTTCTGTACAACGACCAATCAATATAATGTATTGTACTAGAACTAGATAAGATTTGTATTTTGCATCTGAAAAACAATTTTCTTAATATTTACTAGCAATTCAATGCTGCCGCCGAGAAGGTGAAGGGTTTGACCAAACGTCCCAGTGATGATGAATTTCTGGAATTGTATGGCCTATTCAAACAGGCAACTGTTGGCGACAATAACACCAGCAAGCCAGGAGTTTTTGATCTGAAGGGCAAAGCCAAATGGGAAGCCTGGACCAAGCAAAAGGGTAAATCTACTGAAACAGCTCAACAGGATTATATCAATTTTGTTGAAGGACTTCTACCCAAATATTCCTAAACAACACAAAAACAAAATAAAACCAAAAAACACCAAAAACTGAAATTGAAATTGAGACTACTATATATAGTATATAGTATATAGATTAATATGACATTTAAACGTTATTTAGTATGCGTATGAGGAATAAAGATTTTGTAATGTAAATTCTGTATAATTTGTTGCACCTCAGACTCTTATGGGACTCTTGGACAACTTGATTGATTATCGACCAAGTGTTAATATATATAGGAAATGGAAATCTTTCATTGATCATATCCGGAATAGGTGTAATTAGTGACAAGAATTAAGTGGGTCCGACAATGACCATGAAATAGTATCTAACCAAATACAAAAAATGCATTATTTGACCAACTTAAATAAACTTAGTTTATAAATACATATATTCATTTTGCATGAACTTTGCATACACTTAGCTAAGCTAACAAATAACACTAAACATTTAACTTAGCAACATTTCGAGTGTTTTAGCAACATGTTGCCCACTAACATTGAGTCAACAGGTGATTGTTTGATTACCAACAATGTTGCCATGGACTATACAAAAGAGACGACCAAGCGTACAAACAAAAATTTACAAGACGCTGTGTGTAGACTAAGAAATACCCTGTTTTTCCGTTTTCTTTTGTAGTTTCACAAATGCAATCACTTTGATCAGTTTTTCAACATATTAAATAGCAAAAGTTATACGAAAATCATCATTAAATATTTTACCAGAAAAGGATTTTGAAATCTAACAGTCGGTGACGTCAATATGTTATTATGAAGAGCCCATATACCCAGAACATTTGCCAATACCCTCGGCAACAAAGTCTAGCACGAATGAGAGCGAGAGAGCAAAACGGAGAGAGAGATCGCAACTTGATCAGGCAAAGAGAGTGAGAGTCCGCTTTTCCTGCTGATGGCGCTGCTGTTGCTGCTGATGTGCTGGTGCTGTTGTTGGCTCTGCCATTTCAATTCAGTCTACAAATTGGCCTAAACCTAAACGCGTTTACTTGGGCCATAGCGCATGAGTCGTCGGTTAGTCTGCCATAAAAACAACTTCCCCTTTCTCACTCTCGACGACCCCTTATTATACCCGTGGATGTGTGCCTTTGCCTGTTTCACGGTTCGCTCTCAGTTTTTTGTATGTGAGAATGCCTGTTATGATTGTTTGCATGTGTGTGTGCGCTTGCTTATTTAGTTGTGTGTGTTAACAAAATGTGATTAGCAAAAATACAAAGAAATAAAATCTGGGATACTGAGTGGAAAAAAGGTTAAAATACATACATACATACATACATATATGGAAAATTAAATGCGACCAAAATTTGCATACAAATCAACCAGCTGCAACGACAACAACAAAAGAAAACCCATAAAAATAAAACAAGAAAAACCCAAATAAAAAAATGTTTATTCCCTTAAAATTTTGTGCTTTATCGGCAAACAGCAGCAGCAACAATTAAATTAATATTGGAACTACACCCAAAAAAAATAAAATAAAACAACAAAAAAATATAAGAGCCAACAACAAAAAAGATTGCGGCAACAACAACAACAACAAGCTGCCCCCGCCGCCCTACCTTGTCTACCTTTTTACTTCACGTCTGTATGAGAGAGTGGGAGAAAGAGAAAGAGCGCAACTTTAACCAGTTCTTGCATTTGTTGTTGCTGCTGCTGCCGTACGTACTGCCGCTGAATATGACCAGCTGTCTGCCAGCCAATGCCAATCGACTGATGCAATTCGGTAAGCTTCCAGACAGAGACAGAGACACAGACAGAGTGGATGATGATTTACCGTTAAGCCATCTACACAATCTCAATTGAAATTTAAATTTTGATAACTGAAATTTTATCATATAGTATGTATGTATGTATATGTATGTGTGTGTGCTAGTTTTAGGTTTATACATATACATATGTATGTATGTATGTGTATGTCTCTATTTTAATTTGCAAAATATCTTTTCGTCCCGCTTCTCTTCATCGTTAATAAGTTTCACGCGCCGCTCATTTTTCATACAAATAAAACTTAGCTTACCCCCACTTAACCACCACCCTACTCCACTATTACCTTTCATTTACCTTGTCATACCTCTGAACAGATCGGATTACCGTGTTGATACGACTACAAAAACAAAAACAACAGAAATAAGCGATATATAACATTTTTGTGATAATTTTCATGTAAATTTTTGGTTCCCACGGATGAGATTTGGGTTTGCAAATCAACAAAATTGCGTAGTTAAAAGGAGGCGTGGTAGCAGTTTGCAACATACGATATCTAGATTTAACACGATTTGACTGAAGATTTGAAGAATATATACTTTTATATATTTACCTTATATGATAGTTAGGTGGAAAAACAATCAAAACAATGATGCTTAAGAATTTAAAATATTATATGTTTGAGATTAGTCGTTATTAAATAAAAGGAATTATTAATAATAATTGATTTAGATATATATAAACTGATAAAGTGCTAAGAACGCAAAAGACCATGATGAAAGCAATGAGCCATTTCTTAAATCCTCAAATTAAATCAAAAGAAATAATGAAATATGTTTTCTAAAGAAATATTATAAATGTACCAAAAGTACCTAATAGATCGAGGAATTAATGAACTTTTATATTAATGTTAATTTATGTTATATTTGTATACATACATAGTAAATTGCTCGAAAATTGATTTAGATACATACATACATATATACTAATTGATAAAGTTCTAAGCACAAAAACAAACACTGACCCAATTTTGAAAACTTCTCAAATTACAGGGTAATTTAAAAAATATTGATAAAATGAATTGCTAGCGAGATGCCGTTCAATCTATTAATCTTATTCGACATAGTCAACCCAGATTTTCCACTGAGCAACCAGACAAATAAAACCATTACCATCATCATCGTCAATGTTATCTTTAGTGGTCTCAATCTCCTCCATGGTAGTGCCTTTTTTAGTCTGCAAATGCGTAGGTTAGCCATAAACATCATGGCAAAAAGAGCCAATATATACATATATATATGTCTATATGTTTATAAAAATGTATATATATCTATACATACATATATTGGAAAAAACTAGTTTTTTGTCGAGACATAATACAGCGCCACACACAAACAGTCACTCAGCAGGCGCAGTTTCAACTTTGCAACAACTTCAGCTCACGACTCCATTTCTTTACCTCCCCCCACTACCCCGTCACACACAACCCCGTTTCGCGTGTAATCTTTGTTTGGCTCTAGACACTTGACGTTCCTTTTTGGCCCAGGTATTTGTTGTGTTTACTTGTAACTGTGACAGCTGGAAAAGAATGCAAAAATTGGAATAGAATATCATTTATTCCAAAAGGCAAGTGGAAAAATCAGGCATTCCAGATATTTTGAATAACACAATAAACAAAATCAATGAACGAACACTATTGAAAATTTGTCAGGTGAGACAAACCAAAAGGGAAAAATAAACAAAGAATAGGAGAAGGATTGAAAAGATACCTTGCCAGTTGGCTGAATATTGCTTTAGCCCTGGCTTAGTGTCTAGAATTTTCTAATGATCTCAATCACTTGATATTATCATATTTCAATAAGAATTTTTGTTTGATCAATGTTTGATCTTACATTATTAAAAGATTTTAATTTCAATTACTTTAGATTACTTTTGACTAAAATATAGATTATACTTCTAATTATTATTATAATGAAAGTATATGAAAATTATTATTTATATCGATAATTGACTCCCGTTGATTACTGTGATCACTATTTTTCGACTCATTTTTGTTTTTTATTATTGTTTCTATCGTTTGGTTTAATTAGGCACTTTTATATTAATTAAATATTGTTTTTTAATACTTTCTGATCTTAATTAATATTATATATCATCAACGAATCGAATTGAATCATTTTGCTTTACTCTTTCTTTCTCCATTTCAACTCTGACATTTTGGGATAATGAAATGCAAATTAACAAATCGTGGATTAAATTTTTGGCGATGTCTCTCTCTCTCTCTCTGTCTCTCTCACCCTGACTTCACCTCCCTCCCAATTCTGTTTATCATGGCTCTAACATCAGTCAGTCAGTCACTCACTCACTCAGTCACTCATTGTGTCTCTTCAAAACCATAAAATCCGTTTCTTCTCGATCAACTTCAGCTATATATGTATGTATGTATGTATATACCTTTGTCCAGCACTTCTCTCACCTCGTCTCGCCACGCACCTCTAGTGTCCAATTCTTTTGCTGTTGCTGTTGCGGTGTGTATTAACCTGCCTCACCGGTTTCGGTTTATGTTTTTTAGCCAACGCCATCATCCATCCATTACTTATGTATATACATACATACATATATTTGTACACATATAAGTATGTATATACATTTGTACATATACATATGTATGTATATATTTATATATACATAGGTATATCTTTATATGTGTATTTCTATTTCTCTTTTAATTTTCTCTCCGTTTGCCGCTGCTGTTGCTTCTTTATATATTTTTTAACCAGTTTTTTTTTTCTCTGTTGCTGTTGTTGCTGCTGCAACCTGAGCGCGAATGAGCCATAAATAACAACAACAACAACAAACAACAGCAACAACAATCCAGCTCTTTGGGTTAGCCCTGTCCCGATTTCCAGGAAGCAAAAGCAAAGCCGCCTCAAAAGCCTCAGAGCCGACGACTGTCTGCAAAAACTACTACTACAAAAAAAAACCTCATATGCCTGGCTTGGATTATGCAACTCCTGACAAGGAAAAAAAAACGAAAAACAAAACTTCAAATTTAATAACCGCAACGCCTCTGCATCGCTTCCTTAATGCAGTCGCCAGTTTTTAGTGAGGTTTTTTTTTTTTTTTTTACCCTATCAACAAGGGGGTTAATCGTTTTAGCCAGGAAGTTTGCAACACAGTAATACATGCATTTCGATTAATTTTTTATATTTTCGTACTTCTATCTTGATCCTTCCAAACATTTTCTCCAATAATCTGTTTCCCTGCTGTCTACTTTATTTTTCTGTTTATCAAAGCCTTTCACAATTTGGCTTACAATCATAATGAAATTTTGTCTTACAATACTACTAAAGTATAGCTTACAAATGAGACCAGTATACTCTACCTACTTCGGCACTTTTGAATCTATATATTTTTATTATCATAAGTTTATGAAGACAGCCTTGGAGTCCCTTTTTCATTCGGTTCTTTCGGTTTGGAGCAAACTTGCCTAACACTTTTTAATTTAAAGAATTTATTAAAAACTTTATATATATTTATGTACATATGTATGTATATAGGGTATTTAGAAGCAACAACTGCATAACTGTGGGTCTCCAATCCATTCGTTTTGACTTAGAGCAGCAAAAAAAAAAGAGCAAAAAGGCAAAAGCCAAAAATGCCATTGCCAGCTAAGCGCTTGGCTAATTCCCCTGGCTAATCCCTTTGTGGAATTCCTCTAGTCATCATCTAATCAGAATTTAGTTAAAAGTAGAACCACCAAGTGCAGCTCTCTAGACACACTGTTGCTGCTACTGTTTCGTTGTTGTTTTTTCTTTCTTTGTTGCTATCGCAAACGAAATAAAAGAACGAAATGTTTGCCATCTGTTTTCAAAAATTGAGGGAATCCCCACCTATACATATATATAACGAAATGAAATGAATTTCATTTCAATTAACAAACTGCAAGCAACAAACAAGTGCAGAATCAGTTGAGTATATAAGAAAGAAAGAAAAAAAAAAGCAATAACAAAGTTGATAACAAATACATACATATACACACAGTTTCCAGGTAATTTGGGCCAAAATTAACTATTGATTAGTTAAAAAGTTTGCCATGATTTCCAACGCAATTCATCATCGTTTATAATAAAGATAATGAAATCAAAGGTACCATAGATAGACACCAAGTGAAACTAGTGAAATATCTATAATTCTTTACATAAATATTATAGAAGGTGCTTTACCCCCTATTAACCTCTTTGAAAGACCAAAAACTAGACCAAATGCCAAACAAACTTTTTAGAAGTTTTAATTTAGTGTTAAATACTTTTGTACTAACTCTTTTTAGTACATTCAATTTTTCTGTATTATGAGTTTAAGAATTTCTTTAAATTCAACGAAATTTCTAGTGATTCCTATCACCTACCTTTGTTATCTAAACAGAAGTTCCATAGTTTCCCAATATTTTACTACATATGTATGTATATAATTAAAATATAAATTACACTTTCTTAAAACATTTTCTATTCTTTTGTTGAATGTTTTTCAATATCAACATAAATAACCATAATATTTATCATAAAGACACTGAATCAAATGCGAATAAACAAATAAAAACCATTTCGTTTCGAAATTTTAATCAATTTTTTATTATTATAATTTTGCGAAAAATAATTCTATTTGTAGCATTTTTTGACATTTCTTCGTATGACCTTTAATCAACCTTGAATTTTGCAATTATTATTATTCATCTACTGCATCCTAATCTAAAAACAGAAATT
Organism: Drosophila emarginata; assembly: GCA_037075365.1. Taxonomy (NCBI): domain Eukaryota; kingdom Metazoa; phylum Arthropoda; class Insecta; order Diptera; family Drosophilidae; genus Drosophila; species Drosophila emarginata. The sequence goes on along the minus strand of JBAMCD010000014.1, from coordinate 224,066 downwards.
ATATATCTTTCCGAATAACTTTATATAAATTATTTAGTCAACTTTTTATCTTAGTCTAGATGTCTGAGCGATTTGTCTCAAGTATTTATTTAGTGACTTTAAAATATATGTTTTTTTTTTTGAGTTTATTTATATAAACGCATCAAGTGCATCCCAGTGCATTTGAGTTAAAAAGATTCACAGTTAAAGAAAATTATAGACCAAAAACATGGGTATACCAAAATGAAAAAAGGATATGAAATTAAATTGTGATAAAATTCTTATGATTGTGGAGACTATATAGAATATAATCTTGTAATCTTATAAAGAGATAGTAGAGAAAGAGAAATATTTAGAGTAACTTTGGATCCGTTAAGTATAGGATACACCCTTTTTTTAACTATAACTACACCCCTGTACTTTGCAAATATTTAGTCAAGTAAAAATGGGACTCACATTGGGGACTTGTTTAGGGGGGACTAATTCGATAAGATAAAAACAATTTAATGCCAACGGCGCCTGAACTTTGGCAATGGGCCAATTCAGCCAACTAGAAAACAATCATTGCCAGTGAAAAGCGAAAATTAAAGCCCCATTGTCTACAACAAATAGCACCACTATTTGGCAGCGGTACTAAAAGAGACATAATATTTTATATTCACTTCCAGTGATCGCCACAGATGATGCCTCCTGACTAGGCGAAATCCTGCAACGAGATGCATGAACTGTTTACTAAAGTATTGGCCAAACGCGATTTATCGCGTGCCGGTGACCTTTTCTCAGTGCCCGATGTGGATATAGTCAATGATATCACAGAGGTGGTAAGTAGAATATATAAACCAATAAAAAAGTAAAATCTAACTAATGGTGTCAATTTCTCTTATTGTAGCTCTCTGAGATTGGACCAATTATATCACATGCAGATTATGTAAAAAATAACAATGATCAGAGCGTTGTCGAGATTTGTATTACACGTGTTCTTTCCTGCATACGAGAGACACGTAGTGCCGAACGTCATTGTTCAGCTTTGGTTGATCTCCTCAAGACCTGCCTGCTATGGAATCTACAGCCATCGAATACAACAAAAGAGGAGCCGCCGCATGCCAAAATAGCAGCTGATATTATTTCTAGCATATTTTTAGTGAGTAATTAATATGTTATTAATTAATGTGTTATTATATTGTTCGCTTTTTTTTTTTTTTATTTAGAACTATGATAAAAAAGGACTGATGAAAATTGCTTTGCCCATAGCCATTCGATTTTTGCCCAAGGGCAATAAGGAGTTATCACGTAATTTGGCCAGCTATTTATCGCTGGCAGCCATTGATTATGCATATTTGTTGAGTCCTCATGTTGATTCCATTATGGAATCAATACTATCTGGAAACTATGGTCTGTTGCGTGTTTTATCGCAAATTTATGAGGTGGCACCGGAAACGGTAACACCGCATGCTCCATTATTAATTTCCTTGCTGCCACAATGTGATGCACAAGAGCGTATGGCAGTGTTTCAATTATATCTATTGATAGTTCAAAAGTCACCGGAAATACTGGAATCATGTGTACCGCAATTGTGCGCATTTCTACATGACAGTGATACCTCGAATATAACTATGCAGATTTTACTTAAATTGGCCCAGCATTCCCCTCATTTGCTGGTCGATAATTTTGAACAATTGAGACTGGCGGCTAAAACAAATCCAAGTACCATTACACTATGCGCCCAGATAATGACCACATCGGGTTTAGGGAGCAAGGAGACAGCTCAACAGGCATTGGATTTCGTTTTGGAACATTTACCAAGTCAGGCCTTGTTGCAACAAGAGGCGACACGTCTCTGTTCCGCCTATCCAGTGCTTTTCACTGACAAAGTGTTGGCCTGTGTGAGGCAAAAAAATGCAGCACTTAGCTCACAACAGGATGTGGGTGTTGGTGGCAATAAGATATCTGGTGGAGTGACTATTGTTAGTTTAAATACACCACAGATTAAGCCAGTGGCTCCTGTACAAATGACAGCAGCCAGTACAACAAATGCTGCCACAACTATTGCAGCCACGCCCAGTATTGTTGCCGCAAGTCCAACACCAGCAACAGCAACGGCGGCAACGGCAACAACAGCAACAACAGCAGCAGCAACAGTCGCCCCAATTGCAACATCAACGCCCGCTTCAACGTCACAGCATTCTGGGTATACGAGACGCGTTAAACTGGGAGATTCGCGAAGCACTGGACGTTTACATCCGGCCAGCAATACCCATAGATCTGTCACTAGATTAAATGTGGCCAGCGGTTCTGTAGGTGGTCTCCACAAGAGCATGACACGTTTGAGTAACTCACAAATCAATCAGCAACCAAATGGCAACTCGAATGGAAATGTTGTTGTACAAACTGGAGCTACGCCACGTACACCGAGCACTCCCAGCAATCCGCCTGTAACGCCAGTGCCACCGTTAAGCAACAATGTTGTCATAACCGGTCACAATAAACATGGCATTCCTGTCACTTCTGGCGGAGTGACAGTTAAAGTACGTCCCCATTCTCAAGGCCCATCAACGCTGCTCAATTCCAGTTCGGTGATGATGAAATATAGCACCGATGCTCTAAATCAATCGGTGGGCTCCATTTCAATACCGCAATCACAACAGCAGACCACAACACAACAGCAGGTGTCACAGCACTCTCAACAGAATGCCGTTTCCGTACATCACGCCTCACCAGCCATGCCCCAGGCCAGCTCCAGCTCAAACACAAGCAACGGCAATACCAAATCCGTGATGAAGCTGCCCGTAAACGGAAATGTTAGTAACTAAAAAAAAACAAGATTCGTATTTCAACAAATATTAATATTAATACGCTTTTTTTTCGTATAATAGAGCGAAGTAATTGTTTCTGGACCCACAACCAATGTGGCTCCAAGACGTAGCGATAATACCAGCCGAACTCTGCTTAATGCCAATAGTGTAATGGATCAACGTATGAGCACCTTTGAACCCTATCAGATAATGCGTGATCCTGTACAACAATTTTGCGAAAAGAATTTCAACTCGATTAAATCTTATATGGATGAAGTTTCACAGCATTTACCACCGCCAACTCGTTGTAGTATCGAAGGTAAAAATCGGTTTAGTCTTTTCTTTTTAGTATTCTTCTTCAATCGATCTTTCTATTTACTGACACACTCACACACACTCACAAAATACACACCACACAACACATACATCAAACAACACAGTTTCCAATGAATTTGCAGAACGCCGAACTAAAAAAGTGGCCAAATTGCATTTCGCTTGCCAAATACGTGGACCCCATTGTCTCTATTCAAAGACTTGTTTCACAATGCGCACCCGCAATCCTAAAACCTGGATACATATGATGTTTCTGGACTTTCAAGTGCGTCATTTTGTAAGTATTTCCCTTAAAATAAGGAAAGAAAAAAAAAGAGTAACAAATATTTCCAACTCTTTTTGTAGGTCAAAGAAAAATCTGTGCTTAGCACAAGGGAACCGGGTATTAGTAATCTCAAAAACATATGGCAAATACTTAAATGTGAGAATCGTAGTTTTACCGAGCTGGTTACCAGTCAATTTCCTCAGGTCAAGGTAAATTCGTTTATTATAATCAAGTATATCTAAAAATATTTAATTGTTAATACTGTGTTTTAGGATCGTGAAATACTGGTAAACGAGCTACGTCATTCCGGTTTTTTAGATGTGTTCGAGGTCTCTAAGACCGATAAATCCAATCCAAATTGCAACGAACTGGAATATCAATGGGGCTGCTTCTTGTGCAATCATCCGGATAAGGCAGTTGGTTTTCTTAATGGCAGCAATCAGCCCATGATTGAGGGTCAACTCAAAGAGAAGAAGGGTAAATGGCGTCTATTTCGACGATGGCGTACGCGATACTTTACACTTTCGGGTGCCCATTTATCCTGCAAGGGTTCGGTAAGTGCATATACATACATAGAATATCTCTCTGCCTGTGACAATTTCTAAAATTTTATAATCATTTTGCAGAGCGGTGGTGAAAGCATTGATGTTAATCAAATACGTTCGGTTAAGGTGTCGCGAGGTGCCCGGAATATACCCAAGGCTTTTGAAATATTTACAGCCGATCAGACTCTAATACTAAAGCCGAAGGATGGCAAAAATGCTGAGGAATGGGTGCAATGTTTAAGCATTGTTGTGGCCCATTCGCAGGCCCGTGATAATCCTACAGTAAAGACGAATAGCTTGCCAGCTCGCACAATGGGGAGCAGTAAGCCCTCCTTTTGAACCTCCCCCTTACCATCCCTTTCCCAAACCACAATCCACACACACCCATACACACCCATACGCACACACACACACACACAATTGTGAGATTATTTTGTAAATGATAAAAGACGTTAAAAGACAATCAAGCGGAGGCCGCAGGACACTTATACTTATACATATATACACATACATACATACATAGAAATATACATACATCCATACATACTATACACATATACATACATATGTATATGTATGTATGTATGTATGTATACTATACATATATACAATATACATACATACATATATATTTTACAGACTTATGTATCTAGAATTGTATGTATTTCCGCCAATTTTCAAGGGATTTTAAAAATTTTCGCGAAATTGTGTTTTTTTTTGTCTTCTTCTATATTAAATTATAGTTGATGTTTTTATTATTATTATTATATATATTTTTTTTTACATTAAGTTTATGCTTATTTATTTTACGTGTATTATACAAATCGAGCTTGCTTTCATAAATTATACAATTTGCAGTTTCATTTCCTTGACATTACCGGCAGTAAAGCATTATAATACTTATAGTTTGAACAATTAACTCGAAACAGAAAACACACCTAAAAAAACCAATGGAACAGTAACACCAAATAGAAAGAGAGGGAAATATATGTATATGTATGTGGCAAGGATATCTATTAAACGGTGTAAACACAGATAATCAACATCAATAGGCGATTAATTTTGAGTGTATATAACTTTGTTGGTTATTATAATTTATAAGTGAAAGAATGATGTCAAAAGAAAGAATAACTTAACTTACATTTTATCTAAATATGTATGTATGTATTTCTCTCGCTCTTCTTTAAACAACAAGGCTGGAGGGCTTTATTTTTAGCTTTTTGTCTCCTTCACACACAAAAAAAAAAAAAAAAGATGGAAACGAGAACTTTTTTGCTACACCAAAAAAAAAATTAAAAAAAAATATTGTGAATTTTGGAATATACATACATACATATGTATGTATGCAATTGTTTCGATAAAACGCGAGCGGATTTCTATATTCTTAGCACTTAATGAAAGCTCATTTAAAGATAAACATATATTTATCTATGTACATACATATGTATGTATGTAACTTACTGTCCGTTTTTATTTGCGAATATTAAAATTGTATTAATTTTTGGCTGGCGTACGAAGCAAATCGCGAACGAAAACTAAAGAAGATGAGAATAAGTAGTAATTAAGTGCAAGAGTAGAAGAGTGCGTGAAAGAGACAGATCGACAGTTCAATAGCTTTTGATGCGTATATTAATGTGTGTAAAAAGGACCGTAGAACGAAACCTTTTCACATCTGGACTTTGGGTTGGCAACATTGCGCATACATACACACATGTACGAATGAGAAAGATGGAGAGACGAAGTCATTGGAAATGGAATGTTGTGACTTGGTGGTGAAGAATAAGTGATTCTGGGGACAGACCTTTAAAATAGCACAAAGAGTAAGATATACATATTCGGGATTTAAATATCCCTAAGGGAGTACCTAATTAAAGTTTTTGCTTTTATATTCTAATATTCTCTATTCTATGGATATTTTATGGCGTGGCATTTAACTGTTTCGAGCTTTAAAGGACTGATTTGTTCTGATTTTTGTTTTTTTATGGTTTAAAAATTTCGGACGCAAACATTTGTAACTAACTACAAGTAAAATATGTAACTTTTTGATTAGTTAACCATAGTTAGAGAATTAATAACAATCAATTTTTGACACAATTCAAGGCAACTGTGATGATGAAGATGATAATGATACCACATCGATATCGGGTTCGGTATTAGCATTGGCATTATAATCGGGTTCGAGCAATTGTGACCAATTGGCATTTAGTCGCACAATTTCCATATCCTGTCTGAGTTGATGGAGTGATTCTGGCAAATTATTATCATTAAGTATACGTGTTACATTCTCCAACTGATTGGCATAGATGCGTAAGCGTTCCACATTGTTTTGTGGGCAATATGATATCTGGAGGAATTTGAAAGGAAAGATGGATGAAGAGGAATTTATTATAAGCAGAGAATATTATATTAATAATAATAAACGATATAATACACACCTGCTGGATACCGTTTATATGCTGTAGATATTTACTGATACGTTTATCGTTCAATTGGCCACCAGTTTGCCACATTTTCAACAGATTCAATATACCCATTATGTCGCCCTGTTCGGGCTCCTGTTGCGGTGAAAGCAAAGTCATGGGAGGAAACTCCGTTGTTGGCGACAATTTCTTATAGCTGCTGCATAAAGTGCTCAATGTGCAGATATCCTCATTGAGACGCTGGCCAGGATTATTAGTTGGTAAATACGATAGTTTGGTAGTTTGGTAAATCATTTTAAACGAAATAGTGCTTTTTTGTACGTGATTTGTGACTGTTGTCGAAGAACGATTATTCGGATGAATGAAGAAATGTATGAAGTTTACAATGAATAACGAATGAGTTATTAAACATTAAGAGGAAATAACCCAAAAGTAATTAAATATGAAAATTATAAGAGTAAAGGTGATTTTATTGTTTTTTTTTTTTTTTTTTTTAAATTAAGAGTTATATCTAATCAATTATAAATGATAATCGCAAAACGTGTATATAACATATGCAACATATATCTAAATCATAACGAGATATATATAGAAATGTCTTCGAAGGCTGCTCTCTACACAACAACAAATACAAATACAAAAAAAAAAAAATACAATAAATGGAGACAAAAGTCCGTTCCAGTCTAAAACCTTACATCGATTTCATTGCGATGACGTTGCATTTCCGATTTTGCTGTGCTGAGATCATTCCCCTTGATCATAAGCTCTTGTGTGGCATCCATAAGCTCGTCTTGCAACTTGAGATTAACATCTTCCAAGTCTTTGAGCTTCTCCAGCATATCTTCCTTATGCTGTTGCAGTTTATTTCTATGAAAACAAAAAAAAGACATACATATACATACATATACCGAGAAATAATTTAATACTCTATATAGACTCACTTGTCGACAATCAGTTGTTGAATACAATTATCGTTATCCAATTGAACCAGTCTCAAAACTTTGAGCAACTTGGTTACCAGTGTATCCACTTCTATAACCTGATCCACTACGGCCTGAGCTGTGCTGTATTCCATTAAGGAAGGCAACTCGGCCAAAGAGTCGTGACAACTTAAATCCTCTGTATTACATTGATCGCGTGGGCTTAAAACACAAATGATTATTAGATTAAATAATTGGATTATTTAAAATTAATAACAACCATGATGAAATTTTTAACTTATTACTAATCAATTTCCTTGCACATTTTTACTTATAAAATGTGTATAACAAATTAATTAGTAAATAAAAATTATTTTCATATCCCTTAAATTATGCTATAGTAAAAAATTTCAATTGCCTTCATCAAGTATATATGTATATGTATGTATGTATATACATATGAACATATATTCATCTTATTTATATACTCACTTCATTGGTAGTCCATTAAATTTGTTTATATGCAACTCCATTTGCTGGCGATTTGTTATGGCCTGGGATAGTTGCTGCAGTGAATCATCTCCACCACCGCCGACTCCTCCATTGTGTGGATGACTACTTTGACTCATCAGTTCTGTGGGCAATTCAATTTGAGAGATCATGCCGGTGCATGAGGATACCATATTGTGTGAATGTGAATCTGGTTGGATAACATCCTCCAATACATTATCCATCATTAAAAGGCAAGGTTCTGTCTCCGAGTCCAACATCTCAGTGGAATCGGAATCATCTATAACGAATACATAAAAAAATCAGTTAAAACAAAAAAAATGCTTTAACACTTATAACCCAGTTAGTTACCTCCATTGCAATTATGTTGGTTTAGATCGTTGCTATTGGTCAATGTGGTCATTGTCTGAGATGTTCCAGCTGTTCCACCCTGGCGTTTACCAGCCTGTCTTAACGAGAGACGTTTACCCGAATGGGTGGTCGCTTGTCGTATGGCTCCAATAACAGCTGCTATAAAGGATTGATTGCGCTGTGGTGACAAGGATCCATCACTGGCTAGCAGTAAGGTGGCACCGGTTGTTGCCGCAGTTAATGGCAGATCCAAACCATTGGGTCGTTGCACCTGTTCGCTCTCCACGGCCAGCGATTCGGTTTGGAAACGTATGTCCTGAAAGGATAGAAAAAAAATATTTATGAATTGTTATCCTTTTATAAATTTTGAATGCTTACCTCAAGATCCTGTTCGGAAATGCTGTAAGAGTAAACCAATTGATCGACCAGACCATCCAGACGTGAATGCAAACCAGCAAGTGCTGTGGATGCCCCAGCAACTGAGGCATTCTGTTGATGGATCAATTCTCTTGATTTTGTTTCCAAAGCGGCATATTTCGTTTGGAGTAAACGATTCTCTTGGCGCCTTTGCTCATTAAGCCGCACTAAATGACGGCACTCATCCCGCAATACTTTGGCCTCTTCCTCTCGATTAGCTAATTGAGCTTTTACCGTCTGATGATCTGATTCTAATTCTCTGAGGGCATCACATTGAGCGGCCTTTTCATGCTGTAGGAAATCCTGTAATTCACTCGATTCCTGTTCAATGGCAGCCTTCTCTTGCAATAATAACTGCTGGGTGGCCAATGAGCGTCGCATTTCCATTTGTAAAGCACGACACATGGCTCTTAGTTGACCAATTTCCTGCTGACGTTCAAATAACTCATGTCCGCTCATTTGTATTTGTGATTCCAACATTAGGAGACTATCATGACCATCGTTACTATCTTCGGAGGTTGGAGTACCTGCGCTGGCGCTAACTACCCGAGCCAATTCCAGCATAGCCATGACACGTTCAGTATTTAAATGCAACTCCTGTTGCATAGCTAGCTTTTCCTCTCTCTCCCGTTGCAATTTGCCACTCAATTGTCGAACTTCTTGACGCAGTTGTTCGATATCGAAATCCCGTTGATCTGGTTCCGCTTGGGTGCATTGATCTTTTTGTTCGACAGCTTCTACAGAACGAGTTTGTATTAGACCTCCCCCTAAAACCAAATCCAAATCGTCGCTTGTTAGGGCCGTTTGTACAGAAGTTTCGTGATAGATCCGTGTTTTGGGTATAAACTGTTGTTGGGGTCGTCGCAAAGAGTTCACTTTGGCGACAACTGGTGCCAAACTACGTCTGGTAGCAGTAGAAGTGGGTACCACAATAACTGATGCACTCATTCGAGCATCTATGGCACCAGCTCGGCTTATAGAATTGCTGCGTGACAGACGTCCTGCTCCGCCAGTTAAATCCTCCACCGATTGCTGTTTACGACGTCTTGGTAGTGTACCACCCGGTGCTGGACTATTTCTGCCCTTACCGCGATTATTTATCATTACATCTGGAGTCACTGACATACCACGACGAGCTGATGACCCTCGATTGGCAGGCCAGCGATTATCATCCGAGGGTGTACCCGGTGTTCTAGCCCGACTCAACGATGGTGTTCTCTGAACTTGTGTGAGACGTTGTACTGACTGTGCTCGATTCAATGCACTGGGTAAAGTATCCGGTTTCTGTGGGCGTGCCATGCGCGAAGGCGTAATGGTAGAGCTTGGCACACGAAACGAAGAAGCTGTCGAAAGTCTTGATGTCGATTTGTCTCTGGGTGTGAGTGGTGTCGACGGTCCCATACTATTCCGAGGCAAACTAGCTGCCCTTTTTAATTGTGCAGCCATTCGATTACTACGTTCAGGTTCCTGTTTATTTTTTCCCGGCGTTAATTTTTCTTCCGGTTCAAACATGGCCACCTTCTTTTTGACAGCACCATTTGTCCGTCGACTTGGTGTTTCCACTTTTAGTTCACAACTATCATAAATTTCTTCTAGACCATTGCTACTGGTATACCCACCACTGGTGCTACTCAGACCACGTTGCAGGGTCACCCTGGAGAGGCAACAACTGCTACTGGTGGCCACATCTAAGCCACTGTCACTGCCATCACAATTGCCCGGTGTAATGGCCTCAGTTAGCTCCATGGTGGCCAAACAAGAGACAAGTTGCTGTTCTATAACCAATTGTTGATCCTCTTGATTCTCAGCCATTTCAAACAGAGTTGCGGACATGGCAGATCACCTAAAATGAGAAAGAGAGCGACTGAGATTAGTGCAAGTGATTCACTCGTAGGGGGATCGACCCAAATTTCTAGTGCGTATTTTTAAGTTGCCTGGCATTTGGATCACTTGTGTGCCAACGCCAACGACCTTTTCCCGCAGGCAAAAAATAAATATACACTTAGAGAAAATTTCCAAATGCGGAATTAGATATCCAGCAGCATTCCTAGGACCGTCTATAAAATTCATTATATTTAGCTAAGCTTTTAATATTTCTTCTATATATTCCATTCTGAATTTTCTCAGTATCCTAAATCCAAATCTAGAAATTCATAGTATTTTTTTCTCAAAATTTTATTTTTATTTTTGTCAAGTGCATTTTTCTTAGTCATTTTCACTGCAATTTAAAATGCAAATTGTTTTGTTTTTTTCGGTCAAGTTGCATTATTATTGAACAAATGGTAATTTCTCATCGTTTCCTAGTTTTGCCAAACATTTTGATTGACTTGAACTAGTTCATCGGTCAGAACCACGCACAATACCTGCTGCACCTGCTAAGACAAAAAAAAAAAAACAAAAAAAATTATGATGGGGCACCAAAAATTCAAAGTTCTCATTATGCCACCAACTCTGTCCGTCCACATAGTTGGCTGACTTGCCAGAAAAGCATTTTACATACATATAAAACTGCCTGTGGCACATTGACCCAACTTTTTTGTGAAAACTTTCAAAACAAAAAAACCGAAAAAAAAACCAAAAAACAAAAATTAAAAAGAAAACATTCGCATTCAATTTGATATGCCACATTGTTGTCCCAAAGACAGTGATAGAGATAGAGTGAGAGAGAGAGAGAGAGAAAGAGATTCGTTTCGCAGTTGCCACTATAAATCAGAGATACATCATATTTTATATAGTTTTAGATATATGTATGTATGAAAAGATAACATTTGTAGTAGGGTATAAAAACGGGTTACACTTACAATAAAGATATTTCATTAAGGTTTAAATAGTTTTGAATTAAGCTAAAATTAAATGACTGGCAAAGTAAAACTTTACTTAAAGCGATTATAATGTTTTACATTGAAACATTAGTTATATATTATAAAAATAAGTTAAGAACTAGTTTCACATTGGTTAATCTCAAAGATTGCTTTAGGTTTATAATGAAACATGTTTCTAAATAAAAAATAAAGATAGTTCTTGTTAATTCTCAGTTTAAGTATGGATTTTAAATTTTAAATATGGAACCGTGTTCTTAAAGAAAAGAAGTTTTCTAGTATCGAAGGTATTTGATTTTATTAGCAAACTAACGAAATGATTTTAGTATATATAATAATTGAATTTTAGAATTCTTATAGAGTATCTGCATTTCACGTTTGGTTCATTTGTTACCCTTTTCATTTATGCACACATCATTAGTGTCATGTTTTCTGTTATGCGATCTCCCAGAGATTTGCCGAACAAAATTTTGCGTTGTGTTTTTTTTTTTGTTTTTTGGAAGATTTCATCACATTTTGTTGTTTTTGACTGAAAGTAAGTGCAAAAGGTAGATACATAATGAAGTTGCTCCAGTTTACAGCTAATTGGAAGCAAATTACTTTATATTGTTCGGATACAGAAAATAAATAACCATATGTTTGTATGTACATACATATGTATGTATGTATGTATGTACGAGGAGCATAGGAGAAGACATATGGCATAAAATATAAAAAGAAATGGCAAACCAGTTAACCCGGTTATATCCTGACTGGAAAACGACCTTGGTTAGAATATGTTAAAGGCTGTTCTTAAAAGAGAAAAAATTTATGCTTGAGTTGACTTTAAAAGATACATTTCCTTTTCTCCCCCCTCTCCACTACCAACACCAGGCATGCTTAAGAATTTGCAGACAGACAAGAGGTCTAATGAAGGGCACTTGGAAAAGCGCGCATTGAGGATGAGTTTACTCTTGAGTGGATGCTTGGCGCACACACACATATGTACATACATATGTACATATATGTACATATGTATATATATGTACATACATATCACAGACATTGAGGCGCGAATGAAGTTGTCGCTGCTTATCTTGCAATTGATGGCCCTGACAGTGAAAAGAAAAGACCAGAAAAGAAAAAGGAAAAAAAAAGAGTCAAACTTGAAAGAAAAACTCGTTTCAAGGCGTCTTATCGAGCGATGTCTGTCTGCCTCTTGGCCGTGCCAAAGAATGGAGTGGCAAATAAACCGGAACTAAGGTTGCATATTAAGTATGTGTGTATGTATCTGTGTGTGTGTGTATTACAGTGATGCATTTGTTGCAACACCCACATACATACCTACGTGGCATCTCCACCCCCATTTGTGGAAACCCTTTTTTAATGACATTCGTCGTTATGCTACATTAACTTCAATCAATGAAAATACTTTTTCTCTCTCCTACTCTTCCCCCCCCTAAATTTTCACCCTTTATAATTGTTGATGCAGTAGTATGGTGGGAGGGTAGGAGGTGGAGGGTTAATTGACAAGTTGCTTTGTACCTCCTCTGCATTTTGCGCCTAATTCGATTAAAGACCAAGCTTGACAGAGCAAAAATAAAAGACAAAGCTAAAGCAAGTTAATTACACCAGCAACAAAAACAACAACAAATAGCGCAAATTGTCCATCGTAGATGTGAGAAAATGAAAAGAAAAAAATATATAAATAAAAACAAAAAAAAAAAAAAGTAGACGAGCATTAAAGCACAGCGCTCCAAGCTTGGTTTGCCACTAATTCCAACATGAAGCGACAATTATAGGAAAGCAGACGCCAGAGTCTCGACTCGGTCTTCGAACTATATATGTATGTATGTATGTATGTACATATGTATATATATATGTATATAGTTCGATGGCCAGATAATATACAGAAAACTAAATAACGTACGTACATTAGGGTCGACATTAAAATCCATTCATCGGCAAATATTAGATTTAGTCTAATACACAGAACTATCCATTGGCATTATGGGGGGATAATTGTAACCGGACATTCGAATATTCGCACATTTTGTAAATTTCAAAAAAGATTGTTTAATGATATTTTAATATTTAATATTTTTTTGGATTAAATTGCAGATTTTAAGGCAGTAGCTGCCAAATCTTCATTGATTTTTTGTCATGGTTTATCAAAATTAATTTTAAAATAATTTTTGATATTTCGAAAATAAAAGTGAAAAATGTTCTTAATTTTTTTTTTTTTCTGGGATGAATGAAAAATTTAAAATAAAAGTTAAATCTTAAAAAATATTTTAAAAATTCATAACAACAATAAAAAACAATTCTTTTAAATAAATCAAATTTTACTGATAATTTTTTCAAAGAACATTTTGAAAATCACAATTATTTTCGGTCCCTATTTTTATGGCAATCCCGATTTTTCGGATTTACGATAATTCGTATCGAGTATTCCAATAGATCCGGATAACTGTATGTATGTATATACATTCGATCTATTACAAAATAAATCACATTTAAAGCATTTATGGTAAAAAAATTACAAAGTTTCCTTCTCCATTGCCCCCATAGATTATATTTATTTCTCCGTCTCAAATTCTAGTCTATTTCAGCCATATGTTTTTGATATACATACATACATACATTAAATTTTATGTATGCATGTTTGTATGAATAATATTATTTATGCGATCTGCTGTTCGCTTCATTCATTCAGTCATTCATTCATTCAACTCCTTGGCTTAGCTCTCTGCTGTGGGTAGAACTGGAACTGGAATTGGAACTCAAATTGCGAAATGGAAAGAGGGAAAAAGCATTCACTTGCATAAATTTCTCTCATCTTATTGTTGTTGTTATTGTTTTGTGTCGGTTGCATTGAAAACAATTTAGTTCCAATTTCAACAATTTATTTTCTGTTCTACTCTTGAGAGCCATGAGCCGTATGGGGATAACCCCCCAAGTTGTTACTATAGTTCGTTCCCACAAACACATATACATACATACATATGTATGTACATACAGATGTATATATATATGTATGTATGTATGTATATATAGAGTGGATCAAGCTTAATTTATATGGCAGACTGTTTAATTGATGGCAAGCTCAATGAACAGGTGGACAATTGTACCAAACGGTTATGGCTTATGGCTATATATATATACATACATATATATGTATATATGTATTTATATCGGTATCGGCGGATTTTAGCCACGCCCCGAAAGGCCAGACACTCCTCGTTGTCAAATGTTTTGAAAGCACTTCCTGTGTGTATGCCCCGCGACCTTCCCTCTCTCTTATACCATCACATAAAACTCAAATGATGTGAAGCACTTTTTTTTTTTTGTGTGCTGCGAATTACAATCGAGTTGTAGCACAGCCCGCATCTGCCCGATGCCCCTTACCCATACCCTTACCCAAAAACTTCACTGTTATAATGAGTTGCAGTTGCAAGTTGCGCGCACCCAGTTTATGTATGTATGTATGTATGTATGTTTGTTTATACGTATTCGTTCCTCTCTCTGTCTCTGTCTCTCAGTCTGTCGGTCTGTCTGTGTGGGGAAGATGGGGACAAACGACGACGCCAATTGAAAATTGTGTGCAATGAGGAGTTCTCTTTTATACCCCTTATTATGACGATTCGAAGTCTTTATTCCGTTCATTGAAATGCATATGACACAGGATGAAAAGAGATAATTATGCAAATTTTATACAAATGTGCATGTATTTGTATATACACTGTATATAAGAACCTGTAAAACATCCGTTATATACAATTATACAAAACTGTCATATGAAATCTATGAACTAATTCAAATTCCTAACTTGTTTTTTTTTTTTGTTTTTACATATCTCTGTAATGTTAACCGCTTATGTTAAGTTAAAGTAAGTAACGGGTATCATCAAGTCGTTCAAAGTTATTATTTAAATGTAACATCTCGAAATATTATTTGGTTAGATTGGAAGAAGAGAGGCAGAGATAGATTTTGAGAGAGAGAGAGTCCACGAAAGTCCGATTTCTAAAAGGAAGAACAGAAGGGAGTGATGTAGGGTAAGAGACAGAGCTCTTTCACTCTTCCGGGTTCTATTGCTTACTTCTTTCCAATGCTTCGGGTTTTTTTGTTGTTTCGTTGTAGTTGCTGTTGCTGTTGCACCTGCCGACTTAGCGCACATTATGCCTATGGCATGAAACGCGCTACACGAGGACTGAGACGAAGGTGGTGGTAATAGGAAAATTCTAAGCATGATTTTCTAATTTTTAGCCGATTCTATTACTGTTGCTGCTTCCTCCCTATCTACCACCACCGCCCTTTGCTTCCATCTCCTTCAATTTCCATTTCTCTTTTTCTCATAACAGTTTCAATTTGTTTGTTATGGTGAACGGGGAACGGGTGAGTGGCGAGCAGAGGGGGGGCAACTCCTCCTTCTCCTTCTATCTCTTATTCTGCGTCGTGTTTAATGAATCAAAAAAAAAAAAAAAAGAATAAACATGGTAGCCAGAGAGGGGCAAAAGGTTGGATAAGAGGTTGTGCATGGGGGCTGTACAGGAGGTGTGGCATGAGCTGGGGGCGGGGCAGGCGTCTAGTGTTGCCAGCTGGCTGTCACGAATGCGGCTTTTGGGAATCAGACGGGCAACAACACAATCAAAATAGCAGGAAAAATCGGCCAACTGAATCGACTTGGAAGTCTTTTATTTACGCTTTTTTTTTCAATTTAAAATTTTTTTTTTTTAATTTTTTGAAGTTTGCCTCTGGTGAAATGTTGTTGATTTAACTGTTTTTTTTATTGTTGTTGCCCAGCGTAAACTAGAAACAGTTTTTTTTTTTGACGTCTGCACGCAAAGGTTTCATTTTGCATTTGAGTTTTAAAAACTTTGGATAGCTGGAAAATTGGAAAAAACATCGAAAACAAAAAGAAACGAGGCTAAATTGCATCTAAACAAGTTCTTTATAATCGGGGGCAAACGGATTAAGTTATAGCACAAAAATATGGCGCAAAAAACGCAAGTAGAACCCAAAAACAAAAAGAAATCGAAACTAATCGATTTGGCTATCTATCTAATTATCTGAAATTATAATACACTGAAAATAGAATGAGTTTTTGTAATAAATCAATTATATGGAGAACTTTATTATATACATAGATAAATTTAGATAAGTTCGATTGAATAAAGAAATTTTCTTTATACATAATTACAAATTTTATAGGTTTGGTAAGTTCAAAATTCATTCATTTTCGTTACTTCAAAAAAATTGTAAATAGCAATATAAAAGAATATAACTATACTATATATCCTTCTATCGTATTCTATTATATCCAACATAATCTATGTCAGCCAATTATTATATGTATATCATAAATATCTTCATTTCGAAATAAATATGAAAACTATTAGTTAACTTGATTTAATTTAAAGAACTATATTAAAAATCTAAAGCAGTGACGATTGACTTGATTTAATTCAAAGAACTATATTAAAAATCACTCTTGACGATTAGAACTAGTTCTTACATCACATTTTCTCAGGTTAATCTTTCAAGGAACTTTGCGTTATTTTAAAATTTAAATCATTTCTAATCTAAACTTTTGAGTTGAAGCAATTCTTGCAATTGCGGCTCTGTTTTAAATTGCACATAAATTGGCTAAATCATTGAAACAGTTTCTCGAAATAGATCATACATACATACATATGTGCATATATACCAACGATTTAATGACCCCAACATTATCCGTTGCTACTGCAAAAAAATAAAAAATACAGAAAAACAGGGACAAAAAGAGGGCAAAAGCGAGGGCAGAGTGAAATCAAAGAACATGTGTGGCTATTTTTTTTTTGCCTTCTCCTGCTTGTTGTTGTTGTTGCTGTTAGTTTTCTTAAGCCGATGAGGGCGTTCATTGGCCTGGTCCAAAAACAACAACGAAACAAAATAAACTCGGAGAAGAAAAAAAAAATAAACCAAAACTAAACCGGAATGAAAATGATGACTATTGCATTTCTCTCTTTCTCTATATCTTTCTCCATCTCTTTCTCATGTACCTTAACCGCCCTCCGTACACTTTATTTTTTTTATATATATTTTTATTTTTTCTCTCTGATTTAATTAACAACTCATTGCGTTGGCAATTACGCCAACTACTACAAAATTATTTGTCATCTAGACCAGAGAAAGTCTCTTAGTTTGGCCCAAACTAACTTTGGTAACATTAAATAAACTTTTAATAGTTAGATTAAACTTTTTATATCTAAACTATATATATGTATATATGTATATATATACTTAGTTTATAGCTTGAACTGGATTTATGATGAGCGTACTTCACGCTTCGTAGAGCAAAAGCTCGGCATGTGCCACATGACACTCTCTAAATGGTAGGGGCGTATGGTGGGGGGGCCAGGCATGGCTTACTCTTGACCATTGACCAGAGACTTACAGAGTTGGTAAGGCCTAACAAATAAGAAACTGGAAAGCATTGAAAAACTTGAGCAAAAATCAAAATGACAATGGTACAAAAACAA
Source organism: Drosophila emarginata (assembly GCA_037075365.1). Classification (NCBI taxonomy): domain Eukaryota; kingdom Metazoa; phylum Arthropoda; class Insecta; order Diptera; family Drosophilidae; genus Drosophila; species Drosophila emarginata. The sequence continues at coordinate 206,215 of JBAMCD010000014.1, read as the reverse complement.
AAAAAAACCAAGCAAGTGAAAGAAGAAAACAGGAGAGCAAAACAGACAGTTTGAAATACGAACAGGGACAGGGGGCTGAGACAGGGTTAAGTTTATTCTGCCGCCTTTATGTCTCGCCTGAGAGCCTCGAGCCTCGGCTCATTGTCAACTGCCTCATAAAATAATTCCATGTCTCAAGAACTTTTGGCAAGCTGCTTGCTTGCCATACCACACCACCCCTTACCACCCCTAACCATCTGGGGAAAGAAAAAGGAAATGCAATCTGTTTCATCCTTTTGTTCAACGTAAACTGATATAAGGGCATAATATATAGAATCTATTATAATTCTTGAAAACTTTGTTAGATCTCTGCTCTGTTTCTTGTCGTTAAAATAAACTGAGAAAACTGACCTTGAAACCAGAGCAACCAAAAATTTAATATCTATAGTATAAACAAAAGGCAAAACAAAAGGAGGGGCAGGGGTAGGCACCGATTTGCTAAAATTCACACACTTGCCAAAACTTGTTTATCATAACAATAAATTATATATGTATATTAATAAAACGCGAATTCCCCTTATCGGCCCCGTTTCTCTGATAAGCTGAAGCTAAAAATGACTGGCCATACATACATATGTATATATATGTACATATATATACATATATATTGTATATATGTATGTATGTGTATATGTATATAAAAACAAAATTGAAGTGCATTTAACAAAGCAGTCAAAACAGTGGGTTAATGGTTCTGTGATAAGACTTTATCAGTCCAATATTTCCTTAGAGTTTTGCCAATGAGTCAGAATAAAACAGAAAAATTTTCTCGAGAATTGGTACGACCGATCCAAAATGGAACGACTTAAATATTATGTTTGGCAAAAATCATTCTATATAGCAATCCAATGTCGAATAAATAACGATAAGAATAAATTTAAGTTGTGCTGACAGATCTCGTATAAAAATTATCACATGATGGAGTCGTTCCATTTAGACACGATAAAGTCTTATTGCCTATTAGACTGAGCAGGATCACTGGAACTTTTATTCTTCTCCCACAGTCGATAGTAATATGGAAAACAAAGTTCTTTATGAACTTAACAATTTTTTTTATTGCCAATGAACAACTTTTCTCATCAAAAATTCTAGAATTTCTTTTATTCCTAAAGATTCATGATTTTTATATATTTTTCATCATACTATAATTTTACAATTAATTAAAATAAAAACACTGTTTTGGACATTAAACAAATTTCAAAAATATTAAAATCAATCGGTTGTACTTATGTATAAATAGGCCTTTATTTGGATGTGGCAACTGGAAAAGGCCTTTTCTTAATGGATTTAATGATCTTAAGAATTGAAATGTTTTATACATTTAGTAATCAAACGTTTATATCAAATATACCAGTTTCTTAATTCAATAATTTGTTAAAATAATAATACAAAAAAAAAACTTGGCTCATTAAGTGCATTTATTATCTTTATTTAAATCGGACAACAAGTAGGTTTAAAATCGTTAAACATTTCACATATTTAATGCTATGTGAATGGGAAAAAGTGGAAGAGGCAAATGTTAGTTGGAAAGTAATTTTAATTTTGATCAGTTAATCTTAAAAGACGGAAACTGCACTTAATTGAAAATTTAATTAACATTTTCCTGAAGTTGTTGCAATCTCTAAGTAAAGTTGCCATCGCTTCCACCTACCGTAAATGGAAATTTTGTCGCATTATGATATAATAACGGTCAGCATGTCCGCTCTATTCCAATTGATTCATAATCATCTATATAAATGGTATGTATGTATATATGTACATACATATATACATAAATTTCATGAATATGGTAAACGTTTTTAGCTAATGTTAACTAGGCCATCTATATACATACATACATACATACAAATGTATGTATAGAATTGTTAACTGACGGCTAATGTTTTATTGTAAACTGATTGACTGACATTAAATTGCAGTCTTCCTGAATTTTGCTAACAAAATCGATTATGGCTAAAGTCATGCAAACTGAAGCGAAATGAAATGAAATTACCTTCTTTTTTTTTTTTTTACACTATATGCACTCTCCATACTAACCAAGCTCCACCTCCAGTGGGTTAAACAATAAAGAAGAAGGGGTGGCGGGGGAAGCCTCAACAAAATAATATCTTTATGGTAATGGTTAAAGGGGCGACTTAGAAATACTCTACAGTAAATAGTTTACTATAAGAAAAGGTTACAACAAAATGTTTAATTTGTGTCTTCTCAAGTAACCTGCACCATACCCAATCTCTAGAATTATATACATATATCCCTAAGAATGATGTTAGAGGGCTTCATATTGGACATACGTTTTAAATATCTTAATATGTATATTCTATTCAGTAAAGGGTATGCAAATGCCTGACCTTTGGGTTAAAAGAGCTTAACCATTAGGCCACCATCATGAAGGCGACACCAGAAAGTGACGACGCCAGACCGCAAATAGACTCCTTCTCCTCCTTCTTCGACATAACCATCTCCCTCCCTGCCTGTCGCCTTCTGGTCGATAACAACTTTCTATCTGCAACTTTTTTTTTCTGTTTTTTTTTTTTGTTTCTGTTTTTTTACTCACCCACAGAGAAGCGGCAGCAGCAGCCGTCAAAATTTTGTTGTTGTTGTCGTTGACGTTGAAGTTGTTTGTTTGGTTTGTGGTGTTCCTTCGGATTCGATTTGGAAATGGAATTGGAGGAGCAAATGTCAGAGGGTATAGAGCATTCTCTTATATTTTGGTTATTATTTTTGCTCCCGCTGAGTGCAAAAAAAATGGACGGAAACCTTTGTTGTTCTTCTTTTTATTTTTTTGCAAATTTGTGCAAACTTTTTGTGCAAATTGACAGATCAAATAATTTAGTCAGACGGCTATGATGATTTTGCGCATTATTCTTTGCATCTCCCCCTCGCTTTGTATGGTAGTAGGGGCAGTGGCAGAGGCAGAGACAGCTGCAGCAGCTGGTCCTTTGGCTTGGGCTTGTTCGGGATCTTTCGTCCTGTTGTTGCTTGCGTACTTCTGTGTGTGTTTCTCTTCTGTTCTATTTCGTTTACCTAACTAAGGATGGCTTATTTGTATTTGTAGTCCTGGCAGGACCTTAAATATCTCCCTCTCTTTACCATACACACACACAAACACACACAACACACCCAGGAAAACACACAAACAGTGAAAGGAAAAATCGATGACAATTATATTTTTTTTTGCAATTTCAAATTCAATTTGCTTTTGTATATCGTTTAAACTTTGCACTTTAGTTTAATGCTGCTTAAGCAGCTGAATCTTGTTTATCTAAGCTGCAATTCATTCATATCGCTTAATTTAACACACAAAAAATAAACTCGAACCCGTTCAATCAACTCGAAGGCGGCGGAAACGGAGGAAAAAAACGCAGCAAACGAAATGAACGCTACGCGCGCCTTCACCAAAGCAACAACAACGAATAACTGCCAAGCCGGCGGGCTAGTGATGGTAATTTTTGTGTATTAAGAATCGACTAATTTTACAATTCAGAGAATCGATTAATATTTCTAAAACTCGAAACGAGCAAATATCGATTACGCCTGGATGGTATCGATGGAGAAAATGATAGCGAGTTATCGATATAAAGACTAGTTTAAATTTTTAAGTGCACCTGTTAAACGAACATCCGAATTGTATTTCAATTAAAAGTTTTTAATAACTCCTATGAAATAATGCAGCACTTTTCCCCAAATTATTAAAATATCTGTAGATGTATACTAAACTTAATATTTGTAGCCATTTATTTAGTGTTTTCGAACATTTTAGTTTCCAAAAATTAGATCATTTCTTTAAAATTAAAGTTTGATTTACAAAAAACTAAAAGCTATATATATAATATATATATATATAACCCGATAGAATTGACATTTTGTCTCATGAAAGAAAAGGACTCAGAAATATGTTTCTACTATTTCGTTTGTCCTTTGAAAATGAATGGGAAAAGTGAAAACTGTTAATGTCGCGATTTATACCAAGATAGAAATAAAGGTAATAAAATATATATATAGTAATTACATCTATATATATATAGAAAGAGTTAAATTTACTGGAGATATAGCCTATGATAATCATTGGCGCCAAAGGCGCAGTTACATTTAGGGCATTTGCGCTGCCGCGTTTCATATCTAGTGCGCAGGCAGTCGTAGCAGAAGACATGGAAACATTTGGATAGGACAGCATCCTTGCGTTTGACCTTGCACGAAGGACATGTGAGAGTTTCTTTATACTCGCGAATCTCTTCGATCATTACCTCATCGATGGTGGTTCCCGACATTTCCATTTTCTTCATGCGTTCCGCTTTGCGTTTGAATTGGGCCAACTCCTCTTGAAGTCGTTTGGTCTTGTAGGCCTCCGCTTCCAAGGAGCTAGTCTTTTCTGCCACCACCTGTTGGGCCTCCTTCATTTGGGCATGATATTTCTCGAGATGCAGTTTTAAATCGGCTGCCGATTGTGCCGATTCGATAGCCTTGCGTTTATGCATTTCCATTGCCTGTTGGCGCAGCATCAGTTCCTTCTCGATGGATGCCACCGTGGCCTGTAAGCTACGCTCCTTTTCCTCAAGCTTCCTTAGGACAATATGCATTGCTTCAATTTGAGTTGTGGCAGTGGCCATTTGATCTTCCAATACCGTCTTTTCCTCTCTTAATAGTTTATGCAGTTGATTGGCTTTAATTCTTTCCGACATCAATTTAAAATTGGCATCATCTTTCTCCCTCAGTTGTTGGATTAGTCTGGAATTCTGCTCTTGCATATCCTCGAATGCTTGTCCTGTCACCTCCATTTCATTGAGCAGGGCCTCTTCTTCATGGGAACCAACGAACGGTCGACTATAATTTGCTCCTGTGCCACCTGCTCCGCCCGCTGCACCAGCTCCACTCCAGGCATTCTCCGATGGCTTGTGATTAGCCACCTGTTTTTGTAATTCATATTTTTGCTCCTCCAGTTGCTTGATCTTACGCAAAGCTTCCTCGTCAGCCAACTTTTTACGCTCCTCCCGTTTGCTTTCTTGCAGCTTTTTTAGCTGCTGTCGCAAATCTTCAATTTCGGAGCGCAATTTCTTTTCGGTGGCCATTAATTGCACCTTGTCGCGTTGATCCTTAGAAACGCCTTTGTACATATCCAGTAATAGCTTCATTTCCTTTTGGTCATTCAAAGCTTTTCTGAAAAATTTTAAAACAAACAAGGAAAGATTAATATAAGCCAATAAGAATCGGGAGATTTATCTCTATACACTTATAGCCCTTTGCAACGTTAAGGAAATGTTGGAATAATTTTTAAAATATTTTTAATTAATATTAACTAAATCTTAAGGCTTTCAATTTTGTTTACTCAGTGGTCTAGATACTTACTTGAGTTGGGCCTTAAGATCACGCACAGTTTCGCTTTCGACTGCTTTTAAATCCTTGGCTTTGACTCCTTCTTTTGAATCTTTTTCCGTTTTAACACCAGCTCCTGCTGCACCAGTCCCACCACCAGCTGCTGGTGTGGCGCCTCCTGCATTTGCTGTGGCATTTGTGGTAGCAGCCGCCGTCGAGTTCGCCGGTCCTGGTGAATCTTTCTTTTCGTTCATATTATCATTATTGGTCAGTAGTTTCTCCTGTTTGATGCCATCTTTAACATCTTTGCTGCAATCGTCATCAGCCTCATCATCAGCTGATGCGGAATTCTCCTCCTTAATGGCCATATTCGAGTCACTACCACCATCCTGGCAATATGTTGAATTATTCATATTCTCCTCTTTGACATTCGTTAGGCCCATTTCTTGTTTAACTTCCTCATTGCCACCGGAACCCGATTGCTGTTTACCGGAATCCATTTTGGCCAAAGCGTCATCCAGCTCTTTACGCATCTTCAAATTATCGGTACATGTATCTTTATATTTGCGTTTATAGCGCTGCACTTCGCCCTTCAATTGGCCATTGTGATTTTGGAGCGAGGTAATCAAATGCCTCATCTCTCGATTAATCGGTGCCGTTTGCTCATTAGCTGCCATATTCTGTTCAAATTCAATGCGCAACGCTTCATATTCTTTTCGTATGAGTGCCAGGACATCCTCCATTTGTATCATTTCACTGCGCACCTTCTTTTGTGCTATCAACTCTTCACTTTCCATTACCTCTATCTGCCGCAGATGCTGATTTTTACTTGTCTGTAGCTGATTTCGTGTCTCATCCAGCATTGTCTTAATCTGCATCGATTCATTGTAAAGGACTGAGAATTGGGATTGAAGGCATTTGTATTCGGTAGTCTCCACGATTACCGATTCGGGCAGTTGACGGATCTGTTAAAAACAAGAATAAGGATTAGTTTTAAAATACAAAAATAGTAAAGGGGAAAAATATTTTGGGGAAAGTTCCATCTTTCTTTCTTTACATTTGTTTATTTGGAACTTGCTCATCTAAACCTTTCTAGATGATTTATACTCACATCCATCTTCAGTTTTTCCACTTCTTTGAGTGTTTCCCTGTGGGTTGCATGCAGCTTATCGAGCTCCTGCAAACGATTATTGGCCAGTTCACGATACTCCTCGAGTTCTTTTTGCAGCTCCTCAAGATGTTGGCTATTTACATTGGTTGTGCCGCCACCGCCACCGGAACCACCAGAACCACCACTTGTTCCAGAAGGCATTTTGGAAGAGTTTGTTGTTGTCTTATTGGGATCCCCATAGATTTGATGATAGGCCTTGAGTTTCTCAATGGCCTCGGCTAAATGATTTTCCAATTTATCGTTACGACAATGAATTTTTTCCAAATCGTATTGCAATTCATCGATTTGATTTTTCAGTTCCGCATTCTCCGTCTCCTTGGCGGTAAGTGCATCCTGATATTCCTTCATTTTAAGGGACATTGTGTGGAATTTCTCATGCAATGATGTATTTAAATTTTGAACTTTACGATTTTCGGTCATTATTTCTATATGGGTTTGCTTAAGCGTCTCCTCCAGTGCCTGAACACATGACGCTAAAGCTTCCGGATCGGTAGATGATTGCTCTTCATCTGCTCCACCTGGTGCAGCGGCTGTTGCCGATGATGATGATGATGGCGGTTTGTCGCCTTTTAAAACTTGTGTTATTTTTTCATTTCTTTGCATTAACCTATCTATAACTTGAACAATTTTGGCCACTGCCCTTTTTGAAACCTGGACACGATTGGCCAACTTCTCATCGAGCTCCTCTTTGTCCCAAGTGGAGAGTTGTGTGAGAAATGATGTGGTGACTTCATTCTCGTTTTTATTCTCCAACTCATCAGCTGTTTCAGCATCAAAACGTTGTAACAGAACGCGAATATCCTCATTCAGTTGGTTCCAATAGCGATTTACTACATTGAGAACAGCATCATCTTGGGTTTGACGCTTCTCCAGTTGCTCGATGCGATGTCTAAGCTCTGACTCAGTTCTCATCCGCTGCTCAATGCGTTGGGCCAGCTTCTTGTTTTGAAACTCCAGAACTTTGATATCCATCTCCTCAAGTGTGGACACTGGCCCAATCAGATGCGGCTCAAAATGAACCTTTTTGATTGGCGGTTGGCCGGCGGCAGCGGCAGCCACCAGGCAACTGCTACCGCCAGTCGCAGCAGCATCCTCAGCGCTGCGTTTCGACATCCTAAAAGAAAATTGACAATTTCGATTTGGCATTTATTGATTTTTGTGTGGCGGCAGCTGTACTCCATTTTTTTTTATCGTGTCTGTGTGGCGGCGGCAAATTTTGTTGTTGCAGATAAAGCTACCCGCAATGCCTTGGCCATTGCATCCACAGTTAAATGTTGCTGTCAATCTTACCTTAATATTGGAGTTCCAGTGAACTTTTAGCTTAACATTAACCAAAATTAAGGATGTTTGTTCCTTTTTTTTAGTTCGTTCTACGTTTCTGTCTTCCAATCGCCAGAGCAATAATCGATAACAATAGCGATGTGCACAACAGACTATAACACAGTCACTGCAACTATCGATAAACTAAATGTTGGAACCAGTCACAATTTATCGATATCTCAAAAATGAATGTCATGAAAAAAAGAACACTCATATGCCTTAAAAAGGCGGAACTTTTAAATATTCAAAAGAAAAAAATAATATAAATATATGTATATCTATCCATTCTAGGATGATTTTTAAAAACAATTTAGCATATCCAAGCAACATAGAAAAAAATAGTTTTACCACAAATTTTCATAATCTTTATAATTTTAGCTGACTAATTTTGAACACAATTTATAACACGATTGTTTATTCTGTTTTGCATTTTTGGAACTCGTTAAGTGAATTTCAATATTTATTATAATAGTAATTTTGAATTGAACGCGAAACATTTGGTATGCATAAATGCACATGCATCTAATTTGATTAAATTGCACAATTAGTTGGTTTTTTTTCTTCAGTTTGTTATTTTTTGTTTTTAGTTTTGGGTGTTTGTTTTTTTTTTTTTCGACTACAAGTGGAGGAAGATGGTTGTGGATGAAAATTGGATGCTGATCCTTTAGAACGATTGATATTTCAGGGCCTGACGCAGAGTCATGCAGTCGACCTCATCAATTTTGCAAGTATTTGCCTTAATATTGATCTCCTCCTCTTGCATCACCTGGACATGCATCAGATAACGCATCGATGCCTTATTCTCATTTAACTTCTGATTCAGCTTACAAACGGATGCCTTCAGTGCCTGCAATTCATTATATAGTGCATCCTGTACCATATCGCAAGTTAACTCGAGTCCCGGACGATGAGCTCGATTACTAAGACGCGTCTGGCATAGCGTTATGGCACGCTGCTTGTCCATCATTTCCTTCTCCAACTCGGTCATATTGCGTTGCACCTGATGGATGTGATCCATGGTATCCTTGTGCTTGTTCTCCAGGCACTGCTTCACGTGCTTTGTCTCGGCAATGCGGCGATCGAAGGCCTCATTGGTACGATCCGTCTGATTTTGCATATCCTCGCAGACTTGCTTTAGCAGCAGATCGATATAGGCACGGAGTTGCCCAGCTGAGACCAAAGCCTTGGCATTGGCCTCCAGATTCTCATAAGTCTGAGCTTGCCATTCGGTCAACGAGAATTGACTGAAATACAAAAAAAAAAAATAATAAATTATTAATACATAATTGCTAAAGTAAACCCTCTTTCAAATATATTAATGTTAAACCGATTTCAGTGGAAATATTCTTAAAGAATTTCAATATATGTTTTAATAAAGAAAAGAACTATTGGACTTCACTCTAAAATCGAATCGTTTTTCATTTAGAAAATTAAAATTATTGATACATAGATCAACCAAATGAATTGTTTATGTTAATACTGGAAAATTGTTATTATTTGAAAACAGAATAGCAAATCATTAAATATATTAAATATATTTATATTCTATAGAAATTTAATTTATTTGTCAATTAAAATTTCATTCTTAAATTTGAAAGAAATTGGATGATCACAACCTTAAAACATATAAAAAGAAACACGGTTTAAAAGAAAAAAAAAAGGAAATAAATAACCTAATTGAATTTAATTTTAATTTTTAACGGATTTGGATACTTACCAATGTTGTTTGGACAAATCGTGTCCCTTGCTTAAATCATGCTGAAATTCCTTAAGCTTCAGATTCTTCTCATCAATAGCCAGAGATTTATCCTTAGCTGCCAAATCCTGATCCAGCAGATACATGGCTGCCCTCAATTTACGTATCTGTTCTTCGGCTTCCTTCAAAGCAGCATCGGCCAATCCCTGACATCCTTTGATAACCTTCAGTTCGCGACGCAGTGAACGATCTACCTCATCATCGCATAGATCCACACCGATGCGACCCTCACGGAGGATCAAACATTGCTTACAAATGGCCAAAGACTTCTCCTTCAGAAATTCAATGGCATTAAGGACACGATTGCGATAGGTATTCAGTGCCTCATCTTCCAGCATGGCAGTCTTCTTCTGACGATTCAATTCATCTACCAAAAATCTTATCTCACTGGTCCGCTCGCGCATATGGTGTTCCACCTCGCGTTGCCAATTCTTGGTAGTATCTTTGGTTTCATCAACCACGCGACGAGACTCCCTAAAGAAAATCCAATAAAATGGTTTTGGATAAAAAAAAAAAAAAACACGGGCGAAATGTGGGCCCACTTTCACTTACTCCACAATGCGCTCGGCTAGCTTCTCCTGATCGCATGTTATACGAAATTTAATCTTATTATTATAATCCCAATCTTCCTCGGAATAACGTGGAGGACATTTGGCCACTGGACCCAAATGTTTTCCAGCCAATTGGAGGCCACTAATGCGACGGGTCTTCAGATTAGGCAACATGATGACGATGATTAACGGATTCGTAGTCGGATTCTTTTCTCTCCAAGATATTGCATAAGAAACAACAAAAATAAAATCAGCGGATTGGAAAATTGAAAATTATTTCCCTTTTTTATTTCAATATGTATGCGCGTGTATGTGTGTGTGTGTGCGTGTATTTTCTTCTAGTTGCTGTCGTGAAAAGTTTTTAGTTTATATTAATTTAAAAATTTCTTTCTCTTGGCTTACTTAGTGATTGAAATGAAAATGAATAGGAAAACGAATGGGAATGCAAAACTAATAGAAAGAGAAAGAAAAAGAGAGGGAAAGAAAAATAAGGAAAAATTAATCCTGTACCTGGCCAAATGGCTGCCTGAATCTGAGTGACTTAAATTGGGGTTTCCTTTAGGCTTCGTTAAATCGATTCATGTTAAGGAATTTTACGGTTGCCTAGCTGTATTTTATTATTATGTTGGTTACACCCCCCTCTTTCAACTATACCACCTCTTTACCATCTCTATCTCTCTTACTCTGTCTGACTCTCACTCTCTCTCCACCTCCCTAGCTGTCGGTTTCCTTTTATGCCAACCATTGGGCTTGTGTATGTCACCTGGCCTGGCCAATTGGGCACACAAATCGCATAGCCCCCTTATCTCAAAAAGGAGTGGGTGGGGGGGGGGGAAGAAAGGAACGCTAAGGCACCTACTTACACCTAAAGAGTGCGAGGTAACTGTAGCGGTAGCGGTAGCTAGCGGTTCCACCAAGTCCTTGCGGTTTCATGTTTAAAAATAGCTTTATCTATGCTTTTCCCCTTGATCATCGATTTATGTTAACATACTTTCGCTTTTTCTATACAATTGCCAACTTCTTCTCTTCATTTTGCTTGAGTTTTTTTTTTCTCTTTTATTGCAAACTTTTCTTCTTTTTTTGTCATTTAATTATGCTAATCATTAAGCAAATGCGTGACCGAACTAAGCTCTAAAAATATATATAATTCATTTGCGATTTACAGTTTGAGAGTCGCATGAAGGAACATTTTAGTGACACTTTGTCATAGATATTATGTACGCATATAGACGATTGCTCATCAATAAGTTGGAAGGAGTATCAAATCAATGATATGAATATCTAAGCACTACAATGAAGGAGGGAGATTTGCAATAGGAAGAAATAAACAATATATATTGCAGTCCGATAAAAGTGTTCCATGGACATCCTTTCAAGCTCATCAACCGATTTCGAACATTATAAATCGCGTAATACTCTTTCGAAACCATATCAACAGTTTCTCTTTTACAATTCACACCTCTTGGTGAGCTGTAATAATTAGCATCACTTTATGATATTAAGAGTGCAATATTTTTGAAAAATTTACATATATAGTTAGTTTGATTAGTCCAGTTTAATGTAAACTAATTAAACCTATAGCCATTTCTCTGCTGCCATTTACCTTCGTTCCACTTAAACTTTTTCATTATATTCGGTTTTATATAATTCCCATCATAATTGTTCATTTTGATAGCTTTCGTCGACACAATAAGTTATATAAGAGTGTCAACATAATGATTTTATAACCAAATTTAATTGGCTAATGCGTTGAAATGAGCAATATTTCCACCAAAGTTGGCAAATAATTTCTAAAAAAAAAACCAACAATCATCTATATAATAAAAGTTATCGCTTTGATAAAAGAAATAAAGATTTAGATTCATAAGATTACAAAAATCTGGCCTAATACTTACTTGACACTTTTTAGAGGTTCGATTAGATTTTTTTGTACGTATTTTTAATCGATTTCAAGTTTTTGTTGTTTGTTTTTTTTTTTTGTAAAATTATTTTGTAATTTATTACGATACACATTTTTTTTGTCATATACATCATCATGTTGTATATATATATATATATATATATATATATGTATATAGTTTAATATATATTTTATTTATATATATATATATACGCATTTCGGGCTTAAATCTTAATGATAAAAATGTACAATTTTAATTAACTAGGATCCGGATCTCTTTTTTTCCCCCTATTTTATTCTGTCACTACTAATGATGTTTGCCTTTTCCTCTTCTTCATTCGCGTTTGTTTGGCCTTACAGATCGAAAACGTTTTCGCTATATGTTTTTGTGTGTGTGTGTGTTATAATTATTATAATATGTAATTAGACTCTCGTTTTGATAATTAATTGTTAACATGTCTTGTCATTTTGCTCTTTCTCTTTTTTTAGCTGGGTTCTGCCAAATTACAGTTATTATTAAGCTAGAGTTGCCATGTAAATCTCTCTGTATGTGTATTTGTGTGTGTGAGTGTGTATGAATTATTAACAGTGAACTTTGAATTTCAATTTAAATTCCAAGTACAATTTCAAAATAGATTTTTTTTCTTCAAATATTTAATTACATATTCATTATAGTTAATTAGTTTTCAATTTTAGTTTTAGTTTGTTTCGCGCTTCTCATGTGGACTGTACAAAATACATATGTATTGTATTGTATTGTATATATGTATATATTTTTGTTTGTAGCTAAATTTAATTATTGTACATTATGTGTACTTGGTAAACTCTAAATATCTAAGATGCAAGGTTCTTGGTTTTCTTTATGTATTTTTCGATTTCGATTCCCATTTTCATTTTGGTTTTCGCATCAATTTTGTTTAGTTTTGTTTTAGTTTTTTAGCTGTTCAATATTAAATTTGTTTCATTAATTCTTGGCTATCTACGAAATACGAACTGTTTTTTTGTAACTGGTTGTATCTGTATCTTTTACATTTGATAGTATCTTTATTTAGTTAGTATCTGTAATTTTTTGTTTAAATTCATTTATTTGCATTTTGTTGTATTATTTGGTTTTTTATTTGTAATTTGTTGCTAGTTTCTTGTTCTCATTTCTTGTCTTATCTTTTGTTTTTGTGTGTAGGCAGTGTTTCTTTCATTTTATCATTTCTTGATTATTTTGCTGATAGTTGCTTTTTGTTTATCTGATTTATATCTTGTTTTTGGAATACTTAAACTTTAGCACATTTTTCCCTTGATCATCTCTCTCAAAAAAAAAAAAATAATAAAAATATCGATAGTAAGTTGATTGAATTCAAAATAAAAAAGTTTAAACATATTGATACAGAAATATTTCTACAGCCATATTCAAAACTATTGGCAAAGGATCTGTTTTGGACTAGATAACCCTTAGTCGATTAACTCAATGAAAATCATTATACCAAGATCTGCGATCTGTAGGATAATAGAGAAAAAACTGTTATGCAAAGTTAACATCCATTCTACTCCTTTAATACCAAACCACGAAAAGTAATTTACAAAAACAAAAATTGGAACCATATTATAAACTATAGTTGGAGGTGCCACAAATCTTCAAATTATAATCCCATTACCAAGTAGACGGTGCAACTAAATGTTCTTCATCTACAACAGATAAATGTTTCTGTTTCATATATTAATAAACATATATATGTAGTATGCAATTTTTAGCTGTTGATAATGTTTATAGCAGGTTTACCTTAGCTTCAACATTGCGACATTTATGATAGATGGGGCAATTAAGAATATTTTAGCCACCTGTACATCAGAGAAATCTTCAAGCTGCTGCTGATCAGAATTATATACATATAGGTATACTTTACAGGGATTCTACTTTTGGACCCAATTACATGAAGGCTTTTTTTTAATATCAACTGCTGCCTTGAATAAGTTTCTGATATTTTATCTGTCTTTATATATATATTCTTTAGCAAATTTTGATAATATATAACTCCAAATCAGTAAACAAATATTATCAGCTCTCAATTTGTGAATTTTTGATAGATAACTCAAAAAATTATTATATTAGACCAACTATTTGGTTCACATATCCTTTAAATTAGTTTTAAGACTTTTTGTTAAAAAAAAACTTACTATCGATATCTGTTATAGCTCGAATAATTTTCAAGAATCCGCCACAAAATGAAAACCGGTTTTGGTTTTTCTCTAATTCTTTCGTTTTTTTTTTCTTTACATTTTCATTCTCAGTCAAAAGAATGCCAAGTTATTGAAAGATCAACGGAAACAAAACGAAAGAAAATAGAATAGAAAAGCAGATAAAACAGAAAGAAAGAAAAAGTATATATACATATGCATTACATTTGTTATAAATTATATAATTTAATAGTGTTCTTGTTTTTGTTGTTGTAGTTGCTAAACTTTATTTGTTTTGTATTTTAATATTATAATTTTAGGTTTCGTTTTTTGTTTCTTATTTGTTTGTTTTGTTTTTTTTTTAGTTGGTTGTAACAAAAATAATTGCTTTTGAGGTATTTTCATCATTTTTTCCTTTTCGTTTTTCGTTTTATATAAATATTCATTTTTTTTAGTTTTTTTTTTCTTTTGTGTTCTTTTTTTATACATCGATAACTGTTTAAAGTTTTAGTTTCTTTCTTTACATTCTTCATTTTTTGTTGTTGTTCTTTGTTTGTTGTATTTGTATTTTTTGTTTTTTGTTTGTAGTTGTCTTTTTGTTTTTAAACAATTGAAAGCACCGTTTGATTATATTTGACATGATAATTTATGTTTTTTTCTCTTTAGTTTTTATATTTTTTTTCTTTCAGAGCAAACAAAAAAAAAACAAATTTATATATATATATGTATATAGAAACTGAATATAATCAAAGTTCTTAATTAATTGTTGTTCCTTTCTATTTTATTTTTAAAAAAATTTTGTTTTTGTTGCTGTCTAATTCCAGTATTCTTTATTGGTTTTTCTTATGTTTTTTTTTCGTTTGTTTCTTTGTTTTGTGGCAGCGTTTAGCTTCTCAGTACGCAGGATGATCAAACAATATATATACTGAATATATATATTCAATATACATATATTGAATGTTTAAAAAAATCGGAAAATTTCTGTCTTCAAGTTTTCCATATGCTGCTGGCAATTTTTCTTTTAGACTTTTGGAAACCTTTTTCTTGTAATTTCTATATGCTTAATTTTTCGTTCGATTTTGTCATTATTCTTTAATATAGCATTATTTTAGCTACGATCTCTGGGTGCCTACTACAAACTAATTGTTTTTCATTATGTTTTTTTTTTTATTTTTTTTTCAATTGTTCCTTTTTCTTTTCTACACACATTTTTTTCGAATTTCAATGCAAGTTAAAGAAAAAAAAAGAAGTTACAATACAAAAAGAAACAAACAGAACAAAAATTTGCAGACATTTTGAATAGCTTAATTATTATTATATATTTAGCAAATTAAATGATATTGTTAGAAAAGATAGTTTGTCGAACCACAGATATAGACAATATATAAAAGATATATATATATGTTTTAGAGCGACGATCCTCCTCAATTCCGTTTCCCATACCGATTCCATAATAAAATTTATGCCAAAACCTTGAAACGTTCAATTGCAACTTAAAGTTCAATCGTTCCTATATGCCTAGCTATATTATTATTATTATGGTCATGCAATTCTATTCGGTTTCACTTAAGCAACAAAACAGATTTTGTTTACTAAAACTATTATTTGGATCAAGCTATATGTCTGATCTGATTCTAAGGGTTCCGATTTAGATGCAGAGACTATAATATTATGCCTACCAATGGCAATGACTGATTGTATCAAGAATATATATATATATATACATATATTTGTTTTATTATATATTAAACAATATTTCCCTTCGTTGGCTTTCTATTCAATATGTTTATAGTATTTATATATATATAGGATCAATTTCTTGATATCGGAAAACAGTTACAAACTAATTATTCACTCTCAACTAGAAGTGCGACAATGTAATACCCTTCACCTAGTGTCTTTCTTTTCTTCACTTTAACGACGAAATGAGAACGTTTCAAAGTGCCTGGCCGAATCGGTCTAATCCGTAGTTGAATATCTTTTTTCTTTTAAATAACTATATATATAATATTTATAATCAATAACAAAAAAAATGAAAAAAAAAATATCGAGGAAAGGAAACGAAACGATTTCGTTGTTTGAGAAAAATCGTCTGAATGAAAATGATAAACTAGTTTTGTATTATTTTTTCTTGTTATTGTTGTTGTACATTTGAACTAAATAAATTGTATAAACCTTTTTGCCTATATATTGTAAAACATATAAATTGGTAAGTGGTAAATATTTATACACAAACGGATAATGGGCATTGGGATAATAATGGGAAGTGGGTAAGGGGAATAATTAATCATCAATCATTATCATAAACCGATAATTCTCTCCTGAACTCTGCTCAATTCTATATATATATATATAAAGTATAGCTTATATAGCATATGTTCTGCTTTAGGGATAGATAGATATATACTATATATATATATGTATATATCCAAACAAACTTTTGCAACGTAATCTGATCTCATCATTAACGCGATCCTGGCACGCCACCAATCTTCTCTAAGACATCATGTTAATCTTCATCCTTATCGTAACAACAAAAACAAATCTCCTTCCATTCATCCTATTATGTCCTTCCATCCATCCATCCTTCCTTCCATCCATCCATCCATCCATCTATCTATCTATCCATCCACTCAATATATTTGTAGTATAGTAACTGTCGAATCCATTCTTCATTCCTTTCGTTGCGTCTTCAGTGATGCACATCCATCATCTCATCCTGTGCTGGGGATGGACGCGGCGCAAATGTCTGCATATGGTGCGGAGGAGTGGCCCGGGCAAACATTGTGGAACGCTGCATAGCCATCGGGGCATTGCTGGGCCCTAGATTTGCATTGGCGGACGGGAATTGCAAACGGAAACTATTATCCGGATGTTGCTGTCTGGGTGTGCGTCGAGGTGAACGGGCCGGCATACGATTGGCACGATGCATATCCTCCAATATTGAGGGCGCTACGTAGGTGAAACCCTGCAAATATACACAGAGAGAAATGACAGAGTTATTATCAAAAAAGAAACTTGACTTTTTCCAGAAATTTAAATATTCAATAATCTATTTTTTAATTAAAAAAAAAAGTGCAGCTCATACATAATGCTGAGATCAAGAATATATATATGTACATACATATGTATATATATATTTTATAAGACATGATTTAAATTATGTTACCCCTATTTGTAAGGGTATAATCAAAATTTTGAATCGTCGCCGTCTCCTTCCTCAACTACTTCCCTCCATCTGACCCAATTGCCTGATCATGTGCACTAATCGGAAATCGGAGCACTGCCTGGCATACTAATTCAGTCACTCATTCAGTCAGTCAGTCATTCAATCTGTGGAGCGGATTATGCAAGTTTTTGTTGTATTTAATTTTTTTTATTTTTTTCGCTATAAAGCATTTTACATAATTTCTTTTATTTTCGTTTGTTTAACTAAATATAATTTTTTTTCTCTCTTTTGAAATGCCATAAAAATAATTTTAAAAAAAATTGCGTGTAAATTCATTCAACACGAATGGAGAGAGAGAGGAGAGGTAAGCTGCTGTTGGAAGAAATGCGTGACGATGGATATGATGAGATGAGCTGGGATGAAATTGGATGATGAGGTATGGTGGTGTGGTGTGATGAGTTGGTGCTTTCTGGTGACTGGCAGGTGAAATATTTCACTCCAAGTACGTGAGCTTCAAATTGAATTAGCTGCCTCTGCTGCTAATTGGTACTCGGATCTCGATCGTGTTGCTGACCCAGTAACCAAAGGCGAAGGATGAGAGGGGAGTACTGCTGCTCATTGCCATGGGAATTGGTTTGAGAAAGTTCATAATTATTTCTAATAATGTTCTAATTGTGTGCATTGGCGGGGAGGAAAATTGGGTGTTAATTGAAAGTGTCAAGAAAATCAGTAACCAGAAATACAGTTTTAAATGCACTGCATTGGCAACGGGCGAACTAAAATGCAAACAGTTTTACAAGCCCTAAAAGATCACAAACTTTAGAGACGAAATTTTTTTTAATAGAATTTTGTAGAATTGGGAAAATTATTAAACTACTTTAGGTCTATTACTCTAACTTTTCGCCATAGACAGAAGATCTGTTCCTGGGCTGTTTTGTAAAGTATTTGGCCGAGTTTCCACATTTCCAACCAGCAGCAGCTCTAAAACCTTAATTAGGCAATATTTAACATTCAAAATGTTAGCCTACTAAAGCCCTATACACTCCCCCCCACCGATTCCCCCGACCAAACCACACCACCCTCTCCACACCGTACTCCGTAATCCCACATAACCATAACCAAAACAAACTTGACAAAATATAAAAAAAGAAATGCCGAACCGCAACAACAACAGCAACACACCAACAAGGGTCGTTCGACTCGAACAAATAAATAAAATAAAAGTTACAGCACCGACCTAAAGATACTCTTCATCAATTGAAAAATAATGCTCCCTCATTGGAATAATTGCTGGGATCGGTGGTACTTTGGCGACACCTAGTGGACAATTTTGAATTTTAATCTTATATAAAAATATTTATTTTTATTAGAAAACATGGAACAAAAAATTTTTTAATTCGATTAAATCAAAAATTTGTATTGCTCCCAATAATTGCGGAAAAATTTTCAAGAAGAATGTTGAATGGATCATTGCGAACAGTTTTCCACTGCTTGCTTGTTACATACATTTTGAAAATGTTGATATACTCTTTACCCTATGGATAAATAGGGTAAACAAAAAATAAAGTAAGCCAGAAGAAACAGAAACTGGTAGCCCCATGAAATTTGTTTGTGGTAGTTGTATTTTTTTTTTTATAATTTTTGGGCGTGCAATTAGCTTTTCAGAAAACGCAGTCAGGCAACAACAAGAAATCGAGTGAGTCTGAAAAAGCCGCCGCTGCCGCTGTAGCTCCGCAGGCCCGCAGCTTATGCTTCAGTCTAAAAGAAGCGCTTGAAGCGTGCGGACAAACAAGCAACTACAGTTAAGACCACCAAAAGAAAAGCAACAGCAACACCAACAACGGCTGAAAGTTAACTTTCGTGCGGAGAAAGGCTTAGGCTTAGGCAAAACAGTGCGCTTAGATTCACGATATTGACAAATTGCAAAGAGAAGAAAAAAGAAAAACAAACAAATAAACATAAACTTTTCATTTCATTGACGATGATCGATGACATTGATTCTGGGCTAACGATGAGTTGCAGGCATAAAAAACGCAGTTCAGGGCTATCGGGTTAAAAACCAGTTCAAAGTTTATAAAACAAAAGAAGCAGCACCAGATAGCAGATATTAAGAAAAAAAAAACAAAATAAGAAAAAAAAGCTCAGCAGACCGATCGAGAGCGAAAAAGAAAGAAATTCCAAGTAAGCACATGCTTAAGACAAAGAGCCAGAGAGAGAGTGAGGGGACAGAGAGAAAGAGCTGCAGCTTACAATTAGGACAAGAACCGTTCGCTTATTCATTCGTCGTTTTTTTTTTGTTTGTTTCTTCGCACGTTCGTTGTTTAGTTCCATCTGAGCATGCAAAACTGTTCAAAAAATAAAAAACAGTGCCTCCTAAACTAGCTGTGTCCCATGCGGAAGTATAGCGTATATTGAAGTGTAAACTGTTGTTAAGTGACATTGCACAATTCTTGAGCAAAAAAAAAAAAAACCCTCAGCAACATATGTTGAGAAATATACCTACAATAACAATAAAAACATGTGCCAGAAATCTATAAACAATAATTGGCAAACTGACGAATTGTGTGAAAATCGTAAATTTAACCAACAACAGCGAAACAAGAGTTGATCTCTGTTTGTGACTCTAAAACTGAATCTTAAAAAAAAAAAAAAAAACTGTAAAACAACAAAAACAAAAGAGAGGGTGAAAAAAACTAAGAAAAATCCATAAAATTGGTAAAATGTTTAAGCAGTGGCAAATAAATTCACTTTCATTGCTGCCTTGGCTAGCAGCGCTGCTAAATGTGGCAGCGCTGCAACAACTATCTGTACAACAGCAACATTTACCGCCAGCAACAACTCCTCCTCCAACAGCAGCAGCAGCAGCGGGGGCAACGCAAACAATTTATGCCAGACTTTTAAATGCAACCAATATTGGTGCTGCCGCCGATACCACTTTCATCGACAACATGGACAGCATAGATACGTCGGCCGCCTCCTTTGAGCAGCAGACATTGCAGCACCAGCAGCAGCAACAACAACATCAACATCAACAACAACAATCAATGCAATTTGCACAAATAACGGCATTAGATAAAGAAGTAGGTATGCATACGGTATCAACCCAAGTATAAACCAACAGCAACAACAATAACAGTTACAACAACAGCAAGCAACTTGATTTGCACATAACGGACATGATCGACAGCAATCAGCTGTTTTATTTGCCAACACTCTTCTCTCCCGCTCTCACTCTATGTAGCATATAGATTTTAATTATCAACTTGCCTAATTTATAATTATGATTTAATATCAAAACATCAAACTGAAGCTAAAAGAGCGGAAAAATCATTAATAATTTTTATAAATAATATAATGGATGGGATAAAAAAAACAAAGCAGCAGAATCAGGGTATTCAAATTTCGTTCTGTTAATATTAAACACTAAAGTATTTTACTTTACTTTTGTCTTATACCTATTTATTTAAAAATTCAAGTGAAATTTTGCTGACATGATTTAGTTGAACGACAACTACATACCTGGCACACGACTGAACTTTTTCGCCATGTGCGTATTAATAAACATATAAGTAAATGATTGTATATATGTATGTATATACATACATACATATACATATATATGAAACAGTGTTAACCAAAAGTTAACTGTCTAAGCTACAAGTATTCAAAATGCTTAAATATTTCGCCAAAATCAAACCAAAACCAAATAAAGTTTAAAGAAGGGCAACATATATGCATATAGACCTGTATAGTTGCGGTAGGCATAGAAACGATAGTAAAGTTATCCAAAGGGGTGCATGCAGTGTAGCGGAGCACAAGTTTATGGTTGCGGCACTTCATGTGTGAAAGTGAAATTTATTACGCACCGCCATTCACACTTGATTTTATATTATTATTATTTTCTTCTTTGAAAAGCGAAAAAAATTAGAGCTAAAGACCAAGGCAAAGAAGAGATGGACAGATGGACGGACTGTTATTATCAATTTGTTGAGTAATCGACGGGAAATTAATTAAAAGTCAAATTAATTGCATTAACATATTGCTATCTTTCTCGATCTATCTTTTTCTAGTGGAACGATTGATTAGGCAATGGGCCCCCATCGTGTGGTTAGCACCCGAAGAGAAATTTCTTCCCTTGGGTGTGGATGAATTTTTGCAGCATGTTCATCCATTGGATAAGGAAAGAGACTTCATTGTTCCAGGCGTTCAATTCAGTGATTTTTCAACGAAATCCCATTTGGTTACAAATTCCGAAGTTCAAGATCTATTGGAGAATGAGCAATCGTTTATATATGGTCGTAATCCAAACGACAAACCCGTGCCCATATATGGTGTGGTCAATTTGTGTCCAACGAAAGCTATTAAAGACATTCCTCCGGTAGTGCCGGCAGTGCTGGCCAGCACACGAGGTCCCTATATTCCAGTTTCAATAGATCCATTGGACGAGCGTAATGAAACATTGAGAAGATCATCTCGTTTATATCCGCTATTTCAGCGTGTAAAACGGCAGGCGCCTCCAACTCTGGATTTGGTAATGGGCGAAACTCAGGGAAAACCCATACCAAATCCAAATCAATCAAAAACTGATCCCGAATACAACATAGATCAATTGGATCAAATGGAAAATTCTATACCCGTTAACAATTTCATAGCTAATCTCAAAGATAATGTTAAATTTAGTGGTGGTTCCGAAAATAATCTCGACGATAATACGATATCAGAGACTGCCTCGCAAGAGGAAGAGATCAAGGGTAATTTACCATCTTTTCATGTCACCTACTGGATGTTCTATCCGTATAGTCAAGGTAAAACAATGTGCACCCTGAGTTTAGGTCCTTTGGGTCGTATACCATTTCCAGCCGTTTATGGATACTGTTTGGGTAATCGCAAAGATATTGGAAGTCATGTCGGTGATTGGGAACACATGAGTTTATATTTTAATGGTAATGCGGAGCCACAAGCCATGTACGTCTCGGCACATGATGCAGGAGCCTATTATAGCTACAACCGCTTGACGGGTTCATTCGAGTTTCGTCGTCAGGAGACTCGCAAAGGCATATTACAGCGTCCAAATTTTCCAAAAACTGTAACAACATTCAAGAATCATCCAGTACTATTTGCTGCCAAGGGTTCGCATGGCCTGTGGACCGCTCCTGGTAAGCATCGGTTTGTTAAAGTAGCTCGATTATATGATATCAACGGTTTTGGTACACCATGGAATACTTGGAAATCGGTAGATATTAGCTATGAAAATCTAAGATCATATGGTAAGAGAATATCATGATATACCTTGCGATAAACAAGAATTTGATTTCTATAGTTTTTTTTTTTTTTTTGCAGGTCGCTCATTGGTGCCCGATTGGTTAACCTATCGCGGCAAATGGGGTAATCCCAAAAGTAAATGTCATCCCTTTCGTCGAATTGGTTTAAATTTTTGTGAATTTACCGATGGACCCACGGGTATACCCCTAAAAGAGCCACACTTTCAATGCGGTAACGACTATCGTTAATGATCGTGCAATCGATCATTAATATTCTAGACTTAAGTATTTATTGTGACAACCAAACTACAAAAATAATTCCCCTAAAAAGATTCCCAAAAATAAAATTAAAGCAAAAACTTCATGTGAAAATATAGTAAAAGAACAGGTGAAGAGGTCTCAAATTTTAACCAGAAGAACCAAACAGATATATATATATATATATATTTATGATTTAAATGTATCCTCAATGGTCCCTAAAGCTAGTAGTAACGGAAATTTCTACCGATATATCATGAATCATATACTGGAGGGATCTACTTTAATGACTATTAAGGATGTTAACTTACTTG
Organism: Drosophila emarginata; assembly: GCA_037075365.1. Lineage (NCBI taxonomy): Eukaryota > Metazoa > Arthropoda > Insecta > Diptera > Drosophilidae > Drosophila > Drosophila emarginata. The sequence continues at coordinate 182,997 of JBAMCD010000014.1, read as the reverse complement.
AAAAATTAAATTGGCACTTTCGCTGAGCGTTGTATCATCCGGTGAATCCACTGGAATTTGTCTTGTGAATCTCGTATCGAACTGGGAGACATCATCTTCGCTTCGCTGTTGCAAAATAACGTTGAAATAACCAAATATTAATAGCGTTTTCCATTGATTATATTGTTAGTTATTTAATTACCAATAGAGGTTTTATAGGTGGCTCTAGGCGACGTGCTAGAACATCATCCCAGTTGACATGCTTGAAGAATGGATGTGATTGCACAGCTGCCGCATCCTCGGGACCACTGCCCAAACGTTGTGGCTCTTGACGTTTCATTAGACGTCTAACCAGATCTCTGGCTTCGGGTGTGAGGTAGGCTGGCAGATTTAACTTGGCTTTAAGTATAGTCTCGATGGTTTTTTTACGATTCTCAGCGGTAAACGGCGGCTACAGGATACAACAAAACCACAATAAGTTAATCGATAGATAAAAATAAGAAAATTGATTTTGAACTTACCACTCCTGTAAGCATATCAAACATAAGAGCGCCCAATGACCACCAGTCTACAGCTTTGCCATGGCCACTTCTGGTTAAAATTTCTGGGGCCCTGCAAGAAAAATTGTGAAATTATAATCATTTGTATATAAAATGGAATGGAAATTGTATTAAAATCGAAAAGACTGCTTAACGCTTTGCACGCACATGTATTCAATTGTGCCGCAGAAGGTGTGGGTGACAATACCCTCTTGTATATGCTCCTTGCATAGACCAAAATCGGTGAGTTTCACATGTCCCTGGGCATCCAATAGGATATTCTCTGGCTTTAAATCACGATAGATGATGCCCAATTTATGTAAATGGCCCAATGCCAATATTATTTCGCTCAAATAAAAGCTGTAAAAGACACAATGCAAATATTTGATAGATTAAACATAATGCTTATAACGATTATAACAATGACTTACAGATAAATTTTACCAACTGTTCGTTATAATTATTTTCTTATTTTATTTGCTTAATCTCTTGGTAGCTATATGCCGTCTCTTTCAGTTTCATATTCACTTTCAAATAAACATCCATACAAGGGCCATCTAGAGAGCAACATTTCATTTTTGAACTATTTTTTATGGCAATGTTTTAAATACTTCTATTTAGGAGAATTTCTATATGTATACGTACAATAGAGAAATTAATATTTTTTTTGTTTGTTTTGCCATGATAGTGAGTAAATTGGCAAGCATTTGGTATAAAAAAAATTTTCTAAATTGGTTACTAAATTAGTTTTTAAATTTTAGATCTTAACATTTAGACTTATTTTTTTTTTCTTATATAAAATAACTGATCATAATAATATGTCATATTAATTAATCTTTCATCTTATAGTGTTAGTTTTAACCAGTTTAACAATGTCAATTCTCATTATTTACCAAGTGGTATCCTCTAGAAAGATTCCCTCCCGTTCCAAATGCATAAACAATTCACCGCCGCTTAGATATTCCAATATAAGATATAGTTTTCCATCTGTTTGGAAGGCATAGACCAATTCGACTATAAAGGGATGCTATATACAAAATATGAGAGAAAATTTTTAATTAGTTAACATATTTAATTTTCAAATGCGAAAGGGGAAGGTGAAAATACTTTACCTTAACCGCTTCTAGAATATTACGCTCAGCACGTGTGTGCGCTGTGTCCTTTTGATTGGTGACTATCGAAGCTTTTTTCAGCACTTTCATGGCAAAATATTTATTGGCGTCTCGTCCAGCGGTTTTGCGCACCTGTCGAAAGCAAAACAAAATGTTTACAACATGAATTCATTGTCAAGATCAAAGTAAATGGAAAGAGAGCAAGGTAATAGAACTTACCTGAAATACTTTGCCATAGCCACCTTTGCCAAGGACCTTTTTTAATTCAAAGTCTTTGGGTCCCAGCTTGATTTTACCCGGATTGACGTTCTCCTCGGATAGCTGTATGGTCTCCTGGCCCTCATTGCTGCTGCATTAGAGATAAGTTTTAGTAAGGCGTGGGAAATAAACACCCCATTGTCTATAAATAAATCAACCATCCCCATTACCCCAAAAACATATGCACGCGCCAAGCGTTTAACCCTTTCCTCGACCCATACCCTGCCCACCTGCTAGTTGGCCCAACTAGCTGTCGACTCTATCGAGTGTTTGCTATGAGTCTCTCAATTAGCTGCATCAAAATTGTTCGGACTAGTGTTTGTTTTTTTCGGTATCATCATCATCATCATATATGTATATACCTATAAATATATATGTATGTATATATTGTCATGTTATCAGTCTGTTATTCTGTTTGGGTCTGTCTAGCCAGGGATCAACTAGAATCAATATTATGTTGAGCTCACTTGTAAACAATATGGAAATCAATTAGGTGAGAGAAAGAGAAAGAAAATTTCTCCCACATTTACATACTGTCAAGTCATAGACTCGCCCCGCCATCCGTTTCCACTCGTCTTAGCCCCTTCTCGGTCGGAGTTTGCTCCTCTCCCCTCATCTTTAACATATTTCTTTTATTACTCACTCTTGAAGCAGATTTATACACAATTCCGGTTCTAGGTCAACCTGCAAAACGTAAAAACAGAGAGAAAGAGAAATTAGCGAACAAATTCATGTGAATAATGTCAATAATTAATCATAATTTGTTACTATACACATGTATATCGATAAAAGAGATTGGAAAGTTATGCATTGAGGTCTTTAGGAAAACTATGTACATTTTTTTTTTTGCTCGTTTACTGTAAATGAGTTGTAGTAGAAAACTTTATTTGTTTTTATAACAGTATAATATATGAGTTTATCTACAAATATTTAATAATTTAACTGAATAGGAACTTAATTTTTCTATATACAACATGAAATTGTAAGGTTAAGTTTTAGTTCAACTGAAAAAGAATGACTAATCCAAAAAAAAGAAAATGTATTATAATGACCAGTAAAACTTCCGCTTATTAAATAAAAAAGGCAAAATGGCAAATTCATTCATATATAAAAAAACCCATAAATTTTTAACATATCGTTTACGAAATTGATATAAAATATTGACCATGAAGAGCAAAGGGGAAATCTAATGATATTTAAAATCTATCACGATCAATCATTAAGGGAAATATAAAAAAATAATCTCAGGTTAACATATACGACAAACTTATAAACTGCAATAAAATTACTCATTTTTCAAATGATCTGGCAAAGATAAAAGTCATTATATATTTCAGTATTGTTGTAAACTATTAACTAATAGTGGGATATGTATCTAAAAATATTTTAGTTGTATAAGAGTTTGCAATAGATCATTGAGAAATTCCACATATATATATATATATTTAGATAGATCTCTCTCCTTTCCTTATACCGGAAGTGTTTCAAAATAAAGAATTTTATTTTTCCAAACAAATTTAGAGCAAAAGGTAAAAGTCTTGAGGTTTTTTTTTTTAATCATAGGCAAAAATCATATTATGGACTATTTTTTTGCCCATTAATTTTTGAAATATTTTGGAGTCTTTGTACATAATTTTCTAGTTTCTACATTGTATATCCCCCTATTTTGGATCGCAAAAGGAAGGTAAGGGAGAGAGATGGGGAACGAACAAAGATCATTCAGGAGTTTGCTTATATGTATGTTCTTTTGTTGGGGCTTTCTTAAACTGTTTCCCCTTTTTTGATTTCTGCCTACACTCACACACACGCACATACACCTTCTTAGTTTTTTTTTCTTCTTGTCTTTAATGACAAACTAAATTTAGAACTCGGAACAATGCCAAATAATCTGCCGGCAAATGCTGATGCTGCCGCAGTTTACACACTAACATTTCGAGGGGGAGAAGCATTGCCTGGCGCTCGTCATGCTTCTACGAGAATATATATGTACATATATATGTATGTACAAATGCATATGTATACCTATATACATATGGATACATATACGCTTGGATATATAGATGTATATAATATGAAATTTTTGACTAAAGTTCAATGAAAACTGGTTCACCTCGTCAGATTTTTGGAGGCGGCAACGGCGTCAGACCGCGTTGGCGGCAAATTCCAATTAACAAATCTATCATAATTTATTGTAATCACATGAAAAATTCAGGGGGAATAGAAATTCCAGGGTGGTAGCCATATATACAACATACACCTAAATCGGTATATATAGCACAAAATATTTATACATATGTATGTATGTATATATGTTCAAGTTGTATTTCGCTTCCGACTTTCATTATATCATGAGCATATGGGAATGGGTCTGGGTCTGGGAATGGGCATGGGAAGCGCATGTGCTGTCCGTCACTGCAACTGATTACTAATGCAAACGCTGCACGCGCGCCGCTTTAACGACGGACGACGCCTTCTTAAGTCTTCAAAGTCGATCGTCCGTTTTGTGTGTTCCATTTCATTTTAACCTTATCGTCATTTTTCTCATTTTCTAATTTTATATTATTCGCTGATAAGAAAAATTTTCGTTATTCTTTAGCTGACGACACAGGCAGGAGCGTTTTATTCTTCTTTTTTTTTGTATTTCTTCCGAAAATTTACTAAGTCGGAAGAGGGAAAAAATTGCACTGATAAGGAAATTTCACAAACTTCTTTAATTCGCAGTAAATTTTAACATTTAAAAATTATATTGTATTTGAGAAACTAGTTCTTAAGTATATTTCACTAGGGTTCAACAAGTGAGTTTTGCTAAATTACAAATTCCATAGGTAATTATTTGGGAAAGTTTTTCAGGCAGCAATTACTTTTCATTTTAAAAACAAAGTCATGGCAAATTCCTAGAAAATGTGCTTAAATTGTTGTTTTCAACGAGAATAATATCCTTCCAGGTAGCGAATTCGCACTGTCTTTTACGATCCTGAGAGGGACACAATGAAGCGTTAAATGGAAATATATTCTTTTCTTTTAAACAGGGACACAACTATTTCCTTGAATCGCAACCTAGATAAGACCTTGATAATATTGGTTTAGCAGGCACTAGAAAAATTATCACTCTGTCTTTGAACATTTCGAAGCGCAAATAATGATAATTATTTATTTTAAAGGGGATTTTTTTTTTGCTAAAGAGTGAGTAATAGAAATTTTGAAGATTATTTATTTGTAATCTTGAACAAGTTAGTAATTGCCTCTGTTTGGTGTTAAACCGCTCCTGGATCTATAGCCAGGGTGTAGTACACACACATACATACATGTATGCAAGAGTGTGTTGTAATTTATTTGCATTGGTGTATGTGTGTGTGTGAGGGCTAATTGATACTGATTATTTTGAAGGACAATCATTTTTTAGTTGATGATTGTTGCCTAATATCATTACTTAAGTGGCGTTTCATAAGGAACTAAATCTAAAGCCTAAAGTACAGTAAACTCTATTAAAAACTGAATGAATCTTTTGAAATGGTGAATAATCTTTGACACGATGACGCCAGACAAAGGCGATAATGATGATGATGGCGATGATGATATAGAAGTAGATGAGGTATGGACTTTTGCACAGTAGATACGCGGGGAAAGCAAGGGAAGGGTGTAAGATGGTGGGAGTTGGTACTGGTACTGCCGCTGACAGTCGACAAAGACAAAGCGCAAAAACAAAGGTAAATAAAGAGGGGAAAATCCCAATCTCCTCCACACATTATGGGATGGATGGAAAAGTGCAAGTGCGCAGCTTGAAAATTTCATTCTTGCATATTTTCGCTGCGTAGTTCTGTTTATTGGACTTACATCGTCCAGTTCAATCCTGTCATCATCTGAATCTCTGGCCTTGTCATCCTCATGCAGTTCCAGATCAAAAAGTTCACTTGGATCACTCACGTCCGCCATTTGTGTGGCTGCCGTTATCCTCTCTCTCTCTCTGTCTCAGACACACTCACACACACACACACACGCGCGCGTTTACTGTTAATTTGTTGTTGGTGTTGCTGCGACTGCCAGTGCGGGGAATACGGGACGTAATCAGCAACAACACAAATTAAATCAAACAAAAAAAAACAAAAAAAAAAGAACTGCGATTTTTTTTTTATTATTTGTTGTAGCACAGCTGGCTGTTGCCTGTTTTAAATTTTTGGCCCCGAAGGTTATTGTTTATTAGTTAATAGCAATACAAATACACACATGTACAGTGGCAGAGACGCACTCACACCGACGTACGCACTTGTGCCACACGCACTAGACACACATATACACGCACGCACACATACAGAGACACAGCAACAGAGCAGACACTGGTGGCAGTCAGTTTATTCATTTAACTTTCGCGTTTTTCGTCAAAATTTTTATAAGTGGCTTCAACGTGTAATTTTCTCTTGTTGCTTGACGTTTGCAATGCTTAATATTTAATAATTCAAATGCACTTTTTCTTTGTTTGCGAGTTGCTGAACACGTGCATCTATCGAATGCATACTTAATCGATAAGCCATCTAACGAGTATATCGAATATTCGTGGTTTAGTCGATAGTCGAAAGTGATGAGCGAATAAACCATGTTGTAAACAAGTTGTTATATACATATATCCCAAAGTTGTTCATTATATTATTTGTCAACCAATCTAAATACCAATGAACTGTTTGATATGGAAATGTTAAAAACTACGCTTCTAAAACGAATATAACCTCTGCACTAGTTTCGGAACTAAAGCGGAACTACTGCTGAGCATACAATTAACGCAGCTCATGGTCTTGCCAATAATAGCTGTGGTTTCTTATATATCAACCATAAATTTAATAATTACTACTCTATTGATTATCTCACTGATATGGCAACAATTGCACTCAGTCTCGTATTCCCTTCCATTTCGATATTAATCGGCTAGTAGTTCTAGTTCTTGTCGGAACCAGATATTACTTTTATCGATAATGTTGGTAAAAAAAAAATGTACATCTCTATCACGTTTTGCAAGGCACGCGCTGCACAAATAGTGAATTTCACTAATTACAACCATTTAACATATAAATAAACCCAAAGAATATTTACAAGAACAAGGTAAAATGTGTACCGGTTCGCCCAGCAGCAATGACACTCAGCCCGAAGAAGATAATGCGCCAGAGCAGCAGCCACAACAAGAGCAACAACAGTCAGAACAGAATCTTAGCCTCAGAACGCCCACGCATGCAATTGTGGGTGCTGCTACAGAAGAAGAAATACTTGCCGAGTACGGTAGTAATTTGAAATTACTGGAATGCAATTCGCAAGTGGCCGAACTACTTACCATATTAAGAGACAAGTAAGATTCGTATTGGAATTATAAATATTCAATGGGATTTAGTCGCTTTGAATGAGTTATTGTTTTGGTTTTTAGAAACACGAGCCGCAGCGATTTTAAATTCTATGCCGATCGTCTGATACGCCTGGTTATAGAAGAGTCTCTCAACCAGCTGCCCTACACCGACTGTGATGTCGAGACTCCGACTGGTGCTATTTATGAGGGTCTGAAATATCGGTCTGGCAATTGTGGAGTTTCGATCATCCGCTCTGGCGAAGCCATGGAGCAGGGCTTACGCGATTGTTGTCGCTCTATAAGAATAGGAAAAATTTTGGTCGAATCTGATGCCAATACACATGAGGCTCGTGTGGTCTATGCTAGATTCCCTGATGACATTGGTAGCCGTCAAGTGCTGCTTATGTATCCAATAATGTCCACTGGAAATACTGTTCTTCAAGCAGTCAATGTATTACGGGAACACGGCGTACCTGAGAAGTGCATCATCTTGTCCAATCTCTTTTGTACACCAGCGGCAGCTCGTACTGTGGTCAATGCCTTTCCCAAATTGAAGATCTTGACATCGGAACTGCATCCGGTGGCGCCCAATCATTTCGGACAGAAATATTTTGGTACAGACTAGAGATTAGTTAGAGAGAGAGGGAAAGTGAAGATGAAGCATCTACAACCACAATTGAGACTTGACAACTAAGCGCTGCTTAGGATAGGTAGTGTGATGATGATGATAATGAAGATGATGACCACCTAACCACAACTCAACCTTAAACCAATCCAAACCTTACATAAACCTAACTAGCCTAACTCTCACACACTTATTACATTTTAATTTCTTTTATTAGCATCTATCATATATTTCTCTCACCCTTTCTCTCTCTCTTTCTCCCTTTAGATGGCATTTGAATTGGTGGTGACCCCAAAACGGGTCGTAAAAACTTACCAAAACTTATAACTGGCTTTTAAACTGCAAACAAACTAAAAAAGAACTTAACTTGTTGTATAGCTTATAAATTTTTAAACTATTTAAATTGTAAATAAAATATACATGTATTACAAAAAGGAAACCAAATCCAGAAGCCAGAAAAAGGAAACAAAGTTTGCTGACTACAGAGATAAAGAATTAAACAAGCGAAATGGAAGTTAATTTACAGGTAATCTTTCTTCCATCCCATCAATAATATTTTTCAGATATGATAACCAATAATTTGCCTTATATCTTTGGTAAAAATAATTCATTAATCTTGCCTAAGCCACGACTCCGAACAGTTTATCATTACGGATTCGATTCTTTCGTGTTCCGCTTCGGATTCTGTCAATTTGGCATTCTGGAATCTGTCATAGATTGCGTATTTGACATGATATAGAATAATGTCAATAGGTCTTTTCTACTGGGAGTCACACTTATTCCGGTACATAAGACTACTACTATATGCTCTGATCGCTATTTGTTTAAAATATATTTCGTGTTTTTAAATGAAAATGTACATGATAAATTTTGATTAAACTATTTTATTAAAAAAGGAATAAATATAAACTATAATTAAATCGTTGTTTTTCAGCGAACTTTAAGAGGTCATTTTATAATTTACCACAGTCTCCACTTTGTGCAGACCCGTCGAGAAGGAGCGCAATTTAACAGCTTGAGCATTCTGTATAAACACTTGGCCAGTTTCATTCCATTCCTTGGGTATTTCTGTATTTTCCATGGTATGGATCATCACATCGAATGTACAAATGCAATCGAGTAGGGGCAAATAGCTAACAGTGGCCGATATCTGCCGCATAACATCACGTATTTCATTTTGGATGCGTGTTAATTCTTTTGAAGATGTCTTCTTATTGGGATCACCAGATTCATCCTTGTTATCGCCCAATTCGGCCTGCATTTTAAAGTCCCAGCATTCGAGAACCTCTTTAGTATGGGCATTGGTTATAACCATGGAAATCTTATCCGTCATATTCTTGGATAGCCATTCTACGAGGGTAAATTGTAATAAAAGCGGTATGTACATTGAATTTAACCTACATAAATATATTTGTTTTTTCTTGTTACCTTCGGTTTGGGTCAAGACGTTCTGTAGGAATGTTACAATCTTTTGATCCTTGGACATTAATATAGTTAAACCATATTGTTGAGTAGTGTTGAAGTTTTCTGCCGGATAGATTCCACGTTGGAATAGAATGGAGTTTATGCCATATTCTACAAAAAAATATATAAAAACAAAATAAAGACGCCGAATTAACGCGGGCACTAGCTACCATGCTATCTCCTTCTCTCTCATTGCAGTAGGCCTTCATAAAATATTGTTTTTGTTGTTGTCAACTTACTTAAATATTCCACAATTATCTGAGCAGATCCTTTAAGAGTAATGCAATTTTTACTAGCCTGAGCTGTCGACATTTTAAAATTCAATGACTTTCACAAGGCTTTGTAAGACTTTGTCTTCAGTTTTTTTTGAAGCAGGCCCGCGAGTGATGTGACCAGAGTTTTATTTTTCTTTAAAGTGTTGTCAACTATTAACAATGGTAGCTCGATAAACACGGCTTGAAACTTGAATTCGCTTCGCTTTGATGTGCCGCAAACAAGTGTGAAACTTGAATTCGCTTCGCTTTTATGTGCCACGGAAAAAGTGGGAAACTTGAAATCGTCACGAGGCGAGAAGTTAATTACGCCAAATTATTTTTCGAATTGGATGAAGATCACGAGTGCAGAAAAGGTTCTTTGATTTGACAACAGCTACAAGTTCCAGTGCCAAAAACATGGATGATTCTGTAAACACATTTTATTGTGGACTCAAGGTACGCCAAGTAGAAATTTGATTTGCCGCGTAAATTCGTCACCAAAAAAGCTGCAAACTACAAACTAAGAATGTCCATAACTAGCGTCATGTACATATGTATGACCAGACATAAGATTGACAATTCCCACTTTTACCAAATGTAGAAATTCTTTGGTAACATGAGTTTCATATCGTTTACCTGCCGGGGTTTCCTTCAGACGCTAGGTTCGAGGCACCTTTTGTAGGCTTGCCACACCTTGGGAAAAAATTGAACAGTTATTTGCAACGCAGAAACTAATGTTTTTCTAATCTTTATTCTATATTTCTTTATCGGCAGAGTATTTCAATGCAATCTTTATTATCAGTTTTGTATATAAACCTTGGTAGCTCGAAAATTGGTAATACATGATTTTAAAGGTTGAACCAAAGGGAGGGCAACAGCTGATAGGATTATGAATGGATCCTCCTATCCTTGACTTCCTGACTCGCCATACAAATGAGATTATTTCGAAAAAGTTCAAAATTCCTGAAAGTTTTTTTTTCTTCTTTTCTTGTCTCATACCTTGTTTTATATAAACATACATGTTTTTTTTTTTATTTTTTTAGTAATATTTAAAAAAAATTTGATCTGTCAAGCATTTACATATCTTAATATGAATATGACTATATCAGATATCTTTTGAATCGATTTAAATATTATTTTTAGTAATAAAATCTTGCTTCAGTTATCGACTCCAAACTAGCTTCCATTAACTTTTTAATAATACTATTAAAACTATATTTTGGATTATGATATTGTTCAAATTTGATTAAAATCGGCTTAGTATATTTTATTTTTATCAACTTTACATTGAAGTTTTTCACAATTTTTGGAAATTTCGTATAAATGAATAATGAGTATCTCAATAATTTAGAACAAGAAATATAGTAGATATGTATTATATATCCAACATATATTTAATATTAAACATACATATTACTTAATATATCTACTAGGATAATTCAGGACCATTTCTGTCTTCGCTTTAACATTTCATTGGGCTTAAAAATAATGTCCGATTCATAAGAATTCAAAAATTTCAAATAAAATAAATAAAATAAAAGATAAACAAGGATAAAGTTTCAACTATTCGCTTGCATATCCTATATATCCTGTCCAATTCCAATTTTTTCAATGATATACGAACTCTTTATATTGTTCAAAGTTCTCATATGTTTTAAATGTTGTTATTCATTGTATTGTTTATGAGTATCATCAACCTGCTCTCTGTCCCCTTCCGTCCAAGATGCTTCCTTTTTAGGTTAGGGGACTGGGCCAAAGCGACAGGAAATAAATACACAAAATGCAAACTTTAGTTTTACTAGTTTTTTGGCGCCACAATACTTGGATACACACATACACACACGAACACACACACATGTATGTATATACTGTTGTCGTCGCCAGTTATCCTTGTGCTGCCGAGCGACATTTCTCAGTGATTTTTCTCTTCTTACTAAAGTAAAAAAAAAAAATGAAAAGTCTTGGCAAAATATTTTGCAAGACAAATTTGCGTATATATGAAAAAACAGATTAAAAATGTTTTATTTTCTTGTTATGTTTTTTTTTTTTGTCAAGAAAAAAAGAATGACTTGAAATTGAATTTGCTGTGGCAGTGTGCTATTAAAGGCGGAACTCTTCTATTTTATGACGATGTCCTCAAAATGCAGTAAATATGCTTGGCGCTTGGCCAAAACGCAAAAAGGACATTGGCTAGTTCTGTAATTTCTTGTTGGTGGGCACTGCGCCATGACTAACACGACTAGGATATGGATTGCTGATGTTGCTGTTGCTATTGTTGCTGCTGTCAACGAGTCGCAAAATTGATTGCATTGTTCTCATGCTGTCTCCTTGCAGCATTCCACTTGTAGTCATCCAATGTTGCGTTGGTGTTGGAGTTCAGTGACATGGAAAAATCTATAATGCCTTCGGCATGAAAACCAATTGATGGATTTTCATATTAATAAAATATCATTTGCATAGGTTGTCAGGAAATGGGGGAAAGTGTCTGCATAGTTAAAAGATTTTACTATTACTTATTTCTTTGATTTTTTCCCATTTTCCCAATAGTTCTAACTGAACTTGTTGGAAAACTTGTGTGAACGTTTTTTTTTTTTGTTAGGGATCCACTTGATCAAATGAATCTTTTTTTGCTTTTTTTTTTTTTTTGCATTACTGGTCATGGATGGGCCATGGATTTGATCTGGCTTAACTATAATTTGTAAGCTGCCATCCAAGCATCTCCAACTATGGCTCCTGGTCCCCACCATCTCCTCTTTCATCTCACACATCGTCAAAGAGAAAAGGAGAAGGGGCGTGCCTGAGGCGGCTCATAAACAACAAGCAGCATCAACTGCTGCCTCCCTCTTTCTTTCTCTCTCTCTCTCTCTCTTTCTCTGTCTTGCTGTGTTGTTGTTGTTTTCTCAGAGTCAGTTCCCGGTATAAATATAACTAACCGCAGCTAATCGTCCAGGCTACTTACAGCTTCTTGCCAAAACAAAGTCAGAGGTTAAGCACGTGCGGAACGAGCATCGAGCATCACAAGAGTTGAGCGTTGAGTATCTCCTCCTCCCAGGGCGATATACAATAACCAAGTGCCAGGTCTAGGCCTTCTTTTGGGTTGCCGCCTCCTTTGCCGCTTTGGCTCAGCTCCGTATGTTTTTTTTTTTTTCTTTCTTTCTTTCTTTTTTTTTTTTACGATCTAAGGCCAATTATAACCTTGGCCTGCTGCTGCCATATCTCACATTTTTTTTCTTCCTTCGTCTTTCCCCCCGCTGATGCTGCTGTTGCTTGAAGATGATGAAGATGATCATTTCTCTGGCGCTTGGGCAAAAATTTATAAACACCTCAGCCACACGTTGGGGCGTCTCTCAGGCTCTTCTTTTTGTCTGCCTGTCTGTCTGTCTTTGTGTCCGATTGTCTGTCTGTTTCTCTGTCTGTTTTTCTTTTTTTTTTCTCTTTTTTCATATTTCTTTCATTTTTTTCGTTTTTGAACATTGCCAAACTCAACGATCTGGTAATTTATGATTAATGTTTGGGCAAGCTGAAGATGTTTTTCCTTTTTTCGGGGGGAACTGGAACCATTTTTGGCCAGCCTCCCCTGTTGTGTCATTTATGGCATATTGAAGAGTAGGGGGAGTAATGGAAAGGGTGGGATGGAAGCAGGTTGGCGTTATTGGTTAGAGAAGGGTATAAGGGATTAGTTGGGGTACATTGCAGCAGGAGGAGTAAAGTTGCTCGTCATGTCAACGCTTGGCTGAGTTTTTCCTCTTCTCCTTCTCTTGGGTACATTTATTTATTTTTTTTTTTTTTTTGGATTAAACTTCCTGCTGTTGCTGACGTTGCTGCTGATGTTGCTCCGGTGGTGATATTTGATGTTGCTGTTACTGCTGCTGCTGCTGTTAGTGATGTTGCTGCGGTGTCGGTTGTCGGTTTTGTGAGCTTAATTAAAGACCAGACTGAATGCGACTGAAGCCTCTGCCATACAGGCTTCCTGGAAATCAAACAGAAACAAACTCGCTAAATATTTTCAGTTAACGCTTTGGTGGTCTTGGCCTATAATTTGCCTCACAGACAGCAGACGATTGTCTGATCGTTGTGGTATAGACATCTGCTACGATGACTGCTGTTACTGTTACTGTTGCTGTTGATCAGTTGTTGCCGACAATCGCTGACGGGCTTAAGATAAACAACAAGTCCAAGTCCAACTCAATCATAAATGAATCATGAGCAAATTATATGGCCCAGGACTTGTCGGCGCTGGCGCTGCTTAATAAACAATCATCAGCAACAGCAACAGCAACAGCAAAAACAAATCTGAAATGAAGTTGCAGGCATAGGCAATACACCAACGCCATACAACCATCTTGCATCTCCATCCTCTTCTTCCATGTGATAATGATGATTTCACAACCAATTAAGCGTTGAAAGCCAAATACCGCCAAAGCAGCAGAAAGCTGAAATTTTGAGGTTAATCCTTTAGCTGATGCTGCTCCCGCTGATGCTGCTGCTGCTGCAATTTTCGGTGTTGCTGCCTGTAGAACGTGATGAAGATCTGAAAGATCTGCAAGATCTGTTGCTGTCGCTGATGCTGCCGCTGCTGCTGGCATAGGCGAGATATGGAGATGGAGTTAGCGATGGCGTTGATGCAGGCGGCAAAACAGCGGCGTCTGTCGGCTTGTTAAGTGGAGTTGTTGTTGATGTTGCTGTTGCTGCTGTCGGTTTGGGGCAAACGCCACGGGAAATTATGGTGGCCAAACTTCCCAGACCGCAACTAATTTAACCAAAGTGCGAATTGGAGGAGTTGTTGGAGTCGCAGTCAAAGTTGGAGTCGGGAATCACACACACATACACAAACTGCCACATCCGAAAGCGAAACGAAATGGCCAGACAAAAAATCAAAACCAAAAACTACAAAAATACAACAAAAAAAAAAAAAACAAAATAAACGAAAAAAAAAAGAATGTTAAAGACTATAGGAGAAGTGTAAATACTCTTACTTTACATTTGACTTATTTACTACCTTAAATATTGTAAACAGATTTATATACTATTTTTTTATTTTATATACCAAAAAATTTGTATTCGGTATATAAAATTGGAGAATATTCACGTTAAAAAACTTATGGAATCTGATTTGTAGAACCTCTCTTAGAGATTTCCCACTGACATTAGTTTTTCTAGTAATCTATAATCTGAACCTACATATTTTATAAAAACTAATGTATCTTTGTTTAAAGGGTATAGGAAAAACAGACCACAACAAAGCTGCCGCAAAGACAAGCCTTGTTAGAGTAGAATCCCATGGCCAGGGCTGAGAATTATGAGGGGAAGCTATGGTGGGAAGTTGTGGGGGGGAGAGAATGGACTGTAGCCCAAGCTGTGAATTTGTGAAGCGTGATGAGCGCCTGGCAGAAGGGGTTACAAGAAGTAGAATGTGAAGGAGGAGTAGAACAGGGGTAGACAAAGATATACAGAGAGAGAGAGAGGGATAGAGAGAGAGAGAGAGACTTGGGGGTAGTCAGTCAGTCAGTGCCAATCCAGGCTCAGTCTAAGGCTATGGCTATGACTATGGCTATGGCAATGGGACTGGGACTGACTCTGAAACTGACTGTGGCTGTGTCTCTTTACTGTAACTGCCAAGCACACGCGATCTTTGGACAATGACGATGTCGACGGAATTAACTCATAAAATATACATTATCATAGTTGCAACTAGCCGAATGGCAACTGCAACTGCAATTGGAATTGAGAATGGGGAATGAGAATTGTATTGGGTTTGGGGTACTGTAGGACTGTCTACTCATAGTTGTCTGCCTGCCTTTTTGGCGCTTTCGTGTGGCACCTGTCCACCACGAAGATGAAGACAACGACGATGTCTGTGTCTGTTTTCTGTTTCTTGGCCTGATCATCATCAACTTTGTTTTCGTAGTTGCCTTTAACAGATTTGTGCAATTAGCCACAGGCAAGTGTCTCCCGCCTTTGTATTGGGTTAGGGATTGCTCCGAGGATAGGGGGTGGATAGGAAGAGAAAGAGGGAGTCATCATCATCATCTACGACTACCACCAGGAGACTACATAAAGATTCTTTTATATGATTTTTGCAGAAAATGATGACATGCAGACCATCTAGCCGAACGGCTAAGGCTAGGGCTGAAAAGTGTTGGCCCAAAGTGCAGTCGACCAAGAGATACTACTAAAAGATAGTACGAATTGATAGTTCCAGACTCAGACAATGTATATACATATATACAGATGGAACAGAATTTAACGCCCTGAAGAAAAAGGAAAACTCAATCAGATAAATTAAAGGCGAGAACTGACTAATGGAAAATGGTAAGAAATTTGTTACATTCTCTACCTCTAATTAGTTTAAAACTAACAAGTTAAAACATATTAAAAAAAATACTTAAATAATGTCTAAACTAATTTATATCAGGGATTTGATTTTGTAAATTCAAAACTTTAAAATCTTTTTTAATATATTATTAATAATGTTATTACGTCCTTTTGTTGAAAGCATTAAAAAAAATGAAAACATTTAGGTTTTTTAAAACAATCTTACTCAGATTAACCTAGAAAGTTCCAAGGGACTTATATTGGAATTTATATAAAAGATTTTCATTAAAGAATATTGAAAAATATTAAAAAAGCTATCTTTGGCCTTGCCGAAGTTTATATACCCTTGCACTTTTAAACTATTTTATAAGTTTTTTCGTCATATTAGTTTCAATGAAGAATTAATTAATTAATTAAAAAGCGAATACTGCATTTCAAAAGGAAATTTAATACAAAATAATAAAAGAAAATATTTTTTATATTTTAAGTTGTGCGATCTGACCAATTTTTAAAATTGGCAAAGATAGAGAAAGAAAGAAGTTTATCGATCAAATTTCAAACAATTATCAAAATTAAATGTGTAAATTGTGCAAAGAAACAGACAGATCAGGAATATATAATATATACTTTATGGGGTTGGAAATGCTTTCTCTGTGTAACAAACATTTGATCAATTTTATTATACCCCCTGCAAGGGTATAATGATTGAAATGAAATTCTTATTGCCTTGAGGAAGTTGTTAACACTTTGCAGAATATCGTTTAAACAAGCAGTTTCAAGTTATTACAGTATTTCTTTTTTATTTTATTAGACTCTTAAAAATTTGAATATAATTTTCAATTGTTGAAAAAATCAGAAAAATTAGCTGGTATAGTAAAAAAAAACGTAGAACAGTAAAAGCAAATCTCAAACTTGATAAGAACGAAGTTTATGGAAAAATAAATACAGGATAAGGCTATTTATTTACTCCTTAAAAGCGTCCTTTTGTTAGTGAATGTTAACTTTACAAATAATATTTTTATAATTATAGATTGTTTTATTTTGTAAACATTTCTTGGTAATTTGTTTTGTTTTTTAACTGACAAATTTCTCACTGATGAAGGAAGTTGACTTCTTTACATATAGAAGATGCAATTCCTTTAGGCTGGGTTCCCACAGTGTGGGTTTCTCAATTACATATACATATAAAAAATATATATATATATATATATATATATATATATATATATATATATATGTACATATGTATATATAGGTATAGAAATATGCACTCCACAATCTACTCCACCTTCACAACCATTGCAGTCCTTTTTTTTTTCGTTTTGTTTTGTATCTCTCTCATCGTTCCTCACTTATGCACAATTATGGCTTTATTGTCTAAACTTGGTCTTGGGACACATCTATTTAAAGGCATAGTCGTCTGGCTTCCAACATACAGAGAGCGTTGCATTTTCGGTTTGTGTCTTTTTAAACGAAACCGCCGACAAACCAACTCAACTCCCTCAACTCCTCCTCGTCGTTGTCATCGTCGTCGTCGTCGTCGTAGTCGTCATTGTCCGCCTCCAGCTCCTCCTTTTACTTCTCTTTCTCTTTCATATCCACACATCCTTATCCTTGTTCATACCTCTCCAACGTTTGCTGCTCCAACTAAGCAATTCGTCTGCCTTCTGTTTGTCTGTTGGCTTCATTGTTTTGGTTGGCGGCCCTTCGTCATCATCATCATCATCCATCCACATCATCATGATCGGTAGCTCTCTTCTTCAGCCTAACCAAGTCTGACTGGGACCTGGGACTGCGACTGACTCCCGGACGAATTAACTTGTTTTGGTATAAACGGCGGCTATTTTGTAAGTTCATAAAGGATAAATTGCCAATTTTGGGATTTGACTTGGTGAATGTTTTGCGTGTCTGGCAATACCTTTTGCCCAAGGACGGGTACGGGTTGGTGGGTAGGTGACATAAAGGGATTCAAATATATTTAAGAGCCCTTTCTGAACAGAATGTAACCCCAAGACAATGGCAAATGTTGCATAGCAATCAATATTTCATCACCTATTAGATGGGAAAGTGTAATTTAAATGGGATAAATCAGATAAAATTTCTTGAGAAATGGCGCCGATATAAGTTAATCCGCTCCTGTCGTTTGCCTTTTGCCTCCCGTGCTATATTGAGTTTTCAATCTTTTGGTTGATCGATCTGTGGTCTTTAGGGAAAACTTGGTCCAGTCAACCTTGAGTTTGAGTTTCATTTAAGGCAGAGACAATGCTAGCCACTTTGGCGGGGACTTTGCCTCTGACTTCTTGGTCGTTTTTGACTTCATCTTCTTATTGAACTGCTGCTTCATCTGCTTCTTCTTTATCATATACTGCGGCGAATGAAACAAAACCAATTAAAAATGTTTCGTTGCACCCAAAAACGTAGATGCTGGAGTGGCGCTCCAAGATCAAGTCAAGGAGTTGCTGCTGCTGATATTGCTGCTGATGTTGCTGCTGCTGATATTGCTGCTGCTGCTGCTGATGTTGCCTCTGATGCCGTTGATTGTCTTGAAGATATGCAAGCTGAGGCTGTGGCGCAGCCTACACGGTGGCAAGTTAACAAAAAGAGCGACAACAACTACATTTTTTTCGGTATACGATGAGCTGAATACAGAGATACAGATACATTCTTCTCTCTGGGTCTCAGGTCTTCATTTTTAATGAAATTCTTAACAAGGCGCACAAAATGCAAGCGCAACTTTTGACTTGCTCTTCGACTTCAATGCGGACACTGCGCATCGCCGGGACACACACTATATAGTAGCCGAACAGGAGTTCGAGTTGATCGCGGAGTTCGATTCACAGAGTTGCTTGTGTGTCCAACTAACTAACCAAATCGCAGACGTCGCAGCAAGTTAAGTGAAGTAACTGGCCGCCCGTTTTAGGCTGCAATTGGCTTGGCCAGCAACCAGTGAGCAAACCATGAGAAGGCGACCGCACACCGCGTTTTTCTGGTCCGCCGCTGCCGTCACCGCTGTGCCGCTAGTGCTCGCCTCTCATTGGAATTCATTAAAAATTCACGTGTGTGTGTGAGAGCAATGTCTGCCCAAAAAAACAAAAAAAAAAAAAAAAACCAAAAAAAAGACAAAAACAGAAAAAACCCAACGGATAAAAAAAAAAAAAAAACATTGTTCAAGGAATGAGAGCAAGTTGAAAAATTTACGAAATTAGTTCACAAGCTGTAGAAGAGGGGAATGGTGCAGGCGGTTTGCTTGCTGAAGAGGCAGCAGGAAGAGTTGGAGGCAGTTGAAGGCAGCGCCACTTTAATTTAGTCATCAGGTGATTTTTCGCGAGCTTCAAGTGAAATCTTTAACGTGACGCTGGAGATTGTTATGTGATCTCCCTTCTCTCTCGCTCTATCTTTCTCTCCTTCCATCTCGCTCTCTCTCTCTCTCTCTCTCTCTCTCATATGCCTCCTTTGGCCAAAAGGATTGATGCAAGAAGGGAGAGTTGGCCAGCGCGTGTGTGGGCAATTGGCTTTTGAGGTGGCATGTTGTTCGGTTTGGTTAAAACTGATTTTGATTCTGTTTTTGTTTCTCCGTTGTCTTTTTTTTTTTTTTTGTTTCTTTTCTTTTATTCCCCCTGTTGCAGTTGACAAAAAGATAGTTTCCCATATATGTACGTATTGTTCGGGCTGATTTGATGAACCTTCAAATATTTAAGATTCACAGTAGTCGATGCTGTCTCCCATATACATATGGATGCATGTTTGTATAAATCGAACTTTACGGTATACCTAATTGTTTGTCTGTAAGAAAACCCATCGAATTTATTCTGTTCTAACTGATATATCAAAAATAACTTAAATCTTTTAGCTAATTTAAAAAAAATGTTTAACTTAATGTAGTAAAAAAAGATTTATTTGCTTTTCAAAATTATAATTATTAATTTTCTTTTATTACTGATCTTCAATTTGGAAATATATACATATTTATTTTAATAATAAATATTTTGGCTAAATTTCCTATATACCGCAAAATTTGATCATTTTAGTTTAAGAAACGATATTGAAATCATAATTTTATTCAATTTCCTGTCTGAACTTTTATAGGAATATTAACTTTTTTATATTTACATTCATAAGTTTATATCTTAGAGTTAGAAATTATAAAAGAAAATTCAGTTATTTATTCTGACTTTATTAAAAAAAAACTCTTTCGCAGGGATTTTCCAAATTGCCTTGGAAAAATCATCAACTTTAAACAGAATTTTAAATTAATATTTTTGACTTTTAACTTAATCCTTTATTAATCTCTTAAACTTTTACTTAATAAAATAAATAATAGTTTGAAATGACAGTTCTAAATTTAGTTTTTATTACATTAGATTATTGAAACTTTAATTCAAATTGTTTAGGATAAAAACTATTTTGGTATATAAAATTGTAAACATAATATTGATATCAAATCGTTTCGATTATAGGAAATTATATGATTGCAAGGCGATATGCTTGTTTTATGGCTTAAACCATTTTAAGATAACGTACAATTTATCCTAGATACAATATTGTTCAGTCTAATAATTCACTGACATCATTTTGAGGCCCGGGTAATTTGCAGCAATTTCAAACCAATTACCAACTTGAGACAAACCAAACTCGATGCCTAGCGCAACTCTAGCGACATTTTTTATTTTTTTTCCCCCCAGTTCAATTCAGTTCAATTGAATAGGGGTGGGGTGGGGGGGGGGGGGGGGGCGTACAACGACGATGATGACGACGCCGTGCAGTCTAGGCTGGCTGGCTGGCTGACTGACTGGCTGGCAGGCAACAGTCGACGAACTGCATCACGATCAGACCAGACTCTGTCTCAGTCTTAGTCTGGCCTAAAGGCTTATCAACAAATACCTCAGACTGTAAGACATATATTTAAGAATCGAGTTGCTTTTGTTGTTGTTGCTATTGCTGTTGCTATTGCAGTTAGTGGCAGCTTCCAGGCAACTGCTGTCAACTTGACTAAGCACTGACAGCAGCAACAGTAACTGCATCAGCAGCAATAATAACAAAAACAACAACAACAATTGCAGCAGGTTCCCTGAGTAGAAATATTTGACCATAACAAGTTATTTACTATGACTAGGAGTTGGCCTCAAGGACGGGCATCAGCATTCCGTGTAGGAAATGGTAATTGGTGAACTATTTGATTTAGGAAGTGTATTGTGTATAGGGGGGGTTGAACTGGTAGCAAAATGTTGCTGCAACATGTTGATACCGACAATTTCAATAAATAAAGGCAAGCAGCAACAAAAGGAGCCAACCAGGTGGCAACTTGTCGTAAGCTCCATTGGCATAGAGCTACCATTTAATGACAAGATCAAACTTCAGATCGGGGCTAAGATTCAACATGCAGTCGGGAAAGTGTGTAGAGCAAATGTTGCTGGCGGCTGTTGTTGCTGATGACGATGATGATAGCAACAAAGTAGGTAAAAACCAGCTTCAGTTGCAGCATCTTCTCACCTGTTTGAGTAGTTCACCAAGTCTAGTCTGGAACGTCATCCTCCCCATCTTTAGCCTCATCTTTATCGTTTGTTTGTTGTTGTTGTTGTTGCTGTTGTTGTTGTCGTTGTCGTCATTGTCGTTGTTGTCGTCGTCAGTCGTCGCAATGTCTGGCAAGTCTGCCAAGTCTCTGTGTATGTTTCGCTCTTTAGTGGCAGTCATGGGAATTATTGTTTATTGGCATTGGCCATAGTTTCCCTCCACACCACCACTATCACACCTCTCCCATTTAGTTGTAGTCCTCCCACTTACCTCACCCCACACACCATCTCTTCCATCTAGACAAATATGAATCTTAAAAGAGCAGGAGAAAGAGAGAGATACTTGGCTTGAAGAGACGTTTCTAGGACAGATTTAATTTTGACATTTCTATTAGAGACTATATGAGAAAGCCAATTAGGAGGGAAAGCTAACTAAGTGAAAATGAAGATGTGAATTAATTAAGAATTTAGTATGCTAATAGTTAACAAAAAAAAAAACAAATGGAATTTAAAGATTAATACTGAATGAGAACAAAGAATTCTGTTCAAGACTATTTCTTTACTTTAAGTTAACATATTTAGTTATCTTAGAAATTTTTGCCTAATTCGGTTAATTTTTTACCATTGGATTTCGAATTAGAAGGGAAAACAACGTGTCCTTTTTTTTTTTTTTTTTGAATACCCAATTCGCATTCACAACCCTTGCGTGTCATTCGCTTGATTCATCTGGGCCAGCTGCCTGAAACTGTTAAATGTAGTTTGGCCTTAGTATGATGGAATGGCAAGGAGTTGAGGTGGCAAAGGGGGAGCAGCAACAGCAGTAGAAGAAGATAAGTTCTTTCAAATTATAAAGCGGTATGGAATGAAAAAAAAAAAAAAGTTGATGAACACACAAAACACAAAGTTGACTCTCTCTCCCCTCCCTAAAGCTATTGATCATTGGCTAATGGGCAGGTGTACCAGGTATATGGAACAATTTCGGTTTTAGGGTGGCAGCTGCAAAGGGCCTCAGGAATAAAAAAAAAATAAGAGAGAGAGAGAGAGAGAGCGAGGGAGCTTAACACGTGCTAAAAAGAAACGCAAAGGCAAACCACAGGGCAGGGGTTAAGAGCATGAGTCATGGGCTTCATCTTCATCTTTTAAATTGAGTGTGTGTGGTCTCCACACAATTTTCATAGTTTTTCTTCTTTTTAATTGGTAGGAAAAGTGAATTTTCTTCACCTTGTTGCTGTTCATTTTGTTGTTTACTGTTGCTGGAGGAGGATATTTGTATGTATGGGGGATGGTGACATTCTGATTGAGACCAGGAGACATTTAAAAAGGAGGAACAGCAACAGCAGCAGAAAAGCAGGTGCTAACCAGTTCCTGTGCAGGTCCTGAGCCAGACAAATTCTCCTTGTTCCTCGATCTTCTCTTCTTCTACTCCTTGTTGTTGTTTTTTTGTATGTATTTTATTTTATTTGCAGCTGGCAGCTGTTTTTTTTCTCTCCTTTTGGTCATGGGCCACAGGATCAACGACTTAGCACGTGGCGCATGTGGCGTTCTCTTTGCTCTTCGGAATGGATGCCCCAGTCTGTTTAAAGGGAAATGTGGTGGCTCCTGCCAAAAATTAAACAACAAAAAAAAAAAATTAAACAGAAGGACAGTCTTGTTATTAGTTATCTGGGGAAGTTTTTATACCCTTACTTAAAATTAAGTTATGGAAAATAATATTTAATAGGATTTACTGAGTTAAATTTTTATTTCACTGTTTTCGTTTTGTGATGAGAAGTAAAATACTTTATTTTATAGCCAATAGCTTTCCATGATAAAGTTAATATTAGTTTGTTTAT
Organism: Drosophila emarginata; assembly: GCA_037075365.1. NCBI lineage: Eukaryota > Metazoa > Arthropoda > Insecta > Diptera > Drosophilidae > Drosophila > Drosophila emarginata. Next base: position 159,783 of record JBAMCD010000014.1, on the reverse strand, counting down.
TTTGATTTTTATTTTTTGATATTTCAATTAAACAAAAAATGAATGAATGTAGGAATATACCCATTTGGCAAGGGTATAAAAAGGTCACTCGGGAAGTGTGCCTGGTCTTCGTCTATTGTATGTTTATCGAAGGGAATTGTGGCAGCTGCTGCTGCTGCTGTTTCTGCCTCTTCTTTGTATTTTTTCTGGTTCTTTTCTCATTCTCATTTGATTTCATTCTCTTCTTCATCATCATCTTTTCTGCTTCTTCTCTCGACTTGTCATTATTTATTATATGTTTTTTTTCCTGTATATACAATTTTTTTTGTCTTTGTTTGGTTTTTGGCGTATTAATTGAATTATGGAAATTTCTAAAATTTTCTACCCCAAATAATATTAAATAGTAGTTCCTTCACGTCTCTTCAAATAGGTTCAATAAATATTTAGACAGCTCACAATAATGAATTGGCAAAATAAATATTTTCTCTATTGTTTGAGGGGTTGAAAATAGCTGCGTCTGGCCACTTTAGAAAATTTCACACGCAATTGCATTTTTCCTTGTTTACCGGCAACCCCCTACCCCTAACTAGCATCTCTTTTTTTTTTCCTTTTTTTTTTGTTGTTGTACGAATTGATGATAATGCCGATAATAATTGATGATGATGATGACTTAATTGAGACATTTTCATCAAATCATCTCGAATTTTTCGGTTCGGTGTGGGCTACTTAAGATAATTCGCTTTGAGGCTGCCATCATCATCGTGGGTTTATCATGTTATTTTACTGATACTTTATCGCCAACCAAACGAATGCTTTAAAAATGTTTCACGCTTAACGGTATACCCATTGAATTTGTTTTGTCTAAAGAGGTAGCTTGAGCTGTTATTCCATTTAAAAATGAAGTTTCTTTATTTTTTTGTAGCACTAACTGTTATGCAAGAGCAAATTAATTTAATAGAAGCAACAGTTATATTTAAATAATAGTTAAACAGAACTATTAAAATGTAAGTGTGACACGAAACTGTTATACTTATTTAAATGTGTGACACGAAATTGTTATACTATGATATGGTATAGATACTAGCATATACTTTACCATTTTAAACTGTTGCACTATGTTATACTTTGAACCACCAACTATTATACAGTTATTCTTACATATATGTATAATAAAAACAGGGCAATCTACTTATTATACATACATGAGAGGTAATACTTTTATACTTAGATATAATATAACAAAGATTCGTAATAGTTATAATTCATATTTATAAAAAAAATATGAATAATAACTCTTAAATTATGAATAATATTAATTTAATCAAAAAATAATTCATTTTATTTGATTTTTACAAAATTTTTCATGAATAGGTTTTTATTTTTGATTTTTATTTGATCACTAATGCGATAAGTGTTATTCTTAATAAATAAATTGAAATGTTTGTTCACTTTTATGTACAAGACATATTTTAAAAATTAAAAATAAAATATATAAAAAAAAGTTTTTAAACAAAAGTTTTCAATTTTGAAAAAAATAACAGTTATTTTAGGTTTCGATATAGTTAACGATTTTTTATATATTTTTGGGGATTTTCCACGAATTAAACAAATTTCTAACAATGAATATTCATTTATGAATAAATGAATGAATTCAATTGGTTTCAGGGGTTTTTCCTCAATTATTAAAAAAATTTCCAGAATAATGGATATATTAAAGTCGAATAGTGTATTGAGAGTGTTGAATTTAGCACCGGATCGTTTTTATTGCGCTTAAAGTGATTTTATTTCTGTGTGTTTGTCTGTGTTTGGGTTTCTCGTTGTCTCTCGTATAAATTGACAAACTTATGGGGCTAAGGTTGAATCTGAGAGGCATCGGCATGGCAATGGGAATGGTGATGATGATGGGGATGGGTATCGGTATCCTCCTCACCTATGTATGTATATGCTTGTATCTCGTCGGCATGTGCGGCACTTCGCTTATTGATTTTGTAATTAAGCATTGTCATTAAATTTTATGAGGCCAGAGTCAACGACAGGCAAGAGGACAGCGTTGAATATGTTCCTAATTGAGTTGTTGTGATTGGTTAGGAATATTTTAGTATTAACAATGTATTGACTAAAGTATTATATTGTCAAGGCTTAGAAAGGATTCGTTAATATAACTTTCATAGAACAATTATGTTGTTTTAGACAATCAAAATTAATCGTATAATCCATAAGTTCTGTCAATCCATAGTCATTGGTTTTTATGTGCTATAACAAGCTATTGTTCAATAGTGCTGCCAATTAAATTAAATTATGGGTGGCACTACTCTGCAGTGTTGGTTAATTTAACATGCAAAAAACGGAACGGCCACAAACGGGAGACATTGATCGAAGGTTTGCAACTTTTGTGGCATAAACATAAATCATCTGCATAAATTTCGATAAAGAATTCGCTTTGGAATTTCTATTGTGTGTTGGGTTTTTTTTTTCGTATTGTGTTTTTTTTATTTGTTTCAAAGGTTTTTTCTTTTTTTTTTTTTTTTTGGAGGTTTTCGTAAACGAAGGCAGTTCATCATGTTGATTGAATGCGGACTTTTGAAACATTTTTGTTGTCTGCGAATTTGTTTTTGTTTCGAAATCCTTTGGAGTCCATTGTTTTTAGGCTGTGGCATTAGCCACTCCATGGGTCGGATTAACATCAAATGAACTAACATCATTTGTTAGACCAAATGCCACGCCCGTTTTATAGATAGTTATATATACATACATACATATGTACAGATGCATATATGTACATATGTATGTATGTATATAAAAACATATATCAACATTTCATCTGCCCTTCCGAAGGGAAAGAAATCAGCTGACAACTTTATCTGTCTAGTTATGTGAGTGTGTGTGCGAGTGTGTGTATGTGTGTGTGTGTGTGGCTCTGACTGCTGCTGCTGCTTCCGGAAATGAAAATCGTCAAACTGCACCGCAGCAACTCAATCTCATTGTCTCGCTAATTGTCTGACTGACTGTCTGTCTGACTGTCTGCCTTGATGCCTGTGTGTTAGTGTGAGTATGTGTGTGTGTGTTAGTGTGTGAGAAGCGCGTCATAAGCCTCTACCTTTACCACTGCCTCTGGTTTCTGGTTCCTGGCCTAAGCAGCAGGTCATTCTTCCTGTTTATCTAAGCGGACTTGCTCTCTTTTACTCTCCCCTTCCTCAAACCGGCACTCGCACTCGCTCTCACTCGTACACGTACACGTATGTACTCTTGTTGCCTTTGTCTTTGGCTTGTTTCATGCCGCAACACGCACAATTTACCTTTGGCCCAAACACAAACAAAAACAAAGTCAGCTGACTCATGCACAGACGACAACGACGATGAACCACGACGACGACGACGACGACGGCGACGACGTCTGGAACCTTTTTTCTTTTTTTTTTTCTCTATTTTTTCTTCTTCTTTTTCCTCTACTGCTTTTTTTTTTGAGCCTAGGCGGTGCGCGTTTAATGACCGGAACGGATTTCTGCTCTACGCTTCAGCCGTCAGCAATAGCAACAGCAGCCGTTATCCTCGCACATTTGCTTGCTCGCTCGCACACAGCTTCCTCACACACACACACACACACACACACATACTACATAGAACTCACACACAGTGGGAGCTCTGAGCCACACAATGTGTTCCGTGTGCACTTAAAATCCTATTAGGCTCAATTATCCGCTGATATTGCGTACACGATCTTTCATTTCATTTCGGTTCTTTTCATTCATTCATTTTTCAGCTTCCTTTTTCTAGGAATTAGTTTTCGTTGTTGTTGTTATTGATGTTATTGTTGTTATTGTTGTTGTTGCTGTTGTTGTTTGAATTCAATTTGTCTTTCCTTTTTACGGTACTGGTTTTGGTCCTGGCAGGACGTCCCAAGTTTAAGGCAAGCAAGCTGCTTCATTCATTGTTTATCGCACGCTTCGTCGTTCTTAGACAGAATGAAAACTGACATTGATTCATATTTATTTATTTAGTAGCCAACTGCTTACCACTTGTAGGTCACTAGAGGGCAGCTGCCTATACTAGCTCACAGTATAGCCTCAGTTTCTACACGTAATTTTCCCTCTCTCTCCCTCTCTCTCTCTCTCCCTCTCTCTCTCTCTCCCTCTCTCTCTCCCTCTCTCTCTCTCTCTCTCTTTACCTCATTGTGACTCTTTAAAGGGTTTAGGGAATTCGGGGTATTTTTTTTTCTTCACCCATGACTCTTAAAATATTCCTTATCTTGTATCGCTTTATTTGCTTATACAAAAATTAATTGAACGACATCTTTTAATTCTTCTATTCCTTTCGGTATATATATATTTTTTTTTTTTTTTTTTTTGTGCACTTGCCTATCTCGCTTATTTAGTTCTTAAAGAAGAACTAACAGTCTTTTCGGTTATGTTGATCCAGTTCCGGTTCCGGTAGGAATTGCTTTTTTAACCAAGTATATCTACAAGTATGTATGTATATTTAAAAAATGTTGACTCAAAAGAATTTTGCCAAGTAGGAGGCAATCCAATAGCTATCATATGATGCCACTTCAAAAGGCGCCTCTGCTGCTTACCGTTAAATGAAATCACTTTTCATTTCGTTTGCCCCTTCTCTCTTCTCGCTTATTCAGGCCCCATCGCCAAAAAAGTGTCGTATTTCAAATGTTTCATAAAGACATCAACTAAATCAAAACTGACAACAGCAAAGGCAAAAACCTAAGGCCAAAAGGGCCACAGAAGCAGCAGCAACAAAAGCAGCATCACCACCAACAGATAAACTTGAAAATTAATAAAATTAGTAATCAGTTCTTTCAAATCAACAAAAATCAAGAAGAGGTAGTCAACAAAGCGACGAGCCAACCAAGCAACAAAGCAACCAACCAAAAGGCAGGCAGTCGGAATCGAAGTCGAAGTCGGAGTCGAAGACGGAGTCAAAGTCGAAGTCATCTGCAGATTAGATAGCGCCGCTCGCTAATGATTTCTATTGCCCTCAGAGGAGGAACGACAAGCTTGGTCTTCGTTTTGGTCTGGGGATCAAGTCTGTCTTTTTGGAACGCCCGCCCGCCTGGCCAAATCTTATAATGACGTAAAAAAAAGGCAATAACAACAACAATTTAGGATAAACAATTTATTTTTGTATATTTGTGGAAACGAATCAGTTTTACCCTAACGAAAACGATTAAATTATAATATGTATATATTGAATGCTAATTATTAGACAATAACCGAAATAATAACGGTTATATGTATATATAAAGTGCTTCTGTAGGATCTTTCGTATGTTTCTCATGGATTGGTAAATTTTTTGCAAAATCTTCGGATTTTCCTATTTTTTTAAAAGAAAAAAGCAATTGATTTATTCAAAATTTTGCTTTCGGTAAAGTTTCCCACTTTTTTAGGAAATTTTTTTTTACGATTTTTGGAAATTCCTAGAACCAAATATTTGTTTTACTTAATGAATGGGAAATTTTCCAATGGTGATTGGTGATATGTTGAACGATTATTGGATATAACTGATAAAATGTGGCGATGATGACTAATTAAATGAATATGTTTATGATTATTAAACAGACAACTTCTTTGTCTCATTATACCCCAAGCGAAATCAAAGATTCTAAAATATTCAAGGTCCCCATTGAGTGCGGCCAACCAATTGGCTCACACTTTTGGCCACTTGGGGGCATGTGGAGATCGCAAGCGTTAGATAAACTTGCCACCCAGCATAACCCATGCGGCAGCAAAAGCAGAAGCAGAAGCAGAAGCATCTTGCCTCTTGCCTCTTGTTGCTGTTATTACCTTCCTTTACTTTCCAGCTGGCTGTGCCTCTACTCTTTGGACCCGCTCGTCATCATTATAAAACGAATTGATGTGCGAGATTATCGCTTGAAAATTTAGCGCCAGCTTCGGAGGATGGGCAAAAGCAAGAGAAACTGTGTGTATGAGAAAGAGAGAATGAAACTTTGTATTGGATGCTGATTATGTTGGGCCCACTTTGAGCTTCTGGTTTTTCTTTTTCGTTTTTCCTTTTTTTTCGATTCTTGTTGTTGCTGTTGTTTTTGCAGAGTTGGTTTCGTTTTTTTTTTATATTTTTTATTTTTCGTTTTCTTTTTGTTTTCTTTTGTGGAGCAAAAGTCTCACAGTGTGGGAATGCGGCTGATTTTGCCTGGACTTTTGGTGCTAAAAACAATTGAATTCGATTGAATGCACCACGAGAAAATGCAGCCGATGAGAAGGAGGAGCACATTCCACGACAACGACGAGGATGAGGATGAGGATGAGGACGTGGACGTGGCAGGCAACAACAATGCAAAAACGAAACAATCACAACAACTGTCAACGCCCCAAACGCGGCGCCGATTTCGGTCCTTCGATTCTTTTATAAAAAGACAATCAGCGACACCTTTGCTAAACCAAAATACTCAAAAAAAAAAAGAAAAAACAAAATAAGAAAAAAAACAGTGCAAAAAAAAAAGATATAAAATAAAGATTTTTTTTTCGCTTTTTGTATAAAAACCTTTGCCAAGTTTGTGGCTTAAGTCTTTTGTTTCGAATGCAGACAGTCAGCCGCAGTAGCGTCGCCGTCGCCGCCACCGATACCGCAGCAGCAGCAGCAACAAGAATTGAACTCTATCCCTTTTGGCTTGAAGTGCGAAAGCGACAGTGCAAAGAACAATGCTCCAGCTTTCAGGAGCTGCTGGTTGCACTGCCACTAGCACCGGCACCACCATCGCTTCTCGGCCACATCTTCCAGTTATGTCGCGCCATGTTTGGCATATGATTTCAAAAATTGCCCTTTTTGGGGTTTCGACTTACCAAAAGCCGAAAGGCAAAAAAAAAAAAAAAACGCCAAAGCCCAGAAGGCAGAAGGGCCAAAGCCATGACATCATATTCGGCTTTGGCTAAAAGCCGCCCTCAAATAGAGACGGCAAATGCAGCGCCAGCTACCGACGCCTCCTTCTTATCCTTCTCCTCCTCCTCAATCGTACTTCTCCTACTTCTCTTATGGCTGCTGCTGCTCCTCCCCTTGTATTGCATCTTCTGTTCTTTTGGTGTCGAAGTTCGCACATCAATTGCACAAACCGCAGCAGCAGCAGCAACAACAACAACAACAGCAGCAGCAGCAGCAGCAACAGCAAAAACAACAACAACAACAGCAATAATCACTGTCAGAAGAGATTAAAGCGATAAGCCGAGACCCGAGACTGCTGCCTGGAGGCGCTGGGTAGGATGGGAATGAGAATGAAAAGACCTGCACATGCCCATCAGACAGATAAGCAGGCAGGAGAGGGCAGGGCAGGGCAGGGCAGGGCAGGACAGGACAGGGTAGGGCAGGGCAGTGCAGAACAGGACTGAGTCAAGTCCCAATGGCAGTCTCTCGCATCAATTGGGTGGCCAAAAATGAAATCATTAACACCTAAGATAATAATGAGAAAAAATAAAAGCAACAACAAAAGGGGAGAACAAAATAAAAAAATAAAAACCAAAAAAAAAGAAAAAATGAAGAGCAAATGCCACTCACTGAAGCTCTGGAATATTAAAAAGTGGGCGGGCAAACAGGAGCAGAGTTAATTTTCGGTATATAGAGTGACTGTAAGAAGATATCCGTAAACGGCTGATAATGATAATAATATATCTTTATGGGAGCAACAATAAAATTAATTCCTACTTAGCTAATATTAGCAAAAAAAAAAAAAACAAATTATATACTACTAAACCAATTTATATATAAATTCTTTAACGTCAAATCGTAAAATATCGAATAAAATAAAAGTAATTATTTCTTTTTATTTACAGATATATCCAATTTGATAAATATAAATGGAAACTTACGATTTGAAATGCTAATTCAAAAAATTATTGAAAAAGATACTTTAAGGTAAGTAAAATATTAAAAATTTATATTTTTAGATCTATTTATGTTTAGATATTTTAAGTGAATTTCAAATATAAGTTTTATGCTCGAAAGAAAGAAAAACATCTGACAAAAATCTAAGAAATTATTTTTCCAACTTGATATATGTATATGAACATACATATATAGTCTATAGTAATTTATATCAATTTCATTTAGCTAATATTAAGTGAAAGGATAATCTCACATAAATCGATATATGAAGACCGATTTGATTTTATTTGACTTCACTTTAAAGTTTAAACAATTAATGTTTTAATTTGAAGTGTTGAGTTTTAAAGCATTTGAAATATCAATTTTATTTAAGTATTTTCCACGAATTTAATACATTTTTTTTCCCGTACAATCTACCCTCCTTACACCGCATCACCACTTTTTGTGGAAATGGTAAATCGTTGATCAAATACTAAAATGTTTGAAGCCGACACAAAGCCAATTAATTTATTAAATTGTAGTATAAAAGAAGTCCAAAGGGGGAATATAGAGGGCTGTGGTTGTGTCTACAGGGGTAAAGTGGGGGTTTAAAAGTAAATATGGTTGAAAGGAATTTTGGCGACAGACGCCTAAAAGCAAAATGGGCTTTGTGTGTGCCTGTTTTTGGTCAAGAGCAGCAAAAGTCAGCGTGTTAATTTTTACCAATTTGGCCAACAAAAAAGCACAAAAAAAAAAAAAAGAAAAAAAATCGAAAACTTTGGCAACGACAACAACAGCAACAACCACTAAAAGAGACGACGGCAACGACAACAGAAAGAGGTAACTGCAACATGTTGCAAAGGTGCAAAACTAATGGATTTCATCGTCGCCGTCTACGTTGGTCGCATTTGCCTCCTGTCCCATATACCCTGCACACCACCCCCTCCCCTTTACCTCTCCCTCTCCAACGGTTACAGTCTCAGTTCTGGCTGTGCTTTTGCCTTGATTCCCATCGACTTCGTCGAGTCTTGGACTCTTCTCTGTGTGTGCGTTATATTGATATATTATGGCCACGGTTTCTTTTGGGACAAAGATCTGCTTATTATATATATATGTATATATATGTATGTATATATATATATATATATATATAAAATCAAAAAAAAAAAACACAACAAGGCAGCCAGAGAAACGACCACAGAGCCATCTACAGGCACAGCTCCCAAGCACTTGGAGTTGGTTGTATTTCGCATAAAAGGCGCACAGCAGAAGGCATCGGCCAACGGGCATCGAGCCTGATCGCTGCGGCAGATCTTGAGATCTGATAAGAAAATGATAAAAAGGTAGACGCCAGTTTTTAATTTGATTGGAATGGAATTTTCAGATGATTGCAATGTTGCTAAAACGGCAGCGCCGCCAGAGTCAGAGTACCCCACGCTCTCCCTTCCCCCCCCCCCCCCACCACTACCACTGCGGTTGCTCTTACCCCCCGCAAAAAAAAAAAAAAAAAACGCGACAGATGAGGGTAGTTGTAGTTGCTGCTTGCTCTTGACACTGGGAACGGAACGGAACGGTACGGCGGAAAGTGCGACGACAGCGGACAGACCGACGAGTTGACGATGACTGTGAGATCGTTTTGGCTTATGTGGGAGAATTTGTTGGAGTGCGGAGAGTGGTGTAGACTGATGTGGAGTGGCTAGTGGAGTGAGTGGGGAGTATGTTAAGATAATGTCGCAGGTGAGAGTGCTTTAGCATTGATCAACTTAAATTCTATTTATTGGTTATGGTTTCTGGTGAGACTCAAAACAGTTTCAAAGTTTTCTTTTGTCTCATTTCATAATTCTATAATTTTTTAAAATATTAAATCAAACACTAAGCATTAAATAATTATTCTAAGAATATTAATTTCATTTCTCATAAGTCAAAAACTCTGTTTAATTAGAAAAAGTTAGAGAAATTTTGTTATTTTGAAATAAGATATACTTATATACATATGTTTATGGTGATCCTTTACATCCTTTAGAAATCGGGTTGTTCTTTTTCCAAAACTTGCTATTTTAACTTGTTTATCATGTTTTTTTTTTAAAGCTATTTATTTAAGAATTGCACTATAAGGATCGGTTGTAAATAGTAAAATATATATAAAATAGAGTATTTCTTATGTCGGCACTTTTGGATTGAAAAATTCTATAGGTAAATTTGCATCTCGCTGCTGTTGTTGTTGTTGTTGTTCTTGATGGTGTTGTGCTGCTGATGCTGCGTCTGTCATTTCACCAAAAAGCAGCTACAGTAACAATAATAACAACAACAACAACAAAAGGCAACAGACGATGGAGAAGACGGAGAGACGTCGCCACTGGCAGCCTGAACGCCTGGCTGGAGAGGCCGTCGCCGCCTTGCCGTTGGCCAGGATGCAGCAGAGGAATAGGAAGCAGCATCATCTCACCATTGGGGATAGTTTCGTACTGCAGTCGGCGACGTTCGACCGTCGACCGACGACCGACAACAGCAACAACGACGACGGCGACGACGCCGCCACCTTAATTTATTTCATCTCATGCAATAATTTTTGTGGTTAACAAGTTTTGGCGGCATCGTTAGCGTCTTCACACGCTTCGCGGGATATCAACACCATTTATTGCCGTTTTGGTATTTTCTGCCTTTTGCCGGGTCTCCATTTCTGTATCTGTATCTCTGAATCTGTATCTGAATCTGCTCTTCATTTTGCACCGTAGTTGTTGCTGCCTTTGCTTTTTTTTTCTGTTTTTTTTTTTTTTTTATTGCTTGATTTTTGCGGTTTATCTGCTGCTCGCTCTGCTCTCTCACATATAAAAATCGATTGGATTCCCGTGAAATTGATAAGTCAAGTCAATGCCGCAAAATCCTGACCCTGTCTCCTGCCCTCTGCCCCGCTAAATCGATCTTTGTGCTCTATCCTCTGGCCCCGTACCTCTCTCGATTCGTTACTGACCGTAAATTATGCTGCTCCTCTTCGACTAGTTTTCTACATTAAAAGGCAGACGCCACAGCAAACGCCACCACCAACACCAACATCAACACCACCAGCAACAGCAGCAGCACAACTACCACCATCACCACCATCACCACCAAGCACCACCATCAGGCATATTGCCACTGTCCACGGTAGTGTTAAAATATTCGACCACCTAGGGTTCCCGATGGAATTTATTTATCTTTTTTTTTTCGCTTTTGGCAGCCTTTGGGCACATTTCTGCCGCTTTTTATTAAGGTTTAGGCATGTCATCAACTCGAGCTGAGGTTTTGAGTTCTCTCTTCGTTTTTCCTTTTTTTTTTTTTTTTTGTCGCTAATTGAAATATTAGTCGAGGTTGCTGGTGAGTCAGTTTGAAATCTATGGACTTTGCTATAGGTATGTCTCTTCTTCTACTGCTGCTGCTGCTGCTGATGATGATGATGATGGAGTTCTATGCTGTGTTTTTGTCCCTCCACTTCTCATTTGGAGCTATAAGTTGAGGAGTCTGCTCTGGGTGGCTAGCTTATTTATAGCCCTATACCCATCCATTGCCTTTGGCTAGACATTTTTTTCGGCTATTTTTGCTCGACAACATCGTCTGGAATCAGCAACAGCAACTGGATAGGAAGCAGCCAAATGATTATTTAATTTGCAATGAATTTTATATGCTCTTTCCATTAATAGGGGAAATATGTCAAAATATTTTTTAAAATGTTCAGAAGAGCATTATCTTTTTCAAGGATAATAGTGAAGTCTACTCTACAACGTTTGATATATTTTTCTTTTCCAAATCTAAGATAAAAGAAAAGAAGAACATTACTAGTTAATATGTATAAAATAAAAAAAGTTCTTTGGGATAACATTTAGTAGGAATATCAGTCAGTCCATTTTATTAAAATGCATACAAAAGGTCATATTAAGGTTAACCAAGCGTGTTAATAACTAGATAACTTTATATCTGATCTTTAAATGGATTTAAGTTGATCAAATCAATGTATGAACTTTAAATAAGAGTACATCAGACCTATCACCCATCACTTGAAGAGGCTAATTACATGGAATATATAAATATATACCTATGTACATATTATATATATTTTAGATTATTTTTAGGCCCAGACTCGACGGTGATTATCTGCAATGCATTCACGTGTCGTTCCGTCTCTCTGGGCCTGAGGTTGAAGTTTGAGTTTGTCAAACAAAATATTTGCCAAAAAAGAAGAAACACGTTGGATGGCAAAAATGTCAAAATCGCTTTTGACTCATCAGCAAACACTTTCAGGGAATTTCTCTGGCAAATAGATAAGCATTGAACTCCCCAGCTGGTCAATTATGGCCCCCATGGCCGTGAGTCACCATTTGGCGGTCAAATTGAAAAAAAAAAACGAAAAAGAAAGAATCAAATAAAGAGAAGTATTTAGTCTGCGTTTGTCTTTGTGGCACACGTCATGGGGATATCATGGTTATATTTACTCAAAAATAATATTTGCCACTTTTTCAAGTGCTTCAAAAATATTTACCGATCCTTTAAATAGACGGAAGTGCCAACTAGGTGATACGTGGGATTTTTTTTTTCCTCATATTCCTCTTCTTTTACCATTTTCCCTCGCCTCGGTATGGTCTTCTTCCACTTATCGATGGGCTAATTAAATAAATATAATCATTAATTTATTTTAGCTACCCAGTAATTCTACATCATTCCCTCTCTTAACCATTGGCTCAACTCTTCTTACCACAAATCATCAAAAGTCATTTAGCAAACATTTTGAAGTTGAAAAATAGCCTTCAACTTGCTTCAATGCACTTGAAGTGGAGAAGCCACAGCTACAGCTACAAGCAACCGCAAAGCAGGTGGGAACATTAAGAGAAGGCGACAGAGAGGTTAACCGGGTGTGGGGTAAAAACGACAAGAAGGGGTGGGCAAGAGTGAATAGGGAACGGTTCAGCGGCAACTTTTTACGGAAGCGGCTCACAGGTACAGACCAAAGACCAAGACCAAAGCCAAAGCCAAAGCCAAAACCAAAGAGTCACGTCACGCGTGGGTGAGCCAAGAGAACTGGCAAGTTGAGTCGGAGACAGGGAGACCTGTGAGTACTTAGACTTGGTGAATAATTTCCACCAACCCAAGCCAAAACAAACCAACAAAACCCAATTGAAATTAGAGCCCAGACCTAAAAGACCTGGCCACATGTCGTCGTCGTCGTCGTCGCTAACAACCTGCCTGAGACAGCAGCGACTTTGACTCTGACTCTGACTCCGACTCTGACTCTAACTGCGACTGCGACTGGGCCTGCGCCTGGGCAAGTGCATTTTCATTTCCATTTCCTCACCAAGAGACCCAAGTTGACTTTGTTTTACTCATAAAGCGGAAGATTGCACCAAAGTTAGCCAACAGTTGGGCAGGGTATTGCAGGGTAGGGTAGGGGATGCAAAGACTATAGTCGAGTAGGTGAAGAAGGAGGGGTGAGTGGAAATGGCTAAGGAGAGGGGAAGTGTTGCTGTTTATCTACTCTCTGAGATCTTGAGGTTTCTACTTTTTGTACCTACTTCGTTTTTAACACAATTTTAAGGGCCCCTTAAATCGAGGAGGGGAGCGATCTATGTGGCTATAACCGCGAGTTTCGGGTTCCTACAATACCTTTCCCCTTTTTCTCTCTCTCTCTCGCTCTGTCTCTTTCTTACTTTATCACCTGTCTCGTTCTTAATCTTGACAAACTGTTGCTTAAACAAATGCTTTAAACATTATGCACACTTAATCTTTATATTAGATTTTGATAACATTGTATAAGAAAATTGATAAAACATAGAAATAAGCCTTTCCGATCATTCCGAACCTATAAGATATATATGTACATATGTACATATATATTCTTGATTAGCATCAACAGCCGAGAAAGAAATTATACAATTATACTAGTTTTATTCTTTTTATACCCTGTACCTATAGGGTAAAAGGGTATATTAAAGTCACTAAAATGTATGTAACAGGCAGAAGGAGAATTTTCCGACCCCATAAAGTATATATATTCTTGATCAGTATCAATAGCGAAGTCGATTGAGATATGTCCGTCTGTCCGTCCGTCCGTCTGTCCGTCCGTCCGTATGAACACCAAGATCTCAGAGACTATAAGAGCTAGAGCAACCAAATTTGGTGTCAACATCCGTCTATTGTATAAGCAGATCAAGTTTATTTTAAATTTTTGCCACGCCCACTTCCGCCCCCGCAATTCGGAAAAAACCTATAACTAGAGCAATATTCAAGATATCGTATTCTTATTTGGCATGCACATTAATATAGCCTATATGCACCAGCTGACCAAATTTGACCGAAATCGGATAATAATTATCGGAGATAAACGTATTTCCGTTTTGTACTGAAACGCCCCATGCAAAATGGGCTGTTAAGTGTGAGTGAGATAGCATGCGTTCGCTGTTGCTGCATGGCAAGCAGTGCATGCTAAGAGAATTTTTTTGTAAATTGATGGCGATTTTGATAGTTTTTGACTTTATGGAGTACTTTTACTTGGTACAGGGTATACTCAATGTCGGCAGGGACGACTTGCTTGCTTCATTCTTTTTTCTTAGTTTCAAGTTTAATATAAATTGATTTGAGATAAAATTAATTAATACTAAAAGTGTATACAAACTTCGGCAAGGTCGAAGTAAGATTAAATGCTTATCAGTGATTGGCTATAATTGACCACCTTGCACAATAATCATTGCATTGATTAACGTACTTAGATTTTAATTTTATACTTTGACTTTATGGCATTATGATCAATTGAATGTATCTAACAAGTTAGCCCATGCTTCTGGTTTTTTAAATCTGAACTCGTGGAGTAATTTGCCTTAAGGGTGAGAAATTTTCATTTTCATTTGACATTTCTCCCCTGATATTTACTATATGCTTTTGGTTGGAAAATTTTTTGAAGAAAAAAAAAACATAATAGTTCTGTTTTTGTTTAAATAGTTTTTATTTTTTTTGTTAAAGCTCATGTCGCCTTTGTTTTTGCTGCTGCTGCTGTTCCTACTTTATTTGTCAATGATGCAATGACTCTGCCCTTAGCAGCTGTTCTTGATGGCGTTGTCTTATGTTTCTGTTTTTTTTTTTTAAGGTTTATTTCCTGCACTTCCGCATATCGGCATCCCTGCCTCCCATCCTCTACCCTCCTTCTTGGGCCTTACTCGAGCAATCTCCAGGCCACACAATGGCTAACAATTGTATGTGTATGTGTGTATGTGTTGGTATTGTGTTGTTGCTTCATGCCAAAGGTTTCTTTTGCAGCTTTTCAAATACAGTTTTTCTACATTCTACCTGTTTAAACAGGTGCCACCTCCCCCTATCTGTCCCTAAAAATTTCCTTCCGTTGGCTAGCAAGGTGCTTTATAAGTGCTATTCTTGTTATTTTAATATAATCGTTTAAATCTATATTC
This sequence comes from Drosophila emarginata, assembly GCA_037075365.1. NCBI lineage: Eukaryota > Metazoa > Arthropoda > Insecta > Diptera > Drosophilidae > Drosophila > Drosophila emarginata. The sequence goes on along the minus strand of JBAMCD010000014.1, from coordinate 144,556 downwards.
TCTTTGAATTACCAATGAGGAATCACATATTAATTTTTAGATCTACACACTCATTTACGTTGATTTGGTTACGTTTTTGGTTGACTTTGACCTAAGTTTTCCCGTTTTTAGGTTTGCTTTTGCTTTGGTTTTGTTTTCTACTTTATTATTTTTTTTTCCCATTGCCGCACTTGTCACCGTAATTGTTGTTGTTGTTTTTGTCAGCTTCTTTTTATTGTCATGCTCACTGCGTAGAACAAGTAGAAGCTTTGTTTAACAACAACAATAACGACGAAAAAACGTTAAGTTTATATAATTTCCCTTTTGCTTCACTTGCCTTTGCCGTTTGTTAGGCTTGACATTTGACAATAAAGCAAATAATCATGGGAAAAAAACACTAAAAGACCTAAAAAAAAATGAAAGAAAAAAAAAAGAAAGAAAAATACACACATCTACTCACCCTCTTGAGTTGCCATTAACTTTATTAGTGTTAAATGTTTTCATTTTCGTTGGTTAAAATAAAAATAGTGAAATGTAGTATTTTCATTTCTATATTTATATATAGTAGATCAGCAGTCAGTCCATTTTTTATACGCTTGCAAGTGTATATTCATGTTGGTCAGAGGTTCGCAACGCATAAAAGGAATCACTTTATAAATTATATATATTCTTGATCACCACAACGATCTTAGTTTATATAACGCTGTCCATCTGTCCGTGTGTGCGTTTGTCTGGATCAACATGTTGTGATCCCAGATCCTTGAGCGCACATAGGCTTATTTTTGCTGCATATATCTCAGAATCATCCCGATCGGATGACTATATCACATAGCTCCCATAGCTACGGTCGGTCTAGAGTCTAAAATCTGACACTTTCTTGTTATTTAATTGAATGTCACGATAGTTGATAGTTGTTAGTTTTCTATAATTTTTTATTCAATCCAATTAGTTTTATTAGAATCGATTGACTATATATGTTTATCATATGGCTCCCATAATGCCCTTTGTATCTAAGATAACAATTGAATTAATTTTCTTCAGTCAAAATTATATACATATATGTACATAACTCTACTTACAGAGTGTGAGAGAGACAAAAAGCATTGGCACTGTGTTCTTGCAGAGAACTAAATTTAAAAGAGCGAGATATCTTAGTCTTTCTATATATGGCGAAATAGCCACCATTTGATCGGACAATAATTATCCGAGATATAAGTATTTTTGTTTTATTTTAAGAGTGAGCGAGATTCGTTGTTGCTGCATGGTAAGAAAATGTTGTTGTAAATTAATTGTTGGCGATTTTGATCGTTTTTGACTTTATGGAGTACTTTTACTTGGTAAAACCGACGTGGCCGAAGATGTAAATAAAATAAAGGGTATACAAGCATCGACAACTCGGGAATAAACTTTTTTTGTTTATGGAGTACTTTTACTTGGTAAAACCGACGTGGCCGAAGATGTAAATAAAATAAAGGGTATACAAGCATCGACAACTCGGGAATAAACTTTTTTTGTTTTTAATGGGGTTTCCATATTAAATATATGTATTAATATTCACCACCATTAACCATGTATTTTGTATTTGTATTTTGTAATCTGTACTAGCCCATCTGTAGATTAGATTATTATTGCTATAAAAACGTTGGACACCAATTTATATTTATCGAAGTAGTAGAAGTAGTATCAGTTGTGCATAATCGACGCGCGAATCCGCCAATTTCTCGTAAGTAACAAAAATTTCAAGTGGAGTGAGAGAGAAAGGGAAGAGTTGTGTGAAGTGTGTGTGTGTGTGTATTATTCGTCCTATATAAAGGTTGGCTAAGGACAACCTTTTCCCACTCATAAAATATTTAAAAATTGCATAAATAAAATATTTTATTTACCATTCTCCGTTGGATCTATTCTCTCCAGAATATTCGATGATAAGAATAATTTGAGTAGTTTTACAAATTTTTGTCTGGATTAAAACTATGCTGATCATTTATAATTTTAACAAAACAAAGCAATACTTTTAATCCTTAATAATGCAAGAAAAATGTTGTTTTTTTTTCAATTTTGAATTAGAATATCTGAAATAATATAAAAACCATCTAGTTCCTGTCGGCATTGACTATACCCTATATCAAGTATAGGTGTTAGATAAATTTAAGTTCCCCCAAAATTTCTATCAATTTAATATAAAATTCCACTACCATGTTAAGTAAAATATAAATTATTTTGGGATATTTACCTGTTTGGTCATAACAGAATTTGCATAGCAAAATTCCTATATTTCTACTTTTACTCAATTTGGGCAATATATACATATGTACATATCCAAAAATTTACATATCTGATTAGGAAGTGACATAAGAGAGGGGGAAAAAATAAATTAAAACTACACCCCCATACCCCCATATATTCCTTTACTGTATTCATCGTTCAAAGGACCGTTTTGAGAAAATCAACTTTAACTTTTCCGAGTGCCGCCGCCTACAATTTTTGATTTGATTTGTGTGTGTGTCTGCTGCTGCTGCTGCTGCGCTTAAGTTCGCATCGAACTCGCAACATGATTGCAACTGTTTGAGCCCGATTGCTCCGAACGTCGAACAACAAATTTCAGTACGCGGAATAGATTCAAAGAGAACGGAACGGCCGCGCGCGTGTTTTGTCTGCGAAAATAAACTACAAAATAATCCAAAAAACAAAAAAGATGAAAATAAATTAAAAACAAGAAACACAAAAGAAAAAAATAACAAAAAATCGAACAAGATACAAACAGCCGAGAGACAATCGCTTTGATGAAACAAAAAAAAAAAAATTAAAAATAAAAAAATTAAATAAGAAAGAAGGAAACCCAACCGATCAGAGAGATATTATATAGATTGCAATTACATTTTTGTGCGTGTGGATTTTGTTCGGGTTTTCGAATTTCGAACATTTCAACATTTTCAAATGAGCGTGAACTGAATTCAAAATCTATAGTAGAACGACAACAACAACATCAGCGGCAACAAGAAACAATACACTGATTGACTCGCTTACCACATTCAATCAGATCGAGCATTAATAAAGGACTTTCGATTTCAATCGACAAGCGAAAAATTTGGCACAAGTGACGAAAGTATTGACAACCTTTCATCTTGTCCAAAATAAAAAAAAAAAAAAAAAAAAGAAAAGAGGAAAAATATACAATTAACATCGATTGAGGGTGCGTGTCGGCTATATAGACACAACGTCTTTATAATTTTCCACATATTAAAAACTTTGTGTTTGTGTGCGTATATATATATATATTTATATATATATATATATACACTGATTCTTATATATATATATATATCTCTAGGCAAAAGATATATGTTCGTATGAGCCTGAACGCCGCCGCCGTTGAGAAGAAGAGTACGCCGCTCTGTATTTTTTTTTTTTTCTTTTATAATTACTTTTGTCTAAAATTAGAAGACGTGTGTGTGTGAGTGTGTGTCAGTGTGTGTGTGTGTGTGCGACTGTGTCTGGTATATCGCACATCATCATCGTCATCAGAGACGGAGACGAAGACGGAGACGGCACCCCAAAGTCAGTCAAGCAGCCGCCGCCCGGCTGCGGCGGTGCCCCAGCAGCAACACCAAAAACAACAACAACAATATCATCAACAGCAGCAGCAGCAGCAGTATTAGTGAATCAGACTGCGACTATGTCTATATAGACAGACGAGCAACAATCGGAGAGATCGCGTATACGACGACGACAAACATTATCGTATCTCATAGATACCTAGCGAGGATTACAATTACAGCAGCAGCAATACGAACGACACCCGAGCAACACTTTGCACACGAGCAACTGCCGCCAATCGGTTAGAGCCCCGAAGCCAACGTAAATGTAACGAAAGCGCGAAACGCGCGCGCGTGAAAAATCTATAGTGAAAAAAAACAACACGGCAAAGAAAATAATAAAAAAAATAAGAAAAATAAAAACAAAAAAAAATACGCCACGCGACCTTACCCGTTTAAATAAACCAGAGAAGGGGGGGGCGGCCTATGCATAAAGAAGATAGAAAAATAAAATCAAACTAATTAAAAGCAAAAAGTCAAGTGAAACGCTAAGAGATTGTAAACGCACATAACAACTATTTTTTTTTTTGTCATTGTATTTAAAAAAAATAATTTTGCGAAATGACTCACCAACAACAGTGCTAGAAATTGTCAAACCAATAAAGAAAAACATTCTACCGCTCTCTCATTCTCGTTCCCTTTCTTTTACACACACCTCTCTGTCTCTCTCTCTCACACTCTCCCTCTTATCTCTCTATCGGATTTCTTAATCGCTCGCCTCAAAATGCTACGAAATTATCGAAAGTATTTACAGGATAAACGAAAATACGACAAGGGCGGCATCAATTTTGATCAGGATTAGAACGAGCAAAATTTACCCCAGGCCCCCCGTTAACCCAATAGCAGTTGCAGCAGCAGCAGCGGCAATTATTTTTGGAGCTGCCCATCAGCAATTGTTTGATTAAATATTTTTTGTAAATAAACCCCAAACAAACTACAAAATTTAGAGGACGCCATGTATGCGCAACATGTGCGCAAATGGAGTCTAAAAACAACAAAACAACTAATGCCATTGATATTGCTAATCACTTACGTCAGCAACGTGTTGCTAGTGACGACAACAACAACATTAGTAGCAGCAGCAGCAGCAACAACAGCAACCGCAGAAAGCAGCTATTATATACACCTGCAAAAGGATAATGACAGCATCTTAAGTCGGTTGCCAATGCCTGCCGTCAGCAATAGTCTTAGTAATAATAAATTAATGCCAGCAACATCAACAGTATTCACAGCTGGCAGCAGTAGCAGCAGCAGTGGCAATCAAGCTGCACAACAACAACACTATCAACAGCAGCAACAGCAGCAGCAACAGCAGCAACAGCAAGAGCAACATGTTCCAAATATGCTAATAAATAGTCAAATATATAAATTATTATCAAATGGCAATAGCAGCATCAGCAACAGCATTAATAATAAAATGCGGCGCCACATTCAACAGCAACAACAAGAGCAAAAGCAATCCACAACGCACCTGCAACAGCTGCCTAGCTCATTATTGGCTACAAATCCTGGCCTTAAATTCAGTCAAAGCTATGTCATTGAGCCCTATGAAGTGCCAGATAGTCAGCGGAATCGCAGAGATGGCCAGCATCGCCAGCGTGAACCCCAATGGCTACGTCAGTATCCACAGCATCAACATCAGCAACAGCATCAGCAGCAACAATTGCAGCACTATCATCAGCACCAACAACGTCAGCAAAAACAGCAAAAGCGTCGTAAACATCTGCGCAAATATCGCGGCCATCAAAGAGCCGGCCGATATTGCTCTGCCCGTGATCCTGCTCAATTGGCCTATTATGCTCCCACGGTTTTTCAGGGCATATTCACATCCATGTCAGCTGATCGTCGTGTGAATTTTTCGGCCACCATGAAAGTCCTTAAAATTTACAAACAGCAAAAGGACTTGCAATTACCGCAACTAGTGCGACTACAATTCGCTTTGCGCAACACAAGCGGCGGTGAATGTGATATCTATCGCGAGAAATTAATGCCACGCGGTCTACTTAGATCGGGTAACGATCTAGAACAGGCATCGGATATCTCCTACATGATGTTTGTGCAACAAACCAATCCAGGAAATTTTACCATACTCGGTCAACCGATACGTGTTACACCATCAGTGATGAATTCGGTGAAAATGGCTGTGAGTGAAAATTATGGTGAGTAGTCGATTGATTTAATAGTAAACTATTTTATTTCAAATTTGAAAAAATTCACTCAATAAAAAAACAATAATTATTTATTGAGAGATTTGTTATTAAGCTCTCATGTATTATAAAATTGTTAGTTTGTTGTTGGTCTTTACTTAAATAGTTGTTAAATCAAATTCTAGAAACAGTTACATTATGATGAGTCTTATTTATTTAGATATCTTTAAATAAGAGATTAGGGGACATATTGGGGCAAATGATTTGCTTAATCTGAACTTTATAGGCATAATTCAGATAACTTATTCAATATTGGCCATATGGTGGATCACTCTGCTGCTGCTGTTGCTACTAATCGACTCTTTCTTTTTCTTTTTGATGAAGATCTACCTTTTTCTTTATAGTTTAATGAAATTTATCTGTTTTTTTTCTTCATGTACATGCATATATATAAATATATATATAAATGTACATACATACATATATACCTACTGAATTTTCTTATTTGCCAACTTCACGCTCTGCTAATATTCACCAGACCGAAATAATTTTATGCAATACACACACATAAACACACACACACAACATGTTGCGCCTGCGCTTATGCCCAGCCCCGTCACATCTTGGCCCGTCCCGTCTCGTCCCATTCCGTTCCATCCTGTCCCAACTGCAATTTTTCCTCATGTCTAGGTTAAGTCTTCTTTTGGTTCTTTTGCTTCTCGATCATCATGATCATAATGATCATCATCATTTTGTTGGGTTCTTCCTCCAACTGAATCAAATGAATCTACTGATTCCATTTTCAATTTTAGTTGCCTAGAATTTATTGTTGCAGTTGCAGTTGTTGATGCTGTTGCTAGTTGCACATTTTAATTAAATTCGCATTAATTTTGTGAGCCTGGAAAAGCTGAGTGTTCCCAACTGCTTCCTCTTTCGTTTCTCTTTCTTTTTCTTTTTTTTTTTTCCTCTTCTGCTTCCTCTGCTGCTTCTTCTTATTCTTCATGTTTTCCTCTGCTTTTGCCACTAACCGTCTGCAGCGTCTTCGACCTTTGCGGTTGGCGGGACCCAGCCCTAACTTCTCCGACTTTTGTCTTCCTATTCATCTGTTAGTTGCTGTTGTTGTTGTTGTAATTATTCTTGCGTTGCGGTTCATGACGTTTTGCGCCCAGTCCAATGCTCCTCCCTAACCCGCCAACGCCGCTGCCGCCGCTGCCGCCGTTGCCACCACCGCCACCACCACCCTTTGCTAGTAATAGTTGCTTTTCCTTCGTTTGTATTTTCTCAGTTTTTCTTTTATTGTCTTTTGGCTCAGTCGCAATTAGATTTTAAATTCAGTTTTTTTTCTCCCTCTACCCCCCTGTCTCCTCCACTCCGCAACGTTGTCGCCGTTGTCGTCATGGCTGTCGCACACACCATTTCCAAGTGGCAGAGACCAGAGGCAGAGCCTCAATTTCATCTTGATTCTCTCACATGATTCCGGCTTCCAAGTTCCCCGAGTCTCTAAGTATTCAGACTCAACCAGAAATCAGCTGCAATCAGCTGTTCTGCCCTCTCTGTATATTTTTACTGTTTATTTACTTTTTTCTTCCTTCTTTAATTTTTCTTTTTTTTTTTTGTTCATTTTTGTTCTTCTTTTGCATATCTTTCTTTTTATTTGAGAGCAACAGTAGCCGGTAATCCAGGTCCGGCTTTAAGGTATCCCATTTGCAAAACATTTTTGATTTGTAAATTATTATTATTTACTATGAATTAATATTTATTGAAATACTTAAGGTAATCAATACTGATTAGATAAAGAGTTCTAGTCTTCTTTTATTGGCCTAGCAAAAAAAAAAAAAGAAAAAAAATTGTATTCTTTCATGAATTTGGTTTAGTAGTATTTCTCCGTTTTGGTACTAAAACCGCTCCTATACAGGATATTTACTTAACTTTTTTGCTGTCTTTCAATTGATTTATTTGGCTTTTGTATTGGTGTTGCCCTTGCAAGCGCAGCAAATGTTATCTGAATTGATTTTGCAAATAAAAAAACATAAAATGAAACTGATTACTAATCAATCCGCCCACCAGATAAATCATCATCATCAACGCCACCAACAAATTAAAACATAGAAAGAGAAAAAAAAAAACTCCTTTCACTTTGACAAAATTTTCTTAACCAAGATGAGAATTTGCATATGAATACTTTTCGTGGCAACATTTGTTTGCAAAATGATCATAAAATTGTATCTCTATCGGTGAGTTGAAGATCAATCAAAATCTAAATCCAAAATCCAATTCGAAATCTGACTCAGTTTGTTTTTTTCTGCATAAACCTGATTTGATCTGATCCGATCTGATGAATTGTTAATCATACGCCATGTGTGACGCTTCGCTCTGCTTAAAACTAATTAAAATGCCTTTAAACTTGACAGAATCGGTATGATCATGAATTAACTGGTCAAATTTTAATGGCCAATTTGCACCCACGCCTAACCCTAAAACCCCTGCCACCTACCCACCCCCATATCTTAATTCAATATCTCCCCTCCTTTGGCCCCCTTTTTCTCTCTTTCTCTTTCTTTTTAAGACAAGCTAAAAATGTGACTTGAAATAAATTTATAAAAAAGGCCATGTGAAAAATAAATAAAAAATTGTTTTTTTTTCTATTATAGTTTTTTTTTGTTGTTGTTATTGGTGATGCTGCTGCTGGTGTTGTTGGTGAGGTGTTAAGTAAATTAGCTGCTCATAAAATATCATCAGAAGCTAAAACCAGCAGCAGCCAACAACTTCATTTGTTAATGCTGGTTGTTTGTTTGCTTTCTTGGTTAAAAGCGGAGACAAACTGGCATCGACTACAACAAATACGTCACTTAGTTTCGATATGCATACATACAGATATACATATGTATATATATCTATGACACATATATATGTATGTATATATATTTATTATATAATAAAGTCGACACTTATGTTGCCCCTGCCGATGCACTTCAACATTGAGAATCAATTTGCGGTTTCTCTCTTCTTTTTCATTTTGTCACATTGCCAAAGCCATGAGAAAAACTATATATACTTGTATATTTATATATATATATATATATATATGTATGTATATATATATATTTTCATGGAAGTAGCGAAAATGTCATTAAGGGCAAGGAAATCTTAACAAATATTGAGAAAAAAAATACATATTTAAAATGTATTTTGTAATAGGTAAAATGGTGCAGATTTTAATATATAATCAAAGAAAAATACTATCCAGCAATTTCTTAATCAAAGGCAAAAGAGTTGATTTAATCAGTTAATTTATTTACCTAATATATTTACTTAAAATTCAAAAATGAGAACGGACTTAATACTGAGGGCTTAGATATAATGTCTAACTATGTCAGAAGTGATGAGAAAACTATAAGTAAACGGATTCTAGCTTCAAAGAGAATGTAAAGAATATAACCATGGCTAATGTCAGGCACTTGATCTGATTCTATATGTTATTATTGTTTAATATACATATGTATATAGTTTTACCATTGAGGAAAACCTAAACCTTTTATCCGATATGATAGATGTGATACCTTGACTGTGGGATTAGATTACATTCTATAGCTGCTGTTGCCACTTCCTCTTCATTTAGATCAGCTTCTGGTTTATCTCTGGTTGTGGCTGATTTCTACTCTAATTGCACTTGTTGTTGATGTCTCTATATATATATATGTATATATATTTACTTATATATATATGTATATACATATGTACATATGTATATATATAAATGTATGTGTATGGTTATGTAGATGGGATTACACAATGTTCAAATGGCCAAACCGGAAAATGCTTGACAACAGCAATAACTAGAAGAGCACCACCACCACCAACACCACCAACAACAACAGCACCAACAATTATAACAACAAATACAACAACAGCAACATCAGCAACAGTTTTGCATATTTAGGTCAACGCCTACGAAACGGAAAAAGAGGAGACAGAAAACTTACTCAACGGCACCCGCACAATTCATCATCTCTTTTTGGGGTGTCGTCTACCTGGTCATAAGATTTTTTTTAGTAGGAGGCGTCACGCCCAGCGACTGCGGCGACGATTTTCTTGTTGTTGTTGCTGCTGCTGCTGTTAGTCTTTTTTTTTTTTGGTAATTAAGTATGAATGGCGGCGCTAGAACCAAAGCAAACCAAACTAAAACTAAAATCAAACCTAACTAAAGGGGGTTGCCTTCCTTTTTTACATATGCTCCTCTCTACCAAGCTATAGTATTCTTTCTCTCTCTCTCTCTCTCTCTCTCTCTCTCTCAGTCACACTTGCTCACTCTTTGTCTGTCTTTGTAAGATTTCTGTCTCATTTGCTCAATACTTTTATGTAGGGGCCCCTTTGGGGTCTTCTTATTTTTTGCCTGGCGGGCTGTTTGGCATGCGGGAAATAGAAAATTATAACGAAATGAAATGAAATTTTCAAATGGCAGGCCATGTTGCTGCTTTACCTCTGCCTCGACGCGTTTATGAGTTTTTATGCTATTTCTGGCCCCGCCGACAGCAGCTACAGCCACAACAACAACAACAACAACAACAGCAGCAGCAAGACCCACAACAACAACAAACAGCTGAAAGTCATTTCATTTTTGAGTCTAAAGAAAATGTCTTGCCAAATGCTTGTTAGCCCTGCTGCCTTTTTTTTTTCGATGTTCAGCCTGCAATTCGCATTGAGTATGAAAATCACCTAAGTGGCGCTAATGGTGCCAAATCTTCTTCATATTGATGGGTTCCGGCCTCAAACCCGTCACCCTTCTTTGCCCCCTCTACACTGTCTCTCCCCCACTCACTATTCCTTCCCTCTACTTAAAGTCGGAATCAATGAAGCTTCACTGTTTTGAAATTCAAGTGGCCACTCGATCTCAATGGGCCAACACTCAACGCATCTTCGGAACTGAAACTGAATCTCTAGAGGTCGACAAGTAGGAAACGAGAAAGAAGAGGTGCAGGCGGTTGTGGGTGTGGGGTATGCGGATTAATGCTATTTGGGGTGGTGGAGAAGCACCGTTCAAGCGGATGTGACATAATCTTCTTGCCATATGCACTATCCAAATGAAATAATGCATTAAACGGATGGCATTCATCGTTTTTTTTTTTTTTTTTTGAAAGAAAGATCTAGATCCACATAGATTTATGTCGGCGATATCAAAAGATATTCAAACTTAAATGCCCCACAGGTGGCGCTTCCATAACAACAAAAACAACAACAGTAACAAAAAAAATTGTAAATTGAATATGCAAATTAAGTTGAATATTATATAGAGCACACTGACTAAATTAACACACTTTCATTCACAAAATGCTCTAGGAATTTTTGTATGAAATAATAAAAATTTTATTTCTATATTAATATATTTTCACAAGAAATATATAAAATTATAATGTTAACTTTGTTTTAAATGTACAAAATATGCAATTGAATCGTTAAGAAAAATGTTAAAGACTTAAAAAATAAAGTGAAAGATTTAAGTAAAAAATAAGAGATATTAAAAAAGATATTTAAGATAAATCTTTTGTGCAATGCTGATATTATAATTTTTGTCTAGTTTATACATCAAGAAATGTTAAATATAATTTGGAAATTTAAGTTTTAATCCTTTTCAATCCATTTCCCAAACACCCATTAAATGTTTGCAAACGTTGCGGCAAATTTAATGTACCTTTTTTGTGTTACCAACAATGTTTAAAGGGTATAATATATATATTTATATTTATGTGAAGTTAAATGGAACCTCAATTAGCCAGTCAAACTAAAAAATTTTGCGTTAATTTTCGCGGCACTTGCGGCACATTCCAAATAAATAACACAAAACAAAAAAAAAAAAAAAAGGAAACAACTAAAAAAAAAATCAAAGTCCGAAAAACTGATGATAAATGATAAGAGGCGAGAGAGATAGAGATATATATATGTGTATTTTTTTTTTCGATGCCACTAATTGTTGTTGTTGGCTGGGGATTAATTAATTTTGCCTGCCCGCATAATCGCATGGCCCAAAGCCACTTGGTGCTCCAAAAAAGAAAAAAAAAATTAAAATGGAAGGCTTCAACAGTTGCTCGAGCCACGCGGCCAAGATTAATGAATGGCCAAAAATAAAACGAAACGAAACTAAACTAAACGAAATGAAACGCAACGCAATGAAATGAACCGATAGAAACTTATTGAAAATTGATTGATATTTGAAAAATCATTTGGCAACTCATTATTATTAGTTACTTAGTTATTAGTTATTTAGTTTCCCATGGAACATTTTCACAGTTAATGGATGAGCACGAGCTCGGCCCCCCAATCTGGTCAATTCCTATTTTTTTTCTCTCTCTCTTTTTTTTTTTTAGCCGAAAGTCTTCAATTTGCATTGGCGGCTTTCGTGCTTTGAACTCTCTGGCTAAGCAAAAGTAGTTTCTCTCTCTAACTCGGTTTGGTTTTTTTTTTCTTTCTTCTGCTAAGCAATTATGATCTATTTTGGCATTGAAACTAGGCTAACAGCTATTGAGAAGTTGGTTGGCCTTTCTTTACTGCTACACCTACTGTTACCACTCCTTCTATTTCCCTTTCTTTATTTTACTTCTCTCTCTCTCTGTCCACTCTTTCTCTTTCTTTATGAGGAGCCAGAAGCAGGAGCATCTTGTGGCTATCTTAATTACGCATTAATTACATCAAACATTAATAATTCCCATTCCCTACACATGCCACTGAATATTACAGCCGCCAGAGCAACAGCCTGGCCATGGCTCATCTATCTTTTTCAGTGGCAGTGGGGGCAACACCTTCTCGATCTTGCAACTCCTCCTTCACCTTGTGCTCCTTCCTCTTTTTAAAATTGCAAGCCATCGTCAAGTGTCTGGTTTGCTCCGTTCTCTTCTCTGTTCAGTTTGGTTAAATTCTGTTCTGTTCTTTTCTCTTCTGTTCTGGCATAATGAAAAATTTGCCTTTGATATCGTTCCCTCGTTTGGAGTTGTATCCAATCTTCCCTCTTCACTCCTTTGCATTCTTCATCTTTAGCTGCCGTTTACTTCTCCTGTGCCTCCTGCTGTTTTTGGCTCGTATTTTATTTTTTTAGTCAACAATTTAGTCAATTTCTTAGATAAAGTTGTTGCTACGTTTTAACATTTGATTTGTCAATTCAAGATAAAATGTTTAATATATGTAACTGATTAAAAATATTGCAACATATTGTATTTGAGATATAGTAAAAATTTTACACAAATATATTTTTATACCTGCTGCATTAGATTTTCTCATGTCATCAAGTGTCAAATTTGAGCCCTTGGCTAATCTGTTGGCCTTCTATCTGGTGCTGTGGCAAAAGTCACTGTGTCAGAGTTGACAGGTAGGAAGACATATGTTTGTCCTGATGCCGGAAATTCCCTGTGTCCTTATGATGAATTTCATCAGTTGTCACTTGGCGTGAGACCTGGGCGGGATTTTCCCGCAATGCTTAGCCAAGGGAAATTCCAAACGCACACACACATTAACACACACACACACACAGGCAATGGAAACGAGAAATGCTACATTGCCTCTTTTTGCCAAAAAAAAAAGAAAGAAAATGATATAAAATATGTATTATTATAAGGCTGCCTCCTGTTTTGGGTTAAATTGCATCCAATCATATAAAGTTTGGCATCTATCTATCTGTCTCTTTCGCTATATCTCTCCCTCTCTCTCACATTCTACCGGCCGGTAAGATGACCATGTGCCGAAAAAAGTCAGGGCCATTTGAATATTAAGTATGCCGCATTTTGTATACCCTATAAAACAAATAAAATAAAAAATATAATTAATATATGACTGATTTAAATGATTAACAATATACATATATTCCTAATTAACATAATGTCAAGTCTATTTAATTTAAAACATCTAATTATTATGGAATTATTCTGTTTGTTTTTCTACATATCAAATCATAATGTTAACTAAGGTAAAGTTAAGAATATTGATAACGAAAAACTACTTATCTATATGCGCCATATTAATTTGAATATATGGACTTATATATATACATATATACCAATATATGTGTTACGTATTATATTTTATGAACATAAAAGTCGATAAATTTCTTGTACGAAATTTAAATAATATGTAGAAATTCGATTAATATTTTATATTGTTCTCGCAAATGATTCTTAAACGGATATACCCTATTTTTTTCTCGCTTCTTTATTATTTTTTTTTGCGCAAGTGTATTATTGCATATGAAAAAAAGAATTTATATCGAAAAACTTGCCCGCTGGCTGCCGCCTGGTCAAGGCGCGCGCTTGGCCACTGGCCACAATTTTAGCTCTGAGGCGCGTGTTTAACTCTTTTTTTGGTTCCCAAGCTTTGTTTGTCCACATACACACACACACATATATACACACACACATATACACACACACACAAACACACACACACGTATACATGTTACTTAGACTCATTGGAGTTGCATTTTTAGCAGCATTTTTGTGCGGCATTTTATTCGTCGCCGCTGGCAACAAATTTGCTCTGGCAACCAACCGACAACTGCTGTTTTGTTGTTGTATATACTTAGTTTTTGTTGTTGTTGGCTACTTCACCTTGTACCCCAAATGCAACAACAAAAAACCAACAGCAACAACAAAAAGCTATTTAAATGGTATTTAAATGTGTCTAAATGAAATTTCTGTTTGCCCACACTTAACCAACATTTGTAAAATACTTAGTTGCTATAAAATGGAGATACAATTGAAATTAAAATTTAATTTACTTAAGTAGTTTGGTTTCGTTTTGCTTTTTTTTGTTGTTTTCTTTGAAATTTTATTATTTTCAATTCTTTGGAATGTTGGTGCAGCATCTGAAGTATCAGGTGTTGCACACCCACAACAATAACAACAAAAACAATAACAACTATAGTACTAGCAACAACATGTTGCTGCTTCTCAAATATTTTCACACACAAAATTATTTCAACTTGCCACCAGCAACAACAACAACAAGTTGCTGCTGCATGCCACACACAGCAGCAATAGCTACAAAAAAAAAAAAAATAAAAAAAAACAAACGGCAACTGTTTTTGCTGCTGCAGCAACAAAGAAGGCAAAACCTGGCCCACCACCAATAGCAATAGCAGCAACACATGCTGCTGCTGCTGCTGTTGATGCTGTTGCTACTTGACCAGGCCTAGACCAAAGCGATCGCATAAAGCATATACAAAAAAGAAAAAAAAAACACAACACACACATACAACAGCAACAACAACAACAACATCAAACGTGCAAAAAGACCACAAGAAGTCATAGCAAGTCGAAAAAGTCATTATATAGCCACGACGCCAACAGCAGCGCTAACGTCGACTGAGACTTTGGCTTTAGCTGCGACACATTTGCTTAAACAACAACAACAACAACAGCAACAGCGGCAACTGTTGCTAGTAGTGCTGCTGCTGCAATGCCCATTTTTTTTATTGGAAAATGTAAGATAGATGAAGGGGGGAGATGTGGAGTTGGTCTTGGATTTCCAGTTTTCGGTTCCCACAATGCAAAATTAGGTATGAAGCGTCGTCCCCCATGACGTAATTAGCATAGAGCAGTTCATAGTCGTCGTCGTCGTCGCGTCGTCGCTGGTTGTTGCTGCTGTTATTGCTGCTGTTGTTGTTGTTGTTTCTGTTGTTGCTGTTGTTGCTGTTGTTGTTATTGTCGGAAACCGATAAAGCGAATTTACCGCACAGCAAGCCAGACGCACTCTTAAGGGGGGTAAGGTGGCAATGCTATGGTATTAGGTATAGAGGGGAGGTGGACAGGGTTAGTTGTAGTCAGGTGAACCATTGCCATTGCTGCTCATGTGTGTGGCGTGCGAAAGCGCAGCTGGTGGACAACCAAGAGGACATTGGCCATAACTCATATATGTTTGTTTGCTGCTTTGCTGGTTGTTTGTTGCTGCTGTTGCTGCTGCTGCTGGCTGTGTTGGTTGCAATTGTCGTGGCATCACCAAGTTGCAGTCGGCAAAAAGAAACATTCATCGCTGCGTGGCAGAGTCAGAAATAAAAACATTTCGTTTAACGATCTTTATCGATGCGATTATTGATTGTGTTGCTGTTGGCCCAGCAATGTTGCTGTTCGGTACGAATAGTCACAACACTAACAACCATGCATTAGCAACAAGTTGCCATTGAGTTTTTAGAAATACACATTTTTCGTTCTTAAAATTCTTTATTTCGATATAAATTTCTTAGTTCTATTTTCTAAGATGAAAAAAGAATTGAACAAGAAATTATCTATACTAATAATAATTAGCTAAAAGGTGAAAGTAAACTAGAAAACAATTAAAATTAAAAAAAAATTTAACTAAGTTCGGAATTTAAACGTTCCTAAAAACAATACATATCTTATTTGGTTAATGGAAGTTAATGCTTTAAATTGTTTTAAGTAAAATAAAATCATCAGTTTTGCGGCATCCAGTAATCAATATTTAATATTAATTAATCACTGATAAATCGATGTCTTTTTTATATATATATATATTATATCAGAATGTCACATCATTGGCTTAGGTTATAAGGACGTAGTAAACTATTTAATCAATTGAAGTCTGAAATTTTTAACCCGTGGTCTTTCGTTCTTTCAATCTCTTCTTTTTGTATAGTGAAAATTCTTAAAATATTTTGGGCTGACAGCAGGCAAAGTAATTCTGGCTTTAGATGCTGTTGCTGCCTTTTAGTTGTTGTTGTTGCTGCTGTTGCTTATGTTACTCCTGCCAACCATTTATTACGTAATTATTTTGCCAAGGCAGGCAGTCAGGCAGCAGTCAGGCAACATTATTGCCCTGGGCACGTGTTGCCAACTGACTGAGTGGCAGGCAACAGGGCCCAGCAATCGGCAATCGGGTAATCGGGTGTAAACAGGGGGCAAGTAGAGGAAAAACGGACAACCGGCTAAAAGCAAGCAACCAAACAGCAAACAGCACCTGTTTCAGCTATTCAGGCTATAATTTCCAGAACAGCAGCAACACAGGCAACATCAATTCAATTTGCATGCTTAAGTTAAACTTCATTATCATTATGATCATCGGTCATTATTTGATGGGGCTTGGGCCAGTTAAACACTTACTTTTTAATGGTATTTCAGTTAACTGTTTTTCATAGATCATAAACGCGGCAAACAGTGCGTATGAGCAATATACGTATTTATGATCCAATTGCTTTAATGAAACTCTGCATTATTAAATTTTACTCTGATTCATTAAAATTGATAAGCAAATAATAAAAAAAAAAAAAACGAAAGAAAGAAATACATAAACTAAAACAATAAGTTCTGGTTAATGATTAATGATAACGTATCTCAAAACTCATTTCTCCTACAAGTCAACTTTGTCAACAATTTTCTTTAACAATTTTTCCTCATTACCTTTACTTAATGCATTTATAATGCTTAAGTTTTCCTTCTTTAATTTTTTTTCCACTTGCCTTGTGTGTGTGTGTGTTTTTTTTTTCTTTTGGCGCCCCGCCTAAACAATTGATGATGGGCGATTCCCACGCTGCGGTTAGAAATAAATTTACTAACAAAAAACAGAAATTATAGGCATTGCTTTGTACATTTTAATGATGCTAAAAAAAAAAATGAAAAAAAAAAGAAAACTTTAAAGCAGCCGCATTTTAAGTCAATTTCTATGCTCTTGTTATTGTTGTTTTCTTTTTTGGGCAAGTCTATGACAGATATTGTTGCTGTTGTTGTTGTTGTTATAATATCTGGGGGCCATTGGCTCGTTCGTCCGTCCGATTTTTATTTTGTTGTTGTTTTTGGTTTTTAGGGCCTGACATGTTTGCAAATGAGCAAAAAGCAGTAGTAACAAAATAAAACTTAAGTGTGGGTGCTGCTAGAGATATCGTTAAGACTCCTCGCACATCCCACCACTTTTGTGTGTCTGTGTGTGTGTGTACATACATATTATGTTAACAATTTCTTATCATTGCGATAAGCTGTATTACCCATTACCTAGAAATCAAGTGCGAACTTTACGCCTTTGACGTATTTAAATGCTCTTATATACCGTATTAGGTGCTATTGCGTATACGTAATATTTATGACCCAACAAACAGTTTAACCGGCTACGACTAGAATTGAATGAATCTTTTTTGTTTTTCTTCTTTTTTTACTTTGGCTGAAAAAGGGTTATACGAATTGTGGCAAACCATGTATTTACCAGATAGACACACGTACAACCTGGTCCAAACTTCTCTATGCCAGCTTTTCATTAACATTAATATGTTATGGTTATATTCGATTTTAAGAAATTTTACGCGAGCAGTTTAGCGTTCTGAAAGAAATACATGCGGCTACTCAAGATTATAAACGTCCGTATTCCCATGTGTATCAACAAAACCTACATCAATAATATTTTTATACACCGAGTTCGGAACAGTCAGTGTATATGTGTGTGCAAACAAAAAATTTGATAATAATATTACGAATGTAGCAAAGAAGTCGTTCCTGGCGACATTGACTATACCCTGTGCCAAGTAAAAGTAAAAAGTATAAAGTTAAATTAAATTTAATATAAAATTCAACAGCAGACTATCTCGCTCACACTTACGTTAGCTTCTTACTTATATATGTATATCCGATATTTATTGTCCCATTTACCGTTACCTTTAATGCAGCTCTAAATATTCGTTTTTTTCTAAGTTGCTGAGGCGGAAGTGGACGTGACAAAAGTTTGAAAAAAAAAAACTTGATCTGCGTAGACACTAGCCGAATATTGACATCAATTTTGATTGATCTAGCTCTTATAGTCTCTAAGATCTAGGTGTTCATATGGATGGATAAGTTTTGATCGACTCGATTAATGATACTGAACAAGAATATATATATTTTATGGGGTCGGAAATGTTTGCTTCTGCCCGTTACATACATTTTAGCGACATTAATATACTCTTTCACTCTATGGGTACAGGGTATAAAAATTCGCATAAGAAAGAAATTAATACAATCTAATCTTTTGTTAATAATATCTTTCGTTTTCTATTATTTTACTAGCACAATTCCCTATAATTTAGAATGATTGTTTCTTGTTAACGTAAAGTTTGTAACGTTATTTCATTTCGGTAAATATTTGAAAATCTAAAATCTGTAATACTTGAAACTTATAATCATCACATAGACGTAGTTAAACAGTATTTGCGTCATTATTTTTGGCAAAATTGAAATAATTTAAAATTACTGAGAAATTACTTCTTAGGGGGGAAATACCTTTCTACAAAATATTTTTATATAAATGGTTTAAATATTTTTTTTTTTTTGTATTTTTTTCGGACTTTCTGAAATAGTTTCTTAGAAGGAAAACAGTTGGTTTTTTTTTATATAAATATAAAGTCATTGTTAATTTTTTTTCATTTATTTATAGATGCTTGTTTTCAAAAAGTGCAGAAACTAAAAATTTAGTATTTCAATTGTTTATAGTGTACATACTTACCTTACATATGTACATATATATCTGAAATTTTCAGAAAAACAGTTCGCAGTTTAGTTTATACTATGTATTTTTCGTTTCAATTTATCTTTATTTATTCAAACGGAAAGAGATAATTTATTAACACTTTAACTAGACTCGATTATTTTATTGTATATATGCTATTTTTGTAATTTCTGCTATAATATATTTGTATGTATATATAAAACTATCCCCAATCAATTGACAAAACTACTGTAAATTTACTACCGGGTTAACCACCAGCAACTAGGCTGGCTAAGAGAAGCTCCACTTACAATAACGTTGGTTTTGTTGCTGCTGTTGATGTTGCTGTTGCTGGTGCTGGTGTTGGTGTCGGTGCTCCTGCCTGACTGCCTGCCTGCCTGCCTGCAACGCATCTTTATTTAGACACAAAAATGTTGCTTGTTGGTTTGTTTTCGCGCATTTTCACCAAATGCGCCGCAAACAGCTAGCCCGTTTCACATTATTATGCAAAGAGGGTTGCACTATTTACCCAAAAATGGCCATAGCTAATGATGATGATTGCCCAGACGAGGCTAGAGCCAGTAGAGTTTTAGTTGTTGTTGTTGTGGCAACTTTTGCTAGATACTTTTGGTCAAGTGGCACCAGCAACAACTTGTTGCTATTATTGACGATGGCTTATATATATGTATATATATAAATGTAGTGTATATATTTTTATATGTATGTCATTGGCAATTAGTTATTGTTAAATGTTTGAGTTTGACTTCCTAGTAAATATAAAATGATGAAATATTTATATGAAAATCTTTCATGTTTAATGAAATTTATAGTCATGTTATTTTTATATACAAGTGACTTTGACAAGGCGACGACAAACGACAAGAAGTAGAGAAGAGATTCTCCCCTCACAGAAAAGTGAAACTAATTAGAGCTGCAACGGCTGAGCAACATGTACAACAACAACAACAACAACAGCAGCCGCCGCATCAGCAACATTTACAACAACAGCAACAGCAATGGGAATAGCAACAGCCTGGCGCCATTTTGCTTAAGAGAGATCAAAGGGCCAAATGGGCGCCCTCGATTGCCAAACCAAAAACGAAGGAAAATTATAGTTTTTCTTTCTATATAATTTTCTTTTTTTATATATATATATATATGTATATATAAGTATATGTTTTTTTTTTTTTTGCATATCAATCAGTTGTGTGGCTGCTGTTACTGGGGGGTAGTATGGAAGTGGGTGAATCACAGGTGTTGAAAACGAACAGAGCAGACAGCAACACCTCACACCATTTGAGGTGTCCCATGTTGTTATCAAAATCAGAAAGATCTCTCTCTGTGATATGAAAGCAATTAGCAACCCAGCTGGCTTTTTTCCATAGAATTTTGTCAAGCTGTGACTTTGATCTGCGGAAATGTTTTGGGGCAGCAACAGCAACAGTTTTTAAGTTTTGATTTGAAAATGCAGGCGCAGGGGCAACACCCAAAAAAAAAAAAACCATACTGGGAATAACCGCACGTACAACAACAACAGCAACATCAACAGTAATAGCAACAGCAACACTAGAATCTGCCTTTTCTTCAGTGTTTTTTCCCTTTCTCTCTATCATTCTGTCTCTCTTTTTTTTTTTTTGCTTATTTATAGTTCTACAATTTTTATGCTCCATTTCAATGGCCCCAAACTGTAGACAGAAGTCGCCCCTTTGAAGATTTTCTAGAGCCTACCCCCTCCAACCCTGCCATGCTTTCCCCCTTTGTTAACCTAACCACTTAATTGCACTTTTCGCAGCAGCATAAAATATATATTTATGCTCTCTCATGTGTGTGTGTGTGTGCTTGTAGACAGACCAAAAAAAAAAAAAATCGAAAAAAACTATATCAAATTGATTTCAATGGCTGCTGCTGGGTTCCGACTCGGCCCCGACAATGAAGCGCCATTGAAGCGCAACCAAATTAATCTTTCAACGACAATTACAATTAATTATAAAACGCCCCCGCCCCTGTCTCCACCTCCACCTCCACCTTCGGCTTGGGCTTCGACTTTGCCTTTGCCACCGCCTCCGGGCCAGTCAATCGCCTTCAGCAATCGTCTCACTCACACAAAAAGACTTTAGAATTTCCAAAAACACACAAAAAGTGAATTTAATGAGAGCGAAATGGATAGAGTAAGAGAGGGCGAGGGTGAAAGGGGGGGAGTGAGAGAGGGAGAGAGTAAATAGCATATCGACAGCTGGTGGGTCATGATTTTAGGTCTGCATGTTTGAAAACTCAAACTGAATTTTCCAATAATCCAATCAAGCAGAAATTTAAATACTCTACAAAAATGTATATGAAAAATTGATATCTACATATACATACATTTTTTTGGTGACTTGTGAAAATTTAAGTAAATCAAATGATTTAAAAGAAACCTAAAAAAATGATAAAACACAATGAAATCAAATTACTACTAAACATATTTAGTGGTTATTTGATTTGTTATTTTTATTTTGCCAGTTCGTTAATAAGATAACAAAAAAAAAAAAGTCGGTAAACACGTCATATATTAGAATAGATTAAGTTAACACCATTTGAAAAACGATAGCGGAGATGTTTTTCAATCTATGTATTACAAATTGTTAACTTGTTTATTACATTGTTGCTACTTATTCTTAAATGATAATTCCTCATTGGCATTTTACTTAAAATTTAAGCAAAATTTCATCATCGTCATCATCATCATCAACATCAAATTGTTATATCTTCTCATTCAAAATAAGATATATACTCTCGAGGATGTAAACATTGTCAGTGAATGATCTGGTTCTGGTCTGGTCTAGTCTAGTTGGATTGGATTGGATCGGGTCTGTTATGCTGTTTCAATTTTCATCTTTCTTAGGCCCCGTAAAAACCGAAATGTTCCATTGTACATTTACAATTGGTACATGTAAAAAGCAATTTTCTATATTCAGGCCTATCCATCGATCGATCTGTCTATCAGTCTTTTTAGCGCTCGCCTAATTACAAAAAGATGAAAGCGCTGCTTGTGGGCCGGCACCGTTCCACACTATACCTCACCTCACCGCACCGCACCGCAACGCATCACACCATACCACACCACAGCACACCAACCCCATCCCCCTGTCCATTAACTTGGCTCTTTTGGTGTGTCTGGGCCACCCACCCAAACACAACACAACAAAAAAAAAAAAAAAAATAGAAGACGCAAAGTAAAAACAAAAAACAAAAAAAAAACACCTTCAGCCTGTTTGTTGTTGCTGTTGCTGCTTCTGCTCATGTTGTTGTTGTTGTTGTTTAACGGCAGCTACTTAATTTCGTATTAATAAACATCACAAATGTTGTAATAGTTTGCCCACTTTTATTTATTTATTTTGCTCAAGGGGAGCCTCTGCTACCGCTAACCCCTTCCACTCCCACTGCCTTTGCCCCTACAACAAACATTCTATATTTTTTTTTTTTGGACTTTTGATTTCTTATTGATGGCCAAACGATTTATTTTCGCAATTTCAAACTTTTTTTTTCTTGTTTTTTTTTTTTCTACACCTACACCACAAATACATACATATAATATCTGTCTAAGTATTTGTGTATTGAAATTGATTTAACAAACAACAAACTATTCATTCACTCTTTGTAAGTTGTTTAAATTTAGTTAGTTGCTGTTTTTGTTTTGCAATTTTGGGTGTGGTATCCAAAAAAAAAAAAAGAACCAAAAATGTAGAAAACCTTTTTGGGGTTGCATCTAGTGAGGCGTAACCGTTTTTGATTTGCCCATACATAACTGTAAATTTGTTTCAATTTTCCCCGCAATTCATTTTCATATGGTAGGGTAAACATTATATCACATTTTCAACACATCGTTAAATATGCCATTGGAATTACTCAATAACAATAAATAAGATAAAATTAAATACGAAATATCCTAAATCCTAAGACAATATTACAATGCTCATCTCGATGTGGCATACAACAGAATTTATATGAAAAATGCTTTTAACGAATTTATGTATTTTTCTATGTGGGTTAATCGGGGAAAGTACATATTTCCAATTTTGTATTTGGGAATAACACAAACAACACTCAAGCTACCACACTTCGTAATAAATTAAGGAAGCCGACTTTGTGTATACCCTGTACCAAGTAGAGGTAAAAATTCTCTTAATGGCGAAAGAATGCTATCTCGGTCACTCATAACAGCACTGGTCATTTTAAAAGAAAACGGACATAGGTATATATCCGATATTTTATTTTGGCTATAACATTATAAGAATATCTTAAATAAAGTTCATATTATGTATTCTAACTGCTAGGGCAGAAGTGGTCGTGGCAAAATAATTTTGAAATAATTTTGATCGCGTAGATACTAGACTATTGATACTGAACAAGAATATATATACATTAATGGGTTGGAAATGCATCCTTCTGCCTGCTACATATATTTTAGCGACTTAATATACTTTAATATACCCTTTTACACTATGGTATAGTAGTATTCAAAATTACTCCTTGTCTAAAAATAAAAAAGTATGCTTCATATTTTTTTTTTTATGGGTCAGAAGTTTGGTACGGATAGAAGGAAGCTTCTCCGATAAAGTTTATATATTCTTGATCAGCACGATGAACCGTGTTGATATATATAATCCTGTCCGTCTGTCCGTGGATTAAATCGTTTAATTTAAAAGCGATTGAATTTAGATTTGACTAGTTTTAAATACACTCCAATGATTCTGCCAAATTATATACAAATCACAATGATGTTTGTAAGGGTATACGAACTTCGGTATAATCGAATTTAGCCTAACTGTCTAGCGTTTTTTTTAATTGTCATAATTCGGTAATTGTTGAAAAAAGTATGATAAGAATCTTTGATAAGCTATTGATAAACATGACTATTGGTTAAAATTGAGAGTACATTAGTTTAGGCTAAATGATTGCCCTTTGAGGCTAATAGAAATGCCATTATGCTACCATGATATTTAAAATAATTCACAAGAATTATATATATCATTGAAATTTCATAGGCAAATTGATAAAGCTTATCAGCTTCGACAGCTATCGAAAATTATGTCAAACAGTGAATTTTCTGATATTATATTCAATTCAAAGTGTCTTGACTAGTGGCGCTTTGATAATAAGGTATGAAAGTGGTGGTCATGTTGGTATTTTAAAAATAGAAATATTGATAAACAATTCTCTATCCATATTCTTCACACTATAAATAAATATTTCATAATTTTACTCATCGCCATGTGCAATTTTCTTGATAAATTTTAGTGTGTCGTTTCCCAGAATCATACAGAAAAGTGGAGAGAAATAAATATATCTGTGGGCGGGTGATTATGGGTAAAAGAGAAGTGTTAGATCTTTGCATCATTCAAGGCAAGTTAATGGGGCGTATGATTAATTTTTATATTTTTTGTTCAGCCAAATTTGAAATGGAAAAAGTGCAGCCAAAAGAGAAGTTCCCACATGTTGATGCTGGTTGTTGTTGTTGTTGTTAGTGTGTTGGCTTTTCTCTTCTTTAGACATTTTCACATTTTCCACTCGGTTGTTGCAGTTGTTGTTGTCGTTGTTGCTGCTGCTGCTGCTGCTGTTGTTGTTGCTAGTTGCCCACTTTTGGACATTTAAGCCGCTTTTGGCATGCGTACAACCAACTTCAAAAGCCGCCAACTTGGCTTAGCTCAGCTGATTTATGTCTGAACAACTTGAGCTACACTTTGTCCATGTGTGTGTATATGTGCTTGGTGTGTATATGTATTGGTGTGTGTAGGCGCATTTTCATGTAATCTTAGCGGGTAATCCAAGTGGCCAAAAGCGTGAGAATTTTGTTTAGCTTAAGGTTTACTTTACTTTTGTCTGCAAACCGACGACGACGACTTCCGTATCATTTAAGTTCAATCAGAGCAACATGAACCAAATTTAACCAGGTGCTGGCTGGCTGGCTGGTTGGCAACCAGCTGCCTATTTGCTAGCCTGCCTGCCCAGTGGGTGTGAACAGTTATTTTTTAGCTGAAGGTCATAACAGCTGCTGCCGCTATTTGCTGCAAGCTGCTGCACTCGCTTTCTTATTTTGAAAAGATTTTTCTCACGCTGATAAACGGAAAGAAACCAACAAAAATATATAAAACTTCAGTTTGTCGGCTGTTGAAAAAGGATTCTTTATGCTAGTCCGACAAATGTCAGTCAGTCAGTCAGTCGCAAATCCCTACTGAACGTGTCTAAGATAAGCTCATCATCAGATGGCGAAAAATATAAGGAGCGGAATCTAAGAAAAAGAAAAAGAATATATAAAAACTTTAAATTGAAATAAATAAATTGCTAAGACTAACTAATACATATATTTATTTTGTAGAATTGTATGAACTTTTTCTATATCATTAACAGTTGATATATTTAAAAAAGAATTCATTTTTAATTAATAGCCCCTATTCACAATCTTCTTGTCGATTAATTCATCCGCTCCTGGGCAGTAAATGAAAGACAACTTTTTCTCACTCTTTGGCCACGCTCTGTCTCTCTCTCTCTCTCTCTGCCTGTGTATCTCTTTCTTAGCGGTGGTTTCTTGTAATGTGCTCATTTTCCTTTTGCGTCATTTTGTTTCGCTAGAAAATTGGGTTAAGTTTGGTCAAAAGATTTTGCTCTAGATTAGGCAGAATGGTGAAGAGACTTGCCCGTTATGGTTATGATAGTTTAATATATATATATATATATACATTTATATAAATATAGTATTCAACTTAAATCTAAACTAAACTAAACTAAGTTAAAAAAAAAGTCAACCTTGATGGTGATGCTATTTTTAGCAAAAAAGAAGAAAAAAAAAAAAGAAAAGAAAAAAGGGCGCGTCCAGATCCAACAATGATAACCAACGCAGACGCAGAAGAAGGCGAAGAATACTGATTCAGATTGAGAGTCGCTTAGTCATTCCACTTGTTAGGCTCACCCACGTACATACTATGTATATGTATGTATGTATGTATGTATATAATCAAACCAACTGAACTCAAAGAAAACCACGACTTGGTCTCGCTCTCCTTTTCAGTCTCAGTTTCAGTTTTAGTCTGGGGCTGGGCCCTGCAAAAATAATGTCGTCAAGAAATTGATCGATTTAAAAAGAATTAAGATCATCGCTCGTTCGTCCATGGCCTGACTCACTGACTTAGTGAACGACTAAAGATATTGCTGCTGGGTATTCTCCTCCTTGAATTGAACTTCTCCTTCGTTTTTTTTTTTTTTTTTTTTTTTTTGCCATCTCTTCGAGTGCAACTTAATTATGGTTTGTTTGCTTTTTGCATTTCTGCCCGACTGTCCGACTCCCTGTCTGTCTGACTGTCTGTCTGATTGTCTGGCCTGGGCTGTCTGGGAGGTGCGCTTTGTCATTGCCAAACAATTGCAACTTGCGAGTCGTCGTCGTCCATGTCGCCCTGATGGCTATCAGCAATCAGGCGCTTTGTAACCCAATAACAACAACAAAAACGAAACTGATGATGAGCAGCAGCCTCTGCAATACCAATAACAACAACAACCCGAAAGAGAAACAAAAAAATAATCCGAATTCGATAAACTCTATTCTCTCCTTTCATTTATTGGTCGACCAATTTAAATCATATAAATCCTATCTTATGAATCTCACCAATAAATGTTTATATTTTAATTGTCTGTGAATACAATTCGTTTCTGTTCTACATTAAAAGTGTAACTGTATTCATATATATGTATGTATGTATATATATACATATATAGCTACAGCTCGATAAATCACTTCTATATATAGAAAAAAAATCTTTAGCTGTATCTTATCTTGTTGATATATCAATATAATTAACCTATATTCTGCTGACTTTTAGTTACTTTTGCACAGATATTAACTAAAAAAAAATTTTAAATAATTTTTGTTATAATGATCAGATTCTATAGACCTAATTTATATATAATGTATATATCTTTATCAACAATTATCCAATATATTTCGATTATAAATTATTTATTAGATTGTAAACACAATGTTTCTTTGGTTAGTACATACATATATACATACATATATAGATATATAGATTTATTTATATAAAATATATATATACCGAAATATACAAAAATTCATTTACAGTTGCAGTTCATGTGGCATTAATCAAACAAAGTCTGAAAACGTTTTTACTTGACTTTGAGACGATAAGCGGCGACAGATATTAACAGAAACTCTGAAAGAAAGAGTGGACGAGACACAGAAAGAATAGAGGGAGAGAGAGATAGAGAAAGGGAGGGTGTGCGTTTGTGTATGTATAGAGTGAGAGGAGTGCGGGGGGTTAGAGGAGCGTTTAATCTTGGCCTTGGGCAAAAATCTGAAATGCCCGCCCACATTGCCTGCTGCATTTCATAAATTTCACACGCTGTCGCCAAGGGGCAAACAGAATGCAAAGCAAAGCAAATGAATATGTATGAGTGTCATATGAGTGTATTCATTTGTCTTTGTATATATACATGAGAAGGTCTATGACGTTTCTAAAGCCATAGGGCTGGAAAATAAAAGTAATTTTTAATTCAAAAAACCTAAAAATCTCAAAACAATAATAATAGAACCAAAATACATGAAAACGTAATTAAATGATCTTAATGGAAAAGAATTAGTTTTAAAAATTTTTTGTATTAAAAAGTGTAGAAAAATGATTATTAATCAAAGAATGAGAAAAAATTGCTTCAATTGTTGTAATAATATTTTCAATATAGTTGAATCCAACCCTGGTTAGGATTCATTTCAACGAACCTTAAAAGACAAACACCAGCACTTTTTCATCTTCTCCATCCTCTTCTATATACCATTCACTCTCTATCTCTCTATTTTGTTCTTATCAAACATTATCACTGCCGCATTGTTTGAATTCACACGCCCCCAACAAAACAACAACAACAAACATTAGCAGCAGCAGCAACCACAACCGAAACAATATATCTTTATAGCTAGAAATGTGTTTTGTCATAACACGCTAAATGCTTAAGAAATTATATTATATATATTTAGGTATACATATACATATATATATATAGACAAATTTACATAAAATGACACCAAATATTTGGCTAACATTTTGACAGTTTTTGTGAAAAACATGGCAAGAAGTTGGTAAGGGAAGGCAAGTGGTTAAGATGGGCCACCGCCCCCTCAAACATCAACAAAACAAGATTTTTTCGTTTTTTTTTTTTTTATAAAAGAAATAGACAGAGTCACGCACAGTAGCAATATCAGTGGATACGTCATCAACATCATAATGCTGCCATTGCTGTTGCTTTTGGGTGTTGCTGGTGTCACATCACGTGCACCGCACCGTCAGCAGCAGCAACAGCAGCATCATCATTATCGTCAGCATCTATGGAAAGTTTGTGAAATGCAGGAAAATTTTATCACAAATGTGTTTGCAGTAGAAAATTGTAAATCAATTTGTTCGTTCGTTGTTGTGAGTTTTTCTTTGTTTGCTTGCCTGTTCCATTCACTGAGGTCACAAACTTAAATCAGAGATCTGTATTAAATAAATAAAAGAAAAGTATTTTAGAGTATTCCACATTAAGGCCAATAAAAGAAAATTCGCTTTAAAACTTGTTAATAAGACACACAAATTGGGAAATAATTATTTTTTAATCTTGTCGAATCGCCCCAAATAAAAAAAAATAAAATAAATATAATTTTGGAAGATTAAATCAAGTTTTGTATAAAAATTAATATGTATTAATAATTAAATGTTAAAAAAAAATTCGCAAAATGTCAGAAATATTAAAAACATTTTTTAGCGATCGATAAAAATAAACAAATAAAAACTTGACAGTGACAACAGGTGGAAAACATTTTCAAATTCATTAGATAAAACATTTAAAATATCATACCACTAAATACTATATACATACATATATAGTATATCAAAATATATACATATATTCTCTAAGGAGAAGCCAATTATCATCAGTTAAAAATGTATACATATATGTATATGTATATGTATATGTATATATAACTGTATACAACTTATCGATTCAAAATCCCAAAACTAAAAATATTTAAATATTTATTTAAACGATTCGAATAAAAATTTCACATATATTTTCATTCTTTATGCTATAAACCAATTTAAAAAACGGTTTCAATAGAAAACGCATAAAAATAATTTCATAAATACATACATACATATACAAAAAGTTAACACACACACAAATGTATATAGACATTGTATATACATATATGTATATATTCTTGATTTGCAATAGAAATTGAGCAGACTAACTAGAATAAACTAGTATCTTAATTTGCCATAGAATTGTTGGATCATTGTGATATAAGAGACCTTAGATAAGACAATTTCATGTTCATATAAATTGAAACATTGTTAAGGATATATTAGCTATATTAGAAAAAAACTGTAGAATTGACATATAGAATAATCCAGATTGATGAAATTTACTTTAATTTGCTTTCCATTCTTTGTGTTTGACATTGAAATGTTTGGAACAATATTTGTTTGACTTGCTTTTTTTTCTTTTAATTTCTACAAATGAATCATATTATGACCTAAACATAATGATTTTAATTATCTGTTGCCCAGCTGCGACTTTTGTTTCTACTTTTTTATTAAGTTTTTTTGTTTTGTTTTTACTTCTTTCCATCACATTGATAAGCCACCTGTCTTGGCTTTAGGGTATTAGTCAGAGAAGAACGTGAGAAATTAAGGTTCGTATGATAAGAACGAAAGAAGCTAACTAATTGCATGCTAAAACATTATGTGCTATGCATTTGCTAACGATGTGGAGGGGGGCTAAAGAGATTTATATAATTATATTTGTATATATATACGTATATATGTATGTACATATATGTATGTATATACTTCTCGTTTTGGGGTAACAGCTGTTGATTGGAGATTCGTTTTTTTTTTTTTTTTTTTTTTTTTTTTTGCAAAATCTGTTCACAGAATGGGCAGAGGCAACAAAATAGAGCGACGATGATGTCGGGCAGCAGCAGCGGCGGCAGCAAACAAAGAAAAGCAAACCAAATAAACAAAACAAATAATGCTATGAATAGGGAATGGGGACAGAGGGGGGGGGAGGGGGAACACAGGATAGGTGTGGGCTATAAAAGAGGTAAACGACGGCAGCCATCGAAAAATTGCTTGGCATTTAGAGGCAGTGGCAAAGAAGCGAAGCTGCATGTGGATCCTCACCTCATCTTACCACACCGCACCACACCTTACTTTACCTTACCTCACACTCACTTGGCTTAAATTAAACGAGGCACAGTCAGTGGTTAAATATATGTACATACATATATACATACATATATCTATATATATTTATATATATCTATATAGACAACATGAAGTTCAAAGCAAAAAATTGAGAAAAGTTCGATTTGAATTTTCGTTGCTGCCTGGCAAAAGGAAAAACGTCTTCCCTTCAAAGCAACATCTTCTTATTGCGTATACGCAATGTGTGCAAAAAAAAAAAGAAAAGAAAATGAATTGAAATGAAACGTAAAGGAGAAGAAGTAAAGCAAATGAAAAGGCAAGACGGAGGGAAAACAAGCAAACAAACATGGAGAAAATCTAAATCAACAGCAACATCAGGCCAAATGGCGACAGTTCTACATGTTGTTGTTGTTTCTGCTTGCTACTGTTGTTGTTGTTGCTTCTTGTTTCTTCTAGTTTCTGTTTTCTTATTTTTATTAGTTCTGCTGGCGTCGAGACATTTTCATTGCGAACATTTTGGCCACACGTGCCAGCCATCCATCCTATTCCCATCCATCTGCCAGGTCCACAGCAGCATCTCAGACGACTCTACTAGAGCAAAAATTTGCCTGCCTTGCTGCCCCAACTGTCCCGCCTGTCTGTCTGTATGTCCCGACAGTCTGTCTCTTTAGAGATTTCTTTTTTAACTTTCCGGTTTATGTGTTTTTCTTTTTTGGGCCTTTAGAACAACATCATTTGATATGGTTTGCTTTGCTTTGCTTTTCTTTACTTTTCTTGTTTGATTCTATGTTGACTGATTTGCTATTTGATTTTTTCTTCTTTTCATTTTTGGCTAAAATCAGAAACAAAATTATTATCGCAAAAAGAAAATAACCACAAAAATTGATCTTTTACAATATTTAATAAATATAACTGAAATTAAGTTTGAAATCTACTTTTCAAAAACAAAATCAAATGAGATCGAAATGAAATTCCTACAACTGATAAAAAAGTTAAAAAATAATGCTGCCATTACACTTATATTCAAAAACAATTATAGACAATTTTTATTTTGTAATAAAATTGATTATAAATGACAATTCAAATATAGAGGGATTCCCCCAATATTTTCTTGTTATCTATCAGAGGGAACACAGTGCAATGAACTGTTTCTGATCTAAGACAACATTTTTATATGGGCATATGGATCCGTTGGTAATTAACGATTCCCTTCCCTTCACACGTTTATATAGTATAGTCAAGTATAATGACATCGTATGACAATTGTCATGAAGTTTATTATCGTTTATCTTGTACAATTCTTTAAACAATTGTATATGCAAATATTATGATAAGTAACTAAATGTCAGGCGATAACAACTAGAAGTGTGTCGTCTTCATAACATATTCTGAATGTTATAGGTAATACAAATACAGATGCATATACATATATTTTTATATATGTATATATAAGTTTATGTATACATATATCCCTTTATGGGTGACAATAAATCACTTTAACTCAATTCTATTTACAAGCCTCAAGAGAGAGGGAAATGAAAATGAAATGACACAAGACCCATAAAAAATGAATCAAAATATATAATCAAATAAATAACACGACAAGCCAGAAATATATATTACCATATACAAATGTGTATGTATGCATATATATGTACATACATACTTACATACATATATTCCAAAAAAGAAATTTTAAAAATTCTTTTTCCGCTGAATGTGGGTCATCGGCGACACGACACTGCCAAAATAAATTGTCTGTTCTACGATGAAAATTTCATTTTCATTTTCGTTGGAATAGCACAGAGGGCAGGGGGTTACCACAAACACACACACACACACACACACACACACACACACACACACACACACACACACACACACACACACACACACACACACACACACACACACACACAAAATCAACCAACAACAACAAAAAGAAGCAATTTTCATATTGATTTAACAACAGCAACAACAACAATGAGCCGGTTAGGAAAACCCCAAATGAGCAAAACAATGAAAAAAATGTAATGAATATGTAAATTGTTCGATTTAGTTAGATTGTTTTTAATGAATGAACGAATGAATCTCCGGTTTCTGGTTCCCAAGGGCTAATATTTGGTCGACAGATGGCGCCAGTCGGCATGTCGGTTGCAATTTTTAGCTTATTAATTCAATTCGTAATATGTGTATATATATATATATATATATCCCCATCGTCTCACCACCGATGTGATGCAAAAACCACATGTTGGCGCCCATAACCGCAGAGTATTTTTCACATTTTTGTTTCCTCTCACTCGCTCTTGATGGATTTGCATGAATCATTTACAGGCAGCGGCGTCACGCTCGAAAAGAAAAGCGCTTTAAGCAAGGCAAACAAAACAGAGAAGAAAAAAAAAAAAAAAATCATATTGAAAAAATATGAAAAGTTATTTTCATGTCTCTGGTTGTCGTCGTCGTCGTTGTCGTTGTCGTCGTTTCTGTCTCTGTCTTCTTTGTTGTTGTAGTTATAGTTGTAGTTGTCCCCTCTTATTGGTCTCAAAACAGGGCGACAGTTTTCCTACGTTTGCTTTGGCATCACTTTTGCTTCCTCTCGCATTTTCGCTTTAGTTTTGGTTGATGTTGTTGTTGCTATTACCCAGACTTTTCCGGAAGCGCGGCGCGACAAAAACAGCTGCGGCGGCAGCAGCAGCAGCAATGGCAACTTTTGACGTCAGGGCAAACTGCTGCCATCACCATCACCACCCCCACCTACTCTCTCATCATCCCTATTCCCTGAAAACAAGTGTTGACGCACATATAACCCAAAATGGCGTTTAGTACTTAAAACAGAGGCCAATGATCCTTGGTGTGGAAATAACTAGGGAAATGCGACAAATAACATGATCCATTTCTTTTATTTTTCTTTTACAAAACGGAAATTCACAATCTACATATATATACATACATACATACAATCAAGTTGAGGAAAATTATAATGAATTATATATAATAAGAAAGAACTAAGTCAACTATTTTATGATAAAATTAAGTTAATATAGTAAAATAGTTGACCTATTTCTTTCTTATTATTATGCATTATTTGATATATTTTTTTAAATTACTATATATATAATATATACAATGAGAAATTAATTGTCACATTCCAAATGTTATCGCAAATCAAAGAATTTAAACTAGTAATAACTAACACAAATAGGGTATAATCTAATCTATTTAAAATCAAATAAATGTGTCATATATGAGGAATGTATTCTGTTTTTTTTCCCACCCCCCCTTCCGAGGTAATGTCATTTAATTATTTAATTTCAATAGCTTCCTGGTGTGTGTGGTAAAATCCATAAAGCAAAAACAACAAAAATTTAAATACTCAGTGAGACATTTCAAGGAACTTCTTAGCCAGTTGGCCACCCACTTGGCCAAACAGCTTCTCTCTTCTCTTCCCTATAACAATGTGTATTGTCATGAGAAGACACTTCAAGAGCCAAATACCCCGCACCCCCTAAAAAAAAAAAAAAAAAAAAATTAAAAACCCAATGATCCATGATCCATATACACATTAACGAAATTCCACACAAACAATAAACGAAAAGAGACCAATGGCCCAAAAACGCTTTGAAAATCACAATGTTTTTTTCATGCTCAGTTTTTTATTATTATTATTTTTTTTTGTTAAGCGCATAATTAAGTCATAATAATAATAATGAAATGATATGCCAATTTTTTTTTTTTTTTGTACACACACACACACACAGAAAATAATAAAAATGTTCATCTTATTATTATGCCTTGAATTTCTTTGAAATGAAACTTGAAAAGGCTACGACCGATCGCCCAAAAAACTCAGAAGACATAAAGGGAAGGTAATATTATGGATAGTGGGGGGGGGGGGGGGGAATGGGTGAAGATAGGGTATAGAAGAAGACGGGGGAATAGGGGGCGGCGGGGTTTGGGTGTATGTGGAGGCATGACAATTGTCAACTTCAACTTGTTTGCGTGCTGCCTTCAATACTTAATCGCCTTCTCTTGCGACTTCTGTGAGTTGCCGATTTTTTTTTTTTTGGTTTTTGCTTGTCTTTTTTTTTGTAGCTGTTGTTGTTGTTTTTGGGAGCGTGAGAAAGTCACCCGAACGGAGCAGACAACATAATTAAAATGATGCTTTATGGCCAAGAATATTTTTATATAGAATATATAGATGATATATGTATGTACATATATACATATAGATAGATATAGATGCTTGGACATGTATATATATAAATACATATGTATGTATATAGAAAATGGGTTATATCAAGGTATATACTATATAGCCGTGTATCTGTTTCGTCTGGCCACGCGAAAGATCTATAAATCAAATAATCGCAGACTCCTCTGCCTGCTCTGACTTATAAATAGACAAAAGACATAAGAATTTCTCTGGAAAAAAAGGAATTTGATTACATAATCGAAAATTTCATTTTAAACAATTCGAAAAATAGTTTTATTGATAGCATTAACGATTTGTGATCATGTTCAAATCGATTGCCGATCAGTTGATCGATTGATGAATCACATTAAAATACAAAAACAAAATCAAAATCAGTATCAGAATCAAACAAATTCACACGCAATTGTCAATGGGCATGTGATGTGAGAGAGACACGTGATATGGTGAGGCTAATTTTAAGCATTAAGTGGGGGAGTGGCAAATTGGCAAAAAAGAGTATATGTATATATAAAAGAGATGGATGACACAGTCAGATAGAGACAGAGGACGACACAGAGACAGTTAAAGAGAGAAATATATGTATAGAGAGCTGTTGTTTCATTGCCAACAAATTGACGAGGTGATGGTATTAATGATGACTCACATACGATGGGTGTGTGTGTGTGTGTGTGCGTGTCTGCAAAGGAGACTTTTTGGCAAAAAAAAAAAAAAAATTATATATCTATATACATATATAAGATGTGAAGTGATTAATGTGAGTGCAAATTGGCTTTTCTTTTGAGGATAAAAGACTAAAAATAATATATATAGGTTCTCGCACCTACAAAAATATCTATTGATAAAGATTACAAAACATCATGAGATAATAACACACATACACTGAAAGAAATGAGTTGATAAATATCTGTCCTAGCAGCAAATTGAAACTTATATATAACTATATATAAATATATTCAAGCACATTTCATTTGTATGCTAACGAATGAAATTTAAATTAAAAAAACTAAGTTAAAAAACTGTCAAACTTGTAATGTTTTTAGTTTGCTTTTAAAATTTCAAACATGAAAATCAACATTAGTTATATATAATCAAATTACATATCTGTCGTAATATTTCGTAATTTCAATATATATTTTCGAAACAGTAGCAGTTTTCTTTTTTGTTTGAAAATGCTAAAACTGTTTAGTTATCGGTATATTAAGTATGTATATGTATAATCTAATTAGTTTTAGTTAATGGTAATATTATTCATAATAGATACTAAATTATCGATAATTATAGAAGACAATAGATCATATAAAAATCATATGGAACGATCATGTTTGCCATCACTTAACAATCCAATGAATGTCGAAAATAACTCAATTGCCAACAGACGCTAAGGTCATAAAACAAATTTTCCTATTCTTTTTGTGATTTTTTTTCTAAACATACATTCTAAAAGGAATCTCAATTAGTTTTTGCTAGTATTTTGTTTATAACAATAACAACAACAAAAAAATAAGAAAAACAACAAAGAAGAAGATAAATTAATGGCTCTACAAATATATTGAGGAATTGTAAGCAGATTATGTCGAAATATTTGGCATTTTTGGCCATCATTTTCTCACATTTTTTTTTTTGTTTCGTACACTTTAATTTCGATTAATTTTGTTTCGTAGTTTTTCCTAATATCTGATATTTATATTCCACAGCACAGAACGCATCGATTATATCGATAACGACAAAAACTCCCAGTAATACGACAACCATTGATAATGGTCAGGAGTTGAGAATTATATGTAAAGTGTCGGGTCAGCCGCCGCCAAAGGTAACCTGGTTCAAGGATGACAAATCCATAAATCGTAAACGCCATGTATATCAATTCAAGCATCACAAGTAAGTAGGATTAATTATATAGTATTTAATATATTACTGTAATCATTTAGTCATTTAATTATTTATTCTTTTTTTTTTTTTTGTAGAAGACGTTCCGAGCTAATTGTGCGCTCCTTCAATAGTTCCTCCGATGCGGGTAAATATGAGTGTCGGGCCAAGAATAAAGCCAGCAACGGCATTGACAAGCGACGCATCATGATCAATGCCCGACCAGGTGAGTGGGTTAAATGGGGTTAGATGGTTGATGGGGCCTTCAGATGGTTGGATTTCGTCACTTTGTTTGATGTAGTCATCATTTAGATTGTGGACTTCTGTGAACATATTGAAAATATATGCTCCAATTCATTTATAATTTATGTCCCGCACAAGAAAAAAAAAAAGAAAAACAAATCATGTTTGCAACGCATATCCGACCATAAAAAAAATATATAATATATATTTATGTATATATCTATATCCGTCCGTCTGTCTAGATTAACGCAAATTACTTTCCTCAATTATAATTATTTTTGAAATCGAAACGATCGTAGTTCAGTTTTAGATTAATAAACAAGAAGTGTTCTTTATAGGGTATAGAAGATTCGGCATGCCTTTTACATTTTATTTTAATTTTTTTGTAATTGTAAAATTGATATTTATGTCTTTTGTTTATTTTTTTCCTTCTTTCTATCTTTCTCTGTCTGGAATTTTTCCAATTTTCACAGTTGCCACGAGGCCGGACTTGGATTCGGCGAAACCTTGCAACACTGTCATATCCGATTATTGTTTTCATGGTGGCACCTGTATGTTGATACCAAGTCTGAATGAATTAGTTTGCATGTAAGTACTCAAAACTAAATATCAAATCAATATATAAATCTTGAGAGTATATAAACAAAATTGTTTCGGATTGCAACTCAAATTTATGACCTATAAAATCGAAGTGTTATATTGGAAATGCCAAAATTTTATTAGAATCCTTTCATGCTCTTTAACGAATTGTAAACTAATAATAGGATTTATTTTTGGAAATTGTCCAAATTGTTTTTTTGATTAGATTTGATTATATTTAATAGAAAAAATCGAGTTAATAGTAGATTTGAAAGGAGAATCCTTTTGATGCCATCTGTTATACAGTTATTAACACAGTTATTAGGAAATTTGTATTTTTCCCCTTTTGAAACTAGAATATTTTTTTTTGGTTTTTAGGATAATTTTAGTATCTTTTTAGAAATCACTGAGTCTGGCGACTTGTTTACGATCGTCTGGAAGTCGATTCCTTAATCTTCAACTCAAGTGGTTTGCAGTGATAAACCTTATATATCACTCTATCTCTCTTGCTCTCGCTTTGTAACGGTCTCTGTCGCTCTGTGTCTAGTGACAGCTGATAAAGTCTATGAAAAATCTGAAACTAAAAGTATCATTTTGTTATATACGTTGCATTTTGGCATCACATTACACACACTCACACACATTGAGGAGGGAGGATCTTGATCTTCCTGTATCTCTCACTCTCTGTCTCTGTCTTTTTAGCCGAAACTCCATGCGTAGCCCCTCAGCCATATAGACAGAGAGACAAACAGACAGAGAGACAGATAGGCAGAGGGACTGACTGACTAAATGCAATGTGAATAATGTCTGTCAGCACCTACAGTTGGATAAACCATATGTGGGTGAGGGAGAGGCTGTGGAAATAGGGAGGGAGTCGGTGTGTCTATGCGTGTGTGTGTGCGTGTGTGTACGTGTATAAGTAAATTAAAAACCCAATACATTTCCATGCCAGAGGGAACCAAAAAAGAAAAGCGCATCGTCTCGCACACACGAAGAAAGAGAGAGAGACAGAAAGAGAGAGAGAGTGAGAGAGGGAAAGCACTTGGTCTTTTCCTTTTTGATTCTGATCAAAATTGTTGGCCCAAAGGGGGGGTGGGGCAGTTTGGGGTAGTGAAATGGGATGCGATGCGAATAAGGGAACGGGTATAAGTAATATTAATTTTCATTTCTTGTACTTGCAATAAACCGATTTTGTCTGGTTTTTTTTGTTGTTTTGTGCTTTTTCGGCGAAACACTTTGTTGTTGCGAATATATTTTGTATTCTGTTTATATTAATATATAGATATATGTATGTATATAGCACACAGATCCGAGTGGTCGTCGGTCAAGCAAAAATGCTGCAACGCAGTTCATGGCCATCAAATTGATTGTACTTAAATGTGCCGAAAGTACTCAACTGAATAATGTACTTTATATACTATATTTACATATATGCTAGAATACTTTCGTTTTTTAAATACATAAAAATTGTGTGTTGTATGTATGTAGATATATGTATTTATATATATTTTAACTTATACCATCATTTCTCTTATTGTTTTTATTTCTTTGCAGTTGCCCGGATAATTTCTTTGGTAAACAGTGCGAGAACAGCGTTCCAGATAGTAGGTACAGCAAAAATAATAAAGCCGATTGTGGCGAATATGGAGGTATTACCTGCTAAAATAGGCACTTCTATAGCATCGATTGTTTTAGATCGACGAAGACGACACAAAACTGACAACAAAAAATAGAAGAAAACAAACGACTACAAACAAAACAAACATACACACACACACACACACACACCGACACACAAAAAAAGAAAGAAAAGAAAAGAATAATAAAACAAAAACGAAAAAATAAGAAACTATCCCTTACCCCTATCCAACCTACACCCACCCATCCACACACACACACACACACACACACTCACACGTACATGAAAGTTTCCATTAACAAAAGAAAAGCAAATTAAAAGTGAAATAAACCAAATATAGTTTAAATTGAAATCAGCTACACACAGAGACACACGTACACACATACTAGACACACCCACATAAATATACACACACATACATACACACAGAAAGTACAAATACAGTATATAGCCCATAATGCCAACCAAACTTGTACCAAACGTACATTACAACTATTCTCACAAAACGCTAAAGGAATCCTACAACTCCCCAATTTTTCATAAAACAAAACAAAAACAAAACGAAAAAAAAGAAAACAAAAAAAAACAAGAGTTTTATTAGAAAACACATTCCAAAAATGAAACAAAGTAAAGTCTAAAAACTAACAACAAAACAAACATAAAAAAAAGCTAAAGAACGATAATAATTTTTTTTTTTAAAGTTAAATATATTAAACATATATACGAAATGAAAATAAAAAACAAAGGGTGCTATAGAAGGTTTATTTTATCAAACACACATAAACAAAATAGAAAAAAAAGCTTAGTTCTTTTTCTTAGGAATTTGTTTCGAAATACAAAACGAAAAATATATATATATAAAAAAGAAAAGTAATAAGAAAAAGAAACAAAAAATTATGTTAAAAACAAATTTGATATGCAAAAAAAAAAAAAAACAAAACAAAATGATTAAGCAGACTCCGACTCAGACTCCTACTCAGACATCACATATATACTCCTACCAAAAAAACAAAAAACAATTTAAAGTTGAAAAGAAAATACTGAGGAAACTTGTCGAATTGGCTCAGCCTTTCACTCAATATATATATATACATACATATATGTATTATATAACCATTAATTAAAACAGAGGCTCTCTTAAGTTAGATACAATCATACAAAACATTAAACACAACACCTGGCAACCCTAGCAGCGACGTCATACGCCAATCCAATCTTAATTTACAGAATAACCAAGTCGATGGCCTTCCTCAAGAGCTCCGTGAAAAAAAACATTTGCTTTAATTTTCACCTTCTAAAACTAAGATTCTTCACTCATATTTTCAGTACGATATATACATATGTATGTATATGATTTCAATTGGTTCTATATAGTCACCGATTCGGTCATTCTGTAGTTTGATATTCCATACGATAATGAAACACCAAGCAAACAACCTTTTAAAGTACAGTCACGTCACAGAACTGGATCATTTTCTGTTAATTAAACTGAAATTGGACAAGATTTTGTTTTGTTTTCAATATATATAAATACATATATGTATATATGCATATATATTCATACCCATATATATTTATATATATATATTTTACATATGTATATATATATATATATGTATATATTCATAAATAAATCTATATAATTTTTTGTAGTTGCAAAGTAACCTCATTTACAATAATAATAACAACATTATTAACACTTTGGCTGTAGATTTTGACAAAAAAAAAAAAATACAACAAAAAACCAACAACAATTCAATCAATCAAACCAACAACAACAACAATTTCATACATTTTTTTTGCTCCTTGCTCCTTTTTTCATATAGTTCTGGTGATTGTTTTTCCTATATTTTGACTAATCTTTCAAGTTTTCCACACCATTTTTTTTTTAGTTTTTCTTTTTTTTTTATATCCTCAATAATTTGTTTGGGTAATTTTCTTTTTATTTCTTCTTTTTCCTTAAATTGCACGCCAACAAAAAAACAAAAAGGAAAAAGAAACTTTTCACCACTTCCTCTTGTGCATGGAAAACTCTGTTTAATTTTTGATTCTTTATTATTCCATTTAATTATTTTAAAAAATCTTTTACGCTTCCCTTTTGGAAATTGGTAGTTAGAGCAGCTCAAATGTTACAAAAACAAACAACAACAAAAAAAAATTTAAAAAAATAGAAAAACAAAAAAAAATTGATTAATTTTTTTTATTTTTTATGATTTAATCTCTTCACAGATATTTTGTTGCAATCTACGGCCAAATACATACCTTAAATAATGATTATTAATATAGCTAGAAAACAAACAAAAAAGAAAAATAAAAAAATATATAAAAAACATACTCCTAATGCACAACCACAATGTCCAACAATTGTAATTTTTTTCGGAATGATAAAAAAACTTTTATTAAATTGTTGAAAACACATACAAAAAAAAATCCAAAAAAAACTTATAACGAGAAAAAAATTTACCGATTTGCTTTGCAACTACAAAAAACATAGTGGGAAATGAAAAAAAAACACTTGGTTTAAGATATATCTGAATTTAAATATATGATAAATCTTATATAGTCCAATGATCAATGAACAATCTGATTCAAGAACCTGACTTTCTCAAAATTTTTGTTTATGTTTGATCAGACGAGATTGTATATATATATATATGTGTATATATATATATGGTGATGTTAAGAATCTCTAGTTATAAGTAGATAGAAGATATACATATATAAAAAGTAAATTAACATTGAGAATTTCCACAGATTCTGTGTTTGTGATCTTTGATTTCTCAGTTATTCGAGATCCGTATATGTATATGTATGCATATATGCATATGCAACTAAAGACTATAGTGGTCCGATTTTAATGAAAATCACAGATATATGTATTTGTATATATACATATGTATGTCTTACATATAATATAAAGCAAAGCTAAGGAAAGAGCTTACCTGTATCGACAAACTCTTCGAGGGTATTACAATAATGTTGTAATCAAAATTAGTTCCGATTTTACTTTTGCATTAAAAGTAAAACGAAATTGAATTGACCTTTGACCGATTGACCTTGTTGCGCTTTTGTTGTTGTACTATATAGACCCTATCAACAAACAAACAAAACAAAAAAAGCAAAACAAAAATTAGAGAAAGAGAAGAGAACAAAAGTTTGTAATAAAAAATGATTAAAAACTTAAAAAAAAGATCTTGTAAATAGTTCGTTAAAAAGCAAAAAGGAATATTAAACTAACTACTAAGTTTTTATGTACATTTCAAATCGTAAGAGTACTCCTCTTGCCCTCTCCACCCTCTCCTACCCCTTTTAACCATAATTTATTTTGTATTTAATAATGAATTATTAAATTAATTATTAATTAAACATCTTTAATTCTAATTCTACTTAACTTCGAAATACTATATATATATATACATATATGTATGTATATATATATAAATATAAAATTTTATTATTAATTTTGTCCTCAGTTCGCTTATATTTTTTTTGTTTTTTTTTTGTCTATGTAAAATTTAGTTTTAAACAAAATTGTGTTTGTAATGGAGATTATTTTTAATGATTTAACTTTATGAAAACTTTTTTTTTTATTAAATTAAGTGGAAACACACACATACATTTTTTAAACTATAATTAATTTAATTTAATTTAATTATCGAAAAAGATTTATACCAAAAATACCATGTAAAGTTTTTAATTATAATTTAAACAAAAACACAACACCAACAACTACAACATCAACACACACAAACATAAACACAAAAAAGCATAAGAAAAAGAAAATTTCATTAAAAATTTACAAAAAATACTTCACCCATTTTACAAATCGATTTGCTTTTTTTTTATTTAATTCTTTCTTTAGCTAAAACAAAAACATTAAAAAAATAGATATTTAAAAGCAATAAAAAAAGAACAAATCTGCTGTTGGTTTTCTTTTTTTACCCGCCTCTCATTTCCCCCTTTCCCAAAATTTTCCTTAAACCACAAACATGTGGAAAATGAATGAAATTTAAATAAAAAGGCAACTGAAGCTCAGCCCAGGTGTCGGCAGACAGCATATTAGCAGTAATTATATATTCAATTTGATCGATACGTTCGACAATTATTTACTCCAGGTTGCAAGATTAATTCTGTTGGTTGTTCCTTTTGTCTCTATTAACAGGTACCAACTATCACATCAATCAATTGGCAGTGGCAACGACATGAGGGTCCTTTGAAGATGTCGCCTATTTATCCTTTTTAATCGAGAATGCTATTTCACCAAATGCTGAATTAAGTTTGATTTGCGTATTGAAATAATAAAATGGAAATGGATCTCATGCTTAGTTTTAGTTTACATCACGCCGAAATACAATAAAAT
Source organism: Drosophila emarginata (assembly GCA_037075365.1). Classification (NCBI taxonomy): domain Eukaryota; kingdom Metazoa; phylum Arthropoda; class Insecta; order Diptera; family Drosophilidae; genus Drosophila; species Drosophila emarginata. Next base: position 101,266 of record JBAMCD010000014.1, on the reverse strand, counting down.
AAATCGATTTGTTGCTACAAAGGTCGAAAGTGTTTTCTTTTCAAATCTGTTTCGGTTTCAAATCTATTAAAAAAAAATGATTTACAATTATTGAAACAGCGATGGCGCCACTGGCCACTACAAAAATAAAACAGTATTTTTGCAACCCCTATTTGAGTAAAAGCAGTAAATGAGGATTTGACGCATTTTTCTGCTTCTCATTTGTTGTAAGAAATATTTTTTTGTATGCTAAAAACAGTATTTCATACGCCGTTGTTATTGTCTTTTCCGACACACTATTTGAGTAAAATGAGCATTTGACTATGGCGGTTGTATTTTGAATTTAAATTTGAACTAAGAATCTAATTGCCGTCAGATTTAAATCATTACTGTTGTTATTTTTTTTAAATGATTTATTTTAAATAACAAACCTTCAAAATAAAAAGAATCTCTGTTACTTACCTCGAGTAATAAAGGTTATATTGCATAATAAATATTCTTAATAATATAAAATTTCTTTATTCAGTCGATCTGTAATACTAAAACTTACACAGTTGCTAGATTCCTAGATAACCCCACCGGTTTTGATGCCAATCGAAAGAGATCATTAAGGGCATCCTGGCAAATAATTTTCTTTGATCCTGTGGCAGGATATGAGAAAATTGCAGCTAATAAACCAAAAATTGGATAAATTTCTACAGGCCACGATTCTTTAGATCCTCCAGAAGTAAGAGTATCGATCTGCATTCAAGGTTTTGAGGATCTTATGGAAAATATAACTCCAATTTCTGTAAGGGGGGTAGCAATAAAAATTGTGAAAAAAAACAAAAAAATCCTTATAACTCCGCCATTTCAAGGACTATAAGAAAATCCTTTGGCCAAAAGATAGTCCTTGTTAATTAGGATCGATGCGGACCATCGTATCATGATAACTCCTTTGAACAGCAAAGAAAACAGGACTTTTATCTGTACAAGAAATTGAGCAAATCTCGCGTGTCCTTGGAAGGATCAAGGTGAAATATGTGTAAGATGAAACTTACGAAAAAGGACTATCATCTGACCAAAAATTATCCAAGTAGTCCTAGGGAGAGCTGAGATATCAAGAATTTTGTATTTTTCTACCGTTTTTTTTATAATTTTTAGGTAGCAAACAATTGCTGGTGAACACGTGGTAAAATTAATTTTAAAATGGATTTTGTTGCATACTTTTAGGGGTGAATATTAGATTTTGTTGCATACTTTTGGGTGGTATAGCAAGAATTCTGTAGCCTACTTTTGGGCGTTTATAGCATACTTTCGTGGGGCGAACATAAGATTTTGTTGCATACTTTTGGTTGGTTTAACTGGATTTTTATAGCATACATTTGGGGGCAAAATTGGATTTTGTTGCATACTTTTGGGTGTTTTACCGAATTTATGTAGCCTACTTTTAGGCGCTCATAGTCTACTTTCGTGGGGCGAACATAAGATTTTGTTGCATACTTTTGGGTGGTTTCACTGGATTTTTGTAGCATACTTTTGGGGGCAAAATTGGATTTTGTTGCATACTTTTAGGTGGTTTAGCTAGATTTTTGTAGCATACTTTTGGGCGCATACTAAATTTTGTAGCCTGCTTTTAGGCGATGGACCTTGAATTTTTGGTAGATCGAAACCATAGCATACTTTTGGGTGGTTTAGCTGGATTTTTGTAGCATACTTTTGGGGGCAAAACTGGATTTTGTTGCATACTTTTAGGTGGTTTATCTGGATTTTTGTAGCATACTTTTGGGCGCTTACAGCCTACTTTTGTGGGCTATAAGCGCCTAAAAGTATGCTACAAAAATCCTGCTAAACCACCCAAAAGTATGCTATGGTTTCGATCTACCGAAACACAAGGTCAACCGCCTAAAAGTAGACTACAAAATTTAATATGCGCCCAAAAGTATGCTACAAAAATCTAGCTAAACCACCTAAAAGTATGCAACAAAATCCAATTTTGCCCCCAAAAGTATGCTACAAAAATCCAGTTAAACCACCCAAAAGTATGCAACAAAATCTTATGTTCGCCCCACGAAAGTATGCTATAAGCGCCCAAAAGTAGGCTACATAAATTCGGTAAAACACCCAAAAGTATGCAACAAAATCCAATTTTGCCCCCAAATGTATGCTACAAAAATCCAGTTAAACCACCCAAAAGTATGCAACAAAATCTTATGTTCGCCCCACGAAAGTATGCTATAAGCGCCCAAAAGTAGGCTACAGAATTCCTGCTATACCACCCAAAAGTATGCAACAAAATCTAATATTCACCCCTAAAAGTATGCAACAAAATCCATTTTAAAATTAATTTTACCACGTGTTCACCAGCAATTGTTTGCTACCTAAAAATTATAAAAAAAACGGTAGAAAAATACAAAATTCTTGATATCTCAGCTCTTCCTAGGACTACTTGGATAATTTTTGGTCAGATGATAGTCCTTTTTCGTAAGTTTCATCTTACACATATTTCACCTTGATCCTTCCAAGGACACGCGAGATTTACTCAATTTCTTGTACAGATAAAAGTCCTGTGTTCTCTGCTGTTCAAAGGACTTATCATGATACGATGGTCCGCATCGATCCTAATTAACAAGGACTATCTTTCGGCCAAAGGATTTTCTTATAGTCCTTGAAATGGCGGAGTTATAAGGATTTTTTTGTTTTTTTTCACAATTTTTATTGCTAACCCCCTTACAGAAATTGGAGTTATATTTTCCATAAGATCCTCAAAACCTTGAATGCAGATCGATACTCCTACTTCTGGAGGATCTAAAAAATCATGGCCTGCAGAAATCCAGCCTTGGAAAGTTTTCTAGCTATTTTAAGGACAATGTGAATGTCCTTTGGCAAAAAGGTAGTCCTTGCTGATTAACGTCATTTGACTGTAAGGCTTTTTTAATTTCCGAGAAAAAAATATCGCGTCTCTGTACAGAAAATCGAGTATATATTGCGGATAAGGACCACGACAAAATTCTTATATGCCAGATCAAACTTACAAACAAGAACTATTATCTGATCACAGGATTCTGGTAGTCCTGCGGATAGATAAGATATCGAGAATTTTGTGGTTTTTGTCAATTTTTCAGTTAGATAATGAGCCTCTATGTGCTATGTGAGAAGGTTTAATTTCGTTTTTCTGTTTTTTAATTGGTGTAAGAAATATTAAGTTTTTGTATGCTAGAACCAGTATTAAGTGAATCACTACTCACGTTCTTTCAAAGACATTATTTGAGTAAAAACGAGCAATTGACAAGAGGCGGTTTTATTTTGAATACAAATTTGAACTAGCAATTCAACTGCCGTCAGACTTAATTCAATATTGTTGCCAATTGAAATTTGTTGCAATTTAAAAAGAAAAAAAAACCCAATCTCGATTAATAAAACGAAATTACATAATTAATCAATGTTTCTTTGTTTCTAAATATTCTTAAATAATATCTTAATAATATAAAATTACCTTATTAAATAGTTTTGTAATACTAAAAGTTACCACTGTGGTAAAGTGACTATGTTGACAATTTCGCTTAAAATTTTAAAGAGTATGCGGATAGTTAGATTTGATCAGCTTTTTTATATTTTGCCACACGTCAAAATGTTGCAGCAATGGAAATCATTTTGGTTGATCATCGATTGTGATTCGACGTGAAAGCAAAACCTTTATTGCCTGTAATATGAAATCGGAGAGAAATAAACATTAGTATAAATTAGTTAAGAAATTTATTAATCCATGTAAATTAATGATTAAACAATAAGTGTGAAAATTTCGTTTAATACTAAAAGATTGAGACAGATATTATATGTACATAGAATTAATATTAGTTCTTAAAATACAAAATGTTTAAGTCTGGTTGATATTGGGGAGAGGGAGCGTTTGCTTCACACATGCCTGACAGAACAGTTTTTGCTTACTAACTAAGGAAACGCTTGACAAATGTAATTTCGAATTAATTATGCCAAGTATTTGGCACTTTACCAAGACGTTTCGCAAACAGAACTAAAACTAACTTGAAGCAGCTTATGCTGAGGCTACAAATTTCTCATATGTCGTCGGTTGACGAGGACAAGAAGATGGAGACAAAGACGGGCATGGACACGGATATACGGATAGACATATATAGACAGGCGACAGAACAGTAAAAGATGTGGCATGGGCAACAGTTGACACAAGAGCATTTAACGCTTCAGCACGTTTTCAATTCAATTTTCACAGCCAACAACTGGGCACTGCTTGAGATTGTGAGTGTGATGGGGGGCAAGGATGTAGGTATGGGGAATTGGCAGACGGATTCTACTACACCGTGGTCCAGCGCCAAGGAAGTTTTTGAGGCGTTGAAGCGTAGAGAAAACTTAAGCAGAAAACGCACAGAGCATGACAAACGAGGCAAAAAAAAAAAAAGGGAGGGAAAAATACAAAAGCCGCAAAAGGAGCATATAATCAGAATAATGAAGAAACCTCTAATGAAATCAAAAGAAAGACAAAGAAAGGACAATATAAGAATAACCAAAATTTGTACAATAAATCACTAAATTACGCGTGCCAAATAGTAGTGGATAAAAGGCGCAAAAGGGGTTCCACTCAGTCACTCATTCGTTCATTTGTATCTCACAGATACTCTGTCTCTGCCTTTGCCCTTGCCTTTGCCACAACTGCCTGCTTATGGGCAAAAACAATAAACGGCAAACGCTTAAAAATCCATAAATCACAACAAAACAAAAGCAAAAAGCGAGAAACGAATGTCAAAATGATAATCGCCAACAACTGTTGAGAAATATAACTAGTCGTCGCGGCTTCTGGTCAGGGATTTTTGATGACAAATGTTTGAACACGAACTTGTGGAAATCTCATTCTCTCTCTGAGTTTTATTCTCCCTTTCTTTCTTCAAAAAATAAACACATTTCACTTATTAGGCGTTCATCCGAAGCCTCATTCCATCATTCATTTCTTCGTGTCATCTTAACAACAATCATAATCATAAAAACAAATGCCAAAACGCAATAGCCATAAACGTTCTCTCCCCTTGTATTATGTATCACTGGTCCAGATCCAACCCCTTGGAGTTGGTTTAATCCACTTGTTTGTAAGCTCATAATGCTTATTAGAATATTTCCAGTTTTCAGTTTGATGGTGGTTGACGGCCAAAACATTTTTACCAAATATTTGTGATCTTTGTTCTCGAGTGTTTCTGTACATATATTAATGAATAAATCTGATTATGAATTGGACTTGGTCAATCTGAAATTATTTTCAAAGTCAATTGTGAAAGGACAAAAGTTTAATAGATTTCTATGACAACGAGAAATCTGATTATATAGCAAAATTAATTAAAGTAGTCAGTAAAGTAACCCTTTGGACTAAGAGATGTTTGTTGTAGAAATGCATTTGAAAACAATTAAATTGATAAATGGATAAATTATTTAAATTAAGAAAGTATTGAAAAGTATTGTATTTTTTCATGATATATGTATGTAATTCTTTTTAAGAAAATTGTATTAAGATAGTTCTAACATTAAAAATCTGCACATATGTACATATGTAAAGGGAGTGTATGAAGCACCCCCCTCTTAAGCCTAACCCCTTAACCTCAGATGTTAACCCAAATCCAATACGCAATTCTAACCACAAATTGTTTGCAACACATTTCAAAAATCATTTAACACTCAATTCGGGAAAGTGCTGTGACCCAATTTTTGAAAAAATTGCATTCAAATAATTGCCAAAGTCCATTTGCACACACACACACACATACAGACACTTATATGGGGAGGAACCTTCGGTCCTTGGGACATATGGGCGAATCCTTGGATTGAAAATTTGGCTTTGCCTAGTATAATGGATGCCATAATTCGGCGCTAATGTTGCAAAAATTTTGCAAAAACTCTTAAGAATGACAACAATGCGAACTAAGCCTATAAATTACCATGACAATGGGAATTATGTTTGCTTTCTCTCTCTCTCTCCCTCTTTCACTTCCTCCATTCTCTTGCACTTTCTCCATGTATTTTGTGTGTGTGTGTGTCTTTCTCTTTCTGATATAATCCACCCCGAAAAGTTATTGAACTTGTTCTATAGCCTTAAGCGTAAATCTTGTTGAACTGTCATAAATTTTTGGCACTTCGATTTGTATGAGAATTAAATAGAATATTATTTATGCTTAAAATGAAAATGCAATTTTAATTCAATTAGTTAGAAAGGACATTCGCAAGCCAACGAATAAACAAAAACAGCAAATTTTCTATATAGAAAACCTCTTCAGCTCTTTCCTTTCTATATTTACGACAAAACCAAATGTAGAGTAAATTTATTCCACATGATTAATTCCAGATTCGATTTGTATGCTGTTGGAGGTGGAGGAGTAGAAGAAGGAGAAGGTAGCTGCGTTCACATAGCAATCGAATTGAAAACATTGAACAAAGTAAAATATTTGTTCAAGGTGTTTGAACTGCCAACTAAATGGAATCAGCATCATTACATATGATAATAATGCCAAAGACAAAAAAAAAAACGAAAAGAAAAGAAAAAAGAGCAATTGGCAAAACGAAGCTAAGGAAAATATTCAAATAACTACGATAAGACACAAAAGCAATAAGCAAAAACAAGAAAAAATGAAAAGAACAAAAAATATTATTGACTGTTCAATTGGTAAATACATCAGACGATGGCTATGGGTACAAGGAAAAATTAGCATTTCAAATGTAAAAAAAATATATTAAAGCTTTTAAAAATAATAATATTCTTTCTCAATAGTCAAAGTTTAAAAGAAAATTGAAAATGGTCAATTTAATACATTACTTTATGTTTTATCGATGGAAATTTATCTTGCTTATTTGAAGAAAATTTTTAAAGATCATTTATAAGTTTTCCCCACCCGAATACATATATTTTTTATACCCTGTACCCATAGGATAAAAGGGTATATTAAAGTCGCTAAAATGTATGTAACAGGCGGAAGGAAAATTTTCCGACCCCATAAAGTATATATATTCTTGATCAGTATCAATAGCGAAGTCGATTGAGACATGTCCGTCTGTCCGTCCGTCCGTATGAACACCGAGATCTCAGAGACTATAAGAGCTAGAGCAACCAAATTTGGTGTCAACATCCGTCTATTGTATAAGCGGGTCAAGTTTATTTTAAATTTTTGCCACGCCCACTTCCGCCCCCGTAATTTAGAAAAAACTATAACTTGAGCTATAATGAAGATATCGAATTCTTATTTGGCACACTTAATAATATAGCCAATATGCACCAGCTGACCAAATTTTACCAAAATCGGATAATAATTATCGGAGATATACGTATTTCCGTTTTGTACTGAAACGCCCCATGCAAAATAGGCTGTTAAGTGTGAGCGAGATAGCATGCGTTCGCTGTTGCTGCATGGCAAGCAGTGGATGCTAAGAGAATTTTTTTTGTAAATTGATGGCGATTTTGATCGTTTTTGACTTTATGGAGTAGTTTTACTTGGTACAGGGTATACTCAATGTCGGCAGGGACGACTTGCTTGCTTCATTGGTATTAAATTGGTAACTCCTGCTTATCCGAGATATTAATTGACTCGTCAGTTGAAGCCGATCAAGAATATATATACTTTATGGTGTCGAAAATGTTTACTTTTGCCTGTAGCATACATTTCAGCGACCTAGTATATTGGTAGAAACACCATTCGATCATGGCCATATTCTCATGGAATTATCTTGTATATGTAATGACCTATTCAATTATATTTTATGTATATTAAAAGTGTAAATTTTCTTCAGCTTATCCAAATAATATTAATGATAAAAACTAAAGTTATATTTCTTTTGATATCAAAAAGAATAAAATAAACAAGTAAGTTTTAACTTCCATTGTCTTCAGTTTTCTTATACTATCGTTTCTATGGAAAAATTTTAATTGGAAATTGTATTCCCATTTGGGAACTGACAATGACTGAGATAGAAACTTGTTAGATTCAATCTAAAATGAAGTCAATTTCGTTTTCGAACAGGAACCGCAACTGATGATGTCTGGTTCGATTTGGCTTGGTTTTTTTGGGTTGCATCATTTTGCGTTTGAGTGAAAAAGAGAAGACAATAGGCAAAAAGGCAGCATATGTTGATGCCACATTAGATCTACAACTCACTTGTCAGACAGGCGGGCGGACTCTCCGTGGACTCTCTATAGTGATAAGCATCACTAGACCAGTTCCAATCAGAATCGAGTCAAAGAGCGAAGGGCACCCGCGGGTATATTGAAAGAGGAAACCTGCGGCGTTCGAAACATTTTTCCATGCATATGTCAGCATTTCGCTTCCCTTTCTATATATACATACATATATATATATATATATATTTTTTTTTCTATGCTATATATTTTTGGGTTTTCAAATTGGAAATGAAAAACGTTTCGTAGGACTAACAGCATTTTGTGGTTTTCAGCATAATTAAAGGCAGACTGACTGAAACTTCCCCTTACCAAACAATGTGAAGAGGAGTGCCGCCGCCCCGGACAGATCGAAAATGTCGAAAAACGTAAGGTGTATGCGAGTGTTAGGGGTTGGGGGGTAAGGGGGTTGCAATTGAGATTCATGAGCAGCAAACGAACTGCTCTCGGCAAGTTAACAAAGCCATCAATGGACCATAAACTAAACACTTTTTAAATGCTGCTCGGGGGGCGCGGGCAGCAAAGAGGGTAAATCATTGTTGTTCTTCTTGTTCTTGTTGTTGTTGTTGTTTTTGTCATCTCAGAAAAATTGCACAGATGTTTGTTGCCCAGAGAACAACAACTATAGCAATAGATGTGCATAGTTTATTAAAGGGTAGTTTTCATAAAAATTTTAATGCAATTTTTGTCCCACTGTGCCGCCGTCATACATTCCAAGCTGATTAGATCTGATTGCGACAGCAGCAAAAGAAGATTCGCCCTTAGACAATAATATGAACAGGTTCCATGAAACAGGGTCACAAATTTATGGCACCAGAAAACGTATTGAGCAACTTTAAATGCGGGTCACTCCGAGGGTTTTTGGTTGGATTTGAGAATATATATATATATATATTTTTTTTTTTGTTAGTCGGTGGGGTGGTGGGAAGGCAGGCAGGCAGGCAGGCAGTCAGTCAGTCAGTCAGGCAAGCAGGCAGTCTGTTGGACTTGGCAAACTGGTGGTAATGACGGTGTCGTCTGGTGGTGACTTTGGTGGTCGCTTCATTTGTGCAGCTTCGTTGAGCATACGCTCGACATCCGATTTTGAGAGTGTACAACTCGTCCGAAATGTATGAATATGTTTAACAAGAAACGAATTGCAAAAAAAAGTTCCCCCTTTTCCTTTGTCCTCCTTCTGTTTTATATTATTTATTGTTTTGTTGAAACCGAAAGAGAAAATACAGTTCCTTGTCATAGCAAAGGCGCGTTTTAGAATACAAAAGTTATGAATATGGAGAAAATCTAACCAATATATTAATTAAAAATTAATCATATTTCAAAAAAAGATTACAAAATTTCGTCTTATATAGAAATTGAGAAAATGCATAATAATTCCATTATACCCATCTCAATTAAAGTGTATATGTGTGTGTTTGTGTGTGTGTATTATGCCTACAAGTAGCGTTTCCTGTTCCGTTTCCTTGTCCAAGGCAAAGAGCTTTGAAGCGCCCTTGACATTATGGTTGGGCTTATCCTGTTGGACTCCATATAGAAACACTGAGTCTAAGTATAGAGCGAGAGAGAGAGAGAGAGAGAGAGATGTAGCGGGTGGCTTAGAAGGAGTGGCAGAAACAACACTTGGCAACTGTTGCGACTTGTTTTGATTTTTTTCTTTTTTTTTGTTTTTTCTACTGCTGCCGTTTTATTGTTTTACGAATATTGCCACCAACACCAACACCAACAACGTGCAACAACATCGAGAACAGCAGTCACATAAATATTTATGCCGCATTGCCGATTGAAAAGCATCTCAAGCGTAAGCATTTTAGATAAAGCCAAAATCAGGCTGCACAGCACTGTCAACACCCCGCCCAACCTCATCTTGCCACAATCACCTACAATTCGCACCAGAAATGGGGCAGGTGCACCACCCACATACAGTCAGTCCCTTTTTGCCAGCCCATTTTGCATATGACAGCAGAAAAATATATTTCTAGCTTGATTGCGAGTGCGTTTCGTCTGGAAATCGACATCGTCATCAGTCGATTTGTTAACCAAAACAAGAGCTCTAATCCGACTAAGACTAAACCGCAGTCACCACCAACATCAGCCCCATCCCCCGGCATAGGCGGGTGGCCTTGTTAGGTAGTAGTAGTCGACGTCATAGTGTTTCGACCCTCTAGCACATTTTCATAATCCGTTTAAATGAATGACAGTCTAATTGGAGGATATTTTTTTTTTTTTGTTCTGTTCTCTTCTTCATTTTTAGCTCAGGACAGGATTCTAAATAGTGACAAAGTCCTTGCCATATGTTTGGAAAAAACCACATGTTATTCACGGTATTTAAACAAACAGCAACACAAAAAAACAAGAAAGGGGCTGAAACAACCCTCCGCCAATCCTCCAACCCTCATCCAATTAGGTGCTACGAGTTCAAATTCGACATCTTTCCCCTTACACTCTCCTCTCTCTCTATCTCACTGTTCCTGTAAATCCAATTCGAATTTTTATTTAATGCGCGAAAAGCACTTGATTGGAATTCAGTCTCTCCAACAACTAGAACAAACTGAATACACCTGGGACACTTGAATTTTTACGGATCGTGAAGTGCATGTCGGAAGGATGGTGGGGATAAATTGTGGATTGCAGCAAATCCTTGGCAATTTCTTGGCAAATGAATGAATGCAAAGGAAACTTTCTGAGACAGCACAACTTCCTTTTAGCAGTTAGCAGTAAGAAGCTGTTTTTCCTCTCAACACAGAAGATTATGAGACAAAAACGAAAAGCATTAACATTTAACAATAACCAACCTTTCAGAAAAGGTGTCGCCTGTCTCCTGTACAAGGCCGTAACTAGAATGAGTACCAGGACCAGGGACAACATTAACATTCTACACATTGAGAAAAAATTCCCTCTCAAAAAAATCATTACAATAATTTGAAGAAAATTTAATTTTAAAAATTATTTACAGAATGCTTTCATCAAGTCAAAGGTTAGAAAATAATTTAGAAACAGTATTCAATATATTTTAAAAGAGTTTAGTAGTCTATTTAATATTTACATTTCATTTCATTTAAGTGCATTATAGAATCAATTGTCTAGAATAAATTTCAAAGGTCTAATTTTCTTCAAGTGCATGACCCAAATTGAAACAATTAGCATTTACATTTTCCTATCTTGCTTTTCCATAATTAAAACCACGAAAGAAAATGCCGCTGCTTCACGACAAACTAAATGGCATAAGGACCACGTAGCTAAAGTCCTAACAGAGAAAGGCAAAAAGATTATCATCTAAGTTTTTAATTCTCTTATACTGTATCTCCCTCTCTCCTCTCCTCTTCATTTTCCTAGCTAGCTCTCAGCTTTATTTTGGCTTGACTTAATCACACACAAAGGCAATTTCACGCCTTTCTGCTCCCGGGAATCACTTTGTCACTTGGCAGTTTGATGTATCGACACACTGAGTAGAACCATACAATTTCACCCCTCTCCCCTAAACGCCCACCCCACCATACCTAGTTGCCATGACATGACAAAAATGTTTGTCAGATTGTTTTTAGTTTAGCTCAATACATATTTATATACATACATATGTATATATATAGAGAGAGAAAAATAAGAAGATCTTCAGGGGTAGATTAACAAATTTGTTTTGGAGGGTTTAGGATATTTTCGTGCTCGATTTGTATATCAGAGATTTTTGTGTTAATTTTCTATTGAAAATCTATATAGATGCAAGTTGATTTGGGTTTCGGTTCGCACTCACCACTTGACTTGGATGAATCGTAGTCACGTGTCCCACATTACATATGTGTGAGGGCAAGGAAGCGAAGAATTTCTGGAAGGAGAAGTGAAAATTGATTCGAATCAAGTATAAAAGAAATCAAATTTATAACCTTGCATAAAGTTTATATTAATTTAGTTGAAATGTTACTTTTGTCTATATCATATAGCTATCATACAATTTAATTTAATCAAATCTCATGCTAAAAAAATGGTTCGTTTTTCTAACAGATTCTTTTTGTTTTCTTTTAAAATCTATTAGTTCAATATTTCTTTGATTTCTAACCTTGCAAACATTTCCATTATTATTTAACTTTGTAAAGTTGTGAAATCTTTTGCTTTTCAAGTCAATAACGATTCAAGGTTTTATTTGTTTGAGAACTTTTCAATTTCTACACTTTTTAGAGTTGGGTAAATAGCTTTAAAAATCATTCTTAATCTAATGAGAATTAAATAGATAATTAAAAGAAAATCAATTCCAGGTAAAATACTTTTATAGAGTTTCGTTATATAGAGTTTATCTGCCTCTATATAAATATCTCTGGCACATTATAAATTGTGGATATTATAATAACTTTTGCCTACCCAAACATGAATATGAAACCAGGCATAAATGTTGCCATTTATTGATCGATTAATAACCAGCATAACCAGCTTATGGCTTTCAGCTTCAGTTGTTTCACATTGGCAATTAATTAAAATATAAACTAAACAATATTTTTAATGCAATGTCTCAACAACAATTGGCAAACCGAAGGCAATCATGTGTTTAATATTAATTTTGTCGACAGAAAACATGGCGGCAATCGAATTATGTCCCACACATATACATATATATATATATATATATATAGAATTTATATAGACACAGTATATACTGACTGCTGCTCCCCCCTCTTTGCCATTTATTTCAACGATCTGGCCCACTGCGGAAGTGGGGGATAGGCAATAAATTTTAATTAAAAATGCAACTCATATGGCAAGTGGAACAATTAGCACCTGAAAATATGCAAATATTAAATTCTGTACAGACGACAGCAACAATAACAATACAAAGGACACTCTGCCAGGGATAACAAAAGGATAAAATTTAAAAATTAAAATGTAAATATGTAAACTGGCCAGCATAACAGACACATATTTTGCCTTAGCAGTGCTCACATCCTGAAACAACAACAACAGCAGTTACAAAAAAAAAATACATAAAAAAATAGGATAACGGAAAACATAAAACAATTTGTTATTGTTGTCCTTTTTGGCAAGTTTTGGCTATATAACAGACGATGAGTTAAATATTTTAGTTTGCGAAATCTTTTTGTTCGCCTCCATCTCTTTTTTTTTTTTGATTTTTTTTTCTATATTTTCTCTCGCTCTCGGTCACACTTCTCCCCTTTCGCACTCCATATCTCAGTGTGTTGTCTGTCTTTCTCTATCTCTCTGTTTCGCTTGGGCAATATGTAAAAGCTACGCCTAGCATATACTCAAAATCCAACCCAAAAACATCGGCCACATATTCACACAATCTCATCTCGTTGCGTCGCGTCTCGTCTCATCGCAGTTGCTGCTGCTGCTGATGATGTGGCTGTTGCTGCTGTTGCTGCCAAAAAATCGACAAAAACAACCTGTTCGGAAACACTTGCAACAAGGATATCAAGGATATCATGTTGCTCATGTCGACCTGCCATAGATAAAGGCAGTGCAACAGAGAGAGTCTTATATGAAAAGGGATGCTGATACGACAAAAAGACCGAATCAGAATGAGGGACTGAGAGAGAAGGTCACCCTCTCTCTCTCTTTACTGAGCAAACCACATTGGTGGTAGCGGAATGAGAGACTATCTCTATATAGTAGAGAGAGCGCCTGTCCATTTCAGTATCTCTATCCTAAGCACCGCCTCTTTTCGAACACATTTATTTCAAACAATGCAAAAAAAGGACATACAGTGACCAAAGAAAAACATTTTTCAAATATACGACAAAAAATTTTGAAATTCATATCTATTTTTTTCAATATTTTAGTTTATATATTCACTTTTGGTTGTAGCATATTTGATTTTAAATTCTAGAACTCTAAATTAATATTAATTTCAATTAATTCATTTCAATTAAAGTTCATGAAAAGCTCAGACGAAAATATTTTGAACTTCATTTTAATTTTTTAAATATTTTGTATACTTTTATACAGTTTATATACTATTTTTCAGTTTTATCCTATGCAATTTAACATATTTGATTTAATTTAACAAGAAAAAATATATTAAATTCTGGAACCCTAACTTAATATACATACATAGATTTAGGTTTCCATTTTCTAAAACATAAAGTTCACGATTTTGATAAATCTAAAGATTTAAATATTTAGTATTTTATGTTAATTTCGTTTTTGTTATCATTGCAACATTTCTTATTTAAGTGATCTTGGATATAAATTAAAATATAAAATTCTATTAAATAACTTTTTAGATATATATTTTGAGTTAAATAAACTTCAAAATGGGTTCAATGATATTCTATACAATTTTTCTTTATACATTTATTGTAGTATAATTATTATTATATTGTATGAGTTCTATTTTTACTTTCTTTTTTGCTTCTATTTATTTTACTCTTTTTTATTATTATTTCAAAATGAAAATTTTTAGCTATATGTAGAAAATGTACAAAGAACATTCCATTTCGAACCACTGTGCCAAGTACATGGATGTGGCAAAACCATATAGACGATTCTTTTCCTTTTTTTTTCTGTTTTGCTGATATCGAATATGCCTCTCAGCCAACCAGAAGGCGCAGAGCTTGAACAATAAAACCACAGAATATGTTTACTTTGGGTCAAAGCAGATGGAGAGCAAGAGAGATAGACTAGGGAAAAGAAAGGGATAGAAAAAGAGAGTGAAATTGTAATGTGAGTGTGAGTGAGCGAGAGATAGAGCGAAAGCAATAAGGGATGACACTGTGAATCAGAATCAGGACAGATGTGCATTCAGTACTGAATGGAACAATATGAAAAATTCCACTTGGACTTGCTCTTACTCACTCTCTCTTTCTCTCTCTCTCTCTCTATGTTGCTTTTGCTCTCGCTCTCTCCCCCCCCTGTTATGGCAATTCGCTTGCACTCTCACTAGAGCTGAGCGAGTACTTAAGGAAGAACAGATGGGCCAACGGCCAACAGTCGAAATTTGTAGTTCGAAACGTTTGGATCTAATCAGAGGACACACAGCGGACAGAAGAAAAGTGAATATAGAGTTAGAAAATGAATTTATTAATGGATAATCTGCCCATACAAGGAAATCCTGCTTCAGCAGGACGTCGTCAAACACCGCCTCGTCAGGCTGATTTAAAGATCTCAACGACATCGCCACAGCAACATCAGCAACAGCAACAACTTCACCATCAGCACACACATCAGCAACATTTATCGCTCAACAACAACAACAACAATAATAATAATAATGAGAAACAAATATCTCCACCAAAAAGCTCTATGAAACGATCATTTGATGTGGCATTCCTGATGATGCCCGATGAAAGGATTAAACAGAAACAGGCCGAAAAACAGGCACGTCTCGAGGAGGCATTACATTTGCAGCAGCAACAAATACATCTGCAACATCACCAGCAACAGCAACATCAGCAACAGCAACAACAACAACAACAGCAATTGAATCATTATCCAACTGATTTATCCCCCCGCGGATCAGCGTCACAAACATCCCCTCCACCAGCTATGGAGTATATTAGTTTAATGGAGGCCCGTCAACGTTATCCCCAACTAAGTATACGTTCGCCACGAATCTATGATGATCCTACCTTGGTTTTACCCGTGTGCGGTGATTCACCAGAAGTGACAACAGCAGCCTCATCACCGCCGCCTTTACCCCTGCGCAGCGCCTTTACCAAAGTGGCATCATCTTCCGTATCGACATCATCGTCATCGCCCTCGAATACTTCACGCTTGGAGTCGCCTTCCATAGAACCAGATCAATTGTCTTGTCATTCTATGAGTCCGCCCTTGGAAACACCGCCGCCAACAATTATAGCAGCCACTGCACCACCATCTCCATTGGTCTATCACAATTTTCGACCGGAATATCAATTTAATGGCGCCTTTCAGGCGGTCAATTCCATGCAGGCTTTACGTTTAAAGCAACTCTATACAACCAGGCCACCACCTCCGAATTCAACACCAACGAGTCCACCATCATCATCATCGCCACCATCTGGTCCGCCGCCAGAGTTTTTACATGCTGCTGCCGCCTATCCAGGCTTTGCACCACCACCACATCCATTTGCAGTCGCTCAACCGCTACAGAATCCAGCAGCAGCGGCCATACTCTCCACTCTAATACCACCCACTTTGGCCTCCACTTTCACCTTGACGGCCCAAAATGTGTGTGCCAAATGTAATATTAGCTTTCGGATGACCAGCGATTTGGTCTATCACATGCGTTCCCATCATAAAAGTGAAGTGGCCTGTGATCCAAATCGCCGTAAGCGTGAAGAGAAACTCCGTTGTCCTGTCTGTCAGGAGACATTCCGGGAGCGTCATCATTTAACTCGTCATATGACCGCCCATCAGGATAAGGCCAGCGATCATCAGCCAAATGCATCCGGTGGGGATTCTTTATCATCTTCGGTGACGGTTAACGATAGCGGTGATAATGAGATTATCAATGTGGTTAGTGGTTCGCCAGGACGTCGTGGTTCTAATCTGCATAAATGATCCAAGCATTTTTTCGGATATTTTTAAGCTCTCCAACTCACCAACAATTCCCCCACCACCACCCCGTCTTACCCGATTGTGATATTAAGTTTAGTTCTTTTTTTTGCTCGTGATTATTTTTTTTTTTTTCGTCTGTAGTGCAATTTGAAATCAGATATAATAATATAATATCCATTTAAATATAAAAGTATTTAGCCCTCTCTCCTTGTCCATCATCTCTTTCCATATAAAAATTGAAATTTTATCATTGTAAAATATTTAAGATAAAAGTTGCCGAATTTGCTGCACCAAATTTTTTTTAATAGCATTTAATATACATATATGGCTAAATGTTTAAATAAATATCTAATTGTTATGGAAATCTTAACAAAAAAAATTAAAAACTATTTTTCATATGGGTTGTCAAGGGGAAAGAAAAATCTATTGAGAATCGCATAATGACATACATATAAGACATAAGATTTTGCAATTATAAAAACAGAAATATTTAGATTTGGATTCGAATTTATATTATTGAAATTAAATTATAGTAAATGGATAGAAGAAAATGTCTTAATATTCAAGATATAATTTAATATTTCAAAGGTAGATGAACAAATATACTTATTTAGAACTTGGTTAAAAAGTGTTTGTAAATTGGTAAAATATGGAAATTAAAACTCAACAAGGACATTTTTTGAAATATTCACCTGACACATTCAAAAGAAGAAGCTTAAATGGAAATTTTTAACTTAAGAATCACAGAATTAAATTTTGTAATCAAAATCAAGTTGATATTTAACAAAACTTGTGCAAAATTTAGATAACAAATAAAAGTAAATCTTACAGCTTAATTTAATATAGATTTTCAACATCTTTTAGCTATAAATCTACTTTTTCAATTTGATTTACTTGAACAGATTCTCAAAATAAAATCTTAAATCTTCGGCAATGTTTTTTATTTAATTTATGGCTTGACATTAAAATTAGTTTTTTTAGTAGAAACTGTTTAAAAGTTTTATTCAAAAATTTTCAAATTTAGTTGTAATTTTATTCTTTTATTTATTAATATCAAATAATATTAAATCTCTGTAAATATGGAAATCATCAGTTTAAACTTTTATTTTATTTAAATTCTTTGCTCCAGAATTTATAGTTCTATGTATATATGTATTTTCTAATTGAACTGAAGCATAATTAATCCGATTTGTTAGCAAAAATAAGTAGTTTAGCTCAGTGCCAATGGCAAAAGAAGACATATATATATTTTAGCACATTCATTCCGTATATCCAGCATATCTAACCTGAGACAAAAACCATAGGTTCCCAGGCTTAGTAAAAACCCTTGTCATCACTGAAACATACGCCATATAAGTACAGGGATACATATATATATATATATACATATATAAGTATAAGAATATGTTTAACTTGTTAGCGCAGTGAAGCTGAAATTGCGCGCATTTCATAGTTGCAGTTGAAAAAGCAGACTCCGACGTATGCAGCAATTAGATGCGGCCAACACACACACGCACACACACACACAAGTTCATGATGCCGTCGCCGACGCTAATGAGATGACAGTGGAACAGTCAGATGAGAGATGCTGGGAACTGGGAAGCAGTTAAAATGGTAACAAGTTGAATGGAAATGGGGTAAACTTTTGGCCAGACACCGAAACTAATGCTGAACTTGCATTGGATTTTCTCCTTCTACATCTCTAGCTCCTGTGCTTATAGTCAAGTGCTTGAAATGATATTCGAATTTCAATATTTCTGCTCCTTCAGAAAAAGGAAATTCAAATTCACCCTCAATTCTATCGTTTTGCGTTTTCCCATGAGCCACACACACACACACAGAGAAATAAAAAAAGAAAAAATTTGTAGCATGCCAAATTTTTCTGAAACAAAGCGCAACGAATTTGGCTGAATTTGGGGTGATGCTGCTGCCACTGCCACTGCCACTAGTTGTCGATGTGCCTGTGGCACTAACTTTGGTTCTTTGCCTTAACATCGACTGCCCCTGTTCGCACTGCACTCAAATGAGCCACAACGAATCGCGTTGATTTAGCATGGCCAAATCCTGTTAGCCCCGTGCCACTGAGTTAATTCTCACAGGATGTCAGGAATATGTATAATGTCTTCTTGCCTTGCCTTATAACCCAACTGATACTGATGCTGATGTATCAATTCGTTAAACGGCAAACGAAATATTCCCACTCTCTCTTTCTCTCCTCTGTTCTATTATATTCTGTTCTGTTCTGTTCTGTTCTGTTCTGTTCTATTCAGCTCTGCTCTGATCTGATCTGTTCTGCCTATTGTGTTCCCATGATGGGATTAGCATTTTATGGCTTTGTGTTCGCTGCTTGGCTTGCCACTTGATAAAGACATTCCTTTTGGTTTTAGGGCAGGGGAAGAAGGAGTAGGATTAAAATCATGAAGAAATGTGGAGCACTTCAAAAAGTAAGCAAAGGGCAAAAATCCGAGGGCAAAAGGTGTAAAATATGTACACTGAGCTAAATAGATTAGCGATTGAAGAGTGTAAGGCATTTAACAATTTCAATCATAAAACTTATTTAATTTGTATATACTGTGAAAAGCAAACTTTTTAGAGTATATATATGTAGATATAGAGTATATATCCCTAATCAGTAGATTTGCAACTCCAATTACAATTCTAAAAATTGTAGAAAATAAATATCGTCTCTTTAAAAGGTTTCCAAATGTTTCTTAAGTTTTCTTTAACATCAATCGAATGCATCACTTTCTTTATTAATTTAAACTTATATATTTAATTTGTAAACTTTAATAGAAACTAATTAAAAATGATCAACACCTTTGACAAAGTTTTCTTTCAAATTATAAATTTTTTGTATCCTTCACTGAAAGTGGCGTAGCTATTTTTTCTTAACAAACTTGAAGTCGCGTATTCAGTTGTCTATCTCATATAATCAAATTGAAGAAATAATTAAATTTGTCTTTCAATTTCACAAAGAAGAAATAATTTAATTTGACAACAAAAATATATCAGATATAAAACAGTTTGTTAAAGTGATAAAAATTATGAAACTGACTAGCAAAATTCGAGATTTTATTCTAAAGACTTTAAATTATTTAGAAGGTATGAAAATTTTCTCAAATTAGTTATATGTATATTTACCTACATATAGATATACAAAGTTGAGATTTATATTGCTTTCATTAAAATGTTTGTAAATGGCAAAGGAAAGGCTAAGAAAATTCAAAAGAAAGGAAATCTACATATGTAAAAAATAAATGTTGGCTATATTTATAATATAAATTTGTCTACATATTTCGGCAATGCCAACGATTAATAGTCCTGTCAGTCTATTACACGAAAGCATCAGTTCTTCATATTTGATGTTACCAAGAATAATAATAATTAAGGTTTTCCTTCTTTAAACTGATAAATATGAGCAGTTTATTACATTTATCCACCAGATCTTTAACAATTTAAATGTTTTAATGATCAATTTTCCTTTATATTGCTATAATTGTTTTTACAACTCTTTCAAAGAGTAAATACTTATGTATGAAAAGAAATTCGTTTAGTTTAAGTCATTAAAAAATAGTTTTTATTACATTTCTCATACGACAAATCCAAATGAAATTCAATGAATCTGATTTATTTTGATACATTTCCCCAATGAGCAATTTCAGCTTCCTTTAAAAACAATTACAACTTCCGGATAAACACACAAACACAGAAGCAGATATAACGATGAGGAGGAGATGAGATTCATGAAGAGACTGTTTTGTGTCTCGTAAAGCCAACACATCGTCAAAATCACATTTCCTCATTTATGAGACTACAAGAGAGCTGCCCCACCAGGATAGATGCCTCCCACCGTTACCACCCCACACTCCCCATTCACCATTCAATCCGTAAACGAAGCAAAGTGAGCTACACACAGCTACTCACTCAAAACGACGCCCAAGGCAACCGCAAAACGAAGGCAACGCCAACCAACTTCATAATAAGCCTCATCATCGTCATCATCCTTACAGCAATTGTGGCAGTGGGGGATATATAATAACAGGCCATAATCACATTTCATATTTATCACATTTTTACCGCCCACCAACCAAATTTCTCGTACTGGTAGCGACCTGCGCCTTGTGCCGTTTGCCTTGTGCCGTTTGCCTTGTGCCATTGTTTGCCTTGTCTAACCTCGCAATTTGACCGTAAATAAATTGCCTGCTCATTTGGTAAGCGCTCAGCCTGAGCCCCAGTCTCAGTCACAGGATTCAGCCCCCAAGCATTAGCATCATCAACATCATACTCTCCACCCCCCACCTCCAAACAAAGCTAAAACCCTTGACAAGAGCCAACCGAGTCTCGAAATACGTTTAAACACAATGCAAATACCGTTATAATAGCACAACAACAACATGAAATAGCAGCTAAAGCCGACAGCTTGGCGTAACGCCCCTTTTTTCATCCTCCCCCGCCCTCTCCCCCCACTAGCTTACTTCTTCCTCCCTGCATCCAACACGGCCATCTGTAATGGCATCCCTCTATGCGTATGAGTGATTTTTCTCATCTGCGCTTAAAAGTATGCAAATATATTTGATATGCGCTTACCAAAACAATAAAAAAAAAGGAAAAAAATGGGCATATTCCCTTTTTCAAGCACGTAGACGTACTACATACAAGTTGAGTAAAGAGTCAATATTAATATGAATTGGAAATATTTAAGCTATTTGTAATATTTTAATATATTAATAATTAATCATACATTACTCTTTAATATATATATATATATATATATATATATATATATATAGAATTATATAATTAGTAATCATCTATTATAATATTAATTAAAAATGTTTATATATAATAATACTTAATTGAATTAATTGAAGCAATATTTTCATTTTAATTCTGTCTTTATATAAATATCAAGCTAAATATTTAAATAGTAAATATGTATTTTATGTTGGTTACTTGAAAAAAAGAATCACTTGTATATTTAATATATTAATTTAATAAAATAATAATAAGAGACAAGAGTCGAATAAAAGTATTATCTGGGCTAACGTTATCTCTGAGATTATAATAAAAATGTAGTTTAAGCTTTTCGTTTCAGCAACGGATTATACATCATCTAATTCTATTTTTCGAATCGTTAGGAATCCTCCCAAAAATCGCAGGTAATGCATTAGTAAGAGTTATTTTTGATAAATCCAAAATCATCTATTGGATGCCGACTTTGCTTTTATATAATATCTCTCTCAAAAATTTCAATTCCTGCTCAAATTCTAACAATTGTTCTACCTGAGATAAAAGTGTATTAAATGCTTCGTAGTAGTCAATGTGGTTACTAGATTCAAAGGGGTTCATTGTATATATGTTTATAGACGGGCGGGAGGCGTATCAGAAGCTACAGTGTTTTTATGACATTGTTGTTGAGCCGCGGCTAAAGTGTTTTTAACTGCAGGCAATTTAATTTCCACTTTGGTTTTCTCTTCTCTTCTTTTTTTTTGTTTGCTTGTTTTTTTTATTTTCTTTTGCATTTTTAACTGATGCAATTGATGCGGATGGAAAAATTTATGAACGAGCATGAATGCATAATGATTACACTAGGAAAACTAAAGAGCGAAGGGGTTTGGGGATTGGGTACTGGATACTGGAGACTGGCCCCAGCTCAAAGTCAACTTAAAAGAGAGAGAAAGCCCCTGGAAAAACTGACAGTCAAGCCGCTTAAACTTTGAACTTTGTCATTTCAATTTTCGCCAACGGATGCGCTTTGTTTCTGGCCAGAAACGAGATGGAGATGGTGATGAGTCAAAGGAGGGGCTCGGTCCCGGAAACATTGAGCCTGACAATGCGACGACTTTCATTTTGCCGAAAACTGAAAAAGCGGAGGAGCTCATGGCCTGCTGACTGCTTGCCTGCATGTCTGCCGGTCTGTCTGTCTATCTGACTGCTAGCCTGACTGCCAGCCTGCCATTGTTTTGCGGTTTGAGGATGATGATGAAGGCCGCCTGAGCCTGCCAGAGACCTCCGAATCCAGGAAGTTTTTCATGCGCCATGACACTTTTTCTCTGTGATAATGTGTGTGTATATGTATGTGTGCGTCCTGGAGTTGAGGCAGCCATTTTGTATACCTTCGTGAATGCCGCAGGAGTTGGCATTTTCGAATATTTTTCTGGGATATATGGAAGCTGTTTGCCTTTGCCACAGCCAGGAACAACATCCTCCTTCTTCTGCCATGGGCATGTCCTGCTGAAATGTAATTTATGATGTTTCGCTTCCCTTTACTCTCTCTCTCTCTCTTTGTCTCTTCCTCACTCACTCTTTCTCACTGGTATTCTCTGGTGTTTCTCTCTATGTCTCTGGCTCTTCATTTTGGTTCGCGCTGGCAGTTTTTAGTAGTTTCTGCGGCTGTTTTCTGCTGTCATAACTTTTTGCCACATAATTAATAGTTGGGTTCGGGCTTTTTGGTTTGAGTTTGTTGTAAGCCGTTCATCGAGTTGACTTTTTAGTTGCCAACTTTTTATGGCGCATCCTGGCCGGGCCGGGACGTGCCGTGCCGTGCCGGGCCGTGGTCCTGCTCCCAGGAAGTTGTTTGCTCAATTAACTTAGCAGGTAGTTAATTTTCCCAACCAAAAGCCTTAGGGCTTTTCCAGTATTGTTTGCGGGCGCTAATTGATTTATGCTTAAACTGAATGTTTTTTTTCTGTGGTTTTTCTTCTCTTTTTCTCTTTCTTTCTCTCTTTCTCTTTCTTTTTCTTTCATTTTCTACCCTTCTTTAATCCTGTCGCTGTCAGTCTCTGTCATTCTGAAGATTGCTCATTGAAGTGTGAATCCCTATAGTTTGCCATCTTCATAGAATTGAAACTTAGCCAAGTTGAAGTGAGTGGAAATAAGCAATAAGTTTGCATAGCATTTCAAATATTTCACAACTTGTTTGTTTCGCTCATAAATTTTCGAAATTTTCTTCAATTTTTGTTTTTTTTCCTTACCCAAATAAAAATAACATAATGTATGAAGAGTCAGAATCTTCAAGCGGAAATAATTAATGTTTAATATAATTCAATTGCAATGACATATTGGATGAGAAGGTTTTAAGGCAAGGAAATAAAAGAAATGCTAACACTGATACTATATATTATTTGGATACATATTGGATACATATGTATTATATATTCTGTATATTCTCAATATGAATCACTGAAATTATTGGAAATAGGATAAATAGGATAGAAATATGCCAATTTCATTAAATAAAATGCATTTGATAATTATGATAAAATTATTGAACCAAATTAAATTACTCCCATTCGGTTGGAATTATTAAAAAATTATTAGAAAGAGAGTTAGAAATTCGAATATAAGTCGATTTATCTCTAAAAGAAAAAAATTCTACAATAGTGCTATATACATATATACACTGTTAGACAACCGATTAGAATACCTTCCGTAGAATAATTTGAATTTAAGTATTGTGGAAATAACGAAGTTAGGGAAGTGATTTGAAATATTAGGAGAAAATTTATCCTTTCTCATACAAAACTGCAATATACAAAAATATTTGTTCAAATTGGCAGAGAAAGGGCACCGAAACCGGATAAAAACAAAGTTTTGACTGCCCAAGTTGATATAAATTTTATCCCGATTATTTAGGTAAAAATATTATTTATATGAAACTGCTGGTGAAGTAATAGATTAAGAAGTCGTTTGTATTTATGAGCATTTCACTTGCTACACAATGGTACAATAAAATATGTGGCAAATTGATTTGTTTTTTATCCACATTAGGAGAAAGGGTATATTAAAGTCGACAGAGAGAATCATTATTGTAAAGTTTATATACTCCTGATCAGCACCAACAGCCGAGTGGATGAAGACATCTCTGTCTGTTCGTTCCTCTCTATGACAACCTAGATCTCTGAGACTAAAAGAGATAAATAGACCAAACAAATTCGGTGTGCATATTCATCATATACTTATATGTCTACGCAGATCACATTTTAGCCACTCTCACTTCCGCCCCCGCAACTACGAAAAACAAAGAACTGTATTGAAGCTAACGATTTCTTATTTGGCCCAACTTATTATAACTTATTTGGGCAACGAGAAAATTAGAATCTAAAACAGAATCTATATCCTTGCAACTATTTATAACCTTTGTATATTAGATAAAAACTACTTGGTAACAAACTAAGTTAAAAATCACATTTCAAAATATAATTGATGAATTGTGTTATTCGACTTCAGAGAGTAGCGTGAGACGTTTTTAGGAAATTCTTACATAAGTAATCTGAAATTTTGATCTCTTTGCTTTAAGAACACATCTATTTAATATATGTATATTCGCATATATCACACTATCGACTGATACTTCTAAACTTTTTGCTATAGATTTCTCTCTAGCAATTTTTGAACAAAATTTGTGCCCCATAAATATTTTTCCCAAAACCCAAAAACCATTTAATTAAGTTAACTTTTATGGCTCGTAAATCAGAGATACGAAAAACAAAACGGTGGAAAAAACATAACACATGTACAATGTGTATAACAACACAATGTTCCATATTCATATAGCATTCTCCTCCTTTTGCCAGGACCATCTCTTTGCCGTTATAGCCCCGCATCCTTAATCATCACTCCATACATATTCATTTGTTTTCAAGGTGGCGCTGGTACTAACAAAAACATCGCGACAAATAAAATATATAAAATATGAAAATGGAGTTAAAGCGGGAGCGGTAGAGCGGTAGCGGGATCGGGAGTAAAAGATAGAACTGGAACTGGAACGACGCTGACCATGTTGTTATACTATACTGATTGTTTGTCTCGTTGTGTCCTTGTTGTTATTGTTGTCTCTGCGTTTTAATGCATGATTTTAATTTGCCGTATTCGAAATGAAGTTGGTATGGTATAGGGTCACGGGGTTCCTGCATATGGGTTGGCACATTATGAAATTATGAGCATTAAAATGAAGAATGACCACTTATCTAAATTACACCATGTGCCATCCTGGAGAGAGAGACACACGCACACACACATAAGTTTAGAGAAAGAGAGACACACACACAGAGGGAGAGAAAGAGCTGCATGAAGTTGGTTGTATGAGTGGTTGGTTGGTTGACTTTGCTGTCATCGCATAAGTGACACACTACCCCAAACTGAACTGTCTCTGGCTGGGTTAAAAGACCCAATCTCATATATCATATATGTGTTGGCTAGCAAATATGCTGAATATATGGAAATCTTTTCGGTGAAAAGTGATAAATGACAAACAAAACAGCAAAAATGGCAAAAACAAGCTAAAGTATGAGAAGAAGCTCTCTGGCTACATATGCCAGCCAAAGTGGAAGGAGAAGTATGAATCTAAAAAGGAAGACACTAACATACATCCTTGGCAAAATCGCGGTATCGCTACACACGCACACACAGACACACACAAGAAAAAAAAGATGGAAAAAATACAGAAAAACCTCAGGCAAATATGTCATTTGACATGCTAAATATTTCACCAACCACTTTAGCCTCACGACAAGGTAAGAAAAAAGCTTCCGTTGAGTAAAAAAAAAAACAACAATAACAACATGCATCAAGTCACCAATTCAGATTGGGCCAAATCATAAATCTATGTGAAAGGAAAAAAACACAGCTATTAAACTTGATCAAAAAATGATGTCGAAAGATTTAATCCCCCATCTAAATGGATCACTTAAAAATTTAAAATAATGAGAGGAAATATGTACAAAAATTGACTATATTTATAATAACACGATTTTGGTAATTACAACTTACATGTGATTTAGCCAAAGCTCACCTGCTTTAAAGTTGATGTCCATATCTGTAAAGAAGAACAAGTTAAATTAATGAATAATATTATTTTGCAAGGTTTTTTATTGAGAGTTTCCCAACATCTCTTTCTATATTAAAATTAAAAAATCAGATGCAGTCTTAGCTATTTACATATGTTGATCAGGAATACAAATCAATAAAAGTATTTTGGGGGTTTTTTGTTATATTTTCCACTATATTTTTGAATACTTATTAAAGTATGTGATACGAATCGAAGGGTGAATGTTATATTATACAATCTACTATATATATTTACAATTCTTATCTTTTATTAATAAAAAACAATTATTGATTTATCGGTTGCAGTTAAAAAGACGAACCCCAACGAACAATAAGCAATTATTTTTCACAAATTTATGCTATCAATAATAATGAGAGGGAGAAAAGTTTTTTAATAGTTGAAATTTGCAAATTTTTGTGAAAGCGATAAGAGAAAACAGGTTCACCAATAAATATTGACACCATTTTGAACATGGAGCCAGATATAGAAATGGAGAAAGGGAAAAAAAATGAGAAAGAATGGGGCAAAATGGGAGATAACAGACACATTAGAGTCATAGACTCAGACACAAGAAAAAAAAAAGAAACAGCAAACAGAAAATTGAAACTAAAAAGTTTTTTTCGTTGTTTTTTTTTTTGCTTGTAAAGAAAAGAGAGAGAGAGAGATACGGAGAAAGAGTGTAGAATCGTAAAAATAGAAGAAAAATTATGCAAATTTTTATGATTTGATTATGCAAATGTTCGCGCTTGACGACCCTTGGCATAAGGACGACAATATAACCTCTACTCCCCCCCACAATTTTCTAACCCCTCCCCATTACCCCATTGCCCCTACCATTTCTCCCTTCAACACATGCACTGCTTAAAGCTTCCGCGGAGCAACAACAACAACAAGAAAGAGGGGGAGGGGAAAAAAAATGGAATACAGTTAGTTGGCCTTTCCTTTCCGCTGAGTAAATTTGAATTTTTGTGTAGGAACCACAGACCGGGTGAGAGAGAGAGAGAGAGAGAAAAGAGGAGACTGTATAGGAGCTGGGGAGCCTTCCCTGCTAGTCTGTGTGGAGCATTGTCATATGTGGCTGGAAATTTTGAATCTGTTTGCAACCCCTTCGAGCGTATCCGTTTCCTTCTGTCGCGTGCGTAACCCATTCCACTTCTCACTGTCTATCCCCATCCCCTATCGACCCCCCTCCCCCCTCTTCCTCCTCACCGCTTTTCGCCATTTTCAGTAGCACTTGTCGTATGCGTATTTATACATATACATTTTTTTTTTTTTGCTGCCGCTTTTCACTCATCCCCAACACCAACCTCAACCCCACTTCCTACCCAGCAACATTTCTCTCACTCTTTCCCTCAGTTTGCGCGCGATTTGAATCTTTTAAATGAAATATTGTGGAAATCATTTCTGCTCGACTGACTTGAGGAGTAATAAGTACAATAATATGTATGAACGAACGTTTCTACAGGGAAATGCCTGCCTGGTCTCCCACCTTTCCTAATTGATAAAACACTGAGAGAGAGAGAGAGAGATGCCAAGAAGTCACGCAAACAGAGTCTAAATTTTCATAAGATAAAGCATTAATAAAGGAAAACCTCTAAATGTCTCACTCGTAAAATCCTTCCAGAAACAAGATAAAAGAAGAGCATTAAGTTTAATGTGCGGGCGGGCTACCTCAACTCCCGTAATCAGTTTTGAATAATTACAAAAACGTGATCCAAGAAATTGGGTAAGAAATGCAAAAAGAGTAACTACAAAAAAGAAAAAATTGGCAAGAAAACTAATAAAGAAAAGTTTAAAGTTCCTAGAAAATCAGGCAATCAAAAAAGATTTCCATCCTATATATACATATGTATATACTAGAAAACATGTCCAATTTCATCATTATTAAATTCAATATATCAAATTCAAAAACAAAATGGCAAAGTCTATAATGCCTTGTGCCTTACAAAACACAAAGAAGAATCAAAAACAATATTGTATATATATATGTATATATATATATATGTATGTATATATATATATATACGTATGTATATATATATATATACGTATGTATATATTCTTACATATCCCTATTGAATGTCTTGATATATTGATTCTAGTTTTTATACCCTGTACCCATAGGGTAAAAGGGTATATTAAAGTCGCTAAAATGTATGTAACAGGCAGAAGGAAAATTTTCCGACCCTATAAAGTATATATATTCTTGATCAGTATCAATAGCGAAGTCGATTGAGACATGTCCGTCTGTCCGTCTGTCCGTCCGTCCGTCTGTCCGTCTGTCCGTCCGTCCGTCCGTCCGTATGAACACCGAGATCTCAGAGACTGTAAGAGCTAGAGCAACCAAATTTGGTGTCAACATCCGTCTATTGTATAAGCGGGTCAAGTTTGTTTTAAATTTTTGCCACGCCCACTTCCGCCCCCGTAATTTAGAAAAAACTATAACTTGAGCTATAATAAAGATATCGCATTCTTATTTGGCACACTTAATAATATAGCCAATATGCACCAGCTACCCAATTTTGTCGAAATCGGACAATAATTATCGGAGATATACGTATTTCCGTTTTGTACTGAAACGCCCCATGCAAAATAGGCTGTTAAGTGTGAGCGAGATAGCATGCGTTCGCTGTTGCTGCATGGCAAGCAGTGGATGCTAAGAGAATTTTTTTTGTAAATTGATGGCGATTTTGATCGTTTTTGACTTTATGGATTACTTTTACTTGGTACAGGGTATACTCAATGTCGGCAGGGACGACTTGCTTGCTTCATTTTAATGTTATAAATTATATAGTTGAATATACTTTTTTAATTACTAAAGTAACATTTTAACATATTTAGCTTTATTATAAGTAGAACAACATTTGCATTTATTTTTATCATTCCATTTGTTTTTAAATTATCGATGTGTGGAATTACTGCAATTTCATCTGCCATTAAAAAGTCGGAACATACTATAAGTCCTATGTATAGATTTTAAATTAAAAATTAAAGTTTTACTCAAACTTCATTGAAAGATATTTTAAATGATATATTAAAAAGTTTTAAGACATTAATTTTAAAACTCATGTCACTGTAGTTATAGTTTAATGCATTTTAAATAGTTTATACCCAATTTCAACAAAATCTAATGGCTACATAATAAAGTTTTAAAAAAGGATGTGAAACAGTTTAGGTATAAGAGTATATATTTAAACTAACAGCCAGACAATTAATAACAATTAAAGCTACCTAACTTCAACTACTATTAACACTTTTTTTAATCTTATTGCTTCGTTTTGACATGTTCAAAATCATAATATAAGATTGTTCATGCCATTCTTTATATTACATTTTGTATATTTAGAATTCAATTCTTTTTTTAAATGCAACTTAATTTGGCATGTTTTTGTTATAAACTTTTCTATGATTCTTAAGCCAGTCATCTTTTAGATTGAAAATTTGTTAGCAGATTTGTTAGCAGTTGAGCAAACAACCTAAGGCTAAAACTCATTCAATGGGATAAAACAAACTCATCAATCATTAAAAATCATAGCTCCCATAAATCAATCTAAAGAGTCCAAATCAGAATCAAGTATATTTATGATAGACGAGGAGTGAGAGAGAGAGAGAGAGAGTAAATTGAGTAGGTAAGGACCCTCAAGGAAATCTATTGATTGAGATGGACAATCGTTTAACTTAAGCTGTACTTCCGGTCTGGCCACAACTTCATTATAATAAAAATCACAAAAAAAGAAAAAAAAATGATAGGAAAAGCAAAAGAAAAAAGCAAAATGTTTAGCCACAAAAAGAAAAAAAAATAGAAAAAAAAATACTGTAGCTCTCTATTGTATACAACTCTTCTGCCATATATATATATGTAGTACAACAAAGACAGACTGTTTATTTACGCCGCATTGTATAAAAGATACTTACATATGGGTGAGCCTCCAGGCCCCGACCAAGCGGGAGATGTGGCCAATGGGTGGGAGGAATGGAAGGAATGGAGGACGTGGAGGTTGTGCCTTCCATACGTCTGGCCACATATCACACATGTTGTTGCGAGTACACACGTATGTTGCCTGCAAGCGATAGCGTCGCCATTTTTTGGCAGCAGACCCACTCCTGCTCCAACTCTCTTTCTCTCTCTCTCTCTGTCTCTCTCTCTTTCGCTTTATATCTTTCGCTCTCTCTCTCTCTCTGTCTCTCTGTTCATGCTATCTACAATCTTGGCCAGCAATCGCCAACCGGCACATATGTGCAATCATGTGCACAAGTTCTACCTCTTCTTGGTCGTTCAATCAATTTCCTGTATTCCATTTTGGGTATGGGGCGGCACAAGAGACACTAGACTCCATTTTGGTTTTTGCCATTGGCTCTAAAAATGCGGAACACGCCCCTTCAATTGCTTGGCGCATGCTCCAAATGTCGAAATCGCAACTTCGAAATCGAATTTCCGAAAGAGCAAAGTGTCTCTCTGAATGGATGGACAATTTGCTTGCTGTTGCTTAGTGTGAAAAATAAGTAGCCCCAAAAGATGAAAGCGGATGATTTTCTTTAAACACTTTTAAGTGAACATTTCTATATTTAGATTGTATTCCATTTTGAGTCCGGCGGAATTCAATATATGTATATGAAGTCAAAGAAATATTTTTCATATACTGATCGCGACTCTGATATCAAGATTTATATATATTCCTAATGGATTTGGAGATGAAAGGTGAAAACGTTGTTGCCAATTTTTGGCTATATAAATACATATATGCATGATCAGTCGTGTTTCTGTATCTGTTGCAAAAGTCTTAATAATTTTTTAAAATATGTATGTACATTTTTTTTATATAATATATGAAAATATCTCGTAACAAACGATTACTTTACAAAGTTTCTTAAAAATTGATCGGTAAATTCTTCAATTCGATTTTGGTTAATAGTTTTCCTAGTTTTTTCTCAAAATGCATTTATTATATTTATAATTCTAAAGAAATGGTAAAACTAATTTTCCATTAAATAGTAACTTTCTTTTTTTTCGGGTAAAGAATTAAAGAATTTTTGAAAATTTGCAACAACTTGATGTGGATAAACTATAATAAATAATCTTAATAATTGGTTTAGCAAATGAATTATATCGTTCAAACTCTGATAATGATAATAGAAATATTTCGAAATTAGGTTTTTCTATCTTGAACAGATCAATTAATGAAAAACCTTTCTGTTACTATATACGACTAATATCACCTAAAATAATTTCTCACAATTTTATATGCCATTTTATATCTGTAGAATATAATTGTTTTTATATGTAGAATTAATCGACGGACAGTTGATATCAATCGGTGTCATTCTCCTGAATATTATAGAACAAGTCCCATAGAAATATTTGATTATCTTAGCTTAAGTTGATTGGCCAAATAAAAGAGTAAAGAAACTTTAACTATCTGTTGGTCGTAAAATTCTTTTAAGTTCCATCTAGTCTATAAAAAAAACTAGATAAGATTCCGTGTGGATGAACAAACAGCAACAATAACAACTGCAACAGGAGCAACAAAGTGCCAAGTGGCAAGTGTCAAGTTGCACTTGCCATTGTCCAAGTCCAACACTAACAAATGAAACTCATAACACCATGAAATTGAAACTTGGGATTTTACGGAGCTTAAGTTTTTTAGCAATTATATAGGAAAAGGAATGAAATATCGTGTGAGAGACAGATAGAGAGGAAGCGAGATGGCAATACGATGAGGGAGTGAGTGTAGAAAAACATATAGATAGGAATATGTTACACCTGTGACCGAAAGGATAGAATGGGTGAATGGGTGAATGGAGTGATGATGAGGAGTCAAATTCAATCAACACCTCTCTTGGGCAGTTCAACCCCCAAATCAGAGATAAATCTCAGCTGCTTCTTCCATTCTTGCAACACCAACCCGCTTAAGCATCCTTTTGCTAGTCGGTCCTGTCGCACACACACGCACTCAAAAATTTCGTATTTATGGTCAGACAATCAAAAGTCGATTAGCATTCGCTCGGCCTAAAATGTAGAGTAGCCAATCCAGGGTAAATAACAAGCTACAAATAGGCAAACGCAGGTAATCGCATTTCAAATTCCAACCGAAACCAATTTTCAACCCCTCTCACTTGCCGTTCTCCCCTAACCCACTATGTCCTTACCCAGTCTCAACAATATCAGCTTTGTGTTGAAAATCTGCTGAAACACAATGAAAATATTTTTGCCTCAGACCCAAAAAGTTTTGCTATTGTTTTTTCTTGTTGGTTTGCTCAGAATTGGAGTTAGAGTTGGAGTAGGAGTGGGAGTTGGGCTACATATATTCTCGTTGTGGATGGGGTAGGTAAAATGTGGGCGGCAGGGGTAGGTCCTGTGACAAGTACAAACCACTTGTGCGTTGATGATAATTTTTGGTTTCTTTTTTTTTTCCTGTTATTTTGTTCTGTGCTCTGTATTCGGTGGGTCGTTTCTGTGGAGGTGGCTGATATCCCTGAAATCGGCTTATGTCAAACGATGCTGCCTGCCGCCTACATTGTGCTGACAAGGCTGCATCCAGGATCGGAAGAGCTGTAGAGCTTTTGTTTCAAGAGACCAAACTGGCTGGCCAGTGAGTAAGTGACAACACATAGAGCTTGGTTACCAAAAGATTTATGTTCACGGTTTAATTTAAAACCAATTGAATATATTCTATATATTTATATCTATATATAGCTCTTAAAGTAGAACAAACTTTCGAAAATATTGTCTCATTGAAAAATATCTACTCATCAAAATTATCCAGCATAGAAAAGTATTTATTTAACCAAAATATAAACTATATATTTATTAAAGGATAAGAAATTTAATCCATTACGAAGTACATACATACACTAAAACACTTTATAAAGTAAATCAGCGATTTGTATAAAACTCTTTTTAAAGTAAACCGGAAATTGCATAATTTAATTCTTGGTAAATCTTTTCATTAAAATCTATTTTTTAATCTCAATAAAATCAAATAATTTACATCAAAATTAGGCAAATTTAAACGCCAATCAGAATAAATATAAAAACTAAAATCGTAGAGGTTTTGATTATTTTTATCTGTTAATGGTTAACTAATTCATTATTTTCGTTGTACTGTAAATTTCTCTGCTTTGTTTTAATTTTTCGAATACTTTTCTTAAGGGATAACTTGATATATTGAAAAGCTGTTGGCTGCACATTTTTTTAGCACATATGGTCAAAGGTTCCTTTATTTTTTTTTTTTTGTTTATGTGGGTGGCACTTTGAAACCACAACATCAACTGGAAAATCAAACGATTCGAAATTTCTATTGTTTTTCTCAGAACTGTGTACTTAAAACGAGGGGGGTTTATTAACTTTTTATGCACTTCTTCAATAGATGCATAAAATTGTTGATAACCCATTCACACAGTCATCCATCCATTCGTTCATTCATTCAGTGGCAACTTTGTTGTCTTTGTGCACTACTAAAAAATAAAAAAGAAGAAAACCCCAATTGGATGATTCTACTAAAAATACGAAGAGTCAACTTTAGCAAAAAGTTTGCTTCATAAACTCGACTTAACTGTGCAAAGATGGCGATGATGCGATGAAAAGGATTCATGTGAATTGTGTGGCAACTATGTGGCAACTGAGAGTTAAGCTGTCCGAAGTTGTACGGACGTGTGCCAACATTTATGCCTCAATTATCAGCCACGAAAATAAACACCCAAACGGAAGACATCATCATATGGGTACGATAATGGACCACCCATTGTGGACGCAATTCAATCCGCAAACCAATTGAATTGAAATCACAGGACCAGGACCAAGTCCAACCAAACCAAAACCAAAATCAATCTCCAACCAGAGTGTTAGTCAATTCTCAGTCTCAGTTTTCGCACGTGCCACCCATTAATTTACGCTCTTGGCTTTATCTCCGATTTGCTTACACATGGCTCCGCCTATACACTACAGTCCTTTTTTCTTCCCCCACCTTCCCACCCAGTCCGTGGTGTTTTGGCCCTGTGCCACGTGCCAAATGTTTTTATTATTTAAACCGACAAACGCGTTGAGACAGTTTTATTGTCTCTGCTTTCGTTGGGATGGAGATAACAACAACAGAAACAGGGAGCACGAAGTAAACGATGGGAGAAACAATAACAAAACTAAAGCTAAGGACAAATTACAATTCAAGCCGCAACAGCATCCTGTTCGCCCATTGTCCTCAAAATTGATAACGAATTGCACCTTGGGGACTATCAAACTGACTCCTCCACGACGGCTCTGATTTTTTCTCTCTTAATGAAAAAAAAAAAAAAAACACAAAACTGCGGCATGTGATAAATTTTAATTGATTTCATTTTGGTTTCTTTTTTTCTTCTCTTTTTATTTTAAAAAAGATAATAATCTATCCAAATGCCAGGTTCCTATTGCGCCGCTGGTTTTAGTGTGCAGCTCATTAGCCTAGGATAATGGATCAAGATAAGTTACTTGATGTTTGACATGCAAATTGAATTTTTTTTTTTTTTAGTAGCAGCTATTCTCTAACGACACTAATGATGGTTCCATGTCATTAGTCGACATGAGCACAGGGGGGACACAAGGCACAACACCGATGAGCCATTTTTTTTTATTTTGATTGAAATTATTTCATACTGAAAGAAATTCTTTCAAAATTTACATTTTATTTTTAATTATGTATCGAAATGAAAGAAAACTAAATAAAATATATAAAAGATCAAATAACATGACGCAAAATCAAGATATATTCACTTTAGATTTACTCTTCATTATGATAATTTTTTGGCTATTTAAGATGAAGTTTAGTTAGCACAAAGGCCAAAAACTGATTTGACTTTTCTTACAATTATAAATATACAAAATTTATTTTAACTTACATCAAACAGAAAGAGAAAGAAAGATTCCATATATTATCATGATCAACTTTACCATTTAGTATAACATCATTATTAAATAATGAAAACCTTTTCTAATTTTCAATTAATTCCTCATCTGAGTTCTCCGCATGCAGAAGTGTCTAGGAATAACTCAGTCGAATTGTATAGAGAAACTTATATTATGTTGTTGCAAAGATCTTAATTTATTGGAAATATATCCTTATTTGTGCTTTAATCTTTATTAAGATACCTGAGAGTCTTAAAACAAATCTCATAATATTTAACTGATGGTTTTTTTAACGAAAGATTTTTATATAACTAAAGAAACAAGTCATTTTGGATATGCACGATGGTTAACTTTAATTGTGTTTGAGATATTATTAAAAAAAAGGTTTTCAATACAGGGTATACATATAAAACATATAATTTTTTTTCTGATTTCACAAAGACCTACATGACATTCGGAATGGGTGAGAGACACCTGACATATGGGCAATTGTACGAGCAGAATGCAGTGAAGGACATGCTAACAAACACCCGTTAAGGACTTTGTTAGCAATTGTCAAATAACCACAGGATATGCACATGATTGCCACCAAAGCAATATGCAAAGGGGGAGGTGCAAAAGCAGGATATGTGAGGGATGGGTTAAGCCCAGTTACTTTGATCCTTGATTGGACATTTTGTAAAGAGAAACCAGCTGAGCAGTGAATCTTTTGAGTGGTTTGCTGTAGTGATTGATGATGATGTTGATTATGATGCTGAAGCAGTCCAGGTCCAAGGTCCAGAAACTTTAATCGATTTTCCTTACCAACCCATGGAGACTGAAATTTTGAAAATTAAATGGTGTCAACTACTGTCAAGTCATAAAAAATGACTACTAAAAACATTCAGTGAAGATACATATATAAACATATACATTTTTATGTTATTGCGGTGAAGACTTGTTCTCTACGGTGGCAAAACAATATTTAAATTTTCAAAAAAAGAAAAAAAAAACGAAAACAAACAAAAAAAAAATGGAAATCATTCCAAGTGTACGAGTTAAATGAAGCAGAAGCAAGATTGTTGTCACAGGGCGAAACGTTTTTGGGGGTGGAAAATGGAAAATAAAAGCAGAACCACGCCCACCAAATTGAATTTGCTTGGACACATTTTTTATAACTTTTTTTTGTTTTATGAAATTGATACAGAAGAGATTGCCAGGCATAGGAAACTATCAAAGTTTCAGTCATAAATCATAAATCAATAGGAAAAAACCAACCCTCCACCTCCAACCCCACACATCCACATTCAGTGCCACCATCCGCCACCTTGGGCTAATGATGTCTTTAAAAAAAACGTTTTGACACCCAAACGACAAAAAAGAAGGACAAAAAATTGGGGGCAATTGGTTGTCCTCAGGTCAAACGCATTAACAAAATTGCCATTTCAGCTACTACCAAGGATGAGATATATGTGTGTGTGAGAGTGAGCCTGGGAAATTGAATTTCCAATGGGCATCTAAGTGAGAGGCAAATGGTGGAATGAGTAGGTCGGGTAAGGGGGTTGTGTGTGTGTGTGCGGCAACAATATTTTTCCAAATCGGCTTTAAGTCATGAAAAATAATAGACAACCTTCTTCTCTCTGGTAGTAGTAAAAAGCAGATTGCCAAGGCACGTCAGTCTAGGCAGTAGAGAGAAGATTGTGTGGAACACATGCTGGGCGCATATGATGACTGACGATGAGGATAGCACTGAATGTAATGATGAGAATGATGATGATGATGCCCATGCTTATCAACTGGGAAACACGCATGGTAGACAGAAATAAAGGAGACAAAATGAAACACAATATGCAACATGTGAACATTTCGTCTTTAACATAATAAATTAAGTTAAATATTACCAACACTTACGAGGAGACACAAAAAAAAAACAAATAAGAAAAAATTCAACTTGATAAAGTCTGAATACAAAAAAATGTATAAACTTAACTGATTACTAACCTAAGTTTTAGCTCAAATCCATATCTCCCGGTATTTCAGAATCCTCTATAGTCCTTGTTGCTGGTATATAAACTTTAAAGGCAAACTTTGATTTGACGAAGGAGCCAGTGTTAAGGACAGTGCAGCCATGTTGAGTGCTCTGAAAGCTTTGACACGAATCGCCCATAACTATCAGATCTGGCAAGGGATACAACCATAATGCCGGGTCATAATCCCAATGCACAGGCATGGCAATGGGATGTATGGGTACCAAATGCCCCTGGCACACAATTGTTCTGGCAAAATGCTGCTCAATATGCGTTGTATCCTCAGGAAAGTGTAGCGTATTGCGACAAAATTTAGCCATAAGATCCAAGCGACAGACAACAATCTGTTGTGTGCAATATTGTAGACGGCAGGGATTTGTGGCCAATTGAGTCCGTGGCCAGACCTTGACTAGTCCAGCAACTAGACATTCGGGCAATGAGGCACGTGGTAAGATATTGGGAGCTGTGGGATCCTCAGATGAGGGTATTAGTATTAAATCTGTTTGTTTCTTAAGTTGATCACAGCCAGCAGCTAAGCCACCTAAAGCATCAAAATGATGACGTATCTCATGTTGATTTTTAGATCCAGAGCAAAATGGTCCCATTAAAACTATGGCCTGTGGGGGACATGAATCATAGCCCACAAAAAGTTGACGCAACTTCTCCATTACGATGGGCAAATCCAGTCGTACATCCGATAGAAACACTATGGTAGTCTCTGTATTGGAACGTTCCAGCTCTTGCAGACGTGGGGAATACTTTAGAAGTTTGCCAGACTCACCGCCCCAGCTGTTGGATGTACCGAAAAAAGCACGACTGCTGGTGGCTGCCTCCGCAGGAGGAAATCCCAATCCATCAACTAAAAGTAAAAACTTAATGGTTATTTATTAAACTCATTTTAATTTAAGACGTCCCACCTTTAAGAATGCCATTTGAATATTTGCCTTCGGCAAGTACAAAACATCCTTCACAGAAGAAACCAGCATGAAAACGAGCTCCGCTTAAATCTAACTGCACACACCCCGTGGGATCCTCCACATAAAATTTTCCTTCTTTTAATTGAGTTAGCAAGCCGAGAATCACAGCTTCCTTCATACTGGAAGTGGCCAGTAAATTTTCTGCGTACTGCAATTTAAATTTCTTCGCCTGGGCGTCAGCTCCCACACCATCCTTTATGACAGCCGGCGCGAATAGATCATGTCTTAGGGTTTTCTGCAATAACATGGCATATCGCTGCTGAAGATAGTTGGATTTCATTTGCGGTTGGGTCAACAACTGACGCGGCTGTGCATCTAACTCGAATTTCTTATTACGCTGATTATAGCGATATCGTGGCACTGTAAAGGCATCTATTACAGCAAACACAGTCTCCCCCTCATCCAATCCCACTCGATTTAGCTCATTGATTGCCTTTTCCAAAGCCGAACGTTCGACATGTGGCGTTGCTAACTTCTGTACTTGTAGATTTTCGGTGATGACTGTCAGCCATTTGTCTCGCTCGTCACGGTCGAAGGGCAGCAATTGTTCGGCCAAATAAGAGCTGTTCTCTGAACGTATTAGAAATCCACTTAATTTAAAATTTGTTGTAATTCGCTTCCGCAGCTGCAACAATTCAGTGTCCATGGCGGGAAAATTACTTTATAGTGTGAACGTTCTTCGCGATCAGCAAAAAGCCGAAAGCAGAGTGACCAAATTTTCAGTTTCAGTGTGCCCGTCTGTCTGCATAGCGAAAATATCGATAACTAGTAGGCGGTGAAATTACAATATTTAAAAAAAAAGAATTAATAGAATGAATGGGAAAAATGTTAATTAACAGTGTTTAGAGTTTGGTGCATTTTGTCACAACTTTTTAAAATGAAAAAATTAATAGACTGAATGGGAAGAATGTTTATTAACATTGTTTGGAGTTTGTTGCATTTTGTCACAAACGAAAAATGCAGGTATGGAACAGGCTTGGGAAGAGGATAACGTACTCTGGAAGCAGAAACTTTTGCAATACGTATACATTATAAAGCAATAATCAAAAACAACAAATAATATTTGAATACTGTTATTGAATTGGCGGTAGAGCAAGCGCTTTGCAACACTTATAATACTTATAATATATGGAGACTAGAAATGAGCCGCATCAAAATAACGATAATTTTGTATGCCAAACAACATCGTAAAATTGTCCATCTCTAACAGCAGCTAGCACGTGTGTTTGAAATAAAATAAATTTTGTTTTATTTTTCTTAAGTCTCGGCAATATGGATGTAGTCAAGGCAGTTTTAGAGAAACACCAAAAGGAATTGGACAAATATAAACCTATTACTGTTGAAAAGCATTTGGAATGCCGCTTAGATGTAGGCACATTACTCATAACAGATCCCAACGATTTTGATGACCGGCAGCTGAAGTAAGTTCACAGACTTAATGAAATAAATGGATGTGTTTTTATTAGTCTTATGTACATTGCAGAGTTAGTAGAGAAGAATATTTGGCTGCATTGACTCGAGACAATACCCAGTTGCTGGTTAATGCTATTTGGGAGCTGTCCACTGAGCGGGTAGATGAGAGTATTGTGGCCAAGCTGCCAGAACCTACCACAATCCTGCCCCGTCTACGTAAAGTACCTGGCCCGCGTCCACTAACCAAATGGGAGAAATTCGCTAAAGAGAAGGGCATTACCAAAAAGAAGAAGGATAAGAAGACATATGATGATGTGCTGGATGTGAGTTAAAAAAATGAAAGGAACTTGCTGAAAAAATATAATTCAATCTATGCTTTTGTTAATTACTTTAGAAATGGGTGCCCACCTATGGCTTCAAGCGTGCCGAAGCTGAAAAGGACAAGGATTGGGTTATGGAAGTCCCTCAAAATGTTGATCCCAATACAGATATGTTCCAAAAGAAAATGGATCTGCGCAACGAGAAGGTGGCCAAAAATGAAATCCAACGCATGAAAAATATCGTGAGGGCCAAAAAGATTGATATGCCACGAAGCGGATACCTGGGTCCGGAAGCAGCCTCTTCGAATCAACTGCTAACGGCGTTAACAGTGGCCAAATCCTCAACAGCTTCAGTGGGAAAATTCCAAGATAAATTACCGAAAGAAAAAGATGCACGTGGCTTAGGTGTAAAAGAGTTAATACCTGGAGGCAAGCGTAAAGCCTCGCATATCACAGACCAGCCCGAAAAGGAAGCAAATTTGGAACTCATAAAGAGCGTTCTTAATAAGAAGCCTAAATTGGATGTGGAAAAAGCGATCTCCTTGCAAAAACAGGATGATCGATTGGCGTAAGTTGCACACATTCCAAAAGCACAACATAATTAAAATTTAATCGTAAATCTCTTCTAGACGCGAGGCTGAAGCTGGTCAGCAACCTTCCAAGAAGGGAAGGAAAAAAGGTGGCGGCAAAGGCAGTCGCAAGGCAGTGGGCAAAAAACCTAAAGGCAATCGTGGCCAACGAGCGCCGGGCAAGAAACTGCAAACCGGACGCAAACGTCGCTAGTAAAGGGAAAATGTATCACGCTTTTTTTTTTATGTGTTGTAACAAGCCAACAATTATGAATAATATATTTTAGTACATTTAAGACTATCCCCAAATTATTATTATTTCTTATGCTGTATAGAAACGAAGATTCACAGGCCCAAAATGAAGTCTCATGTAATCATAAACAAAGTTGCGGAAAATTTTTACAAAATTCCTTATGGACGGCCAGTGCAAATTTGCAGCGTTATCTTGTGGTGTATGCCAAGTATCCGGAAATGGTGTAGTTATTAAATGTAGAATGGGTACATCTAAGAAAAACAAAGAAAAATTTGTTTGTAGAACTCCCAATATTACCCTGAACCTTGTTAACGGTTTTGGCAAGACGAGTATCAGCAAGTAAGAAGACCTTTGTTGGTGTTTAGATAACATAATGTTGACTTACTCTCTTCCAAAAATGGACGATGATCATCATCTACCGAGCCACCCGATGGACGGTTTAGGAACATATTATTATTGCCTTCCAATTGACCAGTTGAACGCAATGACTTTTCAATTTGCACTAAACTCGAATGCAGACCGTGAGTGTTTTCATAGAAACTGGAGAATTTGGGGTTGCGTGCACCAATGAGATCCAGAAGAACCAAAACTTCCTCATTTTTGTTTTAAATAAAGTAAACTAAAGTTTTCTTCCAAAATTTCTAAAGAGTAATGTACTTACTATGCGGTCTATATTACGTATGGATTTATTTGATCCCGATAAAACGCTACGATTTTTCGAAAGTTTAGTGGCCAAATGGCGGGCACCGTAAACAGAATCCGTACGGGTCCAATCTTTAAAAGCCTCTTCACCATCAAAGAAAATCAGCTAAATACAAACGATAATGAAACATTTAGTTTTTAAATGATTTTCAACTCTAACCCGACTTACCATTAAACCTAAATCGTTTCTATTACGAAATTGCTGCTTGAGATATGATTGCAAGGTCTTGGCCGTATTCAATAATATTGCACAGGGGACTGCCGAATCTGTGGCACCC
Source organism: Drosophila emarginata (assembly GCA_037075365.1). Taxonomy (NCBI): domain Eukaryota; kingdom Metazoa; phylum Arthropoda; class Insecta; order Diptera; family Drosophilidae; genus Drosophila; species Drosophila emarginata. The sequence continues at coordinate 59,426 of JBAMCD010000014.1, read as the reverse complement.
ACAAAATTCGGATCATTGGGAAAATATTTGCTATCATAATGGCAGGCTAGAGCCAAAAAGTTCTTGGCCTGAGGATTGATATATCCAATGACATTGGTGAAATGTAGTTCACCCAGCACTGGAACACGCTGATTAAATTCATCCAATTCCGTTTGGAAGCCTAGGTTGGTAAGGGATTGGACTATAAATTGCAGCACCTGTTGATGTCCCCGACTCCCAACGACGCGTGGCACCAAAATAGAATTTAGTGTCTCATTGAAATGCAACTCGTCATCGACAAGCAATGGAGGCTGTGATAAGGTATGAAAGTAAGGGGGGTTTTTATTTTTTTGGTTGACTCACTGTATGTGGGCTTTGTTACTTAACTAACATTGGTTTTGCTGGCTGGTTTACGTTGTTGTGTTTGGGTTTGCGCCAGTTGAGTGGGCAGTTGGCCTAGGGCCACCAAGATCAAGATTATCCGTAACATTACGTTGCTGATGCGTATGGAATGGCTTCAATCTCCAACTGAATGCTTCAGTGTTTAAGGCCGCACTAAATCGGATTTTCTGTGCTTCACTGATTTCTCATAGTTATTTTTGTCTTTTATGTTAGTTTAGCTCTCGTCTCTTTGGCGGGCAAACGGAAGCAACAGGCATAGAAAATGCAGAGAGAGAGAGAGAGTCAGTGAGCTTTTGAGTAAGTTTTAAAAAGCGTAACCGCTTTTGGAAAAGCTTTTGAGCCAACCAACCGTAAGTAAGGTTATCAGTTTAAACATTCGGTTTTTTGGCCTTGATGAGAATGTTATTAGCAATGAAAAGCCATTCGTTTTATTTCTAAATAGCGAGAAAAGTTCCAAGATAACTTCAACTTCTTTCATTATACTTATACAATTCCTGTACTTTCTCTCTTTCGGGCTGAAACGAATCCTGACTGTGCGAACTAGGCGGAGAACGTTCCCAATTATTGGCAGGACGATACGATGGAGATGGAACACTATGGACTCGCGTTCTAGCATTCCGATGCAATTTACGTGACCGATATTCTTCGCGTGATATGGCCCTCAAACTGGAGCCCTGATGCCACAAACGTCGGGTCTTTCGTATACGTTTTGAGCCCGGCCCACAGCACGGCATATGCCACATACGTTGATCTCTACCAAAGTCATCACCATCGCTGAGAGTTTGCGGTAGCTCGTGATTTAAAGTCTCTGGTAAAAACAGCGCCAATATGCCACCTATAATACCCAAACCACCAAGAATATAAAGCATCAGTGAAAGGGATACATGAGAGAGATAAATGACTGGCGGAGACATAAGCATGGCAACAAATCCCATTGTATGTATAAGGGATATACCTTGAGCTCGCACCACTGTGGGTAGGACCTCTGCTGCCCATTGTAGACCAATATTATAGCAAATATTGGCACAAAAACGTCCTGCCAATGCAGCTATTAACATGTGCATTGGACTGGTCAAACTTGCTCCTACCAGGCTGAATACACCGCTCAGCGATGTATAGACAAATGCACACCATCTTCGCCCGAAACGATCTAGGGTGAGAATTAACAATATGTTTCCTGGTAATTCTGTGGCACAGGCCAGACAAAAGACCAAAAATACATTCTCCTTGTCCAAAACACTGGCGGCTCGTACATGCCCATCGTAGAGCAATGACATGGTCATCCAAATAACAATCATTAGAACCATATAGCGTGCCATACGTGATCGTTTAAAGATTGAACGCACAGTAAAATGACGGCCCTCAAGCTCCTCCTTGTAAAACTGTTGACAACTAAATTTAAAGTTTTCTAATACATTACTGGGAATAGGTCGATTATTACATTTTGATACACGTCTTAGTATTTTTATAGCGTCGTCAATATGACCCACTGACACTAGCCACCTTAAAAAATATACAAAATAAAGAAATTACCATTGGATTTATTATCCACTTACCGCGCTGATTCGGGTAAAACACAATACGAAAACATTGATATAACTATCGGCAAAGTAGCTATTATTGAGAATCTGCGCCAAGTTTTGGTGAATAAAGCGAACCAAGGCATTAACATAGTGAATGGGGAATAGAACAGGGCCAAGGACATGTTAGCCACAAATGTGCGATACTTTGGCCCAACATATTCAAGAACTGAATGAGAACACATCAATTAGATTTATATCTGTATAATGTGGTAAGATATAATGATGCTCACTCAATATATAGATCATGGTAAAGCAGGTATCATAGGAGGCTCCGACAAAAAATCTGGTCATTGCAAATGCAGCGAAATTATTACACAACGAGGTAAAAAGACTACCCACAAGGGCCAGAAAGCAACTACTAACCAATGCGGCAATTCTACCACAATGATCGGCAAAATGTCCATAGCACAAGCTACCGACAATGGATCCAAGAAAGAATATCATTTGAGCATAAGTGGCATAGCGATCATTACCACAAACCCAACCAAATTCCATTGTAGCTGTTTGAAATGGCATTTCTTCTGTATCAAAAACATATCCGTTTTTGCAAGGTTTTGTCGGTAATGTTGTATTTATATATGAAGAAGGATTCTTTGAAAAATGTATGGCCGTATAGTTGGTATCATACATTAAACATTTACTAAATGAACCATCCAGCTCTATGGGTATGGATAGTTCTTTGCGTAATTGAACATCATCAACTAACGATAGTTCTGATACATAGCAATAATGATTATTTGGTGCCAATGTCATAAAGATCTGACCCAAGTACACAAATGCGGCAATGAAACAAAATGGAATCATTAAAATAAACAATAATTTTTGAAATATACCAAATTCACCAATCATTGGCAATAAATCATCAAAGTCCAAAAATTGAGATTTATCCACGGTATATTTTGTAATGGATTCACGTGGAGTCGAAAATGCCGATCGCAATTGTTTTTGCGGTACTTCATCATCCGATTCTGATGCATATAAATAATTGACTTTAACATCGTGAAGGGATTTTGTCGTTTGTTCACCCTTCTCTTGCGTACTTTTGTGTCTATATATTATAAAAGGAATTCCTAAGACTTTTCTACATTTATCATATAACGAAAATACTCACGGTGGAGTGTTATGTGTCCGGCTCTTCTTTGGTTCGGTCTGTCCTCCTTGGTCTTTTTTCTGTACCCCATTGTTTTGCTCCTTTTTCTTGGAAGGGCCTCCATTGTTGTCCATATTACATGAAAATTCGAAATGACAAATAACACCCAGAGCTGTTATTTACATAACTTTAATAAGTTTGGACTATCTTTTGTTCAATAAATCGATAAAAATTAAACGTTTTAATAACTATAGTTGACGAAATTCGAAAGAATGAAATATTGGAATTATTATTTCAAAATTTCAATTTCAAGTTACCAGATCGCATCTGAATAAGTTTTTGACTTCAGAAGAAATGTGCAATTCATTCATTCATCAGTTTGTTCTTATTTGTAAACCTAATTTTTAAATATTTACTAAATTTTTGCCATTTATCATTTGGTAGAATGATATGTGATTTTGTCAGTTCAATGAGTTTTCTGTCTTTGATGGATATCATCAAGCTAACCGACTCAAAGGCGCCCAGAGTTCTATTGTTTATTTGAAATATAGGAACTTAACTTATTTTTTATCCTCCTTGCCTCAAATTGAATTGTTTAATAAGACAGAGTCTTAATTCTGATGTTAATTGCATTGAAAGTGGACGTAATGATATTTAAGCCCACATCAAGTATACGACACGGAGACCGCCTGTTGCGGCTGAGGCGCATGCGTTATTAACAATTTCAAAGTTTCATTCATGAAAAAACTGTGGCGCGTAAAATGTTGCCACGCTTTGAGGCATCTTGTTTTATACAAAATTCTTCTCTTTCAGTCCTAACGCGACTTTCAATGTGAACGCTACTATATGGGAGCGGTAATTGGCTGGACTTAACAATTCGATTGATATAAACATATATACATAAAGATAAATAAAAATCTGTCGTCATAAATCAGTGTCATAAATCTTTCGCCGTTTTGGAACAAACTATGTGTCATGGCCCAGAGATAAGCAAGGCCAAGAAGAAAAAAATAAGGGAATTATAATAAATAAACACACAACCCATAAGCCGTATTCAACGTTTTTGGCCAAGACAACATAAGACAAACTGCTAAAACCAAGTGTCGTACAACAAGTCAAGTGAAAGTGGCGGCTGCCGTTTCATTCAATTTAATTTCCAACTTTCGCCCAACTAAGAATGTTTGATTAAGGACAATAAGCAATAAAAATGGCTATCTTAGAGTCCTGCTGCTTTTGGAAGAATGTGCGTAGAGGGAGCTATGCCTGCGCTACATATACACTGGTATGTCCAGACGAGACATCTCTATATAAATTCCTCTTTATTAAGGGCCCTAAATAATGTATTATAAGATTTATTAAGCGAATTGTGTTGAGATTTTTTCATTTTTTTCTTTTGTTTTTTTTCTTTTGGCAGTGAAGTGAATGTAACTTTCAATTTACTTGAAAAATAAAATCGGTATTTAAACTCTAACTGAATAGACATGATAAAGAAATTTAAAAATATCTACCTTATAATAACTATAGTTCGAATGGCAGAGGACTCACAATTATCATTTGACTATTGCTCTTGATATAATGATGTTACAGGTGGCTCACTGATTTCATATTCTATTCGTTTTTTTTTTTTTTGCTCTTGACAAGAGCTAACAATTATATTTCCAGCTCTATTTATTATTTAATTATGTGAATGGAAACCCACAATGTTGTTCTTAGTTATTTTCATTTCCATTCGCACAAGCTTTTTTCAACATGAATTACTTAGCAATGAGAGAGTTTATTTATGTGTACATATGTATACATTTATATACATATATACTCTTTTGCACCAATTATTTGCATATTCATAAAGGCAATCCTAGCTAGTGGTCGTCTGTGCCTCATCGGGCACCTTAATGATATAATACGTATTCATATCTCGAGGTCTTACTAAAGTTTTTCTCAAAAAAGTAAAAAAAATATATTTACTCTCTGACGGCTAATTATGAAGGGCAGCTAAAATAAATTCCCAGTAGTTTGTACTTCCTTTTACCAATTTCAGTGAGTGTTAACATGAAAGCTCCATATACACAGTTTTATCTGATTCCAATAATAGACAGTTTATGTATAAATTTTTAAGAATTCTTAGAATTAAATGGATTTATAAATATTTGGTTAAGTTGGCTAGAACTTCAAGTGCAAGTATTTAGGTAGTTTCTCAACTTGCTATTTGAATCGTATCAACTGTGAAATTTCCATTATTCGGCAAATACTGGAATAGAAAAAAAAATGTTCTAAATGGCTTCAAACCAACGAAAAATAAATTTTCTCACACTTTTTCCATTACCCAAAATGTCTGCCACCTCCGTAAAATGAAATCAATATTAGTCGTTGAGCCATGAATTGATTTCAAATTCGGAGAATCAAAATAGCATAATATAAAAATGAAGCGCCATAGCTCAATAATATTATATTTTTTCCCCCTTTGTGTACAAAATATTCCCAAAATGGGCAAATGCTAAACTAGTACACATGTTGGTTATATAAAAGAGGATTCTTTAAATGGCTTAAACGTTTTTCAAAATGTCAATACCTATTGGCTGACACATAGGCGGCATTATGAATGAATAAATTCATACAAAAATATCCCCTGATATTTCATTAGAAGAAAAATATAATTCGTAAACTCTTAAATGTTTTCGTTTTGTTGTTATTTCCATATAAAATTACAGAGAAGAAACTCAACGGTTGTCAACTTGAGAGGCTTATGAAATGAAGGGAACGAACCTTTTGCTATTGCCTAAAATTTATGTCATAATTTCCTGCATTTTCCTCATTTCCAACAACGTTTTTCTTTTCACTTTAGATTTACTTTGGCATCTCGACGCTGATGTTTTTGTTTTACGTAAAAGAGGAGAAGGAATTCCTAATGGGACAACGAGCACAGCCATTGGGTGAAAGTATGCTGGAGCGAGGGGATGTTTCTAAAGGTGAGAAAAGGGATGTTCGGGATAGACCCAAGAGAAAATATGTAGGCTCACTCATCTGGCATTTATGCTGATGTATGTGTACTTATATGTATATATTATATATATTCCCTCCTGCAGCGACTGTGATATTCAACATTTTGTTTTTGCTTTGCTCAATGCTAATGCTGTTGTCGTCACTTCTACTTATTTTGGGTTTACGTCAGGTGAGTTATCGAACCACAATAGCAAATCCTTTATAAATCTAGAAGTCGAAAATTGTTTCTCTTTAGAATAAACGTCAATTGCTTTTACCTTGGATATTTTTTATGCTTGGCGATTTGCTCATTGAATTCGCTCATCTTATCCATTTGACTTTGTCACGTCGTGTGAATTTCGATCCAATTGTGGGTTTTATCTTTACCATTGATTTTTTTGTACTGTGCCTCAATGTAAGTGAAAAATGTGCTCATTGCCAGATAAGTAATAAGTAGTAGCTATCCTTTTAGCTCTACTGTTTGCTGTGCGTCATATCTCAATATCAATTTTTTCGTGAACAACGTCTGCATTTGGCCCATCAACCGCCACTCGTATCGGTAAGTGGGTTAACCATCTGTTTTTTCATTTTTTTTCTTTCTGAATTCCTTGGCAAATGATATTTACCTTTCGTTTTACTACTATTCACTGTCCAGGCGAATGTGGTCTTGACGGATGCTGAGAAATCTCAGCAGCAACAAAATTTTCAACTACAACAACAACAACAACTTCATGAAGAACATCAAAATTTACAGGATACAAATACAACTCCAGGTAAAAGGCTTTCACGTCGTTTACAGGCAGCCAGTCCTTTGATTACTTCGCAACGTTTAACCAATTTTTCCACCATAACCGAAGAGGAAGAACAACAGTTGCAATTTAAAACAGGTAAAAATTTTTTAACAAAAATATAATTAAACACTAAAAACAAGTGTTATAGAAGAAAAAAGTACATTAAATTCTTTAGATTGTTAAAAATCAATCAGCTTTTTGTCATTGGATATACTATTAAACAGCATTTTTGTTTATTTAGTTTACCGTTTCCATTTTTCTTCTCATCTCTTTACCAGCTAATGGCAATGGCGACTGTGGTCATATATCAGAACGAAGTGGTGGCACTTCCAGTGAAGGCGAGGCACCCGGACCACAATTACCACCATCCCCCGTTCAACCCACAACACTTGATTCGCAACCATAAACGACACAGAGAGAGCAAAAGGAATAAGTAAAAATGGAAAAGACGACACATAGGGAAGGATATAAAAATAGAACGAAATACATGTTTTAAAATATTTTTGCAAATGATTGAAAATAAATGAAAGAACACAGGTGAACAAATTCCAAAGAAAATGCTGGACAAAGTAAATTACATTTCCACCGGACATCCACATCCGCCTCAAATAACGGATGAACGTTAAAATGGCAAAGGAAACGTGAAATATTTTCTATCCACACATGCCACACATGTCCTGCTATATATGGCATGCCACATGCCACATACACCAAACCTCCACATACATACATAGGACCCTTACACACACAGACACACACCAACAACAACAACAGCAACAACAACAGGTTGTATGTAAGTTCTGGTAAAATGGAAATACTTCATTCTGTGTTCTTTGCGCATTTTCGCTATTTGATTGTGGTTTTCCTGCAAAGCGTTTAAACAAATAAAAACCCCCTCAACCTTAAAAATTACCCCATTTTGGAGGATTGCAATTAGTGTTCTTTCTGCTGACTAGATTCTAGACTAAAATTATTTTCCACATTTAAATGGGAGAAACGAATTCGAGGTACCCTATACCAATCAAAAAATAATACAATTTTATTATTTTTCATAACAGTATTGCAAATGCAGTTCATTTAGCATTTCCAACCGCTTTGCCTTTTCTAATATACCCTTTTATTTTGGAAATATAGGATATACAAATGCTTAACCATTGTTATTATGTAGGTTTATAAGCTGATGAAAAGCTTTAAAATTGTAGTACACAAATGAACGTTATAATCTAAAGAAAATAGTTGAATTCTTGTTAAAGATATGCGAATAAAACTAATTGGATTATTTTAAAGTGGCTTCTTTCCCCGAAAGAATTTTAATTATTTAGTAATGAACTAAAGAAATGTGACCGCCAGTAAGTCACTTTAATAATAGCACATTAATTATTAAGTTCGTTCGCATCATGTTTTACAACTGTAAAGGAAATTTTCTAGGAACAATTACCCACAAAACCAATTCAAAGGCAAATTTGTGTGGCACACAAATCGCGTAATCAGGTTTCAAAAAAAAGGCCGCAAGCATCCTTTTTCCTTTGGGATCTTTGTATGGGAAAATCAGCCAATCGTAATTTGACATTCTAAAACGTCATCAAAAGCAAGAACCGTATATGAGTGCGGGTGGAGCGTCATTAAAAGCCACTTAATCACTCCTATTGACTTAATTGGACTCTCTGGAACTGAAGCTCTATCTTAATTAAACCTGCAGGTGACGCTGACGATGCACAATGATGAGAATGCAGCAACTAGAAATCTTTATTGCCTGGTGAACATCAAATCCCGTGGTTTAATGACAAAGGAACAACTTTTCGCTGAAAATCGTATTATGTGTCGAGTGTACATTTGTCATAAATGTTAACATTTTCGAGAAGTAGACAAAAATCAATTGATTAAATGTGTTTATATGAATAGATATTAGTAAAAAGAAACAAAACAATAATAAAATAGATTACATAAAAAAACGAAATTTTTTTTACAGAGAGGAATTTAGAAAAATAACTAATAGAGTTGAAACATTCTTTTTAACTAACTAATAGCTAATTAACTAGATAGAGATAAATAGGAGGCATGTTTTAACTTTATAAATACAATATTAATATTTAATTTTATTTAAAATGGGAAACATTTTTGTGTGACTCTCATACCAATTTGTATAACATTCATGTTTTTGTTTTGTAATTTCATGTTTACCATTTTGTTTTTTTTGCAAAGTTTTTCATTAGCCATTCAACCGCGACTATTTTTAAATTGCGTATACGCAGCATTGTACATGAAAACTAAAAAAAAAAATGTAAAAATGCTCACAAACACTAAAGTTAATTAACTTAAAAAAAAAACAGTAGTGTATTTGATAGACAAAAGCTGAGAAATATTCTTTTTAATTAAATTCGTAGAATAATGTTGGATTGCTAACTAAAAACAAAAAAGTATATAAAAACATTAAAATATTTTATTTTATAACAATCTACACTTTACGGTCTTGACTATACAAAGTTTAAAAGCTATGTGAATGGAATGAAATTTAAATTTTAAATTTATATATGTATGTACATATGAATGTATCCCTGACGAGCGAAATGAATAAATATTATGTTGCATGGATTAGAGAGTGTATATCATTTATTTTTGATTATGAGAATGTCTATCGTGCATTGCCAACAATAAAAAAAAAATGGTTTAAGATATGAAGAAAGATTTTGTATTTCTGTTTGAATTAAAATTAATAAATAAATAAATAAAAGAATATTCTGCCAAAAAGTATGCTTTAATTAGTTTTGGACCGAATTACATGTATATATTTAATTGGCTTATGGAAGTGTAAGCCAAATTCTATATACCCAACATTTCAATCTAAACACGCTTAGTAAGCCCACTGCTGATTGCTAGAATTCTAATAATTTGCATATAAATTTCCCCAGATGCATTTCCAAAGAATTGTCTATAACTTTCCCATAATGAAAAATGTCAGAATAGACAAATGGTAAACATTTTCGTGGAATCGCTTTACAAGTTTACCTTATTAGTTACTAGCTACGCAATACTGAGGCAAAAGTTTCATTCATAGAATTCTTAAATGATTCAAGACAATGATAAACCATTTATGTTAGTATGTAGACATACCGTTAGTATAAGACATGCTCTTGCTACTAATTGCTATACGGGACCTACTTACATACATAGCTACCTACTTAGAAATACTACCAATGAACGGACACTTTATGCCATGGATAATGATTTTTCCATTAGTGTTGAGTGCGGCAGCAAACGATGATGCTTAAGTGAAAATTCAATTACTATATAACTAAGTATATATAATAACGTTTTCATTCTGCCAATTCCACCCATCTCACTCTCTCTATTTCTTAGAACCACATGTGGGCCAGAATATGTTTGTGTGTATGTATGTTTGTACATTTTTAATGAGAAGCAGCACAAGCAAAATTTTCAAAGATTGACAAGTCAGTCGTTATAACACAAAGACTGTCAAAAGTTTATATTCCAGAAACCGAAAACTTTCAAGTTCCTTGGACAACTAAAGAAGAGTGGTAGTCAGATATATATAAAGATGATGGTACAGGCAAGCGACAGGACAGGCACTGAAATTCTCCATTCATTGTTTGCATGGCAGATAAGCTCAGACAACAGGCAAGACTAGCAACATGTTCATTGTTGTTGTTGAATGAGTTACTTGAATTGAAATGGGCCGCCCGTTGGCATAAAATTTATACAGCAATTCATTAACATGCTGCCTTATACTATAAAAAAAAAGCCGACCCACATCATCAACAAAAAATATTGACAAATTTAAGGCAACTTAACGACTTACAACGATAATATAAACATGACAAGTTTTCAACCATTTTAAATTGGATATTTAATTCAGAATTATAATCAGAATTAAAATTAAATTTTTAAAAACAAATGTTTTAATAAAAACAAAAAATATTAGTTAAAAGAATTTAAAATCCAGAAGATTAAGATTAAAGATATAACTGGTAGATTCTAATGATAATAACTGAATGTCTTTCCAATCAATTTTATGCAAAGTTAAAATGAAAGAAAAATTAAATAAGCAGCAAGTCAAGTTTCGTCCTTGATAAATATTTTATTTAAACTCTTCGTGTGCTGTTTGTATTCATTTACTCATGGAGGTATGAAAAAAGCTTTACACCTTTCTGACTTTGGTCAGTCTATTAGCGACGTTGTCCTAGCAACTGCAAGAATATTTCGCGTTTCCTCTTTGTATTCTTTAAACGCATTTAATTAAATTTCTCAGTTTAGGTAAATTTCAACTGAAATATGAGCAGGTATAATACAGCTCAGAAAGAATATTGTGATGAATATTGATGGTACATTTAGTTACCTCCCCACTTAAAATAAACAAAAGTGAACCGATAGAAGGAAAGTTTTGTAATTAGGGAAAATTGTTTATCTTGATGTAGGTGAAATACCCAAAATTTCTTCAACTCATTTTAAATGAGAGACGGAGCTCATTAGGCAAAAGCTCATTTTGAAAGAACATTTTCGTTTTTTTTTTTTGTGTTTTTGGTTGTTTGGGTTTTTGTATGCTAAACCCGTGGAAAAAAAGGGTTTTGTTTTGGAGGGCTCTTAAAAAAAAATTAAGTAAAAACCAAAGAAGTGAACTAACTTCTGTATCTAGGCCGATATTTCAATACCCTATCAAATTTGCCCTTTGATCACCTAATTCAACCCTGTATTCGTAGGGGAGTATCTATTCTAAATAAATGGGAGAACAAAAATTTTAACTCTACCTCTTTGACTTGTTATATCATAAAATCGAATTTTAAACCTAACAAATTAGAAAGATTACAGTGCTTTAAGCTCAAGGGTATAAAAAATTTCGAGTTAGATTGTATAGCATGTGTTTAATTCTCATAGGTCTCATTTAAGTTGGAAGATTGATGTCCATACCATTTCAATGGATTTATTACCAACAATTTGCAAAATTTCTCTTTACTTTGTTTCACAGATTTGTCAGCTAATTAGCTTTGACTTTAATGGAATTTATACACATTCACTAAACAATTCTATATTTTTGTATATTTAACATACTAAATGCATTTTCCTTGAGTTAACCTAACTTAAAGAAAATGTTGACAGCCAATTAATTGAGCCATTTTGTTTGTTCGTTGCCATGGCGAAACCATTTTTCAGGTCTTACTTTCGTTTTAAGCTGTTTGTAGTTAGTATCTAAATTTAGGCAATTATTATTATTATAATAATTTACGCTTGTTACAAAGTTATTAAATTAATGATAATTGTTATTGGCCTGTCTGACTGCCTAATGACATAATAATAATGCAATTTATTTGCTTATGACATAATTGTTTAATGACTTAATAAAAAGCAAGTAGTTTTAGTTAAATATAAAATGTTATTCTTAATTATAAATATATCTATAAGCTATTTATTATAAATGAGAAACTTTTTCTCTTAAATTGAAAATAAAAGAGAAAGGATATGTTCAGTGCCTATATAATACTTATCTTTACTTGGTTGATCTCTTTAAAACTAAACTGAATAATGTCATTTGATTCCTTTTATTCTTAAAAAAAAATTGATAACTACAATATTTGAAAAAACCTTGACGAAATAAAGACCAAGCTAATCATCACATAAAATTTAATTAACCTATTCTCAAAATAAACATTTAAGCCCCGACTTTCAAAAAGGCCTTTAAACACATTGATTAAAACATTCTTTTAAAAAACGAATAAAAAATAATTTAGCATTGCATCTTTTTGTATAATTAGTATTATTATTTCTTTTTTTTCAAGAAGGTGGCGTAATGTTTCGACTCGGTTTTTCTTACTAATTGTTGAAAGAATTCATGAATATTAATTTTGATTTAAGGTTACTTATTTAATATATATACATACATATATGTCGGCTTATATATGTGTGCATATCTTTGATGTGCAAATTTGTTCTTTATGTCTGATATGCTAATTTTCTAAATGAATAAATATTTGATATATAGGCCCACACGCATTCATATACACTCTGATGGGTATGTTAAGTTAAACCACTCTCACATATTTATGCTTGTCACATGCAACGTATACGTAATAAAACAAGAGCAAAGTGACAACCAGCCAACAGACTTTCCTTTCATTTTCATTTAACTGACTGCCTGTGCGTCTGCCCGTTTCTCTGTTAGCCCACTTGTCTGCTTGTCGTCCTGCCTTATTTTTCCCTCTTTCCACCCCCATGTTTGCTTTATAAAATATATATTTAGCTTTAACTCAGTTGTCATAAGCCATAAATCAAGCGGAAGCACAGGCAGTGTACATCAGCATGTGCAATTTTTTCAGCCATTTAAGTAAACAGCAAAAGAACTTGTTTAAATATTATCAATAATGTGCATACGTGTGTTAAAAAATTAACGATTTTCCTTTAAATTTTCATAACCATTTAAAGTTAAATGTAAAATCCCAGTCAATATGCAAAAAAATGTAGGTTAAACTTACTTGTAAAATTGCTGCCTTGGTCCTTTCGGTGCCCGAGCTTAACCGTTGATTTCTCCTTGGGGAAAATCTTTGACATTTTTTTTAGCATAGAAATAGCGGAAAATACCTTCGATGCAAAGCTGAAAATGCAAAAAAGTCTTACATTATATAAAGAAATATAAAGCCAAGAAAATTTATTAAAACATTATTGGATTGTTATAAATTTATAAATAAATACAACAGATATTTATTACCCATGGTAATATATCTAAATGGAAATTCTTAAAGCTTTACAAAACGCATTTCAAAGTCGACTAACCCAACTAAAAGTAAAAAAATCCGCCACAACAACATTGTACAGGAAGTTACCCCCAAATGACGGTCAATTGTAATGCTTTTAATGCGTTAAATAAAATTTAAATATCTTGTTATACTGCCTTTAATTCTTCAGTTTAATTTATATTCTTTTTATCGAGTTGACTATTCGTAGTTTCATTAACATAAAGTTATGAGTATAAAGGTAAACTGTGTTTTTATCTCCGATTCTTAAATGCTGTGAAGTCTGTAGTGTACAATTATTTTTAACATATGTATTTATATACAATTTGCTGACTCATGTTAATCCTCATTATAATCCCAATCCCTTTTGCAAATTATACATATGTACATAGAACTTAACTCATACACCCACACACAAGGGCTATAAATGGAATTGACTCAGAACAAATAATAAGAATTTCTGTGCAAATTAATTGCAGTGTTACAATATAAGCGACACTACCAAAGCTGTCTAATTCCTCCCAATCGTGTCTCCATCCAAAAGAAAAACAAACTAAAATGCTGGAAAGTTCTGTTGATATTTCATTAGATTGTTTCATTTTCTCATTTTTCGTCATTGTTATTTTTGCTCTCCTTTCTATGTTCATTTTGAATTGGAATTTCGCATCGCCAAAACTTGGCGAGACACTTGACATTAACTTTTCCATCCTCGCCTACATTCTCCACCTACCCCTTACAACAAACGGTGAATGTCAAGGCGAATGAACTGATCCAACGTAAAAAATAAATATTCAATGAAGCGTGAATGTTGTAAATCATAAATCGGCTTTAAATTTTTGAATGATATTTTCATTTGAATCATTCAAGAAAAAAATGGAAAGTTAAGGAGCTTAAGCTTTTCTAATAAATTGAATGCGATAAGGTTGAAACTGTTAACATTATCTTTTTATCCTTGTAATTCTCTTTTCTCTTATAAAAAAAAAAGAAATATGCTTACCCAATATTTATATTTTAATGTCTTTTATGCGTCTATTGGGTCGTATTTGACATCCATTTTCGTGCGTCCATTAGTTTCCATCAAATTTCCAGAGGGAGAGGCAAATATAAGCAAAACCAATATAAATACACTGCCAGCAAAGAAATGGAATTTTTAATTCCAATATATGTATTTTTTTTATGGAAAAATTATTAAAACTGTATTTAACACAATCGATTTATTATGGGATGCTAAACTGGTTTGATAAACAATGACAAAACTTACTAAATATAGAACTAGTTCAATTTAGCTGTTTATACTGTGATCAATCGATCAACAACAACGCACAGCTGCTGATTGTTTTCTTTACCAAATAGAAAGAGATAACAATATGGAGTGGGCGAGAAAGTCTCATACTTTCTGCATTTGTGTTGGTGGACTATAGAAAAAGCTACAGCGCCCCTAAGCAACGTCAATAAATGGGGGAGGAGGGGCACCAGTCAAGCGAATCGGCAAGGAAGTGAGCTCTTGAAATTCCATTGTAAACATAAGGCACTTTATTTTCATACCATTAAATAAAACTTATAAATTTAACAAAAGTTTACCTAAGCTGAAATTTCAACAAGGCCATTTTGTTAACGGCTGTCCAACCTAATCCTCTGAAATTTGTAAAGGCTTTAAACTTCAGTTTTGTTGGATATATGTATGTATATATGTATATATATATTTTTTTTTTTGTGTAAGTATATATTGGCTTTAGCATGTGGTGAATGACTGATAAATAATAAATACACATATTATAAATAGCACTTGCACATCCTGCGTTCGTTCCCCTTCCACGGTGATTCTTTCTTGTTCTTTGTCCCTCTTTCTATCGGTGTCATCAATCAATGGCATATGAGGTTAAAGGCCTTCAACTTTTATTTCCGCATCAAATTACTCAGCATATTTGGCACGCACTCATGAGATTTTTGTTTTCTTTTTTTTTTTTTTTGTTTGAGCCAATATTTATTTAGGCTTTGGCAAAGTTAAAGCCAATGTTAAAGACAAAGTAAATGTCAAAGTTTTTTATGATTTTGCTAGTGAATTTTGCGTTTTTGTATGGCAGGCTGTCAAAATGTTGTTTCATGGTTAATTAAAAGTTGTTCGGCATTCGATTAGCATAATTAAAGCGAATTGTCTAAAAGTGATTGGAGGATGGCAAAATGGTGAATGTAAATGAAGATATCTTGTTTAATCCTCAGTCAGTCTTTCTTGACTTCGCTTGTCTCGTCCTTAAATTAATTAACTTTCAATGTAAACAATTTGTTTAATTACTGCCAAATCGTTGTAAATTATCAGGTTTTGTGGTAAAATGTTAAAATTCCTTGATTTTTCAATTTAAATATATGTATGTATACACTACATATACTTTTCTATTTATCTCATTCTATATATCTATTATAGGTACATATGTACATATTTACATATAATCGACAATTTATTGATTTCTATTTTTATACATATTTTTATTTATTTTTATCATCATTATAACAAGGCAAAAAAAGGATTGTGCTGATGCAAAATAATTGCAATGTTTATGTTCAAAAGCATCTCTAATACTTGAGAAATGGGCAACAATGCGACCCATTAACAGAAAATGGTGGCAAATGGAAAAAATGGAAAGACTCGAAAGAAAAAGAAAATATGCATTGTTAAGTCTCCACCTCTCGTTAAAAGCGATTCAAAGTAAAATGGCAATAAAATATACCATCAGCCATTTCTTGCAAACAGATATTTTTGCCTCGTAAAATGTATACCATCAGCTCGACAAATAATGGCTTTTAATATATATATTTATATGTATGTATGCACAATATAAAGTATAAATTATTAAGTTTCAAGTGGAGAAAAACTGGAGTTGACATACATATGTGTGCCTGCTTAAGTATTGTGCATTCATTTTCTTTTAAAAGTTTTTAAAATATCTCATAAATTCGTACGATTAATCAATTCAAACAAATATAATCTTATATCTCAATGAAACTTGTTATACCCTGTACCCATAGGGTAAAAGGGTATATTAAAGTCGCTAAAATGTATGTAACAGGCAGAAGGAGAATTTTCCGACCCTATAAAGTATATATATTCTTGATCAGTATCAATAGCCGAGTCGATTGAGCCATGTCCGTCTGTCCGTCCGTCTGTCCGTCCGTCTGTCCGTCCGTCCGTATGAACACCTAGATCTTAGAGACTATAAGAGCTAGAGCAACCAAATTTGGTGTCAACATCCGTCTGTTGTGTAGACAGGTTAAGTTTGTTTCAAATTTTTGCCACGCCCACTTCCGCCCCCGCAATTTGAGAAAAACCTATAACTAGGGCAATATTAAACATATCGTATTCTTATTTGGCATGCACATTAATATAGCCAAAATGCACCAGCTGACCAAATTTGACCGAAATCGGACAATAATTATCGGAGATATACGTATTTCCGTTTTGTACTGTAACGCCCCATGCATAATGGGCTGTTAAGTCTGAGCGAGATAGCATGCTGTTCGCTGTTGATGCATGGCAAGCAGTGCAGTGTTGCTGCATGGCAAGCAGTGCATGCTAAGAGAATTTTTTTTGTAAATTGATATCGATTTTGATTATTTTTGACTTTATGGGGTACTTTTACTTGGTACAGGGTATACTCAATGTCGGCAGGGACGACTTGCTTGCTTCATTTTTTTTTTGTTTATTCATTGCTTCTGCAATGATTTCGATTTATTTTCTTTGGCCTTTTAAGATAAGAAACAAAGGTTGTTGTTATTCCTGGTGACTAGTTATTGACACAACAAAAATTCATATCATCGTTGTCCTTTTTTTTTTTTTTTTTTGGTTTGCCCTTTGGCATAGTGACCGAAAGGCATTAGATAAGTGTGTTTCATCCTTTTTGATAAAACGTTTTTATGAGCTCACGTTCAAGTTGGTTTTGGGAGGATATTTGGATGTTTTGGTATGTGTATATATACATACATACATATATATGCCATCATTTAGTCACATTTAATTTTTAAACCAACCAACAGCAAACACAACACACAGATGAGTTTACTTTGATAAGCATTTTTGCCTTCTGACTTTGCATCCATCTCCTCCTCTACCGCGGGGCGAATTGATAAAGGCTTGTTTTCTTTTTAACGGAAAATGTGTTTTTCTTTTGCCTTTGACAGATGAAAGTGTCGGGCAGGGTAACTGTAACCAGGGATTTTCATCTGGTTGAAGCCATAAAAGCAAGTTTCCATTGCCATTTTCCTGTCCTTTTATTCTTGCTCTTTTTATATCTAACTTTAAGCCTTAAACATGTGAAATTATTTTTGGAAAACAACTTTGATGACAACTGTGAAAAGTGCTGCTTTTCCTTTAAAGTGTTCGAGACTGTCAAAGAAGATTTTCATTGATTTGATCAGAGACCACCTTTCCTTTCACCCCTCCTCCTATCTCTGTTACTTCTCACACCAAATGGAAAAATGTTTACTTTGACTTCCAGCTTTCAATTTATGCCTTTGGCTGATTTCCTTTTGCTCACGACAATAGAAAATGCTGTAATAAATCTGTCAGCCCACACAGCGTATACGCAATAATATTTTCTCAATAGAAAACTTAGCCTTTTTGTTTGAATTCTTGTGTTTTGATACTGATTGGTTTTACTGCAAGAGAAAAGCCAATTAAATTGTATCCGCTTTTCAAATCAACTCTAATTGCCTTCAAGTTTCACGAAAATCTTGAACTAGTTATTTCCTTAAGCACACACATATGTACATACATAGTATGTATTACATACACACATACATATATGTACATAAATCTATCAGTTGCATCTGCATCTGCATCTGCATCTCTATCTCCATCTTCATCTGCATATCTACACATTTAGCTGATTAATGAATCAACTAGATTCCTCTACAGATTGGAATAACAATGGAAATGAGCAATGCAAGTAAAGCTGAAATTGAACAATAGGAATATTTGCAAAGAAGCCAAGAAAACGACACAGAGGGAAAAGGAGAAAGAGAGAAGAATGAATGAAGACAGCAAATAATTTGCTGGGCATCTCTAAAACTAAGACTTCCTTTTAAAAATGTAGTTTAAATTTCTATATAAAAAGTAATTATAGTAACATAAGTCTTATCCAAAGATAACTTATTAATTATATCTAAAACAATGAATTTCACTTAAAGATTTCAATAATAGAAATAATTAAATAAAACCTCAAAAGCATAAGGTTTTGATTATAATAGTAAACGATTATATGTAGAAATGACTGATAAAACCATTTACAATAAAATTGCAAAAATTTATTATTGACATTTGTATTGCTTATTAAGCAGCTTATAAAATGGAATTTTTAATGGTTTTATTTTCCCAACCACTCAAAAGTCAAGCGAAAAAAAATCGCAATTTAATATCTGTTTTTGTTAGCCATTTAAAAATCAATTAAATCTGTCATTTTATTATCCCAATCGTTTGTCATCTGCAAGAAAATTGTTTTTACTTTTTATATTTAATATATATCAACAATTTATTTATCTTATTTTTTTTTGGTTTGAATGAAAGTTTTAGCGTTGCGGTAATTTGTTTGACAAACTTTTTGTGTTCTTTGGCAACAACTTTCTGGTCTTAACTTTTTATTATTATTTAAACCTATTCAACATTTCAGGTCGACAAAGGAAGGAAGTTTGTTTTATAAGCGTTACCAAAGCTATTTAATGATAATTGACAGAACTTGGCTTTAATCTCGTTAATATTGTCAAATTGATTTGACATGCGGATGATAAGATGGCAACCATCTGGAATCTGACACTTTAAACTAATCTTGAACTGTGATAAGCTCATATCGGAAACTAAATACACGGAAATAACTTATTTAGATTGATATTGTTAAATCGTGTTAAATCATATCACATTATTGCAACATTTCTCAGGAGTACTTTTTTATAGCAAGTGCAAATAACCCCATAATAAATCATTCATAATACATACATACATTTATTCATTCATCAATCAATCAATAAACATTAGCAGCTGCGTTTGTCCTTTGGGTAAACAGAAAAACCTTAAGCACTTTAAGCAGCGTTTTTTTTTAAATTTAAAACAAAAAACCCAACAAAAAAACGTAAAAGTGCTTAACCTTCTCAGGCTAAAGATACTGTTATCGACATGATAAGCTTATAGATTTAGATTTGGACTTTGCATAACCGTAAAAATGTATTTAAAATAAACTTGCATTTAATTTCAGTAACTTAGCAAATAAATAATATTTCTACCTAAAAATAGATCTACAAGTAAATTCATTTATAATTCATTTATAAACACATTGGTTTCATGTTTTTGCTTTTTAAATATCGAAAACATAAAAACTCAAAGATATTTAAAAAATTTTTTTTTCATCACTGACACTGACACTAAAATCGATTTGTTTTTAATATTTAAAATACTGATATAAGTTATGTATGCATGCATGTATATTATTATTTAGTACAAGGTCTCTGACAAACTCACCAACTTACCGCACACCAAATGTCAACCAAATAAAATTTAATGTGTATGATGGCTTTACGATAAAATAAACACATTTGGCACGTCCTACACATCGCCAGTACCATCATTACTTACCATCATCATCGCCCATCGTTCCATCGTTTGTCCATATTGTCCGTCCGCTCCTCTGAACAGTTCAATCGAATTGAATCGGAATCGAATCTAGTTACATAATCACAACTCATTGAAGTAGAAAGAATTGGCAACACACACACACTCACAACACAAACAGAAAAAAAAATAGAAAATTCATTTTCATTTGTTTATTGAACGTAACATTTACCAGTATGAACTAGTTAATTAATATGGACTTGTATTATCAAATGCCAGCATCAGTTACCCGCACAGATCCTCTATAGATTCACCTTGGAGTAGCAAACGTTGTAATTGTTGCTGCTCCTGTTTGTTGTTGTTTTTCTTAGTGGCCGATTTGCCGCCAGCGGCCTTGCCACGTCGACGATTTATAACGCCATCCGTTTCGTCCATCATCCGTAAAATTGTGGTCTGTGGTATGAGTGAGACAGGTTATAAGGTATATAAGGTTATACACACACACATGTGGAAATTGTTCATGGTCGATAATATGTATAAAATGAAAATATTTTAGTAGTTTACCTGATCTGAACAATCCATTGGCGCCACAGATATATCACGTACAGCCCTAAATTTACCTACATTATTTAAATGCTCATTCTCCAAACGGAAATAATTCCAAATGAAGCGACGAAAGACCTCTAAAGGACTCAAAATGGTCATCATGACATCACCTTCAATGTAACCAGCTTCAATTAGACTCATGGACAGTGTCCAACTAAAGCGTAAAATTAAATCCTCAATTATGCCAAAGTAGTAGAACCACTGAAATTCAAATATACGAAAAAGTGTGAGTGTGTGGGCGTTTGTGTCAGTGTGTATTTGTGTGTGTGTGTGTAAGTTAATGAATGGGAATGAAAGATTGTTTTACGTGCCATTTCAAGCAAATATTTATTGCGGCCATTAGTCTCGTTTAACCCCTCAACTCACCGTCGATGAATAAACGATTTCCTCACGCAAGAATCGATTGTCGCCCGCCTTCGAATCGAATAGACCCCAGTCCATTTTGATATCCCAAGTGTATGCATAACAGGATGAAAAGATGGCTGCTGTAATCCAGCAATAGAACCAAGGATTCTCTTTCGATAGCGGATACGTTTCTGGCAAATATCGTGTACAGGAATGAAAGTGAGAGGAAATTGCGTGTTATTATTATGTGCTCAATAAAATTAACATGAATTTGCGGTTGTCATACAAAATGAATGAAGAGCAACACTAATTGGCACTGAACTTATAAACAACACGTGTGGGCGGAATAATGTGAATTCATACATACATATATACATACATATATACATACATATGTGAGTACTCACCCGTTGTAGTGTGATATTTATGAGCAAATATGACCACAAAAAAAGATGTGGCATATTTGGCCGCATTTACTAGATGAGGAAAGGCTTCTTTTGTATCACGATATCGGCGTATGCATTGTGCAAAACGAAAATAAGCAGGCATAATGGCCACAATGGGATGTAATAAGGATACATATTCCACACAATGATTGCCAGCTTAAAATATGTAACAAATATAAAGTTTATTAGAATACATACATATGTATGTATATTCCATAGAGGAATTAATAAATTAAGTTTGTACAATCGAATGAAACGCACCTTTGCCAGCCTTGTGCCATGTGGGATTCCGTCCAAAAAAGCATATTAAAAACGGTATATCCAAAAATGCCGGAACCATACTATTCAACTGATCAGCTAACCAGAAATCAGCAAAATTAACAAAACAGAATGGAGCCATTATCACTCGACTCACAACACGTATTGCCCAATATCTGGCCTCATGATGGAACGTTTTCGTTGGATTCAATAAAAAGGCAGCCATTAACGTATATAAAAACAATGGAGCTGCATATTGAGGAATTCCCAAGGGGTCGCAAAATATATAGCTAAGAACACAACATGCCCAAATCACACCAAATACCGATGCAATCTCCATGATATTTTGTTCAGAGAGATGATTACGTGGATCTAGTTCAAAGATCAAAACATGATTTACACCCGATGAACGCCAACCATAGACATTGACGCCCCAAAGAAAGAGGCATTCGATAAGAAGAAATGGAGCACGAAACATGCGCATTCCGACACGCCAATTTTCACCAAAACCATAAAACATGGCCGCTATAATGACGGTGATAAAGAGTACAACAAAAGCACCGGAAAAGAGACCGACTTTAAATGTGGTCCAGGGACTTTGTTGTTCACCAAGCGGAGGAACTCTTAATCTCTTCATCGCTCTTTGCCTATCGCCACCCTCAATGTCCTGAGTGACAGCCTGTTCTGTCTCTTGAATTAATCGATCGATGTCTTTGTTAGTATAAAAATGCGCTGCTTCCACATGATCGGTACGCCAGCGTGCACCGTAATCCACGCTCAGTAATTTATCATGTTTCTTTAGAATTTTCCGAAATCCGGTAAAATTAAGATTCTGATAGTTCTGTAGTAGAATGAGACCCAAATAGAATTCACTAAATGCCAATTTGAGATCCTGAATTTTACGTGCCGGTTCATTCTTTTTGCCCAATGGCGTTCGACGCTTCCAGGCTGGTTGTTTCTTCAAATGGCCTAGTTCCAATGCTTCGGTTAGTTCACTACGTAGTGAACCATATTTTCGCGTAGCCTCAGCCATTTTCTCCGAATAAAATGTATTTATTTTAGCCAATTCCTTGTCGCAATAGTGAAAGAATTCCTCATCAAATTTGGCAAAATAACGAGTGAGCATCTCACGGTCTACTAATTCAGCCGATGGTGATTGTTCTATGGCGGCATATAGCATGGCTTTCATTTCCTACAAAGAATGGAAAGAAAAAAAAAACAGAACAAAAAACATGTATGTATGTTTTAACATAAATATACCCTTTATTTTTCTCACTGTAATTTGTCCGATTTCCCCACCCAAACGACATTTGTTTACGTTTTAAGGTAGCAAAACAAAAATTTGCCGTTAGCTTCTAGGCGCCTGCGTGAAGAATTTTCTTTAATGCGGCTCGAGCTTTTCTCATTCGACAGGCAAATCAGCTGTCTTACCATATGACGCCACTCGGTAAAAAGCTTACATCACACATACACTCTTCGATTTTGTATCTATAAGATACATACATATTTTCCCACACTTTTTTTTTCAGTATTTCTCCTTCATAATTCTCGGCATTCTCATTTACCTCATAGTTAATGTATTGCTTACGCCATTCTGGCGTTATATGCGCCGTTAAATGTTCGGCGAACTTCATTTTGTATTTGTCTCAGTTAGAAATCTTAGAGATCTTTAACTGGTTCCGCCTTCGCATTTGGCTCTGAGCAAGGACGCACGTTTTTCACCCGTAAACAATACAAACACAACTGGGGCCAGCGAAAGTTCTTCATGTGCGTTTGGTCCAAAAAGGCAAATTGGAGGCAGGCGGTTTGGTAGGCAGGCGGCGTGAAAAGCTTTCAAATATATGTTAATGCCATTCAATTTGTTATTGTCCTCTCATTGCCATTTATCTCTCTTTCTTTTACTCTATATTTGTCTTTGTCTTTCAGTCTCTTTTCTTTTCATTTTCAATGTCAACAATAACAAACACAGATGATGCTGGGCACCAACCACTATCAACCACCGGGTGGTAAAAGATTGCTTAAAGAATTAGCTATAAAAGGAAATTGTCGAGGATCAAGGTTATTATACTTGATACAGTCAAAAAAAAAAAAACATATTAAAATAAATTCTTAAAAAGAAGTAATTATCTAAACACCGGTTTTTGTTCAAATTCTCTTAACTAATTAAAAATTAAAATTTATATAAAGGAAGCTAAATCTGCCAAAAACAAAAAGTTATAAATAGGAAATGTAAATATATCGAAAAAATTTGACTCATACTCATTTTATAGCTTTCATATAATTAATTTATTATAAAAAGATACTAAACTACAATGGATATATGTATGATATGATGATTGCAATTTGCAAAAAAAGTAACGTATTAAAAGTAATAACTAATTTTCATTTAACCATGAAGTGGGTCGAATACAAAGTTCATGCTCGAAAAAGGTTTCATTTCTATTTCAAGTAGTCCAAGCTAAGTATATCAAAAAAAAATAAGAAACAAACAAATTAATAGAGTATTTTGAAGCAATCTAGCACGAGAGTAACCACAATAACCAACATCCATAAAACAAAAAATACAAATCAATTTCCCAAGTTCGAATAAATAGCGAACCCATAAACAATTAATACCAAGCCTAACAGTGGGCCTGTTATCGCAATTGAGTAAGTTTCCCCCACTTTCCCTCTGTTTGCCGTCTATCTAACATAGCACCGACTCTTCCTGTGTTTTGTTTTTTTTTTTTTTCATTTTATTTCATTTTATTATTGATTAAAGAACCACATTGTCAGAGACGTCAGCAGCAGCGTCGACGTCCACATCAGTGGCGACAGCAACGCCGGCTCATTGCCCCCCACCCGCATTGAGTCATTTACATGATCGCTTCGGAAAAAAAAAAAAGAAAAGAACACAAAACCGGAGCACATGCATGTTTGTTTCTATATATACATACATATATATACATATATATATATATACATAAATATATATATATACATAAATATATGTAGTATTATAGAAGTGAAGAGCGGAACGAGTACTTGAGAGGCATTTGCTCTGGTGTTGTTGTCGTCTGGTGGCCGCTGGCTGTCAGTTAATGATTAGCCCGCTCACTGGCAAGTCAAAATCCAGATTCAACGACAACGGTTCAAGTGATACTTCGGTGCAGTCGTTTTATCACATTCTCTACTGATAAGAGACAAACAATTGAATCAGGTGTACGGGGTGATATTGCTCAAATTCAAATTTGATATAAATCCGTGGCGGAAATATATTTGGTGTTCATTCTCGTTGAAGATTTCCAAGTAGCAAAATGCCAAAAGGTAAAATACCCACACCTGAACAGATTAGCGAAGTTAAAACCGCTATTCTTAAAAAATTGGAAACGGAGCCACCAGCAGGTAAGCTAATTAAATTTAATTTAAAAACATTTAAACGTGGGATTATGCATAAAGCAATTTTCTGACTTATTACTTTAAAATCATACAATTGCTTAAATTTTCTGTTTCAATTTTCTGCTCTAGATCCCTTCCATCCTAATGATCTGAAGCGCATTAATGATAATGATGTTTGGATTGCTTCTCTACTGGAAGCCTACGATCTTGACGTAGAAAAGACCATCAAGCGACTCTGGGAAAATTTAGCTTGGCGTAAGAGCTATGGTGTCTGGGATATTAATGAAAATAATGTGAATCAAGAATATTTGCGTGATGGTCAGATCTTTGTACACAATAAGGATAAGGAGGGTAAGCCATTGCTCATCCTTAGCTTGAAGAAGCACACAAAGAGTCAGAACCAAGATGAACTATTGCGCGTTATTGTATACTGGGTGGAGCGTATACAACGTGAAGTTTACTTGGAAAAGGTAACCATATTCATGGATATGACCGGAGCTGGTTTAAGCAACATGGATACTGACTTTATTAAGGCTATTATTGGTCTATTTGAAACCAAATATCCCAATGCTCCCAATTATATTTTAGTGCATGAGTTGCCCTTCTTGCTAAATGGTAAGTGCCAAAGAAATTCAAAAAACTTAAATTTTTAATCGTCTTAATATTTAACTTTTTCTTTTAGCCGCCTTTAAAATTATTAAGACCTTTTTGCCGGCCGATGCATTAGAAATCTTACGTGTAACAACCAAGAAAAACATTGGGGAATATGTTGATTCCGATAATTGCCTGAAACTGTGGGGTGGCAACGATGAGTACGAGTACAAATTTGCCTAAGGCACTTTAAAACCTGTATAAGAATGTGTAAATACAATATTTATTGCCTGGGATATCTTGAGTGTTTTTTTTTTTTTTTGTTATAGTCTGAGCTTGGCTTTAAAAGCTTAAGTGTAAAAGCTTACACTTAACGTTTTTGCAACGCCGTTTATTAAAATGCACAAGGCGTTCTATTGCAGCGGCGAAGAAAGAGAGAGGTAGCCCTTGTGGTGCTCCACATACATATATATAAACCCACGGTATACGTACGTACGCCCCTTGACTACATAACGAACGATCCGATCGATTGATCGAGCTATCGTACACCGTTAGCTAGTTAAAAAAAGTTAGTAGGCCCGAGGAGCTTGTACCAAGCACTTGAATTTTGCGGGAAAAAACAATCTAATCGGCTTGTTTGTACATAACTACAGCTACAGCTATTCTTGTCAGTGAAAGTGGATTATCGATTAGACCCATAAACGATAACGCTTTGGTAGTTTGGAATTTGCCTGTTGCTGTCCCGCACACAAAGTTTTCGTTTGTCATTTGATTTCTAGCATTGAAAGCGCCAATTTCATATAAAACTCTTAACAACATGGGTATTAAGGTCAAAGAGCCTTCATCTGCACAAATTGAGGAATTGCGACAAAAATTCAATACGAAATATGCTGCAACACCACCAAAAGGTAAATGATAATCATTATCTAGTCAAGTTTAGAGTTAAAGGTGCTTTCCGAAAACTTTTGTGACTAATGAACTTTGTCTACCAGAAATGATTTTGTTTTTACAAAATAAATACATATGTATATGTATGTATGTAAGTATGTAAAAATATAGAGAGTATATATCACATATGTGTTATAGAATGGCTTAACTAATTGAAAAATTGTTTATCGTTTCGCAGTTATTAACAACAGAAGTCAAAATGAAACAGCTATTAAATACATACATATATATATTTAGTTTATAAATATGTATACAGTAAGTAGGTAACCCAATGACAAATTGAACTTGAGTATTTGAACTTGAACTTGAGTATATATGTACATACATATATACATATAAGCCGTTACGGCTACCAGAAAAAAGCTTCAACTATAAATACTAAAGTGTACTTGGAGTGGGAACATATGAAGGCAAAGGTCAATGGTTAGAAAACATTGTACTTTACTTAATCCTCCCTTTAAATTTTGTTTGCCAAAAGATATTTGATAGGTATTAAAGTTTTGTTCAAATTAAGCAAATATATCATAGAAAAACTATCTTATATACAATATATGATATATTTACTTTAAATTTAGTCCTTTGACAACTTGTTCAGTTTGTTCTTTCCTTTTGCTTTGAGTTTTAAAAATATCGTTTGTTAATATCGAACTTCATACGAATATAGAGTATCAATCTTATTGATATTTAATATAGTTTTCACCCCCTCTAACGATTATATATGTAATATAAATAACGAAACGTTTACCGATAAGATATATCAAATCAAATAAGGCATATATATATGTATATATGTATGTGTATATGTACATATATATTTATTTACACTCGACTTCATATTTCAGCACCCTTCCATTCCGTCGATATTGATCGCATACGGAATGATCATGTATGGTTACAACGATTTTTGGAAATGTATGATCTGGACATGGAGGCATCTATGACTAAACTTTGGGATACTTGCCTGTGGCGGCAATCGTATGGGGCAAACGACTTGCAGGAAAGTCAATTGAATCAGGAATATTTGAAAGAAGGATCAGTTTTTGTACATGGCAAGGATCTGGATGGGAAACCATTATTGATATTTCGTGTAAAATTGCACAGCAAATCAAAGAACTTGGATGAATTGATTCGTATTGTTGTTTATTGGGTGGAAAGAACCCAGAGGGAACACCATATGACACAATTGACAATATTCTTCGATATGGCTGGAACTGGTATAGGCACGATGGATTTGGACTTTGTCAAAAGAATTGTCGAAACTTTTAAAATGTATTATCCCAATGCATTAAATTATATATTGGTCTATGAGCTGGCTTGGGTTCTGAACGGTAAGAACTTTCAACCTTTGAACTTTTTTACAATTTATATACTTTTTCACCTTCATTTTGTAGCCGCATTTAGGGTCATTAAAACGTTGCTACCACCACGGGCTGTTGAGATTTTAAAAATGACATCGAAAAAGGATATCAACGAATACATTGCCAAGGACAATTGTCTGGCCAGTTGGGGCGGCACAGACAACTATGAATTTAGCTTTATAGCCGAATCAAAACGTGTTGCCAACAAACTACCGTTAGCCGACGCCAATGCCGGTGCTGACGATGAACAACAACAATCTCAAAACATGGACAAAAAGGTAAGTTTGAAACAGAGCTTCTTTAGTGTCGATTGTCCCATGTTCAGTGTTCACTGTCCAGTGGCTTGGGCGTGTTTTGTTTGACACTGGTTTTCTTTTTTTTTTTTGCCGTTTCCTAATTGCTTTTGGCCAACACGCAACGATGATGAGCCTCCCTCATTCACCTGCTATCCATAATTGATTTACATTTTTAGTGTATATTGATTTAGGGTGCGCTGCTGTGCTTGCGTGTCCTTTGCGTGTGTATGGGTCCCCAGTGTGTCCGCTCCTTAATAATAAATAGCCAAATGCACTGAAACCATATCATCATTGTATGTATGTAACTGTTTAGTTTTGTTACCTTTCCCAAATTGCACAATTTGAAAGATATAACCTCATGACAAACTTAACCGATTTAGGTTGGGAATATTGCACTAGCTGCACTAAATATAGATTATATTATAGATTAACCTAGGATGTCTGAGTCTTAGGTGCATACAAGGATTTCAAATTCGGATTTTTTTCAGTGTATATATTGGCTCCCTATAGAGGTTACTAACTCTATTTATAGTCATTTGTTTGACATATTGCTAAAACTTTCGCTTTCCTTGTTGCCGGATGGTTAGTGAAGCGCTTAGAAATCGTTGACCCGTACAATGTAGAACATACACATACACACACCACAGTACATATGTACATACATGCATACATACATATTTATGGAATAAATTATAAATAATTCCCATTGCGAGAATTAATGGAGGAGTGGCTGAGCAACTACATCATGGAATGTGGGTACTATCATCCACACACTCACACATGCACATACATACATACATATATGGCAGATACACCCCCTCCAAAATCATCCCCACTATCACTAAATGCACTTTCATTTGTGTTTTTGTTCTTTCAGTTTCAATTCATTTTATACGCATCTGTAACAGCTGTTGACGAAAAAAAAGCTGATCGCTGAGAACAACGACCATTAAACAATCTGGATGCTTAAAGCTTTTGTGTGTATCTGAGAGACAGAAAGAGAGAGAGTGGCAAACGAGCAAAAAGCTTTTTATACCCTCACTGTGAATATGATAAGATTTGAATGATCATTTAAATTACACGAATTTCTGTTCATCGTCAATATGTCTTCCGGATGTATTATATCTTCTTTCCCTTTACATTTAAATATAAACCATTTATAAGGACAGTCGGCCATAAAAAAAAAAAAAAAAAAAAAAAAAATTTTGCATTTAAATTTGTTTAGAGCTGCAATAGAGTAGTTTTACATTATTCGTCGTGTTCGCTTAGACAATACCACAGCAAGGGTATAAGACCATCGGCATGCCGAGTGTTGCTTTCGTTATGTTTGTGTTTGCTTTTAGTGTGCTTTTTTTTTAGTTGTCTTTTCACATTGACGCGAACTAGTCAAATCAAAAAGAATCTCATGAAAAACGCTAAATATATTTGTTGTTGTTTTTTTTTAAATTTTCATTAATTGTTGAAAACTATCACCATCGGAAAACAATTGATTAAGAAAACTGAAACGGAGGATAGAATTTGTATTTCCTTTGATCATCATTTCAAATTGATATTCAAATTTAATCCTAAATTCAACAATGCCCAGGGTAGGTGGCAATTGTTCGATACAGTGGACACGCCTAAGAAAGAAACAGTTAAATCAGCTAAAATCTGTCTATTCATATGTTAAAGGAATTTTAAATCGTTTCCAAATCGCACAGCGTTAAATTAGTCGTTTGTTGCACGACAAAGTTTACTGTAAACGCGATCGCGTGGCGTGCGTACGTTAAACTATGGAATGCATCGCGAATTTTGTTTATTAATATTTAAGACGCTATTTAACCTATTGCTGACCCATTTCCCCTTATGCCTTATGCAAATAATTTAAATATTTGTGATGTGGTGTGGCTATAAATTGTACAATGATTGAACTGGTTCATTTACTTCAAATCTTCATCGATATATACATACATTGTTATGTTGCTCATTTCGACATTTTTAAACTTGGCCAAGTTTGGTCACACTACTGTTTAATCTGAACAGCAAGTTAACAGACAATTTACAGAGACCCAAAACAAAAGTATTCGTAACTGAGCGTTTGGAGTAGAAGCCCGGAATAACAAAAAGAAATATAATAATATATTTTACCAGTTGGCCGCAAATCTGACCGCAACTAAATTAAGTGTGAGATTCATAATAATTTTGTCAGCCCTAATCAATTAACAACTCAAGTTTGCATCCACTGGCCTCTGAATGTTAAGAAAAACCAAAGCCAGATCAAATCAATTTTTAAAGAAATGACCCCAAGATACAAGTGGGCCTTTTCTTAAAGTGGAAGCAGCGTGAGAAGATACACTTAGGCACGTTTAACATGAAAGAGATTCATTCTGAAAAAGATATTAGGCATCGTCGACGTATGGAGGGGATGAGGCCCTCCAAGGGGCCAGCATCTTTTTATCTGCTTAACTTATACTAATATTCAAATGTTCTTTTTACCTTTCCACCCATTAGGTACACTTTGCCAACACCTATGCCATGGTGATCAAGGAATCCGAGATTGGTGACAACATGCATACGCCCTCAGAGGGTAAGAATAATAAAAATACAATTACATTAACGTGGAAATCTCACATCTAATTGAATGTTATTATGGCAGGGACTCATCATAGAGCACTTTAAATTCTACCGCATTCCATACGAGCATATGTTCGTATAAGTAAAAGGTTTTAAAACCTCTACCCAATCCCTAAATGCTTTTTTCTTTATTTTCATTAGCTTTTTAACCATTCATAAGGAATATACACACTGTGTAATATGAGTTTTCTTCCCAACAATTTCAATGTGTTTATTTTCGGGTAAAAGCTGATGTCATAAAACAAATGGAAATTTTTCCACATAACCATCAAAATTCAACTTGTTTTGAATCCAAAAGCACTTTGCTCATTGTGTCATTTGACATATAAGTAAATCAAAGTCGCTCGTTCCTATAACATATATTAGTTTTAGTCAAACATCACATGCTCAACAAAATTTTTGTGTATAAATCTTAGAACAAAAAACTGAAGAAATACTCTCCATAGAGTTCCGTGTTCCAACGTGTATTGGTTTTTCTAATAAAGATTTCCCCATTTATTCTTTAGGCATGTTGCAAGTTGTGCCAGCGGAATTTGTTAACTTTAACCCACAATATGAAGCCACATTGAAATTAAATTGTATTGCCAAAACACCAGTCACTTTTAAGGTGAGTGAGTCTTTGTAATTGTCTGATTATCAAAACAGATACTAATTGAAAGAGTTTGTAAATCATTAACAGATTCAAACCACCTCACCGGATAAGTTTCGTGTGCGACCACGATGCGGTGTATTGGGACCTAATGATAGCGCCGATATTAATATCTTTCTAAAACAAGAACACAACTTGAGCGAGGAAAATAAAGACAAGTTTTTGGTAATGGCCATGGCCGTACCTCCTGGTTTTGGCAAGGAATGCAATGCCGCCGACACAGCCGAACTTTGGCGAAACAAACCGATAAGTTGTCCAGATATCGAGCAACATCGTTTGGTTTGTCGTTTTCAAGATAATTCCAAATGTGGTGGTGCGGCAAGCGATGGAAGTGGTGCAGTGGCGGGCGGAGTAAACTGCAGAAGTAGCAGTATTTCCAAAACTCCAGTAGATGTAAGTAAATTCAATTATCTGGGATTATTGCTGACACACCATAAAGAAAACGCTCAATGAACAAGACATGACCCATTTAAAAGAAAATTGTTTTAACTAATGCAAACGAAACACATTTTTTTAATTGCTCTCAAAATCTATTCATGATTGCACAAAAAATATCGAAACCACTTAAAAATGAAATTCTCATCATATTGACGCAAAATTCTACTATCTCTCAAACCCAGAAATTTTATTTGATTCAAATCTTCATTAATGTTTTAATAACTGGACTTCGCCTCACGTTTCAGAATCATCTGTACTTACTAAAATGAGACATTCAGACAGAACAAGAATATAAATTAATATCTAAAACAATGAATATTAGCATAAATTGTGTACTTGTGCTACTTGAAAAATCTTTTATTGGAGACGCATTGCAATATCCTATTAATCTAGTTATTTTTAAACGTATTGGATTATTGTTAAAAATAATTCCTAATTAATAATGATCCCTAAAAATGACGTGTCTTCTTTTTATTTGCAGCCCCAAGTGCAAGCTCTGATGACAGCTCGTACCCTGAGTTTGCAATATGTGATTGTAGCATTACTTGTGCTACTGTGTGGTATCCTTGGAGTACTGGTATATCAGCAGGGCTGTCATGATCATGGACATTCGGGCTGTCCTTTAAAGGACATGAAGCGTAAATAATATTTACTAAACTCAAGCAATTTAATTGGGCAGGGGGAAAGCGCTGATAATAATGCTGAAGATAATAATATGGAAGCCACTGCCAAACACAATCACAACTATAATGCCAATAACAACAACAATATCAATTGTAGAAACTGCGCCTGCAAGGACGATGATGATGATTGTCTGGAGGAATTTTCTTTACTACTAAGCCAAATGCAACAGCAGCTGCATCAACAACAGCAACAACAACATAGTAACAATGACCAATTAATGGGTGGAGGTGTGGCTAACGGTGGCCACTTATTGGGTCTAATGGCCCTAACACGAAAATTTGCCAGGGTATTGCTATGTCTAACCTTAATATGCGGCATATTATATGTGAGCTATTATTTGGGAAGTCAAACGGAAACGGAGAACAGGAACCGCAGTCATCTAACCACATAGCCAGATAAATATATATATTTCTATGTACATATACATATATTTATATATTTAAATATGGGAGTGTGAGTGTGTATATGTTTCGACTTTATTATATAATAGACATACAAATTTAGAGTCCATACTTTATTGTTTATATTTCTATATATATTTTTTTTTTTTTGTTAACCAAATTGATATAATCCAACAAATTGTTTCTCTCTTTGTCTGTCTAGCCTATAAATATATATACTGTATTTATATATTTATATATATATAAATAAATATATATATATATAGATTGTAATGAATTTATAAAAAGAAGTTCATTAGTTTGTAAATAAATCTCATTAGACATTTCATTATACTCATCAAAAAAAAAAAACAAAACAAAACATAACTTGGGATGTCGAAATTAGTTAATTCTATCTTAAATAACCAATGCACTGATAGCTAATCTTTGACTTTTCAACTGTAAATTGTTGCAGTGCAAAAACTATAGATATATGCATATAATAATGCATAATCCAAACAAAAATTATTTGAAGTTGTTCCTATAGATGGAACAATTGTTTCTGCATAGAAACATATATCTGGTTGGATGGAGTATACTAACGGTCTCTGTTATGATTCAAGCTAATGAAAATGTAACCGAAACGTATTGGCAGCGTGTTTTCGCATATATTGTCGGAACTACAAATTCAAATTTTTCTACATTTAAAAGCCTTTTAAGAAAATTGGAGTAGTTATAAAATGTTAACGAAAAATATATTGACCACTTTCGGTGTAGTCAAAGAAAACTAAATAGCTGCTTAAGCTTTTTTGGGCTTCCGAGGTCCACGTTTGGCGGGAGCACGTTTTGTAGCACCTCCAGATGATGGTGATGCTGCCGCCGCATCTGATGTATTGGATTTTGGGTCATCTCTGATTGATTCGTCCTGACCAGTTGTAACATCGTTATCCTCGGTTTCTATTTTTTTAGCTGCTGCTTTTTTTTTAGGGACGTTTTCCTTTTGCTCTTCTTTTTCATCGGATTCGACCAGAAAAATGCTATGTTGGCCACCACCATCAGCTAGTAGGATTCTTTTATCTAGTGTGGCTTTGCTTTGTACCAAAGTGGGCTCCAACTCATCATCACCATCGCCAACTCCCAGCTGATTGTTTGAGCCCATTCCCCATGTATAGAGTTTACCGTCCTCGGTTATGGCATACGAACAGCATTCACCGCAGCTAACATAGTTGACCTTACCTGTTACTTTTGGTATCTCAGCCAATTTGCTAACAACCTCCTTGACATCGCCGAGTCCCAAGCGACCGTATTCCGCACGACCCACAACAAAGCAACGCAATTTATTGTCTAGCACAATAGTATGATGCTGACCACCGGCTATTCGCAGAACATCCCTAAGATTTGTTTTAACGGGTAGCAAAACACGTTCCACTTCCTTATCATGGGCCAATTGCCAGTAGTTATTAAGGCCCACAGCCCAAATGTTGTTGGTTATTGATTCACGCAAGAAGGTGCAATAGTTGGTTGCCCAAATGGCTTCAATGGGTTTGGAACGTTTGATAATCAACTGATCAGGACGCAACAAATCACGTTTGCCGCGTCGTCCTTAAACAAATATTTACATACATTTTAGTTTCAAAAACAAATTAGTTTCAGAATTTCTAAATTCTATAGTTTGATGTTTGACTCACCTTCACCCGATACGGATCGCTCGGAAATTCGGCCCAGCTGCCCTTGCTCGGCACAGCCTACTGTGAAGACTTTGCCGCTCATTGTTAATATCACCAAATGATCTGCTCCCGAAGCAATGCTAACGCATACAGTTCCCTCAAGCAGATTAATAGGCATTCTTTTGTTACCATCTATGGTGAGGCCCATGTTGCCATGTGAATCTCTAAATGATCCCCACGCAAAAACTCGTCCGTCATCTAGTAAACAGGCTGAATGAGAATCACCCGCTGATATCTTTAAAGCCTTGCCAGGCAACTCGATCAATCCCGGCAAAGATTCACTGCCTTCTTCGCTGGTATCGCGTCCCAAGGCACCCTCGTCGTTGCAGCCAAATGAGTAAATTTCACCAGTCTTTGTTAAGACAAGATTGTGCATTCCGCCAGCGCAGATGTCTACTGGATTGACTACACTCTCTAGTGGAGAAGGACGTTTGCGTTCCATGATGTCATCGCCAAGGCCTAGTTGTCCGGTGTCACCAGTGCCACAGACCAAAACTTTGCCACTGATGTGACGCCGCTTGGGCAATTCCAAATGGAAAGGTATACGCGACCGTTTGGCTTGTGGAGTTTTAGATCCTTCGGCGGCATTGTTATTGTTGCTTAAAGCTTTCCGCTTTGGCATTTTTCACAATTTTTTTCTTTTGTTAGTTACAGAAAATCTGCGATATAAACAAAATTAAAGGTTATGAACGCTGCTTGTAAGAAAATAATAATGATGCTGCAACTGGCGCTCACTTACAATGGAAATATGTTGCACGTGGTTCTACGGCAGGCGATGCTGTTTCTTCAATGGTTATTCGGCGAGTGAAGAGCCTTGAAGACCAGTAAACTAAAAGAAATATGTTAAACCTGGATTCGCGTTTGCCAGACAAGAAATGCGCGGGAAGCGGTACACAGTTATCGATAAGTAGTATTGACACCCCTGATGCACAGTGGAATGGTAACCCTATAGTGATGTCCAATTTTAGAAAATGCATAACAAACTTCAAGCGCCTTCAACAGCCTTTAGCACACCTTGGGCGTGCTGCAATAAATTATGGTTTTTGCACAATTGGCAAAATAAAAACACATTAAAAATTTTGTTTTCGATATACAGCTGAATCTAGCTGTTTGCCGCAGAAACAGTGCTATAAAATTAAATATACACAAGTGTTGAAAAATTTGCAAATATGGCGTTGCCAGATAATTATAGCTGATTATAAATCGTTAAGAACTTGAATAACTTTATGCCTTAAAATATTTCACTTTTACCGGCTGTCGTAAAACTGCTAACAGAGATAGAATTTTAGGACTATTAAATATTATTTTATTATTATGCTTAACTAATAAATTTAAAGAAACGATATCAGATTTATTGCGAGTCACTTGAACTTGAGCTCGAACTATCTGTTGACATTACTTCCACATCATCTTGAGCTCGTGTCTCCAATGCCACTGAACCTCCTGACGCTCCCATTGTCATATGTAGTTCACCTAGGTTCCAATTGAACTGATTTTGATAGGCAGTTGGCACATCGCTACCACCACCGCCACTACCGCTGCCACTACCGCTGCCGCTCCCACTGCCTAAACTACGCTGATTATCAGTGCTTAAACCACTGTTCTGATGCGTAATGGGTCCACTACCATTGAGATTCTGCTCGGATTTTCCCAATAAACCATTCCGCATCTCAATGTCTGTGGGATAAGGCCGGCGTAAATCACCAATGCACCAGGTCAGTGGAGCACTTACAGCATTCGCAGAACTAATGCGATGGGCATATTTAATAAGCTCCTCCGATGAGACAGGACGCTTATTGGCCTGATTAATGCTAGCCAGCTTTTGCCGTGCCTGAAATATGGCCGTGGACAGAATTAGTTCCGCATCTTTCAGTGACTTCTGTAGTTTTTGTATCTCCTTGTCCTGTTCAATGAAAAGAGCAGAAGTCAGCTTTTCGGCAGTAAATGTTAGTTGTAACACTGACATGGACTTCCACCTTGGCTCTTAGCTTATCCATGGACTCTTCCACTTTGGCCTGCTCTTCAGCCAGTTCCAACATTTTGCGAAATTCCTCATCTTTGGATATCAGCAGGTCCAGTAAATCCACCAGATCAGTGCTAGAAATTTTTTGATGTGCCTGCTCAATGAGCTCTTTGGCAATCATTTCGATGTCATCAATTAGTAGAAGTAACCGCTCTTTAGTGCTCAAATGAAACGACATTTTAGGCAAAAGTTTGTTGATTTGTTTTAGTTTTGTTTATTTGCAACCAGGGCTGCAAGTGTTCACGCGCCACTGTTACACCGATAACTGTGACAAATAAAAGTAACCGTTAGAAATACTTGCCACTAAAGCCCTAATAGGTTACATCTTAATCGCAAGTATACTACGTTGAGCAATTTAATCATTTGTAATATTAATAGAGCAGGTTTGAATTAAAATAGTGAATAATTTACTTAATATTGCTGTCGCAGCTGTGATTTTCAGGAACTGCTCATCTCTGGTGTTGTATCCTCCATCCCTCGTAATACCGTACTCATCATGATTGTTGATAAATTTTAGTTCATTATGTATGATTGATTCGGCTTAAAGAATTTATTGTAAAATTCCTTTTCTATAAAACACTCCAGCTGCAATTGTCAAGCAATGGTGCAAACATGCTGTTACACTTAATGGTATTTTGTTTATTGCTATTTTTGTTAATCTATTGGTAAGTAAGAGTCACAGCTGATTAAAAACGAACTAATTTAAAATGAATTTCCAATTAGGATTTTGCCCACAGGCATTAGTTGGTATTTGATAAAGCGCTTTCGGGTCAAAGTGCGTATTGGACGCATAACTTTACCCTATTTATCACTAAAGAATGTACACATTAGTAAAAGTGGCTTTTCTGTGGTAAGTTACGCTGATGACGTCACAAAGTGCTCACCAAACTAAAATTTCAAATTTTTTAGCAAATCGAAGAGGTTTGCCTACGCAGCAGTTTCTTTACCACGGAGGTGACCAAGCTACTATCCATTTACATAAGGGACATACGCATCAACAAGGACATACACAGTAGTGGTGGCAGCAGCGTTGGCGTCGGGGGCAGTCAAAATCAGCATCCAAATGAGGGAGCAGGCATCGATGCCTCGGGCTTTAGTTGGCCTCGTGAGGATGATGATGCTAGTGTTGGCAAGGGTGTGCCGGATTTTCGGCAGACCAAAGTCCCTGCCAGTATTATAACATTTGCCCAGTTTATGGCTGTGCATATAAACAACATATCAGTGGTCCTGATGAATAATGACTTCGATCCCGGCTGGTTTATACATGCCACAGCCAAAGAATTGCATCTAGATGGCAGCATAGTACAAAATGCCAGAGTACTCTTGGTGAACGCGTCATTGAGCGAGGCTCAAGCCAAAATGTTACGGCATTGTAGCCAAGCAGCAACGAGACGACAATCCCTAGAAAATAATCTCCATAAGATTCGGCCCTGTTTGGGTGAAGTTAGCTTTGATGTGGCACTAGATGCTTCTCTATTTGCCCAGGGACCTCTATCCATGGACACATTGAGTTTGGTCATTAATAATGCTAAATCCATTATACATGGCGGTCTGTATGAATTCCTAAGCGAAGCCAAACAGAGGACAAATACAACATCATCCTCCAGGTCAAGTCAACAACGACGTCTCCATCAGGCCTTTGCTTCATCTCGGAACAGCAGTAGCAATAGCTATGACAATGATAACTATGAAAAACTAGCTCCAATTATACCAAAGAATTTCAATTTTAGTATCAAGGCGGCCACCTTTTCGGCCGTTAAGGAGAATTCGCAAAATGATTTTAGTGCCAAACTGCAACTCTTCCAAGTCACCGGTAAATTTAACTCTAAAATGGTGGCGAAATTGGTTTTCCAGCATTTGGACATTGACACCAAATATGAAAAGTTGCTCTTTGTTGAACAATTTACAATCGACTCAAAGGTAAGAGCAATTAAGATCCGGACAAAATAGTTGCTACTAAATTCATATTAGATTGATAATCTACTTTTCTTTCTTCTTTTTGTTTCAGCTGGAAAAAGATATTTTCAATTTGTATGTAAAACTGAAAACATTCCAAATTATCTACAATCATAGCGAAATCTATGATTTTGTTAATAATAATTTTTTGGCGCGCCAAAGAAGAAGCAGTAGTCATCATCAGCCAATGCAATTACACAAACAGAAATCTCTTCCTGATCATTTATATCTTGACCGGGCAGCGGAAACATGTCTTAGAGCTAAACAGCAGCGGGAAGGTGGCATCTTGGAATGGATAATGCAACGCATTGTGGTCAAAGGTTGTGCTGAATTGTGGAATGTTTCATTGTTAATGAAACTAGAAGATGAACATATTGCCATGAGTGTTAGCCACACACGATTTGTTCTTGAACAGATTGAGGAGAAGCGTAGCTCCCTATATAACAATAAATTTCTTAATTTGCTTCTAAATCAGCGACAATGGAGCATGGAACTAATGGTGGAGACGCTATGGTCAAATTTGGGTAATTCCATAAATGATACAAACAATTTAAAGAAAACCCATTCGCCGGGTTCGCCCTTCTTTTTAGGCGTTAGCCTAGTCAAACTATGCTCCTATGCTAATACAACGAAATTAGACATATCAGTTCATACTTTTCGTACTGAATATAGTATGCAATTGGCTGAATTTATTGTAAAATCAATGGCATGTCTGAAGCAATATGGTGGTTTAGAAACCAAAAAGGGAAAGTCACAATTAAAGAAAATACCAGAACAGGATACAGATGATGAATTTGCCAGATCATTAAGAGTATCTGTGAATATCAAAGATATAACAGCGTATTTTGTGAATCACTATAATGTGTATATATTGCTAAGCTTCTCCGAAATTAATTTATCTAAGGCATTACATATATCTACGCTGCAATTGGAAGACTATCAAATGGCCATTATGCGATCGATGACTGGCTCTTCATTATGTCTCACAGATTTCCAAGATGTTTTTGCCAATTGTAAAATGATACGTTTACAGCATGAACAGATGAAGGATACGCTAGGAAAACTATCAATATACATACCCGGCAATATTGAAGTCTCATGGAATTCAAATTTACATATGCACCTCTATACATTAGCCAGAGACATCTGTGATCTGAAGGAAGAATTAGCTTTGCCCAAATCAAAGGAATCAAATGAATCTGTTAAGACGAGTCCAAAGTTAATTATAGAATTATCGGCAGAACGTAGCTTTATGGCGGAATTGAAACTATCGGAACGTCACTCTATACAGATATTTGTGGAAAGTCTCTTTTTCAGTCATAAAGAGAGAGATATGGTCTATGCGAAGAACGTTTTGGTCCATATTGATGACCAGCACATATTCACCATTAAGGAATTAGATATGCAATCTCTACCACGTCTAGAGGTCCTAACTCATGAACGACTCAATTTTCCTGGCTTCACATTACCAACAAACAAGGTTTGGGTCACCTCAATTGGGTCATTTAAGGCCATATTTCCTTATGATCATGATTTTTATGATGCCATCAATAACGAGTGTGTCTCACATTTTAAATGGCTTAAACTAGTTCATAATTATAAGAAAAAACCCTTCACAGTTAACTCACCCCTGCCTAGTGATTTGGTAATCAAAATCAAAGAGTTCTTATTAGAGATTAGTGATGATCCGTTTGAGGTGAAATTGCGTGATAATTATGTACTCCTTGTCGACGAATATTTGGAGAGTTTAAAACGTAAAAATCTGTTTGATAAGAAAATTGCGGAACTCTGTTCGGAGCGTCTTTTGGTGCCAGCGGGCACCATTGAGAGTCTCTATGCGAATTTGGTAAAAAAGAATTCCGAGATTTATATACAACGTTCAAAGAAAATACGGGAAAGTGGTCCAGTAAGAACACGCCTATTGGCATGGATTATGACTGATGTGGAGATTATGGCCATGGCGGATCTATCCATACATGGATATGAGAATGTCACAAGGATCATGCGGGAAATTGATTCGGAAAGTCCATGGCCCGAAGAAGGGTTACAATTTACCACACTGTGGTGTCGAGGAGTCAATATCAGTTGCTCCGAATGGAAGTTTATGCTAAGGTTGGTAATATATACATATATATGAGTAGTAAAATCTATATCTCAATATTTTTGTCTCAGGGATTTTCCGCAACCCATGTTCTATGTGAAATCAATGCGTCTTTATGGTAATCTCTGTGGCGCAGAACAAATGGCTTCGAAACGTGCCAAACGTGATGTATTCATTGAGGTGGGTGAACCCTTTGAAACTCATGTGGTGCAACGGAGTATGCCCTCATTGAAGTTCTATCATGATTTTGATTGTGAGCTGGAGAGTTGTAGCTATGCATTTGGTCCATGCTGGGAGCCAGTGATGGCACAATGCAATCTAAGTTTTGAGAAGATTTCAGCTCCCTCCAAAGATCCTTCACCATCGCTGCCTTTTTGGGATAAAATGCGTTTACTTCTGCATGGACGCTTAACTCTGATAGCCAAACAATTTACGGTCTTGTTGCATGCTTCTTTGGATCCTTATAATACTACCGAGGAGATGGAATTGACATGGAATAATTGTGGCATCATATGGACAAATGCAAAAATAATGTTCAAGGGAGAACTGAATGTAAGATTTATGGCCAATTGTAGATAGCGACTATAATTAAACAATTTATATTGTTCTATTAATTAGGTAACTGTACGTACCGCATCCCGATATGATGATTGCCGTTTGTTGCATTTTCCAAATCTGAAGTTAACCTTTAAACTGAATTGGGCGTGTCTGGCTAATCCGAATGATCATCATGCCGTAATGCCCTGTGCTCCCGATAAATTGCCTGAATATTCCAGCAATCAAGTTCATGATTCATTTCGTGCCTTTCGGTCGCTTAATCTTAATATTTGGATATCATTTGAGACAAAGCCAATGGCCGGAGATGAAGTAGAATTTGATATACCCAGCCTGGTGTTATATGGCAGCACATTACGTTGGTTCGAGAGCCTCAAACTTATCCTGTCGGGTGTGACACGACCCACACGCCGTGGTCCTGTATTCAATAATGTTCGTCCCCGTAAGAAGCAATTAAGTCGCCACTACAAAAAGGCCAATCTCCAGATGTGCCTACACAAATTCCAAGTCCTGTATTGGATGTCTCATGCTCTGCACAAGGGCTTCCAATTAAATGGACGTCGTGTGTCCTTTAGTTCGGAATATTGTTTAACTCTCAATCCGATTGATGATGGCCTAATACATCGACCAAGGGCAGATTGGTCAACAGTCTATATGAATTGTGAGTTGAATGATGCCGAAATTTGGCTGAAAAGTATTGTGACGGAAAAAATGGATAGCAGCTCAGAGAATTTGGCGGCAGCCAGTGCCGGAGATGCCTTTAAAATTGTCCGTTTTTATTTCTTGAGCGTCGCAAAAGTATCTTATGGCCGCGAAGCTTTAATGCCATCGACAGCTAGCAGTGCCGAAGAAGATGCCAAATCGAAATCGGGAACACCCACCCACAAGCTGGTGGTATATGATCTGAAAGGAGCTTGGACCAAGAGCAATCGGGATGTCGCATTTGCCTTATTCGATTCGTTTATGAAGTCACAGAAACTGAAAAATAATCTATCCACAGAGGCGGTAAAAAGTTATCGCCAAGAAGGAGGTAATTCAGCGACTGTAATGAAGCATAAACGAAGTGATAGCACCATTACTTTATCGAGCACCAGCAGTGAGGTTCTGCCAAGTAAGTGAAATATTATTAAAATAGGTGCTTAAGTTTTACTCATCTTAAGCCTGAAATTATTTGAAATTCCTTTTAATTGACGATGTATGCGATCGAAATGGTTCGTGTACCCGCTTATTGAAATGGTTGGGAACTTGATTAATTATTTCTTTCTCTCTCTATTTTGTATTAGTTGCGAACGCAAAGAAGGCTCCTGGACAAATACATGCAACAGCCATGTTACAACAGCTAATAGCCGAGGCCGATCATAAGTTTAATGTTTATAGCGATGATCACAGCACCCAATCAAGGGAATTGCAATTGCAAGGCTTGCAGGCCTGTTCCGCCCAAGATGTTATACATGAGAATTGGTCCATCAGTTTGGTCAATTCGCAGGTGTTGCTGAAAGGCTGTGAAACTTCGGGTTATGTGATAATCAGTG
This sequence comes from Drosophila emarginata, assembly GCA_037075365.1. Classification (NCBI taxonomy): domain Eukaryota; kingdom Metazoa; phylum Arthropoda; class Insecta; order Diptera; family Drosophilidae; genus Drosophila; species Drosophila emarginata. The sequence goes on along the minus strand of JBAMCD010000014.1, from coordinate 16,386 downwards.
CCGCTAAAGCGGAGATACTACAACGTGTTCATCGTCCAGTTTGGAGAGATCGTTCCCTAATTTCTAAGACCACTTGGAAAGGATTGCTCGAGTGCATGCAGTACTATGCCACAGTCAGTGCTGGTGATGATTCGCTCCTTGAAAAGGAGATTATGTGGCTAACAGTGGATAATATTCAAGATAAGGATGAAACAGTTATTAATAATCTGCCAGAAGATATATCCCATTTGGTCGGAAGTGGACGCAGTGTTGGCGGTGTGGTTTCCGAGACAGTGGGAGCATTTTTGAGTGACAATTCCGGGGAATCGCAACCAGTTCAATTGCAGAGAATTGTTTCAAAATGTAAATGTGAATTCTTTTATGTTAGCTATGGTGATGCCATTGATCCTAATAGCATATTTGAAGTACCACCACCTCCGTCTGAGGAATCATTGTCACCATGGGAGAAACAAGATGATCCTGTGGATGCTTTTACATTGATGCATCATGATTTGGATGTCTGCACAAATTCACTGCAATATGCCATGATTTTGGATATTGTTAATAATCTTTTGCTCTACGTTGAGCCACAGCGCAAACAGGCAGCGGAGAAGCTGGCGAGAATGCGTTTTCAGCTGCAATTGCACTCCACGGAAGATCAAAAGAGACCCATACAGCAGAAACAGACACTGATACGTAGTCTCCTAATGAAAATACGTTCTCTGGAGAAGGACATTCATTTGATCAGCAAGGAACGAATCGAAGAGGGTGATACTTTGGATTTACGTGTGGACTTTGAACGTGTGCAACAGCAAATCCGTGAAAGTAAAGAGGAACTGAACACATATAGCGAGGAATTGGATATGATGTTGCTTTGCTATAAGGAAACACAACTATCACAGCTCAGTAAAATTTCCAATGTTCGTTCCGATAAATCTGTAACCATGGTCCGGGCCAATGAGATTTGTTTTAAGCGTGCTCAATGGCGTCTAACAGAGACTGATGGCCAGATTGGTATAGCCGATTTGGTTCTAAGTGCTTTCCTTTATACCAAAAAATCAAAGAGCGATGATTCCGTTGAACATTTACTTGAACTAGGTAATATTCGCATGGAGAATCTATTGCCACGTGAGATTTATCGTGATGTTCTATTGGCGACCGAAATACAAAAGGATATGCCTGTAGATACCCACAAACGTGTACTACGTATATTTTGTCGAGAGAAGCCTCCGGTTGGTGGCATCTCAGTTAAAGAACACTTTGAAATCAATGTCGCACCGATAACCATTGCTATTACAAAGAAATTCTATAGCACCATGTTAAAATTCTGTTTTCCCGATCGTGATGCCTCAGAGACCGAGGCCAGTGAAGATCTTGATGAGAATTCTTCGACTACTTCAGCGTCATCAACTAATTTACAATCACTTAAATCATCGGCAGCATCCTCCTCCGTGTCCTTATCTGCTGCATCAACATCATCATCGTCTAAACGATCTGGTAAAAACAAAAAGAGTAACAAGGACTCGGAATTCTATGTGAAAATTGAAAAGGATGATGTGGAGAAGATGAAGGAACGTGCCGAGAAAAACAAACTTTTCATATACATCAAAATTCCCGAAGTGCCTGTCCGCGTCAGCTATAAGGGTAACAAGGAAAAGAATCTAGAGGATATTACCGATTATTCATTGGTCATACCAACTTTGGAGTATCATAATGTGACTTGGACCTGGTTGGATTTATTGCTGGCCATGAAATCGGTCAGTAAGCGGGTGATAGTGTCGCAGGCAATCAAACAAAAGTTACAAATTCATCGGCGTCAACCGGTTCTAAGCGCAGGTGAACGGGCCACACCCCAAGAAGAGGATAAGGCCAAAATGCTCTTTGGCAATCGATTGCTGGTAAGTAATCTCCTATAAGAGATTATCATTTTCACTTAACTATGCTTCTTTTCCAGAATGAGAATCGACATCAGCGTAAGGGCGGAGGAGTTTTTAAATTTCCATCCAGCAGTGGCAACAGCAGCAGCAGCAGCAAGTGAAACGATCGATAATCGAGTTATATACACATGCAAATGTATATATATAAGTATATAAATATATTCGTATAGATATATTTTATTATATTTATTAATTACTGTACGTTTCAAATGATGTACGAAAATATCGCTGGCTCTGAAATGTTGGTATATATTTAATTATTTAACGAGAGGGTCAAGTAACAATTTATAAATAAAGATCATACACACAAACACACACACACACACAGCCAAACAATCGTTCACACGCATCGTCATACTCAAGTATTATCTTACTCTATAAATATATATTTCACTTAACTATAAACAGAACTATTTATGTTTGTAAGTGTATGTTGTATGTATGTTTCTGTTATTACAATCAATCAATAAATTGGGAGTAAGAGTTTGTTTAATTTTTACATACCAAAAAACAATTAGCAAAAGAATACCACAAAAAAAGAAAGAAACAAACTTTAAAACACTTGACTTGATCTAAATATCGGCTGGAGGCGCATCTCTTGCCATTTTTACTTGGTCTGCTGCCTCAAGGGGGGCTGCAAATGATTATAAGAAAATGACCATAGGATCAGGCTCAGAAACCCAGTGATATGTATTTATATAATAATAATAATGTTTGCCAAAATTCTTGTTGTAAAAAAATAAGAATCTTTTAATTTTAATAATAATAATGAAGTAAACTTACCAAAACAAATACACGTTTGGGCATGGCCCTTTGCACCAATTCATCTAGTTGGGCATTCTGACTGTCGTTCTTTTGCGGATCCGCCTTAGTGTTATATTCCAATGCCAACGTAGGCAACTCCTGCCAGCCGACATGCAGAGGATATAGGTTATAGACCAGTTCCTTTTCATCATAAGCCATAATCGAAATATCCAGCTGGAGACGAAGAAAATTAATGATCTACGGGGAAAAAGTAAAGAAAGAAAATGTCGCACCTGTTTGTGTCCGGAACATATAAAGTTATCCGTGCTACTGATGCTTAAGGTGGCTACCAGATGAAGCATATGTTTTGTCGGATTCTTTAGGACCACTTTAAATGCCATGGGCATTTTCACAAACATTTTCTCCTCAATGGTACAGTAGATATTCAAGGCGGGTTCCACTATGTTAAGGCCACTTAATATAAATTTCGATTCATTCTCTTCTTTGGCATTAAGGCGACGCCAGCGTATACAGAATATGCCAAAGATGGGATTAGTTGAAGGACTCTCCTCCAGGGAATAGACTCCTTTAATAAAGCCGCGACAATGTCCGGTGGCCTGGATTGCCTCCATGGCTTTGTTGTAAATGAGTCGTGTGGATTTTACACCAGCATCTTGACTAGCAACTGCTTCAGCGGATTCATCGTCCTTTGCCGCCGCATTGGCCGCCTGTAAAACATTCGACAATGCCGTATTGTTGTTAATTATGGTCATGGTCGTCGGTATTTTGGACATTAAACCACTTTTGCTCATATAGGCACTCAGACTGGCTGATGGCGGCGGTGCCAAAGCAGCAGAATCAACTTCTTCTTTTCGAAATTTGCTGGCTAAAGAGCTTTGAAATTTTTTAGTTTTCTGATCCAAGTCACGTGGTGTGATCCAATCCTTTAGTGTGGCATTAGTGCGCAGCACTATAACCGTTTCCAATTTGTCCCCAGTTTGATAGCGATTGCTATATTTTTTACGCTTAAAGCTGTAGTTTGATTGCACTAAGTTGTGATCCTAAAAATCAGCGATAATTCATTATTAAAACTATTCCACAAAGAGAAAGAATATTCCAATACTTACACATATAAAAAAGCTGTCCAGGATTTCAATATCCTCCAAGGCCATTACATCGGTATTGGCTCGTAATAAAAAGTTTTCACCTTTATAAACCTCACCCAATGGCTGACGATTTAAGGTATAATATCGGGCAATAAATTTAAAATCCAAATAACATCTGACAATCAACGTATCCTCACGAGATTTACGCAACCGTGTCTCATCCACATACTCGATCTGTACCGGTGATATAACGGCAGCTACAGCGGCAGCGGCAATGGCCATACTCTTGCCATTATTGTTATCATGCTCGGGCGTTGAATCGGAACTGGTGGGAGCAGTTGGTACAACAGCAATTGCATTAACATTCGTAATACCACTTGGACGATCCACATCCAGGGTATAAGACAAGCGTTGTTGTAATTTAATTTCCGTCTCGGTTAAACTGAATATATAATAGGTTGCCGTTTGACTGCTCTGTCCGGATAATTCACCCACATCAATTTGAATTTGGGAATGTAGTTTTTGACGTCCCACGGATACGTCGGTGGTAAGAAATACTAAAAAGAAATCCAATAAAAATAGATAATTATAAAATTTATTTAATACTATTCATGTATGCAGTTAATCATTTCTTTTATTTATTAGTTATTTACTATGTATATATTATACGGATTCCTTTTCTTTTTGTAGATAAACAATTTAGATGACGTTGGCTGTACGTAGTACATTAATAATTAATATAATGAAATAATGAACAATTGAAGAAAAATAAACATTCGTTGGCGGTGCTCGGCTTCCGTGTCGTGGAACACATAGAGCAAGTTCAATGTCGTATGTAAACAGTCGTGTCTGCCACAGGTGTTTTCTGTAACGTGTGGATATTGTTATGGAAGGTCAGTTTTCAGTATCTTGTCCGTCTCTATAAATAGAAGTGGCTCATTCGATCGGTTAGCAGTTGGAAATAGAGTATCATTACCGCCGCATTATAGTCGAAGATGGAGATGCTGGGTCTCATATTGATGACGCTGATAATGGAATGGAATACTGTTCGTTCATTGGATTATCATGAAATTGATTCTGGCGATGTGCAGCGAAGTCCACGTGTTGTTGGTGGACATCGCAGCGAGGTGGTCAATAATCCGTATATGGTGAATATTAGGCGCAAGGGAAATTTTGTATGTGGTGGCTCATTGATTACTCCATTCTGCGTTCTAACCGCTGCACATTGTCTTAAGAATGGAGATCCTAGTGACTTTGTGATACGTGGTGGTGTTAGCTATCTGAACGATATGCGTAATCCACGTTTAGTGCGACGCATTTTACTGCCGAGCACATACAATATGTCCTCTTTGGATCAGGATGTGGCATTGTTGCAATTGAATCAACCTCTATTATCACCCATTGCGGAGCCCATAAATTTAGCCTTGCGAACACCACGTCCGGGCACATTTCTTCGTGTCTCCGGTTGGGGTCTTACCGATGAGAGCTCAAATGTATTGCCCAATCAATTGCATACAGTGCACGTACGTGTTATGCCAAAAAAAAAATGCAAAAATCTATATAATGGATATCGGAATATAACCGCAAGTATGTATTGTGCCTCGGTGCCGGGCTATAAGGATGCATGTGCAGCAGATTCTGGTGGCCCGGCTGTTAATCCAAGTGGCCAATTGGCTGGCATTGTTTCTTGGGGCAAGGCCAATCATTGTGCTAGAGAGCAAAGTCCTGGTGTCTATACAGACATTGTATATATGTACGATTGGATAAGGGATAATATGCAAAGATATTGCTAGTAATTCCTAATATCAAAAAACAAGAAAACCCTTCTTCAATTCACACCGTTTGAGTATTATAGACATTACAATAAATATTAGTTATACAAGGAGAATAAATTGTTATTTTTGTTGCTATCATACAGAAGATAATCATTATGGTATTACAATGGTGGTAATACAATCCAACGTTAAACCAAAATGAAGGTTAACAGAAACATATGTTACCCAATTCTGGAGAAGTTAAATGTTAATGGCGTTGTCGTAACGCAATGGAAGGGGGATATCCAGATATGTTTTAGCCAAGTCTATGAAAAATCTACATCTTTGTGAATTTAGAAATCTAGATTCAAAGCATAAATGTATGTACCGCAACCCTGATTAGTAGTCTGCGTCACTGGCACCTTGGCGTATACTCCTATGCCATCAAAACACTGTGACCCGTTCAGTGTTTACACAGTTGGTGTTAATTATCAAAGTGTTTTCGCCAAAAAGATGAGGTATAAAAGAGCTGTGGCAAGGTCATTGGGTTGTCAGTTGACTAATATAATGCTTTGGCGCTGGGAATATTTTCTTTTGATAATGCTGCTCGGATCGGAGCTAAGCGAATCGGCAATTAGAAGGAATAACAGGACCAAAAAGAACTTACAACAAACCCGAAGAGTGAAGAAGCCAGACAAGATTCAATCACGTATTGTTGGCGGCGTTATCACAACTATTAGTAAATTTCCTTATCTAGTGCAAGTGCGTCGGGGTGCGGAGCTTTGCGGTGGCTCATTAATTACTGATCGTTGGGTCCTTACAGCTGCTCATTGTGTTGATGGTTACACTGCTTCGGACTTTTATGTCCGTGGTGGCACCACCAATTTAAGTGGCAACAATGGTGTGGTACGTTCTGTCACTTTTCTTGCCGTGGCACCAAAGTTTACAAGCAAAAAAATGAATATGGATGCGGCCCTATTGAAATTGAATCAATCAATGACTGGATCAAATATTGCCACAATTGCAATGGCAACAGGTACTCCAAAAACTGGAGCCATTGTACGCATTGCTGGCTGGGGATTAACCAAAGAAGGTGGCAGCACATCAAATCAATTGCGTACAACACAGATTAGGGTAGTCAAGCGGGGTCTTTGTCGTGGTGAATATCGGAGTTTAGCCACCATAACAAAATTCATGTTCTGTGCCCGTGGCAGAAAAAAGGATGCATGTAGTGGTGATTCCGGTAGCGCATGTACCCTTAACAATAAGCTAGTGGGCATTGTCTCATTTGGTTATGGTTGTGGACGAGCTGGATATCCCGGTGTCTACACCACTGTCGGCACAATCTATAAATGGGCGAACAATATTATGGCTAATAACTCGTAATCTTAGGATACAAAAAAAAAAGTTTCAATTTTTATTTTTGTTGTTGATTGTAATCGATAATATAGAATTCAGTTTAACCGTTTAAACCCCTTTAAATCCGTTTTTCTTTTTTTGGTTCTTAACATTTTTGTTTCTTTGCTTAAGAGATCAATTTGTATACTTTGTAGAATCATGGAGAGCAGCGAATCTCTTTCGTTAACTTCCCACTTTAAAAATAATAACAAATAAGAGCAAATGTAATATCGTTTTTCTAGGGTAAATATGTTAGTAGTTAATAGACACAAATTGATTATTTGAACACTTGTCTAAATAGTGAAAAGATTTATTGAATATCACTATAAAAACACTTCCCCAGACAATTTTAGAGCTACTTCATCATAATGGTGCGAATTTCGAGAGAACAATTATTGATGCTTTGCTTCAGTATACTGATTCCAGTTAATGCCTTGGAGCAGGCACAGCCTCGCATTATTGGTGGACAGGTGTCCCGTATTAAGGATGAAAAATATTTAATGCTGGTGACAACCTCAACAGAGGTATGTGGTGGCTCCTTGATAACCCCCCTCTGGATAATAACAGCAGCGCATTGTGTAAAAAATGTTAACAAAGAGGATTTGCGTATCTATGGAGGAGCATCTAATCAGCAGGGCCCATATGCCACATTACGTTACGTGGACTTAATAGTCATTCGTCCAGACTTCAATGAGAACACAATGAATATGGATGTTGCTGCACTGCGTTTGCAATCGGAAATGATTGGAACGAATATTGAGACAATTGAATTGGCTTCCCAGCCGGTGCCGCCAGGAAAGCTTGTCAAAGTCTCTGGATGGGGATCAACAAAACGTGGATCCTCTATAACAGTGAAACGTGTGCACACTGTTATGGTGCCCATGTGGTCAATGGCATCCTGTCGTTCAATCTATAAGGGTATTCATCGTATTACCCGCTCTATGATGTGTGCAGCGAAACCCTATAGAAAGGATTCATGTGATGGCGATTCTGGTGGACCGTTGGTCTACAACGGCGAACTTTCGGGCATTGTATCGTTCGGTTATGGCTGTGCCACAAGATTACCGGGTGTTTACACCAGTGTACCACAGATAAGAAACTGGTTCTTAACTACAGTTAAAGAAAATACCCCATCTTCATCGAATAGTACCGCATAGCCATTTTATACCATATCAAAATAAATAATTTATTAGTAAAACTGAATGTAAATGTTTAAGAACCGATTTGGTACAACTTGTTTGGGAATTGCCATCATTAAAGTGGATTTATGGAAAAACTCAAAGACAGTTTGTTCGATGTTCATTAAAAATACATATGTTCATAGGAAACTTCAGGGTATCGTAATCACATATAGCCATTCTTCATTACATTGAACTTAATAACCTGATGTCACTTGGAGCTTATCAGTTTTCAATTAGCCAAGGAATTTGGCTTACAAATGGATATATAAGCGTCTTGCCAAATAATTAATTTAGTTTGCAAAATGCTTAAGTTGTTTATTTGTTTCGCTCTGCTCCATTTCACTGGAGGCTCTCCGTTTGGTAAAATCTTTGGAGGTAAATTGGGTTCGATCACGAATTATCCATTTCTTGTAAATTTGCATCGAAGAGGTGAATTTTTTTGCGGTGGCTTCTTGATATCGCCCAGTTGTGTCCTCACTGCGGCCCATTGCTTGGAGAACGACGATTTAACAGTTCATGCCCAACAACAATGTTTGGAAGATCCATCATCCAAGGAGCATGTGCGCGAGGCTTTGTATACAGATATACATCCGAGCTTTGATCCTATTACCCTTGACAAGGATATTGGAATGATCAAATTGAATAGGCCCTTTAACATTGGAGGAAATGTCACCTATGCTAAACTGGAGTTCAATGATTTTCCAGCCAGATCCAATCTAACCATAGTTGGATGGGGCGCCACTATCGAAGGGAAGTATAATCCCAACCAGTGTTTACAGGTTTCTCAAGTCCAGTCACTGACGCAGGATAAGTGTGGAAACACAATAGGTTTGACTGGTCCTATTACCAGGGACATGTTCTGTGCAATCGGTGACGAGGACACAGATGCCTGCCCAGGTGATTCCGGTGGACCCATTCTTCTTGGTGATCGACCAGTGGGCATTGTATCCTGGGGTCGGGGTTGTGGCCGCGGTTTGGCTGGAGTTTATACAAAACTTAGCTCTCCCGAAATGAGTTCTTATGCCAAAAATATTTTGGAACGTTTTTGTTAAAAAATAAAAGTAAAAAAAGAATATAAAAACCACCCCGGTTGAATAAAATATTTAAATGACAATCTTTATCTACAGCTCACTATATAAGCATGTCACCCAATTTGTGACTTGATCAGAACCTCTTCAACAGTGCTGACCCTTTCTTCAATGATTGTCACCGATTGTCGAGTGAAACTAATTAGAAAATCGCATTGACTTATGACAATAGAAATTACTTTTAAAATTACACCAATTGTTAAATAAATTTGTTTCGAGCTTATGCAGATGCAAATCAGTCAATACACGCCATGGCATGGCAATGGTTGTTTTATTGGTTGCTCTGCATCTGCTTCATCTGGATAATGCAATCCATTAATCATTTCATCGCTGCCAGTGAATTCCGCATTGTTGGCGGGCAGGAGACAACGATTGCTCAGGTACCCTATATTGTTTATCTACGTCAAAGTGGAAATTTCATCTGCGGTGGCTCCCTAATCTCACCCAAGTGTGTTCTCAGTGCGGCTCATTGTGTGTTTGGTGGCCAAGCTAGGGATTACACAGTCCATGCTGGAGCCAGTCGTTTAGACGAATTGGCACAGATGATCCGTGATGTCAAAAGCTTTCAAATTGCACCAAATTATTCGCCATATAATTTTGATATGGATGTGGCCATTCTGATATTGACAATACCAATGAGTCTTAATCCTGGGCGAGTTGCTACTATAAATCTGTGTCGATCTCCACCAGCAGCCAATTCATATGTGAAAATTAGCGGTTGGGGTGTCACTGCAGAAAACAATCGAGAGCCATCTATCCAGTTACGGACATCCATAGTGCGGGTCTTGCCAATGCTGGAATGTCGTTTAGCCTATGCTGGACAGGCTCAAATTAGTGATTCAATGATATGTGCTGCAGTGCGCGGTCTAAAGGATTCCTGCTCTGGCGATTCTGGTGGTCCATTAGTATATCGGGGACAAGTGTGTGGCATTGTGTCCTGGGGATTTGGTTGCGCTCGCATTGCCTATCCGGGCGTATATACCAATGTGGCAAGTTCTCGGGTTTATGAGTTCATTCAGCAAACTTTAAATCAAAATCATTAAATTATTCAATTGGCAATAATAACTTAACCTCATTTTAACTTTGCATCTCCAATTCAATAAAAATGAAGCAAGCAAGTCGTCCCTGCCGACATTGAGTATACCCTGTACCAAGTAAAAGTAATCCATAAAATCAAAAACGATCAAAATCGCCATCAATTTACAAAAAAATTCTCTTAGCATGCACTGCTTGCCATGCAGCAACACTGCACTGCTTGCCATGCAGCAACAGCGAACGCATGCTATCTCGCTCACACTTAACAGCCCATTTTGCATGGGGCCTTTCAGTACAAAACGGAAATACGTATATCTCCGATAATTGTTGTCAAATGTGATCAGCTGGTGCATTTTGGCCATATTAATGTGCATGCCAAATAAGAATACGATATCTTAAATATTGCTCTAGTTATAGTTTTTTCCGAATTGCGGGGGCGGAAGTGGGCGTGGCACACTTGCGTGAAACAAACTTGACTTGAACTGTACATTAAAAATACAATAGACGGATGTTAACACCAAATTTGGTTGCTCTAGCTCTTACAGTCTCTGAGATCTAGGTGTTCATACGGACGGACGGACGGACAGGCGGACATTTCTCAATCGACTTCGCTATTGATACTGATCAAGAATATATATACTTTATGGGGTCGGAAAATTTTCCTTCTGCCTGTTACATACATTTTAGCGACTTTAATATACCCTTTTACCCTATGGGTACAGGATATAAAAATATAACTTTTTTCACATATGTACAAAGTATTTTTCTTATTTGATTTGATATAATTAATTCCCAAGGAAGTTTATATTCCTTTGTGGGTGGAATTTTAACAATAAATTAAATAATAGTAAAAGTTGGAAAAACAAACAAGGTCATGGAAACCTATAGCAAATGATTATTGCATAATCATTGTGATATGTATATTATATGTATACCATAGTAAAATAAATAATTTACTAGTAAAACTGAATGTAAATGTTTAAGAACCGATTTGGTACAACTTGATTGGGAATTGCCATCATTAAAGTGGATTTATGGAAAAACTCAAAGACAGTTTGTTCGATGTTCATTAAAAATACATATGTTCATAGGAAACTTCAGGGTATCGTAATCACATATAGCCATTCTTCATTACATTGAACTTAATAACCTGATGTCACTTGGAGCTTATCAGTTTTCAATTAGCCAAGGAATTTGGCTTACAAATGGATATATAAGCGTCTTGCCAAATAATTAATTTAGTTTGCAAAATGCTTAAGTTGTTTATTTGTTTCGCTCTGCTCCATTTCACTGGAGGCTCTCCGTTTGGTAGAATCTTATTGGGTAAATTGGGTTCGATCACGAATTATCCATTTCTTGTAAATTTGCATCGAAGAGGTGAATTTTTTTGCGGTGGCTTCTTGATATCGCCCAGTTGTGTCCTCACTGCGGCCCATTGCTTGGAGAACGACGATTTAACAGTTCATGCCCAACAACAATGTTTGGAAGATCCATCATCCAAGGAGCATGTGCGCGAGGCTTTGTATACAGATATACATCCGAGCTTTGATCCTATTACCCTTGACAAGGATATTGGAATGATCAAATTGAATAGGCCCTTTAACATTGGAGGAAATGTCACCTATGCTAAACTGGAGTTCAATGATTTTCCAGCCAGATCCAATCTAACCATAGTTGGATGGGGCGCCACTATCGAAGGGAAGTATAATCCCAACCAGTGTTTACAGGTTTCTCAAGTCCAGTCACTGACGCAGGAGAAGTGTGGAAATACAACAGGTTTGACTGGTCCTATTACCAGGGACATGTTCTGTGCAATCGGTGACGAGGACACAGATACCTGCCGAGGTGATTCCGGTGGACCCATACTTCTTGGTGATCGACCAGTGGGCATTGTATCCTGGGGTTGGGGTTGTGGCCGCGGTTTGGCTGGAGTTTATACAAAACTTAGCTCTCCCGAAATGAGTTCTTATGCCAAAAATATTTTGCAACGTTTTTGTTAAAAAAAAAGAATATAAAAACTACCCCGGTTGAATAAAATATTTAAATGACAATCTTTATCTACAGCTCACTATATAAGCATGTCACCCAATTTGTGACTTGATCAGAACCTCTTCAACAGTGCTGACCCTTTCTTCAATGATTGTCACCGATTGTCGAGTGAAACTAATTAGAAAATCGCATTGACTTATGACAATAGAAATTACTTTTAAAATTACACCAATTGTTAAATAAATTTGTTTCGAGCTTATGCAGATGCAAATCAGTCAATACACGCCATGGCATGGCAATGGTTGTTTTATTGGTTGCTCTGCATCTGCTTCATCTGGATAATGCAATCCATTAATCATTTCATCGCTGCCAGTGAATTCCGCATTGTTGGCGGGCAGGAGACAACGATTGCTCAGGTACCCTATATTGTTTATCTACGTCAAAGTGGAAATTTCATCTGCGGTGGCTCCCTAATCTCACCCAAGTGTGTTCTCAGTGCGGCTCATTGTGTGTTTGGTGGCCAAGCTAGGGATTACACAGTCCATGCTGGAGCCAGTCGTTTAGACGAATTGGCACAGATGATCCGTGATGTCAAAAGCTTTCAAATTGCACCAAATTATTCGCCATATAATTTTGATATGGATGTGGCCATTCTGATATTGACAATACCAATGAGTCTTAATCCTGGGCGAGTTGCTACTATAAATCTGTGTCGATCTCCACCAGCAGCCAATTCATATGTGAAAATTAGCGGTTGGGGTGTCACTGCAGAAAACAATCGAGAGCCATCTATCCAGTTACGGACATCCATAGTGCGGGTCTTGCCAATGCTGGAATGTCGTTTAGCCTATGCTGGACAGGCTCAAATTAGTGATTCAATGATATGTGCTGCAGTGCGCGGTCTAAAGGATTCCTGCTCTGGCGATTCTGGTGGTCCATTAGTATATCGGGGACAAGTGTGTGGCATTGTGTCCTGGGGATTTGGTTGCGCTCGCATTGCCTATCCGGGCGTATATACCAATGTGGCAAGTTCTCGGGTTTATGAGTTCATTCAGCAAACTTTAAATCAAAATCATTAAATTATTCAATTGGCAATAATAACCTAACCTCATTTTAACTTTGCATCTCCAATTCAATAAAAATGAAGCAAGCAAGTCGTCCCTGCCGACATTGAGTATACCCTGTACCAAGTAAAAGTAATCCATAAAATCAAAAACGATCAAAATCGCCATCAATTTACAAAAAAATTCTCTTAGCATGCACTGCTTGCCATGCAGCAACACTGCACTGCTTGCCATGCAGCAACAGCGAACGCATGCTATCTCGCTCACACTTAACAGCCCATTTTGCATGGGGCCTTTCAGTACAAAACGGAAATACGTATATCTCCGATAATTGTTGTCAAATGTGATCAGCTGGTGCATTTTGGCCATATTAATGTGCATGCCAAATAAGAATACGATATCTTAAATATTGCTCTAGTTATAGTTTTTTCCGAATTGCGGGGGCGGAAGTGGGCGTGGCACACTTGCGTGAAACAAACTTGACTTGAACTGTACATTAAAAATACAATAGACGGATGTTAACACCAAATTTGGTTGCTCTAGCTCTTACAGTCTCTGAGATCTAGGTGTTCATACGGACGGACGGACGGACAGGCGGACATTTCTCAATCGACTTCGCTATTGATACTGATCAAGAATATATATACTTTATGGGGTCGGAAAATTTTCCTTCTGCCTGTTACATACATTTTAGCGACTTTAATATACCCTTTTACCCTATGGGTACAGGATATAAAAATATAACTTTTTTCACATATGTACAAAGTATTTTTCTTATTTGATTTGATATAATTAATTCCCAAGGAAGTTTATATTCCTTTGTGGGTGGAATTTTAACAATAAATTAAATAATAGTAAAAGTTGGAAAAACAAACAAGGTCATGGAAACCTATAGCAAATGATTATTGCATAATCATTGTGATATGTATATTATATGTATACCATAGTAAAATAAATAATTTACTAGTAAAACTGAATGTAAATGTTTAAGAACCGATTTGGTACAACTTGATTGGGAATTGCCATCATTAAAGTGGATTTATGGAAAAACTCAAAGACAGTTTGTTCGATGTTCATTAAAAATACATATGTTCATAGGAAACTTCAGGGTATCGTAATCACATATAGCCATTCTTCATTACATTGAACTTAATAACCTGATGTCACTTGGAGCTTATCAGTTTTCAATTAGCCAAGGAATTTGGCTTACAAATGGATATATAAGCGTCTTGCCAAATAATTAATTTAGTTTGCAAAATGCTTAAGTTGTTTATTTGTTTCGCTCTGCTCCATTTCACTGGAGGCTCTCCGTTTGGTAGAATCTTATTGGGTAAATTGGGTTCGATCACGAATTATCCATTTCTTGTAAATTTGCATCGAAGAGGTGAATTTTTTTGCGGTGGCTTCTTGATATCGCCCAGTTGTGTCCTCACTGCGGCCCATTGCTTGGAGAACGACGATTTAACAGTTCATGCCCAACAACAATGTTTGGAAGATCCATCATCCAAGGAGCATGTGCGCGAGGCTTTGTATACAGATATACATCCGAGCTTTGATCCTATTACCTTTGACAAGGATATTGGAATGATCAAATTGAATAGGCCCTTTAACATAGGAGGAAATGTCACCTATGCTAAACTGGAGTTCAATGATTTTCCAGCCAGATCCAATCTAACCATAGTTGGATGGGGCGCCACTATCGAAGGGAAGTATAATCCCAACCAGTGTTTACAGGTTTCTCAAGTCCAGTCACTGACGCAGGAGAAGTGTGTAAATACAACAGGTTTGACTGGTCCTATTACCAGGGACATGTTCTGTGCAATCGGTGACGAGGACACAGATACCTGCCGAGGTGATTCCGGTGGACCCATACTTCTTGGTGATCGACCAGTGGGCATTGTATCCTGGGGTTGGGGTTGTGGCCGCGGTTTGGCTGGAGTTTATACAAAACTTAGCTCTCCCGAAATGAGTTCTTATGCCAAAAATATTTTGCAACGTTTTTGTTAAAAAAAAAGAATATAAAAACTACCCCGGTTGAATAAAATATTTAAATGACAATCTTTATCTTCAGCTCACTATATAAGCATGTCACCCAATTTGTGACTTGATCAGAACCTCTTCAACAGTGCTGACCCTTTCTTCAATGATTGTCACCGATTGTCGAGTGAAACTAATTAGAAAATCGCATTGACTTATGACAATAGAAATTACTTTTAAAATTACACCAATTGTTAAATAAATTTGTTTCGAGCTTATGCAGATGCAAATCAGTCAATACACGCCATGGCATGGCACTGGTTGTTTTATTGGTTGCTCTGCATCTGCTTCATCTGGATAATGCAATCCATTAATCATTTCATCGCTGCCAGTGAATTCCGCATTGTTGGCGGGCAGGAGACAACGATTGCTCAGGTACCCTATATTGTTTATCTACGTCAAAGTGGAAATTTCATCTGCGGTGGCTCCCTAATCTCACCCAAGTGTGTTCTCAGTGCGGCTCATTGTGTGTTTGGTGGCCAAGCTAGGGATTACACAGTACATGCTGGAGCCAGTCGTTTAGACGAATTGGCACAGATGATCCGTGATGTCAAAAGCTTTCAAATTGCACCAAATTATTCGCCATATAATTTTGATATGGATGTGGCCATTCTGATATTGACAATACCAATGAGTCTTAATCCTGGGCGAGTTGCTACTATAAATCTGTGTCGATCTCCACCAGCAGCCAATTCATATGTGAAAATTAGCGGTTGGGGTGTCACTGCAGAAAACAATCGAGAACCATCTATCCAGTTACGGACATCCATGGTGCGGGTCTTGCCAATGCTGGAATGTCGTTTAGCCTATGCTGGACATGCTCAAATTAGTGATTCAATGATATGTGCTGCAGTGCGCGGTCTAAAGGATTCCTGCTCTGGCGATTCTGGTGGTCCATTAGTATATCGGGGACAAGTGTGTGGCATTGTGTCCTGGGGATTTGGTTGCGCTCGCATTGCCTATCCGGGCGTATATACCAATGTGGCAAGTTCTCGGGTTTATGAGTTCATTCAGCAAACTTTAAATCAAAATCATTAAATTATTCAATTTGTAAATATTTTCACTTTGCATCTC